>CM055657.1:24938230-27848519 GCA_029378335.1 Agrilus mali | reverse complement strand
ATAAATAAGTGGGTATGTACGTAATATTTATTAATACATACCTATCTCATTTTTTTATGATAAGATTTGGAGATAGCAAATAGGTACCTACAACTTAACTGTCTAATATAAAATATAATAAAAAAGAGATTTGTAATATACACGGCTCATAAGTATGAAAGATTACAATCGGGATTTTATTGTTGTAAAAATTTACTGACGATTAATTAAAAAGAATACTGTTGGTGATTAATTAGTATTACTTTCCTAAATCAAATGGAACATTAATAAATCGAAGAGGTCATCGTCAGGGTTACAGTTTATAACTGAAATAAATTACATTCTAAAATATGTTTTTGAGACTGTTTTCATATTTTATTGTTTTAAATACATAAATAATGTTCGAGTCTTTTACCAATTTGTCACACAAAATTTGTATCAAATTCATGGTTTTGTTTTTCGAGAAGAGGGCCTCTTTGTGCCCAAATGTTAAAATTACACTTATGGATGACACGGTGATAAAGTCAATATGAAGAATTGGTCAAAAGAAAACAACATAAATTTATCCTTATTGCTTGTGAAAGGTATCCAATTGCACAAGTAAAGACACTTGTCATCTACAAGGTTCAGAAAGGGACTCGCCCCCCCCCCCCCTGTCCCGCTTACCTACAAAAGGCGTCGTTTTAATTTTGATAGAGAGTTTGATTTTAGCTAGCAAACAAACCAGACGTTGCTAACAATTAACAATTATTATATGGTACATGTAAATATTTTAAGTTTGTACATGGTTGTTCAGAATCTTTCATTAAATTTATTTAAAAACCACAATAAACGTCTAGGCGTATTTTTCAACGAATAGTGCAACCAATTAATTTTAAATGCACTTCTTTACCCTGTCCTGATAATAATCAGTAAGCAGGATATTGCTCCAATAACAAATAATATAGTCTTTTTTTTAGTGCCACCATTCAACCGATAGTTTTCTGCCAATTAATAATAAATCCTGGTTAATTATTAATTAGGTCTTCTGGACCAATTTAACTTACTTCAACCCAGTTTTTAATTTTTCCCTTCTGAAACATTGTTAGATTTGTGATTAGTTTCCAGAAATTAATTTTATAGATCGAAAGGATTTTTAAAAATAATTTCTCAAAATATATTCTTAGTGAAGAAAAGGGGTTGCAACCTTACAACTTCTACTTGATTTATTTATAAAACTATTAAAAAATTGTTTATTTCATACTAATATATTTTAAGTTTATAGGTTTTTAATTTAATTTCTCCCTTCTCTGACCTAATCAAATTTGTGATTAAGTTCCTGAAATTTATTTTTATTCCTGATTTTTTACTTTTTGGAATATGAAGGGGCTGCAACGAAATCCTTGTTTGTTTGTCTTCATCATTTTTTAATCTTCTTATTTGTTTTTGGTTTTCATACACATCTAAAAGTTACTACGAAATTTCGATTTTGATTTTTACCAGATGAGTAGGTAGGTAAGATCTTATGTATCGCTTTAGTAGAAGATTTTTCTAAATTTTTCTTTACATACTACTACAACCCTGTTTTTAGTTTTTCTCTTCTCAAATCTTCTCAGATTTGTGAATAATTTACATATGTTAATTTTTAATCGATAAAGGTTTTTAAAAAATAATTTCTCAAATTGTATTCTAAATAATTATCAAATATCTATACCTAATAATTACATAGTTAGGAATATTTTATGTGAAACAGGTACCATGATTATAATATATTATGTATATCATATAGGTACATATATTTACCAGTTGGTTTAATTGGATCTAGTATCCACATAATGACCTTCTGCGAAATCAGAAAGAGAAGAAAAAAAAATGCCCCGACCAGATAAAAAGGTAAACGTTATACAGATTGCACGGCAGTTAGCTTGTAATTTACCCCATGCAAGCCATGAAATATATTCTCGACAATCTGAATGCGTGCAATTAAAATTACTAGGAAGTCGGTAGTCTGGTTTAATCTGCTGCGTTTTGCTTGAAAGACGCTCTTTATAGATACTTACATGTATGTACGTATGTATAGAAAATAGGCACACATACTCAATAATATACCTGCACGTGTATAACCAACTACCTATATGCACACACACAGGAAACAATTATTCTAAATTATAAAAGCTTGTAGGCTTTCTGCCGCCATATCGACATCGGTTGACTTAATATGTTCGATTTTTTTCTAATCTGGTAATAGGTAAAGTAGGTACAATTTGCACCTCGGTCATAAATTAAATAACTAATACAGAACCATGTACAAGATTACTTCCAACAGTAGTGAGAACAGTTTGTTCAGATAATGTTTAAATTATTATCCGGATATTTTGAATCGTCTCTTTAGATTTATTGCCGCGCTTAGATAATAAATTCTACTTTAATTTCTCATGTGCAGTCTCTTAGAAAACTACACCCTGTAGGTACATAGGTAATTAGAAATTATCTTAATTGCAGTTAAACATAAGTGTAATTTTTTATAAGCCGAACAAGATTGTTTGGTAAAATCATCAACCATAAGAAATACTTGATAACTCGAACTCTCAAATATAATATTTGGCCCCAACTTCGGTAAGTCGAATTTTCTGGGGGAGTCCCTTACAATTTTAATAACGGTACTTATTTGTCATAAAAACGTAGATACTTTAAAAACTTTGTCTTTTGTACAAAAATTAAATGTTATAAAAAAGTAGGAAGGGGTGCACTGAAAAAAAAATTTTTTTTACATACAAATGCTCATTCTAGCATCAAAATATACGTACATAAATGGACCCACATACCATTAAATGGTCTAAACTTCACATAATACATATGTATATGTTTGTATGTATGTACTATGACGCTTTCGAGATACCGAGAGTAGGTAGACCAAACAAACCACTCAAGTGAAATTAATACGAAATGGCGACCAGAACCAGCCGAATGGGCCCCGGTCGAAAGACGCCCGAAAAACGAGTTTCTGATAAAATACATTTACTATGACCAGTATAGTTAGTAGTAGTATACCATTCCGAACGACACCGTAAATGTTGTTAAATGTTTAATAATTACAGCAATAAAAAATAGATTCGTCGACGTTGACTATTATTACATATGTACCTACCCGCCTAGTAAATATTTCTTTATGCTTGGTCCTTAATCTTCTCAGTTTAAAAGGATTTCGAAACTTTCAGTGAGTGTTCTGGGTACTAAATAGGACTCACGTTAAACTATCTATCTAGGTACAGAGAATTTATTACAGTAGAACCTCGATAAGATAAAGACCAAGGGAAACGTTGAAAAATTTGAGTTATTGAGGTTTTTACTTTCTAAGGGTTTAAGTTAAGGAGTTTTTATTGGTTTACATTTTTACTTACAGAGGTCCGTTTATGAGCGTTGTTTAGGAATTATAGAGATAGACGAACTAGGATAAATGTAAATGAAACTTCGAAATGTTATTATGTACATACATACTTTATTTTAGGGTTAAAGGTACGTTTATTCAAGTTTATTTTATTCTACTTAAAAAAGTCGGTTATAATTTTATTTTGTTACAAACAATTCACACTTTCTACATCAATTTTATTACTTACTGAGGTGCGATGCCCAAATTATTCGTTTAAGTTATAGAGGGTTCAAATTTTAAGTAAAAGAGGTTTTGGACTCCGAGGGGAAGGGAACACAAAATTTTATGAATTTATCGAGGTTTAAGTTATCAAGGTTCTACTGTATTAGGTAAAGTAAAATTATTTTATCCTTTCCATCGCGTGACCTGAATGAAGTGTAAGAATTAAATCGTAATGTTGACAAAATAAAATGTTATGTACCTACCCATATGTAGAACGAGTTGACGTACTTTAAATAACAAATAAAATTTAAAAATAATATTTTTGCAGGCAACTGAATTGTATGACAATGATGCTGTTAGAAAACTGTTTTACTCACAAAAAATGCACATCTTTAAATGAACAATTAACTCACAAGAAATTATTGTGCAACGTGTGTACCTAGGTACCATCTCAGTGACAGAAAATGTCAAATGTGACAACTAATTCTAACCTAACCCCTTCTCGTTTGTAATATCGCATAATTTATCATTGTCTTTCTTGTGCATTAAAACGAGAATGAATCATGGACGTAGGTAGGTTATTATTCCAAGAAAAAATGTTTTGTTATCTCTGCACTTTCTCTGCATGGTTATTATTTTTACTTAAACCAAGAATAGGTTACGTGATGGAAATAATAAAATAATTCTACTATACATACTCTTTGCTTCTAAACCAATAATGAACTAACTTTATGACTAATTTTAAAAGTCATGTAAATTTAATGTAAATGGTACCATATACATCATTATTATTCTCATTAAGTTCGATATCACTTTGCATTTCCTGAAAACTGGAACTTATCTTCCTATACTCCTCTTTACTCCCATTTCTGATTCTAATATCTCTCTTTAACTAGTTCTTACCGACTTTCATAGTGTCCTGTATTTCTAAACATTTCAATCCAATGTTCGTTATTTTTTATCATCCTAAAATAGTATTATTTACCAATTGGAAATTTGTTTTCTTCACTTTCTTAATTCAACAAGTTAACAAAATCGCGAATAATCTTCTCTTCGTGTACAGCCCCATGTATATGCCCCAAAAGTTCTAATTTTGCGGGGTTTAAAACCACCCCTTTATGCCGAAGAATAAGTTAAAAAACAAACTGCATTAAAAATCGACGGCGATCACGTGCTGTGTCGAGATTTGCATTTAAATGAAACATCAGGCCAAATGTATACACATATACAGGGCTTCGCTCTCTAACACGTACATCCGGCCCTAATGCTAATGAAACAGCTTTGGGTATTTGTCCTAAAATTAGAAGCCATCGTTCACGGTTTATTGGACGTTTAGCACAACACCAAAGACAGTATTAAAGGGTGAGATAATGTATCGATCCTTTATTGAACTTTAAACGGTAATCAATACAGCTCAAGTTTCCAAAAACAACTAGGTGCCTAGACTTGGAAAGGGTTGAAATATTTCTGTTTGTCAATCAACTGTTGGCTCAATTTGTTTCATTATTTGTGTGATTTTACAACAACTAGTAGCAGGGATCAGTGAAACGTTTAGAAAAGCAAAATTCCCTAAACTACGAGACATTTATTACATGTCAGCCGTTGTTGTTAGGCTAAGAATTGAAATAGGAATAGGTAAGTAATGTTAGAAACTTGGAATTCTATGTAGCAAAGTCAAGGGACCTATTGTTTCACATTGCTACGCTGTCGTGGATATCTCAAAAATATTTCATGCCATGTTCATGTTCAAAGAACATTCCACTATTTATTCGTGGTTTCATCTTTGTGAACTTATTTCAGGATTTCCTCTTGAACATCTACATAAACTTTCCCCGTATTGCTTCGTAGTCTAATTTTAGGAATCGTGAATGCTCTTAGACTTCGTGAATATCTAACGTAACGTATAAGCAGAACAAAGAAGACTCCGTCATTTTGAAGTCGTCCCTTCTGCTATTTTCTGTAATCAACATCTTGGCTTTTAATTCCATCTGTATTATTATAAATTGTCTCGTTTTTAATCACATAATAAAAAAATAGCTAACTGTACAAATGGCAAACTATTTTCACTCGTCTGAAGTTGGCGCCCAAAGTTTGAAAAAAAAAACAATTTCTCAGAGTTTTATTCGTGGCAATATTTGTTACCCTTTAAGTCGGTTGTACTCTTCATTATACCCTTTCTCATATGAGCTTACTTCGGAGGGTAAATCGAGAAGAAAAAAAAATACCCAGCACACTATCGACTGCCTCCTTCAATAGCCCATCTCTTTATTGGTTCTTGGACTCCCTCCTGTAAGCTCCATGTGCCCATATACGCACACATACATACATATGCACATAATACGTTAAATGAAAGAACGGGAACGAACGAAAAGCACGGTGCATTGTCACGGACAATAACAAATGAATCATCTCCCGATAAATGGATCAAGTAACACATGCACCACTTGCCTCCCTCTTTCATCCCGGACCTCCCCCACACCACCGGCGACCGCTTTTGTGCGCCGTTTATGTACCCACGACATACACACACAGGGATCCTTAATTTTAATTACAGACACGACTTGAAACTTTTTGACGTATTTTAATTCGCGATTTATCACCACATTCACTGTATAATTGGAACAATTAGCTGTTTTATAATAATATATAATGGTGGTGGTGGCTGCATGAAAAATCAGAATGGTAGGTACTTTTATTAAAAAAAAAAAAAATTATATGTAGTGGTAACTTGACGTTTTCAATATTTCGATATTTTTATTAGTTGTTAGGGTTTGTAGTTCAGTTTTAAGTATTTTTCTGGCGAAAATAATATTTCTAAGAATATATATATGTAGATAAAGAAGATTAAGAGCTTGACTTGAAGGAGGTCGCTATCAACCTCGTATTTAATTTTTTTTATTATCAAGAGTTTTATGAATTATTAAATTTTAACTCTTGTAACTCCATATTAAATAGTAAATAAAACACACACTGTTTTAATGGTTACAAATAATTTTTATTATAACGATAATTATTTCGACATCACAGTGTCAGACTTCACCTGTGATTATATTATAATAAAAATTATTTGTAACCATTAAAACAGTATGTGTTTTATTTACATTTATCAAAATATCCAACAAAATTTTATTTTAAAGCAAACGACTTTTAATGTTACGTTCCTTTTGGGGATTTATTTGTAAATTTTAAGAACAAGCTGTCTGCTATCAATTCAAATAAGTGATCGTGAATATTTTGGCATTGTTCAAGCCACAACACAACACAATAACGTCAGCATTAAAATACCGATATGTTTGCATTTGTATTATTTATTATTACACTTGGGAAAGTAGTATCTGGGAATGTACGCAGGTATTATGTACATATGTATGTATGTTTGCATTTAAATGAAACACATTCATTCATGTAGAAAACGTTTCTTGAACTTTAGAGGCTTAGCACTTTTTGTTGGCACGGTAATTTGCACGTCGACCTATTAAAAGCGCCATTCTGGCAGCACAAAGACCTATTATTTATTGACCGTAAACACAAGAAGTTGGCGGCACTCGAGCAATTACTCTGTCATCGGGCAAAAAGACGTTTTTCCTTTTCTCTACATAACACAACACAACATACGTTACAATATCTTCATTCGTGCAGTTGCAAATCTTTGACTTTACAAATTATTAACAAAATTGGACCACTGGCTTCTAATGTGGGAGGTAGTTGTCTGGGGCAATAGACAATTGATTATCTTCGTTTATAGTGTAAGAATATAATGTTTGTAGCATTACAATACTTAATTGTTCTGTTTTAAATATTAATATTATTACTTCTGAGAGAAAATAACTGATTGTCAGCCGCGAGTTGTTTATTTATATGTGTTAACTAATCTTTAAATTTATTATGTAGGTACATAGTAAGGATCATTTCCAGACTGTTTATTGTTTATATTGAGATATTGTGTTACAGTAGTTTGTTACCCCCTACCGGTGATTCAGTCCGAATCGATCTATTGTTTCGTCATGATCATGATCGTTTTCGTTTAATAAATGAACATTAATTTATTAAAACAAATCCTGCAGTTCTTTTGGCTTCGCTAAATTTAAAAAGAAGCTAGCACAGTGTTATTGGTACAAATACATTATAAAGTGATTATTATGTAAAGGAAGTGAAAGCAGACCAAGAATCGAATACAATGGTACACTAATGTAGATCACTGAATGATATATAGACAGGATTTTTTGATATAATTGTTATAATTTAAAGAAGGGAAACAAAGATTTTAAATTATCTTTTTAATAGCGATAGGTACTGTGCAACTATACAGTGAGGCAGTTCAATTTCTACGATTATTTTCCATCAAAACTTTGTCTTTTGCTCAAAAATTAAATCTTGTAGAAAAAGTGGAAAATGGTGAACTGAAAATTACCTATCTGTTGAAATGAAATAAATACATTCTAATGCTCATTTAAATAGATACATATGTATAATTATGTATTCGTATTCAACAAGTCTCGATACTTCGAAGTTATTTTGGTGATTTGAATTATCGAAGCTCGACTGTATAAAATCCTCATCCTCATTCTCGACCAAGTTCTTCATTCAAAGCTTCTAGTACCTAACTAGGGAGTACTTCCTTGATTACAATTTTTATTATTTCCTCGTTACAGTAGACTCCCGATTATCCGGAATAATGTGGACCGGACCTATTCCGGATGACCGAATTTTCCGGATAATTGGAATCGGGAGACGGAAACTATGAGACCTTATTGAAGAACATTTATTATAACATATGTAAATAATCTGTGCAACTTGCAGCCCTGCACTAAGCTCTTTACCTAGCCACTAGCTTTCTAGCAACAGCAAAATCAGCAGAAGACATAGTTTCTATGGTCAATTAAAAAGATAAAAGATTTCGGCCGCATGTGTTGCACTTGTGCCTAACATAAACAGACATAAAATATGCCGTTATCAACTAACGGGTCGGGTGCGTTCCAGTAGGGCGGCACCGAGCAACACCATCTGAAAGATGTCCTTCAGAGGGTGTTGTATACCGAGGCACATTCTTTTGACCATTTGGACTAACCAAATGTATTAGTAGACAGTTTAGTTTAGGAAAATTCCGGATAAACCGGAGCCGCATCACTCCAGTTCCGGATAAAACGGCGGATTTAAAAATCGATATCATTCCGGATAATGCAGCGTTCCGGTTAATCGGGATCCGGATAATCGGAAGTCTACTGTATATTGATAACATTTTATTCTACTTCGTCTAGAAAGTGGTGATGATTATAATACTCGTTTTTGTAAAGGATTTTATTTCTAATCGAATGACGACTATACAACATAAGGTGAAGTAGATAAAGATGGTCTTCACTTGCCTTTAGAAGCATTTATTCTGAGGGATAGAAATTTGAGAGTCCTTCATGATACTTTTCTCGTACTTTTGAAGACACCCCTTCAGAAAACTTGCAAATCGATTTATTATAGACAAACATACCTACATATATAGATCATCTATGTATTGTATTAAGCATCAACCTGATTGATTATGTCTTCCTCCGTCAGATATCTCTAGACAAAGACATACATAAGAAGGAGCCAGGCAGCCAGCCGATACAGGCCAGGCACGTAGACCAGCCGATACAAGTCAAATTCGATAAGATCCAGCGAAAAGAAAGAAGTTTAGGACCATCGGCAAACGGTGAACTGAACCTGTGACAGAGGCGGCTTTATATTATATGTGTGTATGTTGTATTAGCCGTATCTTTTTAGCGCACGCGCGACAACACCCGACTTAAATAAAAGCCGCCGCCACGGCGCAAACACCACTTAACTTCAGCTGGCAATGTTTACAAGCAACGTTGCCGGTGTATTACGTAAGTAGAACAATAGTTTTCGTGAGGAGATCAACACTCGACGTCGACGACAAAATCGACAATCTCCTCTCTTGACAATTGACATTTTAATGCCTCCCATAAACTCAAATAAATGTGTGGACGGTCTCGAATTTACTGCGAGCCAACCACCGGAAATAGCCGTACATTAAACAGGAAACTGGTCAGGATAAGAGGGACGGGACGTCCCAGTACTGGGGTGTTTTTATTATGTAGGTATTCGGTTTTGAATGGCACAAAATTTCCTAATAAAGATACTCATCTGAAGAACAGAAAATTGAGACTAACCAACCAACCAACCAAATCTGATTTTAAATCGAATCTTGTTTGGTGAGTATGAGGTTTGAGAATGGCTGGATGGGACGGATTCCTGCTTTACTCAAAATCGATTTTCTGAATTTGATGGTGAGAAGTCTGGCAACGGTGTTTCTTTCCTACGACAAGAACCGTGTAGAAAAACGAAATATAAAAGCGTGGCAGTGCCTGCCGCATGTTTCTGATGGCAATGCATCTACCAGGGGAGCGCCCATGGCTGCTGCTCTGGCTCTTGGAACCCCATCGTAGTATATAAAAGTTACTGTACGAATCCGTATCCAACCGTCAAAGATTGTTTCGACAAGGTAGAAATTTAACAAAGCAGTCTTGTTTTTTATCACGTCGATAAATTGATGTAGAGCTCGTTGTTCTGCGTTTGGATTGATTAAATTGCTATTATAACAAACGGATTCTAAAACAAAATGTCTAAAAGGCAAGCTGAAAATTATCAATGGTATGGTGAATAAATAATAGAATGTGTGGAGAAAATTTTACGATGTGTATTTCGATTAAAACAAATTGAGTTTGGCGAATATTACTGTACATAAAACTAGGTATAAATTTCCACCTGAATGGTGTAAAATTAAATCATCATATTTAAAAGAAGTTGTTGTTGTTGTCGTTTACTACCAGCAAGCAGATTAAAATCACAAACACCTATTTAAACCAAAAAACAATCAAGTATCTCAAGTATCATGTACCTATTTTGAATATGTTCCGATTATTATTTCCAACTTGTCAACCAATATCTATCTACACAAAGTCATAACGAATTACGTGCCTAATTGATTATCACTACTTTCGAGTTAGTGCCTTTCTGTAATCGTCAACGGTATTAGTGTCATTTTAATAACAATCTCATTCAATTTTCCTGTCTCGGAATATGTGAAATTAAATTATTTACCATTACTACATGCCATTGTCTCATTACCATAATTTCATGGTTTAAAAATATATCTTAATATAATCGGTAATCGATTTTGGCCCTCAATCTCTGATCTAGTTTCATTTGAAAGCAATGATCCCGGATTTATTTGAATTCAGTATACTCTCAATTTTTTTACCATCTTCAGTCAATCAATCATCAGTAATAAAATAAGTAATCAAGACTAAAATTGGACGTATATCAAGCTAGCACGACAAAGTTATTTTTCCGATTTCTAACTTGCACTATAATTTGTCGCTAATTTGTTACCAAATCCAAAAATTTGTCGCTCGTGCCGTTTAGCCATAATCAGCTGTAGTGCTAGCTTGATATCAAGCTAGCACTACACATAGCGTATTTCGAAAATGAAATGTCGTAGGATATTATTGTAAAGGCCATAATTTGTCGCTGAAAGATGATACATTCAACGAATTTGTCGCTAGTCTTATCTTCAACTGATAAGCGAAAAACTACTGGAAAACCATCAAACTGGCACTACATATGTCATATCTCGAGAAGGAAATGTCGTAGGATATTACAGTGAAGGCCATAATTTGTCGCTAGTCTTATCTTCAACTGATAAGCAAAAAACTACTGGAAACCCATCAAACCCTCAAAAGGTAACGTGTTGCCCATCTTGGGGGAAACAGGGAAAACCTAATTTAAAAAAAATTGTTAAATAAATCCGGTCTCTTAAAACAAATGTAACAAAGAACTCCTTGATTAATTGTTTGATGTTTTCCAGCAGTTTTTCGCTTATCAGTTGAAGATAAGACTAGCGACAAATTCGTTGAATGTGTCACCTTTCAGCGACAAATTATGGCCTTTACAATAATATCCTACGACATTTCATTTTCGAAATACGCTATGTGTAGTGCTAGCTTGATATCAAGCTAGCACTACAGCTGATTATGGCTAAACGGCACGAGCGGCAAATTTTTGGATTTGGTAACAAATTAGCGACAAATTAAAGTGCAAGTTAGAAATCGGAAAAATAACTGTCGTGCTAGCTTGATATACGTTAAAATTGGCTATGAATTGGTGTTGAGACTGGATGGAAATAGAAGAAAAAAATGTAAAAATGTCTAGAAATGCAAATATTATGTCAGAAGAAATGTTAAAAGGGTGTAAAAAGGACCTAGTTCTCTTCTACAGCACATTGCTCGGTCTCAAAACGATTTGCAATCGATTTTAGCCCTTATTTTTAGATATTTCACTTGAAAGCAACGATCTCGGATTTTTATGGATTAATTTTGTCTTCAAACTTTTAGTTTTCCCCTAGTGTAGTCTCACAATCATCAGTAATAAAAGTAATCTAAATTTAAATAGGTACATATATAAAATGCTAATGTTCGTACGTAAAGACAGGGTTTTCTCTATCTCTACCTACTCCAATCAACTTCCTGTTGGGGTGGTAAATATCCCTTGGTCTCCAGGTGAGAGTAAGGGAGTTTGGTCGCGGTGGGTGGAAGTGGGTGGTTGTAGGTGGCAGAAAGGTGAAAAGAAATATTTCTGTCCTTTTTTAAGTCATAAGGACTTCCGGAAAGATCTCAAAATTTCTTAAATGATCTAAAAAAATCTAAAATGAGCGCAAAATGTTATTATCGACTTAGAATGTTCGAGAAAGTTCTAAAAATTTCTTGAATGATCTAGAAAGTTTCAAAAAGTGTACATCTACGTTTCAAAGTGATGTAGGTACAGCTTAATATTCTAGAGTGTTCTGGTACTAGGAATTTCGATGTTCGATGATATATAAATCAACATTCAGTGACTTTTTGTCAGTTAAATTGTGTTTGCAGTCAAGTGAAGATCAATTGGAAACAAGAGCGAACAGTGACCAAAAAAATTGAAGTGATTTTGACAAATGGAAAAGAACAGACTATTTGAATGTTCTAGAGTGTTCTAATATTAGAAATTTCGATGTCTAATGGTATATAAACCGAAATTAAGTGACTTTTCGTCAGTGTTATTATCGTAAAAATCAAGATTAATTTAATGATTTGGCAATGTTCAAGAATGTTTCAGATTGTTAAAAAAAGTTAAAAAATGTTTTGAATCATTATGGGATGTTCTGGATAGTTCTAAATTCGCGAATATTCTAGAATGTTCCATCAAACGTGTAATATATTCTTACCCGGGCAACGCCGGGTATTGCTGCTAGTTAAAAATAAAAGAGACTGCTTGAATTGTAGTAATTTTAATCAAATTTCACAGCAATTTTTCTTACGTTGTAGACCCTCGTCTCTTTATTGAATATCATACAACGAACAATATCATCTGAATTATAAATTAAGCTTAATCTCTTCAATTTTATTTCAGCAAGCAGTATATTTAAATGTGACGAGAAGTAAGTCCCTTGTTTAGAAATATTAAAGTTAATGAAATATATGTTTAAGTGTTTAAAGCTTAAATGCTTGATAAGAAATGTGCCACAATAAAAATTTCGGTTAGTCTGTACCTACTATAATAATTTCTAGTTCCTAAATAGTGTTTGAAACCATATCCCACATTATCGTAGCCTGACAAAAATTATACGAAGGTTAAGGGGGTGAAAAGGTTTTTGCACTTAACTCTAAATAGTTCGCTCCGCGCCCTCAACTTACTGCATTTGTGAATTTGATTTTTCTCAACTAATTGTAAAGAGTTGTAAATGTTAATTTATTTATGTACTGATGGATGTAAATAGAAACAGTTTGGCCGGATTTTTTTATTCGTTACATATATTTGAAGCCTAATATCTACTAAATAAATTATTGTGGGTACACATTTAAAACACAGACAGGCGCCTTCTTCGCCTCCTGAAACCAGTTTCCATACCCCAAGGCGAATTCATTGATGTACCTACCATAAAAGATTTTACTGTAAGTACTTATTTATAAATAAGTACCTACTATCTATGACGGGAGTTTTGCATAATTGAAACATCTTTTACACATATTTTAAATTAGAAATTTTGACTGAATGCACGGCAAATAGAAGCTTCGGTTCTTTGTTTAAATTTCAGCTTTGCTTCTAGACTCTTCTTTTCATCATCATCAAGGGGGCACTTTTAAAAGGGTTCTCTCGCGCGCCGCTGCCGTTGCCACCGACGTTGTTACTGCGGCATCAGAAGGGGTGGAGGGTTGCTCAGCCAGGCTGCAACCCCTGTTATGTCTATTCCTCCAACACAGTACGAGGACACACCCTTGCTCGTCGTTTCGTTCGCACTGTAACCCAGTTTTACGAACATTGTCGCCATTTAATGTGGACAATTCGGTCTCATTGCCAATTGGTCAACTCTCGCAAATTGACCCTTTTTTCATTAGTGTGATACGCGGTTAATTAAAGGATGTCTTCGTTACAGGCGCCTATTATTTAACTCGCATGTTGTGCGGGTATATCTAAACTAGGAAGTTAATTGAAGGGAATAAATTTAAATTATTCATCAGATGATATTGTTTTTTGTATGAAATTCAATTTCTCTTTTATTTTTTATCAATTCATTACGAGTTACTGATGACTGTGTGACTACGCTAACGATGGTAAAATTGAAAACTTTAAAGACAAAATTAATTCATAAAAATTCGAGAACATTGCTTTAAAATGAAAGATCTGAAATTGAGGGCCAAAATCGATTACAAATCGTTTTGAGGCTGAGCAGTGTGCAGTAGAATAGAACGTGGTCCTTTTTACACCTTTATAATATGCCCCATCCACTTCTTCTGAACTAATATTTGCATTTCTACCTACAACTTAGTCAATCAATTAGTATCAAATAAAATAAAGAGACGAAATGAGGAGGTTATTATTATTGATATTGATGTTATTTATTAGTGTAGGTATATTTTAAAATGCGCCAAAGTACCTACTCTACAGAAGTACAGTATCGGAAGAAATTTATGTGTAGAAGAAGCCGATTGCTAGCCGTCAGCTCACGACTTTTAACAAAGCAGCAGCGAGGTGTGATTTAAGATAGCTTCGTCCAATTTGTGTTAAATTTAATGGAACCGATGTTTCTGCGGATACATACAGTTATTATTCAGAGCCCCGTGGACAGAACGACACGACCAACGAACGAACGAACGAACGTCTAGATTTATGCTCTTCTCTCCTATAATTTACTCTCCTCGACAAAGTTCGCGTGTGTCATAAAATTATGTATTATTTCGACCGGTCCGAGCACACACTTCGTCTCTTATGTTGGTACACTTTTTATTTTTTTCTTCTTGTCAAAATAAAAACAGTCATTCTGCCGAAACTGCAATTGTTACTACATGGACGAGGCGATACCGGTAATTAAGGGCTGCTGCTTGTCTTGTCTTGTCGTACATAATGCGCGTGTAATGTAATGTAATATTAGACGTAATAAGTTGCACGTTTCTGTTCTACACGCGAATGCGAGAGGATGTGGTGATGGCAATGTGTAATTTGAGGATAATGGCGAATAAATTGTAACCCAGTTTCTTTCACATTTTTAACCAAACAAAAAAGTACGACATACGGTGTTTGTTAAATGGAGGATCAACGTCAACGTCTGTTCGTATGACATCGTCATCTGTTGTCGTGGAGGAAATGCGAAAGTTTATATTAGGGAGACTTATTTTATTGGCCCTGTTTCCTCGACCAAAGAAAGTTGCAGTGTAAAAATCAAAATAAATAAAAAAATAAAACAATTTATTCAGAAGAATTGCATTATTACTTCGAAATTAAATCAAGAATCCTATTAGATGCCAACCCTAATCTTGAGTCAGTTTAAAATCTTGATTCTATAGTTCCTTCAGATTTAATCTTCATAACTGTTGATCCTTCATAAAATATTATTGAATACAAAAACATTCGTCACGTTTTTGAACCAGTTGTGATGAAGATGATGTTCCATCAAAATATTCGATTTTATCTGGAGGAGATAAAACTCAATATAAAATTAAAATCACACCAAAAACCATGAAGTCCTTTTTGAGAATCACTTTTCTAAATTATACAAGATTAACTAATTGCTGCCTAAAATTTCCTTGAGTGCAATGGTTGGATGTGTAGAGCTCTCGAATTTAAATATTGATAAAAAAAAGAATTTCTGATGCTGTATAAGTGACTTAAGGTTTGATAAAAGGATTTCAAGTGACTCAAAATTTGATTAAAGGATTCTTATGATGTTACAACCAACTCAAAATTCGATGAAAGAATTCCTGAGTTATAAATGATATAAAACTTGAAGACACTTACCTACAAGTGACTAAAACTTGAAGACAGGAATTCTGAGGTACCTGCAAGTGACTTAAAAATTTAATGAAAGGATCCTTGAGTTATAACAGACTCAAAATTTGAAGACAGGATTCCTCAGATACCTGCAAGTGATTCAAAACTTGAAGACAGGAATTCTGAGGTACCTGCAAGTGACTTAAATTTTAATGAAAGGATTCTTGAGATGTTACTGCATACTCAAACATTCATGAAAGGATTCCTGAGTTACAAATTATTCAAAATTTAAAGACAGTATTCCTAAGAACCTGCAAGTGATTCAAAACTTGAAGACAGGAATTCTGAGGTACCTGCAAGTGACTTAAATTTTAATGAAAGGATTCTTGAGATGTTACTGCATACTCAAACATTCATGAAAGGATTCCTGAGTTACAAATTTTTCAAAATTTAAAGACAGTATTCCTAAGAACCTGCAAATCACTCAAAACTTGAAGACAAGAATTCTGAGGTACCTGCAAGTGACTTAAAATTTAACGAAAGGATCCTTGAGTTATGACAAACTCAAAATTTGAAGACAGGATTCCTGAGTTACCAATTATTCAAAATTTGAAGACAGGATTTCTTAGATACCTGCAAGTGACTCAAAACTTGAAAATAAGAATTCTGAGATACCTTTAAGTGACTCAAATTTTAATGAATGAATTCTTGAGGTACAACTGACTGAAAAGGATTGTTGAGAAGTTACTACCTACTCCAACTTTGATGATAGGGTTCTTGAGGTACAACTGAGTCAAAATTTGATTAAAAGAAACTCAAATTTAGAGCCGATTCCAAATTTAGGCATTGGAAAATGATGAAAACTTTCTCATGGATTTTGTCCAATAGGTACATGATATGTGTGTATTCGGAAAATGTCGCGGATAAGCCTGTAGACAAAGTTTGTTATCCTGCCGGTGGTGTGAAGGCAATTTCTCTCGAGCTGTCGCATTTTCCGTACACGTAACCTGAGGCTCAAGTGAATTATTGCAGCGGCATTCGATGTGATTACGCCGACGGATTGAATATTGATGTGCTTCTACTCGCTCTGTCCTTTCTTTATCATCCGCTCTTTCTATAAGTACGAAGACATAATCCGTACGTACAACCGTCTGTTTAGAAAAAAAAAACAATGAACACATTTTATTCTTTTAATAATAGGTACCTACCTAGTAAATAAAAGAATAACATCAGAAATTCCAAGTAAAAAAAATATATAATATGTAGTATTAAATTAATAAGGAATGAAGAGAATTCTTCTGCTTTGTTAGAGTAGTTCTACGAGTAGGTACTGCTGCTTGACCTTTGATCTTATCATTCCTATCATAGTTTAAATACCAACGTAGATGCTGTTTAAAATCTAGATGGGCCCTGCCGTCTATCTGGTCGAAAAACTGAGACATTTAAAGAGTTCTAAACATAAGCGAAGCTGGATAAGAAACATCAAGAAACAAAGACAATTTATCATCTTTAGAGTACAATTTGACCCCTGACCCTCACACAAGGTTATCATTTTAATATGGCCTCATCCACCATGGCACGTTTTGTTTATAAACATGAAAAAGAAACAGTCGTCTAAAGTGATAAAATACCAAAGTCCTCAAACGTCGTATTCAGTTTTCTTAAAAAAAAAAACTAGACACTTTTTAAACCTCTACTTTGGGGCTTAGAAATGAGTAAGACGGACCCTTTAATTTGATCCCAAATACGACCACACAATATTAATGGGTAAAAGTCTGGACAGAATCAAAGGATTGTGTTGTTCAGTGTACCATTTGGTCGTACGGTCGATGGTACTGTGATAATGTAGGTGCATAGGTAATCGTCGACGCCCAAATCGCCGCTAGTTTGCGGCTGTCGACTGTCAGCTGAGGAGTTGTCCATCCAGTTCCCGCGGTTCTAGGAAAAGAACAAAAGAAGAATAAGAGGGGACGCCGTTGGAATCCGGGGCAGTAACGAAATGCACTTAGAATTTGTTGTCTGCCTCTACAGCTTTACACATGTTCGTCGCGTAGTTTATGTGTCTTTGTGTATAGCTACAATACATATCTGTATATCGTGTGTCTGTGTGTTGTTGGAATATGTATTTATATAATATACATAATACGATACCGCCGGTTATTTCAGAAGAAAGATGAATGGAACGAGAGAACATTTTGCGTGGGTGAATCGCATGGCAAAAAAATGAATGAAACTGTTGTCAGTGAACTTGATATCTGGTAAACATGCTCGACATAAATACATATGTGTATGCACATGTGTACAATGTACATACATATATACCTACCTGTTACGTCAAAGTTTCGTTTATTCTTATTTTGTTTTCAACGTCCTTAATAAGTGTAATTAATGCACCTGGGTGTAATTGATGTAACTTATCAACGTTCATGTATGAAATTATGTATATCATATAGATAGGTATACGTATTGTGTTCAAAATACGAAGAAATTCTTCTGTGTAGTGATTGATACCGTTGATAAAAATTGTTAAATAATTTGGTCTTATCATTACTAAATAAAACGAGCTATGTACTAATAATAAGTATTTGGGGGGAAAAATTACAGTAGTTGCTGTTAAACTACATATCTATATACAGGGTTTTTCAAGTTGATGGGCTATTAGAAGTAGGTATATGAATTAGTAAAATTAATTCAATTCTGAAACTTGGGCTCATTTGGTTATTGTTTATGCCGCTTCTTTTAAAAATATTTTCAAGTTCGATTTACATCCGGTTATACCGGAAGTCGATACCAACTTTGTTATTTTAAATGGAATGGTATATTTTTTACACTGAATTCGAATATAACGTGTTATTCGAAGGTAAGTTTGATAACCAACTTGTACACCTATGACGATCGGTTTCTGAGTTAATTTAATTTATAGAAAATAAATCGCTACCGCAACCCAAATTATAAAAAATCATAACTTCCACAAAATACGACTTAGAGTGTTGAAATTTTTACTAGTAATAGCTGAATATTAGTGCTAACGCCTTGATAAAATTGAATTAAATAATTTATACAGGGCGTTCAAAATAAAATTCTAAAATTGAAAAACTTCAAACACGAATTACCTCGTTTTTTCAAATGGCACCTACAATTTTTTAATTTTTCAATCGATTCCTTTTTTTATCCTCTTTCGATCCATATGGATACTTCTTATTTTATTTGAAAATTTTGGAATAATTTTGAATTATTACTTTAAATAGGAAGTATCCATATAGATCGAAAGAGGATTAAAAAGGAATCGATTGAAAAAATAAAAAATAGTAGGTGCCATTTTAAAAAAGGAGGTAATTCGTGTTTGAAGTTTTTAAATTTTAGAATTTTATTTTGAACGCCCTGTATAAATTATTTAATTCAATTTTGTCAAGGCGTTAGCACTAATATTCAGCTATTACTAGTAAAAATTTCAACACTCTAAGTCGTATTTTGTGGAAGTTATGATTTTTTATAATTTGGGTTGCGGTAGCGATTTTTTTTTCTATAAATTAAATTAACTCAGAAACCGATCGTCATAGGTGTACAAGTTAGTTATCAAACTTACCTTAGAATTACACGTTTTATTCGAATTCAGTGTAAAAAATATACTATTCCATTTAAAATAACAAAGTTGGTATCGACTTCCGGTATAACCGGATGTAAATCGAACTTGAAAATATTTTTAAAAGAAGCGGCATAAACAATAACCAAATGAGCCCAAGTTTCAGAATTGAATTCCTTCTACTAATTCATATACTTCTAATAGCCCATCAACTTGAAAACCCCTGTATATAGATTGTTGAAATTGCCATGAATAAAGAAAGTTCAATTAATTGTAACTAAAAAAGTGAAATATTTTTATAGGCAGTATTGTTCAATATATCATTATGAATGCATATCATTTCTTAAAATTTAATTCTTTTCTTTTGAATACCTACAATAAAACTTAATATGAGGGACATACGGTTATAATGTACCGCATCAAAAGTCCTGGCATTTCCTCGTAATGAAGCACTCAATCTATAACGTAATTACCATTACTTTTATTACATGCTTCTGATATAAAGTATCTACGAAATATCAGGGTTCATACGTTCCAAAAGATCTAATTAAACGTATTTTTTATTCATTCATTTTATTGGAGTATCGTAATAAGTGTATTTAATTTATAAAAGTGACAACCATCACAATTGTCACAAAAGAAGCTTACTTAATACTTCACTTGTAACATATAAGCTTATTCGGTTATAAAGTACAAGAAGTCCCGACAATTCTTATGGAACTCTCAATAGAAAAATAACTTTTATAACGTATTTGTTAAGTACTATTTTTGATATAAAGAACCTTCAAATTATCCGGTTCGAAAGTTCTAAAAAATCAAATATAACGTACTTTTAGAATTTGTAATGTAAATGTCCTTTTCCTTTAATTTACTTTTGAAACTTTTGATTAAAGTCGCCAACTGCAAATTCGTTTGATAATCCCAACAGTGTCCACCACACTGAAAAACAATAAATGTATTTTTAAAAAAGATTAATAAGAAGAACAAAGAAAAAATATAAATGTGTTTAATTCTATCAACTTTTAAGGCACCTTCGAATACGTTATCTATAACCGAATTTTACTGTATCTTGAACTTCTTGTGGTGGCAATGCTCATGTATCAAAAAAATATTTTTTTAAATTTCTAGTTACGACTCATTCACTCACCTGTCTGTAGTAAAGTTTATTTTACGTGTACATACTTCACCTTAACCTACCTAGATGCAATAAGTGTTCGATTGCAAAGTGCATCAAGAAAATTTAATGTGTATCTTATCTAATCGTAAGTACACGGCACATAAGTACCTATACCTACACAGTGTACATAAAAAGTAATAGGTAGTAAATAATAACTTACTTTTACGTATTACCTCATCATCAATGAAAATTCTAGTGAACAACCAACAACAAATTTTTTCTGCAGCTTGGGAGTAGTCTTCTACCTCTTATTTCTCCAGTTTCTTCCACTTCTAATTTCGCACCCTTATAGGCATTAATTAATCTTTGCTTGTTTTAGAGACAAGTGCAACTTGTAGGGTCTGTAGGGTGTGAGTATTTTGTATAAGCACAGATTTAGCAATAAGTTATAACCTGACGGTGTATTTTAAATCATTTTATCAGCAATGGTTAGGTACATCGAATTTGCATCACCTGCCATTAGGAATTCTTGATTGTAATGTTGAAATAAAATTCCGGGGCAAGCATTTGCACTTCCTATGTATGTACGTATGCATGTGCATTTGTAATTTACACAGACGGACATGTATGAATATGTAAATATATGCTTGTACCTTCGTGTGTATCATCGTACATAATATGCACCTATATGTATATGTCTGCGTGTTTGTTCGTGTATATATACGTATCTTTGTAATCGAGAGTGGAATATACCTACGGTATAAAATAGTACCTATGTACGTGCAGCCAATCAACTTAACTTGGATGCACACGGTTTGTTTATTTCACCTCTATTAGGTACTCGGACGTCAACGACTACGTCCAAAGTGCTCAATGGGGTTAGCGCCCGTTGAAATTAGATTTTACTGTATGTACCTATTTATTAAAGACCATCATATCGACAGGTACCGTTTCCTGGTGATGGAACTGCTCGTCTTCTTCTATCTATGTACACTGAGAGAATGTTAATTCGTTCCCAGTAGTTTTCTTAAATGGCAACGTCGCGCCTTTTCGGTCTGTATGTTGTTGATAATGTAGGAAACAATAATATTGCGAGCAGAATCGCATCTATTGCTCGCTGGTTTCGTGGCTGTTTCAATCTTCACATACTTCATATACAGGGTCTTTCATGTTATTGGGCTATTAGTATATGAATTAGTAGAATGAATTCAATTCTGAAACTTGGGCTCATTTGGTTATTGTTTATGCCGCTTCTTTTCAAAATATTTTTAATTTCGATTTACATCCGGCTATACCGGAAGTAGATGTTAACTTTCTTATTTTAAATGGAATGACATACTGTTTTTTACATTTTCCGATAGAAAATCTGAATTCATGCATATTTTATAGGAGGCACTACTCTGAAAATATTGATGGATTTTGAGTTATTTATTTTTTTCAAAATTTTTGACATCTGCACGTTAACATTTAAAAAACCGTAATTCAATTAATTTTTGAGATTTTGCTTTATCACTCGTAACAGTTACTTATAACCTATTCACATTATCGAAAAAAATTGTGATTTTTAACTAAAATGTACATGGTGTTCAAATTTTGTGGTCAAAGTTGGTCAACTTCAAAGAGGCATAAGTCAATTTTTTTAAATAGAATGACCCATTTTTGACTATATATTCGAATTCCTCATTGAATTTGGCGTCTTTTGATATGGGACTATCGTATAACTGCTTATTCTCTTTGAGAAAATCTACAATTTGAAGTATGTCATTCCATTTAAAATAAGAAAGTTAACATCTTCTTTCGGTATAACCGGGTGTAAATCGAATTTGAAAATATTTTTAAAAGAAGCGGCATAAACAATAACCAAATGAGCCCAAGTTTCAGAATTGAATTCATTCTACTAATTCATATACTAATAGCCCATCAACTTGAAAGACCCTGTATATTAAGTATATAAACATTGAAACAGCCACGAAACTAGCGAGCAATAGATGCGATTCTGCTCGCAATATTATTGTTTCCTACATTATCGACAACATACAGACCGAAAAGGCGCGACGTTGCCATTTAAGAAAACTACTGGGAACGAATTATCGTCCTCTGATTGTACATACTGTATGTATTTAATTTTGCACTAACAATAAATTACGTACTGGAAGTCTTGATACCTCGAAGTTTTTTAAGTAAGTTTAAGTAAATAAGAAATAACTGCAAATTTATTGAATTACCTACCACTACGTGGTGGATGTGATTGGCCAGGAATTAAAATCGTAACTACTTACAATTAGTGTTATCGGACGAATACGAATTTCAGGCTTATGTTGGTTGATTTTCTATTCCGAATGCGTAAGTGCCGTTGTTCGTCGCTTTATAATACTTAGGTACTGGTTTGTATATTTCATTGTAATGAATTTTTTGGTGAGTATTTCCTGTCCAGTCGCCAGACTGAATGGTTTGTTGTAAAGCGGTGACGTACGTAACAAAAATTCGACGCTTTTGTAACTTGGTCATTACCCTTGCTTGCCAACCTTCATGCAGATACAAAAAGGTGAGCGAAGCACATTTTTAGCAGGGACCTAATTAAATAAATATCGTAACAAAATAAATAAAATTTTCCCGGCATAATTGCATTGCTACATAAATGGAAATATTGATACACGAAGAGTACTACATAGTCACTCGTTTTTATAATAACGTAAACGCTTATTACGAACATGCAGTTGGTTATAACGTAGCATATCTTATGGAGCAATCAACAGAAACTTCTGATATAAAGTACATACTTAGGAAATATTCTTTTAATTGTACTCACATTCTTTACTTATTAGTTTGTTGGATTTTAGTCCCGCGTTAAAAATACATTCATTATATCGCATTGAGAATTACGAGAATTTGGAATTATAGAAAGCTGAGGAATTCAACTTTTTTTTTAATTCTAGAAACTTGGGAAATTTACAAAACATTCTGAGAAAGTATGGAAAGTTTGAGAAGTTTCCTTTTTTATCTGAAAACTTATTAAGCGATTATGTAGTTTTAATTTTATAGAAATCCTGGAATCTACAAAAAATTACATACACCCTTGTTACAATTTATTTTATTTTGCATTTTTCATTCTTTTATTTATTTATTTTCTCGTCATATTATTAAATCATAGATAGGTAGATGTAGTCTATAGTTTAGTTTTTAATGTAGTGCCTTCGTACATGGCTAGCTAGTTAGTTAGTTAGTTAGTTAATTGAAAGTGGGTTCATAAGTATGAACTATAGCCAGAAATAGAACGCCGGTAAAAAACTTCTTCGCTTTTTCTTTGGTGGCACGTGGGGTACAAGTTCTTTTAATTGTACTAACGTAATTTACTCATTAGTTTGTTGGCTTTTGATGGAGTACCGTTAAAAGTGCATTTAATATTTTTTTTTTATAAAAGTGACAACCATCTCCATGGATAAAAAAGGAATTAAGAGGAAACTGTAAGTTTTTCCTGTATGGCATTGCATGATGACCAAAACAAAAATTGAACTTTTACCATCCGACCTCTCCTCTTTGAATAAACTATTTTTTTTTAATACAATAAAACTCGGTTATAACGTACACTCTTGTTACAGACTTCGGTTTTAACGTACTGTATCTTTTGGTATAGAAAATTTACTCGTTATAAAAGAAGCTTACTTAATCCTTCATTTGTAACGTATAAGCATAAGCTTATTCGGTTATAAAGTACTCAAAGTCCCTGCAATTCTTATGAAGGTCTCAATTGAAAAATATATTTTTTTATCTCTGCATTGCCAACACCAGTGTGTATTGCATAGCATATTTTAATTTAAAATTTTATTTTAAATGCCATCTTTCCCTTACTTGATTTAATTTTGAAAAAGGATTAATGAAATCAAAACAAACAGATTGTAATCTTTGCCTAAAACTTCTGATACAACGTACTGATTTTAAGGTCCTCTTGTTGAGTACGTTATAAGCAAATTTTTGTTGCTAAATTCAAGATTTTGTTTTATATTTCGTTATTATTATTAATTTCTCATTATGGATTTCAGTATTTTTAATCACCCTGTGCCTTATGTTTTGTTTTTATAATCACCTTTTCTCGTCGCTTATTATTGTTGGTGCTTGGGCTTATTGTAATCAAGCTTTTGCAGATAAGTCTGTATTACCAATACCTTTACGTGGGCCGTTGTAAATTACTAATACAACATACCTTTCCAGAATTACTTTCACTAAATATACGTACATACGTATACGATATACGATATGCACTGGCTTGGTGCACCGATGTGTGTAAGTGTGGGCGGCTGCATTGTGCATAGAATGAGATGTTTTCGATTTATTGCGCACTTTAAACAAAAAAAAATAGTGATTCCATTTTCTTATTATTCATGTAATCTATTAGGTACCTACGTAACGTACCTACGTGGACACTAAAATTAAAAAAATATAAGTTGATTCATTATTTTCCATCGTAGGTAGGTATCTATTTTATTATTCATAATAAAATAAATATAAAGTAAAATTTATTTGTTGCTAGCAAATGTACCATAATACTTAAGGCAAGAAAAAGAGACAGGAAAATGTCTTTTAGTTTAAATGTAGTCAGTCCTTGTATCTGGTCAAATATGTTCTTCACAATTTTATTTAATTTATTTTTGTCTACCTATTAGTGACAAAAAACGTTCGTGTTTACATTATCTACATCAGGCGTTTGACAGTGACCCACAAGCTGTCTGTAGTTAGTTACTAGGAGAATATCTTTGACGAAATAAAATTAAAAATTGTTAACAATCTTAAAAAATTAGTTATTGACACTATATTACATTAGTAAATAAATGCAATTAAAGGACTTTGCTCTCTAACAATAAAAAAGAAAAATATGATGAACTCCAAAAAATCAGCATTATACAAATTAAATTGAAAAAATTGTGACGCATTCTATACAGGGTTTTTCAAGTTGATGGGCTATTAGAAGTATATGAATTAGTAGAAGGAATTCAATTCTGAAACTTGGGCTCATTTGGTTATTGTTTATGCCGCTTCTTTTAAAAATATTTTCAAGTTCGATTTACATCCGGTTATACCGGAAGTCGATACCAACTTTGTTATTTTAAATGAATGGTATATTTTTTACGCTGAATTTGAATAAAACGTGTAATTCTAAGGTAAGTTTGATAACCAACTTGTACACCTATGACGATCGGTTTCCGAGTTAATTTAATTTATAGAAAAAAAATCGCTACCGCAACCCAAATTATAAAAAATCATAACTTCCACAAAATACGACTTAGAGTGTTGAAATCTTTACTAGTAATAGCTGAATATTAGTGCTAACGCCTTGACAAAATTGAATTAAATAATTTATACAGGGCGTTCAAAATAAAATTCTAAAATTGAAAAACTTCAAACACGAATTACCTCATTTTTTCAAATGGCACCTACTATTTTTTATTTTTTCAATCGATTCCTTTTTTATCCTCTTTCGATCTATATGGATACTTCCTCTTCTAAGTAATAATTCAAAATTATTCCAAAATTTTCAAATAAACTAGGAAGTATCCATATAGATTGAAAGAGGATAAAAAAAGGAATCGATTGAAAAAATAAAAAATAGTAGGTGGCATTTGAAAAAACGAAGGTAATTCGTGTTTGAAGTTTTTCAATTTTAGAATTTTATTTTATACGCCATGTATAAATTATTTAATTCAATTTTGTCAAGGCGTTAGCACTAATATTCAGGTATTACTAGTAAAAATTTCAACACTCTTAGTCGTATTTTGTGGAAGTTATGATTTTTTATAATTTGGGTTGCGGTAGCGATTTTTTCTCTATAAATTAAATTAACATTGTATTAATAATAAACATAATATAGATTCAGAAAAAGTAAAATTGTTACACAATTCCAAAAAAGGGAAATGTTTTAATTTATAAGAACAATTAGAAATTAAAAAAGCTATTTATAAAAAAGAAATTTAATAGATTTAAAAATATATGACTGTATGTATCTCTTCCCCTTAAACTTTAGGTATATAAACACTGTATGTATAATAAATTTAATTTTAGAAATAAGATTTAGGTACTCTTGAAAAAGGCATAACATGCCGAAACAATTGTAGAGGTACATATTACAATATATATTTGAAACATTTAAATGCAATTTAATTTAGTTACCTTCTTAAATAAAATAAAAGTTTGTAGAGGTTACAATTGAAATAAATATTTTTAAGATTGTTTCATAAATTATTTTTATGGCCTTATATTAAAAAAGAGATACCTAGGTATATCCCTACTAACATAACATAAAGCATATGTGTATAAATGGATAGATAAAAAAAGTTATGTAGGTGCATATGTACAATGTATGTACATATGTATGTTTATTTATTTTAGTTTTAGAGCAAGTATATACTTACCTATTTGTTTTTATTTGAAGATTTATTAACTGTTAAATTACTTGAAAGATTACGATTACGTCATTTATCTATCTAGTCTGTACGATTATCTAATGAGTGAACAAAATTAAAATATGGTCGAATTTTGAGAAATACGTGCAATTTTAACTTTATAACTCAAACCCTCCAACTTCTATTACTCGAATCGAATATCTCGATAACATGAACATGTATAATGCTTATTTACAAAAAATAAGCATGGTCATATGTATGTATGTATTAGTATTCAGTAACTCAATGTCTAGATATCTAGATTTTTTTTTGTTACTCGGTGATTCGAGTTAGCGAAGTTCGACTGTTATTGTATTAATTAAAATTGTAGAACGTCTATTTCACTTTATTTTTCCCTTTCGTTGTAATTGAATAAAATAATGCATGAAAAGTATTTTAGAATATGTGTTGTACGTCTTTGATGACTTGGTACACTCACAGTCTCCCAATTATTGGTACAATTGTTTAATTGTTTTAACGTAAGTTCGTTTTCCATGCGTAGGAGTGTTTGTACGTTTATGTAATGCAGATAGTAAATGTACGTTTGTGCTACATATGTTTGTAATGAATGACGACTTGGTATGGTACACGGTCGCTATTTGTTCTCATCAGCGATGATGATATTAACCTAGTTCCGTTTACGCAATAGCAGATGGTCTCTGATACTAATTTTCCTTTTTCTTAATTAAACGATTGCTTGCTACCACTACTCAATCACTCACTCACTTACTTATGTATGTACGTATGTATTTTCATATTTACTATTAGTTAGTAAGTGTACCTACAAGACTATTTCATTTCTGTTGCAACCAACAGAACCAGAAGTGATGCAAGAATTTCTTATTAGGTAGGTACCTACTCCAACAATTACACTCTTGGGATAGATAGGTAGATTATTTTACTCGTTATAATAGAAACTTAATTACTAGATACTTTGTTTAAAACGTATAAGCTTATTCGGTTATAACGTACCAAAAATTCTTGTGGAGGATTCAATTAAAAACTAACTTTTATAACGTACTTATCTTTTATTAAAATATTATGTTGCGTACTTCTGATGTAAGGCACCTACGAAATATCCGGGTCCGAACGTTAGAAAAAAATACCGACCAAGTGCGAGTCGAACTCGCGCACCGAGGGTTCCATACAAACCTGTATATATATGATGTAACTAAAAATTTAAGGTTTTCGGAATTTATCCTTTATATGTGCTATAAAACATTGCTTCATGCCAAATTTCAAGATTCTAAATCGACTGGAAGTACCCTTTAGGTTTTAATTCCCTTGCGAGTAGTTGCGAGTTTGAAAATATGCGGCTTAAATTGCTGTTTCTTTTGATTGCGTTGACATAAAAGTTTGATTTTGTTACAGCTTAAAGGTATTATAGACCTGAGTATTTGATATGAATTTCAATTTAATACCTCTACGCGTTCATGAAGAAAGGGGTAGTTAGTAACTTTAAAATTATTAAAAATATTTTTATTATATGATGTAACTAAAAATTTACAGTTTTCGCAATTTTTACTTTATATGTGCTATAAGACGTTGCTTCGTACCAAATTTCAAGATTCTGAGTTCACAGGAAGTACCCTGTAGGTTTTGATTCGAAAATTTGCGGAAATTTGCGGCATAAACGGCTGTATCTTTTGATTGCGTTGGCTTAGAAGTTTGATTTTTTCACAGCTCCAAGGGACAATAGACCTGAGTATTTGGTATAAATTTTAACTTGATACCTCCACGCGTTCCTGAGAAAAAGGGTCTTGACAGACGGACGGACGGACGGACAACGAAGTGATCCTATAAGGGTTCCGCTTTTTCCTTTTGAGGTGCGGAACCCTAAAAATAAAATATAACGTACTTTTATTCATACATATTGTCGTCTTTTCCTTTATTTTACTTAATTTAATTTTGATTAATTTGATTAAACAAAAAAAAAAACGATACTGAAAATTAATAATTTTTTTATAGGGTAAGGTGGGGTAATTGTAAAGAGGTTTTTTATTTCGATGAAATAGGACTTGATTATTCCAACTAATGGAAATTATAGAGTGTGGGGTTGACTTTTGACGGTTGCTTTAGCATGCTAAACAGCAGAGGAAGAGTGTCGCAATATTTTATGTTAAACAGTGAAAATATTTCTATATAATATATAATTTTTGGGGTAATTATGAACACGGCTTTATAAATATAATTTTCATTGGAATTTACATTTGAAAGCAAATTGTTCACTTTTGCCCCATTAAAAACCTTTATAAAGCCAGTACAAACAAGATGATTGTTCACATTTACCCCTAAGTTTTCGACTGCGTTAATAAGTGAAGGGATAATTGTAAACTTACGTTTTTTGAAAAAAAAAATCCGAATTTGCTTATTTAACAACAGAAATTCGCTTACAACCAAACAAGGACCTAAATTAATGAAATAGTCGTCTAAATTTAATCTTCATCTAACAAAAGGTACATCGAGCTTCAAAAGTCAAACTTCCATATAAAAGATTCTGCTATTACGAACCGATTTCTAAAATCCACTCGAGTACAGCTACGTTATAATCGATTTTACTGTTTATTACGAGAATGCAGGCTTTCCCTCGAATGATAATTCTGTTGTGACTCATAATTTCTGAAAAAAAGTTACGATAAGTTGCTTGTTTGTAGGTACATCTGTCTGTCTCGTCTTGTATATAACTAATGTAACTATGTATATAGGAAGTTAGAGTGAACAGAAAAAAAATGAGTTCGGCAAATGTTCTTCTGTCATAAACCTGATCGAAATAAGCGTTGTCTGTCTGTCCTAAATACCTATCGGCACAGTCATCGTGCATCTTATTACGTACTATTATGTACGGTCGGAGATGAAAGAGAATCACTTGATGTGACTGGTCCATGGGTCGTGCACGGTCTATTTTATACCAGCTATTATTCATATGCAAATAAAGTGATCGATCCAAAGCAATGATAGAGAAGATATCACATCATATTCACTCACGACTTATATATATACGCGTGTAAGGTCGTATTATATATAGAATCGTAAAATATACCTATCTTAATATTGCAGTTCTGTTATTACGACTCCGCATATAATGACAATAACAATATCCATCAAGAACGAATGACAATTCGTTTTGTAAGTATCTATCTGACTTCCTGTTAATCTTATGACCATTTTTCTTTCATTTTTTTACCCACGCAATTCGTAACGAACGTAAGAACAGGAAAATAAAAGTTGGATGGATGCAGTAAGCGTTGAATAGGTTAAGGTCAGTTTCAGTAAAAGTCGCGAGCGTTTTGCAATAAATGCAACGAACCGGTTATCCGTGGAAATGCACTTCTACTTCTGCAAGAACAACAATAATAAACTATCAACAGCTTACCTATAATAGTCGAGCGGGTATGGTCTTTTCAAGGAAATTGTGAAATCTACCGGCTCAATTAGTTTAAGTATCTAATACTTAGGCCAACGTTAAAATTAACTCACTTTTGAGAGACTTTTAAGACTTTATTTAAAAATTGAATTGGATTTTTCACTAAAAAATAAACATTTATGTCTTAATTCAATTTTTAAATATGTAATAGATAATAACTTTCACCAAATACAGTCAAAATCGGTTACAACGACGTCGTATGTATGTATGTATTTTACAGCATCCAGCCGGGACTTTTATAACCGGTATGTTGTTCTAAACGATTTTAGCTGTAGCATCCGAATCAATAACTTTCTTAAGTTAATAGACAAAAAATTTACAAGTAAGTACATAATTTTCACTTTGACTTGTTTAACACTCTGTATATTTGTAATTTACACTTTAGATTCGTTATTATGTTATGTGGGTATATCTGGAAACCCAGCAGAGTACTATGTACATAGGTATTAGCGAATGGATTATATTGCCAAACTGCAACTGCAATTATTGCAATAGCTGATGCAACGAACTTCTACTAACTAACTATAGTAGGTATACATATACATAGGTGTATATAACTGACTCGTTAATCCCTAATTGCTTCATAGGAAATTATTGCAAGATAAAGCAATACATGGTCGAATGTGCAATAGATATTATTTTATACCTAGGTATAGCGTTAAGATAGATACTGTTACGGTATTAAATTATGTAGTTGGGTTCTTAATTAGCTCCGTGTTTAATTTAATTACTGTGTTAATGCCGCTAATAGTTCGAGAATTGCATAGATACGTAGGTACATACCTACTACATTGATATTGATACAGATCGGAAATATCGTTTGTTTAACAGAAAATCCTTTCCAATTATATTATCATCTAACGATAAACAAAATATGTTTTTTAATAGCTGAAAATCAAGTAGGTATAATTAATCTATAACGTACACGTTTATTATGGATCCACGTACCACAAGTTTAAAATTCGTAGCAGTTATAATGGGGCACTAAAAAGAAAAGTAACTTTTATAACGTACTTACAATTACTTAGTACTGATGTAAAGTAGCTACGTACGAAATATACGGACCCGAACGTTCAAAACGATCAAATATAACAATTTTATTAATTAATATTTTTTTATCTCTGCATTGGCAACCTGTGCACGGTATATAATAATAATAATAATTTATTTCCTTGCATGCCTTTATGACTTTTGCAGATTGCTTTCATTACATTGTATTTACTTTACAAAATTTTGCATCATGTCCCTTAAAACTATGATTCCTGCTTACAATTTTCCTTTTACGTGTAACTAAGTACATCTCTTTCTGCTTTCTTTCATACTATCCCCTCACTTACTCATTTGTACCTGCCCTGAATCTCATCTTTGTCTCTACTACTCTTATATACTCACACGTTTTCTCACAGATTTCTCCTCTTAATTTTTTGGTTATTAAATCTAACATATCATCCTCACGTCTGTCTCCTCTCCATTCGTTCATGAACATGCTTATTTCATCCTTTTGTGCCCTTATTGCTTCTTTGCAACAGAATAAGTGAGCCAATGACTCCTCTCTAGCACCACAGAGCCTACAGCTCCACTCAATATACTTATCCTTTTTTAAACGCCCTTCCAATGTTCCCACACCTCAATCTGGCCCATATCTCTTTGTTATCTTTTTGTTTGCACACTGCATTCAAATACCCTGCCCCATTTGTCTCCGGGATTAAAACTCTATACAGGTTGTTGTACGTCGAAATCTCTATCGCTCTCCATTCTTTCTCTAGCTCTTTTCTCCACCATCTACTCATTCCTTCCCCAATTATACTCATAATTTCTTCCCTTCCCCTTCCTTCCCAAATCATTCGGCATATTTCTGTCGCCCCTAAATCTTGTAATACTTCCCATACATTTTGACCCCACTTTGACGGTTTGTTGTTTATAATTGATCTCATTTCCTCTTTTAAACATATTTTCTGTGCACGGTATATTTTCATTTAAGAATTTTTTTATAATATAAATGCCCCTTTTCTCTTAATTAATTTAGTTTTGAAACCTTTGATTCAACAAGTAACAAGTCGACAACTGCAAATTTAAGTGTTTGAAAAAGACAACAGTATTTACGATATTGACATACAATAATGTACCTTTATAAAGGATTAATGAAAACAAGAGACAATCATGAAAATATTGCTAGAATTCTAGCAAACATGACTAAAGTATCTGTCAATTATATGGACCAAAAGACGCTCAAAAAGGAGATTTTACTAGAAATGTCTAGTCAATCTACGTTCGGTGTTGAGACTGAATTCTAGTAAAATTGACTTGATTAGAAAAAATTTTTACAGTTCTTATCACTAATTTTACTAAACTATTCTCATTCTAGTATTTTTTTCTTTAGGACACGATAAAATAATCGAGAGGTAAAGAGAGAAAAAAAGTCTGGACTTATTTAGCTTGATTATTTTAAAACTAATTATTAGAAAGAATGAAAAATTTTTTATTTATTTTAAGTAATATATTAACCCTAATAATTATTATTAGGGATAATTTGCAAAGTAATAACTGATGTCGGATGTGCCTGTTTGTTTTTAACGAATACTCTATCTGTTTATCATTACATATTAAATTTAATAATGATAAAAGTACAAAAAAGGTATAATTAGTAGGTACATGATACTTACTGGCGGCGTCTGTATTTATAAATAGTAATATAATATACATAATATATGGTACACCTGTAGGTACCTCGATGTGTACTACGTAAGTAAGTAAGTAAGTAAGAAAGAGGAAGTCACCAAATGCGGGTTAATGCCAGCACATGGGAAAGGCAAAACGCTTTAAAACCAATTAATTCGCGGATATCGAAAAGAGATCTTGTTTCCTAAATTAAGTGCAAACCTGTTCCTTTATAAGGGTCGATACTGAAATCATTATACGTAATATATGCAACAAACATACGCACTGTGTTTATAACCTCCATTAACTCCTTCCCTTTTTGTTGTCAAACGGTTTGAATTAATTAACGTACACCATAATACCTATGTAATTAAGGGAAGAACTACATTAATTAAAATAAAACAAATAAATTGCAAATTAAAACATACTACAAACATTATCTTTACTAAGGGGTTGAAAACTTCTTAAAAGTTATAGCAACTACGATATACTTTAACGGCCAGTATACAGTAAAACTTCGATAAGACGAAATAAATCGGATGGCACTGACATCAACTACTAAAATACTTGTAATTTGATAACTCGAAAGATAAAATTGGGCTTCAACTTCGATATGCCGAATTTACTGGGGAAATCTCTTAATAATGCACGATTTCAAAACGTACTTTAAAAACTTTATTGTCTTTTGACCAAAAATTAAATCTTATAAAAAAGTGCACTGAAAAAAATACATTAAGTACCTATATCTATCCATTTATCTATCTATCTATCTATCTGTCTGTAACATGAAATAAATAAAACAATGATATTAGTGGGGGTAGTACGTACCAAAGACATTCTTTAAATAGTTTGAAACAATTTGTGTTACTGTCTAGCGTGAAACATTCTAAAAGCTGGACAGTTTATTAATTAAAACCAGATTTATTATTGCATTGTGCATAGAAACCAATTAAAATATTAATAATACACTGCAGTTTTTATTTATACCTACTACATAATAAATATTTATTAGATATCTATCTAAAAATAGAAAAATTGTAAACGGTAATTGCTTTCTCCACTGGGTCGCCACTTAAGACTTAAGACTGGCGTTAAAAATTATTAATAAAACAAGTCCAGTAAATACAGTTAGTTACTAGTTAGTTAGTGCATTAGATAATGATTTGCACAAAATGGGCGTACGTTTTCAAAGGCGTGTTTTAATAACAATAATAACGATCGACATCGGTACCTACACGTACGTAATAATTGTAAGACCTAAGTAAAGTAATCACGTAGAACTAAAATAATTGCAACTATTAGTAGGTATATTTTGATTAGATAAAAATTTGTGCAGAAACGAGGGCATTAACAACTAGAAACCGATTTATGTTATAACGAACTATGTTACTATCATAGCATTAACAGCAAAGAGAAAGAGTTAATTAACAACGTGTATAAAATGGTTTAAGACTAAAAACTAACTAATAAGCAGTCTTTTATGGTAATTTTTAATGAAACAATGTTTTAGTGTAAGAAAATGCAAAAAATTACTCTTATCAATTATTTTTTAATTAATTACAACAACTGGCCATTAATTAGTAGAAGACTGCATAATAAACATGTGTTTGTCATTATTGTTCTGTACCTACTGTTCAATAATTTAGTTGTTAGGGCTCGTAAATGTTTTTATATTTTTTTAATTTTATTTTGTAGAAGTGGATCAAATTTGTATAAGTAAACGTGAATCATTTATCGTCGCTATTTCCTTTGGTGTCATTATTTTACGTTATAAAAATGATTCATTCAGTCCTAGTTGGTCAAAAAACCAATTAATAAATGAGTAATGCCAAGTGGTTCTTTAGATTTGCAGTATCATCAAGAACTTCTTTCCGTTTGTTCAACTAGATATCCATAAAAAAAATTATAGGAGTCGATTGCTGGGAATTACCAAGTCAGTGATGACGGATTTTCAGTTTTTATTACAAATTATGTTAGTAGAACCTACCAAAAAAATTAATATTAACAGTACCTCTAAATGTGTAAAATTCGGTTATAACGTACTCGTTCGTTAAACCAGAATTATTCACAATTGCTTATACACGGAGAAAAATAATTATGATTTTATTACTTCATGAGTCAAGCAAAATTTTTATAGTAAATAATACAAGAATTCTTATAAAATGTAGTATACGTGATAAAAATTATCCAGCATTGCTCTCACTGGATGGGATGTAAAGTCGTCCCAATCAGCGAACAGTGGCGGCCAACGAGACCAGATGGTTGCAGGTATACCACCCTACCCCAATGCCTTATTGCATTTTCCTTTCATTGATTTATTAATTATTGCATTTAAATAATTAATCGGTGACACTGGCGCAAAATCCTGTTCCATCACATCTTCTAAGAATGTTTACACGTTACAGGTACTCTTGCGATGGATGCGTAACAAATTCCTCAAAGTTAGTAATAATTAACGGTGTTAAATTGAAAATATGAGCTACTTAATTATAATGTTTTTTATTAATTAATTGACGAGCTTCTTTTCTCGGAACGATGATGTGGTAATTGGGTTTCTAATCATGTATGAAGTTACATAATTAAAAATGGACCTACAACGTTGAATGGAACTTTGTCTTGGTTTGTTGTGACCTTACTTACTATTTTTTTTTTAATTGGAGATATTACAGTTAAACTTCGATAAGTCGAACCTAATTAGTTGTTAATAGCATGAATTATGAGAAATACTTGTAATTTTGACTTAATAACTCGAATTCTGTTATTCGAATGTAATATCTTGATAACTCGAAAATAAAATTTGTCGTCAACTTCGGTAAGTCGAATTTTTCTGTTTTATTTCTCTCGAAGTACTTATCAATGAACTATTTTACATGTAGGTCGTAAGCCTGAAGGTATGTAGGGTAGGATGCCCGGTTGACCAACGTCACCGTGACTATAGGTATGACTAGTCCGACCCTGCCTATCCGTCTATCTATTTATATACAGGGTTTTTCAAGTTGATGGGCTATTAAAAGTATATGAATTAGTAGAAGGAATTCAATTCTGAAACTTGGGCTCATTTAGTTATTGTTTATGCCGCTTCTTTTAAAAATATTTTCAAGTTCGATTTACATCCGGTTATACCGGAAATCGATACCAACTTTGTTATTTTAAATGGAATGGTATATTTTTCACGCTGAATTCGAATAAAACGTGTAATTCTAAGGTAAGTTTGATAACCAACTTGTACACCTATGACGATCGGTTTCTGAGTTAATTTAATTTATAGAAAAAAAATCGCTACCGCAACCAAAATTATAAAAAATCATAACTTCCACAATATACGACTTAGAGTGTTGAAATTTTTACTAGTAATAGCTGAATATTAGTGCTAACGCCTTGACAAAATTGAATTAAATAATTTATACAGGGCGTTCAAAATAAAATTCTAAAATTGAAAAACTTCAAACACGAATTATCTCGTTTTTTCAAATGGCACCTACTATTTTTTATTTTTTCAATCGATTCCTTTTTTTATCCTCTTTCGATCTATATGGATACTTCCTATTCTAAGTAATAATTCAAAATTATTCCAAAACTTTCAAATAAAATAGGAAGTAAAATAGTAGGTGCTATTTGAAAAAACGAAGTAATTCGTGTTTGAAGTTTTTCAATTTTAGAATTTTATTTTGAACGCCCTGTATAAATTATTTAATTCAATTTTGTCAAGGCGTTAGCACTAATATTCAGCTATTACTAGTAAAAATTTCAACACTCTAAGTCGTATATTGTGGAAGTTATGATTTTTTATAATTTGGGTTGCGGTAGCGATTTTTTTTCTATAAATTAAATTAACTCAGAAACCGATCGTCATAGGTGTTCAAGTTGGTTATCAAACTTACCTTAGAATTACACGTTTTATTCGAATTCAGCGTGAAAAATATACCATTCCATTTAAAATAACAAAGTTGGTATCGATTTCCGGTATAACCGGATGTAAATCGAACTTGAAAATATTTTTAAAAGAAGCGGCATAAATAATAACCAAATGAGCCCAAGTTTCAGAATTGAATTCCTTCTACTAATTCATATACTTCTAATAGCCCATCAACTTGAAAAACCCTGTATATAAATAGATAGACGGATAGGCAGGGTCGGACTAGTCATACCTATAATATGCATATGTATTATTATTATAACACAAGGATTTGAAATTCTGAGACAATCTTCTACCACAATAATCTTTGTCACTTTTCTTAGGCAAGTTGAGGGCAATCAATATTATATGACACTCACTTTTTAATAAATAAGAAAAATTGTTGTCTTCCTCTTGTCTGCAAAGATTAACATTTAATAAATAGATGATCGTCGTGGATAAAATGTCGGACAACATCCTGTATATAAAAAAGGCGTTTCTCATCGCGAAATCGTCCCATTGTGTTTTATTTATAATCTCTTTATAATTACAAAAATGTAAGTAACGGCTGATAGCAATTAATTTTTTTTGCACCGCGTAATCACCTCGATCTATCATCTATCTCTCTTGCTATGTAATGTTATGTTGTTAGCAGCAGCAGAGTAGCTTTCAGTCCCTCCAGGCAATGCACTCGATGCAGCAGCAATCCACTCCACGTTGAACTAATTTGAAACCCGGGAGGCCAAAAGGCAGACAACCTGGAAAAATGTCGTTAAAATACCTGACTCTAATGCCTATCCAATTTACGTATTAAAAGTACCGACAACTAGAAAATTTGTCAAACAGGGTAAACATTTGGGATAAGTACTTACTTATCACCTGGATTTATTTTTATTAAAATTTAATTTTGAAAGTTCAATCATAGTTTTTTAGAATAACTAGGAGATATTTATTTATAGCGAGCGAGTGAGAGGTCAACGTCTCCAGCCGACAAGTGTCGATTATTCAATTACGAGATAACTTTGTGAACAGTGGCACCAGGTCATCTAAGTAAATGATTCGTAACTGTGTAAACAAGATATAATAGAAATGTGTGTAAATCATATTTTATAATACTTGACCAATTCTGTGTGAAAAGAAATTATTCTGATCGTAATTCTAGAACGACATAAAACAATGGCTCTACTTTTCTCTTTATCGAAAACTAAAAAGTATTAAACAATAGTTTCTCTAACAAAATAATGGTCAGGATTTCTATTAAAGGTTCATTAATTTTTTCCAGAATGGGTACTTTTTGTGTAATTTCCTGTTTGTCATTTGGTTATTGAACACGTCATATTTCCGGTAGGTAGATACCACATCACGCTTAAACAAAGATGTTAACAATTCAAATTCTAAAAGGAAAGAAACTATTTTATTATTATAGCTGGCAAAAATGTTTTCCCAAATAAAGTTTTGAAGGAACAAATAAAAATTCATTGTCTTTAGTTAGAGGGCATGACCTCACAATGACCTTTACACCTATGCATACTAATGAATGTACTTATGTATATTATAATCCTTTGTGGTAATAGTCGAAAGGTGCATGATTATGGTTATATCTGAACTTACCTTCTAAAAGTGGTCATCGTATTTGTTTATTAAGGACGAATTGCTTATATATTTATTTATTTCTAAGTACGTATACATATTTATTTACTACACATTTACGTACCTACCTACATATCTCTGTATATGAATGTGTGATGGATACAATGTTGACTGTCACTAATCGGTGTGCATCATCACTAGAACTTACATATTCATAATTATGTCACAAACACAACACGCACGCTTAATTACTATTGCGATCACGGGCATGAATTGTTGTTTGACTTTTTCAGGAGCGGTTCTTTGAAAGTCTTGAACAGTACACTTAACTACACCTTGTATGTATGTATGTATTGTCTTTAATTGGCGTTTGATATCCATTCATCACAGTTTTAATTTTTAGTTGTTACTCTAATAATACTACACTTGAAGTGATGTGATGACCAGAAACCGGATTATATGGAAAAGCGTATGCAAATATGCAAATTTTCGCCATTTTTTTGCAATATTGATATTTTTGTCAACATTCTGTACATACAAAATAACATAAAATTCGAAGATGTACCGACATTTTGCCAGTGGGCACCTACATCTAGGACAAAAATTCAAAAATACGACTATAATAAAAATGGAGACCCTTTTAGATTTATATAAGGCAGTTGTCGAAATGTGTTGCATGACCGAGCGCCATGGTCTAGTCATCTAGATCATTGATTAACATCCGGGAGGTCACCGGTTCAATTCCAAGTTTTTGTGTGATTTCTTTGGATCATTTAGGCAAACGCTGGGTAGTAATATTCCACAAATAGTCTTTCACATCTCTTCTGTCTTCATTTCGTCCGTCCGTCTCATCTTTGTTCCCCCAACCATCACCCACCCATTCTCACGATTCCTAAAGGAGGCTGAAGAGGTTCTTCCGCCCTACCCTCCGACTTTGTACACGAGTGTAGGTCGGGGGAACAGCCCGTCCATCAATTTTGTGAGAATGAAACACCCAAAAAGTTAAAAAAGTTAAAGATTTGTTGAATGTTATCCCTTTTGGGTACTCTTTGTAGCAGTACAGTACGGTTCAGACACCCCTGATAACAGCGTAATATTTTGAGGCCGAATAAAGTATGTTAGAGGAAGTTGGGATTTACGTTAGCAAAGGGTGGAATTTTCCCTGTTTTGCATGATGCAAGACACATTCTGGGGCAACAGTAAAGTTAACAAAGAACATTCCCAAAAGTCCATTGTAATAAAGAAGTAGGTACTGTAAGAGTTCGTAAATAAATTAGTCGATGCTGATTTTTATTATTACTAGTATCTTTACAAATATTCTTTGAAGCGAAAATCAAAAGTTACTATTCTTTTTATCTTTAATGGTGCATATTTCAACCTTTTTATGTTGCATATGATCAGGTCTCTAGTGATGACGATGTTCTTGCAAAAATGTCACTCCAAACTTGATGACAACTTTCTTGAGAAAACCTTTGACGGTCGATTTCAGTTTCATTGGAATTTGTACGTGAAATCGATCCAATTATTGATTTCGGTAATTTTCGATCCAGGTGTTGATCTAAGTATCTATCTAATCATATAATTTACTACTTACAATTAGTAAATACCAAGTACATACATGTTAGCGGAGGGTGGAATTTACGTTAGCAGAGTGTCCACACCCTGATGATGGCCAGATGTGGGGTACGCGCAGGGATACAAGACACGTTACGCAACAGGCACTTAGCCGCGCTGGAGGCGAGGGTGAACAAAGGAACATTCCGAAGAGTGCATTGTAATAGAGAAGTAGTGTAAAAGTCATAAATAAATTAGTTAAAGCCAACTGTTATTATTATCATCTAAAATTACATACATATAGATAAGTGCCTTATTAAGCCAGCAGAAGTTGATATAACTGAAATAGACATATGTCTATCATAATTAGGGTAATTGAATTTACGTAAATGTAGTCACTATAAACTGAAGAATTCTGAACATCCCTGACTGTTTTTTATAAAAGAAAATACAGTCAAAATTATTGAACGTCGGTAGGTCGAACCAAATTAGTTGGAAATAGAAAAATGCTTGTAATTTTTACACGAACTCTCGAAGTACTATTATTCGAATAACTCGAAGATAATTGGCGTTAACTTCGATAAGTCGAATTTTCTGAAGAAATTTCTACGATTATTTGCTATTCTTATATCTTATTAAAAATTGGAAAATGGTGCAGTGAAAAAAAGACACCCATATCTTTCTAATCTGTAACATGAGATAATTGAGCAATTGTTTTTCACTCCTCCCTCCCTCATAGTAAGATTTGTAAACGTATCATATAGGACCTTCTCATCTTCCTTACCTTACGTGAGATTTACTTTAACTTCTAATTAATTTTTAACTAAATTAAAAAATTGACCTGAGAATATTAATGACCCCTCATCCCACCCCTTTGAATGAGATTTGATGAACTTTTGCTGGACCCTTCGCCTACTCCCCTCCTTTTTTAATCCTCGTAATTATTGCAGTCTCCTAACTTTTTCAGATGTCATTAAATTTTTTAAAATGTGTGTATCCCCTCAACCACTATCTCAAATATATTCCTCATTTTTCATTCATTGAAAAATGTGATTCTCAGTATGTATTTAGGTGTTATTACGTTATCGTAGTGTTGATTAATAACAATTTCGATCTCACCAGGTGTGTGAACCGCGCCTTTTACTTTAAAACCGCAATGCTATTTACTTTAGATGGAATTTTGCGGCTTTCGGTCTAGATTTTTATGATTACATTAAATTGCCTTGTTCTACTAGGTACTTTTTGCGGATATTAGCTTAGCTTGGTAAATAAGTACTTATTTGTAAGAATGTCGACAATTATAAATGAATATCTGCCTTTAATCACTTAAGTGCGGCCAATTTTGTTTTTGCCTCATTTATAACAACGTGCACTTCTTCACTTTGTACATACCATACATGCGCTCTTTTTGCAAATATCAATCTTGCCTTTCATCTTAAGAATCCCAATACTTAGATATATCAATAAAACCTTATTTAAGAAAATTTTATTATTGTACAAATGAATAGACAAAGAGGAAAGTGTCCCTGAGAGGGATTTCAGGAGAATGTTTTTGGATTTAATGCTTTAACCAAATTGGTCAGCATTAACTCTACCCATGAGCACCCCCTCCCTGTGCTTACTTCTGCAATATTTTCAGCTTTTCTCCAACTGATTTTCATTAATTTTTTTATTTAATCATTACCATCAAAGGCCAGATTTTCACGAGGAGAAAAGAGGGAGGAAAACAGTTACATAGCATCATCATAAATATATAATGTACTTAGGTACAACGATTTTATACTGTATACTCGCACGCAGAAAAAAATATTACAGCTTCACTTACCGGTTTTGAAGGTGATTCCTCAGTACCTATTACCTGCTCTGAAACTTGACCTTATACATAAGCATTGAATTGTTCTCTTAAAAATGTTACCTAATATTTACATCACACACTCAGTCAGATAAATTACTATTCGTGTAATTCTTGTGTACGTGTTTATGTAGGTATGTTTGCCACTTATAAAAAAAAAACACTTAACAACATAATTTACTAAAATACTTGTGCACGTCACAGTACTGGCACTGGCTTGATTTTATGATAAGGAATCAAATAGATAAAAATAATACGTACACAGTATGTGCAATGTACATATTATGTAAATTGTAAAAATTAGTCGGTACACATACGTGTAAAGTGTAAGTACCGTTTAATACTGAGGAAATATAAATCGCCAAGACATTAGATTTAAAGTAAGTAAACCATTTCGTGATAAAGTTTAAAAAGTAAGGAAACAGATTAGAAGTTAGCAGCAGTTTCGTAGAGTAGAGTAGCGAAAACGCTTGATTTAACGCCGCGGCGTGCCTCAAGGTCTGCATTAAGGACCGTTACTGTTTTCAATACATATTTATAAGACACAGAGAGCTGCAGCATTTAATTTACATAGTACACGTTTGACTATGAGCTCGAGGCAAATTATCTCTTTGAAAAAAAATCTTCAGACGGTACTTAACCTAGAGCAACATGATACGAGTTACTTATATAGAATATGATTGATATAATCATAAAATTTAATTTGTGTTATCAGAGAAGGGAACACAAACACTATTATGGCTACTACTTTTACACTGGCTTCACTAACGACTAAAAGGATCCTTAAAAGAATTCTTGTTTTCAGTAGTCTTCACAACTACATAATTTAGTGTGCAGTAGCACATCAAGGATTGGAATTTTGAGAAAAGGGAGGGGGTAGCCGTTAAAATAGGTATTTAAGAACTCATCAGAATTATAAGTAAGTGAGGAGTAATTAGGGATATATACAGGGTTTTTCAAGTTGATGGCCTATTAGAAGTATATGAATTAGTAGAAGGAATTCAATTCTGAAACTTGGGCTCATTTGGTTATTGTTTATGCCGCTTCTTTTAAAAATATTTTCAAGTTCGATTTACATCCGGTTATACCGGAAGTCGATACCAACTTTGTTATTTTAAATGGAATGGTATATTTTTCACGCTGAATTCGAGTAAAACGTGTAATTCTAAGGTAAGTTTGATAACCAACTTGTACACCTATGACGATCGGTTTCTGAGTTAATTTAATTTATAGAAAAAAAATCGCTACCGCAACCCAAATTATAAAAAATCATAACTTCCACAAAATACGACTTAGAGTGTTGAAATTTTTACTAGTAATACCTGAATATTAGTGCTAACGCCTTGACAAAATTGAATTAAATAATTTATACAGGGCGTTCAAAATAAAATTCTAAAATTGAAAAACTTCAAACACGAATTACTTCGTTTTTTCAAATGGCACCTACTATTTTTTATTTTTTCAATCGATTCCTTTTTTTATCCTCTTTCGATCTATATAGATACTTCCTATTTTATTTGAAAATTTTGGAATAATTTTGAATTATTACTTAAAATAGGAAGTATCCATATAGATCGAAAGAGGATAAAAAAAGGAATCGATTGAAAAAATAAAAAATAGTAGGTGCTATTTGAAAAAACAAGGTAATTCGTGTTTGAAGTTTTTCAATTTTAGAATTTTATTTTGAACGCCCTGTATAAATTATTTAATTCAATTTTGTCAAGGCGTTAGCACTAATATTCAGGTATTACTAGTAAAAATTTCAACACTCTAAGTCGTATTTTGTGGAAGTTATGATTTTTTATAATTTGGGTTGCGGTAGCGATTTTTTTCTATAAATTAAATTAACTCAGAAACCGATCGTCATAGGTGTACAAGTTGGTTATCAAACTTACCTTAGAATTACACGTTTTATTCGAATTCAGCGTAAAAAATATACCATTCCATTTAAAATAACAAAGTTGGTATCGACTTCCGGTATAACCGGATGTAAATCGAATTTGAAAATATTTTTAAAAGAAGCGGCATAAACAATAACCAAATGAGCCGAAGTTTTAGAAATTAATTCCTTCTACTAATTCATATACTTCTAATAGCCCATCAACTTGAAAAATCCTGTATACATATATAAAAATCATTTTGTTTCGTTTCTCGTAGTTTAATATGTTTCAGTCATATTTAATAAATCTTGAAACTCAAGATTCAGTAATCCACAAAAGCCTTTCTCATAGGTACTTAAATATTTATTTATTTTTATTTATCTATAGTAAAAATGTTTTAATTATTAGAAGAAAGAAACATTTTCCTTGACATTTAACCACCACTGACTGATTGCACTGATGATTGGTTCTCTTTTTCTCGTTCATTGTGTGCTAAGAACTCCATTTGTTTCGCCGCTCTTAACAACACCATAAATTACTTGACAAACCTATGAACGATGCAAGACCATAACAACTCATTCCGTTTTGTAAGAGAAACCATAAAGTTGCTTTATATTGAAGTAAAATATTAACCATTAGACCATTACCACGTAATTGCCAGCCTTGTTTTAGTGCAATTGGTTAACATAATACAATACAATTAAATTTTATCATTTCCTTAAGACTTACTTAACCAATAAATAAATATGTATTAGGTACTAAAGTGATTACGCGAATTTTTATATAGATACCTAAATATTTTTTTACATTGTTCAAATTTTTAATTAATTATTTAAAAAAGGGCAGATCTCCCCAGACGTGCTGAAAAACCCGTTGTTTTTGAGGTCGTTCTTTGTTCGCTGCTGCTGTTGTCGATATACATAAATATAAAATTTATTTGAAAAGGTGAACGTTGTCGTCTGTCGTACGTAGCAATAAATATAATAAGTGGTTGATAGATAATCAGAAGGCACCAGGTCTGCCGCCCTTCTTTCTGCAAGCTCGCTCTTTTTGCTGCGTATGTATACGTACGTGTTTGAACGCACAATCAGGATGTACCTACACACGAACACCTGCCCTTTAAATCTTACGTAGGTGACCTAACCTAACCTTTCGAAGACAGCTGTTGAACGAGCGAAACGTGTTGTGCCCGCTTTTGTAGCGTGAACTGTGGCCACCACATCAACTTTTCAAACGTGTGCACAAAAGGCAGATAATTTAAGTACATACTACAATAACAAATAGAAAATTCATAGATGTACTTAAGTATATAACACTTAACCTATTACAGTATTTTACAAGACATTTTCAAAATTAGTCGTGGTCTGGAAATACGTATGGTCGTAAACTGAAAACACAAAAAAAAAACTTCGAGATATCGAGACTTATTGAATAATAATACATACAATATGTATGCGCTTATTTTGTACCTACATTTGTTAATTAATTATTTAATTTATAAATTTGTGATTATATTTAATTAGGCAAGTAAGTGATTTCGTGCAATTCTAATTAATACGGAAATTAGTACCTACCTGTGTATCTCTAATCTGCAGCTTCAGATTTAATCTCATTATTTTTAAAAATCGTAACATACCTACCTAGCTATGTAGCACTAACGTACATACTTAAATTCAGTACGTAAAGTTAATGAGTAATAAAATAAATTGGGTAGCAAACACTTCCTTTACAACACTACTGAGTTCGTACAGGTAAAGAATTATGCTCCGATAAATTTTTGATCTCATAAACATTGTTGATAATATCTACGTACTACTCTTGTGACCGACCACATATACCATATACATATAATATAAGTACCTGTAAATCCGTATGTGTAGCTTAAGTTTAAGCGGATTTCATAGATACCCACAAACAGATAGATAGATAGATAGATAGATAGGTACCTGTAGTGTAGTTACTTACTATTAACTGTACTTGCACAGATACAGTTATGTTGTTGCAATACGTGTAATTGTGCGATTAAAGGGATACCAAACTACCGCAACGTAGCTATTAAGTTTTAAAGCTACGATTTAGTTGTAGGTATACATGTACAGTAAAACTCGATTATAATGTAGGTACCCACCCGAGAGAGTTTGTTTACAGTCTCTCTTTGTTTTTTATAAATTCTTTAAAAAAAATATTTATTCTTTTCCAGTATTGCGGACACCGTTGTCGTTTTCAGACACTTAAATTTGAAGTTGTCAACTTGTTACTTGCTTAATTAAAAGTTTCAAAACTAAATTAAGTAAAGGAAAAGGCCACATTTATATTATTAGAAGAAATTCTTAAACTAAAATTTCTTTGTATTTTTTTTTTGTACAATACTTCAGAACTTTTGATGTAGTACCTACGTTATAAGTGAGTTTTGCTGTGCTTAGAGACATTTAAAATACAAGGCTCAAGTTGCTAGAATTATGCAACGCATTTAGTCATCGAATATTTATCATTTATCCTTTACCATCCTTAAGAATATTGTTTCTTAAAGGTGCCTGTAAAAAAACCGTGAGCTTAAGTTATTTTACCAATTGAATTGAATCGTGCAGTTTTTTATTGATATTTACGTTGTTGAGCAAACAGAAAAAAGTCTTAGTGGTTTTGAATAAGACCATTCAATCGCCCGGATTTACGCTTAATTAGTTTTTAATTTTAACATAATTCTTTAAAATAAATTACAAAGTTTAAGGTGACAGACCGACTATTTTTTCAGGATTCTTTCAGTCTTTACTTTATAGATTACTATTTTTTGTAAATTCGAATCTTCTCAACTGCAATACCTAATAATAAATATTTCAGCCCTTTTAAGTTCATATTTTAATTTTAATTAATTGGTTATATATTTATACAGCAGTTTCTGTAGTTTTTTTTTTCAAATGGTCAAGTTGCAAATAAATGTACAATAAATTTATTGGCACTGATAAGTTTTTACTGCTTTAAAAGACGAATTTTTGAATGTCATCATAGTATCTACTTACGTAAATTAACTTAATATACATACATAAGTATCTTTATATAATTATGTACTTTTTAGGGTTCCGCACTTCAAAAGGAAAAAGCGGAACCCTTATAAGATCACTTCGTTGTCCGTCCGTCTGTCAAGACCCTTTTTCTCAGGAACGCGTTGAGGTATCAAGCTAAAATTTATACCAAATACTCAGGTCTATTGTCCCTTCGAGCTGTGAAAAAATCAAACTTCTAAGCCAACGCAATCAAAAGATACAGCCGTTTATGCCGCAAATTTCCGCAAATTTTCGAATCAAAACCTACAGGGTACTTCCCGTGAACTCAGAATCTTGAAATTTGGTACGAAGCAACGTCTTATAGCACAGATAAAGGAAAAACTGCGAAAACCGTAAATTTTTAGTTACATCATATAATAAAAATATTTTTAATAATTTTAAAGTTACTACCCCTTTCCTCATGAACGCGTACAGGTATTAAATTGAAATTCATATCAAATACTCAGGTCTGTAATACCTTTAAGCTGTAACAAAATCAAACTTCTATGTCAACGCAATCAAAAGAAACAGCAATTTAAGTCGCATATTTTCAAACTCGCAACTACTCGCAAGGGAATCAAAACCTAATGGGTACTTCCAGTCGATTTAGAATCTTGAAATTTGGCATGAAACAATGTTTCATAGCACATATAAAGGAAAAATTCCGAAAACCTTAAATTTTTAGTTACTTCACATATATACATGTTTGTACGGAACCCTCGGTGCGCGAGTTCGACTCGCACTTGGCCGGCCGGCATGTTTATTAATTCAGACGTTTTTATGGTCTAAACAATATTACCTAATTCGTTTTTCAACCTGACATGTTGAAGTATTTAACACAGTGTAGCGTAGGGCAAGTTATTAGTTAGTTAGTGTACTTGTTTTTCCGTCGTCTTCAGTTCATTTGCAAGTTGACCGACCGTCCAGAATGCGATAAGCTAGACTGCATAAAACATGCAACAATGTCGTTAATAAGACTGACAGGTTTAGTTGTAATTAAATTATGAATGTAAATGCGTATAAATAAATATGTATTAACATTAACGAATTGCCAGCAGCACATCGTCATCAAAAGACAGACTTTCAGTATCAATCAATTCAAGTTATCGAAAGATCGAGGTTTTATATACTGCAGTTAGTTCAGAAAAAGGGAGTCATTTACTTCAAGTGCACACTTGCCACATTAATTAGTTTATTACAATGCTATTAACGAATTAATTTCAGTTTCAAATTATAATTGGTTTACGTATTTATGAAGTTGTCGAGATAATTACTAATTAATAATTCCGGATATGATATAAATTGTTACGTATTTGCAGTAAAACTCACTTGTTCTGTTATAACGAACATGTCATCAAAAGTTAGCAAAGGGGCCGTTCATAAAATACGTTCGCATACAAGGGGACGTTCGCCCTTCATCAAAAAATTTTACTTATATTATTTATTTGTTCGATACAAAAGATATTTATTAATTTATTTAAATTTTATTATGAAAATAAAATAAATATTTTTCACTATCAAAATTTGTGTATCATCAATCAAACTTTATCATGTTCAGGGATAGGGGGGTTAGTTTTTGTGACGTAATATTTACAGGGGGGTCACAGAAAGTGTGACACAGTGTGACAACCGGGGGGGTTTGAAAAAGAGCTAATTTTAACGTGACGTATTTTACGAACAACCCCAAAGAAGAATTAATGGAAAAAGTACCTTGGTATCTATTTTTATTATTTTATATCAGTTGGTTATTTAACAATTTTTTCTTGTTACATACATATATGTAGATAATTAGTAAGGGAACATCAGCCTTTAATTAAATACCTGCACCATCTGCCTTAAATTGCCATCATCGGTCAATAATATCTATTAATCCTGTGTACTTAAACGAAGTACTACAGCTACAGCTTATATTGTGTGAGTACCTTCCAATTTGGATGAAGTGCAAACAGTCATAAAATGCGACCTTGGAAAAGTTTCACGCCAGATTTTCGTTCACACAGGCCATATGGTCGTTTGGTATCGTCAGACTTCGTTGTTTTCCGTTTCCGCTAAGGGTTCCTCCACTGTTTGTTATATTAAGGACGTGAATACACCCCACGATCGATACGAAGGGCGTGAAAACGATCCACTGGCATACTATACAGGACGAAAAATATCCAAACGTGAACTTTTTTGTATCAGTAAAAGCAACAATTGCTCAGAAAATTAGTGGTGGTAGTTAGTACACTTCACTATTTATATGATACAATCTAATAAGGAATATTGTTAATTATAAAGTTATTTAATTTGCGTGCTAAAAGATTCGCTATCAATTTTAGTTTCACTTTCAGCGATGGCTGAAGAGGTTGAGGCAGGTGTGTATGTTAATTTATTTATTTACAGTTCTTAAACAGAAAGCCAAATGGGTTTGTAAATTTAATGTAAGCGGTTCAATATGTTACTTATTTAAAAGCACCAGCTGCGCGTACTTTTTTAAATCTTCTGAATATGGTCATTGTATTTATGCGAAGAGGAAATAAAACCAATGGCTTTATACATTCATTACCTACTTTAATGCTTTGGTCATTAAATAAAAATTATTGTGACCATGATAAAATTAGGCAACTGTTTGGAAGAAGAAAACGTTACCTACATATGTATATTAGTTAATGAAAATAGGTGCAAAAAAATGGGTCAAAGGAAGTCCATGAAAATGAACACGAAATCTAATTGCAGGAATCGTTTCAAACTTTGTCTTTTACCGGGGATAATAAAGGATTTATCTTTATGGTCACTTGGCCAATGATCCACAATATTTGTCCTAAAAATACACCTGAATTCTTCGACAATTATCAATAAAAGACAGTTACAAATTGACCTTTAAATTTGCAATGACTTATAAAATTATCTGTTATCAATTATGGTTACAAAAGTGTCAGTTTTCTCATTCTTGTGATTGAGTTTCCGTCGTGGTAAGTGACTTTAGTTGGCAATTTTCTCTGATGGATTTACGTGTACGATACAGTTGTAAATGACCGGAAATGTGTACACATAATGTTTGCTTATTATTGGTAGTTGGTATGTAGTAAAAAAGGAACAGTGCAGGAAAATCGACACGCTTCTTGCACGTATGCTTAATATAACTATGTATGTACGTGTGAACATACATAGTTATGAAGTGTGCAGTGCATAAAAAAATTGAGCGAAACAACTTGTTGTTGGCTCCAAGAACAAGCTGTTAACAGGACTGGACGTGTCAAAATAAAAAAGGTGAGACGTACAGGTTAGTACAAGTAATGTGCAACAACGAACGGAATTCCTTCCTTCCTTCCTTAAAGAAAATGTGTTGCATTAATTCACTAACAAAGACTTTCATGTCAGTAATTTTATTTTCACTTTCCACAACATCAAACTAATAATTGTATGTAATATTTCTAGTTTAAGTAGGAAACAAATTTCATAAACAAAAATAATTTTCTTGTCGAGCTGCCGTTTTCTCGAATTATCAGATTTTATTAAATAACAATACTGTGCACATTATCAATAATAACTTAGTGAAAAGGATAATTTCGAGATTACTTTATGATGTTAGGAAAACTTGTCAAGGGTTGCGTCGGTATATGTAAGTGCGTGTGTGTAAATGGGTGTCTACGTGACTCTTTGTCGCCCTCAAATTGGAAATAAAGCTACATTTATTACGGCCCTCCTGTCCCCCTGTGTGTATGTGTGTGTGTGTATGAAATAAACTCCCCAGCTGTTGCAGTCTGCACGTCTGCATGCAGTCTCCGACGAAGAAAGAACAAGGAAAGATGAACGGGCACCGTCAGCCTGGATTTTGGGCTGAAAAGGGAGGAGAGCAGGTGGTAGTACCGCAGCTCTTCTATTCTTTACCCAGGGCATTAAGAAAAAAAAAACTAGTCAAAAAGGACTAAATAATAGTTGAGTTTACTCGTAGTCTTATAGAAAACAGTCGAACATCGATAATTCGAATCACTATAAGAGGCAAAAGAACTTCGAGTTATCACACTAATCACACTAATATTATAAAGGCGAATGTTTGTGAGTGTGTATGTTTATTACTTCTTCACGTCTAAACGGCTGGAGCGATTTTAATAAAATTTGGTATGGAGTTAGCTGACAGTCTGGATTAACAGATAGGCTACGTTTTACTGCTGGAAAATATCTTATTCCCATAGGAAAATCGATGAAAATGAATTCGCGGAATATTATAAATGCGAAAGTAACTCTGTCTGTCTGTGTGTTACGCAATCACGCCCAAACTACTGAACCGATTTAAATGAGAATTTGGTAAAGAGATAGTCTAAAGCCTGAGAAAGGACATAGGCTACTTTTTAATGCGAAAAAAGGGTTGTAAGGGGTTGAAATAGGAAAGTTTGTGCGGAAATTCCGTAATTTTTTAAGATAGAAGCTTGAGACTTATTTTGTAGGCTTTTGATTAGATATAAATAAATACGACATTCAATGTTTGTAAAAATTTTACCCTAAAAGGGATAAAATTAGCCGATGAAAGTTTGTTTGTAATGACGTCGTCCAAAAAGCTTACGGCCCAGAAAATTAAAATATTAAGTGTAAAAAGTTATAGAGGTTTTGTTTATTTGGATCATCAAAAGAAGTTGAATACTAAGCCATATAAACTATTTTAAACTATAATTAAACTATATTAATCTATAATATTATAAATGCGAAAGTAACTCTGTCTGTCTGTGTGTTACGCAATCACGCCCAAACTACTGAACCGATTTAAATGAGAATTTGGTACAGAGATAGATAAGTAGATATAAAGCTAGAGGCTTGAAACTTATTTTTTACGCTTTTGATTAGATATAAATACGACATTTAAAGTTTGTAAAAATTTTACCCTAAAGGGGGCAAAAAATAAGGAATGAAAGTTTTTGTGTAATGACATCGGCAAAAAGGCTTACGGCCCAGAAAATAAAAATATAGAGGAGAAAAATTTTAAATGCTACCGAAAGTCACTTTTCCACGCGGACGAAGTTACATATGAGATACAAAAGAGATCTAGAAGCTGCCATTAATTTTGTTGTATCTCTTACAGTTACCAAGTTGTCCTATACAACTAGTGAAATTTGCCACCCTTAACATATCTCGACCCCTCAGGGAGGAACAGGACTATAATTTACAGAAACAAAATTAAAATTAAAATAAGTGAAGTGGTGGGAGGTCAAATTTAAAAAGGTGAACCCTTTCTCCTTTAATGTTCTCTATCTCTAGTAGCTACTGTCAACAGAATGAACTAAAATTTCATTAAATATGTATAAATTTGATACTATTTCCAACCAATTTGCTTCGAGTTATCGAAGTTTCGCTGTATAAAGAGAGAACAGTCAATTATTTATAGACCGCTAGAATAGGCTTGGATGTTAAATTTTCTTAAAACTTATATTCGAAATTCATTTGTATTATTTACTACAATTCACATAGATTTTAACTGAGGATTTAAAAATGTTCCAGATTCAGACCAATTTAAAATAAATAATTCAAATTGGTCCATAGCTCTTGAATCTCCTTAAATTTGCAATCCAAAGTCATATAAATTATAATAAGTTAATTAGTAATTCAAATTGTTCTGTGTCTTGAACCCTTGTAAATTTTCCAATCCAAATTACAGTCAATCTTCGATAAATCGAATGTCGATAATTCGAACCAAATTGGTTAGCAGTAACAACAATTACGAGAAATACGTGTAATTTTTACTTGATAACTCGAACTCTCCTTCTATTATTCGAATAACTCGAAGATAATATTTGGGGGCAACTTCGATATGTCTAAGTTTATGGGGAAATCCCTTAAAAATGTATGACTTTAACGTCTCTTTGTAATAGGATTATTTGTCTTTAAAACATACTTAGAAGCTTTGTCTTTTAACCATGCCAAAATTAAATCTTATGAAAAAGTGGAAAGTGGTGCACTGACAAAAGATAATAATATAAAACTTACATCTATGGTTATTTACAAAAAGTAAGCCCATACTTATTTATAGTTATGTATTATGGTGGTTCGAGTTATCGAAGTTCGAATATATTTCTGGATCGTAAAGCTCCTTAGTTAAAACATCTTCCAATCTAATTCTTTATGTCTATTTAATTAAAGAGTCCATGAAGCAAACGCAAAACTACCTATAATAAAAATCAACAATGTATGTAATCGTTTATGAGGTTTACGTTTAATTTAAAAGCAAAGTAGTGTTTGGCTTGGATCCAGTAGGTAATAAACACTGTGGCCCAATTTCGAACACATTGCGTCCGTAGGTCGATATCAATAAGTGTTTTCCGATTATGTTACTATACTAGGTATACGTTTTATTAAGCAAATAGATTAATCTAATCGAAGGAAGTTTAACCTGCGTGATCTATCTACATACATATGTAGTTAATTACATAAATATCTACAGTAGATAGTTAGCATGAGAATTACGCAGGTATACAGTAAAAAAAGACAACAAAATTACAACATATTACCATCAAGTGTTATCTTAGATGAATATTTACAAATAATATATAATAATAGGCGCAAATTGTTTGTATCTGGCGATTAAAGGAAACGTTTTTTTAGCAAATTAATAGCAAATATTAGTAATTAAGAGAGCCTTAATATCCCGTAGATTATAAGTAGATTTGATAACATGAGAGTTTTACTAATTTTCTTTTATTTTTATTTTATTAAGTACACAAACAATGCAACCAACACCAACTCATTTAAGCTTTTATATTTTTATTCCAACAATTCCTTCTTCTTCTATTCATATTTTATTTTATTTATTGAGAGTATGCTACATTTATTTTCTCGTCAATTCTCGATAATAAAAACCTGCTGTTAGGTATATGTAATTGTAATTGCAAACAGTAATTGCATTTTTTCTTATTAATAAAATAATAATTAATACTATTTCTGTCTTTTTCAGGTAATTCCGAAATCGATTGGGTTAGAAATGTTCCTGAGAATACGTAATGAAAGGGGTAACGTAAATAACTTTTGTATAGGTAATAATAGTTTTTTTAACACAATAATTATATCATTTATATTCGCACGTTTTCTTGATTAGGAATGTAAATTTACAAATTTTAACTTTTATTCCAATAACGTTAATCAACAGCTTTTACATCATTTTATTGACTATCTAGTTTACATTTAAAGGTTGATAATTAAGTTAAGTTTAATCATGCAATCTAATTACCAAAACTGACACTCGGTATCAGTTACCTTGTGGGCGGACAACGAGAGCGGAGAAAATAAGGAGAAGCGAATAAAAATTCTGTAATATTTTGAAAGAAAACATATCATGAAAATCATTCAATTTTGAGTTTCCAAATGTGTCCAAACTTCGCCTCAAAATTCTATTGCTCCCTACAAAATGGTACTGTAAGTGCCCTCAAAAATGACTTGAAATTTTCTAAAGAGAAAATTAAGAATTGTCTGCTAATCATGTTTGCCCTCGTTCTTTGGTAACGCGCCTATCACTGCCATCCCTACACCCAATTTAGCTGATCAGAAAAGGATTCGGGGTTGGATGCACAATGTCTCAGGGAAACATGAGACTCCATAGCTCCCCATTACCCCTTGGGAAATCGTATCAAATCCATCCCCGGCTGTCGACGAAATTAATTGTCGCCTTAATTGTTCCTTTTATGTTCGACTTTTTGAATAGGCGCAGTTGTTTTTGAAACCCAACCAATATTACCATCTTTCTCTCCTGTGAGGGGTTGGTTAAATGTATAAGAAGTTATTCTTGATTATTTCAATGTGGCTTCTCTAATTACAAGCCCTCTTGCTGTTATCGGAAATGTTATCACGTATAAGATTAAAGCTTTGAATACGTACGTATGTATTATATTAAACCTCTTGTTGAAGAAAGGGGAGTGATATTTGCTTACGCCACTTAATTTAGTAAAAAGGTTAAAATATAAACAAAAAGATTTTCCTCGATAATACTTTAAACGCCCTCAGTAACTTTTGTTTTATTTGAAGTCCTTAATATACAATTGTTTATAAGAAAATAACAATTGAAATTAATTACATATTTCGTTTTGTTGTTTGTTTTAATGTCAGACTAACGCAGTTTTAGCAACCCTTAAAAAATTACCTAAAAATCTTGAATACACCCAAAATGTTTAAGTTGAAGTTTCCATGGCGACGCTTTTATACCGTTTTCGTTTCCTTAGCATAATCTCGAAGTTAGCGTTTCGGACTCAGATCACGCTTCACCTCTTCGGATCAATACCCTTCCTTCCTTCCTTCCTTCCTTCCATCTATCCTTCTTCCCTGCTATAGGTAGGTAGGAGTACCTTTGAAAATACATTTTATGCTTATTGCAGAAACGGCCGAAGAAAAGAAAAATAATGTTAGTAAACTAGGCCGTGGTTGAATTGTGCGAATGTTCTGGATGACGAATCGTGAGGTAACTAACTAACTGTTTCCTCTGAATTTGTGATGGACTGACGTGTGACAAGAACACTGATGCGTTGTATAACCATTCAGCCATTAATTATTCTAATTTAAATGGTGAACTGTTTTTCTTAATGAAGGCAGGAAAAGTGAAAATCGTTAAATTTAAAATTGTCACTAAATTTCAACTTCAAGACGGTTAAAACCAGATTTACTGACCAAAATTTTATAAATACTTAGGACCTCGCAGAAAGTTGGATCTTTTAATTAATTGCTCACTATATCCATAGAAGGAGGGGTGGAATGGAAACTATTTAATTTATTTTTATTAGAGTTTTCCTTGAATTTGCTAGGTATGACAAATGAGTGATCTGCACACGCACGACCACCACAAAATAACTTAGGAAATGACCCATAATAATAAAGATAAAATGCAAAACTGTCTCCGGAAACGTTCGCTTAACACCCTTAGCAATACGTGTGTACTTATGTACATAGTATGTTGTGTGTATTTATGTATGTGTAAATTCATGAGCTTTCCGTATCGCGAAAGAAATCTTTTTACACGCAAGAAAAGTGCTGCTGCCACTTGTTTCTTATTTCGATCGCTGACAGCTTTACGATTTGCATTCTTGACCCCGATTTTTCACATTATTAGCAGCGTTACATGCACTTACGCACTTTTATGAACAATTAATTTATTTGTAGATATGTACAATACGCGTACGTAAGTTGTAGGAAATTCTTGTACCTAGTACGTACTTACTAGGTAGGTATATAGGCGTACCATAAATATTATGTAGTAGGTACCTACTACGAATCTAATCGTAAGTTCGTAAATTTTACTTTAATTGTCGCAAAACAAACAATATGCAGTATCGAAAAATTTAATTTAATTTAATTGTGTATATAACTATAACGTAATTCTTATCTTGCAATTAACGGAATTATTTATGGAGGCAGAATTTGATAGATTTGTTTTTTTATTTAGGGCACGTGGCAAAAGTGTGTCTACTTTCAGTAAAACTTCACTTATAACGTAGACGCTGGCTTATTACAAACAATTCACGGTTATAATGTACTTACAATTACATAGTTTTATTGTCGTACTTTGTTCTGATCTGAAGCAGCTACGAAATAATCGGTTCCAAAAATTTAAAAAGATCAAATATACCGTACTTTTTATTCATAAATATTTTTTTTATCTCAACATTGTCAACCTGTGTGTATTGCACGGCGTATTTTAACTTAAGATTTTATTGTATGTACTTAATTTAGTTTTGAAACTTTTTATTAAATAAGTAACAAGTCGACCGCTGCAAATTTAATTGTCTGAAAAATACATAAAAAATGTCCACCTTACTGAAAAACAATAAGGTACTTTTATAAAAAACAGACTGTAAGCAAAAGTATCTAATTCTGTTTTAAGAAACTGTTGATTTTTAAGGTTTCTTAGTGTACGCTATAACCGAATTTTACGATTTATCCATCTATTTCCTAGCAGTTATTATGTAATATAATGTAAATATACAGACAGCCACAGGGTACTGCATCTACGTATGTATATGCTAATTAAACACCTGAAGTAATGTTCCAATAAATGTGTGTTTATATAATTGATATGCAAATTGGCTGTCTGTACCCCTGCTGTGTAAATTCGAGTTCGGTTAATCATTTTTACGAAACTGGCCGTTTGTATAAATATTACTGTTTTGTTTTAATCGCTTTTATTTAAATAACTTTTAAATTATTGCTTCCATTTCAAACACAGTTGCTGACCATTTACGTAATATTTGTATTTATATGCATTTTTTTCTGTTTTGCAAATTTCTGCATCGAGAAACGTTAACATAATATAATATGTAATAATTTTTGCTCAAATCTACTAATATATCTAACGGTTTAAATTTCAACCGACAATTGTCTTTAGTCAGTAAAAATCGATCGAATTCATGAACAAGTCGATACACGAGAAATAGATCAAAAAAGGGCTATTCAAGTACGTAATTATATTGTCGTAATAATGCGACTTTTAAAATAAAATTTGTCAATTAAAAAAAGAATTATTAGACTTTACAAATATAATGCCATAATAAGGAAAAATTTCTTTGGAAACATTTTGGCTGTGCACATTTTTTGAGAATTTCACAATAATAGGAAAATTCTGTGACGTATTTATTTGTATGTACACGTACCTACTCCTGATATTTTGCGTAACATATTTTACAAACAGAAATAAATGATCTTTATAAAACTGTTTTCCTTAGGGGTGTAATTAAAAACGTGATTATTTGTTTTTTGTTAATTACACCTCGATAAATTCTGTCGTATTTTAGTTGAAGGTTTGTATATAAACTCTCAGTTGTGTAAGGGTAGCTCATCATGAATGCACATACCCTTGAAACAAGTAAAGTTGTCACAGTTAACGAGAAAAACAGTAAAAATCTTCAATTGTGCTTTGTGAGATGTCGTACTGCAGTGGGTATGTACTTTTTTTTAAATTTAGTTTTTGTTAATGTTGTGCGACTTCCTCCTTTTGTAAACATTTGTTGAATCTGAAGAAGTTTTTTTTTTTTAAATTTTGCTTTTATAAATCGACCTAATCTCCTGCATACATACGTTGTGTCCACGCGATTGCTGCTTGCCATATGATTCATTTTAAATATAGCTGCCACACGCGAGAATTAAATGCATAAAACACATGTTCTACTCTTGCAAATGATATATTGTCTGTCGCTTTTTATCATAACCGAGTCGGTTTCATACGTTCTAATAGAACATAAAAATTATTTTAGGCACTTTTATCCTTTTAAGTAAGTAAATTATTACGAACAACTTTTATTCAAATGCCTACTAATTGTAAGTGGAAGAATATACCTATCACGTTGAGAATTACGAGAATTACAATTATAGAAAGCATTGGAATTCCAGTAGTCTTTAACATAAATTTAAATAACCAATTTTTTTTAGAAAATTCTGTGAACTCGAGAAATTTACAAAACTTTCTGAGAATGTCTGGAAAGTTTGAGAAGTTTTAAATATTAATTTTATAGAAATCCTGGAATCTTTAAAAAATTACACCCTTGTTGCAATTTATTATTCATGCTTCTATTTATTTATTTATTTATTTTCACATCATATTTTTAAGTTATAGATAGGTAAATGTAGTTTATAGTTTAGTCTTTAATGTAGTGCCTTCGTACATGGATAGCTAGTTAGTTAGTTAGTTAGTTATGTAGTTAGTTAGTTGGAAGTGGGTTCATAAGTATGAACTATAGCCAGAAATAGAACGCCGGTAAAAAACTTCTTCGCTTTTTCTTTGGTGGCACGTGGGGTACAAGTTCTTTTAATTGTACTAACGTAATTTACTCATTAGTTTGTTGGCTTTTGATGGAGTACCGTTAAAAGTGCATTTAATATTTTATTTATAAAAGTGACAACCATCTCCATGGATAAAAAAGGAATTAAGAGGAAACTGTAAGTTTTTCCTGTGTGGCATTGCATGATGACCTAAACAAAAATTGAACTTTTACCATCCAACCTCTCCCCTTTGAATAAAGTATTTTCTTAAAAAATACGATAAAACTCGGTTATAACGTACACTCTTGTTACAGACTTTGGTTTTAACGTACTGTATCTTCTGGTATAGAAAATTTACTCATTATAAAAGAAGCTTACTTAATACTTCGTTTGTAACGTATAAGCATAAGCTTATTCGGTTATAAAGTACTTAAAGAGTCCCGGTAGTTCTTATGAAACTCTCAATAGAAAAATAACTTGTGTAACGTACTTACTATTTGTTTTATTACGTACTACTTTTGATATATACCATAAAGAATTTGCAAAATATTCGATTCCGAATGTTCGCAAAAATCAAATATAACGTACTTTTTATTCATAAATATTTTTTTTTATCTTAGCATTATCAACTTGCTTGTATTGCACGATGTGTTTTAATGGAAGAATTTATTTTTATAATGTAAATGTTGCCTTTTCCCTTACTTAATTTAATTTTGAAACTTTTAATTAAAAACAAGAATTTAAGTGTTTGAAAAAGACATAAAAAAGTGTCCACAATACTGAAAAACAGTAATATACTTCTATAAAGGATTAATAAAAACAAAGAGACTGTACACAAATGTGTCTAGTACTGTTATAAGGAACTTTTGATATAACATGCCGATTTTTAAGATTCTCTCGAGTACCGTCTACGTTATAACCGATGCGGTCACGTTACATTGTATTATTTATTTATTATAATGTATGTCCCTCTTGGGCTCATTTTAAAAACCTCGAGCATTACAAAAAGGTCTTGAATGAATCCAATTAGTTTGTAAATGTTAATGGGCGTTTTCAATGGACATTGCTTTCCGTGTTTGCACCTATTTAAGTTATAAGGTGCACGTACGTACCTACCGATGTTAACTTGTAATAAACGAGCCGAATCGCGGCAAAAAAAAGGAAACAAAAACAAAGAAAATTCGACCGATGGATGAGTGAGATAAGCAATTCGAGATGCGCTCGCGACCAAATAAAGTCATAAATAAAACGGCGTGCCCGTAATTGCAGTCCGGATCAATTACAACAATAACCATAACATAAAAACTCCGAAACGTTTCGCATAAACATAAATAATTCCAACAGGTTTAACTTGGCGGCGCGGCGGTTCTCCTTCTTCTTCTTCTTCCTCCTCTACTTCTTCGGCTGTTGGTTGCAGGATCTCGAAAGGACCATGACCACGCGAGTACGAAATCGCTCGCTCGGTTATTAAATTGGTCGCTACCGGTTTTTAAAGCAGACCTACCCTTACAAAACTGAAGGAAAATAATTTAATTAAATTTAGATCATCTCGGATCAAAAATTTTTATTTGGGACGGGGGAAGAATTCCAGATCCTCTGAAATTTATGATTTTATATTTGGGAAATAATAAACAATAGGTTTTTATGTTTATTTTGATCGTTGTTAAGAATATTCCCACTTTGAAAATGTTTCCCTGAGTCCCGTTTCCGAAAACACAACATAAGTATATCTCAACATCTTCAATATGAAGACTAGTTACTAGGCACACTTCAGTCTCGATCTAATTTTCGAATTTCCTGGAGGTTAAGACAATCCACATCCTCAACTTCTTCCAGACAGTCTTCTGACCTTTTCCCTCAAACTTCTGCTTCTAATAAATATCTATTAATCTCTTAGAAGTCGTCGTACAATCTCAAGGATATAATTTTTAAATCTCATTATACTTATCTCAAAATTTTCAATATTAAAACTAGTTGTACTTGTTCCAGTCATGACCCAATCTTACAATTTCCAAGAAATTAAGACATTTCACACCCTTATCATCTTCCAAATGATCTTTTAATATCCTTTACTCCTGATTATGCCTCTGGTATGTCTCTAAATGTCCTTAATCTCTCAAAAGATTTCCTATCATCTTTCTTCAAGTTATCATTTTTGAATGTCATCATCTTCCTCTCAACATCTTCGATCTTCAGACTAGTTAGGCACACTGATCTAATTTTCGAATTTCCTAGAGGTTAAGGTATTCCACATCCTCGGCTTTTCCCAAACTACCTTCTATAACCTTTTCACTCATACTTCTGGTTCTAATAACTTTCCAAATGTCTCTTCATCTGATCTCGAGGCGTTTTAAGATCTCCAGGATATAATTTTTAAATCTCTATCCGTATCTCAAGATTTTAAATCTTCCAATCATAGCCCAATCTTTCTTCTTTGGAAATTAAGACATTCCACATATTTAACATCTTCTTTCCTACTTCTACTTCTGATATGTCTCCAGATGTCTCTTCATGTCTCAGAAGACGTCCTAAGATCTTTAGGATACAATTATTAAAATTCATTATCTTTATCAAAACTCTAGTTGGACACTCCAAACCTCAATGAGTGCCACCTTCCCGCTTCCTTTCATTTTGCTTGTGCTTCCCATATATCTGTTCAAGTCTTAGACGGTTTTCAGTATGAAATTTAAATCGATTAGATGTACAGGAAGTAAAAAAAATATAAAGGGTGTTCTGAGGTATCGATAAGTGGATTTATTTTTTTCGGTTAGAACAACTAGCCTAGCAGCAATTTGCGTGCGTTTAATCAAGTTGATTATTGTTGTATTAACGAGACATGCAGTGCTGTTTCTTCAGTGGTCAGCCGTCAGACGTTAGGTCTTGCGAGAGGGTCGCGGTCGACTCAACTTCTTCGGCGTGTGATCAGTACACTCGTGTTTGGTTAGTTGATTGGGTTGGTGGAACACGAGCGCCACCGTCCTTTGGACAACGGCCGGACGGACGGACGGACGTTATAATACAGGTACAGGTGCAAGTGTTGGATGGCTGTGTACCCAGCTACAGGTATAATACATACGACGAGGTACCCGGCTATATCCACTTCGTAAATATCACGTATGTACACCGGCTGTTCCGCGACGACCCAGACACCAGCGCACACAGCTGACCATCATTCATGTGAAGTGATGTTTCCTCTCAACAATAATAATATATTTAAGATTTTGCAAGTGTGCGCGTGCCCTCCGTCTCGTGCGCGACGTCGTAAAAGGTGCTCCCTTTTTTTATTGCCCTTCTGTTTTTACATTTTCTCATTTCGCTTCCAATGTGAATGATGATAACAACTAAACCGACTCGGATTCCTGGTTTTTGAACTGTACGATGTAAATAAAGTAAGTAATTTTTTATGTAATATTTATTTAAACGCTGAACAAATATTTTGGACACCTCAAGTGTAAAAGTACATGTTACCTCTAAGGTCCTTGCCCAATTTTTTTTATTTTTTAATGTCCATGCTCCTTAGGGATGCATTTTCTAAAAATGCAATGAAATTATTTATTATATCGTCATCCTTATCTTAAGATTTTTAATCTTTTTTTTTTTCAAAACTCGTTCTAATCATGGGCCAATTTTCGTATTTCCTGGAAATAAAGAAACTCCAAACAATCTTTTGGCGTCTTCCCTTACTCCTGCTTCTGCTTCTGGTATGTCCCTAAAAGTCCTTCATCTCTCAGAAGATGTCCTAGGATATTTAAGATGTAATTTTTAAATGCCATCATCTTCAATCTGAAGACTAGTTAGGCACACTCCAATCCTAATATAAATTTCGCATTTCCTAAAAATTGTAACAACCCACATACTCAACTTCTTCCAAACAATCTTATGATCGTCACCCTCTTACTTCTGCTTGTAATATCTGATCTCTTAGAAGGCGTCCTATGATCTTCAGGATATAATTTTTGAATCTCATCATCCTCAGTCTTAAGACTAGTTGGATTTGCTTCAATCATGAGCCAAACTTCGCATTTTTAGGAAATTAAAATTTGAATTTTTAGATTAGTCTGAATTCTTGTTCTGCCCAATTTTATATTTTGAAATGTCCATACTCCTCAGGGATGCAATCGTCTATAAATGCTGTGAAATTATTTGTTAGAATTTATTAGGTTACCCTCTTTTCCATATCGCTATAAACGATGTGACAGGGTTATCGTTTTGTGTGAGTAGATCGTCCATAAATACTTAATGTAGGTATCCACATTATAACTTCTTGAAACTTTATCACTTATTATATGCGTCTACCACGTCGTCCAACTGCGTGCAGGTGGCGAATGTTTAAAAGACACAAAAAACGAAGAAGGTGAAGAGGGGTTTCGTTTAGGTTTATAACGTCAATAAATAGTTAGTGACCCGATATGGATGGGCACTCTTAAGGCAATTAAAACCGCTGTAAATTATGAGTTACACTGCTCACGTTTTATGATAATCCTTTTATCAGAAAATGCACCAGTTATACATATTTAAAAAAAACTATTAAGAATATTTAACAGTTTGTTAAAATTATAGAAAAGGGAAAAGTTTATTTATTTATTATTCTAGTTATAGAATACATAAAAGCTCAAGTGCTACTTTAAATAAGTAATTATTATGTATTCATAAACATACATGTGGTGTTGTAATTCTTTAATTCCTTGATTATGTTCCTAGTTTACATAAATGAATCATAATTCAATTCTTATTATGAGTCTGTTGTTCTTAAGCTTTTCCTGTTGAATAAATAATTAATAAAGTAGAATTTATTTTCCATAAAATCTCGTATTGATAGCTGTTTAATTACATATTATTACTGTCGCTGTTCGATTGTAATTAATCATACAATTAAATCAGTTTGACGTTTGGCACATGGCTAAATGAGAAAAAGTTCACGCTGAGGCCGAACTCCTCGTTAAATAATAAACCCTTATGAACTTTTAAATAAAAATAGGCATAGGTATACAGTAGTGAAGAGAGACGATATAAGGGTCTCATAAATAAATACCACCGACCGTCTTTGGTGGTATTACAAAAATGGACATATTTTTCATAACCGACTCGTTTCCCCGGGGTTCGTTGAACTTCTAGGTAGGTACGTACGCGAAGAGAAACAATGTTACGTTAATGATGTGATGCCTTCTTGAGTGGAAGTGCACACAGGCAACCGGTAGCTGATGTATAAAAAGTCTGTATTATCCAATTAAACAATGGAATAACAAGGCATACGCGTTATCTTCCTTCAGAACAGGTGTACTTTTTAGATGCGTACTGTGCACTACCTGTTCGTAAACTTATCAGCGCGATAAATGAGATGATACTTAATGTCATTCATTTGTCAGTTAATTATGATTGTTCAGCAACCCTTTATGATTTACACACGCGCGTAGGACAGCAAGAAGTTTTCAAAAATTGAACAGGAAATCTTTATCCGGCTCGAAGGACCAAATTTCAAATTGTAATAATTAAAAAACTAGCCTTTGTTTTCCAAATATTCTTAAATACATTATCTGTGGTTAACATAAAAAGGATAACAAAAAGTTTACTTTTTCAAAAGCACAAGGGATGTTTTTTTTTCATATGTAGCTGGCAAAAAATCTTTTGAACGCTTCTTACTTTTTCATCGTCCAAAATAGATAATCCGGGTAATGTACGTATACATACGTAGATACATACCTACCCAATACCCAACATATTATTATGTACATAAAGTGAAAATGCAAGCCTACCTTTTGAATTTGAGCTTTAGGATTATCCTTCGTGGTCCTGCCCATGTTTGCCTTCAGCAATACATATGTTCTTTCACCCTTCAACATATGTACCTGAATACGTATATTATGTATAATACCTTATGTGCATGAAATGGTATAATATATGTAGGTAATGTTTATATCAGAAGAGAAAGTGTTTCTCAGTAAATTACGGGAGGTTTATACATATACATGTGAATAATAAAGTGTATTGTTTGTATATGTTCACAGAAAAGGGGTAGATAAGTGTATAGAAACAGGTGGTACAATTAACGATATCCAGAAAATTATCTGATAACGAGCAAACGCCCTATTTATCACACAATTTCATGTGTACGTACATTGAGAAAACAGAACAAACTCTGAAGTAGCTTAAAAAGATATTTTATAAAATTAAATAGACAATATATCCAATTTATTACAAGCTCAAGTATTTTTTAATAAGTTCTAGGTAAGAGACATGATAATTTTCAAACTCTTTCAATATACTTAAAACCCATTTCAGAATGTGTTAAGTCATTTCAAAATGCTTGAAATCTTCCTCAAAAGATTTAGTAACTGAGGCTTCAAAGACCACAGGATTCTATTAAAGGTTTTGGAACTCTTTTGAGGAGAACTTTGTCAAGCATTATTAAGGACCAATTGAACTTGTTCAAAGGACTAATTTGACCATTATCGACGTACTTAAGGTTCTTTGAAAATGCTTTGAGTCTTCTTGAAAATAATTAGTAATTGAGGCTTCAAAGACCACAGGATTCTACTAAAGGATTTGGAGCTCTTTTCAGGAGAACTTTGCCCAGCGTTGTTAAGAAACAATTGAACTTCTTCAAATGACACATTGGACCATTATCGAAGTACTTGAGGCTCTTTGAAAATGCTTTGAGTCTTCTTTAAAAGAATTAGTAACTGAGGCTTAAAAGACCACAGGATTCTACTAAAGGTTTTGGAGCTCTTTTGAGGAGAACTTTGCAAGCATTTTAAGGACCAATTGAACTTGTCAAAGGACTAATTTGACCATTATCGACGTACTTAAGGTTCTTTGAAAATGCTTTGAGTCTTCTTGAAAATAATTAGTAATTGAGGCTTCAAAGACCACAGGATTCTACTAAAGGATTTGGAGCTCTTTTGAGGAGAACTTGTCAAGCTTTTAAGGACCAATTGAACTTTTCAAAGGAATAATTTGACCATTATCGAAGTACTTGAGGTTCTTTGAAAATGCTTTGAGTCTTCTTTAAAAGAATTAGTAACTGAAGCTTCAAAGACCACAGGATTCTACTAAAGGATTTGGAGCTCTTTTGAGGAGAACTTTGTCAAGCATTATTAAGGACCTATTGAACTTGTTCAAAGGACTAATTTGACCATTTCGACGTACTTGAGGTTCTTTGAAAATGCTTTGAGTCTTCTTGAAAATAATTAGTAATTGAGGCTTCAAAGACCACAGGATTCTACTAAAGGATTTGAAGCTTTTTTGAGGAGAACTTTGTCCAGCGTTGTTAAGAAACAATTGAACTTCTTCAAATGACTCATTAGACCATTATCGAAGTACTTGAGGTTCTTTGAAAATGCTTTGAGCCTTCTTTAAAAGAATTAGTAACTGAGGCTTAAAAGACCACAGGGGGGGGGGGGGGGGGGGGGGGGGGTTTTTTTTTTTTTTTTTTTTTTTTTTTTTTTTTTTTTTTTTTTTTTTGAAAATAATTAGTAATTGAGGCTTCAAAGACCACAGGATTCTACTAAAGGATTTGAAGCTTTTTTGAGGAGAACTTTGTCCAGCGTTGTTAAGAAACAATTGAACTTCTTCAAATGACTCATTAGACCATTATCGAAGTACTTGAGGTTCTTTGAAAATGCTTTGAGCCTTCTTTAAAAGAATTAGTAACTGAGGCTTCAAAGACCACAGGATTCTACTAAAGGATTTGGAGCTCTTTTGAGGAGAACTTTGTCAAGCATTGTTAAGGACCAATTGAACTTGCTCAATGGACTAATTTGACCATTATCGACGTACTTAAGGTTCTTTGAAAATGCTTTGAGTCTTCTTGAAAATAATTAGTAATTGAGGCTTCAAAGACCACATGATTCTACTAAAGGATTTGGAGCTCTTTTGAGGAGAACATTGTCAAGCATTATTAAGGACCAATTGAACTTGTTCAAAGGAATAATTTGACCATTATCGAAGTACTTGAGGTTCTTTGAAAATGCTTTGAGTCTTCTTTAAAAGAATTAGTAACTGAAGCTTCAAAGACCACAGGATTATATCAAAGGATTTGGAGCTCTTTTAAGGACAACTTTATTCGGCCTTGTTAACGACTGGTTGAAATCGTCCTAAGGTCGAATTGGACCATTATTGATGTTCTTTAAGCCTTATTTAAGGTTATTGGTAACTGGGCTTCAAAGATCGCAAGACTTTACTAACGATATGGATTAGGACTTGCAGTTCTTTTAATGGGTAGGTACAATTATTGATTGTTCAAATTACAATGTTGACGTTTTAATAGTCAGCGAATTCCAGATTTATCATTGGAGAAGATTATTATTACTATTACGTAAAAATTTTCCAATGCAACTGCGTCATTCCTATTTGCTCTTGTGTCAGTTTGTTAATGCGAAATGGTTGAATAACTGATTCAAGTTACGTGTTGTATCAGTGGAAATTGTATTCGGTTGCATTGATAGGCTTTGTCTAATTTTCACCTTACGTTAGCCATCCTCGTGTATGCATAAGTAGTATATCGGATTAAACCGGTCGATTAACCTCATCAGGCGGATTAAAGAAGTTAACTAAAATTCTCTTTGAATGGTTTGGTGCAACCAATAAGAGGAAGACTTTTAACCTTTTATATTTTGAAATGGAATTTGATCCAAATGTAGTAAATAATCTTTGACTTTTGATACACAAAATCTTCACAACTTTGAACTGTATAAATGTTTCTAATAATTAAAGGCGAACAGGAAGACTCAAAGGGAGTATATTAAACAGTGCCCCTTGTTTTTCTAGAATAATTTCTCATGGAAATTGGCCTCCTGTTTAGTCAGTCATCTCAATTCTTGTGGAAGAGGAGAGGACAGTGTCCCTTGGTGTGTTAAATCTCCTGTTCTCTTACAATGGGGCACGTTGTCTCTTCTTTGCACACATGTTTACGTATGTATCTACACACATGTATTAGGTGTGTGTGTGTGTTTGTGTTGTATGCATAGATGATGTTATGAACCCGCGCGGCCAAAGTTGCATCGTCCAAGTGACCTTGTAGTAGGTCCGTTGACCCTTTGCTTAGGTGCAAGTGCATCGGCATCTTGCGCCCGCCGCCGTGCCGCGCCGCCTCCTCGCCTGCCGTCATCGCGACTATTCCGCCGTCGTCGTCGTTGATGCTGACGGTGGTGGTGTTGTTGTTGCTGTTGTTGTTGCCCCGGTAAAAGAAGAAGAAGAGGATGAAGGCGACGCCGCTGACGACGGACCAAAAGGCGCTTCTTCTTCCTCTTTTTCTTCCGCCGCGTCGCGGTTACCGCGTTCATCTGTATTAGCAGAAGAAAAGCGGTACGAGGCCTGGAAGATAATAATGTAATGTAATAGGCAACATCTATGCTATGAGGGGAAATGCCTTATTATAAATATTAGGGTGTCGACCGACTTGGAAGAGGATTTAGACCTGCCTGGAATCGCCATTGCATATTATTATCTATATTTTACGTGCACAATGCTCTTGTACCTACCTAGCTTATCAGGCTCGAAGGACCAAATGCAAACTATAAATAAAAGTCGAATTTTCGGATTTTCTGTCCTAAAGAAGTGGGAGCATTTCTATATAAATTAATCAATTGCTACGTTTTTAAAAATTCACAAAAAAGATTAATCCACGTAGGAAGTTGAATAGAAAAAGTAGATGCTTGTGCTAGTATGTTTTCTTCCTTATTGTTAAATATTACTGTGGCATTTGCTTTTTATCTAAACTGCGCATTGTTTTTGGTATAATGAAAAGCAGGCAGGTATCGTTAACCTTACATTCGATAATACACCTCATGCCCTTATTTCTTAACTGAAGACAATCTGCACCCATTGTTTTGCTACAAGTGAGTAATGGAAACAAACGGTTTATCAGGAGCCTCAAATCAGTGCGTTAAATTGATTGCATTCTCGATTACATGTAGGTATACCCTACCACAGCGATATGCTGCTGGCAATGATAAATTTCCTCTCTGGGTTCTTATCTTGTAAATGAAATTTCGTATACTTATTTAAATAGCAACCATGATGGCCTGCTTTTCTAGGCTTATTAATTATATTTTATTATCAATTTTATACAAAAGTTCGTTTTGTTATCGCCCAAACCCAACTTCATGTTAAACTAGTTTCCTATGCCAAAGAATTTTAAAAAAATTTAATCTAACTATTAGTTGCAAATTGACATAACGATTAGTTTCTCGACTAATTAAAATAATAGTTTTACTACCTAATTTAGCATTTACTTACCTACTTACTTACCAGAAGTTCAAGTTCTATGTAGATTTTTATGTTTCCGGTATCAATAACCATCGTGGTTTTATTTTTTTTTTGTGTCCTGAGTAAATTTCCGGTAACGGCAACTGAGAATTTACTAATTGATACCTACCTCAATACGACGAGTAATAATCGCAAAGAACAAGAAGTAAAAAATGTTAATACGTTGTTTAAGAAAATAATCTCATTAGTCGTTCTAACCAATTACGCGTTTTAAAAGTATCCTGAGTAATTACTGTATCTATAGCCGCTAATTTTCTCCGTTCATGTATTTCTAGAATTATCAGTTGACATTCCCCTTTGCACATTATCATCACAAGATTATTTACAGTTCGAATAAACTTTTCTGAAAATGTACGACATCTCACATTTCTATTTGTGTTTATAAAATCCCTCTAATATTACTCCTTCATGCCTCACTCCAATTCTACCTCCCTTATCTAGCAATATATTTATTTACCCATTTCTGGCCATAATCAGTCGTGTGATTTACCACAACATTTACTCTGAAATTTTGTTAGTGGTCTCTATTTGTAGAAGTGTTTTAAGTCGTCGTTGACCGACCACCCTGTACAGTAACGGCTGGAAATCACGATTGAATCTTTTCATCTTCGCTCGCAAAAAGCGTATCAAATGGGTGCGTGAAATCGTATAAAATGGCTTCGGCATAATACCATTTTTTTCCGTGTCACGAACGTCCGTAAATATGCATTATTCGTGTACCGCAAACGGAAAAACGCCTTTGTTCGTCTGGGCATTCACTGTGAAACTTGAAATAACGTGAACGAACTATATCATAGTCATACCTAGTGCAATTGCAACGCGGATAATTATCTAATATCATCATGTACACGACGAGACGATACTTTTGTTGCCTGTCTGTATCCTTGAACATCGTACAAAAAAATTAAAGGTTCGACAGATTTTCAAACTTTTTCTCAAAGTAATTCCACAAACAATAATTTTGTACGTGCTTTTCCTTTTATCACGTGGTCATTTACAGTCTCACTCAAACTGATGCCAAGAATCGAAGCATACAAAGGAAATCGTACAATTGAGATTTATTCTGTTATTTTTTTTATATAATTATCTTGTGATGAAGCTCAACAAAAATTTCTGAGCAGATTCCTTTTAGGGAACAACTTTACATAGGTCCACCAAAATGCACTTAAGGACCATTAGGAGGACTTTACTCCTGCAATTTGCTTTCATAATTGAAACATCCTTTTCAGAAGTGCTTTAAGTCAGAAATGATTCGAGACATTAAGAGCCAAAGTACTTTGTAAAGAGATTTTGGAATTTCCAGGACCAAGGTACTTTAATTAAGAGCAAAGACTAAAGCACTTTATGTTAGGGCTTTGAGACTTCAAGAAAGAAAGCACTTTAACGAAGATATTCGAGACTTCAAGAACCAAAGTACTTTATGCAATCATTTTGAAATTTCAATAAGCAAAACACATTATTTAAGAGCTTAAGGACTTCAAAGACCAAAGTACTTTCTGTAAGGGCTTTGAGACTTCAAAGAACAAAGCACTTTAACGAAGATTTCGGAGACTTGTGACTTCAAGGAACAAAGCACTTTAACGAAGATATTGGAGACTTCAAGAGCCAAAGTACGTTGCGCCAGGATTTTCGAATTTCTAGAAGCAAAGTACTTTAATTAAGAACTTAAAGACTTTAAAGACCAAAGCACTTTATGTAAAGGCTTTGAGACTTCAAGGAATGAAGCACCTTGACTATATTCGAGACTACAAGACAAAAGTACTTTATGCAAGGATTTTGAATTTCAAGGAGCAAAGCACATTAATTAAGAGCTTAAAGACTTTAAAAACCAAAGCATTTTATGTAAGGGCTTTGAGACTTCAAGGAATGAAACACTTTAACGAAGATATTCGAGACTTCAAGAACCAAAGTACTTTATGCAATCATTTTGAAATTTCAATAAGCAAAACACATTATTTAAGAGCTTAAGGACTTCAAAGACCAAAGTACTTTCTGTAAGAGCTTTGAGACTTCAAAGAACAGAGCACTTTAACGAAGATTCCTGAGACTTGTGACTTCAAGGAACAAAGCACTTTAACGAAGATATTGGAGACTTCAAGAGCCAAAGTACGTTGCGCCAGGATTTTCGAATTTCTAGAAGCAAAGTACTTTAATTAAGAACTTAAAGACTTTAAAGACCAAAGCACTTTATGTAAAGGCTTTGAGACTTCAAGGAATGAAGCACCTTGACTATATTCGAGACTACAAGACAAAAGTACTTTATGCAAGGATTTTGAATTTCAAGGAGCAAAGCACATTAATTAAGAGCTTAAGGGCTTCAAAGACCAAAGCATTTTATGTAAGGGCTTTGAGACTTCAAGAAAGAAAGCACTTTAACGAAGATATTCGAGACTTCAAGAACCAAAGTACTTTATGCAATCATTTTGAAATTTCAATAAGCAAAACACATTATTTAAGAGCTTAAGGACTTCAAAGACCAAAGTACTTTCTGTAAGAGCTTTGAGACTTCAAAGAACAGAGCACTTTAACGAAGATTCCTGAGACTTGTGACTTCAAGGAACAAAGCACTTTAACGAAGATATTGGAGACTTCAAGAGCCAAAGTACGTTGCGCCAGGATTTTCGAATTTCTAGAAGCAAAGTACTTTAATTAAGAACTTAAAGACTTTAAAGACCAAAGCACTTTATGTAAAGGCTTTGAGACTTCAAGGAATGAAGCACCTTGACTATATTCGAGACTACAAGACAAAAGTACTTTATGCAAGGATTTTGAATTTCAAGGAGCAAAGCACATTAATTAAGAGTTAAGGGCTTAAAGACCAAAGCATTTTATGTAAGGGCTTTGAGACTTCAAGAAAGAAACACTTTAACGATATTCGAGATTCAAGACCAAAGACTTTATGCAAATTTTGATTTCATAAGCAAAACACTTATTTAAGAGCTTAGGACTTCAAAACCAAAGCTTTCTGTAAGGCTTTGAGACTTCAAAGACAGAGCACTTTAAAAGACGAGACTTGTGACTTCAAGGAACAAAGCACTTTAACGAAGATATTGGAGACTTCAAGAGCCAAAGTACGTTGCGCCAGGATTTTCGAATTTCTAGAAGCAAAGTACTTTAATTAAGAACTTAAAGACTTTAAAGACCAAAGCACTTTATGTAAAGGCTTTGAGACTTCAAGGAATGAAGCACCTTGACTATATTCGAGACTACAAGACAAAAGTACTTTATGCAAGGATTTTGAATTTCAAGGAGCAAAGCACATTAATTAAGAGGTTAAAGACTTTAAAGACCAAAGCACTTTATGTAAAGGCTTTGAGACTTCAAGGAATGAAACACTTTAACGATATTCGAGATTTCAAGACAAAAGAACTTTATGCAAGGATTTTTGATTTTCATAGAGCAAAGCACTTTAAGTAAGAGACTTGGGGGGACTTCAAATACCAAAACGCTTAAGCCGTGGAGGAATTTAGTGCCCTTTTGATGAAAATTTTCTCCAAATTCTGCTCAGAATATTTGTTTATAATCCTGATCCAATCGACTTTAAAAAAGAACAGTAAATTTTGCGACGTTAGATAGCGGTAATGGTGATGGTGGGCTAGGTGTCGCAATTTTCTTTCGCGAATATTATACCGGAAAGCAAAAGCTCACGGTCGACCTTGGCGTTTCGTTTGGATTTCGTGACCCGACTGGCGCGGTCTGTTCCTCCTTCAAAATGTTGGACAGACGGACCATGCCAACCCTGACCGTGAAAGCATGCCAATATTGCCGTCATCGAGAGAGGTGTAGTATAACAACAGCAACAACAACAACAACAACCAGAAACCAACCAACCAACCAACCGGCTTTCATTATCCTTGCATACGAACATGCATGCATATCGTAAAAGAGAAGTAGACTTCGTGAGTTTCCACCAGGATTTTGTACCTCAGCAACGTAAATTCTGCCGATGAATGATCAAAATAAAATTCTTTGGATGAATTTTCTTAGAGAAACGTGAAGGACACAAATAAAGAAGTGTGAAATAGAAAATTGGAAGTTAAATAATTATGTAGGTACCTACACATTACAATTTAAAATACCTTTTTGTCAGTTATGTTCTTTAAATCATGTACCTATCAAAGTTTCTGCCTGTTTGGCCAACAGAAGCTTTTCAACAGCAGCTTGAAATAAAAATCCTTTGATGTACAGAATTATGAGGAAATTGAGCTTTACTGCAAAGTTTTGTTTTTCAAACATTCATTTATACGATTTTCTGTAATCTGTAAAAACTTCTTTATCTTCTCTACCTGAGGGTGACTTCATTTATCCTTTATTATTCCTTTCGTCCCTTATAATCTTTCACAAACTTTTAAATCAATTAAAATCGATTGGACACAACGATTCAACACCCAAGTCCAGCATCTTAAATTGCTGTTATGTTGTCGTTGGAGGAAGAGTTAACTGTTGGCCAAATATCAGACCCCAATTGAACTTGACCCCCGCGTGCAGCGACCTTGGGGGGGCTCGTTCACCTCGCTTTTCGACAACGCGCCGCAAGATCATGATCATGATGACGATGACGCTAACGGCGGTAGCGATTTAAATCTACCAATAAATACCTATTACAATATTATTATTAAAATTGTACATACATAATTATTTCTTAGGTATTACACAACTGTTTCGACTCATGATTCATAATTAAGTACCTATCTGTTTGCATTCCATTCATCATCGTTGCAATTAAATTAATTAACGAAATCTTGACAGTTTCTTTATTTTTTTGTCTAGCTACAGGTAGTTAATGTTATAGATACCTAGTGATGTATAGGTATAATTAATCTCATTGTGAAGATTTTTTTGGGTCGTTGCAGGCTTCTTTGTCGGTCAGATGATCGTTGATGATGGTTGTCGGTCTGTGTTAGTTAAGTCTGCGTCTTTTGGTGGGTTAGTGGACTCGAAAAGAATCGGCGGCGAAGGTATTTGCTACCGTTTACCTCATGAGCAGAGCCACTTGCTAGCTAGGCTAGCCACTGGTCCTCCCACGTTTTTTTTTTTTGTTTTTTTTTTTGTTTTTCATTTTCGGGTCAATTTTGAAACAAGAGGAGTAGAGTGAGCCTCTGACCACAAGAGAAATATTTAATAATAAATCTGGTATGAAAAATCAAGCCAAATTATTGGCTATAGGACGATAAAAATATTTTTAAAATCTAAAAAAGTTAATTGAGTTAGGGATAAATAAATTCTTCATCAACATATCATCGTTTCCTTTGGTCATTGAAGTGTACAACATTTGGATGGTTTACATAAAAGAAACAGCGTTAAATACAATTGGCCATAAAACCGTTCTTGACCGTCCTCATTATTTTACAAGAGTTAGAAAAAATTGGAGCATGAATACGTTTTAAAGTGTTTTTTCGACTTTTTTATTGTCTGCTGTCAATTAACAGGTGATTGTGAAAAAAATTAAGTAGCAGTAAAAAAGTAACTTGTGTACACTTACAGACTTACTTAATTTTATAATTAACTTATTTACACAACCCCAGAAACTCAGAAAACTATATAGGTACTTAGTAAATGTTCAAAAACCGTCTATATGTTTGAAGTTACTCTTACACAAAATACTGACAGGAAACAAAAGTGTTTTTAGTCTCGGCGGTCACCCCTGTTCAGCGATTTTTATATTCTGTAAAGTATTGTTTGCTTTGTTGTGACGGAAGAGATCGTTTAGGAATTTTGTATACCTTCCAATTATTGTTTTAGAAACTACTTATGTAGTTTAAAACGCTTAGTCAGTCGTCTGCTATCTAGAATATCGTATCTATCTCGCTCTGTAATTAATAAGCAAGTAATTAAATAAAAAAAGGTGAGCACATGTTCACATAGCTACCGTATACATTTTTTGGTCGACTGGGTCATTTATATATGTATGTACGTATATATTCATGAATGTGCTGAGTACGTTTATAATGCCGAAAGATTTATTATGCAAATGAACGTAATATGTATTACAGAATAGTTCAAAGTACTGGTTCATGAATTAATCATGTTTGTAGTTTGTAAAATGTATAATACAGAGTCAACAAGTTCAATAAAATCTGGATAAATATGGACACTAAAAAATTTGTCTACGAATATTATTTACTTACAATGCATGACCCACTAAAACGAGCAAAGTACATAATTATTAAAAAAAAAATAACTAGTTTTATAAATATATAGATAATAAAAAAATATTCTTACATGTTATTGTAGTAAAAATTAATTATAATTTGAAGTAGTGCAGTACCAGCATGGTTAAATTTTGTCCCATTGATGCATATTATGTATACCTAAATATTATATGTGTACGTATTCAAATAGAACTGTCTGTCGTCCTTTTGCATATTTATATTTGGAGGTTTGTTTTGACACTCTCCAGTTTGTTCTACGTAATATTTATGCAAAACGTGAATAAAAACCGGTCAATTTTGTGAGAGGCTTAAGCAAATATTTGTTGTCTGTAAACTTTACACATTTAAAAGAACTAGATTGTTGCATAAGATTTATGACAGGATACAATGCATAAATTTTCTAGTTTTAAAAAAAATAATTGTTATTAGCTATAGCAGGGTTAAAATTTATTAATTATTTTATTCTCTGAAGAAATAAGGAGACTCAAATTCATAAATTCAAGAAGGAACAATTTTTTAGGGTTGTAATAAATTTTAAAACTGATTAGAACTTTATCAGTTGTCTGTTAATTTTTGAAGCCCTTAATTACATGTACGAAACTTTGGTAAATTATTGATCATAATAACAATTAAAAATGGATCCAGATTTCGATCATTATTTTTTTATGTGCTTAATTACCTACTCCAAGGATTTATACAAATTATCCTTTGTTCATTGTTCCTTGCTTAAAGTTGATTAATATAAAGTAACTGTAACTTTGTCGCCATCTACAAACTGCAATTGAAACTGCGACAAAGATCTAACATTCCAGGAAGACCTGAACTAATAAGGATAAAAATAATGACAACAAGAAACCCCTTTATTAGGATGTTAAATAATAATAATAGAGTGACCTAATTAACTATGTATTTCGATTGTTATCCCCCCTGTGAGTTCAACAAAAGAAAATTGAATGGATTTCTAGCTATTTATGTATCCGCAAACCTTTTTTTCTGTCGGTGCTTTGCAATTGTTGATAGGAAAATTTATGTGTGTTATAGAAGCCGTGGAGGAAAACAAGCGGAAGTACGTGAGCGGAAGTGAAATTACTGTAAATTAGGTGCGTACTCACTTCATAAACACGACACGTAACTAAAAAGAGCGCATTAGTTGAGGTAACTTAAGGGCCGACGGACGGACTTTAATCGTTCCGCAATATATTTCGTTATAAAAACAAAGATCCAACTTCCTCTTTATAATAAGATGAAATTCCTTTACGATTAATAAATTAAAGAAACTTCAACTGAAATACTTACAATTCCATGGCTTCTTCCTTCCTTCCTTAAGGTAATATAAAATTAAATTGGCGGGAAGCTACGAACTGAAGATAAAACTGGTCGGGAGCTCAAATAGAAAATTCAAGGACAACTAATAGACCGTAGTCAAACAGAGAGGATGAGAATGGTTTAGGTACAATAAATATTGAATACAGTTTTGACCCAAACTGGTCCCAAAACTGCAAACAAAAACTTCCTTTGTGAAGATTGGTGTAGTGGAAGTTGACGAAATCTCCTACGGCTTCCTCTATTATTCGTTTCCAATGTGAAGAAAACAGTCGTAAATGCTTCAGGACTAAATTTATATCTTTATTGGTGTAAAATAAACATGAATTTCACAAAATTAGTAATGGTAGATGACGCTCTTCAAGCGTAACCCCTTCATCCCTGTTTGGAAGCCAAACTAACCAACCAGTAGGGTAAACATTTGGGCTTATCTTTTATCACTCAATTAGAATCTGGCCTCAATATTTTGAAATATTTCATCCTGAAAATTTATGTAACTGATATTTAATTAATTGGGTTTGTAAGTAGGATTCAATATGCTAGGTCAGATTTAGTCATCATTTAAACCCCCACAATATTTCTTGGATCTAACCCTCTTAGCATTCGCTTTTTCCTGACCAATTTTTGTCGATTAAGTTTGTGACAATTCCTTGCAGTTTACAGGGTGTTTTATCGTAGAGATTTTTATCCCACGAGAACTGTTCATGAATAACATTAGTGACTACTTTCGAAAGTCTTCATCATTGGCTCACCTGTAAACAGACTTGTCACGATCGGATTACAATGTCTAGTTAATCAGTTAGTTAGTTATCTTGGTAATGTTCTTTTTTATTGTCCTGAGAACCAGGCTGTGCATTACAACATCCTTTTCGTCATAGTCATTTTTTTCTTACCTTACCAATCATCATAACATACATAACTATATCCATAGGTACAATATACATAAATATGTATGTGTATTTGTACTTACCCACATACATATAAACAATGTGGTTGTGCTGTCATGAATCATGCATCTTTTCTCATCAATCTTTTCTGCGTTTTTGTATGCCGTTTGCTCGTTGTTGTTGTTACCTAGGAAGTTATGCGTCTCTTATACATACAAACCTAAAGACGTACCTACGTAGACACATATGTGCCCGTGGATAAGAAACGTGGAACATAATCAATAAGCGAATTCCAATCATACATCAAAGTCAGCCTTCGGATCGGCTTTCGCGGCTGTGCAACGTTTAAAATGCAATCGTGCACTTTTGTGCAATCGAACAGCCCAGCCAGCAGACTCTCTTTACAGCGGACGTATGTTCGTTATAATGATATCGATCATATTGATTAAATCGACAGGGAGGTTATTACTACTTAATAAAAATTGAAACCAATTAACAAGATTTTCATTACTACTCCTTGAAGTCCCAATCCAAAGACTTCGAATTTGCAATGTTCAAAATGTAAGTAAGTTTAAAGCCAGAAACACTTGTAGAAAGGGTTTTAAATACATTAAAAGGTTTGAAGCGCTTACGAAAAAGGCTTCGAGCACAATTTAAGGCTAAAACCACACTTAAGATGGCTGCGAGTACATTATGGAGCTTTCAATTATACCATAAGTGCTTCAAATACATTACAAGACATGAATCGCTTGTAAAAAAGGCATCGAGCATACTTTAAGGTCTTAAATTATACGAAAACAGCTTCAAAAACATCAAAAAGCTCGATTCATACTTGAATAAGGACTTCAATTACGGTGTAGAGGCCTAAACCATAACAGAAGGGTTTCAAAGACATCAAGAGGTTTGAAGCGCATACGAAAAAGGCTTCAATCACAGTATAGATACTTGAATTACACCAGTAGGGCTTCAAATACATTATAAGGCTTGGATCGCTTGTAAAAAGGCATCAAGCACACTTTAAGGTCTTAAGTTATACCAAAACAGTTTCAAATACACATTAAAAAAAAAAGGCTTCGAGCACAGTTTAAGAAATCAATTTATATCAAAAGAGCTTCAGAAACATCAAAAAGCTAAAAGCACCCTTAAGGAGGCTTCGAGTACATTATAATATCATAAGTGCTTCAAATGCATTTCAAGACTTGAATCGCTTGTAAAAAAAGCATCGAGCACACTTTAAATACTTAAATTATACCAAAACAGCTTCAAAGACACCAAAAACCTCGATGCATGCTTGAAGAAGGCTTGAATTATACCAAAAGTGCTTCAAATACATTAAAAGACTCGAAACGCTTGTAAAAAGGCATCAAGCACACTTTAAGGTCTTAAATTATACCAAAACAGCTTCATATACATTGTAAAGAAAGCTTCGAGCACAGTTTAAAGAATCGATTTATATTAAGATGCTTCAGAAACATCAAAAAGCTAAAAGAACCCTTAAGAAGGCTTTGAGTATATGATAGAGCCTTCAATTATACCAGAAGTGCTTCAAATGCTTTACAAGAGATGAATCGCTTGTAAAAAAGGCATCGATTATACTTTAAGGTCTTAAGTTATACCAAAATAGCTTCAAATACATTGTAAAGAAGGCTTCGAGCACAGTTTAAAGACTTAAATTATACCAAAACAGCTTCAGAAACATCAAAAACCTAAAAGCACCCTCAAGGAGGCTTCGAGTACATTATAGAGCCTTCAATTATACCAGAAGTGCTTCAAATGCTTTACAAGAGATGAATCGCTTGTAAAAAAGGCATCGATTATACTTTAAGGTCTTAAGTTATACCAAAATAGCTTCAAATACATTGTAGAGAAGGCTTCGAGCACAGTTTAAAGACTTAAATTATACCAAAACAGCTTCAGAAACATCAAAAACCTAAAAGCACCCTCAAGGAGGCTTCGAGTACATTATAGAGCCTTCAATTATATTAGAAGTGCTTCAAATGCATTTTAAAACTTGAATCGCTTGTAAAAAAAGCATCGAGCACACTTTAAAGACTTAAATTATACCACAACAGCTTCAAAGACACCAAAAAGCTCGATGCATGCTTGAAGAAGGCTTGAATTTTACCAAAAGTGCTTCAAATACACTACAATACTTGAATCGCTTGTAAAAAGGCATCAAGCACACTTTTAGGGCTTAAGTTATACCAAAACAGCTTCAAATACATTGTAAAGAAGGCTTCGAGCACAGTTTAAAGACCTAAATTATACCAAAACAACTTCAGAAACATCAAAAAGCTAAAAGCACCCTTAAGAGGAGGCTTCGAGTACATGATAGAGCCTTCAATTATACCAGAAGTGCTTCAAATGTATTACAAGACATGAATCAGTTGTAAAAAAGGCATCGAGTATACTTTAAGGTCTTAAATTATAGCAAAACAGCTTCATAGACATCAAAAAGCTCGATGCATGCTTGAAGAAGGCTTTAAGTACGGTGTATAAGCTTAAACTATACCAGAAGGGCTTCAAATATATTACAAGACTTGAATCGTTTGTAAAAAGGCATCAAGCACACTTTAAGGTTTAAGTTATACCAAAACAGATTCAAATACATTGTAAAGAAGGCTTCGAGCACAGTTTAAAGACTTAAATTATACCAAAACAGCTTCAGAAACATCAAAAACCTAAAAACACCCTCAAGGAGGCTTCGAGTACATTATAGAGCCTTCAATTATATCAGAAGTGCTTCAAATGCATTTTAAAACTTGAATCGCTTGTAAAAAAAGCATCGAGCACACTTTAAAGACTTAAATTATACCACAACAGCTTCAAAGACACCAAAAACCTCGATGCATGCTTGAAGAAGGCTTGAATTATACGAAAAGTGCTTCAAATATATTACAATACTTGAATCGCTTGTAATAAGACATTAAGCACACTTTAAGGTCTTAAGTTATACCAAAACAGCTTCAAATACATTGTAAAGAAGGCTTCGAGCACAGTTTAAGGAATCGCTTGTAAAAAAGGCATCGAGCACAGTTTAAAGACTTAAATTATACAAAAACAGCTTGAAGAAGACTTCAAGACTTATAGATGCTTGAATTATGTATACCAAAACATTAAAAAGACTTAAATTTTTTCGTAGTTCTGGAAAAAAAGCAGAACTAAATGTGCAAACGGTAGTAGTATAGCAGATCTGTGTGGAAGAAATCGTCAAATTTACCTTGAAATTTATCGTTCACATTAGTTATCGTTAAGTTAGTTGTTGTTGAGTGTGTAGCGGTAGGCTTTCGCGCATTGTAAGTACAATAGTAATTTACGTTACTTGTCCCATATCGGCGACAGAGAATTTATTGAGCAAGTTTGCTTGGTATTAGGAAATGGTTGTGTATGTATACCCAACACATTTAAAGAGCAGAGCTAAGCTATCTGTTAAGGTCACCGAAGGTAGTACCTACCTGTATAATACATAATACTCGTTTCACACTTGCGTACGCATTTATTTTAAAGACAAATATGTGAAAACGATCGCGATACTGGTTAACCGATTAATTATTTCTCGCTGGCAGATTTATTATCTAGTAAACTGGTTTAATACTGTCACTCAACGACGAGTTAAAGCTGAATTTTAACAAATGTAGATAAATATTTTATGTGACTTAAGAAACACTTGCCTTTTTATGTAACTACATACGCACGTACTTGACGAATTTACTGATTTTATGTTTTTGTTATTATCCGTAATGTCAACATCTCTGTATTATCTTTATCACTTTTTGAGAAATCGTGAGGTGATTGACTTTTTTATCAGGTTCGCGTAATCTTTCTTAAAACAGTTTAATTCTCTCAATAAAAATGAAATAAAATTGCCAGAGTTTCACGGTAATTTAGTTATTTAAATATGTATTATTATTATTAATCACAAATTGAGATTAAAATTCATCGTCATCTTTTACATAATGAGTGTCTTATTTCTAGTTACATTAATGTGTAGTTTACTCAGTATTTAATGTAAAATGTAAATTCTTGTTAATTAACTGTGGTTGGAATTTTTTTTAATTTACTGTAATCGTTCTTCAAATTAATTTACTTAATATGTGTAGGTACATGCCTAGTTGCTTTTTTATAAATCGAAAATTACAAACTTGGAAATTTTTGAAAATTCTTTCGCTTGAAACTTTAATTGTGTAACTTCATGGAAACACTATTTTACAACTAATATTATTTAATGAGACAATTCACTTCTTACTAATTTTGATAAAAATATCATAAATTTTTGATATAAATGTGACAAAAATTTAATTAAAAATCTCGTTACAAATTCAATATTTTTTTAACTTCAGTAAGTTACTTCTTGGAATTTCTTTCATCAAAGATTATATTGTAACTTTTTGTAAATTTTCTGGACCCTGACATATCTCCGGTGGATGTTTTGACGCGTTTCCTTAGTAAAATGTAAATGAGGTATTCGACCCCATTCTTCCTGTCTTCGTTTGGGTCTTATCGTAAAATTCGGAATTCTTAGAACGTAACTCAAAGCCATCCTTATTGTTTACGAGACCCTGCCCCGCTGGGCCAAACGGATACAGCATTATGCCGAACTTTGGGGGATGAAATGTGACGGAAAATCATCTTCTACCTTACCTTAAGTCTAATATTTGAAGACAGGCCAGGGGCGTCGATATTTAGGATACTTTTTAAAAATTACAATTTTACTTAAATTACTAAATATATATTCAAGAAATATTTTATATGGATTGGAATTTGAAAGACAATAAATTATTAATACTTATTTATTGTTTGTAAAGTTAAAAAAAATAATTTAGATAAAATACTTATATCTTTTTATCGATAATTTATTTATTTTAATCAGAATTTTATTTCATTGTTGTCTAAAAAATTTTCTTGATAATATTAGAAGGAGAAGTAAAGAAAAAGTTAAAATAATTTCTAATCTGTTGAAATTATAAAAACTGGTCCTCACTCTTCAAAAAATAAAACAGGGCTGTCTTGTTTGCTGTTAGATGTTAAAATTTCTTCATTTTTTCATTGTATAAATATTGTACCTATCTATGTACGGTATGATACGACGCTGCTGCCTACAATCTCCACAGTTTGGACGTTTGTCCTAGACTCACGGGTTTATTGTGTGTTATAAATGGTATTAAGGAACATTAGGGGTCCCAAACCTGATATGCTGAACTACCTTTTGCTTTTGCCTTTGCTAGACGGACGTACATTCTGTTTCTGGTAGGATTATTCGTAAACCAGTCACTGTCTGCTTTAGATGGGGTATTATTTCCATTATTATATTACCACAACGGTATTGTGTTGTTTACTTAGTTAATAGTTCTTGTTATGTGGATTTTGTGAACGTTTCCAATTTCTTGTACAATTATTTATATCATCAGTTAGTTGAATTTGTCTAGTGAATATCTGTTTTATGTGGGGTATCTACCAGAAGTTTCTCGTTAACTCGTGGCAATCAACTCAATGTGTTTGGAGTAAGTGTAATCGATTAAGAATTATTAATATACGTAGTTACAAACTTCACAAAATTTTTATTGTAACACTTACGGATCAAAATGTACCTATATTAAAAAGTTTGTGAAATTTGTGACGATTGTGAACTTTAATTAATAATGTTACCTTTTATATAGAGTGTTTATTAATTTTTGCCAATTTCTAAATTGTTGTACTTCGATATTTGTAACACTGGATTGTTGTCTGTCGTTTATTAGGTGATTACGAAAACAAACTCTGCTTCTTACCATAATTATCATGTAATCGAACTTTATTACATCCTTATAGTGATTGCAAAGTCCTAATGACTATTACAATTTAATAGCATTCCTTACTTGATTGATTCAAGTTATGCAGTTTCTTGGACAAGTTAAAGTTCGCGTAATCGCTATGGGTATTTATCCATAAACATTTTACCATGGTAGATACTAAAATAAGAAATAATTTTATGGTAAGAACCGAGAAAACTTTATGGTAGTCTTACTGGCTAAAATAGTTTGAAGTAGAGTTTTGGTAGAAAAATTTCACCCTGGGATACCCCCTGAATTTCCTCTCCTTTCTTATTTCTTCCACAGTGTTAATGGGCTTTCAAATACGTATATTAGTACGGTATAGAGGCTTAAATTATACCAGAAGGGCTTCAAATGCATCAAAAAGCTTGAAGCACTTACAAAAAAATTCTTCGATCACAGTATAGAGACTTGAATTATACCAAAAGTGCTTCAAATACATTACAAGACTTGAATCACTTGTAAAAAGGCATCGAGCACACTTTAGGTCTTAAATTATACCAAAACAGCTTCAGACACCAAAAAGCTCGATGCATGCTCAAAGAAGGTTTGAATTATACCAAAACATTAAAAATAAATTTTACAAAGGTGGATACTAAGATGAGAAAGAATTTTATGGTAAGATCGGAGAAAATTTTGTGGGGAGATCTGAGAAATCTTTATGGTAGTCTTCTTGATGGCAGAAAAAAGTTACCTAATGGGCTTTCAAATCGTATATTTATGGTTAAAATTAATAACAAATTTTTGTGGGTGAATTTTACAGTAGTTTGAGTAATTAGTTATTCTTTTCATTTTGATACCATCCGGCCAGTGAATTGAAAAATGTCCCAATAAAATCTCACTCTGGGAAACCCCTTGCTTTAGTGTTAATAGTGGAGGCTGGGCATTGAAATACCAATTTTTCTTTATATTCATGGTAGAAATTTATTATTCTCGTCGGTGCTTATTTAATTAATCATTCATTGTTATGATTACTTCCGACTAGATATTTGTGTTGTTCCAGTAGTTTTTCTTTTGTTGTATTATATAATTAATATCATTTTATGGCATTTGCAGAAAATAAAGAGCCAAAAGTCAAGGTAAAATGCAATACCTAAAGTACTTATAAAGTAGTCACTTGTGAGTTTTCCCATGGTTTTAAAGTCATGCAGTGGCCGGCCACACCACAGCACAGCACAGCCGTTTGTCGTCCTTTGCGATATTAAATACGTGACATGCACATTTACCACCACTATTATATTATAATAAACGTCTGGATAGTATGTGCCTGTGTACGTATGCCTGTATGTAACACCCGTTACTATTATTACTATCTTTAAGTACATACAGTGCATTTTTTATCAAGATTATGTAATGTCTTCACAAACTTCCTAGTTTAATTGTTAAACTTCTTCTTGATACTATCACAATCTTAATTTTATAATTTACAATAAATCATACGTTTTCTGAAAAGAGAAAAAATTTCTACGAACAAATTCTTGTAAAGGTAAATGTTTTCCACTACAAAAAAAATGTTGTTACCTTCGTTCGTTTCCATATGGAGTAAAGTGTGTGTTATCGACATTCCCACGTAATACTATTTTTTGCCTTATTAAGGTTTTATGAACAGTATTTCTTTGTGTTTACTGTAAAATCCAGTAGTCTCAATGTTAAGCATACCTCCGTTTATGGTAAATTTAAATAAAAATCCCTTTTAGTGTTGACGCTTGCTAAGCTTTGTATTTCCATATTTTAATTATGGAGACCCATTGAATTCGATCATCACCTTGATTAACAATTGTTTATATAAATCAATCGTCTTCCTATAATATCCATCCCATCCATCCACTTACTTACTTACGTTGTTGTTTTTGTTATCACTCGTAGTTAACATCTTGCATTTGTTGTTATTATTATTGTGCGAAAGTGTTCGTTGTGTATGGTCATGTCTTTCGTGTAATTTGTGTACGTGTGTACGTTTTTATTCCGAATTCGAATACATAGTACGATAAGCTTATCGAGACAATTGTTTTTATAAGACGCTACATAATTAAGTTTTCACTTTCAGTTGTTACGTTTTCGTATGATTAAACGCGCTTGTTTTGTTATTATTTTTTATTTAAATCACGAACAAAGTAACAATACATAAGTCACTGTTATTGTTTTTTTTTTTTTTTTTAAGGTGGCATCGTAATAAAACGTATCTATAAATTGACTCGTTTTATGAGCAGGTATGTAAATTTTATTTTTTTATACACCAATTAAAAGTTCACTGTCTTTTTGACATTGAATCTAGTATTTATTTTATTATTGTTCGTTTCAAACAACTCTATTGACATTTAAATTGCAATTATTTTTATTGATGTGATTTAAATGAGCTAGCTACCTATTCAGGTTTGGGATATTACTTACTAATCATTGTCGTAATAATTGACTGGAAGTCCAATTTATCTAATTAACTTATAATTGGCCCTCTACACGTACGAAACTCCGAACTTGACCTTGTGCCTAAATTCAAATTCTAGTAAGTAGCTACTGTAAAGATATTCTTCTCAGAAATTTGCAAATCGAAAAATGTAAAATTATTCAGTAAGAGAGAAAACAAAAAAATCTGATGAGACACAATTTCCATTTAAGTCCATAGATTTTACCATTATATAGTATTGTTGATAGAAATATCCGTAATTTTTTTCCGCAGGTAGTTTTAAGAAGGATAATCTCAATTTTAACAGACACGACACCACCCTTTTCTTATGTTTCGCATCTAGTAGAAAGGGTGCATAATAGTTTTGTCTAACTGAATGTTTCTATTTTGTTTCAGTGGGGTTGCAACACTTAGCTGTACGGATTGCAGTGGAAGTAGCACAGCGTCAAGTGACATAACAGAACCAGGTTCTCCGTTTAGCACCGCGTCCAATAATTCTGAAGATTCCGCATTGCAAACGTCTTCGGTAACAACCACGAAAATGCCTCCTACACAGACGGTCCATTCGACTTGGCCCTGGTCTGTTGGGGAAGCGCCCCCCGTAAAACGAGCCCTTATCGAAAAAACGGAGTTTCCGAAAAGAATTAAGATCGATGACGTCGCGCGCCAACCGTTATCGATCGAGCAAAAAGTGATCGATACGGGAAAAACGGTGTATCCTGTAGTAGTGAATAAGGGTCGTCCGACTGCTGGCCCGGTACTGAAAGCTGCCATTACATCGCCTGCCGTTCCGCCTATTCCGGCGATCGCAAACTCTCTTCCAAAAGAAACTAAATTAGTTAATAATAAGTCGCAATCGCAATTGCAATCGGTTTCGTCCTCGATAACTAAAGTGCAACAGGGTAAAATAACCGAATACTTCAAGTACCAGATGAAGGCGAACCCTCTTCGGAGAAAACAGTTGCCCGTCAAACCGATCGAAACTGCTGCAAAGATCGCGAAAAAGAAGAACTCGAGGACCGCGTTATCGGAAAGCACAATGGGTTCTACTTCGACCAAGAAGCAATCGGGTGCCACGCTACCTAGAAAAATATTACCCGCACCAAGCAAATTACAATGTGATAAAATCGCGGTTAATAACGTCAATAATTTCGCACCAACGGTTACGCTCACCACGTTAACGATACAACCGAGCCTTACGTATATTCATACCAAAACGCCTAAACCGCCTGATAATTTTTTCTTACCCCAATTCGCTGCGATAAATAACGATAAACTGAACACAATTCCATTAATGAGCGCTACCCCATGCATCAACACCGTAATTCCGCCTCTACAAAAAATCGCCACCGTTAATAGCTTCAATTGTTTCAAATTGAACGCAACAGTAGTGCCTATCGTAAAATTGAACACTTTGCCTTCGAAATTAAACGGGTCGAATATCGCTTACGTCGACACAGGAGTGCCAACTGTGCCTGTTCCTACAAAGACATCCAGCGTTAACGACTGCTTACCCACTGCCACAACACCCCATATCGCTCCCATCACCCACGACCACACAGGCATCTTCAATCCCGACGGCTTATTAAACATGTATCACATCAACGCTCATCAAATGCCCCCGTTACAAACCAACCACTGCATTCCACCCGCTAGCGAACACACACACCAAATTAACCCCTTCGAAATCCAACAACAACAACATCAGTCCAACAAGGCTGACGAATGTTCGCAAACTCAGTTCGAAGATGAATCAAACTTCCTCGTAGCAGACCAAGCCGAAGATATTTATAATATCGAAAATAGGCTGGATAAAGTACAAAACAGTAGTAGTAAATCGCAATCGCAACAACCCCCGGATAACATAACCGACATTCAGTTGCAACAAAGTTGCCTAATTGCGACCACAACTAATGCACAAAATAAATGTAAAACGATAGAAACTTCGTCATCGCTTAGAATAAATATAACTAGTTGTAGTAATAATAACAATAATAATAATATTATTAGTAATATTAACTCTAGCGTAATAACTAACGTTAATAATCATCATCAACAAGGCTCGTTATCGCTATCAGACACTAGACCAATTATCGCTGAACACTGCCAATCTGATAGACGCTACGAGGATAAGAAAAGAAATGATGAGGATGACGAAGAAGACGAGGAATGTCGTAGTAGTAGTAGGGCTGAAAAGGATTCGGATAGCGGAGTGTCGTGTAAAGGATTGTTGGAGGTGAGCGTGAGCGAGGTGGTTGTGGTCAAGTCGCAGAAGTCGCCCATTTTGTCGCAACCAAAGACAATCAGATTTCCGGCCAGGCAGCAGGAATCGACATCGGAAGCGAAAGAAAGTCGAAGCGTCACCTCCGTGGACACTTCGTTATGTCGATGGTTAGGCTGTGACACAACATTTGAAACCAGTGGGGCCTTACTAGAACATTTGCAGGTAACTTTTCTATTATACTTTTTATAAATATTTAATACCTACTAATAGAAATGCCGCATCATCTTCTTCAGTCTCTTCAGTCCGCGGCCCATAATGTCCAAAAAGTTAACTGCACTTTTTTTTTTTGAAAATAAACGACAATGATTATAAATAATAGCTAAAAGATTTCAAAACAATACAGCAGATAATATTTTTTTTGCTGCTTTGTTTATGAATTATAATCACAAATTTTCAAAAAGCTGCCTCTACAGGATTTCATTAAAAAAAAAAAAAATGTGCATACTACGTTATTTTAAGTTTCAAGAAAGGGAAGGTGACTTTCCTGGACATAATTTTTATTTGAAGCTTCAAATAACCTTCTTCTTTATTAGGGTGAATATACGCTATTTGAATTCTAATGGTCCATAGACAAATTTTACGTTAAACCTATTATATTATTGTTTCTGTATGCTTAAACAATTAAGAATATTGTCTTTTATCTGGCCCACACAGTCTAATCAGGATCATTATTTAATTTAAGGCATTAATAGTTTAAAATTGTTATAAATGTATACTCCTCTGGCCTCCCCCATTAGTAGATTATAGTGATTTTATGGCCAGATGCTTTAAATACTTATACCATTACGTTTTCTTTTAACATGATCATATGCTTTGTTTAATATCGAAACATATTTTACCAAAATACATTGTAAAAATATTTATTATTTTCCAAAAAAATAACTTACTTTTAAGTCACGTTACAATAATGTCACTTCATCTGGCGAAATTCAAAGACTTAAAATTTGACTTAAAACCGTATAGATATGTTTTTGTCGGTGAATTACACGCATACAACAGTGTGAAGTTAGAAGCAAGCTAACGACGTTGAGCAAAACTCCAACAATATTGTTTCAGTTTGCGATTCACTGTAGGAAAGCGTGTTTGTGCCAGTCGTTGAAGTATTTCCTTTGGTAACTATATGTTTTTGTATTTTGTCGTTACGAAATTGTTTATTTGCACAATACATTGTTGAATGTGTATAGATGTCACGTATTACGTTTGAATGTAGTCAGAAAAGCAAGCGATGTTTTTTTTGTAGATTATGCGCGATTTTGTCACTTCTCTGGCATATTTCATACCAGAGGAAGTACGATACCAGGGAAGTGATTTTTTTTCATTAGTATTTAATGTTTTAACGCTTCATTTCACTTGTTCTGAATACTCGAGCATAATCGGACATCATGGCGAGGAAAGAGAGGTTACAAAAAAAGCGTCAAGCTGAAAAATTACGCTACCAAAGAATTAAAAATGATCCGGTTAAAAATGCTCAATTGAAAGAAAAAAGAAAAGGTACAAATTAAGAGCATAAATGATATGACTGAAAGGGAACAAAGGGCTATTAAAAAATATGGGGAAAAAAAGAAAAGATCGTGTGAAGCTAGAATCTACCAGAAACTATCCAGTAACACCACTTGCGTCTGAGAATGAAGACCAACCTCCACTTCCACAAAACAATATCGCTCTGGCTGCTAAGTGGCGATCAGAAACAGCGAAAATTACGAAATAAAGTTTTAAAAAAACAAAAATATGAAATTAACCAATTACGTCAAAAGGTACGTGAGTATCAAAAGAAACTAAGAAGCATCGGAAACCAGTGTCACTCCTCTGGTAACACATTTTCCTCTGGCGCTTATAAAATTTAAAAAAATGGAAAAATCTTCTGGCCCTCATCATTACAAATGCAAAAATAGTGTCAAATAGAGAAATTATTAATATTGAATGAAACAGATCAAATTTCCTTTAGGGACACAAAAAAATCAAATACCGTATATTCACCCATTAACCTTTATTGGACAACCCTTAATTAACTACCTAATCAAAGTGTTGATTGCAAACAATCCGCTTCTTTAAGACTTACTTTATCATTATGTAAATACACTAGGTAACTAGAGTTCCAAAAAAACTGACACACCTAATTTTGATTGGAACTTTGAAGCTGTGTCTTTTGTGACGAATGGACCGAATTTAATGTATTTTTTTATTAGCACGTAGGTAATAATTCCTTTTAAAAGTCGTATCAATTTATTTCACCAGAAAAGTTGTAATTCGGACATTTAGAAAGAAATCAATGAATAAAAAAACAAAATGCTATTAAAAAACATCTTTAATATTAGCTAGACGAACTTTTTATACCATTACTTGATTAATACACAGGATGTGTCAAAAAAAGCTTCCATCCCTTTAATTTTATTTGAAAGACAAAGGAATTACCTACTCATAATAAAAAAAAGAATTAAATTCAGTCCATCTGTTCACAAATGACAAAACTTCAAAACTACAATCAAAATTAAGTGCGTCACTATTTTTGGAATTTATGGTAGTGTAGTTCCCAATATCTTACAATGGGCTAAAATTTAATTTTCTAAAAAACACTCAAATTTGTAATAAAAAAATAACTTTGGTCTATAGATTGAAATAATTGTTGTTTTCAAAATATTAATTTTTCATAAAATACATGTTGACTAGTAAGTCCTAGAAACATACCACACCCATAATAAAATTTTGGCAAAAATATCGAGCAAACCGTTAAGTACTATACTGTTGATTATTTTGTTCATAAATCGGATAATTTAATGGCTTAATTATGTGTCAATCAAAAGCTATAAAACTTGAATTTCTAATCAATAAAAAATGGTCATGAACATCGTACCTTTTCTTTTGATTGATTCATATACTTGCATATTAATTTTGTGCTTGAACCAATTGCAGATATCCTTTATGTGCATTCTTTGCTACTTGTTTAAATTATTATTTATTAATTAATTTATTAGACTACAGATATTTCAGTGAAACGGTTTCGTTTACCATTTTGCATATCATAATATCAGAAGAAGTTGTTGCTCGTCAAAAAAATTCACATATCCGCCACTGCAGCTACCGTCAAATGAAAAACTTGAAAGTAGTGACTTAATTGGACTGTAATGATAACATTTTGATAAACTGTGCTTATTTGTTTTGTGCAATAAGTGTTTAATACCTTGGCATTTTGTTTGAGAGAGTAGTAAGTTTCAACCCTTGTCTGTGTCAACCTGTTTTTAAATGGTACTGTACCCTCAGAGTGATTTTTTTTCTTCACAATCTGATCCATAATTGTTTGTGTTGCGGACCAATAGCATTCCGTTTCTAAACGGCAGGGTTATTTCTGTAAAATATTCGAACTTTTCAAATAAGTAATTGCGCCTGTATCGTAATTTAAACTCAAGTTTTAGAAGAATCATTAAAACTTAATTTTTACTTGTTTTATTTTTTTAATTGGTGAATTCAATGCAAAACAAAAGAATGACAACGTGAAATAATCTTAATAAAACAGTGTAAAAACAAAAACAAAAAATTAAAAAAAAAAACGCATCCAATGAACATTTTTTCTTATTTATTAAAACAAAATGTTATGTACCTGGTATTTATTTTTAATTAAATACGATGCTTTTCTGCGACTTAAATTTGTTAGTTAAGTAGCTTTCTCGAAAAGGGTTGAGACAGACACTAATTTTTTAAGTACCTACGATAAAGTTGATAATGTTACTTTTTGTAAATGTATTTTCAATTATTATTACCCTAGCTATAACTATAATTACCTAAACCAGGGGTGGCCAGCCTTTTCAGGAGGTGGGCCAAATTAAAAATAATAATAATAAAACACGCTGTACATAGATATGCATTATTTTAACAAACGTAGAAAAAAATAAACTAAATTTGATACATTGATTTGGTTGGTGTTTTTGGAAGGTCCTTATAATATTGTTTGGTGGGCCAAGTTGGGCCCACAGGCCTTCAGGATGGCCATCTTTGCTTTAAACTATTCATGTTGTCAAAGGGTTTCCACTGGTAGTCATATCAAATAATGGGTAATTTTATTCGTAACATTTTATTTGCAGATTGTATACTTGTATACTTGGATAAAAAAATCATTGGTAAAAAATGTTTGTAACGCATGTGTGATATATCCGTGGTGACCCTTTTTTTTATCAAGATCGTTGTTTAATATACATATTTTATTTTATTTAAAATGTGAGACAACCTGGACATGTATCTGAACGTTTTTCTAGGGTATTAATTTTTGTACTTACTTTCTACGATGTCTTGTTAATATTATCAAGTTCATGATCGACAACATTTAAAATCGGATAAGTATGTACCCCTATACCTATCAGGAAGTTTACCAGTTTAAGACATCATCTTACTGGTATGTAAAACATTTGCCAAGCAATTAACAATAACGCTTTTCTTTCATTTTTAATTAAATTACAAACAAATGTTTCGTTACATTATAATCTAATTTATTTTAAGTAATTACTTATACTTAAGTTTCTGTATCCTCGTTAAGTTCTTTAGCTAGCAACTAGAATTTTTTGAAAAGAATTTTATATATATAGTTAATAATGTTAAATATTTATTATTATTATTATTATCTTATGAGAAATGTTCTTTTCGAAAAATTTGCTTTGCATTACCTAGATGTTTATAAATTTATTAGTGATGGGGCTAATTGTGTTCTTTTTCTTCCACAAATAGGTAAGACATGTGATATCCCAAGCAACACAAGAAACGTACGTGTGTTTATGGAATGGATGTAAGGTGCATGGTCGCACTTCATGTTCCCGGTCATGGTTGGAACGTCACGTTCTTGCCCATGCTGGTACCAAACCCTTCCGATGTATAGTCGAAGGGTGTGGCATGCGATTCAACTCACAAGTGAGTATTAAAAAATTTTCTGTTCCCAAAGCATTTGTAACATTTTGTATTTGTTCCAGGTTTCGTTGGAACGGCATGTCAACAACCATTTCAACAGCGATGGATCTCAGAATGGTAGTGCAAAGAAGTCCGTGGAAAATGGCTCGAAATTGTTCAAGAGGAACGGAAAGAAGATTCGATTCAGAAGACAACCCTGGTCAGGTAATAAATAAAAATAAAAAGAAATCGAAAGTGAATGAATAAAATGGTATTTTTGTCTTATTTCAGCGCGGATGTTCGATTTTTTCGATTCTGGTATCATGGAAGGACTTCAGGATCGGCTTTTAAGGATGACAGAAAAACGAACTATGGGGCAGATCGAGGGTGTTTCAGGAGATGTTATGATGCTTCGAGGACAGGTGCTTGCAACAAGAGTACAGAAGAATGGACAGAAGCAATTTCTGGTCAAATGGCACCCTGCTGACATGTAAGTAGTAAACTTTTTCGTTTTACAATTTGTTGCTATTTACCTATATCGTTTTGAAAATGTAAAATATCAACTCAAATGTGAAAATGTCGTTTTTCTTTAAAATATCAAAATAGAAAACAGTTTTCGTTGTCCGTTGACGTACTATCACATTTTGCAGTTTTTATTGTGTATTTTGTAATAATTATGACCTAATTGTAAGCAAAATATTAATTGAATTATTGATAAATTTACAAGTTTATAAATTTTTGCCGAGTTAGGTAACCACAAAAAATAACGGTTGCATTTATGTAAATTTACCAATCGTAATGCCGAGGCACAAGAAGTGTACATAATATCAATAAAACAAACTTACATTACTTTTTATCAAAATTTATTTTATGTAATCTTATTCAAAAAATTAGGTTTAGTTACTATTTTAATAAATTTGAATTTAAAAACAAAAGAAACCAAAATTTCATCAAATTAAAAAAACGGTACACGTCTTTTGCAGTACTCCAGATGAGTGGGTTAATGAAAATGAATATAGCTCGTCGAAAACTGTTTCGATCCGTTCACTGGAGCCCTCTTCGGTGGACAATTTAAAACCCATTTTGTTTCCTTCGCTTCAAAATAGTAGTCAGCATGAAGAACAACAACAAAAAAGGCTCAAGCATAAAGCGCAAACCCAAAAAGAACACGTGATAAACAAACAAACATTCAAATAGTAAAGACTTTGTGATTTGTTCGAAGACGCGCAGGAAAAAATATAAGAATTGAACACATCACAGAGTTTTGTAGAAATAGAAACAAGAAGAGGAAGACGAAATGGATTTTAGTGAAAAAAGTACAGAAGAGAAGAGAAGATAGTAGTTAGGTAAGAAGCGCATAGTTTGTATATTTCGCATTATTGATTGTGGAGTCTGTCTTTCACTACAGTGTACAGTATAGAGTGTATGTATTGTAAGTAAAACGTAAGCAAAGTTCTCTCCGGGAACTTGTTTAAATAGTTGCAACCAGCCCTGAGACACTGCCATGTCACTGGTTAAATTCTAGTTATTAGAATAGACTAGCTAAATTTTTTAATACATAATTATGTAGTTCGTGTAGTTTTTCCTCATTCGCTCGTTTATCATTTATTATTTGTTTCTCATTTCGTCTCACTATTATAACGGTTAACTATAATAATTTACGGTTTTATTATTATCCAAGCCGTTTGTAAGTTTTAAGTTATTATAATTGTTAAGTAATTAAAAATTTTCATCATCTTCATCATCATAATTGTCATCGTAAAGGAATTTTCGTCAACGAAAAGGCGGACACAAAAACAAACAAAAAATCGGAAACGACATTCCTCGTTGTGTGTTCTTATTATTTTGTAAAGTAACTTGAAAATACAAAAACACTTCCAAATATTTCTCAAAATTGTAAAATTAAATTTGTTTAATGTAGGTACTTACAATCAGTTGATAGAGACTTTCTAAATTAAATTATATCTTTTTTTACAGTATTTGTTTTAGAAAAATTTTGTATCTTTTACGCATTTAATAAATTAATTTCTTAAAACTTTTGTTTATTCTAAAATACATTTAATCAACTTACTCCACATACAGCTGTTTCAGAAACTTTTCTAGAAGAACACTAAGTATGTAATAATAAATATATCTTTTTTCTTATAATTTTCTTAATGACTTATTTATATTAATCATTTATTTCAGAAGCACTTCATTTGGTCACTTATTACAAAAAACAAATACGTATTTGTTTCAGTCATTTATTTCAAACAAATTAATATTTGTATACAAATAGAAATACATCATCAAGATATAAAACACTTACACATATACACTATAATATTAACTTCATAATAATTTTTAAACTTAGTACAATTTTCAATTTGAACCTAGTTTACTTCCTATCCATAGATGGCGCTGTGGAAATTGTTTGAAGCAGTTTTACAATCGAGATATTATGGACTAGTCGCAAAACAGTATAGGGTTGGAGGTCGGGGACGGTGGGGGTCTACCAACATAGCTCAGGATAAGTGTCTTAAATATGAAAGGCGCCGAAGGCGCCTTTCATATTGCAAGGCGCCTTCGGCGCCTTGCATAATTAAGCTAGTCATCCTGAGCCATGTTGGTAGACCCCCACCGTCCCCGACCTCCAACCCTATACTGTTTTGCGACTAGTCCATAATATCTCGATTGTAAAACTGCTTCAAACAATTTCCACAGCGCCATCTATGGATAGGAAGTAAACTAGGTTCAAATTGAAAATTGTATTAATAAGTTTTGTTAATGTTGATGAAATCGATGAGAGAGACAGTTGTAAAGACGTTGCCTAAATTGGGCCTCTCGACCTGACTGTTTGTCCATGTAGTAGATGAGTTTCTGAAACAAAGAAGTTATTTAGTTTGACTTTTATACTGTACCATAATTATACAGATTACATACAGTTGTCGTTTTCGGAAGGTGATAAATTTTTGGACTTTGTGTTAGTCGATTTTTGGATTAAGAGAAATATAATAATTTTCACGTTTTGAATTTCAAGTTACTGCGTTCAGTTGCTATTGGTATACATAAGTGCAATTTGGTAAATTGAAATTGACGTGAATCTTACAAATAAAAGTGACTTGCTTTTGTGCACATGTAAGTAAGAAAAAGGTCAATTTAAAATTTACAAAATTGCTAGTTTTATTTAAAAATGTGTGATTTTTGTGTAGATACTAAATGTGTTCTAGTAAATTTAATTTGTAATGGTAGTGATGTAAGAGAAATTACACTGCCAGGTTACTGCCCCAAACAGTGCTTATCACTTAAAAAAAGAACTAGGAAATAAAAAAGCGCAAAGTAAAATTTCGGTGCCATTCTTTTTTTAATATGTAACATTTACAAAGGTCAGTTAAAGTAAAAAAATTTCGTAAACAATACAATGTTTTATTTGTTATTAATTTAGTATTTATTCGGTGTTCATAAGGGAAATCCATTCTAGATAATTATTTTGAAATGATCTCTCGTCGCGTTTTTCGTTGTGGTTTGTTTTCGTTAACTAATGGAGTGTTCAAAACTTTTAGGCGCTAAACGTGCGTCTAGAGGAAGCTCATGTTTTTTATACGCGCCACAAGTGGGACGGTACTTAATGTAATTGTATATTTTTCTAGCAAAATTATTCTCTCATCCAAAGTTTTCATTGTCATTTTCACAATCATCGTTATCATTAGAACGCAACACTTAATTTGCTCATTTAATTATTATTTTGTTTTTGTCGAATGGAAAACCAAAATAGACTGATCCATTCTTAAATCTATTATTTATTTAGAAGACACGTCATGACTGAAGTAGTAAATAAATATTTGATGTTCTTTTTAGCTTTAACATTGTCTGAATAAAAAAGGTAAAATTTAAAAACGTTTCGACTTGGTACAAATCAAATTTAATTTTAAGAAATGTAAAATTTAGGGCTTCGTTAGTCGGTCTACGTTTTTTATTCATCTAACTAAACAGTGTTCTTTTTATTACGTGTACATACATACAGATTAGCATTTAATGACATTTTTAGGTGTTCAACAGCATCTGATCTATCTAATAATAACATTATATTAGGTATTTGTAATTGCAACTTAAAAAACTCGTACAATATATAGATATGCAATGCAATAGAAAAATGAAGGCAGAAAATATATATTTAATTTTGATACGTGATAAATACATAAATGCATACCGGAAGTAAGATAAAAATAAAACAAAAATTAACATTAAAATTGATCGTTTAAGTTTAAATGGTAATTTAGGTATTTTTCAAAATTAGAAGACTGTTGAAATTTATATCAAAGTAATGAGTGAGTCCCTTAAGTTGTGTTCAAGAAGTAATTACTTTTTCTTGTTTTATTTTCGTCGCGATTCTTAATTAGGGTTGACAGTATTTGTACAGGCAAAGTAATCGTCTAGGTGTAATATGTTATATGAGGAGAAAGAAATGATACAGAGTTATATCCACTTTCAAATTTTAAAAATATATTATCGTACAATTTATAAGTAGAAGAATAGTTTAAATATGATGGCGAAAATGAGAAAATTATACCCGACAACTCGTGCATTGTTCTTTTTTTATGAATCGGAGATTTTCGGGAGAGTGAAACATAAAAGAAAAAAAGATGAAAGCACTGTTGCTGGTAAAATTTACTCAATTTATGATTGTTTGATAAGTGTTAGCATTGACCTAGATATTTTATTAAAGGAACGGACATTATGTATCGTAACGCTTTTGAGAATGTTGTCTAATCACGATGAAAAACTAATCTGACTATCCTAATTGGTGTTTAAATTTTAAGTTACGGGCTTGTCCACTATCAAAGCAAAAAACATCAGATTTAAATATTTATTTAGTAAGCAACATCAAAAAATGATATTTTAGTTAACTAAAATTTCTCAAACTATTTATTGTGATTATTGTGAATGGTAATTGCCTTGATAGTGTGCAAGTTTTATTCAAATGTTAAAAAAATATAACTTTGTGAAAACGATCGACTGGCTTGAGACGTAGTCGATGATTTGGAAAGCATGAGATGTAGTTAATAAATAAAATATTAATTAATGTATTGAGTGCTACTAGTAGAGTTTTTTTCTGTGATGCCACAGAAATGGACAGACGGGAATGGAAGATTAAGAATTATGAATTATGATTATTATTAATGAATAACAATTTCCAATTAGTGTTCACTTATTCTAAATATAATTGTAAATACAACTGCTTCTAAAATTTAAGTGTTTCGATTTTTTATTGGTTTATCCCTATCGTTTTTATTTTATTATTTTTTTTTATTTTACGATTATTTTATTTTAATGCACTAGTGAACTCGGTTAAATTGGAAACAAATTCTACCTCATCGATCATAAAATAGTTTTTTTTTTAGTTCACCAGGTATTTAAGTTATTATATTATTATCATTAAATAATTGATTAATTATTATTATTATTATATTATTATTGCGGTTAAGAAGTAAAATGGTTTTCAAATAGATGTTACTGCCTGTTCGAATCAAAGACTGTACGATGTAATGCATTTTATTTATGTGATTCGACTTTTTTTTACTTATACACGTGTATCTATTCTATTTGCGAATAAACCTGTAAATATATTTTTGTTTATTATTTATCATTCTTAAAATAAATCATTTCAATAAAAGTGTATTTTTTCTGTCATTTGCAACGTACTTCACACTCCCTTGGTTTTTTCATTTATCGTTCACAGATACCTACATATTTTTTTGTACTTAATAATTTACGTAAATAGACAGGATAAGTCCAGGAAGAAGTGTCAGGAGGAACCAAAAAGACAGAAAGAAATGTTTCTGAAATACCCACACCATAAAAAATCTTATTGATATGCAAAAAAATGCAAAAGTATACTGTTAATAAACTTTTTACAATTTAATAATAATATACGTATGTACAAAGAACAATTTATTATTTTAGACTCTTGGTAAAAAAAGAAAAAACCTTCTTGGTCTAATTGAAACTCTAAAATTGAAATGGTTAAAACTGTAAAAATTCTTGGAAATAGGCACAACAATTACTTTGTGTCTAACAAGTTTCAAATTTTTTGAACAATTATCTTGGCCATAATAAAAATTGATTATTTAATTACACAAACTTTATATTATCCTGATATGAAACTTACGCTGTAAATTACTACATAATACTTAAAACTTTGGGAATATTTTTTTTTTTGAGTCTAATAAAACCATATTAGGAACATAAAAATTAAAAACCTAATTGAAGTGTTTCTGTTAAAGGATAGCTTAGCTGTTTTACTTCTTGTTTCTTCCTTATATTTTTATGGGTGTCCTGTATTATCTCAAAATTAAATAAAAATGAAAAGTAAAATAATATTCCTATTTCCTCTAGAAATATGTTTTATTTTGCTACCCTTCAATACACCCTGTATATTAAATTAATGTTTGCGCAGCATCGTAAATTTTATATATAGGGTGTATTTTAATTAAACGTCAACATGAAATTTTATGGCCTAATTCGACCAATTTTACTGCAGGTGTGTATTTGTGATAAGTGATAACTTAGCAAATATCCTGTACATAAAAAAGGACACAGTAAAAGGTGCCACAGAAACAATTCGAAACGATGACGTGATTTACGAAATGTTGAGAAATAAAAATATAGGTAGGTACATGTTACGGGTAAGTTCATTTTTTTTTGTCATGTGCCCGTTTTTCTTGTGTTTGTAGTTATAAAAATAAGTACATACACCTAAACCTCCTTTTGAAAAATTGGAGTAAACCTATTTTCTACCTTGTTCAAAGTTATGATAAATTGTAATGTATAAAAGGGCAAAAAAAATAAAAATAAAAAAGGAGGTTTAGTTATAAGTAGTTACATTTTATAAAATTAAGTTTCATTATCCTGGATTTTCATCTCATTATTTTATTATTTAAATGGTTTGGAAACAAAAAGTTGATACACGTAAAAAGTCTTTTACATATTGCAGTAATAATAGCAGGGGTGGATCCAGAATTTTCAGGAGGGGTTTCACAAAAATTGAATTTCATTAAAAAGATATGTCTATCAATTATTAAAACAATGTGGAATTTTGATTTTTTTTTGGTTCCGAAACCTTCCCTCTCATGGATGCGCCACTTAGTAATTGTAACACTTTTTAGTTTTGTAAATATAGATTTTATCCTGTGGTTTTTGGAAGAAATATTGTTAAAAGAAAATTGTATTTCTTATATTAAATATACCTTTTATATGCACTCATCTGGAGTGAAAACGCTTTTTATGAAAAATCAGCTTTTGAAATTTTTGTTTTCGCTACTGTTTCATAAAAGGCGTTTCTATAATTTTTTTTTTCAAATAGATATTTACTATAAAAGGTTTTGTAATTTACGTAGATTTGTGCATAAATATTATACAGAGTGTCGTGGAAATTAAATTTATATTTGTGTAAGAAATTTATTTTTCAGAATTTTTGCGTAGGACACTCTGTATAGTAAAGATTTTTTTGTAAATAGATTATTTCGCGGTGGTGGGTTTTATCACTTTAATATATTGATTTTTGTGATTATTTCAGCAAGGGTAAGTTGTAAGGCTGTATGAGCGTATAACTAATTCATGTTTTCTTTTTCTTTTTGCGATTCATCTCCGAGATAATATTTATGGATTTGGTGAAGGCGCAGACCACAATGTACAAATCTCCATCGACAACAGGGGTAAGTCAATAATAATTTTAAAGCACTATCAGACTACCTATTAGTAAATAAAAAATTTGAAACGATAACAACTATGTATTAAAATAAATCAATTAATTAAAAGAAGTTTATCTGCTTTATTTTAATTAATAGCCAGAAAAAGAAATCTTTTTTTAACTTAATGGAGTGATAAATTAAAACAAATCGCTAATATTTATTATAATCGTTTTAATAATAGACTTTGGATGAGGCCATCCGGAGGGATAATCCAAAATTGGACAAGAAGAGTTTCTCTAATTATTATGGACAATTACCTACATTTTTATAGTCAATTAACAAATTTTGCTATTTCATTATAAAAGCTAAAAACGTGCCTACTTTAACGTCAAGATGAAATAAAAAATGTTAATATTTCTTCTATATTGCATTTAGTGAGAGGCGTACGGGGTCGTGTTTAGATAAAAATTTGTTTAATTCTGCTGTCTCCCCCCCCCCACTATTTTTCGAAATTAAAATATATACTATAAAATTTTAAAATTAACTGTTCTGAGATAATTTAATTGTTACTTTTACAGTAGTCAAAAAAGGGTACCCTCTGATTTTGGCAACCATAAGGGACACACCCTTAATCTTAAAGCTTAAACACGGTCCTGAATGTTAATGTACATGGAAAATTTTACTCTGTACCATTCAAAGGCTAGCTAATAATATCTCAAATATTATTTCTATGGAAAAAAAAATTAGGAGTGGGTGTTAAAATCTACCACAAAATAGGGTATCTATCTTGCTTAATAATTTATGAAACCTTCCCAAAAAAATTGCATTGCATGTTTTTAATAGAATACATACTTCATGATCAAAACAAAGTTAAATTAATTTTGAGTATGAATAAAATTAATTATTTTAATTAAAACCGAATAAAGAACCAAAATATTTAATATACTTAGTTTGTGGATACTTTAATAATTAGATAACAAATTAAGGGTTGCGTCGTTTCAATAGGTAAAAATTATTAGATAATAAATAAAATAAGAAATAACACTCACCACTTATCATCCACATGCAATGTAGGTAATATGATTGGGAGTTTGCAAAATCTGTAACAAAAAAAAAGATTATTAGTACATATTGCACAAATAAGTAATAAATATAATTATTATTACTTTTTCTGTGAAATAATATTTCCTATAAAATATAAACAAATCGTACCTACATACATAAAACAAGAAGAACATAAATTTTTAACCTACGTTTTATTAGATATTATACACAAAGCCTTTAAAAGGTACAAAAAACTGTATTTGTAGATATAAATAAGTCACAACCTTGTCAGAGTCGATACGTTTTTTACTATTGATCTTAAATATTTACGTTCCATTTGTTATTTGTAACTAGGTAATAACAATAAAATAATATACAGTATGATTACTTAATGAAATCAATAAATTAATTTATAATTTTTAAAATATTATTTTGATGAAATAAAACTGTTAATTAAGATCAGTTGTAAATAAATTTAATTTGTTCCAAATAAAAATTATAATTTATATGTATATTTGATGCAATCAGCACCGAATTTTGCAGAGCGAATCGCCGATTTTTAACGCACTTGTAGAAATTTGTTTAATGACTATACATACATTCTGTAGGTGATTAAATATATTATTAACAAAAACTTAAAGCATGTACTTATTGTATTTTTATATTGACTTTTTATTCGTAAACAAATAAAGTAGCAAAAGTATCTAAAGTTTGTATGAAATATTTTTTATACCTGTAGATAAATAATAAAAAAATCATTAAGTAAAACCACACGATTTTTTTTAATCTATTTTAAAATACTTCATTATTTGTTATATAATTAAATTACATAAAATTTTTACAATAAAAGTAAATATCTAGGTTTACAATGATTCAAACCGCTACAAAGGTAAATATTAAGTAATTGTTTTTACCAAAAGTAACCCCCATAGTGTGGATAAGAATAACTGTAACTGTAGTCATAAACGTCATAGTATCCGCTATAATAATATGGCATATAATATGAGTGATACATCATGGGGTAGCCACCACCATAACCGTAGCCATTGCCGTACCCTAAACCCCTTTTTACTAAATGTCTGGGCTTTTTGGGGACATCGGGTTCTGATAAAGTGGGAGTCGTAGGGGGTAAACTTTTCCCCTCTGTTATATTTGTTAGAATATAAAGAAGGAGAAACGTGGAAATCTAAAATTTACAATTACAAAAATAATAATTACACTAAAACATCTCAGTAAAGTGTTCGAAGGTTTTTTTTTTGGGTTGGTAAGCCTGGCCGATGGTGATCACCGAAGATTTCTCCCACAATCGGAGACGAAACTCTGACAGAATTGATTTCTACCATCGACCACGACTTAAACAACAATTTACTATGAAGTTTTCAGTTCATTAAAAATATGTTTATTAAAATTAAAAAAGCCAACAATTAATCTAGGTGGTATCTAATTGTAAGTGTTGAAAATGCTTAAGAGTCTTATTTAATATTCTCATTGGACTTACCAGCAATTTCATTTTAAAATCGTACTTTGTATCATCAGAATAACAAAGAGTACATATCAGTTTCTACCACCGGTGTGAACTTAAATAGTGTTAATATATGTAGCCACAACAAATAGATTATTTTAATTACTTACTGCGCCTGTACACAAATGTTCCATTAAACCTCCAAAACGTATAGTTTAATTCAAATACAAAAGGGACTTCATTATTCTAAATATATGCTTTAATTACTTCCTCGTGTGAAAACGTTTGTTTTGAGACAGACAGACAGAAACCCCTGAATAGTAAATCCATTGATGAAAAAAGGATTACGTATGAAGTATTCATTAGATTATTTAAAAAATTGTATTTATAACCGTAAAATAAGGAAGACAAGGCGCTTAAAATAACTCACAAAATATACATACAGAGTATGTATGTACAAAGTTTAACATTTAGAAAGATAATCATCTAAAAGTATTCAAAAAATTTAATATGGTAAATTAATTAAATAAATAAAACCAAAGGAGAAATTTCACTGTTTATTCGAATGCTTGATGTACCTACATTTCGCCTTATTAGGGCATAATCAGGAGTATTACTGAAAAGATACTAAAGTTCTACTTACAAAATTTTGCTTAAATACTATGCCTACTTACTCAATAATTTAGGGTCTAAGAGGGGTTGGTTACCAAAGTCTAATTGATTATTTGGTAGGCATAGTATTTTAGCAAAATTTTGTAAGTAGAACTTTGGTATCTTTTCAGTTATACTCCTGATTATGCCCTAATAAGGAGAAATGTACATCGAGCATTCGAATAAACAGTGAAATTTCTCCAAGTGGTTTTATTTATTTAATTAATTTAAATATGTTGAACCAAGAGTTACCGGCTAATTATTTTCTTAATTTAATATGGTAGCTTGTGGTGTCAAAAAATGTTCCATCAGTTCGTGCTGACAAAAAAGGTACCCCTTAACTCAGGGTTTCCAAAATATATTCCCTTTAACTCAAGATACCTAAAAAAGTTTGTTTAAACTCATTACGACAAAAAAGGTTCCCTTAGCTCATGGAGTCACAAAATGTACCGTTAGCTCATGGTACCAAAAAATATTCGCTTAGCACACATAGTGCCAAAATATGTTCCCCTAGTTCATGATGCCAAAAAACGTTTCCTTAGCTAATGGTGTCACAAAATGTACCCTTAACTTATGGTACCCAAAAAATATTCGCTTAGTTCACATAGTGCCTAAAAATGTTCCCCTAGGCCCTAGATCATGATGCCAAAAAGTATTCCCTTAGCTCATGTGCCCAAACATGTTCCCTAGTTGTCAAAAAATATCCATTTTATTTCAATTCAATATTCATATTTTTTTTTTAATGAGTCGAGCTTTTTAACCAATTGAAAAAATATTCAAAAACTATTAAACCGTTTTCAGTTGTACTACATACTGAAATATTAAAAATTAACTTTTGGTAAAATAAAAATATTTGGTAGTATAGAGAAAATAATGTATTTATTAATTACATAAGTAAATTTACGAAGTTTATATACAATGAAGTAATATTATTTATAGACAATAGTAATTCAAATATGAAAATTACAGGACAAACGTATTATAAATTACCAATATGCTCCACTATAGGGTTTATAATAACCTCCATAACCCCCATGACCTCCATAACCCCCTAAATATCCCCCGTCGTATCCTCCATACACGTACGGTTTGTATACCTTATAAACAGGAACGTATTTAGCGTATCCACCGTATCCACCATATCCTCCATATCCACCGTATCCTCCATATCCTCCATATCCACCATATCCTCCGTATCCACCGTAGCCTCCAAAAATACCTCTTTTGGAAATTCTTCGAGTTTCTTGGGGAGCAACTTCAGCCTCACCTTGTTGGGCTTCCTGGGCCTGTTGAGCCATTACAGCAGCCACGAAGAAAAGTACCAACACTGCCTGTATTTATTATATGGAAATTAAAGGTAGGACAATTATATAATTATCTATTATTTGTTTTATAATTCAATTTTAAAGTATTTTTTATTATACATCATAACATCTTAAGTTTGGATTTCTAATAAAATAATTTGCTTTAAAGCTTATTTTTAATATAATTGAAAAATAAAATTTACTTTGAATTTTTTTGTTGGATCGTAACATTGCAAGCCATTTTTTAATAATATTAATTGCTTTTTAATGAAAATTATTAGTCATTAACATATTTTTTAATTAATTATTATGTAAACTAAATTTTCAATAAATAAAGTGTAGGTAGGTACTTACGATGGTTTTCATTTTGGACTATTTTCTTGAAGAATCCTTTAAGTTGTTTTCACAGTAAACACTTAACTTGGTATAAGTCTGGTTAAGATGTAAGGCATTATTTATACTTATTTTTTCCTTATGATCGGCCCCCTCCCTAATAAGCATCTCGGAGGTGATTGCAAAATGAACAGAAGGTTGTAAAGAAGTTATTGTTTACAATAGTTACAGGTCGCGTGCTTAGGCAGTCATTAAAGGGATTTGTCAACTTTAATCGTCTGTTTAACGCGAAACACGCAAATATCGGAAGTTGGCATCCAAAAAATGTTGCAACCCGAATTAAGAGGTTTTTTTATTTGTAAAATAGTACATGGGTAATAAATACATGAGTAGCCTTTGGGGCGGGGCCGTGTCTTGTCTTGGAACACTGAACACAAAAGTGTAATGGTGCAATTAGGGAAATTTATGGCCAACGAGTGCGTCAATCAAATTGAAAAAAAACACACACAAGTAAGCAACAAAAGTTAAGGCAAATTGTTTCCAAAAAGTATTGGAATTTTTTTTGAGTAATAAAATATTTACAAATTGTTTAAAAATTTTTTTAATCAAAATTAATTTAATGTAGAACTCACTGTCTCATGAATTTAAGAGGGTAACAGGATCCCTCAGGGCTTTCTGATGAATTTTTTATTTAGACAAATGTATAAGGTCTTTTAAAAATGTTTACGTATATTAATTGCAAATACGTATTTATAAATATTCTTACTCAAAAGACATTTTTGTCGGAATGTTCTCCTAGAATGTACCTAATTAATATTAATAATATTTAATTTTTGTTCTATTTCATTAGTTTTCTGTATGAGGAAATCCTTGGTGGTAGATGTGAAGCGTAGTTTATATAAGAGATAATTAATTAATTAATTGTTACGCTCCTTATGCACATATATTAACACATTTTTAAGTTAATTTTCACCTACTTATCAACAAATTGACAACAAAGGAAATGGTGAGGATTATAATCGACAAGTGCATGGTAACAAAAGTTTACACTTTGGTAACATATTTGAGATTTTCGCATTTTAATTACATTTCTCAGAATAAACTTTTGCAAACTAAAATTTACTAAATACCTCATATTTTCCAAAAATAAGAATATTTACTATATTACAATAATTAGTTAAATAACTCAAATTTCAAAACATAAATTCACTTTACTTTATTATACATATACTTTGGGTGTCCATTGGATTTCTGATTCAAAAAATAAAATAAAAAGCAAAAGTAGACGCTTCAATTATATTGGGAAATATAATCAATTACATAATTGATTTTATAAGCAATTGATTACCTACTCAAAAATTTCCAACTACTGTTGGTTTGTTTGTTCATGAACTAACTACCTATAGTAAAATTACTCACATACTTGTGGTTGCAATAAACCATTAAAGATTAAAGTGTGTTTATAGCAATACTTTTTTCTCTATCAGGATACCCCACATTGGTTACGAAAAAAAAAGACATTAATAAAAGTTTAATTTCTTGCGTTGTTATTTTGCAATAAGAATCCTCCAAAGTCAATCAAGATCGTCTACAATAATAAACAAAACACCTTGCTCTAAAACTTTTATTATTATTAAAAAAAGGTATTAAATACTAAAACCTATTAAATAAAACTGCGTAACATATCGGGAAACTTGTTTATATTATACAGAATTCGAAGGACACCATAATTACTCCAATTACATTTGATGCATAATTAAGTAGTTAGGTACTTGCCAATATTGCAAGCGACATCGTTTTGATTATTTTGATCTGGTTTTTTAACGTCAAGGGCCTTCAGAAGACTCCCATTACTTATAAACATGTCGAATATATTATTAACTTCCGGCTAAGGATGACGACAAAATATATTTTGTTATAGAGCCTCGCATTTTGTAACAAAAAAACTGCCCTTGTTTATATCAAAACCTTTTTTATTTATAATAGAATTAGTAGGTATCTATATGATTTACTTAAGTTTTTTTAATTTTAAATTGACTTTATTTTCTTATGGTACCCGCTATAATTTTTTGCCGTAATAACCTAAATATTTAAAAAAACGATTCTGTGCAAAAAAATAAATAAAAACACAAAAAATCCAATATAACTGGAACTAATCAAACTCTAATAAAGAAATCAGATCTGCCTACGTAATCAAGGAACACACGGCATATGTACGTGAGTAACTTTACAATGGTAATTAATTTATCTATAAATTAATTGCAATGTCACACATTTAAAATTAACCTACCGTTTTCAAATGCAATCTACATTTCGATCTTTAGGTCAATGAAAAATGGTTAGTTAGTTGGTGTGCTTGCGTAATATCCTTACACAGGCTGTTCTCACAGCTATCTTATCGATTTTTCTATAGGAAAGAAAATGTACCATTATAATTACCATGGCTCGATGTTACTACACCCATAATACCTTGATGAGGGGCAGAGTACAGTACAAGATACGTAATATGCTCATTAAAAAATGAAGATGATGTATCAGTTACTTAAGAAATTATGGCCTAAAAAGATGCAGTTTGATAACGACTAATTTAATTAATTTGACAAATATTGTCTCCATTCAGAGAGAGATAAACATCACAAAGTAGGTATTTAAACATATGCACTACAACAATCTCCAAAATATCGTTTTATGTAAAAAAAAATAGTTTAAGTTTTGATTATGGGGCTTTTTTTTGTAATCCACAAAATTTTCATTTTATGGTTGCTTCTCCAATTTGGCTCTAGCTGTTATTGAGTGATAACTGGTTGGTTGGCTGACAATCAGCTACGAACGATAAATAGTATAAAAAGAAGAAAATTTTGTGGACCATGGAAAAGCCTACAGAATCAATATCTGTCAGCATTGAATGTCTACCAACGTTTTCAGATCTAAATCAAAACTGGACAAAATCTTCACCAAAAGGTCTTCAAGCCATATGCCCTAACAACTTCAAATTACCAATTACATCGAAAATTTGAGTTGGTTTTGAGTATACGATGAGGTGTTTGAGTAGACCATAAGGGTTTAGGGTATACCAAGTGAGCTTTGAGTATACTATGGTGATTCTAAATATACCATGAGTATACCAAGGGGTTGTAAGTATATTATGGGGTATTTAACTATACCATAAGGGCTTTGAGTAAAGCATCAGGGCTTTAAACATACCATGAGGGCTTTATGTATACCATAAGAACTCTGAGTATACCATAAAGATTTTAGATATACCATAAGGGGTTTGAACATGGCGTGGGGGCTTTGAGTATAACACAGGGGCTTTAGGTATACCATGAGGGCTTTAAGTACACCATAGGGACTTTCGGTATACTATTTAGTACATCATAAGGACTTTAATTGAACCTAAAGGGATACAAAACATCAAAAGACCCTAAAGTCTTTATTATCATTCTACGATAAGCTTGCTCTCCACTCAATAAATCCTAATCTGCTCCTAGGGGTGAAGTGGTTTTATTTGAAATACAAATCTTTAATATAAAACGTCTATTTTTCGTGGAAAAAAATTTTTTCAAAGAAAATATTGCTTTAAATAATTTCAAAAAAAATTTTAAAACCTTTCTATTAAAATTATATAAAACGCGAAGTTAATAAAAATTATTTCAGATTCGTTGACTTATTTAATTTATTTCCAATGTTTCAAAAACGTCACCCATCCATTACCTATTATTATTACCCAATATTATAATTATTATACAAATCTGGATTACATAGTCGTTTATAGAGAAAGGTGTTTAATGTAGATGATAAAACAATTTTCATGAACAACAGATGTAATTATGTACTAACCTTAGACATACAGAAATCGACCTCTACAATTCAACAACAATTCTGTGTGACAATGATTTAAATTATTGATGCATAACATTAACTAGTTTAAATACGTGAAAATAAAAAAAATTATCGTCATGCTTAGAAAGGATAGGAAATTGTCTGTACGTAATTTTTATGGCGGCTGCAACAGAGACTTTAAAGTTACAGTCGAGTTCAAACTTTGGTTTCTTTTGAACTTATAGCTTAAGTTGAACTTGACTAATAAAGCAGACTTTTTCCATTTCACTTTACAGCACCATAGCGGGTTAATTTGTCGTTAAATTTCAAGTTCGTTTGAACTAAAAAACAAAACTGCTCTTAAGATAAATTTTTAATGTTTCATCACAAGAACATTTTGTTTTGTTTACCGTAACATTGCTCTAAATTCCAGTTTGTTTACTGAGTTTGACTTTGTAAAAATTTTTTATTGTAAAAGCTAAATAACAAAAAACTGTGTTACCGATGAGTATGAAGCATTGTATTATACATAAAAAGATCCTTCTGTTAACGTCGATAATAATAAAAGTAGTACCTCCCTTCAGACAGACAATAAAAACATGCGAAAAGCTGCCCGACCGTGAAATATTATTCTGAACATGTATGTAACACGTAACAATAGCTAAGAAATATTGTTCAAGGTATCACCAACATCCTAAATACTTTAATTAGTTCACTTTTCAACAAACACACATTATAAAAGATTGAATAATTGCAACCTGTGTTCTCAAGAATCCTCGATGCGTTCAAAGAGAAAACATGCAAACCTGTGCACGTGTGACTGTTACGCAAAATGCAAATTTATTAGGGACGTGGTGTTGCAGTAACAGATATCAAAATAAAGAAAAATAGTTAAAGCGGTACAAATAATTAACTACATTTTTAATTCCGACATTTCGTTTTGTGTCTGCATATTATGCGGAACTCACAATCAGCTATGCCCCTACATACGATACGATAAATATATTTTTAAAATCGAGGTAATATGTGTATAGTACCTAATCCACTCAGTAATAAGGAAATAGGAAAGTAAATTGTATAAATATTAGATAGTAAAAAAGACGCAATCAGAAAGTTATTAGATACTTATTGATAAAATTATTTAATTGGTGACTTTCAAAAAACACTAATTGTAAAATAAATTTCAATCAATTTCTTCTAACTTATTGTTAGTACTATTAAAATCTTTGTTAAAATATTCCATAAGGTCTGAACATAGTTTTAAAGGAAACACTATACGTCTACTTGGTTTTTTGTATTGCTTAATATTGCAAATAAATAAAATACTTTTTGTTTAGTCGTTGAAATAGGGCTGAAGTACCCAAGGACAGGAGATGAACCCCTAAAAAAATGAATAATAGACGTCAAGAATGGCCGCTGCGCAAGTAAGTCGACTGCGCATAATTGTGACGTCATACCTACTAAGGATAGAATTGGATACGAAAGTTTAAAATAAATAAACCTCTATTCAGCAATTTTTTTTCTGTGACTTCTAGGGACTGCAATTTGGATTGATTTTCTATTTTCTTTACAATAAAACTTTACCTTGTTTAAGTGGTAAAAATGTAAAACTAAAAAGAAATTGAAGAGTACCTATTTCGTAACAAAGACATTTAAGATCCATGAGTCATTTTATTACACTGTTTCAAATTCCTTATCACTGTTTATTATTTGTACAGTCCTTTGTTAAAAGTAAAGCATCAAAGGGTTGATTAAGCCATTAAGGATATCATACATATTTAACTAGAATTAAATTAATACTAATTATTCACGAATTTCAATAGGGGTCCTAAATTATAAACTTAATTACTTTTATTTATTAATAAAAATAATCATTGCCTACTTTTTAATTATTACTCTAACTTAATAGATTAAAATATTAAAAATTAATTTCAGTGGTCACCCCCAAGACCACTATCATCAACAGGGACACCATATTCATAGTCATTATTTGATCCTCTACCGATATCGTCTTCGTTATTTGCAGAACGTGGATCTAAATCGTAAGATGGATTAGAATCATCACGCATATTAGAAGAATCAGAACCATAGAGCGGAGGGGAATCCTGTGCAGCATTAGAAGGATCGATGTCGGGGATCAGAGGAGAATCCTGAGCGCTTTTTACAGGATTGAAGCCCCATGGTTCCATTTCTCGGTCTTCGTTAAATGGGGATGATGCAACATTTTGAGTGAGGCAACAGATACTTACTACCAACACCTGGAATTTTTTTTACATAATATTTTAAAGGACCTACATCCAGAAAATGTAGATCCAAAAAACTGAAGGTAAATGATTTCTCTAAATATACTTTTGATAATTGTTTTGTCAACACAAAGGGCGGAAATTACAAATTTTTATATAGACATTAATTGCTTAACAAAAATTAAATAGTTAACGAAGTTTGTGGAGGGTATCGGGAAAGTGGAAGCTGGGAAAATCACCCAGTGAAAGTTTTGTACCCATACTTGTAATTACTTTCTCCACTATAGGGGATGATGCAAAATTTTGACTGACGCAACAGACACTTAATACCAACACCTAGGGTTTTTTTTATCCAATATTTTGAGCACTTAAAACCAGAAAATAAATTTGAAACGTGGCACCGAAAAACTAAACCCCATTTTAAATGAAGCATAAATTTTTTTTAAAAACACTTTTGATCATTGTTTTTTAAAAATATATGTATGTAATAGAAATTGCAGGCTTTAATTAACTTTAATTGCTTAATAATTTAAACAGTAACAAAGTTTATAAGTGTATTAAGGTTGAGGCTTGAAAATAAGAGACACTTTTTCCACAATAATTTGCAACACGTAGATACAAGTTTCGGAACTAATTAAAATTCTGAATGTTTAAATTAATAATCGAAGGAAACTATTTCCTTTTTTTTTTAACTAAGAAATAAATAAATCCAAGTATGCGACTTTACAATTTCCGTTCTAATTTATTGTGAGCCTGTGACCGGATCAAAACTTGACGCTATTCCTTCAACACACCCATCAAAACATACAATTAACTTTCGCTAATACGTATGTACACATTACAACATACTGACATAATTTTTTATTTTTCGATTTTACATTACTGAATATAAAACAACTTTTTTGTATAATACTTATCGACAGATGTATCATACACATCGGTTGAAAAGATTTCCTACGCACGCCACAATAGAAAGCAGAAATTGTTTAACAAATAAAACTTTAGTTTTTCTTTAAATTATAAACCAACAAAAATCAACAACAACAACAATCGTGCTTTTAATTGGCACACATATTTTTCTAATTAAAAAATTGCATTATTGCAAATTGGGTAAAACGAATAAAATTATGCATACCTGTAACTAACTAATATTCAACAACAGTTCGCTTTTTAATAGTCTAGAAAAAATTCGATATTAATGGTCTTAATATTTAAATAAACTTTTGGGGCTTTTTTAGATAACGAGAAATTAATTATGTTCTTACCTTGAATCTTATGATAAAGTGCATGATCAGTTTTAACTGTTCAACTGAACCAGTATGGTATAGGTACGTATAAAATAAATCTGAAAACTATATAAACACGTTTCAAATACATGTGGGTAGCAGTACTTGCTATGAATCCAATTTCATTTAAACTCAAAATAACGTCACCATAATTCGGCGATTAATTTGATTCGATATTGATAAGGAATTCAATATTGGTCTGATTCAAGATTTGTAGTTTACGATAATTTCGAGTGATATATTTACTAACAAGATGTGAAATATCACATGGGAGTTTTCTTTTTACTTAAAAAAAAAATATTTGAAGCAAGAAGTAGGCGCTCAAAAAATATGCCTACCTAATTTATAATTGCCAACGTAATTAAATAAAAGTACCTATCAAAATCATGGAAAAATTGATTAACTTACACAAACACTTTGCAATTAAAGTTATTGTTATTTTTTTTTGAGAAATTCAAAATAACACAAATGTTTTTGTTTTTAATTAAATGTGTGATGAATTGATTACAATTTTAATTTTTTGCTGATATGTGGAAATAGCTCCTGATTAATTAATTAATTAAACTTTCATAAGCCTTTTAATTAAAAATTTGTTTTAAGAATGATTTTTTATTCTCATTATGCCGAATTTATTTAAGGTTTTCTATAATGGAGAATACATATTGTTCGTAAACTATTTTCAGTCACAATACGTTAATATTTCGAGAAATTATAATTTCTTTAACTGCATTAAAATAATCTTACAATTTAATTTTGACTCACTGCTCATTATTTAGCATAAAGAAATACAAGAAAATGTTTGTCCTTTTAACATATTATATTTTTGGCTCTGAATTAGAAAAGCGCAAAGAAAATTTAAGAATAGACTTAGGATTTTTCCCATGACCTGTTTTGAAAGGATTAATATTATTTTATAAAGTATTGCCACTAAAATTTACAAATTTCAATGTAAGTCGAAAAGCAAGTGAAATTTCCTAATACATATTGATTCCATAAGCAATGAACAAATTCTAGATTAATACATGACGTAAAATTTCGTAATTATATCAAAAATTAAGAAATATTTTAAACTACCAATTATATCTATTAAAGTCATTAAATAAAAGTCGTACTGGCGTTTTCATTCACAATTTTTGTTACTTTCTTATAAAGTCCCAAACTCTTTTTGTCCAATGGTCCTTGCATCGTATAAGACGATCCTTTATGTCCCTTTATATCCAAGTTTTACTTTCGACACTCAATTTTAGACCCCTTTCAAAATGAAAATAAAAATATTTCTTAAAATTTTCACTCAGAATAAATAGAGGCGCGTACGTTTTACAAATGCACCAAATTTTGGTAAAAACAGAGAACTATTTCTACTAGTTTAATTTAAATAGATCGAAGCACCAAACTACACAATCGAGTACATTTGGCTTTATTTAAAACACAAGCAATTCGTATCTCTAGAATTAATCTCACACAAGTAATGCAATAAATGCTATAGACATCAAATGGTATTCATCAATAGTAACTGTTCCATGGTTTAGGCCATATTGTCGAACGTTTAGGAAAAATACCGTTGTCCCACATTAAACCTTCGGAATATACCTATATTATTAGTGACATCCTCTTTATTATTTATTAACATACGAACCTTTCTGGCAGCCTAAACTTGGAAGTTGTTGTTGCGGATAATAGTTATAATGCTGAAATGAATTTGTAAAAGCAGGATACTGAACATAACTTCTTGGATTTTGTATCTGATTGTAATAATTATTGTAAGGGTTGTTATAATATTGTCCCATGGTTGCATAAGGTACACCACGAATCCAAGTTATCGATATACCGAAAGCAAAAGAAATGTACAACAAGTGTACAAAGAAAATCACCTGCAATTACGACATATTTATCATTATTAAAAATAAACATATATTAAAACTGTTCTTTAGAATATTGACTTTCTTCTTAACTCAATATCGATATATTTTAAATTTACAAATCAGCAAACTCAAAAAGATTAATTATTTTCAGCGTATTTTACTAAGAAACACTTAAAGATTTTTTAAAATATTTTTTTTATAAAGCACAGTTTTAATACAGACAGACTTTCTTCTTACTTGAAAAACTGTAGAACAACGCATTTCTAGTTACTAGAATATTCAAATGAAGCCACTTGTCTTTAATTAGTCGTTTATAGCTTTTTAAAAAGTGTAGGAAGAACATCCTACAATAAAAAAACAAATTTCTAAATAATGGAATAACAATTGTGTGAATTAAACAAACTTGCTATTCGGTAAACAAAATTGACTCGTTACTATCTCCAATTTAAACAATTTTATGCGTGATTTGCTTAATTTTTTGGTTTATTGAGTAATCGTTTATATCTTTTAAAAAGTAATAGCGCAGATAAAAGTTAATTTATTACACTTAACAAGGTCTTATTATTTACCATTCAATATCTTTTATGACTTTTCAAGATAAAAAAAAGTATTTTAAATTTATTTTAGTTTCTCTAACCCAAAAAATATTTTTTTATATAAATGTGTATATTTTTTAATCAAATAAGTTTTAATTTGTTCCCATTTTTGTACATTTCTTTTGCATTTTTTAAAATATCTTATCGATTCTTTTGATTTTGGTGGAATGGTAAATTTCTTAATTTTGATATGGCTGAATGATATTAGCTGCCTTTAAGTCCTTTGCAATTGAAGAAGAAGAAGAGAAGTCCAAGACGTAACCTCAAAGTTTGACAACTGTTTTCATTACTTTAGTACCTAAATAAAGTTCTGCAAATTGTTAATTAAACTACATATTACTGTAAACATAAAAATATGAATATTTTTAAACAGTGTTTAACCAGTTTTACCTCAGGTTTGATAAAACTACCTAGTTTTAGAACCAGTCTAATACCTGAAATGAAGCCATTTCTCTCAATCTCGAACAATATAACTCAAGGTACATTAATTTAAATAAGATCGGGAATACCTCTTCCCCAAAAAACCTTACTAATATTTACAATAAGCACATTGTAATACATAGATTCATAAAGAATAAACCTAAAGTCAAGTACCTAAACCACTTCGAATAACGTTTTATGTGATAAATAATTTAGAGCCCCTATTAGTAATTATTTGTACGTTTAATTAGTTGTTTTCTACTTGTTTAAAATGCAAGTACCTTTGTGGGGCATAATATTAACTGTAAATGTAGCGGTTGCTTACTCATTTGAAAATGATATCAATTAAATTAATAATTAGCACACTGATTAAATTACTTCATATACAATAATGAGTATATGGGTGTTACATAGTTAGAGCAATCATAAACAAAAAATAAATTCTATAATCAAGTTTTCCAGACTACAGATACAAATAAAATCAATATTTGCCACCCTTTCTCATAATCCTAATCTCCTTCATTGAAAGATAGCTAGCTACAGGATAAAGACAGGCACTTTTATTACAAACTAACTGGTCAAAACGTAGAGTGTATGGCATGGGTTGACCAGTGGCAGGTGACGCATTTTGGACATTGTACAGCAGTGACAGATGAATAGCGCAAAATCACAATGCATCACCGATTTGAACTCACATCACGCTATATTGCACCGGGAAATGAGAAAGTGCATCCTCGGAGATTAAGCTATCTGACCACCATCACACAACACCACCCCTAAACCCTAACGTTTCCGTCAAAAGATGATGACCACACGCGTTTTCAAAAGTAACCATGGGAAAACGAAATACAGAATGTGGTTTTTGAATATTAATTTTGATTTTTAGAAAATTATAACTGTTAAAAAGTTTGCAAACGAATCCTATACGCTTTCTCTCAATGATTTGAAAATCTTATTGATTTCAGTTTACTATATCGTAAGTACATAGTTTCATTTTCGGAAAAAGCATTTTTATTTTTTACAGAAAGAACCATGGCATCCCTTAATCAAATGCACAGGACAGGGCCTCACATTAAAAAGCGAAACCCTAGACGACCCCTCGATGGTAAACCCTTCATGAAAGGAGTAGTACTCAAAACTCTCATTAGAAAACCAAAAAAGCCCAATTCGGCAAATCGAAAGTGCGTCCTCGTTCGTTTAACAAATGGAAAAGAAATGTTCGCGTACGTTCCAGGAATAGGACATAATTTACAGGAACACAATATCGTCCTTTGTCGCGTGGGAAGGCTACAGGACACACCCGGTGTTAAAATAAAATGTGTACGTGGAAAATACGACTTAGGCCATGTTATACCAAAAAAATAATTGTCCTATTTAATAAATATTTAGGTATGCCTACGTTAGTGTGCCAGTACAAATAAATTTTTCTTGTTATATTTTGTTTTGTTTTATTTATATCGAAATATACTAAACCCAAAGCAAGACAAAGCCCTGATAAAATGCCCTCAAAAAGGAAAATGCTTATAGAAAAAACTTTGCACCTTTTGAAACAGAACATATTCATTTTACATGTAGATTCCAAAGATGTGTATTAATTCTTTAAGATGGACTCGAAAGAGACAAGTTTATTTAAGAAGGTAAGCAGAGCAAACAAATTCACACAGGAATAAATAAAATGTTCAGGTATAACGGGACGCATCGTGTTCTCGGTGGCTTAAGACGTACACTTGAAAGACCGCAAAGGATCGTCAAAAAGGTCCATCACAGCGTACCGTCACAAAAGTGACATTCGTAACTGTTGACACGGTATTAGCGAGGGTTTTATTTAGATATGTGTGTGGGAGCAGACAACCCTTTTACGCGCGTGGCACCTGGCTTTTGCTACTCTTATTCCTATTCACACCGCAAAACAAAATAGCATAATCAAACGGTTGTATAATGTATCGTTTAATTATTACTAAAGTAAATTTTGTTGTTATGGGCCATAAACTGACAGGATGTTCACTGGATGGACAATCAGAATCATCATAGCTTCACTTTATAATTTTCTGTAAAGCTCAGAGTGGTCAGAAATTTTGGACAATGTCAAATAAATTTAAGGAAAGCTTAGAGGAATCTGGGATTCTAGAGTGTAACTTGGACACATCAAGGAAATTTAGGGAGGCTTCAAGCTTAAGGGTATGTATAAGTCATGGTAGCTGAAACAAAGTCAAACTCGATTAATTAAATAGTCACGAATTTTTCTGTGCATCCAGGACGTTTCAGACAAATTTAGGGGATCTCAGTCAGAGCACCAGGGTATTAGTAACATTTGGTTAATTACTAAAAAAGTATCCCTTTCACATTGTCTACTCAAAAAGGTCTACAGACAGGTACCCAGCTTCCATTGTACAATATTATTTAAAATGTTTTAAAATAGTATTGACCATAAAAAAGGTCTGCAAAAGGCAATAAGGTGTTGTAGATGCAATAAACTTTCTAACGGAACCAATGCAATTCGAAGAAATGTGCAGCCGACTTTTTACTGCATTGTCGACCCAAGCAATAAAATTTGTATCTACCATTGTCCGAAAAGATTTTTTGAAAGCTTGCAAAATAATACATATCAGAATCAATAGATCCTCGGGCTACCGTCCTTTTAAAACGTTTTACAATTCAGTCTATAAAATTGGGTAGAAGTTAAAATTATTACGTTACAAAGGAACCGAACCGGCAAGTAATTTTATTTATATGGGGCTATGTAATTTCGTAACGTTTTCGAAATTTTAATTTAATTAAATGACGCCAATAAAAGTAACTACCCTTATTACGGGAAAGATCAAAGATTTTGAAAACAGGCAGGTATGAAACTAAAAAAAATTGCAAAAGCTAGTATAATAAAGTAAGCATTTTGACCTTTTATGTTAATAAAATAGACAAAATTGAGACAAGACAGTTAAATAATTTTGAAATCTTAGCTAACCAATAATTATTATTTTATCAATCCCTAATTTCTAATGCAGGATCAAAATTAAAAACTTGCAGGGGTAACAAATAGCATTCAAGGATAGCTTTGAAAGTTAGTAATTATTGAATGATAGATGGCATTTTTTTTAGCCCCTACAAATTTTTATTTTGATTCTGTATTAGCTAACCAATTTTTAAAAGATTATTAAATCTCGATATGTTATTTCATCAATGGTAACTTTTGATCGAACACTTCTTGAGAATCAAACGTGTACATGTTAATCCCACCCTTTACCTTCAAACTAATCTATTAATACATAGAAACATATTTTCGTTTTCCCTTGTGTCCGCTTGCCACTTGTCAAACTGGCCAGCCTTTACAAATATGCTCTTATTGAAGTAACTGACATGAAAAAACCTCAAACTAGCCTTTACTTACTTTTACTTAACATCCTTTGTGAGGATATGATTGATGTCTGTGTCAAATGTCCAGTGCAATAACTGTATTCAGGATTTCCTGTTACAAAATTGTCGACCGTAGTGCAAGGCTGCGTAAGGGCCCCAGCTCCACTGACCTACATCTATATACACCGCCGCAAACATCTGCCTCAAAAGGGTTTATGTGAAATATTCGCAGGCTTTATGATATTTTTGAAATATGAATGGCATAGTGCAAATTTGCTTGGACAATAGGTCGACAACTGGACCAAGTTTGTTCAATATTGAAAATGTAGGAATAGCTATGAGGATGGACATTAATTTTGAAACTGAAAAATTGGGGTTTACTACTATATTTTAGAAAATAAAAAATGGGACAAAAAACAGATCAAACGTTTTTTTTTTTTTAAACTATCTAATACAAAAATTTTCCACAGTGGAGTTAAAATTTTTCTAAAGACTTTTATTAAATTTGTTAATCTACATCATCCCCAGTTAAATAAATTAATAAATACTAATAAAATTGTACCACAGGAGATAAGAGATAAAATAATTTTGTACTGACTGATGTGTTTCGTAATATATCAAATAAACTGATAATTTTTCCGGAAACTCAACTTTTATTATCTCCATGTCATAATTAAACATATTAACCCTCAGTTTTATCATAATCAATGAATCAATAGAAATTATAAAAATATTTCTACGTGATCCGGCATAATATACAATCACTATACATACTAACTTCCGACAATTTTAATTTAATTGTTCTTTGTATAAATATAATACAATATTATTAATAAATAATATTACGCATTGGCACCCTGCAGTCTAAGTTTATTATCTACCAGGAAGGAATCTTTATCAGTGTTAAATTTACAGCTTGACCTGTGCTAATCGCCTGAATAAATAGAACTGGTAATAAGGGTTGTTAGTTCTTCTAAATATAAAGATAAATGGTTAAACAATTGAAATGCAACCAACCCTCATTATCCTTGTTATCTTATATATTTATATTACGCAAGCCCTTTGGGGAAATCCGGTGATTATTTCAATAGCATATACATATGATACTGATACCTAGATAAGATTACAAAAATAGTACGTGACTTTTGTAAAATTCCCTGAAGATAATGTCTGCAGGTAATTACCTAATATTAGGGGTGATAAAAATATTTTGGTAAAGATTTTAAATACGAACTAATGCAAAAGATTGTTTAGGGAATGTTATTATTCGAAGGGTATGTTTTAAGTAAATTATCCTTATAATTATTTAATATTTTGAAGCCAGTTAAAGTTTTCTTATTAATATTGTAGAAAATGATGTCTCTTAGGGCCATAAAATGGTCCCACTGTGGCATAAAAATATCGAAATAATTATGGCTTACAGATATTTTTAGTTAATTATCTTTACCATTGAAGCCATAAAATCTACTCACGTAATAAATTTTTTAGTGGAATGTTTTTCATACTAATATTCTCGAAAAATAATGTGTGCTAGGGCCATAGAAAGGCTCCACGGTCGCATAAAAATATCGAAATAAAACAATAAAAATTCATATGTCATTGCACCCCCGTTTGAACTGTTTTTACAACTACATACAACAGTTACGTCTCCTGGTCCATATAATGGTACCGTTACGCTGAATAGAGTCTAACGGTCCGGACAGGACAATAAATCGTAATATGCAAATTCGAAGTCCTTGTCGTAACAGCTTTTCTCGGAAGAAAATTTCGCACAAACTTTCTCTTTACCTGATGCCTACGTACCAAATACAAACAAATACCTGAACCCAAGCGAAAACATAATGTACAGTTACAAAATTTAAATAGGTCAGGGATTTTGCAAGGGTAGAATAGGGGTACCGTTTGCAATGTTATATAGGAAATGACGAGGGAGGATTGAAGGTTGAAGGGTAAAACTGGCAGGATGAACACGTACGTGGTGCAAATGTGTACCGACCCCATTTGATGGACCCCCAGCAGCCTTTTAGTCATCCACTTGTACAAGAACCTCCACCAACAAAACAATAACAAAATCAGGTATTTTCCACCCCGCAAAATTTTGGTTTTTTTATCTGAATAAAAACGACATTAATTCGTAGATTTCCGGCTTATTATTTTAAGTAGTAATCCTTATTATTTAATTCCTTTTAAAGTTGTTGAAAAAAATATGGACCTCTATAAGTTTGTATCCTTAAATATTGTGTTGGGAAGAATTTACTTCAGCCCTTTGGGACGATATAAAATTCGGCGTTACGTGGAAATAAAGAGTGTGTCACTCAGGACTGTTACCCTTCCTCTTCCGCAAATCTGGACATAAAGCAAAATGGACAATCACCCCTTTCGTTTAGCACTGAGATAAATTGATTACTTTCCCGAATGATGATGGCTACACTACCACCCCAGGGTTATTTATTGTAACCTTTAGATTCATTTAGTAACGAATTTCTTAGGTAGACACCTACCAAAGTACCTACAATTTCACACGAAAAATAAAACCATTACCATTAGTTTAAGTAATCGTCTCCGGTTTGATATTCACGTTTGACTACTGAAATTAGTTTTAAATATTACCTGCTATGCTATTGTTGCCTTTCTCTTAAAGGGTTACTTTTGTGCAAAACTTATCGATATTGCATCTGGCAAGGGGAGCTGACGACATAAACTTAATAAGAAGCTATGTCCATAATAATAGACACAACGAACGTCCTTTCTTAGAAGAACCGTTGGCCAAAGGAGCTTATAGTTGCTTAATCCTTTAAGAAGTTGTATTGCAACAAGGTGGTCCTTACTTGTTACTTGAAAATAGTCAATTTTGGCAAATTTAGGTCTTATGCTCCAACATTAAATTATCTTTACATGTTGTACTTTTCAGAAGTGTCATAAATACATTTCTTTTTGTATAATCACGCCCTAACAATTAAATTTGTTGTAATTCTGTTTTTTTTTTTTTTAATGAGAATAATATCCTTACACAAAATATTTTTATTTTACTTAATATATATCTGTACATCATGTAACTACTGGGAACACTGCTGTGGATTTGAATTAAATTAAGGAAATATGCATTTAAAAAATATATTCACATGACTAAGAAGTCACAATTGAATTGAATTGAATTGAAAGTATTCGATCAAAAATTTATCGTATATTCAATACGACGTTTCGACCTCTTTTGCTTTTATTATACGTTTACTATCAATAGCAATAACGACAAACACATATTTACCATGCAGTCTTCTACTAATAAATAATTAATGGCCAATTATTGCAATTGATTAAACAATAACTGATATAGGCGATTTTTCACACTTTTTTGGACAAAAAGGTGTGTAGGTATCAATTTTCTGAACTAAAACATGGTGCATTAAAAAACTATGATAAGAGACCGCTAAAATATAAAACCATGAAGCGTGCAAACATACAGCTGTCAGGCCTTGTAAAACTGATTTTGCATGAATCTTTATTTAAAAATTAATGCATTCGTATAATTAAGAGTTATAAAATGTCACTAGTCCGGAATTAATTTGTAAAACAAACAAATTCGTGGGATTACGGTGCGAGTATAATGGACTTTCTTTTTCAGAAAGAATGTCAATTTAAAGAAATTATATTATGTATTACATTACGTAAAATCTGTTGACGTTTTGTTGTCAAATATTTTCCATAAGTATCGTACCTGTATTTTTTGACAATAATGCCGAAATTACTCGTAATAACATATTTAGGCAGTAATTAAAATTCGAAGGCTAAGCCCCTAATTATGATTGTAATTTTCTTTTAATCGAATACAAAACGTTTGTGAACTTTTTCCGCAATTATATGTCGTAATAACTTCATTATTACAAAAGAAATGTAACCATTAACAAAATTTAAAGATAAATTAAAAATGGAAACATAATTGTAATAAAAATTGTAAAATAATGAAATAACCCCTTTTCTGGTATCTACAGTGAAAATTAAGTGAACTTTTTATTTAATTAAAATAATAAAGTACCCTAGAAGAGAATAAAATGGATCTCTATGAGATGAGCTGAACGATTTCGATTTTAGTTTACACATTTATAATTTTATTTCAATAAATAAATTAATTTTGCAGCATTCCCATAGGTACTTCTTTTTAATAATTCTTCTTAAGTAATTAATTAATTTACAATTTTATTTTATGTTGTAAAATTGAATAAATAAATAAATAAATAAATAAATATGTAAACATACTTTCCAAATAATAAGAAATGAATTCTGTGGCAATGGTTTTCGTAAAAAAAAATATATTTTTTTTAAACTGTTGGTACCTAGGTATTTGTAATATCTTTACAACCCTGTTTGGGTACGGTACCGTCTATAAAAGTTTGCAGGTATAACAGTTTCTTGCAAGGGGTAGTAAGTAGGTGGAGGTGGGCCGTTATAACTGTAAACTGACCATAACTAGAAGAAGAAAACCGCAATGGTATAAAATATGAATATTCTGACATTTTCGGTAGCAAAGTTTGGGGGATGACAGTGGTGGGGGGTCATCCCCATTTTCAAAATTCTCATTGGTGAGTGGTCAAAGGGTTTCTGTCCGTTCAAGAACGATAAAAGCGACTAAATAAAAATTTCGACAACAGTTCTTTTAAAATTTCTTGGACGGATTTTAGAAAGTTAGTTTTGCTATTAGGGCCTGTGAAGTACCTTCCTTACATAACCAGTACCTAACTACAACAATTTAGTTTAGTTTGTTACCACATAAATTAATATTAATATAGTTATCGGTTGTTGAGGTGAATTTGCGATTTTACTACATATTTGTGTCCTTATATACCAACCTACGAACGATAGATAGATACACACTTACGGTAAGATTTTTGTTTACTTTTCGTTGTTTACAAATATATTATCTATCTTTTCTAACGGCTCGGACATTGTTTTTAAGTATTATGATATGGTGCAGGTGATTTTTATATTGTTACTAATATATTTTAAAAACATTATTGCAAATTGTACAATGATGAGTCGTCTGTCTATCGTGTAGAACTGGCGAATTGATTGTTAGAAAAAAAAAAATAGTTTTAATGTCCGAGGGACTTCGGAGGGACATTTGTGGTGGTTTTCGTTTTCGGATTAATTGTGCAGAATAAATAAATAAAGATATTTTTAGTGTGTACCTAAAGGTGTTCTGTAATATTTGTTAAAAGTTAGTGAAGTTAAAAAAATTGCTGCCTGCACAAATAATAATTTATTTAATGTAATTAAGGCGCCACTGTGCACCAGAAATAATTAATTAGGCGTAATAATATTACTTACGAAATTGTATAATCGTTAATTTTGGATGCTAATTTTGTTTTAATGTGTTTACATAAACACTTTTATTTTATTAAATAATCACGTATATAATAATGTATCAATAAATAACTTCAAACTAATGTTATTATTAAAAATATGTGATGACTTTGAGGAGGTCAATTCAGGAATTCTTTTTGTTAAGTTGATAAGAAGAACTCCTGAGAATCGCTTCCACATAAATCAGTGTAAAACTTTCAATTTTATAAACGATTTCCACAAAAACAGAAATTTTCCTAATAAAAAATATATTTTATTTTCTTTTACAGATGGAGGGTCCAAAATCTGGAGCTGCAATAACAGACCTGATGGTTTTCCGCCACGGGGGAAATTAGCAGAGCCCTTAGACTGTTCCGCTCCCGCTTTAGACCTCTGCGTCCGAAGACGCAGGTCAACATCTCCAACCCCCGAAGGAGCGGTCACCATCAAGGTAGAAAATCACCACTACGTCGAAGCGCCCACATCAACCGTTAGCTACGGAAGCCCCAAAATTTGCGAGCAAGTTCCGACGTTTCGGACCTCTCCATCTCTTCAGATCCACTCAGGGATCTCCCGCATTATCCAGTGATGACGACGCACCTGCCGATTATAAGCCCTTTGCCTTGTTCACCATTAAATAACAACAATAACAATAGTAATCATGGCAAGCCCAAAATTACTCGACCTTTTAAAGCCTACCCAAAAGATCCTTTAACATTAGCAGTCGGTGTTGCTACGGCGGAAACAATCCTTGGAAAGGATTCTGCGGAAGCGTATGCGGAATTCAGGCAAAAGATGCTCGCCCAGGTTCATGCAACGCACAACACGACGAACAAAAATATGAGACGGAATTCTCACTCTATCAATGTCCATAATACTGATCCAACGTATTTGGAAAAACGAAAGAAAAATAATGAAGCAGCCAAAAGGTCACGAGATGCACGAAGGGCTAAAGAGGACGAGATCGCGATTAGGGCAGCGTTTTTGGAACAGGAAAATCTTAAACTAAAATACGAAGTTACAACACTTAGGAATGAAATGGAAAGATTACGAAGTTTATTATATAACTAAAAAAAATATTTTGTTTTGAGCCTTGTGATCGAATCTTGTCATTAGTTCCTAGTAAGATATTTTGCTTTTATAATGTAGGTAATAATATTAAGTGTCTGTGTGTGTGTATGTAAATAAGGTACTCCAATAAGTACTGGCTTTTAAATTATTATTTTCATATTAATAATTTTTATATCGATTAGAATAAGTTTTGTACATACATAAATAAATATATTTAGGGTGAAAATCGTATTCTTGGGAACTATGGAAATATTTTTCAAAACGTACAGAAATTTTATTATAAATAGGTAATAATTTATTTATTCATAGTAAACAATTAAAGACATTAGAAAAAAATATTAACTGCAATTCTTGTTCAATACAGGTGAAAAAAATCTTTTAGATTTCACCCAAAAAAAAAATTATACTTTTTCAATTTAAGAAGTTTTTGTATATTAAATTGAAAAATGTTTTTAGATAATGTTGTGTATTATTTATTACTTTGCTATAATACTAATGCGACCAAAAATTATTACAAAAAATATCTATATTTATTTCCATTTAAAAAAAAAACTCATGTAACTCAAAGAATTCGTGTAAGTAGTTACTATAAAATAAAGTTTGTAATATAAATTTCCAAATTTGATCAACATTACGTAATCGTTTGTTTGTAACTAAAAAGGGGCAAAATATTGTATAATGCTGATAACCTATGGCAACGTTCAATTATGGTCATTTTATGGTAAATTACTATAAAAGTACAAGAAAATCGTATTATGACTAATGTAATATTATTTATTATTTCCGTGTTTCCTTCTGTAAAATTGGTTTCTAATGAAAAAAGTAAATTATTGATAATGCAACAACTGCACAACGTAACGCCTTAGAAATAGATAAAAGTATTTAATTATGGTATTATATTTTAAAAAATTGAAACGAACTTTTCTGATTTCTATTCATTTTACAAAATTACATATGTGAGTAAATAAACACAGAATATGAATATCTATATAAAATGCAACTATTTTGTACATATAATGCAAATGTTATTAATTAATATCTCAAATAGAAAATTAAACAAACTGATTTTTTCTTATTTCGATTATTCTACTGATTATACAAAGTTAAATTTGAAAATAAAATGGACATAAGTGCCATCTAGTTATTATGTAGCACTATGAACATAGCCAGAATCTTGTAATGGATTCTGTTTTTACAATAGAAATGTAGAAAGTATTTTCATTTCAATAAAGTTCCATAAAATCGACTATAATTGTTAGCAGTCAGTTTTATGTTTTTAATTGTCCAAATTTTTGAAAATTTTGCAAAAATCTAAATATTTGTGATGAAGTATTCAGTAAAGACATTCACCATTATGCTGATAGATGGTGCATAGATGCACATTTGGTAAGCAAAAGGGAAACCCTTACTGACTATAAATTAGATTACTATACAGTCAGTATAATCATATTTTGTCATAAATTACGACAGATACATCAAATTTAGAGGTAGAATAAAAAATTAGATATAATCTTATGGCTAATTCAATAACCAAAATTGTTTCAAATAAGATTTTTTTTTCCTTCAAAATATATTTTATTATTCCTACGTTATTTTTTTTTTTTTGTTAATTAAACCCCTCTCACCCTGAAGGCAGTTTAACAGTTGGTAGACATGTACATTCTTAATTTATATATTTTGAACACTCCTTATATTAATTTGCCAATTAGTAAATATTATTTCCTAAATTTAAAAAAAAAAAGTTTGTAGATAGACACGTATGAGTTTGAGATTCTACTTTTATTTTTATGCATTTGGAAAAAAAATAGACAACTATTAGGAATTTTATACTCTACTTTTACGTACACCACCCAGAAATAACTACGTACATTCATACGAGTTCTACAGTTGATCTTTATTTAGTCTCTAATATTATCCGGAAGTGAAGCCACAACGTTATAAAAACGTTAATTGTGATTAAAATCTGTGAGATTGTAACCGGGTAGTTATTGAGAGCACGCATCCATGGGGTAATCCCTCCCTGTTAAATTGTTTATCGTCCCTTTGTCGCGTCATCTGATTCTATTATCGTCATGTGTAGTCATACGGGTCACGCGTCTAAACAACCCTAATAACATGGTCGTAAGTACCCCCTGTAATGCGGGTACATACATACGTACCTAAATCCACATTCGCATCAGTCATTCCATTATACCGCCCTTATAATAGCTGATTTTGCATACGTGCTTTTTTAATGCCACAGTTAAGGCTGTACTTGATAAACATTTGAAAATAAAAGTTGCACTCATTGCTGCGCTATTCGACCTGAAAATTGGGGAGCGCCTAAACTCCACGAACTTTTAATTGTAATTATTCTATTCCTACAGTTCAATGGTTTGAAAAAAGTGTGTATGAAAATATAATTGAAATAAAAGTTTCACCAAATGGACTTATTAATATTCTAAAAATATTTCCGATTATACAGGGTGTATCGTTTCTTTTAATTCTTCCTTGAAAGTAAACGTTACTTTAATGATCACGTAAAAAGAATCTTTGCAGTGTCGTAGAGAAAAACTCGTACTTCCAAATCGAAAAAAATAAAATTTTGACCCAATATGTGGTAATAAAAGTGACCTTTATTTTAAACGAAGAATTCAAATATGCAATAATATATAGAATGTTTCATTCAAAAAATTGAAGTTTGGTATTGTTCAGGCGAAACCGTACATCCTGTATAATCAAAACGTTTTAGAAAATTAATGAGTTCATTTGGTTAGACTTTTACCAGAAGCATATTTTCATAAAGCCAATAATAAGGGCAGAACCTTTCATCCATGCTCTATTGGCACACTCTGTATATTTCTGTGTTAAAAATATTGAGCCTTTAATTAAATTGATATTGGTAAAAGTTATCATCTCTTTAAAATAAGTAAAAAAAATGAGACTTAAAAAACTGTGATACAGTGGCTAGAGTGCTAGAGCTGTTAATGCTAGATCGAAGGAACATTTTTTTAATGATTTATTTCATCTACCTTATAATAAACATAATAATAGAAAAGTGTAAAGTAACTTCCTACATACGAGTTTATTTATTACAGTTTTTTTTATAAGACCCTTTGAAAAAATAAATTTTAGTAAACTTAATTAGAAGGGTGGAATTCGTGTTAGCCCAATTGTTAATTTAAACTAGAGTAGTTTGATCAAGTGTGATAGTTATTATTGCAAGAATTTTACTACACGATAGGGTATGTTACAATCCACACAAACATGCACACACATGCTTAAGTGTTTAATAACAGTTGAGCATATTGTTTCGCGAAACCCTATTGTTTTTTCATTTGCTTAAAATCAAGATTATTTTATGAATGTTGCATTGTTAGACGACATACCTACCTACCGGTGGTGCTCTGATTTTAAGTACCGAACCATACTATAGTACCTACGTTACAGCAACAATTATGTACGTAGGTACAGTAACACACAATGAAAGTGGACAGAAAAAAATACTTATTATTCATTAATGAGGGATTTCGATATGTACCAAAAATTCTAATGAATCAATCAAATTTAATGGGTAGCTGTCTGTCTGTACACTTCTAATTTTAAGCAAATTAGCAAACAATATAACAAGAATGAACACAGTTTTGTAATTGTTTATGAATGTATCTACACTATAGATTTTAATAAGAAGTTGTAAGTCTCATTGAAAAATAAGTACATTCGTCTTTAAACGCATCTTTATGGAAAAAATTTATTATAAATAAGGATATTATTTTACTGGAAAACCGATTTGAGAAAAAATAAAAAATATGACTTGTAGTGTTAATAAATTAGCAACTTTATTTTTTATGGGCCTGCTAAAACCATATGTGGGTATAATATAATATTAAGGTTAAGATTAGACGCAAAACAGAAGATATGTATTATTATAATTTATTCAAAGTTAATATAAAAACTTGCAAATTAATTCTTAATTGTGGAAGCTGACACTTGTAGAAACTCGTATATATTGAATAGAAAAATAACAAACACTAGTTTCACTACAACTGTTTTAATCTAAACTACAAAATAAAGGAATTAAATTAGACTTACTAGACACCATAGAAATAAATAGATACAATATAAACAAAAGATAATATTAAATGAGCAATTAGATATTAGGAATTCTCGACTGTTAAATTTAAAGTTAACGAATAAGTAACCATAGGTATCTCCTCTACTTTGTTCTATTTAGTATAATATAAATACGTGTAAAAGCGAAGTTTAAATAATCTTCACCTGAAGAAGGTAATGTTTACCGAAACAATTGCAGTGATTGTAATCAATATATTCTTTGAAACTTAATGTTTCTTATTTTTCTGTTCAATTGCAAATTAATTTTACTTACAGTATGTGACCTTCAATTAGGCATTAAGACGTAATCTAATATATAAAATTCTCGTGTCACAATGTTAGTTCCTACCATACTCATCCGAAACGGCTTGACCGATTTTTATAAAATTTTATATTGTTGTCCACCCCTTACTTTTTTTATTTTTTAGACAAAATTTTTTATTTTTATTTTATTATGATTTGGCATTAAAAAATAAATGTAACCCTTAATTTTCATCCTTCTACCTCTTGAAGATCATTCAAGAATGTTTCAGAATGTTAAAAAAAGTTAGAAAATGTTTTGAATCATTCTGGGATGTTCTGGATAGTTCTAAATTCGCGAATATTCTAGAATGTTCCGTCAAACGTGTAATATATTCTTACCCGAGCAACGCCGGGTATTGCTGCTAGTAACGATATAAATACATAATGTCGTTACGTGTAATAATATTTTTATTTTTAGTAATGCGTACACATTATTAATATTATCATCATCATCATCAGGGGATTTTTTAAGTTTTTTAAATTGCGCATTTCACTCCTACGCGAACCCATTAAATAGTTTGCCCTGTCCATTGACATTTTTGGCACTCGAGAAGGTTCCTTTATTCTTACCAAGTTTGCAGCTTTTTTATGCAAAAAAAAAACGCGACATTTCACCTTGCCAAACCGAAACTCACGTGTATGTATTTTTACATTGTGTTTTTACTAGCGCTCGCAAACTTGTACCGGCATATTTTTGCATCAATTTACGTCTCGACTTCTTTTATTTCCTGCATCAATTTAAAAAATTTAAAAACTAAATCCTTGAAATGACAAATGATAAACAACCTCACTCACTCGCTCTCCATGTATCTGTATGAATAATAGTAGAAGTGGTAGCAGTGGCCAAGTCGTTATTTTTTTGCAATAAATTTGCACTCATTCTGAATAAAGAAATGTCAGAAAACATGTTCTAATATCATAGGAACTCTTTCAATTTCAATAAACTGTTAAAAAATCAGGAAATTTGGTATCCGTATTGGTGCTGGTATTTCCTTGAAAATTAATAACATAATAAAAAGCAGCATGTAAATAATCATTAATTAAATAAAAATCGAATTATATTAACAAAACAACGAGTTTACTGCTACAGTCAGGAAGTTACTTAATGTAGCGTTATTTTTACTATTTTACAGGCAGGGGTGAATTAATAGATGTAGGGTGTCCTTCTTTGAAATTTTTGCCACATTTGAAGCTCGACGCATATTTTTACCAGTACAGTACTTCAATTGATTCAAAAGGGGATATCCATAAATCTCAGGGGGTCAGTAAAAATGTGAGGATATGTTTGGGGGGAGGATTTTCGATGTTTTAGGCAAACCAGCAATGGCTCAATTATAAATTATAATTGTTGTGAATTTGTTGTACTTCATTCACTGTATTAGCCTTTACTTGTTGATAATCAGATAAAAGAAAACACTCTTTTTAAGTTTCAAAATTTTATTTTTATAAGCTCACACCATAACGACCGTTTCGCCACACTGTGACTTCATTAGGTAAATGAAATACAATGTGTGGCGAAACGGTCGTTGAGGTGTAGGCTAAATTTGTAACTTAAAAAGAGTGTTTTCTTTTAACTCATTGTTGTCAAGTACTTTTTCTATTTAATACACAAGGGTCCTAATTGCTTAAATGTACAGAAACAATTTTTTCTGTCACGACACGGGCATGCCAAACAACGACGACCTTCAAACGTTTACCTTGACCTTTGCTGTCTCTCATTGTGCCATTTAAGTATGTATTAGAGTCAAGACGCTGGCTGTTTGATCATAGTTTTTTTTTGTGTTTCTCAACACAACAATCTACAACGAAGACTAATAAGAACATCACTTCTATCGCTGATCGATCCATGTAAAATCTTTTGTTAAACTCAAACGATGATTATTCGACAACTAATAACAATTATTCTCATTCGTTGAATGACTGTCTAACCAATTATGTAGTTCACAACTCGTTAAATTTGTATTGTTTGTTAATTTCTCAGTTGTTAATAATCGTAAGTTGTTTCTGCGTAAAAGCTTCATTTTTGACAATGAGTCAGTCAGTCTGATATTTCAGATTGACCCTACAGTCTTTTCATAATTTAATACTTCATCATCAAAGGCCCAAAGATTAGCAACGGGGGTAGTTGCTCCCTTAGATATGTCCAAATCACGATTTATGTATTGTCACTGCAGAATTTTAAGGTACCTAAAGGATTTTTTTTAAAGATCTAGATCCTCCTTCCACATGGAAGCATTCCTGACTCCTCAGCCCTCGTTGCCACCCCATTTACAGACCTGTAATGACGTCCGTTCCCCAAGGACCTTATTAAATACCATTTGGTCCAATAAAATTTTCGAATTTGTTTAATGAATGAATGAATGAATGAAAGGAGAGTAGGATCCTGTTGGTTGGATCACCTACCTACCTATCTATCTATCTATAGATGTGAGACCTAGTTGTACCGCTTTTTCAACAAAAATTAGTTCTTTGTCGTGTGACTGATTGAACAAAAACAATTTTCGACTACTATAACTGATGAATGATGATTGTGCATATTCTAGCCGGTTGGCCATGACCATGTGAACGGATTTAGAGAGATAAGTCGAACAGTTCAAGCACGACGGCCCGGCGTTTCGACGGTAAAACGCCTGCTGCCTGCCTCTCAATATCGGGAACGTAGCCAACTTTTTAAAATAAATGTATTTTATAAGGCACCCAGGGGCACACACACATACACACAGATATGATAGCAATAGCAAGCAAATTCGTTGCACTGTGTCGTCCTGCTAAATACAAAAATATCGAGGAGTAGGATTTCTGATGCTGCTCACTGTTGTTGGTAAACAAAACGTATTGGTGTATTTATGTACATATTTATGTAGGTTCGTTTACCTATTTTGCTTTTGGATTTTTTTTCAATTTTCAAAAATTCCCCGGAAAAAAAATTTTGATGCTTATTACAGGGTCAGTGACCAAATGACCCTTATATAATAATAATAATAAGGATAAACAACCCCTAGATTTTTTTTTATTGATGACTATTATATATGTGCTATGTGTTCGACACATACACATGAAGTTACACACGCAGAGGTAACGTTATGAAGTGTACATATGTCCTAGAGAATTAAACTGAACCTTTTGGACCTTCAAAGGCCATCTCGTACAAACAATGGTCCATTATTGGAGTTGTACAATAAAACGAAATCCAAACAATGAACATTTCTATTTTCATGGGCATGCACACACTACACATGTGTACCAACATCTATATTTGTTTAAAAAAAAAAGAAGAAAACCAATAAATCGTAAAATCATTGCTCGGGCAGTCCAGCTCAAGTGTAAAAAGATGTAAGTACCTACATAGGTTCCATTATGTCTATTTATGTTTTAGTCGCTATTTTTTATGCTGGGTTATTTCTGAAATCTCAGTTACTCCAAAATATACTTTTGCGTAAATAGCGTCAAATTAACGTATCAATACTAAAAATAACAGGACGCTTTACTTATCTAATACGCAGTGCAAATAAAAAAGTTATAGTGTTATCGTTACGACAGTGGGCAACTAAAATTTCAACTTTACTTAGACATAAACAGGGTGGGTGACGCTAATTTACAACAGAAATGAAATTTTTATTTTACTTTGAAAATAGATTATTTTACCTTGTTCGCTTTTTTTTATTCTGCAAACCTTGAACTACTACAACTTAAAAAAACTATTCTATCGTAAATAAAAAATTGCGTCTCTACGCCATGTAACTTTAATAGATTATTATGTTATATGGATTTTGTATCCATTAAATCTAAATCTAAAATTATTTTTAAATTCAGCAGTGTTACATGGCTAAGTGGTTGACACATTTTGCAAAAAAAACCGTGAGTTCCGAAGCATCACGATCCCTATTAATACACGTAGGTACCTACTACCTACACCTTACGCACAAAGTGAAAATATAACGCACAGTGCCGGAAATGAAATAATTTATTTAAAAATAACCTCGTGGCAAGATTAGAGACAACAAAGCCAAAAAACTCATATACATAGTGGATCTATTTGCAGCACTTTTACGACAGCACTTTATTTTTGGATTTAAGCCCGCGCAAGTACCTACAACCACGGTGCATATTTTAGATTCGACAATTTACGCACGTACACCCCCCAAACTTTTGCAAAAAATTTTCCACATAAACTTTTAAAATTACTTAAACCTATAAACGATAAATCAAAAAACACGCATTGATTAAAACTGGAAGGGAATGCATCAAAATCTCATGAAAAAATGTAATTAGTGGACGTCGTCCCCTTATACCTACCTAATAATCATGAATGAAATGATAAAATTAGATTTAAGTGCATTGCAATTTAACTGATTTTTGTCGAAGGTAGAAATCATCAAAACCATTAATTTTACAATGTCACAACGGCACAACATGAATTTATGAACAGCCAGACTTGCAGCCTTGGCTCAGTTTCTTATTAAATTACATAATTTCATTAGGTACTAAATTGCCAACTGCATACATACGTATGTATACTTGTTATTATAATGTTTGAAAAGACTTTTTGTCAGGACATTATATCAATTAAGTCAATAAATAAATAAAAAATACAATGCTGCCGGCATTCAATTATGTATTATCATTCCACTTTATATGCTGGAGTTGAAAACAAATAAATTAATTGCATGCTATTCCAGTTTAACATGCTTGATACATACACAAATAGTTTACAACACACAACATCATCAACAACAACAACTAAGTATCTACAATTATTTGTAATTTTTTAATATTGTAGTTCTGGACACTCTCCCACTCAATCAGTTCTTTGGAGATGTTTAAAATCTCATTAAATCTCTAAGGAGGAAGAGTAATCGAAACTCTCTCCACTTAATTCTTTGAGGATATTAAAAATATGTTGAGGACCCTGCAAAAATTCATTAAATCTTATAAGGAGGAAGGGTCATGGAACATTTCTCCAATCAATTCTTTGGGGATATATAAAATAGGAAGGAGGTCCAGCATAATATCATTAAATCTTATTAGAAGAAGAAGAAGGAGGAGGAGGAGGAGGAGTGATTGAAAATTTCCCCACTCAATTCTTTAAGGATATTGAAAATAGGGGTAGAGTCCAGCAAAATTTCATTAGATCTTATAAGGAGGAAGAGTAATTAAAACTGTCTTCACGTAATTCTTTGAGGATATTAAAAATATGGTGAGGATCCTGCAAAATTTCATTAAATCTTATAAGGAGGAAGGGTCATGGAACATCTTCTCTCCACTCAATTCTTTGGGGATATATAAAATAGGGAGGAGGACCAGCAAAATTTCATTAGATCTTATAAGAAGGAAAAGTCATTGAAAATCTTTCCACTTAATTCTTTAGGGATATCGAAAATAGGGAAGAAAGTTAAAACTATCCAATTTTCAAAGAATTATTTTCATTTGTTTATTAAAGGTAAATCTCACTTGAGGGGGATGGAAGGTTCCACCACATCTTACTAAATCTCACTAAGGAGGTAACAGGAGTTTAAACACCACGTACTTAAGAGACATCTCCTTTCACGACTTTCTTAATCTTGAAGAATTGCTCTAAACTTACAGGTTGTTTTTGTTCATAATTTTGGATGAGATTAAGACAAATTGTCAAGTGTCAAAAATACAACTTATTAATTATATGATGAATTTGTAAAAATCAGTACGTTTTCGATCAAGTAAATTAGACAGTCACCTGAGACGTACCCAGATTGGTGCCTACCTATATACTGGTTCGTTATATATAACCATGTACAATAAATAGGTAGGTATACGAGCGATGGTACATGGTACATGGGTACAGGTAGTTAAACTGGCCGAATGGTCTGACGTGTACAGGTAGGTAAGAAGGTAGGTATACATATACAAAAATAAAAAGTGTGATCTTGCCAGGGCTGTGGAACAGGTTCTGAAAACTATCTTACTTTTAGGTACTTCTGATTATTAAAAAACTGGCATCCGGAAAAACAACTTGCTGCTTCTCTGAAGAACTAACAACTACGTATTATATACAGGTAGGTACTCACTCATACCTGTGAACCACTTTAATATCTACTTACTACACTTTTTAAATAAATGAGAATAATTATTGTTTTGTGAGGAGCAGTGTTCTACAATTGCAATTTTTGGAATAGACTCTTTTAGTCGTTAGTACTTTATAACTGATTAAGTATATAAAAATACTTTTTTTTTCGTTGTATGTTCATAAAGTTTTCAGTTACATAAAAACATGAATAATATTATTGACTTCACAGTAGATATCTTATTACTATTGATTGGTGCTCAGAATAGATGAATTAAATTAAAAAACCACTTGTGCAAACTGTTAGAATAAATGGTTTCGTATTTAAAATTATGACTTCATTCTATTGAAAACAAGACGTGTTTAATTTCTGAAGCACCTAGGGAAAAGTGGACTAGTAGGTAGTGGTACCAATAACCAATAGCTAACCTTGAACTTCGGGTACCACCTTAATAATTAACACAATTTATATTCAAAAACTAAACTTGTGAAGGACCTCTGTGGTCATTAACGTACCTACGAGTGTTTTCTTATTGCTTAGGTGAGAGGATCCGCAAGGATTATCTTCATTTAACATTGAAACCATGAAAAACAAAGAAACATGTAGGTATTGTAGATGTATGCTTGAATAAACAATTTTCATTTTAACTGATGAACATCAAATATCAATACCAATAGATATTGTATGTACATGTTGTGTTATCAATTTATTGTACTTGAAATCAATCGAATAATAAATTTAATGGTAGATAATATTTACAACTAAATTTGGGGCATAGTATATTTCATTTTCAAAAAAAAACTCGATTTAATTACTGTGATGACTGTGGAGAATTACAATTGGATAAATTTCAAAAAATAAAAAAAAATTTTTCAAGGTAGATACGTAAATAAAAAGTTTATATGTTTTTTTTATGGCATTATAAAGTAAATATACTTCATGAGTGAAGCATCTATAGATGCAGATACCTAGGTAATTAAATAAAAATCTGGTTTAATAGGAGAGAAGGAAGTTATTAGAGTGCAGCCACAACGATAGTTAGTTAGAATTATAAAACCGTTTTACATTCTAGTGGGTCACGGTCAAATTAGAAGCCGTTTCGCTATGTAGTTTAATCCACGTGAAAATCACTCTCGCTTCTTTGCGAATAAAATGAAATGATGGGAAAGTTTTCTAACAACGATTCAACTGACAATGAAATGAATGATCTGCATATTATAAAGATTATATAACTACATAAATGAATAAATATCTGAAATAATTAAAATTCTGATAGAATCACTTGTGCAGTAAGTTACCTTAAGGCAAAGGGCAAAGTGGTGTGGTGGTGGGATGTTCTAGAGTCCCAGAATCGGAAGGGAGTTGGTTTAGGTTAGGGTAGAGTAAAGTAGGTTAGGTTATTTCCTCAAAAAATCATAAGAAATTATTACAATATGAAACATAATCATTTAAAACATTATAATACACATAAATGATACATTTATAGATAATATAAAAGATCACAGTTACTATAAAGCACTAAATAATAAAATAACTTTAATAACGTACTTAAATTACATAGTTTTATTACGTACTTCCGATATAACGTACTATCTACGAAATATATGGGTCTAAATGTTCGAAAAGATCAAATATAACTTACTTATTCATAAATATTTCTTTATCTCAGCATTGGCAACTTGTGCGTATTTATTACACGGCGTATTTAATTTAAGAATTTCCTGTAATAATGTAAATGTCGCCTTTTCCCTTAATTAATTTAGTTTTAAAACATTTGATTAAACAAGTAACAAGTCGACAACTGCAATTTTAAGTGCTTGAAAAAGACAACAATTCCACGATGCTGAAAAACGATCATGTACTTTTATAAAGAACTAGCAGTGAAACCCGGCGTTGCTCGGGTTAAAATACATCACATGTTTAATGGTATAAAAAATATGTAAGGATCTATTTTTTAACGTTGATATTATAGATTTATATCATATATTAAAAGACTTATTCGGCCATTAAACATTTCAATTTTTTTGGTCACTGTTCGCTCTTGTTTCCAATTGATCTTCACTCGACTGCAAACACAATTTAACTGACAAAAAGTCACTGAATGTTGATTTATATATCATCGAACATCGAAATTCCTAGTACCAGAACACTCTAGAATATTTAGATGTACATCACTTTGAAACGTAGATGTACACTTTTTTAAACTTTCTAGATTATTCAAGAAATTTTTAGAACTTTCTCGAACATTCTAAGTCGATAATAACAGTTTGCGGTCATTTTAAAATTTTTTAAATCATTTCAGAAATTTTGAGATCTTTCCGGAAGTCCTTATGACTTACAAAAAGGACAGAAATATTTCTTTTCACCTTTCTGCCACCTTCAACCACCCACCAAGACCAAACTCCCTTACTCCCACCTTGAGACCAGGGATATTTACCACCCCAACAGGAAGTTGATTGGAGTAGGTAGAGATAGAGAAAACCCTGTCTTTAAGTACGAACATTAGCTTTATATATATATATATATATATAGATTTAGATTTAGATTAGATTAATAAAAACAAAGAGACTTTAATTCTGTTTTAACGAACTTTTGATAAAGCGTATCAATTTTTAAGGTCTCCCAAGTACATTATAATCGATTTTTAATATATTGACACCAGAATTTTGATCACCCACCCCCGTAAGCCACTGTATATCATTCTAAAATAATATCAAATTTATAAAATAACCAGACATTTCATTCATTATTTTCACCAGCATGCATATAGATAGGTAGGTAATAATTTTTTTCTAAGAAAATTTATTCAAATCCTTATATTTTATTACCGAATTATCTTTTAATCACTTTAATTATCTGGGAGATTTAACTAAAAACATAACTACTTTCATTCATCTTCTAAAACTACATATATGTGTGTAGTTTGTTATGGGCTTATAAATTTCGACTAAAAAAATTATGTCTAAAGAATTCTCTGCACTTGTTTGTGTTTGTGTTAGTATGAGATATCTATGGTCTGTAGGTGGTTATGTGAATAGGTGAATCAAAATTATTATTTGGAAGTTAATTACTATTTACATTTTTAATGAACTTCATCGTTATGGTGTGTGTGTGTGTTTTGTGAAAGCTAACTGATGTATACCTACTGTTCAAATGCTTAGTCAACTACCTAAATTTGGATATTATAATCTGCTTATATTGGGTATATATTTCTCATTAAAATTTTAAAAGTACACATAAAACGAATATTTAACTTTATGGAAAACTACTATGTAAACCTTTATGTATGTGTACAGTATATAAAGGAATACAAGGGTCTTACAACAATTAAAATCCATTTTATAAATTAAAATAATCACAAAACAAAAAATTCTAAGCAAAGGTTGCTGATTCAAAAAGAAGATGTTTGTGTTGTGAACTATTCAGACTAAATAAATAGTGAACAAGCTTTATTTCATACTTATTTATTCTTAAAAGTGCTGATTGTGTTGTGAATTTATTCAAGCGTCGAACAGATCATCAGGTTGGTGTAAGTAAATAATAACTTTTTAATGTGCAATTTCCAGGAGAACTAAGAATACGTGAACGTGATAATTTTATAGACACAGGTACGTACCTACATACGAGACAATGTTGACTATAAATAGCCTGAAACAGCTGTTTGTAGTACATCCTGTACTTGTGCTTAACAAAATCAGATACACTGTTTCGATATATTTTGTGTATAAAAAAAATGGTTACTCACAACTCTTTCGAATTTGTATTCAGCGCTTTTGTGTTGTTAAACGTGATAAAAATGAAAAGATTACATGTACCTATGTATGTATGTTGTAGGAACATTTTTATGCAAACGTTTAGATAAAGAAAGCTCCAACAGGACTTGTGAGTAAATGAATATTTTTTAAGGAATTTATGATCGTGAGTTCTGAATTATTAGTTTTAACGTTTGATTTTCATCAAATTTCATTGTGCTTACAATATGTAATAAGTATATAAAATTGTCGTGTCACAATGTTAGTTACCATAGGTACTCCTCCGAAACGGCTTGACCGATTTTAATGAAATTTTATATGCATATGCAGTAGGTCTGCGAATCGGGAACTATCTATTTTTCATACCCCTAAGTGATAAGGGTTGTCCACCCGTAACTTTTTAATTTTTTGGACAAAATTTTGTATTCCAATTTTTTTATAATTTGGCATTCAAAAATACATATAACCCTTAAATATGTTCTAAGAAGTAAAGGAATGTTTTATTATAACATTTCAGAATGATTAGGCAATGTTCAAGAATGTTCCAGAATCGTGAAGATCATTCAAGAATGTTTCAAAAAGTTAAAAAAAGTTAGAGAATGTTTTGATCATTATGGGGTGTCCTGGATAGTTCTAAATTCGCGAATATTCTAGAATGTTCCATCAAACGCCGAGTATTGCTGCTGATTATACAGTAAAATTCACTTATAATGCAGTCTCTTATTACCGACTTCAAATCATATTAAGTCTCGGCAGTTCCTATGAAGATTTTTTTGTATGGTACTTGCTGTTAGTTTGATTACGTACTTCTGCCATAAAGCATATAATACGAAATTTCCTGGTCCGAACGTTAAAAAAAATAAAATATAACGTACTTTTTATTTTTAAATATTTATTTTTTATCTCAGCATTGGCAACCTGTCTGTATTTATTGCACGACATATTTTGATTTAAGAATTTCTTATAGGTAATAATGTAAATGTTGCCCCTTTTCCCTTAATTTAGTTTTGAAACCTCTGAACAAGTCAACAACTACTGTAAATTTAAGCGTTTGAAAAAGACCACAACGTACTTTTCTTAAAATTTAATGTAAATAAAAGGAGTGTAAGAAAATGTGTCCAAAATTCTGTTTTAACGAACTACTGATGTAACGTTCTGATTTTTACGTTCTAACCGATTTTTACTGTATCCCATCAATAAAATATTGCGAGATTTTTTAATTAAATTCTACCCAAAAAGTACCAGGTATTTTTTTCATCAGTTGGTGACAAAAACAAAAAATATTTGTTCCACAGACTTTAGCTTATTGCACCCTCTCTTTCTTGGCTGTACTGAATGCAGCTCAATTCGCACATTCAGAACTTCTGTGCCACAATAAATTGATTCATATACGTATTCATTTGGGAAAATAATAATCAATGAGTTCCTCATCCAGTAAATGATCCCACGGACGGACGAGTTGCTCATTAATAAACAGAAAATGTTTGTTTTTATAAACAAAGAGTTACCTATACTCTTATATCTTGTAGGTACGTTGTAAATACCATAATAATGATAACAAGAGACATGTCCGTAACCTTTTTATTACGATTATTACTAACTAGTAAATAGTACATATATGCTCATACCACAACACATAATATAAAATTATAATGTCACTGTTTATTGCTTTAATTATTCAGTGGTTTCTGATGTGATGCTACGTATTATTTACTTGAATGACAACGTCCTTTGTTTTCATTATCGTTAGCGGATGAACACTAATAATATGTAAAATACAATAATAAATGCAGTGAATAATGGCAGGCCCACTTGCGTTTTTTTAATTTTTTTCTACACTCTAGTACACTCAAATATTAATTACCTGAAGGTATTTAGGCTTAGGTACTTACTATGGGTTCCTGTATCATTCTTTTAATTAATAACAGTTGGAAAATTTCTATTTAATTACTTGTGTAGGTACTTAATTATTATTTGGTGCCCATAATCGCAAATAATACTAAAATATTTCGTTCCTCGATCAAACTTTTTGAGGTTTAAAAAATGTAAATGATAGACAGTAAGAATATAAAAAATCACCTATTAATTTTTCTGGATCGAAAAATGTAACAGATAGCAAATAGATCAATTTGTAGGTATTATCACAACATGTGAACGCATCGTTTTGCAACAATTACCATCAGAGAATAGCTGACACTTGGTAATTAATACCCATGCACTGTGTTTTGTCTGATACATCCTGTACATGTGTAAGTCGAAAACAATCGAGAAATTTTTGCACGTCCTTTTGTTATTGTTGCTAATATGTAATCTTTAACACGAAGTGAATGTAATGTTTGATGGGAAATGTAAGCAATGTTATAATGCTATAATATAATGGCTTAAAGGCCTTTTCGCAACGTGTGTTCCACGTTGTGTACTTATGTACATACGTATTTGAGCTTTCTCTTCAAACCGTTTCCTGAATTGAATAAATAATTAACTAACCTGCACAATACATCGATACCTCATGTAACGTTATCAACTAACTATATGTGCTTTTTTTCGGAAATGATAAAAAATATGAATAGTGTGTCTATTAAAAGATGGTACCAGTGGCGGATCACGAAATTGTTACAATCTTCTTCAATCTCTAAATTCCTTAGGAACTCACAGAATAATTGATAACGTTCTATGTATGTCTTATTATGGCACAACAGTAAAACAAATATTTTTTTAATAATAAAAATACGTGCCTGCTTTTGTGATCTGTTGCTTGCTACTGTTTTTATTGGAAAATTATTAAACCAATCCGTCTTTCTCGATTTAATTATAATTATCCACATGTTCATAAAACGTTATCTCGCGACGTTAATTATTGTGAGTTGAATAACCCCTCGTGTTAAAGGCACATAACAAATGTCAACATACAATATTTGAGTACTTTATCAAGGAAGAATAAATAAAACATGTTTACGACTGTCACATATCGAACTAGGACCTATTTCTAGAATAATTCACCGTTCAGAAGCGAATCTTTATTGCTAATATAGCGAGACTAAAAAAATAAAACTGATACTAATAAGATAGATGCAGCAACTGACTTCTTTGTATCAAGTAATTAAATCCTCTGAATGTACTAAGTATACAGGGTTTTTCAAGTTGATGGGCTATTAGAAGTATATGAATTAGTAGAAGGAATTCAGTTCTGAAACTTGGGCTCATTTGGTTATTGTTTATGCCGCTTCTTTTAAAAATATTTTCAAGTTCGATTTACATCCGGTTATACCGGAAGTCGATACCAACTTTGTTATTTTAAATGGAATGGTATATTTTTTACGCTGAATTCGAATAAAACGTGTAATTCTAAGGTAAGTTTGATAACCAACTTGTACACCTATGACGATCGGTTTCTGAGTTAATTTAATTTATAGAAAAAAAATCGCTACCGCAACCCAAATTATAAAAAATCATAACTTCCACAAAATACGACTAGAGTGTTGAAATTTTTACTAGTAATAGCTGAATATTAGTGCTAACGCCTTGACAAAATTGAATTAAATAATTTATACAGGGCGTTCAAAATAAAATTCTAAAATTGAAAAACTTCAAACACGAATTACTTCGTTTTTTCAAATAGCACCTACTATTTTACTTCCTATTTTATTTGAAAGTTTTGGAATAATTTTGAATTATTACTTAGAATAGGAAGTATCCATATAGATCGAAAGAGGATAAAAAAAGGAATCGATTGAAAAAATAAAAAATAGTAGGTGCCATTTGAAAAAAACGAGATAATTCGTGTTTGAAGTTTTTCAATTTTAGAATTTTATTTTGAACGCCCTGTATAAATTATTTAATTCAATTTTGTCAAGGCGTTAGCACTAATATTCAGCTATTACTAGTAAAAATTTCAACACTCTTAGTCGTATTTTGTGGAAGTTATGATTTTTTATAATTTGGGTTGCGGTAGCGATTTTTTTTCTATAAATTAAATTAACTCAGAAACCGATCGTCATAGGTGTACAAGTTGGTTATCAAACTTACCTTAGAATTACACGTTTTATTCGAATTCAGCGTAAAAAATATACCATTCCATTTAAAATAACAAAGTTGGTATCGACTTCCGGTATAACCGGATGTAAATCGAACTTGAAAATATTTTTAAAAGAAGCGGCATAAACAATAACCAAATGAGCCCGAGTTTCAGAATTGAATTACTTCTACTAATTCATATACTTCTAATAGCCCATCAACTTGAAAAACCCTGTATAAACATTAAAAATTGAAAAAGATTCACAACAAGTAGAGATTTGTGTCATACTCACCTTAAAAACAATGATACTAAATAAAGGCTTCAAAAATGAGTTTCACTCATGAGACTTGATTTTAGGGTGCACGGAGACGTAACTTCGCCCCTTGTTAGCTAAATACTGTACTCGCGTATTTCAAGGCTCACGAAGTTTTTTAACAAAATATTGTTAGATACTTATTTGCTATCCTACACGAATAATTTTTTTAATAATATATATTTTTATAATTTTTTATGTGTTTGCTATAAATGTGAATGTTCAAAAGAAGTAGTAGTAGTAGGTAGTAGTTGTTGAGAACGTTCTCGTTCGTTGGGTTATTGTTAAGACGTTGTTGTCGCCTGCTATTAATTTGACTGCATTAAGGATACAGCTGTAAGCAATTGTTTTATATTAAATATGACCGTCAGGGGGTCAGCTCCTCTTTATTATCGTTTAAATGGTACATTTATACAACGTTATTAGGACTAATAAATGTATGACAGCAGCTCAAAAAACGTCCCGCTCTGGTTTGATGAAAGAAACGCTTCTCTTTTATTTCATACGCATTACCAATAAGGCATATCATCGTTATTAATTACATAGTTGTATGTACTTAAAGACTCTAAAGAGAAAAAAAGATTTCTGAAGAAATAATCAATCTTCAGAAGTGAAATTTTAAAGTGTAGTTGTAACTCCAACAATACAACGTACATACGTAATGTTGTTTTTAACACCCTTTTTATTATTATAAGCCTTGCACACGCCCTTACGTTAATTATATTAATTATACAAATTTAAGAGCGGCAGTAATTGCCAATTGCCTGAGTTGCAAGTCAAAACGAACGATTTAATTAGGTAGTATTTGCAATTTGCATTAAACTTTTCCGCGTTTAAGTGCTTATAAGGGACGTAAATGTATGGAGATGTTTCAATAGTAGTTAGTAGTACTATAATTAGAATAATTAACACACTTGAATTTATGTGAGTGTACTTATAATAAAACAAACCGCTGCATACCAAATTATACGACACCACCAGTTGAACGCGTTCAATTATCCACTATGGCCAAATTACAGAAAACTGTAAAAATGCATAAGACAGTGACACAGGAGAAACTTCTGTAACTTAAATAAAATTTTTAAGAAACATCTACATATAAATTACAGGACAAGGTTCTTTTTAAATGTGGACCTTGCACTTTTCCTTATTGAGATTGTTGAGATATTCTGGGACCTCCCCATCGCCCTAACGTAATGTTTACCTTATATAATGAAATTATGTAGGGCCAGGTAGGGTAATTGTGAAGTTTGACTTTTAAAGCTCGATATATCATAGATGAAGATTAAATTTGGGCGGCTATATGATTAATTTAGGTCCTTGTTTGGTTTTAAGTAAATTTCTGTTATTAAATATGCAAATTCGGATTTTTTTTGGAAAAAAACTTAAGTTTGCAATTACCCCTTCACTTATTAACGCAGTCGAAAACTTAGGGGTAAATGTGAACAATCATCTTGTTTGTACTGGCTTTATAAAGGTTTTTAATGGGGCAAAAGTGAACAATTTGCTTTCAAATGTAAATTCCAGTGAAAATTATATTTATAAAACTGTGTTCACAATTACCCCAAAAATTATATATTATATAGAAATATTTTCACTGTTTAACATAAAATATTGCGACACTCTTCCTCTGCTGTTTAGCGCACTAAAGCACCCAACCGTCAAAAGTCAACCCCCCGTGTCTATAATTCCCATTAGTTGGAATAATCAAGAGTCCTATTTCATCGAAATAAAGAGCCAGTTTACATTTACCCCCCTTTTATAATTACCCCACCTGACCCTAAGGGAACAAAGGAAAATATACTAGTCCTTAGAATTAAAAAGTTGACGTGATATTTGTAATGAGTCCTTCTTCCTTTAAAGAGATTTTGCTGGAACCCCTCCCAGTTTTAGCTCACATAATTAGGAACAGAAGATGATTCCATCACCAAGGAGGAGGGGGAACGTCACGAAATTACATAATGAATGTCCCCTAATAAAATTCAATTCTTGATAGGTACTAACTTTTAAAGGTGTCCTCCTTTTTACCCACGAAATTACGAACATATAAGGCTCGTATAAAACGTTAAAAGCGCATTTACACTTTACATCAATAAAATATTATGTATTTACGTTATCGGCATGTTATGAAGTCAAAGACACCTCCGCACGTATGTATGATATGTACAATACATACATACATATATGTAAATATAGATACCAACAGCATATTTATGCTTGTATAGGTGTTAATAATTGAATGCAGACTTTGTAGCATCTTATTATTCTTGGAAGCGCATACAAGAAGGCATTGTGTACAGTCAGGTAATCAGAAAGGGAGGGGGAGGATACGTGTGTAATCGTATTCGATTTTAAAACACCGGTTTTCACTTTCTTCTACAAACAACGAGGCAAAATAACAACCTAAAGACGAAGTATATACGATAAGAAAACAGTTTTCGAATAAAAGTGTCACGTTTTACATCTTGTTAAACATTAAGGACCAAATTCCGCTCTTTTGAGTTCGACTATATTTCCCCCACGTGTAGTAAAACTTACTTTTTTTTTGAAAAATAAAAAAATTACCAGAGCATTAAAGCAAGTACATAGGTATATTATTGTCTTGTAGCATTCCAGAATATAATTAGACTTTTGCACCTTTTACTTAAGTAGGTACGTTAAATATAAAAATATTAAGCCATTAACATAATATTATTTATTAAGTACCTTCCTATAGAGGCAGATCTATATGTATATACCTTGTTAGTAATAAAAATAAATTAATGATTTTCACTAATTAAATACTACGCTGTACACTGTACAAATAAAGTAAATAAAATCAAGGGCAATTATTAATATTCAATTAAAAATAACTGCGACAGTTTTTAGTTAAATTAATGACTAATGAGGAACCGTTTATATTTACTTATTATGTTTTTAATTTTAACCTCAATTATAAAAATATTAATTATGTAGGTACCTACTTACAATTAGTTAACTTGAAGTGAGTACTCTGCCTATGTACATAAGTAATAAATAACTGAATAAAGCATTATAATCAATGACAGCCCAAAAATAATACATCAGTTTATAAAATACTTAATGGAGAGGTGTGGTCAGTAGCAATAGGAGTAAGTACTGGGTTTAGAAACGAAAATAATATACTGACATTAATGTTTTATATTTCTACAAGAATACTTTTTACATTACTGACATCAAAACTGAAGGAGATTTCCTGTAAAATCTTATCATGTTTAATTTAAAGGGAGGAAATTTATTGGATCATTAAAAATCTCTTAATTCAAAGAATTGTTATAGTTTTCGTTTGCATTGTTATTAAAGTCTTATTTGATGGGGATGGGGAGGCTCTATCATATCTTATAAAGTCTTACTGAGGAGGGGGGAGTGGTTCCAACTGAAAGAAATGTCCTCACGAAATTAATTAACGTCCCTTAATTAAGTGTTTTCATTTTAATTAAATTTGATTGATTAAAATTCATGACAAAACGTTTTAAACGAGAAATGAAGTTTATCAATTTATCAAGAAAAAAATACATGCATACTAAAAAATCCTTCACAGCACATAAAGTCCCTACATACGAAAGAGATCTTCCTCTTTTTTGTGAACAATTTGGGGACGTACAGTTTACACCTGATTGGGAAACTTGTAATTTGCATCCGTTCTTCCAAGTGTTCCATTTTTTTTGTTTATTTTGGCAATTTCTACATAAAAAGTAAGATTTACAATAGTTGTATTCTGATTAAATAACCAAACGCTTTAGTTACAGCTTCTAACTTCAATGCAACATTTTATTTTTGTGCTTAACGATGCGAACAGAAGATTATAGTAGCGGCGCAAAGAAGCGCAAAAAATAGAGCGAATCTGCTTCGGATTGACCTTCACGGCTAGTGAAACTAACTCCGCCAAATTACTATAATGAGAATAACAACAACAACAATGTTGCTTCTTACAATAATAACACAGAAACCTGCACTCGACAGAAAAATCCGTTTGAAAAGAAACGAACGTCAGAAGAAAGCGAATCTTCAACACTTTTGATTTCATTTATCGACTTTATCGAGACTTAAAATTATCTGGGAATCTGCATACGTATTTCTGCTGGAACATTTAGGAGACATGGAGTACTTTATGATACGTTTCGCCAACTACCGTAGTTAGAATCCTCAGGAAATCTAGGAGGGTGTCACAAAACAGCCTCAGTGAAGAACTTTACGCCCTTAGTAACCCGAACAACTTAACTTAAAAATTTAATACTATATTATATTTCCAATAATTTTGTTTTATCCCCTTTTGTGCATTAAAGTCTTTCGCAATCGGTACCTATAGAAGATACAAATTTGGACGACTACTTTTGATACAACCTTCGTATTGTACCATTTCTTATAGATCTAAAAAATTTTTATAGGCACAGATCTCTGTGTCTGTTTGTCTGTGTGTGTATACATGCAAAGTGATAGTTCTGTGACCATGACTTTCGGTTGTCTTTCAGAAATATAAATACACACAAAGGTACATATTGAAATATTGCCAAATTTACATTTCGTTGGTAAACATTTTAGGTACACATTTTACATAACGTAAATTTCGCTAATAAATACAACGCTTTCTGTAGTCCAAAGGCGGATTGTGTAAGTGGAATGTCAACAATGTATGTACCTACTTGCTTACTGCATTTTACATTAATTTTAGTACCATTGTATGTATTTGTTCAATATGTAACTTCATTAAATCGCCATACCAATAAAATTATTACAGTTTGTACGTAAACAAAAGAATAAATTTTTGGGGGTCCTGGGGACCTAACATATGCACCATGAGCATTAAAAGTGATAAATTATTTATTATACAGTTACATGTAAGTATGTTATCTACTGATACAATGGAATAAAACAAATTTGTACAGCTAGTTTTATACATATGTAAGAAAATATGATAATTTATAAAAAAAGCCGATTATTGTGAACATTTCTGTATTTCCTAGAATTATCTGTTCCAATTATTTTTATCTCGTCGTGTTCAAGTATTTTTATGTGTTTACTACTATCACACCACTTTGTTAAGATAATTTTGTAGCAGTTCATTGGCTGCACAAAATTTATATCCATTGTAGTTTATAAAAATTAAATATCATGTCATAATATGAGATAGGTAATACTACCTACAGTATTAATTTATTAATATGTAATCATATAAAAAACTTCAAAATCCCTACGTAGGCATGATGGTTATTGTTATATAAGGCAATAATTTTGAAATTATCTCGTATTTTATTTTATATTTATGTAAGAACATTTTTTGTCATTCTACGGATAATTAAGTGATTAATGACTAACATAATTGATACTGAAGGATCACGTTGTTTAAGTGAGTAACGACACTGGTCACTGTGACTTTTCTGCCACTGATAAAAATGCTTTATTGTTTTTGTCTGAGTTTGGTTTCCTGTTTTTTGTTTTGATTCATAATTCGCCTTATTTATATGTAACAGAACTAGAATGGTTATTGAATAATGCAGCCGTTTTTAATATCGCCGACTTGTTGTCAACTACTTCGTTTTCTCAGAATACAAACTGAATAATTAAACAAGTTTGCAATACCTAATCACATTTCTGTATATGTATATACGGAATAAATTATGTACAACTGTGGTCAATCTATAAGATACATACAGCAGTTTTATCTTTTATTTTGTATAATAAAAATGTCATCATATTTGAAACAACAACACAAAGAGAATTTTGTAAGATCCTGGCCAAAACTCAATTATTTTTAACGTAGGTACTATATGAGCTAAATTATATTTTATAAGTTTGAAAATCAATCATACAAATGCAAGAAATTCGTAAATTAAAATACGCCCATACAATAAACCCAGATTGTCAATGCTGAGATAAAAAATATGAATGAATAAGAAGTACGTTATATTTGATCTTTTCGAATGTTTGGACCCGTATATTTCGCACTTTATATCAGAAATATATATATGTGTAATTAAACTATGCAATTGTATGTACGTTTTGAAAGTTATTTTTCTATGGTTTTCGCCTGGACTTTATAATAAACGAGTTTCACAGTAACTTTCTGATAGATAAATCAATATTATAATTAACATAAATATTCTGCATTATTCAAAGAAAGAAACAATTAATTAATTAATTACTAATTTTAAATGGAGCGAAAAATGACCCCCCCCCCCTAAAGGGCTAAAATAATTGTCAATAAAATAATAGATAAATAAAAATAAATACAAAAAATTGGGTAATTAAGCAAGTAATGTAATTATAATGCAAATTCAGTTGATAATTGTTTAGAAAAAACCTTAATAATTATATTTTTAAAAATGTATATACTTATTTCTTGTTTTTTTCTTATCAATTTTGTTAAGTATGTTAAAAGCAATTTCCAATAATCCCTCATAATAATTATTAAACATTATAAACAAAGTGATCATCACTTTCTTAATTTATTGCAATTTAAATTACAAACTACACACAAACATGTAAAATAGCACTAAGTAAAGGTTACAAGTTAAAATAATAAATTTTAATGGAAAAAAACGGTAAATAGATACTAATTACCATTCGAACAACAACAAGTACTTATTATCATTTTCATTTTCCATTATGTACAAAACCGTTTTTCTTGTATCGATAAATATTTAAATTGTTTAATCCGTGCTTTACATTGTAAATGCATTATGTAAACAATTACAGCAATAGAAGAAATCTTTTGAAATGCCAATTAAGCTTTTGATGGTGGTTAAGCTTAAGCACATACATAGTTACCAGTAAATAAACCACCAGATAGATAAGCAGCAGCCTTGCCTTTTATAGGTACTATACTTGTATATACCACGTTACACGTAGGTATGTATGTACGTACCTATACAGTTGAACATTTTCTCTTAAAATATTAGAGAAAGTTTTAAAAATGCTATCTAACGCTTTCTCCATTGATATTTTCCACTTTCATACCTACTGGTTTATTTCAGTCATCAATGACTTTACGTAACCGGTAAACAAATTGTGAATAATAAAATAAAAAAAAAACACTTCGTGATACAAGTGTATATGTAGGTGATTATATCTTGCAAACACATTTGTCACGATTGTTAACGATAAATAAATTCGATTGAAATATTGTTTATTTCTAGGTAATCACAATCACGATAGATACGTGTTTGTACATATTTTACCTGTAATATATGCAAAACGCTTAATGAAATAATTTTTTTTAATTAAAGAACACGTACGTACGTCGGCAAATATCATGTTTGTTGATAAAACGAAATTCTTCATTATATCGAAAGAAAAAGTTCAGTTACATAGAAAGTGACAAGAATTAGAAATAATTATGATGTTATTTAAGTTCATTAATCCCAAATAAAATTGTGCAAAAATTTTTATTTTTCAGCTTTATCCAGGATATGAGCAAACCCAAAGAAATGAAGCCTTAACAATTCAAACACAAGGTTAAAATAATTTCATGGCAAATTAATGTGAATCAGTTAACTGTTTTTAACAAAACGTATAACTCATTTGAATATTAAGTATCTCCTTGTAAGGACGCGAACCTTTTTTGGTTAGAGGATTGCAAGATTGAGGAAGAAAACGAATTATAAAAGTTAACGATGTGCAGGTGCAATTTTGAATTTTTTATTTGTAAATAATAACCTATACATAAGTACCTAAAGTTCCTTGAATTTAGTAGCTTATAATTAATAATAATATATAATAACTAGCAGCAATACCCGGCGTTGCTCGGTTAAGAATATATCACACGTTTGATGGAACATTCTAGAATATTCGCGAATTTATAACTATCCAGAACATCCCATAATGATTCAAAACATTTTCTAACTTTTTTTAACATTCTTAAACATTCTTGAACATTGCCAAATCATTCTGAAATGTTATAATAAAACATTCTTTTACTTTTTAGAACATATTTGAACTCCCTGTAGGTAACATTCTAAAAAAATCTGCTTCATTCTCATCCCCACTCCGTGTTGTTTGCTGGGTGAGTAGTGACATCAGTAGACACCTGTGGGGATGACTAATCGCTTGATAATAATTGATCAGTTATCGACCACTGAGAGTTGAAGATTTTTAAAGTACTAATATCGCTATTAAAAAATGGGGGTTGATCGTAGAGGTGTGAAAATTAAGGGTTGTATGTATTTTTGTATGCTGTATCATAAAAAAGTAAAAACAAAAAATTGTGTCTAAAAAGAAAAAAATTTAGGAGTGGACCACCCTTAACATTTAGATGTTGTCCGATTCGCAGATCTAACCGATATGCAGACAAAATTTCACGAAAATCGGTCAAGCCATTTCGGAGGACTTTAATTACAAACACCGTGACACGAGAATTTTATATATCTACATATTAGATAATAATTAATTATTTATAAAAAAAGTGCCCAAAAATACAATAACTAATAAGATTTAATGAAGTTATTGTTGGTTCCTTGTCTTGTGAAACATTATGAAAATAAATAAATAAAACCACTTAATATGTTTAAAATGTTTCCTATATTGTAAAATGCCTCTACAATTGTTTGTGTTGACCCAAAACCAAATATTTACTTAAAAGTTCAATTTAATTATTTTTTATATGGAATCCCATGTATCGGAAAGAGCGTAGGTATATGTATTATTAATCAATAACTCGAAATCTCGATAACTCCAGTTTTTTGCGTCATATGGTGATTCGAGTTATTGAAGTTCGACTATTTATACATGCCTCTGTTTTTTTAACGATGTAGACAATATACATAGTGTGTATACCTAGTAAAAATAGCCCTAAAATATTACCATTTGCCTCGACTATTTTTATTTTAAGTAGCAATGTATAAACATTAATAAAAATGTATATATATCTATGGTACATATATGCAATTACAAACAGAAAAAGCTGGCTTTGGGCTGTCAGTAACTGGGAGCAGCTGTTAAAATTTCATTAAGCCTAAACAGGCTTCCCATTGTATCTGAAAATTTTGTGTATTCAATACATTTGTGTATACGTCTTATCTAAATAGATTTACTAATGTATTTATTGTAATGATATTGAAAAAATTCAAATTCAAGGTTCTCGCCGTTTGAATAATAATAATAATAGTGGATCCATTGGCGTTTTCGGAAATGAGAAAGATAGGAAAACTAAACCGCTTAAAAGTGTATTAAAAAAGTAAATATGTATTTCGAATGATAACAAAAACATTAATTTTTAATTACGTATACATAATGTTATCAGTGGAGACGTCCTTTTTGGATAAGTAATGATTTTATTTATTATTTTCATTCACAATATCTAGGCTAAACTATTATAGGTATTTAAATAACACCCCCCCCCCTTCGAATTAAAAAATAGAATTTATTTTACCTACATACATACATATTTACATGTGTAAAGATAGTAAATGGTGACAAATAAATATATCTGTATCTGTATGTTTAGCTCCACTATCACAAAACCAACAAATACAAAGCAAATACAAAAATAAGGAGTTTATAAATAAATATATACCTACACGCTGATAAGTTTTTCTATAAAATACTTTTTTGGTCAGGGGATTAATGTGTGCGTTTTATATGTGTAAATATGAACAAATAAATAACTACAGATACCTTAAGTACATTTTAATTTAGATACAATAAAATAGTCTATTTGTAATTTTAATCACGCTGTAATGTTATTATGTTAAGAAGATTATGACAGCGGAAGTTTTCTAACCGCAATAAGTCACAAAATACGATTTCCTTTCTTCTATCAACAACATTTACTAAATGGGAAGTTAAAACCAAACCAAAATCGTCGCAGGAAATTCATATTCGATTAACTGAAGTCACATGCAACAATAATTAGAAAGGAAGAAGAGATAAATTAACTGTGATAAGATATTTGTAAAAATTACCAAATACGTCACAGGAACATCACGGAAACAAATATAATGACTATACGATTAATTGCAAAAATGTTATTTTTAACATGAATTAAAAGAACATAATACCTAGATATGATATATATTAGGTTTGTAATTAAAAGGGAATTTTTAGGGTAAAAAAAATACCGAAATGTTAACCCTGAATGACATATGGAGCAGGTACTTACTGATCAAAAAATTTTAGTCATCAAAACAGCATTATTACCTAATCAATTAAAAAGATAGAAATAGAAAAAAGTATTTTTTAGGACAACTGTTTGAGAGGCAGCTAACAAAGCTTTTTTAAAGTGATGTGATAAAAAAACATTGATGACAAATATTTTTTTATTTATTTACAATTATATTTTTTAGAAATTTTTTAGTATGATAAGTCACTACACTACTAAGTTGGTTTAGCTTGATCGAAATTAAGAAAATATTTCTCACAGTGTATGTAACATTAGATGGGTACTAATAATACTGGGTTTTGATTTAGAATGAAAACTTGATCATCTAAGTGAAGTTACACAAATAATAATTTATAATTGAAAATGTGATCGATCAGTGACTAGCGTTCGGGGAAAATAATAATTTATGCGCAAATGATTCTACTAACTTTGGAATTTCCTGAACGATAATAATTAGTGGGTAAGTGGTAAAGCGAATCTGAAAATAGATATTTGCAAGTACAGGTATGTAATATTTATTGTATGCATGTATTTGCAGTTGTTGTCATTGAAGGTTTATTATTATAAAGCAATTTCCTCATATAAGTATCTAAATGAATTTCCAAATAAGATGTTAATAACAATGTGTTTGTGGACAATATTAATTAAGTGATGAATTAGAGGTTATCATCACTTTACATACATACAATTAGAATGGAACTTCAATAAATCGAATCACAATGTGACGAAAAGAAAACTTATTTTTTGTAAATGTATTTATTTAATGTTACAAATAGGTAATACTAATATTTTTTCAATGCACGAGTTTCCATTTTTTTATAACATTTAACTTTTGGTCAAAAAGTCTTTAAAGAATGTTTTGATGACAAATAATCGTAGAAAGTGAACTGCCTCAGTGCTTAATTGCACAGTAGGTACCTAACGCTATTAAAAAGACGTTAAAATCGTAAATTATAAAGGGATCCCCCAGAAAATTCAAGTTACCGTAGTTGGTGCCAAATATTATCAAGATATTCGAGTAATAAAAGTTCTAGAGTTCGGGTTATCAAGGAAAAATTATAGATATTTCTTATGGTTGATACCATTGTCAACCAATTTTATCCGATTTATCGACTTTCGTGTTATCGAAATTTGACCGTATTTGTAATGCAAATAAAAATGCAATCTAAATTTAAGAGTGCTACCTATTTATTCGAGTAACTTCAAAGCCAAAATTCTAACATCCTATTTTCTATATTTTTATTTTAACAGTCCAAGAACATTGGTCCTGATTATTCTACTGGTAGGGAATCCTTCTCTCCCCAACCACTACCTACCCATTCCTGTCATTCCAAAGAGGAGACTAAAGAATCCTCCTCTGCCTAACCCCAACCCATCCATTGCTTTCATTCCTAAAGGAAAGCTGAAGAATCTTTCCGGGTCAATTTCTCTAAAGTCGTAAAAGGATAATTTATGAAGGTTTTGTAGATATTAGGGATGTACTCGTTTAAGGTATGTACATAATTAAAAAACTCTGGCATTTTTTAGAAGATTACAAGGAATTTCAAATCTTCTAAAAACCATGAGTTACGTGTTGTATCGATAGCAAATTTAGAAGGACACCTGTTTGATTCTAGGTCCACTTACCCTGACCAGAGTTTTTGGGGATTATTTAGAAAAATGGGAAAGTAAAACTGTATATATAATACAATATTTTTCTTTCCAAACACAGCTCATCCATTTTGTATCGTTTCTATAAATAGAGTAAAGTTAAAATGATGGAACCGACGGAATAACCAATTTTTTCTCATATATTTTTGTTTTAATGGTCAAAGAATTTTGGGTTGATATTCCTGATTCTCATACTAATAAATTTCTCTGCCTAACCCCCAAACCCCAAACCCATTCCTATCATTCCTAAAGGAAGGCCGAAGAATCTTTTCGGATCACAAAAAGTTTTCTGATGAACATCCTGGCCATCTTTTCTTCTATATTTTTTTTATTAATGATAAAGAAATATTGGGTCCTATTACTCATAATCCTTCTCTTCTCAACCACAACCCCCTCATTCTTAAAGTTCCAAAAAGGAAGTTGAAGAATCTTTTTTAGTTACCAAGAGTTTCATCAACATCCTGACCATCGTACTATCTGTATATTTCTTTTAGTGGTCAACAAATGTTGGGTTGATGTTTTTGATTCTTCTACTGATAATCTTTCTCTTCCTAATCACGACCCATGCTTATATATCATTCCAGAAAGAAGGATAAAAAATCATTCAGAGTTATGAAAAATTACCTAAATATCCTCAATATCCCTATTTCCAATATTTGTCTTTTAATAGTCAAAGAACGTTGGGTTAATCTTCCTGCTAATTCTACTGGTAGTTAATCCTTCTCTCCCCAACCACTACCTACCCATTCCTGTCGTTCCAAAGAGGAGACTAAAGAGTCCTTTTGAGTTCGAAAAGTTTCCTGAACACGTCCATTGGCCTCTTCAAAGTAGAAGCACCAATAAAAAAAAAACCTGCTAATATTGGAGAAACTATTTTTTTGCGAAACAATAGAAAATTAAATTTAATAAAATTTAATTTGTGGTACCTATTTACTTACAGATAAGTGTGAGTAAGCAACTAGAGTACAGTTTTAAGTGCACCTTGAGTAACAAGTTCCTTGTATTTGTATATGTGTGTGTGCACACGAGTAGTAAATGAGTAGGTACGTATTTGTAGTAAGTGTAGATAGAATAAGTTTCATTCTCAGTTTTTGCTTTAGCCTCTCAGATTCCAGTTTGCAACCACAGCGAAATCAACTACTAAAAATTGCTAAATCAACGGCGGCGATTTACAAGGCCAAGGCCAACCGCGATCACATGACATCGCATTTATGTATACTCGGCGTGTACAAATCCCCGGAAAAATGCTGGATTGCCAAGCATCACATTTCGATTCATTCAAAAACAAAAAGTACATGTTTTATTATATCAGGCATTTATCAGTCAATGTTCATAAAATCCCAGAATCCAGAATAAATCAGAAAATAAAACTGTGGGGCGATTTTTATTATTTAGTACAGTTTTTGAAAGAGAATATTACAGAAACCAATAGAGGCTGCTCCTAAAAGGGATTTTTTTGGATTCTATGCCTAGTCTTACCCCCAAAGGGGTGTCAAAGTTAACTAATTTAGTTTTGACAATAATTGTAGCTAATTCTCAACTGTCGATTCGATAAAATGCATATTTATTAAGTTTTTTTCCAATATTACATACAATAAAAAAAACTTGTGATTAAAAGTCAAAACATCAACAGTTTTTTAGTAAGAAATGTTGGAATCCTATACTGTATAATTAAAATTGAAGAAAATATTGGTCAATTTTGACTATCGGTGGACAAACCAACCATGAAATCTAAAATGTCCCTTTGAAACTCTTAGGGAAATCTTTTGTAAGTATATAAATTTCTGTTATAATTTCAGATGGTTCATCTTGTGTGAACTTTTTATTATAACGAAAAAAAAAAGTTTCCACCACTAGAACATTTTTTTAAAAACCTCCCACTGGGAGATTGATGAGAAACTGAAAATATTTTTATGTGGAATTTTGAATTTCAGCAATTTTTTTGAATCACTACTGGACCCTGTAGATTTGTAGATACCTACACGTACGTTTTATGCAAATTAGACTGTTCTACCATGAACCGCTATAATTTTTATTAAATTATGGGAAATACTACTTATAATTATAACTACTACGATAAAAAACGTTAGCTGATTTTGATTATTCAAACGAAAAAAAAAAATGCATATTTAAAATGGGAATTTCCGTTTTCCAAAGGTGCGCTTGGATTGATTCTCTAATAATCGTAATTAGCAGTTCACCTTCAATTACACGTCATATACTCACTTGTACAATTTATACAAACACGTAGCAATTTTTTTATCCATACAATTAGATACATATTTGTGACTGTGACTGTAGTTGTGGTTGTGGTTGTGGCTGTGACTGTGACAGATACCTGTACTGTACGTACAATATTGTAACACAATAAGTATCCGGCAGAATTTCTAAAGCGATTATGACTTTTTACCATACATACATACGTATGTACAAACTCCCACGTAATAATTGCCATATTTGAATTTATTACGTATTCACGTAACTAATTGTAAGGTGTAAGTGTAACAAAATAGTTGAGTCAATGACTTTATGGTGTTAATAGTATTTATTGAAAGTATAAACGCGTCAAATAATATTAAGTGACAAGGGCATACATAAGTACTTACATAGGAAAATAACTGAAAAAAAAAGTCGTTCGCGGAATTGGATGATATCATGCATGACCCATTTTAGCAAATAGGAGATTTTGTACCTACATAGATAGATTTTTTTAGATAGGAAAAGCAAAATCAAATTTAAATCTAAATTAATTAATTAAGTGACCACAAAACAAAGGTATAAAATTCGGTAGAAATTAAATTAAAATTTCAGTTCGGCAACGCTGAGATCTGCTACAACGGGTTCTGTACTTTTTGCTAATAAATTGCTGGCCACTCCAAGACATCCAGCCAGCCTCCATGTACCGCAGTACTCTCGCATGAGAGTAAGTATATAATCGTCACAGAAATACATAATACACTTATGTATAGTGAGTACAACAATTTAAGTATCTTCCTAAAATGGTAAAGTGGTCATCGGATTGATGAGATCGAAAACAAAACGACAAATGTACATAGGTACATATACAAAAATTAGTGCAAATTAATGATTATTGAGTTGAATGAGTGAGTGGTAGGTAAGTTAAAGAATGACAATACAACAGTTTGCTTAATCAAGGACGAAAAAAATTGTAATCCTTTTTATAGAAAATTTTATTCTTTATAATATTGACCGTAACTTACAATTAGCTTAACTTTCCGGAAAACATGCGAGTGCTTTCGATTTTCCAATGATTTTTAGTACATTAACTACCTATTTCATTTCAAATAAGAAAACTTTCTAAATGTTGATAAAATTTTAAACTCCTTTGGGACCGTTCTAAAATACGTTCGCATACAAGGGGGGGGTCTTGTTGACGGGGGGTCTACGGCAACGTGACGTTCGCCGTTCATCAAAAATTTTTACAGAATCCTTGGACTTCTGATAAATAGAAATATTATTTATTTGTTCGTCACAAAAGATATTTATTAATTTATTTAAATTTTATTATGAAAATAAAATACTTAAATATTTTTGACTATCAAAATTTGAGTATTATGAATCAAAATTTATCATGTTCAGGGGGGGGGTTTAGTTTTTGTGACGTAATATTTACAGAGGGGTCACAGAAAGTGTGACACAGCGTGACAACCGGGGGGAGGAGGTCAAAGAAACTAACGAGGGTACATATGAGATAATTAAATTAAAAAGAAATAGATCATCTTGTAGGAAAAGATTGCAGTTCACAGTAAGGATTCTAAAAATCGTCTCCTTATAGCCAATTTCATAAAACTCCAAAAAGACATTCAATAAACTTAAATCATCAAGGAGTTAAATTCATATCTGTATGAATGTAGAAGCTCTTCCACAATGATTGTGGGTTACCAAGAAAGATATGATCCACTGTAACATGTATGTACGTCTGATTATATACACATAAAGATACATAGGTGGATACTGGGTACTGATGAAACAACTTATAAAAGTAGTGGACGCAATAGACAGTCGCATTTGCTGGAAACAGGTTGTTAGGTTACCAAGCCACTACTACACAGTAATTATTATTGTAGAACGATCGGGATACAGCACAAAACTACCGTAACGGATGTTCGACGGTTACATAACGTAAATATATACTTTAGTTACTATGGATAGTAGTAGGTAATGGCCAGGTGAGGTTCAACCTCACTGGTTTGACTCACTCATAATAAATACTATCATGGTACATATTTTTTAAGCCAAATAAAATTCACTTATAACGTACACGTATTTACGGTAATAATTTAGGTCTGTATAATATTCGTAGTTAAGTATTCAATAGGAAAATAATTTTTATAATTCACTCACCAATATGTTTATTATGTATTTTTTTTTTTCTAAAGCACCTAATACGAAATATCCGGATCCAGATATTCAAAAGATCAAATAAAACATACCTTTTATTTCAGTATTGTGTTATACGGCGTAGGTACTTTAATTTAACAATTTCTTGTAATAAATGCAAATGTCGCCATTTCCTTTAGCTACTTAATTTGGTTTTGAAACATTTGATTAAACAAGTAACAACTGCAAATTTAGGTTTTCGAAAAACGACAACAGTATTCACGATACTGAAAAACAATAATGTACTTGTATAAAGAATTAATAAAAAACAAAGAGACTGTAATTCTGTTTTAACGAACTTTTATAAAGCGCATCGATTTTTAAAACCACCCAAGTATATTATAATCGATTTTTAATATATGTATTGGCACCAGAACTTTGATCATCCACCCCAGTAAGCCACTGTATATAATTCTAAAATAATATTCAAATTTATAAAATATCCAGACATTTTATTCATTATTTTCACCAGCATGCATATAGTTATGTAGGTAATATTTTTTTTCTAAGAAAATTGATTCAATTCCTTATATTTTATTACCGAATTATCTTTTAATCGCTAATATTATCTGGGAGATTTAATTAAAAACATAACTGCCTTTATTCGCCTTCTAAAACTACATACAAATTTGTGTGTAGTTTGTAATGGGCTTATAAATTTCCAGTAAAAAAATTATGTTCAAAGAATTCTCTGCACTTCTGTTTGTGTTTGTGTTAGTATGAGATATCTGTCTGTAGGTGGTTATATGAATAGGTGAATCAAAACTATTATTTAGAAGTTAATTGCTATTTACATTTTTAATGAACTTCATCGTTATGGAATGTGTTTTTGTGTATGTAGGGTACCGATATTTGAGTACTGAGACAATACAGGCTGTGGTTGTATTCCGATTTCTGTGACAAACTGCCTTCCCGTGTCGACGGCTCTATTTGTCTAGAAAAATATTTGGACCAAATGTGCTTTTCTCTGGAAAATGAATGAAATGTCAACAATTTTGTAAAGAACGTCGTATTGGGAGAAGGGAGGAACTTTTACATAACATAACCTAACTAAAAATATTAATTAGAATCAGAGTAACTTCAACTGACCATAATCTATTCCAAAAGGAATATAACAAGAATAAGTATAAAAAGAAATGAAAAATAGGTAAAAAATTTAATGTGCTCTGTTAGAGCATACTTTTTTGAAATTAAACCCCTAAAAGTAAAATAATGTAATAAATATAGGAAAGTAGTCATCACTATCATGAATTTTTCAGTTCGAAATCTTGGTGGAGGCTTAAGCCGTATCTTCTCTTATTCCTATAATAATCCTGAGTGTAAGTCGAAACCGGTCCAGGGTTTAAATAAAACTTTGGTGACAGTGCAAAAATTAAAAGTTGTTTTATTTCTGTATTAATATCCATAGATTTTCTCAAAAGTGAATCCTGAGTCAATCTAACAAGTCTAGCTATTTGGGAACATTAACCTAACCTACATTTTCCCCTCTTTACTCCTAATTCTTTTTTGAATACATCGCTATGACAAGCTCTACATATTTAAGAAGGTTTTCCACCGTCCCACCTTGCATTTTCTGATTTCCATCATAGTGCCCCCTGCTCTCTCGTCTTTCTAATTCCTTTAAAAAACTGCAGGCAACTAAATTCTTCCTTTAGTTACAATTTAATTCGATGTTTCATACCGGATATACGCTGAAACTACTTTACAACTCGTTTCTAAGATAAAACATGAACAAAACGTTTTTCTATTCTATGCTATTTATTTGTTTATTCAACACGTAGCCAATCAATTAGATTTTTAGGTGACTAACACTTTTTGAACTGTACCATTTAATTTAAATATGAATTTGAAAAAAAATCGTCGTTAATTTTTTTGCCATTGTATCGTGTTATTATTACACTGTGTACATACTTATTATCGTCAACGTGCGTTGATATATTTACATATGTATGTATGTATTTAAGTATACATGTAACGTATTTAGTAATACTCTAATAGTAGTTAATTATGAAGCACTAATGAATATTTACAACATTCGAGAAATGAGAAATCATGTACGAGACGATGATATACGCTACTGTGAATTGAATTAATGGCCCTTTTTCTTTTAAGAAGGACAGCAGTGGGTTTTTTATAAAACAGATTGCATAACAACCACATAATAATGTCAGGTGAAACCACTGCACTGGTTAAAATTTCCCCTCAAGCACGTTAGGAATATTAAAATACAATCAGTAATAGTAACACTAATGGTAATAATTGATAATAAATTTATGAAAGGTTCCTACTTTTTTGGATGTCGATAAACTGTAGGTCTCTAATACATACAATGTTTAGTAGAAATTGTTTTAATCTTTCTTAATATAATTTTTATTTAACGATAGTGGACAGTTTTTGAAAAATGGTCAAAATTATGAGTACCTACTTTATATGACGCAAGTATGAAAAATATCGCAATCGATACCTGTACCGATGATTTAATATTGACGATGATGCAAAGGGGGCAACAAACGAAGATAAATTGTTATGAAAGCTTCTTAACAAATACTTTTGTGTTTTACGAAATTTATATTAAGAAATTGTGGTAAATCTAACAGAAATTAGAAATATTACTGGCAATGGATTTTTAAGTTTTTAAACTTTCAAAGTTTTTCTTCAGAATAGATGCAATATTTACTTTAGATCTTACAGGCAGCTACATAACCCATTAAAAATACTTTTATCAAGTCGTAATTTTTCATTGTAGATACAGCCAATATAAATAAATGTATATACGTAGGTAATAGAAAAACATTTAAAAATAACTATAACGCCATTATCTTAATACATTATATAACTAATATCTTTGTAGTTTACGTATTAGTTATTTTCCTCAAAGTCCTGATCAATTATTATTAATAAACGTTTCGTGTAAATAATCACGTTTTTATTTGCCCTTAGGAAAAACTATAAATATAAAAATGTGAGATCCTTCTCGCACATCACGACCATGAACTGTTGTGTGTCTCTTATAAAATATCTAAACGATTCCTATATCTAACTACATATTTAGTTAGTTAGTGGGATCATTAACAAGCGATTTTGTTTCAAGTTTTTTCTTAATTTAAAACCCAAATAATATATCGTACGTAAATATACTAGGTATGTATGAAACTGGACACTGGACAGTCGACTGAAGAAGTCTTTCTTGTCCACCTCGCGTTATTACACAACAGCCTGTCACTGATGCTTGGCAATTAATTAAAAGTGAAATTTGGAGAGGACCTGCACAACCAGAACACGTTGAAAAGTACTTTCACCTTTTACTAACACCTCCATTTAATAAAGTTTAATTTTTTAGGATAATAAAACATTGCAAATAAAAATTTATTCACTTCGAAATTCAAAATTCTTAATCAAATTATATTTGGAACAGTTATATTCGTTTCCTTAAACATTATAATAATAAGATACTGGTTAGCCAAAACTCTTTCGCTTATTTGGTCGTAGTTCGTGTTGGCCCGGCCATTATTAAAAATTTTTTTACAATACTAATAATGCCCTCGAGATCTAAGTATTAGGTACTTCAAATTTTTCAGAATAGAACTTAATGCAGGAACTCACATTTACTTGTTCGGTTCGGAAAGAAAAAAATGTTGACACACAATTTACGTACCTTGAAAAATAATTACTAACTTGATTCACCATTTCCTACATTTAACCCAAAACATATAATTTCTTGAAAATACATAAGAAATTAATTGTCACGAAAAGCATACTTGCGAAGGATAACCAAACAAAGCAGCAAAAAGTAGAAATTACATAGGTACATTGTGAACATAATTTTTTGTCAGTGAACATCATCCTTGTGAGATGTAAGCTATAAAGTATGTAATATTAAAATATGTCTACAGTACAGGGTGTTTAAATTTTAAAATAAACCAAAAACTATTTATAAGAGACTTGTGTATTTCAGAAAATAATATTACACGTAATTGGACCCTAAAATATCATTAAACTTTTATAAATTTTGAATTAATTGATTTCGATATAGTACTGGGGACGGGAAACCGAAATCGTTTTGTGTTCTTTAAAGGGTCAATAAATTGTTCTTAGGCTTTTGACAAAATACAAAAATTTCTTTTATTCGATTTCGATCGGTTGTAATAGAAACGATTCATGATTGTGAGGCAACAGTTTTTTCTGCATTCAAACCTCGTTGTTCTGTGCGTGTGCTAATCAAGAAACATGACACGCGGTCTACTAAAAGATTGAATAGCAATACCAATAGAAAATCGATGCTGCAAGTAGAATTACATAAATCCCAATGTAAGCAAGCTTCTAATAAATACTCAACTCAAATACTCCTTTACCAATCATATCTTTAAATACAGTTTCTGTCTATCTACCACTCTATTTAGTATTTTTATTTACTCGATACAAGTATGTATGCGGAAAAGCTCTTAATGTGAAAGTTAGGTGAGACCTATGACAGGAGCAAGAAATTCGACACAATGGATTCGGAAGTAAAGGGAATTTTAGGTGCGTACGCTGGCCGTAAAAAGTAACAAATGGGCAGGAACGGAGAGAAGAAAAAAAATAGGCTTGCAAGGTAATAATAGACTGTGCAAAGCAAATCCACCGTCTCTTTTGAGCTACAGCTACAATAACATATTTCTTCGAGATAATAAATAACACAATACATAACAATTAAATGCTGCATGTTATTATTAGTATAACTTCTCTAAAGTCGTAAAAGGACTGTTTATGAAGGGTTTATAGATATTAGGGGTGTGTCTTTTAAAGTACGTACATAATTAAAAATTCTGGCATTACAAAACTTCTAAAAACCATGAGTTACATGTTGTATCGATATACCTGTTTGATTGTAGGTCCTCTTACCCTGACTAAAGTTTTTGGGGATTATTTAGAAAAATGGGAAAGTAAAACTGTATACATAATATAATCATTTTCTTTCCAAACACAGCTCATCCATTTTGTATCGTTTCTATAAAGAGACCAAAGTTAAAATGATGGAACTGATGAAATAACCAATCTTTTCTTATATATTTTTGTTTGATGGTCAAAGAATTTTGGGTTGATATTCCTAATTCTCTTACCAATAAATTTCTCTGCCTAACCCCAACCAACCCATTCCTATCATTCCTAAAAGAAGGCTGAAGAATCTTTTCGGGTCACGAAAAGTTTCCTGATAAACACCCTGGCCATCTATTCTTCTATATTTTTCTATTAATGATAAAGGAATATTGGGTCCTTTTACTCATAATCCTTCTTCTCTTCTCAACCACAACCGTCTCCTTATCGTTCCAAAACGGAGATTGAAGAATCTTTTTTAGTTACCAAAAGTTTCCTCAACATCCTGACCATCCCACTTCCTGTATATTTCTTTTTATGGTCAACAAATGTTGGGTTGATGTTTTTGATTCTTCTACTTATAATCTTTTTCTTCCCACCCACGACTCATACTTCTCTATCATTCCAGAAAGAAGGCTAAAGAGTCTTATAGGGTAATAAAAAATACCAGTCAAGTGCGAGTCGAACTCGCGCACCGAGGGTTCCGCACAAACCTGTATATATGTGATGTAACTAAAAATTTAAGGTTTTCGATATTTTTCCTTTATATGTGCTATAAAACATTGCTTCATGCCAAATTTCAAGATTCTAAATCGACTGGAAGTACCCTTTAGGTTTTGATTCCCTTGCGAGTAGTTGCGAGTTTGAAAATATGCGGCTTAAATTGCTGTTTCTTTTGATTGCGTTGACATAGAAGTTTGATTTTGTTACAGCTTAAAGGTATTATAGACCTGAGTATTTGATATGAATTTCAATTTAATACCTCTACGCGTTCATGAGGAAAGGGGTAGTAACTTTAAAATTATTAAAAATATTTTTATTATATGATGTAACTAAAAATTTACGGTTTTCGCAATTTTTCCTTTATCTATGCTATAAGACGTTGCTTCGTACCAAATTTCAAGATTCTGAGTTCACGGGAAGTACCCTGTAGGTTTTGATTCGAAAATTTGCGGAAATTTGCGGCATAAACGGCTGTATCTTTTGATTGCGTTGGCTTAGAAGTTTGATTTTTTCACAAGCTTCAAGGGAAAAATAGACCTGAGTATTTGGTATAAATTTTAGCTTGATACCTCCACGCGTTCTTGAGAAAAAGGGTCTTGACAGACGGACGGACGGACGGACAACGAAGTGATCTTATAAGGGTTCCGCTTTTTCCTTTTGAGGTGCGGAACCCTAAAAATATCCTGTTTCCTGTATTTTTATTTTAATAGTCAAAGAACATTTCTTAATCTTCCTGATTATTCTACTGGTAGGTAATCCTTCTCTCCCCAACCACTACCTACCCATTTCTGTCGTTCCAAAGAGGAGACTAAAGAGTCCTTTTGAGTTGAGAAAAGTTTCCTGAAAATCCTGCCCATCCTTTTCCCCATATTTTTAAAAGGAATATTAGGTTACTCGTTCAGGTCCTTTTACTGATAATCTTTCTCTCCTCAACCATCACCCACCCTTATCTATGATTCCTAAAAGGAGCCTGAACAGAGTAATTTCTGAGTTACAAAAAATTTGCTGATGGAACACCCTTCTATCTATCGTATCTCTTATAATTTTTCTTTTGATGGTTATGGGATACCTATTGGGTTGATTTTCCTGGAAAAAATCGAAAACAATCCATTTCTGTATCCAATATCAGATTGATTAGCGCGTAATCAATTGCAGAAAATAAAAAGAATCCCGTTTGAATCAACGATTGGAAAGAAAGCCACTGACCCCATCCAATCCATCTATTTCGCGCTCTGTACCGAGAGAACCACACGTACATACCTAAATGTTTTACGTACACGTGTGTGTGTGTATTTAAGAGTCAATAACAAAGGGAACATTTCTAAATGATAACGTGCCATTGTTCCAATACGAACAAAAGTCAGACCGATGCCTTGAAATCGATTCAATTTGCGAATACTGACGACAAAAAAAATTAAGAACAATGTAAACCTTTTAACAAACCGTGGAGGTTTATTATTCAAAACGAGATCACTTCTGGTATTTTGTTACAAATTACGTACTAAAAATTGTGGGTTGGAAATTAAGTGGAAACAGAAAAATATGCAATTAAATGAAATCGGCCTATAAGGCTTTATAATCGTAAAAAAGATAACATTTAAAAATACATCATTTATCATGTGCATTATGCATGTAATAACTAGGGATTCTTTTGATAAGGCGACAGTTATAAAGTATTTTTATTAATTGGATGATTTCTAATCGGAGATGTCTTGAATTTCGATGTGGCTTAATTTATCACTACGATACATGAACATCATACATAAATGTACATTAACATTAAAAAACATGTTTTCAGATAAAAGTTTGAAGTTTTAAAAATTCGTATTTTTGACACAAGATATGATTAGATACGACCAACCGACCGACAACAACAACTTATTGGTGTAGGTATAAAACGAAATGTAGACGAGATTTCGAAGATCGTTTTTCAAAATAGACAGATAACATTTATTTCAAATTTTGACACATAAGCAATGGCAGCTCATAGGTCATGTTCCTTTTATGAAAAATTCTATTTACTCAGTTATTGCAACGAGATGTTGGGTCATTGACCAAACGGTCTTAAGGGAAAACTTCTTTTTCGCTTTTAATTTTTTTTTTTAGTATGTATTTTTGCTATAAGTTTTCTTTTTTTCTTGTAAACGGTCGTAGTTGTTTGTGAAAAAAAAGCCGCGCTTTGGTTGCGTCAATGCACTTTATTTTTCGCCTGGTTCAGGAAGTCGTTGTTTAGTTAACGTTTGGTCTTCAATTAGGTAAAAAGCAATACAGGTATTTCAGTTTGTCCAACAATTAACAGAGGCCCAGCTCTTCTTTTTAACATGCAATATCACGAACCACAACAAGCTGTAGGTACTACTACTGTGCATATAACATATATATATAACATAGGAGTACATATGAAAAAAAAACGTGTATGAAGGTACAATACATAAACATAAGAGCACAAAATCTCAAATATGCTTCACTTCTCTCTTTTTTTAATGTTACAAACCGCTACAAATATAAAAGTAAGTACCTACAGTAAAACTTGGTTGTAATGTACTTACTCGAAGACTTCAGAATCTGTACGTTATTGTATAATATTTTTAGTGTATTTTTTATTTTTAAAAACGTCTCATTGTGAGCCTACTTGCGGACCCCCTGTATGATTTTTCTGCTTTTTAAATCTGTCATTTGATAGCAAATTTTGTAAAAATTTCCGATGAAAAACTGCTGGCTGGTGTTTCTCTAGAGTTCATATATCTAACAATAAAAAATACAACTGTAGATAGTAAAATGTTATTAGCAAGTGCTTTGTTCGTTTATCTCAGTCAACGTGTTTTATCGTTTTGTTAACAATCTAAAATACAACGTAGTTTGCAAAAATGGTGCAAAAGTTAACGCTATTTTCCGTACACAAGTCATGCTCTGTGAAATGAATGGTTAAACAGTGTTTAAACATATTTTCACTGAATTTTACAGTTTTATACTACACATACATAGTTGTTTCTTACAAAAAAATTGATTACCTATCCTGAAAGTTGTTTGTCTCAGTTCTTGAATTTTTGACCAACATTACGATCGTAAAAAAAATAAAAATTTAATGTATAATCATAAAATTAAAACTCTTGCAATAACTTAAGAAATAAGTGTACCTAATTTTTTTGTGCATAATTTTTTTATTTGATTCGGTTTAATTTTGTTATAGGTACCTTCCTGAGTAGTAAAGACTTTTCAATTTATCTGCCTGTCTTAAACAATTAAATTTTCATTTAAACTCCTCAGATTTTCTGAAATATTACGATCGTGTTTGTTTTCAGGCCAAATTCTAGCAGGATAAACGATCAACAGCCATCAACCAACCAACCAACCAATCAGTTCGTAGTTCAATCGTAAAAACACGGTTCGTTTTTACTTTATTATTATTATTATGGCAACCCTCAGCTCATTCAGGGTCACAGGAGGGTTTAAAACACCCTCATAATCAGATCCAGAGATAATGTTCAGGTCGAGATGTCAGACCCAAAAGATTAGCATTTTAGATGTGGCAGGCATTAAGCCGGAGACCTAAATGGGGAAGTAAATTTCGAGTCGACGATAGCCCCCTCAGCCCAAATTCGAAACGAATTTTGACAACCGAATGGAACTCAAAACTACACTCCGCCATTTCAAAAGATCCACAAGTGTTTACAGTTGGCCAAAGAAGTCGAGGACCTTTTGGGTCTTAAATAAGATACCTACCTACGAAAATAGTGCATTATTAGCTAACTAAAGTGGTGTAGGCTGTGGGAGGGTAATCGTAATAGGTACGTATATGTTACAGGGTGAAAAAAAAACATTCGTTAAAATAATAATAAGGGAAGTTAGAAATTAGTGCTGACAAACATAATCAAATACATTAAAAAAAATTGGAAACTAATGTTGTGACAACTGCAAAAGTGTTCAATTAGGAGCACTTTCAAAAATATTTTACATAACATTCCTATTTTTTAACAAATAATTTTTAAAAATCTTATTGTAATTAGAATTCAACTAAGTAACAGAGTTTCAGAAAACTTTTAAAGAAGGAAATGAACTCTATTTTAATTTTTGATAGATCTTGTCTAAACACTTTTTGCTTTTATTTTTAATATAAAATATTGGACTGGTTAAATTAAATACCTATAATGTTTTTGACGAATATAGATTTGTGAGTCAAAATTCGTTTCGAACATTGAATGAAGCAGATCGTGGGACTATTAACTCCATCCATACCTTGTAAACAGGAACGGCTTTTTGACAATCCATCCACATAATATTTAAGAACCGGTTCTTACGTTTGGTCGGGTGGTTTTTTTTTAACTTAACCAATAACACGGAACGAAATAATTTCTTTGCAAATTTTTTACACCAGGTGGAACTATTAAACCGTATTTCATAATAAGTGAGTTGCATCTTGCAAAATGTTTTGATTGAAGCCAACATTTTAATCAAAATCTTTTTCTACAATTTAGTAAAGTAAATAATCAACTATTAATGGCAGACTGAATGTTTTATTTTAGGAAATTTGAAAGCACAGGAAATAATTAAAAAAATTTTGGTTGTAGTGGAAATTTCCTTGATGTCTGTCAGCCAGTTATCCTTACAGTTTTTAAAAACGGTACTTAAATATATTTCAATTTTTATTTTTACTCTGCAAAATAATTTTTCACTTATGTTTTTATGAATTTAATAACAAACATAGAATTATACACATTACGTAGAACCACAATATGTTCTCTGTATGTTGTTTAAACAACGGAAAATCTGTTAAAAATATTTAAAACATAAATAAACTCTAATAACATGTGAGCGAAAAAAGTGCGGAATGAACGTTGTTTTTGTTATTCGGTCGGAAACCGTGTCAGACCACAATCAATCTCTCTCTCGTTACTGCCGTTCCCAAATGATAAGAACAACGAAAATAACCCGAATGTGGCCTTGAAGAGCCCGGCTTTTCAATGTTTGCTATCAATGTTTTTCAACATACACATCATCGGCCATCCTTTTCCTGCTTTCTGGAATTTTTGTGCTCTCTCGCTTTCTACATCACATCCTCGGCTCGAAAAGTCAAGAGAAGGACATTATCAGACACAAACACTCTACGCACAGACACACAAACGTAGAAGATATAATACTGTATTGTACATTATTACTGTATGTATATGTATATGTATTCACGAACGTGATATACTCTGCATTTATATACGAGCATTAAATACTTAAAAAAAACATGATTGTAAGCACGTTTTGATCGTAGGTGAAAAAAATTTGTCCTTCGGGATAGAACATCTGAGATTATTGCAGAAATGAATAGACGGGGGGGGGGGATATTTTTCGATTCTATGGCTAGTTAATAATTAATTAAAATAATTTTAATTTAATATTACTACAAAGAATATTTATTTTCGACTTTTCATCACAACAATTTTATTTTATGTGCTATTGGAAAAACTTCCATATTCTTCTAAACGAATTGTGTTTTCAGTCATCAAAATCAGTGAAAGAATTAGCAACAATATTCAAAACCAAATTTCTTAACTTTAATATCCCCTGGGAGAAAAACAAGCCATGAACTCGAAAAACACCCCTTTGAAATCTTACTCAGGAAACCCGCTCTACTTATTTCTGTAAATAATCTCAAATGACAAATTAATTTTTACAAAATACAAAAATTATGGACAACTACGAGTAGGACTTGAATTCTGAAATATATAATGGCACATTTATTAAGTTTAATCCACATAAAATTTGCTTATGATAACTGAATAAGAAGTATATTAACCCTCTTGTGTCACGAAGTTCAAGGGGGTAATGTTTGTCACATTAATTAATATAAAAGTAATTAACTTGAGGTTATCTGTAGTTTAAATAAACTTTTTTCGTTTGCATTACTAATTAACGACTTTTCCTATTTCCCATTATCCTGTGTACAGAGTAAGAATATATCTCTACATAGAGATAAATCGAATGAAGATGTAATTAATTGAATAAGATTAATTGTGAGACATTTTAGAGCTTCATTTAATAGTAAATCCTTAGAATACATTTCAGGCTACTTCCTATCCCATATAAATATCGTACGAGTTAATAGAATCCTGATTATTACCATTTTCTTGGATAAAAATGTGATTATTGTATGTGACAGTAACTGTAATAAAATATTATAAACTTGGTCGAAAAACATTCTTATTATCAGTTTCATAACTGAACTGAACAAATAAGTTTGGCATCAATTCCGATTGATAAGCCCAAAATTAAACAACTTTGCCACATCCAAAGGTACACACGCAAAGTAAATATGTATAAGTAACTAACTACACAAATATACAAAACTAAACTATTTTTATCAGGACTTGAGATTCGAATTTTACGTTTGTTTCTTTTTTGCAAGTTATGAATGAACTCATTAGGTACCTCTCCCTAATGATAAATAGACATTTTTGAGAAACGTAAACTTTTTAATATTTAAAAACGAAGAGTGTTATCACTAAATTATATTTACATAAGTACTATATGACTGATTTGTATTTATGTTGTATTAGCCCAACTAATAACGAAAGTAAGTTTTAAAGATGCACCAAATAAAAGCGAAGAGATAAAAATGTTTTGCAATAATTTATAATAAGTACATACATACTGCATGTACATAATTTAACAACCAAACAAACGTCTGCTGTAATATTAATAATAATAATGAAAACTTATTTCATAATTAGATTAATAATAATAATAATAATAATAATGACCAACGAATAATTGTTTTGACATATTAATAAATCATACTTAATTTGTTTTAATTTAAAAATAGCAAGCTCACATAACATAATAACGTACAAAAAACGTAATAATTTTTATTTTATTAATCGCCTGTTTTTAAATTAGTTCCATAATAAGTAAATAAGAGAAAAAATTAATGAGTTTTGAGGCATTAACTGATAAATTTTGCAACATGAGCTGAATGGACGATAACACTGGATTTTATATATGTACCTACATATATACATGAGTACCATATAACATGCTTCTCTGATAAACATTGCTTATTTTATTACTTTTGTAATTCGCAAACCTTGTGCTTTTATTAAATTACTTATGTATGTCTATAATCAATGGGGTATTAATGTTTTAATTTGATAAATAAATAATAAAAAATACTTAAAAACCGAGTAGTTTCACCACTTATTTGCCATAGAGCACGTGTTTTGGTAATTATCAATTTTTCAGTCTCACTTAATGATTTTACTAAAAGCATCCCCCTACTTTTTATAACATACTTAGACTATGTTTTGTCTTGAAATCTAATTATTAAAACTGCTCACTCAAGATCTTGACAAAATCTATCGGCTCTTGAACCATGAATCTTTACGTTTTTTGAATAGTTACTTTTGCTTTTGAAGATTTAAGTTAGATATAATTTGGAAGACAAAAAGTCCAAATTATTGAAAGCAAATTGATGAGACTTTTGTTGTAAAAAATCCACAATAGATAATTGTTTCGACACACAGTCTGTGACTTTTTCAGACGAAATAATAAACGATTAGCTTTATGATGAAGATTTTTATATTTTACTATTATTTGTATTTACCTATACTTGTGGTACTTGAGATATTCAAAGTCCAGATCAAGATTTCTTAGGATAATACTTTTTTTTTTAGAAAAGTACCTAGTAAAGTCGTTTGTGTGATCCCTCTATAAATAAGTGTTAATTCACTAGAACCCTTCAATAAAGAAATTTGCAATGAATTTAGTGAGAATAACTGTTTGTAGTGATTTCAGTTAAAGTTGGTAAATTAAACACACTGTAGATACACGTGTGCCTACTGTACTTTGATTTGTAGTGTACAATTATTCTGAAAACCAGTTCGTATTGCAGAAGTTCCTACCTACCATTACATGTATTGTAGGTATTTAAGCATCTTAACCAAGTTGCATAACAACTTTTACTCAGCGTCAATGAAAAACCTGATTCAAAAAGAGGAAAGTAAATAATATCTACATCCATATTTGTATGGACGGACTACTGGACGAATAAAATGAGAAAAATAAGATTACAGTCGGCAAAATCGTGACTGCAGGTATCAAAAATAACCTAAAAAATACTATTCTACTTTCTCTGTACCTTTTTTCTTTCCGCTTGATTCCTGCATCTCCTCCATCACTTGACACTTTCCAAAGGCAACCACCAAATATCCTTACGTCTGACTCCTGTAACAACAAAGAAAAAATGTCGTGATATGACGCTGCTTCAGGCCTTCAATGAAAATGATCAATTTATTGGAAACCGCCAGCTTCATTCATTCATAAGAATTTTAAGGCGTTTGTTTGCTTTTGTGTCAAGTGTAAATGTTATGTAAACTTGTAAACAGGTTTTTGCATTGCATATAAGTACTGTAAATATAAAAAAGCTTGCATCCGTCTTTTAGTATATACTAAGTAGACGAAAACTGAAACAACAAATTTGCTTGAAGGTTGCTTAAAGACATCACATCAAGATTTTGTTTATTTTACTCTACTACAAATAAGTATATATGTAGATATACATTTTTGTTGGAAATTACGTAATACATAAGCAACAAAAACCTGAATCAGTTAGAAATTTGTTGGTAGGGGACGTTAATTGTTTTTATCTTTCTTGTGTTGTATTTATCCCCACATTTTATTAAAAATATCTTAAATACCTTTCATATTTATTCTGCATTTCTAATTTAACTTATCGTGCACAAATATCCATCACTGAGCACTGAGCAGTCTCTTAAAAAATCACAATTGTCCACTTATTAAAAAGTAATTGTCCAGGAATTAAAATGGCGCTGACCTGTTAGAAATATTCGTGTACACTAAACGTATAGGTATGTAGCTTTGTTTCTTTCCAAATGATTTCTCTCTTTTTGAAAAAACTGATAGATGGCAGTTAAAAATACTATTTTCGAGCTCGAAGGTAGAGGCGAAGTGTTAGAGGTCACTATGAAAGTCAAAGAAAAAAATTATTATTGAGTAGAATGAATGTTCGAGCTAGATACGAGAAAAGGATAAAATAACTCTATATTGCTTTCCACCAGCAGAACAGAAAAGAAAACGAAGATATAACGCCTGATTTTAAATAAAGTAAATAAAATTATTTTCAGAAAAATGGATCATTAATGTGAACCTATTAGAAATTTATTTATGTATTTAGATCAACTAAGAGTCTTCACGTTTTTGTCATAATTGGAATAATAACAATTTATTTTGGTCATTATTTCTTTAATTTTATCATTATTTTTAAATTTCCAATCAATAATCTTTTGCCCCAATACATATAGAACTTACTGCACATTATTACAAATACATACTCAATGATAAAAATGTAATCTATGTATCCATAACTGATAAATAGGTACGAGTTGATAACAGTTAATTAAAAGACTTCCTACGGTAAAATTTTCCTTTCTTATATACGTAACTACTATGTGCCTAGGTATGTATAGAATTATGTACGTGTCAATACGATTGTTATATTTTATATTTATTGCGATACCCATTTATTGTAGTTTGTAATTGAATGACAGCGTTTTAATTATTGAAGAGTTTCTTTATTAGGAGTAATAATAAAATTGAAAGATTTCCTCATAAAATCACACACAAAGAACGACGAAAAGGGTGTACTGCTAGGATTTTATCACGTTTTTATAACAGACTTGACGAATCCAAACAGATAAGGAAATGGGTCAAAGCGGTTGCCCCTGGATTGATAACGACGAGCAAACAAAACTATATTTTTTGAACCTTACGATACAAGCATGTGTGCATAGATACAAATATGTAATGTACATACATGAACGTGTATTACTCAAAATTGGAAATCTCAACAACCGACTTCTGATAAGAGCGAATGCTAAGGAGAAAAACGAATATTCACGCTATCAAAAGACTTGTAGCGTTTCATAAAACAAATATTATATTATGAAGAATTATTTATTAAGTATATACTGTAGTTATATATCTACATATCTATTAAAAATGAAGAATATTTACTGTATGAGAGATAAACGAGGTCTTGAAGGGTTTGGTGTCTTCAAGGCTTATTAAAAACACTGTAATTGAAGCCATTTCACAAAGTAATAGTTGGGGCTTAGCAAATAAATAACTTTATAAATGTGCTTTGGAATTTAAAGATACTTCAGAAAATGGCTGCAAAGTACTTAACCCCCTTTCAAAATACTTAAAGACACTTATACTGTGCCTGTAACTTTTTCAAAGATTTTGAAGCCATTATAAAATACCTAAGGCACTTTCACTGTGCTTGGAGTGTTTACAAAATGCTTGTTGCCCTTTCAATGAATTTAAAACCCCTTACAAATATTCCTAAAGTCCCTTTTAAAGTGTTAGAAGTACTTCAATGTTCTTATAAACTGTTTGAAGATATTTAAGAATCCCCGAGATTCTTTCAAAGAGCTTCAAGTCGTTCTCAAAGTGTTTGAAAGGTTCTTTAAGTGACTGAGGCCTTTTAAAAGTACTTAAAGTCATTACAACGAGTCTGAGGTCTTTTAAAAGTACCTGAAAACTCTTATAAAGTGTCTAGAGGTTTTTAAATATGTTTAAAGCCTTTACTAAATGCTTGGAGTCCATTTAAAGGACTCGAAACCTGTTTCAAAGTTCCCAAAGTTCCTTGTAAAGTGCTGGAAGTCCAATTCAAAGTACTTGAATGTTCTTATAAACTGCTTGAAGATATTTAAGAACTCTCAAGGTTCTTTCAAAGAGCTTCAAGCCGCTCTCAAAGTGCTTGAAAGGTTCTTTAAGTGACTGAGGCCTTTTAAAAGTACTTAAAGTCATTACAACGAGCCTGAGGTCTTTTAAAAGTACCTGCAGTCTCTTATAAAGTGTCTTCTAAATGTGTTTAAAGCCTTTAGAAAATGCTTGGAGTCTATTTAAAGGACTCGAAGCCTGTTTGAAAGTTCCAAAAGTTCCTTGTAAAGTGCTGGAAGTCCAATTCAAAGTACATGAAGGTTCTTATAAACTGCTTGAAGATATTTAAGAACCCTCAAGGTTCTTTCAAAGAGCTTCAAGCCGTTCTCAAAGTGCTTGAAAGGTTCTTTAAGTGACTGAGGCCTTTTAAAAGTACTTAAAGTCATTACAACGAGCCTGAGGTCTTTTAAAGGTACCTGCAGTCTCTTATAAAGTGTCTGGGGCTTTCTAAATGTGTTTAAAGCCTTTAGAAAATGCTTGGAGTCTATTTAAAGGACTCGAAGCCTGTTTCAAAGTTCCAAAAGTTCCTTGTAAAGTGCTGGAAGTCCAATTCAAAGTACTTGAAGGTTCTTATAAACTTCTTGAAGATATTTAAGAACCCTCGAGGTTCTTTCAAAGAGCTTCAAGCCGTTCTCAAAGTGCTTGAAAGGTTCTTTAAGTAACTGAGGCCTTTTAAAAGTACTTGAAGCCATTACAACGAGCTTGATGTCTTTCAAAAGTACCTGCAGTCTCTTATAAAGTGTCTGGAGCTTTTTAAATATGCATAAAGCCTTTACTAAATGCTTGGAGTCCATTTAAAGGACTCGAAGCCTGTTTCAAAGTTCCCAAAGTTCCTTGTAAAGTGCTGGAAGTCCAATTCAAAGTACTTGAAGCAATTTCAAAATCTCTAAGGATCTTTTAGTGTTTCAAACCTCTCTAGAGCTTTTTGAAGGTACCTGAAGTCCCTTTTAGAGTGTAGAACGATAAAATGTCTTTAAAGGTATGAAGCTCTTCTTGAAAGCATATTAAAAACAGGAGTAAAGAGGGGTAGTGGAAGACCACCAGGATATTTTTTATAATACAAATAGTTTTGGTTCAAAATAAGAAGCCTTCAGATTGAAGACCTAATGACGACGATGATCCAGTTACATTTTTCGTAATAAATCAGGACCCTTACAAGGATTCCTTAAATACCTTTCGTGCATATATGCCCTTATCCCTTTCTATAAAATATTTGAATGAATTTTAGTTATTAGTTTTTAGATATATTTTAGAAATAATTATCATTGCAGACATTTAATCATAATATAGGTAATTATGTACATTTTATGATGTCTATGGTACATCCACCCTGTGTTTTCTGTTAAGATGTTTAATGAAGTGCATCAGAGTCACCTTTTCTCGTATTATTAACAATGACTTCATCGCAGCATTATAAGCCTTACGCATACTATTCTGCACGCACTGGCTATTTGCGGTGACTACCAATTACCTTGTAACCGCAAACGAGGCTCGTTATTCAGCAATAAAATTTCCAAAGTGCAACGACCGATTAGCAAGTTCAGATAGTGCCGCACTGATAACGAAAATGTACGCATTAATGAGCGTGGAACCGAAGAATTTTCACGGAAAATTTATTAACACTAAATTTTGCGAAATATTCTGGTTGGTACCCACTCGTGAAATTGCTTTAAACATATTAAGCAAGTCACATCTTATGTACTTATTAGATTGCAAAACAAAAATTGTTGAAAATAGTTTTTAAGTAGATATCTTTAAATTGTAAGAGCACTGCGTTGTTTTTTCTCATTTAAAATTTTTGGTATCAGCTTTCTGTCTTCCTCTTTATCACTTAGGTACATTTGTATTTATGCATTTTTTTATTGTTTTTATTTATTTGATACGATTGTATAATACTTATGTACAAATAAATAAAAGTGAATTTCAATGAACTCTGCGCTCACTAAAGGTAATGGTGATGAATTGCACATGAAAGCAATGCAGTCAGTGGTTGGTGAGTCGAAGAGGCCAACGTGTTAGGTACCTAGCACCTACCAAAAATTGCGTTGCTGTTGCTACCGTTTTATTTATTACATATATATAATTAGCTAAACATACGAACAAACAGCACCGTCGAATGTGTTAAATAGTTAAATGTATTTCTTGCAAAATGTAAATTAAACGTGTTTACTGAAATTTCTTCTATTACGCACGGTCTTGCACAAGCGATAAACAGTTCGACAAACATTCAGGAAAGTTATTTCAGAATTCAAAATCGCAAGGCAATAATGTAATCAGCTACACAGGTAGATATTTACCTTCGCGACTGTATGGTACGTTTTTATGTACCATAGATATACTATGTACATACATACATACATGAAAAAAGGTAAGCGTTTTGTCTTATCTGAGGAATATTTTTAACAACCTATTCAATAACGCCACTTACTTAATTCTCAACATAATATTGTGTTACAGGTAGGTACATGGCGTAATATTTTACAATCCCCATGTTTAGGAAAATGGATAGGAGAGACGTTTTTAAAATCATACTCTTTATAGAACAAGGGAAAACTTCAGACCGAGTTCGGATCATTTCAATTGCTTGATTATTATCTATTCCAGTGTTCTAAGTTTTGGAGCTAAAAATTCGTTTTTTTCCATCAATACCCCACGAGATAAAATATTGATCATAAATAAATATAATTTCGTTGTATTACTAACAAAGTAACTAAATAATCCTGTTTACAACTGCTTGCATTTTATTTTATATAATATGAATGTGCAGTAGTACCTAGATTAAATTCCTCGCCAGTATTTAATTAATTAAAACTCACGCTCATTTCCCCACTTTGTTAAAATGAACATGTTTACTATTATATACGCCAAGTGGGGCCTTCAGTGTCCACTTCTTGCAAACACTCCAACAGAGTTTTATTAAAGTTGCTTTTGCTCCTATGGACACAACCACAACACTGCCTGCCAACCTATCTACACACAAATACACTTCACACACGTTTATAGATGCGTGTATGTGTGCATGTACCTAACTGGCAAACAAGCGGTCCAGTTTGCCTTGGATCGAAAAGCCACGGAAGTTGTTGCAGTAATGCAGACTTTACCCACACACACACAACAACACTTAGACATCATCAAAACAAAAGTCAAGTTGGTAAACATTAGCAGAAAAAGATCTATGTACGTATAATATCAAAGAAGAAAAACAGAACAGAAGAACCTTCATAGTGTTGCAAAAATGGCAAAAAAGAACACCTGCTATGGTGTCGAAAATTAGCATTGTAACTGTCGATGGCTATGTTGAAATTGATAGAAATTATTGGATACTTCATATTGACCATTTTGGAGTCTCTAGTAATTCCAAAAGTTTTGATCCAGAACAAAAATCGTTGAAAAGTAGCTTTCAGAAGCTTCTCGCCATCGTACTACTGCAAATATGGGTGAAGATTTCCAAGAGGATATAATTTTTTATCCTGAGTTCATAAATGGGAGGAGATAAAGGGTTGGACATTTCAGGTTGGTCGTTTTAGGGTCTTTAATAATACCAAGCCAAAAGCTACTGATAACAGGACTTTCCAAATGTTTTTTTTTGTCATTGTGCTCCAATTCCAACGTTAATAAGTTGGTAATTGTATTTTACGTTCATAAAACTGCAACTTGTAAGAATTAAATACCTCAGACTGGTTATTTTGGAGTCTTTAGTAATACTTAGTCAAAAACTATCGAAGACAAGACTGCAAAAGTTTTTCGTCATTGCGCTCCAATTTCCAACATCAGTAAGTTGAAAAATGGAGTCGTGAGTTTCTAAAAAGAATTTCTTATGAATTTCGCGTTCATAAAACTTCAAATTGTATACATTGAAAATCCCAGAATGGTCATTTTGGGATCTTAGGAATTCCAGGATAGAAACTGTTACAAACAAGACTTTCCAATATATTCTGTCCATTGTGCTTTAAGTTTTTCAAACAATCGTAGCATGGAAATTAAAAATTGTTCTGAATTTTATGTTTAAATATGAACTAGGTACCTCAGAATGATCATTTTGGGATCCTTAGTGCCTAATACCAAGACAAAAACTGTAGAAAACAAGACTTTCCAAAAGATTCTCGCCATCGTGCTCCAATTTCCAAACTTTAACAGCTAAGTTGGAAATGCAGGCCTTGGGTTTCCAAATAGAAAATTTCTTTTAAGGTCGATTATACGCAATGTTATTGGGCAAGACCTTTGACTAATCTGTACTATTTACAAATAATACCATAGCTAGATCAACAGTTGGTCCGCCTCGTCCTCGTCCGTTCTATCAGCGAAGAAACTTTCGCTAATAACAGCGACGACGATGGACGTTCGTTCGTACGGACTGAAAGAAGACACGGTGTGCTGTTTGAGTTTGTTGTTAAGTATGTATGGCTACTATAGAAACCGCTAAACTAAAATCGTACCATGTAATCGTTCCACTTTCCGTTTAAAGAAAGTTTTAGAGAAAGTGAACGTGTATCATAATCTGTTTACAGTCGATTTCGTACATACATATAAGAAACGAATGCCTTCACACACTTAAATATATCGCGTATACGAGGAGGTTTCAATAAAGTTTCAGGTCTCTTCCAACAGGAAGAAAAATTGATATGGTGTCAACCACAGATGAACAGACTTTGACATTAATGATGGTGAAAGATTCAAAGTTATGGGGATGTTCGTTAATTATGTGAGGTGTTTGTCTTCTAATTTGGATCCCTCTTTCCTCTTAGTAAGATGTAGTGAGACCCTGCCTCATCCCCCTTACGTGAGATTTACCCTTGGAAGAAAGGACATTATAACAATTCCTCCCTCTCTTTAAACAAGAATTTACAGTACTTTGCTGCACTTCTTCCTTTCAATTTTGAGCTCAAAAAATTAATTAACATTCCCCAATAAATTCATTAGTTTTATCTTAATTGTCTTTCATACACTTTTGATAATAAAAAAACTAGATTATTTCGCTGGCAATGAAAAATGAATACATCTATCTTGAGAAACTGTTTTCTAAAGATAGTCTTAAAGAATTTCACTTTCTAATGATATTTTATCGATTATTTCGAAACAACTCCTCGTATGTCGCTGTTGCAAGGCAATTCCTCGACGAAATCAAAAGTGATAGTTTACTAAAAATGGAAATGGTTTCAGGAAATGGCTGGATAGGCTCGTGAATGCAAATATATTCTCTGTTTCCTACTACTCCCGACAGGATATGATTGAACGATTTTTTTAAATAGTAATTACCAATGCGTAATTGTAATTAAACAGAAACGGCACTCGAAGGAAGAATTACTTTAATTGATTATTGAACAAGAGTCGAGGAAGTCGACTTGTTCCTTAGAAACCACTGCGTTGGTGAAAGGATTAGAAAATAATGTGGAAGTGAATGAATGCTATTTATTTATAACGAGTAGATAAATAAGTAAATACGATACCAATTCACGCCAAAATCGTATTGAAGTTTCAGTAGTAGACACATAGATACATATGTAATTATTCTGAGAATGACCTTATTTTGTATAAGGAAGAAATCAGTAAATTATTGTAAAGGCTGCATCCTTGTTTTGTATTCCGTGGATTTAGTTACATCAACTCAACAATGTAGCTATTTATTTAAAATCAAACGGACAAATTCATGAAGCAACCAATGACACTTTTATTGTCTCTATCCTTTGTGTTTTTAAGGACAAGTTCAGGGAAATGATTCAGTGCCGAACCGTTTAGGACAATACATCTAAATTGAAAATAATGCAGTAGACGTCATGTAGCTTTTTCTCTTTTAAAAGCTCACTAGTGTTTAAGAAAATTGAAAATAACTTTTCCTTTATTTAGGGATATCATTACAATTTTCATTTTAGTTAACTCATATAAAAGGAGTAACCCCACAGAGCAGTCAGTTGTGTTAAACAGTTTTAGAATTGTTTTGTTAAAAACTGTGATACCTTTAATCTCTTTTTAAACTTTCTGGTTATTTTTATCACCGCACTAAGAACAGGTGTTCAAGTTTTTATTAAATTCTCTTTATCACATCCATTTGAAAAGTTTGGATAGTCACGTTTTGAAATTCACAGATATTTTTTATTTAAACTATTTATCAAACACGTATTTTTTAAACTTCAGTATTAAATATTGTTATAGTCAAAGCCATTGTCAAATAAATGATTTTGGTCAACTTTGACGCCTCCTAATGGAATCAAAAAACGTCCATATTAATTAATTTTTTATAAGGACATTGAATTAATCCGGGATAGTCCATCCCGAAGGATAAATTTACTTATTTGAAAACTAAAACAACGTTTAGAAAAATTTCAGTTTCTAATTCGTTTGATGTAAAGATCTAAAAAAGTTTTATAGATCGATAGATTCCTGGTCATCTTTGCAAGTAACCGTTCCGCTATTTCCCGTCTGGCTGCTGTTAGTAGCTGAAAGAGTGAATGAAAGGGAAAGAGAATCCAGACAATTAAGTGCTTTTACGAGTTGTGCAGCTCGTGACTGTCGTTTGTTAGATACCTCAAGCGCAGAATTCATTTCACTTTCTTTTGCGAATCATCAAGCGTGATGTTCTACGCATTGTTGGATTGTTTGCGCCTTTCAACAACGTCACACCGACGACGACGACGACGACGACGAAGGAGATTCGCGTTTAATAACGACGACGAACAATAAATTGGCCTAACGAAATGGCTATTCATACAACTGTGCATAAATACATACATTCATACATATTTGCAACTGTATATTATATACTGTAGGTATGTATCTAGTATCTTCTTTTTTATGACTAGCATTTATTTAAATAATGTTATTGCAATTTTATTAAAATTTGTCGTTCGGACAAGCCACTGATGATCTCACCGAAAATATCCTTGTACGTGTGCAAATACGAGCAATATATCGAGTTAAAGAACCTAACAGGAAATTTTGAACGTAAATAACTACAATATTAAGTAGTTATAGGTAGTTACACATATACAGCGAATGAGGGAATCGTATGAATAATTTGATTTAATTAAGGCAAGTATTTAGCAGATTTTTGCTTTCCAATTACGAGAATATCAAAAACATCATTCAGTCCGTCACAAGCTTTAAAATTTAGTTTGAATACTATTTTATTGGACAAGGTGAGGATGAACGTTTAAATTAAAAAAAAATAGTATCTCACTATTCCAAATAAGGAGGTTCGTCCATGTCAATCAGGAAATCCATAATATTAAGTAGTTTACCATTGCCTGTCCAAGGAGAAAGGTAGGAAGAATCCTTTAACCTTACCTCTCTCTGTTTGAACTTAACGCCGGTTGCTAGAACATTCGAAGGCAACGTTAAACTCTTCTTTATAATACTCGTATTATTATATTAAATTATGCTTCCTATATCCTCGTCTGATTTAGTAACACAGGAAACATAACAATTGTTGTTGACAGATAAATTATTAATTTTAATTTGTCTTAAAACAATGACATTTCCAACTAAATACGTGTAAAAAACATTAAGTACCTCTACAACTACACATAATGTATCTTATGCCTCGTTTGGAGAAGAAAGCCATTAATGAACCCTTCCTGTTTCTAAATTGTGAGATGCCCGGTTACGTTTCCTTTTCGAGACTCAATTGGACTCAACACAAAGAGTCTACGGAGTGAGTCTCAGTCAGATAAACGATATCAACTAAATCAAATACATACATAATAAATTTACTTCTCACACACTGTATATGTAACTATGGTCAGTTTACAACACATACGTGTACTAAATATGTACATATAACGGTTACCACTCTTACATAGGAAATATTAGGTGGGCACATTTATGTATATGTATGTATAGTGGAGAACATGATCTTGGGAACGGTACATTTTTGATTAATTGACTACCCATTTACGAACAATCAAAAATCCCTACTGAACAAGAAATTCTGGTGGTCTACTCTACTACTATTTTATTTGTAGCTTAAAAGATTGTTTCCCATTAAATTTGAGTTTGTTTACAATACAACATGTTTTTATTTGTAAATTTGTGTACATTTCGCTATCTGTTTTGAAGGCATAAAAATATTGTTGTGTGTGTTGTAGAACATGTACATAAATAATATTATTATATTCGTACAATGTAATATTTGTAATAGGTCTTCAGAATCAGTCAAAGGTTATCTTCTTTCTGTTCAACTTAGTCATTCTTCAAAAGGAGTGAATTGCAAGAAAATATAAATTTAAAGTACTGGATACTTTAAAATCATTTATGTAGGTGAGGATGATAATAAAAGAAATTAGAAAAATCTGCTTTGGGGTGGTTATTTTCCTATCAAACTCAATTTATTTCCCGCAAAAATGCATCAGTTCCATTAAGATTGATTTTATGGATTTTTGTCCTGTTAATCAATAAAATTGTTCCATATTTTTGCAAGTGGATAAATATCCTAAACACCCCATTAAGCAAATTAAAAGGAAACTCACAGCTCTGACTGTTTCATCCAATCTCCTATACACAATTAATAACGAAGCGCTTATTTTCTTACAGTTCATTAATTGTTGAAAAACCTTTTACATTATTCATACACATCCACTAGTTTACTACACACATACACACAACTATTCATACATACATACATACATATGCATAGAAATGACCTTTAAACCGACAGGAAAATATGTTCTGTAGTCTGTACAGAATACAACGTACTAGGTACAACGAAGACAACTACCATTTTATACATTTTATATGATATATAATGCTAAGTTGTTTTATCCAATTGACTGGGTGCGAGTACCTACAGATGTATGTATGTAGTTGTTTAAGTGCGAGCGAGAATACGAACACACACCCATACAAATAATATCATGTTAATCACGCTATTCTTTTATCTGTGGTCAGGCGTGTGAGACAGGTTACGAATTTGAATACACTTTAAAAAAAAGTTGAATCGAACGTGTCCACCACAAAGGAGGAGAAGAGGAGGAGGAACAGCGATTACTAATTAATTAGACGATTTAACGGGAAATGATTAGACCCACACCAGCAAATTTTAATAAAACGAATTCACTAACTTATAGGTACAAGTCACGTAACAACACTCTCCATAGATGCTATTACTAATTATGTATTATAGTACTTATTTGAAAATGTTTACATACATAAGAGAATATTAAACAACAAATTATAATATACGGTAAAATTCACTTATTATAGACTGGAGGCTGTTCTTAAAGAGCACTCGGGTCTGAATGTTCCAAAAAAACTCAAATACAGTTGAACTTCGATAACTCAAATGACTATATGTAACGTAAAAGCTTCGAGGTATCTGTATGTGCTTATTTTTTGTAAATAAGCATTTGTGTGTACTTATTCCATGTTAGAGATAGGGGTTGTTCATAAAATACGTCACGCTAAAATTAGCTTTTTTTACCCCCTCATCCCTGGTTGTCACGCTGTGTCACACTTTCTGTGACCCCCCTGTAAATATTACGTCACAAAAACTACCCCCTCCCCCCCACCCGAACATGATAAATTTTGATTGATAATACACAAATTTTGATAGTTAAAAATATTTATTTTATTTTCATAATAAAATTTAAATCAGCAGATAATATCTTTTTTCAATGCACCACTTTAATAATTGTTGTATAATTTATTCTGTCTACGTACTGTTAGTTGATGAAAAAATGAAAAATGCACTCACAAAATTTATTGACCGAAACTTGACAATAGTTTTGTCACACTATGACTTCTTGGTGCTTAAACCCTAGTTGGGGATGAAAAGAATATAACAGTGGTGAGTTATTTATCTCTAGTTGTTCATTAATGAAATTACGACAATTTTTATTTTTATTAATTTCTAGTGTTTCTAATAAGGTCAGTTTATACAAAGTATTTGGAACTCTTTATTGAACTTATGTTCATTTACAATTATGTGCTTAGCATATCACACGAATTACATAATAATTTATATACTCCTAATTGACTTTATCTTTATTATTTTTAATGAATTTTTCTAAATTATTATCTGTCTTAATTAAAACATTAATACTACATTTGTTAAGTTCTAATTTAAATTTTCTTTGAAATTGGACGCATGTAGATAAGTAATAGTTTTAAATTTAATTTGTTTTTTATAGGGTATATAGTTTTAATAGTATCTCTATATTTAATTTTGTTTAATATGTAATCTATGATAATGGGATTGTATTCGTTTCGAAAGCTATATTTTTAATTAAATTTAATTATTTTTGGTAAGTTTGTGTATTTATTTATTCATTTTTTATCAAAAGGCAAAGTTTTTACATTATTAAGGGATTCCCCCAAAAAAATCGACTTATCGAAATTGGGGCCAAATATTATCTTCGAGTTAACAAGATATTCGATTCGAGACACGTATTATCATAGTTGATGGTTCGACTTATCGGCGTTCGAGTTATCGCAATTTGACTGTATGAATATAATTAAGTTAATTTGTTGTTTTTGTGTTTATTTTGTTCTAAATTTTTTGTAATTATCTACATTTGTATCAATTATAATAACAGTGAACATATATACAGAATGTTTTTTATGTACTTTCTCTTCTTGCTTCCATGAAAGTTCAGTTCAGTAACAGCGACATTAAGATGCAATTTACTTTCTCTTTCGATAAGTTTACGTCTTTTTAAAGACCTCTAATTTAATGGCCCATGAGAAAAACTCCAAGATTTAGGCATGTTTCTAATAAAACTTTGTGTCTGACAAATTTAAAACTAGGTACATAAATGCATTCCGTTCAAGGTTACTCTCCTATTTTAATCATCATTTCTGGCTTTAATTATAATTTATTATAATATATGTATTAATAACGTTTATTACATTGCTACTTAACGATTGGTTATCTATCTATTAAAAATAACGTTTTATTTTTCTGTAGAACACAGAAAAAAAAACTATTTTAAAACAAGAAAATATATTGCTTTGAAGATATTTACTCATTTTAAATAAATAAATACTTCTTTTTAGTATTTTGCTTTGTTTTAAGAAAACAAGAATATTTCCTTCAACACTTTTATTTACTTACTGCAATTGATTTAAAGAAAGAATTTTTGTTTTGAAACAAATTTATACAGGTTTCGATCGAAGACTAACTCTGTTCTTAAAACAAGTCAAGGAACTACTTGAAATGAAAATGTTTCTTTTGCTACAACTTTTTGAATGGTTTAAACAAAAAGTAATTTCTTAATTTTAAAACATTTCTGTTTTTAAACAATAAAATATTAATTCTATTCAAGTAGCCGAAAACTAGATTGGATAAAGCACTTCTTCGAAACAAAACAGTTCTGCTTTCGATAAAGCATTATCATTTCATTTTAAAGAACATTTTCTTTAGTACAAATATATGACGCTTTGATGAGCTCCACATTTGTCTCCCGTTTCGATTTTCAATATATTGCGTCATACGTTAATGAACTATCAGTGTAAAGTGAGTTGTTGGTGCACAATAAAATTTTCTGAAAAAGCAGGGGTATATTTTTATAATAAAATGGAAGAATTTTTAAATAAAATTGGCTTTGGAGAAGCATTTGCAAGTAAGTACCCATTAAAATACTTAATTTTTACGAATTTATTTATTAATTATATTTAAAATAGAAGTATGAAATAATGCAAAATTTTGCATGGTAAATATGTAATAGAGCCGCAATATTAGAATCAAGTTTTTAATTCATTCTGCATCACGTTATCTGCTGTATATAGGTACATAAATATCTACAAATCAATTTTATCCACAACGAATCCTCAACGAAGTAGTAGTAAAATAAAACTGTTTTTTAAATAGCAGTAGGTATCTACAATTTAGCAAAACTTGTAAGCCCGCTTTCTCTCGATTAAGAAAAAATGGCCACTACCTACTGCTATTTGAAAATCGTTTATTGTGGATTGTATATGTATAAAAAAGGTTATCTATGATAGAAAATTTACACTTTTCGCAAGTCGATTTTTTTATGATGAGAATCGTTTGATCGATAAACCAAGAATTCTAGTTTTGATTTTAAATTAAAAACAATAATTTATATTACAGCTACTGGAATCATTTGGACTAAACAACTTCTTATCAAAATGGCAAACTTGAGCAATCACTACGTTACAATAAAGAGCTTATATAAGGTCGAATCAGTAAATGGAAGTAAAGTTCTTATCATGGATAAAAATAAAAAGACGCATTTTCCAGTCATGATGCATACACTCCCTACTGGTGAATCATACGTAACACTAAAATGTCTTAAGCTATTTTTTTTAGTTCCTTTCATACTATTGTTCATGTGTGTATCGTTGTCCTTTTTATTATTTTATATTCAATAAAGATATGTTACAATAATCACATCTTATTTATAAACCATTCCATTGATTTGTAAAATTGCTTTATTATTAAAAATAAAAAATTAAGAGAAAATTAAATTTTCAAACAAATTTTTGTTATTTTAGTATAAAAATGTTTCATGTTTAATACAAACATATACCGCTTTAAACTCAAATATTAATCGAGTTTATTATGAAGAAGTACCATCTTAAATGGAAACATCCGTTTCTTGTGTTGAAGAAAAATATTATTTTTTCCAAGCCCGCAAATCTTATTTTAAGAAAACGAAATTGTTGAAATCAGTAGATGAATATTCTGTTTAAAGGAATACATTATTCAAACGAAGAAATATTATGGTTTTCGTAAGTAAACTCTTTTCGCTTCAAACATTGCTGTATTTAACTGAAAGTATGTATTTTTAAATGAAACGCAGCATTTGATTACCATTAAAACTTTTAAACTCTTTATTCAAGAAAATATTTATTTGCGTATATATGAAACAAAGATTTTCTTGAATGAAGTGTATTTTATTCACATTAAATATATTCTTTTTCCCGTGAATGTAGATTCATTTGACGTACTTTAATGATCATAAAACTACAATGATTCTTGTTATTTATGTGGACTTTTACTCGTACCTAAAGGCAATAATTTAAAAGGTACATTCAGGAAATTTATTAATCTTCAGGTAATTGACAGGAACCTTATAAAATCGTGTTAATTACCATGGGAAACTTTCTTAATAAAAATATAAGTAAGTTAGGTTCCTTGTTAATGAAGATGGCCTTACTCTAGCAGAGGGGTGGTTTTAAGGAATGTAAAGTGTTTCTCTTTTATGTAATATGCACCCTTTTCGAAAAGAGAATTCTTTGAATTAAAAAGTTTTCATGAGATTTTCCACCCCATTTTGAGCTCACGTAATTAATTGTTATTTTTAAAGTATATATGTGTGTATGGTCGTGTTTAATAAAATCTTCATCCAGTATCCAATTTGTTTCTGTCCCTGTATTCTAAAACCGATGATCATTTTCGAAAAGAAAGTCCTTAACCAGATACTAGACTCTCCTTATAAAGCTTCAGATTTTATACTGCATCAGGCATCACCATTGCAGGCATGATAAATTTCTCATTTTTATCAAACTGATGTGTGTTCAGAACTTACACGTACAGCAGCATTTAAACGAGAAAGTCTTGGAATACCTTTTACCTACAGCTGCTTTTCAAACTGAGTATTCTACGTATCTTAAGAACTAAGTACTGAAGTAAATTCTTACCAACGGGGCACAATCTCTCTCCTTAACCGATAAATTAAATTAAATCTCCTAATTTTGTACATTATATAGTTAAATTACTTAATAGCTTCATTGATTCATTTTTTTTTAAGAAATCCAACTTATTTTCAGTGATTATGTATTTTTGGTATGGTATAATTCTAATGGGTCCATAATTAGATACTTTGATTTCCACTCTTCGTATATTTTTATTTTTGTAGTGTCGTGTCAGAAAAGTTGTGACACCACAGGACAGAGGTTAGAGTTATGTATGTGAGATATTTCAATTTACTTTCCAAATCCGATTCAAAATTATACAAGCCACCAATACAAAAGCTGATTAACATTAAACGAAGTATTTTAAATTTTAAATTCGGCCTTCCTGTACAATAAGTGCGTTCTGGCTACCCAACAAGGAGGAATACATTAAATACTTCCAAGGAAAGCTGCTAACATGACAGCATTAAAAGTTTATGAGTGAAATTCCCTCACGAATTTATTATCGACAACGTCCAATAATTTACTTACTGTTACGTAGAAAATACCCAAATAAAAATATTGTATGTACCTACATAGTACCTACGTAAATTTAATGATAGAAGAATTTTATAGCTAGAGATATTGTGTCCAGTAACGGGATTAAACTATATTAAAATATAAATTCTCAACAACAAACATTTTTATTAAAAAAACTTTTGGCGGTTTAATTTTCTTTAAAAGCGAAAAAATATTACAGTCACTGGTTTTATTAATGAACGGTTTCTTAGTATATACGTATGTACATAGGTACAGAGCGCCAACATTATTTATGGTTGAGTAATTCAAACCATTTACAATAATATGCTCTTTTATTATTCATAGCAGCGGTCGTTTGTTCGATTGCCAAGTGAAGAAAACTGCAATAAACTCCTGCAATTTAATAGAAAATTGCCTCATGGATATATTTTAGTCGACAAAAAAAACACCGCCTTGCACTCGTTCATATTATAACATAACAATTCGCACTTTCATAGGAAACTTTTAATTACATACCTGATTTTTTAATGGTAATAAAGAAAATGAAGAAAAATTTATAACAGAGGGGAGAAACACTTTTCATTATTAATTAGGGTGCAAAAATAAACCACAAAATTTTATAGAAAATTATTAGAAGTCAAGAATAAGAACACAAGCTTTCAAGGATTATCTAGCAATTAAGAGAAGAGAAAGATGTTTTAAACTATGGCAAACTTTGGCAATTATAAAAGTCACGGTCTAAACCACATCTATGTGTCCTTAACGTCCCTTCGGATGCATCATCAATTAACTGAAAAGTATTTCGATGGAAATATTCTTAACATTGTCATCAAATTTCACTTTATGGTCATCACATCCTAAAGCATTCTTCATGAATATCGAATATGTGACTGGGTTCGTCCTTAACATCAATATCATTGTCCCCAAGTCCTCGATCGTCATAAAGGGGATAAAATTCGCCATCAACACCTTCTGGGAGGAAAAATCAACGTCCTCCTACAAACAACCCCTTACACTTTTTGTGTATGCGGCGCATTATGAACATCATAACGTATCTTTATATGCATACCCAAATAGGTACATATGTACATAACCGCGTATGAGTGCATGTTCTATGTATGTATCTACATACACATACATATGTAAGTAGATGTTTTGTCTGTGTAACATTGAGTGGTCAATGGCCTGCGGTATATCGAGGCCGATGTAGTAGTATACGTACACATTTATCCATACACAAACACATATGTGTATTACATACATGCATACATACGAAAGTATGCATTCACGTAGTCGACACTTTATTATACGTACAGATACACACACCAGCGTACGCAATCTCGCGGTCGCGGCTCATGCGACAGAACGACAACAAGGATCGAGAAAGCCATGGAGGCCGACACGTCATATTATACGCGTATGTTGCATGTGTGTGTGTGATTTTATGTAATGTTTTACGCGCTTTTCGCGGTTGTTTACGATTTTTTTTATTGTGGGTAAACCAATAACAGAAACGGCATCAGAAACTACAATACGTACTTACAAGAACCGTTGGTTTTATATCATATCTCCACAACAGATCTGGAAATTAGTTGAGAAAAATGTGTTAGGGTCCTAAGGACATTTTCATATTAATAACAATTGTCCTATCGGAAGGACTTTTGAAAGGCTGATACGTTTTTCTGCAAGAAGAATGGCGATGTTCTTTCACCAGATCTTAGAAGGTTTTAAATATGATCAAAATTATGATAGGACTCTTAGTCTCATCAAGCGAACCCAAATAACTAAACTGAGTCATTAAGTAAAAAAATTTATTTTAATTTCAAGAAATCTTAAGGATATTTTGATATCAGAGCCAGTTGTCTGCCAGAAGGGCTTCTGAATGGCCCATACGTCGTTCTTCAAAGAAGGACGATTATGTCCTGCCAGCAGGTCGCAGTTCAACCTCAGCACTGGTAGCAAAAAAATCTTGGAAGGTTCTAAATGTAATCAAAATTATGATGGGACTCTTGGTCCCATCAAACGAATCCAAATAACTCAATTGAGTCATTAAGTAAAAAAATTTATTTTAATTTAAAAGAAATCTTAAGGATATTTTGATATCAGAGCCAGTTGTTCTGCCGGAAAGGCTTCTGAATGGCCCATACGTCGTTCTTCAAAAAGGACGATTATGTCCTGCCAGCAGGTCGCAGTTCAACCTCAGCACTGGTAGCAAAAAAATCTTGGAAGATTCTAAATGTAATCAAAATTATGATGGGACTCTTGGTCCCATCAAACGAACCCAAATAACTCAACTGAGTCATTAAGTCCAAAAATGAATTTTAATTTCAAGAAATCTTAAGGATATTTTGATATCAGAACCAGTTGTTCTGCCGGAAAGGCTTCTGAATGGCCCATACGTCGTTCTGCAAGAAGCACGATGATGTCCTGTCAGCAGGTCGAAGTTTAAGTATTAGTAGAAAAAAATCCTTAGAAGGTTTGAAATAAAACGAAATTTTTATATGACTTTCAGTTCAAAGGAAGCAACAACGCTACTCAACTGAGTCATTTAGTTAAAAAACCAAATTGTAAATTTTTAGAAATCTTAAGAACATTTTGATATCAAAGGCAGTTGTTGTCCTGCCAGAAGGGCTTCGTTCTGCATAATTTGTTGGGCACTCAACTGAGTCATTTCCATCCTGCTGGGCTGATAGGTCAATGTACATAATATACATTGTATCAAAATGATTATTGATTACAAGAAGGTCGTCGTCGTCATTGTCGATAATGACAGTTGCAGTAAATTTTTAAGTTCACTTTAAGATTTTATCATTCATTCACCTTTTTACTGACACCCAAACGTGAGGGTTACAATTTGACAAAACAATACGATTAAATTTCATCCCTCTATTGATAAGGTTTAATTAATAATTGATTAAAAATACTAAATACAAATTACAATGGAGTAGCTTTCCCATCAAAGGATTCTTATAAAACATATATAAGTGGGTGAAAAATCCTTACTTGATAATTCAACATGACTGAACTTTCGAAGAAAATAAATGGTTTAGCTGTTATCACAATTTTTACATAACCACGACACTGTTAAGAGCAATTTTTTCTTCATTAATTTCACAACCTTCCTTCCAACCATAATAATTATTTCATTGATATATCTTACGAGTGAAGTAAGTGATTGTAAGCTCGAGCTTGGTGCCCATTCATCGAGACCAACGCAATTTATCGTACGAATTTCGAAACAGTCCTGATTTTTAAATATCTACGTTTCAGTATATATGTATGTAGATAGTAGATAGGCATCTAATATGAAATTCTAATCGTTCAGACTCGATAATAATGCAACTGGATATACTTGATGGACAGACAGGGGGAGAGAAAGAGATCCAACACTTAAATAACATACATACTTTTATACAAAACTGATTGGTGAATGATGTCCTGCAAATCACGTGTACTGACTGCGACTGTACGTAAGGTCTCCTCGACGATTTATGTATACTATGTAATACGATTGCATAAATAACACACGTGTATACGTATGTGTAATACTGTATTTGATGTGCATGAATGTAGATACGTACGTATATGTATTTGTATTGGTAACACGTTGTATAATTTGTCGAAGATAAATAAGTGTCTGCACACATATGTATAAATAAATACATACTCATTAATAAATAAAATATTATAATATAAAAATATATAAATTTTATGTAACACCAGTAAGGGGTAGTTCATAACGTTCGCGTATAAGGGGGGTTGGTTCGACTTATCGACGTTAGATGATGGAAGTTTAAACTGTATTTAATTTCCCAGATAGTTCGTAAATAAATACATCTTTCTGTACGTTATAAGTGAGTTTTACTGTATTAGTGTTGTAGATATTCACATTCACAGATATAATTGATAATGGGAGGGTCACAGGTTAGGTTAGGTTGGGTAAGGTAATGTAATTGCGAACATACCTTCCTAACAATCATATATTATGTATTTAAAAATAAAAATGTGACATTTATAATTTATTATAATTCTAGGTATTCATTTTGTCCTTGCCAAAGAAATATACAGCGTGATGATAAAGTTTGGAACAAAACCCATAACTTTCATAGTGAACGATTTTTTAAAAACTGCCGAGACAGGTCGATTCTGTTACAGATGATTCATTTGTATACAAGGTGACCAAGAAAAGCTGGACAGCCAATATGAAACATCCTGTATAGTTTTCCATATTCGGATGAAGCGTTCTCTTAGGAATACACTCGTGTAAGATTTAAATGGGTCTATCTCAAAGAACAAACGAATTAAGACCATTTGTATTAAAAAATTATTTAATGTAATCTACCTAAATATACATATATAAAATGCTAATGTTCGTACGTAAAGACAGAGTTTTCTCTATCTCTATCTACTCCAATCAACTTCCTGTTAGGGTGGTAAATACCCCTTGGTCTCCAGGTGGGAGTAAGGGAGTTTGGTCGCGGTGGGTGGAAGTGGGTGGTTGTAGGTGGCAGAAAGATGAAAAGAAATATTTCTGTCCTTTTTTTTAAGTCATAAGGACTTCCGAAAAGATCTCAAAATTTCTCAAATGATCTAAAAAATTCTAAAATGAGCGCAAACTGTTATTATCGACTTAGAATGTTCGAGAAAGTTCTAAAAATTTCTTGAATGATCTAGAAAGTTTCAAAAAGTGTACATCTACGTTTCAAAGTGATGTACATCTTAATATTCTAGAGTGTTCTGGTACCTACTAGGAATTTCGATGTTCGATGATATATAAATCAACATTCAGTGACTTTTTGTCAGTTAAATTGTGTTTGCAGTCGCGTGAAGATCAATTGGAAACAAGAGCAAACAGTGACTAAAAAAAATGAAATGTTTAATGGCCGAATAAGTCTCTCAATATCTACGTTATCTATGATATAAATCTATAATATCTACGTTAAAAAATAGATCCTTACATATTTTTTATACCATTAAACATGTGATGTATTTTAACCCGAGCAACTCGCCGGGTTTCACTGCTAGTTTTTTATAAAAGAATTGTCACCCACCAACAATTTGCCACTCGGCATTTCTTTAAAGATCGCTCACTTTGAATTTTGTTCCAAACTTTATCATCACGCTGTATAGGTGCATAATAAATAATTAAATTTTCTGATGTACTGAACGTCCTACTAATAACTCAAATATAATAGTAATTAATTTACAATAACTGACATGGAAATACCTGAACATAAACATACGAGTATAATAGCGATGATACACCTAATGATTAGTATGTATGTATTTATTGCGTAAAATTGTGAATAGTTTTTTTCACCTATCGCAATAAATTCAATGCCATTGATTTTTTGAAAAACCTCTCAGTGTTCTAGGTTTTATTGAACGATTTCTAGCAAGCAATTTAGATAAAACTTTTTATCTCTACGTATCTGTATTATTAATCATTTATGTATTTATAGGTGTTACAGTTTACTTACTTACTTTACACATCCAGATTTAATAAGTAAGTACATCGTACATCCTTTACTAAGTATGTATATTTAATTAAATAATTACATATATGTAAGTAAACAGTGAAGAAAACGAAAAAAAAAGATAAAGTTATTATAAATCTACATATTTATGTATGTCGTATTTTTATTTAAATTGATTCGCGGATTTGTTTAATCACTTAATATTATTGATGAGCCTAGTATATACATATTATAGGTATGTCTATGTAGGTATACATATATACACGTACCTAATGTGAATATGAAAGTTATTCGTCGTTCTTTTTTTCTGCGGCGAAGGTTTTTGCATTTTCATAAGTTTCTATTTCTAATTAGGTCCTGGATTCTATTGAATCGAAGGCCTTCCAGATTATTATGTTAATATAGTCTGTTTTTTGCGTAAACGTTTCGATTAACATTATATCGACACCGAAGATGACATAAACCAGAATTATATTACTAAAAACGATTTAATCAGCGGCTGTCTTCTAAATTCTCCTGATTAAAATATAATAAATTTAACGATTATTATAAAAATAAGAAAAAAATGGGGCGAGTAACGTTCAGTACCAAAAGTTTTGGGTCTGTTATGTATTAGGTACATAAAGAAACTACAAGTTATTATTAACAAATCAATAGTTTATAATCTATTAATTATGAATATGTTGCTTAATCATCAAAAGGTTCTTATTACCATTTCCATAATTAATTATTTTAACTTGAACATACTACATGACAGACAAAAAGTCAAGAAGTCGTAAACTATCCATGCTATGGGATAGTTAAAATAAATTAACAATTAAGGAAGTAATTGAATAATGCTAATGACATACGCAAATTAGCAATTATTTTACGTGATGTTTAAATCAGTAGATACATTTATAGAAAGGTAAGTACAAGAGATGGACAAAAAAGCGAACCGAAGGTTGCTCAAGCTCGTGGTATTCCACTATTTATTGTGTATAAATAATATACAGTACGTATTATGGTAATAATAGTGCCATCGTGGAGGCGTCAGTTCTTGACATCAATCAAGTATATACGTATTATAAAAACTACATTTTTTTCTTCTTTACACAAAAGTGACGCATTATATTTCAAGTAAAATACTAGACACTCGAAAATATTTTTTACAGGCGATTATAAAATAATGAGTGTCCACGTCTAGTTTTTCTACTACTACGTACACACTTTAAAACAAGTAGACAGCCTGATTAATTATTCTTATGGGACTTAATTAAATTCTCAGACATTTATGTGTATTGTACTTAGATATATACATACGTATACATATAATGTCATCAATTTGAAGGGTAGAACAGGAAATGTCTACGTAGTGTAAAGAAATATGAACAACGAGAGTTTGAGATACTGTCATTATCATTATCTATCATCATGATGATTATGATCATGGGGACTTAAATTTAATCTCTCCAAACTAACCGTTCACTTCTCCAGTATCTAGTCTTTATTGACTTCTAAAATTCTCTCTGTAGGTACTTCTAACCTCCTGTAGCCAAACACCTAACTTACCCTTACTTAATATTTTTCTTCTTTTTTCTTCACTGGCCTTTACATTACAGTAAAACTTTCGAACGCTCGAAAAACTCAAAAAAAGTTTTTTCATAAATATTATTTGATAACCTGTGTGCCTTGCATGGCATATTTTAATTTAACAATTTCTTGTAATAATTTTAATGTCACCTTTTCCCTTAAATTAGTTTTGATACCTTGACATACGTGTAAAAAGTGTCCACAATACTGAAGAGCAATAGGTACTTTTGTAATAAAAATAAATAAACTGTGGGCAAATGTGTCTAATTCTGTTATAACGAATTTCTACTATAATGTCCAGAGCTTTACTGCATAAAAGACCTTAACTACAAACCAGATAAAGTTATTAAAAGCTCATTTAAAAAGTTCCTAACCATTTAGTCAAAATCTTCAGTATGTGCGTTATAACCGAGACCTACTATTTAATGTCTTCTCAAATGGATGGTAATATACCTACTAAAAGCCCAAAAACCCACAGGACCATGGGGAAACAATACGTTCTACTAAATACAGTCGTACTTCGATAACTCGAATCACCAAGTGACGAAGAAAAACTTGGAGATAATGCATAGAAACGGAATAGGTATCTGTATGTACACTGAGTTCCCAGTAGTTTTCTTAAATGGCAACGTTGCGCCTTTTCGGTCTGTATGTTGTCGATAATGTAGAAAACAATAATATTGCGAGCAGAATCGCATCTATTGCTCGCTAGTTTCGTGGCTGTTTCAATGTTTACATACTTAATATACAGGGTCTTACAAGTTTATGGGCTATTACTCGTAGTATATGAATTAGTAGAATGAATTCAATTCTGAAACTTCGGCTCATTTGGTTATTGTTTATGCCGCTTCTTTTAAAAATATTTTCAATTTCGATTTACATCCGGTTATACCGGAAGTAGATGTTAACTTTCTGACGTACTTTTTTTTTACATTTTCCGATAGAAAATCTGAATTCATGCATATTTTATAGAAGGCACTACTCCGAAAATATTGATGGATTTTGAATTATTTAACTTTTTCAAAATTTTTGACATCTGCACGTTAACATTAAAAACCGTAATTCAATTAATTTTTGAGATTTTGCTTTATAACTCGTAACAGTTATTTATAACTATTCAAATTATCAAAAAAAGTTGTGGTTTTTAATAAAAATGTACAGGGTGTTCAAATTTTGTGGTCACAGTTGGTCAACTTCAAAGAGGCATAAGTCAATTTTTTTAAACAGTATGACCCATTTTTTAGTACATATTCGAATTCTTCATTGAATTTGGCGTCTTTTGATATGGGACTATCGTATAACTTTGCTTATACTTTTTGAGAAAATCTACAATTTGAAGTATGTCATTCCATTTAAAATAAGAAAGTTAACATCTACTTCCGGTATAGCCGGATGTAAATCGAAATTGAAAATATTTTTAAAAGAAGCGGCATAAACAATAACCAAATGAACCCAAGTTGCAGAATTTAATTCCTTCTACTAATTCATATACTTCTAATAACCCTTCAACTTGAAAAACCCTGTATATGAAGTATGTAAACATTAAAACAGCTACGAAACTAGCGAGCAATAGATGCGATTCTGCTCGCAATATTATTGTTTCCTACGTTATCGACAACATACAGACCGAAAAGGCGCGACGTTGTCATTTAAGAAAACTATTGGGAACGAATTAACGTCCTCTCAGTGTACGTATTGCAATTCTAATTATTTAATATCTTCCGTAGTAACTAGTAACTATAATGTTATTATTTTATTATTTGTAGATCAGAGTAACACCAAAAACTATTTTTTAGTATTCAACGTTCTTGTTTGTTCTTTGTTAAGAAATTTTAACTCCTCCCTCCTTTTTGGTGAGATGTAGGTGACCCCCATCCCTATCTCGTGTAAGTGAGATTCTAATAAACACGGTCGAACTTTGTTGCGCAAATAAATTTCGAGGTGGTGAGACTTTTATATCAAAATCGTTTCAGGTATTTTTTGTACCTACTCATAGACGAAATATCGTTTGGAATATTATATCGTGCAGGAAATTTTCGTTTCAATTTACAACATCAATATTATAGTATATCTACAAACAACAATTGCCGAGTTACCGTATTTTAATTTTCTGTAAAGAAACGTGATTGCTTGCTGATAAACAAGCCTAGTGCGTTGTTTCGCGTTGCACAATTTGAATTGTTGGAACGAAGGTGAAACATTCATGCATAATGTCTGTGTGTATGTCTATATGCATTTTGTACGTATCGACGCCGTGCAGTATATTTATTCGTTTATGTACATATTTGCTATAGTCACTGATCTTTTTTTTACACTACTACGTACAGTAAAATTACTACATTAGGTAGGTACAACATACTGTAACAACATGACATGGAATCAAGGACTTTCCAGAACTTTGTCGCGACAACAGAAAAAAATATATCATCTCAGGCGCGAATATTAAAGTCACTTACGAATAAAATTACATTATAACGACTTCGGTTGTAACGACCTTTTGGTTATAACGACATAATACACAAGTCCCTTGAATTTAAGGAGTAAAAAGTATGAAAGAAAATTTAACAACTAAAGTCGTTTGCCTTTGAAATATTATTACTGTGAAAGATAATAAAAACTTTCTTATTATCACAGGTCTTGACACATATGCATATCCTCGATTAATTAATTAATTAACTGCGTCTATTCCCAGTGTTTTTTCTTTTTAATAAATCATACACAACATTTCGTCATTGCAGAAAACATTTTTCCATTTATCACCTCGCTTTTATATTATCTCGTCTAATTTTGATCTGACTTGACCCTAAAGTTGAAATAACACATGAAAGATAAAAAAAATCAAATATTTGGATTGTGATAACCTTCTTTTAGTAAACTAATTGTAATTAGGTAACAAAATGTCAATATAACGTTAGAACAAACACCTCCTGTTATTCAGTAACATCCTTCAATACCTACGTTAAGTTGAACTTTTTTATTAGTACGAATATTTTTCCAAAAAAAAAAAGTACTAGCGTTGTTTTATGTACGTAAAAGGATTCGACGGAGCTTAATTTATTTGCGTTGTTAAAGTGTTAAACTTTGCACAGTTTTTTTAACCTTTAGTTCTGGATAAAATGTGACGTCAAATTGATGACGAATAGCATACTTCGAGAACAACATGATAACGCTACACTTTAACGGTATAAAATTTTACGGTTATTAGATGCAAGAAAATTTTACAACTACGTAAAACGACGAAAAATTAATATTTTACTTAATATAATAAATAATACGATACAGCAAGGATTGTGATAATAGATAGATAGATAATCTTTTTAAGAAAGACCATAAGTCTGCGGATTTATTTATCTTCATGTTTTGATATGTCACAATGCAATTATTTTTGTACATCAAAAAGTGTAAATGTTAGGCTTTCACAATTGCCTAGCCGTATCACAGTGCCAGATTTTTCAATGAATTATTATTATTATTATTGTCGTGGTCTAACCTTGGCGACGATTTTGATTTCCGATTTAAAAAGTGTCCATGAATTGTACAAACGTTTAGTGCAGCATAAAAAGCTGAACGGAGTGACTTTTTGTTATTACGTTAAGGCAATTTTAAACAACTTTTACGTCTGGCACTTATTTTGAAACCTAATTACCTCCTTTCTTAATAATTCCTGAACACCCACGTTCGTTTACCTCAAGTTTAGAGTTTTATTTCTTCACCAAAACTATAAAAGATGGAAAGGTAAAAGGTCAGTACCATTTGTTATGCTCACAAACTTTCTCGCGATTTTTTAATGATACAACTCATCTGAGTGAGTTAAGTCGTTATGTTTTCAGCTTTTTTCCAGCAACGTAAATTAGGTACTACGATTTATTTTAAAAATATTGTCTAATTGTAAGAATGTCCTCTTTCGTTGGTACGTTGGTCATTAATAAATTGATGATCATAATCTTCAACAGGCCCCTACAGTTCATTATTGTGTGCCTACCAACCCGCGGTCGGTGTCTTGGGTGCAGCTTGAATTGAAAGTAACATTCGTGAAGTTACTCAAGCGGATCACGATGGACCCATTGGATGCCACGATGATGGCCTGAAGAACTCGCGAGATGGAATCGTCTACGTCGAATGGACTAGACTAGACGCAAAACGACCTTCACTTTATTGTACCTACTACTACATACTTACATTATTTATTAGAATAACAAATAACGGATTGAGCAGGTTTTTCCAAAACAATTTTCTTTCAGGACTACTCACTTGTAAAGATAACGCTAATTCGAGTTAAGTTAACCTTAAGCTCCGTGTAGAAGTCAGGGTCATTTCATAAGTATGTATAATATTTGATGTCACATTTATTAAATTAAATATTTATTGTATCTCAAATTGAATTTTAGTTGACTTTCTTGTAATACCCAGGTTAACACTAAACAAACTTTTTCTTATGTATCAAGATTAAAATGACAAGAGAGGGGTTCAGCAAAAACTCATCAACTAAAATCTCGTTAAGTTAGAGGGAGTGGTTTAAATTAAAGTAAAAACTCCCTAAGTAGTTTATGAAAGTCCCCTAACCGAATTTTTGTGCAGGCACCTGACCATAGCTTGTGCTATTTACTTTGTAATAGTTTCCTTTTGTCAATGGATCTCGCCGGTTATTAACTTCGATGATGATCATTTTTGACCTTCGTTCTCCTATATTTTTTTTTGTGAAAACCACATTTGCTTTTGTCAATAATAATAAGAAACGTTCTAGGTTAACTAGATATTAATAGCCCCTTCGTATGTGCGGTTTATGTGTTGTTTGTTACGAAATGAAGGTGAGACAGTAACCATACACCTTGTCTTAAAAATATTTACACACATGTTTTTATGCATATTAAGGCGACTAATTACTTACATATATGTTATTTCTCACAAGCGTGAAACAGGACACATTTTCCAGACAAAATTTCTAGTTAATAAAGTTAAACTCATATAATGTAGGTACAAATACATAAGTGCTAATAAAATACACATAATTATTATTTGTATGAAAGTACGTAAAAAAACAAAAAGTAGTTAAATAAGTAGAAATATAAAAATAAATACTGCAAGAAACTGATGGTTTTTGTAATAGTTAACGGTTTCCATTTTATGAGTCAGTTGCCCTTATAATGCATTAAAACTAAATATCTCTATGAATTGCAATTCTAATTATTATCTGCTATAGTAACTAGTAATTTTATAAAGTTATTAATTATTTTATTATCTGGAGATCTGAGGATTAATAAAAACATTTTTTGATTATCGCTTCTGTCTAACCAAAAATCCTTCAACATTGTTGTACGTTCTTTATTGAGAAATTTTAACTCCCCCTTCTTTTTTGGTGAGATGTGGGGGACCCCCAATCCCTTCTCATATGAAATTTAACTTAAATGATATTTTTAATAAATACAGTCGAACATTGTGACGCAAAAAACTTCGAGTTATTGAATAATGATACTTTTCACTTTTTTATAAGATTTAATTTCTGGTCTAAAGACTAAGTTTTTAAGGTACGTTTTGATGAAAAATAATCGTAGAAACTGAACTGCCTCACTGCGTAATTGCATAGTACCTGTCGCTAGAAAAAGGGACGTTAAAATCGTACATTCCCCAGAAAATTCGACTTATTGAAGTTGGCGCCAAATCTTCGAGTTATCTAGATATTCAAATAGGTAATAGAAGTTAGAGAATTTTTATGTAACACCAGTACATTATTTTTATAAAATATGTAAGTACTTATATTTTATTTTATATTAGACAGATAAACCTTTCGTCTTTTAGAAATCAGAGTTCGAGTGTCGAGACACGAAAGAATTTATTATCTTCTTAAAATAGAACTGAAATCAAGCTTTTATAATTTACACAATAAAGTATGTACAGATATGTAGCTTTATAATGTTTTTATTTAAAAAAAGATAAAACATTCATAGATAATAGAAAAATATGAGGAATCCTGAATTGTCCTCAAAGTTGTAGATAATTACATAAATATTAGACCCCTACAAGGTCTTCTAATTTTTTAATGTAGAATAAAATTAATTAATCAGTATTTTTTATGCTAAATCGAATCATGATGTGAGCCAAGAAAATTTCAAGGTATCGAGACTTCCATTTAATAGAAAAATAATGCATTTACATATTATATTGTGTTTATTTTTTGGGTAGATACATGGGGTAATATTTTTTTTCAGTGCACCACTTTCCACTTTTTTATAAGATTCAAGAGACGAAGTTTTTTAAGTATGTTTTGATGACAAATAATCGTAGATACTGAACTACCTTACTGCTTAATTTCTTATATTTGTACTACTTCCCGCTATTAAAAAGAGCCATTAAAATCATAAATTATAAAAGGATTCTTCCAGAAAATTCGACTTATCGAAGTTAGTGCCAAATATTATCTTCGAGTTATCAAGATATTCAATTCGAGTAATAAAACTTCGAGATTTCGAGTTATGTATCTAGTAAAAATTACACGTATATCTCAATCAATTTTGTTCGATTTATCGAGGTTTGAATAGTTGTATTTTTGAAAGTTTAACGAGATAACGCTTTTTCAATTGAATGATTAGAAATTATTGAAAAATAATTTTATTTTTATTGTGTTTCTCAATGTTTAATGGCAATGGGTCAGAAAACTGTAAAATGGTGAACCACATGATGTAAGTATACATAAACCATTCCCATTATCTATGGCAATGATGCGTTGAAATATTGACGCATAAAGTATGACTGGCTACGAGCAACGAGTTTTTATCATTTATTACTTGGTTCAGTGATGATAAACTAAAGTGTATTTTATATGAAAGAAAGGGCGGTCGTTGTTGCGTAGGTTCCCTTACGATAAACCGAACACAAACCGTTCGTTCGGTGTTGGTTGGCGCGATTGCGTTTGAAAATTGCTGTGGTTTGTAACTGTACGGCAAGACAAGGACTTCAGCTTTCCCTTCCGATAAAAAAACGTTTAATGCGTTTTAAAATTACGACGCCATCGCGTTCGACAAACCGTTTGTTCGTTGGCTCTTGCTCTTGGTTGCTACATCAAATAAGTATGAAAAATCAAGAATATTATGTCAAAGGCTGCGTCCAAGCGTGATGCAGGGAAACACAAGAAAAAACACATTACCTTCTTTACGGGCTGTTATTTAACTTGCAAAACACACAACACGTAAACCAAAAAGCGCAAATCTCTTTCTTGTCATAATCACTTATATTCATTCCTTCGTTAAAATATCGGTAACCAGTTAAATTCAATTACAGTATGTATTCGCTTATTACGGACTTACGGCTATAACGTATCATATCAAAAGTCTCTGCAGTTTTTATGGAAATAAAAAATAACTTTTATAACGTACTGGCAATTACTCTCGTTCAATATTCGAGCCCAAAAATTAAAAGCGTTTCATACCGAAGGTTTAGTTTGAGTTTTTAATGTTAAATGTTCTGTTTTTTCTTTTTAATTTTTTTGGTTCTTTGTAAAAATGTTTACATTTGCGGATTGTCTGAATGTAATCCTATTACTATTATATTTGAATTTTTTTTTTTAAAAAAAATTTGCAGTTATAGGATTCCTAACATTGAAAAAGTTAGAGAACATTTTCGAACGTTGTAGGATATTTCAACACATTCTAACAGTTTTCTGGATTGTTATAAAACATTGTCGAATCTTCTGGAAAATTTTATAAGATACTCGAACCTTTCAGAAAATTCTAACACATTCTAAGAATCTTCTGGATAGTTGAGAAATTTTCAAACATTTAGAAATTCAAACATTCTAAAATGAGTTTTCTGGATAGTTATATAACATTGTCGAATCTTCTGGAAAATTTTATAAGATACTCGAACCTTCAGAAAATTCTAACACATTCTAAGAATCTTCTGGATAGTTTGAGAACATTTTCGAACATTCTAGAATAAATTAAGTTAAATTCTATTTTATAATTGTCGAATCTTCTGGAAAATTTTATAAGATACTCGAACCTATCAGAAAATTCTAACACATTCTAAGAATCTTCTGGATAGTTTGAGAACATTTTCGAACATTCTAGAATATTCTAACACATTCTATGAGTTTTCTGGATAGTAATATAACATTGTCGAATCTTCTGGGAAATTTTATAAGATACCCGAACCTTTCAGAAAATTCTAACACATTCTAAGAATCTTCTGGATAGTTAGAGAACATTTTCAAACATTCTAGAATATTCTAACACATTCTATGAGTTTACTGGATAGTTATATTTAACATTGTCGAATCTTCTGAAAAATTTTATAAGATGCTCGAACCTTTCAGAAGCTCATTCTAGAATCTTCTGGAAACATAGAACATTTAAGAAGTATATTCCGTATAAAGTGCTACGAAATATTCAGATTCGAACGTTTGAAAAATCAAATATAACGTACTTTTTTGCACGACAACAGCTGTAAGCGTTTGAAAAAGACGGCAGTGTCCACGAAACTAAAAACTTTTTGTACTTTTATAAAGTATTAATAAAATCAAAGATACTATAAGCAATTGTATCCGATTCTGTTTTAACGTACGTTATAACCGACTTTCACTGTTCGATTGTAGAAGCCTTAACTTGTTGAAACTGATCCATAATTTAATTTAAATAATAAAACACAAAAAGTTTCAAGAAATATATTGTAATGTTGACACAACAATTGTTTCGCTGTACTACAGCTTCTTCAGCAGAAGATTTGAATCTAGATTAAATTAGACTTTCACTGTATTTAGTTCACACAGATATTTTTCTATAAATTAAAATAAAAATCTAACACGAGTTTTTTTGGGGGCTTGGGGGTTCTTTACAGTCATTTAATAAAAGACACCCTGTATATAAATATATGAATGTTACCTATTAATAAAAGTTTACTGTTTCAAAACGAACAAATTCTAGTGCAAAGTGCAAGTAAAAAGTTATGAGAATGTCTGGCGACAAGAAGAAAGATGAAATTGGATTTTATTTTGTAATTGGATTACAGGAACTTTCTTTAGTAAGTACATAAATAAGTACAGTGCACCAAGGAGTGAAAACGTTCTGCGAAAGTGAAAGCCGGGGGCTTTATTTATTAATAACAGGCTTCTCGTTAAGAAGAAAAACACTCATTAAATGTAGGTACTTACACGGCAATTAATAAAGGGAAATATGTAATTAAAATGTCAAGGTTACATCATGCACGTACATACGTATCGTATCAGTACCTATAGTATTGTTGATACACGAGTAAGATATTTATTTTGCAAGTTTTACTTGTAATAACGGGAAATACATAAAGAAATATTTGTTTTGCTTTTATAGTAAAAAATATAATCAGACAGGATATCTATAAATATTAATTATCTGTATTGTGTTTACAATAATAAAGAACTGTCCAAATACATAAAAACTACTTTTTAATTGTACCTTCCTAATGAGATTATCATCATTTTAATTTTGTTGCCGAAATACAGCTTTACAGATTGTATTTGTATTTTACAAAAATATACACAATACAATAAAATGTTGAAAACGTCTTTTCGAAAACTACCTATATTAACTTTAATTTAGATGTTTTATTTGTGTAATTTATCATCTGTAAATCTTATTTTTTTCGAAATTATTAACAGGAAATAAGAACGACATTGATATAAAAAATTACCCGTCTAATCGTAAGACCAACATTTGGCCAGCAATTTGGAATTTAACATTGACATTTCTGTAATAAACTTTTTTGTTAGTCCTTGTACATATTTAAATATTTGATTCATATTTCCATTTACTATCAATCGCATTTACTTTTTTACAATTACAATAATGTATTTAGGCAATTAAAAATAAATTTGGCTTAAAATACCAGCGGTATATGTATGACTTTTTAATAACGTCCCATATTTCTAGAAATTCGGGACCCTTTTTCAAAAATAAAATAAAAAACTCTGATGCGCAATCGTTCTAATGTTTACATCACTTATATTATTATGTAAACAACTTTTACTTTTTGTAATGATTACTGTTTTATTTCCAAGTAATGTATTATACCTAATAATGAAGATAATGGTCGATAACCTTTTTTGATGACTTAATTTTACTGATACTTTAAATAGTTCAGGCGAGTTGCAACGAACGTCCAGAAATCCGAAAACAATTTCCTCGAAATGCTGAAATAATAATAATTAGTCGCATATTTACGGTGCATTCACATTTTTAGTACCTACCTACTACCTACACATGTTCTTTAACCTATTTTGAAGGCAAAATACTTGTTTAAGTACTTAATATTTAAGCAACTGCAAATACTTTTAACTGAAGCATAAATTGAAAAATAATTTGAAGGATGGTATTTTTTTAAGGTCACCGATAACACCATTTTAAATCAAATTAACGATCCTAATGGTTTATTGCATTCCATGAATGTTTAACAGCATGAATAAGACAACAATAATTTTTTTATTATTCGATAATTTTATTCTTGCAAGTGCACAGGGCTGGGAAGAGATTTAGTTAAAAATGTGCTAAATATTAAGAATGTAATTTGGAAGATTTTGTACCTACAAAAGCGAAAGCAAAAATGGCAAAGTATTTTATTAGTTAGATAAGAAGAGTCTTTTTTGAATCGAAAGGAAGTTAGGTAAGTATTTAATAATGTGGTAGGAAAAACTGGTATCTAGTACCTAGGTACTTATAAGTACGTAGCAGCTTTGAGAGCCTTTCCACTGATTCAATTTCTATTTGTTTCATTTCTGAACGAGCTGCTATCGATTCGAGATCATGACGACGTGAAAAATTGCAAAACTCAGAGTTAATAAATCCTGTTTAATCGCATAATTCGAGTTGTGCGGATTTTTGCGACAAGTTTTTAATTGACAATTTTTTTCGGCACCGACTGCTTCGTTTCGAGTCTGTCATAGTAGGTATCAACCTCAACGTTAACGTTAGCCGGAGAGAGTCGAGAGCAAACAAACAAACATGTGAGGTTACTTATGTACATGGTTGGTACCTACAAAGCTGATCGCGTATAGCTAGCTGTTCATAATATCCGGTTGAGCAGGCTCAGTTTTTTCAATTGACGTTGACTGGATGATTGCTAAAGATTAAATGCTGCGAAATATCTTATTAGATCGAAACAAATAAAGAAAATCGCTCTGGATGTATAATATGTGAAACTGACGCGAAACACCGCACCGGCAATATTTGTACATAAATAATAATATTCACACATACGTACATAGACAGATGATGTGTACATAAAATTCATATATACTTATGTATTCATATAAGAACATTGAACATAATCGACTTTTATATTCGTGTATGTACAACTGGCTTAACCGGATTCAAAACTGTACAGCCTACCTTGATGTGTCTAACGACATCCCAAAGATGATGGGCTAACAGTCTGTGAGAGCCTCTTTAATGTCCCAATCCAATACCAACCATTTTACTTTATTTGGAAAATTGTACCTACCAGAATTGACGACGAAAGGAGTCAGAAGATTTTATTCCAAAAAGAATGCAATCTTAAATTTTATAGAGTACCTACCTATAGGTCAGGGATGGCGAACCATTGGCATTCGTGCCACAAGTGGCACGTTTGAAAATTTTGATGGCACGCACAAAAACAAATTTTTTTTTAAGTTATCTTTTTTAATAGAAATGAATTAAAAATTATTAATCTACACTTCATTTATAGTTTATGATATAAATTTGTAGTACTCAATACCTGTCTTAGTATGTTAACTAGAACCGTCAAATTATACATTTTATTATTAAAATATCGCATGAATTCTTTTGAAGTATATACAGATGCGCATTAGATAAAAATTATTGCGTATCCAGTTTCGCCTTCTTAAGGTATTTGAATGTTGTTGCTGTCGCAGCGCTCGAATCAAAATTTATTTTATATCCTGATACAATACCATTTGAAAAATTAAATTTAAAAGTCCTTGAGTGGTTAAATTTTAATGAATTAGAAATGGAATTAGTTGAATTTCAGTCAAGTACCATATAGAACCAAAAATTTGTTGATTTAAGAAATGATTTAGAAATTATTGAAAGTAATCGAATATTGGATAAAATAAATAAAATTGCAGAAGATAAAATTCTAACTTTACATGGAATTCAGTTCCTGACACGTTTAATTGTTTAAAACTTTAAAAATATTAGCAAAGGCAATTTTATCAATATTTTCATCGACGTGGGCATGTGAATCTCAATTTTCAGAATTAAATTTGATAAAAAATAAATATAGGAATAGAATAACGGATGAGTCGAGCTCTGCATGCGTACTGTTGAAATTAACTAAATATGAACCAGATATTAAATCTTTATCATCTTGTGTACAGAAACAAAAATCACATTAAAAACAATTTTTTTAACGTGAATTTTGTTTCTAGCATATTACTTTTTGTAAAACATTGATTAATAAAAAATTGTTTAAAGATGAATTGCTTTTGTTTGTTTGTTTAATTATATTTATGTATAGTTTCACCACGCTAACATTTCGAATGAAATTTTCTTGTGGCACGTTACCTATTTAAAAAAGAATTTTTATTACATTGTGGCACGGACATCAAAAAAGGTTCGCCATCCCTGCTATAGGTAATTTGAACAGGGTAATTTAACTGTCTTTTATTGCTATGTTATACAGCGTGCTGATGGGAAGCAATAAGTTTGACGTATAACAGTTTGATTTAGATACGTTTTTAAATTAAAAATGAGTTCCTATTTAAAAGTACAATTTACTAGATATAAGTAAGTGATGATGACACCTCTACCTTCTAAATTTTAACAGTTTTTAAACTACTTATCTTCCTGTAAAAATTTATATGAATGTTAATTGAAACGCTGTCAAAAGGCGGCACTTTACGCCGTTTAAATAGCCATGAGAAAGCCCCGTTTTAAGTTTCAAATGTATTTTAAAAAACCTCCAGAGTCCATCGTATTTATTACCATCTTAAAACAACCACGACACGGCAGCGTTATTAAGCTAAAGTATGTATAAGTAAAAGAAAGAACAGTCGAAAAAAAGGCCGGTACCATCGAACAAAAACGCGTCGGATATCAAATTACCCGTTCGCCTTGAACCCCCTTGTGATGGGCAGACTAATTGAGATTGCAGAAAGATAAAATGGACCCCTCGAGAAACATCTAACTCGCCCGTTTTACTCCTTCTTTCTCTTTTCGAGGTCGAAAAAATAATGTTTATTCACACCACCTGTTCGAAATGCGTGGTGGATAATAACTCACAAATTTTTCGTGTCAAAAACCGGCTATAGGGGGAGTTATATGGTACATACATATACGTGGTATATTATAGCATTATAGTGTGTATATAAGAAGACAAAAACACGGAACGATCCCTTCGAAAGCCCCGTTTCACTTTTCATTCCAAACAAAAATCCGTCGCCCTTTTAACATTTCTTTGGTTGGTGCAGGTGTCTTGCAGAGATGTAGTAGAGGGTGGCGTACAACCTTTTCCTTATACGTATAGTGGTTGTAAGTTGTAAATAAGGGTCACCGTACCAACATTAAATTTCCGAGCTGGTCGTAAACAACCACCGAAAGACCGGCCTTATTTTACTATTTTCTGCTGCCAAGCGATCCTTTTACGGACCTGAGATTTGTTTACGAACACAGTGGCGTACACACAGCGCTTTTCACTAGGTAGCAAAAAAAATCGTAGGTAAATAGAAAATTAAACAGACACCAATCAAATTAAATACTGAAGAAGTTACTTGTGGCGATTTTAAAGAGTTTTTAAAATTATGAAATGTTTGTAATGTATGTCAAAATAATATTGTTTAATTACTTTAAAATAAATAATGGAAAATTTACAGATTATTAAAGCCCCTTGGGGGTCTTCCGCTTGCAAATGAACAAAGAGACCTTAATAAAGGTCATTATCCATTTAATGCAACTTTAGGTCCTGCACATTCGTAAAACTCTATGATATTAACATAACAATTGAAACAATTATACATTTAATTTATTTTTGTGGACAGAAACAATTCGTTAAATTAAAATTTATTTACAATATATTTTATATATGTACTTAAAAAAATGTTGAATGAATTCTTTTACTATTATGTCCTGGCACGAATTACTTTTGTAAAATTGTACCTATGTAGGTACTAAATACTTTTAAACCTGCTGAGAAGTGAAAATGGACCGTTCCTTTCTAAAATTGCACAATAAACATACCAACGAGTACTTATTGGATCTATAAAATTACATCAAGTTACGTTTGAAGATGTCCTTGCCTGTCATGACATACATACACAACAAATTTCAAATGGCAATTAAAAAAATTGATAGGTACATTTTAAATTATTAACAAGAGAATTGTTCAACTGTAAAACCATATTATCTTGAATCCCTTTTCTAAACCATAAAACTAAAAGTCTTTATTATACCATAACAAAGGGCATCAAGGATTAATTACGTTGCTAAAACTTTGGTCTTTCGTCATTGCAACAAAGTTCATTACTCCTGCAAAAGGATCGGTTCCCTTGGTAACGATGTATTGAAATTATTTTATGATACGTATACCTGGAGGCCATTGCCAATGTCTTCCGTACCATAATTTCACCTTACGATTAGAGAAACACATTTACTTCGTTAAGTGCTCTTATAGTAAAATTTGTTGAACTTGAGATAAGGAGAGTAGACGATACCTGTTTTTATTTTATTTCATGGGCCAAAAGAAGAAGACCACGACACAACGTCACAATGGACTTGAACCCTCGAGCTGAGTTATCCCCGAGCAGGTAGAAGAAGGACTCGACCCTACACCCATCACAACCTTCCTTCTGATTTTTGTTACTAACCAAAACCAATTTATATTTATAGTTATTTCAGTCAGTAGAAGTTTTTCCAAAAGCTTTAAATTCATATAGCGATTCGTAAACATGTAAGGAGTAATAACTAACAATAAGGTTCTTGGTTATCAAATAGGACTGATTAGAAATTCTGTGTGCCGTTCGGCGTAAAGCTGTCTAACAAAAATAAATAAAATACATGATGTGCAGTAAAAAAGAAGCCACTACGACAGCATTTAAAACCACATGCAAGCGCAGCATAATAAAAATGTAGCTACCACCACTTGTCTTGCAATGCATTTGTCTTTGTGTAAGACATGCACATAAATGCATGTGTAGAATGATTTACATATGTACTCACATTTGTGCATACGAGACTCATCAGAAAATACAAACGTACAAGTGCATACACTTGTATCTCTCTCTCTAATTGTATAAAAGTGTGTGCACATGGGCATGTTTGTGTGTGTTTTGTTGAAGGATCAGTGGATATTACTGAACGTTGAAGATGATGGGGACTTTCATTCGTCAACAACTAAACCAAGAACTATAATATACAGGGTTTTTCAAGTTGATGGGCTATTAGAAGTATATGAATTAGTAGAAGGAATTCAATTCTGAAACTTGGGCTCATTTGGTTATTGTTTATGCCGCTTCTTTTAAAAATATTTTCAAGTTCGATTTACATCCGGTTATACCGGAAGTCGATACCAACTTTGTTATTTTAAATGGAATGGTATATTTTTTACGCTGAATTCGAATAAAACGTGTAATTCTAAGGTAAGTTTGATAACCAACTTGTACACCTATAACGATCGGTTTCTGAGTTAATTTAATTTATAGAAAAAAAATCGCTACCGCAACCCAAATTATAAAAAATCATAACTTCCACAAAATACGACTTAGAGTGTTGAAATTTTTACTAGTAATAGCTGAATATTAGTGCTAACGCCTTGACAAAATTGAATTAAATAATTTATACAGGGCGTTCAAAATAAAATTCTAAAATTGAAAAACTTCAAACACGAATTACTTTTTTTTTAAATGGCACCTACTATTTTTTATTTTTTCAATCGATTCCTTTTTTTATCCTCTTTCGATCCATATGGATACTTCCTATTTTATTTGAAAATTTTGGAATAATTTTGAATTATTACTTAAAATAGGAAGTATCCATATAGATCGAAAGAGGATAAAAAAAGGAATCGATTGAAAAAATAAAAAATAGTAGGTGCCATTTGAAAAAACAAAGTAATTCGTGTTTGAAGTTTTTCAATTTTAGAATTTTATTTTGAACGCCCTGTATAAATTATTTAATTCAATTTTGTCAAGGCGTTAGCACTAATATTTAGCTATTACTAGTAAAAATTTCAACACTCTTAGTCGTATTTTGTGGAAGTTATGATTTTTTATAATTTGGGTTGCGGTAGCGATTTTTTTTCTTTAAATTAAATTAACTCATAAACCGATCGTCATAGGTGTACAAGTTGGTTATCAAACTTACCTTAGAATTAAACGTTTTATTCGAATTCAGCGTAAAAAATATACCATTCCATTTAAAATAACAAAGTTGGTATCGACTTCCGGTATAACCGGATGTAAATCGAACTTGAAAATATTTTTAAAAGAAGCGGCATAAACAATAACCAAATGAGCCCAAGTTTCAGAATTGAATTCCTTCTACTAATTCATATACTTCTAATAGCCCATCAACTTGAAAAACCCTGTATAATATATAAGGAGTGATAGAGCAAAAGATATTAATATTGGTCACTTAATTATTAATAATTAATTTTATTTACAGGGGCTGACCTGGTGTGCCCTATAAATAATTTGAAGTTTAAATTATTTTTCAGATTTTACTGCTGCGTATTTCTCCATCTTTAGTGAAATATTTGTAGAACAATAAATGCCCTTATATAAATAAACTCAGTTGTAAAGTAAGGGCTAAATTTTTAAATCAGTACGATTGAAACTGACCTAAAGTATTTACTACATTTAATGGACTATTTAAATATGTTTTTCTTTAGTTTATTAAAGTTGTCACGCCTTTTAAAATCCGGTTAAAAAGAATAAATGTTATTCACTATATCGAAATTTACAACAGTCAATATTTTAACAATGGCAACATATTTTTTATTATCAGTAGTTAGTTTAACAATGGTACGTTAAATATTTACTGGTGAACGTATTCATTAATAAAATTGTATACATACGCATATGGGTTACAAAATACTCAAATAACATAATTTTATATGTCTATATCTTTTGAATATTTTTCAAATTCTCGTTTTAATTTTATAAAATGTGAGTAATGTAAAACGACAATAAAACATGTTTATGCACTTACATGACTGGGTTTTAATGGTGCTAAAAAATTACTCGTGGTAAAAAATATCACCTCAAACTCAAACTGTGGTAATTTCACAGAAATTGCTCGTTTATCACAACTTAGCAACTGAAAAGTAGCTAATAATACACAAAATTAGTATTTTCTTACAAAACGTTTGTGACAAATAAGTTAAAAGTACTAATTCCAATATTCCAATTCATATGTTTCTTATTGTTATTATGTTCTTTAAATCTAGTTTTAACTGGCCTTCCTGTTTGGCCATTTTGCGCCCATGTATTCTTGGGTATCTACGTCTATGACGCTATAGTAGATACTACTTGTTGCTTATCTGTTGTCAAAAGGAATGGACGGACCACATAAAATTTCAAACGAGATACCCGAGGGGGTGCGACCGTTTCAACGAGAGGTTGCCGTAAAATATCGCCCTACGTAAAAACCTACGGCATTCCACCGCACTGATTTCATCGTGTAAAGACCCTTTTGCTTGCACATGTTCCGATTCCCACGAAAAGGATCGGACATATGTGCGTAAGTTTTATGTGTAGCGTAGTTACGTGTTAGGTAAAATTGCGGGGGTTGAAATAAGAAAGAAAGGCACCCTATTTTAAACCTGCTCGCTTGTTGCCTTCTTACAAGACTGCCAATCGGACCAAACTTTAACAAAGAAACGGTACAAAAAATGACCATAACTTAACTACAGAAAGTTTTTAAAGACATCTGATGGGTAGCTACCCCTGAGTTTCCCTGTATGTATTAGTAACAAAGGAAGGAGACACAAAATGAAAATTTGACCATAACTTATTACAGAAAGTTTCTAAAAACCAAGGGGTAGTCATTCTGTATAGAATTAATTAAAAAATCAAGTAAATGTGATTTTACTAGTAATAAATATGTAGGCAATGAATTCTTCCAAGGATGTGTATGCAATAAAAGCATAAAATAATAAATTACACACATAACTAAATATTTACGATAGTTAAAACCAATATTTAATGCAACGTCTTTGCAGAATTTATTATTGGTTTTATTGATTCACATTCTAAACCTAAACAGTTTCCTTTCATTTGAAATGATATAACGAGAATTTTCCTTGTTATTAGAAGAATTAATTTTTGCAAGTTTATTTATTGTCAGCCATTAATTATTATTGTGTGAAAATCATTTGCATACTTATCAATTTTTCAATTTTCATCATCATTTTCTTTTAAATATTATACAGCACTCTTATTTACTTAGTCAGTAAGTAAATTAAAAGCCTTTGGATATTTATAAATTATAAAATAACTATTGCTTGGGTGTTAATTAATTTTCAAAATCAATTATAACTATAAGAACATTCAGTTAATTTACAAAGACGAATTAATGTATGATATGTGTTAAGAATTAACGTCATGCCGTAACTTGGTAAATACGACCATGACCACTGGTCAGATTAAAGATAACATTTCATTAATTAATTACACAAATACACATATTTTACAATGTTACAATTTCGAAACATCTACAAATGAAATAAACTCACCATCACTTTTAGCAGGTTAAGTTACTCCACATGCAAATTCTTGTTTCTCATCTTATTCAGATACGGTGCACAAATCGAATTATCAAGTCTATTCTAGTTTTATTTTTATTAATAGATACACTACTTATTTATTACGCGAAACATCAATACAATTACAATGAACACTAAACTAATACTGCTACTTGGGAACTCAAAAGAAGTTGGTAAAAACGTGAATCATTAAAATGATTTTGTTTTGTATGGTTTTTGTGATCTTTTATTTTAATTATTGAAATGTCAAACTTGTGAGGTTAGATTGATTTAAAGGAACTCTAATTTTTAATTACATATATACCAACAACTTTTTACACAAGATATTAATTATAATTAACACAAGAACTGTAATTTTTCTTTAAATAACACAAAAGCCAGTAAGTCTAATAATAATGCGACTCGATATTATTTATGTCACTCGATACTCGCAGTTGGTACCAACCACTTAAGCCAAAACAACTATATAATGGTACTATACAAATAAAGAAGATTTAATTTAATTCTGTCCCCACCCCTTTGTTTTCATTATAGAAATATTAAAATTGTTAGGCTAAAATTGAAATACCCATGTAATGTAATCCAACTTATAATATATTATATAATTTATTACACGAGATATTAATTACAATTAACACAATTTTCCCGAAAATATCACAAAAGGAATAAAACCAACAATAGCGCGACTTGATGTTGTCACTCACGGTGCTACCAACCACTTGATTCAGTGCAACAACTATACAAATGAAAATGATTCTATTTTGTTTTTCTGGTCCTTTTTGTTTTCATTATTGAAATGTCATAATTGTGAGGTTGGGATTGAAGCATGTACTTTTTAAAACGACTCCAAGTAAGTTTAGATATTAATTTATCAGTTAAATAAGTAATTTTAATGCTGCATACGACTTTTTAACATACTTATATTTATGTTTTATTAATATTTATCAGCGAACACTATTTACAACATATTTCTACTACCTATACAGTTTGATTCAGGTAGAATAAAATGGTACCTATTTTTTTCCATGTCTATTATAAAATGAAAACAGTTTTTATAATTATGAATAATTGTTTGAAGTGTGATGTCACATATTCTGATAAATTCGTGGCTTTGACTGGAAAGTAGTGTAGGTTGTCATAATCAGTTTGTCATAGGTCAGTGTCCTCAAGTATAAGCATTTGGTGTGGAGCCAGCCAAGGAAGTTTTCAGTGTCATATCTTTTGCATTCTCATATACTTAGTTAGTTAGCTGCTGATTTAGTGTTATATTTACGTATGTTTTAAATTTCCCTGAACAAGTCAACTTGAAACTTATGCATACGTATTTATTAACACTGTACTGTGTTCCTTTCCTGGGATCATATTTCATAATCGAGACAATTTTAAACTTTACTGCAGACGCATCGAAAATTGTAAAAAATATGCAATCATCACAAATCACTTTTAAAAACGTGTATTTTATGAAATATGATATCACAACAAACAATTATTATGTACTTATGGTTAGTAGTAGAAGGTTTTTTAGAGGATCATATTTCGTGAGTGTCAGAAATTTGATTTTTTTATAGGTACTTTTTCATAATTTTGAAGACTCCTTTTACAATATTTTTGTGGAGTCCCTGGACTCAAAATTGTCTTGCGAATATTGCAATTTGAAAAAAATCTCTTAGGATAAATTTATTATATTTTTTATTAAAAACATGAAGTCCATTAGTTTACCTAAAATCTTTTACACATATCTGGTGTAACATTATACCAACCGAGAAATATTCTCAGCAGGGGTCTTTAAGAGCATATTAAGGGTGATTGTATACAATTGTATGCACATGTTTAGAATTGGTTTTTGTGCATTTGAAACGAAATATGGTGAACATATTACAGTTGACAGATATCGTCTTTAACAGCCTGTTCCTAATAAGTTTTATGACTATGGTATTTTTTTTTTCGAAACACATGTTGCGTGCATTTTGCCAATAAATAAATAATTTTTGAATTCTTTATTACCTATTTGACTTTCTCATGCTAAATAATTCAAATACGTAGGTATTATTAAAAGTGCTTAATATGCTGAAAAATTTGATTAGGTATATTTTATGTAGATAATTTTTCTATAAATATTTTAAGTTTTAATAATAAGCTTAGGTTAGTAACTACAAAGTAGAAAATGTATTCGATACTGACCTTTGTCCAGAAATATAATCCAGTCAATAATATGCTTAATAACAAGACAAGACAATGTTTAAAATGAAGTATTTATTAGACACATACATACATACGAGTAGGTATATCTTTGTATATAATACGTATGTGTATGTATGCAAAAGTGACATATCGTAATAATGAACTATGTTAATTATTATTATCAGAGGAAAGAAGATTCTATTTTCAACTGTATCACGTGTTTATTCTCAACTACTCAGTTATGTACAGATATGTACTTAACGTATAATAAACCATTAATGTTAAAGCAGAAAGAACAAAAAATAAAAATTAATTGTTTCTTTTATGTGTAGGTATAACAGAAAAAATGTAAGGGAAATTGTCAGATTACTCATTATAATTACCTACAATAGTTTGAGTTATACATACCTACATTAATTATTAATATGCACATATGCAGGACCGTATTTAGAATAATTAACAGAGACGAGAATATGCAAAATATGAAAAAGCTATAAGTTTAAATAAAATCCTTCTGTAAATTTAATTGGGAGTTTAATATGGAGAAGCTAATCAATAGTGAGTGAATGGAAGATTGTATCTTTATTATTATTTTATTAAAAGTTCAACCAAATGAACTCATTACTATTCTAAAATTATTTTCGACTATACAGGGTGAACAGCAATGGTATATAGGGTGTTCTGTTTGAAAAAGTTAAGTTAGATAGTATCCAGGCGAAACAGTTCACCCTGTATAGTCGTAAATAATTTAAGAATAGTAATAAGTTCATTTGGTGAAATTTTTATTAAAAAAAATAAAGCCAGTAAGTTAAAAATCACTAATGAATTATTAAAAAATAAAGATTATTGGCTAAAAAATTTTTATGAGTACCTACATGAGATTGTGGGATTGATAACATGAAATACGTAAATAATTATATCATAGAATATTTTTTTTTGTAATAATGACCATATATCTATGGCATACTTGAACATTGAACGACAAACATTTTTTTGTGGTGAATTAATTGATAAAGTTTCTCACTCCCTGTATGTACCCTTTAGATGATGAGACTCTTTGTGTGCATACATGAATGTGAAGATAGATAACAAACAAAGCCATATGCTGTAGTATAAAGTTTCTGACGCTTGTAACTCGACAATGTTTTATACACTGTACATGTACAGTATGCGTGTATATGTATAAACGACCATTTTTTTGTAATCTAACTGCCTTTAAAATAAGAGCAAACATGACGTCATTTTGTTAGCATATGTTTGAAATCGAACTGCCTCTCATAATACATAATTTAATAGTGTTGGGCAAAAAATTAGTGTCTTAAAAGTTTTACCATCCCATAGCAAGTGTGCTTGATGTGCGCTTTTAAAATTACATTACTATTTACATTAATTTGCATATTTTTTATTAGGGTAAACCAGAAAAAAATAATTCATAATTATTTTTATTCGACGCAATTTTTTATATTAGTATGTAGATAAATACTATCTGCGTAATTGTTCTTAAAAATTTTATCTAAAATGCTTTTATGTGAAAGTTGTTTATTTTTTTACGAGAATCTGATAAGGTGTAGAGTAGAAATTTTTTAATTATTTTTATTTTTATAAAGGTACTACGCCTGATTAAAAAAATAAGTGGAACATAGTTGAGTACCTAATGGTTTTTATCTGGCAATTTTTTAATTATTGTATTGACGAATACAACATCGTATTGTATATCAATCTGTAGATTAGCGAAGATTTTAAAGTCAAAGAACTGTGGGCAAGTAGTAACTCAAAAACAACATTTGCAAAAAAACCAAATCGTAAAATATTTTGACCCATGTGAAAGGTTTTTCTGGCAGTTGAACGTATTTTCATTAAAATATATTTACCTTTAGCAAAATTTCTCTATTAATAAATATTTAAAAATTTAGCTACGTTTTTGGTGGTTTTAAATTAAATGAATTAGAAACGCTCTTGATTTAGATTTTTCCCAAAATATATTTAATTTGTTAATCACACTAATAGTATAAAGGCGAAAGTTTGTGAGTGTGTGAGTGTGTATGTTTGTTACTTCTTCATGTCTAAACGGCTGGATGGATTTAGCTGTCACCCTGGATTAACACATAGGCTACGTTTTACTGCGGGAAAATATCTTCTTCTCATGGGAAAATCGATGAAAATGAATTCGCGGAATATTATAAATGCGAAAGTAACTCTGTCTGTATGCTACACAATCTCGCCTAAAATTTACTGAACCGATTTAAATGATATTTGGTACAGAGATTGTTTAGAGCCTGAGAAAGGACATGGGCTACTTTTTAAGGCGAAAAAAAGACTGTAAGGGGTTGAAATAAGAAAGTTTGTGCGGAAATTCCGTAATTTTAAAGATAGAAGCTTGAAACTTATTTTTTAGGCTTTTGATTAAATATAAATAAATACGACATTCAATATTTGTAAAAATTTTACCCTAAAGGGGATAAAATTAGCCGATGAAAGTTTTTGTGTAATGACGTCGTTCAAAAAGCTTACGGCCCAGAAAATTAAAATATTAAGTGTAAAAAGTTATAGAGGTTTTGTTTATTTGGATCAATAAAAGTAGTTGAATACCAAGCTATATAGACTATTTTAAACTATAATTTAAATACTAAATTAATCTATAATATTATAAATGCGAAAGTAACTCTGTCTGTCTGTGTGTTACGCAATCACCCCCAAAACTACTGAACCGATTTAAATAAGAATTTGGTACAGAGATAGATAAGTAGATATAAAGCTGGAGGCTTGAAACTTATTTTTTAAGCTTTTGATTAGGTATAAATACGACATTTAAAGTTTGTAAAAATTTTACCCTAAGGGGGGCAAAAATAAGGAATGAAAGTTTTTGTGTAATGACGTCGGCAAAAAGGTTTATGGCCCAGAAAATAAAAAGTACCTTTTTAATTGTAAAATTTTCATTAATAACAATACAAATGGTTGAGTTATTATTGTTCTGGAAGTTATTTTTGTACAAAAACTGCGGCATCTTTATTGATGCTTCAATTCCGGGTCAGCGTTGCCACAGCCTTCAAATTGAAAACTTAATCACTTCCTGCAGTAGGTGTCATTTTGTAGCTATAGCTGTTATTTCACGTTACCTACAACCAAACTCTAACTAGGTATTGGTAGTCATTTAACTGGCGTCACATTAAAACTGACCTTGTGTACGAACTGTGAAATGTCATATACAGGTGTGCAATAGAAATTAAACTGTGCCCGATTTGTGCCATGTCAATTGTAACAATGACATTTACTTCACTTGTTTCAATGGTTCATAAAATAATAGAATAACAAAAGGTACCTACATTTCAAATGAAAAGTAGAACTGGGTACAATATAATAAATATCAGCCAGCAGTGATTATTTTTAAATATTAAATCTGATTGGGAAAATTTTAAGACAGAAATTAACCACCTAATAGTTTGTTATGATGAAAAAATTGGGTCAACTTTATATCTACTTTAAATCTACTTTAATCTCCCACAAAAATAAAACGTTAGGGAATTTTATTACTGTATTAGTTGCTCATTATTCCTCGTCCTTTTGTTTACCAAATGAAGCTACTAATTTAACTTAATTAACAGTTTTTAATTTAATTAAATGTATTGGTAGTAATTCAATAAACTATTTCTCACAGGTACCTAAACACACTAGACAATTTTTTTATCAATTTAATCTTATAAAAGACAAAGGATTTTTGTTTCTAAAGATTGGCATTTCTTTCTCATTCTTTTATTTGCTAAAAAAGTTCCTAGTTTTATTCAATTATTTTTTTAATTTGCTCAAATATAGTGGTAGAAATTCATCCAACAGTTTTTCATACATTCCCAAAAAAAAATTAGCCAATTTTCTATCAACATCAATTTCTCATAAAAAATAAAATCCTGGGGAATTTTGTTGCTCTAGTTGGTCATTGTATTTGTAGAAATCCATTCAACAATTTGGCACAGGGATTAAAAAACACTACGCCAATTTTTTAAAAATTTGACCTTATAAAAGACTAGCGATTTTCTTTCTTAAGTTGACCTTTGTTCCTCATTCTTCTGTTTACCAAAAGAAGTTCCTAACTTAATTTAATTAAATGTATCTATTGGTAAAGTGCCATCAGTCATCAGTAATTTATAGAGCATCGTTATATTTTTCAAAACAAATTTAAAATAAACAAGGCTCTTAAAAAAATATTAGTGTATGAGTAAGTATCTCAATTAAAATCAAATTTAAAAGACGCGCGTACGTATATGTGTATATAGTTTAAATTATTAAAACAAAAACAAAATAATGAGCGCTCTTATTATTTATCATATTATATACTTATACATACATAAATTGCGAAATCTTCATATAAAGTGGGCATATTTATATAATACATTTATGTATTACAAAAATAGCCTGTTTTCTTTTTATTTTCATTTATCTTAGTGGAACAAGTGAAGATATAGAGAATTAATTTTTAAAATTCTCCTTATCGCAATTCCTATGTACTACTCACTTATATCTATGCTTTATATTATATGTTCATGCATTTCATAAAATTAATGATAAAAATAGATTATAATTTAAAAAACAAACGCTTGAATTGCTTTAGGCATTGTACATAAGTCTAAAAGCACGTATTCATTTATTAAATAATAAAACATCAAAAATAATAATTTTGAAGTCCAGAAGATAATTTTTTAATTTTTATTTCTCTCAATTAAATACATAGACTGTCTTTACAATGTTATTGTGGTAAACCCAATGTTAAAGTTTATGTTCAACTATTCAAAAGTTTTATATTTGTATAGGTTCAGTTTAGATACGTTTGTGTAGGTATACCCTTGAGTAATTGTCCTTAAAAATTAGGTTACTATTTAGAACTTTTGACATTAATATTTGTTTGGAAATCAAAAACGTGCAACTTAAATAATATCAACATTGAATACTTCATATTTTCATAACAAATTAGCATTGTTTTAATAAGCCGCTGTATTATTTAAACGTATAGTACACAAATACGTACATAATTCAAATGCAGATGTTTTTATTGGGGTACTAATTAATTAATTTCCTTGTTACAAAGTCTTTGAGTTAACTGGAATATTTTTTTATTCTTTGGAATTTGAAAAAGTAGTTTTCTTAACTCAAATATTCACACGATAGAAACTAATTTTACCAATTTTGACTAATCACCCAAAATTTTAGGTATTTACATTTTATATTCTGGGAAGCCACAAAAAGATTTGAGATAGACCAGCTGATATTATTGCAGAAATAAATAGGGAGGGTGTCCCTAAGTAAGGTTTCAATGAAACGATTTTCAATTCCATGGGTGTTTTTGTTCCCTAAGGAGTGTCAAAGTTGACCAATTTGGTTTTGGTTATTGATTCTCTTTAGATTTTTATTATTGGAAAAACGATTCCTAAAACAAATTCTAACGTGCTTAAAATGAATATGGAGGAATTTTTCTAATAACACTTGAAATTAAAAAAATGTAATTAAAAGTCTAAAAAATCATGGGTTTTAATAAGAAATTTACATAACTATATCAAAACGAGTGTAACATTAAAAAAATTGGCACGAAAACCAACCATGACGTTTCATTAAAACCCTGCTCAGAGACATTCTTACTATTTATTGTTACAATTATTTTAGCTGGCCTATTTCTAAAAACAAATTTTCATTGTGATTAAAGTAATTTTTGTTCTTTTATTTTCATATAAAGTTGAAATCAAGGTAAAGTCAAAAAAGTATGTGAATTTGATAATTATTATATAAACTCACTGATTATTTTACTAAATATTATTTAAAAATAAATGTTAGATAAAAGCTTTTAAATGTTTCAACAAATTAATAATGATTTTACGGGCATTTCTTTTCAACGGGGCAATTTTTTTTTCCGGGGTTTTTTTTCCTAGGTTCGGTTGATACAGTCTAGATATGACTACATTCAATCTTAAAATTTATAGGGTATCTTACTTTTAAAACAATATTAGTTATTAAATATGCATAGTATCTTGAAAGAACAGTTCTCATGTTAAAGGCAGTGAATATTATCTACTGATATACAGTATATTTCGTTTATAACGACGATGAAAGGACCATTAAATTCCGTCGCTATATCCGGAAGTCTCTATATAAAAAGAAAGAGAGAAATAATGAAAAAAGGAAATTAGGCAGCAAGAAAAGTACCCAAAAACTGATTCTTAGATTTAACTTTATCAACCTTAAGATTTATAAACAATTACTAAGTACAACTGCTGACTAGGTATATGTGAATGTACAGAAAAGATAAAAAAGTTTTGTGTTTAGACTCGGTCGCAATATCAGTCAGTATGAGATTTCTAGCATCTTGTAATTAATAGTTCATTAAAATTAGTCGCTAAAACCGAAATCGACGTTACATCCGAAGTCGTTACAGCCAAATTTTCTTCTTAAATTCAATGTACTTATGTGTTATGTCGTTATAACCAAAAGGTCGTTACAACCGAAGTCGTTATAAATGAAATCCACATAAATTTAATAAGTAACGAAATTTCAAAAAGTTCTACTCTTTTCTTATTCTTTATGGTGAATAATGGACAGATTGTTCCTGCTGTCGTTGATAATTACATACATATACAATATTTAATTTTATAGTGTGTAGGTACCTACGTATGTTGATCTCTAAAACTAGCTAGTATTTACAAAATAAAAGAAATTCCTAGTATATAAGGGAAGGGTGCAAAATCAATATACCTAGGCATATGAGGAAAGATAATATTTGTGATATTTTCATTAACAAATTCAAATACATTTTTGACTTTCCCTTGACCTCCCTCAACTTTGTATGAAAATAAAAGTACAAAAATCACATAAATCACCACAAATATGGTCCATCTAAAATAATTGTAGCAATGGATAGTGGGACCTAACCTAACCTAACCAGGGTTTTAATACAATGGTTAGTTTTACTGCTAAGTGATGCCAAAGTTGACCAATTTTTTTTAGCATAAAAATTAGTTACACAACACATTCTTTTGTTCATGTAGTTCTATTATTTTCTCATTTATTAAAATACATACATAAGTAAAGACATATTTCTCCTGTTGTCGTTGATTATTTTATACAAATGCAATTTTAAATTTTATAAGGTATACAGGGTTTTTCAAGTTGATGGGCTATTAGAAGTATATGAATTAGTAGAAGGAATTCAATTCTGAAACTTGGGCTCATTTGGTTATTGTTTATGCCGCTTCTTTTAAAAATATTTTCAAGTTCGATTTACATCCGGTTATACCGGAAGTCGATACCAACTTTGTTATTTTAAATGGAATGGTATATTTTTTACGCTGAATTCGAATAAAACGTGTTATTCGAAGGTAAGTTTGATAACCAACTTGTACACCTATGACGATCGGTTTCTGAGTTAATTTAATTTATAGAAAAAAAATCGCTACCGCAACCCAAATTATAAAAAATCATAACTTCCACAAAATACGACTTAGAGTGTTGAAATTTTTACTAATAATAGCTGAATATTAGTGCTAACGCCTTGACAAAATTGAATTAAATAATTTATACAGGGCGTTCAAAATAAAATTCTAAAATTGAAAAACTTCAAACACGAATTTAGTCGTTTTTTCAAATGGCACCTACTATTTTTTATTTTTTCGATCGATTCCTTTTTTTATCCTCTTTCGATCTATATGGATACTTTCTATTTTATGTAATTATTCCAAAATTTTCAAATAAAATAGGAAGTATCCATATAGATCGAAAGAGGATAAAAAATGGAATCGATTGAAAAAATAAAAAATAGTAGGTGCCATTTGAAAAAACGACTAAATTCGTGTTTGAAGTTTTTCAATTTTAGAATTTTATTTTGAACGCCCTGTATAAATTATTTAATTCAATTTTGTCAAGGCGTTAGCACTAATATTCAGCTATTGCTAGTAAAAATTTCACCACTCTAAGTCGTATTTTGTGGAAGTTATGATTTTTTATAATTTGGGTTGCGGTAGCGATTTTTTTTCTATAAATTAAATTAACTCAGAAACCGATCGTCATAGGTGTACAAGTTGGTTATCAAACTTACCTTAGAATTACACGTTTTATTCGAATTCAGCGTAAAAAATATACCATTCCATTTAAAATAACAAAGTTGGTATCGACTTCCGGTATAACCGGATGTAAATCGAACTTGAAAATATTTTTAAAAGAAGCGGCATAAACAATAACCAAATGAGCCCAAGTTTCAGAATTGAATTCCTTCTACTAATTCATATACTTCTAATAGCCCATCAACTTGAAAAACCCTGTATAGGTACAGACAGATACCAATTTAGGTGCGTTATTATTACTGGTCATTCATGTACCTACCTAGCATAGCATTAATTCATTATGTTGTTACGTAGTTGACTCAACTCATTAATTTATTAATCGTAAGTGAGAAATTGTTTTCACTTTCTACGCCAACTGCTGTTGATGATGGGAATGTAAAATTTTCGTTCAGCTGTTTTTGGCAAGTATGTACCTACATACATAGGTACACTTTAAATAATTAATTTCCAACAGTACCTAGACCATAAAAGTGTGGTTAATACGTACGTATTATATTGTATTATTACGCCAATATTAGTACGAAATACGGATAGTATTGATTAATAATAATTAACTGTTATTATTAATTATTCCGGACTGATTTTATTTCATTCGTTTACAGACAGTACATACTTACATATTGCTATAATAGTAAGTGAGTATTTAATACGGTCTCCGTTAGCGACAATAATATTTCCTTATCTTTCTTTCAATATGCATGTATACGTGTATATATATAAGCGATTGTGACCTCTCGGTTGAAATAACAAAAGTAATCGCCGAGTCCAGTGACGTCAGTCGTTTTAGCGATTGGTTGCGTTAAAGAGTGGTTAGTAGGGGGGAATTCGTGCCCGTCCATAGTTTGTTGTGCCGCATCGGCAGAGAACGGACCAGTTTGCGATTGACATTCGTGTGGGATGTACTGCAGCTAGTAGTTGAAAGATCGTGTTTGTTATCCATTTAGCTAGTAGTAAATAGATATAGATATATAGTACCTACCTAATAAGTAACGAGTAGAAATTTATTTATTGTAACCGCCGAAGTTTATTTTTTACCACAGACCCAAATTCGAGTTACGTTGAAGTTGTGAAGTGAATTTTGAAAATTAGTGTTACGCTTTTAAAGGAATAATATGTCTACAGCAGTCATGCGACAAAACTCTATGTTTGAGTTCACCGAATTTTTCGCCAAAGTAAGTCAACAATTAATTACTTACTACATTATTTAATTAATTAAGCTAAGTAGATGCAAATATTTCTTCCTGCAAGGGTTCTTATTGTTAGTAAATTTGGTAACAGGTAGGTACCTTTTTGATTGCGGTACCGTACCATTAATTATTTTATTAAAAAGAATTTAATTTATCAACTTTCGTTGGCTTTGCAACTAAAGTTCTTAAAGCTCTGACAACTAACTACACGACTGAGATTCAACAGGTTTCAATACACCTGTTGAATGTTGCCATCATCAAATGGCACTCGCAAGATTTGCTGAGGTAATCGTGCTCTCCCTTTCTCACCAGTTGCATTAACAAGATTGCCCTAAGACTGTTTTCTATTCTGACATATACCTACATGGGGTAACTTGTTATTATGTTCAGTCTAATTTTATCTCGAAACCGATAGGAGTAGTTTATTTAAAGGTTGTGCTATTGAACGTTTTTGATAAACTATAAACATCTACTATCAATCCTGAATTTTGTTTCGTAAGCGGATGTACCTATTACTCTTCAATAATTTATTTTAATATGCTAATTTTTTTTTTTTTTTGAGAAATATCTGCTAATTGAGTTTCGAGCTGTAAGTAAGTACGTTGTATTTGAACAGAACAGATAATTTTGTTTTCTGTAGATAATATAACCAGTTAGTTAAACATAGTGTGTGATAAATTGGAAATTTTCCTCTCTATAATTAAACCATTTTCATTTCGTATGGCTTCTTGGCGTCTCGACATATACGTGATATGCACAACGGTATTAAAATCAACGTTTATTTTGCAGAGCTCCTAAATTTAACTCACTGTAAAAGGCTTCATCGACGTGAACGATTTAACAAACCGAAACCACCAGGGTGCATTTATTTAGTTACAAAGAGATTTATTTATTCGCTCTTAACATCTTTCGAATTAATTAGTGTTAAACTACCTAATCGAATTTCGTGGCGGAAATTACCGGAAGGGAACAATAACAAACTTCCACACCCTTTTTAATAGGGTGGCAAAGCATCCGTAAAGTTTTTAGGGCGCACGCGAACTGCACGAACTTTCCTTATTCTTATGCACAAATTTTTTACCCTAACACTCAACTAAATATAAGTGAATAATTGTTCTTTATGTATAATTAATATTAAGTAAACACGATTAGAAGTGGCAAACTCCCTGAGATACGGTGTATCTTCTCGTTCTTATTTTACCTTAAAAGTCGTACAAAATTCACTGTATTTTTAACGACGCCTGTCGCTATACTATACTCTGCCTTAGTAAGATAAAAAAATAAATAAAATGTGACCTGCAACCGTCTCTACTTCGGATATGTATCAAATATTTTTCAGACATATGAGTTTATCTGTCCCTGTTGTTGTTCCACACCCAAACTGAAATACCGTTGCTTTTACGGTCTCTTCTTAGTGTTGTTCTTGATATTTTTTTTTAATCTAATGTCCGAGCACGTACCCAACCTGTCATTCTTTAATTAATTAAAAGTGGTATACGTTATGTTACTGTTTAGAGCATTGATAATTAAATTAACGAATCGTCCTGAATTAATGCCATTTGGTTTTTGTATGTACATAATATAATAATAACAAATGATAAGTGGGCGTGAGTTCAAGGTTGCGCACATCCGCCTTTGGTTTAGTGAGATTACTATTTTTACTGCGTTAAAAATGTCTTTCTAGTTTTAGAATGCCTTCCATTGTATACGCAAATATTCATTTATTTTGTTGTGTTTGCATTAAATTATATTGTTTTGACTGGCACTATTTTAAAGTTAAACTTACTGATGGCCAATTTGGACGAAATTAATTTAAAAATTATTTATGTCTCTCTAATAAGTAGTTTATAATTACTTACAATTTAAATATAAATATTCTTATTATCAAAATTAATTTAAGTCTGAAAGTCCTGACGATTTACGCCCTTAAAAGTTAATATGAAAATTCTGACAGTTTGTCTTCATAAAAGTTAAAAATACTTCTGAAAAATATTTTAAAAATCCTGAAAATTAATTTTAAAGTTCTGATTATTTAGACAGGTTTCTAGTCATTTTAAAATTCTGACACTTGTAAGTCTGACAGTTCTGACAATTTACGTCCCTAAAAAATTATGTTAAATTTAGGCCCTAAAAATTAACTTACGTACCTATGGTATATAATTTCCTTGTCCATATATTAATTAATAAAAGTAGTTATTTGTTGTTAAATGTAGTAGTATATTCTAGTAATTTTAAAACTGCTCGTTTCTAGACTCGCTGCTCTATCATAAAAGTGCTGATTCATTAGCTTGCTGATTATTTCAAATTACTTAAATAAAGTTGAGTAATGAACGCTCTACTCTACCCAGTTATTATAAACTTCATATTAATACTTACTGCATAAAATATGTGTCTATTTGTAGTCGGTTTTCAAAACCTGAATCATTTTAATATTTAATTAATTAATTAAATGTTTGCCAAAGATGTTGCATTTATTGATTGTCATTAATTAATTAATTATCATCTCATGTGCAATTGAATGAATCTTTATAAATATTTTTGCTATTTTGTGTTACTTCATTTAGTTTAATTTAATTCAATTGGGTGGTTTTTTGGTCGGGCTTTGGTAAATAAATAAAACGATTAATCAAACTTTTAACTTCGTTTCTGCATAATATTTAGCTTTATTCAGCAATGTGGTTGAGGATTTGAATGATTACTATGTGAAACCAAACCAGAGCAAACAACAAACAAAGTCCGCTTTCTAATTCATTGTTGTACTGAGGCGAGCCTGCAATTTCCAGCATAGTGGCAATTGTGTCTAATAGATAATTAATTAACAGGAAGGGAGGATGTTGGTAATTGTAATTGGGACAAAATTTTAACAACAAATAATAAATAAATCATTTAAGATGCCTTCCTGTCATTCATTTTAGTAACAGCTGTAGATATTTTTTGAAAATTCGGTTTAAAATAACGAGAAAACAAGCGGTTCGAATGGTTTATGGTTTTGTTTACAAGCAGATACTGGCGTGACTTTCGTGAGTCTTAACATAAAGAGAATCAGTCAGCAGGTTATATCCGGATCATACCTATGAGGAAGGCTACTAAGATATTTACGTACGCGCATTTAACTGTCCTGTCTTTGTGTACATTGTAGTAGTGCGTATGTTCGCTTTTTCGAGTTAAAAATATCCTGCGAAGGTTTGGAGCCAAACGAAAGTGAGCGAATTAAATAAACGGACGAACACGGACGAGGGAAAATTATTTCCACATTTTCAAATACTCATTCATAATTAATCATAATGCGAGATAAGTAGGTAGGCAGGCAGGTACGAGAGTAAAGTTGCCAAAAAGTTTTAAGAGAGCAATTTTGGGAGATAAATTTCGCTAGTTTCTTGACGCCATACGTACGATATTTTAAATGTTGCCTCCTGCAACCGGTTTTCAAAACTTGAAGCCGCATCTTAAATAGGTACTGGTTTTGAGAGAAATCTTTTACTGGAGAGTAAATACACGAACTGTTGCTTTTGGTTTTAATTTTAAAATACCAATACGACTGCTAAAAAATTGGCGATTCTGCATTAAAACGAACTACTTTCTGGAACCTACTATTTTTTTTTTATAAGATAACTCATGCAAACATGGCGTTTTTTATTTCTCCTCCCCCCCCCCTCAGTAGCATCATCTCAAACCCATAGCTTTGTATTTTGGTCCTTGAAGTCTCGGTATACATAGCTATTTAAATTGCAAGGACTTTCAATTATCAATAACTTAACCTAACGATTTTTTCCTAACCAGAGTTCTCCCCAGCAGCATCCCAAAATCAAAGCTTCAGTAACATAAAACGTATCTTGAAAGCATTTTCTCCTTTCTAACACGTAACCTATTGCAATATATCTGTCTTTGTTATAACTATGCGAAGAAAGTGCAGTGAAAACAAAAACATGGTCAATGGAACAATAACATAGATACGTACACTGTTAATAAGGGTATGCAATATTAGAAACAAAAATGGTTTAGGTTAGGACTAGTTGTCTTATCTAAAATTTTCTGTCATTGTGTATACGTCTTGCCTAACAAATTACAACGTTTTTAGGGTTCCGCACCTCAAACGGAAAGAGCGGAACCCTTATAGGATCACTTCGTTGTCCGTCCGTCTGTCAAGACTTTTTCTTAGGAACGGGTAGAGGTATCAAGCTAAAATTTATACCAAATACTCAGGTCTATTGTCCCTTGGAGCTGTGAAAAAATTAAAATCACTTCTACGCAAACTCAATTGAAAGATACAGCCGTTTATGCCGCAAATTTTCGAATCAAAACCTACAGGGTACTTCTCGTGAACTCAGAATCTTAAAATTTGGTACGAAGCAACGTCTTAAAGCACAGATAAAAGAAAAATTGCGAAAACCGTAAATTTTTAGTTACATCATATAATAAAAATATTTTTAATAATTTTAAAGTTACTACCCCTTTCCTCATGAACGCGTAGAGGTATTAAATTGAAATTCATATCAAATACTCAGGTCTATAATACCTTTAAGCTGTAACAAAATCAAACTTCTACGTCAACGCAATCAAAATAAACAGCAATTTAAGCCGCATATTTTCAAACTCGCAACTACTCGCAAGGGAATCAAAACTTAAAGGGTTACTTCCAGTCGATTTAGAATCTTGAAATTTGGCATGAAGCAATGTTTTATAGCACATATAAAGGAAAAATTTCCGAAAACCTTAAATTTTTAGTTACATCACATATATACAGGTTTGTACGGAACCCTCGGTGCGCGAGTTCGACTCGCACTTGGCCGCTATTTTTTTTTACAAGCACCTCAAACTCAAAGCTGTCAATGTGCTTTGATCCTTGAAGTCCCAGTAACATTTTTAAATCCTAGTTCTTTACATTAATATTAGATTAGAAAGGGACTTACCAATGCAGACAAAAGGGATTCCACTTGCAGTGCTCCTAATGATAAGGTCTGAAAAGGAAGCAGAGTGTTATCAAATTTTTGCCCAGTTATAGTAGAAATGATTTCAGATTGTTGATACTAAATGTAATTTTAGATGAGCCTCTACATGCAGAAAGCATAACGAGTTATTTTGACAATTTATTTTAGTCGTTTTGTCAATACAATTTTTAGCCTTCTGGGGACATTTTGAGGTCCCATTTTAAAAAAAATTATGGTATGGTGTTAGAGATTGAGTTTTGGTGTAGGTAGGCACCTATTATTATTGCCACGGTTTCGAAATCAAAAGTCGATTAGGTACCCCTCCCGTCAAAAGATTTGTCATGCCACGTTGTCAGAAAATCTTTCATATCACGCAACACAGTCAGTCACAGTCGCTTTCACATCTTCTCGGTTCAATTCGGTTTATACCAACCAACCAACCAGCGGGTTTGTCTTGTCATTGCACCGCCCGAGAAAGAAAGTAGGCTTTGAGAACGCACTTTTACCAATTGTTTTCCGCAGATGAAAGAAAGTGCACAACACCAGCAACAACAAAAGTCTTTTGGGCACTAGCTGGATGCTGTCGAGTCGTGTCGACGTGTATCGGGCGGCGCTGTCTTATGTATGACTCCTCAAAATCTAGATCATATTAACGAACGTTAATTGAAAATTAATAAAAACAATAGTGAGTGAATTGATCGAATAGTTTATTTAGTTTGTGGTTCGTTACGTCCGTCGAGACACAGACGTGTGTTGTACCTACGTACGTGGAAAGTATTAGTCATGTTCAGGTTTATTGTTGTTATTATTAATACCGAGTGTGGGGTGCGCAGTTTATCATCGACTAATTTCATGATTCATTTGATTGGAACAAGTGATGTTTTGATGTGACCAACGATTTCTTATTGTGAGGATTAATAACAGCCAAATGTCGACTGCCGATGTTTGTTGTAAGGTTTGTGTGACCACTGGACTTTTATTACAGTAAAATAATCAACAGTTTCCTCTAACTTGTAGTTAAGATTAAAACTCTGTTATAACCATAAAAATAGGTACGTTATATCATAAGTTTGTTAATCCAGAATTAGACGCATTTGTTTACAGTCACTTTGTTTTTATTAATCCTTTATAAAAGTAGATTTATTGTTTTTCAGTATCGTGGACACTTTTTATGTCTTTTTCAAACACTTGTCGACTTATTACTAGTACTAAAGTAAATTATGGAAAAAATCGACGTTTACACTAATACTAGAAATTCTTAAATTAAAATTCGCCATAGGTAGATAAAAAAAAAATATGAATAAAAAGACCCGGATATTTCGTACGAATAAGAACTGCACCTGGGACTTTCGATATGGTGTACGTTATACAGTAATTTCAAATTACTATTTTAAATATTTCTGTGTTCAGTGTTAATAAACATATTGTCTATAGGTACCTTTTTTTAATCCACAAAAATTTATTTCAATTCTTGTAGTGATTATAAATTTGGTAAAGGAAAGCTGCTTATCGTATTTTACATGGTTCAAAGAATAGAAAGTTACATTTTCCATTAGGTAGTTAGCTGTCCAAATTGTTTAACTTAATTAAAAAAGAAATAAATGCCAATTCATTTACTAACTAACCCATTGACTAAATAAAAAATAGCTTTAAATTTGACATTGTCATTTTTGTTAACACCTGCAGTGTCTGTCGCCCTTTCTAGATTACAAGGGAAAATAATGGCACCAAACCCATTTCTTTTTGTTTTATAGTTTCATGTATGTAGATAAATTAAGTTCATAAACTTGCTGTAGTAATTTTAACCGTGTTCACGTGTATTAAATATTCTGCGTCCCACTTCGTTAGTTTAGTGAAAGCGAAAACGCCTGAAAAAGATGCCTGGTTTTAATAAAGAAACGGCTTTTTGTTTGTTGACTTTGGTAGTGTTGTTGTTGTTGAAATCGTTTTGGTTATATTCCATAATTATTGCGCAAATTTTTTGACCAACAAAAAGTATCTACTACTTAAAAAGCACTCCGTCACTCTCGTTCTTAATTTCTCAGATCAAAAATATAAATTAATCATGATTAGAGGAGCTTTAACTTTTTTTATGTAGGTACCATAAATCTGTACTACTACTGTAGATTCATGCAATTTATTTGTTAGATGTCCTTATTAATGATTTGCAATTGATGTGAGTGGAAGTCGTTAACCTCCTCTTCTTATATGTACCAACTCTGTGTATGTTATAATCGAGTCGTTTCAAATTTACTTAATGCAGTTCCTCGTAGTAGAAGGTGGCAGGCTGGCTGGCTGGTCGGTCGACATTATGTACTTATATTGTTAACAGAAGAAAGCCGACTTTTAGTAACATAGACTTTGACAACAGTGGCCACTCCTTTAACTCAAAACAACCCGTTAAACACGTGGGCCCATTTAATTGTCCTTTTATCTTGTTAGGAGACCACTTAAAAATCGCTAAGAAAAAATTGAAACGTTACTAATCAATCCCCTATAACGTACGTTTTTTTAATTACATATTATGTACTATAAGTTTACGTCTTTATAGTAATCTTTTGGTGTTAAATTAGATCCAGTTTTTATTAATATATAATTATGTATATTGTCTACGTACGTACGATAACTACTGACTAACCTAAGGTGTAAACGCCCACGATGTTACAGATATTCATAAATATTAATTTGAAGTCAATAGCCTTTGTAATAAATATAATTTTCAATGTACATTATTGTTTAATAGAAAATTGGTGTCCACATTAACGTAGAACACGAGACAGGGCCGGACTAAGATGTGTGTGCATTCTTGAAAATAAGAAATTTAGGTTAGGTTAGGTTAAATTTAAGACATACGTACTGTTGAAGTTAAAATTGGTTTATAGACACCCACCCTCCAGTTTCTTTCATATTTTTGTAGAGCTAGAAGGTTAAATGACGTTAGATTATAAGGACCGGACTAATTTTATATAAGTACACATTTCTGGACTTAACGCAGTGTACTTACAGCGCAAACTAAATAGCGAAGTTCACACATTGTCTATGCTTAGATTTAGTACAAAATTTTGAGATTTTAATGTAATCCTAAGCCTAGACAACGTGTAAAGACTGAAGGGAGGCATAAATAAAAACTAATTGTTACTAATCTTATCTACGAAATACCACTTTTTTAATTTAAATTATTGATTTGTTAACAACTCTGAAACAGACGAAACTATCGAACTTTCAAATGTACTCTATTTTCCGAATATGATATCAAAATGATAACGTATTTTAAGTTTCGTAACAACATAAAAAAATCCAGCAATTTTATTCGAAACTATCCGGTACCAGTGGATGTGATACATGCAAACACTTAAATTTTTCCTTTCAAACAAGCTTAAGTTTGCCAAAATCGAATACGTCGTCGGTTAGAAGATTGAGCCTCAGACAAAACTCATGCGGAATATTTCAGGCTTTCTAATGTTTTTATTATTGGTAAACCCTTTAATAAGGAATCTTGAATTTTATGATTCACCCTATCAATTGCGCCCGCTTGCGAAAAAATGTGGAGCATAAAAATAATTTCCAAGATTTTCTCATAGTCAATTTGGTAATAGATTTTTTCCTGAATCTCTATAACCAGTAGTTTCCAATGTAAAACCAATAATCTTTAGGATTATTAATACATAACGTATTTTAAGAGTAATATTCTAATAATAGTTTTCTTGTTGTTTCAGAATGCTATCGCAAATCCAGACACGAACAATTCCGCAAACAATTTGTCGTTGAACAGTCAAGCGATCGACGCCGCTTACAGGGTTCGTTATGCCCTGACGAGGATGAGTTCTTCGCCGGCGTCGGCAAACGTTTCGGCCGCCACCGCGACGACCAACTTGGTTAACAACATCCTGGGAAATCTAAGCCAACAGGCTTCGTCGGCGGTGGTTCACCAGCAACAACACAGGCGCCTGGAACGGACCCAGTCGGCTCCTGCGCCAAACGCGGCTGCCCTGTCCGCAGCTGCGGCTAGCGTTAACACCTCCCGTTACAAAACCGAATTGTGCAGGCCCTACGAGGAGTTCGGAGTGTGCAAATATGGGGACAAGTGTCAGTTCGCCCACGGGGCAGCCGAACTGCGCACACTCGCCAGACACCCCAAGTACAAAACCGAATTGTGTCGCACCTATCACACGGTCGGTTTTTGTCCTTACGGCCCTCGGTGTCATTTCGTGCACAACCAGGACGAAGCGATTCGCGCCACGCCCACATCTCCAGGGGCCGCGGCAGCCCTGGTCGTACCACGACAGCAGCAGCAGCAACAACAAACACAGCCCAGGTCCCGACCGGCCGCTCTGAGTCCGTCCCTGTCGCTTGAAAGCCCCAGTTCACCGTGCAGCCTCAGCCAGTCTCCTACCTCGTCTTTGGGCTCGTTCTTCAGCAGCGATCCGGAGTTGCACTCGCCTGGCACGGACGACCAACGCCTACCCGTGTTCAACAGGATCGCCGCACCGACCCCGTTGATCTCCTGGAACGAGCTTTTGCTATAATAGTGCGCGGTGAGACGAAAGCTATTCCAAACAATTCAACTCAGACGATTTATTTAAATACAGTGTCTTATTTATGTTTATTATTATTATTATTCAATTCCGCTCGAGAGAAGCGGGGTGATTTTGATATTTTGTGATTTTTTTACTAATTAAGTCCTCTAGCCCTTTGCAAACTTCGCCTTTACTCTAACTACACTCAAACCACTTCAGCATTTTTGCCATAATACAATAATAATTAATTTTTGAGTTCGACCACCGCACTCACCGGTTTGTGCCTACTTTAATTTGAATTATTTTCACTATAATACTTTTGCATAATATGAGAACTTATTTTTCTGTTTTAAACGAGTGCATCGCATCCCCAACGCCGACCAGTATGGATGTTCTTTGTGTTTTTATATGAAGGTGTATTACCCACACTTATTTTTTCTTTTGTATTAAACTTATTGGACAACGAGCAAAAGACTGTTAATTTAAGTGCAATCACACTCAAGTCCATCAAGTTTTTTCGGTTTGAAATTTGCAACCACACATTTTCACTTATTATTATTGTAGATAACAGGTTTCGGTTTAATTTGATATAAACCTCAGGGATTTGCAATCTGGCGTACCTACCAAACATTAAAACAAGAAAAAAAAAAAAAAAGAAAACACGATTATGTTTACTACTTTTTCTTTTTAAATATTGTTTTCTTTGCAGAACTACGTACGTGTGTACGTGTACCTACACAAAAATTTAATCAGAAAAAAAAATTGTTTAAGTATATAATATTTTTTTAAGTGAGTACATATTGCATTTACCTATTCTTTTGTGTTCAGTTTTGCGAAAAATAAAAGGTAAAAAAAACAGTACCATATATCATTCATGATACATACAATAAGTACATAATACATAATATAATAATTATCAACGATCTCATTATCAGACACTTGTTTGTCTGTAAGCTGTGATAAAGCTGATATAAAAAAAAAGGAAATATGGTAACATGTGATAAAAAGTTACTGGTTTTACTTTCTTTCGCAATTTTTGATCGGTTGAAGAGGCGAACCTGTCCGCCTCGAAAACTTCTCTTCTTGTCAAAGGGATCATTCGAGAATAACACCTTTGGAATTTTTAATCTGTGATAAAATGCATACAAACACACACGTGTAAACAAAAGTGCTTGTATTTTCTTTCATTAAATAAATTTATAAGTATTTGCTTATTATCTTATATCGTTTTATCTGTCGTCGCTTTTGTAAACATGTTTCTACTTGAACTTTAGAATAACAACACTTTTGTATCGGTTCAAGTCGGTTTGGTTTGTTTGGTTCGACTAACTTTCACAATTAAGTATATTACTTCTACTGTTGTCATTATTATCGTTATTGAAAGAGAAACTAACTAACTATAATAAAATATACGTGCACACATTCATACAACAGCAACGTTAGAGAAAACTATTCTAGAAAATATTCCGCCAGTGAGTGCAATTAGCTAATAATGGCGGCAGCCAGTAGTTAACTCAGTGGCATAACAGGAGGGGGGGCCTTTAAAAGTGCCAAAAGTTAAATTTATTTTACAAGACACACCTACGAAAAAGGAAAATAATGAAATTAAACTGGAAAAAATCAATTTTTAAAATTATTAAGTCACATTTTTAAAAAATGAAATTATTTAGTACAAAATTAATTATTTACTATTATTATTATTACAAAACATTTATTTTTCATACTACGAATCCCAAAACTCTTTAAATGTACTCCAATTCATCTACCCCCACACAATTATGCCCCTGAGTTAATTATGGAATTTTCTTTTCGTAATACTTATGGATTAGATACTAAATAAATAATAATAGAATTTATCTAAATACCTACATATTTAAGTTTTGTGCATTAAATTAAATAATTATTGTTTTCCTTATTAAATAATTATGATACTTCAATTAAAGTGGTTCTGCAATGTATATTTATTCGATGTAAAGTAAAGAAAGAGGTGTTAGTTCGTTGACTGGTCGGTTCTCAAAGCGATTCACTCGTTTATAATACGACTATGGTTTGCTAGGGGCTGCCGAGGTATTTTTTATTTACTAAATAAAGATAAGAAGGCGTGTTTTATACGAATGTTACTGAGAATATGTGAAAGTGCAAGTTATTTTAGTTTTATAAAATGCAAGATGAGTGCCTTGCCCGGTCTCCATTTTCTGATATGTCTCCTAACATTCCTCAAGTCAAAGTTTATTTATTTTTCAGCTTTTCATTAATTTTTTCTCGTGCCTTTAGAGTGACCGGGAGGCCCCGGAATAAGTTTTTTGTTATTTATACCATTTATTTAATATTTGTGCGTTTCTAATGATAATGTTATGTAGTTATTTTATTATTTTAATTTATATGTAACTTATTATTTATATACCGCAATACTGTAGGGGTGTGTGACGAGTGCAGAAATACAGCACCAAGACTACCTGTGTATATTATTTATATTTAGCATAATCTATCTTTGTATCATTATCAATAAATTATATTCTGTTCTTTACGCTTGCTTTGTTTATTCACCTCGCTGAACATACCTAATACCTGAACCACTACTCCCTACTGCCCTACCTAGCTTAGCTCTCATAATTACACATTTATTTACCTGAAAATCTTGTTATATAAGCGTGCATTCAACGTGGAACAATCTACCATAGACCAACAACAAAATGAAACAGTCCCAAAGTAAGCATAACTTTATCTATTAAAATAATAAACAACTTGGCGGGAAATTATTCATAGCAATTTCTTATTAGTAAAATAATGGAGAGGAAGTTGACGGTTTTATCAATGTGAGATAATATAGTACAATATATAGATAATATTTTTTTATAATTATCAGTATAAAGTATGCTGTAAAAGTTGGCAATAAATGAAAAGCTTCCTTGTTACTGATTTTAGGAAAAAAAATCTGCAATGCCTAAAACCCAAAAATACAACTGATCAATTTTTTCAGTCGTATACAAGGTTTGTTAAAAAAAAAAAATTTTGCTGGAGAGAAAGTACCTTTGTTTTTGATACTATGTTTCTAATAACATTTTTCATAAACATACAGATGCTACTGTAAGAAAATTTTAATTTTTAACAAATTGATGAACTGAAAATCTTGAATTAATTGAAAAAGGACGAAATGACTTTCTACTAATCACACTGTTGAATATTATTAATAAAATTAAGTATAGAAATTTGGCAATCATTTTAAAATTTTCAGTTACAGGGAAGTATCAAAAAATGTTAAAAATTAAAATTTTCTTAAATGTAAACTCGCTATGATGACGTAAAATGTCATTAGAAACAACTTTTCAAAAATAAAGATGCTTTACTCTTGAGAAAAATTTATATTTTAAAAAAATTGGTATCTTAGAGTTGCGCTTTCGGTTTTAGGCCTTAATAATGAAAAAGCATCCCATTTGGTGTCAACCTTTTTAGACATAGTGTCTAATTACATAATAACTCGTTTATTACTGCAAAAAAATAATATGTAGGTACCTATGCCTATTTATTCTCTACCTTTGAAATCTTTCAATTTTATTAACTGATTGTTCTAATTTGGTACATTTAAAAAAAATATCACTAACTCTTCTTTCATAACGAATTATATATATTTAAATTGCCTAAAGTCCTTTAAGCTATTTTGATTATATAAGTATTTGTTTGTTATTTTATATATTCACTAATTCAAAATAAACAAGTTCATATTCAGAAGAAAATGAGTTTTCATTTGATTTATCATTTTCATTGTATTCTGCTGGTCATGAGATAGTATTAAAACTCACATAATATATATCTTAACGACTGACTGACGCAAATAATTATAATACACGCATTTACAATACAGAAGATAATTTTATTTACAGTAACCAACACTCACGTTGCGAACGCTTTAATATTTTTTTCGATGGTGTTCAAGGAAAATTATACATACATACATACATACATACATACATAATAACATAATATAAAATTTCTAATGTAGGTACCTATATACGTATTTCACAATAAACCTAAACAAAACCACACACAAGAAAATGGATCCTTCATTTACATAAAAAATATTTAAAACTGTAAATTTGTAAAAGCAGTCTCACTGATAATCTTTATCGTGTTGCTGATAACAGTGATAACCTTTACGTTTGTACATTAAATGTAGGTACCTATATATGATTAAAAATAGATATGTACATTTTTCAGTATCTATGTGTGTTAGTTATGTATGTAAATGGATGAATAGCTAAGTACCACAAACATTTAATTTAATTCCTTTAAGGAAATACAGTCAGTATTAATAAGAGATCATTCGTTATTATTTGTATTATACATAGGTTATAATAAAATCATTATCTAATTTAAACCTGTCATTTAAATTAAAAAAGTTTAGAAAGGCAAAGATAAGATACGAGCTAATGTGTTTACAACAAATTCACAAAAACATATACAGTCAAACTTCGATAAGTTGAACCAAGCTGGTTAGCAATTACATCGACTAGGTATTATGAGAAATATGTACGTGTAATTTTTACTTGATAACTCGAACTCAAGAATATCTTGACAACTCGAAGATAGATATTTGGCGTCTACTTCGATAAGTCGAATTTTCTGGGGAAATTTAACGTGGTTTTTCCGATTATTTGTCCTCAAAACGTAGGTACTTTATCGAAGTTTTACTGTATATCATTTAATATTTTGTAAATAGAAAAAATATTTTTTTATGTACTTATGTATTTATTATGTTTGTGGCTTCGAGGTTATTAAAAAATTAATAATTCCTTGAATATTTCAAGACTAAACGTACCTGTACGGTTAAAATATGGTCGTTTAATAAATAATAAATAAATTTGGAGACGTTTTACCAATACCAATGAATAGTGGTGTCCGTTTTGTTCGTACATCGTTTCTGTTAGCTGTTGAAATCACGCTTTCGACAGAACCTGTTATTTAAAAACGTACCCGAGGTCTGTGGCTTATGACATTTAATTTGCATTTACACAACTCATTAACAACCTTTTTTAACACTGCGTTCAAAAGACGAAGAGACCTAAGCATCTACTTTCAACAACAACAACAACCATATCTGTTCCCTATCGGTTCTAACTGTAAGTATGTACGTATTTTTAATTGTACAGGGTGTCCAAACAAGGAATAAATTATACAATTAAGTTATTAAGTACGTTAATTAATTTAATTTAGTTTGTGTACCAGTTAAGTCGAGTTTTCGACATTTGCTTTCAATATTGCAATACTGTTAACTGTAACTGCAAGATTTAATTTTGAATATGTGATACCTATCTTGCTTGATATATTGCGGAACTAATAAAAAAGTATCTTTTAATTAATTTATTTATTATAGAATTGACTTTGTAACTTTCTAAAAAAAAAAGATAAATCAATAGTTCCTATTTTTAAGTGAAAATCATCATATTAAAAAAATTCCTGTATACATATACCTACATATGTGTTACTACGTTAACTACATTACATAGTAAGTGCACTATAAAATTATTCTCAACCTTGTGAATAAATACATAGCTTTGTTTCCTGTTTATATACTATCTTATGTCCATTTTTATTTAGATGTCCATTCTTTTTACTCGACTTTTATTTAATAATGTTAGTGAGTAAACATTTAAATTAGTATTAAAAATTTGTTCTATTCGGTTTTTTATATGTACCTATATAGTTGTTATTTAACTGATTCGTTTTAAACAGTCAGTTTCTTATTGTTTTCCAGGAAAAATTTGAAACTAGTTAGCAGATATGCCACCTTATAATGATGATAATAATAGCATCGTAAATACTTTTGATAACGTGTACTGTAAAAATTGTGCCACTTTATACAATTTATAATTTAATTGTATGCATCTTATATTTATTTAAAAACAAATCGAGATAACACATACACACGTACCTGAGCAAACAGCATCAACAAAATTCCTCCTATTAAAATAAATCGTCTCACTTTAATTTTAGTCAGTAAACAACACGTTATACTGCACTTATTTTTATCTAATATAGAATACCGTATTTTAATTAAGCACAGAAATTAAAACACTTAAATAAATTCTGGCATTATTAGAGAAATAAATACATAGGTTGCCATCTTACGGCGAAATACCACTACAAAACTGTTTGGTGTGAAAACAGTTTGAATACATTACCAACACAAAATAAATATATTTTATAGTTATAGGTATAGGCAGTCTGTTATAGGTTATGTTTCCGTAAAGTTAACGAGTCATTGTTTTATTATTTATAGAAATTAAACTATTCTAAAACAATGGATACAAGTGAAACTATCATTAGTGATAAGGTGAGTTATTAAACAATTGATTGTCGTAAAACAATCTACGTTTGTTTTTATTCAAACAATAAATTTCATTGACCCATTCACTACACTCACTTTATAACAAAAATGTTTTTAAATTATCAGGAGGATGTAAATCCTACAGAGCAAAAGCAAAATCTTCAGGAAATGGATATTGAAGACTTATATACCAAGTACAAGAGATTGCAACAGATGTTAGAGTTTTTGGAAGTTCAAGAAGAGTACATCAAAGATGAACAGAGAAACTTGAAGAAAGAATACCTTCATGCTCAAGAAGAAGTGAAAAGAATCCAGTCAGTCCCCTTGGTAATTGGTCAGTTTCTTGAAGCTGTTGATCAAAATACTGGCATTGTTGGTTCAACAACAGGATCTAACTATTATGTACGAATCCTTTCAACAATTGACAGGGAACTCTTGAAACCGTCTGCCAGTGTTGCTCTTCATAAACACAGCAATGCTTTGGTTGATGTTCTTCCTCCCGAAGCTGATTCATCAATAAGTATGTTACAAGCAGATGAAAAACCTGATGTTCAATATAGTGACATTGGTGGCATGGATATGCAAAAGCAGGAAATAAGAGAAGCTGTGGAACTCCCTTTGACACACTTTGAACTATATAAACAGATTGGAATTGACCCACCAAGAGGAGTATTAATGTATGGGCCCCCCGGATGTGGGAAAACAATGTTGGCTAAAGCAGTAGCACATCATACTACAGGTACATATGTTATAACTTATAGTACCAATTAATAATGACCTGAAAATTATAATACTTAATATTGAAAATTTGTTTGCAGCTGCTTTTATTCGAGTTGTTGGTTCTGAATTTGTTCAAAAATATCTGGGTGAAGGGCCTAGAATGGTGAGGGATGTTTTTAGACTTGCTAAAGAGAATGCACCAGCTATAATTTTCATTGATGAAATTGATGCCATTGCCACAAAGAGATTTGATGCTCAAACTGGAGCTGACAGAGAGGTCCAGAGAATTCTTTTGGAACTTCTCAATCAAATGGACGGTTTTGACCAAACCACTAATGTTAAAGTAAAAAATAAATAACTTTTGCTTTCATTAATCTCTATAAATGTTGTGTTATTTTTTTGTTAAGGTAATTATGGCAACCAACAGAGCAGACACTTTGGATCCTGCTTTACTACGTCCTGGTCGTTTGGACAGGAAAATTGAATTTCCTTTGCCAGACCGTAGACAAAAACGTCTTATTTTTAGCACAATTACTTCAAAGATGAACCTTTCTGAAGAGGTCAGGTCTTTAATATTGATTAAAATTCAGTATTATTTAAAATAAAATTTGTTTTCTTAGGTTGATTTGGAAGATTATGTTGCAAGACCAGATCGTATCTCTGGGGCTGATATTAATGCAATTTGTCAAGAAGCTGGTATGCATGCCGTCAGAGAAAATCGTTACATTGTGCTTCCAAAAGATTTTGAAAAAGGATACAAAAATAACATTAAAAAGGATGAGAGTGAGCATGAATTCTACAAGTAATTCTTTAGTGTCTATGTATCAGTACTATACTGTATTTAAAAAATAATTCAATTATCATAAATATAACTTTTTGAGATAACTTTTTTTTTAAATACATTCTGTAGATGTTAGAGGGGTAGAACGATTCTTCTTTGGGGATTTGGTTACCTTTGTAGCCTCTGTTTTTAATTAGAAACTGTAAAAATTCTTTGTTTTAAATTTTCTTTGTGGTTTAGTAATTTCTGAAATGTATTTTTGTTATTGTTGTTTAAAATGGAACATTGAAATTTAAAAGTAGGACATTAAAATCAAGTTGGGTGAATATTTTTTGCGTTATAAATTCAAAACAAGTGGATATTAAAGATATTTATTCTTTAATATATAAACTTTGATAAAACGTACATGATATTATATATATTTTTTTTATGTATATATTCTAAACACAAAAATATGATAAAACAATAAATAAAAGGCACCACCAAGTAACGCTCAGTAAACTTTTCTACGTATCTGTCAACAATACAAAAATACTTACCAATGTATTCTATCACAATCGGGTACATCACTTCTCTGTCCTTTTCAATATTTTCTTTTTTTTAAATATTTCTCTGGTCGGAAAGCGACTACAAAAACGTTCAATTATTCTTAATATTTACCTTATTACTGTAATTCATGAAATTGGTCAAATTTGTATAATATAATATATATGTATGTATATAAGTAGCCTTTGTACTTTATCTCAAAGTATGTAGTCACTTTCATTGAACGTTAAATTACAGGCAGTAAAACATTAAATTTTATATAAAATTTACAAGCAAAATATCTCTTCACGTGATTAATTTTACCGTTAGAACTACTTTTTAAGGCGACTCAACTTGAATATTTTGGTCGGTAATTAGAAGTTTGTTACAGGGTGGAGGTAACATGATCAAAAATATAATTAAAAACAAACCAACAACATCTACTGACCTTTAAATTACATACTAAATCAATAGGACTAGGTCAGAGACTTTTCTCATTTTTGTTTAAAATCAACTCTATAAGGAATATCAATCCTCCAAAGTGATGCATTTGTACATAAAAATAAATAAAGTTAAAATATGTAAGAAGTCCAGTGACATTTGAACTAAATTAAATAGTAGGCCAAATACGTACAAACAGAATCAATTCAAAATTATTCAGATTGTGATGAACTGATTTTGGAAAATAAGTAGCTAATTCTCTATTTTATTAGTCCTGATAATATAAAGCATATTTCCTTGGAAGTTGTATGCTTCCACCCTGTATGACTATTTCGCACAATAAAAAAAACAATTCGTGGCTTCTTGAAATTGAATCCACATTATCTGCTGAATTAATGAAAGTTAGAAACAAGAAACCATGAAACGATAACAATCAATATAAAAACTATCATGTAGACATATAGATTTCAACAAAAAACAGCAACAAAAATTACCCTAGGTATTTACAAATAGACAAAAAAATTAAAATAAACAATGACTCGTATCGTAACTGTGCACTAGTTAAATGTTTGGTTTATGGTTTCCATATGGTTAAAAAACATTAAAAAATTACAATTAACATTAAAAACACACATATGTCAGAGGAAACGATAGTTACACAGACTAAAAAAATATCTTAGAGCCTATCGTTATTATTATGTATTAAATTTATCGAAGGAACGTGTAATAAAGGAAGTGATGTATGTGAATTAGTCATTAAAGATACTGCAATTAGCAAGAGAATAAAATGACGAAAATCTTTCCTACGTTAACAGCAGAATAGATAAAAATATTTAAATTTCATGCTGTCTCAATAAGTTTTTACAGACAATCAAAAAAAAAAGTACTTACGTTGGTACCATTTTCTAAAACGAAATTTTGATATTGAATAGTAGTGCTATATAAAACAATTTGCTGTGAAATTACAAACTTGCTATCATTAGGCAATATTTTCGTTAAAAATTTTTTACAATTGAAGACAATTAAAATGATACAAATATCTACGTTTTTTAGATGTCATTTGAAAAGGACCAGTTCATAATATAAGAAAAAAACTGACAATTGTTAAAAAATGAAATTTAGTAGCAGTTACCGCACTCGTTTCATTTTTTGGCTTCTTTCTTCTTACGTTATGGCCCCCATCCTTTTTAATTTAACATTAAAAGTATATATGTATAAAATACAAGAATGTTGAGAGTGTTATTGAAGGCGTTTTTCTAAGACACTAGAAGGTATATTGTGTATCTTTATCTAAATATAATTTCCTCATCAAATAGCGTCCGCAATAAATAGTTATTTTATTTCTTTTGCTTACGCGAATCTATACTAATAATTTATGATATTGCTTCGTAAAATTTTTAAACTTAACAATCCATCATGATTATTCATCTCCTTGAAAAATGGTCTGTAAATAAATATATGTGGAGGTAATAAAAAAATATTTTTGGTGTTATATACAGGGTGGTTTATAAAGTATGGGACGTAGGTCAATTGTGAACTTTAAAAATTTAAACGTACAATATATTTAAAGTTTTCAGTTGTCCTATGAACCACCCTGTACAAGTATTTTCAGAATCTTTTAGGCGAATAGGATTTTTAATTTCAGTTACTTCTAATTAATTTTTTCAGTGTTTGCAGCGATTTCAGCCAATGTGGCTAAACCAGATAGATCGTTAGTAAACTGACTTATAATAGCATGATCGTTTGGACTCTCAAGCCTAGTAATTGAATTCTTGTTTTTCCGTTTCTTCGATCCAACGAGACAATTTTCTTCGTTTTTGGGAACCGTTTGAATAGCACCCCTCGATTTAGAATCGTTTTCTTCGATTTTATGCCTTATGGGTTTCCGTTTCTTATTGGCCCTTTTACGTTGCAAAAAGGCGTCGTAACTCAATTCGGGAAGTGCCGAAATTCTCAAGTCCAAATCGAAATAATTCTGATTTGAAGAATGTCCTTCTTCCGAGTTTTCCGAATGGGAACTTTGTGGCCTGTCCTCCTCCATCTTTTCATCTTTTGTATTTTCTAATTTATTGTAAACGTTTTTATTTGTACGTTCGGCCAAACGTTTGATTGTGTCTTCCAAGTATGGAACATTCAAGTTTTGCTTTGAAGGAGATTTTACATGAAGAATTGGAGATCTGGGCGTCTCGTACTTGTATTTATCTTGTGTTACGTTTTTCTTGGAGTGCTTGTTTCCAAATAGTTTTCCTTCCACCATAAATTCGGCGTATCTTCTGCCCTTGCAAGAACGGATGGACTTTCTGGGTTCCTTTGAATCGTTGGATTTCATTTCATCGATTTTGTCTATGGAATACATACTGTCTACAACCTTGTCGAACAGATCCTGTTTGGTAACGTTATTATCGTCCTCTTCTTGATAATTTGCAGACGATTTGGTGTTGAAAATATCACGGGCGACGTTTTTATTGTCGAAATTGCTGAAATTTTCGCTGATTCTCTTCTTGGGAGGCACACTGGTACTCACCTTTATGTTGTTCTCTGGTGTATTTAAAACTGAAACATCTTTTTTCTTCGTTGAAGATGTGCAATCGTTTGTTTGGAGGGAGGTAGTCAATTGAGCTACTGGTTTTGATTTATCAACGTTCATGTTTGTGGCTTCTGTCTTTATGGTGCTGGTGGGACTCAACAAGGAAGTCAGACTGCCCAATTGGGATTCATCAGCCAATTTCCCTGGAGTGAAATCTGCGTTTGATGTACTGCTTTGTGGTTGGTTGGAGACTGGTGACATTTTTGATGGTAAAGTGGTTGTGGGTCGAGTTGTGAGGGTACGTAAGGGCGGTGCTGGTAACTTGTACCATTTGAAGTCGGGATTTGCAGAGAAAAATGCATCCTTGTACTGAAACAAAAATAATTCAATTAAGACGCTTTCTAATATGTAATAGTCAAGAAAAACTAACTTCTTTGGCTAAACTGGTATAGGCGCTTTTGTCAGCAGTATCTAAAATTGCCCACCATTCTCCTAATATTCTCGTGATGCCCCTGTTCTCTAAATTTGGAAATTTTTGACGTACTATGGGTCGGTGTTTTTTACAAAATATCAAAAATGCATTCATGGGTCTCCTGGCATGGTGGGATGGAGAAGTCGATTCTTTGTCAGGTGTGGGTGGTGTTGGCGACCTTTCCTTTTTATCATCTTCTGCAACTACATCGTTTGTCATATCTTCTTGTACGTCTTCCTCTTTTTGCTCCGATTCTTTTGACGCCCAAGTCTTTATGATGTTAACGTTTGTGGTTGAGGACTCCTTCAATCCGCTTTGTGCTTTCTTTTTCATAAAATTATCCTTTGTCCAAACATCATTGATATTCTTGTCTGTGTCCGTTTGGTTGTTGTTATTATTATTATTGTTATTGTTATTATTACTCAAGTTTTCTATCGACACCAGGGAAGGATAGTTGTTGGCGTGAAGGTATAATTCCCTGTCAGAAACGTCGGGAGTGAATTTCTTCTGAAGAAAGAAAGTGTTGTTGTTTTCGGTAACAGAACTCATTTTTAATGTTGTTTTTCCTGCAAAAAAAGTTAGTATTAATATACAACTCCTATGTCTGAAAAAGTTAGCAACAAATGGAAAAGTGGAGGGTGTAAATTTTTAGTTATCAAGGAGTTAGATAAAAAAATTTAACTAATTATAAGAAAGGGCAGTCTTCCACCTACGCACTATTGGCGCACCCTTTATAAAATTACGTTTTCCCTCTTACAAAAAAAATACTAGGTTTCAATAACCTGCTGCGATTTCCTTATTTTCTTTTACAAAAGAAAGTCATTGTTCTAACTTGACGTATAACTGTGGAATGTTTTTCTGATACCTATTATTTTTGTGACGCTTTATTTTTAGAAAGCTCCTCGTATATGCCATAATTAGTTTACCTTTGTAAGCTTCGTAGACACGATTAATTTTATTAAGCAGGAAAATAATTGTTTATGGCGTGCATAGCCAATTACCATTGCATTAAAAATAAGTAAAAAGGTGGTAACTGTTTCAATAATGCGGTGTGGAAATTAAAAATAAACAAAAACCGTGCTTTTATTTGAACAATGAAGAAAACTATTAAAACGTTCTGATGACAGTTACTGAATTAATTAAGTCGAACAAAAGACGTTGGTAGGAATTTGATAAATAAATTTTTTGAAACTCGTTTTATGTATAAAAATAAAGTATATAAAATAAACCGATGTTTATATAATCAGCATATACAGATAATTGTACCAACGTTTACAAAATTAGAAATACATAATATCCAATGGGTAGGTACCGTTGTTTTTGTTTCCTATTTTGATTCTATGTGTTGTGTGTTATTATAATAGTAAACGGTGCGTAAAATTCTTAGGTAATACTTTCGCGAATTACCTATACCAGGTCCATTCAAAAATTATATATATGCGTTAGGTATATACCATCAAGAATTTTTTTAAATCAAATACTTTCATGAAGCAAACAGTTTCTAACATTCTTTTCGTTTGAAAATGTAAAAAAAGTTTAATGTACCTAAAAAAAATTGGCAACAAATGAAAAACTTTTTTATTAATTTTAGGAAAAAAGTCATTTACCATCAAGAAAAAAACTATTATATAAACACTGGCATTAAAATAATAATAAAAAAGTGCATAATACCAGTAAATAAGAATAAAAATAGTATTTTATCAAAATTGAGATAAGAACCTTTGTTTTTGTTTCTGTTTTGATTCTATTACAATAAAATGTATTGGATAGGTAAAATACTAGTATGATCGTGATTTATCCAGTACGGAACGTACGCCATTGGACAATTTTATAATTTTATGTGCCTACTTAACAAAGCAACAGTCAAGTTACTGGTTGGTACCGATCAATTCGAAAATTATCCATTTTATTTTATAAATACATACAACATTGTTTATATTAGTACAAGTACTAGTAGGTATGAATTAAGAATAAAAATATAAAATAAGTAGGTATGTTTTTTTGTAGCCAACTCCCACCAGAAATTGACAAAAAATTGGATGACATCTTTATGACGTAATTCCCTTTTAATAAAAACACAACTATTACTACTAAGATATTTTTTTGTTAAATAAATATTTTGACAAATCCACAGACGAAAGTTCACACGTAAACATCATGTAGCAACAATGAGATATAATTCGTTAATTACCGATCAGTGTATTCTAAAAAAGCTGCCATTTACAAATTAAGGAATTATTAACAATCAACCACATGGCACATGGTAACAGTAGATGTAGATGTGAATGTATGTGGTTATATATCTATGTATGATCGGAAGCAGATACATAGTACAATTATATACTTGCATGCAAGATTCCCTCGTTCGGCTCATTTATTAATAAAATTATGATTTCGTCATAAGTAATGGGAAGAAAATGATTTTTGTAGAAAGTATTTATATATGTATAATACTAGCTATGTAAAAGTATGATATGGATGGATAAATCGAAGGAATAATAATAAAAATTAAGGCTTTCAATGTCACGTACCTATAAACTCATTATGTCATTAAAAAAATGAAAAGAATACAAATGTTTTCAACAAGTGTACCTATTGCAAAAGTATGTCCTACTTATAAAACTTTCTTTAAAGGTCGGTAAAGTCGTCGATAAAATTTGAAAATGCATCTATTAACGTACATTACCTACCTATGTTTTGTAGGTATAAATAAAGCTTTATTTGGAGAGGAGCATTTGGAATTTAGTAGCACGATTTAACACCTACCGTCCATATACATTAATAATAAAAATTTTTAACATACGAGAAAACTAAATAGTTGTCAAGGTCATTCGGTGGTAGAGGCACTTCTTACCTACATATACACATATAAACGAATTTGTAAATGAAATTGAACGCGGGGCATTGGGTTATTTATGAAATTAATTTGTAAATTAATCTACACGTTTAATTTCATTAAATAATTAACAGTAAGACGGTCGTATCGACGAATAACTCGATGTATTTACCTTGTCATACACACTCCATAAACGCAATCACATGACGTCACGTTGAACAATTATTGTAAGAAAAACAGGACACAATTTCACTGACACTTTACACAAAGTACGGTTGTTAGGCCGTCTATTTTTATTAAATAAAAATAAACTTGATAGTTTCTGTCACATTATTTAAGATAGTTCTGGTATGAAAGAACCATATTCGAATGCAAGATGTCTGCGGTGTTTTAGTTCGACTGTCAGCTGTTCCCCTTACCTCGCCTCCTCGGAATGTTGACAGTGCTTGTGATTGGTTGATTTTTCTTATTTTTAAACAAGGCCGAGTTTGACAACAATTTTCGACTACGGTCTGTACCACTTAAGAATCTTAATTTGCTTTTTTCGGGAATCTTTTTCTAACAAAAAACTCCAAAATACATTTCCCAATAGCAATAATTTTATTTAAAGACCTTATCGTAAACAAATATAGATGAGTTGTCTTGTAAAAGAAAATTTTTTGTGGGTGTATAAGTTAAGTCATAAACACTATTATTATATACAGATGTGCTGAGACCTTGAAATATATAATGTATTCATTATGTACACGTAAAAAAATAATATGAATGAGGGCAACCCCTTAATCATATTAATTGGCACATTTATGATTGGTGAAAAAAATATTAACTACTGTACTAAGTACCTCGGTACAATAATTCAAAACAATTTTTCTCTCTTATGTACTTATTACTTTATTAAATATTCATTCATAAGATACATACCTACCTAAGTAAGTGCAATAAATTAGGTATAATTCGTTTTAATTTATTAACGATAAAGGCAGTGTATTGTTTCTTTTAAATTACCAAATATACTTATCAAACCATTCTAAAATGCCATCTTAAATACATTAAAAATCTGAACATGTAGGTAATTAATACATAATGATAAAGTTGCTTATTTTATTTTTAATATGAAAATACAAAATATATTATCATTATTGCCATTTGATGAGTTAAACTAACATTATTATCTAACTAATTGTGTAACAACCTAGATCTAGATACTTAATATCTATCAATTATTATAAGACACCCTCTCTTCCATCCCATCGCTTTCTGTGACAAGGGCCCTTTCCAATATGACCCTACCTTCTTTATATCGTTGATTATCTTCTGTGGCAAATTCATACATCCACCCTAATTTTGAATCACAAGATTTACACGAAACATCTCTAACCTAAATAAAACGAAATAGAAACAATATTTTCATTGTTAAAACAAAATAGAACCAATATTTCCATTGTAAAAAAAACAGCAGCCATATTTTTATTGTTAAAAAAAACAAAAGACAACCTATTGACTGTACGAAATTAAGGTATATTTTTACCATATGCCTGCCTGTGAGCATGACTCTGTCCTGTACTTCGCTGTACGTGAGATTGACGACTTTATTGAATAAAAAAGCACGACCTGTAGCTCCCGTGAACCTTGTGCTTATAAGTTCTGATCTATTTGTTAAATTCGTGTCGCATCTTGCACAAGAAAATAATCGACTTCCACCCATATGTTCGAGAAATATTCGTCCCATCCTGTAAAACAGGGAAAAAATGGTGTTATCATTCAACGACCTTATCAAAACAAAGGCGATAGAAGTGCGTAAGCTGTCTTTGTTTTAAAAACAAAAAAATACGTGTCTTTTAGATAACAATGCTAAGAATGCTACCTGATAGTTAATTGTAAATGGACTGTTGATAATTGTGGGGTCAAATATAATGTAAATTAATTTGAAAACACCACGAGAACGTCAACAACAGATCTTCTGATGGTGAACACTAAAAATAAATAACGTCATCAGCTGATTTCTGTCATGGATTCTGCTTTGTAATTGGGTAAAGGAAAATTCGAATATTAAATGAATCAGAACGATTAAGAAAGGCAAATTTGGATTTAGTTCTTTTTATTTAAGTTTAATTAAGAGATTAATGTATTATATAAAGAACGGTTAATTAAACTTAATTAATCAATCTTAATTACAGTAAAAAGTAAAAGCGAAAATATGGAAAATAATTGAACAATTCCTATTGGTTAATGGATAATATTATATACAACTTATATACTTTTACTATTGGTCAGACGTATAAATGACTTGTGCGTTAATTCAAAATAAAAATTATCTAACCTCACTAATACATAATTTAACAGTAATATAAGTAATATCTTAAAATGGTATTTTGGAATGTATTATAGTAATACAACATAAATTACTTACTTAAATATATTACAAAACTAAAATGCAAGTCCTAAACAGTCCCCAACTGGTTTACCCATCTTTAACTATTAAGTATTTAAGTTGTTAAATGTGGCCTCTGGACAAGTTTATTCATTATACTCAACAGAATGGGTCTTTGCCTTCTATTATACACTTTGAAGAGGAAGGCAAATTTGTCACCTTTACTTACAAGGAAGTCTTCCATTTCTATACGAAATTTAAGGAAATAATTACACAAATGGTGCCCTGCAAGTGGCAGTGTATAGGATTATTGATGGATTTTAATCAGTACATTCCTTCTATAATCTTAAGGTTGTTTTATATGGAATTATTATGGGTAACTGCAACATACAAATTGTATAATTGGTTGTAGTTTACTGGATGAGCATACATTTGTGTTTTTGAATCCAAATTGTGCAGACAATAGCAGGATAATAGATGAATTAGGACTTCAGTGGATTATTACGTTCAAGACGTCAATACAAAGTTTAGGAAATGCTTGTAAACAAGCAGCTGTCCTTGATGGGGATTTGGAATTATATTTTTTGGATACTAAAGAAAGTCAAAAGTACTCATTTAATGATATAGCCTATGTCATTTTTTCATCAGGAACAACAGGGAAGCCAAAGCTGATAAGAGTCCAGAATTCTTGTATATTGTCAAATATATTATGTTTGAGGTATTTTATTAAACATACTATATATAGTACAATTTAATTATGTATTTCTTCCAGGAATGTTTTCAAATTGGAAAATAGTGATGTTATTTACTTTGGGACGGCATTAACTTTTGATCCTTCCATTGTAGAGCTTTTTTTAGGGCTTACCCTTCCATGTACCCTTGTCTCAGTTTCACCAAAAATTAAATTAAATCCTTTGTTACTTTATAAGATAATTTTTTCAAACATGGTAACATTCTTGCAAATTGTACCTTCCCTATTCTTGAAATGGGGGAACAAAATTATTGAAGATGTTTTGAGTAATTCGACTTTAAAAGTATTAGCATTTGGGGGAGAAAAATTTCCTGAAACAATTCGTAATTTTAGTATTAATAAGAATATTAGTATTTTTAATTTGTATGGTATATCTGAAGTGTCCTGCTGGGCTTCAATTTCTAAAGTTTCCTTGCATGAGGAAATAAATTTGGGAATTACATTGGAAGACACTTTATTTGAAGTACATGATGAAGAAGGGCTTAAAATTGATAAAGGACAAGGAGAGTTATTTATTGGTGTGTATAAATGCATTTTAATGTGCAATGTATATATTGTATTGATAATTACTTTTTTAGGGAGTAATTTGAGGATTTGTTTAATAGATAACGAATCGCCTTTAAATTTGCACAAACCTGTCTTCAGAGCTACTGGTGATTTAGTTAAAATAATTAATAATTCTTTTGTGTTCTTATCCAGAAAGGATAATGTTATAAAACGTTTGGGAAATAAGATAAATTTAAATCAAATAGAGGGACTTATTTTTGAGAAAATTGGCTTAAATTCTTCTGCAGTTTGGTTTGAAAAAAACCAAAAATTGTTCTTGTTTATGTTAGTTAAAACTGCTTATCCAGAAATGAAGGACAAGGTGAAAGACAAAATCAGACGAAAATTGTTTCATTTGTTACCCAAAGAGATGTTTCCGGATGTTTTGGAAATTGTCTCTGTTTTTCCGGTCACTAATAACGGAAAAATTAATAAAAAATCATTATTACAAAGTTATTTATTAACACAAAATCAGTTAACTGATTGCAATATTAGCCAAGTATTCAAAAAGTTATTTGCAAAAAGTCTAGGTTTGGATGTAGAAACTTTGAAAACGTATAAAGATCTTAATTTTTTTGAAATGGGGGGCACATCATTCATTTTTATACAACTTGTGAATGAATTTGAAACACTGCTAAAGATAAAAATTCCAGAAGAGTTGCATAATCTTATTCTGTATTCATCTTTTTATCAATCATGTAATTACATTGAAAATACTTTTTCTCGTTTATATAAACGTAAATTAAGTGAAAATGAAAGTAATATTTATGAAAATAATTGTTTTAAAGTCATAAAAAGAGACGGAGATGTAGGATTGAAGTTACAATGGTTCTATGATTTAAAGGGGTGCATAAACAGCTCACCTGTTGTTATTAAGTACGAGTAAGTTAAAAATTGAATTAATTTATGTGCCATGTAGTTCAATTGAGGTGCAATAAAAGTAATTAAGGATTCCTTTCATCTAAAAATTCACATCCTTAATGAATATTTTCTAACTATTTATGTCTCAGTGTCCTACAATAAATTACTTTTGTTTGTAGAAATCAACATTTGGTTTTGTGCGTCAGTTTTTATCAAGTTTTTGCCGCCATAAACTTCCATACAGGGCAAATGGTATCTGAAATGATTTTTTCTGAGCCAGTTCAGGGAGGTATTTGTGCGGGAGACTTGGGAAAAGCTTATGTAGGATGTTTAGATGGTAGCATGTATTGCATAGATGTTACTAATTGCGAGAAGATTTGGAGCTTTAAGACTGATGGGATTATAAAAAGTAGACCATGTCTTTGCTTTAAAAGGAAAGCAATTGTATTTGGATCTTATGATGGAAATGTGTACTGCATCTCTGTCGAAGTAAGTCTTCTTAAATGTTTCATGTATGGGCGATTTATTAAAAAATATTATACCTAAGGTTGGGAATTTAATATGGAAACATAATATTGGTTCTTCAATATCAGTAAATCCAATTTACAATGATAAACTTAAAACTGTTTATTTGGCGTCTTCGAATAAAATTTGCTTTTGCTTGAGTGAAAGTGATGGTAAAATGTTATGGAAATATTCAATAAATTCCCCTGTAATGGGTTCGCCCTGTGATTTATCTAAATTTGGTCATGAAGATTGTATTTTATGGCCTGAAGTTGAAGGAGTCGTTCATTGTACTAAATGTACAACAGGAGAAGTGGTAAATATTAAGTTTTAAATATTTTAACTGTTTTTAATTATTACTTATTGTAGATTTGGACATACAAAGCCCAAAACCAAATTTATTCTTCTATAACAACTTTTGAAAATTATTTCCTATTTGGTTGCAAAGATAAAAATGTTTATGTTGTTCGTGTTTCTGATGACAATAGTAGTTGTTCATTATCATTTAAAGTATATTTGAATTGTGAAATATCGTCAACACCCTGTATTTTCGAATATGAAAAAAGGATTTATATATTTGTTGTTACCAACAGTGGAAGTGTTTACTTAGTAGATTTTTTGGGACAAAAAGTGTTACAAGAAATTAAAATGGGCGACGAAATATTTTGCTCACCGATTTTGTTTGAAAACAGAATTTTATTTGGATGTAATGATAATAATGTATATTGCTTTTCAATCGAAAATGGCTGAGAAAATAAATTGATTAGCTTAGGAAATCATTCTTATTTATATATGTAAGCAAATAAACTTTCAGTTTTTCGAGTTATTATGTAAGAATGTATTTTTTACTGTTGTTGGGGTTGTAAAGATTTTGCTTAAAGACTATATATATTTTAACTAGGTATATAAAAGGAAAGGCATTCAAATAAAAGGCTAAAGTATTTACGAAGCTTTTATTTTTATCCCAGATTCACGACAATTTTTCTAAATATCGGTAAAACCTTAATACCATCACCGAGGAGAGACATGTGCATAAAGATAGACGCCCTTCATAAGAAAAAAAATTAGGAGTAAAACTAACTAAAAAAGAAAAAGTCCTCTAGACGATATTAAGATCACCATGCAGACAAGCATTTAACTATAGACATTTTTGTGTTCTTATTTCTATCTTAGCTTGGAATGCAAAGCCAGTGACATATACAATTATAGTATTTTTCTCTTATTTTTGTTCATTTATTTGTATGTAAAAAAAGACAAATACGTCGGTACCCCCGCTCATTCATTAAAAAATGCTATTAACAATAAAAAAAAAACTCTTGGATAACTAAAAGATAATTTCTCAATCAATACATGGTACATACGTAAATTCATTTCGCAATTGAAAATTTACTAACAGGTATTTATCTATTACAATTACTACAATTTACATGTTCTATTTCTTCTTTTTAATTATCAATATGTATTACAATATTATAACAACCTGCAAGCAGACTATTTTTAAGTTTTCAAAAAACAACTAAAGCTTACACATAATTAATAGGTGAATCTTTTAAATTTCTGAGGTTTATTGAGTGGTATGTAAATTAATTTGGCTTTTTATTTCCAATTTAGTAATTTTTTTATTTGGATAAATGCAAATCCCTAGACCATACAACGTCAAGGGCAAACCTTTAAACTCGATTTATTTTATTTACTTATGATAATAGTAGTGGGGCTTATATGGTGCAAAAAAAAAACAAAGATTATCGATTATAAACTTAAAAAAAATGTCCACTTATAACACAGCACCTTAAGAAAAATTTACTACATAAATAAAAACATTGCCGCAACGTTTATATTTAATTGTAATGTAAATATTAATATGAAATATAAATCCCAACAGGCTACAAAACTGCAGAATATCTGAAAGAGTTACATGGATGTATTGTATAAACATACATTTGGAAAATGCCATTTACTCATAAATTACTACGACAGCAGATTACGCACATCTTTCGTTTCATATATTTTTTTTTCATTTACTTATACCGTATATTAATAATCAGTAATCATAATCTAGTGTGTTGTAATAATCTGCATGTATTATGATAAAATCACGATGATAATAATAACTATGAACAAATTAGCACCGTCAGCTAATCGATTGATTATTCTTCGTCGCCTAGTTCGTGCTTGATTTTCGAAAAGTCGAATTCCTCGCCGGTGCCCCTTTTGAATATGTCTAGTACGTCTAAACAGGTCGTTTCGAAATGCGTTGTTGCATCGAACGATTCAGATATGAATATTTGAGAGTCCAATCCTTTGTCAGTAGGTACGAAATAATCGGAAATGGAGACGAATTTTTGTCTTATAGAACCCAACAAGTCCAATCCCGGTTTGATTTCGTTTTCTGGATTGTCGGTTTCCACAGTGGTCGAGACCATTGCTATAAACCAGCCTTTGGCCGCCACCTGATGGGTGTAACTTACCAGAGATACATAAATATCTGAGTTACGACCCACTTGCTTTTGAGGAATGATTATTTGAGTGGAAAGGGCGTCTTTGGTGTTAGCTATTGGATGATCCAGGAGGCAAATGCACCTGATCACCTGGCCACTTTTACGTACCTTATCTGGCACGTAACTTGGATCACAATATACCTGTTTACATTTCGCCACTTCGGTTCCTGAACGAACCCCTGCCACTTTACCCCCTTCACCTATTACTATTTCGTCGATTGGCTTATCTAACATGTATGTACCCCCATAGATCGCTGATAATCTGGCAAAACCTTAATAAAACAAAATAAATTAGACTTCAAGGGACTTGTGGTCATTTAATACATGATTTTCACACTTTTATATTAATTATTAGTTTTTACTTAGAAATGATGACAAATAATACCCTTAAATCATATTTTAATTTAAAAGAGATAAAAGTTATAATAAAGATAATGTGATGAAAGCAAACATAGATAATGCAACAGAAGCAGTTGTTGCTATAAGGAAACTAAAAGCTTTTCCCTTTTTTTTACTGACTTTGTCATGCTCCAATTATTACAGAATTTATCAGCACATTCTGCTGCAAACTTTTTGGCATTTACAAAAAAAAAACAATCAATCAGACACATTAAAGTGAAATTAAATATAAAATTACCTATTTACTTTAATAATGAAGACAACACAACATTTAATTAAGTTCTCTTATTTAAACATTGTGATTATTCTTGTTATCATTATATAGTTAAATTTATTGTAGTTTACCTTGTGGTAATTCTCCTAAGCCATACATTGGATACAAGTAAGGAGATTTTCCGTAGCGTGCAAGAGAGTCAGAATAAAGTTTGATCCTCCTGATGGTATTTACAGCAGGCTCATTTAAATAATCATCATTCCTATATAAAGCTAAAGCATGACCAGTGAAGTCTTGAGTACTTTTATCCAAACCAAACTTGTCATAAAGTGCTTGCATATTTTGCATGTTAGGGTCAATATCTTTCCATGTTTTTGGATCAGTCTCAGAAAAATCTTGAACATAGATCAAGAAATTTCTAAAACGTCGTTTCTCAAACATTCCCATCAGGTCAGACGCTAGTGCTTCCTTTTGATCAACCGGAACCTTCCAGAAAACATATAATTACAAATAAAATTTTACATAATTAGAAAGTTGAAAAATTACCTTTGATATCTTTCCTCCCTTATAAACATAGCTTCCCTCTACAGACTTGAATTCAAGATAACGTGTGACGCCTGTATGAATAAGGAGTTTTACTAAAAGTCCATTGGCCATTAAAAATTTGGGGATTAGGTCAACATTCCAATCGCGACCCCTTCCGTAAGACTCATCTGGTGGTGGAGCTCCAAATTTTGCAAAAAGTTCTTCTAGGGGACAGATGGAAGCCGACTCCCCGCCGTAATATTTGTTGCGATCAACATGTAATACTTTTTTACCTGAAACTGATAGCATACCACTTAAAATACACTCTTTTAATCCTGTGCCCAACACAATAGCATCGTATTCTTCATCCATGGCGACGTTAATTAATTAATTACACACTAAACGAGAATAAATACACCACTTTTAATGAGTTATTATTAAGAACAACTCTTTCGGTGGGATGGCGAAGATTGACAGAAAACGCCGACGTCAATGAAGTTTATACAACCAACATTACGAATAAAATTTCATAAAAAAGAAAATACATTTGAGACCCTTAACAATCAAAAATATTTTTGAATTTAGATTAACTATTCAAAATAAAGTATGTGTTATTGAAAACTGAACGGTTAATTGTTTAAACATTAATATTTTTAACAATTGTTAGGACAAATGTTTTACAACAGTTGGTTAGACTGTATTTTGAAGTTTGCTGTAAAGGTTACATGACGTTTACAGCTGGAGGGAGATTAAAATGGGTTCTGGTTGGTCAGGGAGAGAGCAATTTCTACAATTTCGTGGTGGCAATGTTTGTATGGTATCGTCTTTCGTTTGTGAGGAAATATAATGTTAGCGATGTGTTAGTATGAATTGTGCGTGCTAGGAGGGATTTAGTGCAAGTTAGAACGATACTGTCACTGACGATCGTTTACAAAAGTGAAGTGAAATTTAATTTCAATAGACTTTTAAGTGATTAAATATAAAAACACGTTGGATTATATTCTTGCAAATGAAGAGGGACTAAAGAAAAGGTATTTTCTTAAATTAATCTTTTATTTAAATTAAAACGAGCCTGCATATGTAAATTAAGTATCATATTTATCTTTTACAACTAAGGTGTATATAAACTAATTAATACATTATTATTGCATCCATATGCATGTTATTTGTTGCAATTTTGGGATAAATATTTAGGCCATATGATGCCTTTTTATAGTTTATTTTCATTCATCCCTGTTTGCATAATACGTGTGTATGGTTATATTTATGATAAAAATAGTTCTAGAAAGAGGTCATTTCTTTCAAAACGTGTTCCTATATCCTATCTGCATTATGTACACATGGTAATACATAAATATACAGTTATAGTAATTAAATGACACTACCTACCTACATACTTTTGAACATGTATCAGTAGGTGTAATAACTTTTACTGCAAAAGTTATATTTTTTTTTGTAGATAACATACATTATGTACCGATGTAGAAAACATAATTTTTTCAAAGCAAATAGATAAAAGTTTGAGCTATCGCAAGTTTTAATTTATCGCTAAAAATTGTTTTTATCACTCGAACGACAGAAATATCCTACAATTTTTTACGCAAAAACTTATTTCCAACATTCTACTTCAAATATGCTTAAAATATTCGAATAAGTTTGGTTTATTTTATTCATTTTAAAATGATTAGGTACATACTTAGATAATAAGTAAAAATTATACAACAATTAAGGGAATAATGGCCGACAATGGAAACAATTGAAAAAAATAATGGTGGATGAAACTGGTGAACTTACAAATAAATATTTTACTTTTGCTTAAAAAAATTGATATATTAGACTGTTTGTTATCATTTATTTATTATGAATAATTGTTATTATCTATTTAAAAAAATTGCAGTGACATTTCTTATTCCTATTTTCAGTAATAGTTTTTGTTGTTATTTTTTTAATTTGAAAACTTAAGGTACCTAAGTATCCACATTTTTTTAATTTTTCTGTAGTAAGTAGCATGTTATAAAAGTGAGTATGATTACATTTTGTAACGTGATATATTGAATGTTTCATTTCTCATAACGTGATCCGAAATCGTTTCAACTGCAAAACCGCTCGGGTTAAATTTTTTTCTTTTACTTTGTTTCCGTATCATGTTGTGCAGCATGGCGTGTCATGTGTATGCATACGTTTGTGTTACCGGCAAGTTCATAAAATTCCAGGATTTCAGAAGTTAATCAGCACGTTTTAAAGTTTCGCTTGCGTCATTAAAAACTTCCGTCTTTGAATGTTATAAAACTATCGATAAAATAGAAACGTTTTCGCGCATTATTAGCGTTCTTATTGCTGCATAGATATTAAAATCCAACACAAAAAACATAAAATGTACCTAGTTAAATATTTATCAAAAATCAAAGTACTCGTAGTAGAGTTGGGCAAAACTCTTATTAAAGAACTTCAATAAAACACAAACTCTCTTTTAATTATTGTGGTTTAGTTCTTGAAGCCCCACTTACATTTAAAAATCTAAGAAGTTTGAAGTATCAGTTAGTAACGTGGCTTTGAACAGTTTTAAAGGGCTTCATAAAGGCCTCAAGCACTTTGATGGGACTTCAAATATTTTGAAAGGGTTTCAATGACTTTAAAAGGGCCTCAAGGACCTGAAAAGTGCTTCAAATACTTCATAAGAGTTTCAGGCATTTGGCAAGGTCCTCAAGCACTTCGTAAAACCTTGGATTACTTCATAAAGGCTTCAAACACTTCGAAGCGGCTTCAAGCATTTCGTAAAGGCCTCAAGCAATTTGATGGTTCTTCAAATATTTTGAAAGAGTTTCACAGACTTTAAAAGGGCCTCGAGGACCCGAAAAGGGCTACAATCACTTCATAAGGGTTTCAGGCACTTGGCAAGGTCCTCAAGCACTTCGTAAAACCTTGGATTACTTCATAAAGGCTTCAAACATTTCGAAGCGGCTTCAAGCATTTCGTACAGGCCTCAAGCAATTTGATGGTTCTTCAAATATTTTGAAAGGGTTTCAATGACTTTAAAAGGGCCTCAAGGACCTGAAAAGGGCTTCAAACACTTCATAAGAGTTTCAGGCACTTGGAAAGGTCCTCAAGCACTTCGTAAAACCTTGAATTACTTCATAAAGGCTTCAAACACTTCGAAGCGGCTTTAAGGATTTCGTAAAGGCCTCAAGCAATTTGATGGTTCTTCAAATTTCTTGAAAGGGATTCAAGGACTTTAAAAGGACCTCGAGGACTTGAAAAGGGCTACAATCACTTCATAAGAGTTTTAGGCACTTGGAAAGGTCCTGAAGTACTTCGTAAAGACTTGAGTTACTTCATAAAGGCTCAAAACACTTCCAAGCGGCTTCAAGCACATTGAAATTGCTTCAAGAATTTTGAAATAATTGAAGCCCCATGGGATACAAATTACGAGACATTTTTATTATGAAATTGGTTTAAAATAAAGCACCACCATTTCTTCATAAAAGAGCTTTAGTTCTACATAGCCCTAAAGAACTAGAAACTAGAATATTACGAAATGTATATAGGAAAATTTTTAATGTCTTTTCTTAAGACAGTTCTAAATAATCAAAGTAAAAAATCAATTAAATAAATAGTAAGGTAGGTATTTTAAGCTACTAGTAGATACGTAGGTACCTACAAAGATAATTACATAATTTTAATATGATAATAATAATATGTATAATTAGTGAGTAAATTGGCTTACTTAAATAGATGTTGCATATAAAAATTAATTAAATGTTTACATATTCGGGTTTCTCTTTCATCATGGCCATTCCTTCTTTAAAAATTACAACACAGTAGTTAGTACCTAATGGAAAGATGCGATCTGCAATTATTCATAATTGTTTCTAAATGATGATAAGTTGATAGATACGCTTGTAAATAATAAACATTAGGTACTTACTTTAAAAGTTTATGTATATAAGATAATAATCATGTGTTATATACTTGAATAAATTGCACATGAGACAAAGAAAGAAAAATAGACAATAAAAAATTTAATTCAAAATACACATACAAGAACCTACGAGCCCTATTTGAACAGTTAAGGATAAGGGGGTAGTTGAAGTCGAGGAGATAATAAAAAAATAGTTTCATTTAGTTTCTCGTAATTTACTATTTTTTCAGTCATGTTTAGTAAATTTTGGGAGGGGGGTAATTAGGGTAATTACCCCCTCCCGTTAATGCGCCTCTGGGGTAGTAAATACCAACTACAAATTGTTAAATCCCCATATGTGTTGGGGTTTTTTATCTATAAAGTAACTGCAGTGTTCGTAGGTTGTTTTAAAGTTCAGTACCTACGCACAATATTTTTGTTATTTATAGAAACATAAGGGTCTAAGAACTTTATAATTAATTGGATAAATGTCTGATAAGCCTCGGCAAATGGACGAATGCCAGTCTATAAGTAGAATTTATGTAGGTACATTTAAGTATTACCGTCTAGGTACTAAGTAAAACTTTTGAATGTCAATTAATCCAGAATTATCTACACGCACGCTCTATTTAGATATTGTAATTTTATAAGCAAGTTTAAGGGGTGGTTGTTTAAATTTTATTTTATCCGAATAATCATTTAACAATTAAAGACAATAGGTAATTAAGTACAATAAAATCAAATTATTCTTTTATTTTTTACGTATCTAGATAAATAATATTATCTGAAAGGAAACTTAAAATATTTGAAGATGACGTTTATTAAATTATTATGTTAAAAAAAGGTCAAAGTTCGAACACCAATTTCAAATAAACTGTTGTTCCAGATGTTAAAAAATGTCCTTCACGGGTCCCGGTCAATCGAATGCATCAGACACAATCCCCCAGCCCAATTCGCCCCCAAATCCTACCGTCAACCCTCAACAGTGTTCGACGTACACCTTCACCCCTGACACTCGCTTGGGTCACGCACGTAGCGCTAGTCATGGAGGAGGCATTTTGGTCAATGGCTCCGCGGGCACCCGACAATCGGCCCTTAAAATGTCCCGGGGTCACCAGAGGGCCTTTTCACATGGTCAAATCACCGATGGGTTTCGGCCCACGCACAGCCGGGTCAATTCAAAGACCGACTTCATCCTTCCACCGGGTCACAAAGAGAACGGTAACGTTTCTGGTGTTGCGGTGGCGAGGACAGCTTCCAAGGGCCATTCAAGACAAGCCTCCAGATCGGAATCGATTTACACGCTTCGAAGAAGTGCTCCACCACCCCTGTGGAGGAGACTTATGTGTTTTTTGTTGCGAAAGTATCCGCGAAACGAGGAAGAACGGTTTCGGATCGTGGTGCCGAATCATATAGTGCCTCCGAAGACTCCGCGCAAAGAACATCCGAATGGTAAGCGCCCCAATAACAAAGTAAGGACAACTAAGTACACGTTGTTATCGTTTTTACCCCGGAATTTGCTCGAACAATTCCATCGGGTCGCGAATTTGTATTTTATTTTTATCGTTTTATTGAATTGGTTTCCGGCAATTAATGCGTTCGGTAAAGAGATCGCGATGGTTCCGGTGCTTTTTGTGCTCGGCGTTTCGGCTGTGAAAGACTTGTTTGAAGATCGTAGGAGGTACACCAGTGATAAGAGGGTCAACAACTCCACTTGCCGGATATACAACAGGTTAGTCATTTCTTCTTCTTTTTTATTTTTACTTTATTCCAACTTCCGTTTGCTTATTATTATTATTATTTTTTTTTAATAGGGACCTTTTTAGCTTTTAATTGTGATGAAAGTATGTATAGTAAAATACTTGTCTTCATACTCAACAGACAATAATTTATCTAAGTAAAAGAACCAACATCCTGAGGTATGTTAACTTTATCAAAATAAATAACAATACTAGTAATTTACATGGGAGATTGTGCCTTTATTATTGATTCATGATTCAAGTAAAATTAAAATTATTTTTGACTATAGATACAGGATGAACCGTTTCGTCTGGGCACTAGGTACCTAACTTAATTTTTTCAAACGGATCATCCTATACAAATATTATTGCAGTTTTGAATACTTTTTTGAAAGTAAAGGGCACTTTGATGACCACATATTGGGTCAAAGTTGCACCAATTCGGCGTTATTTTGAAAAATAAGAATGTTTACAGTGTCTCAAAGAAGAAATCGTATTTCAGAAACGAAAAAGGATAAGAAGACCCAAGTTTCACCATTGTGTATACAGGATTTTTCAAGTTGATGGGCTATTAGAAGTATATGAATTAGTAGAAGGAATTAAATTCTGAAACTTGGGCTCATTTGGTTATTGTTTATGCCGCTTCTTTTAAAAATATTTTCAAGTTCGATTTACATCCGGTTATACCGGAAGTCGATACCAACTTTGTTATTTTAAAAGGAATGGTATATTTTTTACGCTGAATTCGAATAAAACGTGTAATTCTAAGGTAAGTTTGATAACCAACTTTTACACCTATGACGATCGGTTTCTGAGTTAATTTAATTTATAGAAAAAAAATCGCTACCGCAACCCAAATTATAAAAAATCATAACTTCCACAAAATACGACTTAGAGTGTTGAAATTTTTACTAGTAATAGCTGAATATTAGTGTTAACGCCTTGACAAAATTGAATTAAATAATTTATACAGGGCGTTCAAAATAAAATTCAAAAATTGAAAAACTACAAACACGAATTACCTCGTTTTTTCAAATGGCACCTACTATTTTAAATTTTTTCAATCGATTCCTTTTTTTATCCTCTTTCGATCTATATGGATACTTCCTATTTTAAGTAATAATTCAAAGTTATTCCAAAATTTTCAAATAAAATAGGAAGTATCCATATGGATCGAAAGAGGATAAAAAAAGGAATCGTTTGAAAAAATAAAAAATAGTAGGTGCCATTTGAAAAAACGAAGTAATTCGTGTTTGAAGTTTTTCAATTTTAGAATTTTATTTTGAACGCCCTTTATAAATTATTTATTTAAATTTTGTCAAGGGTTAGCACTAATATTCAGCTATTACTAGTAAAAATTTCAACACTCTTAGTCGTATTTTGTGGAAGTTATGATTTTTTATAATTTGGGTTGCGGTAGCGATTTTTTTTCTATAAATTAAATTAACTCAGAAACCGATCGTCATAGGTGTACAAGTTGGTTATCAAACTTACCTTAGAATTACACGTTTTATTCGAATTCAGCGTAAAAAATATACCATTCCATTTAAAATAACAAAGTTGGTATCGACTTCCGGTATAACCGGATGTAAATCGAACTTGAAAATATTTTTAAAAGAAGCGGCATAAACAATAACCAAATGAGCCCAAGTTTCAGAATTTAATTCCTTTTACTAATTCATATACTTCTAATAGCCCATCAACTTGAAAAACCCTGTATAAGGAAAATATCTTTCGTTTCATATTTAAATCTGATTCATTTTGTCTTTACGAAAATGAAACAGAAAATTGTAACCTTTAAATTTTTAAAAACATCGATAACTTAATTTTTCGTTAATCTTAGACAGTTCGTGTTATTTAAAAAAGTATGTACTTAGTAAAGTGTTTTAAACCATAAAAATTAAAAGTTTTCTATTTCATTTTTGTGTAATCAAAAATAAAGAAATTTAGATATGAAACGATAGGTAATTCCTTACTCAATACAGTGGTGGAACCCGGATCTTTCTAACTTTTTTCGTTTCGGAAATATGATTTTTTTCTGAGACACTATAAAAATTCTTTTTTCAAAAGTGCAATGGTGCAACTTTGATCCAATATGTGCTCATCAAAATGACCTTTATTTTCAACAAAGAATTCCAAAATGGAATAATATACATGGTGTTCAAGTTAGGTAGTGGTTGTAGAATATTAATGAGTTTATTTGGTGAAACTTTTGAATTATATTTTCATGAGAAGGATTTAAAATCTTGGAGAGTCTTCTTTATTTACATTTTTGGTTTTAACCAGTTGTACAAAATGACAAAAAATGTACATATTTGCACTTTAATTTATACAAGATTTATTGAAACAAAAAGTTTATATATACATCTCCACATACAAAAGGAAAACAAAAAGAAACAATTTATTTTCCAATCCCGTATACTTAATCATTTTTTTCCTGTATTTCCCTCCCCCCCCCTTTTCCCCACCTCTCCTTTTTAAAAATTGTTTCAATAGGGCCAGACCACTACCATCCGCATTTATTATCCTTCCAAGTTCCTCCCTCTCATTCTTCCCCGTTACTTCTTCTAATACATGCTCCATTGATTCACTCTTTTCTCCACATACTCTACACCAGGGATGGCGAACCTTTTTTGATGTCCGTGCCACAAAGTCATAAAAATTCTTTTTTAAATAGGTAACGTGTCACAAAAAAATTTCATTCGAAATGTTAGCGTGGTGAAACTATACGTAAGTATAATTAAACAAACAAACAAACAAAAGCAATTCATCTTTAAACAATTTTTTATTAATCAATGTTTTACAAAAAGCAATATGCTAGAAACCAAATTCACGTTAAAAAAATTGTTTTTAATGTGATTGTTGTTGCTGTACACAAGATGATAAAGATTTAATATCTGGTTCATATTTAGTTAATTTCAACAGTACGCATGCAGAGCTCGACTCATCCGTCATTCTATTCCTATATTTATTTTTTATAAAATTTAATTCTGAAAATAGAGATTCACATGCCCACGTCGATGAAAATATTGATAAAATTGCCTTTGCTAATATTTTTAAAGTTTTAAACAATTAAACGTGTCAGGAACTGCATTCCATGTATAGTTAGAATTTCATCTTCTGCAATTTTATTTATTTTATCCAATAAACGATTACTTTCAATAATTTCTAAATCATTTCTTAAATCAACAAATTTTTGGTTCTATATCGTACTTGACTGAAATTCAACTAATTCCATTTCTAATTAATTAAAATTTAACCACTGAAGGACTTTTTTAATTTTTTAAATGGTATTGTATCAGGATATAAAATAAATTTTGATTCGAGCGCTGCGACAGCAACAACATTCAAATACTTTAAGAAGGAGAAACTGGATACGCAAATTTTTTTATCTAATGCGCATCTGTATATACTTCGAAAGAATTCATGCGATATTTTAATAATAAAATGTATAATTTGACGGTTCTAGTTAACATACTAAGACAGGTATTTAGTACTACAAATTTATATCATAAACTATAAATTAAGTGTAGATTAATAATTTTTAATTAATTTCTATTAAAAAAGATAACTTAAAAAAATTTTTGTTTTTGTGCGTGCCATCAAAATTTTCAAACGTGCCACTTGTGGCACGAGTGCCAATGGTTCGCCATCCCTGCTCTACACAATCTCTTACTTTCTTCCATCCAAAACTTATTCTCATTACACTAAATTTCCCTTCTCTTAGATATCCTGGCACCTCATCCCCTTGCCATTCTACCCATACAAAATCCGTGCTAACTTTCGCGTATCTTGATTCCCATATTTTTCTAAAATCCTCACCTCTTACTATTTCATTACATCTTTTCCCCATCCATCCTACTAACATTCAATCCCTTTCCTCTCCACTCTTCCATATGTTCTTTACTTATTGCCATTTCTGTTAAGGCTTTATCCCTTTCGACTTCATATTTATTTTTTTTTCCGATCCCCAATATCTTTTTCTTCCATATCTCTTTTCTTATGTCCCCTTCCGGTAATTCCCCCAATTTTTCTTCATATTTTACAACCCTTCTTCTTGTATCTTCCACCATTTTCCCACATTTTGTTTCCCTTCTTAAAATGTAGTCTGGGGTACTTCTTTCTAAGCGCAACACCCATTTTATATACCTTTTATAAATATTTTCTATTATTCTATACTCTTTCCATCCCCATATCTCGACTTCATAAAAGACTATACTTTTTACTAACGTTTTAAATAGTACCACCCTTCTTTCCCAGTTATATCTGCATAATTTTTGTCCTATTCCCCATATTCTCCCCAGCAATGCATTTGCTTTAGCTGCTTGGTTACTTATGTGCTCTTCGTCTTTGTTGTTTTCTGTCAGCATGTACCCCAAGTAATTGCATTTTTAACCCTTTCTATCACTTTTCCCTTTCATCTCATTTCCTCTTTCTCTTTTTTTCCTACCTCTTACTTCACCAAAAACTACTATTTTTGTTTTTCTTGGAGAGTCTTCTCTAATTAAATTTTTTGCACTTTAATTTATATATTCATTATTTTGTGGATCTAAACAAAATTATTGTAATATGTCTACAAAGTGATTAGACTAACGGCTTCAAACATTTCTCGAAGATAGTAAATTAATAAATATAAATAGTGACACTTATTCCTTTTTAAGTAGTTTCTCTTTCGTATCGAATTTCTTATCTGACAACAGACATACCTAATACAAGTAATACATATAGATACCTAAATAGGTAAGTCAATTTGACGCGTGTAATGCTTTTTTCTTTCATCACAAACATTGTATTTGTTTTGAAAACAACAGCAAGTAAAGTTCCTGATAAGACGAACTCTTATTATTGGTATCATCAAAAAGACACGCAGATAAATAGAAATAAGTAAAACTAGGCTTCCCTTCCCCTTGACACAGAACTTTACACGAATGCATCACTGACTAATTTAATAAGTTGAAGAATCAACAGGTGCTACTGCTTATATCAATCACTGCTACCTACACATATGTAAAATTTATTGATAGTTTTTACAATTATTTGCTACTTTTCTGGCTTCTCAACAAAATAAAGTAAAAATTAGGTCGAAAGTTTCAAAATGCTATGAACATGTTTCTACTTTACTTATGAAAGTACTTATTTATAGAAACATCGGTAAATTACATAAAACAAAACTGTACTCACATACCTACCTACAATCAGCATTTAATTCAAATGTTTTCGAAAAATTTGTAACAACAAACAATTCTTCTAAAATTAGTCGCTTCAAGTGGTTTTTGTTTCATTTGAAGTATTTAATCATAATTTATTGTGTTTATCTAACGATACTTATGATTAAAGTAAAACTTAAATATAGAACTTAGACTTTAGCAGTTTATTTGAGATAATATTGGCGTCATATGTATTTGCTGTGATCACTAATTGTAGTTTTTTAAAGTTTGAAAGTTTCCATCTAATCGGGAAAATAAGATTTTAAAAAATGACTTGGGAGGCTCCATAAAATTGTAAGTACCTACCGGATAAAGGTGAATTTTAATTGCCTGGAATGGAAATCCAGTAATGTATCTATTAGATAAAAAATTTAATATATGTATTAAGATAAAAAATTTAACAACAGACAAGTTTCATAATAAAATATGATAAAATATTTTACGATGTTAAGTATATTTAAGGACTTTTGTTATCAAACTTTCCTGCTTGCTCATTGGAATTTCTAATTTCTAATTTATTATCCTTGCGAATAATTAAAAATGGGTAACTAAGCGTTTTGCGTATTTTCATACGTATATCAAGCTAGCACGACAAATTTATTTTGCCGATTCCTAACTTACACTATAATTTGTCGCTAATTTGCTACCAAATCCAAAAATTTGCCGCTCGTGCCGTTTAGCTATAATCAGCTGTAGTGCTAGCTTGATATCAAGCTAGCACTACACATAGCGTATCTCGAAAAAGAAATGTCGTAGGATATTATTGTAAAGGCCATAATTTGTCACTAACTTGTCGCTGAAAGATGACACATTCAAAGAATTTGTCGCTAGTCTTATCGCCAACTGATAAGCAAAAAACTACTGGAAAGCCATCAAACCCTCGAAAGGTAACGTGTTGCCCATCTTGGGGGAAACAGGGAAAACCTAATTTAAAAAAATTTGGTAAATAAATCCGGTCTCTTGAAACAAATGTAACAAAGAACTTCTTGATTAATTGTTTCATGTTTTCCAGCAGTTTTTCGCTTATCAGTTGAAGATAAGACTAGCGACAAATTCTTTGAATGTGTCATCTTTCAGCGACAAATTATGGCCTTTACAATAATATCCTACGACATTTCGTTTTCGAGATACGCTATGTGTAGTGCTAGCTTGATATCAAGCTAGCACTACAGCTGATTATGGCTAAACGGCACGAGCGGCAAATTTTTGGATTGGTAACAAATTAGCGACAAATTGTAGTGCAAGTCAGAACTTTGTCGTGCTAGCTTGATATACGTTATTTTCATAATTGTCTTGTTTAATTGTACATTAGCTAAAAGTACAAATACTTAGTCGAGACTGGAGTGAATGTTTGTTTAGTAAGTAATAAAATTATGTGGTTACCACATTATTTCAATTACTTCACACATGTTCAATAACAGGATATCTAAAGTAACTAACAGTACATGTGATTATGGAATCAATTGGTCATTCTGTATTATTATTCGCTATTATCCGTTTAACACATTAACCCAAATACTTCCACGCGTACTAATTTATTTCAATGAAATGGCAGACGTACGTACATACGCACTTACGTACAAGTACATAGTCTATGTGTACAAAATATGTACACATACACATTGTACACCTCATTTGTAGTAAAAAATCTTTGTAATGGACATACCTATCTTTCGCAAGTGACAATCTCTTTTGAGCATGTACCAGAATCTGCTACGATTTTCACACAATTTCTTCAACTAAGTCAACGTAGACAGTAAAATATAAAGTATACTCTGTATCAAAAGTTCGTTAAAACAGAATTAGACACATTTGCTTACAGTCTCTTTGTTTTTATTAATCCTTTATAAGAGGACTTTATTGTTTTTCAGTATTTTTCAAACAATTACTTTTTTAATCAAAGGCTTCAAAACTAAATTACATAAGTAAAAGAAAAGGCGACATTTACATTATTACAAGAATTTCTTCAATGCTGAGATAAAAAAATATTTATGAATAAAAAGTACGTTATATTTGAGTTTTTCGATCATTTGGAGCCGCATATTTCGTAGGTACTTATATCAGAAGTACGTAATAAAAGTAGTGGTAATTACGTTGTTACGTTATTTTTAGGGTTCCGTACCCAAAGGGCAAAACGGAACCCCCTATATCTATCATTCTGTTGTCTGTCCGTCCGACTGTCAGTATGTCACAGGTTTCTAACTCCTAAACGAAATGAAACGTATATCAAGCTAGCACGACAAAGTTATTTTTCCAATTTCTAACTTGCACTATAATTTGTCGCTAATTTGTTACCAAATCCAAAAATTTGTCGCTCGTGCCGTTTAGCCATAATCAGCTGGTATGCTAGCTTCTTGATATCAAGCTAGCACTACACATAGCGTATCTCGAAAACGAAATGTTATAGGATATTATTGTAAAGGCCATAATATGTCGCTAATTTGTCGCTGAAAGATGACACATTCAACAAATTTGTCGCTAGTCTTATTTCCAGCTCTTTATTACATTTGTTTTAAGAGATCGGATTTATTTACCAAATTATTTAAATTAGGGTTTACCCTGTTTCCCCCAAGTTTGGCAACACGTTACCTTTCGAGAGTTTGACGGCTTTCGAGCAGTTTTGTGCTGATCAGTTGGAGATAAGACTAGCGACAAATTCGTTGAATGTGTCATCTTTCAGCGACAAATTAGCGACAAATTATGGCCTTTACAGTAATATCCTACAACATTTCCTTCTCGAGATATGACATATGTAGTGCCAGTTTGATGGTTTTCCAGCAATATTTTGCTTATCAGTTGAAGATAAGACTAGCGACAAATTCGTTGAATGTGTCACCTTTCAGCGACAAATTAGCGACAAATTATGGCCTTTACAGTAATATCCTACAACATTTCCTTCTCGAGATATGACATATGTAGTGCCAGTTTGATGGTTTTCCAGCATATTTCGCTTATCAGTTGAAGATAAGACTAGCGACAAATTCGTTGAATGTGTCATCTTTCAGCGACAAATTAGCGACAAATTATGGCCTTTACAGTAATATCCTACAACATTTCCTTCTCGAGATATGACATATGTAGTGCCAGTTTGATGGTTTTCCAGCAATATTTCGCTTATCAGTTGAAGATAAGACTAGCGACAAATTCGTTGAATGTGTCATCTTTCAGCGACAAATTAGCGACAAATTATGGCCTTTAGTAATATCCTACACATTTCCTTCTCGAGATATGACATATGTAGTGCCAGTTTGATGGTTTTCCAGCATATTTTGCTTATCAGTTGAAGATAAGACTAGCGACAAATTCGTTGAATGTGTCATCTTTCAGCGACAAATTAGCGACAAATTATGGCCTTTAGTAATATCCTACAACATTTCCTTCTCGAGATATGACATATGTAGTGCCAGTTTGATGGTTTTCCAGCAATATTTCGCTTATCAGTTGAAGATAAGACTAGCGACAAATTCGTTGAATGTGTCATCTTTCAGCGACAAATTAGCGACAAATTATCCTTTAGAATTCCTACCTTTCCCTTTTGAGAAACGTAGCATATGTTTCCCAACTTTTGCTTACATTAAATAAATAGAAAATTCGTTCAATGTGTCATCTCTCCGAAAATTGGCAAATTTGGCCTTTAAATACATATCCTAATTTCCTTCTCGAGATATGCCATATGTAGTGCCAGTTTGATGGTTTTCCAGCATTTTTCGCTTATCAGTTGAAGATAAGACTAGCGACAAATTCGTTGAATGTGTCATCTTTCAGCGACAAATTAGCGACAAATTATGGCCTTTACAATAATATCCTACGACATTTCGTTTCGAGATAGCATTGTAGTGCTAGCTTGATATCAAGTTAACACTACAGCTGATTATGGCTAAACGGCACGAGCGACAAATTTTTGGATTTGGTAACAAATTAGCGACAAATTATAGTGCAAGTTAGAAATCGGAAAAATAACTTTGTCGTGCTAGCTTGATATACATCGAAATGAAATAAGAATTATGTAGAATGTTGACCCAAAAGCGAATATTTACTTAAAATTTAATTTAATCGTTTTTTATATGAGATCCCACCAAAAGGAACAAATCGAGTAGAGTAAAAATATATTTTTTATTATTGTTTTTATCTTTAAATAATAGGGCCGTTCAAGTATTAGGTAAGCAGAATTTTATCCATTTTTGAACCTCCCTCCTCCTTGTGAGCAAACGTAAGCAAAACTGCTACTCCTCCCCCTAACCCTTATGTGCTTACATTAATATCTAATATATAAAATTCTCGTGTCACAATGTTAGTTACCATACTCCTCCGAAACGGCTTGGCCGATTTGGCATTAAATAATACATATAACCCTTAATTTTCTTCCTTCTACCACCAACCCCCAATTTTTAATAACGATATTAGTACTGTAATAATCTTCAACTCTCAGTGGTCGATAACTGATCAATTTATTATGATCAATCGATTAGTCATCCCCGTCAGGCGTCTACTGATGTCACTACTCACCCAGCAAACAGCACAGGGGTGGGGATGAGAACGAAGCAGATTGTTTTTTGAATGTTACAGGGAGTTCAAATATGTTCTAAGAAGTAAAATAATGTTTTATTAGGTAATAACATTTCAGAATGATTTGGCAATGTTCAAGAATGTTCCAGAATCTTGAAGATCATTCAAGAATATTTCAGAATGTTAACAAAAGTTAGAAAATGTTTTGAATCATTATGGGATGTTCTGGATAGTTCTAAATTCGCGAATATTCTAGAATGTTCCATCAAACGTGTAATATATTCTTACCCGGGCAACGCCGGGTATTGCTGCTAGTAATTTTATAGATTTTATCAAATACTAACGGTAGCTCATTAACAGAGTATAATTGTTATGTAAGTTTTTTTACAATGAAACAAACAATTTTCAAGTAAATTTTATTTATTTTTTAATATTGGGAAATATGAATGATTCAATACGTTAAAAATGTAATTATTACACTGCCAATCGCTTATTTGCTGACGTAATTATTATTTAACTTTCCTCCCGCCCCCCGACTTCATTGTTAAAGCAACCCCCCCCTACTCCCCCTTCAATGTCTTCGTAACGATCCCAATGCACTTTCGGACAATTTTTGTTACTAGTTCTATTTCAAAAACTAAACTGGTTAGGAATTTGAAATTTTTATGTATCATGCTCCATATAGTGTATGTATTTAAACAACAAATATTGAAAATCGAGGCCCGACTTGCGCTTGACTGGTTTTTTTATTGAGTGCTCCATAAGAATTGTCCTAATTTTTAAACTTGTGGTAGGTACGTTATAACGGAGTCCATAATAAACGTGTACGTTATGTGTGAGTTATACTGTAATCATATCCCTAACTACTAGGTAAATGTTTTAACATTCGAGTTTTTGTTGTCATTCTGAATTTCTGTATACAAAATATTTTTATTTTACTTCATGTACTTAAACATTTACTAGGAACCCTTGAGTAAGAAGTTACAATTTAATTTGAAACTTAAGAAACAATAAACTATGTATATTCAATATAACGTTTGGACCTCAACAAAGTACATTAAAAAAATTGCTAAAAGGCATCTTAATTTCAATTTGGTTCTTCTTCTGCCTCTCTTTATTCCCGTTTCTGCTTCTAATATGTCTCAAGCCTTTTATTTCTTTTTTCTTTTCCCTTTCCTTTGATTATTGTATTATTAAACGACTATTCAATCTGACTTAAGTCATAGTGGACCTCACCTACATTCATTCTAACCCGTCACAATGTAGAAAAAGACCTTTCGATGGTAGGTACTTGTTTGTGGCAGGCACAAGGCTGTTCTACATTACAATCATGAGAATTTCTTTTTTATTTACGTAGTAAAAAAGAATATTTTGTAGTCTCTTCCAGTATTAGGTATCTACTTACGTCCCTTTTTGTATTTTATTTACCATCCCAAATATTAAATAATTATAAAATATAATTAAGAAATTTTAATATTTATTAATTGAAAGCTATTTTTAACATTGAACAAAAAAAAAATTGATCAGTAGGTACCTAAGTAGATTGGTATCAGAAAGTAGTTCTTTAATTAATAAAAATATATTACAGGTATACAGGGTTTTTCAAGTTGATGGGCTATTAGAAGTATATGAATTAGTAGAAGGAATTCAATTCTGAAACTTGGGCTCATTTGGTTATTGTTTATGCCGCTTCTTTTAAAAATATTTTCAAGTTCGATTTACATCCGGTTATACCGGAAGTCGATACCAACTTTGTTATTTTAAATGGAATGGTATATTTTTTACGCTGAATTCGAATAAAACGTGTAATTCTAAGGTAAGTTTGATAACCAACTTGTACACCTATGACGATCGGTTTCTGAGTTAATTTAATTTATAGAAAAAAAATCGCTACCGCAACCCAAATTATAAAAAATCATAACTTCCACAAAATACGACTAAGAGTGTTGAAATTTTTACTAGTAATAGCTGAATATTAGTGCTAACGCCTTGACAAAATTGAATTAAATAATTTATACAGGGCGTTCAAAATAAAATTCTAAAATTGAAAAACTTCAAACACGAATTACTTCGTTTTTTCTAATGGCACCTACTATTTTTTATTTTTTCAATCGATTCCTTTTTTTTATCCTCTTTCGATCTATATGGATACTTCCTATTTTATGTAATAAGTCAAAATTATTCCAAAATTTTCAAATAAAATAGGAAGTATCCATATAGATCGAAAGAGGATAAAAAAAAGGAATCGATTGAAAAAATAAAAAATAGTAGGTGCCATTAGAAAAAACGAAGTAATTCGTGTTTGAAGTTTTTCAATTTTAGAATTTTATTTTGAACGCCCTGTATAAATTATTTAATTCAATTTTGTCAAGGCGTTAGCACTAATATTCAGCTATTACTAGTAAAAATTTCAACACTCTTAGTCGTATTTTGTGGAAGTTATGATTTTTTATAATTTGGGTTGCGGTAGCGATTTTTTTTCTATAAATTAAATTAACTCAGAAACCGATCGTCATAGGTGTACAAGTTGTTATCAAACTTACCTTAGAAAAAAAATATAAAAAATATACCATTCCATTTAAAATAACAAAGTTGGTATCGACTTCCGGTATAACCGGATGTAAATCGAACTTGAAAATATTTTTAAAAGAAGCGGCATAAACAATAACCAAATGAGCCCAAGTTTCAGAATTGAATTCCTTCTACTAATTCATATACTTCTAATAGCCCATCAACTTGAAAAACCCTGTAGGTATACCTAGGTACATATAGGATGATTAGATTAGATCGTTGTCAATTAATTGTGATTTTCATTCGTGAGAATACAAATATATACAGACGTATCTTAATTAATATCTACATATCTAATTAGAGTTAAATTTTGACACTTTAGAAAAATATTTTGTACGTAGGTACCTAACTAAGTATATAGGTGGGTACATTTATTAATTTTCTAGAATTTATCCCCCATTTCTATTAAATAGTTAACAAGTATACATAAGTCGAATTTTATCGTGATGATTAGGTATATATATATGTATATTGTTGTTAGCTTTCGATATTTGATTTTTACGATAATTACAAGGCCTGTTGTTAATTAGAAAAAAAATGTGAGTCACTCTGCTCTATGTAAATAAGGGTGTAACGTAATCGTATTGAATGATACGATAAAAAATTATGTAGGCTGTCCTATCCTGTAGGTAGGTAAATATGCTTTTAGCTAGCTCTAGATATTAAATGGGAGGAAAATTGTAGAATTTTAACTTTACACTACAATTCGCGTCATTTAAATCATTTTATTTATGATCTATAATAGTTACATGTTTACATTCTGTATGTATCTCTTATGTACATTTAAAAGTTTTAGGTCAAAGTTAATTCTAATAACGCAGTTATTGTTCCTGATGTATGTATCTGCCAATGTAAAACGTGTTATAAAATATCTTTGTTCTAATAATGGGTGGGTGTGTTTGTTGTTATGATCATAAATATACATTTACATGGTCATCCCACTACAAAATTTGTGATGGCTTTAATTTTGAACATGTCTACAAAATAAATGCGGAAATGGGCCACTGCCAGATTTTTCTTTAATCTTGATCTACAGTCGAAGAACTTCGATAACTAGAATCGCCATGTGATAAACTTCGAGGTATCGAGACTTCGAGTTATCGAATAATAAGTAAAATTAAATTCAAATTTTTACTTCGTACTCGTATTTTATGAACAGTCCCTAAGTGCAATCTGACTTATTTTTTATGCAACTAAAAGGATTAAGAAACGTTAAAATCGTACATTATTGGTGATTTCCCCAGAAAATTTGACTTATCGAAGCTGGCGCCAAATATTATCTTTGAGTTATAAAGACATTCGAGTAATTGAAGTTCCAAAGTACGACATATTGACTGAAAATTACACGTATTTCTCATATTGTTAATCACTTAGGTTCGACTGATCAAAAATTCGACTTTTTGACATTTGAGTTATTGAAGTTTGACTGTGTTTAATTTGTAATCTATTTGTCCACAGTTATTACTTAATTAAGATTTCTTATAGTGTCTGAGTTTTTCATGTCAAACTTTCTATCGTCAAAATCTTTTTGGTCCACTTCTGTACATTATTTTAGGTAAAAGAAATGGAAATGTTTTTTAGTACACGCTTCGTTTGAGAAACAGATTTGTTAACGTAATTTACCGCAATGTTTACACACAAGCGGCGGTGCGTTTTTCTTTTCGAAAATTTGTGAACGTCAACTGTGTGCTATCCAACGAATCATGACCACAGAATATAGTAACGAAATCGATTGATTGTGCAATAAAAATTATATAATAAAACAGATCGAACGAACATTCTCTTCACCTTGAATAACATAATTTAGAGAGACGGAGTCAGTCTATATACTTACTGTACAACTACGTATTCTATAGATAAATAATATATGTCTCTATGCGAAAGTTGCCATATCTCTGTATTTATTATAAATAGGTATCTATCTACATGTTACATAAACAGCATTTATACTCAATAGATCTGATTCAGTTTATAAACTTTAATGGTCGAATGCCTGTGGTAAACCATCCAAGTTGGTAATGATTCTGCACCTATTCCACTTAATTTTTGAGAGCAAATGATGCGAGCGAAGCTTCATGGTTCAATTATTAGTAAACCCAAAATGGTTTATGATTTGTTTGTTTGAGACAAGATATTTTAAAAAATAGCCCTTGTTATATAAAAATAATTATATGTGATCCTGCCATTGTTTTGATTTACTTCAATTTTGTCTTATAAGGAAATCTTGATCTCGACTTTGAATATTCAAAAAAGGTATCTAAATATTTTAAATGCACATAATAAAAAATTTCCCTATAAAGCTAACACTAGAAAGACTGAAACTTAGTAAAATGACTGCATTGCTAAAATTAATTTTTGTTATTTTGATTTCAAAGATCAAAAGACATTATGTAAGGTTCTTGAACTAATTAAGGCTCTAAGATCTTTTGGTGAGAGTTTTGCCAATCTTAACCACAATTTTTTGATAGTTTCAAGAGATAAATGTGACTGAATTGAATTGATATGGTGGGCGTGATTGGGTGATTAAATAGTGTCAAAATTTTACGATTCGTGTGGAAATTTCAACTGTAAAGTGTTGCTCAAATTAAACGCCCATCAGAGTTTGTTAATATAGCTGTTCTATTTCAATCAAGTAAATAAATAAGTTACCGCAGGCCATTCATCTTTATTGCCCAATATAGCGATGAACGAATGTGCGGTCTCTTAATTAATTAATTAAGTTAGTACGGTCTGTTATTTTGAATCGTCGAAAAATCTGCTCCAATTTTGTGTACGACTCGCCAAAAATTAAATTATTGCTACATTTGTGCGTACATTCACAGGTCGCCTGATAAGCTGTAACTGCTGCAAATTGATAAGATATGATTTTATTAATTCCTGTGTATGTACGTGGAATCCGATTTTTGGATCGTGTTTCGTTTTTCGTGTATATTGTAAATATAAAAACGTACTGTATCTATGGTGAAGAAAATATCGAATTAATTTGACTTTTAAATGCCTTTGTAAAATATTGTAAAATATTTGTGAATTTATTGCAAGTTAGTTTTTAATTGCTCGTATGTTTGTCTGTTTTACAATAACCATAGATGACCAATTAACGGTCTAATTTTTATGGACTTTGTTTAATCTGAATGCCGATATTATGTGCGAATGGTTCAAGGTAATTTTATATGAAAATTAGCAGCAATCCCCGGCGTTGCTCGGGTAAGAATGTATCACACGTTTGATGGAACATTTTAGAATATTCGCTAATTTACAACTATCCAGAACATCCCATAATGATACAAAACATTTTCTAATTTTTTTTTAACATTCTGAAACATTCTTGAATGATCTTCAAGATTCTGGAACATTCTTGAACATTGCCAAATCATTCTGAAATGTTATAATAAAACATTATTTTACTTCTTAGAACATTTTTGAACTGCCTGTAGGTAACATTCTAAAAAAATCTGCTTCATTCTCATCCCCACTCCGTGCTGTTTGCTGGGTGAGTAGTGACATCAGTAGACGCCTGGCGGGGATGACTAATCGATTGATAATAATTGATAAGTTATCGACCACTGAGAGTTGAAGATTATTACAGTAGGTACTAATATAGCTATTAAAAAATGGGGGTTGAAAATTAAGGGTTATATATATTTTTTTATGCCAAAAGAAGTTCAACCAACCCAAGGTTAATTTTCTCCCTTGTTTTGTTTCGCAATTTATTTTAATATGTATTTGTGATCGTTAATTTGAATATTTGTATCAGCAAACCAAAATGAACCAAACGCAAATGCTTTTTTAATTTCAGATACCATAATTGCTTATTGTAGGTAAATGTAATTAAAAAATTATCATGCCCATATGTTTCATAGGCCATTAAAAATGATTCATACAATTCAATTGGGTAATAAGGCAGTACCTACCTACGAAAGCTATTAAATGGCTTTAATTATTGTTGCAATGAAAATATTTATAAATGCATTTTGCCTATTAGAATTTAAGTTAATTTCAAAGGTTCGTTACCCAAAAAGGGCAAAACGGAACCCTATTGCTGTCACAGTCTGTCGGTATGTTACAGGTTTCTAACTTCTAAACGAAATGAGTTGTAGACCTGAAAATTGGATATATTATGTGGAATATTTATTTAAAAATTCAATTCATTTTTTTATGGTATCTCATACATGAAAATGAGCAAAAATACTTTTTTTGCCTTGGCATGTGGGGTATCTTTGTTTAGGGCTAATTGAGTAGAGTACAAATATAACTTTTATTGTTTTTAGGGTTCCGCACCTCAAAAGGAAAAAGCGGAACCGTTATAGGATCACTTCGTTGCCCGTCCGTCTGTCAAGACCCTTTTTCTCAGGAACGCGTGGAGTATCAAGCTAAAATTTATACCAAATACTCAGGTCTATTGTCCCTTGGAGCTGTAAAAAATCAAACTTCTAAGCCAACGCAATCAAAAGATACAGCCGTTTATGCCGCAAATTTCCGCAAATTTTCGAATCAAAACCTACAGGGTACTTCCCGTGAACTCAGAATCTTGAAATTTGGTACGAATCAACGTCTTATAGCACAGATCAAGGAAAAATTGCGAAAACCGTAAATTTTTAGTTACATCATATAATAAAAATATTTTTAATAATTTTAAAGTTACTACCCCTTTCCTCATGAACGCGTAGAGGTATTAAATTGAAATTCATATCAAATACTCAGGTCTATAATACCTTTAAGCTGTAACAAAATCAAACTTCTATGTCAACGCAATCAAAAGAAACAGCAATTTAAGCCGCATATTTTCAAACTCGCAACTACTCGCAAGGGAATCAAAACCTAAAGGGTACTTCCAGTCGATTTAGAATCTTGAAATTTGGCATGAAGCAATGTTTTATAGCACATATACCTAAAGGAAAAATTCCGAAAACCTTAAATTTTTAGTTACATCACATATATACAGGTTTGTACGGAACCCTCGGTGCGCGAGTTCGACTCGCACTTGGCCGGTATTTTTTATCTTTAAAAATGACAGAATGGGGTTTGTCACTTGTGGACCATTTTTGTTACAGGGTCTACCTCAAAAATTAAACTAGTTAGGAATTTGACATTTTTATATATGTATCATGCTCCGTATACTGTATATTTAAACAACAAATAAAAAAGCTACCAAGCATTTTTTTTTAATTCATGTCATATGTACGGAACCGTAATAAAGCGAGGCCCGACTCGCGCTTGACTGTTTTTGTTCTTATATATTTTTTTAGAAAAGCAAACATGGTTTTTTTGAACCACAAATGCAAAAAAAATCGAGCTATCGAGACTTATTGAGATTTACATATTATATCAAGCTAGCACGACAAAGTTATTTTCCGATTTCTGACTCGCACTATAATTTGTTACCAAATCCAAAAATTTGTCGCTCCTGCCTGGTATGCCAGCTTGATATCAAGCGTATCTCGAAAAGGAAATGTCGTATTTTTTAAATGTAAAAGTTCAATTTTTCATAACGTTACATTTAAGTAAAGTTATAAGTTGATCACAATAAATAATTTCAAAGATTACCTGAACCAACGACACATGGAAAATTGCTTCTCTTTCTTTTCTGTCTCGGTGCTAAACAGTTATCCACGTTTAAGGTCAAGGAACTGTACCAACTCTTTCTTTTATTGTTGGGTAATCGTAAACCTGCTCTCTAATAATAATATAAGACCCGGAAGATTTGCAGCGAATTCCTGCGTCTCATAAAAAACTTACGTACGTGGTTCATGACCAATGGAATTAACAAGGGAATTGTGAAAATTAAATTTTAATCTTCTTATTACAACACTATATTATCAATAGATCAGCCAACAGAAAGGATCGGTTAGGACCCTTCTGATTTTTAAGTATGAAAAATCATTTTTAATTAACGTTAATAATGAGGAAAATTATTTAGTTATAATTCATTAATCATATTAATCTTAATTTTTACTAAACTGGATGAGTTTCAGTTAAAAAAAATTTGTCTCAATTTATTTGTAAAAGAATATCAAATTGGAAAAAAAAATAATGATCCTCATTATAATTTATATTTTTCAATTACAGTCAAACTTTGATAACTCAAACGTCTATAAATGGAATTTTTGAAAAGTCGAACCAAATTGGTTGGCAATGGCATTAACTATTAGAAATACGTGTGATTTTTACTTGATAACTCGAAGATAATATTTAAGTAAATACTATTATACATTATTTATTAAAGAAGGGTTGTAACCATTATTTACTGCAACTTGTTTAATTAAGTTTAATTCTTTGATGTAATTATCTGTAATTTTATTTTATGCATCAAAGTAATGTACGTAATGTATGATAAAACCAAAAGATAAGTGATAAATTAAAATATCTATGATATTCTGGTTTATTTTAAACTGCAAAGAAAATCATGCAAAAGTAGAAAATATTTTTATAACCCCACTAAAAAAGTGACCACACGTGAGATTTTTAAGATACTCGTGGAGATAACTCAACAACCTCCTGATGTTTTTTTTTCACCTGTAAGTAGTCATTGACATCACTTTTATTAAGTAGTAAACATCCTGATTAATTTAATTACAACAATCTATGCAAACATTTTAAAGTGCATTTTTTTATCGACTTGAATCACGTAAAAATAGTTGTAACAACATGGGTACATGTTTGTTATTTCAAGAAGAATTTTTTAATGTATGTCTGTACATTGCTGCATATGTACAGATACCTACATAAATAAGGTAATCTTTTGGCTGTTTGTTATCAATCAAGGTCTTAAAAAACGTTTTGATTTTTACATGCAGGGTTTTTCCTTATTCTTATGTATTTATTAGCGCAATAGCAACACGTTGCATTGCATACCTACTTACAGTTAATTGTTGATTTCTGAATGGGTTTGACAAGTATTGTGTAATATAACATTTGCTTGCAACTTCAAAACCAAGAGCTTGTTTAACATTACGTACTTAGGTACCTACTTACTATGACATATATGCAGACGAAAGCAGTTCGTGAATATACCTATAAAGATAATAAAAAAAAAACGTGTGAAGTAAGTGTCAAGGTTCTTTTATATATTATATATGTAGATGCAATTAATACTACACTTTAAACTTTAACTATTATAATACTGTTAATAATGCCTACAATATTGTATTTAGTAACTTTAATAAGTGGAATAATTTTCTAAGTGTTTTTAATATAGGTACTGCTGACGTGACGATTTTGCCGCCATATGTTTGGTAGATGTATTTCTTAATGTTTGTTTGAATTCATTGTCGTTTACATCATCCATACATATAAATGACCTTTTAGAAAAATCGTACTAAAAAGAGTTAAGCACAAGGATAAGTGTACCTTGCGTCAACAACTACCTACTAGGTACTAACTGCAAAGAGAAGGTAAAATTGACGTGAAATTTTATCAAACAACATGCTGTGTAAATGTAAAAAATTTCAACAACTACTGACGTTTTTAAATGTAAATAATAAATATTTAAGCATGTCACGCAAATTACCTTTAACTACTTATTGCTGTTACAAAAAATCTAATATATATTAGTTATGCAAGTCTGAGAAAAAAAATATTAGGGGACGTGGGTATAAATATTTTGAACTACTTTATAAATATCTTTTTTCAGTGCACCACTTAACTTTTTTATAAGATTTAATTTTTGGTCAAAAGACAAATTTTTTAAAATACGTAATCGTAGAAACGGCTATTAAAAGGAGACGTTAAAATCGTACATTATTAAGGGACTATATCTATATTATACTTTCATTCCTTATTTTTGCCCCTCTTTATGGTAAAATTTTTAGAAACTTTAAATGTCGTATTTATATCTAATCAAAAACATAAAAAATAAGTTTCAAACCTCTAGCTTTATATCTACTTATCTATCTCTGTACGAAATTCTCATTTAAATCGGTTCAGTAGTTTGGGCGTGATTGCGTAACACACAGACAGACAGAGTTACTTTCGCATTTATAATATTATAGATTAATATAGTTTAATTATAGTTTAAAATAGTTTATATAGCTTAGTATTCAACTACTTTTATTGATCCAAATAAACAAAACCTCTATAACTTTTTACACTTAATATTTTAATTTTCTGGGCCGTAAGCTTTTTGGACGACGTCATTACACAAAAACTTTCATCGGCTAATTTTATCCCCTTTAGGGTAAAATTTTTACAAACATTGAATGTCGTATTTACTTATATCTAATCAAAAGCCTAAAAAATAAGATTCAAACTTCTATCTTTTAAAATTACGGCATTTCCGAACAAACTGTCTTATTTCAACCCCTTACAACCATTTTTTCGCATTAAAAAGTAGCCTATGTCCTTTCTCAGGCTCTAGACTATCTCTGTACCAAATATCATTTAAATCGGTTCAGTAAATTTTAGGCGAGATTATGTAGCATACAGACAGAGTTACTTTCGCATTTATAATATTCCGCGAATTTATTTTCATCGATTTTCCCATGGGAATAAGATATTTTCCCGCAGTAAAACGTAGCCTATGTGTTAATACAGGGTGTCAGCTAACTCCATATCAAATTTTATTAAATTCGCTCCAGCCGTTTAGACGTGAAGAAGTAACAAACATACACACTCACAAACTTTCGCCTTTATAATATTAGTGTGATTCACCCAGAAAATTCGACTTACCGAAGTTTGACTGTAGTCATTTTATTAATCTATTATTAGCATATCACCCTTGAGGTCTTAGCCTTGTTATTGGGGAGATGGTTCGCTTCTGAAGGAATGGGAGGAATTCATGTTTTTCTTTTTGATTTAATATGAACAGGGCTCGAAAACAATAATATAGTAACACCCCTGGACATATTTCTAAGGAATATACGACATCATGCTATACTTAACTCAAAGTTTAGGTTTTCTCACTATGTAGAGGTATTTGAAATCCTTCAGGGATTGATTTTCATCAATTTTTGAAAGCACAAGTTGCCATTACAATCGATAGACAAACTGACGTGTGGGTCTTGCCCAAAAGTATATATTCGACAAACAGGATGAAATTTTCAAAACCGAACATAAAAGGAGTTTTTTAAAAAATAAAACAGACTCTAATTATGCGAACCACATAATACAAGATCACAATTTGAAATATTACATATCTGTAATAAAATAAAAAAATTAAATCTCATAGAAAATTTAGAAATAAATAAATTTAAATTTTACATTACATTAAATATTGTTAAATTTTGTGAAAATCTACTTCGTAAAGTTTTATTCCTGCTAAATATTATCTTCGAGTTACAAAAATACTTATTCGAACAATAGAAGTTGGAGTTATCAAGTAAAAATTACACGTGTAATTGATGCTATTGCTGATCATTTTGGTTCGATTATCAAATAATTGACTTATCGACGTTTCAATTATTGATGTTAGTTTAGTTGACTGTAGTTTGTTGATTTTTCTCGTGAGGAAAACGTAGTCACTTTTAATTTATTCTAGCATCTTGTATTTTATTAAAATAATAAAAAATCTAAGTTAATGTTTTTGTTACATTGGGGTCACTTTTTTTAACTTATTATTTAACATGGGCTTTACAGAAAAAATATTGGTCAAATGGTCACTGAGTTAGAGTTAGGACGGGGGCATAAAAAATTATATTTGTTAAACTAACGTCCACATCCACGTGTCCATAAACGAATCTATTTCTATACATTACTCATTTAAGAATCTATATAAAAAACATTGTATTACTAATTTTCCAGGTGTAGTTTTTTAATGGTCTAGTGTCTATTCCCACGCACTTTTTAATTCTTTTTTATAATTTATTCTTTTATACATGTACAATTGTACACATCATAATATTAACTACACTGTGCACTATTTTCACATAATTATGACACCATCTAAATAAAAAAATATTAATTTTCAAAATATATTCAAATGTATACATTCAAAGCTATTTGATCATATTCCATCATGTTCTATATGCTTTGGCATTTTGTTAAGTTAAATTTTTAATAAAAAGAGAATTAGTGGTTTCCTGATTTTCTTCGATAAAGAAATTAATCATTCTCTATTGACATATACAATACAGGTAGTTATTATGACATGCATACCTTTTTTACACCGTTTTCCCTTATCGAAATTCAAACGTATAATGCGATTGTAATCATTGAATCACGCAACTTTGTATTATTGATGAACAACTGGGTAGTTTGCCTGTTTCTTTATTTACGAACCACATAACGAAACTTGCCGTAGATACATGTTATTAGACGGCTTAGGCGAAATGGAATAATAAATAGCGAAATTGCTCGTAATTTGTATATTTCTACGTGAAAAATTGCTGTTTAATAAATTGGCGGATTACACAAACGTGCCCTTTCAAAGTACCCCTACATTAATGGTCTTTTAATCGAATATTTTCAATAATTACTTAATTAAATCGTGATATTTAAACAGTCTCTTATCATATTTTTTTAATGCACGTGTCGTTTCAGCTCAAATAATTGATATCTACACATATTTTAATGCAATAAAACCATTAATTAGTAGATTAGACGTTATATGTTTTTACGTGTAAAACAATTTATATCGTTGTATTGAATATAGTTTATAGTTTCTTAAATTTTCAGTCGAATACTTTCAAATCAATTTATTTCAATTGTAACTTCTTAGTCAGGTGAATATTTTTTTAAATGCCCATTTCCTTTACTTAATTCAAATCCACAACAAAATGTTCCCAGTACATAAAAATATTCAGTAGTTAAAAACATTTGTGTAAGGTTTTTGTTTTTATTCATAGAAATCCAAAATGACAACAAATGTCTACAAAACTGGAGTCGTTAGAACTAAACATACCTAATTTAATTAACTCATTATTTATTGGTCAATTATAATCTGGTAAAATGTGTGATTAAATTAAAAGTGGATTAACAAGTACGATTTTATTATCTAACAGTATTGAAAAAGTTATGTTGTATTTTATTTTATTATTGTCCTTTTCTGTTTTTTTGCACTTCGTGGCCTCACATACAGTTAGAATACGGACTTATATGCAAAGGAAACGTTGAAGGTTTATTATGGAAGGTAGCAATCCATCCATGGTAATAATATATAGGTACAAATACATGTAGATACGTATAATATAATGCCAAATGTTTCCTTTATAAATAATAAGAAATAGGTATCCTTGTGGTAAGCCTTGAAAATCAACTTGTATAAAGAAAAAGTCGATCTTATTACAATGGCAACGAAATTTATTTATTATGCTGATTTATTTAATTGTTTGTCTACACTTTTTATCTAGATACTTACATGAGTACCCATCTACTTACTTATTTGTTTGCTAGTTTTAATTAAGTACTTATTTGGAAGTTTTATAGAAAATGTAACAACATAAATTAGTGTCATGTCATGGTGGGGTTAACGTTAAATGAAATTATCTATAAAATAGAGAACTGTTGTTGATTCTATAAAAAATATTTTTGGGGTTGTTTACCTTAAAAACAAAGCGAACCTTTAAATGAAAATGATTGTCTGACCCTAAAGGGTAACATTGTAAAAATTGATCTAAATAAAAAAATATTGCTTGTATAATAATTATAATTTGACCCATAACAAATTAAACGCTGTAGTAATAGGTACATAATAATTTTGTTGCTTGAACTTTCCAGGATGACAATAATTGTAGGCCTTTCAACAATACAACATCTAAAACTCATTTTTCATTTCTTTGATTATGACGGTAATAATTTATGGTGTTCTGATAATATTTGTACGATTTGTATCTAAGGCCTGTTATACTCTTATCGACCTGTCACATTTTCCTGTGAAATCATTTAACTAGGGACATTTGGCCTTTTGTGCAGTGCTGTTTCGTTTTCTTACTAAATGATCGATTCGACAGCCACTTAAAGCAATTGTTAATTTATTGTTTTTTATTGTTTTTGTACCTATGAGCCAATGTAAAAACCTCGGATAGGTTCAAGAGTATTTTAATGGCTTTTGGAAATAAATTAATGGTTTTTATAAAAAAAAAAAAATAGTAATCTAATTAAGGATTTTTTACCTCCCTGTACTCCTGTATATGTTTCTAATAAGTTTTTAACAAGGCTTTCGTGTTCTACCATCGTAAATCTCCTTTTTCTTATTGATTTCCACCCCTAAAGCCAAAAGTATTATTTGAATTTTTAAAGGGTTGATTACGTGGCTCCTAACTCTACTATTAGGGTTGTTTTCCTCCAATATCTTGAACATTCCGGATTGTCTTTAACAACTACATCCTGTACAGCTCATAATATTGTTTTTATTGGCCTATGGAAACACGTACCTACATATTATATATTATTAGTGACATGTGTGGGCTGAGAAACGAATATTTACACAGTGATGACATCAGTGCCATTAGAGCACTACACCTGCACACCGCGTATTATGATTTTTCAACCAGGTCGTTGTTTCTGGTCAAGGTTTTTTTCCGATGGATTTTCTCTCATAGGTCAAGGATTTACCCAATGTAGGATTTCTGTTCGATTCACCAAACCAACTCTTTGTCGTATTACTCACGCAGGTGAAATCGAAAAGGTTAAAGTAAAATAATACGACAGTGGTATTAGTTAAAAAGTATACACAAAACGTAAAATTACTGGGAATGTTTTATAAATTGGATTTTAACAAGATTATGTCACTTTTTTCAATATCTATGTGTGTATTAAATTAACAGTGACGATGACGATGGGTTTTTTTCGTCAAACAGATTTACATAGTAGTCTTTTACAGGCAATTTATTATTTTAAATAATTGTCCGGACAATTTATGGTAAAATTATATCATTAGTACTTTAATAATGGTGTTAAAACGGGAAATTTTTTTTAAATATTACTGTTTTTAGTTATTTTTTTCCGGTAAATACATCAATCAATATTAATTGTCTTGCCATTTAAATTGAAGACCAAATTATATAATTTTGAAATTTTAAAATTGGTTTTTTTTAAAATAAAAACAAAACAAAAAAAAAAAAAAACGATTTTTAGTCCCGTTTGTCCTTTCCAAATGCTGTTCATTATTTTATTTGGCTATGACAACAAATTAAATAAGGAAGCACCCATACATAAGTACCTATGTATGTACGTGACGAAAAACGTTGACCTTTGTATAAATTATAGATTATAATATTCTTTATCAATCGGTATCATTATTAACTATTTAATAATGTTCTTTGACCCGCCATTTAATTACAATACATCGACACGGTGTTTTCGACGTTGCATATAATTTAATTATGTATTTATTATAAACGACGTAGTTAACAAATTAATAAATAATTAACGTTCTATATGTAACGATCAAAATAATAATCCCTTTTTTATTTTAACTTTTTACAACCAAGTATCTCAACATTCGAGTTTGGAAGACATTCGTGTTACCATTTTGGATTTCTTTGAATTAAAATAAATAAGTACTTAATTAAAACTACCAAACTCATGTAAGCATCTACATAAAAAGTGTAGACAAACAAGTAAAAAAATTAACAAGGCTGATGTTGTTGTTGAAAGGCCTACAATTATTGTTATCCTGGAAAAGTCCAATAACAAAATTATTATGTATTACTTACTATGGCGTTTAATTTGTTGTGGGCCAAATTATAATTATCTATACAAACAATAGTTTTTGACACACAATAACACACCTTCAGTTCAATTATTACAGTGATAATTAAAATACAAGGCCCTTTGGGGTCAGACAAACAAAATTATCATTTAAGAGTTCCCTTTGTTTTTAAGGTGAACAACCCCAAAAATATTTTTTATAGAGTCAACAACAGTTCTCAATTTCTATAGATAATTTCATTTAATGTTAACCCTATACTATGACATAACACTAATTAATGTTGTTACATTTTCTATGAAACTTCCAAATAAGTACTTAATAAAAACTAGCAAACAAATATGTAAGTAGATGGGTACTCATGTAAGTATCTAGATAAAAAGTGTAGACAAACAATTAAATAAATCAGCATAATAAATAAATTTCGTTGCCATTGTAATAAGATCGACTTTTTCTTTATACAAGTTGAATTTCAAGGCTTACCACAAGGATACCTGTTTCTTATTATTTACAAAGGAAACATTTGGCATTATATTATACGTATCTACATGTATTTGTATCTATATATTATTACCATGGATAGATTGCTACCTTCCATAATAAACCTTCAACGTTTCCTTTGCATATAAGTCCGTATTCTAACTGTATGTGAGGCCACGAAGTGCGAAAAACAGAAAAGGACAAAAATAAAATAAAATACAACAACTTTTTCATTAATGTTAGATAATAAATTCGTACTTTTTAATCCACTTTTAATTTAATCACACATTTTACCTGATTATAATTGACCAATAAATAACAAGTTAATTAAATTATGTATAGTCCTAAAGACTCCAGTTTTGTCGACATTTGTTGTCATTTTGGATTTCTATGAATAAAAACAAGAACCTTACACAAATAATTTTAACTACTGAATATATTTATGTACTGGGAACACTTTGTTGTGGATTTGAATTAAGTTAAGGAAATTGGCATTTAAAAAAATATTCACCTGACTAAGAAGTGACAATTGAATTGAATTAAATTGAATTTAGAGTATTCGATCAAAAATTTAAGAAACAATAAACTATATCTATTCAATACGACGTTTCTACCTCTTTTACTTTTATTATGTACTATCAATAGCTAATGCGTAAGTTTGATTATCTAAAATATAATAAAAATTAATTGTTTTACACGTAAAAATATATCAGGTCTTTATTTTAAAAGACTACTTAAATATTGCAACGAATATAAAACCATCAAGTGTTAAAATAAATTATTAGAATTTGTAAATTTACCTGCTACTAAAAAATACAGTATATGGAGCATTAGGTATATAAAATTAAATTAATAAAATCTATGTTGCAATATAACTTGGGAAATACAGGGTAGATTTTGGCGGGGGTTGTCATTGTTGTGTGGCATATCTTTGGGGGTGGTAATAAATGATTTCTTCATTCGAATCTTATCGTTATTTTCTGTTGTTTCAGTGAGATAGATCGGTATAAAAAAGTCCTTTGGAAGGAAGTACGTGTAGGTGATTTGATTCATCTTTCCAATAATGAAGTGGTTCCTGCTGACATCCTTCTTCTACGATCCAGTGATCCTAACGGTATTTGTTACATCGATACAGGACATTTGGATGGAGAAACTAATCTTAAGCAGAGACAGGTGGCGCAAGGTTTCGTCGAAAAGGTAAGAATTTTTAATTCATTTATTTCTTATTAGATTTTTTAATTTTTGTTTATTAAGAGGTCTATAAATGTTTGTGGAGATTTCAAAATAATATTAGTTACTATAGAAAGAAAACTTAAAGAGATTATTTATTATATTTAATAAATAGATAGTGTTAACCTTTGTCATTTATGATTTTTTTTTTAAATAATAAAGTCAAACGTGAATCTATTATGTATTTGTGTAAAATACGGACACGTTTCTGTCAAGTGTGGCATGGTGTCATTTGAAGCCATATAAAATCCTGCTAATGCTTTTCTAGGAAATGTATTTTTTTGTCGTTTTCGAACTTAGCTAATTCACATAAACAACATCATTTCAAAAGAATGAGAATAGTGATCTCATAATTCTTTGCAATTCTAAGATCTGGAACGGTTTCCGAATTTTGGTCAGAACTTCTCCGGAAGTGTGTTGGTCTAAAAAAGTAAACAATTACTTCTACAAAATACTTAACCGTGAAATCGGGTTTTTAATGGGTTCTCTTAAACGTTTGTTTTTTAAAAAAGACATAAACAGGAGCATGAAAGCTAATTAACATGCAATACAGCCTCCTCAGTAGGCGTAATTATATTATTAGGAAATAGTGTCTTAATAATCCGAGAAAAGTAATTAAGTCCACTTTCACAAAGTCTTCCAGGTTGGACAATAAATAATTAATTGTTACTACAGTCACAGATATATGCTTTTGGTTAATTCTATCATGGTTTAATTATCTACCTAGACGTTGTTTCCAAAATTTCCCAAATAAAATAAATTAAGTACTTACTAACATAAAATTCGTTTGATTAAGGAAGTGTGTGCATGTTTATCAACATTGTTGTATTGTTTTATTTTTGTATTCTAAATTGTGATTTAATTTAATTTTATTTGATTATTAAAAGTATAATCAAATTTTCATAAGTCAAATTTTTCATTAGCTGAACTAAAATAGTTGGCAATAGCATCAAATGTGAGAATTTTTACTTGATAATTTAATAAATGTCGAACTTGTATTACTCGAATTGAGTCTCGAAGATAATATTTGGCTACAACTTCGATAAGTCGAATTTCCTGGGGGGATTCCTTTTAATAACATACGATGTTAACGTCTCTTTTTCATAGCAGTTTCTACAATTATTTGTCATCAAAACGTACTTTATGTCTTTTGATCAAAAATTAAATGTTATAAAAAAGTGGAAAGTGTATAAGTAGGTAGTAATCCAGTCGAACTTCGATAACTCGAATCACTATGTGACGCAAAATAACTAATAATTTGTTGGTATTTATTTTACCACACTTTTCACCTTTTTATAACATTTAATTTTTGGTTAATTTTTTTTTAAGTAGATACGTATTGATGACAATAATTTAACGAATCATTAAAAGACCATAAAATATTTTTTTGGCTATAAGAAATGAAATGACCAAAAAGAAAAACAATAAATTGTGAAATTTCATAAGGTAATACCTATATAATTTAAAAATTATAAAATATAAGCAAATTGGTAATTTCTTGATTTTTTAATCAGTGGGATAATATTCTAAACAAATTTTGTTCCTCTTGGGTCATATCTACTGTATTTTTGTACGCACGAGTACGTAGTTGCATAATTTTTTTATCAACTGCATAATGTATAATAATGTTCTTTAGTAATTAGATAAAGTATGTTTTTTATTATTTATTAATGAAGCTGTTACATAATGCTCTGGCGAAATTTTTATGAACTTGACCTTAACGATTTGTCCAACTTAAAAGGTCAAGAAGTTCATACTATGATAATATATAATGAATACCATGCAAGGATGAATGTGAATTTTAAGGTAAACCAACCAAATTGTACTCATTTCTACGTTATAAGGAGTTTATACCAGTGTAGGTATTTAAAGGCTATTTTTTAAGTTGGTGCAGAACTCAGCAGAAGCATAAGTAAGTGAACAGTGAATATTATTGAGACGCAATTAAGGGTAGGTAAGGGGGGTAGTTGACGTTCAGGAGATACTACTGCCAGACTGATCAAAAATTTTCTAAAGTAGTTTAATATACAGGGTTTTTCAAGTTGATGGGCTATTAGAAGTATATGAATTAGTAGAAGGAATTCAATTCTGAAACTTGGGCTCATTTGGTTATTGTTTATGCCGCTTCTTTGAAAAATATTTTCAATTTCGATTTACATCCGGTTATACCGGAAGTCGATACCAACTTTGTTATTTTAAATGGAATGGTATATTTTTTACGCTGAATTCGAATAAAACGTGTAATTCTAAGGTAAGTTTGATAACCAACTTGTACACCTATGACGATCGGTTTCTGAGTTAATTTAATTTATAGAAAAAAAATCGCTACCGCAACCCAAATTATAAAAAATCATAACTTCCACAAAATACGACTTAGAGTGTTGAAATTTTTACAAAGTAATAGCTGAATATTAGTGCTAACGCCTTGACAAAATTGAATTAAATAATTTATACAGGGCGTTCAAAATAAAATTCTAAAATTGAAAAACTTCAAACACGAATTACCTCGTTTTTTCAAATGGTACCTACTATTTTTTATTTTTTCAATCGATTCCTTTTTTTATCCTCTTTCGATCTATATGGATACTTCCTATTTTATTTGAAAATTTTGGAATAATTTTGAATTTTAATAAAGTAGGAAGTATCCATATAGATCGAAAGAGGATAAAAAAAGAAATCGATTGAAAAAATAAAAAATAGTAAATGCCATTTGAAAAAACGAGGTAATTCGTGTTTGAAGTTTTTCAATTTTAGAATTTTATTTTGAACGCCCTGTATAAATTATTTAATTCAATTTTGTCAAGGCGTTAGCACTAATATTCAGCTATTACTAGTAAAAATTTCAACACTCTTAGTCGTATTTTGTGGAAGTTATGATTTTTTATAATTTGGGTTGCGGTAGCGATTTTTTTTCTATAAATTAAATTAACTCAGAAACCGATCGTCATAGGTGTACAAGTTTATTATCAAACTTACCTTAGAAAAAAAATATAAAAAATATACCATTCCATTTAAAATAACAAAGTTGGTATCGACTTCCGGTATAACCGGATGTAAATCGAAATTGAAAATATTTTTCAAAGAAGCGGCATAAACAATAACCAAATGAGCCGAAGTTTCATAATTGAATTCATTCTACTAATTCATATACTTCTAATAGCCCATCAACTTGAAAAACCCTGTATTTTTCAGTCATGTTTAATAAATCGTGTAGGGGGGGATTGCCTCATTACCCCCCCCCCCCCCCCGGCAAAGTACACCTGGTTTACACTGTATATGTATTGAATTGAATAATAATTCCTGTGTGTGTGGTATAAACAAATTTAAAATTATATTTTTTCTTATTGCAACTTATTGTAATATTTATGTTTTCAAATACCATACGTTTTTTTATATTCAATTGTTAAAAAACAACAAGTTTATTATGTAAAGGCGTTTAATATTTGGTTACGCCGTAAAAAATGAACAAAGGAAAGCATAATAACGATTTATTGTAAGAAAAAATCCGTAGGTGGTCGGAAAAATAAATAAGAGAATTTGACGGTAATAAATTTGTGATTAACAAATTACTTCTGGTTATAGGTAATTATTATTGTATAATGTTTTTAGTGGGAAGAATGTCAGATATTATTAATACGAGCCCTAACAACTAAATATTCGACTATTTGTTGTCAATCAGGATTTATTTCGATTATGAGAAAAACTTTACACAAAATATTTTTATTTTACTTGGGAACAGTTTGTTGTGGATTTGAGTTAAATAATAAAGTACAGTTAATAGTATTTACTACATATTCAGTCCATGTCAAGTAAAAAGTGGTCACTTTTGGAATTTGTTACATTAAGTGAGTACAAGCGATTTATTTCCAAATTAAAAAAATGTAACGTTTTAATTAAAACATTGTCTTTATTGGATTGTTTTAGAACAGCCCTCACATGACTTAGCTTGCAATTTGTAAAAGAAAGTTGAGGTAGCTACATATTATGGAGTTTTAGGGAGAGGCTTGAAAATATCACAGAAAATTTAAATCAATTAACTAACGTGTTTTAGCGTTTTTCTAAAAAATTTGTTAGTTTTCCAGCAGTAGTATATTTGTATTAATTTCTCTTTCAGCAAACCCTTTTTGAACCCAGTAAATTTCGAAGTCATATTGAAGTGGACAACCCCACAACAAAAATATACCAGTTTCATGGCGTTATTGTCCATCCATCCGGTAAAAGAGTCGCTGTTGGTACAGAAAATTTACTTTTACGTGAATGTCTGCTTAAAAATACCGACTTTATAGAAGGAATTGTCGTCTACGCAGGTCAGTCTATTTATCTTAATTAAGAAGCATAATACTTAGTTTTGATGAAGAAACAAGAAATTTTATAGAGAAATAATTTTAGGTCATGAGACAAAAGCAATGTTAAATAATGGCGGTCCAAGATATAAAAGATCGAATTTAGAAAGAAAGATGAATGTCGATGTGATATGGTGTGTCTTAATTTTGGTAATTATATGCGTAATTGGGGCCGTGGGTTGCAGGATTTGGCATTCCACGTTTGAAAACCTTGGCGAACCTTTCATTTCTAATAATTACAGCGTCACCATGGACGCTGTATTAACATTTTGGACGTTCGTTATTATTTTTCAAGTAAGTTTTGCGACTGACCGTCCTTACCCAATCAATCATACTAAAATACTAAAACAACTTTTAAATCGAAAATTAACAGGTCATGATACCACTTTCACTCTACGTCACCATAGAAATGTGCAAGATACTTCAAGTTTATCACATCCATAACAACGTCAAAATGTACGATGCAGAAACTGATAAGCGGGTCGAGTGTAGAGCATTAAATATTACAGAAGATTTAGGTCAAGTTCAGTACATATTCTCGGATAAAACAGGGACGCTTACAGAGAACCGGATGATTTTTCGTCGTTGTACTGTGGCGGGGGTGGATTATAATCACCCGGAAGTCGAAAGAGGGGGAAAAAAATACAAACCGGGAACCTCACTCATCGTCATAATAAATCCAAATCTTCAAAGGGATCTCAACGAAGTCACAGAGGATCCCATAAGACAGGTACATTCAGAAAGGCTGCAAGAATTTTTGTTTCATTTATCAATTTGCAACACGGTGGTGTGTTCTAAATTTCCCCATTGTGATCGCATGGATGCCAGTGGTTACGTCGATGGAGGAGGGGCTGACACCGTGGATGACACCGTCAGTGTCGATACATCGTTGAACGGACAAATAATTATTGCTCCGATTGATTACACTCGACTAGACGAATCGAGATCGATAACTCCCTCGCCCCCGTTGAACTCATCGAATCCTCTCAATAGCAGGAACAGCGTATCTCCAACGAGTCCCACGTTTCCCGAGACCGATACGTTTTTCAATCAATCCAATCCGTCCAAAAGCAAATCGAAATTGCTCACAATTCCTTCCATTAACTTCCTGAGCAAACGTAGCGAGAGCAATAGCAATCTTACTGATGAACAAAAGGCGAAATTGAGTGCCAGCATTTGCCACGGGCTACCCAAGAAGCCCATTTACGAGGCCGAAAGTCCAGACGAGTTAGCTTTAGTCGATGCTGCCTATTCCTATAATTGTAGACTGCTAGAGAGAACTCCATACCACGCAAAAGTCAGCCTTCCCAGAGAGGGATCTGTGGAAATGGAAATTTTATATGTCTTGCCCTTCGACTCCTTTAGGAAATGCATGTCAGTAGTTTTTAGGCATCCAGTTACCAAAGAAATAGTTTTATATACTAAAGGTGCCGATAGTACCGTTTTAAGTAACCTTTCTCCCGTCGAAGACGATTCGGAAGAGAAACAAATTATTAACAAGACGCAGCAACAAATAAACGAGTATGGTAAGGAAGGTCTTCGAGTTCTGGTCATGGCCAAAAGAAAAATTAGTGAGGAGGAGTACAAAAATTGGCTTAAACTTTTAAAAGATTGTGAAATGGCACGAGACGGGAGAGAAAGAAAAATAAGAGACTGTTATTCCATGTTGGAGACTAACCTTACCCTTCTTGGTGCAACTGGTATCGAAGACAGACTACAAGAAGGAGTACCGGAAACTCTTAGTTCTCTTATGGCTGCCGGGATTGTGATATGGGTGTTAACTGGGGACAAACCGGAAACGGCAATTAACATTGCTTATTCCGCAAAACTGTTCGCTCCGGAGATGGAACTCCTTAAACTGATGGTACGATCCAAGGATGCTGCCGAAAGAACGATACTATTTTATCTTGCAGAAATTGAAGGTACCGCGGATGAGAATGGTATAAGTGAACCTCCACGGTTTAGTGCGATATCCGGTGCTTCGGTAGTTCCTAGTTCCGTTTCCGCTAATCCCAAAGGTCGGGCACTCGTGGTCGATGGTAAAACATTGACGTATATTTTAGATCGTCGGTCGAATCTTGCTAAACCGTTCCTAAGACTAACGACTTATTGCAATTCGGTTTTGTGTTGTCGCGCAACGCCTCTTCAAAAGGCTTATATTGTTCGGGTGGTGAAGGAGGAACTCAAAATGCGTACCTTGGCCATTGGAGATGGGGCAAACGATGTGTCCATGATCCAGACTGCGGATGTTGGTATTGGAATTTGCGGACAGGAGGGCATGCAAGCAGTTATGGCAGCCGATTTTGCCCTTTCTAAATTTAAGTACTTAAAGAGGTTCCTTTTGGTACATGGCCATTGGAGTTATGACAGGTTGGCGAGGATGGTCTTGTTCTTCTTTTGCAAAAATGCTGTAAGTAATTTTATTATTTAATGTGGTGGAGGTAAAGGGTCTTGGTACATAAGTGAGTTATCGGCCTTTTCACTTTTTTTCAAAATTTCACCCAGATAGGGTTGCTGAGAATAAAAAGACGTAAAAACATAAATATGTTTCATTAGTGTTCATCAGATCTATCTTAATGTATTTTTTCATAATTTTTAAGATCAGGAAATTCAAAACCGGTTTTTTTAACTTTTAGATTAAAAAATATAATAAAAAAAATTCAATTTAAAAATTATTTGAAACCTTTATTTATCAGAAAATAAAACATTTTCTGAAAAAATGGGTCAATAAGTTTTTTTTAGAAATATTTAAAGTTTTTTAAGCCTCAAAAAAATTTAATTTTCCGCCAAAAATTGAAAAAGAACAGTTTCTGGAGCACATACCCCCTTTTTGCCCTGGTCCCTCTGTCTTTGCTATTGACCTGTTTTTTTGGTTTTCTTGATGGTGTGGCGAAATGTGCTCACGTCACGAACTGTAACAAAAATAAATTTACTGTCTCACCCAAACGTGATTATACAGGGTTTTTCAAGTTGATGGGCTATTAGAAGTATATGAATTAGTAGAAGGAATTCAATTCTGAAACTTGGGCTCATTTGGTTATTGTTTATACCGCTTCTTTTAAAAATATTTTCAAGTTCGATTTACATCCGGTTATACCGGAAGTCGATACCAACTTTGTTATTTTAAAAGGAATGGTATATTTTTGACGCTGAATTCGAATAAAACGTGTAATTCTAAGGTAAAGTTTGATAACCAACTTGTACACCTATGACGATCGGTTTCTGAGTTAATTTAATTTATAGAAAAAAAAAATCGCTACCGCAACCCAAATTATAAAAAATCATAACATCCACAAAATACGACTAAGAGTGTTGAAATTTTTACTAGTAATAGCTGAATATTAGTGCTAACGCCTTGACAAAATTGAATTAAATAATTATACAGGGCGTTCAAAATAAAATTCTAAAATTGAAAAACTTCAAACACGAATTACTTCGTTTTTTCAAATGGCACCTACTATTTTTTATTTTTTCAATCGATTCCTTTTTTTTATCCTCTTTCGATCTATATCGATACTTCCTATGTTAAGTAATAATTCAAAATTATTCCAAAATTTTCAAATCAAATAGGAAGTATCCATATGGATCGAAAGAGGATAAAAAAAGGAATCGATTGAAAAAATAAAAAATAGTAGGTGCCATTTGAAAAAACGAGGTAATTCGTGTTTGAAGTTTTTCAATTTTAGAATTTTATTTTGAACGCCCTGTATAAATTATTTAATTCAATTTTGTCAAGGCGTTAGCACTAATATTCAGCTATTACTAGTAAAAATTTCAACACTCTAAGTCGTATTTTGTGGAAGTTATGATCTTTTTTTAATTTGGGTTGCGGTAGCGATTTTTTTTCTATAAATTAAATTAACTCAGAAACCGATCGTCATAGGTGTACAAGTTGGTTATCAAACTTACATTAAAATTACACGTTTTATTCGAATTCAGCGTAAAAAATATACCATTCCTTTTAAAATAACAAAGTTGGTATCGACTTCCGGTATAACCGGATGTAAATCGAACTTGAAAATATTTTTAAAAGAAGCGGCATAAACAATAACCAAATGAGCCCAAGTTTCAGAATTGAATTCCTTCTACTAATTCATATACTTCTAATAGCCCATCAACTTGAAAAACCCTGTATAAATATTTGGAAGGTGCCTAATTTTGGGATCGATATTTAATTATAAATTAACTCGAAGGCAAATTTTGTTTTTATGACGGACACTTGTTGAAAAATTAATATTAAAAATTTTTGGTTTTATTGTTATTTATGCAACGGTGTGGTGGTGAGGTCTTTTTTGTAATTTTGTAACATGGTTGTTGTGTTTTAGACTTGTGTGTTCCTTGTGTTCTGGTACCAAATATATTGTGGTTTTTCTGGTCAAGTACAAGTGGATCAGATGTTTTTGATGTTGTACAATTTATTTTTTACTTCTCTACCTCCCATAGCAATAGGTAAGTGGTCAGAAAAAATAATTTATTTCTGTAACAAAAATTGGAATATTTCTTGTTTTGTGTGGTAGGTGTCTACGATATAGATGCCCCAGAGCAGTTGCTGTTACAAAAGCCATACCTTTACGAACAGGGCCGTACTGGAGAAAGTTATCATTCGTATTCGTTTTGGTTGACTGTGGCGGACAGTTTGTATCAAAGTATGGCGATATTTTTTATTTGTGTTCTAGCATATCATGATTCTACTGTGGACATTTGGGTGTTTGGAACTACGTCAGCTTCAGCCCTCTTGTTCACAATGCTATTTTTAGTTATCATAGAGACCAAGTCTTGGGTAAGTGCACCTAATCTACAAATGATTTATAAAATTTTAGTTTTATTCGAATTTTAAAAATTGTTTAAAATTTTCTTTAAATTTGAAAATCATTGAGGGACTTTTTTATCATATTTAAATCCCTTAACATATTAATATTATCTAAAAACCATTTTTCATCTTTTTTATAAAAATTAAATGTTTAAGGATCCAACTATAATATTTTTTAATTTTTTTTTGTCATGTGGAAAATCCTTCAGAGGAAAATTTTCTCAGTGGATCGAAGTCCGGAAAATCGGGTCACTGTAATATTCATGTTGGCACGTTAATTACCTCGTTGTATAATTAACTTTATTGAAAAAGGCGTTTTTGACAGCTATTGTGCTAATCCGGCATTGTGTTAACAGTAAATAAATCGATTCATTTCGGCGTAATGCCACTGGGTCGTTGTTGTAGCCTTGATATATTCACGAAAAAAAGAAAAAAATTGTTATAAATAATTGTAAAATTACTTTTAGAGCATTTTCATTTATTTATTTACTTACCTTTCTTTCAATGCAAAAGTTCAGCACGAAAAAAAGTAATTGCAAATGTAGCAAATTATGTGATCGTTATTATTACCTAGTTATTATAAAATAAATAATTGATTTTTCTGGATAAGGAATTTGACACACTTCAGTTGATTAAGAAATTTAGTCTGTTTGTAGCCTTCATTCATTCATGTAGAATTTTTTAAATAATTTTTAATGATCCAGTTTTTTGTACTTTTTAATTTTTAATTAGATTATGTTCTGTTTTTTTTTGTGAAAAAGCAATTTTTAATTATTTTTTCAGACGGTAATTCATGCACTAGCGATACTGGCGTCAATTCTAATCTTTTACACATTCTCGTTTTTGTACAACACATTTTGTGTGGATTGCTTTGGACTACCAAGCTCGTATTGGGTGATACATCATTCAGTAACTTCTTTTACATATTGGAATTGTATCATATTGTCTGTGGTTGTTGCTCTCATTCCAAGGTAATTAAAAATTAATTAATCTTTCTTATAAATTAAATTAAATTAAATCAGTAGGTATAACGATAGATAAAGGCCTTTTGTTTCACTGTCCAATTTCTTGTTCATATTGGAGTTTTCGTGGGCCAATTAAATCTTGTGCTCCCTCAAAAATTGGGTCAAACAAATTTTAGTACAATATACAATTTGTTAGAAAAAGTTGGCAACAAATGAAAAACTTTTTTACCATTCATTTTAGGAAAAAAAAAAGTTCTGCAAGACCTAAATCCAAAAATGCAACTATGAAACATCATTTTTTCAGTCGTATACCAGGTTTGTCAAAAAATATGAATTTTGCTCAAAAGTAAAGTAGCTACCTTTATTTTTGAAACATAAATTTATGAAAAAACTCAGAAAATTTTAATTTTTAACATTTTTTACACCCCTGTAATTGACAATTTTGAATTCATTGAAAAACCTTAATAAAAGCTACGAAAAAGCAAGCAACTAACGACTCCTTCGAACATTGTTAACAAAAATTGGTTTGGAATTATCGTCTGTTTGTTCCTTTTAGACTTTTTCACTGAATTCACAAATTATTGGTACGAGAGTGCATCAGAAAGTATTAAAAATTAAAATTCTCTTAATGTACGTAATGGTAAATTATTTTTTGAAAGATTATTATTATTTATTAATATATGAATATCTTGTTCAAAGTCGATATGTTGGCATAAAATATCAATCCAAAAATAAAGTACTTAATTCATATTTTTGGGCAAAGCTCATATACGACTGGAAAAGTTTGATATTTGATAGTTACATTTTCTACTTTAGGCCTTGCAGAACTTTTGTTTCCTAAAATTAATAATAAAAAGTTGCTAACCTTTTTAAACATACTGTACGTTACTTAAATATAATAAAGTAGTGTTTAAAACTGAAAGCTTTTGTTGGGATTACTGTTACTAATTTTTGGCAAAAATTAAAATCACTGGCCTATGAAAAACACGTTTTTCTCAATTATTCTTGATTTAACTAGAATTCTTGAACATTCTTTCTAGGTTTGTAAGTTATATAAAATTGTAGCTATTCAATCTTGAACTTTACTCTTGATTGTGTGCATTTTGAAGCGAAGCTTCTATACGACCGATCGGTGCTCTCGAAACGTAGAAGCTCCGCTTCTGTATGGCATCCCCCAAATGTTAATTTCAAATATACAGTTTTGTTTTCTCTTTTCCTGTACAGATTGTTTTTGAAAGCGATAAGAAATACCTTCTTCCCTGACGATGTAACGAGGGAGGTGTTACAGTATGCACGAGAGTTACGGAGAGGTGAGGAATTTCTTGTTTCTTGGTCGCGATCTACGTCGGCCTCCTCAATACAAAGGTACACTGTCATAATAAGAGTAATTAAAAAGCCAGGACCTTGCTTCAGTTTTTTTTTAAGGCAGCACGCGCTTCAGAATAGTTTATTGCCTGTTTTCAATGCAACCGAGGACTCTTTTTCTTCCTTTTAGCATAACGGCCCTGACGCTTTTCTTCACTTATGGTTCTTTTTCTTTTATCGTCGAAAAATTTTAACAGTTCGTTTTATTTGTTTCGGTGTTTAGTTTTGTTGGTTTTTGCCGTAACTTTGATTCAAGTACCGGTTTTAAAACTTTATTTGTTTTTTTATCGAAATGTTTCCTTGCCCTTCGATTTTATGAACTATAAACAGTTATACACACATGGCCACGTTTAATACCATACTGATCTAACGATAAAAGTTCAAAATAGATTTTTGATTTGAGTGGACCAACGAACGTTCTCTGCTCTTTCTGGAAACCGTTTTTTTTATCGTCCCTTAACAACGGATGTTAAAAATTGCAAACTATTTGAAAAATTTATTATCATTGTTAGCGTCGTTTTTGGGCACAAATTCTTAGATAGTTCTGACTGCTTCTCTTTACTCTTAATCTGCATGGTACTTTTGTTTGTTTTTACTTTTTCTAATTTTTGTTTTGCTGTTGTGACTAATTTACCATTACGTACAATTAGATTAGCAATGCAATAACATTTAATTATCTGTTTGCATTTTCGTTTATGATTGGTAGTAAAATTTTAAAAATAGAAAATAGAAACGTTTTAGTCACTGTTTGTTTTGATTTAGTAGCAAAAACATTATCAGAAAAAATAGGAACCAGAAACATCAGCGTGAGATTACGTAGATAAATACGCTTTTAAGTTTTTGTTCGTATCAAAGTATTAACCTTTGGAAAAAGTAAATTAAGCGATTTCTTATCTTATCAAACTAATTTAGATTTAAAATAGTTTTTAGATGAACTTCAAAAACCGCTACGTAGCATACTAAATGCTGTATAAAGCTAATTACTTTTTTATTGCATACCAAATACCAATACAGTTGTGTAATCGTTTCTGCAATTAACTTGCATGATTTATCTCGAGTCTAATTTTAAAATAATTGACATAAATTTAGGTTTAATGCACGTTTTGATTTTCCGTTTCCAGTTTTTTTTTTATAGTCCCTTAACTAGAGGGTAAAATTGGTGATTTTTATTTGAAAACATTGTTAAGAAACAATTAGTAAAAAGTATTAAATACTGTTCTTATAATCCTTTTCAAATTAGACGGATTTCAATTTTTAATTTGAGTTATGATCAAAACGATGTTGAAAGGAATAATTTTAAATCGTCATATGTGTTTGTGCTTAATTTTTTTTTACATATAATAAATTGAGGGTTAACTAATACCAAGTGTTTCATTAAGGGCGGTCACTGGCCTCTGAAATTATTGGGTATAGAAATTCAGTTACTCCCAAAACAAATCTTAAAAATAATTTTTACTTCTATTTTTTCCTGAATTTCTATACCCAGTCAATTCCGAGATAAATGAAACACTCGGTACACTACAGGTAAAAGTTCTTTTTTTAACTTATATAGTCGAACATTTTCACCATAAGCTAATAATGAATGGTTTTTGATGTGGTTGAACCTTATGGGGATAATTAATGTCGTTTGAAAATTATTATTTTTGTAAATATATTTTTCACTTGCAGAACCTCCCGTTGTAGGACTTCGAATAACGTTATGAGCTCCTGAGATAATGAAAAGTGACCTTAGCAGTTTTAATTCAGCTAATAGATTAATTATCATTTATTAATGATGTAGTGCATTAGTTTATTTATTTTTTTTATATATAATATGCATAGTACGAATTTACATCTACTGGCTGTGATGCGTTCAATAAGGGACCAGATAAAACTAATATTTATATAAATAACTTAATATAGTGCCGCCGAACAACCTGTCTTCTTTATTGTTTTTTTTTCTCTTTTTTTTTGGGTTAGTTTTGTGCCATTTATCGGTTTTTAAAATATTCACTATTTTTAATAACTGTGTACTGAAACTTTGTCGTTTAATTAAGAAACTGTTACCATAATAATATTGGATAGTTATGTTATTGTGTACATATTATATCATATTGTTAGCTCAATCAATAATATGCTCTCAGGAATTGCGGATTTTCAAAATTTATTTTAAATCAAGGAAACAGTGCTGATTTTAAGCGATTTTCATGACATTTTGCTTTTTTATTAGAGCACATTATTTTACAAGAAAAAAAGATGGTCTAAATAACACACTAAAACCAAAAACTACATAAGATTGGAAAAGTTTGGAGTTTTCAATTATGTAGATTTTTAGGTTTAAGTGTTTTATTTATGTAGGTACCATCTTTATTTCCAAAAAGACAATTTTATTTATTAGAATTGAGAAAATCAATTTTTGTCAATTGAAAATTGTTGTGGGTGTTTTATAAACGTATGAAAGTTCTTGTTCCTATTTAATAATAAAAGAAAAATTTTATTCAAATGTTATATTTTATAAAATTGTTTTTTATTATAAATTATAACTACAGTTGAGGCAGATTTGGAAATATATTTTTGTGTTTTACTGGAAAATTATTGTGATGGTAATGTTGTTATGTTATGTTGCAGATTTGTAAATGAATTTAAATTATTTAGGTAATTCATAATTATGTTTGTGTAAAAAAAATTCAGTATTAGACCATTAAGAATGAACTTTTTTGTTTTATTTTCTAATTTAGTTTTCAGAAAATAAATAAATACCAAATGAAGCTAAAGAAAAAGATAAGAGATATATTATTAATTTATAATGAACAAAGTATAAATAAATAAATAAAAGTTTAATGTTCAAAAAGTCTTACATACCTACCTATGGTAGGGACACAAATTTTCTTAAAACAGGAAATATATGTGAATGTATAGTAAAAAAACAGTAATCAATTGAAAATAATCATTTTTATTTACTAATTAGGAAAGTTTTTCTTTGTTTGCAACATAAATCTGATTAAATTCAAATATTTCTTAAAAGCAACATTTAAAATCAAATATTCCGCGCGTTTTTCTTGTAGTTCTGGCTTTTCCTGGCAGATGTCGCCCTATGTATCTAAATTATCCACACATTTCTTTTAGATGTATATAAGTTAATATTTTATGACACAAATGCTTTCAATAATTAAAATTTGTTGGAAATCATTCGTAAGTTCAAAATTTCCTTAATTCACATAATAATAGGGTCAACAATAACAATACAAACTACGATAACAGTGTAATTCATTTTAAGATAATTATTGTATATTAAAGCTTTATATCTATCTATATTAAAAAAGTTTAACGAAAATATCATTTTGAAAACTTATCGAAACTTTGTTTATTTTAAATCATTTAAATAATGAAAATGGAAATTATTTAATTTCATTTCCATTTTCTCTGTCAGATGTCGCCAAATCCACCAAAATGATTTAAACAAAATAGGAGTTTAAACATATGATCATAGCAAGCTTTTGTATGACGTCATAAATAGTATTATTACAAAATGGAAAACGTGAATGAAAAGTGCTGTTATTTCTCCTAATTTTCCCATCCAATAAAAACTAAAATAGATTTACTTTTTAATTACCAAAGTACGAAATAAACATTTCAAGATAATTATTGTGTATAATAGTTTATAGTGATAGTGCAACAAGGACAGTGCCAGATATTTGTTTGGGCCAAGGAGAAAGGGATTCTGTTGATATTTCTGGACACAAGGTAGGAGTTTATATGTAGTTTAATTAATGATTTTGGTATTTAAAAATGATTTGTTGGGATATGGTACCATCGAAATTAGAATTTTGAATATAAGGAAGTTTTTGTTTGTGTGCAGATAACCGAATTGCATTTTCTGTAGTATCTAATTTTCGTCGAAGATTTTGCATTTTCAGTACAGGTGGCGGATGTAGTTACATTTAGATGGAAATTCGAACGTGTTTATTTAATAAATACATATTAATTACACCCATGTATCTTAATTTAGACCGAATTTAACTTGGGTACTGCAATTTCTTTATTTTTTAATAAAATGTAGGTAGGCAGCCAATAGAAGATCATTTAAAATTAAGCTCAGTTGTTCTTGAAATTAAATTACAATACCTAGCAGAAAAAACCTACAAGATTTTTTTTTCTCGTTTTTCCCTACCTTTTAAATTGTTAGACATAAGCATTTAATTTTTTTTTATGAAGTAGCTGACGTTTTCAAATGAAAAAATATTTTTGATGGAATATCCTAAAATATTTTTGAATTGATTGATTTAATTATTTATTATTCAGTTGAATATGGGGTAACTTTTAGACCTTTGGGGAATTCCAACCTTTAGAAATCTTATATAGGGGTGGTTTTGTAGTTGTAAATAAACCGTACCTATTGCACTTTTTGATTAATATAATTAAAATTATAAATAATTACCTACTGACTTGTCCTCGTGAAGTGTTTAAAATTTATAAATTTGAAAGATAGACAATTTTTTAATTGAAGTAGGTGCCTAGTTGACCTTTCAAATGTTTAGAAGTTTCTACAAACAAATATATACATATAAATATTAGGTAATAAGTGAATATTTTTGGAAGCCAATATTTTTAATGGACTTTTCTTATTTTTCTAACTAGAAATTCAATTATCTATTATTTAGTTAAATAGGGGGTAAGTTTTAAAGCATTGGGGAATTCCAGCCATTTGGCAATTTTATCTGGGGGTTGTTTTATTATTGTAAAACAGCTGTGACTATTGCATTTTTTTATAATATGGGACAAAATTTAAAATAGAAATAATTCGTTGTGAACTATTAAAATTTAGAAATCGAAAATTATTTAGAAGAAATAGAAGGACATACTTAAATAAAAAAAAGAGGATGATAGAGTAGAACACCTTTTAAAACATTAAGGGCTAGGTAGAAATATATGAGAAGCAAAATAGAAGTAAAGGGGGTAGAAGGAAATTTAGATTAGGTTACCTACTGTGCGCAAATTGTGAGTTTTAGTTTTAGACAAATGTCAGGATTGGCCTAGGACAGACTTGGACAACGTCTTTAGTGGAATGACTTCAGGCTTTTACTTAAATCCTAGGACTTTGAATTATATAAATTAAAAGTCCTAAGCACTTGTGCACACCATAAAGGCTTGAATGGCATCAGATACATCAAAAAGATTAAAGCACTTGCGAAAAGGGCTAGGAGTATACTATAGGGGGTTGAATCAAACCAAATGGGTTCAATTAGATCGGAAAAATTAACTTGATGATTTTGTCCTATTTGCAAGCACTTTGAAGGGACTTCTAGCTCATCGACAGAACTTTAAGTACTTTAAAAAGAGTTTCGAGCATTTTGAAAGTGCCCTTTTTTTATATTAATTTTTTTTTATTACTATAAAACCAACATGCACGTTTCACCCTGCGGGATAAGCCCTTTTCAAGGCAAAAAATACAATAGATGATAGATTGTTCTATATTAATCATTAGTGGTAGTAACAGAGGTTTAAGAGTAAGTTATGATTGATTTGCTTTAACTTTGATTCATTCTGTATCAGTAACAAGTAACTTTCGATTACCAAGTCCCAGTTGCTTGTTCAAGATTAAGGGCTTTGAATACACAGTGCTTCCATAAGCTCTCAAAGAACATTTTCAAATAAAAAGTACTGAAGATCTGCCCAGATCTGTCCCAATGTTCTCAATCTGAAGACTTTGTAGATTAACTTGATGGTGAATGCGTAGCTAAAAGAAATATGGCTTTTTACAAATAAAAGTTTTTAAATTTTTTATTCGAGTGTAGCTACTATTCATGCGTTGCTTATAGAATAATATATCTGCGTACCTAATGATTCGATTTATGGAATGTGAAAGGAAACAAATTACATTTCGTTCATTTAATAGGGTAGACAGGAGCGGGTTGCTTGTAAAACAGGATCCGATGCGATTTGGTATGTAGTCATAGTACGTCATCGTCGATATATGCTTACAATACAATTTTCAAACGAAAGCTTCGCTCCAGAATTTGATCTAATTTCTCAGAGAAATGTACTACTACCTGCCTGCCTATCTCTCTGCTTTCTGTTCCACTTATTTTCTAAACATTATTCCTATATGTGCGGCCTATTTGATTGCACTTTGACTCACACCCTGCGTATTTTCTACGTACATACGAGGAAAATATTATTATTGAATTCTATGGCTGAATACGTTTATATACGACTAAACATAATTTACTTTATCTGCCAGTAAAACTGATTGTGAGTGAATATATCTATGTACATATGTAGATATTATTGAAACTGTACTAGTAGATGCTTACAAGATGAAATTGCAAGAAGCTACATTAATAAATAAGCAAATTTACCAAAGATAATATGGGTCGAACAACTAAATGTTTGGATACTCGAGTTTTGTGGATATTTATTGTCCTTTGGGATTTCTTTGAATGAGAATAAGATCATTACATAAAATATTTTTATTTTACTTAATATATCATTACATGATCTACTGGGAACACTTTGTTGTGTATTTTAATTAAATTAAGAAAACCCATATTAAATAAAAAATATTCACTTGTCTAAGAAGTCACAACTGAATTGAATTGAATTGAAAGTATTCGATCGAAAATTTAACTGTAAGGATTTTTAATGAAATAATGACAATCACATACATACCAGTCTTCTACTAAGTGATGAATAGCCATTTATTTCAATTGAATTAAAAAATAACGCATAAGGGCGATTTTTAAATTTTATTACACTAAAAAGATAGTAAGAGTTTGCTTAAAAATTACAATATTATAAAACCATGAAATGTCCCAACATACAGTAGAATTATTTATCCTTCTTTCACATGACTAATTTTAAAAGATTATCTATTATTAGTCATACCTTTTCGATTCTATCTCCAATTTTTGAGCTGCTTCTTGCGTTTCCAGAGAATTATACCAATTCAAATCTTCCTCTGCACTCTATTACTCCAGTTTTTGCTTCTAATAAGACTCCAAGTAGCTTTTAATACCGTCCCATTTCATCTTCTTTTTATTGACTTCCATTGTGCCCTGGCGAGAAGAGTAATCGCGGTATCAAAAAAAAAAAAAAATAATTTGAAACCGTACTCAGGAGCATCCCTCTTATTCATCTTCCTATAGTAGAATTATTTCATTCTGTTTATCACGTGACGTATTCTTGGAGTAAATGGAAAGAAAATGCAATAGGTATATTTTTTATTTGTTGTAATCATGCAGAGAATGTGCAGTGAAAACAAAACGTTGGTATGTTCTTGGAACAATTACCCACTTACGTCCATGATCTGTTCTCGTTTTAATGCACAAGAAAGACAATGATAAATTACAATAACGTAAAGGGGTTAGGTTAGGAGTAGTTGTCACATTTGACGTTTCCTGTCATTGTGTACACACCTTTATTTCTTGTGAGTTAATTGTTCATTTGAAAATGTGCAACATATTGTTAGTGAAACAGTTTTTCTGACAATATTATTGTCGTACAGTTGTCTGTAAAAAACTGTTATTAGGGTTCCGCACCTCAAAAGGAAAAAGCGGAACCCTTATAGGATTCAAGACCCTTTTTCTCAGGAACGCGTGGAGGTATCAAGCTAAAATTTATACCAAATACTCAGGTCTATTGCCCTTTGGAGCTGTGAAAAAATAGAACTTCTAAGCCAACGCAATCAAAAGATACAGCCGTTTATGCCGCAAATTTCCGCAAATTTTCGAATCAAAACCTACAGGGTACTTCCCGTGAACTCAGAATTTTGAAATTTGGTACGAAGTAACGTCTTATAGCACAGATAAATAAAAAAATTGCGAAAACCGTAAATTTTTAGTTACATCATATAATAAAAATATTTTTAATAATTTTAAAGTTACTACCCCTTTCCTCATGAACGCGTAGAGGTATTAAATTGAAATTCATATCAAATACTCAGGTCTATAATACCTTTAAGCTGTAACAAAATCAAACTTCTATGTCAACGCAATCAAAAGAAACAGCAATTTAAGCCGCATATTTTCAAACTCGCAACTACTCGCAAGGGAATCAAAACCTAAAGGGTACTTCCAGTCGATTTAGAATCTTGAAATTTGGCATGAAGCAATGTTTTATAGCACATATAAAGGCAAAATTCGGAAAACCTTAAATTTTTAGTTACATCACATATATACAGGTTTGTACGGAACCCTCGGTGCGCGAGTTCGACTCGCACTTGGCCGGTATTTTTTTTTTTTGTTGCTTAGAGCAGGCACGTCAACTCATTCTATACATAAGGAGTCGTTCATAAAATACGTCACGCTAAAATAAGACTTTTTTGACCTCCTTCCCCCCGGTTGTCACGCTGTGTCACACCTTTCTGTGACCCCCCTGTAAATATTACGTCTTAAAAACTAAACCCCCCGCCTGAACATGACAATTTTGATTGATAATACACAAATTTTGATAGTCAAAAATATTTATTTTATTTTCACAATAAAATTTAAATAAATTTATGAATATCTTTTGTAACGAACAAATAAATAATATTTGTTATTTATCAGAAGTCCAAGGATTCTGTAAAAATTAGGTAAAATTTTTTGATGAACGGCGAACGTCACGTTGCCGTAGACCCCCTGTCCCCCTTTGTTACATCTTGTCACACTCAGCAAGACCCCCCCCCCCTTGTATGCGAACGTATACTTTTATGCTGTCAACCATTTGTCCATTTTTGACAAACGTGTATGAACTATGACGATTTTATTAATACATCTCATTTACGTCACTTGCTGGAAAGAATAAAATAATTCCACTATGTAGCTACAATTATTTCTGAATGGTGCTAAAGAATATTCGAATTTCATCATCAACATGTATGTAGGTAATAAGTAAGTGGGTATAGAAGTTTGTTCTTTAATACGCCATCCCTTGTCGCTATTCATTCTCCGTCGTGTGAGGACGCGTCGGCGTCAGCAAGTTATAGAATTTTCACATTCCTAATACTTCTTCAGTGAGAGATTGTCTATGGCATTTTATTTACAAAACAGAAACGGGGAGCAATTGCTTTCCCCCATGAATAAATCATAAGGTTATATAAAAGTCAAATTTTGAAGCCAAATCACGAAACGTCCAATGCCGCGTGCTCCTCTATCCTTTCCCATCTTTTCCTTCCTCTACCAGCACGCACTAACGGATCGCAAAGGGACCCACAAGGGGATTTTGATTTTTACCCCCCCAAAACTGAAATAAGCTCATATTGTTAAGCTTTGTAACATTTAATTGGTATTATAAAATATATATATAAATCGCTGCAATTAGGTTTATTATTTAGAACTAAAAATTATAAGTTTACATACAAAAATTTATTTATTAATTTTCAATACACAAAAATTTTTAGCAGTAGTTTTTCTAATCAGTTCGAATGTTTTCATAGTTTGATTATTTAATAAAACTACTTGCAACGATTAATGATTTTTTTGCGCCCCTAATACAAATATGAGGTCCGCCCTTGCCAATACGCATATATAGAAATACGTTTGTATATCCATGCAGAAAAAAGTTTTCGGATATGCTTCCAAATTACTTTTTCGCGCTTTCTCAAGACTGAACTTCACAGCTTTTCATCCGTTTTGCCCGTACGACTGGCTCTCCTTATTTTTCACCGTCTGTCTCGCTTCCACCCTCACGTGTGATCGATACGAAATGTAAACACTTCACAACTTGCACGATCAACTTCGACTTCAATTTTATTTAGGTAACTCGGAGAAAATCAACTTTAGAAACTACTGGAAAACACGCTTTCCGTCAACTTTTATAAACAAACTGATAGACTGACTGATATCATCAAAGGAAGGCAAACCAACTTATACGTACGTAGCTAATATTATGTAAATCCGTGAATCAAAGAGTAATTAAAATGGGATGAGCCGAGGACTATTTTTGGAATGTTCTCATAATATAATTAGGTCAACAGGTTGGTCAAAAATTATAAAATTAATAAAGTGATGAGCAGACTGTTTTGTTGCCCGACTTAATCGTTAACAGTAGGCTGGAGGTGGGAGAAACCGTATTTCATACTTGTCTAATTGTTCACAATACCTAACAACTGAGCAAGTGGTTCAGTTTGCTCGCGACTTTTACTTACACAGAATATTGATTATTACATAGTTCTTGGCCTACAAAAGTTTTGAAACATTACACTCCTTCCTGAAGCAGTGGCGCATCCAGGATTGGGATCTAGGGGGGAAGGGGTGGACGCTAAAATAGGTATTTAAGGCTATAAGTTTGTGCAGAACTGCATAAGAAAGTGAATGTGAATATTAATGAGACGCAATTAAGAATAGGGGGGTAGTTGACGTTATTTTTAATCAATCTTGGGGGAGGGGGAAGGGGGCAATTACCCCATGCCCCCCGTAAATGCGCCCATGTCCTGAACTGTTTGTGATTTGATTTTTATTTAGGTAAGCTCTTAGAAAATCCCGGAACTTAAAAGGAAAGTTTGTTTAAACTGTTCTTTCTATATTAGGTGCGATCGAGTTGATAGATACAGATTAACTGGCGATAAAGCGTTTTACGTGGTGATTCTGTAGTAGGTACGTAGTTTGTTTTTCTTCCTTTTTGTAACAAGACGACCGACAATAATAAAAGAAACGATGGGAGGAAGGGGGAGAGATAGAGACGTGTGTCAGTTCGGAGCGTTATACCGGGGATGGTTTCAGTAGCAGGTGTTTCGTCGGAAAATAACACAGATTTATTTGAGCGCATAGACCAGTAGGAGCTATGGGTGGAAACGGGAACGGGGGGAGGGCGAGGGAGAGGGAGCGGAGGAAACTGTCCCGACTTTCTTTCTAATTCAGATACATAGAGATTTTGTTCTGTCACTGCGATTCCTTCACGCATGATTTATGTTGTACTGGTTATTTTCATTTCTTCTTCGACCTTACTAGCAAATACTGACATCCGGGCTTGAATCTATGTAATACCTACCTACACTACACACTAATGCAATATAATATTACTTTAGAGTTAGACACATGCTGCAATAGGAAAGTTAATCAATGATTTATTAAAATTTTAAGAATGGCATTAGAGCTTATAACATTAGCCATATTTTCTTTTCACTACCGTGGCAATGGATACAGAAAACTCTTCTTTCCTGTTTATTTGGTCATTATGACGTATCCTGTAGGATCACACGGAATATTTTGATTTTGCCTCAGGAAAATTAAGAAGGTTCGAGAGTTATCTTATTACATACTTATCTTTCTAGTTAGCTCAAGATAAATCAAATTTCATTTTGTACCGAACGTTTGTATTATTATGTAATGTAATATTTATTTAATTAATTTTTTTACCAATTACAATTAAAGTAAAATATTTTAGGGCATATCTTAATATACGTATAGTATTTTACATGAGTTTTTCAAATCACCAAATTTATCTAGTCTAAAATGACTGTGAGAAATAGAAAATATTCAGCACTATGTTAATATACAGCGTTTTTCAAGTTGATGGGCTATTAGAAGTATATCAATTAGTAGAAGGAATTTAATTCTGAAACTTGGGCCCATTTGGTTATTGTTTATGCCGCTTCTTTTAAAAATATTTTCAAGTTCGATTTAGATCCGGTTATACCGGAAGTCGATACCAACTTTGTTATTTTAAATGGAATGGTATATTTTTTACGCTGAATTCGAATAAAACGTGTAATTCTAAGGTAAGTTTTATAACCAACTTGTACACCTATGACGATCGGTTTCTGAGTTAATTTAATTTATAGAAAAAAAATCGCTACCGCAACCCAAATTATAAAAAATCATAACTTCCACAAAATACGACTTAGAGTGTTGAAATTTTTACTAATAATAGCTGAATATTAGTGATAACGCCTTGACAAAATTGAATTAAATAATTTATACAGGGCGTTCAAAATAAAATTGAAAATTGAAAAATTTCAAACACGAATTACTTCGTTTTTTCAAATGGCACCTACTATTTTTTATTTTTTCAATCGATTCCTTTCTTTATCCTCTTTCGATCTATATGGATACTTCCTATTTTAAGTAATAATTCAAAATTATTCCAAAATTTTCAAATAAAATAGGAAGTATCCATATGGATCGAAAGAGGATAAAAAAAGGAATCGATTAAAAAATAAAAAATAGTAGGTGCCATTTGAAAAAACGAAGTAATTCGTGTTTGAAATTTTTCAATTTTAGAATTTTATTTTGAACGCCCTGTATAAATTATTTAATTCAATTTTGTCAAGGCGTTATCACTAATATTCAGCTATTATTAGTAAAAATTTCAACACTCTAAGTCGTATTTTGTGGAAGTTATGATTTTTTATAATTTGGGTTGCGGTAGCGATTTTTTTTCTATAAATTAAATTAACTCAGAAACCGATCGTCATAGGTGTACAAGTTGGTTATCAAACTTACCTTAGAATTACACGTTTTATTCGAATTCAGCCTAAAAAATATAGCATTCCATTTAAAATAACAAAGTTGGTATCGACTTCCGGTATAACCGGATATAAATCGAACTTGAAAATATTTTTAAAAGAAGCGGCATAAACAAAAACCAAATGAGCCCAAGTTTCAGAATTGAATTCATTTTACTAATTCATATACTTCTAATAGCCCATCAACTTGAAAAACCCTGTATACGTAGCATGATATATTATATGAATGGAGAAAGAAGAAATACAAATTTGAGTTTATTTCGTTTATCTAAATTAATTTTTAACGCAATCCGGTTCTTCAGTAAATTATTTCTCGCTTGTAATATCTACGTAAAAATTTCCCTTTCACAAACCGGCATCTAGATATATTTACATTGGGGATGAAGTTAATGACTTGAATAAATCTAAGACATTTCATTCCCTTTTTTCCATTTCAGAAATCTCCACTTTATTGCTAGACGTACAAATTTGTTTTTATAAATACAAAAAAAATATTTATTCCAATATACTTTGTACCTATTTATTGAAACTTTCATCACAGATATTTATGTATGTACTTCCACATAATACAGGTATATTAAATAAAATGTTTAAGTGTTTATATATTTTCTATAAGGACTTGAAAATATAATTCAGCGGTCGTCTTTACTGTTACTGTTGCCATCGTCGAAACTTGAACGGGACTTGTAAACTTTTTTCCAAATTTCATAGAAACAAACCGTGGATTGGAATCTGTACGACACCACAAGTGGCATCGTTACATGGGTTATTATATTCCAAGCTAGAACGCCGTAAAAATCCATTTGGTTTGGATGAGAAAACGCCCTGTTGTTTTTTATCCTAAAAATAAATCAGATTCGAATAGGTAGGTACCTAGGTACTAAAAAGAGATTAAAAAAACAAAAAAAAATATTTAAATAAAGATAACTTCAGTTTAGTTTTTCTTTGAAAAGTAAAAAAAGGGTGGTGTGGTTGGTGGTAAACTCTTACTTGTTATTTAATTTTTTTTTGTTACCTACCTATAAAAGCAGTTTCAGCTCAATATTAACTTTACCGTGTAGAATTTATTGACTATTAAGGGCACTTGATCGACTTCTATGTGTTGCTTCAGAAATAATGTAGGTCCTTTTATCGATAAAAAAAAATAAAATAAATGGACCGCAAGAAACAAAATAGTCTTTAATTTATTTAAGTGTCGAGTGGGTAGGTACCTATTTTGTAAATATAAATATAAATATTAAATATGTAGGTATAGAAGTGAAAAGAATTTGTTTCTACGAAGGAAAAAAAGGTCAAAAAAAATTGTCCCTACATTTGAATCGTAACTTAGTTGCGAGAAAACCCTCCGGAAAAACTACTCCGTGTTCCTTACCTGTTGACAATCCACAGGGATATGTTGACTAGCAAAAGAAAAGTGATCAGTTGCCTCGCAGGCTTCTGCCGAATTTGAGATGGGGTGGTACAGTGGCGCCTCCATGCATCCAAAATCAATACCGTTTGACAACAGCTTTGGACGAGGGCAGTTATGGGGGTTATTATCCTAAAATTACAACAGGATCATATTCGACATTTTTATTAGGTAAAAATTAATGATTGAGGGTTTAAAAATTCACAAAAAATAAATTAGGACCCAGAAGAGAGGTCAAATTCACTTTTAAAAGAAAAATTTTTTGGAAGGAGGGCAGTTATGCGCGGTATTATCCTGTAATTGCAACAGGATCATATTCGACAACTTCATAAGGTAAAAATTGAGGGTTTAAAAATTTACAAAAACATAAGTCAGAATCCAGAAGAGAGAGAGACTAATTTTTAAACGAAAATACCAGGATTAAAATGAACCCCATTGTAATGATAAAAGTAATTGTGTTTGAATGTATTTCCCAAGGTTGGTGGTTGTTTTTAATTCGTGTCCTTGTTTACCTCATCAGACCACCCCGTCCTTTGTTGAGTCCCATAAGTGCGCCCCCGATTACTTGAAAGAGAAAATACATGAAAAGACCACTTTGTGTAACAAGAAGTAGCAAATGCTCTAGCTCTAGTTCGACTACGGTTGTCCTCAATCCTACGTCCCTCAGGGCGATGATGCACATCACGGCTGCCACCGTGGCCGTTACAAATAATATCGCCTCCCAAACATTTATCTTAAAAACACCACAAAATATAACGAAACAATTTATTTATTTATTTGTTCAAAAATTATAAGTAAATTGCACGTTAATAATTATAGGAATACAAATTGTTAGTAAGTAAAATAAGTTTTGAATCTTTTGAATTTATTTATCGTTGGTTAAGACGAAAAGAAAATTGTTTTTTAGTTATTTACCTGTAGTACCGCAATATCTTTGTATTGCTTATAAGAAACAAGTTCGAAAAACATGATGAGACTAGTTGTCGTTAAAGTCAAGACCATTATACCGCTAAACATCCCTTTGTGGGCTTGAGCACAGTCGACGGAAAATTTGTTTTGCCTTTGAATCCGCTGGTTCCTTATCCCTTTGTACAAACATTGAATCAACCCCGTTGTCTTAAAAAAAAAACAAAGAAATATAAATAGCGTTCACTCAATTCTCAAAGTTAAAATATTTATATATGTATTTTGTGTAAATATATTTATACATAAGTCAAGTTGCCATTATTATTGACTTTAACTTAACCTTATTTTATGTGACTAAAAATCTCAAACCATAAGAAATTCTGGCACCATAAAATGTGTATATTATTCCTACCTGTGTCCTGGAAAGCGTTCTTCCACATGACCCCCAGGATAACGGCACAAAGTAGACTGTACTCCACAGTACAAGGGGCTAAATATGGCTCAGACTTTTGCAATATGGACATTATTATGTTCGAGTTGAGACAGTTGTTTTGATTGTCGATTATTTGTTTCGTTATTTGAAACGATTTCGAGCCCAGGAACTGCATGTCTATGTCGGACAGCGTCTGATTGTCCCTCAGGGCGTTATCCTGTCTCCTTTTCGCCGACAAAAATATGTCGTGTTGCGTTTCCTGCACCAGGACGTACAACCATTCGCAAAGGTTTGTAGCAATCATGTGCATAATGCCGAATTTTGCCATAAGTTTCGACTTTTGAACCGTCATAAACTTCAATGAAAAAAGACTATCATTTTGTACTTTTTTTCGTGAAAGGTATGGATAGGGATATATGTATATATATCAAAAATATGACCTTAAGGTGCTGACTGTTTTGCAGTTTTCTGTTCTTAAATACATTGGCAGTTATATTGCTTCTCAACGTTAGATAGCATCAAATGACTCTTTTTCTTTGTTGTACTTGTCAAATAGATATTAAATTTCATTTTCAAATTGGAAAGAATTAATTTTATATTGTCAGGGTTCAATAATTCTTGTTTAGGTACTTACGTTACTGTAGGAAAAGATAAAAAGCATTTGCATGAGGACGAAGACGATTCGTACGGCGGGTTTTGTCGCTTTCAAAATGTCATTGCAACCGTTGTCGGACGATAGCTCAAAGTATTGTCCCAATTGGAGTCCTGAATATATGACCGAGCCCAGTCCGAACCCTGCAAAATGCCGTTAAATAAATGGCACCGCGTCCGCGGCACGTGTTACAGTTTGTTTACTGGACGGTTAGTTAGTTAAAGGGAAGTTATTGAGGGTAAATAGCACTAATTAGTTTTCGAAGTACCTAATACCCTTTTTGTTATTTACTGTTATATATATACATATATTGTGTACATAAAAATACTCTTTCCAATTTTTCGTAGGTATTTGATATCTATAAAAATTGAAACAGAAATTTATTTTCACAATTACAACAAGACTTTGTTTATTAATATTTAAATATGTTCAGTTCCAAAAAAGTGACACTCCTAATTTTGGTTGCAACTTTGAAGCATCGTCATTTGTGAACGAATGGAATTTAATTAATTTTTAGGGTTCCGCACCTCAAAACGAAAAAGCGGATAGGATCACTTCGTTGTCCGTCCGTCCGTCCGTCTGTCAAGGCCCTTTTTCTCAGGAACGCGTAGAGGTATCAAGCTAAAATTTATACCAAATACTCAGGTCTATTGGCCCTTGGAGCTAATCTTCTAAGCCAACGCAATCAAAAGATACATCAAATTTTCGAATCAAAACCTACAGGATACTTCCCGTGAACTCAGAATCTTGAAATTTGGTAGGAAGCAACGTCTTATAGAACAGATAAAGGAAAAATTGCGAAAACCGTAAATTTTTAGTTACATCATGTAATAAAATTATTTTTAATAATTTTAAAGTTACTACCCCTTTCCTAATGAACGCGTAGAGGTATTTAATTGAAATTCATATCAAATACTCAGGTCTATAGTACCTTTAAGCTGTAACAAAATCAAACTTCTATGTCAACGCAATCAAAAGAAACAGCAATTTAAGCCGCATATTTTCAAACTCGCAACTACTCGCAAGGGAATCAAAACCTAAAAGGTACTTCCAGTCGATTTAGAATCTTGAAATTTGGCATGAAGCAATGTTTTATAGCACATATAAAGGAAAAATTCCGAAAACCTTAAATTTTTAGTTACATCACATATATACAGGTTGTACGAAACCCTCGGTGCGCGAGTTCGGCTCGTACCTGGCCGGTATTTTTTTATTGTTTCAAAAAAATTAAAGAGAGTAGCGCAACAACTTACAGTTTATATCGAAGACGTTTTATTTAAGAAAATTTTATTTTTATAAAAATTATCCGAATTACAGTTTTTCTGTTGGATCCTTGCATAATACTAACTTTCTTCTGAATTTAACGAGCAGCAGTTTTCTAATGAAATAAACTGATACATACGAATTTTAAAAAGCATCTTTGTTAAGCATAAAATTATAAGTCAAAGGGTACGTTTTCGCGAAAGGCCCCCCCGAAATCTTCACAGAAATTGCTGATGCATTAGTGGAAGGATGGAAACGATAATAAACCTAATTTTCAACATGCTACATAGATTAGAAGCTCTTAGATTTGCTAGGAGGCAATATTTCGTTATTAAGGAGTTATCCCAGTTTATAATTTTGTGGTTAATGAAAATTTTTGTTTAAAATTCCTAACAGTGTATTTCACTAGAAAACCATTTCTCGATAAATTCAGAATGTTGATGTTATGCAGGGATTCAATTGAAAAATTGTAAATTTTTATAAAAATAAAATCCCTCTTAAAAGTAACGTCTTTGATATAAACCGTAACCAATTTTTATGCCGTTATTTGATTAATACACAGGGCGAGTCAATAATTGAGAAGAAAAACACTGTTCGAATTTTTGCACTACCATCCAGGAGATTTTAATTTTTTTGAAAGACGTATTTATAAAAAAAAGCTACTTACAAAAAAAATTAATTAAATTTGGTTTTTGTTTACAAATGGCAAGGTTTCAAAGTTGCAACTTTTTTAAAACTGAGTGTAGTTTTTCGGTTTATATGTTCTCTATTAATTATTCCAATTTTTGTTTTGAGGGAAAAATATAAAATTATTTGTTAGATCCCCATTAACATCTGTATGGTTTTAATCTGTGTTGATTATTATTTATTCTCATTGCATTTATCGTCGATAAACCAAACCCTAGACCGTAGCATAGAGGATAATATGCTTTAAAGCACTTGCAAATCCTATCAAATTATTATACCTATATTTACATGGTTCATATTATGTATTTTTACTATTGTTATGTCTCTCGTCGAATTTTTTAATTCTACAAATCTATATTATGGTACACATCTAGTAAATATACGATAGCAAACTGTTCATTATCACTTTGGTCTATTTTGGGATAAAGCATCGAAGAGTAGTCTTTAAATGAAAAAAATAATAATCAATAAACTGTTGATACGTAGTTTGTTCACATTTTAATACAAAACTATTGGATACGCAGACAATTTAATATAAATCGGTTGGATTTCTTAGGCCAAAATTGTTTATCCAAAGAGTAATATGTAGGAAGAATTAGTTTGTCCAAATGTAGGTTGTGGTTAGTTTAGATTGTCTTGATTAAAAATTTAAAAACCATTATAGCTCATTATTTTTTATGGCCTTATTTTAATTAATTAATAATAAATCTAATTCATCATTTTTTTGCAGTTCGGCAAAAAACTCTCCTTATTTACTTTTATCTCCTATTATAAAATAACTTTTTCTTATATTGAGTTCGTCAAGAGAAAATAAACAGATTTGTTCTTCTTGACCTCCAGGTCAGTAAATAACGAGTTGTTTATTATATTGAAAACGTCTAGGCAAGAAGTAATATAAATAAAAAAAGAAATTGCATCGTTCTAGTTAGAGTTATATGCGTACCTGTGACTCCAATCCTGAAGTAAAAGCTTCCATATCTGATGTATTGTTTGTTATGTTGCGATAAAGCTATGACGTCCGATTTGTCGTCTGAAAATGCGAAGAATTCACTGTTTTCATATATAAGCGTTCGCTTACTGTGAATAGAACGACTTTACCTTTTTCCTCCAGGTTGGATTTTAAAGTCCTTTCCTTTACGCTATGGGCGAACATGTATATTAAAAATATTACGCTCCCGACGTAAAGATAGACGTAAAATCCCTAAAAGTACACACTTAACTGAAATTGTTGGAAGAGATTTCCTGCTGTTTACTTTCAAGAAAGCTTTGTTATAACAAGACACTTAAAAAGCAACATTCTCTTTATATTTTCAACGCAAAAAGACAAATTAATCCTTTACCTCATTTAACTAGGATGGATGTTATTGGATACATACTTAATAGCAACCCATCAGTTTATCTATTGCGATATTGATGCTCAATGAAAAAATAATTATATTGAAATTATTTCACAAGTATATTGAATTATATCAAGGGGGTTAATGAGGATGAGAATTTTGAGTGCATGAATGTTAAAATTTGAGTAGTGGTAGGATTTTTAGACGCTTTACCTCGATAGCTTATCTAAAATTTATAAGAATTCTATTTATTAAAATTTTGATTAATTAATTAATTGGGTTGAATGGAAATTTTTATACCTAAAATAATGATATTTTGGTTTTTGGTTTTACACTTACAACATAAGAGGTTTCGTTGTCTGTCGCTATTGAGTCTGTTACTGGCAAAGCCACCCCCAAAATTACTAATATTTTGGCGTAAAATGCCGAAACAATATATGTCAAAGCTTCACTGAAATAAATAAAAACATTAAATATTAAATTGAATTTTTTTAGATAGTCTTAGAGGGTTAATAGATATAAAAAAAACTTACCCTGAAATAACTCGAGAACTTTTTTTGGGCACTGGTTTATTAATGATAGGTACTGGGATGGTAATTTCCCTGATATCCAGAGACGGTAAGGAGTTAGCATGCCTTTCCATTCTGAAATTAATCCACACAAACACAAATAATTTTTTTTTAGTTACGTGTAAACAAATTTCAATGTTGTTAACTAAATAATTAATAAATATAATAATAATAATTTATTAATACCCAATAGAATTATTGATTACTTCTAACGAAGACATTTTGGTGTTGTGATGGTTTTTCACTAAACCGATAACACAAGAATGGAATAAAATCAGAGTATTCTTGGAAAGTGCTAAATGGAGATGTCAAAAAGTCTAAATTATTATGCAAATATGTGTATTTAAATCATAAACGAATAAGCTGATAAACTTAAAAATTTTGCGCGTCAGGTCGATTTAAAAAAAATATTCATGTTTGTGGAAAAAATTAACGCGGGGGTTATTTATAACCTATTAATTACAAACAAATTGAAAAGCAAAACGCAGCACTATTCTTTTGGCATATTTTTGTACAAATTATTATTATTATTATTTGTTTACTTAAAGGACACTACACTTTTTTGGGTGTCTTTTGTATATTTTGAACTTTTTAAGGTAAACATTACAATAAAAAGATAAATATGGTAAATTTTCTTTTATATGCAAAAAGGGGGTGATAAAATTAATTAATTCAGATGACGTGATGGAGAGAATCAAATAATACTAAGTACTATGGTTTTATTTATATTTTATTTAAAAAATTAATTCAAACGGGTAGGTATATTGAGGGGAAATAATAAAACGAACATTTAGATAATTAAAAAGTTTTTTAATACAGACTTTTTTATATACTTTTTAAATAAAGTATTTTTATGGCCCCTTTAGCATATAATACATATATTTATAATACGATAAATAGGGAATTAATATAAAACTAACAATATTTATAGAATACATGTTTAATATCTATATTAGCTATCTATTCATATTAAACGATATCTTAACCTAAAGATACCTAATTATAAGAAAAGTCTACTAGGCACATTATATGAAAGGCAAAAGGGGATGTTTATACGGTGGTTTAAGTTTAAACGCGGATTTCCATATTTCAAACAAACAAATTGTGGAATGGAACCTGTAAAATATGGCCAAGGGCATAGAGATGTGTGTGATAATGGTCCAAGCCCATTCCCCATAAAATTCCAAGTGGCTCGGTCTAAATTCTGCCCTATTCTTCACCAGTACGTTGACAATCCACATGGCCATGTTGCTGATTATCAAAAACGTCACCAGTTCTCTACCTGGTTTTTTACGTGCCTGTTCCAAATTTCTGCATCTCCTCCACCAACCGTCCAGTACGAAAATTGTCTGCAAACACGTCTGACTAAACGAAAATGCTTCCACCACCAGGCCCATTGTCGAATTATGGGCTGTATCAAAGTAACATCCGATTATCGAGAACATGCAGTAGATGAACATTCCCGTTTGTGCCACGACCAAGAGGGTGTTGTCCAGTCCAAGACTTGTATGACCATCATCTAAACAAGATTTGATATAGGGGGGGGGGGTAGTTATAGTAGTGAACTGAAATAAACGTAAACTATGATACTTACGTGTTTTACGACAATATTTCATTGGCCTCATTTTTATCATTGCCATGACAACAGTAATGGTGGAGATAATGTAGAGAATTAGTTCGACGATTTGAACTTCCACCTCGGCGTTGTTTAGGTAAACAGTTCTTTCTTCTTTAGTGCCGGGGTAGCTGGTGAGCACGAAGAACATGATCAGGGATATAATGGTGAGGACAATTACCAGTATTCCGGAAAACAAACCCTTGTGCGCCTTCGAACAGTCAACAGAGAAATGGTGGTGCGATTGCATTGCGGAACCGAAAAGATCTGAAATTAAATTCCGTTTATTATTATTTGGGGAGCGTAACGTGAATTTTTAAACGTCTCGCAGTAAATATCGGAAAACCTAAGTAAAACAAAGTGAGGGAAAATTAAAAAAAAAAACGAAATAGGGAGCGATGCCTCGGGCTCGATTCTGAATTCGCGGCATGAAATTGTTGTTCTTTTTGGTTTTTTTTTACGTTTTTCTGTTTACATACCAATGGAATAAGGAAATAATTTGTTAATGTTATTTATTGCAAACTGTCAACTGGGATATAATAATTTATTGTTTTCTTAACAATATTAAGTTTTCGTCTACGTGTGTTTTCTCGATTTGCATTAATTAAGTATGAAACAACAAATAATCATGAACACCTGGCTTGCCGAAAGCATTATTGTGTGTTTTTTAACATCGATATAATTATTTGCTATTCTTGTACGTAATTTTAAATAACAATACAAAAGTATTTTAGGAAGCACGTCAGATTCTTATATAGTTACTAGCAGCAATACCTGGCGTTGCCCGGGTAAGAATTTATCACATGTTTGATGGAACATTCTAGAATATTCGCGAATTTAGAACTATCCAGAACATCCCATAATGATTCAAAACATTCTGAAACATTCTTGAATGATCTATAAGATTCTGGAACATTCTTGAACATTGCCAGATCATTCTGAAATGTTTTACTTCTTAGAACATATTTGAACTCTCTGTAACATTCTAAAAAAATCTGCTTCATTCCCATCCCCACTCCCTGCTGTTTGCTGAGTAGTGACATCAGTAGACGCCTGGCGGGGATGACTAATCGATTGATAATAAATAATTGATGAGTTATCGACCACTGAGAGTTGAAGATTATTACAGTAAGTACTAATATCGCTATTAAAAAATTGGGGTTGGTGGTAGAAGGATGAAAATTAAGGGTTATATGTATTGTTTAATGCCAAATCATAAAAAATAAAAAAAAAATTGTCCAAAAAATAAAAAAGTTAGGGGTGGACAACCCTTATCACTTAGGCGTATGAAAAATACATAGTTACCGATTCTCAGACCTACTATTATTATTTCTTATTGGGGTGTAGGTATACGAAATGTTGAAGTGTTGTAGTCTAAAAAATCTTTCAACTTACGCCAGTTGAAGTGACCATGGTGACCGGACGACCTGGCATCCTTGTCGATCCCATTTTGGGAACTGACGTCCTTACTCTCTTTCGTCTTTGCCTTAATTTCCTTCCACATTTCGAACAGGATGACGGCGCATATAAGGCTGTATTCGATTTTGCACGGGAACAGAAAGGGACTGGCGTTCTGAACCAGGGACCCCATTACGTGCCCTTCGAAGCAAAACTTTCCGTGTTTCGTGTTGTTGTGTCGCTCTGAACCAAAATTACAAATATGATTAGCGTATACCCTTTGAACTGTGCACTAAAGGCTGCAATGGAACCCACCTACCTACCTATTGCGAATGGCTGAATGAACAAATACGTACTCGTTTGCATTTACTTCATTAGGCAACATGGGTACACTTTTAGGCGGAACGAGGAACTCATAATGAAATTGGAGGGTTTGCACGATTAGACAGTATTTGGGGGGTTAGTTTTTTATCAGTAAACATGAAGTGTAAAGGGAAAGCTGCTACTGGTGCATAATATAACCCTTAAAATAAATATTTAAGGGAACATTCATTAATCAGAAAGAGGCCTGGAAAATGCCATTTAAAGGGATGGGGATGAATTCAAAGAGCTGTTGTTATTTTTTTCCTCTTTTAATCAAAACCTTACTAAAGGGTAAATTTCATGAAAAAGCTTTGGGGGAGGATTTAGGTCATTTATGTAAGTTTTTAACGAGGCGCTACTGTTAGGAGATATGTTCATACCTTCAAAATGTATGATTTCGTGTTTAGTTTCTTCCACAAGGACGTAGAGCCATTCGCACAAGTTGGTTGCGATCATATGCATCAATCCAAACCTTGAAATAATCAGGTGCCTCCCAATTTGTATATCCTGAAAATTTCTTTAATTTTAACAAAATATCTGTGCAAATTGTGCGAAAACATGATAAAAAAGTATGGTTAAATTGTTAGGGTAGCTGAATTTTTGATGGTAGTAAAGAATTTTTCAAAGTCTTAAGAATACAGTCGAATATTTTTTATAATTCGAACCGAATTTAATTTTGCCTGATTTTGATATGTTTTCCTTTTAAATTAAATAAATATTTATGCAAGTGGAATATAAAGAGTGAAGTGATTTAGGTAAAATCGAGGACCGTTTATGCAAAAGAAAAGTCAAATAAACAATGTTTTTATTGAAAGTTTAATAGGCTTTTTGGCTCTCACGATTTTTTCGACGTGTACCTAAATGTAAACACAAACTTCTCGCGATAAATTATTTGTTAGGCAGTAAAAGGAGGAAGGAAGAAACTTTTATGACAGCGATATCTTGGTGAAAAAGAAAATATTTGAAAAATTCACAGTTCCCGAACGTGTATAAAAGTGCAAAATTGTGTGGCAGGGGATAAGTGTAATAGGGCAATAAATAGAGCCAAGTGTCAAGTGTCATATTTATCGACAAAGAAGATGCAATAACCAACTTTAAATGAAACTGAATTTACACAACACTTCGACAGGCAGACACGAAGTTTTACAACGAAAATATGTCAACATCAATATAGTCTATAGTAATTGACGAGGGTCAGTGTCAGTGAAACTAATTTACCACAATAATTAGACTTTATCAATTGTAAATCAATTTAAATTATTGAGCCATCCCTTGGACAGGAAAGTTAAAGAAAGAAATAATCGTTAAGTGGAATTACTTTATTTAAATTAAAATTAATTAATCAGAATATGGTAAAAATGTCATTAGTTAGGTAATAAAGTGTGGAAAATAAAAAAAATTGATTACCTTGCTGTTGAGAAATATGAACTGTATCTGTAGTAAGGTGAGGCACATCCTGGTGGCGGGTGTGATGGCGTTCAGTAAGTTGGAGTGGCAATGATCGTTACTTTTGAGTTCGAAATAACGGCCGAACTCGAGGCCCGAATAAACCATACTCCCAATCCCGAAAGCTAAACATAACGTCGAATTAATGGGCCCAATTGGGCGACTATAATCGTCCTCGTAAGTTTCATTACGTCTAAATTTCCTGCGCTTCCCGCCCCGAACTATGCAGCTTTTGCCTAATTACTATTTGCATTTGTTACATAATCGCGTACAGATTACCGACTAAATAGGTAATCTCTACCTACCTAATAATATCTCGCGACTGCACCGCCAAACGTACCCTTTATACTACGAGTATTTGTCAAGTTTTCGGTGATAATCGTTTACGGGTTGAAAAACTTTTTAAGAAGAATGCGAATTACCTCGTAGAATACTAGCAAAGTGTCTTTAGGTGAGAGCAGAAGTTGGAAGTACCACAAGGAACGATATGAACAAGACAACGCTCGCCTCTTCGTGTTGTCTGTGCCTACCGTAACCTTATAATCAGAGCGAAATAGGGGAACTACCTTGTAGTAGGTACTTTTTATAAGATGATGAAAACCTTAATAAAGCCTAAAAAATAGGAGGCGAAACGTTGGTTCGTTTTTAAAATAAAAAAACCTTTTGGTACCTACCCCTATTTGGCTCTGATTATTTTTTAGTTGATTCCAATCAGGGGAAGAATTATACAATATAATTCAATCAATTTGAATAAAAAATGCTTTTGGATAATTGCTTAGACCAGAAGGTTACAGTAGGATAACACAGTGAGTGCTGTCGTTGTCATAGTTGTTTTTATCGTCGCACCAAGACCCTGCACCCTTTTGATCCCACCTGAAAATACCTACTCTTCTTAGACTGACGGTTACCTCAAAAACACAATTTTCAGCTTTCGAACCTAATTGAAAATATTTTCTTCGTGTTTATGCCCATTTTCCCTATTATTTGAATAAGGGTTCGTAGATCTAGACGTTTGCCATTGCTTATTTTTTTATTCAATTTTAAATAAAATTTTTTTTATTCAAATCAATTGCATTATCGTGCATATCTTCTAAAAAATATATCGTACAGGTACGTACCTGTATTATTTTATTATAATTTGTTTATCTAATGGAAATTTTGCACATACTATCTAATGTATCTGTTATTAAATTTGTTATCAAAATACTTAGTCGCGTGTAGATATTTAGTGCTGTTTGCGATTAGTAAGTATTTATTATGGAGGAAATAGCTAATATTTATGTGTTTAATTAAATATGCTGACATATTATTATTTAAATAAATAATACGTTAACACCTACTTGATAAAATGTCACCTATACCCAATTTAAAAAGCTTATTAAAGCAATCCCCAACTAGATATTTCTTGACGAATGAATTATTTAGGAAAAGCTGCAAAACATTGTTAGGGGCACGTAGTATCATTGCTTTAATTTTTCGTAATTCTTTTTTCAATTACACATTCAGTTTTGTAAAAATTTTCAATCCTTCCCCCATAACGTATAAAAAAGTCTTTTAGAACTTGCTCCTTTTCTTACCAATTGCTCCTAATCTGAGACAAAAGCTGCCGTATCTGACAGGGTGGTCGTTACTGTTATCTTCGAATTTTTTCTCCAGAACAGTTGTACCGTCGGCTTTTACACCCTGATCTGGAAGTTGATTAAATTTATAAAATACCCCTCATCCTGAGGTCTTTCCTTGTAAAATTACCCCGTTTCCGTAAAATCAGAAGATGAATTATTTTGTATCAAAAGCAAAAAAACATTAATTTTTGGTAAATTTATAATACTTACGATATGATTTTACTACAGACGACACTGCTTTTTTTTTTATCAAGGAACCGTACATGTAAGCTACGAACATTATACTTCCTAGGTATAAATATAGGTAGAATCCTTGGTAGAAAAAGGGCCTAACGTTTGGGGAAATTATTTCCGTTATGGGGAACGCCATTCCCAAAACTACCAGGAGCTTGGCGTATAAAGCGGATAGAATTTTCGTGAGAGCATCACTAGAATAAATTACAGTTTAATTTTATTTATTCAACGTTTTTATAACTTTCTTGGGGTGCTTACTCTCCCAATCTTCGGTTTCTGAGGATTTCTTCGTCTGTTTGTTTCTTATTTTCGTCGTCATGTAGAGATCTGTCGCTGTGGCTTTGAAATAAACTGAAACAGGAAGATTCATTCCTCTCATTTTTTATATTGTAGGCTTTAGCGAACTGTTTCGCTTTTTGCAAAAGAAGGTAAAATTAAACAAATGTATCGTGTCTTACAATATTTTTCCTGGTATCGATTAATTAAGGATTTGTTATATAATTACAAAAAAACGAAAATCAGTTTTTCATTTTGATAATAAATAAACAAACGAAATAACAAATTAAAAACAAATTAGTTGTGTGCCCGGTGTGTTTTTTTGCCTTTTGTGACTAGCAAGTTATAAATGTTTCGAAATCAAAAGAAAAGAAATTTTTATTTGAACAGGCATTTCTTTCCCGGATCTCTCTTTGTTTTTAACCTCAATAAAGTTTACCCAACGAGAAATTTCCATCCCTAAAACTCGTGATTCTGCCTATGGGGGATAACGCACCAACGAGATATTTGGACCCTAACTTTCGGTTTACCGCGACATAAAATTTAGTTGGCTGCGGATTTGAGAACTCGTACGATAACTTCATATCGCAGGTATCGATTCCTTTTTCGTAAAAGATATAAACGAACAACGCATGGCTTATACGTAGGTACGTATACATTTTATTAACAGTCATTTTTCCACTGGGAAATCCCACAATATTGATTGCAAAAACATTACGGACATTATAGGCAAAACGGTCAAAAGTAAAACTTCTTATGTCACCCCTGAGCTTACACCATTTTTAGGAGTAGAGTAAAATGCAATTACGTTTGAAAATCATTATCGATCAGTGCTGTCTCAACTGGGGAGTGAAATGTGTCACCGCTGTTTCAAGAGACGCACTTAAAGCAAATTACACCGACACACTCGAAGAGACTCAAAGTGCGTGGAAACCTAGATTTTGTTAGGGGCATCTTTACGTATTTCGTTTTTGTAAATTTTTAAGAAACTCTTTCGGTTTACTATGTGTTACATTATTTATTACCTTGTTGTTTATAAAAGGTGAAATTTTTGGTGGAACTTGTGTAAAAATTGAGTTAGACATTGTATTTTGGTTCGGACAACAGTTAGAAGTTATACAATTTGTTCGAAATTTCCACTTACGTCATAAAGTATTTCCGCTGGGCCATAACCGCATGGGCAGCGGATAAAGCTATGGCCTGCGACGGGCGCCTGAGAGCTGCTATTATGGCCGAGCCCCGTCTCGACGAAGACCCTAAGTGCTCTTGACTGTTGAACTCGTGGGTTCGAGGTGGCGGCACTAGCTCATTCGGATTTTCTGGGCGAGTGTACAATGGCTGAGATTCTTCAGACGTTGATGCAATGCTACAAAGCAAAGGAACACTTAGATTTTGGAAAAAAATAGCAACAATATGAAAACACCTTGACTAAAGGATTTATAATCATGGTGGACAATTTTTTTGGCGAAAATAGTCATAGGCGTTTAAATTTGAAATTAACTTCGGTATTTTCGATTTGAAAATCGAGATGATATCAAGAATAAGATGCTCATGTGAGTCATGATACTGGATCAAGATGAACAAGTCAGGAAACTTATTTTATCAAGACTGCTTGTTCCATATATTGTTTCTCGAATCATGATTGCTTTGAAAAGTTACTTTTGTTTTAAGTGAAAGAAAAATTTTTTTGTAGGTTGAAATAGAACAGTTAAATTAACAAACTTTGATGAGCTTTTAGTTTGAGCAACACTTTACAGTTTAAAGTTCCACATGAATCGTAAACTTTTGACACTATTTTATAACCCAATCACACCCACCATAATAACTCAATTCAGTGACATTTATTTCTCGAAACTATAATAAAATTGTGATAAAATTTGGCAAAACTTTTATCAAAAGATCTTCAAGTTTTAAATTTAGTCCAAGACACTTACATAATGTCTTTTGGTTATAATTGTATTTAAAAATCTAAAGACTTGGGAAAATAATTGAACGCCACTAAAGCCTGAAGGGTTGTACCTAAATAGGTGCATTTTTAAAAACCCCATACTAAAACAATCTTGTCTTTAAAATATTAAGCAAAGCAAATCGGGAAACTTCGTTGTGATGACTGTTTACTCAAGATTTTTGTGTATCTTGTCTCTCAAAACATGATCATTTTAAAAATTCCTACGTTTTATCAACGATTTGCTAAGAGGACTTTTTGAAAAATTGAATTTGATTTTAGGTGAATAAATTTTTATTTTTAAAAATGGAAGTTAGATTTACCCCAAACTATTGAAGCCAAGTTGGTGAGGCCTTAAATCTATATTTAAATTAAATTAAATTAATTATTAAGACACCAAAGAGAATTTTCAGTTACAAAATTTTGTTGTAAAATAATTGTTTCATCACACAGTAGCTTCTTCAGGTGGAACAATAAATAATTAGCCTTGTATTTTAATATTATGTTCATTTAAAACATTAACACTTGGTATACCTACTTAAAGTATTAAAAATCGAGATCAAGATTTCTTGATGCAACATTATAATAAGTCCGAAGAACGAGACAATATTCGATATTTGCATTGTTTATAATATAGTTAATAATAACAAAAAAATCAAATATATTTCAATGTTATTGATGACGTGTCGACCTACCTTTCACCTCGTTCATTTTCGTCCACTTGGGGCAACTTGCTAATCAGCAGCCCATTGCCAGGCAAGGATCCCAATCGGTCCCTGAACCGCATCTTGGATAATTTATTACTACAATAAGGATTGCGATTTTAAAATTTACTCTCACTAAAGGAACTAAAAAATTATATTTTAGATGTAAATAATTATCTTAACGGAAAGTTTTCTTTTGTAAATCGCTGCCGATTGTTTATAACTAACTGGCAAAAGTTTCTTTGAGATTACGTTTAAATAATAAAAAAAATTTACATACAGATTATAAGGTTCTCCAAATGAAATATTGCTGCATAATGATATTAATTTTAACGTATTAATGTGGTCATCGAATACGAATTCTTTGAGATTAATTTTTATTATTTACAAAAACAGATTCTTTCGTTTGGCACTCTCGACTATTTACTTAAGGTTTATTTCTGTGTAAATTCTGGCTCGTGACGTTAATGTTTGGATACAACTATTTCATTAGCATAATTATTGATGAAATCCATTTTTATTATAGTTTTCCGTTTAAAATATGTATGTGGACCTTTTTTCGTTTATTTGAATAAATTCGTAAATTCATTTAATGTTTTTGTCTTTTTAATTTATTGTGATACCTTAAGGTACTAAAACCGTGTTAAGTAGTAATGATAATATGTATGTTAATTAACCGATTCAATAAACAGTTTAGCAGATACGTTAAAATTTTTCTTGTTTGCCAAATGCGAGACTAACACTTAGCAGAAAAGAAAATGGAAAAAGTCACTTTCAAAAATACATATACGTATTAACTAGAAATGTATAGATATTAATTTAATTAGTACCTATGTTGGCACATTTCTACCTTATTTATCAAATACTTAATTTGCATTCGATGAAAATTTACAAAATCCTTTATGCTTGTAATAATAATGACATTATAATTGTCCCTTTTATATCCGATTTTGAAAAAACAAAAAAATATTTATTGATAGTTTATAAATAAATTTAGGTAATTGAAAGTTGTTGCTTTCGAGATAAACTGTAGATAACCAATATTGTCTTGGGTGCATTTTTTTTGTTGTTTATCTGAATACGAATTGGGAATTTGCAATAAAAAGATTATTGCAATACAAAAACAATGAGGTGTGCAATTTTGCTGCGTAAGAGCTCACATTTAATCATAATTATTTAAATTTATATTTAAGAAACAATAATTTGAATGGACAATAAACCAGTGTCTTAGGGGACGTGAGAGTAAAATGGGGAGGGGGGGATATAGCAAAAACGCATCAAATACCATATAAAGGAAGGGGGCTCATTGAAAATCCCACGTCAACCTTTAATTCAAGGAATTCCTATAAAATCTTTTTGGATTATAAACCCATTATAGGGTAAATCTCACGTGAAAATAATGAAGGTCTTTTTACATCTTACCTAATCTCACGTAATTATTAGACGTTTTCTTTTAAGATCCAATTATTTAATAAAAAAATTAAATAATGAAGTATTTTTTTCTAAAATTATGATATAATCCTTTCAGGTGTGATAAATTGGGTCTTTTGCAGTTTTAAATAAATTTTTGAAAATTTTATGGTTCATTCACCTAGACTAGTAATTTACCCTAGCACGCTTCCTATGTATTTGTAATTTTTTATTACTTTTTTTTGAACTTTAAGAGGGGTAGCTCACAATGCCTGTTTAAATTGGTAAACGGAACACAATTTTCTTAAGGTGTTGCAATTGACCCCATTTTCTCCTATAATGGAGTGTTGACACTATCGTTAAAATCCGCTTTTGCTATTGGTGTTAAATTGTGTTGCGGAATGAATTTCAGTTTTAGAACAAAGAAATATGATCCGTCAGAGAGTTGAGAATTTATTTAAGGTAGTTTAAAGTTTTGTAGTAAATAAATAGGAGAAATTCAGGTGACGTTCGGATCCAGAATAAGACGTTTGTTACATTTTCAATTTCAGCTGCAGTCACACTTTAAAACGGTCGTGAGGGAGGAGGGCGAGCGCTCGGAAGCGGTAGAAACGTCAGACGAGGGAGAGAAGATCTCCCGAGCATAACGATAATAATAATTGTAATAATAATAATAAGCGTGACTGAGGACCGTATTTAATTTTTAAGCTACTTTATTCGCAAAGTTTAATTAGAAAGTCGAGACAAACTAATTGTTTACCTGTGCTCTTCTTGCATGGTGTCCTTGCGCGACTATCTCTTCTTATTGCCCCTTCTATCTGGATGCTATTCTTTCCGGGAACGTCCTCATAAAAGTTCAGGCGTCCTGGATAACTCAGGATTTAACAGTTTGTTTATAATGGAAAAAATGCACACGTATCACTTAACATCAGACCTCGTCTCACTACGTAGGTAGATGCATGGGTAAACGTTCAGCGACGAAGTTCGCGCCTGTTTGCCGAAACAATTCACGAACTTGACATTTTTTCGGCGAGATAATCAGTGGTAAATATTTTCGATTGGCGAGTCGCGTGTTAAGACGCCACCCACTTTTTCGATTTCAATAAATACTCACTCACTCGTAGATGATTTACGCAACAAAATATTAATTTGAATAGTTTTTCTGATGACGACAATCCAACCACATATCTATGTCTGTTTGTTACCTTTATTTGTTAGATAAGTTTCAGAATCTATTGTTGTTGTAGGAAACTCGTTAATTGGATGATAATAGGTACTAATGGTCCTTTCACGACGCGACGTTTACTATTGTTATCCTTTACCTCGTTAACTACTGTTAATTCCTTGAGACGGTTTTTATTGACATAAAACACATCTAGGGGCATTTAGGGGGTCAAAAAAAAAAGAGTAGATCCTGCAAACTGTGGTAGCTCGAAGTCAAGCGACGTTATCTCTGGCGAGTATTTGGATGAGTGAAGAAAAAAAAAACTTTAGGGTGTTTCATTTCCACCAATGTTGAAGGGCGGGCTGTCCCTCCGGCATGCACTTTATTGCAGATTCGGAGGGTAGGTTAGGTTAGGAAGGTCCTCTTCAGTCTGCTTTAGGAGTGAGTGGTGGTTGGGGAAAGAAAGATGAGACGGATGAAATAAAGGCAGATGGGGATCTGTAGAATATTACTGCCCCAGTATTTGCTTATATCATTCAAGGAAACCACAGAAAAACTTGGATCAAGGCAATCGGACCCGGAATCGAACCGGTGACCACAACAAAGTGTTCCCAGAAGGTATTAAGTAAACTAAAAATATTTTGTGTAAGGATCTTATTCTCATTCAAGAGAATCCTGTATAACAACAAATGTCTACGAAACTAAAAAGAAATTAAAGCACTTTATCGTTCTTAGGGCGTTTTCTGATAGTTGAGTTCAGTTAAAACATTTATTAAAAAAATACAGATTATTTGCCAGTAGTAAACAATTAAAAAGCACAATTATAAATAATTATAATTAACCCTTAGTTATGATTTAATAGTAAACAACTACCGGGATCGTTCCCTTTGGTTACCAGGCATTACTTAATATAATTTTCTCTGAAAATCGTTTATATTTTCATTAAACGCTTAATTATTATGATGTACGTACATTTTCATTTATGTAGTAACGTTTTGCTTTATGACGACAAATATGTTTTGTGAACATATCTTGTTTCTGTAGTCCTTATTTGTACCTGTGCAGATTATAATTACACATGAGTATGGGAAATTAAACATTTAATTGAAAGCAGCAGAGTTGTACGTGTTTTTGTTAAAACTTGGTCGACATTGAGCAAGAATTAATTTACTAGATAGATCTCTGTATTATTGGACGAGCATGGAAGTTAATTTATATTGATGCTCATATAATGTTCTGTATGAAGTAATTAAAATTTAATTTTAACATTTAACTATGGTTAGCTTTTGGAATATGTCTTGTAGAGTTGGTAAAACATGAAAAATTTGAACTTGGGACTCTCATATCTATATTCCTTATTATGTAGTTTTGTTTATATACATAAAAAAATTGGTCAAAATAGTCTCATGTTTAGGGGAAGCCTCCTCTGTTTCCCTCCCTTCCCTTTCGATGGCCCTCACCATTACCTACATCAATCAACGGTATAAAACTTGAGGAAATATTTTTAATCCAGAAATAAGCACGGTTATAAAAATGTGTTGTGTTTTCAAATGAAATAGTCTTAATAATTTATGATGTAAGTAAATGATAACCAATTTATGATTTGATAACGCAAGTGAGGTCAGAAACAAAAAACAATGTTGATAAATAAAATAAGATGGGGAAGGGGTTATTTGTCGAGGAATTTCAAAAATAATGCTTGTTTTTCAGAAAAATATTATCAATATATTTAATTTTATTTTATAATAAATTAATAAATAGCTAACGTAGGTATATAAAAAATAAGTACCTATGTATAAAAAATTGTAATCCTAAAATTCTAATTCCAAACATCTTTAGGTATATAGGATCGCCTATTTCTATTTTTATTGCATTATCATACAAATAATCCAAAAAAGGTTTATTGCACCAATTCGTATGAACGTATCGGGGTACCTATAAAGATAAAGCAACGATAACAGTACTGTCTTGTTTTTATTTTTTGTGGATATTCGTCGGGCTGAAGCGAAATGAATAATTCAGATAAAGTCTATAAAAGGATTACAAAGTCTTTGATGTTGATTAACAGCAATTTGACATTTTTCTAAAACTGATTTTTAATTTTTATGAAGATTGGGCATGTCATAAAAATAAAAAAGTCGGACTAGGTACACAAATATTTATTTGTTAATAAAAACAGTCTACGCTTTTTTGTAATTTAATAAGTAATTATCTAATAAAGATAACACAAATGTAGAATGTATCAACTAAATAATGTGACGCAACGTATATTGGACAAAGTAGCAGGACTGTGAAAGTGGGAACTAAAGAACGTACAATGAAATACAAAATACGTAAATTAAATCTCATAGATTGTTATTCAATTTACTAGACGGGTTACACAGATAGTGCATTCTCTCCCACATGACTCGTTTCAACAATGTTTCTGTCAAGTTAATACAATAAACAAAAAGCGACAAAAACGGCGAGACGCATTGGATAATTTGGTGGAGTTGGCATCACCCCAGCCGTAAATCCATTTCATGTAAAACAGTTTCCCGGTTATCGGGAACTAAATGTATTCCTCCCCGTTGACAGGACGTCTGGTTTAATGTACGCCAAGAGCAGCTGATTGCCTGTATTAGGTGCGTTTACATTGCAACCTCTGATGTTGTCAATTCGTGCACTGTTACCGTCAAATAAATTAAATTTCGGCATGATTATCGACAACACGTTCTAAATTGCAATCGGCAGGTGTGTTACGCGGTCTCTCTGCCCAAATAACTGCCTTACCCATGTACCTGTCTGTGGTTTGGTGCTTTTACGACTGACTCCCTTTGGGACTTGTCACCAGGACGGTAAACGAGTTAGCATTAGCAAACACCCTTTATAAAAACCTCTATGTAACGTTTAATCTAGCGCTTTTTAGAATGTTAAAATTTTCTGTGACATGTCGGTCTTGTCGGTATATTTTAGATAAAAAATGAAACAGGAATAAAAAGAAGCAGAGGAAGATTTGAATTAGGTTAGTGTTCAAAAATGGTGAGATATGTGGGACCGTTTAATTTTATGGTCCATAAACCATAGTTTACCACGAAAACGAAAAACTGAGGTTCTTCCTCTTGAGGGTGCCATATTTCTCAATCGTTATGAAAATGGGAGATTCAGAGCCTTTTGCAGTCGTGGTTGCTGATAGGCATCCCGGAGGATATGCCCGCTTAACGTGCCCTCCAAAGTACCACCCAACTGTATGATACCAACCTGTGTTGGTCGATCACCTATCCAAGAACTGGCTAGAACGAACGTTGCTTAATTTCATAAACCGTTTGATCTGCATTTGTGTTTGTCTGCTATACAGTTTGATAAAATTAGAAATTTAATAAAAGAAAATTTTTGACCTCAACGTTTAGATAGATGTAATTTTTCGCTGATAAGTACTAAAGTGTTGTTACTCGGTGATCTGCATTGTAAGAAAATTTTCAGTAACAGTACATTTGGTTTGAGTTGTTATATGAAATAAGGCACTTATGTTATTAGTTAGAATATTAGGAGGTGTCGAAATATTTTGTCGTTTTTGATGTAATTGGGAATTCATTTTACATTCCTATGTAAGTATACAGTATACAGGGTTTTTCAAGTTGATGGGCTATTAGAAGTATATGAATTAGTAGAAGGAATTCAATTCTGAAACTTGGGCTCATTTGGTTATTGTTTATGCCGCTTCTTTTAAAAATATTTTCAAGTTCGATTTACATCCGGTTATACCGGAAGTCGATACCAACTTTCTTATTTTAAATGGAATGGTATATTTTTTACGCTGAATTCGAATAAAACGTGTTATTCTAAGGTAAGTTTGATAACCAACTTGTACACCTATGACGATCGGTTTCTCAGTTAATTTAATTTATAGAAAAAAAATCGCTACCGCAACCCAAATTATAAAAAATCATAACTTTCACAAAATACGACTTAGAGTGTTGAAATTTTTACTAGTAATAGCTGAATATTAGTGCTAACGCCTTGACAAAATTGAATTAAATAATTTATACAGGGCGTTCAAATTAAAATTCTAAAATTAAAAAACTTCAAACACGAATTACGTCGTTTTTTCAAATGGCACCTACTATTTTTTATTTTTTCAATCGATTCTTTTTTTATCCTCTTTCGATCTATATGGATACTTCCTATTTTATTTGAAAATTTTGGAATAATTTTGAATGATTACTTAAAATAGGAAGTATCCATATAGATCGAAAGAGGATAAAAAAAGAATCGATTGAAAAAATAAAAAATAGTAGGTGCTATTTGAAAAAACTAAGTAATTCGTGTTTAAGTTTTTCAATTTTAGAATTTTATTTTGAACGCCCTGTATAAATTATTTAATTCAATTTTGTCAAGGCGTTAGCACTAATATTCAGCTATTACTAGTAAAAATTTCAACACTCTTAGTCGTATTTTGTGGAAGTTATGATTTTTTATAATTTGGGTTGCGGTAGCGATTTTTTTTCTATAAATTAAATTAACTCAGAAACCGATCGTCATAGGTGTACAAGTTGGTTATCAAACTTACCTTAGAATCACACGTTTTATTCGAATTCAGCGTAAAAAATATACCATTCCATTTAAAATAACAAAGTTGGTATCAACTTCCGGTATAACCGGATGTAAATCGAACTTGAAAATATTTTTAAAAGAAGCGGCATAAACAATAACCAAATGAGCCCAAGTTTCAGAATTGAATTCTTTCTACTAATTCATATACTTCTAATAGCCCATCAACTTGAAAAACCCTGTATACTCACATAATTTAAATCGTCAAACCGAATTACTAAAATCGAGGAATATTTGTGAAATATATTTTTGATACTGAAGTTACCTTCTAAGATGAAATGTAGCAAAATTTACGAAAATGTACATATGACGGAATATAATACTCGTACGTACAAATACGCACGTTGTGTAGCTGATAAGGAGAATTTATTTAGGTAACAAAATCTACTTAATATTCTTCGATGTCTGTCTATACTTGACGTAATGAATTGGGTAAAGACGAAATAAAACCTACACACATTTTATTGTAAGTATCACAATTTCTTCTTCTGCATAAACAAGCCACTGTGATGTAGTAAAACTTGTTTGTATTTTTTATGTTGCCTTTGTCACTATGGAGTTACAATTTTTGAAAGCTTCCTCGATACAATTTTTACGTAATTAACGTGATTTAGAAGTATTAGTAAGTACATCGATTGTAATGGAAACTTGAGCTTTCAAAAATTGATGACAACCATTCCCTGCAGGATTTCAAATACTGAGAAAACCTAAACTTAAAATTAAGTGGAGTATGACGTCGAATATTTCTTAGGAATATGTTCAAAGGCGCCACTACATTTTTTTTTCGAGCTCTGTTCAGATTAAATCAAAGAGAAAAAGACGAATTCCTTCCATTCCTCCAGAAGCGAACCATCTCCCAAATAAACCACTGTCCAATAGCAAGGCTAAGACCCCAAGGGTGCTGTGCTGATGAGAGATTAATAAAATTACTTTTAGTATGTTGAGCCTCGAATATCTTGATAACTCGAGATAATATTTGGCTTCAACTTTGATAAGTTAAATTTTTGGGGGAATCCCTCAATAATGTACGATTTTAAAACGTTTCTTTTTAATAGCGGCTTGTACTATGCAATTAGGCAGTGAAGCAGTTCAAAACGTATTTTGAAAACTTAAAGAAAATAAATCTTACAAAAAGTGGAGGGTGGTGCACTGAAAAAATCTGTCCATCTATTTATCTATCTGTAACATGAAATAAATACATATGCTCGTTTACAAAACAAATACGCACATGCATTTGTTTTTTGCGTCGAGTTATCGATGTTTGACTGTACTACTACCTAATTAATTTACAGAAAGAGGCTTTTAAATGATTGATCGTAGTTTTAATCCCACCAAAAACATTTTCATGTAAAAATGTTGCCAAGACGAGTCTACATAGCTTACCCTGTGAAAAAGTTATCAGATCTCATGTAGAGCCAAGATTCTTAATCTATGCGCCCTTACTTTACCAAGCCTAACTTCACATACTCTACATTTTAGTCAAAACGTGTGACTTGGCCGTTTTATTTCACACACGATGAACGAATGCCTATGAAATCTTCGTAACGGTAGCAAAACGGCTAAGTATCAGGTTTTGACTAAAATGTAGAGTATGTGAAGTTAGGCTTGGTAAAGTAAGGGCGCATAGATCAAGAATCTTGGCTCTACATGAGATCTGACCACTTTTTCATAGATTTTGATTAAGGTGTAGTGTAGAGCTTGTATGTTTAGAGCGTGTATCTTTAGAGCTTGGCTTTATACGAGATCTGATAACTTTTTCACACGGTAAGCTATGTAGACTCGTCTTGGCAACATTTTTACATAAAAATGTTTTTGGTGGAATTTCATTTATTTTGGTAAGTTGGTTAATGGACTTTTTTGAGTAATTTGGACCAGTAACTAAAGTAACAAATAATACGAACGAATTATAGAATTATTACGACGATACGATACGACTACGAAATAACGAATATGAAATGCAAATATTTTCTAACAATCGATCATCATTCGCAGTAGAAAAATGTCGATAGCGCATTTCAAAATACAGTCAGCGCCATCTAGTGACGTCGGCTAATTTCACCGTCACTATTATACCGTGTTTAAACTTTCACCCTATTTTTAAGAATTAGGGGATGATTTTCAAAAATATATGACGTTCATATTTTTTTATTTGTTATAAGTATTTTATTATTTTTTTGATTAAGTAGTTACTGCAAATGTAGTGCAAGTCTCATACAAATTTCCACCTCCTATTCCAAGGGGATAGGTTAGGTTTGGTTTTTAATTTTTTTTGTTGCCTTTGTAGTAATATTAGCTTACATACCAAATTTCAGCGTTCTAGGAATTCAGGAAGTACCTTAAGAATTTTTGATGATCAGTGAGTGAATCAGTGACGAAATCCGGGGTTTTTAGACATTATTAAAATCTAAAGTATAATAGCTACGACATTCAAACTTTGTAAGTTTAATGATTGTACTGGTGTTATTATATGTTGAAATTTTTAACTATTTAGCATCATCCAAACCAAAGTTATGAGAGTTCAAAAAAACGACGAAACGTTTCGAGAAAAGGTAGGTAGTGCCCTTGCGCTCCGCTTGGCTCGTCTTGGCGGGGGCACTCCCATGCCCCCAGATTTGGCAATGGATACCATTATAAGACTCCACAACTCCTCTTTCTTGTTAGAAGTAAACATCGCTTGACGTTATTAAACTTGCTTGCCTCAGTTTGGCCGGGGTGATTTGTGATAATTAAACGAGGACTAACTGTGATTTTCTTCTGGTAGTTTGGATTTCGTGATTAAGAGCTTAATGACTTTTACTCTAACGAAGAACAAGTGGTTTCGAAACATTTTTGTTTTTATGATAATGTTGGGGGCTTTTCAGAAGTTGCTCTTTGATTGATCCCGGAATCTGAAACAGCGATTTGCGTATTTTGAATTGAATTTGCGACACTTCCCATTTAGTTTGCCGTTTGCGGGATTCGCTTTCTTGTTTTTTTTTCTTCTTATTTTTCCCATTTTGCGTTCGAAAAATAAATTTTAACAAACTTAATCAGCGGGGAAGCGCGTTGTAGACTGTGCCGTTCCGTCCGGGTCCAAATTTGATTCTCTCTCTCATCGACAACGACGCCGACGATGACTATGGCGATGGCGCCTCGCCGACCGACCAACACGACGTGTCGCGACGCGTCGCGTCGTCGTCGTCGCCGTCGTCGGTCTATCGCCGCCGTTCAATCCAATTTTCACGGCAAATTGTTCATAACGGAAGTTCATATCCGGAGCCGTACGTACCATGTACATTGACGGTAGCTGGGGTGCCGCCATCGAGTTCGAGGCGCGAAGATGAGGCGGTAATTCCCGTATCCGGCCCGGGATGGATAAATTGACGCCGCGATATTTCGCCCTCTACTACCCAAGCCAACATTCGTAATAGCGTTCAATCGAAATGATGGTAGAGGCCTCCGGCTTTGCGTGGCGGGCGCGACGGCACTCCTCTCGCTTCTATTAATCGTATGTGAAATTTTCGGCCATAATTGGTCCCAGTAATTTGTCATTATCGAATGTGATACGTTTAGAATACAAATGCCGGAGGATATTTAAGGGGTTTGAACGGTTCTAAATCGAAAGAGACATTTCTTTAAAATACGTTGATCGCCTGTGACTCTTGGCGAAACATATTATTTATAATTACAGTTACAACGAAATCGAAGGGACCACTCATATTTGGCCGTAACAACCGATAAGTACTCGTAACAACCGGTGATGTTATAATATATGTAGCATTCACCTTTGATTTTGGTCAATATAACCGGTATGTTGTTCTAAACGATGTCGTCATAAGCGGTTTTAACTGTAGTAGTAAAAGGACACCTGGAGAAGTTTCATAAAATTTTGTATTGAGACATGTACAGTATCTATATGTACCTATGCTCCTGATGGTGCATTCACAATTAATGAAAATTTTTGTGAATCTTTTTTACCACTAGTTACATTTTTTGACATACAACTTGGTCTCATTTGTTTACGGAACATATAGTGGTTAGGGTGAGATGGGGTAATTGTAAACAGGCTCTTTATTTCGGACTCTTGATTATTCCAACTAATGGGAATTATAGACTGTGATGTTTGACTTTTGACGGTTGGATGCTTTAGCAGAGGCAGATTGTCGCAGTATTTTATGTTAAACAGTGAAAATATTTCTATATAATATATAACTTTTGGGGTAATTGTGAACATCGCTTTATAAATATAATTTTCATTGGAATTCACATTTGAAAGCGAATTGTTCACTTTTGCCCCATTAAAAACCTTTATAAAGCCAGTACAAACAAGATGATTGTTCACATTTACCCCTAAGTTTTCGACTGCGTTAATAAGTGAAGGGGTAATTGTAAACATAAGTTGTTTTGCAAAAAAAAAACCGAATTTGCATATTTAACAACAGAAATTCACTTAAAACCAAACAAGGACCTAAATTAATCATATAGTCGCCTAAATTTAAACTTCACCTAAGATACATCGCGTTTCAAAAGTTAAACTTCCAAAATCGTTCACAATTACCCCACCTGACCCTATAGATAAAGGCAATTTAATACTTATTTTACCAATAAATAATGTTATATACTTAATTAGTACTTTAAGTACTTAATGTTCGGCTGTTTCAAAAATTAACAACAAATAATCAAGAGAAATATACATCTCCATCTCGTACTACTTACGATTTTTCTTCTTATTAATAGGATGCATCTTCTGTTACTAATTTAATTTTTTTGTCATGTTAGAATAATATATTAACATCCTTAGATTACTTGACACTTTTAATGATCATTGTCGGTAACTGAAGTTATAGTTTAAAGCATTTTAACTCCCTTCCTTATAAATACAATTTTCTTGATGTTGTCGATTGCAATTTTTCCAACAGAAAGAAAAGAAATTTGTCAAATATGATTTTAAAAACTTGTCAAAACAAATGAACAGGAATACTTGTATAAATGTGAAAGGATTCGTAGAATTTTCCTGAATTACTTATTTTTTTGTTTCAACCTTGGTTTCGAGTTAAAGGGAATAGGGATAGGCTGGTCGCTTTAAAGGAAAAACCCTTGATATTTCCATTCGCTTTAGAAGGATGCGTTTAGAAAAACAAAAATATTTCATCCCTTGTTTCCATTTTTTATAAAGACTAACATCACAGTTTAATTCAAAATCCTTAGCATAATTCAAGCAAACTTAAAGTTGAGGGTGATTAAAAACAAAGTTTATTTGTTATTATACACCATTAGGAACATGATCAGTTATTTTTACTTCCTGAATTCTCGATTACGCTGAACTGTAAAAAAGTTTCCTGAAATTACTGGTGCACACTTATTTTTTGTTAAATTTGATTAAACATCTGTAAAACAGCGAAAAGAAATACAATTTTTATATATTATTTATATAAGTATATTTTTAGAAATCTATTATTGATTGGTTACTTTGTTTTCGAAATATTGAATTAATTAGTTTACGTCGGTACCATTAAGCAAATAACGTAACGTAATACACTTGTTTGTTTGGTGGTCTAGTGCCCCTGTCGGTTCTAGAATAGCGAAAACATTATCCGAAAACTGCTACACGTATCCTTGAAAGTACATTTATTAATAATTAATAAGCTTTACAAAAAAGTTACTCTAACGTGATGTCTTCTGTAACTTTGTCGGTCCTCACACCATGCAGGTTTCGTCGACAACGAACCAGTCGAAAAACGGTTACGATGTCGCGAAACCCGAAATATGTGAGGAGTTCGCCAACTTCCAGGCCAGGACGAAAATCCTTCGTGACCCAAACTTTCCTCGACTTTGTATTTTACTCTGTACTACATAAATAGCTGAAAATGAGAAGGATTAGTAAGGTGATAAACAAATTATTATGTGTTTGAGATGTTCCATTTGAAGAAGCCACCGGGTGGCGATACAATTATTGTAAATATTTTATCACAAAAGTATGTAACTGAAAATTGTGTTTGCTGTAGTGTGTTGTTAATTTAATAGATATATAGAGTTATTAGAAGTTAAAGCCTCGTCAATTTGCTTTCAATAATTTTAGATTTCTGTCTTCCAAATCTTCAAAAATCAAAATTTATTTATGTATGTAAAAGCAAAAGTAACTATTCAAAATATTCTCTTGTAAACTTCTGATTAAACGTAGCTGTTTTTCAAATTGGTTCGATAGTTCGATATATGTATAGTCAAGATTTTAAGCATATGAGCACCTAATCCTTGATATCGCCTTAATTGTAAGGAAATTAAAAAATTAATTTCACATCCATCTCATTTCCTCATCGTTCTCCATTTAGTTTCTTATATTGTTATCTTATTTCCGGTACGAAAATAAAAAGTTTTGTAGTATTAGTTGTTGTATTTGAAACCCCGCCCCCTGCTGTTAATCGTAAACTGTTCAATAAAATTATAGTGTCGTTCTTCTTGTCAGCATCGGATATTGGTGAGTGACTCGGAGCTGATTAAAAGCATTTTAACTACCTCTACCTGAATGTATGTACATAGGTACATTCTATGTCATGCTCGGTTAGAAATGTGTACGTAAATGTATGTATATATATACAAATACAATGTAAATAATGTAATGCTGTCTAAACGTATAGAAACAAAGACACCGTTTCCGTGTTAGGTTTGAAACAATGGACAAAATCTGGCGGAACGTCGATAAAGACCATTGTGTACCTGTTTCCTTTCTGTATGAATACTGAATTGAATAGTATCATCATACATACAAGTGAGTGTAACTAACTAACTGGTAGAGAACGAAGAGACGGCTCCAGAAAGGTGCCTCTGATTGTATATACAATATGTATGTATGTTGTTGCTCTCCCTGTTAAATATTCTCATAGTCAGCCTTATCTATCGTTAACATTATAAGTTCGTATGAGCGTAATGTCTCGCCGAATGTCTCCGTTTTCTGATGATTTCAAGGAAAATTATATGCCCCGAATTATTATGCAGTTCTGCGATGCTGCTGAAATATTGCAGATACTCAAAGGCGTTTCGGCTCGAAATGGTCTGGAGGAAAAAATATGGCCCTTCGAGCTGGATGTATCCGTTACCGGTAACGAGTAGTTCCTTGGTTTTCCAACGGTCTGTTTTATCAATTAATTTTTGGAATATGCAGAAAATCTTTAATAATGTAATCTACTCTATGCACAAAACAGTAAACAAATCAGTTTATTTGTAGTTTTGTGATTTGTCGATGTTTTTTTAAATTTAGACTGTAACTTTCTGTTTCCGTTAATAAGATCAATTCTGTTCTGTCCCCCTGCTGTTGGGTGTCGCGAGGACATTTTATGAAACTTTTACAATTATGAAAAAAGAGAACTTTTCTTTATTTTATTCCGAAATCAGAATTGCGTTATGAAAGTCGAAATTATTAAGTTAGTTGGCTGCGAATTGAGAGCGATTATGCCCGAGCTGCTGGCAGTTTCGCCCCTAAAGATCTGGCCAAGCGCGAATTTTCCCCCGATCCTCAGCCGAATCTAATGAATATTTATTAAAGCAAATTGATTTGGAGGCCCTAACCGGAGCTACAGTACTCATTACCGAATTAATGTGGAGCAAGCACCTTTATGCAAATTATTTACTTTAAGCGGGAGGCGCAGATTTATTTTCGTATGAAAAAGAAAAATGGAGTTCAAATTTTACCCCGAGATGACGTCTAACACCCTTATATTTTTTAACGCACAAACATTTTGTAATGAATACGTTAAATTCTGACTAAAATTATTCGTAGGTATTGAAAACGAAGGGGAGAATGTTTTGAACTGAAACAGCTCCAGGGAGGGAATTATAAAATACCGGTCCGATGAGGGTTTCCTTAAGAATGGGGATAATATCATGTTGATCACGTATATAAAATTTTTGCAGTTTTCATCTATGTTATCACTTTGTCAGGATCGGAGAATGTTTTAAATTAAGACAGTCCAAGGGGAGGAGATAAGGGCTTCTTTTCTCAAAAAATAAGGTTTTGAAGTTTTCATCAGTAGTATCAGGATCTAAGAACGTTTTGAATTGAAACAGCCCAAAGGGAAGAGGATTATTAGGCGGAGGTTCATAAGGGAGATTTTCTTAAGAATTAGAAAATTTTAAATCGATCATGCATATAAAATTTTGAATGAATTTAGTTGTTTTAGGACATGTAGATTTTTGCAAACAGGGTTGTAATTTTTTTTAAATTAAAGCAACCCTAAGGGGTGGGAATTATTACATGAAAATTCATAGGGAAGCTTTCTTAAAAACGAGGAAAATACCAGGAAGACGACGAGTATAAAACTTTTGAATTTCATGATTTTAAGACATAAAGTTTTAATTTCTGTTGTTAGAATCGGTGATTGTTTTGAGTTAAATTAGCCCTAAGGGGATGAAATTATTATGTGAAGATCGATAGGGGAGTAAAAACGAAGAAAATACCAGGAAGAGGACGAGTACAAAACTTTTAAAGATATAAAGTTTTCTTCCCCCGTAAGGGGAGGAGATTATTATATGAGTATTAATAAGGCTTTTAAGGGAAATGTCAGCTTGAAAACTATAAAAAAAATCCGAATTTAGTTATCTTTGGACATGTAAGGTTTTGAAGTCTCCATCAATACCATTAGGATCAAAAAAGGGTTTTAATAAAAAACAGCCCCCAAGGGACGCAGATTATTAGATGGAGTTTTACAAGGGTGGTTTCCTTAAAAATGCTAGAATATGACTCACGCGTTTAAATTGTTGTATTTTGGTAATTTAAAGACAAGAAGATTTCTGAACTTTACATTTCTGTTATCACGATCAGAGAATCATTGGAATTGAAACAGCTCTAAAGTTGGGGGGGGGGGATTTTTTAGATGATCTATAAGGGTGTGTTCCATAAAAATGAAGATTTATTATTAATTATTTTAAGATATGAATATTTTTAAAGTTTTTTTTCCTGTTATCAGAGTTTGAATTGAAACAGCCCCAGGGGGATTGATTGGTTAGATGAATATCAACAATGAGGGAATATCAGCTTGTGTAAAAATTTTTGAATTTTAGAACGTAGTTTTAGGAGCTTTAATCATTATTATCGAAATCGTTGTACTCATATGGGCTGAGTAGTTTAATTTACAAAAACTGTTAATATGGTGTTCAAAATGAAAAACTATGGCAAATGGGGCGACTTAAATTTACAGTTCAGCTTCTGGTTGCTACTTTTGTCAGATTGGGATTAGTTTAACGTAGGTACGGTACACCTACACAGCTTCATTCTGTTGGTATGAGATAGTTTTGGATGTTCGCTGTGGCCCGATTTCTGGTAAATAACAACACGAAATAATCCGTTTAAACTGTGATCCTTCTGTCGTGTTCCTTTTTCTTTTTCGAACCGTTGACGGTAATAATCTTTTAATAAGTAAAATCCCGACGCGGTGCTTGCTCAGTAACTAATTTAAAACCGCCAGAGCTTATAAGCTGTCCGTCGCTTAGCCATAATCAGATATTTGGCTAGCCCGTGGCATACAAACGTAATTATCCCGGCTCTCCAACTCCTTCCTTCTCCAACCTTCGTCAACTCTTATTACGGTCCGTTATATTACATTAGAACGCTGCGGTTTGCACGATTTGCTCAATGAATTTAAATTCGGGACATCATAACATTCCTGAAACTTACATATACGGGGTGACTTAAGCAACTATCCACTCATTTCTAATTAACACAACAACAGAAATCTAAATCTAAATACATATATAAAATGCTAATGTTCGTACGTAAAGACAGGGTTTTCTCTATCTCTACCTACTCCAATCAACTTCCTGTTGGGGTGGTAAATACCCCTTGGTCTCCAGGTGGGAGTAAGGGAGTTTGGTCGCGGTGGGTGGAAGTGGGTGGTTGTAGGTGGCAGAAAGGTGAAAAGAAATATTTCTGTCCTTTTTTAAGTCATAAGGACTTCCGGAAAGATCTCACAATTTCTGAAATGATCTAAAAAATTCTAAAATGAGCGCAAACTGTTATTATCGACTTAGAATGTTCGAGAAAGTTCTAAAAATTTCTTGAATGATCCAGAAAGTTTCAAAAGGGTACATCTACGTTTCAAAGTGATGTACATCTAAATATTTTAGAGTGTTCTGGTACCTACTAGGAATTTCGATGTTTGATGATATATAAATCAACATTCAGTGACTTTTTGTCAGTTAAATTGTGTTTGCAGTCGAGTGAAGATCAATTGGAAACAAGAGCGAACAGTGACCAAAAAAATTTAAGTGATTTTGACAAATAAAAAACAACAGACTATTTGAATGTTCTAGAGTGTTCTAATACTAGAAATTTCGATGTCTGATGGTATATAAGCCGAAATTCAGTGCCTTTTCGTCAGTGTTATCATCGTAACAATTAAGAGATTAATTTAATGATTTGGCAATGTTCAAGAATGTTTCAGAGTGTTAAAAAAAGTTATAAAATGTTTTGAATCATTATGGGATGTTCTGGATAGTTTTTAATTCGCGAATATTGTAGAATGTTCGGTCAAACGTGTAATATATTCTTACCCGGGCAACGCCGGGTATTGCTGCTAGTTTAAAATAATTTATAACTAGGTTTGTGTGTTAAAAAGATTGAGGAAAATTCTGAAACAGGGTGTAGCACAGAATTCTAAATTTTGTGAGAGATCACTCATGTTTTGAAACCAAAAACAGTAGTAAACTCATAGATATTTTCTAAAATGAATAGCTTAAAATTAAGAAGCTCTTTAAGAGCGAGGATTTCGGTAGGTGCCCTTCTCAGGGCGAATCCGGCATTATCCAGTCGCAACGGGCGATTGGGTGTCTTTTAAAGATTTCATTTCCTCCACGAAAACAAAAAAAATTCAAACCGCTTTCATTTGCATTGATTTATAGGGTTTTGTTAGTAAAAGTTTAATATATTTTAATAAAAGATCATTGATTTTAATATGCACTGGGTATATTTAATATGTACAAATAAAAGACAATATTTTTGATTTGAAATTGTCACAGTAGCTTTCGAAATCGATTCCAAACTTTTCGATGGTACCGTACGTCGTTCTATGTTATTGCTAATACCAAATGATTGATTGCATATTTGACTTTTTGATTACAGGGCGCAGTTTGTTACTTGAGAAGCAGATTCCAATTTCAAATCTAATCAAACTGAAATGTGGAAAGGATGGAACTTCTACCTATTGGTATGTTATTCTGTTATTTTCAATGTATCTACTTGTTGTACCTATAGGTACTTATGTACATAATCATCTACATATGGTCGTATTTACGATCTATGTCCTGGTATTGTTTAAAAGGGTTGAGAGAATCCAATTATAAATCTGATTTTTAAATTTTTAATGAGAGAACTAAACATTTTTAATAAACTACATACATAGGTATAGTAAATTTAATAATTTAATTTAAAAAGTAAGTTGCTAAATTTTAACCGTTACGTATATTTGAGTTTAATTATTTTTTCCCGGTTTCTTATATTCAGTATAAGGATACATACTTAGTAGTATCTTTAGAATGGATTTAATAATGCGAGTCGTCGATGTATAAGGGAATGATAAGCTGTTTGAGGAATGTTATTCGAAAACTTTCCGGGAATGAGATTAACGAAGAAAAATGGCCGAAGTAGCTCTCCCGAAAGCTCCCTGTTCAAACTGATTAGTCTCTCGTTTGATGCTTTCTGGGGCCGTTTCGTAGGCTTCGTGCTTTCCCAAAAATTTGCTAGAGTAAACGTTTTAAAAGACAACCGGGGAAAGAATCCAGGTTAATGTAATCCTGCGGTTTTTTTCGGGTAATTCTCATCCCGCGTCTATTGAAAAAACTGAAGGGTGAACGTTTCCGAATTGATGGTGGCATTTATAAAACATCGCGCAGCTAAATTAACAAATATATCACTTTGTCTGAATAAATTTAACTTATCTATGTATACCTAAGCTTACATTTTTCGTAATATTTATTTGTATTAGGTGCAGTCTTTTAAAAATAGGACACAATTGTTCATTTGTTGCCTCTTAATTAAGTATCTACGTAAACCAATTACCTATCTACTGAAAAGTTTCGATGTCGCTTTGGAATTGAAAACGTTATCCGTCTCTTTGTCTTAGCAGTCCCCTTATTAATTTTCCCTGTTCCTCTGCGAATGGTCCTTGCTGAATTTTAAATTGCTCAGAACAGCTTAAAGGTTTTTCTCGCCCTGTCACCGCTCTCGTTCCACTATAATGTACTTAACAAAAGTTTTGAGTACTTTTGGTCCATTACAAGAAGAAATTTTTTATACGCGCGCTGCTTTATTCATGTTCCGTTAAAAATGAAGTTTTTGATGTGGTAGTTTATTATTTACAGGGTTCGTTTATGATATTTTTATTCAAGATCGTTTACTACGTCACTCCGTGACACTGTCTTAAAAACATTTTGAAAATTGGTGATTTAATGTTGATTTTGAGTATCTATTATTAAAATTTTCATGTTTTTTTTTGTTAAAAAATTAAATATATAGGGGATTGTTTTGTGTGTTTATTGATTCCAAAGCGTTTGGTCTGAACGATAGAGTGGATGTAGTATAATGATTGGTAAAATACAAGAAGTGACAATCTATCGTACTTAATTTATTTGAGGATGGCTTATTTGTTGTCAAAACGATTATTGCATTTCTAAATATTTTGCGGACAATTTTGGTTTTAGTTTCTATATAATTCCTTTCGATTTATTAATGGGAAATCATCTAATAGGTTTCTAGTAAAATAAAATAATAATGATCGTAAAATTGTTCATGATTTGTGTTAAATGCTAAAGTTTGTTTTGACGATGATAATGAAAGGGTAGTTTTTGTGAAAATACGTCATGGCCGTTACGGTAACGGATCGGAAAATGCGGCAGATACCAAAGTGAAGAAGGTGCAGCGAACGACGTAATGAATTTATGATAGGTTTAATCCGCGAGCTTCAGCGTCGCTAATGAAAATATTACTGTTCACGGGTTAATATACAACTAATTACGATGGGAATTTGCAGTAAAACTAGGCGTTTATTATGTTTTAATGCGCACACGCGTTCATAATGACGTTTATTAATTTAAAGATCAGGAATGAAGTGCCATCTTCAAACTTTCTCATCCAAATAACTAACAATATCATTTGATAAAATATTTCTGCATGGACTTATGGGAATGTTTATTCATCGTGTATGTTGGGTGTTTTTATTTTAATTTGAACCCCATTTATTTCCTCCGTTTTTCTTGTGATATTTGGGGCTCTCCCTCTCCTCCTCAAAGAAAAAACTGAATTATTATATATGAAAAGTTGAGCTCACTTAATTAATGGATTTGCCCCTTTTCGTGTCATTATTACTATTCACTCGTATAAACAAACAACATTAACTGGTCAAACTGAAAAGCTGAATTTAAGATCCCAAAACAAGGAAAAATGCTGGAAAATGCGTTGTTGGGTTACTAACACCCCTCCAACAATGTGTGTCAAATGTGGAAATAGAATTATTAAATTGGTGCAAATTTTGTAGCAACAGGAATACTTCCAAAAGACTATTTTAATAATCTGCTATTATCACGAAAGTTGAAATTAACACCCCATGTTTTATATAAAAAATAACAGAAATAAACGTTTCAATTTTTCTGACATCTACTGTATGTTCTGTGGGAGTATGTGAGAGGACGTAAAGTAATTCGAAGAAAAAGTCTTTTTATATGAAGTGCCCTAATGAGGATCGAAAAATATACTTTTGGTGGCGTTTATTGATAAATGTTTCTGAAATTGTAAGTACCTCCACTAAAAGAAAACGACTAACCAATCTATTTCCATAAAAATAAAATAATGGACTAATTAGGGTAAAAGAATTTTTCGCAAACGTTTCAAAAATATGATAAGGGCTTATTATTGTAGATTTAATAGTTCTTGAAAAATTTATAATATACACATAAAGAAAAATAAAAATTACGTGATTGATGACATGAAGCGATGAAGCAGGTTAAAAAGACCTAAAAGTTCGTACATATATAGGTTAAATTTTCCTTTTACTATTTTTAGAATAGTAATAATATATTTAGGAGAGCCTATCAGTTCTTGTATTAAATTTATCATTTCTGTTTAAAATGGACTATTTTTCATGTCTACAACTGTACCTACCTAATAAGAATATACCAGTACCTACGTAGGCGGTGTTTACGTCAGTTTTCTTCTGCTCGTACCATTCCGTTTCCCCTCTCCAGGCATTTCGTTTCCTTCCATCAGGTTTTCGCTCGATCTTATCGATTAGTAAGTGTTCTAGTGTTGTATAAATTGCCTACCTCGGACGAGTTTTCGTTATAGGTTATACGTAATAAAAATGGACAACTTAATATTGTTGTTTTGTGACTTTTGCAACGAAATTTCTTTATTCTTTGTGGACATGGCAGTTCTACGAGTACTTACCCACTTTTATGGATTTAATTCAATACAGGCGGGTAAGTCATATTAAATTTGATTATCCTTGCATGTTCTTGTCAATCGATATTTATTTACGCATTGAGTTAAGACAAATGTAATTGTTGGAATATTTAGGTGTGAAATTTGGTTTGATTGTAGATTTTAATTTGTTATTGTGATAACAGTTTGTTTGGAGAAAGACGTTAAATACTTACATTAAACCAATAAAAAAATACGTGTTTTTTAATAAACATTTTGACGATATTGTTTTGGCTTTTATGGGACGATCAAAATAGAGAAAAAACGAATTATACCTAGTAGATAAAGGTAACTTACGTATGCAATATTTTTTGCAGTGTCTAGGGGTGGAAATTTACCTCTTGCTATGTCCTTATAAGTTGTTGTCTTATCTAGGTACTTAGGGCAGCCATATTTTCTGCTAATAAGCCGTTTTAAGATCATATTCGTATAACTCAGGTGCAATAAAAATCACTTATAATGCATACCTACCTACGTACGTATATTTCAGTAAATTTTGCAGCTTGAGGATTAAATTATATTTCTCGAGGTACCTTATTAGTCCTTGATTATCATTAATATTTTAGGTAGTGATCAAAAATTTTTGAAGCTAATGTCTTTTTTCCATCTATGTTATGAATGATTTACTTAATAATTCTTCGGATTTTTTAGATAGTAGAAACATCATAATATTAATTAAATAATTAGGTGCTTAAAGGGGTATATCTAAACCAACATTTAAAATATTTCCTGATGTTTACCTGTTATACATTAAAGCCAATTCAGAAAACACTTATTCTGATTTAAACCTTATTAAATCAGATAATTAAAAACATAATAATTAATAAATGCCCTAAAAAATAGCCACGGACCACCACGACCTTTCGTAAGAGTTATGTTCTTAACGTTTGATCCTTCTTTGAGTTTGATATTAAATGATATAAACAAAAATGAAAAATTAATGTCACGTCAATAACTCAACAAAAAATATCTATTTAAATAGTTGTAAGGGGCCGTTCATAAAATACGTTCGCATACAAGGGGGGAGAGGGGTCTTGCTGAGTGTGAGAAGATGTGACAAGGGGGGACAGGGAGTCTACGGCAACGTGACGTTCGCCGTTCATCAAAAAAGTTTATTGAATTTTTACAGAATCCTTGGACTTAAGATAAATAGAAATATTATTTATTTGGTCGCTACAAAAGATATTTATTAATTTTTATTTTATTATAAAAATAAAATAATTATTTTTGACAATCAAAATTTGTGTATAATCAATCAAAATTTATCATGTTCAGGGGGGGGGGTTAGTTTTTGTGATATTTACAGGGGGATCACAGAAAGTGTGACACAGCGTGACAACCGGAGGAAAGGGGGTTAAAAGAAGCGTGACGTATTTTATGAACGGCCCCTAAATGTACATTTTTCTTATTTTGATAAATACATTGGTAATGACCACATGGTAGTGGAAATATGCATATATCCGTTAAATAAATATTTCTTATTGCTATTGGCGTGAAAATTATTTAAATAACTTCTTTGATTTTTACTACTATTCTCTTTTAGTCCCAATTTATTTTTGAAATTTACAAATTTTGGTAATTTCATGTTTTATAATCTCAATACAGCATCACTTAATATTTTCAGTTATACTATTTATTTGTGTACTGATTTACCTATATCTATATTTTGAAAATAGTTTTAATTGCAAGAACTGCAAGCCGATATATGTTGGCTTTTTGAAAAATTTACTTTTAACAGAGGCTAAAGTTAAATTCTCGTTTAAAAAACATTCCCGTTTTTTTATTCCTGCCCGTTCCTATTATTGCCGTTTGTCAGGGCAACTTAAGCCACGTTAGTTCCCAGTAGAAGCGATCCTTCCTGATTTATTTATTGTTCCATTGGAGACGTTTGGAAAAGTCGCCGGGCTCAAATAAAAGTTTTTCGTTACGTTTACGTACGTAGGTATTATACGTACGTAAGTATGTATGTATAGAAATATCAACGAACGAAAAGGAAAAAATTCCAAAGGGATTTATGCGGCTTTGTTCGGACTTGTGTAACAACATTGTGTCCTTTAGACTTACTCTACTTCAATTTCATTTTTTTTTATTTTATTTAATAATGTTTGGCCTGTTCAGCCACAACAAACTGGAAAAAAGTGTAATAATAACATAAAAGTTGGAATTAAAGATGTTACAAAATGACAAAACACTGAACGATATTAAAAACCCTTTTGAATTATTATACAGGGTGGTGCAAATCGCTGTAAATAATTATAATTAAGTAAGTATTTACAAAAGTTTAACAGTAAGTGGTCTTACTCTACATATTTCTTGAAATAAAACATTTTTAAGTTGTAAGCATGAATATTGAATATTTTATAATCAAAATTATACAGGCAGAAAATCTTGTATGCAGCAATATTGTTCGTATTTTCTATTATATGAAACACATTTCTAAAACGTCATTCAGACGTCGGATTTTAGTTGGGTCGCAGTGGAATATTTTCGTTAAATTCGTCCATATATTGTAAAGAATATTTCACCTCTTTATTCATGAATATAATAAAAACATGCAATATATGTATCTATTCAAGAAAACTGTAACTTTTGTCGAATATGTCTTAAAGAATTTGTTTATTTGATCAGGTTATCAATTAAAGTTATTAATTATACATTTCTACAGTTTTACATTTTAAAGAACAAATAATTAATGATTTTCAAAATAATTTTTAATCGTAATGTATACGATTAATAAAAACGTAGAGAAAGAAAGTTAGAATTGGAATATTACTGAAAAGTTTTCAAAAAATGCGATTGTGACCATGTAAAAAAATAAATATAAACTTTATCTCACCAGTGGTTGATTGTTGCTTCCATGGTTACCAAAATAGCGATTCGTTGGTATGATTTTTGCATTACCCCGCATCCGCAAGTGGCGACGGTTGTCGTCGGTATCGACGGACGGACGTTGCCAGGCGCCGCGGCGCCTCGAGAACAACTGATGTACCGAAGCACCGGTTACAAGTCCCTAAAGACTTCGGCGCCTGTCCGATTACACCCTTAGGTAGGATATCTACCCCCACCACCGTTTGAATTAAAATTTAGCCTTCTATGACAGTAGTAATAATTGGGTATTGACAGATGAGATTTCAGCTGCCGGAAACAGTTGTTTGACGCGAGAAAGAAAAAAATAAAAAAGGGATGAAACTTGTAAACTTACTGGAGCTTTACGGGGAAGTTCTTTTTGAAAATATTCCTTTAAGATTACGTTCAGTATTATTTGTTTAGAAAAGATATAAGGATGTTTAACGATGACATCATAAAAAGTTCAATGTAACTAATAAAAAAGAAAAAGGGATCACATTTATAGATACGTTGACTTTTTTTAATATTTGTTAAGGGAGTGTCAGGTGTTGTTTTCATAAAGATGTCGGAATAATTATTGATGGTATCATGTAAAGTTCATTACAATTGATAAAATTAAAAGGGGACAAACATTGGACACTTTGCAGCTTTAAGGGGAGTTCTTTTCGAAAATATTCCTTTAAGGAAGGGTTTGATGTTGTTTTCGTAAAAAAATTTAAACGTTGAATGATATTATCATGTAAAGTTAATTATCAGTTATAAGAAAAGACGACAAACCTTGAAAACACACAGAAGCTTTAAGGGGAAGTTTTTGTCGAAAATACCTCTTTAAACAAGTGTTTGGTGTTATTTTCTTTAAGATGTGCAGATAGTTGATGATCAATTTATGAAAACTGCCCTGTATTCATAACAGTAAAAGGGATAACCCTTGTAGAAGCTTAAGTAGATACGTCTTTAGAGGAGCGATTGTTATTATTTTCGTAAAGATATTGAGATGTTAAGTGATTATATCATAAAAGGTTCATTATAATTGATAAGTGAGAAAAGGGGATGTTTTTTTGTTTGGTTTATTAAAACCTTGAGGGAAAGTTAATTTTAAAAATACTCCTTTTAAGGGTATATTTAATTTATGAGAGAAAACGTTCTACATTGTAAATGTAATTTTACATTAAGTAAGTTGTGGTTGTGATGAAAAACGTACTCCTTACTTGAACTTTTGCTTAAACGAGACACGTAAAATATAAAGGGGTTAAAATGCAATCAGAAATATAATTTGAATATTTTCTAATCTCTAATATTCCACGGTCTCCTATTCCTCGTTCTAACTCTCTGTGTCGCGCGTAAAGTGACAGATTTAGAAAACTGATTTGGATTCTAAATTGTACGTCGTATGTGACGTGAGCCCGAGTGGCTTACACTTTGATCCTTTTGTTATCCTCCAAAAGCCAGGAGGATCCAGAAGTTAAAAGATTTATTTGTATGTGCCGTTTCTCACGTATGCGTATGTAGGTACGTTAGAGCAACAATCCAACGATTTGAAGGTCTTCATCTTCAGCTTTACTTGTAAAAAACAATATTTTTAATTTTTTGAGAAATTGCTTCTTTTTGCTATTATATAGGTAAAGATAACATTATTAATAACCTTTTCAATAGCTTTGAATAGAATCCTGGTCGTCCTAGAAAATAATATTAGGTAGCTACCTACCTAGTTTTTGGGGTCACGTTGTTAGTATTTTCTTCGTGAGTGGTGTGAAAATGTGTTTATCGTGGGTTATGACCCTGAGACGGTTGAATGGGTGGCGACTGCTAACCAACGAACCACCTGATCACGGGGGATGATAAACGATCGTCTTCAGTTTGCGGTGTTCGTAAATGTCGACCGATGGCGTCGCGGCGCTATCGTCGTTTGCCCTACGTACACAGTCACAACACCTCGCTCTCTATAACGTTGCACCGCTCCACTCTCCTCCACTCTCTCCACGGCAAAGATCTCCAGGTCTAATGAGCGACCACCCGGTGCGGTGCGAGTTCGTGTAAGCGTTCTAATGGCATCCTTAATCGTCACGATACGACAACAAAAGCTCGATCGCAATGGTACAGACAGACAGACGTAATAATACGAATGAGTTGCTACTTAGTCGCGCTTGAACAATAATTTATTGTTAATGGTAAACTTGATCCGGGAAAGAGTTTCACGGTTTACTCGACTCAGGATAAATTTCAAAAAGTTTTTCGTCTTCTTCGCTTATATTTTTAATCCTGGACCAATCCTTGCGTTTCCAGAAGGTTATACAAATTCAAATCTTCCTCTGCACCCTATTACTCCTGTTTTTGCTTCTAATAAGACTCAAAGTAGCTTTTAATACCGCCCCATCTCATCTTCTAGTAACTTACTTCAATTGTGCCCTGCCGAAAAGAGCAATCGCGATATTACTGACATGACGTGACGTATTCTTGGTTTAAGTAAAGTCACCATTTGACATACGCGACATATTCGAGCCACGTGATGGCAAAAACAAAATAATTCTACTATACATTATATTATTTTAAAACAAGACAGGTATATATTTATCTCCCATCTCATAAATCTTACAAATTTGGGTGGTTTCCTTATTCCACATAATTTTAATAAAGAACACCGGTTATGGAATGTCATAATTTCAGTACAATATTGCAATTTTGATGTAGTTTATTAGGTATGCACCGTCACGGCGAGCGTCTGTGCTTTCCCCGTTTCAAGTACTTATCTCTGGTGGTGTAGTGGTGGTTGGTGGTTGGGGGTGTCTATGTATTTGTTTCTTTTACGGGAATTTCTCGTTACGTTACGGCTTTTGATAAAGTACTATCTCAGAAATTCTCATTAGAAATAAAAGCAGTGTGTCGCTGGCTCTCGTTAAAACCAAGTCTCCCTTGAGTTCAATTTCCGCCTATGAGACCACCTCCAATGCACCTTAACAGCTCAGCTGCAACGCCCGAATTGGAAATTGGTCAGGTGGAGTTAGGGCGCAGAGAAATACCAAGAATTGACTTCTAAAAATTTAGGTTTATACTTGTAGTGTATTAAAGTTTTTGATAATTCCGGTAAACATGTACGTATGTAACTTCAGCTGTTACTGAAGTATGGAAACTGTTTTTAAACTTTGTTGAAGGAATAGTGCAACACGTTTTCGCGAATAAAGTTTGAAAAATTGCAAATGCCAAAGCATTACCTTTACACTTGAGGAAATCGGGCGTCTCTAACTGATTGGAAATGAGAAGTGCATTTTTAGTTAATGCACTTGAATGAATATAACATCTCGGAAACAACTTTTAGTGATAAATTTACTACTGTTATTTATACGGTTTACTTTTTTTCGACAAGATTTTCTGTTCCTCTTCTTTTCCATTTTATTTATTAGATAGATAGGCATTTACGTATCTTCAGAAAATAAGGCGAAACTCACAGTTTGTAGAGAAGAGGGGAGGAATTTTTTAAAGAGAATTTCCTAAACTTACTTTTATTAATTTACATTTTCTTTAATATTTAAAATTAAATATAAGGGTAAAAGGGTTCTAAAATTAATTTTTGAAGACAGTTTTTATCTCATTGTGAATTTATTAGTTCATAATTTGCTGTTGTTTCCATGTAGTTGATACAAGGACTGGGGGTTCCTTTTCATTATAAATTCATTGAACTGTCAGTAATATCGCTTAAGAATGGAATCTACCACCAGATGCTGGTTTTGAACCCTACACACACATCCCTTGTTATCAATATATATATAAATCCCTTAGCGGTTTCTTTGATTGTGAAAGGGTTGTGTGTATGTGGAAAGAGAGGACGAGGGTGGGATTCGAAAGGTTATTTATTTTTGTTGACCCACGAAGGTGCAGAATACTGAGACATTCCTGCCCTATAGGAAACTATGAATTTATATGTGCAGGGTGTTTCATAAGGAATGGAATACTTAGACAATTCATATATTTTTTTTGTATTATTTGATGATACTTGCAGGTATCAATTTTTTGATAGTAGTGTGAAAGTTCAAATCTTTAAATTTTTTTCCGTTCGTTTCAAGAATGTTGCTACTATATCTTTTCATTTTCTCCAGCCTGAAATATTTTTTTTTCTGTCAATAACTTAACGTTCATGCCTAAACTTTTCATGTACTTTATTTCTTTATGGATCACCCTGTATATGTGGTTCGGTAACGTCCGCAATTTTCCAATCGGTTGTGTGTATCGCCCCAGAATATCTTCATAGCGACGATGAGGCGATGGCGACGTGTCACACGATCATCGCCGCTCGGGCGATCACAGGCCCCAGGATCCGCGAAGGACTCTTTGTACCGCAAATTGTGTAATGCCATTTTATAGATGAACTGCCAAACCGAAGGTTGCCCTTCCGTAGCGTAACACGACATTAGCATATGCCGGGGGTGCAGAAAGGGGGTCATGCAGGAAGGACCCCGATACTATATCGCGGACGTATTATGATTAAACGCCATCCGACTGGCAAATTCTTTGATAATGCGCAGAAATGACAGATAGAACCTTGTTGCTCCTGAACCAATGTGCACAAATGCAAACATTATCCCTTAAAACAACAATCGACATCCCCATATTTTCGGTAATTTTTGTTAGGCATCTATTCTCACGTAAAATTAATGAATGAGGTTTAGTAACACTTTATTGTTGATGAAGCTGTTGAAAAATAATATAATATGGTAGTTTAACAATAAAATAACGGAAAAACAATGATTATCTTATTCTCGTATTCTTATGACGGAGATATTGATATTAATTGACCTATTTCAATCTTGCCTCAAGAAATCTCAATCGATCTCAAATATTGCAAGTATCAACATTTTAAATGCACTTAATATTAAAATAAAATATAAGAAATCTTTTTTACAAGGATAACTATTGTTCACTGTGTGGCGTAACAATTATTGTGGATTTTTACAGCAAAATTTTTTACTGAAAATTCTGTTTGCTGTATTTAATTTTTTTAAATATATTAAATTGTATGAAGTTAAAGCCTCGTCCGTTTGCTTTCTGGCTTCCAAGCTATATCTAACTTTAATCTTCAATTTATTCGTGTAAAAGCAAAATAAATATTCAAAAATTCTTTTTAGCAAACCGTTTCAAGAGATGAGAAGTATACTAGATTTTGGGCAAGGATAAATTCTTTGATATGTTCATCTTAATATTATATTATACCTCATCTTCTTATTCCTGATATTGTCTTGATTTTCAAGGCAAGTCAAGACAAAATTCAATTTAATTCTTGAAATATGCCTGATTCTAAGCCATTTAGTTAGTTCCCAATTTTGTTTTGATCAGTAACACTATTAAAATGTTGTGACTTCTGAAGGTATCTCTCTTCTTACGTTTATACTTAAAAGAAGCCAATTGGCGGTGGTTTCATTTGCAAGAATACGAGTATCTGGATGTGGGTGAATGAAAAGTTTTTCCGATGATGCAATCAGACTGAAAGGCGAACCGACCGACCCGGTAATACATCAGAGAGCGTGAAGTTGTTACTTTTCAAATAACGATTTTAATTCGCATTTCGAAGAAGTCGATAATCCTTATATATATATCTGGGATCATTTTACCTAGAACTCGTAGTATAAAGCGATTTTTTGAAGAGGACACGACGAACGAACGAGTAGGCAATAAGCGAACGACAACAGTTAGTACGTATACGTATGAAAAAGGTGGATGAAAGCCACCCTTACATTGCTTCTTACTACCCTGCTCCTACATGTATGTAGGTACCTGTACGATTTCCTCGTAGGTGAAAGCTAAAACCTGCTTACGGCTTCGCGGATGGAACGAACGAACGAACCAACGGAGCATCTGCAGGATAAGGGAAAATGTATCTCGCTCAATCCTCTTTCGAAATAATGATTCTGAATCTTACGTACGTGTAAGTGCCCTGTTCGCTGCCTTGCTTTTCCTTGTCCTGTGCCGCAGTGGTTGCACCATTCGGCGCGGGGGCCAGTTGCGGCCAACTTACTTCTCAATATGAAGCCGGGAAGCACTACTAGTATAAAAGCTTGCCATTTTCGTTCGCTAGATTCTGGGCACGCCACGTAATTACGTTGGTGCCGAGTCTTATGCAGTATAACTAGCTTTTATCGAAAAATGACCAGCGCTTATGGATGAACGAAGAGACTAGATTTGCCGATGCACAGGCGACACCAGGGTTACAACCGGAGGGAAAATTCATTTCTTAAAAGATTTCCCGTTCTACCTGTATATATACCTGTACATTTTCAATATCCAACTCAATTACATGGTTCATATTATCTAACGATTAATTATATAAGTGATGAGTCTTAAAGTCTATGGAATTTTTTGAAATCTTCAGAACTTATAAGTCGATCTTCTGTAACTCGAATCACTATGTGACGCAAAAAACACTTCGAGAAACTACCTCACTGCTTAATTGCACAGTACGCTATTTAAAAGGGACGTCAAAATCGTACATCATTAAGGGATTCCCTCAGAAAATTTGACTTATCAAAGTTGGCGCCAAATATTCTGCTCTACTAAGCCGAAATAGATAAACTTTTTAAGTTTTTTGTATGCCATTCGATGGCTATAACAGTTCGAATCTAATGGTTTATGCCAAAAAGTGCTATCAAATTTGAAACATTAAAAAAGTGGTTTTTTTATATCTCAATTATTCTTTAAATTTCCTTAAATTACTAAAAGCAGTACCTATCTGTAGTTCTGAAGTCTTTCTATTTAATCAGAATAGATATCTCACAAAATAGGTATAATATTACAATTCATAGATAATTTGGATACTCCAATAATATCTATGGTCAAAAATATGTAATAACATCTGTAAAAATATTTGTTTTCGAAGGTGCAAAAGAACAATTTATAAAGAGCCAATTTTCTCAAAATTTACTACGATTGAGATAGCACTTTTAGGCTTACTTAGGGCAGTATTATCTTCGAGTTGTCAAGATAGAATTCAAGTAAAAGTTACATGTATTTCTCATAACTGATGCTACCGCCAACCGATTTACAATAGTTCCATTTATCAAATATTAGACATATGGACGTGTCAGTTATCGAAGTTTGACTGTACCTATGTGTCCATTAATGGAAATTAGTTTATATGCTCATTTGACTTGGACGTATGTATCTATCACGTTAAAATGGAAATTGAATTCAACCAGTGGTCGGTTTTACAAAAATCTCGATGATCCCCGGATCGTTTTCAGTAAACCTCTTACACCATCTGCAGGTCATTCAAAATACATATTTATTTATTTAAATTCTATAGATCGCTGTCGGAATCTTTTTGGCTACATAAATACTTTCAGAAATATCATTAAATATCTATTGTACCGATTTTTGTGATTATAACAAAAAAATCAAATTAAATCAATCAAACTGTAAAACTTAAAGATAATCCAACAATATTATATGGGTTTGTAATGATCGGATGTAAAGCAAGTTTGTAGTGTCAGTGAGGTGATTATTCGGTATAAACATTGCTCATCGGTAAACGAGTACCCTACCTACGTTATACTATAATTTCATAATCGTTCAGACTAGGGGAAGGGTAAAACTAAATGAAGTATGAACAAATGCTCCAGCCACCGTTAACTGACTGCTTCAAAGTTATTCATATCCGTTAGGTATTGGGTGGTAGCTACTTCAAAACGGAATTTAGGTAAACGATAAAAACAAATTAGTGACGAGCTCGTAAGTGAGTTGAAACGGATTTTTAAATCTCAGCTGCTTTAGTGTTAGATGGTTTTAGGTACCTACGTGTTTTTAAATTCTGGCTGATGTGCTACTTTCTGACAAATAAAAAAAAATCTAGGCCTAACAACTTCATATTTTTTTAATGCACTGTGTTGTTTTAGCTAATAAAATGTAAAGAATTACCCACATAAATAATTTTTTAAATCAATTGCAATAACTGGGCATTAATTAGCAGAAGATTTCATGGTAAATATGTGTTTGTCATTATTGCTTTAAAAATCGTTCCAATAGGCGTGATATATTTTTATGTGTAACACAATTTATGTGACGTTTTGATAAACAAAAGAACGTAGCTATTGATAGTACATAATAAAAGTAAACGAGGCCGAAACGTCGTATTAAATATATATGCAGTTTATTGTTTCTTAAATTTTTGATGGAATCTTTTCAATTTAATTCAATTCAATTGTGAGTTCTTAGTTTTTTCGCCTAATTTAATTAAAATCTAGAACAAAGCATCTATACATGTATTTAATAAGTAAAATAAAAATATTTTGTGCAAGGATCTTATTCTCATTGAAATATATCCACAATGACAATAGAGTGTTCAAACATTTAGTTGGTGGGCTGAATTTTTGATAAACTTCAATGTGAAAACATTAATATAATAATTTTAATTTGTTGTCAATTCCTTACAACTGCTTATCAATTAAAATACTTTAATAAAAAACATCACCAATTTTTCAGAGCAAATTTTCTCGCGTTTCCTCTCTTGATAGCGGTCTAAAAGTAATTACGTAATAATTTTAAATTAGGGAATAAAAAATTCTTTAGCTAATTTTATTAAGTACTCACCTAGGCATCTCTATGACAAAATTGGCTTGATTATCAGGCACGTAAATGAAAATTTGACCCGTTTGATCCTCAACAGTCGAGAAATGACCGGAATACACGATACATTACATACCTACTACTAACTATAGTAGTACGTTACGTTGACGATGTAACCGCATACAATTGACTGACACAGATTCAGGACTCATCCGAATAGCAGATGTAATCAAGTTAATTTGAATCGCATTCTGATGTGCTCATATGAATGACAGACAAGCCCGGGTAGTTCACGCGTGTCTCCTGTCCCGCACCCTTTTTCCTTCCTGTTGTTAGCACTCCGCTTTGCATCATGCTGCTATACCATACATATCTACGTATATTTGACGTTGTCGAGAGTATTAATTTGTTGTCATTCGTTTCGAGAACCGCACAAGGATATTATATACTCACACACGAACCTACACGTATACGTATATGTCGTATGGTAATTGTGATAATGCTAAATGTTCGTTTGATGACAATTGTACGACCAATTCGATATTTATTGATCGGATGGTCAACCGGGAATTATTGCCGGAGCATCTCTGCTCTGTGGTATGTTGTTATTATTGATCAATTACGATATGATTGATGATGTACTCAAATCTATTAGGAGATCAAAATCCACTCTCAATATTGATAGGTATATAAGCATGTGGAAGAGTTCCTCAATGACCATTATCTATTGTCAAAACTACTGTAAATTACATTTGAGTTGGACTATCTGAGAGTATTTATAAAATAAATTGAGGGGATGCCCTTGAGTGGAGATTCATAGGTTATTTCTAGACTTTATTACTAATTCTTCCATCAGGGGTTGTCAGTCACAGTTAAATAAAAATATCAGCTAGTGTGTTGCAAGATGGTATTCTGGGTACATAAATCCTTCTGAAATATGCCAGGAATCTTTTAATTTCCATTACGTGCAAATTAATTTAGGGAGATGGGACTGCAATCTGCAACCCTTGACATGATAGGTAAATGCGTGTACATGTAAAAAGTTGTACCTATGTATGTATGAGAAGAGGTAGCGTTTGATTTTACATTTTCGCATGGCACGAGAGCGTATAATTTGATAAGTAATTACAAAAGACTAACAGTTAATTAACTAACAGGCGACAGAGGCCATCAGCCGTGGCCAGAGCCACTAAAGAAGAGGGCACATAGTGTGTGTCTGGATCTCTACTCTCGCCCCGTTGTAATGTCATCCACTGTTATGCAGCGCATTCGCCGAATAACCTAATTAAGCATCCTAATGTACTGTGTGTGCGCCGCTGATAACGAAGTTTCCAATAAATTCGCCGCACAATCAACAATTAATTGCATCAGCAACAACGCAAACGCTGATAATCAATCCAATTATGTTGCCGAAAAGTCGACAGAGGTAAAAAACTCTTGTGTACTACACCTGCAAGATGCATTCGCTTCACTTTGAGACTCATGCCACTGTCATTAAATTTGTTAAGGATATGGTACTACTAAGAGTCATTTCACATTGTCAGGTTCCGGAGCCGAATATAAATATCTGTTCTCAATCAAGACCCATTTTGTGTGAAAACAAAGTCGAACTTTGATGACTCGAAACACCATGTGACGCAAAGAACTTTGAGGTGTTGAGACACAGTACAAATCATCTACCAAATGTCAATTGAAAATAGAAATCAAAATAACAAAATAGCTCTTGGAAATATTGATTGATAAGTAAGAATCGATTGAAATGTTGATGTTAACAATTCTATATTTTATTTCAAAAACATTTAACAACTGAACTTTTTAACTTTTTTTGTAAGATTTAATTTTTGGTCAAAAGACAAAGTTTTATAAGCACATTTTGGTGACAAATAATTGAAGAAACTGAACCGTATCGCTATCAAAAAGAGACAATAATATTTTGCGTGTATTATCAAGGGATTCCCCCAAAAAATTCGACTTATTGAAGTTGGTGCCAAATATTATCTTCGAATTATAAAGATAGTGGAGTAATTTAATATTTGGAGTTATCAGAAGTGAAATGCCCATCATTTTCCATCTTATATTTAACATCAATCTGCAAAAATAAAAATTTATTCACGTAAAAGCAAAAGTAACTATCCAAAAATCTCTCATAGCAAACTATAGATAAAACGTATGAATTTTTTATGTATTTAAATCAGTTTTGACAAGATACATTTGTATATTGTATCTCATATGAGTATCGTGTCTTGATTTTCAAGACGATAAACTCTTCTCCCTTGTAGCAACCCTATCTGAAGTTCCCACTATATGAAAAAGGGTTGTATAGGTATTAAAGGTACATTTTTATAATATCGGTATTGTTCTTGTGGTTTAATCATTTTGAATGAACTTGTTGATGCGAGCGGGGTCAGTTTTAAATCATGGTCAGATTCGAATGTTGTTGGTTAAAACAGATACACTGACTGGTTGGCTGGCAACGAGCTGCTCATAGATCAGCGACGAAACACAATTGGAGGTGCACTGGACCGGAGTTTTGTACATAATATAACATCGCAGCTACTCTACATACAAGTGTACCTAAATGTTGATAGATACACGTATATATACCAGTACACGTACATACCTATGGGCTGCCTCGTGCCTGCCTGTTATGTTGACGAAGAGAAGAGGGAGTTTGTTTTTCTATTTTTGTTTAGTAAAAAGTTGGCGTTTCCGTTAAAAGCCTTCCTCTCCATACATACATATGTACATGGGTCACTACTATTTCATTGCGAATGTCAGATAGGCCGTTGGGTAATTGGTTGGTGGCGATGCTTCACTGCATTGGGACATTACCTACCAAATAAACTATTGAACGAAAACGTGTTTCAAAAAAGCCACTCGATTCTCTTACTGCGGTCCAGTGAACACTCAAATTAACACTCTGATTTCAATTAGAAGATTTTCCTATACGACCAATTCAATTCAGTCCAGGGATTGATATTTTTTTTTGTTTTTATTTACTTTAAAGCTAACGTTACGTATCTACGTTGGAAAAGTAAGGATAGCGATATCTGATTCTGTCAGGTATTAGAGAAAAACTGTTTATGCAAAACAATAGACAAATCATTTTTATTTTAAGGAGTATCTACTTAATATTTACAAAATATACCTATAGCTAACTAACTAACTTATAATTACAAAATAGATAATGTATGAGAATATAATGATGACATTATTGTGTGGTACTCAATGGCCTTTGCTGGGTTCGTACGCGTATTTCCAAATGTCAACTAGACAAACGGACGAATGGAACCGGTAAGAACATTTTGAGGGGTAGTGCTATATGTCCGCTTATAACCCACTTAGGAATGCCGTAATAATCGTATCTCTCGTCCGAGCCGCCCTTGTAACTAAAAGTTTCATTAATCCAAATTGCTACGTTCGCAATTATTAGGAACATCATTAGCTCTCGTCCCGGTTTAGTTTTTCGCAATTCTCTGTCATTTGAACATCTCCTCAAACCGTCAATTATAAGGGGCGTTTGTATCAACACCTGAGTTATCTAAATTATAAACACAGAAGAATATAAAACTGTTTAAAGGCTGTCTTTGACCACTTACTTCAATAAATAATGATATGGAGTACAAGACATTTCCATAGTATATCATGGGATATATACTTAAAAGAAAATAAACAAAGAATGCTGGTAAACATATAAACAATAAAATGTCGTCCAAAAGGCTCAGTCCGTGGGGGTTGATGTCCAATTTTCGTATTTTTTCGTATGCCAGAACTGACACAATTAGCATCACTAGCCCTATTAAAGCCTCTGTACCAGTATTGATTTGTTTCGCGGTATTAACTAAAGACCTAAAGTAAAGTAAACAAAAAAATAATATGTTGAGTAGCTTGAAAAAGTTGCTTTGTGCTTACTCATTATTCAGAACAACGAAAAATAGTATGACACTGTTTACGCTGACTATAAATGCAATTATTCCAAAAAAGAGGCCTTTGCTTGAAGAGTGACAGTCCAAATGGATAACTATGTTGCTCTCTTCGCCTTCTGCCAAGTAATTGTGGCATTCTTGGGTAGCTTCTTCGTCCGACGAAGACTGAAAACGTTTACAATCGGCGACGTTCATGTATACCATCATGAGAACACCGACTATTTGGTTAGGAAGGAACGAAAAGAAAAATAGATAAAAACTAATATTGGTAATTACTAGACGTTTTACAGAATCTCATGAGCTTTTGCCTTGGTGTGCACAGAGAGGGACGTAATTTTAACCAAATTCCCGGGCATTTTACATTTCAAGAGATTCTGTAATGCCTCTAGAATGTAATATTTCTTTTGGTATATTTGATTAATTAAACTTAAAAGTGAATTTCTTACCTGCCAAAATACTAAATTCGACACTAAACGGATACAAATATGGGGACAGTGACGTATAAATATCGTTTAGTACTTCAGAATCGCACTTTGCATGAGACAACCTCGGTTGTATCTCAAAAGACTTGTTTAAAAACTCTGCAATTTTTGGAAGAATGAGGTATCTACTTTCATCTTCTGATGATGATGAATCGTCGTAATCAGCACTGTAAGATTGTTTTGCCCTTAACAAATTGACGGTTTCTTTAATTATTGTCCAAATCCAAAAGGATAAACTCGAGGCTACACAATGCATTATTCCAAACCTTGCCAGAACTGTATGACGATTTATTATTATCTGCATATCATATAATTGTGTTAATTTAAATACTGTTGTAAATGAATGAGAAGATGTTCTCTTACGTTTGCATATTTGAATATAAAAAATAGCAGTATCATTGAATAACAGGCATATATGATGTCCATGATCAATGTTGCAACACTTCCGCAGTCAAAATAATCATCACCACCGTCAGAAATGTATATAAATTGGTATACTAATATTACGACACCGTGTATTAGATGGCCAAGACAAAACGCTAAAATTAAAAAAGAACATTAAAATTAAGCCCCCGAGAAATTAAAAAAAAAACATCTGCAGCCAAAGCAGTACCTAACATTTTTTATATTTTTTTGTAATTGTTTACCTGTAGCTCCTATTTTTAAATACAGAAGTTCTGAATGCCGCCCCTTCACAAAACAATAATTATGAGGTAGTGGCTTCGTATTAATTTGATTTTCGGGCAAAGGCACCGTAAAATGCAGTGCTCCCTCGGGATATTCTTGCAGCTGTACCTCGTCAATTTCTTCCTTTTTTAACTCGTCTATGTATTTATTTTTCCGATTATTATATATCCTAATGTCTATTATAAGAAATACTAAATAAGCAGCTGCAACTAGGATAAGGTAGAACGTTAAAATCTTAAAAAAGAAAAGGAGTTTATTGGTGGTTAGAAATTGATTTGATATTAATATTTTTTTGAATGTTAATATTGTACCTACCTCGTAAAGTGGAGACATGTCTTGAAACACGTCGTGAATGTAGACTATTGAAGATATGACCACGATCAACAAACCGTAGGCACAACTCAGTACCAAAGACAAAGCACCCCTAAAAAAATATTAAATTAAGAAAAAATTGTGTTGTTAGTAGATATTATAAAAGTATTATGACAATGAAAGCCTTTTTGTGGTAGTTTTCGCCACTTCTTTTAACGAACTTAGGTATAAAAAAGGAACTATAAATTGTCTCAATTTTTTTATTGATCAAAGAAATAATTTAATTGATTTCATGCAAATTTTTAATTTTATTTGCATAAGCTTTTAGATATTTTTTTACCTCAGTAACAATTGTGTTACTTTGTGTACGTGTACCAATTATCTAAATTTTGCAAATTAATTGGACATGTGTATGAGATCGAACATGAAAAGTCACGGCTCCATAATTGGCCATTATTATTGTTTGTTGTACCTAGTCCATCAGCATTCAACGATGAGTTCATTGTTTGGTGAAATTTTTATATTACACATTACGTTAACGAATTGAGTCGAGATTAAAATTAAATTAATTTGACACACTAAATAAATAATGCAGTAAATTATACACTGTTTAATGTAAATACATTATTATATTCAATCGGTGATCACTGATTTTATATTTTCGTATATTTCGATTTAAATATATAATATAACGTTTGGTTAATTATTCTATACATTTAATTCGTTCGTTCTACTGCCGGGAATAATAACAATACCTAGTAATAAATAAAGTCTTCTTACCTAAAAAATTGACCTTTTTCTTTCGGGGTAGATGCTTGATAAGTGCTGGAATATTCTGATCCCAGTCTTTTTGTTGTTTGGCTTGATATTACTGACAATTCTCTTTCAAATGACGAGGCAGGCCGAATGCGGCAAAAACTGTCAGGTTGATCCACTATAAAATAATTCTAGTGAATAAATAATCAATTAAACTAAATAACAGACGCACTCGAAGCAATATTCGCATAGATATTTAGCCAAAACAGACGCACTAATCTTAACGGTCTCTTAGTATTTCGTTATTTATTTTTATTGTTAATAAAGTGCTGAACAGGATCTTTCAATACCTTTCCAGGCAGTTGTTTTGAAATAAAAATGAAGCTTATATTCGTAGCAGTTTTAGAGTCGTTGGGAAATTAGACATTCCGTTTTAATTGACTTGTTATAAAATTGACTTTCAAACTTTATTTCCTCCTCCGTGCTAATGACGAGCGAGAAATTCATCTAAGTTTCTTCACTGTTTTCGAAAAGAAGTGAAAGGGGGAAAAAGGGAGAGGCAGGGTGACGTACGCCGCCTCTAAATTAATTATTAGAAAAAAACGAACTAACTTGCCGAAGAAACTTACTGAAGGTATCGTTGGTAGCGGTGGAATGGGAGAAGATGTTTTCAGGGTTTGTTGCGGACCTGTGAAGTCCTGGCGGTAGGACGACTTGCAAAAGTACGCTTCCGTTTCTCGTCAACACCTGGAAATAAAATGGTACAAAAACTACAGACGAATATTACGTTTAAAGGGGTAAAATCTTCAACTTAAAATTACCAAAAGTGTTATTTATTATCTGAAGTATTTGTGCAGGTTTAAAATGCCGCCGGTATCGATCGCTTACAATAGTACCTACAGTAGAAATTATTGATTATCATAAATTTGTCACGAGTATAATTTTGGAGCTTTTTTTCTTTGTTAAAGTTATTTTGGTTTCGTTTTTTTTTTAATACATGTACTAACTTTTTGTTGTCTTTTTGTCTGCTTCGTGTTTCTTTAGGTAGCTTTATTAAAGAGAATCTATTTTAAGTTGAACGGTGAAATATTTAGACGGAAATACGTACTTTCATTGTTCGGTGTGTAGTACAATGGCTTCGTTAGCGGGTGTGTGTAATGAGCATTTATTCATACAAAATGTTCATGTAGAAATTTTATTTGGAATTTTAAAACCGAGTGTTGTTAGCAACGTTTTTGCTCTGCTCGACGCGGCGGCTCGGATTTTCTTCCCTCTCGTATGAAAAGGGAGGTGTATGTAGTAATAAAAATACTGTATTTATTTTGAATCGCTACATAATTAATATGATAAAAATTATTGAAATGTATCCTTGGTAGTTCAGAATAAATCTGATTTACAGTTACAAACGGTGTATGATAAATTTAAAATATTAGTTTAACTTAATTTTATTTTGTTGAGCATCGTTCTTTTTCTTTCTTATTTTTATATAGGTACAGTCACTTCGATTCAAAATCAAAATTTTTGATGTCGAACCTAATTACATAGTTAGCATTAGTCGTGAGAAATGTGTGTAATTTTTACTTGATAATGACTGGAACTCTCCAACTTCCATTACTCGAATCGAATTTCTTGATAACTCGAATATAATATTTGGTGATAACTTCGATAAGTCGAATTTTCTAATAATGTACGATGTTAAAGTCTCTTTTTAATAGCGGTATTAAGCAGTCAGCCGTTTCAGTTTCTACGATTATTATTTGTAGTCAAAACGTACTTTAAAAGCTTCATCTTTTGACAAAAAATAAATCTTATAAAAAAAGTGGAAAGTGGTGCATCTATATCTATCCATGTATTTGTAACATTCATATAATAATTCAATAACCCGAAGTCTCAATATTCCTTTATCGAGTTATCGAAGTTCGACTGTGTTTCCTTTTTGAATAATTCAGTGAAAATTTAAGCTTGCAAAATTATTTCCTCCTCTCATCCAACACTATCCAAGTGGAGTTAATTTTGATATCTACTCAATTGAATTTTATCGATTGATGGTGAAGAAGAAATTTTCTATATTTAGACGTAAAAGGGCAATTATCTTATTTTCTCTGTGTGTGGTCGAAAAGTGCTCGTCGTAAGTAAGAAAATCTTAACGCTACTCACAATCGAAAAGCAAAATTGCATACTCTCGTGTACTAAAGACTGAAGAATGATCGATTGATTGATTGACTGAAATGCTTCAGTTCGAGTGGCGATCCGCTTTTCGCACGTTTCTATAGATAGTTAGTGGTAGAATATTGGCAAACAGTGCCGACAGCAAAGCACCTACGTAGCAAACGAATCTCCTTCATAGAAACGACGTCGACGACGCCGAGCACCGGGACGTTGTTTCGTCCATAACACGTTCTCTGTTTTGTTTTCTTTCATGTCGAACGCCCCGGAATCTTTTATTTTCCGAATAAAATTTTGTTAAGTTTCCAAGCACTATCGTCTACGTCTCTAAGTGATATTAAAACTATCGAACGGAACAATTCAAAGAATAGCTTGTAATGTTGATTTGTATAAAGGGGTGCTTGAAACGATAAATTTTAAACTAATGAAAATGTACGTTTGTAAAGAGGTAGTAAAGCTTATTGTAAATGTTGTTAATGATGAAAATCAAGTATTAGACCATCTGCATAATTACTTTATTGCTTCATAATTATGCCAACTAGTACCTACTAAGGATGGCTTCATCATAACTATCCTGACCAAGATTAAACACCATGGAACAAAACGTTGGCTTAAGTACCTATAAAGCAATAAAATAGTTTTCACCTTTTGATTTAAATAATATTTGATTTTCCTCAGGGGAAGAACTATGATTATGATACATTTGTCAAACATATCAATCAAATAAATAATATAAGAAATCAACATGTCTGTCAATTAATTTAACAAAAAAAAATTGTTGCTAATGTAAAATATAATTTAAATTCTCATTTGAGTTGTTTGGTTCTTTTATCGGTTTACTATTTGAGATTTTATTGACTAGGTAGGTGAACACCGAAAAAATTAGATGTTGTAAATTGTTTAAAGCTAACTGAATTACCTTGTCGTGTTTTCGGTGAAATTGCGTTAATGTTTTATTCTTTAATCCAAAATCATCATTAGATTACTTAAACATGCATCAGAATCATGATTTCATGATTGATTTATTGTTTTTGGTGATGGATTTAGTAAATAATCGTTTGAAATAAAAATGAACGTCGCAAAATGAATCACAGGATAATTAATTTATTCTGTTTGTAACTTTGTACTATATAGCAGATTTTTGTGTAAAAACTTTTGTTTCAAAAGTACACCCTAGAAACCGGATAGTTGCAGTTTGATGACATGATGATTTAGAAAGTGTAACTGTGAATAGCGTATTGTAATTTTTAAATTTGTTTACCTTTTTTTTTGCTGATGCATTATGTATCGTAATATCGTTTGGCCCGTTCACTGATTGTGAGTAAACCTTTGAAAGAGCGCGATTTGACATGACCGAATGGGGTCTCGAGGGTGTTGATGGACAGGAATTGGTAGCAGGTTTGCTCCTCTGGTACAATTTATTCGTTTCGTTGTTTGCTTTGTTTTCAGCCAGATCACCGTCAAATTGAAAGTTCTTCCTGAGTGTAACCTGAAAAATTGTTTTACTGCACGATTTTTTCAAAACAAACAAATAAATAAACCATTTTGGAAAATTTCAAATGCTTCCTTTTTCTTAGGTGATTAGGTTTATTTAGGTTTGCAACTCTCGCAGAAGAAACTATTGGCTTTCAGGAGTTTTACTGATTGAATTGTTGAAATAATAAAAGTCCTGTTAAATTAGGGGGTGCAATATGTAAGAATGCACCTAGTTATGACTCGAAAACGAAGCAAAATGCGGAGAAAGTCGATCAGAACTTTTTTGTTGAGCATTTCAAAATTTCTTTATTCAAGAATTTCTCAAAAATCAAATGCAAATAATTGATTTTTGTGCTTCTAATTTATTTATTAGTAAGGTTTCTCTTTATAGAAAAAAGAGTATATTTAATTGCCTTTAAAATGAGGTGTCGAAATTTTTGTGGGGATAAAAACTGACTAAAATACAGCTTTTCAAACTTAGCTACCTATCTGTTACAATTTTTAATATGTTTACATTGTCGTCATTGTAATTGTTGTTTTTTTCAATTTATTTTACTTACCCCTGGCGAATCAAACATATTATCATCCCCCACGTCATAATTAACGTTATTATTAGGACTATTTACACTGTTCACGTTATCATTCTCGTTAGTTGGGTTGGGTTCGTCTTCTTTATTTTCGGGTGGCATTGTTTCTAAACGTTTATCAACAACTTACTGATGGCGGAATTGCGAAAGTTCAACGGTAAAGTTCACAGTAAATTTTAGACCACGCCTTCATTGATGTTCAGTAGACGTGGAAATTGATAATGTGTCAAGATGAAAAATCACCGGCTACAGGAAGATTAACGGGGATTATCCTGTCACATTACTGTCATCTTATCCTGACGACTTAAACAATTCCATTTAAGTCTTAAAATAATTTTGATAAGATAACGAGAGAACGGTAGCTTGGATGTAATCTCTTTGTAATTGTAAAGAAAATAAATGATATTAGGAACAAGCGCCTGTTTGTAGTGTTTATGGCTTATGAAGTACGGAACTTGGAAAAGTAAAGGAGATTTATTAGTTTTAGTACACATAAAATGTAATTATTGAATTGTTTACAGTAATTTACATAACATCTACTTTTTTAAGGTTCCTTTCTCATTTTATTTGTGATTCAGCATTTCCATTTTAAATATTGAAGGGGCTTCCGCAGTTCCGGTTGATATGTACGTTTCCAACGATATTCGATCTTTGTAATAGTTCTTGTTCAGCAGCCCTTGTCTCTTAAGATATTCCGGCAAAACTGACACATCCTTTTCTATTAGCCATTGACAGAACGTAGAAACTGATCTGCAAAAAATCTTTTTGTAGGAAATAGTGTTTTGTATTTTTTATCCATATGAAGTTTAAAATTTTTAAAAATAATACCACTTTACAAAAAAATTAATTTTTCGTTGACTTACTTATAACTTTGTTGAGTAATGTACTTAATTAAACCAATATAATAGACAAATTTCAAATCTTAAGGAAGTTACTAAACTATTTTTGGCATTTGACCTGCAACGTGCGCAGCTCATCCGTGCAATCGGATTCATACCTACTTGAATAAAAAAAAATCCCATTCGTTATTTCACCCCATTAATAGTAGGTACGTATGTTATTCACTGTAAGCTAGCCTTTGTTCCAGCAACTTAGTTTGTTCTAACCCAGGGATTGTCAGATATGGATATTTCTCATTCATCCACTTCTCGAATTCTCTGACAGACCTAAAGAACACAATTTTTAGGAATTATTATAATTTGATATTTAACATTGTAGACTCGCTTTCAGTTGATGTGCATTTCAAAACATTACGTCATCAAAAATGATTTGAGATTAAAGTATGACAACCGTTTGCACGGATTATGAAAATTGATAAACCAGGAAATTGCGATTTAAAAGTGTAATACCTAAGCTGAGTGATGCCCTCCCAGACTATGGTCATGTCGGCTAATTTGGGAGGAACATGTTTACACACAAACCACTTGTTGTACAAGTCTTCTGTGTTTGGTTTACGTCTCATTTGAATCGGCAATGTGGTATTGAATGCCCTTTGTTTTGGTGGTAGTTTCGACATCCTTATATCTTCCCTAATATTCCTTAGTAAGGTGTTTCTTTCCGATACCTAAAAGATTTTTTTTTTTAATATTAAAGCTACTCGTACTCTTACTTGATGGAAATTTGTCATAAATTTAAATTAATTAAAAAAAATAACGAATTACAATTTTTTAGACGTTCATGAAACCTTTTAAGCAATAGCAGAATTTCCTTGATGATACAAAAGTTTCCTTCAGAGGAGATAGAAAATCTGGGAAAATTTATTTTGGGTTAGGAAACTTTAAAATTTTTGGCTGATGTCAACTCCTGTATTTGAGAGTACGGACAAGGGTAGGAAAATGTGTTTCCCTCTAAGGGAAATCAATAACTTCGCAGTTGACTCGGAAAATTCGTGGTAGATGTCAGTATCACCTGCACTAGGAAAAATTCTACGTTCAAGTTTAAAAATTACCCTGATGTCAGTCATAAATATTTTATAGAAAGTGGAGTTGCATTAAAAATACCTCAGGTCAAAAATTTTCCAAAATTTTTTCTAATTACTTACAAGTATTTATATTTAAGGTCAATGAATACATAGTTCTGTGAGAGGATACTTACTCCGATATTTTTGGTGGCTTTAGCTACTGATTGGGTAACACTTGGCATCTCTTTCAATCTAACTTGCAAAGAACTGGCCGCATGACCAATTTCAAAACTGAATTGAAACATATACAAAAGGGTTGGTACATCTAAATGTATCATTTCAGTGCCACCCTCTTTTTCAAGCCAATCGATGAATTCAGTTGCTATCTAAAAATATTTTCATTAATTGTTATTTGTTATCGTTATCAAACGTTTGCAAATAACAATTTCCATTGTTTGTCATTTTTAATGGATTTTGGTTTATTTCCTTTATATACGTAATTATTAGGTTTCTGATTGTACCTGATTTACTAAAAATTTCGCCTTCTGTGCTAAATTCATTTCTTCAAGAGATAAGGGCGGTAAAATTCTCCAAACTGCTGCTCGTTCTTCTTTACGTTTAAAGAAGTTTACATAAGGATTTTCTTCACCTATCACTCTAAAAAACTTTTTGTCATTACCCTTATTTTAATCTTTTGTGATTTTCTTACTCGTGCCTGTCATCAATATCCTTACTTTGCGGAGCATGCAATTTGCAGGGTAAACTGGACACTGTTTCTTCCCAAGATTCGACTTTCGATACATCCTCAGTTTGTAGTGTATCCCGTTTATCTGCTTTATGCCTCTCAATTTCCTCTTCTTCTTCTTCGTGTTGTTCTTCTTTCAACATATACTCGTCTGACTCTTCCTCTTCCACTTCTTCTACCTCTTTTTGTGTTTCACTCTGAACGATAAACTGGCCTACCACGAAGCTGGTACAACTTTCACCCTTATCGAAGTGTTTTACTCCTTCTGAGGAATAGAGGCTTTCGGTACTTTGTTGTATATAATATTTTTTGGCTTCATTTTTGAGATCTGATTTCGATTCCACAATATCCAGTATTCTTTCCAGCAGCTTTTTTGGATATATTTGGGATATTACTTCAGGACGTCTTTCGGGAGGCTTAAAAATATTTATTTATTGTTCGTTATTTAAGTAAACTGTATAATAAGTATTCTGTTGCTTACTATTTTGAGTTTTTCTTCTATTATTTGAAATATTCGTTTCCACCATTTTTGTGCTTCAGGGTTCATACGTTCATATTTACTTCTTGTGACTGATCTGGTGCACATAGTTGGGGGTTCCCATGAATCGCTATCTACCATTTTGAAACTAACGTAGTGGTAAAAACAAAATATAATTTAAAATAATTTAGTTAATATCTAAGTGTAAGGATATTGCAGAACAGAAACAGCTAGGAAGTTTTGTCAATACTTATATTTTGACATAAGGGTGCTGTTAGCAACGAAGGTAGCTATTCACAGTGCCCTACGATTGGCATACTCTTTCAGAGCTTAGAAGCATTGTATTTTAACCACTTTCTCGAACAAGTAATTGAGAAACAATTACTTTCTGAATAGCTTTATAATTTGTATTTAAATAAGGGCTTTAAGCTTTTTCATAATAGTTTAACTTTTTCGATGTGGTGTTTCAAGCCCTTTTGGTTTAATTTAAGCCATTAAGGTGTACTCAAAGCCCATTTCACAAACGTTTCAAGCCTTTGAGTGTTTTTGAAGTCCTTTTGATTGAATTGAAGCCACTTTGGTATATTTGAAGTCCTTGTAGTGTTCTTGAAGCCCTTTCCGCAAGTGCCTAGTGCCAGAATGTAATTAATTTTCGATATCAGTGATAATTGAAAGTCTTTAGATTTTAAAATGTAATTAGGACCTCAAAGACGAATGCACTTTGAGTAAGAATGTTAGCTAAGGACTTGGATCAGTAATAAATTGATAGTATTATAAAATTTTACCAAGCGTACTACCTGTCCTTAATTAATCACTTGAGAATCATTAGGACAAAATTAAACAAATCTTAGTAAGGTTTGTTTATTTTAAATAATATCTCAAAGGGATGGTAGTAGTTTTTGCATTTTATTGTTCATACGGAATGGACACAAATTTCCTATTATGACGGTTTTAATAAAATTTATAGTAATAAAAAATTTTGTTTTAAAAATTAATATGATAATTGTCAAACACATTAAAATTATTTCTGCTTATAGTTAATGAACTAAGTTTGAAACGTTTAGTCCTATGTGAAATTATCATATTTTATTACAGTCTTGATAAAGTTTAAAAATTCATAGTTACATAATCAGTAGATGCAATTATAGGAATATGTTATGCTTGATGAATAGTTCACAAAGTACATACATATAAAAAAGAGTTAGGTACTAATTCATGGATTTTAAGACATTCAAATAGGTCATAAAAACACAAAGTTTAAGTTAAGTAATTCAAATCTTAATAAAAGTGGAATGAAGTTTGCCTATTCTTCTTCAAGTTTGTACCATTAAGATTGACGGTTAAATATTTAAAACAATTCGCTTTATCATTTGAAAGCATTGTTGTAGTAATCATTCATTCCATGGTCCTGTTCGTCCGGATGGCGTTCTGATGGAAATTAATAAATTATGGTACAGATTTCCGGAAGTAAGTAATTCCGTTTAATTCATATCCGCGTCGGCGGGGTTAGTGGGAGCGAATGGGAGAGAGTGCGGGAGCGAGAAGGATGGCGATTGTGTGGATGCAGCGAGAAAGAGCCGTAGCCCTGGTTCTCATTAGATATTCTGTCAGAGTTTGTCTATAAGCTGTACTAACATGCTCTTATTCCATCTTCGGAGAGATACCGCCATTAGAGACAATTTAAATAGAGTTCGAGGGAGTTTAAAATCTGGAATAACAAAAGATGGTGCCGCTCCTCCGTGCATTGAATGTAATAAGTGCATTTGTCCCGTCGCGTCGTCGCCCTCTTTTAGCTAGTTGTGTGGTTGCCCATTAAAGGGCCCGTCCTTATTAAATGGTAACGCGCGAATCTACATACATACATATACATTATAAAGTACGTACGTATATTTCTAATATCAAACACGAACTAGTGTACGAAGCGTAATTTATCACGATTATTATAACGCGTTGGGCTCAAGCCGTTGTTGCCCGGATCCTCCCGGATTATTTTCGTGTTCCCTAATGACGGCATTATCCTGTGAAAATGACACTAATGGTGTTGTCAGGTTAAAGTTGCGCAGAGTAGGCTGTTTAGAATGTTTAATAACCGCGGACATGTTATAACTAAATTAGACAATTTGTGGTAATCATCCCCCTTTTTTCACGTCTAAGAAATATTAACATATATACACAGGGGGTCGAAAAAAATAATAATACACCCATTTTTATTTACATTGGCATTTTTAGGATGAACTATTTATTTTACTGCACGGAGAAAACAATCATGAAAATTTTGCTAGAATTCTAGCAAACATGATTAAAAAATTTGTCAATTATATGGACATTTACTAGAAATTTCTAGTCAGTCTGTTATGACCACACCATATCTACCATATATCTACGGAATTTATTCTGGATCTCTATCAAAATTCCGAGTGAAAAATCTAAGAGTCCTGTTTTTGTTGATAGATTGTTATGGCTACCGAATGATTCAACTAATCATTTTCTGGTGTATTATATCTGTTCCGTTTGTACGAACTTACTAATCATATAATTGCAATCGTATCAAGTCTACGTTCGGTGTTGGGACTGAATTCTAGTAAAATTGACTTGATTAGAAAACATTTTTTACAGTTCTTATGACTAATTTTATTAAACTATTCTCATTCTAGTATTTTTTTATTTACGACACGATAAAATAATCGAGAGGTAGAGAAAAGAAAATTCTAATACTAATTATTAGAAATAATGAAAAATTGTTTTATACCACCAACTACATTTTATAAGAATTCTGGTATTATTTACTAGAAAAAATTTGCTTAACTCATCAAGTGATAAAATCCTGATAATTTTTCTCCGTGTGTAGCCTGAGAAATTGGCTCCTCTACTAACTTTCTTGGGCGTCACACAAATACAGATTTTGATACGTTATTTTTAACTTAATAAAAATAATTTTCTATTATAATTTTGTAAAATAAAACTTCTGTTTAAGCTTTTAGAGGTATTTGTTAGTTAAATTTTTTGAATTTTGTTACAGATTGTTAACAACTTCTATTCAGTTATTGTCAATAAAATTTTGATTGGAAGGATTCAACCAATAGAATGGTGAGTTTTAATTATTTTATCCATATATAAATTACAAAATAGAGTCAAAAGTCGATGACTCGAATGTCGATAAGTCAACTTTTTGAAAAGGCGAACTAAATTGGTTGGCAATAGCATCAACTGTTATGAGAAATACGTGTAACTTTTACTTGATAACTCGAACTCTCGAATTTCTATTTTTACTGGTATCTACTTATATCTCGATAACTCGAAAATAATATTTGGCGCCAACTTCGGAAAGTCAAATTTTCTTTGGGAATCCTTTAATAATGTACGATTGGTACAATGCAATTAAGCAATGAGGCAGTTGAGTTTCTGCGATTATGTAACATCAAAAATTACTTTAAAAACTTTGCCTTTTGACCAAAAATTAAATCTTACAAAAGTGAAAAAGTTTAGTTGTTAAATGTTTTTGAAAAAAAATATAGAATTGTTGACATCAACATTTTAATCAATCAATATTTCCAAGAGCTATTTTTGTTATTTTGATTTCTGTTTTCACTGGACATTTGGGGGATGATTTGTACTGTGGACAAGTTAATTAAAATCGGACGTACACGAAACCGAAATTGTTAAGGATTAAGAGAAGCAGACGTGTTTTGTTCCTGCCATCAGTGCAACGCAGTAGTACCACCACCACCACCACCACCACGCCAACAACCACCGGCCACGAAACAATCCTTTTCTTTCTTAATCTTACCAATACACATGTCGTTGCACTTATCGGTTCGAAATTCATTTCCCGTTGTTCTTTTAATTGAAACTATTTTATCCGAAGGCATCGTACACTTGTGTACTTTCCTGATAACTTGCAACAGTAGCAGGAGTAAGAGTAGTTAGATAGCGTGTATATAATGTACATATTACGTTAGCTACATTATGTACATACCTAATATACAGTACAACACAGCTGGCTCTTGATGCCAGTTGTTATAATCAAACCGTAATTTTGCCACTTTTACGTTATCTGTCCTATTTCTCCATTGCGCGCTCCAAGTCGTCGAATTTCTTCTCCATTAACCCACCCTCAGGTTTTCCCTTCTTTAAAGGGGGGCGGGTGGATGAGCGAACGGCGACTGCAGAAGAAAGTGAGATATGTAATAGTCGAGCCAGATAAATTGGCTATGCTTTATAATGTCGAGAGCTAGACGTATTTTTGCCGAATTCGCGACCAACAAATTGCACATTTCTCCGCAAAAGATCGTACTATATTACATGTATCACACTTGTGCAATTCAATACCCACTATACCATCCTCCATGTATATAAATTACGCTTTTTTTAAAGTAAAAACATTGAGATTGTGTTTTTAGACTTTTCTCTTTATTGTTCCTGAAAGGCCCTTTTGGTCTTGTCAACAATCAATTCTTAGTCTCAGTTTTTAAATTTTGTTTGCTCAAGTTGCTAAAGTAGGTAATAATTATTAAAAATAGAAAAAGAAATAATTACTTTAATGCAAATTTGTCATTCGAAATGGGCCATGGAGTCGAAAATCATCCCCATTGAAATCCTTCTCAGGAACACTCGTTCAATTAATTTTTTCAAATATTTCAGATGACTTTAGCCTTTGTATAATACTTTTCAAACTATTTGTTTTTCGTTCTCAATTTTTAGTTAAACATAAAAATTGTTAGACGAGTCAGATCATTTACGTAAGTTTTTATTTTTGTTTGGTTTTATTTTGTGAATTATAATATTTTTTTGCATTGTAAACATGAAGGAATCAGAACAGCATTGTGTTTTGAACTGTTCACTCGTTGTCTATTTCAAAGGAAACATTACCTAGCTGTAAACATTTATATCAATCTCTTACAAATGCAGAATTGCTGATGCGAGTAAGTGGATGGGGAGAGACGTAGAAAAAAATGAAAAATGTTTTACACTCGCAAAAAAAAGCAAATTAATGGGAAACAGACAAGAGTGATGATAAACATTCTTCAGGAACAAATAATGTTATACTAAAATACAATAACAGCGAAAAAACATTTTTCATATGATTTTGAAATCTTTGTAATATTACCAAAATTTTCGTAATAATTGAATTGGTGTTTATTTGTTTTTTTTTCTTGTACTATTCAGTATATCACAGGTTTTTAATTTGTAAAGATTAAAATTAAGGAGAATGTTTTGTTTCTTAATTTCGAAAACGCAACTTGAGATAATCTTTTCTGTCCTTGCTATTTTCTGCATTAAAATTTCTGGTTTGATTTTTACCAAAAAATTTAATTTCAACCCCTTAATACACCTATTCATAATTTCCCACAAGAATTTAAAATAATCACAAATTCATATTTTGGGCCTGTCGTATTTAACTGGCAAATTATTTTTAAATGACAATAATAATATAATATAGGAAGATAAATTAAAAAAAAAAAGAAGAAAGGAACTGGAGTAAAGAAATAAAAATATTCCGATTTTCCCCTCCTAACTTCAACTTGTATTTTCTTTTAAATGCCTAAAGGTGATTCGTCCCTGTTGCCATCAAAATGAGAAAATTCTTACGGTTTAATAAAGAAAGATAAATTGATACCAATCCTCTGTAATATTTATCACCACAATTTTTTATGTAGGTAGGTACCTATCTACTACTTATCCACTTGGGGCTTTATGCTTGTTGGGCTAATCACTTTTATTAAACGTAAGCCGATCACCATTAACAATTTTACAAAATAGTTGAAAAATTGAGAGTCTTTTTGTTATTAATTTTTTGTGAGGGATATAAATGGAGGGTGTGAAGGAAAATATGTATGTAGTACTTTACACAATCCTATTTATACCTCCACTGTCTTTCACACCCTCATCCATACCTCTTCTCTCTTTTACACTTTCAATCACCCTCACGCCCGTACCTCTCCACTCCTTCACACCCTTATCCAAATCTTTTATCTTCCACATCCTCATTCATTCCTCCACCCATTCTCACGCCCCGCCGCTATGTATTGTTCAGCCCACCCTTCCACATCTCAATTCGTACTTGTGAGTATATAAATGGTGGTTTGAAAAAATTGCATTTTATAAACTGTCTTTTACACATATCCCTCCTCCATACTTTGATGCTGTAGGGAGGGGATGGATAGTAAAAATGGTACCTTTTTCTTTGCGAAATAAATATTTAAACTATGCAGGCTTCGTCCCTTAAGTAAATAATTTGTTTATGACTTGGACTTATTTCTAAATTACTTCAGATGCGTCTTAAAATTGTATTTTAGTAGATCAAACAAAATATGTTTACTATTTTCAAGGAAAAAAAAATTATTATTTTACATAATTATGACATGATAAGTTATTCAGGAAAGAATTACTATTTTCTATTTATTTGTTTATTAATCGTAAAATCACACATAAAATGAATAATTTACGTATTGCGTGGTTAACTTCTATGAAAGCTGTTTGTTTTCTGCTAGGTTTTATTTTTTTTGTTGATTTCAAATAACTGTCTTTGACATTATAGAATAGAAGCAGGACTGGTGATTTTAAGTTTGTTTTTCTTTTCTATTTCAGGTATTTTTGATTTTCATTCTCAAAGTCTTAGAAGAGTTGTGCTAAGCCAGACATGCTGAGAAGGAAGAAAACAATGGACTGGTGAAATTGACATTGCATGGGTGAGTTTTGTTTTTCACATGACTTTTTTCTGTAATAAGAAAACCCTTTCAATATATTTTATAAATTTTTTAATCCTGTATGAAATGTTTATTTATGCTTATCTTCTCTTTGCTACAAACTTTAAAATTCACTTATTATTATTATAAATATTAATTATTACTAAAGTTTTAAAAATAAACTATATGGAAGAATTCCTTCGAATTTTTTATTTTCTTAGGTAATTTTTTCATATTTTTTCTTTTAAGAAGTTATTGAAGTTTTATATTGAACTTTCCAGCATCCACCAATTTTTGCCTATTATTTTGTTATGTACAATATACATAAGTTATACATTATAAAAATTAAATTGTTATTTAATTCATATTTAATTTCAATTAGAATTTTTATTAAGGTTATTTATGTCAACGTATATGGTCTTTATTTAAATTTCTTTTAAACCTTTATATTTCAATAATTCATAAAATTATACAGTTTTTCCTTGTAATGAAGAATTAAAATTTTATAATCGATTTTTTCCAGCATCCAGTAATTTTTGGATCTTCTTCTCAGGGTTGTTATAAACTTCGATGGAATGGTCGTGGCAATAGGGAAGAAAGAAGAATCTTCACTCAGTTCTGATGGCGCCACTAAGGGTAAGTTTTTTTACACAAGCTATAAAAATAAAAGTTAAATTGTTGTTTAATTCATAATTTAATTCAATTTGAATTTTAATTAAGTTCCTCTATGTCGACGTAGTTAGTCTTTATTTAACATTCTTTTAAACATTTATTTTTGAATAATTCATAAAATTATACATTACAATTTCCTTATAACAAAGAATTCAATTCAGGTCAATTTGATGGTTCTATCAGGGTTAGAGAGAAGGAGATTGGTATTCCACACACTTTCATTCATACCGCCACTCTCTTTCATATCTTCCTTTCTACCCCTACCCTCTCCTTTCTCTCCTCAACTTATAATTAAATTAAGTTACCATAATTATTAAAGGTTTATTAAAACAATTAATATTTTAGAGAAGCTTTTGCAAAATTTGTTTCAAAAATTAAAATAACCGAACTTCTATACCAAGTACGTCTCTTTTGTATATTTTTTTCTTTATATTGTAATTAACAATAATGAATTAATATGTATTATTTAAATTATTAACATTAGATTATAATATTTTCTTTATCACATTGGACAGTTTATTTATTTGAATGCAGATAATTTTGCTAGTTTATAAAATTATATCTAGGATATAAAACTTTATTTTTAATTTGTCTTTAATATTTTCCCCGTTGCTTCATTGTTGAACAATTTTAAATATTCATTTTTGTTAGCAACTGCAATTTTAGTCAAAAAAATTTTTTTTTTAATTTGCAGATACTTTTGGTTTTCCATCCCAGGAACGTGGAGAAGTAGTTCGATTGGTCGTGCTGTGATGAAGGATGCAATCGCCAAATTACTTCCACAACTACTGCAGGGGTGAGTTATAATTTTTCTTTTTTGGGAAATCCAACCTACCTGTCCACTATTTCAAAATACACTCTTTGTAAATTCACAATCGAATTTAAAAATTAATTAGAAAACTCTTTTAAGTGACTTCAACTACGACAATCTTTTTTTAACTTTTTTTCAGTTTTTTCGGGAATACTGTCGTAGGTATATGTCCTGTGCCTCAATATATGCTCTTGCTGCTGTTCAAAGGAATTGAAATTTACGGAAAAATTAACGAGTTATTTATTGTATTTTTACTAATTCTATAGAAAATCCCGGATCTTTTTAACTCTAAAAAATTTTTTAGGATTGTCACCCTATTTATCCTGTGCCTCAATATATTCTCTTTGAACTATTAAATAGCCTTTGAAATTTAGCGTCACATTAACGAGTTATTGTATTTTTATTTATCTGTAGGAAAAAAACTTTCGAATTTTTTTTAACTCGTAAGGTGTTTTTCAAATATTTGTGTTGTTTCCTTATTTCTGTTTTTATTTTTCAAATATATGTGTGATTTTCACTAACTTCAGACTCATTTTACAGAGATCAAAGATTTGGGGAACACCAGCTAACGTTGGCAATCATCATCAATTTCTGGACCTCTTCGAGGACATCATTCATTAGAGGAGGTCGTCTTTGCCAACATGAAATAACTGGAAGGGACTTCAACAATGGTAAACTTTTAATTTTCTTTTTTTTAGTATTTATTTTCGTATTAAATTTTAAGTAATTTTAAATTATCTTCTTTAGAACTTACATTTTGCCGTATTCAAATTTTTCGTAACAATCTATTAATTTTTTGCGTAGTTATTCGACCCGGGTCCCCCACCGGCGTCGAATAACAAAAACCTTCGACGCATAGATGCACCATTTACCAAATCTTCAAAATTTTGTCTGTAGATGCTAGAAACAAAATCTCCTTAGTAAAATGTGTTGGGGATAATTTTTCAACCCTCATTTTGAACTTGAAATTTTGTCATTTTTAATTGTCAAAGTTGAGAGTGCTGTAGCACCTTCAATTTTGAAGATCCATCTACCAAATCTTCAAAATTTTGTCTGTAGATGCTAGGAACAAAATCTACTTAGTAAAATGTGTTGGGGATAATTATCACCCTTCATTTTGAACTTGAAATTTTGTCATTTTTAATTGTCAAAGTTTAGAGTGCTGTAGCACCTTCATTTTTTAAGATCCATTTACCAAATCTTCAAAATTTTGTCTGTAGATGCTAGGAACAAAATCTACATAGTCAAATTTGTTAGGAATAATTTTTCAACCCTCATTTTGAACTTGAAATTTTGTCATTTTTAATTGTCAAAGTTTAGAGTGCTGTAGCACCTTCATTTTTTAAGATCCATTTACCAAATCTTCAAAATTTTGTCTGTAGATGCTAGGAACAAAATCTACATAGTCAAATTTGTTAGGAATAATTTTCAACCCTCATTTTGAACTTGAAATTTTGTCATTTTTAATTGTCAAAGTTTAGAGTGCTGTAGCACCTTCATTTTTTAAGATCCATTTACCAAATCTTCAAAATTTTGTCTGTAGATGCTAGGAACAAAATCTACATAGTCAAATTTGTTAGGAATAATTTTTCAACCCTCATTTTGAACTTGAAATTTTGTCATTTTTAATTGTCAAAGTTTAGAGTGCTGAAGCACCTTCAATTTTTAAGATCCATCTACCAAATCTTCAAAATTTTGTCTGTAGATGCTAGAAACAAAATCTCCTTAGTAAAATGTGTTGGGGATAATTTTTCAACCCTCATTTTGAACTTGAAATTTTGTCATTTTTAATTGTCAAAGTTTAGAGTGCTGTAGCACCTTCATTTTTTAAGATCCATTTACCAAATCTTCAAAATTTTGTCTGTAGATGCTAGGAACAAAATCTACATAGTAAAATTTGTTAGGAATAATTTTTCAACCCTCATTTTGAACTTGAAATTTTGTCATTTTTAATTGTCAAAGTTTAGAGTGCTGTAGCACCTTCATTTTTTAAGATCCATTTACCAAATCTTCAAAATTTTGTCTGTAGATGCTAGGAACAAAATCTACATAGTCAAATTTGTTAGGAATAATTTTTCAACCCTCATTTTGAACTTGAAATTTTGTCATTTTTAATTGTCAAAGTTTAGAGTGCTCTAGCACCTTCATTTTTTAAGATCCATTTACCAAATCTTCAAAATTTTGTCTGTAGATGCTAGGAACAAAATCCTTAGTCAAATATTGTTGGGGATAATTTTTCAACCCTCATTTTGAACTTGAAATTTTGTCATTTTTAATTGTCAAAGTTTAAGAGTGCTGTAGCACCTTCAATTTTAAGATCCATTACCAAATCTTCAAAATTTTGTCTGTAGATGCTAGGAACAAAATCTACATAGTAAAATTGTTAGGGATAATTATTCACCCTTCATTTTGAACTTGAAATTTTGTCATTTTTAATTGTCAAAGTTTAGAGTGCTGTTGCACCTTCATTTTTTAAGATCCATTTACCAAATCTTCAAAATTTTGTCTGTAGATGCTAGGAACAAAATCTACATAGTCAAATTTGTTAGGAATAATTTTTCAACCCTCATTTTGAACTTGAAATTTTGTCATTTTTAATTGTCAAAGTTTAGAGTGCTGTAGCACCTTCATTTTTTAAGATCCATTTACCAAATCTTCAAAATTTTGTCTGTAGATGCTAGAAACAAAATCTCCTTAGTAAAATGTGTTGGGGATAATTTTTCAACCCTCATTCTGAACTTGAAATTTTGTCATTTTTAATTGTCAAAGTTGAGAGTGCTGTAGCACCTTCAATTTTGAAGATCCATCTACCAAATCTTCAAAATTTTGTCTGTAGATGCTAGGAACAAAATCTACTTAGTAAAATGTGTTGGGGATAATTATCAATCTTCATTTTGAACTTGAAATTTTGTCATTTTTAATTGTCAAAGTTTAGAGTGCTGTAGCACCTTCATTTTTTAAGATCCATTTACCAAATCTTCAAAATTTTGTCTGTAGATGCTAGGAACAAAATCTACATAGTCAAATTTGTTAGGAATAATTTTTCAACCCTCATTTTGAACTTGAAATTTTGTCATTTTTAATTGTCAAAGTTTAGAGTGCTGTAGCACCTTCATTTTTTAAGATCCATTTACCAAATCTTCAAAATTTTGTCTGTAGATGCTAGGAACAAAATCTACATAGTCAAATTTGTTAGGAATAATTTTTCAACCCTCATTTTGAACTTGAAATTTTGTCATTTTTAATTGTCAAAGTTTAGAGTGCTGAAGCACCTTCAATTTTTAAGATCCATCTACCAAATCTTCAAAATTTTGTCTGTAGATGTTAGAAACAAAATCTACATAGTAAAATGTGTTGATGATAATTTTTCAACCCTCATTTTGAACTTGAAATTTTGTCATTTTTAATTGTCAAAGTTGAGAGTGCTGTAGCACCTTTAATTTTGAAGATCCATCTACCAAATCTTCAAAATTTTGTCTGTAGATGCTAGGAACAAAATCTACTTAGTAAAATGTGTTGGGGATAATTATCACCCCGCATTTTAAACTTGAAATTTTGTCATTTTTAATTGTCAAAGTTTAGAGTGCTGTAGCACCTTCATTTTTTAAGATTCATTTACCAAATCTTCAAAATTTTGTCTGTAGATGCTATGAACAAAATCTACATAGTCAAATTTGTTAGGAATAATTTTTCAACCCTCATTTTGAACTTGAAATTTTGTCATTTTTAATTGTCAAAGTTTAGAGTGCTGTAGCACCTTCATTTTTTAAGATCCATTTACCAAATCTTCAAAATTTTGTCTGTAGATGCTAGGAACAAAATCTACATAGTCAAATTTGTTAGGAATAATTTTTCAACCCTCATTTTGAACTTGAAATTTTGTCATTTTTAATTGTCAAAGTTTAGAGTGCTGAAGCACCTTCAATTTTTAAGATCCATCTACCAAATCTTCAAAATTTTGTCTGTAGATGCTAGAAACAAAATCTCCTTAGTAAAATGTGTTGGGGATAATTTTTCAACCCTCATTTTGAACTTGAAATTTTGTCATTTTTAATTGTCAAAGTTAAGAGTGCTGTAGCACCTTCAATTTTGAAGATCCATCTACCAAATCTTCAAAATTTTGTCTGTAGATGCTAGGAACAAAATCTACTTAGTAAAATGTGTTGGGGATAATTATCACCCTTCATTTTGAACTTGAAATTTTGTCATTTTTAATTGTCAAAGTTTAGAGTGCTGTTGCACCTTCATTTTTTAAGATCCATTTACCAAATCTTCAAAATTTTGTCTGTAGATGCTAGGAACAAAATCTACATAGTCAAATTTGTTAGGAATAATTTTTCAACCCTCATTTTGAACTTGAAATTTTGTCATTTTTAATTGTCAAAGTTTAGAGTGCTGTTGCACCTTCATTTTTTAAGATCCATTTACCAAATCTTCAAAATTTTGTCTGTAGATGCTAGAAACAAAATCTCCTTAGTAAAATGTGTTGGGGATAATTTTTCAACCCTCATTTTGAACTTGAAATTTTGTCATTTTTAATTGTCAAAGTTAAGAGTGCTGTAGCACCTTCAATTTTGAAGATCCATCTACCAAATCTTCAAAATTTTGTCTGTAGATGCTAGGAACAAAATCTACTTAGTAAAATGTGTTGGGGATAATTATCACCCTTCATTTTGAACTTGAAATTTTGTCATTTTTAATTGTCAAAGTTAAGAGTGCTGTAGCACCTTCATTTTTTAAGATCCATTTACCAAATCTTCAAAATTTTGTCTGTAGATGCTAGAAACAAAATCTCCTTAGTAAAATGTGTTGGGGATAATTTTTCAACCCTCATTTTGAACTTGAAATTTTGTCATTTTTAATTGTCAAAGTTAAGAGTGCTGTAGCACCTTCAATTTTGAAGATCCATCTACCAAATCTTCAAAATTTTGTCTGTAGATGCTAGGAACAAAATCTACTTAGTAAAATGTGTTGGGGATAATTATCACCCTTCATTTTGAACTTGAAATTTTGTCATTTTTAATTGTCAAAGTTTAGAGTGCTGTTGCACCTTCATTTTTTAAGATCCATTTACCAAATCTTCAAAATTTTGTCTGTAGATGCTAGGAACAAAATCTACATAGTCAAATTTGTTAGGAATAATTTTTCAACCCTCATTTTGAACTTGAAATTTTGTCATTTTTAATTGTCAAAGTTTAGAGTGCTGTAGCACCTTCATTTTTTAAGATCCATTTACCAAATCTTCAAAATTTTGTCTGTAGATGCTAGAAACAAAATCTCCTTAGTAAAATGTGTTGGGGATAATTTTTCAACCCTCATTCTGAACTTGAAATTTTGTCATTTTTAATTGTCAAAGTTGAGAGTGCTGTAGCACCTTCAATTTTGAAGATCCATCTACCAAATCTTCAAAATTTTGTCTGTAGATGCTAGGAACAAAATCTACTTAGTAAAATGTGTTGGGGATAATTATCAATCTTCATTTTGAACTTGAAATTTTGTCATTTTTAATTGTCAAAGTTTAGAGTGCTGTAGCACCTTCATTTTTTAAGATCCATTTACCAAATCTTCAAAATTTTGTCTGTAGATGCTAGGAACAAAATCTACATAGTCAAATTTGTTAGGAATAATTTTTCAACCCTCATTTTGAACTTGAAATTTTGTCATTTTTAATTGTCAAAGTTTAGAGTGCTGTAGCACCTTCATTTTTTAAGATCCATTTACCAAATCTTCAAAATTTTGTCTGTAGATGCTAGGAACAAAATCTACATAGTCAAATTTGTTAGGAATAATTTTTCAACCCTCATTTTGAACTTGAAATTTTGTCATTTTTAATTGTCAAAGTTTAGAGTGCTGAAGCACCTTCAATTTTTAAGATCCATCTACCAAATCTTCAAAATTTTGTCTGTAGATGTTAGAAACAAAATCTACATAGTAAAATGTGTTGATGATAATTTTTCAACCCTCATTTTGAACTTGAAATTTTGTCATTTTTAATTGTCAAAGTTGAGAGTGCTGTAGCACCTTTAATTTTGAAGATCCATCTACCAAATCTTCAAAATTTTGTCTGTAGATGCTAGGAACAAAATCTACTTAGTAAAATGTGTTGGGGATAATTATCACCCCGCATTTTAAACTTGAAATTTTGTCATTTTTAATTGTCAAAGTTTAGAGTGCTGTAGCACCTTCATTTTTTAAGATTCATTTACCAAATCTTCAAAATTTTGTCTGTAGATGCTATGAACAAAATCTACATAGTCAAATTTGTTAGGAATAATTTTTCAACCCTCATTTTGAACTTGAAATTTTGTCATTTTTAATTGTCAAAGTTTAGAGTGCTGTAGCACCTTCATTTTTTAAGATCCATTTACCAAATCTTCAAAATTTTGTCTGTAGATGCTAGGAACAAAATCTACATAGTCAAATTTGTTAGGAATAATTTTTCAACCCTCATTTTGAACTTGAAATTTTGTCATTTTTAATTGTCAAAGTTTAGAGTGCTGAAGCACCTTCAATTTTTAAGATCCATCTACCAAATCTTCAAAATTTTGTCTGTAGATGTTAGAAACAAAATCTACATAGTAAAATGTGTTGATGATAATTTTTCAACCCTCATTTTGAACTTGAAATTTTGTCATTTTTAATTGTCAAAGTTGAGAGTGCTGTAGCACCTTTAATTTTGAAGATCCATCTACCAAATCTTCAAAATTTTGTCTGTAGATGCTAGGAACAAAATCTACTTAGTAAAATGTGTTGGGGATAATTATCACCCCGCATTTTAAACTTGAAATTTTGTCATTTTTAATTGTCAAAGTTTAGAGTGCTGTAGCACCTTCATTTTTTAAGATTCATTTACCAAATCTTCAAAATTTTGTCTGTAGATGCTATGAACAAAATCTACATAGTCAAATTTGTTAGGAATAATTTTTCAACCCTCATTTTGAACTTGAAATTTTGTCATTTTTAATTGTCAAAGTTTAGAGTGCTGTAGCACCTTCATTTTTTAAGATCCATTTACCAAATCTTCAAAATTTTGTCTGTAGATGCTAGGAACAAAATCTACATAGTCAAATTTGTTAGGAATAATTTTTCAACCCTCATTTTGAACTTGAAATTTTGTCATTTTTAATTGTCAAAGTTTAGAGTGCTGAAGCACCTTCAATTTTTAAGATCCATCTACCAAATCTTCAAACTTTTGTCTGTAGATGTTAGAAACAAAATCTACATAGTAAAATGTGTTGATGATAATTTTTCAACCCTCATTTTGAACTTGAAATTTTGTCATTTTTAATTGTCAAAGTTGAGAGTGCTGTAGCACCTTTAATTTTGAAGATCCATCCACCAAATCTTCAAAATTTTGTCTGTAGATGCTAGGAACAAAATCTACTTAGTAAAATGTGTTGGGGATAATTATCACCCCGCATTTTAAACTTGAAATTTTGTCATTTTTAATTGTCAAAGTTTAGAGTGCTGAAGCACCTTCAATTTTTAAGATCCATCTACCAAATCTTCAAACTTTTGTCTGTAGATGTTAGAAACAAAATCTACATAGTAAAATGTGTTGATGATAATTTTTCAACCCTCATTTTGAACTTGAAATTTTGTCATTTTTAATTGTCAAAGTTGAGAGTGCTGTAGCACCTTTAATTTTGAAGATCCATCCACCAAATCTTCAAAATTTTGTCTGTAGATGCTAGGAACAAAATCTACATAGTCAAATTTATTGGGGGTGATTATTCAACCCCTTATTTTATGCTTGAATGTTTATCAATTTTAATTGCCTAATTTAAGAGTGCCATGATATTAACAGTTCTTAAAATTTAACTATTAGATTTTAATAATTTTGTCCACAGACGATAGGAAAAAAATTGTTGGAGCGATTATTGTTGGGACTTATTAACAGATTCTGAAACATCTACAATTTCAAGATTTAATTGCCGAATTTTAATATATTTTTTTTTTGAAATTTGTGTAATGATATTTTAAGGGTAATTATTTTCTCCTTGTTTTGGACTTTTTTTTTCTCTTAACATAAAAATTACAGGTGTAACTTTTACCTTTTTTATATTTAATAAAAAATGTAGTTACATTTTCTTATAGGGGTTATTTTACAACCTCTTCTGTACTTAATAATAATAATTTTCAATTATCAAAATTCATTCCAGATATTAATAATTTTTATATATAGGGGAACGGAAAGAAAAAGTCCTATTTTTAATTGCTATTTTATTAACTAAGTGTTTATGTACATCAATAACAACAAGATATAATACTTACGTATTTATTTAAGTATCTAGGGTAAAATAATTTTGTAAATAATATTAACAAATTATAGGACATCTTTGAACACATAGTATAAAATATACTCGAGACTACTAAAACATTTTTGTAACTTAGTAGAATTTTCAATTTGAACCTACTTTACTTTCTATCCATAGATGGCGCTGTGGAAATTGTTTGAAGCAATTTTGCAATCGAGATATTATGGAGTAGTCGTCAAAACACTATAGGGTTGGAGGTCGGGGACGGTGGGGGTCTACCAACATAGCTCAGGAAGAGTAGTACTTAATATGACAAGGCGCCGAAGGCGCCTTCAATATCGCAAAGGCGCCTTCGGCGCCTTGCATATTAAGCACTCATTCTGAGCTATGTTAGTAGACCCCCACCGTCCCCGACCTCCAACCCTATAGTGTTTTGAAGCCTACTCCATAATATCACGATTGTGAAACTGCTTCAAACAATTTCCACAGCGCCATCTATGGATAGGAAGTAAACAAAGTTCAAATTGAAAATTCTACTAAGTTTAAAAATTATTATGAAGTTAATATTATAGTGTATATATGTGTAAGTGTTTTATGTCTTGGTGATGTTTTTCTATATGTATACAAATATTAATTTGTTTGAAATAAATGGCTGAAATAAATACGTATTTGTTTTTTGTAATAAGTTACCAAATGAAGTGCTTCTGAAATAAATGATTAATATAGGTAAATAAGTCATTAAGAAAATTATAAGAAAAAAGATTAAATTATTATAACATACATACTTAGTGTTCTTCTAGAAAAGTGATGAAGTGAAAAGTTTCTGAAACAGCTGCATGTGGAGTAAGTTAATTAAATGTATTTGAGAATAAACAAAAGTTTTAAGAAATTAATTTATTGAATGCGTAAAAGATACAAAATTTTTCTAAAACAAATACTGTGAAAAAGGATATAGTTTAATTTCGAAAGTCTCTATATATTGATTTAATTATTTCATCATTGAATATCAGTGGCAGATCTTGGGGCCCAATGTTTAAAAATTTTCAGGGTCCCTCTCTATATACAAATTAAAAAAAAAAATTAAAATAAATAAATTATATAAATATTAAGTACAATTACTTGAAGTGGATTTATTGAAAATTTTACTCTGACTTCGGGTTGTAACTTTTTTTTTAAGAAGAAATAAATGATATCCAAATTATTAATAGCAAAAGAAATATAAGATGAGTGGAAATTATTTACAGTGATGTTTACTTACAACTAATTTGTAAAAACAAAGAGTGATATTAAATAATACATTATTTAATAAAAAGTTAATTCTGAAAAATGAAATTAGAGTTTTTCATAATTAATAATTAAAAATATGACTTCTTGAATAAAATGTAAAAAATAAAAATCAGTTATGTAGTTATAATAAAATCTTATATGCAAATTAAAAAGCCACACAATCGAAAGATTTTAGATTAAATTTAAATTAAATTTTCCTTTTATAATTTCATATGTAGTTAACAAAATGTTATTTAGGTATAAATATTTCAGAATGTAGAAAACTAATATCTTAAAAGAAATTAAAGAAATTATTTTAAATTAAATTGAAATCAAATTTATATTTTAATTTTATATGTGTACCTATATAAAAAATGTTATATAGGCTAACTATTTCAGGAAAGAAATTATTAATATCTTAAACAGAATTTTCTTTTACTCAGTAAACAAACACACTGATAAGTATATACGTGGTCTTTCAATTGCGAGAATAACAAATTAAATGGTGAAACACTCACTTATAAAAAAAAGTGAATACGTACATCTATCAATATATCTACTTCATTTATTAAATTTAATTATATTTTAAAAAATAAACAACACTTAACAAATAACAGCTTCAAAAATAATTACAAAAATATATGTAATTACTACTTGCCTAGTTTACACTTAGGAATATAGCAAATAGCAAGGACTTTTAATAGGACATTAGGGTGATTAAAATGGAGAAGGCTTGCCCACATTGGTAATTCAAAGTCCACAACGTGCCCCATCTTCATACCATGGGTAGATAACAGTAAAACCCCATCATGGCTTAAGGAAGTATTCGAAATGCACCATAGGAACGTCTTTCTTAATAGGTCCTACAATTGAATAATAAATAAATAAAATTTCCAAAGTTTAAAAATTACATTAACTTACCTTTGCACAATCGGAAATCCAAACTTTATCCTTGGAATTGTCAATCAAAAATTGTGTTTAGGTGCAGGTCTGTCTGAAAAAAGAAAATAAAATAAAAAATACAAGTAGTATATAAGCATAGTCAAAAATCTTTTACGTCTATTTTTATTTACAAGGCTTTAATTATAAGTATTAATACTAAAATAGGTAGGTAAATAAAACACTAAAACCACATTAAAAAAACTCACATTTTACTCTCCTGTAGGTAATAATTCGGTATAAAAATAATTTTATAATAAATATTACAACTAATAGATAAATTGGGAAAAGAATTAATATACAGTTTTTACCAGTCTATTATATTGAACGATGTAGTCAGGTAAATTTTTAATCGAATGCTGAACAAACATTTTATTAGTTTCTGTTAATGCCACGACTTGTAGAGGTAACGATATCCATCACATTCTTTACAGATAACAAAGAAACACAAATACGTCGCGTCGTTAAGTTAAATTCTGGTCATATGACTTTATTATTTTTTTTTTGACAAAAATAATATTGGAAGGGTTTTATTTATTGGAAATTAGTTTTAACAGTTTCTCAATTAATAAAATTCCCATGTTTCATTATCACAAATTAAATGTACATTTTATTGAATTTTTTATTAATATAATGTACACTAAGGGAAGGAGTTCCAGGATTTGAAAGTAGACGCCCGAGAAAATTTTGTATTTTCTTAGATTTTAGTTTACTGCATTATATTTGGCTGACTATCAGTAGCTTGTATATTATGTAGAAGTTTACTAAATGAAAAGAAAACAAAATTAAGTACTTACGAAGTGAAGAGTCTATAAATCAGATTAAGTCCCCAATTCATGTGTGATTTTCTGTTGCACCTCTGAGCAAGAAGAGTGTTCGGTGAGATAACGTTGCAAAAGAAGCAAGAAGCAGGGTAGTTTCAAGACCTAAAAGTAAACAAAAAAATTTTTTTTTAATTATCTTTCAAATTAATAGTAATAAGTATAATGGCAGAGTTATATTTATACATTCCTGAACAATAAAAATAAGTGAGTTTTCAAAGTTTTCTTTACATAAATATCAGTATGATCAACTTTCATATAGTGGAAGCCAACTATCGATTTTTTCAAAGTATTGGACTATTGATCAAATGATCGTGAATTATCTATCGTCTAACTGTAGTTCGTAGGCTTTCACGGCTGGTGTCTATTGTCTAATTGATGATGAATAGCTTCTGGGCTTTTCTGCCGTGGTGGAAATCTTCTCGGAGACGTTTCGCCATTTTTAATAGATGGCAGGGCATCTTCAGTGCTTCACGATGTGTAATCGGTGGCTGAATAATTTAAATTAAGTAGTTTAAAAACTGAAGATGCCATCTTTTAAGAATGGCAAAACGTCTGCAAGGAGATCTTATCTATCGTCTACTTTTGTTATAGAAAATGTTTTGGTGGTTTGTTCGAATAATAGAATGTAATTGTAAAAATAGCAATTTGTCGTCATCAGCATTACGTCCTGTTCCTCAATAATCGAAAAAGTTCAGACATTCGTATAAATAAATGAATTGTAATTAGAGAGAAACGTGTTACGTGAAAGAGGAAAGTTTGCTGAGCGAATTTAATTTCGAAAGTAGTTAGGAGTTACCATAGCATTCCGTCAGACATTTTCTTCTAATAAACCTTGATAAATTTTCTCAAGAATGTAATTAAAGGATAGACCTTTCATATTACCTTTACTTATGCCAAAGAGCGCATTTATATCGGTGTAAAAGTGTCGGTGGGACCAAGAGAGGCAACGTTAATATCGTACGCCTAGGCACCGGACAGGTATGCAATAAAATTTACAATGAAACAGCTAAATTCTCGTTGGTAGACGCATATTTGTTTAACGGCTGCACCATTTCTAGCACCAGACCTGTTCACTTACGACTGACTAGTCATTTTCTTAAATTTATAACCTTCATGTTCAAATTAGATACTCCTAACTATGTACTACCTCTAAACGTTTTAATACCTATGTAGGCAACACCTAAACGGTTATGGGAGCATCCTTGCATCACCGTATTACACGTTATTTTCTCAATTATGGTTTTACTGATTAACTTGTACACTCTACGAACTATAGGTACCTAGGTAGTAGGTGTTCGAAATAAGCGTATTTAATTAAAATATAATTATGAAAAGACGGTCTCTAATTACTATTTTATAACAGAGCAGAGTATATTAAATTATTTGACTGAGATTAAGATTTAAATGGAGTTCCAAACATGAAATATTGTCTAAAATGAAAATTGAAAAGAATCCCAAATTTGTGTACCAAAAGCTGCAGTGGAAAATTCACCAATTTGGAAGTGTTCGAGTTTTGACATCTATTGGTTGGAGGAAAAAAGTGTGAGAACAAAAAACGTAGAATTTAAAATTTGTAACACTTTTTGTTACCGATCGACCTCTTTGAAGTTTGTACGCATACATAGAGACAGGAAACTCAAAAATTTCCAAGATTTTGGTTGAAATGTTTTATTCAAAGTCAAAATGGGGAAAACACGATTAGTGGAAAGTTTGGAGCTTTGTATTTTTTTGGAAAAATAAAAAATGTTGCAAGTTTTAAGCTCAATATGTTTTCTCCTTATACCATTTTCCTTGCGATCGACAGAAATAAAAAAAAAACAATTTCAAAATTTTATCAAATTCAACTACAGGTTTTGACACGCTATTTAACATATGGCCCTTTGGATCCTCCGAAACAACATATTAAAAATTCAGCCTCTCCCTAATTTAACAAATTTATTCCTTATATAATAATTAAACACATTTTGAATTAAAATTTATTCGAAATTCTGTTTCATAGAGAGACTTTACTAATTTAATTTCCTGTATCAAAACAGATCTTGACGTCACCTAGTTAGACTTCATTAAATGCCTTCGGATAGATATTACGTAAGTGACACACAAGTATGCACGAACAGAATGATGGTATGCTCATCGCCAAGGCTTTCCTGCGCACCTCAACATCTCCCTGACTGCTTAGGGGTAGGTAGAGGTAGCGAGACATTAACATGGAATAGTATACGTGGTTTATTAAGGAAAATGAGAGCACAGGTGTTCATAAATTTCCCGTAATTCGAAAATTCCATCTAAGACAGTTATACATGAAGTTGAAGTACATCCGGGAAATTGATAATTGCGTCAGGACTCGGATGAAGGGATTCCAGAGAGCGTAAGATGTAACACGAGCCAACTGGGTCATAACTACTCGTATTTGGGAAGACAAAGTATCATTTGTATTTTAAAATTTATTGTTGTTATTTATCAAACAAAACCAACGAGATTAGAAAAATTTACTCATTAAAACAGAAAGAAATAGGTATTCAGAAAAAAAAAACTGAAACGTATTAATTATCAGAAAACCTTTCAAAATAAAATTCAAGATATTTATATATTACTATGGTTGATATGATTACAGTAAATACTTATGCCATTATTGTCATCATAAAACAAATGTAAATACTTTCGATACTAGAAGAAATTATAATATCCGGGCTTGTTGGACGTGGTTTAGGATTGTTTCTTCTTCGGTGAGAACTCCGATGAATTCTGACGTTTCGCCAACAACTGTGGTTGGCATCCTTAGGGAACGTAGCATGGGCGTAATGTCCATCGCACCACAGTTGTTGGCGAAACGTTGGATAAACAACTTCATCGGTGTTCTCACCGAAGAAGAAACAATCCTAAACCACGTCCAACAAGCTCGGATATCATAATTTCTTGTGATAACGCCGGCCGTGAAAGCCTACACGGAGAAAAATAATCATGATTTTATTACCTACTTGATGAGTCAAGCAAAATTTTTTTAGAAAATATTGCTAGAATTTTTATAAAATGTATTTGGTGGTATACTTGGTTGATACTGTTTTAAAAAGTCTCTATTTATGAAAGGATATCATCGTATTGCTTCGATGAGGTAAACCAATCAAGTAAAATGTTGTCTTTTAGATTTAATATGATTAAATTGAAAAAAATAGCGGCCAAGTGCGAGTCGAACTCGCGCACCGAGGGTTCCGTACAAACCTGTATATATGTGATGTAACTACAAATTTAAGGTTTTCGGAATTTTTCCTTTATATGTGCTATAAAACATTGATTCATGCCAAATTTCAAGATTCTAAATCGACTGGATGTACCCTTTAGGTTTTGATTCCCTTACGAGTAGTTGCGAGTTTCTTTTGATTGCGTTGACATAGAAGTTTGATTTTGTTACAGCTTAAAGGTATTACAGACCTGAGTATTTGATATGAATTTCAATTTAATACCTCTACGCGTTCATGAGGAAAGGGGTAGTAACTTTTAAATTATTAAAAATATTTTTATTATATGATGTAACTAAAAATTTACGGTTTTCGCAATTTTTCCTTTATCTGTGCTATAAGACGTTGCTTCGTACCAAATTTCAAGATTCTGAGTTCACGGGAAGTACCCTGTAGGTTTTGATTCGAAAATTTGCCGAAATTTGCGGCATAAACGGCTGTATCTTTTGATTGCGTTAGCTTAGAAGTTTGATTTTTTCACAACTTCAAGGGACAATAGACCTGAGTATTTGGTATAAATTTTAGCTTGATACCTTCACGCGCTCCTGAGAAAAAAGGTCTTGACAGACGTACGGACGGACAACGAAGTGATCCTATAAGGGTTCCGATTTTTCCTTTTGAGGTGCGGAACCCTAAAAACAGTGACACTGTCTGATTGCAAAGGGTTGTGCCTATTAATTTAAAGCATGTTATATAATATTTTACAATATTGCCTATAGATTCGTTGGTATTGAATAGTTTCAACCTTTAGACACTTGATGAAAATCCATATTAACAAGTAAAACTAACTTCAAAACATTTAACAAAGCTTTATTAAACTGCATCGTATCAAATGTTTCGCCAAACTTTGGCTCCTTCAGACGATAGTAATTATTACTAAACATACATTGTTTAAATAGTTTAATAATAAAGGTGGTGGATGGTCAAAATTAATTTAAAAGTGGGTAATTGTTACATTGTGGTTGTTCGTTTAGTAAAATATCAAATGTTTTATGTTTATTTATTTCTAAATTGTCTATTAGTGTTAATTTATATCTTTAATTATTTAAATGTAAAATTTCCAGTAGGTTATTATTAAATTGATGCCCTTTTTTTCTAACGTGATTTGCATAAGTGGAATCTGGCTTATTTTTTATGTAACTATTTTTGTGTTCTAATAGACGTTTTTTGAAGTTCCTGCCAATCTGACCAATAAAAATTTTTTGGCATGGCCCACAAGTTAACTTATAAACTTATAATTTATTTAAAGTACACTTAATGCTGTGGAGGGTGCACTTACTGTGAAACATATTATAATAATCCTAATGGTCGCATTGACCGAAACTTGGTGAAACTATCCTTAGTGTTTTTATATATTTTCATTATTTATTTAAAATGTTGCTGCTTTTTTTTTAGTTCTGCAATGATTTTTATTAAGTGCAAGTATATTTAAATTTGTAGCATGGAATAAATAAATCAGAACAGACACAATGTAACTATTTTTATAATTGTCCCAAATAATTCTTAAATCTCACGTCCAATAGCTACCTGTGTAAAAGTGAATTGGTTACGTGTCTTCCAGGAGAGTTCCTACGTGCATGAGTGTCTTGCTCCTTCCGAATTTAATTATTAGCAATGCCAGGACGATTTAACGCAACTCAAACGGACGGATGGACGGAAAGGACAGAAGAAAGAGAAGAGGACACGATTTAGGTGGACACATGTCTTGTACGGCGGGCAATTAGGTAGGGAAAATAGCGTTCTCAGCCGCCGGCACGGTTGTAACAACTACCCCTAATTGCTTTTATTGCTGATTTCTATCAGACTCGTTTAGGTCGCCGTTGCTCGTTTACTTTTGTTCCACGGAAATCGCGGAAAGGCGACGGTGATGTGACGCGACGCATTCGTCACGACGGCCCTTTATTGCTAAGACAAGTCAAAGAATAATTTTCTCACTTAACCACAACGTACATACACATATACGTACGTGGGCGTATGCACTTCACCCCGTATCAATACGAGAACGAAAACAATGTAAAGGGGTGCGAGAAAAGGGGCATTACAATCAACTAACTTATAAAGTATGTCAATAAAAATTATTAAGGTTTGATGACAAGAAAAATTGGCAATTTTGATTTTAAGAAAAGTACCTACAGCTGATTTTTTTTTGGAAAAGGTAAAATTAATTTCTTGAAAGTTAATATAACGTTACCTACCTAATACAGGTCAAATTTGAGCAAAGTTTATCTAATTAAAACTACGTTCCGTATTGGAATTCCAATATCTATCGACTGAAGTGAAAAAGGGGGTGGAGGAGGTTCGAGTCAAGTCTTCTCGGGGTCTCTAATATCGGAGCACTAAATTTTAATTTTATAAGAATTGGTTACGACAATACGGTGCTTTTAAGACCACCGTTTCTCAATCGGGCCAGGTAAAATTACATTCTTAACGTCCGACTGAATGATTTGTTAGAATATTTAAACGGATATGAAACTCATAGGCTATCGGCAATCTCACCCTTAAACGGTGAGAAAGTACGTAACGTTTAGTGTCACCGTCAGCAACTTTTCTTTTTAAAGATTTCAAACCGTTTTATCTTTTTAAGGATAAACAAAAAATACTTTTACATAAAATAAGGACTAAAACGGTTTTTAATTTTTGTATTATCCTTTAAGACCCTAGACACCACATTTGATTAGCTCTAAATCTCTTATACATTAATTTCTATATACACAATGTAATTTTTACAAAAATATTAAACTGCAGGTATCAAATTGGTAAAAATAAATTACAAAATCCTACCTTGCATTAAATAACGACTGTCAATGAAGTCCTTTTTATAGTCCCCTGTATCCATAGTATCCTGTTTGTAGAAATTCACGTCCTGAGCCTGTTGTAATCCTTGCGTATCACGAGAAGAAACTATTAATCAAACGATGCGATTTAACGAATTTTCGACCACGATCTACACCCAACTGATCAATAATATCTGTATACGAAGGCAATTAAAAGTACAATTGACGTAAGTCGTTCGATCGTAGCCATATTCGGACTCTTTCGTATTGTCTTCGGTTGTGAAGGATGGGCTTAAGTAATTTGTACGACGTCTGTAAAAGAAGAAAATAAGTAAATTAATGACCAATAATCAAAGCTTTTGTTTTGTTATGACTAAATAAATTGCAAATACAAACAGAATATCTTTGATAATTAGAGCCGAAACAACATAACACAACAAAGAAAGTTTGTACAACTTGTCTTAAGAATAAAGGGTTGCGATCGTCGTCACTACACTTTCTACATATTATACAAAAGTCCTGCCTATTAAAAATTTGATAAATAATCAAATTGCAAAAATTTTAGTAAAAGCTAGTTATAACATAAAGTTGAAAGTTACATATAAGTGAGTGTAACGTAGATTATTAAAACGTCAATGGGTAAGGTACGTATTAAATTTAATGGACATTTGGTGGCTGGGCAATTCAATTTTCGATTTATCTGTCGGACACAGTTAAAGCGGTAGTTATCAGTGATATTTTCTCCGGCCAAGTGTACGTAATAATTCCCAGGAAATAAATTTAACATATCACCCAGCGCGAACGATGGTTTTCTCAGGATTTTGTTTATGTCCTAATAAACGGGAGATAGTAAAACGGCAGCCGTATTATTATTATAAGCGCCTGAGAGCTACAACTACATGGCTACGACCAGAAATATTGCAAAATAAAGCCGACCGAGTATAGGTTTTTAATAACAATAACAGTAGATACAACCACCATTAAAAATCTTTAATTAAAATGTACCGTCCTCGTATTTTCAAACGTTCGCGCCCGTTGACATTCATTGAGCCATTTTTTCAACAGATTACTATCAAGGTATAGTGCTCATATAATATATATTTCATTAATTACGTGCAACGTGTTGATTGATTGTACAAAACACAAACCGCCACACGAAACTTCGACATGGTTGCATGATATATGTAGGCCGTTTGGGGGTAACTAAAAGATGTGGGTCAGTATGGTAGGCAGTGGGGTGAAGTGAAGTCAGAAGGGTTAGGGTGGTGTAGCGGGAAACCGCTGACACTTATCCTACTACCTACGAACGTTAGAAAGAAATACCTATCGATGATGTCCTTTAGACCCGAATCAGGACGTTAGGAGTTACGTCTATTTATTTTGCCAGTAGTACCTAAATAAGAAAGTAAAATATTAAAAGATTTGACATTATCTATAGTCCTAAACCGTAAAGATTAAACCAAAGGTTTAGATACACGTATGTAATGAGCTCTAAGGGTGGTTTCTTTCGAATAAGAAAGGACGTTTGATGAAACTAAGGACTGTTTATATATCTTATTTGTCCGTTGTACTTATATAAAGTGTTTCTTCTGCTATTTTATTTTCTTCGTCCTTCTTGAAGGCTACGTAAAAGAGGGTTGAGGTGGTTGATAGGAACCTTTCACTTTGCATACAGATTAGGATTTTACCGGCCGCACAATCCCATTTCAATTACATGGCGACTTGGATTTTAATCGAAAAACATCAAAAGGAACGTCATTTACCAAAGCACACTTTGATTCGAGAGTTAATCTGCGATTCAAATACGTATGCGCCATCTGAATCGCGCCATTACGACAATGGATTTTGCGTTGCGTTCCGTCCGTCACAGCTTGCTGCCTGTTACTGATTTGTAACAAAGCCGTTTACCAATTGTCTTTTGATACATTACACTGTCCTCAACAGAGTCAATTAATGTACACCTGACCACCATACAAAACTCCATGCATATATGTTCTGTTTGTACTACAACTACGCCATAAATTCAGTTAGAACCAAATCCACTTTCGACGCGAACATTTAACAGACAAACTAACAAATTTCTAGAGCTGATACGCAACAACTAAAATAATGTTGTCTATATTAAAAACAATAGGCACTTTTATCAATGGAGTTTATGGTACGCCACAGGAGAATTAAAAAATGGGGTTAAGAAACTATAAAATAGACAATGCTTGTGAACCTTCACAGAGATATGACTAAAAGTGTTGAGTGTATTCTAAATATTTGGTCAAAATTTCTGTTTAAATTTGTTTTTAAACACCAGAACCGACAAGGGGTAATGCACCATAAATTGAGTTACAACCAAAACCACTCTCGACGCGAACATTTACCAGACAAACTAACAAATTGCTAAATCTCATACGCAGTTGAACAATTAAAATAATGTCAACATATTCAAACCAGAAACACTCTCACTACCTAACAAAATTTACTATGTTACAGAAAAATCACAAGAAGACATAGTAAAGGGAAAGCTCTTGAACCATTGCGAAGACTTTACCATAAGAGTCAAGTAGTAGTAGTAGTCAAAAATTTCTGTTTTAATCTAAATCTAAATACATATATATAACGCTAATGTTCGTAAGTAAAGACAGGGTTTTCTCTATCTCTACCTACTCCAATCAACTTCCTGTTGGGGTAGTAAATACCCCTTGGTCTCCAGGTGGGAGTAAGGGAGTTTAGTCGCGGTGAGTGGAAGTGGGTGGTTGTAGGTGGCAGAAAGGTGAAAAGAAATATTTTTGACCTTTTTTAAGTCATAAGGACTTCCGGAAAGATCTCAAAATTTCTGAAATGATCTAAAAAATTCTAAAATGAGCGCAAACTGTTATTATCGACTTAAAATGTTCGAGAAAGTTCTAAAAATTTTTCGAATGATCTAGAAAGTTTCAAAAAGTATACATCTACGTTTCAAAGTGATGTACATACATCTAAATATTCTAGAGTGTTCTGGTACTAAGAATTTCGATGTTCAATGATATATAAATCAACATTCAGTGACTTTTTGTCAGTTAAATTGTGTTTGCAGTCGAGTGAAGATCAATTGGAAACAAGAGCGAACAGTGACCAGAAAAATTTAAGTGATTTTGACAAATGGAAAAGAACAGACTATTTGAATGTTCTAGAGTGTTCTAATACTAGAAATTTCGAAGTCCGATGGTATATAAGCCGAAATTCAGTGACTTTTCGTCAGTGTTATCATCATAACAATCAAGAGATTAATTTAATGATTTGGCAATATTCAAGAATGTTCCAGAATCTTGAAGATCATTCAAGAATGTTTCAGTGTTAAAAAAAGTTAGAAAATGTTTTGAATCATTATGGGATGTTCTGGATAGTTTTAAATTCGCGAATATTCTACAATGTTCCATCAAACGTGTAGTATATCTTACCCGGGCAACGCCGGGTATTTCTGTTAGTTTGTTCTTATAAAAATAAAATCCAGAACCGAGAAAGAAAGGAATGCATGTAAAAGTGCCAGGACTTTATTTAATACTACACAAAGTTGAAGATGAACAAAATCGTGCTGATTTTTGAGTGTTCCATGTGTGAAGTTTTAGTGGTCAATTTCATGAATATGTAAAACTTCGATATTCGGAATTACCTATATATCTACGTAAGTAAGATGGGAAGTTCGGTTGTTGGGGTGGTTTGTTGGAAATAGTGGCAGTGTAGTTGTAAGTGACGTAGTCGTAGATGTCTGTGGCTGTGATATTCTTGCAAAAATGAAACTCTTTATGTCATAAGAAGCATGCGTCGTATTCTTATCGGTACGTTGCAGGCGCCAACTTGAGCTGTAGATCTTAGGGCTGTCTTATTAGGAACCAACCGAAAACTTACTGCCATGTAATACTATGTTAGTGGGTACTAAGCACGTTATAGTACAAGATTACAGAGATTTATGCCACCGTAATTTCAGATTCCGACGCGAACTTCTACGAACCCATTAAGTTCTTACCCCTCTTCCTTCGGATGCAATAGAAATTAGACATTCAACTCTGCATACTTAATGTTACTCGTTCGTTATTAACAACCAGTCGAACCCGTTCAATCCCTCAACACATATCTAAAATCAACCAATGAAGAACGATTCAATAATTAGCTACAGACTCAAAATTTCAAGACTCCTAATTTTGGAATTTATTGGGCAATTAGTTGATTTTTTCGTGTGTTAGTGAAAATACCTATGTTGTTTTATTGTTAAGCAAACGGTTTTATTTTTGCCCTTGTTTTGGTAATAAACGGGATTAAATTAATTTATAGTTAGGGGGCATGAGAAAGGGGGAGGGTAGGTAGGAACGCGGCCCGCTGCGATGCTCGCCGGCGCGCAGTTTGAGACGTTAAAATTTCAAGTAAACAAGCGCAAACCAAACGAGTTGTGCCCTCTAATCTTTGGCGCGTCCTACGTCTTCATTTTCTTTTATAAGTATACAAAGCAGCTTACGGGCTTAATATTTCACTTAAAGTGAACTTTCAGATTAATGTCTCGCTACTTTTCTTAACTCTGGCGTGTATAATATATAATGCGACTGTTCAAGTTGGCGGAACAATCATCAAATTGTAATCAGAAAGCGTTCTAAATCAGGACGCGCGCGACTTGGAACAGCTGCCGACCGAAAGCATAACGTAACGGTGGATGGAAGAAGGAAAGTGTGCGCCTCCGAAGAACATCGAAACGCGACGCGACGCGACGCAACGGGACGCGGGAGAGGTGACGTGCATGGGGACGCCACTCGTCCTGCTTCCTTCTACCACTCTGATGCCTTCGTTCTGCTGCCTTTTGCTCTTGTTTCCCCATCCATTACGTTACGTTACGTTACATCTCTACTTATACTACATTCCGTTATTTCCCATCTTACTAAACATCATGACACTTATTTTGGTATTTATATATGTTATGTATCATACACTCTGCAAATACTCATAAAATAAAAGCAAATTAAGAAAATATCAAGGTGGTGGATGCCGCTGGGGCAAAAACTAGCCACTACCTACGGTTCATTTCTGTAATAATCTTCAACACGACAACAATATTAATCTGTACCTCGAAATCTTGTCTTAAGTTGAAAATTCATCAATATTAATAAAGTAATTTTTATTACCATCTCTTTTATTCTATCACTCTGTATATTAATTTTATATTGACAATATTAAACGTTTAATGATAAATAGGCAAACAACAATTTCCTGTGCAAATGTAAACATTTATTTATTTTATTTGTTTTCGTTTCGAGAAATCATTAAGAGAATGTTTGATTTCGATACGATACAAAATTGTAATATTTAATTTTAATATCCAGAGAAACTTTAGAAACTAAGAGAAAACTTTTGTAAACGTGAAGTAGTACAAAAACTCAGTTTTGATCAATAATAATCAGTATTAGAATTAGAATAACTACTTTTAGGAAGTAAACTCTGTCCATTTTCTATTTTGTACACGGAATCACGGAATCTAGCTAACAAAGTTGTAATAGTTAGTGTTGAGCTTTTTTTCCAACTTGTTTAAAACTATTTGTGCAACATACACGTACAAAAATACTGTTTGGTATCAGAGTTAAACAACGGTTTTTTGTAATTTCTTGTCTTAATTCAAGAGTCTTGATGTTACTCGATATAGAAATTAAAAGATACTGTAAATTAAAATTTTTATTGATTCCTTGATCGCGAAATTAAGTTGAAAATTAAACCAAAGTGTGATGCCTATTATGAAACAGTTTATTTTGATTTAAATTAGTTGAGCAAAACATCACGAATAAATATGTATGTTTAGAAAATAAAAAAATAAAAAACCCACTTCATCATTTTAGTGATTGAATGAGGAAAATGTTTTTTTTTGTGGTGGTGTAATTCCCCGAAACGTTTGACAACTGTATAAACCGTTTCAGCAAACTCCGAGGCACATTATCCCAACTAAAACTTAATATTCGCGTTATCAATGTCGTCAATCTTTCTCGGCAACTAAAACACGGAGGTCAGGCATTCACATATCTCACGGTCTAATTTCCGGGGCCGTCGTTAACTAATAACATAGCCCCTTGCGAAGGAGTCATCGCCGGCAGCTCGCAGAGCAACCCTGCATCTTCGGGAACATAACAATCCACTCCATCGCAAAATATATCCACTTAATACTTATATACTACCCCAAAAAAAAACTACTGAACTAATTTTGATAAAAGTTAAATGGTACTAAGCCTACATAATCCCTAGTATATTTAGGGTTAACTGTTTTGGGGTCTTAGATTAATTGGAGTAACTTCATTAAAAATAAAAATAAAAGCATTCTTTTACTTTGAAGTCAATCGGATTGTAGTTTCTTCTAAAGGCTTCAACCCTAATAGTTTTGTATGATCAAAATTTAGGACACTTTTGGACGACAAAGGCGTAAGAATAAGTGAAATTGGGGAGGAACTGTTGCGTTCCACTTCTAAGGGAGCCCTTGTTCCCTTTTTGCCCCCTATGACGACGTCGTCCGTCATAAGTGAACGAATTATATCCCACAGCGGTCGGCTTCCTTCATCGGACTACAATTCCAGGAGAGATCTGACATCCACATACACATATACACTTACAAGCACACACACAAACAGAAACACACACGTATGTGGTATACACATACATACAACGTACATCTTGTCTGAAACTTCGAAACTCGACAGTAAGACTTCCGCCTTGTAACAGGCCATGAATATAAAATAATATCTTTATGTGGAAGCTTTAAACCGCAAAAAGAGCGTGCATATACGTCCGTTAAGGCCATTAAGGACCCGTAGAGCGTTATTAAAACGGATACTTAACTTATATGCCACGAATATGAGCCGAAAGGACTCTTCACGATTATGAAAAAAAGAAGAAGCTTCAGGGAGAAATTACGCTCCACATGTAGAAAAAGAGGCAGTTACCTACACTATAGAACCTCACCGTCCCGTATCGTATCGTCTTGTCCTCTACGACCTTGTCGAAGATTGAAAGTAATTTGACATTTATATTTACAACCAATTTTATGACACAGATATGATAGGTATCTGCAATGGTTTCTTCTTGATGGTTAATAAATTTTGATATTTTTAAAGAAAATGTCACAGGATATAATAGCAAGACAATGGTGTACCTACTTATGTTATGCCGTAATAAACGATATTTTATGAGGCAAGTGGCACTTGTACTTGAACCATTATCCTAAGTATCAATTTTGCATCTTTTTGAATTTTGAAAAATTCTGGACGTTTTACAAGAACACAAATTATTAAATTATGATTATGGCTTAAGGGATAGTTACAGGAAATGTTAAATAATAATCCTTCACACTAGTTCTGATTTTTTTTGAGTTTAGAAAAATTCTAGACGTCATACCTATAACATAATCAATGACCAAAATATGTTTATATAGGTGAAGGGGTAGTTTATGTCTTTGGAAATAATTATCTTTCCTACTAGTTTTGAATGGGTAAAGAGATAATATGTGTATATTGAAACGTTAAATAATTATCCTTCACACCCATTTTAATTCCTTTTAAATTTTGAGAAATCCTGCGCATCATTTAATAAAACAAATAGCCTGGTTATATGTACAGCTTCAGGGGTAGTTTATAATTAAGGAAATGTTAAACAGTTATCTTCCACAGTAATTCTGTATTCTTTCGAATTTTCAAAAATCCTGCACGTCATATAACAAAATTAACGACCACATTATGCTCATAAATAGAGGGGTAGACTAGGTCTGAGGAAATGTTAAATAATTATCCTTGATTACAGTTTGAATTATTTTGGAATTTAAAAAATTGTGGACGTTACGTGATTAACAAACGGTCAAGAAAGTTTTAGGGGTTAAAGGGATAATTTGAGTATATGGAAATTTAAAATAATTATCCTTAACACTAATTTAAAATTTTGAGAAATCCTGTACATCATATAATAACACAAATGACCCTATCATGTTTTTAGGTTGAGAGTATATTGAAATGTTAAACAACACAACAATGCTTCACACTAGTTCTGAATCTTTTTGAATTTAGAAAAATTTTTGACGTCTTATAACACAGTCAATAACCAAAATATGTTTATAGGTGAAGGGGTAGTTTATATCTGTGGAAATAATTATCTTTCATACTAGTTTTGAATTCTTATGGATTTCGAAAAATTCTAGACGTTATGTAATTAAATAAATGACTAGGCTATTTTTATGGGTAAAGGGAAAATCTGTGTATATTGAAACGTTAAATAATTATCCTTCACACCCATTTTAAATTTCCCCTTTTAAATTTTGAGAAATCCTGCGCATCATTTAATAAAACTAATAGCCTGGTTATATGTACAGCTCCAGAGGTAGTTTATAATTAAGGAAATTTAAATAGTTATCTTCCATAGTTAGTAATACTGAATTCTTTCGAATTTTCAAAAACCCTAGACGTCATATAACAAAATTAACGACCACATTATGCTCATAAAATGAGGGGTAGACTAGGTCTGAGGAAATGTTAAATAATGATCCTTGATTGCAGTTTTAAATTATTTTGGAATATCAGAAATTAAGGACGTTATGTAATTAACAAACGGTCAAGAAAGTTTTAGGGGTTAAAGGGATAATTTGAGTATATGGAAATTTAAAATAATTATTCTTCATACTAATTTAAAGAAAATTTTAAGAAATCCTGCGCATCATTTAATAAAACAAATTTAATTATCCTTTATAATACTGATTTTGAAAAATCCTGGAAACTAAAGGGCTGATTATTTTAGACAAATCTTTATATTTTCATTTTGTAATGTTATGCCAAAAGGCCTAAAGGACATAAGTTGTTGAAATTGTAAATTCTGATCCCCTGGCCATTCGCTTGGTGTTCTTAAATTTATTTGGAAAATCCGGTCAGCTACTATTGTAGACGGGAAATTACCGACACACTTATCATTTTTCCGCGGAAGATTTCGTACAACACTAGAAGTCGTTTATATCTTTTGACTCATTTCTCGTGGTTATTTGCCGGAGTATACGCGCGCATTGTATTCCCACAACAAACTTTTATTTCCCGGGCATCTTTTTTAAAATAACGCGTCGGCTTATAAATTGTCTGTCATTTTTATTTATTACACATAAAATAGTATCACGTACAAAGCTACAGACAAAATTACTTATTTTCGAAATAAGAAGAAAAGGATGAGGAAGCATCAGGCCGTTTGGAGGCATTAGATCGTAAATATTTTTATCTGATTATACCTAAAGCTAAAGTTGATGTTCTAAACAATTTCCACGAATCAACAAACGAAATGACATTTGTGCAGTTACATTAAATCCATTTTTATCAATTTATGGATTCGATTGCCCATGCTGTAATAGTTTATGTAAAAGAATGAAATTGCAATTAACAGTTGGTTGTAATAAGAGTACTCTCATAAATGCATCTTTAAGAGGCTACAGTAATTAATTATTCAATAAATTGATAAAGTAACGGAGCAGGGCGGAATATTCCGGAGTCATAAGGAAATGTGAGGGCAAATCTTTAAGAGCCGTCTTTGAGTCGTGCATTCCGTCTTTGTGCAGATTTTTAATAAAACTCCCTTTGATGTGAGCTTGTGAGCCCATTTGGGCCGGTGCTGCAGCTTGGTGGTGGTGGCCCCTTTGTTTTTGAGATGACTGCATGTACGGAACCGCCGGCGCACCCTTACGTGTCTAGCAATTAAAAGCGGACCCGGATTGCTCCCCATTTCGTGAAAAAACACAGAAGAAAGTAATCAGTCCGTCTAATGCCGGCGTCGCGACGCCACGGCACGAAGACGCGCCATCGTACCAATATAAAAACACCTGCTGCTATTTCATCTCTAACTGACTACTTAACTGAAGGTACTGAGCAATGTACGGTGAAAATGAGAAAAAATCAGGAGCAGCGGAGGTAATTTAGTTCCTAAAAACGTTTCTTACAAAACTTTTAGTTCCTTCACTTTTCTAAAGAGAAAAATCTTAACAGCGATTACAAGAACATTGGAAAATACGCAGCAGCTCTTTAACTATAATTTCGAAAAGTTACCGAAATACTTCCTAAAGAAGAAACTCATATAAAAATTAGTTAAACGCCCTGTACAGTACGAATTTATCGTATTATGTTGTAGGACGTGACGATCATGATGATGATGATGCTGTCGCTCGTCGGTCGTCTTAGCGAGTGTAATGATGAGAGTTGGAATTTAGCTCGAAACTTTCCGGTAACAAGAGGATTGGTCAAAGCGGCGACGATGACTAAGACAATGCAATTATTAATCCTAACTATGTAAATGTGAAATTTTAGTCCACTTGAGATCAAACAATGCAACTGTGCATCTTACATTAGAGATCTGGACCGTTCCACCTCACAAAACACCATGAATCAAGATTATTTGATCGATTATTGTAATCGATTCACAATTGTAATACATCCCTAACACAGAAATCTATAACTGATTAAAAAAAAGTTATAAAGTAACTGACTCTGCTGTCTTGTTGTTGCATCGTAAAATTGTATATAGAAAGATAATATTTTACCGTTAGAACTTGTACAAAAGGTGTATGTATATAAAAGATAAAGTTTCCAACTTTTCCACTTCGATATTCATTGTTGTTTTCAAGTTATCAACAGCTACTTTTGCAGACATTATTATGGGTCACTGGAAGTTTATGCACTGTTAATAAACTTTTATTGTTTCCTTTTGGAAACTTAGACATTGGTATCTCTTAAATAATAAAGCAAGCACAACATTAAATATTTATGAAATTCAAATATGAAATGCTCACAAAAAATGAAGGCACTCTCTATTTTTAACTCTAATCTGTTCATTGTTATTAACAAAAATAATTTATTTTTATTTTCCTATTGTCCTATTGTAAATGCAAAAATTTTTTTTTTTGCCGAACTTAGTAGTATGATGCAGATGCTAGTTCTTTGTATTGAGGTTTAACATTGTACATATGACAATAAACGGGATAAATTAATAACTGGGAACAACACTCACAAATTTTGCAGGAAATCGAAGCTTTCGCAGTCAAAATCTGCGTACCAGTTGGCTCGTAAATGGAATGTTTTATTAATGTACACTGCATAGGTCGCTTCCATTATAGATGAAGCAATTTTTAATAATGCAAATCATTTTGTGTGCAAATCTTTCAATTTTGAACGCGACAACAAACGTTATACAGAAAAACTCTGTGCCATAAATTTTATCGAAATAATTTTTTCGAGTTCCATTCAATTAAATCACAGGTGCCGCTCGTTTTTTGAATAAACTGCCAGATCGAAACGAAAAATTAAAAGGGCACAGGCAATGGACTGCCCGAACAAAAATTTTATCAAAGTAAAACACAGTCAAACTTCACATTCTTAAATTAAATTTGACAAAGCTACAAAACCATTAAGTACTATTTTGGAAGTAATGCCCTATTTATAATTAATTAGAAAATATAATTTTTTTGTGTCGTGGTGGTTAATAAATCTTTCTCTCCACACATGCACGTATACAAAAACGCAAATTCCGGGAACTAAATATGTATGTTATCGTGTCCCGAATAAAAATACAAACTCAATTACTGATAAATATCTGCGTCTGTTTATTCATCGTCGTTCCTACTATCTATTCATGGGGTTACTTTAATATTCATGAAATGGGAAAGCTTTAGATAATTCACTTTTGCTAAATATTATCATAAAGAACAGTGCAAGTACATACACCTATGTACCTATGTAACGGATTAAGTGAACCCATTCCAGACAAATACGTATGTAATAATATACAAGGAGATCTCAAAAACTTCTAGAATAAAATACAGTTTTTTAAAAAGCTGCTACTAATTTTTTTAAAAATTAAATTTTTTTTCAACGTTATCAAAAATAAAAGACGTTGTCGTGAATGTTAAAGTTTCCTCATGCTGGCGTAAAAAGGAATTTTGTTTTAGATTACCTGTCCATGTGGTATGTCATTTAGAAATGCAATACGTCCACACATTATGCCGGTGACTTTTATAAGGTACCTAACTAGACGAGCTATTTAGCAAGCGGAAATCACCTCACTCTGAATTCAAATGTAATAATTTCCGTTTCGAATCGTGCCCCTAATTTTGTTGCACCGCCTTATAACTGCTTTGGTTACTAACTGATTATGACATAAAATTATATTCAGGAAATTTTAACTTTTCTTATTTAATTTGACATCCGACAACTTAATTTCTGTCTTCAAAAAAAATCAGCTGCATCTGAATACTACGCATACGATTATTGATTTTAAATTTGTTTTAACCATGTACTCAAAAACTTAATAAAAAATATTTTAAAAAGTAAAGTCTCTATAGTCTGGTACAGGTATCAAAACGTCTGAGAAATTGTATCAACTACCTTTTCTGGTACAGCTCTTAAAACCTTCGGTACTTCATATCAGCCACCTACATTGGTATTATTGACAAATCCTCTCAGACCTCGCCCCTTCTGGTATATTTGTTAAAACCTCCAGGACCTTATGTCAGTAACCTTCTCTGGTACAGCTGTTAAAACCTCTGGTACTTCATATCAACCGCCTACATTGGTACTATGGACAAATCCTCTCAAACCTCGCCTCTTCTGGTATATTTGTAAAAAACTCCAGGACCTCATGTTAGTCACCTGATCTGGTACAGCTGTTAAAGCCTCTGGTACTTCATGTCAGCCGCCTACAGTGGTACTATGGACAAATCCTCTCAAACCTCGCTTCTTCTGGTATATTTGTTAAAACCTCCAGGACCTCATGTAAGTCACCTTCTCTGGTACAGCTGTTAAAGCCTCTGGTACTTCATGTCAGCCGCCTACATTGGTACTATTGACAAATCCTCTCAGACCTCGCCCCTTCTGGTATATTTGTTAAAACTCCAGGACTCATGTTAGTACCTTCTGGTACAGCTGTTAAACTCTGGTACTTCATTCACCGCCTACATTGGTACTATGGACAAATCCTCTCAAACCTCGCCTCTTCTGGTATATTTGTTAAAACCTCCAGGACCTCATGTTAGCCACCTGCTCTAGTACATCTGTTAAAACCTCTGGTAATTCATATCATCCGCCTACATTGGTACTATGGACAAATCCTCTCAAACCTTGTCTCTTCTGGTATATTTGTTAAAACCTCCAGGGCCTCATGTTAGCCACCTGATCTGGTACAGCTGTTAAAGCCTCTGGTACTTCATGTCAGCCACCTACATTGGTACTATTGACAAATCCTCTCAGACCTCGCCCCTTCTGGTATATTTGTTAAAACCTCCAGGACCTCATATTAGCCACCTGCTCTGGTACAGCTGTTAAAGCCTCTGGTACTTCATGTCAGCCGCTTACATTGGTTCTATGGACAATCCTCTCAAACCTCGCCTCTTCTGGTATATTTGTTAAAACCTCCAGGACCTCATGTTAGCACCTGCTCTGGTACAGCTGTTAAACCTCTGGTACTTCATATCACCGCCTACATTGGTACTATGGACAAATCCTCTCAAACCTCGCTCTTCTGGTATATTTGTAAAAACCTCCAGGACCTCATGTTAGTCACCTGCTCTGGTACAGCTGTTAAAGCCTCTGGTACTTCATGTCAGCCGCTTACATTGGTTCTATGGACAATCCTCTCAAACCTCGCCTCTTCTGGTATATTTGTTAAACCCTCTAGGACCTCATGTTAGTCACCTGCTCTGGTACAGCTGTTAAAACCTCTGGTACTTCATATCAGCCGCCTACATTGGTACTATGGACAAATCCTCTCAAACCTCGCCTCTTCTGGTATATTTGTAAAAAAAAACCCTCCAGGACCTCATGTTAGCTCACCTGCATCTGGTACAGCTGTTAAAGCCTCTGGTACTTCATGTCAGCCGCTACATTGGTCTATGGACAAATCCTCTCAAACCTCGCTCTTCTGGTATATTTGTTAAAACCTCCAGGACCTCATGTTAGTCACCTGCTCTGGTACAGCTGTTAAAGCCTCTGGTACTTCATGTCAGCCGCCTACATTGGTACTATGGACAAATCCTCTCAAACCTCGCCCTTCTGGTATATTTGTTAAAACCTCCAGGACCTCATGTTAGTCACCTGCTCTGGTACAGCTGTTAAAGCCTCTGGTACTTCATGTCAGCCGCCTACATTGGTTCTATGGACAATCCTCTCAAACCTCGCCTCTTCTGGTATATTTGTTAAAACCTCCAGGACCTCATGTTAGCACCTGCTCTGGTACACTGTTAAACCTCTGGTACTTCATATCACCGCCTACATTGGTACTATGGACAAATCCTCTCAAACCTCGCTCTTCTGGTATATTTGTTAAAACCTCCAGGACCTCATGTTAGCCACCTGCTCTGGTACAGCTGTTAAAGCCTCTGGTACTTCATGTCAGCCGCCTACATTGGTACTATGGACAAATCCTCTCAAACCTCGCCCCTTCTGGTATATTTGTTAAAACCTCCAGGACCTCATGTTAGTCACCTCTCTGGTACAGCTGTTAAAGCCTCTGGTACTTCATGTCAGCCGCCTACATTGGTACTATGGACAAATCCTCTCAAACCTCGCCTCTTCTGGTATATTTGTTAAAACCTCCAGGACCTCATGTTAGCCACCTGCTCTGGTACAGCTGTTAAAGCCTCTGGTACTTCATGTCAGCCGCCTACATTGGTACTATGACAAATCCTCTCAAACCTCGCCCCTTCTGGTATATTTGTTAAAACCTCCAGGACCTCATGTAGCACCTGCTCTGGTACAGCTGTTAAAGCCTCTGGTACTTCATGTCAGCCGCTACATTGGTTCTATGGACAAATCCTCTCAAACCTCGCCTCTTCTGGTATATTTGTTAAAACCTCCAGGACCTCATGTAGTCACCTCTCTGGTACAGCTGTTAAAGCCTCTGGTACTTCATTCAGCCGCTACATTGGTACTATGGACAATCCTCTCAAACCTCGCTCTTCTGGTATATTTGTTAAAACCTCCAGGACCTCATGTAGTCACCTGCTCTGGTACAGCTGTTAAAGCCTCTGGTACTTCATGTCAGCCGCCTACATTGGTACTATGGACAAATCCTCTCAAACCTCGCCTCTTCTGGTATATTTGTTAAAACCTCCAGGACCTCATGTTAGTACCTGCTCTGGTACAGCTGTTAAAGCCTCTGGTACTTCATTCAGCCGCCTACATTGGTACTATGGACAAATCCTCTCAAACCTCGCCTCTTCTGGTATATTTGTTAAAACCTCCAGGACCTCATGTTAGTCACCTGCTCTGGTACAGCTGTTAAAGCCTCTGGTACTTCATGTCAGCCGCCTACATTGGTACTATGGACAAATCCTCTCAAACCTCGCCTCTTCTGGTATATTTGTTAAAACCTCCAGGACCTCATGTCAGTAACCTTCTCTGGTACAGCTGTGAAAGCCTCTGGTTCTTCATATCAGCCGCCTACATTGGTACTATGGACAAATCCTCTCAAACCTCGCTTCTTCTGGTATATTTGTTAAAACCTCCAGGACCTCATGTAAGTCACCTGCTCTGGTACAGCTGTTAAAGCCTCTGGTACTTCATGTCAGCCGCCTACATTGGTATTATTGACCAATCCTCTCAGACCTCGCCCCTTCTGGTATATTTGTTAAAACCTCCAGGACCTCATGTCAGTAACCTTCTCTGGTACAGCTGTTAAAGCCTCTGGTACTCCATGTCAGCCGCCTACATTGGTACTATGGAAAAATCCTCTCAAACCTTGCCTCTTCTGATATATCTGTTAAAAACCTCTAATACCTCTTGTCAGCCACCTATATTGGTATTGTGGACAAATCCTCTCGAACCTCGCCTTAGCCATGTGTTCTGGTACAGCTGATAAAGCTCCTTGTACCTTATGTCAGCTATTTGGACTGGTGTAGTGGACAAATCCTGTAGCTCAGGCGTCAGACACCTGTACTATTACAGCCTATTAAACCTCCTGATACTTCTTAACATCTACCTGACCCAGTTTAGAGGAGAAAACTCTTGTATCTCGTTCTTATAAACATCGATGGTAATGTTACAAATTAATATGAAAAAAGTCCTTAAAGATGTACGAAGCATGTTGTCTCTCGATATAATTTCTGGAATTGATTAAAACGAAAACTTCTGGTTGATTCATTAACGCAAACGTGTTACGTTTTGATATTTCAAATTCGAATTGGAATAATTTGTATATTTGAACCGTCAGAGTTAACTAGGATTACTTGTCCGGATATAGGTGTACCATAATCATACGTATATAGGTATATGTAGTACGAAGCCTATTAATGAGGGAATGTTGAGAGGGTCTGACTTTGGCAGCTGCCGTGCTCTTGTATCGATGTAAATCAAGTCGGCTCACTGCCGGTGTCATATACTTACGAGATGTGTTATAGGGGACTCACCGCCGCCAACGTAGACACGGTGTGATGTCGTTGCCGATGGTGCTGCTATGCCCTCCCTGCTCGTTTGGCGCAGAGGTACTTACATTAATTTCTAATAGCATCGAGATAGCCTAGGAAACGATATGCTTCCAAATCCTTGAATAAGAAGAGAGAATAGCTGACGATCAATTACCTAACGGGTAACCCTTACACCTAATACCCCTAGCTATATATACTACATACACAACTAACTCACCCCGACTGCACGAAGAGTTTCTTTGAGGCACTAAATTAGCAAGTAATCCGAACACAAAACATCAGTAGACAAAGAATATAAAACATCTGAATGAAGACAATGGGGTGTAAATTTGGGACCAGAATAAAAACTGATTTTCCACATGAATTCGAAATCCTCATCTCGTATTCTAAGGGGTTGAATTTTCTAAAAGAAATCGAACTATTTTGAACGATTTGAGTTAAAAAATGCTTTGAATCCTGAGGTTGTTGCTTGTGTCTACGTGCAGCTACTAAATCTACATTTGCGGGTGTTTGCATGTCTTAACTGAAGGAAAATAAAATAAAAGATTACAAAGAGGGGTGGCAAAGTAAAACCCCCACTGGTTGGTCTCGGAGGTGTGTTGTAGAAATCCACGTCCGGGTCGATTCTATATTCGTGGTGTTTTCGGTGGGAAGAATAATGTGCAGGTCGTGATGTTAGCACAGAGGAGAGGAATGATGTGAAAGCATTTGTCGCACCTGTTCATGAGAGCACACGTGCGATTACGCGTTATCGGTAATGCTAAATGGAGCCTATCTGTTTTTAGGGCCGGATCGGCTACTGTTGTTTGACTATAATGGAATACCGGTCATTTCGGGAAAACTTGACGTGTTATTTATGACGTAACTACACACGGACATCCACCAAATGTTACATGTTGCTGACGAGGGCAAACAATGTACACAGGGTGTCTCGTCAAATTAAACTAATTTGTTTAATGATCTAAATAAAGACATGACGTTTGTTACTAATCCTATTAGAAAAATTATTAATCAGAAATTAAACACAATTGTTATTCATGAGCCACACTGTAAATATATTTTTTAATTATTGCAAAAGCCAGTAGGTATGTTACACAAAACATAATCAGATATCAATCCTTCCATTCATGTTGCTTGAAAACTAGATACAATTCAACAAAGTCAAAAACTAATCGGCTGACCCGTTCCGATAATCTATGGCCACGTGTAATGCAAGGACGTCAATTAATCTTTAAATGAAAAATGTACCTACTATGTCGATATACATCCATAACATATGTATAGATATATAGGTACGTTGTAATTTGTTAAACGTACGAACAAAAATGAAATTTTAACTGATTACAAAAATGTCAAACTGGAAACAGAACCATATTTATTTATTCAGGTAGGTATATCCGGATTAAAATGTAAATTAAAAATCAGTATTATGTTCTTAATTTTTGTTATGGTAGAAATAGGGCGAAGACTTAATGTAATAATTATTGAAAGGTTTTGTAAATTAATCAATGTTAAGTGCAGATTATAAAGTGTCTTGTAAGAGATTAATATTCTGTACATCTTCATTTAACAGTTTCTGTTAAACTTCACTCATTGTTGATTCAAACTAAACTCCTAAATGTTAGGGAAATTAGGGAATTCGGTGTCGAAACTATTAGATAATAACACGATGGCACGCTTTAAATTATAATACAATCTTTGTTACGTGTCTATCATATCGAAATTAATCCCAGGAATAGATTTTGATCGTTTCCAAACACTTAAATCTTTAATGAGCAAGTCCTGAGAAAATGAAATATGAAGAAAATATGGGCATTATGATAAATATTAAAGACATATTATACCTACCACTTTTATTTCAGGGTGGGTTAAAGTTAACAAATACTTAAATAATTTCTAAAGAACTTACAAGGTAACAAAACATATTTTTTTATATTAAAAACAGGAGATTTGTTATAATAGAAAGTTTTTTTTTTGTGAGAAATAAAAGTAGTAAAAAAAAACGTCTTTAAGTAGGTACGTAACATACAGTAAATGTGGCATATTTTGTATTACCTAATAAAAATAAAAAACGTGGGCAATATTGTGTTCCATATATGTATATATACAGTGAAGAGGACATTTTGTTTACCTGCTCTTATCCTTGCATAAGCGAAAAGAAAATAGAATCGATATCTACTTTTATGTAAATATCCTGTTTAAAGTAGAGCGTTTTCCGAAGGTGGTCTGACGAGAAGTGATATAGGAAAGTTTCTTATCTGTTCGAGTTTTTTTTCTGTCTTTTCGTCGTATAGAAAAGAACTGAGGGCTGCTGGCGGATTTCGGAACGAAATATTGATGATACGGATAAGCAAAAATCCTCACGCAAATAGAAGCTTTGTTCAAAAACCTACGGTCTGTTATCATCATTTCTTCCTTTTTTTTTATACAAATAAGTATAGTTTTTTTACGAACGTATTCATTTATTTTTACCCCAAAACTGAGATTACTTTTAAAATTATTAGATAAAATGTAACACCAAAATGTAGTGTCCAAAAGTAAGATCAAAGCCTAAACTAAACGTGCGAAATAAAAATCAAGACCGAGATGAAATATATTTATATGGCATATGTTAAAACTAAGGCCAATATAATATTAGTCCTGTATGCATAACATTTGAATTAATCGATCATAATCGACTTTTGTGCAACAGATTGGATTGGTAGAATTGGACGACTAAATGTAAATCTGAAATGAAAGGTGTGCCTGCAAAAGGTAATAAGGGTACGATTTGTCCTATTTTGGTAGATAGTGGAGGGTAGGTGAGAAAGCACCCCTCGAATTGTAATCAAGCGCCCTTGCCGCCCCCGTCCTGTTCGTTGCTTAGCGCTTCCACAACCATGGTTTTGCTCTTTGCACGCTACGTCACCCTTGCAGACCCGTGCGCTTTTGTACTCAACTAAATGAAACGACAGAAAAGAAGAATTGAAATCTGCTACGACAAAAGTTCCCTTAATACTTTTCAGAAGGGAACCCGCAGCGCCGACTCGATGTGCGACGCCGCGGCATGGCTTTTGCGAAGCGATGCGATGCGATGCGACGCGGCGCGTTGAATTAAAACTGTGCGACCTTTCATTGTCGACGCGTTATGAAAGTTACACAATTACTGAAAAACATTCTTCCTACTTCGATCTCTCCTTTCTTTATACGATGCCGGAATTATCGTAGCGGAAAAGGCGCAAAGGTACCACGTATTACACGTACTACGAGGATGTACAAAATTAACAAACCAAGAAGTGCTCGTTTTTAATCACAAAGACACATAGTTACCCAAAATTGCTTTTGAAAAGAATAACTGGAGGTTTTCGAAACCCTCGCCTTCGCAAATAAACTTAAAAAAATGTTCTTGAATGACACAAAAAGGTAACCACTGGACTTGATATTTTTTTTATAGAAGATAAGTATTTAAAGACCACAAGACAAATAAGCAAGGAAGTTTTGCTTTGAGTTTTTCTCAAAACCGACGATACATATGGAACTCTTCAGCATTGAACAACCCATATACCGCTTTCTATGAAAAAACTTCCCATAAGTCACTAATCTTGATAGGCGAGCAATTTTTCTTGTCTATACTCTAGTATAAAGCCAGGTGGTAAAGCGGAAATTATTTTTCTTGAGCCCCATTTTGGGAATTATTAAAATAGATGTGTAGTAGAACACAGCGGAGACAGATGAGATCGTTGAAACGAAGGCAGAAAGGAGACTGAAACAAATATTGTTTGTGGAATATTCTTGCTTCCGGATATGCCCAAATAGTCCAAGGAAATTAAAAAGCAGTGCTTATCAAAGCAAGAGAACATGGAACCAAAATGTAAAAAAATTATCCTGACTTTTAAACCACCCCTCTTTGTTGAGTTTCCCTTTATAGGGCATAATTAAGGACTCCAAGAAGCTAAGCAAGGAAATTTTGTTTTGAGTTATTCATAGAACCGACACATTTCGAACTCAACTAAAACTTTTAAATGTATTATTTCCATTAGTCCCTAATCTTCTTGACAGGCGAGCAATTTCTCTTGTCTATACTCTAGTACAAAACCGGATGGTAAAGCGGAAATTATTTTTCTTGAGCCCCATTTTGGGAATTATTAAAATAGATGTGTAGTAGAACACAGCAGAGACAGATGAGATCGTTGAAACGAAGGCAGAAAGGAGACTGAAACAAATATTGTTTGTGGAATATTCTTGCTTCCGGATATGCCCAAATAGTCCAAGAAAATTAAAAAACAGTGCTTATCAAAGCAAGAGAACATGGAACCAAAATGTAAAAAAATTATCCTGACTTTTAAACCACCCCTCTTTGTTGAATTTCCCTTTATAGGGCATAATTAGGGACTCCAAGACAACTCAGCAAGGAAATTTTGTTTTAAGTTATTCTTAGAATCGACACATTTCGAACTTAAGTAAGTATCTCTTCAGGATTTAACAACTCATGTACCATTTCTATGAGAAAACTTTTGAATGTATTATTCCCATTAGTCCCTAATATTGATAGGCGAGCAATTTCTCTTGTCTATATTCTAGTACAAAGCCGGATGGTAAAGTGGAAACTATTCTTCTTCAGCCCGATTTTGGGTATTTGTGGAATATTCTTGCTTCCGGATATGCCCAAATAGTTCAAGGAAATTAAAAAACAGTGCTTATCAAAGCAAGAGAACATGGAACCAAAATGTAAAAAAATTATCCTGACTTTTAAACCACCCCTCTTTGTTGAATTTCCCTTTATAGGGCATAATTAGGGACTCCAAGACAACTCAGCAAGGAAATTTTGTTTTAAGTTATTCTTAGAACCGACACATTTCGAACTCAAGTAAGTATCTCTTCAGGATTTAACAACTCATGTACCATTTCTATGAGAAAACTTTTGAATGTATTATTCCCATTAGTCCCTAATATTGATAGGCGAGCAATTTCTCTTGTCTATATTCTAGTACAAAGCCGGATGGTAAAGTGGAAACTATTCTTCTTCAGCCCGATTTTGGGAATTTGTGGAATATTCTTGCTTCCGGATATGCCCAAATAGTTCAAGGAAATTAAAAAACAGTGCTTATCAAAGCAAGAGAACATGGAACCAAAATGTAAAAAAATTATCCTGACTTTTAAACCACCCCTCTTTGTTGAATTTCCCTTTATAGGGCATAATTAGGGACTCCAAGACAACTCAGCAAGGAAATTTTGTTTTAAGTTATTCTTAGAATCGACACATTTCGAACTTAAGTAAGTATCTCTTCAGGATTTAACAACTCATGTACCATTTCTATGAGAAAACTTTTGAATGTATTATTCCCATTAGTCCCTAATATTGATAGGCGAGCAATTTCTCTTGTCTATATTCTAGTACAAAGCCGGATGGTAAAGTGGAAACTATTCTTCTTCAGCCCGATTTTGGGTATTTGTGGAATATTCTTGCTTCCGGATATGCCCAAATAGTTCAAGGAATTAAAAAACAGTGCTTATCAAAGCAAGAGAACATGGAACCAAAATGTAAAAAAATTATCCTGACTTTTAAACCACCCCTCTTTGTTGAATTTCCCTTTATAGGGCATAATTAGGGACTCCAAGACAACTCAGCAAGGAAATTTTGTTTTAAGTTATTCTTAGAATCGACACATTTCGAACTTAAGTAAGTATCTCTTCAGGATTTAACAACTCATGTACCATTTCTATGAGAAAACTTTTGAATGTATTATTCCCATTAGTCCCTAATATTGATAGGCGAGCAATTTCTCTTGTCTATATTCTAGTACAAAGCCGGATGGTAAAGTGGAAACTATTCTTCTTCAGCCCGATTTTGGGAATTTGTGGAATATTCTTGCTTCCGGATATGCCCAAATAGTTCAAGGAAATTAAAAAACAGTGCTTATCAAAGCAAGAGAACATGGAACCAAAATGTAAAAAAATTATCCTGACTTTTAAACCACCCCTCTTTGTTGAATTTCCCTTTATAGGGCATAATTAGGGACTCCAAGACAACTCAGCAAGGAAATTTTGTTTTAAGTTATTCTTAGAATCGACACATTTCGAACTTAAGTAAGTATCTCTTCAGGATTTAACAACTCATGTACCATTTCTATGAGAAAACTTTTGAATGTATTATTCCCATTAGTCCCTAATATTGATAGGCGAGCAATTTCTCTTGTCTATATTCTAGTACAAAGCCGGATGGTAAAGTGGAAACTATTCTTCTTCAGCCCGATTTTGGGAATTTGTGGAATATTCTTGCTTCCGGATATGCCCAAATAGTTCAAGGAAATTAAAAAACAGTGCTTATCAAAGCAAGAGAACATGGAACCAAAATGTAAAAAAATTATCCTGACTTTTAAACCACCCCTCTTTGTTGAATTTCCCTTTATAGGGCATAATTAGGGACTCCAAGACAACTCAGCAAGGAAATTTTGTTTTAAGTTATTCTTAGAATCGACACATTTCGAACTTAAGTAAGTATCTCTTCAGGATTTAACAACTCATGTACCATTTCTATGAGAAAACTTTTGAATGTATTATTCCCATTAGTCCCTAATATTGATAGGCGAGCAATTTCTCTTGTCTATATTCTAGTACAAAGCCGGATGGTAAAGTGGAAACTATTCTTCTTCAGCCCGATTTTGGGTATTTGTGGAATATTCTTGCTTCCGGATATGCCCAAATAGTTCAAGGAAATTAAAAAACAGTGCTTATCAAAGCAAGAGAACATGGAACCAAAATGTAAAAAAATTATCCTGACTTTTAAACCACCCCTCTTTGTTGAATTTCCCTTTATAGGGCATAATTAGGGACTCCAAGACAACTCAGCAAGGAAATTTTGTTTTAAGTTATTCTTAGAATCGACACATTTCGAACTTAAGTAAGTATCTCTTCAGGATTTAACAACTCATGTACCATTTCTATGAGAAAACTTTTGAATGTATTATTCCCATTAGTCCCTAATATTGATAGGCGAGCAATTTCTCTTGTCTATATTCTAGTACAAAGCCGGATGGTAAAGTGGAAACTATTCTTCTTCAGCCCGATTTTGGGAATTTGTGGAATATTCTTGCTTCCGGATATGCCCAAATAGTTCAAGGAAATTAAAAAACAGTGCTTATCAAAGCAAGAGAACATGGAACCAAAATGTAAAAAAATTATCCTGACTTTTAAACCACCCCTCTTTGTTGAATTTCCCTTTATAGGGCATAATTAGGGACTCCAAGACAACTCAGCAAGGAAATTTTGTTTTAAGTTATTCTTAGAACCGACACATTTCGAACTCAAGTAAGTATCTCTTCAGGATTTAACAACTCATGTACCATTTCTATGAGAAAACTTTTGAATGTATTATTCCCATTAGTCCCTAATATTGATAGGCGAGCAATTTCTCTTGTCTATATTCTAGTACAAAGCCGGATGGTAAAGTGGAAACTATTCTTCTTCAGCCCGATTTTGGGAATTTGTGGAATATTCTTGCTTCCGGATATGCCCAAATAGTTCAAGGAAATTAAAAAACAGTGCTTATCAAAGCAAGAGAACATGGAACCAAAATGTAAAAAAATTATCCTGACTTTTAAACCACCCCTCTTTGTTGAATTTCCCTTTATAGGGCATAATTAGGGACTCCAAGACAACTCAGCAAGGAAATTTTGTTTTAAGTTATTCTTAGAACCGACACATTTCGAACTCAAGTAAGTATCTCTTCAGGATTTAACAACTCATGTACCATTTCTATGAGAAAACTTTTGAATGTATTATTCCCATTAGTCCCTAATATTGATAGGCGAGCAATTTCTCTTGTCTATATTCTAGTACAAAGCCGGATGGTAAAGTGGAAACTATTCTTCTTCAGCCCGATTTTGGGAATTTGTGGAATATTCTTGCTTCCGGATATGCCCAAATAGTTCAAGGAAATTAAAAAACAGTGCTTATCAAAGCAAGAGAACATGGAACCAAAATGTAAAAAAATTATCCTGACTTTTAAACCACCCCTCTTTGTTGAATTTCCCTTTATAGGGCATAATTAGGGACTCCAAGACAACTCAGCAAGGAAATTTTGTTTTAAGTTATTCTTAGAATCGACACATTTCGAACTTAAGTAAGTATCTCTTCAGGATTTAACAACTCATGTACCATTTCTATGAGAAAACTTTTGAATGTATTATTCCCATTAGTCCCTAATATTGATAGGCGAGCAATTTCTCTTGTCTATATTCTAGTACAAAGCCGGATGGTAAAGTGGAAACTATTCTTCTTCAGCCCGATTTTGGGTATTTGTGGAATATTCTTGCTTCCGGATATGCCCAAATAGTTCAAGGAAATTAAAAAACAGTGCTTATCAAAGCAAGAGAACATGGAACCAAAATGTAAAAAAATTATCCTGACTTTTAAACCACCCCTCTTTGTTGAATTTCCCTTTATAGGGCATAATTAGGGACTCCAAGACAACTCAGCAAGGAAATTTTGTTTTAAGTTATTCTTAGAATCGACACATTTCGAACTTAAGTAAGTATCTCTTCAGGATTTAACAACTCATGTACCATTTCTATGAGAAAACTTTTGAATGTATTATTCCCATTAGTCCCTAATATTGATAGGCGAGCAATTTCTCTTGTCTATATTCTAGTACAAAGCCGGATGGTAAAGTGGAAACTATTCTTCTTCAGCCCGATTTTGGGAATTTGTGGAATATTCTTGCTTCCGGATATGCCCAAATAGTTCAAGGAAATTAAAAAACAGTGCTTATCAAAGCAAGAGAACATGGAACCAAAATGTAAAAAAATTATCCTGACTTTTAAACCACCCCTCTTTGTTGAATTTCCCTTTATAGGGCATAATTAGGGACTCCAAGACAACTCAGCAAGGAAATTTTGTTTTAAGTTATTCTTAGAACCGACACATTTCGAACTCAAGTAAGTATCTCTTCAGGATTTAACAACTCATGTACCATTTCTATGAGAAAACTTTTGAATGTATTATTCCCATTAGTCCCTAATATTGATAGGCGAGCAATTTCTCTTGTCTATACTCTAATACAAAACCGGATGGTAAAGCGGAAATTATTTTTCTTGAGCCCCATTTTGGAAATTATTAAAATAGATGTGTAGTAAAACCCATTAGAGACAGATGAGATCGTTGAAATCAATGAACCAAATCAAGATCCTTCGGAATGTTAAAAAATAATCCTGAATGCTCGACTAACCCATTTTGTAGAATTTCCCTTTAAGGTAGTTACCTTAAATAGCTTTAAGGGCAAATAAATAGGATAACATATATTGTAATTTTAATAATTGATTGTTTATTATTGCCGGAATTGAACAATAGGTATAACTAACGAGGCTTTATAAAAATTAAAATTAAAAATTGAGTGGAAACTAATTAAGTAATGTTGTTGGAATCGTTTAGAATAATGATATATTCAAATAAAACCGCTCCAATTTTGTATGTATGAATAGATATTTTTAACGATATGTTGATTGAAAGCCGTTCGATTGATTTATGTTGTGATAGATAAATTTAATGGAATGAAATCTAAGATAAACCCGTTAAATACAGGTAATGTATTCTGTAGTAGAATGGTGTCCACTTTGTAACTCCTCTCACTTCCACAAAATCCGTTGAATATTTCAGCGTACCGGAGATTTTTGTTCGTGATAATTCATATTTTATGAGCATCGTCTTGGTGTTTACAAAGCGGTCTCGTGGTAACTGCGGATATTTCAGTGGAGCGTTCGAATAATCCGCAAAAGAAATTTTCACTTAGGAAATGGGAACATGCTTTTTTCCTGTTTCAATTTTTTAAATGGGCAGGATCTTCTTTTAATGCCGCAAGTTATAAAATTTGCACTAGCCCTAATTGCGTTGTAATATTTCCTCTTTTTGCTCGTGCTACCGCAAAATCGGAATATACTTTAATAGCTTCGCATCTTCTTTTCCTTCCTCACACATTAATAATTATCAACTAACATAATCGATAACAAAACTTTTCATCAACACATCAATTGAAGACTGTTAAACAACTTTTTGCAATTCAATATATTTGTAATCAAACAGTCTGTTACTTATTAAAAGCGACAGTCGCCCATCATTAAAGAGAGAAGACTAATACTAAGAAAATGGAAGTTAAAAATTTAAAAAAGTTAGAAATCTATAGAAGTGAAAGAAGGAAATTGTTTTCCAGATCTCTTTCTATAAAACTTCAGGTTTTATGAATTTACTATCGAGTTTGAAAATTTCAGTAGGTAAGTTAAATTAATTGAATTAAATTGCCTTTTTGTGAACATTAATATTTGTTATGGTCTGACTTGAATTGGAAAATAGAAAAAAGTGAACCGCTGTAAAATTTTTGATGTGCTGCCATCCGTCCAGCGGAACAATCGCATGAGCGTTTTTGCACGTTGCATCAGAAGAGAATAATTGCAAAACCAGAAAATTACAAAACATAATTCAGGACAGTAGCAGCCCGCAGCAGCGGTACCGATGGATGGCCGGGGAGGCCCACCGGTGGCCGGCGTATGTTGTAAAGCAATTTGATTACCGGAACTGAGTTTTCGACTACTGGAGAGTAGAGTTCTGGTCTCTCTTTGTGTGTACTCGTTCTGTTGTTGTTGTTGTTGCTGTTGTAGTGGTAGTAGTGGACGTTAACATTTACAGTTCATGCAACAGCATCAGTGGCAGCAGCGGTGGTGGCTTCTGCTTGTGTAATTGTGGGAAAATAAGCCATTTAGCAGTTGTTCCGAACGATAATTTCCCCGGTGACTTATCTTTTAATTTGAACTTTGCGCTCTGCACTCATTAATCACGTTATAAACGTTTTGGTAATTTTATGCAAGATTCAACCGATCGTTTATCAAAGTTTTCACAACCACGTTATCGATACACGACAGGATTGACTCGTTTTATGTTTTGTTGCTGTTGTTACATGAATATATTGTACGTTGAAAAAGCGAAACGGTTAATGATAAAATCCTAGCTGACCATGTGCATCGACACCGAACAAACCGCTTTACAAAGATACATTTTTGCCATCCCCATACACACAAATTTATGTATCAATACCAACAACATTAACGGTTACCTACCAAAAAAATGTCAATGCTTAATCATACGAGGCTTAAATGTTAACTGGGGTTAATTTACTGTAATAAAATCCACAATTTAACATAATAAAATCAGAGGTTTCGACATTTTCCAGTGGAAACATAGAAGGGCTACCGCAAGGGTCAGTAATTTTTAGATCGTGTCTTGAAAATTGAAACGGTATCAAAAACAATATGAACAAATGGGCAAACTTTTATCTTGTCGAAATTGCTTGCTCAAATCCTTGGGTTTGTCTCGCCTCTTGAATGAAAAATAAATACCTTTTTTTAAGGGGTGAATAAATTTTTATTTTTGAAGATCGAAGTTAAATATAATTTGAAAAACACACAGAACAGTTTATTTACTTCTTATAACTACATATATTAATTTAATTAATTATTAAACACAACAGCATAAACCAGAGTTATAAAAGGAAAATTTAAGAGATAAGAACATAAAAAGGAGATGTGGAGAAAAAGAATTCTAAATATAGTAATCACAAATAGGTATGCTAAGGAAAGGGATGATACTTTAGAGGAACTACATAGGTCTAAGTCAAGAGCAATTAAATGAACGGGGTAGTTTAGGTATGAATGTAGAACAGTTAGTAATGAAATTAAAAGAGGAGAGGACTTGAGTAGAATAGATAGATCAAAATATTGCCAGGACGAGACAAGACCGAAACTAAACAGAACTTAGTTGTATGTTTTCGTTTTATATTATTCATGATGAGTTAGGTAGGTAGTGTACTATCATCTGAAATAGGGTTTTATAAAAATTAAACGATATGTAAAATGTATCAACCCCATTTTGAAGAACACCATTGGAGGCTCTTGCGAAATTACAGCTCCGGTCCTTGCCGAAAAGTTAAAGTAAACTTGTCGACTCTCGTGTTATATTTGATCATGAAAGTTTTGCCTAAAGCTGAAAGCACCCTTTTAGACGTTTTGAATATTTCATAGAAAAGTTGGTTTAGGACCAAATATTTCGTTATGTTTTGCAAAAGGAACAGTTCCATTCACTTTTAGGATAAACATTACCTAGATATATTTTACTGTGGTTACAGCATGTGCTTGTATCTCTGATATCATGTATAACACCGCAATAAATGATTGAATGAATAAATAAATATAAGTTACAAAATTTAGCAAGCCACTTTGAATCAACCCCCAAACTTTTGGGGAAGATATGTAGGTATATAATAGGGACGCAATTTATATCAAACAAAAGGAAATGGAAAAGGGAACTTTTTGTTGTTGTTATATATGCCAATATAAGAAACCAACCACAAGGCACACAATGGGAAACCAACAGATTAATGTTTATTTTCATAAAAAGGCTCCTCTATGTTAAATGTACCCCTTTGAAAAATAAAAATTAGCTACTCACTTTACCCATTTGAATTTTAAATTTTAAACAAAATATAAATTGTTATAGGTTGAGTTTTTATATTGTGGTAGAATAAAAAGCGCCTTTACAAGAAGAAGATTGTACCATTTTACAGTACAGTCTAAATCAATTTTGGTATTATAGAAATAAAAAAAAAAAAAAACAGGCAATGCTTCAGAAGACTATACGATAACATCTTCGCTTGTCTGCACTAAGCTGATTTTATTTTGGGAATTTAAGGAAAATCCGATTGGTGGAACGGCTGGACGAGAGGATAAGGAGGTTACTTCGATACTTCAGCCAATGCAACTCGTTTCCTTTTTCTTCTGCTTGCCAGCACACGAAAAGTAAGATACTAATATCGGACCATGGATCTTATTAATACCTTAATACCTGCTTAATTTGATGAGTTATTAACAGTAAAAAATTTATGAACTTTTCTATGAATTATCACAACGTTAAATATTCTTGTAGAAGCTCGGTATCAAAACTAATTCTTTTTTTGGGAAAGTTAAGGTGTAAGTCGAGAAGAATATTTTAAGGGAAATTTATTCGGATAAAACTGGAGGGCCAGCTAACTTTCGAAAGGGATTTTGATGATGTATCGAATTCATGAAAAATTCATAAAAGGTGGATTAAAAATCCATGAAATGATGTTTGATCTATGGCGCCATGCAAACATTCAGGAAATAAATTCAGTAATTCAAATTTTTTTTATAAAGTTGAGGATATTTCTAACATTTTGCAGATATTTTGAGGAGATTTGACTCAACACCAACTAAATTATTAAGAACTTCTTATTATCATCGTTAAAAAAATACTCCAAAAGAAATTTAGAGTTATTGACATATAATGGTACTAATTATCCTGTAATTTCACCAAATGACTTATTTTTTAAACTCCGGCAAAAAGAAAATTAAAAATAAGGTAAATCTGATCGGATATCCGGACGTTTGTGTGCAAGATCAGAGAGCTAGTTTTCCGAAGTCGTTTCAAAGTTACGTGTTTGCTATTACTCCACTTCATCTGAAACCAAAGAATATTAAAACTTTACAATTGCGACGGGATAAAGATGGGATATAGAGAGAGTATTTTCGGGAACGTCTACGACTGGTTATCCTCGCGCTTGCGTCACTCTCCCTCGAAAACGAACACTTCGTTCACGTGAAAATATGTTTAGTTTGCCGCGACATCGCGGTACCCGAAACATTTCCAACCCTAACCGACCACCCCATTAATTTTCACGTACGAGACTCGCAAGTTGCACTTTACAACTTCATAAAACAACACAAAAGAATAAAATGTTTAGCAACTTAGAGACCTATTTTACAATTTTGTTTTAATATTAGAAAATTTATTATTGGGAAGTACCTACGCCGCATTAAGTATATTGAGAAAAAAGTTTGAAAATGTCGGGTGAAGATGAGTTTTATTTGAGTGGGACGGGGACAACCACTGGTAGGGCTCACAGCATCTATCAGCAACCCTCTACGGGGGAAAAACACGTCTTGTTCTACCCCACGAGTCCCGTTCCATCTATGAATTCCGACGAGCGAAAAAGCTGTACTCAAGTTTCCGGTTCCGCTAACTTTCATGTGAGTTTTCTTAATAAGTTTTCTTTTACCTACACACATAACAATGAAACTCTACAAACGGTCATGTACCTAACTACTTTTTCTACTTACTTTATATCGTAAAACTTTAAAAGTAAACAAGAATAAATTTCAAAAACAGAATTGTAGAATTGGTTCTGTTATGGTTGTATCTGTTAAAACGAGAAAACATTTTGTAAATGCTGTTAATATGCAGTTTTAATTTTTTTATACAGCTTATGCTCTGCAGGTACAGTTGTTTAATGTTCCTTTTCTCTCTACCTCAAAATGCATTTTATGTCATCTCTTTGAGTTGATGAGTACTTAGGTAGTACTACTGGTTAAACTAAAATGAGTTTTCCTACTTTATATTAATGTAAAACTTTTCCACCTGCGCTAATTAGCCGTTTTCGCTGGTACTGTACCTTTTAGCAAATTTTTATTAATATTACGGCGCTTTTATGCAAGTACAGAGCAGATGTTGCACTAAACAGTAAATCGATTTGGCTTCAGTGTATTTAGCGGCTTTTATATTACATGCATTTTGTAACCGCAAGTAAAAGCAAAACATGATCCAAAATATGCTCCTGGTAGGTAGGTACTTAGCCACAACATTATATTTTACATTAAATACAAAAGGGTATTGTTGTGTTTAGTTGCTTCCTATTTTAACCTGAACAATATCTTTTATGGCAATTCAAACTAAATCTTTACCCACGTAGTTTTCAGAAAATATTTCTGGCTTTAATTAATTTGTTTTCATCATAATTTTATATTAGAAATTATCGAAAGAAGTTTTCTTAATAGAAGAACTTAAGCTTGCGAGGATGCTAGTGAAAATTATAAGACTTTATCTTTAGTCAAAACGAACATACTCCGGAAAACTTTTTAATAAGTAGGTGAGAACTTTCTGACTATATTGCTTCGACTCATTGTGCCATTATCATTGAACCTTCATAGTTTTGTATCTATCTTGTCATATATTTTGAGAATGGTCTAATAAACCGAAATAATATCCGTATAAAATTCTTACCTACTTATTAAAAAGTTTGTAAAACTTTGAGTGTTTTTTTGTTTTGCGCAATCAAATTTAACAGAAATAAGTACTAAAAAAAATATTTCTTTCAAAAGTCTATTAGACCATTTGGTACTGTAGGTATATGTAGAGTAAAATCCATTTTATATGATATTAGTTGTTACATAATCTTGGAGAGGCGAAATATATTTTTTTTGCGAAGCAGAAAATGCCATTTACAAAATTTCCTTCTTTTCCGCAGCTTTTTGTGGAATAATTACGAACCGTTTCCATTTGTTCCAACAACTTGAGATTTTCTTTATTTCCTCCTTTCTTTTTCGTAAAAACTTTCTTAGCTACGTATGCGGCATCTACGTACGAACATTTCGGAGGTTCATATTCAAAATCGAAATGCAATGCATTGCACCTCAACCGTACGAAAGTAAACCACCAGCCATATTTTCATGCGCTGCTAAATTTAAAGGACTCCTACTTCTCTCACTCGTATAATCTTGTTTGCATTTATAACCGTAGCTCGGATAACATTTGGAGCTAAATTGTCATGCAGCTTCGGAAAATTGCAGCCCCCACTGTATACCCACCAGTTTAGACCGGAAAATTTTAATAATCGCAAAAGTTTTATCTAGCACAATTCACGAGTATGTGACATGAACGAATTGGTTGACTAATTAATTCTATTTTAATTATAACCAATTATTTTAAGGGATGATAACTGTGTTCAATTATTGTTTTTTATTTTGCAGATTATAAATGACTAATTAACAATAATTCAGGGCTGGATTTTTGAATGTGATCTGCAGAGGATTTGATCTATAAATTTAAATTATGAGGAACCATCTGAGTTCAAAATTGGAAACGTTAATCCTGAACCTTTATATTATTTTTTGAAATCAGGATTAATCACTGATTAAAAATTTAATTGGTAGTTTTCTGTTTTATAGAATTGAATGAATTTACCGACTAATACTTTCGCATCGTATTACGTAATAAAATATTGACGTTCGTTTTAAATAGGTAATTGCAGGAAATTTAAGAAATTTCAGTGATATCTTTAGTATTGTAAGAACATTTACAACGAAATCGAGAAGGCAATGAACAAAGAAAACGATAACGTAACAATTCTTTGCGGTTGAATCGAAAATTTAAAACGACATTCAACAAGATAAAACAGCGGGATTGTGACGGTTTCTGAGTGAATGGCAAAATTTAATAATGCCAAGAAATAATCCAGACAGTAACATCCCTTCCCCTTTGTTACTTAACTGTGAATTGCTGAGAACGAGAAGTATTAAAATTACGTAATCTACCAAACAATTAAACGTAGGTAACTCTCTCCACGACGAGAGATATAAATAACTTTAATTTAAAAACCAACTTCTTTCTTAGATAGCTAATACAGTTTTTAACAAAACTATTACTTGGTTTTGAAATTATGAATAGTTTGTTTTATAATTAATTTAATTAACATGAAATATTAATAAGAAAACGTGCTCGGGCGCCACTTTTTCAAACAAAGAAAAGAATAAATGAAACGACAAATTTCTTGGGCACCGGGTAGTGTATCGGTGGTTCCTGCAGAATCCTGAAGCTTTAGAGAGCTCGAAGCTCTCTTAAAAAAAACAAATAAAACTTGAAAAGTATATTAACAAAAAATTACACACAACAAAATAAACAACAAAACTTACAATTACACATGTAGCCCACCAAAAAGAAAGGTTCCCTGCTCCAATGTAGGGACTGGAAGCTGGTTTCAGGGTATAATCGGGGATTTATCGTGCTGTGTTGTGAGGCAAGAGGATATCAGTGAAACAGATTCATGGAGCAACCTTTTAATCTTCAGGGGGCCGCCTGCCTCTAACTGGTTATTGAGAGTAGTTGGAAACTAGAGCTTCGTCTATTTGCCTTTTTAAAATAGTTTTCAGGATGTCTTCACCCCTACCCTTTAATCCCAGCCCCCTAATCCAACCGGAACCTATTCTAAGAAAATCTCAATGGGCTAACAAATAAGGGCACAAATGAAAGTGCTGATAAATTTCCTAAAACTAAAAAATATTAATCAAATGTTAAAAAAGTTGTTCGCATTGAAGATGCTTAAAAAAAACGGATAAAAAGGGAGGAGTAGGGGTGTCTGTCGTTAAACCAACATGCACTCAAGATACACCCCAGATACCATAAAAAATTTTGACTAATAAAAATATATAAATTAAAAAGTGAGAAAAATTAATTAAATGAAAAGATTTAAAATTGGCCACAAAGGTCCAAAAGATTACAAATATTCAGTTAGATTTTTTTAAAAAAGAGACCACGTGGTAATAAGGAAAATTTCGTAAAAATTAATCAAAGTTACATCAAAAATAAATATTGAGTGAATAGCAAAAAAGATTTTAAAAGAAATAATTAATTTGAATGAATTTTACATGAACTATGAAAATGCAAAGGTAAGTGGATCACAAAAAAACTCTCACGCAAAACCAAGCACAGAACACCAACAGAAAAACACACACACACGTCACGTCAGTGTCAAGGATCGAGGAAGAAGACCTCGAGCACCGACCGGAAAATTTCATCGATCCCTCCATCGATCGCCTAGTCCTGCGCGAAGGTTGTTAGCCTTGATGATAAGACAGAAGGTCGATCAACATTAAGAAATAATCAACAAAACTGAACCAAGACAAAGACAAACTGAATAGAAATAAATAAAACTTCAGTAACGGGATTTTTCATAGAAAAAAAACGTTACAAGTTGAATAAAAAATAAAGTAATTATTTATGAACTAGTTTCAGTAGGTACCTTTATTAAGTGTAAAATCCCCAGTTAAGATTTACTAAAGTAGAGCCCCTTGTCAGAACGACGTTTTGTATCAGCGGAAAATCACGTCCCGAGAAGTTTGAGAAGCAGTTCCTGAGTGTCAAGAAAATAGTTTCAGTTCAGAGATTAAGTATGTGGCAGGTGGCTTAACCATACATTACCAAACATAAATGTCTCCGATATTAATTAGGATTAAATTCTAAGTTCATTTCTCTAACGATCTTCAAAGTTATCGCTACGAGGGAGTGTCAAAAACTCAATAACGCTGTTAATAAATAATTTTCGGTTACCTACCTCTACTCGTGAACATGTTGAAGAGGAAGTTTGACAGATTTGTTATTAACTTGCTCTTATTTAATCTGATTTACATAAATAGAAGGTTAAGAGACTTTTTTAATATTGTGACCCAAATAGTTATCAAGTTCGTGCATATTATAATAAAAAAAATAGATAATGTATTTTTTAATCCTGCTTCATAACAACATAGGTAGGTATGAGGAATCCTTTATCATATAACTCCTTTCCTTTCGGAATATATAGTTATTTGTGATAGTTGTGTGCATAGAAACCTACATTTCATTTTACGTTCATCTGACAACATGTGTGTCATTGTTTCAATTCTTTTCTGGTTGCAATCAACATCATCAACAATAACAACAAACCAGTAGGTAGCAGAATTCTATCTACAATAGCAACAGTTAAAAATTACCTTGCTCGAACATTTCTGTTATTAGAGAAACAAAGCGGAACATTAATGGCCATTTTGTGCAACTTTGTAAGACTGCATCAGAAAGCGGCCGTATCTGCTGCCTTTTTATTATTTTGCGGTTGTTTCCCATGTACTCAAATGGCGGATTAATAAACTGGAATGTTTTTCGCGTGATTGCAGTGACGGTGCCGGTGACGGCGCGGCGTCCTCGATGATGACGACGTCGTCGTCGTCGTCGTTCCTACGAGTGCGTCGAGTGCTATGCAATCCGTTCCTGTTCCCGTTGTTCTCTTTCTATCTCGTGTCCTTTCTGTAGCTGTTTGTTAGCGAAATCGCGAGCTTGTTCCAGTCCCATTGCTATTTTGTCATGGACTATTTACTAGGCTCGTTAGTGCAAAAGGATACCATTAGATAAAAGGGCCTACTACTCTCTTTTCTGCATCCTACACTGCCACGCTCCCTTTTCTATTCTTCTACCACTCGGACCACGCTCGGAAAACATTTTTAATACTCTCCCTCTAACGTTTGCCTGCACAACTCTTATAAGTCGAGGGTAACTTGAAAATTTAATTCGAATACGTACACCCAACACACACCAATTTTTTTCACAGAAAAAAATACACTTTAAAAATCTACGTATAGCATAAATAAAATAAAATATTTTAATAAGATTTCCCTTAAAATAGTACTCTATTGCAAAATTTTATTGTATCTATAGGTACGGAGATTATTTATAATAAAGGGAATGGCAGCGTCGGATCTTGGAAATTAAAGCTTTAATAAACGAAAAATTTTTAAAATCGTCAGTTTGATCTTTTCCATCATCTCACTATATGAGTAGAGCTGGATGGATGGATGGATGGAGTATGATGGAATGAGTTGAGAAGAAACGTACTGATTTAACTTTGAAGTTTAAATCCATCTTAATTGAAAAGCTAAAGAAAGTTAGCATTTAATCAAAATTTTAATTTAGTACGTGTTTGAAAGTAATTCTTTTAAACAGGGCTGCTTAATTTGAACGTTCATTCTCGCGAACGGACGACTGGAAAAAATTACAAAGAAAAAGCAAGCTCCAGTAATGCCTCCATTATATGAGTCGTTAAAGGCAGTCTTTTTTTCAATCAAATTCAGCGGTTTTAATTTAAGTCTTGAAATTGGCTTCTTAAAGTTCTTAAAACTCAATTCGGAGGTGTAGGTACTTTGTTTTTTTTTTTTTTTTTTGCTCAAAACTGGTGACGATACGAATCACTTCGCAACTTCTTTCATTTACTTTTTATTATGACGAAAACAACTCGATATTTATACTTTAACTTAAGAGTAATAGAAAGTAAATAACATTTCTTTTTATCGGAGGAACTTTTGCTGATTTGAAATTCAAATGAATTTTTGAACTCGTAAACAATCACAACTAGCGTTGTCGTTAAACGGATTCCAGGTTGAGAACGAACTTTTCAAAATCTTTTTTGCACATAACCATAAATAATATTGTTTGGTAATAGGTACAACTCAGAGGACGTTAATTCGTTCCCAATAGTTTTCTTAAATGGCAACGTCTCGCCTTTTCGGTCTGTATGCTTTTCGACAATGTAGGAAACAATAATATTGCGAGCAGAATCGCATCTATTGCTCGCTAGTTTCGTGGCTGTTTCAATGTTTACATACTTAATATACAGGGTCTTTCAAGTTGATGGGCTATTAGTATATGAATTAGTAGAAAGAATTCAATTCTGAAACTTGGGCTCATTTGGTTATTGTTTATGCCGCTTCTTTTAAAAATATTTTCAATTTCGATTTACATCCGGTTATACCAAAAGTAAATGTTAACTTTCTTATTTTAAATGGAATGACATACTTTTGTTACATTTTCCGATAGAAAATCTGAATTCATCTATATTTTATCGGAGGCACTACTCCTAAAATATTGATGGATTTTGAGATCTAATTTTTTTCAAAATTTTTGACATCTGCACGTTAACATTTAAAAAACCGTAATTCAATTAATTTTTGAGATTTTACTTTATAACTCGTAACAATTATTTATAACTATTCACATTATCGAGAAAAAATTGTGATTTTTAACTAAAATGTACAGGATGTTCAAATTTTGTGGTCAAAGTTGGTCAACTTCAAAGAGGCATAAGTCAATTGTTTTAAATAGAATGACCCATTTTTGATTACATATTCAAATTCCTCATTTAATTTGGCGTCTTTTGATATGGGACTATTGTGAAACTTTGCTTATACTTTTTGAGAAAATCTACAATTTGAAGTATGCCATTCCATTTAAAATAAGAACGTTAACATCTACTTCCGGTATAACCGGATGTAAATCCAAATTGAAAATATTTTTAAAAGAAGCAGCATAAACAATAACCAAATGAGCCCAAGTTTCAGAATTGAATTCATTCTACTAATTCATATATTAATAGCCCATCAACTTGAAAGACCCTGTATATTAAGTATGTAAACATTGAAACAGCCACGAAACTAGCGAGCAATAGATGCGATTCTGCTCGCAATATTATTGTTTCCTACATTATCGACAACATACAGACCGAAAAGGCGCGACGTTGCCATTTAAGAAAACTACTGGGAACGAATTAACGTCCTCTCAGTGTACACCTTGACATTAAGAAAGTATAAGTTCTTCTTTTAGTATGGTCATGATACCATCACTGAAGAAACTAGTTTTAAAAAATTATAGGAAACGTTACACAAACAGAACTTCGATAAATATAAACATAAATAATTCAATTGAAGTCAAAGTATAATATTTGAATAATGAATATGAAGCAAACAGTCACCCGAATCACCACTTTTATAATTGGTAAAGTTTATATAACGTAGCTTTTTGTTATGAATAGATCGTTGTAAACCATCATGATTTTATTTTCAAGTGAAACATAATAAAATTTTATTCGATAACTCGAACGTCGCTATATGTCAAATATTTGCTGATCATTAATCAATAAATCAAAGTTGATATCACGAAGCTTTTCGCGTCACATAGCGATTCAAGTTATCGAAGTTCGACTGTATTTGTTTTTCCAGATTATTAGATATAATTATGTAACTACATCAACGAAAACTCATTATGCATAACAAAGAAAATTTTTGGCCTGCTGTTTGTAAAAATGACATAAAAGGTCCCAAAAACAAATCGTAGTATTCTGATGGGACATATGTGGGGGTGTAGGTACCTGTGTGTATACGTGACATCTGTCATTGTGCACAACCCAGCGTCGCTTGGGTGGTGCGGTCGTTGCGACGCGCGGCATCGCCCCCGAATCAGCTCAAACAAATCTCGCAACGTAGAAGTCATAAAATAACTAACAAACGCCACCTGAGCACCGTCAATATTGCAACTTTTCTGCAACAACCTGCTCGCCACTACCGTCACCGAAATGTATTACAAGATAAAGGGAAACGGTATCGCCAAGTATTACCCGCAACCCCCATTTCCCTGCACCCTTTCTTCTTCTTCTTTTAGTTCTTCTTTGCATATGGAAATTGCTTCTTTACCAGCATGAGCGTAAAAGTAAATTCAACAACCACTTCAAATATTATTAAAACGTTCAACGAATGTATCTTGTTAACTAACGTACACTAGATAGGTACGTACTAAGATATAAGCAGTAACGTAATTTTATCCACTTAATCTTGCCCTGTTTTCGTTGACTTTACTTAACTTCACCCCTAAACTAATAATACTGCAATTGTTTAAATTAAACCAAAGGCTGAAAGAAGTTGGTCAAAAGTAACCAAACAACTATGTTGAGATTTTGTCCAAAATAACCCCATCTATAAGAAATTATTTCTGCAAGTCTAAGATCATTTTTCTTATATGTATTTAGGCAAATTTGCAGCAGTTGGGGTGCGTCAGTTGATCCATTTTCGTGAGAAACACTTCCCGTGTTTGAAAATCCCAAATATTTTAGCCAAAGGTAAGCTAACATATGGTACATATTTGAAACTAAAATTTATTTTTGATTTTATTGTCGCGACATGAACCACCTTGTAACGCTAAAAGCCAAACAAATTTTATTAACAACCTATTTCTTAATAGTGTATTATTTATCGTTTAACTCAATACAACAATATTATGGTCTAGTAAATTAAAAGGCAGTTAAAACGAAAAATAAATTTTGGTGGACATTAATTGCTCCTGTGGGCGACTTCTTCCCAAAATACATATCATCTGGACCTTGTAGCTGTCTCAGGCACGCAAAATGTGGAGAATATATTATTATGTACACAAATTTTTTGTTTGTTCTGAAAATGGACTAAAAGTGCTTTGTATGCAAAAAAGGTTCATATGTTTTCGCCAAATTATGGACATGAGGTTGGTAACTACGCAGAAGGAAATGAAAATATTTATTTTGTATAATTTATCTGAGCCAGATGTAGAGCTGGTATAATTAAGGCAATTTATTAATTTTAGTTTTTTAAATAATAAATTCACCCTTTTGGTATACATATTACAATTCAATATTCATTTTGACCGGAACTTGATGTTACTATTCGAATGTAGGCTAGAAATTCACCACGGTCTAGTAGATTCAACTCCTGACATTTTGCTGGATCTGGATTCTAAAAGCCTTCAGGAAGTTCTTTTAATGACACATATAACAAACAGAGCTGCGATATTTGTAAGATCAGCCTCTGTTTGTGAATAAACTGTTTGATCGGTTGCTGCATAGATGGGGATTGGAGCAAATTTCTTGTTGTTATTATTATGTTGCAAGTGGGATGTGTAATAAAGCGAGTGTCAATAAATTACGAAACGGTACGTGATTCAAACTACGAGATTTAGTAAGTCCGTCCCTGGTTGGGCGTTTTCGTCTCTCTTACTTCCGAAAGCAGTTATTAATTGAATTTGACGCGCATTATATCACCGAAAGGTCCTAGAATATGGAACGCGAGTCGTACGGTCGTATGATTTAGTGGAAAACTTGCGAGTTCGGGAGGAGGTTGCGACGCAACACGCCGTCGTGCTCTGCCGCCTCTCGCACCACCGTGATGGATAGAGTCGGATGCCACACGATGAACTTGTCTCTTTCAACTTTTTTTTTTCGCATCAGCCACCAAACCGCACAACGGCCACGTTCACTTTTTCCCGTTTTCTAGCGCGCCCTTTTTGTTTCTTTCAATGTTTTTGCTCGCGACGGCTACGACGTTTCAAATTGAAACGCTACTAGAGAACGTACGTACGTAGCAATCGCGACGGGCGGCTGGCTGCTTTTGTCCTGGGGGCGTCTAGTGGAACAAACTTACATTAGCCAAGAAAACACGGCCGCAAATTGATTCTTCGAACAGAGAATTTTACGTGTCAGCGTCAAATCACGTTTTAAAGCATTTGCATTCAACGAAAGAAGTGAAAGAACGTCTGAGTTGGGCGACGTCGCGCACCCAACCGTTCCCAAATCCATTAAAAAATAACAGCAGAAGACGGACGGAAGAAGGAAAAGACAAATCCTCGCAATTTGCTGTCTGTTTTTTAAAACGGAAATTGTAAAACACCATCAGATTATGAGATCAGCCTTCTTTCAATTTAATCAGCAAGAAAAACTTGATATCCCCACAATGTTCTTTTGCAACGATCTCAAGAAACCGCTAAGAAAATTGAAATCTTTTTTTGAGAGAATCTAAACCAGGAGGGTTGGCAACCTTTTTTGATGACTGCGGGTCAAAACCAACCAAAATATGAATATTAAAGGGACATTTGTATGTTTTATAATTTATTTTTATATATTAAAGTTAATTTACTGAACCAAAGTGGGTCGCTTGAATTTATTAAATGGGCCACTTGGTGCCGATTATTTATCTATCCCAACAAGGCAGAATTATTATACCCTTAAAATTTAAGATTACATATGTATGATATTATTATGTTGTCCTTTATTCGTTTTAATGAATGAGAAAATGATAAAATTCACAAAAAAAGTACGTGCTGTCTAACTGAACCTATTTACGAAACATGTCGTTGGTGATGTACACTCAGAGGACTTTAATTCGTTCCCAATAGTTTTCTTAAATGGCAACGTCGCGCCTTTTCGGTCTGTATGTTGTCGATAATGTAGGAAACAATAATATTGCGAGCAGAATCGCATTTATTGCTCGCTAGTTTCGTGGCTGTTTCAATGTTTATATAGGTACTTAATATACAGGGTCTTTCAAGTTGATGGGCTATTAGTATATGAATTAGTAGAATGAATTCAATTATAAAACTTGGACTCATTTGGTTATTGTTTATGCCGCTTCTTTTAAAAATATTTTCAATTTCGATTTACAACCGGTTATACCGGAAATAGATGTTAACTTTCTTATTTTAAATGGAATGACATTTTTTTTTTAATTTTCCGATAGAAAATATGAATTCATGCATATTTTATAAGAGGCACTACTCCAAAAATATGGATGGATTTTGTGTTATTTAATTTTTTTCAAAATTTTTGACATTTGCACGTTAACATTTAAAAAACCGTAATTCAATTAATTTTTGAGATTTTACTTTATAACTCGTAACAATTATTTATAACTATTATACATTATCGAAAAAAATTGTGGTTTGTAACTAAAATGTACAGGGTGTTCAAATTTTGTCGTCAAAGTTGGTCAACTTCAAAGAGGCATAAGTCAATTTTTATTAAATAGAATGACCCATTTTTCAGTACATATTCGAATTCCTCATTGAATTTGGCGTCTTTTGATATGGGACTATCGTATTACTTTGCTTATACTTTTTGAGAAAATCTACAATTTGAAGTATGTCATTCCATGAAAAATGAAAGTTAACATCTACTTCCGGTAGGTATAGCCGGATGTAAATCGAAATTGAAAATATTTCTAAAAGAAGCGGCATAAACAATAACCAAATATTCATATACTAATAGCCCATCAACTTGAAAGACCCTGTATATTAAGTATGTAAACAATATTGAAACAGCCACGAAACTAGCGAGCAATAGATGCGATTCTGCTCGCAATATTATTGTTTCCTACATTATCGACAACATACAGACTAAAACGGCGCGACGTTGCCATTTAAGAAAACTACTGGGAACGAAGTAACGTCCTTTCAGTGTACATATGTCTAAAAAAGAGTCAACTTTTAAAATGTAACAAAAATTTTAACTTTTGACCCAATTCCCCTTAACCTGACTTATTATATCACCTGTTTTGATTTTTTGTGTGTTTTCTCAATTTCTTTTTATTTTTACAAGTCTATGTACTGCCTTTCTGTCTTCTGTCTATTGTAAATGTATATAATCACTATCAGCGTATAATTTCATTAATTCGTTTATTTGTTATTTTATCTAACAAATCTTTAAATAATTATCCTCCCTGCTAGCTACTGATTTGATCTGGTTCTAACTGCGAAAACTTCCACACTTAATTAAACCATTAAAGGATAGAAATTTTCTTCACCTTGTTATAAAAACACCTACATACGTATGTAATTTTTGTTATAGCGTATCTCTTAAAATTGTGTCATCTTCCTACCCTTGATTACAGAATCCTACGATATTTTGTAAGTTAGCGAGTGAGTAAGTAATCAGTAGAAGGGAATTATCGAAGTCCGCTTCTGTGTCCAACCGGAATTTCGGCGTCATAGTAGTCACGTCTCGGCACCGGATTGTTCCGGAACCCGGTCGAGGGGTTGGTGGAAAACACGACTACCAGTACCTCGTTGCCTCCCCCCATCACCGCCACTGTGCATGATTAATGTTTGGAATGTTTCAAAAATAATGTCTCATTAACGTCTAGCTTCTCAACTCCAAACAGCAATTTATGACTGAGACTCTCACTTCGGGAGCTTTACATAAATCTCTGGCTTAACTAAATCTTACGTAACGTAGTCATCGTATCGTCAACGCTTCTACAAAAGCAGTAAAAGGGGGTTGAGTCAAAAATGCTACCATTGAAAACTACGTAGTACCTACTGGTAATCACAATTTCTTCCATTCACAGTTTAAAGCAAATATCATAAGAAAAAACATACTTTGATATTTTTTTTGTTGTCTTTGTTGATGTGAGGGTGAACAATTTGATACTTCTTACTGGAAGTTGCTAAAATTTTGATTCAATTAGGCGCTCCTTGATTATATTTTTTACAAATTTGTAATAAAGGCGGATAATTAAAATGAAAGAGTATCAAAGAAGTAGGAGAACAGAGGAAGAAACCACGATAGTATGAAATCTTTAGGGGTAGAAACAGGAATTACGAGAAGTAGAGCTTAAATCATTTTGCTAAACTTATCTATGTAGAATAAATATCTTGTGTTGATGTACTCCATTATTTAAACTCCTTTTTTTCTGAGATTGAAAATTTTAAATTTTGAATGCATTCTGTAAAATTTTTTAGCGCCTGTGGTAGTTACTACGGGCGTATTTATTCGACTATTATAAAAGGAACCATAAAACATAACTTACATATTTAAAGGTTGCTGTGTGGGGGTAGGTATCGCTTGCACCTTAAAATTCTGGAAAGATAGATGTCGAGGGTGGCGATGGCGATGCTTAACGCCGCTGCGCGCCGTTACGAGCCATCATACTCGCGATTAAAGCGGAACGCGTCATCTTATATATTATTCAAAACGAGTTAACGGTGAAATAAATATGGTTGGGAGAGAAGAAGGAAATTGCAGGGGTTTTAATTCGATTATTGCGTCGTTTGCAAATTTAATTAGAATACTTACTTTACGTACGCGCTTCTAACCGTGTCACACGATTCATCTTAGTTTAATTATTTTAACTGGCACTTAAAATATCAACCCTACCTCGGCGCTACCGTACTATGTATATTGCGACTCTTGTTCCCTAAAAGCATTTTGTTGTTTTCAAACTGCTTGTCCAAGGAACCTACAGAATTGCGATGTGCCAAGAAATCTTCATTTTGCCTCACTCGCATTTGGATTAAAAAAAAGCTAACGAACTCATGGCCCCTCTTTGTCACCTAGAATATTCATGCAAGCAAAGACGTTCTCTCAGGAAAAGGATTAAAAATAAAAAGAACTGGAATTTTCTTAGCAATTTATGGAATTAAGGGTTCTGCAACGAGTAATCTTAAAGCCACGAAAACAAATAAACACTCACAAATACGTTTAATGTTTAATTTAAACCTACCAATCCAAAGTAATAATTCGTTTGTAGTTAGTGTTAAGCATGTTTTAGTAGAAGTTTTTTGACTTTACAGGCAGATGCTTCCAAAGAAGATTTATTTGTGTGATAATCTTAAAAAAATGCGTTAAATTTCATCCCCATCTTATGGACAGAGTTACCAACACAGTTAAACTGAGGCAGGGTTGGAAAAAAGCAGTTTTTTTATTAAATTTTTGTACCAAACATTTCAAAATGTTTAAAACATGTGTTCATGTGTTTTACACTTTCTTTTTCATTTATTTTGAACACATGTTTTAATTGTTTTAAACTAGTTTATTTTTTTTAAGTAACCGGTCGTCTCTAATTATACAAGCAAAAATGCATTTGATAATCATGTGGAATATATTTTTTCAACCACAGGTTTTCTAAAGTAACCCAATTCTCAGAAGTTTTGTACATAGCGTAACTCCCCTTGTATCTTATGGTAACCAAAAAACGTTAATATTGTTTTTAATAATAAAAACTATAAATTCGTCATCTTCCTATTTGATTGATCAAATTTTGAAAAGTAAAACGAGCAAAGTTTCTGACATTTCTGTTTTAAAAGAAAGTTGTTTATCTATAATTGAAAGTAAAGCGATTTCTCCTTTTTATTAGGATTAAATATAAATTTGGGCTTAAGAGATGTAAAAGTCATTCGGGGATGACGTTTATTTAAATGCCCGTCCTTTAAAAGTTCATTGGGAAGTAGATAAAGCAACGGAAGAAAGAAAAGGAGGTGCGTATAACGTCGGAGGAAACCATTTTCTTTAAAAAAAAGTAAACGAAACAAACTCAAGCACTTTTTTAGCACAGTCCCGGGAGTCGTAAATCAAAACGTAAAGTTCAAGATACGGATAATAATTTGAATGCCTAAGTCGATAGCGGTTTCGAAGATGCCCTGCTTTATTTTCTTTTTTGAGAAACTCCAATAAATTTGCTTATTTAAACACATTTTATATTTACATTTCCTTCACATCAACACAACACTTGGACTACATTACAATACAAGAACAACAGATTTTATATTTTCTGAATTCTTAGCCTATATATGTGAAAAATTATATCTCTAGCTTTTGACTACCTCTGGCTTCATTTTTATTATAATTTTAGTTAGGAATGTTGCAAAAATCGGAAATTTATCGACCGTATCTTGCCTTGCCTTGAAATCTTGTCAAGACTCTTGCTTTCAAGATTACGAATTATTTGTCGTCTCTTGAATCACGATCACTAAAAAATGCCTTCGTTTAACCAATGGCTTGCTTAAGAGATTTTTGAATAGTTACTTTTACTTTTTATTTATGTTTGAAAATAGTATAGAAAGAAGGGTTATTGCAAAGATCAATAATTTATCAATCTTGTCTTGAAAATCAAGCAATATCAAGAACAAGTACAATGTCGAGATGAATAAATGGACAAATTTATGTTGTCAAGATTGCCTTTTCAAGATCTTGGGTTATCTCATCTCTTGAATATTAATCTAGTTAAAAAATACCTACGCATTATCAACGGTTTCCTAAGAAGATTTGTTTAACTAATTTCTTTTGCTATTACGTAAACAAATTATTATTTTTGAAAGTTGAAGTTAGAAGATATAATTTTGAAGACAGAAGGTCCAAATTTATGAGGTTTTAACTTCTTATAACTCCAAATACTAATTAAATTAAGTTGATTATTAAACATAACAGCAAACAGAGTTTTTAGTTACATTTTTTTTGTAAAAAAAATCAGTACCTAATTATTTCGCCACCCAGTGACTTCTTCAGTGGAACAATAATTTAATATTTTTTAACATTATGTGCATTAAAAATATTAATATTGAGATAATTGAGATATTCAAAGATTGTAATAACATTTGATTTTTTATTTTTTGAAAACAAGGGTGACATTTTGAAAGTGTCTATTAGCATTTTTCAAATTGTTCAAAATGATTGTATGACAGTGTTGTGATGTTTTAGTTTTGTAGTTCGAAAGGGCAAATTAATGCCGAAATAAAATCAGCGCCTCCCGATATAATTTCACTTGATTGTCGACACTGTCACGCAATCCTATGATTGGTCACGGGGCGGTTATCTTGCCACGTCCGTCGTAAATAATATATGCCTCTGTAAGTTGCAGTTTATAATAGTTAATTAATAGACACGTTTCAAAACAAAGCTGCATGATTACACTTCAATCATACGCAGTGTGCATGTATGTGCCTTTTACAAACGCAAATTAGAACGCTAAAGACTTATATACCTACGGGTAATTTTCATACAAAAAAAAACTACCCCCGATAACCATCGTGTTATTATGGCTACACACAATAGGTGTCACAACTGGGGAATTAATGCGAACGCATGTACGTAATTTTTTTACTTCAAAAAGGGCAAGTTCAAATAATAGTAATAATTATAAATATCAGTGGCGACTCGTGAATATGATGATAAAAATTGTTTCTTTAGTAATTTAAACGTTTTCCGGTGGATTGTTAAATATTTTACTTAACGTTTTTCTCTCCGGTTTGTTATGTTGATATTATTTATGACCTTTAATGTTCCCATTAAAACTTCTTTTACAGCTAGATAATGTGAATTTATTTGTATCATTTTGCCCTCATTAGGCAGTAAAAATTCCAGTCCAAAAAAAAAAAAATTATCAGGGCACCTAGGTAGGTACGTTGCATGCCAGATGAATAAACACGTCCACAATAATTCAATGTGTGATTTTATAATCCATTATGTCCACATAAATACATATCCTATATAGTTCTTTAGTAGGTATACGTTAGTGCATGCTTAGATCGCAAAATTTTACAACCAGACGCCCCATAATGCCCTAGTGCTGAGCTTGGAAACATAAATCAGGACATACTGAGAGTATGTTGTTAATTTCTCGGCCTTTATGTCGACAGTACGTGCAACTTACTTAAGTACCCAGGTAAATAACCTCATGCCGGTATCATGAATCAACACAAACACCATCTTAAAACGATCTTAACGCAGCCATTAAGCGTCGCAGCACATCGATGCAACCAACTCTCTTCCGACGTTCCGTCAGACGAAACGGATGTTCGTTAATCTCAAACAATTACTAATTACGTCAACTTAACATCCACATAATAGTCGATTTTTAACTTAACCTAATCTAACCCCACTTTTTCATCATATTGACCAAACTAACAATAAGTACTCTTTGTATGCATTATGGATAATTATTTATTTGAAATTTTGACCGGAAGGTACGTACTTATAGGTACATTATGGACATAATGTTGTTAGAAGTTATCTCTGGAGCTAATGGACGTGATTTGAGCAGTCCGTTGTGTAATTTAGAGGTGGTTATGGCCGATACACATGTTAGTCTGGAGAGTCGGACATCTCCAGTGATTAATGCATCAACATACCTTTGTTATTAGGCATGTATATACATCTACGTGTACGTTTCTATTCAAGATCCGGAGCGGAAGTGCATCCGAATAAAGCGATAAACACATCTGAGTAAAATGGCACATTGTGTTCTCCAAATTACCTGCCCTCTACCTTACAACTTACATAAGTGCTTAATTTTTGATTTAAAATTCATACTCAAATGAGATCATAAATTTCCATAACATTTTAAAAATTTTGAAGTAGAAGTTTTTTCGTCTCGCGACTGGAAAGCACTGGCGCCGCGACGCGACGCGAAGCGAAGCGCAGATTTAGTGGCACAATACATCATTTAGTCACTAATTGCTGCAATTGACAATAAATCTCCCGGTTTCAAAGCACGCCTCGACGAGTGGTTGGTAATCAAAGGCGCTTTTATCAATTCCATAGACTTAAAAAGACTAAGCATCTAAATTTGATAGTTAAAAACTGAAGCTACTGATTGTAATTGCGGTCTCCAGATGGCTTCTTTCTTGCGCGTAACTTATCAACATCCCTAACGAACTGATTTCATCACGACAACTGAGCAAGTAATTTTTATTGGCAGACGACAATCTCAACTTTCCAAATTCTAACAACTGTTTACATTTTAATCAAAACAAATAGTTTAGTATTTTAATAGCAGTCAATCGTTTTTAAGAGTACAGAAAATTGAAACAATGTTCGTAGGTATCAGCAGTTAATGAAGACGCTATTGATTTGACGCTCTCCTACTAGTATTTTAATTACAGCAGAGTATTTCATGCTTCTATCACTCATCCAATAATACAATTTACCATATGAATAACACCGAAAATCTTTTTAGGGTTCCGCACCTCAAAAGGAAAAAGCGGAACCCTTATAGGATCAGTCAAGACCCTTTTTCTCAAGAACGCGTGGAGGTATCAAGCTAAAATTTATACCAAATACTCAGGTCAATTGTCCCTTGATGTTGTGAAAAAATCAAACTTCTAAGCCAACGCAATCAAAAGGTACAGCCGTTTATGCCGCAAATTTCCGCAGATTTTCGAATCAAAACCTACAGGGTACTTCCCGTGAACTCAGAATTTTGAAATTTGGTACGAAGCAACGTCTTATAGCACAAATAACGGAAAAATTGCGAAAACCGTAAATTTTTAGTTACATCATATAATAAAATTATTTTTAATTATTTCAAAGTTACTACCCCTTTCCTCATGAACGCGTAGAGGTATTAAATTGAAATTCATATCAAATACTCAGGTCTATAATACCTTTAAGCTGTAACAAAATAAAACTTCTATGTCAACGCAATCAAAAGAAACAGCAATTTAAGCCGCATATTTTCAAACTCGCAACTACTCGCAAGTAAATTAAAACCTAAAGGGTACTTCCAGTCGATTTAGAATCTTGAAATTTGGCATGAAGCAATGTTTTATAGCACATATTAAGGAAAAATTCCGAAAACCTTAAATTTTTAGTTACATCACATATTATAGGTTTGTACGGAACCTTCGGTGCCCGAGTTCGACTCGCACTGGGCCGGTATTTTTTTCAGTTTCAACTCGATTTTTCGGTATTCAAAAATTTTTTTGGTAAAGTAAGTTATTATGCAAGATCAATTAATTCACATTTAAAGGCGATTTGATGTCAATTATTATTAACATTCACCTTTCAAGCTCTATAACTCAAAATCTGTTGGTCGGATAACGTTTGCTCAAAGAAACTTTCTTTTTGCAAATATTTTGTTAATATGGGAAATCGAATTTTTGGATGAGTGGAACTTCTTATTCACTAAGAATGTTTTTCCGAAGGGTTAGTTTTTTTTTCTATAAGGTATTAGATTTTCAGATAGGATAAAAATAATGTCGCCTACAGTTGTCACCAACAAATTTAGCAAACGTCTAGATCCATTGACCGTAGTTCAAAAAGGGGATGAAAAAGGCCTTTTTACTTCTTAGAATACCATCATCTAAGTGCTGTACAAGAGGGTGAAATTGAAAATCAAAAATAAAAGAAAGGGTGATTATTTTTAGCACATGAGATGGTGTCAATAAACTAAGACGGATAACAATAAGTTTAAGAGTAATTTTTCAAAAAATTAAAAAAGGGCATTAAGGGGGAACGGATAGTAGTTTTCAGGGGGTCAGAATGTGGAGATAAAGAATAACATGACAACATTCGCTTAATTGTGTTGTCTTCCCTGTCCCACTATAACCTTATTAACAAGGGTTAATAGATCTAGATACTCTTTTCCTAATTACAAAATTTCTGGTACTGAGCCATTTTCAAAATGATGTGTTTTTACTTCATTTACTAATTGTAAGTACAACTGTCCCAAAATATTTTCTTCTGATGATATTTAGTGTTGACAGTTTATAGTTTAGGGTAGGAGTGCGAGATAAAAATTATGTAGTGGTGTGGAGTATTTTCCGCGAGTAGTCTGGGTGCATGCTCTGACTTATTATTATCGAACGAGAAACGGCGTCGTCGGCGTTGGTCGGTTGCTGAACACAATGTGCAACTACTGTTACAGACACGGAGGCAATTTTTCATTTCTCGTATGCAACGGTCACTTTTCTCCTAGCCATATTTCATTTTTGTTCGAAATAACTTGCTAAGAATTACCGACAAGTCGATGTCGTGTGAGGCAGAACCAATTTGTCTCAAATACGGAAACTTTTCGTGATAAACTTCTTTTATCTGGTCTTCCCGTGATTCGGATTCAATCTGACGGGGTCGCGTTTTTTGATCTCTCTTTGAATATTTAGCACGCTACGTTTCCAGAACTTTACACTATCTGGAATGTTAAGAAATGGGACTCTTACGAGTCACTGATAAATTAAGTAACATGTAAGTAAAGGAAAAGAAATGAGGTCATCGTAAGACAAGGACTATTGCGTAGTTGACTATTTCTTTTTTATTATTATTTAAATTGGAGCTTCTTCACAAAACTTTACTGTGCTACAACTTTTTTATTTATTTTTTTACTAACTCTATTGAAGATGTTACAAAAAACTATGAGATTTGTAGAGTCCAAGTTAATTTACGGATTTATTTTTTGTTTTTTGACAAGGCTTTCTACCCCTTTGCTCTTCCTGTATGTACCTACAACTTTAATTGGCGTTAAAATATGAAATAATTCCTGCATGTAGACCGTTAACGAATCTCGTAAGGATAAAGTTAGTTTACATATTTATACGACCAAACTACATATCGTACACATTCTCTTTTAGTGCGGATATGTACTTCACTTCCGGTGGCAAACTACACGCGAACCACCAACAGTTGTCATCAGAAACTCCGGATTTGTTATTTATACTCGGCAATAGTACATGAGTACATGAATACAATACTACTACTACTACGTATTTAAATACACACCAATATTACACATACATAAGTATATAATATTGTAGGTACATCTCGGCTTTCATTTCATTCAATCCACTAAATTCCGGGCTGCATAGCATAACACATAAATAAATAGGGGGTGGGTTTATGTACGTATATTAGGTATATATACATAAGTCGTCTTCTCGTACGTTTTTACTCACTCACTCACTGAGTAGGTGTTATATAATAGTGTATTTATGTAGGTGAAGAGAGCACAGCAGGAGTAGTAATAGGAGGAGGAAGAGGAGACAGGACGCGTCGCGACGCGCCGCTCTGGAACAAATGGAATCCTTGCGTCATTCCAGTTGGCGAAGCACACGCATTTTGACACGAAAAAATATGACGGCTGTCGCACGCTTAATATATGACCTTGATGTTAGGTCTCTGATGAGAGAAATTCAAATTCGGAACAACGACTGACTGATGCTACGTTATTTTTATATTTCTTCGCGTTCTTTATGATTTTAATTTAACGTCTTGACGTTGACCAATTCGGTATATGTCTTTAAATATATTCACACTAGGAGACGAGAACGGGATAACACCTTCAATGAATTCCAACATTTTTTTCTTTATATAACAGTAAGTTGTTTTATTATCTCACAGATAAAGTTGTATTTTATACGACTCTTTGACGCAAAGAAATGGGATTGCAGAATTTATTTAATATTCCACAGGGAGGCATTATTAACAGAATGTAAATTGTAAGTCATGATATATTATATTGAGACTTCCCTGATGTCAATGGTAGTTTAACCTTGTGACCTCCACTGTGGCTCACAATCACTAAATCTATACAATCTTATTTCTTATTCATCCCAATGCAACGAGGTGAGTCGCCTATAATTCTCAGAGCATTTGGTTTTTCTTGATCCTCTCTAATCAAGTATAGAAAGATATCTGCAGTAACAGATAACATGCTGTTGTCAATTAAAGATTTATTTGTACATGGATACAAATTGTAAGTACCTGTATGTATGTTGGATATTGATTTATTAATTTATCCAATCTGCTCTAATCTCTGTAGATCGGTATATAGACACAACTTAACAACTAATCAAAATTAAGCCACACGATGAGCCAAATGTAATTTTTAGCAATTCGCAAATAACATTTATAAAAAAGGCCCTTAAGGGTAACAAGAGACTTTTGCTAAAGTAAATAGAAATTATCTAAAGTCTTTTCGTTTCTTTTCCCTGGCATTATTGTAAACTAAAAACAATCAAAGAACTCCCTGTTAAATGTATTGGTGTAATTTAATTAAAATGATATGTGACACCCTGTAGATTTATAGATAGGTAAGGGGTGGCGGAGCAACCCTTCGGCTCTTGATACGTAATACTACACATCGAGATTTGTTGCAACAGCTGTTCACCGAAATTCGTATTTTATTTACTGGCACCCAGTACTTCACGAATCCTCGAATAATAAATTAAATCGTTAGGCGGTGGATTATGAAATCTTTATTAAGTTCTCCGTTCTCTCGGAATTTATAATTTATGCACGCGCCACCGCAAAGAGGGAAATTGTATGTATATATTTCCGCACCTCGTTATTGCGGTCTAGCTTTTGTAAGCCAGCTAATTCTGCATTTAACGGAGCGCTTTATCTTTTAAAACTTAATGCAGTTAAAAGTGGATGAAAGGCCCGAACGGCTTTCCGGAAAACTGCTGATTTTAGACCAAATATCAGAATAAAAAACGGTCTACCTTTCCATAAAAACGAAATTAAATTTAATGCATCTTGAATACCTGGATTGTACTTTTCATTTTTGGTTTTGGCGTTTCTAAATGTAATTATAAAATTTTTAGAAAGGTTACCATAATACACTATATTTTCCAAAGGATTAAAAGATACCTATATCTACAGTAAAACGTATCGTACCAGAAGCTCGAAAAATAACTTTTATAACGTACTATTACAGTCAAAATCGGTTATAACGACATCGAAGAGACTACTCATATTTGCTCGTAAAAACCGATAGTCGTAACAACCGGTGATGTTATAATATATAGCATTCAGCTGGCACCTTTGATTTTAGTCAGTATAACCGGTATGTTGTTCTAAACGGTTTTAACTGTAGTTTTATTACGTAAGTAAGTACTTACGAAATATCCAATTCCGAAAGTTCAAAAGGTTAAATATAACGTACTCTATGTTCATAAATATTTTTTATTTCAGCATTGTGTGTATTGTAAGGCGCATTTTAATTAAAGAATTTCTTTGTAATAATGTAAATGTCGCCTTTTCCCTTAATTAATTTTGTTTTGAAACCTTTGATTAAACAAACAACAAGTCGACAACTGCAAATTTAAATGTTTGATAAATAATTCTGTTTTACTTAATAAACTTTTGATGTTAATATTTTAAAGATCCTTTTGAGTACCTTGTAAGAGTTTTCCGGAACATTATTTTAAACGACAATGGTGTCCACGAAACTTTTATAAAGGTATCTATATAATTATTAAAAAACAAAGACTGGGAGAGGAAAATATGTGTCTAATTTAAGACCATCAGGGGTACATTATTGTACAAGAACTGCTTGTCAATTTTTTAATTTTATTTTTTTTACAACAACGCTCGTCCATAAATTAATGACAAACTTTTACTAAACAATGCTTAAGCCAAAAAAGAGTATTGTAATTAAAAATTGCTTTAATTTATACTTCTTTCCCGAAGTGGTTTCGGTGCAGACAACGTAACCCAGGGATCAACATGGACAGCTACTGTAACAGCCCCTTTAGAAAATAAATAAAAGACAAGAGCGCGTCATTGCGAGACTTTGGCGAAAAATTTCACTGAAACTCCGCGGCGGCGCTCGCGTCTGTTGGTAGCCGTGCTAGAGCTATTATTTCCTCCGGTCGCAAAGTATTTTCCATCGTGGAATGCAAACTAAGGGAACAGAGTAGAGAGAAAAGAATGACGCGGTTTAATGCAGGAAATGATTCCCCGTATAAGTCGGACCCAAATCACGGGGCCGTTTCTCGAAAGAGCGACTGCAAATCCAGAGGGAAAAATACCCCCATTATTTTGCAACGTCGCTTGCTGCCGTTCTAGACGCCCTCAGATGCTCTTTAAGAACGTTCGACTTGGCGGAATAATATCTTTCGACGCCAAGAACACTCGCAATTCTATTTAATTTGTAAACCTACGATCCACCTAACTAATTCAACAGTACACATTTGCAATTTTCTTTTATTCCTTTTTATAACACACATAAAAAACACCATTACCAAAATTATTTAAAGCAACTTAAGGAATTTGTATTTGGTTTCAAAAAAATAGTAGAATGAACTTGTAGTATAATTACAACTTTTGATCTTCTTGCATTGTGTTTTTGATTCCATTTTGCATTAAAAAATTAATCTATCCGTATTAAATTATATCAACAATTTACGAGAAAAATTCTCGGAGAAAAAGTTTCTTTCTGAAACGAAAGTCGGATAGCTACTACCTAAATACTATTTATTTTTACCATAAATATTTCCTTAGGTTACAAGCGCAACTACATTTTAAATGCTTGGTCGAAAGAAAAACACTGTTAAAAATAACAGCAAATGTAGAAGTAAAAATTTATGACTCACCCGAAACGAATCAGTACTCTTTCTATTTCTCTAGGCGAACATAGGCAGAAAGTATCCATTACCTTAAACAAAAAAGAAATAATTTTGAGCGAATTTTGTATGATTTTTTAAAAATGTAATAAATTTAATCATACTGTACAAAATAAACAACACTTAACAAATAACACCTTAAAAACTAATTACAAAAGTATATAAAACTAGCAGCAATACCCGGCGTTGCCCGGGTAAGAATATATTACACGTTTGATGGAACATTCTACAATATTCGCGAATTTAGAACTATCCATAACATCCCATAATGATTCAAAACATTTTTTAACTTTTTTTAACATTCTGAAACATTCTTCAATGATCATCAAGATTCTGGAACATTCTTGAACATTGCCAAATCATTAAATTAATCTCTAAGTTGTTACGATGATAACACTGAAGAAAAGTCACTGAATTTCGGTTTATATACCATCAGACATCGAAATTTCTAGTATTAGAACACTCTAGAACATTCAAATAGTCTGTTCTTTTTCATTTGTCAAAATCACTTAAATTTTTTTGGTCACTGTTCGCTCTTGTTTCCAATTGATCTTCACTCGACTGCAAACACAATTTAAATGACAAAATATCACTGAATGTTGATTTATATATCATCTAACATCGAAATTCCTAGTACCAGAACACTCTAGAATATTTAGATGTACCTACATCACTTTAAAACGTAGATGTACACTTTTTGAAACTTTCTAGATCATTCAAGAAATTTTTAGAACTTTCTCGAACATTCTAAGTCGATAATAACAGTTTGCGCTCATTTTAGAATTTTTTAGATCATTTCAGAAATTTTGAGATCTTTCCTTATGACTTAAAAAAGGACAGAAATATTTCTTTTCACTTTTCTGCCACCTTCAACCACCCACTTCCACCCACCGCGACCAAACTCCCTTACTCCCACCTGGAGACCAAGGGGTATTTACCACCCCAACAGAAAGTTGATTTGAGTAGGTAGAGATAGAGAAAACCCTGTCTTTACGTACGAACATTAGCATTTCATATATGTATTTAGATTTAGATTACTACTTGCCCAGTTTAGAAAATAGCAGGGAATTTTAATAGGACATTAGGGTGAGTAACAGCGGCCACCCGCTACCCCACCCTAACCCTTCTGATTCGCTTCTTACTGTTGATTTGTTCATTTATACTAACCCACATTGAACTCTTCTAGTTACTCCCAAACAGAACTTTGGAAATTGCCCACGGTCCACCTTTGTCGTACAATTATATCGAAGTTCTGTGTGGTGGTTTCGTGTTTCAAAATTCCAACATGTTGCATATTTAAATTGGAACAAATGTAATATAACAAAATACAGAACAATTAATGAAAAATTAATTTTGGAACGTGACAAAATGAAATCAATAATCACAAATACAGTGTTTAATTAGACTATTTCTAATTAATTAATAAGAAGCACAGATAAAACATTATGCTCGTTTAATTTCAATAAAAGGATAAGAAAACCGTGAGAGAAGTATCAGTAGGTACTCGTAGTAAGTATATCTATCAGGTTATCTACGGTTCAGTAGATAAGCCACCTCGACCATCGCTACCGCCACCTATCTATTGGGTGTATTAGCTTAAAAGCGTTTTTCGTTTATTCCTTATTTGCACTGCCATCAGGCAGTCAATTAGCCTGAGCTATTCGTTATTAATCCGTTCCAGTCGGGACCTGAACAATAAAAGATAAATCCCGAGCGCAGAGATTCCGATACAGATTGACATGGGACGTGCCCGTAGGATGGGAAAAGCCGCGCTGTGCCAGCCTTGCCGCACGATCGGCATACGGGAGAGAGGCAGGGATGGACGTACGGTCGACGGGATTAAGCGGTTAAGTAGAGTAAGTAATTCGGTTCGCGGCCGTCCTCGGTTTGTTGCCTAATTATCGGTTTGCCTTCGGTGCCTCTCAACTTCCATTATCCTAATGGCTAAAGTTCAACCGCTCATACCTTCCATCCAACCGACCAACCACACCATACCGTCAAGGTGCTACTCTTGCCACTTCTATGGTAATTGTTTTACTGGTTTTTTATAGCTCCCGGTAATATCACATCACCCAACTACTTTACCTTATTATCATCATCATTAGATGTTATTACCATGGACGTAACATCGGAGAGAACTAAAAAAAAAAAAAAATATCTACTGGGTTGTTGGTAGGGTTGCCACAATTATTTCTAAATATCCCTACTGTTTAAGAAAAATAATACAACAAAATAAATGCATCTCCCTTTGCATCTTGTTAATAGATAATGAAAAATTCCAGATAAATAGATGCCCTATGTCTCATTCTTGAAAACACCATCTAGAAGATAATTTTAAGCGTACTCTGTCTATTTTTATAAAAAATGCATTATTCTTAAAAAACAAAATAATTAAAATATGTGGTGGAAATCCGCTTGACAGATGTTTATTGCCTGGTCCCAACGTTTCACGATTTCAGCAGAAACCGCGAACGAAATAAATTCGAAGTGAACCGGCATTGGCACCCCGATCACGTACCGCGTGTTCTAGCAACATTACCTACACGGCTTCGTCGTTTTTGATCTCTAATACCACGACCAGGGCGCATCTGCCTGCACTTTTGATGAATATCGTTAGATGCTCGCCATTTAAAATAAAATTTCCGCGATAAAAATTTCACGCACGAACGTCCACCTCATCAAAAACGTTATGGGAAATATAAAATTAACCCCTTCAACTAGAATAATAACAGTAACTATAATTTTATTTAGAAATCATCATCATCACCTGAATTATGATTTCTTTGAGAATATTAACTTAATCTACCCCGCCTTTAGGTAGGCAGGTACTTTTTCATATTTCTATTTCTAACGTGTCTCTTTAAGAAATAATTACACTTGATGCGAAAATCGATATTGAACCTAAAAAAATATACGTGTATAAATATTTCTGCCGATGCCTAAAAAGTTTTGAGATTAGTGGGAACATTGAGGCATAATAGCCCAATGAAAAATTACAACAGACCGTTACGTAAGGGAGAACGCGTAAAATAAATCAGCCGAAAAGTCGGAATATTATACCCCTACTTTCGAACTCTACTCCAATTTAAGCCGCTAAAAAATGATTTAAGCACTCTTCTTAGCAAACTTTTTAAATGGATCCCATATTTTTCTGAATTTAACAAACTATACAGCAGCTACGGACGGGACGGGAAGGCTCTTCTTTCGCATTCATAATAAAGTTCGCATCATGTATTAGTCACGTGGACGAGATGAATTCACCTTACTTTCTTTTTTATTGCCTGATGGTATGGTTGGTTGCTGCAGAAGCCAAGAAAGAAGTTGACATTAAGAGCAAGAGGCCCATCTGGCTCATGTAAGACACAATATAATGAATGATATAATAAATTATCTACGTTTTATCAACGATTTTTTTATTCTTCAAAGCTAAAATATTAATATTAATTACCATAGATACACAGACATCAGCAAAAGTAAAAGGAACGAAAAAGGTAGTGGAGAATCTAAATTAGATTACGGTGGATAAATTTCCAGATTCGTCACTTTCATCCCAATAAATTTTTCCCTCCACGCTAGCGACTTACTTATTGAATTTTCTTTCATAAAACTACTTTATATTTCTTAGCACATTTGCATGGAAGAACATTCTGTTTAATAATAACCGTGTTCCAAAGTAACTTACGTGACTAACTTTTACAATATCATATGGCGGCAAACTTGTTCAAGCTTCACCCACCACATCACAGATTAGTTCAAGAAGTTCTCGCGACAACGCGAATTTACTAAATTCACTTCATTAAAATCCAATCGACGTAACGCTTCCAACTTTGCAAACAGATACTGGATTATTTATTCAACATACATTTAATATGAACTGGAAATTCACAATCGACACACGGAAAGGTGTTAGGAGGCATCGTTCAATTCAATGTTACCTACATTACAACAGTAGATGTACGGTCAGGTGGGGTAATTATAAACAGGCTCTTTACTTCGATGAAACAGGACTCTTTATTATTCCAACTAATGGGAATTATAGAGTGTGGTGTTGACTTTTGACAGTTGGATGCTTTAGCTTAACGTGCTAAACAGCAGAGGAAGAGTGTCGCAATATTTCATGTTAAACAGTGAAAATATTTCTATATAATATAATAAGAAAAGAATATAAAAACACTTTTGGATAAGATTCACTAATATATACGTGAAACTTATCCAAAAGTGTTTTTGTATTCTTTTCTTATTATATTAAATTAATTCTGTTTCACAACGAATACACCACCAACTCTCTTAGTTTTATTTCTATGTAATATAAATTTTTGGGATAATTGTGAATAGGGCTTTATAAATATAATTTTCATTGGAATTCACATTTGAAAGCGAATTGTTCACTTTTGCCCCATTAAAAACCTTTATAAATCCAGTAGAAACAAGATGATTGTTTACATTTACCCCTAAGTTTTCGACCGCGTAATAAGTGAAGGGGTAATTGTAAACTTAAGTTTTTTGCAAAAAAATCAGAATTTGCATATTTAATCACAGAAATTCACTTAAAACCAAACAAGGACCTAAATTAATCATATACGTAGTCGCCTAAATTTAATCTTCATCTAAGATACAACGAGCTTCAAAAGTCAAACTTCCAAAATCGTTCACAATTACCCCACCTGACTACATTTAATAGATTTAACTGCTTTGATAAAGACCTATAACAAAATAAACACCCTCTATGACAAACCAAAGATGATGAAGTATTTCCATCCCCGTTATTGTTTCTTTTGCCTTCTATTATTATCTACACATCTACATAGGTACATATACCATGTACCTAACTATTTATATGGTAATCCAGTGGGGGCTTCCTGACAAGGACTTACATATACATAAATACATTAAAGTCAACCGGAAGTGTGTATACATATGTACAGTAGCGATTCGTCATAAGCTCTTGGTAATGCACGAAGGACTAGTACACGTACATACAGATACGTATGTAAGTGTGTCCGTATTAAGTTATCCTCTCATACACGTATACAATGCTGGCACCACCAACCAGTTGTACCACGTCCGTAATTTGTACAGACTGAAACTTCCCGTAAACTAAACTTGAAATCCCTAAAGTCTGGACACACGACGACTTTCGAATTAAAATAAAATAAGTACCTACTACTGTACGTTGATACTGGAGCAAAAGCTCTCTCTCTCTCTCTTTCTCCGCAACCTATTTACGTCACAACATAGTGCCACATATATTATTTATATTCTACTATTAGTAAAAAGTAAAAACTATTATAGTATATCTTTAAAGAAAAAAGCGTTTACATACCTAATAAGTATGTGGTTGCAAATTTACCTTATGTATTTCTTGGACAAATAAAAAATGACCGTTTCAAATATTTGTGTAATTCCAAAATATACCCATTTCTTTTTCAGAATCGTTACTTTGCTATTTAAAATAGAAATCCCACATATTTGTAAATTTATCAGAAACTAGATTCCTTTTAGGAAAACAATGAGCCCATCAATTTTAAAACTCCAAAGTCAAGTAGGGTCAGGTGGGGTAATTAATTGTAAACAGGCTTTTTATTTCGATGAAATAGGACTCTTGATTATTCCAACTAATTTGAATTATAGACACGGGGGGTTGACTTTTGACGGTTGGATGCTTTAGCTTAACGTGCTAAACAGCAGAGGAAGTGTCGCAATATTTTATGTTAAACAGTGAAAATAATTCTATATAATAAATAATTTTTGGGGTAATTGTGAACACGGCTTTATAAATATAATTTTCATTGGAATTCACGTTTGAAAGCGAATTGTTCACTTTTGCCCCATTAAAAACCTTTATAAAGCCAGTACAAACAAGATGATTGTTCACATTTACCCCTAAGTTTTCGACTGCTTTAATAAGCGAAGGGGTAATTGTAAGCTTATGTTTTTTTTGCAAAAATATCCAAATTTGCATATTTAACAACAGAAATTCACTTAAAACCAAACAAGAACCTAAATTAATCATTTGGTCGCCTAAATTTAATCTTCATCTAAGATACATCGAGCTTCAAAAGTCGAAACTTCCAAAGTTGTTCACAATTAACTCACCTGACTACCTATATTTGAAATAATCATCATTTTAATTTTTCAAATTTTTTTTAGTCTTTTGTGATACTATAGATATTTCTTAATAAGAAGAATTTGCCCAAAAATTTTGAAAGAGCCCATTTTTGATAGTCCCAGATTTTTTTATCTTTTGTTTGATGTCAAGTATCTATCGTCGAAATCTTCACCATTTTGATATTTTAAGAGAAACTCTTTTACTTTTTTATTTTTTAATGAAATTACATGTGTTTCTTTCTGAGAAGAATGAGCCCAAAAATTTGGAAACAGTCGCATTTTTGGCGGTTCTAGGTTTTTTAATTTAATTATTTGATGGCAACTATCGTCGAACTCCACATCACTTTCTTATTTCAAAAGGAAGCTCTAAGATTTTCTATTTTTCTTTAAAACTGAATATCTTTCTGGCATTTAAAATGGAAATCCTACTTTGTTATGTTTTTCTGAAACTGTATAATATATTTCTTTCCTGAGAAGAATAAGTTCAAAAATTTAGAAATAACTTCAAAATTGTAGTATTTTCCGGTATCTTCTATCTTTTTTCAATGTATCTATTGAAGATGTCACCCGCAGTTGAAGATGAAATGTTTAGAAATCTCAAAAATAATGGACCACGGCCAAACAGCCCGGAAAATACTACTCCATTAGTTGACGCCGGTCGAGAAAACCTAAGCTCTACATATCTTTGAAATCCTTCATTATTTTGGTATTTTAAATGAGAATCCTTCAACTTTTAATTTTTTTTTTTTTTAAACTACAGGTATTTCATCTGAGAAGAGTAAACCCACAAATTTTGAAACAGCTCCATTTTGGACGGTTCTTGGATTTATTAATATTTGTATGATGTCAAGTATCCCACATCGCTTTGTTATCTCAACCTTTTTATTTCATTCTAAAGCTTGATTTCTTTATGATAACTTTGTAACATTCTCAAATTTGACGACACTAGATTTTTTTTCAAATGATCCTTGATGAAACTTAACATTAAAACTTTGGAGCTGTTTCAAAATTGTTGAGGTCATTTTTGGTTTCATGTAACAAAAATGTAAGGTTTCCATTCAAAACAACAACATTTTTGGGGCTGCTTGAAATTTGTTCTAAAAATATTTACATCTGAAATAATAAGATGATGTCGATATCGACAAAACATCGAATTGAAATGATTAAGTTTTGGAATTCAACACCCTATATGTATGTATTTTAATATCCAAGCACAGATTCTAATTTATTTATAATTAAAAAGTCCTGTCATAAACGTAATAAGTTACTAAATTAAGCACTTACTCTTAGGTGGTTAATAATTTCTACTATTAAATATGCATATATAAATAAATCCGACATTAAACCCTTTGACAAGACATCCCCATCTTCATCCTGTAGGGTGCAAGCTCAGTAGATACTAGGCAGAGCTGTGTTTATGGTAGTAGGAGAGGAGAAAGCTACGTAGCATCATCCTATAGGGCGAGAGAGTGTCAGCCAGCGTCAAATATTGAATTCGCCTTGTGACTATATATCGTTTCCCTGTTTATTTATGGGACTCTACTACGTACCAGTATTTATTGCACTAATTTACCACTTGATTTATTGTCTGCTCCTCTAACTACTAGTTGAGATCGAAATCTACATACGCAATAAGTGTTTTGTCAAATCATTTATTTGACTTACATTACCTACGTACTACAAAATCTAACATAAAAAACTCCCCAGTTATTCCTTCTATGGGTTAATTTTCTAAGATTTTTTAAGAAATAGATTATCCAGGCAGTTAATCACCAAACTGTAAAATGTATTGAATTTGTAACTACTTTAGTACCCATTTTCACCAGATCAGATTTTTTTAATAACTGCAGTTTTCTTTTGTGGGATGAGACACAATTTTTTACTATAAACAAACCGTCCACTGCATCGGCCTTATTTTTGTCGGACTGCAATGGCATTTGCCGGTAATATTGTCAACTTGTTAAGCCACTGAAATACGGACGCCGCGGTCCATAACAACGACAAGTCTATTACATCGGTCGGACATATTTAATCGCCTTGATTTAAAATGCAAATTGAAGTATCAAACGAGTTACAAATTTGCGCTGAACAAACTTCATCCGGATCCCCCTTTTGTTACCAATTTAATAACGGAACGGTATTGTTGTCGTCTGACCGCTGCTTTTGCCTTGCATTTTTCGATTTCAATCATCCCCACCGACACCCCGACAGGTAGAAAAAAAATCATTTTATACACCAAAAAGAATAGTAATTTGCAACTAAAGTTTTCCGCTGATTCACACGAGAAAATGTAGTTTTTATGCAAAATTCGTGAAGCTAGAACAACAGTGTGACAAAAAGCAAAAGGTCAACAATTGCAGATCTATAAATTTATAAAATGGGTGGAAGGTGTTTAAATTAAAAGAAAAGTATGTCATGTAATTAATATATTAATTTAGATTAATTTTCCAATCAAGGCAAAATAAACTAACAACAAATTGTTAGCGAATGAAATAAATAAAAAATAATAATAACCTCGCCTTTAAGGGATGCATATAATAACATGAAACAATAAACTATGAAAAACGGGAGAAAATTTAGCTCGCATATGAACATCGTAAGGCTTCTGTAATTAACACTAAAAATTTTCAGATATAACTTTTCAATTAAAAACCCAAAAATTAAGGGCTTCTGAGTTTCCAGGGGTTAATTAAGTGTTTTAATCTCACGAAATCTCATTGAAATTACACTAAAGAAGAAATAGGATTTAAAGCAAGAAAACAAGGCCTTCCAAACTTCCAGGGGTTAATTAAACGTTTTTTTCTTACTAAATCTAATTTAAATGTCACTAAATGGGTGGAAGGGGTTTAAGTTAAGATAAACACACCGTATGCAAATAATCAACGCTTCCTAATATTAACATTCAAATCAACGCAATATAAAGTAACCATAACAATAACTTTAAGGCTTGCATATATGAACCTAATATAGCATTTACAAGAAAGAAGAAATAAGTAAAAAGTAAAATAAAACAAATTAATAAACAAAATTCAACACTTAATATCTATGGCAGTTTATTAACCCCTAATTTTTGACATTTGTACCAAATATGTGTCCGAAAAGTCCCTTTACCTATTGGTATTTTCGAAATTAATTTTGACCACTTTGTCATCATCACGAGTGTCACCTTACTGATTAATAATAATTAAAGTTCATTTAAGTTCGATGTGTGCATAAGACGTATTTTTAGCTATATATAAATTTTATTTAGGTATGTATAAGAACTTGGTTGCAATTTTTTTCTAAACAAATTTCAATTTAAATTTACTACAATCCACATTTTGCAATATTATTCGTGGTATTATTTTTGTATGATTCAGAGGATAAAATAAAGATCTTATGGAAAATCTGAAGCAGACTAACACCTAATTAACTAAAATTAATAAAATCTGCATTAAATTGTACCTCAACACCTCATACTGATTAGAGTTCAATTAAAATATTAAATTATTTTAAGAACAAATATCAACGATAATATATCTAACGGTTGTGAACAAAATAGAAAATACACCTACCATTGATACTAAACTGGAACTATATAAAGCAGCTTTTATCCTTATTCATATTGGCATAATTAATTACGAATTTTACACAATAAATAAAATGTCTTTCACAATATCTACTTATTTTTAATTACGTTCGTGTTAAAATCATGTCGGTCGCGTCGTACACATTCGCGTTGATCTCGAATACTGCTCAGGACTATGCATGCGCATGTCGATCGATAACATCGATTTAAATCCTTTTTTGTATAAACAGCGACCTCGTACAACATTCCATTGAAATATTCTACCATTTTCACGAAAATTGAATCGGTCATTTTCGGATGACGAATGATACCGTACCAAGGTTCAGATAAATTCCAGGACTCTTACTTTTAATTCTCTAATTTTTACTAAAAACGTACCTAACGAATATTATGACATTATTAAATGAATTAATTTCAAACCAACTACACATAATTAATGCATTAAAAATACTTCTATTAATAATACTAATTACTTATTGATCAATAAAACAAAACTCAAAGCTGTTTAGGAAACTAAAATTAGTTATTCTAAATCTTGTAATGTAAGGGTTGATGAAGGCAAAACTTCAGGTTTGGTTTCAGATTAATAAATATTTAAGCCCTTTTATAAATAAAACTTTCGTTAATTTGCGTTATTAGGAATATCTTTATAATACTGCTGTGAAATCGTTGTAGCATTTTTGTAAGTAACTATGCGTCGATAAATCTTAAAGCAGCTTTTAAATAACATAGTTTAATTGATCTAGAAGATAGATATTCCTTTAAGGAAATAGAAATAACGAAATTGGCATTCATTTTCTCGGAAAATGAGAAAGAGAGGGCTTAAGTAGACTGGATGCACTTCGAGCCATTTTCCGAACGATTAGCTATTCGGTTTAAAGTGTTCTCTCTTGGTTAGCATTCGTCGAAGTTGATGAAATCATTCACATTTTCTTTATCCGTTCCCTCTTTAAGTAACACTTTAGTTGCCTTTTCAGTTTGCGGAAACTGAATTAAGTAAAGTCATTTGCAAATTGTTTCAATTTTATCAGCAAAAAAGTGCCCAATTTTTATGCAGCTCCATCTGCTCTAATGCTTAAAGACGAATAAAAATTTAAATGTTTTTACACTTACAGGGCACATATTTAGCAAAACCAAAATCAAGATCAGAAACGAATAAGACCAAAAATAATAACAAGAACAAGGCCAAAGCTAAGACCAAACAAATTTTACATTAGTCTTATGCTGTCCTTAAATGATGAAAAAAAATCTGAAAATTTTTACTAACAATAAGGAGTTATTTAATTATCTCCCTGTCTGACCTAATTTTGCCATCAATGAACGTATTTAGAGATAATTTAAAATAAAGAATGGAGTCGTTGGCTAAGGTGGAGAACAAAAGTTTCATTATAGAAATGTTGTCATTAATTTCGGAAGTTCAAGTTGTTTGCCAGAAACGTAACAAATTATTTTGATTTACTGTTAGCAGTGGGAAAGAAGCGGAGGATGGACAAACTGAAGGGTGAAAAATCATGCACTTTTTCCTAACAACGGACCCCAAATGGTGCTACGTTTTAGGAAGAAAATTAAACTTCCATGACATTTAATTTCGTCACTTCATCTCACTGGGAATTAATCTGCTCAATTAGTACTGTTGTTCTTTTCTTCATTTAATTATCCCTTACTCTGATAATATAAATTTCAATGAAAAGAAAAAGTTACATCTTGAAATACATTAAAAATTAAATAAACAACCCCGATTTCGCCCTTGTTCCAAAGGAGGAATTTCTGAGAACGTAAAATCAAGGTTATTTTTGGAAAACATGAAGTGTTTAAGAGTCGAAGAAAATCGGGAATTCTGAGAAGAACAATAAAAAACAGTAAAAGTTTTTTACCTAAGAAAAGTTTAAATCGTATCTTATTTCATTATTATCATTGTCAGAAAGTTTGAAAATAATTTCCTACTTAATTAATTAAACATCCAGAAGACCTGAAATTTATTTCGGTTTACTAACTTTTTAATTATTACCTGATAAATTTTTTTATATATAAATCATTTTTCTTTAGGTTTCTTGCGCGGTTTGTACGTATATGGTATACATATGTATGTACATGTGTGAAGTTTCTAAAGAAAGCGTCAGAAACTAAACAAAAAGTACAAACGTTTTTTCGCCCTTAAGCTGCGAGGAGTTGCGTCTAAAGATAGCATAGTGTCAAAAGCTATTTTCTGACTTTCTCGGTGAGGTATTTTTGCATTTGTACTCTCTGTATACTCGGCTTATGCAAACAGAAACATGGCACTGCTTTCAAACAAGCAGACGGAAAGAAAATAAGGTCAATTTCTTGGGATTATGAAATACGCCCCGCCGTTGTAGAAGTTACCGTTACTACTCTTTTATTGAATTTTTCCAACCACACAACACTTTTAGAATAACTTAAACACACACATAATGGAAAACCCAGCAACTCTACAGCCCCCAACCACAACAATTACCCATTAAAAGTATTGTTTAGGGTAATAACATCCAACAAAAATAAATTAAGAGCGAATGAGCAATAAATAATCCTTTCTGTGAGAAATTTAACAAAGAGAAATTCTTCCTTCTTTATTCCCAGTCACTACTTCATCCCCATTTAGTGAAAAACACTAGCGGTATTCCAGAACCGTCGGTCGTTAGCAATTTCTCCTTAGCAGGTGTTAGTGCGATAGTCTCCGATAAGCGACCTGGTAGATTGCAGTAATTACTCTAATTGGAAACGTAATTGCCCCTGTTTTATCTTGCTTCCCTTCCAGGCTGAGTTTAGCTTGCACGCAAAATTTTGTCACCCCGACATACCTAGGTACAAGTTCACATCGGTGTCAGATAGTACATAATACACACATGTAGTCGTCCTCAAAAGGCAAAAGTTGCATGACACAAATTATTCGTTCTACTTATGGAAATCCATAAAAGTTTTTTGATGTGGGGATAGAAATAGCCACAGGGGTGGAATATTTGTATTAAGGAGAAGGGCTGCAAAAAGCTTAACGCAAAAAGGGTTACTTAAAGATATATTAAACAAGGGTAAACAGTCAGTAAATCAGTTTATCACTTTTATTTCTTGAACTTGGGACTTTTCCTCAAAAATACTTTTACTTAATGAATTAAATAAAAGAAAGACTAAAAAATCATGCAAAGGCACAATTTAATTATTTATTATTTTACCATAGTTTTATCATCAATAAATAACATTTACTGTTTAGCCCGAGAACATTAAAATTACGAGTATTAATTAAGTAATGTTTACAACCGATAAAATTTCACGTTTGTGAAAATGAAATAAATCGTGAGACAGGATGAATATAATTATGTGTCCTTTGTGCAAGGGTTAATTTCGTACTAAATCTGCACCTGCCATTACGTATGCAGTTGCTTGTGTGTGTATGTATGTATGTATGTATGTAGGAGAACGTGTGTATATCATTTATGCGCATAATAGGTGCGAGTATGTGTATAGGTGAAATGGAGAACGTTTAAGATCATAAACAGTGTAGTGTATGTCGAATAGAACAATTCGAGCCAGATTCCCACTAAAATTGGGGTTATTGGACATTAAATAACACTGAAGGAGAATAACCAGGTTTTAGTGAACAGAAACACAAATTACAATTACATAAACAACATAATACTCAGTAGGTATATTACGATGAAAATTCAAATACTTAAACCCTTGTAACATTAAATTAATCCTTGTAATAATAAATTAAAATAATATGGAGATTTATCTTAATAATTTAGTTTAATTGGTTGCACTGTAACTAGGTAAATAGGATTACAATAACAAGTCGTGTTTCTTTTTTGGGTTTTTAAAAGCGCTTAACGTCTGCATAATAAATTGAATAAAAAGAACATTATTTCATATTTACAAATTGTAGATTGTAGCGGTGACCTCTTACAGCAAATTACTCAAGAGTTACAATGTCCACGTGATTGTATTTCGACTGATGTAATTTCCACGCCATACTTTTCCAAAAAATAATCATTAAGTTCAAATTTGGTTGATTAATAATGAAGTATAAGAGTAGAATTATTTTATCCTTTCCATCACGTGATCTGTTCTTGGTTTAAGTGAAAAGAGAATACAATATATCTGTTGTTATTATAAAAATGAAGAGAAAGTGCAGTGAAAACAAAACGTATGTTCTTGGAACAATAATCTACATATATACGTCCATGGTGCGTACAACGTATTCCGTATATCGTTATGCGATGTTAGAAACGAAAAGGGGTTAGTTATTTTAGGACTATGTAGTTGTCACATATGACATTTCCTGTCATTGTGATCTCACAAAATAGGTACAAAAATGGTACAATTCTGAAATAATTTGGGTATACCAATAACATCCACGGTCAAAAATATCTATAAATGAATTTTAACATCTTTAAAAAGATTTGTTTTTGAAGATGCAAAAAAGAATCAACTTTCTGAAAATTTACTCAGATTGAGATAGCACTCTTCGATTTAGCAGGGTAGTATAATCCACATTATGCAATATCATTTGTGATATTATTTTTGTGTGATTCACAGGATAAAATGAAGATCTTATGCAAAATCTGAAGCAGACTAACACCTAATTAACTAAAATTAATAAAATCTGCATTAAATTGTACCTCAACACCTCATACTTATTAGAGTTCAATTAAAATATTAAATTATTTTAAGAACAAATATCAACGATAATATATCTAACGGTTGTGAACAAAATAGAAAATACACCTACCATTGATACTAAACTGGAACTATATAAAGCAGCTTTTAACCTTATTCATATTGGCATAATTAATTACGAATTTTACACAATAAATAAAATGTCTTTCACAATATCTACTTATTTTTAATTACGTTCGTGTTAAAATCATGTCGGTCACGTCGTACACATTCGCGTTGATCTCGAATACTGCTCAGGACTATGCATGCGCATGTCGATCGATAACATCGATTAAAATCCTTTTTTGTATAAACAGCGACCTCGTACAACATTCTATTGAAATATTCTACTATTTTCATGAATCGGTCATTTTCGGATGACGAATGATACCGTACCAAGGTTCAGATAAATTCCACTAGCATTCATACAAAACTGGACTATATAAAGCAACTTTTATCCTTATCCTTATTATTAATCACGAATTTTGTAAAATAAATAAAATGTTAGGTTAGGACTGGTTGTCACATTTGACATTTTCTGTCATTGTGTACACAGTTTTTAAATTTTTTTTTAGGTACTTGGAGTAATTACTTCATCACATTATATTCATAGATACATAATTTTACGCTATCAACATTTGCAATACCTATATGAAATATTACCTACTATTTTATTCATACACTTCATTTAGGTTACGTGATGAAAAAGATAAAATAATTCCACTATGTTTATTATCTACGTGGAATTGTTACTGAAATATGGCTTAATAATTATTTTAAAATAACTTCCTCATAATAATAATAATAATCTAAAAGGGGGTGCATTGTCCTACGCTCTAAAAGTCTCCACTAATTCATAGATACAAAAGGGCGCCTGTTGCCATCAGAAATAAAAATATCTACCTAAGTAAGTCCCTCAATTTTTTATCAAAGAAATGGGGCCTATTGTCTATAGTTTTTCAAATTCCACTTCATGAATTTTATTCAAGTTCAAAATAGGATAAGTAGTAACGCGTGGAAAGCTTCTGGTAGGTGCACGAACGCGCCCTTTCTAGGTGTCATCTTAAATTTCACATAAAACTGCTCCGATGCAAATGGTTTACCTACTCCTACTACCTACACTACACATTATCTCCTACCTTCTACCACCGTCAAATCTCCGACGCAGACACAACTAATAAATTCAGTTCCCAGTGATCCTTTCAGGAGCAGGGCTCAACAAGGGAGAAGCTTTACCAATTTAGTTGGAGTAGCAGAAATAAGCCAGTACAAAAATGGAACAAGACTGCGCTGGGCTGGGCTATGGCCACATAGTTACCTACACATAAATTGCTTCCGATGTACAATGTTGAAATAATTTTAGTTGGTTACAATAACTCACTGTAAAATTGTTTCGAAGGAATAAAGGACAACGATTAAATTACCTGGAAACTATTGAAATTCTTAAAGCCAAAAACAACTTAAACTCATTGATGAACAATTGGACCATATTAAGAACCATTACCAATTGTGTTTAATATTTGGAAACCCCCAGATTTACTCATGTATAAAATTACTGTAATCTAGAACTTTTCCTTACATTACTGTTGATAATGAGCTCGAAACGCAGGGCTGTAGCTAGAGTCGAATTTGAGGTAGGGCAGCATTGGTTACAGGTAGGGCAGAAGTAAAAAATTGATCATAATTGATCTGCCCTCGAAGCACGGGCTCCTAAATCAATCACCATGTATATAACTGACCTCTAGGTCAGTGATGTACATTCAATAGCTATTCGTAAACAAATAATTTCTGTGACAGAGCATGAGCATGTATCTAAGAACTATGAAATCCTCAATGATGAAGAACAAGCGAACAAGATGGTTGAACTTCCAAAAGATGTAGAGATCCACGTCTGAGTGAGAGTGAGGTAATAATTAATTGTTGTGTGGGGTGATACGAGTAAATAGATACGACCAAAAATACCATTTAGATCATATTGTTTCTGCAAACATTTTTGCAATATCAGAAGGAATACTATGACTAACATTATCAACATGTGTTGACCAACCTGTTGCCATGGACCTAGGAGTAGCGATTGTATTTTGTGCTTTCACCTGTTTTGAGCAGTGAGGTTCTTCATGGTCAATTTCCTCTTCAACTCCGTATATCCATCGCGAAATCAATGAATCTTCAATTTATAGCAATAAAAATAACAAATTATCGATTTTTGACTAAAACACACTTTACCGTACACTTCAGTTAACCAAACTACAAACAATCATAAAAAATCTCTAGTTTATGTTTATTTTAGTTTAAAAAGGGATTCTCCGTACCATAGATTGCAATATAGCCCATATTGCAATATATGCTACGGGGAATCCCCTCTGCATTACAGATATTATAATTAAATAGACCCATCGCTTCATGTGATGGCGCTTCAAATACCGTCTATACACAGAACAAAGAATTATTATAATATGAAATGAATGTCACAAACTGTGGTATGTTCCGAAAAGTTTAGATATCTATCGCTACAATTTTTTTTATCTCAAAGTATGCACAAACAGTTTAATTATAATAATTTATCTTAGTTTTTGGTATTTTTAAAGTAGGGCATTGTGATTTCAAGGTAGGGCATTGCCCCACAATGCCCCCCCCCTAGCTACGGCCATGTCGAAACGTCCAGTTATAATAAAATTAGTGAAACAAAAAACCAAGTTACTTTATTTATCTTTATCTTTGAATTGTATTGACATGTTTCACCAAGAAATCAACGAGGATTACAGTTAAATCAATCACACTCTTTGACTTATATGTACCCCATTTTTTGCAGTAACAAGAAAAAACAAAATACAAAAACCTTGAAACCTTAAATGTACCTAATTTGCATTTAAATTTGAAAAACTCATTTTTTTTAAATATTTGGGGAAAAAACAAAGAAATTCCAGATTGTTCAAAATAAAGAACTCAATATTAAAATTCCTCAATTTATTTAATATTTTCAATACTTCAGGCAAAAAAGAGAGGTAGTTGACAATTTCGTGGATTCTGGAATTATTCCAACTTTACACCCCCTGTGTACCTACACATCATGAAAGGATTTTTTTCGAATAAAAAACCAAAATACATACGTACGATCTACTCTAGCGATATTAAAAACAATAGACAAGAAAGTAATTACATCCGCTTCTCTATCATGCTTCAAAGGATGCCGAAAAGATATTGATTTCACAGAGTAAAAGAATAAAGGCATAAACAAAGCTTTTGATTTTTATTTTCTTTTTTAATTTGTTTCCCACAACCCTTGGTCCACAGTACTACTGTCAGTAGGGTTGCTTAGGAATTAGTATTCAGGGACTAAAACTTGTATGGGACGAAATGTAAATATCTAAATAAATATATAAAATGCTAATGTTCGTACGTAAAGACAGGGTTTTCTCTATCTCTACCTACTCCAATCAACTTTCTATTGGGGTGGTAAATACCCCTTGGTCTCCAGGTGGGAGTAAGGGAGTTTAGTCGCGGTGGGTGGAAGTGGGTGGTTGAAGGTGGCAGAAAGGTGAAAAGAAATATTTCTTTCCTTTTTTGAGTCATAAGGACTCTCGGAAAGATCTCAAAATTTCTGAAATGATCTAAAAATTCTAAAATGAGCGCAAACTGTTAGTATCGAATGTTCGAGAAAGTTCTAAAAATTTCTTGAATGATCTAGAAAGTTTCAAAAAGTGTACATCTACGTTTCAAAGTGATTTAGGTAGATCTAAATATTCTAGAGTGTTCTGGTACTAGGAATTTCGATGTTCGATGATATATAAATCAACATTCAGTGACTTTTTGTCAGTTAAATTGTGTTTGCAGTCGAGTGAAGATCAATTGGAAATAAGAGCGAACAGTGACCAAAAAAATTGAAATGTTTAATGGCCGAATAAGTCTCTCAATATCTACGTTATCTACGATATAAATCTTTAATATCTACGTTAAAAAATAGATCCGTACATATTTTTTATACCATTAAACATGTGATGTATTTTAACCCGAGCAACGCCGGGTTTCACTGCTAGTAAAAATATACATGCAAACGATTTCAGAATATTACTTCAAATTTTTGTTTGGTCACTTTATGGCTTTATATTATGATAAATATTCTTTTTATTAATGCACCATGTTATTTCGAAGAAAACTGATACCAATACATTTTTTTCTGTCCTTATCAGTTATTCTTTAATTGCATTAGGTATTGATAGTAATAAAATTAAATGGGGATGAAATGTCTAATTGGATATAGTTTATTGTTTCTTAAATTTTTAATAGAATACTTTCAATTCAGTTCAAGTGTGACTCTTAATAAAATAAATATTTTTTAATGCATAGTCCCTTAATTTAATTCAAATCCACACACAGTACATGTAACGATATACTAAGTAAAATAAAAATATTTTGTGTAAGGATCTTATTCTCATTCACAGATGTCTAGAAAGACATGAAATCCCCACAAAACTAGAGTGTTCATAGATTTAGTTGACATAGGGCACTAAACAAAAATACTAATTTATTTTTTGCCGGATATTATACAGGATCTATAGGGGTGGCTGATGAGAAAAGAGAAAGGAATTGCAAAAGCAACAGTAGCAGCGTTACGAACGAAATATTTCGGAAATTGAAATATATGTTTTGGAAGTAATCTGCAGCAAAAAGACAGACAAAAGGTCGTAGAGAGAACCGATTGCATTCCACCTTCTTTTCTTAACATAGAAAAATGGTCAGTAGATAGCTTGCAGACAACGGAAGAAAGCCCTTGTGGCCATGTCTGGTCTGCATTACCTCCTTTTATGTCTGAAAACGATATTTTGTATGAAGGCACTGACGTTGCTTACAGACAAGCTTTATCGTGTAGTCGTATAGATGCTATACTGTATACACACATACACACTTACATTGACGTCGCGGCGGTGCTGCCGCGTCGTGCCGTCCAAGTACCTCGTTTCGCAATAAAAAGAATAAAAAAGGAACAACGTAAATTTCCATAGGGAAAAGAATGAAAAGCTGACGGGCGAAACTGATAAACAGTTAACAGCGTCCGCTGAATCCTACATCTACACCCCTAATGCATACATATTCTTATTTCATAACTAAACTTTATAACACCCATTATCCTTTTAATGTCCCTATTTTAAATGGCACTTTACTTTATCAAAGTTGCATAGGTACAACGGCGTCCTTTGTACATTTCATTTTCTTGTACCTAACTTAGTAGCGCTAATAATGAATAGCATACGTAGATATGTAAAACAAGTTTGCAAAAGTTTTTAAAGTTCGTCCCCAAAAATTTATCAATTCCAACCTTTTATTTCAATTTTATTTTAGGTCCCTAAGGCCAATGGCTTTTTTATCATCGAGAACTACCGTTATCTGTCGTAAAAACGTATAACAAAGAAGTACAATTTTCGTGTAACGTCCTAAATCGTCCGAAGAGGGAGATTACAACAGAATGACGTTAGTTGTGACTTGTAATAGCTCCCGATAGCCTTCCGCAAGTAAAAGTTGTTCAAACTTGCCATTAAATAAACGTTCGGTTTTCGACATTTCGGACGAACTATCCTTAAAGGAATTGGGATCACAAAGACAAATATGCGTTTCGTTCGGAAAGACATTAAGGGGGTTGGGTTGCCTTTTTCTTCTCCAGACGAATCACTCCCTCTCGCATAGCACGCAACAGTTGGAAAGATTCGCCGAAGCAACTGGGGAGAAAAGGACGAGATGGCTTCTTGTTTATGAAAAATGACCGAGCCTTCGAACAGATGTTCAACAATGATTTCTGCCTGTTTGATGATGGCTAACTTAGCATCCTCCTTTACTTTTCCACCCTAAATTATTCATGTCTGTTTAATATTCCTTTCCGCGGAAAATTACTTAATTTTGGATTATTTATCGCTGTCACAACTTCACTTAATAAATAATCTAATAATAAAATAGTAGGTAATTGATTATAACAAAAGATTGTATAAAATATAAATTAATGTCAAACTTAGTTTAATTGCTAATAGATTCACTAAGATTCTTATGTCAAACTTAGTAGTAAATTACTAACTATCTGCATTCACAAAATTCTCAATATTACAGACTGAAATGGCACTGCATAGCCCGAGAAGATACTGAGACTCTAGAAAAACCAACTAAATTAATTAAGAGGGTAAATTGGCTTGTAAAATAGCCACAAGCTCAGCGAGAAAGTTCGATGCTACTTCGGTTTAACTTTAAAAGTCTGTAAAACTTTACGCTAAAGAAAATACTTAAAACATTAATTAATTCGAGGAAGAGAGAAACAAACCCACAAAAAATTATACGAGATTATATCCCTGTTTCCCGAAAGTTGAAAAATATATCTACCCCTCGAACATATCAATTGATTCAATTCGCTCTGTTGAAAAAAGAGGTTAGATATCAAGTGTAAAATCTCGGAACATATACGTCGAGGAAGTCTTTTTATCTAACACGTTTCAGCTTTGCTTAACGTACAAAATGAAGCTGCGATAAAATTGCTGAAACGATTTTTGTTTACTCCGCTTTGACGTTTACCTTCGACTGGATTAAATAATAATGTTGACAATATGAACATCAAATGATCTTCAGTTACATGTTTAGTGACATTTTTCCTGAACGTGTACGTACTCGAAAAACGAATTCCTCAAGCAAACATTTGACGCTCCTTTTAATATTTACAAACGCCTCAACAATATTTTAAAACGAATATCCACAAGGGTATAAAGGGAAAATTAGTTTGCATACCCATATACCTTTTTTTGTGATGATAAAACAGATAACTGGATAATCGACATCACAAGAGTGATGAGTTTAAAATGTTATCTTTGATGAGGTAGAAGAATAAGAAAAAAAACAATTTTGGACAGTTACCCTTGAGAAAAACTGTGCTAAAGTGCAAAATAATTTTGATAATGTCTGATAAAAAGGCCTGTACGATTCTCTTCCCACTCGGTTCGACGGTGTCGTTTACTATAGTAAACTAGAAGATGGAAGTGAATTAATTATTATTGTTGTGTACATTTCACCTAATAAAAAAATGAATGATATTTCATTTTTACATGAAAAATTAATTCATTACAGTCGCAGAGGTTCAATAATTTTTAAAACTACCATTGATTTTAGCTGAAGATTTCAATGTAAATTTTGCTAAAAACGAATCAATGCCATTAGTTACGTTCCTCCAAAAATAATTTCAATTGCAAATTAACAACAATCCAAGAGAACCTACTACCAGATATGCAACAACAATAGATGCTGTATTTATTAGATGTCTTGATAACGAATGTTATGTCCAACACTTTTGTAACATACTTCAGTTATCCTCGGCCAATTATATTATCATAATTTTAATACGTAACTCGATAAAGACCGAAATAAAACCTAAGAAAATGACCCCAGCATGACAAAAAAATTAACCACATTTGTTTTTATATTTCTAAGTACAGGACTCTTATTAGTAAAATAATGATTAATTAAATTAAATTTCTTATCATATTGGACTCACTTTTCTAAAATTATCAATAACCCGCCTTCTGTTTATTTGTAATATTATTTATTGTATTGCATATTTAGATACTTTTTTAACTCGTTTTTTTGTCGCATAAAAACTATTAAATAAATAATTAAATCTAATATCACTTTCTCTCTTTCTAACCTCTGAAAAGTCTCATTTTCCTTCTCTCACCCACTACTATCAACAAAACGGTCCACGAACGAGTTGTTAAAAAAGCAAGATGGAGATCGAAAATGATCTACAGCCTACCATCCATTTACTAATCAATAGGTAAAGCTTAATGAAAAGTACATACCACTTCGACAATTATCGAACAGTATCGTCTTGAGTTGCACTTGCACTTATTACAGTTATTAGATAACACTACCGACTGATACACATTTTATTAAATTAAACGAAAATTCCTAAAATTGATGACCGGTGTCTTCACGCCATCATCACGCACGACAATTGACCTTTAACACGAATTAAACCATTCGGCACGGTTCGTTGACTTTCGCAAATTCAAAGAAAAGGCATCGTTATCTATGATAATAATATAGATATAACATTTTTATGGGCTTTTATGAACGTGAGACAATTGAACTAAATAATGTACAGGGTGTTATAAAAGATGGTTCCTTTGATATTTTTGATTGTTTAATTAATATTTAGGTACCTATCAAAAATTAGCAAACGTATATTTTAAGAATTTGAACATTTGTTAAATTAAGACAATAAATAATTACCAAAGCCTTCTTAGAAATTTTGACGTGGTATGATTATCAAATGTTCCCAAATTTGTTTTGTTTTATTTTTAATGGAAAAACAATGATTTCATTGGAATTTCTTGAAAAATGTGTTTTTAATTTCAATTGTTTTTAACAACTGCAATGATCAACAAAACCGTCTTAGTTTTTTTAATGTAGCTTGCCTACCATATGTTTCCGGACGTTTTTTCTGTTGTTTTAAATAATAAGTTAATTAAATTTAAATAAATAATAATTAATATTGGAATCATATCACATATCACGACAACAAAAATTAACGCCAACGGATAATAACTGTAATAATAGATATGTTGGTCAACGTTTTATAATAAAGTCAATAATTACCACAGCCTCCCAAGAACTTTTGTTGCAGCTTGATAACTATCAAATATTCCTATTTATAAAAGGAAAACTAAACATTTTCACTGGAATTTCTTGAAAAGTATGTTGCGAACAACTGATTTTAATAATGTAACATCAATAATTACCAAAGCCTTCTTATTAAAAATTTGAATGTAGCAAAATTTTTAAACGTCGTCAAATTAATTTTAATATAGGTACCTGCTTATGCAAAATAAAAAATTTATTTACTCAAACTTCAATAACTTAAAAGTCGATAAACCGAAGTTTTAATAAGTATGAGAAATTTGGTCGGATATTTTGATAACTCAAAGATAATATTTGGCGCCAACTTCGGTAAGTCGAATTTTTTTGGGGGAATCCGTTAGTGATGAACAATTTAATGGCGGTATCATGCAATCAGTGAAGCAGTTCAGCTTCTACGATTATTTATCATCAAAAAGTTCCCACTCGATTCGACGGTGTCATTTACTACATTATAGTAAACTATAAGATGGAAGTAAATTAATTATGATTCTTGTGTACATTTCACCTAATAAAAAAATGAATGCTATTTCATTTTTACATGAGAAATTATTTCCGTACAGTTACAGAGGTTCAATAATTTTTAAAACCAATAAAGATAAACTACCATCGATTTTATCTGGAGATTTCAATGTAAATTTTGCTAAAGATGAATCAATGCCATTAATTACGTTCCTCCAAAAAGAATTTCAATTGCAAATTAACAACAATTCAAGAGAACCTACTACCAGATATGCAACAACAATAGATGCTGTATTTATTAGATGTCTTGATAATGTTATGTAACATACTTCAGTTATCCTCGACCAATTATTACAGTAATGCTGTCAGAGGCAACATCGAATATAACTATAAAAAAAATAAATGTTTATTAAATAAATAGTCATTTTGTGGATACAATTCGTAATATTAGATTTTTTCATTATGCCATATTTAGTTCCTGTCGTAATATTGTCTTTCATGCATATTACTTGTGCAAACCTCATGTTTTACATCTGCGTCTTACGTCCCGTAACGGCTCATATTTTTTATTTGCCTTCAACCCCTCTTTTACTTATATTACAACCATAATAACCGTACTTTCTTAATTTTTTGTAAATTTTAATTTCCTTTTTTTCAAAAAGTATCTACCTAACCTAATCCCTTTAAAACGTTCATTTTCTCAAGATTGGATTTTGAAGAAGCAGGTTTGTGAAAAATTGAAAGTAGCTGGAACGACCCGTAACGACGTTATCAAAGTTTCAACTTGTTGAACTGTTAGGCTATGCTGTTATCACGCGTTGAGGGCTTTTACGGTTAAGCAAACTCGATGTCGGCGTCGTCTCACTAAGTGGATTTAATTGCTTTCGAGCACCTTATAATAAGATATGCTAAGGGATATTTAGTATGGTGTCGTCTGACGTGACGTAGCATAAGAACGACGCCGACACGACGCTTCGCGGCAGGCATCAAGCACAAGGTGCAGGCGTCTGAGACTGTATGGAACACAACCGATAAGTTTTAATCTTATAATTTATGCAAAATGCGCACCCGATGTTGATAAAACTGACAGAAGATGCTGCATACAAACTTAATTGTTTGTTTTCGAACACGGAAAAGTTCCCAGTTATGTTGCTACTACTGTCTTAAAGGTACATAAGAATACGTATTTGAGTTAATCCTTCAATGCTAAGGAAATCACGAACTGAAATTTCACTATAAATCAGTCAGTGTCGTCCCAGGATAGATGTACCATATCACACATTTTTGCCACCCACGTCCACTCACTTCCACCCCCCGATACCAAACTCTTTCATTATCTTGAAATCCATAATTGAAGAATCAAGTCTACATTGGTCAAACAGGGAGAACATTTAAAAAATACCGGCCAAGTGCGAGTCGAACTCGCGCACCGAGTAGTTGCGAGTTTGAAAATATGCGGCTTAAATTGCTGTTTCTTTTGATTGCGTTGACATAGAAGTTTGATTTTGTTACAGCTTAAAGGTATTATAGACCTGAGTATTTGATATGAATTTCAATTTAATACCTCTACGCGTTCATGAGGAAAGGGGTAGTAACTTTAAAATTATTAAAAATATTTTTATTATATGATGTAACTAAAAATTTACGGTTTTCGCAATTTTTCCTTGATCTGTGCTATAAGACGTTGATTCGTACCAAATTTCAAGATTCTGAGTTCACGGGAAGTATCCTGTAGGTTTTGATTCGAAAATTTGTGGCATAAACGGCTGTATCTTTTGATTGCGTTGGCTTAGAAGTTTGATTTTTTCACAGCTCCAAGGGACAATAGACCTAAGTATTTGATATAAATTTTAGCTTGATACCTCTACGCGTTCCAGAGAAAAAGGGTATTGACAGACGGACGGACGGACGGACAGCGAAGTGATCCTATAAGGGTTTCGCTTTTTCCTTTTGAGGTGCGGAACCCTAAAAAGCGAATAATATGTAGAACACAAAAATAGTTATGTAAAAAATAAAACACATTCAATGTATGCAAACCATGTAACAGTAGAATAGGACATAGTTTTAATGAAAATTTCGAGATTTTACATATAAAAAATAAAGGACAGAAATTAACGTTATTAGAAAACTTGGACATAAACAGATATAAAAGCTAGGAAAAAATTTAAATGACCAAGTAGAATGTAACAATCTCCCTCTACTGAATTTGTTTTAACCCAATACCACCCCGTATTATCAGTAGCTATTTAAGGACATGAAGTAGTCTTCATAGTTAGTATGAAGCCTAAATTAAGGCGAAACATGTTTCTAAATTAATAAATAATTTGTGAAAATGTTTTTATTCTTTTATTATCTACGAGAAGCTAAGGGCTGTTTACCATTACTACCGAGAATAGTTGGAAGTAGGTGGTCGTGGAGAAGTAAAAGTCAGGATTCACCAAAAAAATAAGTGTCTCATTTTATGTACAGGGTGATTCATTGTAATGTCGCCCCCCTTTAACTTTGTTATTTCAAGTGTCCCAAAAAAATTAAAAGTATGGTTATGTAGGTGCTAAAAGATACTTTTTTTTTATTTATAACAAAAATTTGAAAAATGATCAGTATACACGAAAACCTAAAAGTTAATTTTTTTTTCATGAATCACCCTATATATGAATTTATTTTTCGATTCCTGGTAAAATTCTAAGCATAATTTATATAACATACCGTATACATACTTAAATTCAATAGTCTCTGAAATATTCGCATTTAAAACGTTATCTTCAAATATTTTATTAAACAACTGTCAAAAATAAATAAATCCTAGCCCACGCTTTTTATTGAAAACAAATAACTAACAGTGACTTTATATTTAAAAAACCGTGTATACGACCACCAAATTGAAAACCTCGATCATCTTAAAGATTTGATACGGAATTAAATTAATAATTTAAATGAAAATAACCCAGCATTCATAACAGATTAATTAGAGAAAATGCGAAGAACCCTTATGCAATGTGTTGAAGAAAATGGAGGCCCGGTAGAGCATCTTTATATTTAACTAAAAATTGTTTTTGTTATATTATGTAGTGTTAGATATCTTGGTTTGTTGTTGTTTAATAAAATATTTGATGATAACGTTTCAGAAACTATTGAATTTAAGTATGTATACGGTATGTTATATAAATTATGCTTAGAATTTTACGAGGAATCGAAAAATACATTCATATATAGGGTGATCCATTAAAAAAAATGAACTTTTAGGTTTTTCGTGTATACTGATAATTTTTCAAATTTTTGTTATAAATAAAAAAAAAGTATTTGTTAGCACCTACATAACCATACTTTTAATTTTTTTGGGACACTCTAAATAACAAAATTAAAGGGGGGCGACATTACAATGAATCACCCTGTACATAAAATAAGACACTTATTTTTTTGGTGAATCCTGACTTTGACTTCTCCACGACCACCTACTTCCAACTATTCTTGGTAGTAAAGGTAAACAGCCCTTAGCTTCTCGTAGATAATAAAAGAATAAAAACACAAATTATTTATTAATTTAGCAACATGTTTCGCCTTAACTTAGACTTCTTAAGGCTATTGAGTATTTTTGTAGGACACTCCAAATAACAAAGTTAAAGGGGGGCGACATTACAATGTATCACCCTGTACTTATATATTATCAATTTTCTAGTAATTACGGCAGGGGGTTGACTTATCATCCTATATTCTTCAGTTAGTTATTATTAAAATAAGTAAAAGTAGTAATAATTAATCTGACAGTATGCATTGACATTATGCATCGAAACTAGATATTAATAATCAGTTCTGCCACTAACACTATACGTATTAGACCCGAAAATTGTGTTTGTCATGTTCTGGTATGGATACTGAAAAACCTAATTTTGCGTCTACTATAACCGGAATGCTTTTAGTCTGCTAACCTATGTTTACTAAACTTTAGTTAGGTACAAATGGGGTATAATAAAATCTTCATTCCCAATTATCTGACGCTGCAGAAACACTTTCCTACTACCAACTTGATATTCCTCTCAGAAAATCCATAATAAAATAAACTTAATTTCACAAAATTGTTTGAAAGATATATAATAAGTGCCCGTCTGTGATGGCTGTTAATTGTAACACAAATTTTTGTAGATTTGTGTATTTTTTTAAAATAGGTATTGTAAATTAGTTTTCTTTCCACTGTCGATTTGTAGTAAATTTTAGACACAAACTGATCAAAAGATTAATGCACATTGTGCCAATTTATACCTTCGAATGTTGTATCTTGTAGATTTTCGTTAGCAGTAAATCTTCGCCAGTCTTGTCAACTTTAGACGCACACAGTAACTGTAACGTTGGAGATAAGACGTTCGTTCACACTGGTGAAAAGCTCCAGTCGAATAGCATCGTTTAACAAGAGAATGACTTTAGATATGGAAATAAGCGGCGGGCTGTACGCCGCTATTTGTTAAATTTTAATTAATTGCGACGTATACAAAACAGAAGAATTTCAGCAAGCAGGATTAGGATTAACAAGCAGAAAGATATTTCTCCTTATTGCCAACTACCTTCGGGAGAGAAGAGAAAAGATCCGAAACTCTTCTTGAAGAACGAAGTTTTGTCGTCTTTGCCGCCGCCATGAAAAGATGTAATAATTAATGACTTATCGTATTTTGGGGCGATTAGCCTAATAAAACAGACTTGTTTGTTTGCAACTACACAATGAAATATTTCACCAAAGAAGTACTTTAAAATTGAGTTAAAATATAAAATAAGAATCTTTGTGTGCATTACCCAAATTTAAATATTTTTGTATATTTGACTAACACTAAATTTGATATATGTGCCTCGTACCTATCTTGAAATATACTTTCTGACGTTCTCACTTAATAAAACTGGATACTATTATTTCCTTTTATATTCGCCTACGATCATTCGACAAATCACTCCTGATAGTACGCAACGGCTGCTTGCTTGCAGTATCTCGTTAGTAAGTGTAGCGTGAATATTAAATTACTTTTAGCGGCGAGAGGGAGGGTAGCAAGCAGTACAAGCATCAGTAACCTAGGTGCAAGGAAAGCTCATTAATTTGAAGGGGTTCGTTTAGGCAACAGGATCAAAAAGTACCCACCACGTTCAAATTCGTTAATAAAACCCAAAAGTTACTATTTATCTTAAATAAAATCGATGATGAAAAATTACTAAAATGTTGTGAGTAGTAATAATATTTTAATTATGGTCTGTATTAATAAAACACTAAAAAAATATACGATACCTACACTTTGGTTGTTGTATTATCTTAGGAATTCTTTTCAATTCACATTTTGAAAGGAAAGAAAAGTAACGGCAGAAAAAGAGATTTGAGCCTGGTGAGGTCAAGCTGAAGAAGATTTTGCGAAGGGTTGATCGTAAAACGTGTTTTATGGTGAATTTTATGCCTCGAATGGAGTTCACTTCTACAGATATACGTTCAATATCTTATGACTGTGCTTTTACTGCTCACATGAAATATTCCTTATGTATTAATATCACCTGGACTTTATAGTCAAAAATTTTGTAATATTGTAAAATTTAAATTGTAAAGCAGCCTCCACTCACACACTTACCGATTTCTGACAGGAACATATATGCCGAATGTCTTATTTTCACCATGAATAGTTTATAAGGTGAGGCCACAACCAACCATATATTTCATCGAAACCGTAAGCAATGATTGAAGCTTTCCTTCGATTCAGACTATTATGGGAAGGGAAATATTTCACGTATAAAAATAATAAGATGTGGTGCTTCTAGTAAAAATAAGTCTCGGTCAGTGACAACAATTAAAATTATGAAACATACTCTGAAAAAAAACACAAAATAAAATAATTAAAAATTGATCTAGTTCTTTGGATTTAAATAGGAAGTTTCTATTTTTCGTTTTGGCAATTTTTTCTTTCTGTCCTACATGGAAATCTGATACATTATTAAAAATAAAAAACTATTCCCGGTAAGTAAAAAAAAGTGAATTAGAAGCATCACTCATATATAAATTTAATTTCCCTTATAAGTAACATGCGAAATATTTTCTTTAATTTAAACTCGATTTTTCGGTATTAAAAATTTTTTTGAAAAAAATCAGTATAAAGCTTTTGTAGGGTATTAAATTTGCTACAAAAAAGTTCAGAAACACCCTAGTATTCACATATTTTCTATTTCTATCACACTAGTGAAAAAAAAATTAAATTACGTAACACCCCCAAATGAAATCGCTAGCTAAAAAAATGTTAAGAAGTTTTCTTTTGATCTTAATTTGAGGTTTCTATCATCCCTTTAAGATTACGGAATCCTGAAGATGTAATTATGATCCATTGCACTTTTAGTTTCTTGGAAGCGGCCAAGTATTTAATCAGTGGCTCTTATAGTTATAAAGAAATAATTGTCTGATCTCTCAAATATATAGTCGTCAGTTTAATGAAGAATTGACGAACCGGAGGCATATTTGAACTTGTTAGGATGCAAACTTCTGAAGCTATTTGCTTTATTGTCGACCCCGGTGGTCTTCGAATTTTAATAAAAGTTACGAGATTCGGGAAGTTATTGACTTTTAAAGAGCTCCGGCCACCAGTAGTTTTATTCCCTTTTCGAGAGACCATATTAATTCAGTGGCATTCTCCGATATGAATATATGTATAAAAATGAATCGTTAAACCTTCAGTGGTATTTAGTACGGTACCCATCGGTTTAAAAACGAAAAAAGTATAATAACAATGGACGTTAATCTGCCCTCATAGGAAATATCGACGATTGCGATCTGAATTCTGAACAAAAAACCAAACCAGCGGGTTAGGGGGTAGTCACAAGTCACACGCATTCATGCATTTAAAAATCCGATTTTTCACTTTATTGGTATGACGTATTACAACATCAATATTAATATTCACAGTCTATATACAGGGTTTTTCAAGTTGATGGGCTATTAGAAGTATATGAATTAGTAGAAGGAATTCAATTCTGAAATTTGGGCTCATTTGGTTATTGTTTATGCCGGTTCTTTTAAAAATATTTTTAAGTTCGATTTACATCCGGTTATACCGGAAGTCGATACCAACTTTGTTATTTAAAATGGAATGGTATATTTTTTACGCTGAATTCGAATAAAACGTGTAATTCTAAGGTAAGTTTGATAACCAACTTGTACACCTATGAAGATCGGTTTCTGAGTTTAATTATAAAAAATCATAACTTTCACAAAATACGACTAAGAGTGTTGAAATTTTTACTAATAATACCTGAATATTAGAGCTAACGCCTTGACAAAATTGAATTAAATAATGTATACAGGGCGTTCAAAATAAAATTCTAAAATTAAAAAACTTCAAACACGAATTACTTCGTTTTTTCAAATGGCACCTACTATTTTTTATTTTTTCAATCGATTCCTTTTTTTATCCTCTTTCGATCCATATGGATACTTCCTATTTTATTTGAAAATTTTGGAATAATTTTGAATTATTACATAAAGTAGGAAGTATCCATATAGATCGAAAGAGGATAAAAAAAGGAATCGATTGAAAAAATAAAAAATAGTAGGTGCCATTTGTTTGAAAAAACGAGGTAATTCGTGTTTGAAGTTTTTCAATTTTAGAATTTTATTTTGAACGCCCTGTATAAATTATTTAATTCAATTTTGTCAAGGCGTTAGCACTAATATTCAGCTATTACTAGTAAAAATTTCAACACTCTTAGTCGTATTTTGTGGAAGTAATGATTTTTTATAATTTGGGTTGCGGTAGCGATTTTTTTTTCTATAAATTAAATTAACTCAGAAACCGATCGTCATAGGTGTACAAGTTGGTTATCAAACTTACCTTAGAATTACACGTTTTATTCGAATTCAGCATAAAAAATATACCATTCCATATAAAATAACAAAGTTGGTATCGACTTCCGGTATAACCGGATGTAAATCGAACTTGAAAATATTTTTAAAAGAAGCGGCATAAACAATAACCAAATGAGCCCAAGTTTCAGAATTGAATTCCTTCTACTTATTCATATACTTCTAATAGCCCATCAACTTGAAAAACCCTGTATACGTATGTAGTGAAAAAAATGGTTTACCACTGTTCGAATTTTTCAATTTAGCTATCATGCAGCTTTGCAAATATAATAGTCTACCAAATGGTCATAGAAATTTCCCGCTCAAAAAATATGTCGTATCAATTCTGTAGCTATTGTGTTGAGATGTTAACTTTAAACATAATACAATTTCGATAAACTTATTGTACTTCCTTGCTGTAGGATTTCTTTAAAGCCTATATTGAAGTAAAGTCCTTGAGAGGAGCTTTACAGACGTGCTGGTTGCGTTTTTATATTCCATTTCGCATCGTACCTACAAAGTTAGTTCCTGTTTGTATTGTAAGAACAATAAGTTGGTTACCTACTAAGTTTAGCATGAAAAAACCAATTCACTTTCCTATTAAGTTCCTGAGTTTCCTTTATGAGAAAAGTCCAACTAATACTACTACAAAAGTTTTCATTTAGTACTTACTACAGGGATTGTACTGAAAGTAATATAACAATATACAATTAATTTTTATCTTTCACGTTTTATTTATTATTACTTACCAAAAAATTACAATACCTAAAAAAATTATTTTGGGACAAATAATTAATAACCTAACGTAACAAAATGTACTTAATAATACATTCTGGTAAATTTTTAGTTCTGACGAAGTAGAAGTTAATTCAATTTAAAAATTACTTAAAATAATTCTAGTGCCTGACTTTTATATTTTATATAATCCTGAAGCTACAGCATTGGTGGTTACGTACCCGTTTCCCTTATTTCAAAAAAAAAAGGAAAAAGAAAATAAATACTTAAATAAATAAGTACTACCATAAGTAAACGTCCACGTTAGAAGGTAGGTACCTTCCTTTCAGGATGTGCCTCGTTTAGAGTCCTGCTTTTCATGCTAATTTCAATGGTGCAATTTTAGATAAAACGAGTACCTGTGTGTGTACGTATGTACATTCGTAAACAGAGAAGATAAACGCGACTACCTCGACTTGTTTTGCTCATTACGTAACCGTAATTCGTTAATCCGGTTAATTCAACTGAATTGCTACAAAAACTTGGATGGGACACATGTTTCAAAACTAAAACAACTTTCGAAAACGGGCTATCAACAACGACATAATTATAAAATACGGCAGTACATGGACACAGACACATTAAATATTTTGGAACTCGTACCACTAAATTTAAATATCGTACAGGGTAACAACTACGGTGTAACAATAGAAACTTCCTACAACGCAGAAATTCGCTAATAAGATTATACGTAAATTCGGATGAGTCCAAGAACTGGAATTCATAGGGTGTCTGAAGAGTCTTTTTATCTCCAGTCCTAAAAATTGGATGATATCAAGAATAAGAGCTTCGTATGAGATGAAATTTATAATTTTGCTTTTAATAATATAGTGTTCGCAAAACCACCATTTATGTCCTTTTTTTTATGGCATAATTATGTTCAGAGACGCGTTTTTTGAACAATCTGCCACTCTGTTCAATATAAATCGCATCCTAAACGATATATTCCACTTTTTTCTAATAGAACAATATTCTTTTTGTGATTACACAATATAGACTTTAAATTAAATGGACTACTTTCTATAATTTTACAGTTTTCAGCAAATATAATTTTCAGTAACAAAAACTTTTTGTTAAAAACCCCCACAATTATTGTTTTGCCACTATACAATGACTTATTCAGATGAAACAATAATTAACCTTATAAGGTTGATTTTTTCAATATATTAATATTAAGTAAGTGCATTTAACATGGGATATTTAAAATATACAAAGTAGATATTCGATTTATGGGGGGGGGGGCACGGGAGTGCCCCCGCCAAGAGGAGCGAAGCGGAGCGCAAGGGCACTACCTACCTTTTCTCGAAACGTTTCGTCGTTTTTTTAAACTCTCATAACTTTGGTTTGGATGATGCTAAATAGTTAAAATTTCACGATATAATGACACCAGTACAATCATTAAACATACAAAGTTTGAATGTCGTAGCTATTATACTTTAATTTTATTAATGTCTAAAAACCCCCGATTTCGTCACTGATTCACTCACTGATCATCAAAATTCTTAAGGTACTTCCTAAAGTCCTACAACGCTAAAATTTTGTATGTAAGCTAATAGCACTACAAAGACAACAAAAAAATTAAAAAACCAAACCTAACCTAACCTATCCCCTGGGAATAGGAGGTGGAAGTTTGTATGAGACTTGCACTACATTTGCACTAACTACATAATCATGCAGTAAAAACTATTGAAAAGCTAAATATGTGAAAAAAATAATAAAATACTTATAACAAATCAAAAAATACGAACGTCATATTTTTTTGAAAATCATCCCCTAACTCTTAAAAATAGGGTGAAAGTTTAAACACGGTATATTAGTGCACCTTGTAAATATTGATTTTAACAGTATCAAAGCACAACAGACTTATCACTTATTTTAAATAGTAAACAATCAAATAAAAAAGGCAAAGACAGAGAGTGGGCTATAAAAAAATCTGTGGCTGACGTGCAAGAAATACACCCCAAAAAAAGGAAGAAAAAATAGGCTGATCCCCCAACCATCGGAACAGACCGGCCCCTGCTGGTTGGCTCATTTAAATTCCAGACGAAAGTAAAGACCCGGGGTCAAAATAGGTTATTTTTAAAATCAAAAAAGTCCGTTAACCAACTTACAAAAATAAATGAAATCCCACCAAAAACATTTTCATGTAAAAATGTTGCCAAGACGAGTGTACATAGCTTACCCTGTGAAAAAGTTATCAGGTCTCGTATAAAGCAAAGCTCTAAAGACTACACGCTCTAAACCTACAAGCTCTACACTACACCTTAATCAAAATCTATGAAAAAGTAGTCAGATCTCATGTAGAGCCAAGATTCTTGATCTATGCGCCCTTACTTTACCAAGCCTAACTTCACATACTCTACATTATAGTCAAAACGTGCGGCTTGGCCGTTTTGCTACCGTTACGAAGATTTCTTAGGTATTCGTTCATCGTGTGTGAAATAAAACGGCCAAGCCACACGTTTTGACTATAATGTAGAGTATGTGAAGTTAGGCTTGGTAAAGTAAGGGCGCATAGATCAAGAATCTTGGCTCTACATGAGATCTGACCACTTTTTCATAGATTTTGATTAAGGTGTAGTGTAGAGCTTGTAGGTTTAGAGCGTGTAGTCTTTAGAGCTTGGCTTTATACGAGATCTGATACCTTTTTCACAGGGTAAGCTATGTACACTCGTCTTGGCAACATTTTTACATGAAGATGTTTTTGGTGGGATCATTACTTACCGATAACAAGAACGATATTTTAAAGTCCAAACAATTTAAACACCAACTTTGAGGAGAACACGCGATAGAACAATAACAAAAATTCTTACGGTTTCTTCTATTCTCTGAGTGTTTTCTAAACGAAAAGTTTAATATGCCCAACACCTTGGAATTTTTTCTTCTTTTTTGGCGTAGATCCCTAGTTCCTTTTCTTTCTAAGTATTCTGAGTTTAAAAAGTGCTTAGAAATTTGATACTAGATATCTAACGTAGGTAGTAAGTGTTTCTACAAATAATTTATGTTAAAATTGTCCAATTTTGTCACATTCCAGTCTATCGCTCTCAAATCCGCAACAATTTTATCGCTCTGATGGTTTCGCGAATGATCAGCGTAGCAATTTATAATCAATCAAGCGTTGTTCGAACCGGCGAGTAACTAAATTAGTTTTCTATCGGTTTCCCTTTTGCAGAATTAGTACAGTAATTAACTTCCCAAAATCATGTTTGATTTGCTCAATTTCCAAATTCAAAGATTAAAAATTGGAAAAAAATCAATTTGTACCTAGCGCAATCCTATTTTCGTCAGAACGCAATGCGGTGGTTTCATCTCAATTAACCAATGAGATCATACACAATACATACACCAATCAATATAACATTTTGAACAAAAAGTTAATTAATTTGTGAGAGGCATATAAGTACATATTCGTTTTAATTTTCACTTTGAGCTCTTGTATGGTACAACAATTATCAAAAACAATCTTGTGCAAAATACAAGTTGGTTGGTTGATCGTTGCACCACGTCCACATCCACCCGTGTTCCCATTTCAGCCATTAATTACCACAGGATTGCGTAGCAATTAAAAGAAATTAAAAGGGTAAATATGTCATGACATATTCCTGTCACTATGTACGCAATCCCGTTTTACATTTGGGTTTTCGTTTAACGTTTAAAATGATAGTTTACATTTCAGCTAATGCCCAGTCAGTCGATCGTGCATTACATGAACGTGTTTGAATAAAAGCTAACATCGTCGGGCGACATGGTTTACAAATAAATTCACCCCATATAGTACATACACACACGAAGCAAGCAGGTGAGGTTAAAAAGAATGTCAATACAATTACCGTCGCGAATACTATAGTCAGTTCGATGTCGTCGTCGACTATTCGGTGCGTATATAAAAGAACCAATATTTAATTTGGGCGGAGTCGAACGTCGCTATCATACGAGTTATTGAATTTCAGGGGGTGCGATCGAAGAAAACGTGCCCGTGACACATGTATTCCTGCTGTTATTATAAGCGAGTAAGGTAACAAGCCGAAAGTAGTCAAGCTGAAATTTACGAAACGCACCTGTGAGCAATATTTTTTGAATAACTACTACATAGTACATGATACACACTTGCAAATGATGCTTGCCACGATTCGTAGTTATTATTGTATGCTACAAGGGGCGACCAAGCGAAAATGACAAGTCTTACTAACAGAGAAATACTGGTAAATAGATAAATATAAGTTGTAAGCTCAAGAATGGAAGGTTACGTCGGTTTAAATATACCTACTTAGTCAAAAACGTTTTTGAATAAGTTTTTGAAGTAATAATGATTCGAGAGACGAGATATACTCAAGATCTTGAGAAAGAAGTCTCAACAAGGTAAGTTATAACTTGTATTGTGGTTCATATGAGAATCTTCTAGATATCGTATGAATTTGTAATATACGCAATAAGACTCCAAGTTGCTCAAAAACTTCACAGTCAAGACAGTTAGTAGCAGGACTTAATGAATGTAAGCTCCAATTTAAAATTATTTTGAGTATTTAAGTAAGAATAAAATGTAGAACGAACAAAATAGCTCAAACCCCAACGCCAAAACACGACACTTTAGTTGTCCGAAGCACTTTTCGGTAACAAGGTTACCTTCTTCAGGGACTGAAGGGAACTAAACCTAAAACAGAACTAATCCTAATATAATATACTAAAAGTTGTTAAGGTTCAGTGAACATGGTTCAGCTGCAATAGTGATGATGTTCAATGGACCTTGACGATAACAAAAAATAATAATTAAACTAGACTAAATAGTGGAGATCCAGGGATAGGACCCTTGTCATTGTTAAGTAAAATTTGGTTATTTTTACAAATGTATAAACTTTTAAAACTATCTAGTAGACAATTATTCCTAACTTCCTTAACTAATTTAAGATTATTAATATTAATATTATGTTCTTCAGTAAGAATATGTTGGGCAACACTAGATTTTTCGGCTCTACCAAACCGTGCATGAGCTAATGCTCCTTGAACCTGGTTTGGATCGAGCGTCTAGTTTGTCCAATATATTTTTTACTACAGTCATTACAGGTAATTTCATATATCCCCGACTTTTCTAAGAAGGGAATTTTATCCTTGGGGTTACCGAGGATAGTTTTAAGGGAGTTACCACATGAACTGTAGGCAATGCGAAAACCAAGTTTACGAAAAATGCCTTCGAATCCTCGAGTAAATCTTGGCTCGTATGGCATAGTAATAAACTTGGTCTTACTGGTGTCTGTTTGAAAAGTCGAAGATCTTGAAACAGAATTCTTAAATTTAATCTTATCAACGAATTTATCAATGATGTTACTATTGTAACCATTGTCAATCGCAATTTTCTTAATTGTACAGAGTTCCTTATGATATCTACTTTTACTAAGAGGAAAACTAAGCAATCTATGTACAAGGAAATTAAAACTAGCCATTTTATGTCGAACGCAATGATTAGAGTCGTTGGTTATAAATCTGGAGGTATTAGTGGGTTTTCTATAGATATCAAATTCTAAAGAATTCCCATTTCTTATAACCAGCGCATCTAAAAATGGTAGCTTGCCATCTTTCTCCAATTCATATCAATAAATTGGTGAAGACCCTTTCTCATTTATTTATGTTCACTAACTGTATGTATCATTGTGTGGATAAGGACCTTTAGATACCTATAGGTTTGCCAGTTGGATAAGGGGTTGAGAAATAAATCGTTAGTGAGATTTTTCCGAGGTCCAGGAACGGTATAAATATGTTTGGGATACCAAGTTACTTTTTTCACAAATAACGGATTACTCAATATTGGTCGGAATGACGGTGCAATATGTCAGAGTCGTGAAATGACAGACAGACAACCAGACAGGCAGGTTCATTCGCGGCGATACGGTTGTTACGGTCAGTGGATACAGATGGGTAGCTATTGTAACGTTGGTTCGATGGGGAGGATAGTTACGTATCTTCTTCTCTTGCTTCTCATCCGACTCTCTGACACATTACTTACATATATCGAATAAAATTACATAATGTTGCGGCAAAGTGGTCCCCGTGCGATCCTTTTGTATAAATATCATGCCGACTAGCTCGCCATTTTTCTACGGCCCGTGTCTGCAAATGGCCATGTTATATATTTCTCGGGATATTAAAGTCATTTATGTACGGGACGTAACTGCTTTGAAAAATAAGACGGAAAGAGGATAATGTAAGGCATTAAATCACCAACGCCGCCACCACTGGCGAGAAATGATGGGCAAGAGGGAGATGGAGGGATGATGGCTAACTGAGATAGATACCTTTTGACCGCTATTACGACCTGTCACATTGTGTCCACCGTTTTATTTGAGTCTAGTTGTAGCATTTTTAAAGACAGTGCAATGGATTAATTCATTTGCCTGAAACTTTATTGAGTACCATAAAATTTAAAGGCCATTTAGTTACGATAACGTGGTTTCAAAATACTCACATAATAATTAAAAATTGAAATTGAAACATGCAGTCTCCTTGGAAATATTTATAAAGTAATGGTATATTATACTTGGGTACCTATAGGTAGACTGGTATTGCTTAGAATCCGTAAAATGTATTCAAAAGGAACACGGATTTTCTTCGTGGAACGTGTTGAATTTTCATTAGAACAACATCGTGTGCCCGAATCGATTTGCATCGGGAACGAACAAAATTGGAGTGAAATTACGACACTATTTATTGCAATCTTCTTGGCTATCTGTGCAGTAATTGTAACACCCGATGAAATTTATAGTTCCGGTTAAATCAATTTGACTTGCAGCAGAGGTACAATAAATTAATGAAAATAGGAATTATGCCGGCACATACAGATAGATACCTGCACACTTATGCAAAACGTACCTGGAACCACCGGTGGCGAAAGGAATTCAGGAAATGTTTGTGCACGTGATTGCAGAATTCGAAAAAGCCATTCATTCCGATTTGAGTTCAAATTAAAAAACAAAGAATTTAGTTGCGTGACGAATGTATGGCCCTTTATTATTGTAAGGGTAACGAACCAGAAACCATCTGGTGTCTATTTTCCCTCACAAATTACTTGTATATACTTTAAAACCTCCTTTAGATTGCTAAAATTCTATTTAAAAACCTGCTGAAGGTAGAAAATAAAAACAGTTTATCTTTCTATAGATAGGTACTAACCTATAGAAATTTCTGTTTTAATAAGAAAAGTACAAGTGGCAATTTGGTAAATTAATTATTATTATGTAAGACTAAAGTGAAATCAAAGAAAATACAAAGTACCTAATAGGAAAACTGCATCTGCCTGAGTCATTATGCAGGCAGCGTTAAAAGTTGGATGGATGTTGACTTTTAAATGTTAAAGTTTGCGGCAAGAAAAGGGAAGATCATCTCTTTACTATTAATTAAAACGCTGAAAAGTTTTTAAATGCGTCTGCTTTTTTATTATGCTCTTTGTGTTTCCGTTAACAAACTTGACCAAAATCCATTTGCGGAAGAAGGTTGTTCACAGAAGTCTCTACTCAGTTTTCTTACGTAAGTAAGTAATTAGGTTTTAATTTCAATAGACAAATAACAACCACCTGACCATTTACTTCTTCTACCTTATACAGATATTAAATCAAGTTGTTCTTTTCTTACATCCTATTTTTAAGACATTAGTTCCCTTCAAGAACCAAATTTTTTATTATAAATTAAATAAAACGTATAGCTCTTTGTTGCAATTGCTATTTTTGGAAAATCCCAAAGTTTATGGACCAAAACGTTACACAAAAGTTCAAAGAGATTTGAGACATCGGCTTTTTCTGAAATCTGAGATAACCACAAAGACATAATCAGATTTTAGATGCTTCCTTCAATTTATTAAACGTGATTAAATTTATAAAATCCCTATAACTTCTGTATCTAATAATTTATAAAAGTCATTCACTGAAATTTTTGATGTAATTTTCAACACAAGAGCAGCTGCAAGGAAAACTAGACGATATCAAGAATAAAATTATCAAATCAGACTGTATGTACAATAACAAGATGAATAAGTCAAGAACATTCTCCTTGTGTTCATGATTTTAAGTATATCTCCTCTCTTACCTACGTTTTCTCAACGATTTGTTAAGAGGATCTTTTGCTTTTATATCAGATATAATTTAGTCAGTAAGCCCAAATTATTCAAAGTAAATTGATGAGACTTTAGCTTCTTATAACTCCACATATTAATTAAATTAAATTAAATTAGTTATTAATCACAACAACAAACAGAAATTTCAGTTATAAAACTTTGTTCTAAACATCCACAATAATTGTTTCGCCATACAGTGGCTTTTTTAGGTGGAACAATAATCACCTTTAAAAGAAAGATTTCGTATATTTTAGTATTAATAGTTAAAATACTTGAATAATTTAAAGTCGAGGTTAAGATTTAGTGAACCATGATTGAAATAAGTCAAGACACTATTAGATCTTGCTATACAACAATATTAAACGATAAAATAAAATTCGCTTTTTAATTAATTTTGGATAACAATATCGATATCATGAAAATATCGTATTGTAATTGATTGATTTTATTTTTACTTGGTGAAAATTCATTGTAATTATAAATAAAAGCACCGATGCAATTCCCACAAATTTTGTTAGTCTTCTGATGCAGTTTCAATGTAGCAATGCGTTTAAAATTTGTGGAAACTGAAACAGTTTTTATTTATATTATCGTACTGTCTTGTCTTGAAAACAGCCCTATCCTACAGGTGTAAAGGGGTGTTTTGAATAAAATATTTTTCGAATATTTTGAAGATTGAAAACTTTGCTTTTTATTTAAAATTGACTGCAATGCGCGGCGTTGCCCGGGCAAGATTATATCACACGTTTGATGGGACACTCTCGAATATCTGCAAAAAATCGAGAACATTCCAGAACATCCCATAATGATGCAACACATTTTCTAACATTTTTTAATATTCTGGAAATTTTATGGATCTAAACGTTACACAAAAATTTAAAGAAATTTGAGACATCGGCTTTTTCTGAAATCTGAGATAAACACAGACATAATCAGCTTTTGGATGCTTCCTTCAATTTATTAAACGCGATTAAATTTATAAAATCCTTATAAAAGTATAAAACTTCTGTATTTACTAATTTATAAAAGTCATTCATTGAAATTTTTGATGTAATTTTCAACAGAAGGGCAGCTGCAAGGATAACTAGACGATATCAAGAAAAAAATTCTCACATTAGACTGTATGTACAACAACAAGATGAATAAGTCAAGAACCTTATCGTGCTGTTCAAGATTTTGAGTACCTATATCTCCTCTCTTACCGACGTTTCCCGTATAATCCAAAACATTCTAGGTCATTCTCGAAAAGTTGGGAACGTTCCAGAACATCCTGTAAGATTCAAAACATTTGCTAACATTTTTGTATATTCTGAAACATTTTTGATCATAAAGATTCAGGAACATTCTCGATCATTTTAAATCATTCCCGTAAAATCCAGAACATTCTAGATGGTTCTCGATAAATCGGGAACATTCCAACTTAAACAATTGATATTTAAGTTACATGTTATATGAAGATTTCTCGAGGCAAGACTTTTTTCACCCAATGCTTAGCTACTGCAGTCATGAAGTAAAAACAAAAAACCCGACGAGTTTTTAAAAAAAATAAAAGTTGGGGTAATGATTGCAAACAAACAAAAATTTTAGCATATCCTATTTGTTGACTAATTTGTGTAATAAAGGGAGCTCGTTTACGGGAACATCTTAGTGCCCTTTTTCATCGCGAGGAAAAAGGAGAGAATAGAGGAAATTTGCGAAAAGGCGCGGAGATGGAAGTATTCTAACTAATAGAGACAATTAAATGAAGTAAGTGCTTCATTCGAGGGTACGGTTGGAGTGGAAACCCTTAACAGACAGTTTGGCAAACAATCGAAGGAATAATGGGCAAGAAGAGTTATCAACTAACTTGGTTACTCTTTCGTGAAATGAATCGGTTAAGTGTATTTGAATGAATAACAAAATCCAATTATACGTAGATACGTTATAAATAGTAACAATACCTTTTATTTTTCAGAATATACGCAATTACGTTCTAATTTATAATACAGGCCTGCCATTAATACAAATTGATATACATATAAATGCTAAATATCGGATTAATGGATTATTCGAATATTTAAATTAACAAATAAAAATATATACGGTATGTACATAATACGCACTCGATTAGTTAGAAATACAGAGAAAATATATTCCAAATGCAATCAACACCCGATTTTGGTGGTATTTCTATCAACGTTATTTAAACCTTTTATTTACTCTGTACTTCAACGAGATTTGATTCAAAAAGCACTCACGAAGATGGAAATATATTACATATTAGTTTAAACCAACAGGCAGATTTACATATTGTTTATTTATTTACATCACTAAAGAGGTGGTTTCTGTTGGTTATGTTAGAAATAAAAAATTATAGAACAATAACTAAATATTCAATATTCTTATATTTTCTGACTAGAAATATTTGCAGCTTTGTCTTAATGTACAGGCATATTGCGGGCGGACCTACGGTTATAACATAGAAAAACAGTTTTTCTGAACAACTCATATAAGTAAATAAAAATGTACGAAATTTATGAGTGCAAAATCAAATGTGTCTAATTATGTTTTAAAAAACTTTTGATATTTATATTTCGAAGGTCCTATCTAGTAGGTACTTTATAACCGAGTTTTCCTGTACTGAATAAAGCGATCGGTGTACATTATTTCAAACGACGTCGCCGCAGAAGGACACAATGTAAGTAAGAGATGTATCTCCGAAGAAGGGTCCTTTAAAAAGAAACGTCACGTTGCCAATATTACGACCGAACGTTACTACTATAATGTAATCATTCAGAAAACGGTCTCTCCTTCCTTCAAATGCGAAGGCGTCGCGTCGTTGCCGTAGTCGTCAGCGTCGGTTCCGCCGAAATGCAAAATTTATATATTTATATCGGCAAAATTCGGATTATATTTGCAGGTTACGATACCCTCCAGCTATCCTACACCTGCTTCCGAGAGATTAGGGGCGCCGTATACTGCATGTTTGGAATGGAAAATCGATAATTTAAATTACACCTGCAGATGCAAAGATATAAATGTAATTCACGTACGCCACTCGCAGTCGTTGCCGAGCCATATTGCACTCGGTTTGTTCACTCGCTCCTAAATGAATGTAATTCGTAAAAGTAATGACTCTAATGTGCGGACCATAAGCACAGTTGCCCTTAGCGCGTCGCGCGAACCGTTTGCCTACTTACTCAACCCCTGTCTTTTTTCCTTTTTTCTTTTTAGTTTTAGTTTTAGTTTTTCCTGCCTCTCTCTTGTTTTTATTTTTTTATTTTGTTTTGTTCGGCATTTTCGTTCCGCCTCTACATAACGGTGCATGCAAACGTAAACATAAATGTAATCCAAAAGTTTACAGCTTTACCCCCGCATTACCTTATAGACGTGAAAATTCCCCCAAATATGTACTTTTTACGCTAGTTTTGTTAGTTCACGAAACAAAACAGGAACTCACTTTTTAAATTTAAAAACTAGAGCAAAAACTGGACTATAAAAGTAAACAGAAATGTACTCAATAAATATATTGACATAAACATAATGTTTGTAAAAAGTTTTTTTTTCCAACTATCGATAGTGACCATTTTATAGGACATTTTTAATAGTAAATATAATAAAGTAAACCAAAGTTTAAGATGTTTCAACAATTTTTTATTGACCTCGACAAGATTCTAAAATTAAATGTGAAAATGTGTCTATATACAGGGTTACAGGTTAAGTCGATGTAGATCCTTTAAGAGGTTGTAGTTTCCCCCATTTCTGACTGATTTGACTATGATAGACCGTATCCCAAAGTTAACCGTTTTCATGTTATTGGACTTTTTAGTTTTTTATAAAAATTGTCGATTTTTTGGTCTAATGCCCCATTTTTTTTGTGTTTTGGGCCTCTAATTTATTTGTTTTTGCTATTTTTTTAATCCAATTACATCTGTTGATGTTTTGAGGCAGAAAATTATCGATGCGGCAAACGTAATAAGAAGAGGATTAACAACTGGTGTAGTGAAAAGTGGCTTAAGACACAGAATAAGAGTATGTGTGCGAAACAGAGGCGGACATGTGGAACATACATTGCAAACTTTCTTTGAAAAAAGTAATAAACGTTATTTTGTACCTATTTGGATTGTTTTATTTTACTTTCTGACTCAAGTGATAAATTTGACGCTTAAGTACCGTTATTTTTTACTACTATCTGGAAGCATTTTATCAAAGTTTTTTTATAAGATTTCTGATACTACCCTAGCTTGTTATACCTTGTTGGATAGCTAAAGAATCAAAGATATTTTTAAACACATCTGCAGCATAACTGTCATAGACTTTCTCTTTTAATATTTAAAAAGGAAAAAAATATTTTTTACGAATTTATTACTTCTTTTAACTATCAATCATCTACTGCGACCCAGTTGGTTCAGTTACCAGTAATTTTAGTGTTGAGAATAATAAAGCAACGTATGTACTACAGAAACATAGCAAAAACAAATAAATTAGGGGTACAAAACACAAAAGAAATGGGACAATAGATCAAAAAATCGGCAATATTTATAAAAAACCTTAAGTCCAATAACTTGAAAAAGGTTAAGTTTGTGATACGGTCTTTCATAGTCAAATCAGTCAGAAATGAGGGAAACTACAACCTCTTAAAGGATCTAGGCCGACTTAGCCTGTAACCCTGGTGGAGAAGTTTAAATTTACAAAGTGGTTAGTAACCAATTTTATTTGGTTATTTATTTGTTATATTTTTATTTGTTTGCTGTAATTATTAATAAATAAATAAATATCGTCGAGGTCAATAAATAATTGTTAAAACATAAACTTTGATTTTATTTGTTACATTTTTTTCCCTATATTATAAACAACATCAAAAGGGAATTAAAATTGAACAGGTTTTCCTCGAAAAGATGCAGACGTTTCAAGATTGAGAAAGGTAAAACTTTCAGTGCAAGTCAGGTGTCTTAGCAACATAGTAGAAACACACTGATATTTTATTCACATACTACTTACTCGAGGCGTGACTGTGGGGACACAGCGTCGAGGTCGGAACTCCCCAGACAAGTTCAGAAGAGCAATGCACCAAGAAGAAACTCAGATCATGTGCTCAGATTAAAGTGGGTTAAAATTTTTATTCAGAGGACACCAGTGACCGCTACATATTAGACGATAAGAGACAAAAAATTGGGTCAGTGCCCAAAAAGAATCCCCATGTATATTTTTTTTAATGTGTTTTATTTCATAACAAAGTTCTTCTTCATACAACTACAAAATTAATTTTTGTTTAGAGTCTTCACGCTTCACAAACTCGTGATCTACTACATCTTAAGATACTTTGACTTTTGCATAAGTTTGTTGGTTTGTTTTAAACAGGTTGCTCATTAAATTTCCCTCTGATAATAATATACGTAAAGTAAGTAAATAAAAAGCGTTTATACATATAACGTATACATTCTAAACAGAGATTGTTTTGGTTCTCTTAAACAAGAACAATGTTAGGTAGGAGAAATAAGAAAGGACTGTGGAACTCCTCATTTTCCGCCCTTTCTAAAGCCAAGTATATTTAGATTTAATTAAACATAACAGCACGTCTGTTGATTTACTCTTTTGATACGTTACCGAATATTTAATTACAATTGGTATGATAAGTGGACTATTAAATTATACTCTTCTTAAGCTGCTAAAACTTATTCAGTTATAATGTAAATTTGATTCGTTAATTATTTAGAAAACTTTTAGTGGACGGTTGTGAGATAAAGCCACGAAACTACGATGGACATTAAATTTGTCTGAGTTGGTCACGTCTATTTTGTTAGCGTTCAAAGTAATTGTTGAAAGTTCCACAAATGCCCTGGACCGTCATTAAAGGAAAAGCTTTCAATCCGCAGTTTATTCTGATGACCATCAACAGAGGACGTTCCCTGTTTTAATTTCGGTGTAACAATTGTACAACTTTGCGCGCCACGTCGGTTGTTACATCCTACACGATATGGACCTATAAACGACGTCCGTGACGACTGTTACTGCCTAATTTCAATTAACGACCAAACTACGACCTGTCGGCAGTTGTTACAAACGATTTTGGATGTTTAAACAGGCATTAGTGTCCCCGACAGATTCCATTACAGAATTTAGAGAAACTAACGGACCGGATGCCTTGTTTATTTCTACTGTAATGCGATAGCCAATTGCACACAATTTGGGGTAAATGTTATCGTTAAAGCCAAGAAGACGCCAATAATGACGACCAATACACCATGAAAAATACTTCATTAAATTAGTTACATTCCTCCAAAAGGGGCGGTCAACATTTTGTTTTTAATTTCTTTTTCAAAACTGGAAATAGACAGAAAAAATAATCTAACAGGAACATTTCTATAGGAATTTTCTTTAAAAATATTAGTAGTCCCATTAATAAGATTTTATGGAATTTCTGGAGAATATTTTCCTTAATTAAGTAAGTGGGTAGTTAGTTGAATCATTAATCAGTCTGTAGGTACATAATAGTGGAGTGGTATTGAATGCAGTAGGCGGTTAGTGGTGCACTAAGGGGCTATAATATACAAGTAAACCTTCAGGGATACAAGGGTTGCACCTGTGTATCGTGTGGTCACACTTTGTTTCGAAAGGAACAGGCGTTCACTAGAGACCACTACTTTCCCGCAATGTCAATACCGTTCACGGGAAACTGGGGTCGGATTTTACAGCCATTATTCTTGTAAGGGTAGGCGAAAAGGCAGATACGAAAGTCCCTAGGTGTTTTACCCCCGCTTTACCTGCGCTCTTCTAAAATAATCTGATTGGCAGGATTCTTTGAAAAATATTGCTTTTTCAGCTACTTAAAGGACATATGGACAATATGTACCTACACAAAGTGAATCACAATGATTGATTTTTTAAAATTACTGGCACCAGACTGATTAAAAATACCTACAATTTAGAACGAACAAAATAGCTCAAACCCCAACGCCAAAAAAACGACACTTTAGTTTTCCGAAGCACTTTTCGGTAACAAAGTTACCTTCTTCAGGGACTGAAGTGAACTAAACCTAAAAGAGAACTAATTCTAATATATACTGAAAGTTGTTAAGGTTCAGTGAACATGGTTCAGCAGCAATAGTGATGATGTTCAATGGACCTTGACAATAACAAAAAATAATAATTAAACTAGACCAAATAGCGGAGATCCAGGGATAGGACCCTTGTCATTGTTAAGTAAAATTTGGTTATTTTTACAAATGTATAAACTTTCAAAACTATCTAGTAGACAATTATTCCTAACTTCCTTAACTAATTTAAGATTATTAATATTAATATTATGTTCTTCAGTAAGAATATGTTGGGCAACACTAGATTTTTCGGCTCTACCAAACCGTGCATGAGCTAAATGCTCCTTGAACCTAGTTTGGATCGAGCGTCTAGTTTGTCCAATATATTTTTTACTACAGTCATTACCGCTAATTTCATATATCCCCGACTTTTCTTAGAAAGGAATTTTATCCTTGGGGTTACCGAGGATAGTTTTAAGGGAGTTACCACATGAACTGTAGGCAATGCGAAAACCAAGTTTACGAAAAATGCCTTCGAATCCTCGAGTAAATCTTGGCTCGTATGGCATAGTAATAAACTTGGTCTTACTGGTGTCTGTTTGAAAAGTCGCAGATCTTGAAACATAATTCTTAAATTTAATCTTATTAACTAATTTATCAATGATATTACTATTGTAACCATTGTCAATCGCAATTTTCTTAATTGTACAGAGTTCCTTATGATATCTACTTTTACTAAGAGGAAAACTAAGCAATCTATGTACAAGGAAATTAAAACTAGCCATTTTATGTCGAACGCAATGATAAGAGTCGTTGGTTATAAATCTGGAGGTATAAGTGGGTTTTCTATAGATATCAAATTCTAAAGAATTCCCATTTCTTATAACCAGCGCATCTAAAAATGGTAACTTGCCATCTTCCTCCAATTCAACAGTAAATTTGACCGAAGGGAAACGTGAATTTAAAACATCAAGAAAGTCTTGGAGACTTCTGGAGCTCAAATCGAAGATAGCGAAAATGTCGTCCACGTATCTAAGCCATATTCGAGGAAAAAACTTTAGGTGGCTAAGACCCTGGACCTCCCCTATTTAGTCTAGTTTAATTATTAGTTTTTGTTATTGTTAAGGTCCATTGAACATCATCACTATTGCTGCTGAACCATGTTCACCTACCATTTAAAAAAATTGCAAAACCCTTGAAGACATTAGATACCTAAATGGAGATTAAGATGAAGATACTCTCTAAAAGTTAATCTAAAATTCAGAAAGTATCAGATACCAGAAAAAATTTATCCTGAATATAGTGGTGATATCTAACTTACGTTATTTATAAAAAAAAAAGAAGACCTTGATTTTTCTTGCTTTTCCAATTGGCAACTTTGATTACGAAAGTGTGGCCTAGTTATATCCCGAAGTTACCAACCGTCTCGTCCTTTTTGTCTACTCCCCTCTTAAGTAGAATAAATAAAATAACACAGAACTAATTTAAACTTACTCCCATGAGGGACGCGTTGGAGATAAAAGTTGAGGTACCTAAAACATTAGTGAAAGTGTTCAATATGTTTGAGTGAATCGTGACAAGAAAAACAAGAAAGCACTTTCTTGTTGTTAATTTAATTTAGGTACTCATCTTCTAGCTATGAGAATTTGTTCTTTTTCTTTTTCTGAAAAGCCCGTCATAATGAAAAATCACTTAACTATTTACAAAAATAAACATTCTTATCTATGAACAAACAACTTCTTGTAATGTTTTCTACTCAATAAGAAGGCGTTTATGCGCTTGGTGATGATAATTTGTCGCTTTAAATTTATTTTGAATTAAAGTTGAGTTTATCTTATGAAGGAGACGAGCGAAGAAGAGAGAATTAATAAGTATTAATGTGTAGTTGAAAGAGAGAACAAGAGTTTCGGTTGTTCCATGTACATAGTAGTAGTTCGTATGGCTTGTTTGCAACTAACCAAATTTAATTAACAAGCAAAGCGAGTTTGACAAGAATTCCCGCTGATATCGCGTTTACTTAGTTACTCAGGGCATTATACGTATTGCTAATGTTGTTTCTCACTTTTGCTGTTAACGTTACAACTTTTCCCGTAAAGCAACTGAACCGTTGTCTATGGTAGCAAAATATCCAAACTACTTAACTTCAGTTCGCAGTCTGCAGCAGTCGGAGCCCAGGCCTTCTCCACTTAGGAATTCCGGATTTTGTGGGACACACGGCCAACTTGTAAAATATAATCGCCTGGGGCGGAATCCCTGACGTTAAACTTCCAAACTACCCAATAATTTTAAAGTACACTTTGTCATATCTTCCGATTTACATGCCCCATCACAGATAAAACAATGCATAAAAATCTAACATCCGCCCTACTACTCCCACATCCACCAACATTTCACCCTTTATACCACCTGTCTTTAATCGACTCCCTACTACTTACTTATATTGTTTTAAATTTCTTTGCTTTGTGTGTATTTATGAGACGTATGATGACAGCGTTTGATGATCCTTCAGAAACATCAGGGTGCCAGCTTATCGATCGCCGCCTTCGGCTTTTCCCTTACGACTATATACATATTCATAATTCTGATTAATATACGATTGTTGTAGCTCCTCAAATTGTGCAGAAATTTAGCGTTTAATAACCCAATTAGTGGTCCTTGCCAAGGAATCGACTCAGACCCAGTAAATTATTGGCCCTAAAACCAAAACCGATTTTTATCTCGATAAATTCCTGGTCGATAAGGTCAAAATAGAGTTACACGAAGGCGACATAAGATCGAGTATCGTTGGTCTTTAAATTCCCGGCATGTAGAAGGAAAAGAAAGTCAGTAATTTGATTAGACAGGAAACTCTCGAACGTCTTGGCCTCTTTCAAACTTCGTTACTGTTTAATATTTTATTTGAAAGTTAACACCAAGAAGTGCCCTCGCCTTCGTCATAAATTATACACGCAGTGGGCACGTCACATTTAAAATGTGCACGCAGTAAATAGTGCGCAAAAACAAACAGTCATTTGTTTCACAGTCGACAAACCAACCGTGGAGAATGATTGGTTGGTAAATTATATAAATGTTCTCAAAGCTAGTGTCAGGACGATAGGATAGGATAGAGCGAGAATAGATGCAAGTAATTTGTTTTCTTTTGGATATGAACGTAGCAGTGCATTTCCATTACATCCGCTGCATTTTTCATTCGCGCGCGTACCGGATGAAATCCCGTGTATATGATGCAACGTTTAAAAAACGCGTCCGTCTGTCTGTCTGTTTTACTGTCTAAAATACAAATTTTAATCCTTCCGGAAAATTTACGTGTTCCCTTACCATTTTAACAATCAACGCTTCAACAGTCTTTATAAAATTATCACAGAATACAAAATTTTCTTTGAAACTTTTTAGTGGCGGTTTCTCTTGATATTTTCTGTAAAATGCTTTTGTGTCACGGTAAAGGGCGAGTACTGTACTTATGGCCAAAATACGACACTTTAATTACTGAAAAAAAAAGCAACACCTCAATAATAAGTAATAACATCTGATAATAAACACCAAAGGCAACCAAATACATTAGAACTTTTATTTAAAAAACAACAAACAATTATTTAGGCTTGGCTTATGAACACCATAATGCCAATCGATAGGTAATTAAAAAATACATTTCCAGGTATGTTAAAAAATGTGGCCTTTGATTCCAATTAATCAAGTTACAGTTCCTTAAAATTCTTACTTAAGTAGTATTGATTTTTGGACACTCTGTATAAGATGACGAGTTTACAATAATTGGAATATAAAATATGAGCTATTGTTACACTTCATTCTAAATTTTGCTTACGAAACTTAAATACTTTTTAAGTATTTGAAACATGAAAATTGGGTAAGATTTTTATAAAATTTAAATTATTTAAAAAACCTTAATGTTTAGGTATTATAAACCTTATCAAAACAGACACTAATTTTGATGGTAGAATCCAAAAATGCATTAATATACAGAAGGTTCCATACAGAAAACATAACTTTAATACTTTAAGGGGATTTGGAACACCCTGTATGATATGAAAACAATTTTAAAAAGTAACCATAATAGACCCCCGTACAACCCATAAGTTGAACTTTTTGGAAAGTGTCGTATTTTGGACATAATATTCCTTGGCGTACAGCGTGTATACCCTGTATATAGTAGATACGTAAAGGGTGAAAAGTTTGGGAGTTTTTCCCTGTACCACTCACATTCTTTAGTGTAATTATCGCGAAAATAGTTTTCCGTGAACCAAAAAACTTTTCGTTCATCTCAGTTGCACGTTTAATTATATAATTGTTTGAAATACCTCCACTTCTTTTTACAGAACGCCAAACATACCGAATCTAAATAAATTTCATTATTTTATAGTTTACTAGCAGCAATACCCGACGTTGGTTGCCCGGGTAAGAATACATTACACGTTTGATAGATCATTCTAGAATATTCGCGACTTTAAAACCATCCAGAACATCTCATAATGATTCAAAACATTTTCTAACTTTTTTGAACATTCTTGAATGATCTTCAAGATTCTGGAACATTCTTAAATATTGCCAAATCATTCTGAAATGTTTTAATAAAACATTCTTTTACTTCTTAGATCATATTTGAACTCCCTGTAACATTCTAAAAAAATCTGCTTCATTCTCATCCCCACTCCGTGCTGTTTCCTGGGTGAGTAGTGACATCAGTAGACGCCTGGCGGGGATGACTAATCGATTGATAATAATTGATCAGTTATCGACCACTGAGAGTTGAAGATTATTACAGTACTACGTAATATGGCTATTAAAAAATGGGGGTTGGTAGTAGAAGGATGAAAATTAAGGGTTATATGTATTTTTTAATGCCAAATTATAAAAAAAATTAAAAAGTTACGGGTGGACAACCCTTATCATTTAGGGGTATGAAAAATATATAGAAGCCGATTCTCAGACCTACTGAATATGCATATACAATTTCATAAAAATCGGTCAAGCCATTTCGGAGGAGTATGGTAACTAACATTGTGACACGAGAATTTTATATTGTTACGAGTACTTGCCAATTAAGTTGGTGTGAGCATAATTAACGAACATCTTCCCTGAATACATAAGGAATATTCCCGGCTTTCCTGAAACATCTAGAAAACACCAGCAACGATCAATGGGAAAACAATTGGATTACTAGACGGCTGTAGAATTCCCTAGAAAGAGGCTGAAAAGACTATAAAAGGCGGAGACGGCACACACCGAGTTAGTTGACAGTGGACAGCTGATGTTTGGAAGCGAAGCGATCGATAGGCGAACAACAGGCGATAGATAGATAGTGTCTACATTATAGCGAGTGTTTACAGTAGAGGCGAGCGGGAAAAGAGACTTTTAGTGAAATAAATTGTGTAGACTTGTTAATAACTGTAGTGTAGTCAAATTAACTTTAGTAATTAAATAAATTCGTTGTTTTGTTTTGTTAATTGTGTTTTCCGTGACTGAACACGTCACATTATATTAGACAGTAGTTAAGCAGTTGTGATTGGAATCAATGAATAATAAAGCCGTTCTTAAAAATATTGGATTTCATATTTTCCTGTGACAATATTTTGATCATGTGTGTACCAACAGTGTTGTAGGCCCATATATATCATCATATGTACCCATTATTAGGTATTTTGGGACGTATAAACTTGTTTTAAAGCTACGACTGTCTTTGTTAGATACATATTTCTTCACTAAAGCGATATGAAAAAATATGGGTTCCATAAATCTGACCGAGTTATCATCACGTACAAAAGAGACTGAGAGAAGGCCATCCCAAGAAAAATTCACGATTAAAAAAAAAATACTCAAACACCTAAGCGTCTTTTTAATTCTCGTTCTTACAATTATCCAAATACGGATTATAAAAACTTTACTACAACAAACTACCGATTTTGGATTGAATTGCTTCCGATTCAAATTAGAAGATGGGATTACATGTTATTCTAGTTTCTGTAGAAAAAAAAAAGCATTTTCATTTATCCTATCCAATTTCTTAATAGTTTTTCCATTAAAGCAATCTTCGTCTGAAATGCTTTTTCATTCTTTAAAGTTTGTAACCAATTTAAGTTTAATCATTTTAAAGCTTCAAACGATTTCCCACTCCTTCAGTTAAATCAATCGGTAGTGCAAATTTAACTCTACCAATGTTGGACAGGGAAATTTTACTCGACATACTTATATTCTTTGTAGACTTATTTTAATTTATTTATTTCATTATTATTTGTTTAGCTACAATTTCTTGTCTTGCATTATTATTAGTTGCCAATTTTAGACAATTTTGAATGCCTTCATGCAATGTATAGGTACATATTCAGGAAGGAATAACAGTAAAAAGCACTTCCTTTTATTTTATTATTAAAGTCCACGTAAATACCAATCTGGTCGTTACTAAATATCAACCTGACATTTAGGAGAACATATCACACCGGAAATATCACTGTGAAATGAAAATTGTTAAATTCCATTCTCTCTTATACATCACATTGTGGAAATAAACAATATTCTGCATATTATATGGCCGTGATGGCTATTAAACCATCAATGAGTAAATATCTAAAATTTTGTTTATTATAATTCGATTGAGAAAAAGCTGATATATAGATAGACCGATGTTTAATGTCTTGCCTTGTCTTGTCTTGAAAACTAAAACAATTTCACTGATAAGAGACACACAAGACTGCTTCCTGAAGATTTTCGGTTTATCTTGTCCCATGAATAGTAATCACTTTACGTTTAACTTATCTACAAAATGATATTTCTATTAATGAACATAAATAAATGACAAAGGGTCTGCACCACCTTACTCTTACTTAAATACTCCAAATAAATTTAATTGACGCTTATATTTATTAATTCCTACCACTAATTGTTTTTATGGTGAGGTTTTTGCGCAATTTGGAGTCTTATTGCGTGTATTACAAATCCAGACGACATACAGAAGAAGATCCTCATATGAGACAAAATACAAAGAATAACTTATCTTGTTAAGATTTTCTTTTTCTAGTTCTTTGGTATAACTCGTCTTTTAAATCATGATCACTTCAAAAAATACGTATGTCTTATGAACGGTTCGTTAAGAGGACTTTTGCTTTTTCGTGAATCAATTTTTATTTTTTAAGATTGGAGTTAAATACAATTTGGAAGACAGGAAGCCCAAATTATTGAAAGCAAATTGATGAGGCTTTACCTTCTTATAACTCCGTATATAAATTAAATTCATTATCGGTGACAAAATTTTGTTGTAAAAAAATCTATTGTACAATAATTATTTCGCCACACAGTGGCTTCTTCAGGTGGAAAAATAATTATCTTTTTTGTTAATATTAAGTATGTGCATTTAAAATATTGATACTCTACACACTTGAGTCGAAATTAACATTTTTGAGACAAGACTGAAATAAATCAAGACTATATCAAGATCACATAAACAAGAATAATAATAGAATAAAACTATATTCTGTTTTACTTTATTCTTCAATAGTATGAGCCAGATTTTGAAAATATCATGTCTGGCCTTGCGGTAACCCTACGACACCAAGAGGTCGATATGATCCCTTAAAATTATATTAAAATTGTCAGAAGTCTTCTATGAGTATTTTCTCTAAAGAATGCATCATTATTAAACGCTTTATACCTTGATATTTCTTTTCATTAAATATCTTCATTAAAAATAAACCCTAAAAACGTTTCTGCCAACTAAAGATTTAAAGCTACTTTACCCTTTGTCATTAACCACGGTACGTATAATAGCAAAGTAGGTACCTAACTAATATATTCCTGAAAGATTCAATAAGTCGTGGCTCCTTTGTCTCGCCTGGATCTTTTAAGGGTTCTTTGGACCCGGTATGACAGACGGAATTAAGAAGAAAAACTCGGTCGGTTCTCATTAGCAGTAATTTTCAATTCCGTGTGAGAGAGCGTCTTGGGATCAAATGGGGGGATCAGGCGCCACTTCCACCACTCAACTCTCCGACAATCGAGACCATACGTATGCAGATTGTTTTGGTCTGATTGCGCATCTGAATTGCGACTTACTCAACTTCGGTCTTATTACGACGGCTCTCTTCGAGTGAACGCCCGTCACTTGTTCTCTCCCTCGTCCCGTTTATATTCCGATTTTCATGTTTACCGTTTCCTAGACAGGAGTAGGAGCTTCTAATACGCCTTCTGCTCAACCTCACACCCCCCCCCCCCAGTCCCTTAACCCGATTCCGATGGAACGTATATCCTTTTCGAGTTAATTAATTTGAAAAGCGGCTGGCACGTGCTAACTTCGCCGCCGCGTATGGAGCGTTAATATTTCAAATTTGTGTAATGTATGCAGACATAGGAACCGAATATAACATACGTACTACAACATGAAGATCATTTGAAACCACAAGACATTCGTCACACTAAATCTTCATACTATGGGCGTTAGAAATTTCTGCACATCAAAAAATAGCTTCAAGATTATTTTATTATATTAGTCGAAATAAGAATCCTTGAAATTTGTCCCTGCCTGATGGAATTTCAAGTTTCATGACCGATGAAATGCGCAAAAACAACGAGAGGCGAAGCTTATCTATTAGTTCAGGGAATAAAGACAAAAAAATCCAAATTTCGGAAAAATTAGAGGAAAGGCTGAATTTTTGCATGAACCTTGTTTTTATGGTTCTAAACAATATCCCAAAAGTCTCCAGCGACACAAATGCCGCTAAAACTGTTACTCGGAGTCAAACGTCACAATAAACAGTACATATCTCGTTAACGGTTACTTTTATCGAAAAAATAGTCGTTATCAAATTTGTAGCTTAGGAAAATTCCTAGAAAAAACATAGCATTATTTTGTTTTTGTACGAACAACGGTTTTTGAGAAAATTAGATTTAAAAAGTTGAAACATACGTGCGCACACTTCTCAGCAATATGTATGTAAATCAATTGTGTTTCTTAATTGAAACTATCTATGGAAATAGAGGAAGCAGAGGAAAAATCAGATAATAAAGAGATGGAGATGGAAGCAGAAATGGAATTTAAAGAAGAACCATAGCACTGACGAAGAATAAATTAATTATTTAATCATTTTATAATTCGTGATATGAAAAATAAATGCTTTTCAAATAATTAAGAATCTGTAATTTAAAAAGAATTTAATTTGGATCAAAAACAAAAATAATTTATTATAAATTTTATACATCATTTTTCAAATTAAAACAAATTGATAATGTATCTCTTTTTTTTAAACTTAACATTTTTCAATCACAAATAAACGTGGATTATACCTATATAGAGAACACGACTTTAAAAAACGCATGTTGCACTCTGCCTCAAAGGTGGTGTAGAAAGGAGTGTACGTATTATGAAAAATATAAACGTTACGAGTTTTTAAATCGAATCTTCTTGAAAACCGTTAGTCTTACACGGAGAAAACAATCATGAAAATATTGCTAGAATTCTAGCAAACATGACTAAAAAATCTGTAAATTATATGGACCAACAGACGCTCAAAAAGGAGATTTTACTAGAAATGTCTAGTCAATCTACGTTCGGTGTTGAGACTGAATTCTAGTAAAATTGACTTAATTAGAAAACATTTTTTACAGTTCGAATCACTAATTTTACTAAACTATTCTCATTCTAGTATTTTTTTCTTTACGACACGATAAAATAATCGAGAGGTAGAGACAAAAAGTCTAGACTTATTTAGCTTGATTATTCTAATACTAATTATTTATTAGAAAGAATGAAAAATTGTTTTATACCACCAAGTACATTTTATGAGAATTCTAGTACATATTATTTACTAGAAAAAGTTTGCTTGACTCATCAAGTAATAAAATCATGATTATTTTTCTCCGTGTACAAAAAAAATAATATATTTTTTGTTGACAATTTTCTTAGCTGCAAATTTGATAACCACGATATTTTCGATAAAAGTAACCGTTAACGAGATATCCTTTTACTTCACGTAACATTTTCAGCAGCATATGTACAACTGGTGACTTTTGGGATATTGTTTAGAATCACAAAAGGAAGGTTCATGCAAAAATCCCGCTTTCCCCTAATTTTTCTGATGTGCAATGTCTCTATTCTCTGTATTATAATTATTCTGATGCATTTAGTTAGTTACAGAAGGAGTTAGGTTTCTGCGCACACCAAGGTCAAAGTTCTTGAGATTCTAAGATACCCCTAGCTATTTTCTCACATTTTATAACCTCTTTTGAGTTATGCTACATCTACTTTTGACAACAACAACAACAACAACAAGTTTGAAAATTCTGTAAATTTGATTTAGAGAGAGTTTTGACGATTATACAGAGACGTGTTCAGGGTAAGAGAAGGGTAAGATCGAGTTAAAGATTGAGAGGTTATTTTAGTCGGTTAAAATGATACGAAACGGCACTTCGTCGTCCTTTGTCTGATTTAATTCAATATGTTTTTGCGCCATTGAATGTCACCCGGTTTCCTCATTTCTTGTTAGTTACCGCTCTCTCGCACGATATTAATCAGATTTCTATTATTCCAATAAGGTTGTTCTCTTTGAAAGCGCCACGCGGCACAAATAAATGTGTAAACGAAAACAAAGAATTTTCATCTGTAGTCGCGTGACATTTACGAGCGCGCTCAGTTGTACAACTCAATAATGTCAAATGAAACCATTTTACAATTCAGCAAAAGTGTACAAAGAAGCAAGAAAGACTCTGTTTATTCTTAGTTAATAATACAATAGTTTTAGTTAAATAATAATTTTAGTTTCGCTGCATTTTTATTTCTTAAACCACCAATAATTCTCAAAAACAATTTCAAAATTCGTATAACTATTAGAATTTTGTAACGACATAAATGTACTCGTCGTGAGTTCATGAATTTGCCTAAAATAGTGTAAGGAACGTGAGTATTATTCCGTGGATGCAAATACGATATGGTAATATTCATAAACGTAAACAGTATGTACAAACGGTTCATATAATTATGTTTCTAAAGGGATATTGCCAAGAAAATTGCTTGTAAACGTTATAACGAGCTGTCTGGTACTAAGGCAGTTTTACGTATGTGAATAATCTGCTCAAATTACTTTAAAAGTCATACGAACGTAAAAGCTGGAATGTCCAAAACGTATTTTCCTTGACTTGACTTGGAACAACAACGAACAATGCATTTCGAAACAATTATATTACACAAATGCATCCCTTAAATGTTTCCAATACAATCATTTATTCAAACCAAAATAATTAGATCAAGTCAGTGTAATTACATATTTAAGATTGATCCCAAGTTATTCCAACGGCTCATAGAAAATGCATTGACCCACTAACTAACTACATACCTCTGATGTTTATGGTTGTGGGTTTGCCTTTATGAAATGAAGAATAAAAAAGTTTATGAAGCTTCTATTTCTCTTGAAAGCAATTTAACGAGAAAAAGATAAATTTGGAATGAATTAGAAAATGAAACTGATAAGAAAATACGCGAGATTAAACTGTCGTCGATAATATTGCGTGAATAAAGTAAATTTAATTGGCAAGTTCCGTAATAGAAAAAGCTGGCTAGCCGCTGAGGACGACATGAGAGTTGGAGCATATCAGAAACGATTATCGGCAAATTAAGAGTACGCCCGGGGGAAAAGGCCAATATCCGGAATCTAATGAAGCTTCTCCGGGAAATTAATGCCCTTTTGATTCTTTAGCCAATATTTTCTTCCCAATTAGGAATCCTTCGAGTGCGATCAGGAAATTATCTTCATTTCCGAATTTTCTTTTGGACGGCTAACGACTAATTTTTCTCCGTTACTTAATTGTCTCCGATAATAAAGACACGGAAACATCTTAACGATAACGAAAAAAATACCAGTCTAACTATAACGTTGAAGGGAAATTTTATGAATACCACTGCTAATTAATAAAAAGCAAGAATCAACAATAAGATGCTCATACGAGACATAAATCAATATGATGATGAGCAAGATGCGAAATTTTCTCAAAATCTTTAAAAAATGCTTATGTTGTATCAAAAATATTTTTTTTAAAGATTTAATATATACCTATAGTAACCACCTAACCATTTACTTCTTCTACCTTATACAGATATTGAATCATGTTACACTTTTCTTACATCCTATTTTTAAGACATTAGTTTCCTTCAAGAACCAAATTTCTTATTATAAATTAACTAAACATACAGTTTTTTGTTCCAATTGCTGTTTTTTGGAAAATTCCAAAGTTTATGGACCAAAATGTTACATAAATGTTCAAAGAAATTTGAGACAATCAGATTTTAGATGCTTCCTTCAATTTATTGAACGTGATTAAATTTATAAAATCCCTATAACTTCTGTATCTAATAATTTATAAAAGTCATTCACTGAAATTTTTGATGTAATTTTCAACACAAGAGCAGCTGCAAGGAAAACTAGACGATATCAAGAATAAAATTATCAAATCAGACTGTATGTACAATAACAAGATGAATAAGTCAAGAACATTATCCTGGTGTTCATGATTTTAAGTATATCTCCTCTCTTACCTACGTTTTCTCAACGATTTGCTAAAAGGATCTTTTGCTTTTATATCAGATATAATTTAGTCAGAAAGACCAAATTATTGAAAGTAAATTGATGAGACTTAAGCTTCTTATAATTCCACATATTAATTAAATTAAATTAAATTAGTTATTAATCACAACAGCAAACAGAAATTTCAGTTATAAAACTTTGTTGTAAAAATCCACAATAATTGTTTCGCCATACAGTGGCTTTTTAAGGTGGAACAATAATCACCTTTAAAAGAAAGATTTCGTATATTTTAGTATTAATAGTTAAAATACTTGAATAATTTAAAGAGTAGGTTAAGATTTAATGAACCATGATTGAAATAAGTCAAGACACTATTAGATCTTGCTGTACAACAATATTAAAAGATAAAATAAAATTCGCTTTTTAATTAATTTTGGATAACAATATCGATATCATGAACATATCGTTTTGTAATTCATTGATTTTATTTTTACTTGGTGAAAATTCATTGTAATTATAAATAAAAGCACCAATGTAATTCCCACAAATTTTGTTAGTCTTCTGAAGCAGTTTTAATGTAGCGAAACGTTCATAAAATGCGTTTAAAATTTGTGGGAACTGAAACAGTTTTTATTTATAATATCGTACTGTCTTGTCTTGCAACAGCCCTATCCTACAGGTATAAAGGGGTGTTTTGAATAAAATATTTTTCGAATATTTTAAAGATTGAAAACTTTGCTTTTTATTTAAAATTAACTGCAATGCGCGGCGTTGCCCGGGCAAGATTATATCACACGTTTGATGGGACACTCTGGAATATCTGCAAAAAATCGGGAACATCCCAGAACATCCCATAATTGTGCAACACATTTTCTAACATTTTTTAATATTCTGGAAATTTTATGGATCTAAACGTTACACAAAAATTTAAAGAAATTTGAGACATCGGCTTTTTCTGAAATCTGAGATAAACACAGATATAATCAGCTTTTGGATGCTTCCTTCAATTTATTAAACGCGATTAAATTTATAAAATCCTTATAAAAGTATAAAACTTCTGTATTTACTAATTTATGAAAGTCATTCATTGAAATTTTTGATGTAATTTTCAACAGAAGGGCAGCTGCAAGGATAACTAGACGATATCAAGAAAAAAATTCTCACATTAGACTGTATGTACAACAACAAGATGAATAAGTCAAGAACCTTATCGTGCTGTTCAAGATTTTGAGTACCTATATCTCCTCTCTTACCTACGTTTTCTCAACGATTTGCTATGAGAATTTTTTGTTTTTATGTGAATAAATTTATTGAAAGCAAATTGATGAGGCTGTTGTTGCTGTTTCAGTGGTTTCTTCAGGTAAAATATTAAATAATTAGTCTTTTAAGGAAGATTTTCAGTATCTTCATACTATGTGCATGTGCATTTAAAATATTGATAGATACCTACTTAATATTCAATATTGAGAACAAGATAATAAATAAGTCAAGACTGTATTAGATTTTTTCAGTATTGATTGTCTTACTTAAACCAGTCCATGTTACTTCAATAACCCTTGACATTTTACATTTGTCGTAATTATTGATGATCGCTTCCCGTATGCAGAAAATTTATAAGGATACTTGAAAGATGTTAACTAGAAGTTGGTAATGAGGCGAGTAGAAATAGTAGAACTGCTTCGACGAAGTGTCAGCTTCTTCAAACTGTCGAGTACTCGGGGTCTGTTATTATCAGTGGGAAATTTTCCATGTAACAGTACCCATCAAACAGTTTCCAAACTTTTGTTTCGATTCGCGAGAATACGTAAATTAAAGACCATCAAAACACACACTCGTGTCGTCGAATTAATTTAAATGGCAAATTCACTATTAATTGTTTATAAAACAATTTTAAACTTTGGAGAATAATTCAAATACTTCGTTTACTTCAAAAATTAGTTTAAGAGTTAGAAAAATGTTTGATGATATTCGGGCTTGAGGGTCGTTGTCTGAAATTTTTCTTAAGAATTCTATAAACTCCTGGGGCAGCAATTTTCTAATTTTCTTTAAGAAAAAATTAGGAATAAATTGGAAATTACTTATTCTGTCTATTCCCCATGAAAAACCTAAAACGACTCATTGGGCAAAAATGAATGTGATGATGAACCAGCCTTAATAAAAATAAAAAAGGGTTTTGTAAAAAAGCAATGTTATTAAAATTTACAATTACGTAGAAATCCGATAACAATATTGAATAAAATGATTAATATCGTTTTATGTTATTTATCCGCGTAATTATCGATTACAAAAATAAATTCAACGTAGAAAAAGAGAATTACAATAAGCCCCGACGGGCGGTTCATTCAAAATTCATTACATGCAATCCTCAAAGGCTTTACTCAGTCAATCTCTTTTTTATAGCAGCTATAAGAGGAAAGTCTGCTTTACTTAAATAAATTATAGTGTGCTACAATAAAACCCTCTTTTCTCATTAAACCCGGAAATATGGGCCAAAGTGTGCGGCAGTCAGCTCTCTTCTTTTTTCGCTCGTTGTGTATAAACGATTTCAACACGGTATTTAACATTGAACAAAATGTTGTTTGTGCAGAAGATATCACAAATGGAATAAATATTAATGATACAATTCTATGAAAGAAAAGTCTAATTATAAGACTGTTTTGTGGGACTGTTTGAGAAACTTTTACATGCCCCAATCATGAAAAATAAATAAATAAATAATCAATAATGTTAAATAATAAATAATTTCTGTGCTAAACAATTTAAAACATCATTATTTGGTTGTACATTGTTAGAGTAAAAGCTGTCAATTAACACTGAAAAGTTCTCTAACGCACACGACAGCTGTATTCGATTTTTGACAACTCTATTACATGTACCTACATACAAGGTGAAAACCTTTGTTAAAAAAAGAAATACAAATAAATGTTATTATTATGAGTTAACCCTTTCACATTTATACTAAAGTGATGCTTACATTTATCTACCATAGGTATTTTATAAAGTTCGTTAAAAATGAGCTTTTTTATGGTCTGATTTTGACATTTACACTGGCATAAAAAGGGTTGCTATTAGCGTAAAAAAGGTAAAATTGACGAATGTATAATCTTAAATGAGATCTGACATTTTTACAGTATTTACCGATGTGTATTTTAAAATACACTACAGCTATAATGTATTAGTTCCCATCGTTACTTTATACATAATAAATTTTTGCTTGCATTTCGAAATGGAATGTTTAAAAGCCATTAAGTTGAAGTTAACAAGTTATAAAACAAGTGTACTCCGTAGTTGTAATAGTACATTTTAAAGCACTGAAAGCATAAAACAGCTTTAGGACCTTCGGGTCTTCTATAATACTTTATTTTTCATATAAAACTAATTATCCTTTTTAGCTGACCTCGTAAACTGAAACGTAATGGTCAAAGTCGTGTTTTATTACATTTTGCAACCGTTTCCAGTTTCTATTAAGTCTTGAGAGGTACGGAAAACGAAAACGTTGTCCAATTCAATTGCCAACAGTTTATAAGTATTTCAAAGCTCTCATTTTTATAAGAAAATTATTATTATAACACCTGCGGATCAATTAAACCTGCAACTTCGACCTAATCCTCAAACAAAACAGTAAACTCGCTTTTTGTGACCATTACAAAGCTCTTTAAGCTTTTGAGATCACTTATGATTTCTTTAAATGTCATGAGACAAACCAAACCATTTTTTTAGTACATTTCACTCAACTATAAACTACAGTACAGTTTAACTTCAATAACTCAAATCATGCATGATGTGACGAAGAAAAATTTCGAGGTATCGAAGTATTCGAGAGTCATGGAACAACATTATATATCTATACATACGTATGTGCTTATTTATATATTTTTTCAGTGCACCACTTTCCACCTTTTTTTAAAATATAATTTTTGAAGTACGTTTTGATGACAAATAATGGTAGAATGTGAACTGCCTCACTGCTTAATTGCATAGTAGCTGCCGCCATTAAAAAGAGACGTTAAAATCGTACATTGTTAAAGGATTGTCACAGAAAATTCGACTTATCGAAGCTGCAGCCAAATTTTATGTTCGAATTATCAAGTAAAAATTACACGTACTTCCCATAGTTTATGCTTTTGCCAACCAATTTGGTTCGACTTATCGATGTTCGAGTTGTCAAAATTTGACTGTATTTTATCCCTTTATTTAATACTATTAGCTATGTCCGCGACTTCGTCCACGTGGAATAGTGCCTTTCGGCAACATTTAAATTTTTTCTCTTCTATATTTTTATTTTCTGGGCCGTAAGCCTTTTTGCCGACGTCATTACAAAAAAACTTTCATTCCATATTTTTGCCCCCTTTAATATAAAATTTTTACAAAACTTTAAATGTCGTATTTATATCTAATCAAAAGCCTAAAAAATAAGTTTCACGCCTCTAGCTTTATACCTACTTATCTATTTCTGTACCAAATTCTCTTTTAAATCGATTCAGTAGTTTGGGCGTGATTGCGTAACACACAGACAGACAGAGTTACTTTCGCATTTATAATATTATAGATTAATATAGTTTAATTATAGTTTAAAATAGTTTATATAGCTTAGTATTCAACTAGTTTTATTGATCCAAATAAACAAAACCTCTATAACTTTTTACACTTAATATTTTAATTTTCTGGGCCGTAAGCTTTTTGGACGACGTCATTACACAAAAACTTTCATCGGCTAATTTTATTTCCTTTAGGGTAAAATTTTTACAACGTTGAATGTCGTATTTATTTACATCTAATTAAAAGCCTAAAAAATAAGTTTCAAGCTTCTATCTTTAAAAATTACGGAATTTCCGCACAAACTTTCCTATTTCAACCCCTTACAACCCTTTTTTCGCATTAAAAAGTAGCCTATGTCCTTTCTCAGGCTCTAGACTATCTCTGTACCAAATTTCATTTAAATCGGTTCAGTAAATTTTAGGCGAGATTGTGTAGCATACAGACAGAGTTACTTTCGCATTTATAATATTCCGCGAATTCATTTTCATCGATTTTTCCATGGCAATTAGATTTTTTCCCGCAGAAACACGTGGCCTATGTGTTAATCCAGGGTGTCAGCTAACTCCATACCAAATTTTATTAAAATCGCTCCAGCCGTTTAGACGTGAAGAAGTAACAAGCATACACACTCACAAAGTTTTGCCTTTATAATATTAGTGTGATACAGTGGATTTCATTTATAACGACTTCGGTTGTAACGACATTTTGGTTATAACGACATAACACATAAGTCCCTTGAATTTAAGGAGTAATTTAAGAAGAAAATTTGACTGTAACGACTTCGGATATAACGTCGATTTCGGTTTTAGCGACTAATTTTAATGAACCATTAATTACAAGATGCTAGAAATCTCATACCGACTGATATTGCGACCGAGTCTAAAGACAAAACTTTTTTAGCTTTTGTTTACATTCACACATAGTCAGTAGTTGTACTTAGTAATTGTTTATAAATGTTACGGTTGATAAAGTTAAATCTAAGAATCAGTTGTTGGGTACTTTTCTTGCTGCCTAATTTCCTTCTTTCATTCTTTCTCTCTTCCTTTTTATATGGCAACTTCCGGATATAGCGACAGAATTTAATGGTCCTTTCGTGGTCGTTATAAATGAAATTAACTGTATATGTACACATTTTTTGGGACCTATAAGCTGTCTTAAACTTATTATTTTCGGAAAACAAATAACTGCAGTAATTTGAGTTTAATTTTTTATACCTAAAAGCATGTAGAATGTTAAGTAATTCTAATTTTGCATACTCTGCATGTCTGTCCAACAAATCATCTCATCTAGTATAAGAACCAAATGTTGGTTTATACAAATTCATCACGTGCAATCATGATTTCAAAAATATTGACAACTTCCACAAAATTTTCTTATTAACTGAGAGACCCTCAGGACACGATTAGAACTGGCCCTTGAATATTTTTTATCAGATTATACTGACCGTGATGAAAAATTAATTTTCAATTGTAACTGTCTTTAAATCGATAGAATAATAATACAATCAGTATTTATTGCGAAAGTGGCATGTCACACATCGTCATCCCCTTCCTTAGTTAATACGTTTTTAATGTGTAGTTTCACATTCCTTGGCGTATTCAGCGAGAAGTGTCATTAAAAATTCGTTATACATCGCGGCGTCGCGACGCGTCGCGTCGCCCCATATACTGATGAAGAATCGAGAAACTGAACAGATGTGTTTTGTGTATTATATGCGCCGAGGTACGTGTGTACATACGTGTATTGTGCAGGAAATTGCGTTATCCGCTCGAAATGACGTCGAACGAGCGCTTTTTTTGTGTTCTTCACACGTATATAGCACGTGAAGATATGGTGATATGAACGATTGTCGTTGAGAAAGGAAAAGGGGGTTCACGTTCGAGAATCGAATTGTGCGACCTAACGACGCTAAACGTTGATGAAACGACGTATACCTGGATCTTTCTCCGACGTCGACATCGGCGTCGCGACGATTTACTCTAAGACATCGATAGCGCCTTTTAAAATATCACATTAAGTGTAGGTATCTAATAAAAATAAACTGCAATGTAAGCTTTAATAGAACGTTGTTTTTCAACGATCAACATTTTTGTTCTCCCTTCAGTCATATTTTTTATATTCTTTAGAAGGTACTGCGCTGATCACGAAAAATGAACAAAAATAGCGATCCTCCAAGGGGGTGCAATTTCTCACTTGCTCACATTAGAGAAACACTCCTTCATTTTAAACGTTTGGTCCTAAAATTTTGAGTAAAAACTTCATTTGTAATATAGACAACTTCATTATTAAAACTGATACTAAGACTTTTCCCAGATACATTTACCGGGGGTTCTTCTAATAAATTTCCAATTGATTTTAGGCAGAAAAAGCCTGGCTCATGTTAGTTACATATTACATTAAGTAGGTGGGTAGATACTTTTTTGGGAAAATACTGAATCATGTAACAGTTGGAAAATCGAATCGCAGCAATAATTAGGTACCTTAATTGGAAGCTTGGTGGTTAATTACGGCATTTGAATGCTTTCCGTATCTACAACGTTGATTTAAATAAAGGGACGAACCGGTCAATGGTATCATGTTGGATGGTAGTTTCAGTCGAAGCGCGGGGTATTAATTTATAAACCAAATAATGTAAGCGCCGTTCTGACCGGGTAGGCCGTTGATGAATGATTTATTATTAGAATAGAAAATCGGGGTGTGATTTTTGACACGGACGCTCTTCGTAATTGCTGTTTATTTTTTAAACCTTCCAGTTGCGACTATTATACTATTTTAAGTTAAAAAAAATAGGTCGTTTTAAATTACAATATCATTTTACCCATAGTTGAGCCATAAAAGCAGAAGTTTTTAGTTTAAATGAAAAGCCTAAAAATAAGTGGGGTTGTTAATGTGTAAATTTCTGGATTATACTCCCTCTAAATATATAAACAAGCGGTGAGCTTGAGTATTGTAGCTTTTTTATTTAACACGATTTTTGGGTATCATTTTTACGAAAAGACGCCCTTATTGTATCATTAATCATTTGTCAATTCTTTCAAGAGTATATCATTATAACAACAAAGTGGTGCGATTGTTGTGTTTGCCTACGTCTCGAAAATGGCTTAGTCGAGCTATAAATTAGTCCCTGTCGTTAAAGCTATTGTACAATTTAGACGACATTATAAAGGTCTATAGTTGGACGAGAAGGAAACGAACGGTCGAGGGGAATAAAAGGGGGGTATCACACCTACATGTGATGGTTTTCGTTTCAAAACACCCACCGGCCAGTCACTAATTTCTCGTGTAGAAGGATCGAATTCGGAAATGACATTTTAATAATAAGGGCAAAAGAAGAGGGAGGGTGTTGGAATGGAAAGAGGGGTAGAAAGGATCGTGAACACTCATACAATAAGATCATTTATCAAAAGGACGGCTCATATCGAATCAACGACTCGATGCGACTCGAGTCGACAAAGCGGCACTGCGACTGACTTTAAACGCAGTCGAGGTAGGTATAAGTAGAACAGATCAATCAAACAAACATTAATATAACCGACAGAAGACTTCCGAATTGCAAATTGCCCTTCCATTTATCAATATCCGACGATGATGACGTCGAGGAACGACGTCGCGATGATGATGTGTTTATACACAAACGAGGGTACACATCACATATTTATACGTACGACAGAAGAAGAATCACGTACCAAACGTCTGTCTTAGTATCAACAAGATTTCTGTCTTCCCATTTTTTCTTTATCTTCAAAAGAACTCTTTAAGATGATCTACACACTCATTTATCATTCTTAATAAAATTTAATTGGTAAATCTAGATTCTGAGTCGAAGTGTCCACCATCGGAAAAAGAACTGTTGAAAATACGCAAACGTTGAGGACAAGAAGCCAGAAAGCTCAAAAATTAGGAATTATATCTATAAAAAAATATTTATTGTTTATTGCATTCCTAATTCCACCTGGGGGAGCTATAAGAGAATTTGTCTTGTTTTATATTGAAAATTAAAACTGTATCAAAATAAGAATGTACGTGAAACCCAATGCAATCAATGTAATATACTTGTATATAAAATAGGGATTTTTTGGTGAATCCTCACATTTCTCCATGACCACCTACTACCACCACTCGGGGAGATAATGGTCCTTCGATAATAAAAGGGTGGGTGGAAGTGAATGGGCATATGTGACAAAAATGTGTGATGAGATACATCTATCTTTACTTATATTATTTTTTCTACAAATGAAGTCGATAATGTTTACAACGGCCTTTAGTCAATCGAAAAATTGACAGTTCTCTAAAATTTGCTGGAATGTCCCAGATTTTTTGAAAATGTTCCAGAGTATTCAATAATGAGGATTTGGAGAACAATCTAAAATGTTCTCGATTTTACGAAAATAATTTGGAATGATCGACAATGTTCCAGAACCTTCAAGATCTTTCGATAATGATCTAGAATGTTCCACAAAATTAAAAAATTTTAAAGAATGTTTTCAACCAATACAGGATGCTCTGGAATGTGCCCAGACAATGTTGGGCATTGCAGCTTCTACAAATCTAAAAACCTATCTTGTCAAGACTCGTTTATCAAATTTTTGAATAGTTACTTTTGCTTTTACGTGAAAATTTAAGTTATATATAATTTGGAAGACAAAAAGCAAATTGATTAGACTTTAACTTTTTATAACCTCATATATCTACTAATTAAATTAAACACAACAGCAGATTGAATTTTCAGTTCCAAAACTTTGTTGTAAAAAATCCACAATAATTATTTGGCCACTTAGTGGTTTCTTCAGGTACAATATAAAAATATCAGCTTTATACAGAAGATTCTTATACTTGAGATCCTTGAGATATTAAATCAAGAAAATATCAAAATTTGGTGTACGAAAATGATATGAGAACAAGGTAATTTTCGATTTTCTATTAATTTTGGGCGATAAGGGGTGCCTCGTCTCGTGGCAACCCTAATTCTATATATGTACTTAATTTTCTGAAGTATCCTTTATATATTGACAAATACATAAGTAGTTAAAAATGGGTAGGTACGTGTTGTCTTTTATTACCCCGAAGACAAGTAATATCGCTCAAGGGTCTATGAAAGTAATCATTTTATCAGTAACGTCTCCGATAAAAGTTATTGGTCCCATATATAAAATAGTATAAATTACAGTACTATTCTCTTCATAGGTGGGGTTTAGCACGCCCATTTTCGCAAATCTCTTCTGAATAGGAGTTCCATATTTCAGGGACGTTAAGAGCTGTCCACTTAATGAAACCTGGTTATCGGTTTAATCACGTTATTACTTTCGGGAGAATAAACGTCAACTCGTAGACGTTTATTTCACGTTTTATGACCAATCTCTATCGGACCACATTGCTACACTTTCTTAACGAAAGGGGGCCATTACGAGAAATTGTCACTATAAGTGATATCCTTTACAGCCGATACAACGGCCAGGTCGTATTTGAAAACGTACCTCTAAACGCTATTCTATTTCTTTTATGAAACACAAATCGGTTATTTTTAAATGGAAAGCCGGATATTGCCAGGACGTTGTTGTAGTCGTGAATGAAATTGACTGGAAATTGTAACATCACTTTTACGATAGGCGACACCTACGTAATTACCTACAATACATATTTACTTAAAACACGTCATGTTTTAAATTGAAATATAACACCATATTAATTTTGATTTTAGATGGGGCTTGGATGAAGAAGCATGTTTTAGTAATAACTAGCAGCAATACCCGGCGTTGCCCGGGTAAGAATATATTACACGTTTGATGGAACATTCTAGAATATTCGCGAATTTAAAACTATCCAGAACATCCCATAATGATTCAAAACATTTTCTAACTTTTTTTAACACTCTGAAACATTCTTAAATGATCTTCAAGATTCTGGAACATTTTTGAACATTGCCAAATCATTAAATTAATCTCTTGATTGCTACGATGATTACACTGACGAAAAGTCACTGAATTTCGGTTCATATACCATCAGACATCGCAATTTCTAGTATTAGAACACTCTATAACATTTAAATAGTCTGTTATATTTCATTTGTCAAAATCACTTAAATTTTTTTTGGTCACTGTTCGCTCTTGTTTCCAATTGATCTTCACTCGACTGCAAACACAATTTAACTGAAGTCACTGAATGTTGATTTATATATCATCGAACATCGAAATTCCTAGTACCAGAACAATCTAGAATATTAAGATGTACATACATCACTTTGAAAAGTAGATGTACACTTTTTGAAACTTTCTAAATCATTCAAGAAATTTTTAGAACTTTCTCTAACATTCTAAGTCGATAATAACAGTTTGCGCTCATTTTAGAATTTTTTAGATTATTTCAAAAATTTTGAGATCTTTCCGGAAGTCCTTATGACTTAATAAAGGTCAGAAATATTTGTTTTCACCTTTCTGCCACCTACAACCACCCACTTCCACCCACCGCGACCAAACTCCCTTACCTACTCCCACCTGGAGGCCAAGGAGTATTTACTACCCCAACAGGAAGTTAATTGGAGCAGGTAGAGATAGAGAAAACCCTGTCTTTGCGTACGAACATTAGCATTTTATATTGTATTTAGATATTTAATTAAGGAACTCAAAACACAATTTTACTTAAACAAATCCATGTATATTGGACAAACGGGTTGTTCTTTAGAAGTCCGCTTCAAAGAACACTTAACTAGTATTAAGAATAATTACGAAGGTTTTAACAACAAAGAAAACTATTGTAAACAACCAAAAAGAGTTGTGTGTACTTAACAGCCCATTCCTTTGGGTATGACTGTACCTATATAAATTGTGTATCCTACATTTTAAGTTTAGTATAGTTAGTAGTCTTGATAACGTCTATTTAGCCGAAACAACTGTTGAGTAATTTATTAATATATTTTTTAAAGTAAAATTGTGTTTTGAGTTCGTCAATTATAATTATACCATATGAGTCAAAATTATCTACTTAGGTATTTTATTTTCATAGTTACTACAAAATGCAAATAAAACCGTTAGAACATTTTATTTATATTACCGACCGGCTGCTTGCCAGTCAAAGTATTTTAGCTACAATTTTGAGTACCTACTTATCGATATTTTGAACTGGAAATGATAAAAACTATGTTCAAAGAGTCTCGTTAATTTCCATTTCCGCAAGGTGTCCCAAAACTGTCCCGATATTATCCACCGTGTCTGCCGGTTGATTAAAGTTGGCGGCGATTGTGTCGGCCGTAAGTTGCCCCATTTTTTTAAAATGTGTCCCTCTTTCTCCGTTAATCATATCGCAAAGCGCCGCTGAAAGGATACGGCTTTGTTCTTGTCCGCTTCTTTATCGGTTCGAGATTCAAAAGGAAATTTGTTTAGATCGCCTTAAAACCATTCATTTCAGGCAACAGTGCCTTCTGTCACGCAACAGGAGTAAGCTTAGGATTTCCCGGAACTTCCTGCCTGACCCACATCGCCCCGATATACGTATACGTGAGAATGACTGTGTATTTACACTGAAAGCCGTCGAATTCGCCTATTTTTCTACGTAATCTGTTAGATTCTTTTTCTGTTCGTTACCGGGTCTGATAAGGACAATGGTTAAGGGGTAGTCATACAAATTAAAGAAAAAACTGTATCGGGGGTTGGGCCACTTTTAGTTGCGGCTGGGGAGTCATAAAATCTACACGCACATACATATACAGGGTCGTGTTACAGTATAAATATGAGACGAATCGCACTGTATATCTTTTGGAGACCTATTTATATGGAGATAAATCGTTTCAAGTTTTGTGAGAACGCACAGAACAAAGATAAAGACAGAATAATTTTACATGCATCATATACGTACATAATATTCATACGAAGAGAAAATTACGCCCTTGGCGGGATGCTTGTTGCTTTTAATAGGCTTTGTACTCATACCATCATTTTCGTTCGTTCGTATGCCTTTTATGCCGTCTCGAATATTGCTTGTTGTTGTTATTATTATTATTAGTATTATTAAAAGCCAACGTACCTAGATACATTTATGTTCGAAAAACGAACATTTCACTAGGTAAAAGCTGGTCAGCGGGATTTCTCATTTTCATCGCCAAAGCGAGAAATACATTTCTCATTAAGGAAACGTCCTTCTGATAACGTCAATTATCTACAAAAGCCGGTAGTAGCACCCCAGAAATTCATCACTGAGGCGTAAATACTGATCGTAGAAGAATTCCGTAAGGTGGCTAAAATAAATAAATTAAAATAACCGAAAATATTCCCTCAATAGCTAATTTTGTAATTAAAAAATTACCAACGTCCTAATATTTATTACATTATCTAACGTGAAAAATCACGCCTTCTGTGACCGCCACATTTTCGCTTTAAGCTTTTGAATAGAATTTTCCGACCGAGTGGGCAGTTAAGAGAAAGCACTACGAGAGTAACCCAAAAGAGTGAAAAAGAGAGCGGAAGTTTGGAATCATTCCGATTGATTTCTTTTGCGAGGCGAGTTTATGGCCGGTTTTACATTAATAAAGGTCCTGGCCGTAAAGGAAACGTCTATTTTTCCCCTTGTTGCACAAAGGCTACAGGACTTTTTAGGACTCGAGTATCGGAGAAAGAAAAACGCCGCCGTACCGATAATCTGATAAGGGTGTCGGATGAGAAGTCGTATATGGGACCATACTGATTTCCCATTCGCGATAATAACAAAACGCCAGCCGCTCAGTACAAGAGGTAACTCTGTCGGTGCCGACATGATGAGCTTTTCCACATAACATAAAAGTCTCTGCTTCTGACAGACTCGTTTATATGAATTATGAAATTGGAAGACGCGTCACACGGACCGGACGATCTGTAATATTTCATAATGGAATTAATTTACCGCATATCGGAAAAAGCAGAACATGAAAAATACGAAAAGTTAGTCCTCATAGAAAAATAATAATGTCACGTGCTTAAATCAATTGGAGCCTCCAAATGTGAACCTTTCTTTCAATTAATTGAATTTATTTAGCTATTAAAAAGGACACCAGTATCCTCACGGTTTTCCAAAATTATTTTTGAAAGAGTGATTATGCAAAAATAGCTCCAATTTTAAATTTAAAACTAACTCTAGTCTCACAATTTTATCTTATGGTAGTCTTGTACTAGAAAGGCCAAGACTAAATGAACAAAACCAAAGCCAAGAGCGAGACTTATTGGCGATATTTTCGAAAAATTCTGACCTGAACTCTAACATATACGTAGGTAGATATACCTACTTAACATTATTTTTTTTGTCGTGGTTATATCTTAGTCATTCACACTAATAAATTTTCTATAAATACTGTTCCAATTAAATTTTTATCAGTAACAGAATCAACTCGGTTTATCTGCTGGAATAATTAAAAAGTTATATTTAGTAGAAAGTAATTAATCGGCTTAATTAAAAATTTACCCACCCATGTAAAATGCTACAATATTATTTATTGAAAACGAGCGAATAGTTGAATTCCTGACAACTTTCGTTTCGAAATCAAAACAAGAAACTAGAATAGAACACGCCTGGACGCTTTTCAAAAGATGAGCCACTTCTTAATCCACATTGTGTCGAAATTAGAACGCACGGTTCATGTCGCCAAATCAACAAACTTAATTATAAGTATCTATTTAAAATATAATTTAATCAAATGAAAACTAAAAACAACCATATAAAATATTATTATCATTATCTATTGATAGCAGAGAAACAGCCCTTAGTCACTTAGCCATACTTGGGCTGTTTATGTCAGTCCTAAATCATTGGAGCGAATTTATACCCCATCTACGTGTATATTTCGGTAAGTGATTTAGTATAAATCGTAGTGATCTGGAACAAGTTCAGACCTGTCTAACGGGGATGTACCTGGTAAGGAACTGTTCCTTTACCCGTCAACATATATCTGTCACGATTTAACGTTGAGGATATTAACTAAGCCAAGTTCTTTGACTTGGGAAATTTAGGTAAGACTACCGCATAAATTTCAACCCCTTACTTGCTTCGATTCTGGTTGGCAGACGTTCACGATATACGTTCATACAATTACGTATAGACACGTACATGTTGCTGCTATTTATAAAATAGACACGTTGTTAATTATCATGTTTAAACAGCATAAAACGTAATATAACGTAGGTAAACTTTGTAACTATTACAGAACTCATGAACAGTAATATAATAACATTAAGTTATTGGCCAACACTACACGATGTCGATAAAGGTTTAATGAAGTTCAAAGAAAGTTTTTTGATTTTAAACGCTAAGTGGGAAGCTTCAACTCCACTGGAGTTATTATAATGAGGATATAAATTAAATACCTTCCAACTTAATTAATAAAGAATTTTCATTGCTACAGAACAGTATCAGAATAAATGGACTTGTATCAAACAAAAACTTTTATTACTTTTCCTGACGAAAATCAAACAACAAAGACATCACATAAAAGGTCAAAGTATTCAGTAAAATGTAAGAACTGCAATAAAGCTGCTGCAATGAACAAAAAAAGAAGACAGTTGTAAGAAAATTAAGGAACGACAAATTTTAAAGTTAAAATATAAATTTAAACTATCAAAAATTGAAACTAAAGAAGAAGAAACAGAGGATTTAAATTATTTTAAACTAATAACGATTGGTATTTTATTTGTATCACGCAGTACCTACTTATATGAAAAAAAAGTTGGACGAAGACTGTCCACACCACAACGTTTACTAACTTATTTACGTCGTTTCTTCTGTATAAAATTTTTTGGCACAATTCCCAAAAGACTCGAATTGTCAGCCACTTTCTAAATAAATCAGTCTGCCGATAAAGAAGGACCGAATCGCTAAATTTAAACAAAACTTTTCTATATCGTTTTGTACTTTGTCGCGTTTTCTTCGAGTAAAAAAGTTGACCGCAAAGTAAAACGGTCCCGTGAGCTCTCTATTTCCCGCCCAACTTGTACGGAAATCGAATAAATTATGAAAATTCTCTTCCAGTAAAGGAATTCCTGGACAATACGGTCGGCTCCATTTTATAAGTTCACTCGCCTGAACGAAAATCTCTTTAATAATTACAACGTACGTAAGTAAAAATAGCTCCGTACATTTTCGTGAACTAAGTGTCTTGTCTAAAGTATTCTATTAATAATGTCTTTAGTGACGGTCTGCTATGTGAGTGGAACGGTCAAAAGGCGACTCGCAAGTTCCGAAAAAATGTTTAAATGAAGAAATAGTTAATGTGTTATTTGGGTGAAAAATCGTTCATCTAAAATGACCCTGAAGCGCTTTTTTGTAAGTATTTTTTTTTTTTGAAAAAGTCTACCCTTAACATCAATTTTGTGTATATAATTACCAATATTACAACGTCAACTTTTCTAAACTGTAATTGAGTCCTTACGATACTTATCGCCTATCAAAATAGAAGTAAAGGTGAGAGGTCACAATTAATGTAAACAGCTATTAATTTTCTCGCTTTTTTTTAAATAATTGCCAACCACTCAGACACCCCTGTTAATAATGCAATTAAAAGTGGACAATGTGTACAATATTCAATAGATAAATGCGATAAAATTTAAACGGTTTTAATTTATTTAATAATAGGTAATGAATGCTTTATTGAATAGGTTTCGTAAAAAGTATTTTTCGCTCCAACAGATAGACAAAACAACTGCAGGCATTTCCAAAAGTGAGTTGCAATTTAGGTCGATAAATTAGCTGTGTTTATTTATTTAATCAGACGGAATTTTAATTGCTGTCAACAAGTTTATTTTCATCCACTTTAAAAATGCTCAATCGAGGAAAGAACAAACAAACCGTTAACAAATCTTTGGTTAGTTACAGCATCCTGCTACTGGAGAAAATTTATTAGAAAACAGTCAATCATATGGAATATTGACATTTTGGGAAGTCAAGGATTAAAGTAGGGGGCCGCAAAGAAAAATAAATTTCCCTCATATTTTCCATGATACTTTTCGCAATTTCCTAATTTTTACACTGAATTTTCCGGGTGCATTAAATTCCATAATAACCCCCGGTAACTACATATGGGGTTAAAGTTTTTTTTTAATAAAACTTTTTTTTAGTCCATACATGTCCAATCAAACGCAGAGGTAAAAGTTAATATGAGTTTCGGCAGAACCGTTAGTTAGTTAGTGCATGGATATAGGAAATAACGAGGGTTTTATTACCCTAAGAAATTGGCTCTAATTTGTGCATTACATTCCTGATATTTTTTAAAAATTTAACACCTTCAATTATTATTATTAAAAATCTCCGATAATTTCCAAATTTTCTGATATTTTCTCATGCATCTTCCGAATACATTATATTCAATAATAACCCCCAATGACTCTGGATGTGGCGTTATTAAATCCATGTGGAGTTAATGTATTTTACTAAAGCTTTTCTTAATCCATACACACCCAACCAATAGCTTTTCTAAGTAGAGATTAATAAGAAACATACCCTGAAAATCGCGAATAATTGAGGGCGAAACGTTGGTTGTGTTGGTTGTGCATGAGTATAGGAAATGATGAGAGTTTTAAGAAAATTATTAAATTATTAAAGTCCTTGATAGTTTTCGAATTTCCTGATATTTCCTCATGCATTATATTCCAATATAATAATTTGTGCGGTTAAGAAATTGCACAACCTATTAGATTAGAATGTTCTAATTTTTCATAGGCAATTATTATATTAATGAGGTACAAGACTAAAGAGAGAAGAGTTAAAGTCAATTTCTGATGAGAAACATGCATGTTTATTTAATTAAACGACTCCATATAACAGGACAACAGACAATCCGACCCTTCACTAATTTACCGGGTTTAAATTGAACGTAGCAAGCCTTATTTTAGGGGCTCAAGAAGGAATGTCTATACACAACAAAGTAACGTATACACGAACGTACCTATGTAACACATACATATACACACATACCTATAAAGTGTTCCCGTTACTAGATTATCTTATTAATAGTGTAGTTCTACGTGAGTAATATCCTTGTCGGCCATTTGACACCAAAATACTGGGCTCACGTGGAGAGGGAAACAATTTCAATGCAAATGTCGCTTTGGTGGCTAATTTACCGAAATAACGACAATAATTAATAACGAGGCCGATTTCGAGATGTCCCGTTCGTTATTCGAGCGGAAGGCAGCGGCAGCAGCAAAACAGCGTCGGGACGCCGCCACGACGACGACGACGTCGGTTGTCCTGTTCCGTATAATGCAATCGACAACAACGTCAAATCATAAAACTACTTAAAAACAAAGTTTTATGTACAGGGCGAATCACAAACGAATCCCTTTCTCTATTACAAGATGATTATTTTTTTTTTAACAATTCTTTCCAATCCCTCTTTGTACTCATTTGTGCTTCTAATATGTCTCTAACTCGTCCTTCGTGTCTCACAAGGTGTCTTATCTCTCCTAATCCCTATTGAATTATGTCTATCCCTCTTCCTTCTATTTTGGCAACTCCTCCATCCGTAAGACCACATACACTTCAAATAATTCTTCACATTTCCCATAGAGGCATCCATCAATCACTTTTTATAATCTTTTTTAAATTTCTATCAACAGAGTATTTCTTATAATTTCTTAAAACCAATAAGTTTACGTAGCTATTGAAAATTTCATCCTGAGAATGACTTTTATTTTCACATACTTATAATTACATATTTAGACCGATTTAAATAACGAGGCACAGCTGAACTTTTATATTTGTTTCAGATGGCTACAAGTAATCATAGGCTGCCAAATAATACAACAGGAACAACAACAAGGTACCTATATTACCTACGTATATTATTTATTTACCCATTTAACTATTCTGAACCAACAGTTACTGGAACTTTCAACGTTAATAAGTAAACGTCAAACTTTTCCAATCAATAAAACTGAAAATTTGTGGAAGCAGAAACGCGAAAAAATAAATAAAAAGTTCGGTGGAAACGTCAGATTCATTTATTCCTGAATTTATTTTGATTCCTTTTGTTTGGTAATAAACGTCACCTGTAGGTGGTTTTGCAATAATTAACTGGCTTCCTTTGACCTACTTCAGTTAAAAGAAATCTTTGTGAACAAAGGAGTAATTCATGCAAATAAATGAATAAATTTTTTTATAAGCAAATTTACAATTAATTTTTATGTATGGTAGATTTGGATATCCTGGGAAAATTTACAGCGATTTTCCAATAAAACTGTTTTAAATTGTCAATATTTTGTGCATGATGTCTACAAAAAGTGGCAAAGACATTAATTACAATTTCTAGCAGTTCCCGCGCAATAAATCAATCGTGTCGTAAAGCATAGCGTACGGTCTGTTTAATGCCAGTGAATTATTTCGTAGAGACCAAGTGGCAACTAAATTGGTTCCTCTTAAACTGTTAATGTTTCTTGGAGTTTGAGCGGGCACTTTGCCAAAAAGACGAAAAAATACCAGCTCCTTTCTTATTTCAACTTATGAAACATTTCAAGAGGACATAATCATGCTAATTCAATGTACTAGACCTAAACGGAAACGGAACTACTTGGCATCTCAAGCTACCCGGTTCTAGAACAATATCTACGACGATTGCCTCCACCATTTCCATTTATGTTTTCGTTTTCATGAAAGAAGAATACTGACTATTTTATGATTTTGTATAACGAAATGTTTAGTCATTTAAAATCCAAAAATTAAAAATAAATTCAGATCCAGGACAGTTCAACAATCTAACGAAAGGTCAACAAACAATAAAGTATTAAATTAAAAGTGACTACACTTGGGCATCAAAAATTTTTAAATATGTCAAATTATCGAAAACTATTTTAAATTGATCTTACAACATAATAAGCAGCAAATGAAACATTTTTATACACCTACTAATACCTAGCATTTGAATTGAATTTAATAATTACAAAAGTTAAAATTATTTATTGCATTATACAAAATTGTATGCATTTGTATTTATCCAAGCGAAAAACCTGTTGCAACATAAAGCTTCAACTTTCTATAATGTCAAATAAATTTGGATTAAATTATCGTAAAATACAATACAGCTGACAACGAATGGAATATCAGGTTTTAATCATGTGATAGGTATTAAAAGCTGTGTAGTAATTTATTATCTAGTCAAATAATTTACCTGTTTAATTTTACTCTCCTATCACAAGCCTATAACTACACTTTACTCCAGCTAGAGTTTTATAATAATAAATTTATTATTGTAAATTCCAATTATATTAAAATTAAAAGTCGATAAGTATCTTACTTCTTTTTTGCTTAGTTTGCTTAGTCAGGATAATATAATTTTGCACATTGTTGATAAAATATACAAGGGTTGTCCCCGGCTCAAGTGGCCGGTCGAAACTACGTATTACTACAAGATTTTTTTTTATTAAAAACCATTAAAGGAGGGTCTAGCGTATATTCAGAAGAAAAAATATGAGTATTTGACTTTTTTTTGTGTAAATGGCGGTACGTATTCTAGATTTTGCTCAACAACTTTACTAAAAACCAAACTAGATGGTTCATTTTCGTGTTTATTTTACATATAACAACTCCCTTTCATTGATTTTATGTTTAAAAAGTTGCAAAACTATCAACACTTATTTTTATGATGAGGATAGAACAGAAAAAACATGAAAACAAAAAGCAAATATTTTCAGAAATTCTGATTATCTCGTTGAGCACACAAGATAATTCCTACAACAATTACAAATTTGAAATATTATTACCTTTTGTGGTATAAGTCTTCAAATGTATTAGCCCCTTTGTGACATATCTCAGCCATTTGCGGGTTTATAAAAGCAAATTTTAAGGGTACAAATTATAAATTTAATAAGAGCCATAAAGCCAATCAAAACGCTACTCAAAAAGGGACAAATTTTCCTAAGTGCACTACATATAATGAAGCTGGCATTAGTGACGAGAAAAATTGGTCTTGGCCCCAAACCCCTGAGTTAACAAGACCGAGACCAAGCCCAAGACTATCCGAGCCTTGATCTTGGTTTTGCTTTGCTCATCACTAAAGTACTCCATAAATTGATAACTGATTTAATTTGATCTTTTTATGATTGAATAATAATAAGCAATAACATCTCAATTAACTTTTTTTTCAATTTGTGGATAGTGAATTTAGGTTTTAAAAATGTTTGCCAAATGAAAACATGTTTACAAAATTTTTTGAAAAATGTTCGTTAAGACCTTATTGCAAGACCAAACGAAATTCAGCAAGACAAAGACTGCGTAAACAAGACCGAGACCAAGCTCAAGACTATCCGAGTCTTGGTCTTGGTCTTGCTTTGCTCATCACTAACTGGCATATGTTAATAAAAATTAAAGAATACATGAGTAAATAATTAATAAATTAAATAAAAGACACACTTTTTTGAGTTTCAAAGTTTATTTGAAAAAGTACCACGACTATAGTTTCACCACACAGTGGCTAAATCAGGTGGATGAAGAAATGAAACATATTTATTAGCAATAGCGACTTATATACAAGTTCAAGGGGTGGGAAGTTTTAGATTTAGTAGTGGTGAGTTCTTAATCTCTAACTGATCGTTTAATAAAATATTATCTCTATTATGGTTAATTATTTCTAACGATTCTAACGAATTTAACATTTTGCTTTTATTAGATACATGTTTAAAACATCAAAGTCTAGGGGTTTAATTTATGGTTGTTATTTAGCAAATGTTCAGCGTAACTGGAGTCCATTTTGTGATGTTCGTAACTTTATAAACGAACACTTAAAAAGTTACGAACATCACAAAATGGACTCCAGTTACGCTGAACATTTGCAAAATAACAACCATAAATTCAACCCAGACTTTGATGTATTAAATGTATCTAATAAAAGCAAAATGTTAAATTCGCTTTGAATCGTTAGAAATAATTAACCATAATAGAGATAATATTTTATTAAACGATCAGTTAGAGATTAAGAACTCACCACTACTAAATCTAAAACTTCCCACCCCTTGAACTTGTATATAAGTCGCTATTGCTAATAAATATGTTTTCATTTCTTCATCCACCTGATGAAGCCACTGGGTGGTGAAACTATAGTCGTGGTACTTTTTCAAATAAACTTTGAAACTCAAAAAAGTGTGTCTTTTATTTAATTTATTAATATGGAGTTTCAACACATATCAGCCTCTACAATTCGTAATGTAAATAATTAATTTTTATTATTATTTCACTTTTCTTTTGTTCTATCCTAATTGTAAAAATATTTTTACAACTTTTAAACATACAATTTAATAAAGGTGTTTGTTATGGGTAAAATTAAAAATAAAGGAACCATCGACTGTGGTTTTTAGTAAAGTTATTGAACAAAATTTAGAAACGTATCCCCATTCTCAAAAAAAAGATCAGATGCCCATATATTCTTTGCTGGATAAAATATGACCCCCTTTTAAGGTTTTTAATAAATATGTTTTTCGGTAGGTGCTATCACATTATTTCTGACGGTCATTTGAATCGAGGACACCTTGTATAAAAAATTTAAATTTAACTGATACCCGTAATTTTACGACAGTTTTGCTAATAAATCGTGTCCGTATCCACACAGCCTTGATCTTGTCTTGTTCTTATCAACATAACTGTTAATAACTCTTGACTTTAGTCTTGTTAATGTGCAAGACCAACATTTGCTCATAATAAATAATTTTAAGACCGTAACTTGGATGATACTAAACAGACTGATATTTATCTTTTAATAAATTTTGATATGGTTTGTCATGCGTTCAATTAAACCCCGATACATCCATTAATTCCGTAATAATTCATCTTGCAGTTGTCTGCAAGAGTAAATTAGCAGATCTTCGAATGTGTATAAGACGTTGAACAGTTGCATTTCCAGATTAGTTCAAACGCTCACATATAATAGCGTTGAGTATCGCTAAACCGCTTACAAACAAACCTATACGCCTTTATGTGTGAATGTAATCAACGGGATTATGCTTATTCCCTTTCATTGTTGTCGAGAAACACAAGCGCCCACATTTATCCCTGGCTTGAATGGTGACGAATTGAACATCTTCAAACACGAACGTTTTCAACACTTTTTAATGTATGTTAATGCAACGAAAATTAAACGTGTTTCATACCAACAATAAGGAAGACAATGGATTTAATCTTCAACATGAAATGCGACACGATTATAATGAAAGCACCCTTAAATAAATATTATAACGAGAAGTAGGTACTTAGGTACTAATGTATACTTATTTATCGAAACAGGGGAAGTACAAATAAATAAATTAATTAAAGATGAAAATAAGTAATGGAAAATGCTCAAAAATCATCAACAATTTATTCTTGTTGATTCAGTAGGTATCCGAATCTTTCCCAGTTTGTTTAAATTATTACATGGACATCACAACAATGGTCCTTTTATTCGTGATAAGAAGCTTTCGAAACCGGTTCGACCCTTTTGTTTTTTGGAACATATTACATCGTACCTACGTACACGTCTATTCGAACCGTACTTTACTTACTTCGAGTGTTTGTACAAAACTCGAAATTGTATTAGGCACAACCCTACTGTTAACTGAAAATGACGTATTGTTATTGAATAACCGAAGGTTGTTTTTATTTCCTAGAAAGGGTCCCTGGTGTAGCGTTAGATATACAGGAGATATCCTCCAGATCCTTCAGGATCGTTGTATACTTTACGTAGGTACAATAACGATTTTATAATTCAAATATCCCACAATTTTAGACTACACATACCTACATGAAATTGTTCAATTATATATTTTATCCTGAAAAAACAAAAAATAAGTATGGCTAGCGCCTTCGCCAAATATTATCTTAAAAAATTAAAAATGAACTTAATCAAAAATTTTTAATTAATAAAGTGTTTAATTGCAGATTAAAAAAGGCTGACGGTTCCTCAGCAACTTGTACGACCTCAGGTGAAATTCAACAACAACAACCGGGCGCCCCAGGAAACTGTGGGATGGAAGAACAATGTAAAAATAATTTTAGGATAGGAATTTACGGTTGGAGAAAACGATGCCTATACGTACTGATCTTAGGACTACTTATAATTGTTATTATCAATTTAGCGTTAACATTATGGGTTCTTAAAGTAATGGAATTTTCCTCGGTAAGTTATAGGTAATGGAAATTGTGAGGGAACTTTTATAATTAATGAGTTTTTAATTTAATTTTGATTTAATTTAATTCAACTTCAGAAAGATGTAATTACCGAATTATTATTTTCAAGGTTCATATTTTGAAGTCAATTAACAAAACAATTACAGCAAACGTCGGAAATAATCTTAGCTGTCAGGCCACGACACATTTTCTGAATTCTTTATTTATTTATTTTTCGTCTGTGGCATTAACGACACCGATTATCGGTTTCAGGAATTATCTAATTCCCGGTTACATCAACGACCTTAAACTTATCAGCCACCGACAACAGAAGGACGAGACATTGTCCCAAAATAATTTCACTAATATTCGCCACTTCTCTTTCGTCTGTCATTCTCATCGTAAAGAATTTTCCGCGATTCGTCTGTTTGTTTACTGATACCGGATTTCGTCTGCTTCTTAAATATAATTGAGAAATTACGTCTTCACGACGACCGAGTCGAGTCATCTGACGTGACGAGATTTATCAAAAGCTACAGTTAAAAAATTAATAGCTTTCAAGATCCCTCACATCAAAAAAAAATTTTTTATTTACTTGAACAAGCTTTCTATATAAACAATTTATTTATCACATAAGTATGCATAATATAATCATTAAGACGTATTTATATCACCTGTCTCTAACCAACTACGTATGTGAAATTATCCATTTATACTGTCAATGAATATTCTCATTTTTTTCTGTAAACTTCCGCGATATTCTTTTTATATTCTTATGTGTTTAATTTATGACTTAACAAACATCAAAATCAAAGTGCCACCGATATCGATTATCATTTAAGCGTTCGCTCATATCTATCAGTATCTCCGTTCCTCTGCAAAGTTTGTAACCAAGTTACCCTGACTGTACATCCCCAAAAGTACTTGAAGATTATAAGATAAATAAGCAATAACCGCCGTTATGTCATAACAAATATCTAATACGAAGTAAAAAGTTAATTAAAACTTCAACCCTTTTCCAAGTATTATTTTTTTACAATCACCTGTTTACGTAGAAAAATTACATCGAAAGATAAATTGCATAGAGTGTAATAAATGAATAGATTAGTTTACCGCATTAACTGTTGCTTTCCAATTAAAACGTCTTAATTACTCTGAAAACGTAAAAAGAGTTGTTCGTTAACGATTTTCGCAGCGGGCTTGTTTAGACGCCTCGAGGTATAATTACCAGCTCTTATTAAAAGAAAAGTTCGCGACAATTCATTATTTCCATTCTCCACTATCAAACTAATGATCTATTTTTATTTAACTTTGTCTGCGTGGTAACGAACCTTTGTGCACCATCGAGCCGCAGGGTCTTCTGTATTAAGCAATTTTCAATAAGAATTTCCTTCACAACTTCGTTATTATCAGTGAGTCCTTTTTTAAAGGGACAAAAAACACTAAAACCCCTTTAAAAATATTCATATTTAAATCGCACCATTATTTTCATAGTTGCTTCTCTTAATCATCCTTTCGTTTTCAGAAAATTTTACATACTCATACCAATTTTACCTTCTATAATTGCAATACCTAAAATATAAAATTTTTTTGTCTTATGATAAAAACGTATTAAATCCATAACACAATAGATGTAGGATTGGCTTTTTTAAAAAAAAATATTACATATAAATAGCGATGTTTTGTTTTTGGTCATCAGGAAGGGATGGGTCAATTAAAAATAGTGGCAGGAGGCGTAAAACTGGAAGGAAAGGCATTTATACTGGACAGATTGATTGCCAGCAATATAAAGTCGAGAAACGGTCAACCGATTGTGATCGAATCCAGTAGGAATCTAACCCTATCCACTAGGGACGAAACGGGGGCTTTAAGCAATCGAATATTTTTAGGTGAGTGAAGACCTTTTACCTCCTACAGTCCTACATTCAACCTGACACATTTCCATTTGTCATTTTTTCCGTCGTAATCAAAAACAAATAGCGTCACATAAAACATCCCCATCTTTAAACATAATCTCATTACTGCCTTCCCGTCTATTCTTTAGCCACCGATTACGTTTTTAATCGTATAATATCCACATGCAAACCGCACAATATTTCACGGATTTAATGCTCACATTACTTACTTTATTTTCCTCTAATGAATAGAAAGCCATTTACAACATTCGTTTTCCACATTTTATGAAGTAATGCGAAACGAGCTTTTATTTTAAAAGCAAGCGTGGGTAGAAACAATTATCTTTTTAAGAAAAACTAAACAGTATAATCATGTAGAGCTAACAAAAGTATAAAATGTTAATTTTGTCGTGACTCAAGACAACGTTAATGAACTAAATAAATCAGGATCAAAAATTAATCAAAACTAGCGAAGAATTAAAAGTCCTTGCTAAAGGCACCTTACCTAAAAAACAAAATGTAATCCCGTGAAGAGACTCTTAACAAAATATTTTCCCAAAAAAATTTAAAACAATTTTATGAACCGTCTATTTTTAAGTTCATAAAATCTATTTTATTTTATTGTAATGCAGCATTAAATTTTATAAATTTTGGTAAAAACCGCATCTAAATCGGTTAATAAATAACTGAGTTGTCCCTTTTTAAAGTTTCCCTAGTTTTAATTTTTACAGGTGGCGCCTAAGGAGATTCCCTAGTAGTCAGGTGTGCACACGTGTGACATTGACCTAGTTTTAAAAAGATGGCCGTCGATATATTAGCCAATCAGATGCATCGAACCGGTTGTCGCCGCTTTATAACAATGAAACGTGCATGCCTGAGTTAGTCACCCTCGATGCTTTGGGAGGTGTACTTCGTTGCGTTAAATGTTAGGTTATAATTACGTAAAAGACTATAACTATTATTCTGTTCGTTAAAATGATAATAAAAAATTGTTAATACTTAAACAAAAGTAAAATAAACTAAATATTTAATTAATAAGTGGCTATAAATTTAGGAATAATTTCCTTAGACAAATGACGAACTGAAATTTTAACAGTAACGTTATGAATTAAAAAAAAATAACAAACTACTCTAATTCTGTTAAAATCAAGCTCAAAAACGGTGTAAAAAAATTGTAATTTCTATCCTATTATATGAACCTAACAACTAAATGTTTGAACTCTCCAGTTTTGTAAATATTTGTTGTCATTCTGGATTTCCTTGAATTAAAATAAGATCCTCATACAAAATATTTTTATTTTACTTAATACATACTTATATTATTACATGTACCTACTGGGAACATTTTGTTGTGGATTTTAATTAAATTAAGGAAATTCACGTTTAAAATAATATTCGCTGGCCATTGAAAGTGTTCAATCAAAACAAATATGACGCGACGTTTCGGCCTCTTTTACTTTTATTACTATCAATCAATAGCTACGCACTTTACACGTAAAAATATATCACGCCTGGAAAGATTTTTAAAGCAATAATGACAAACATATTTACCATGCTTCTACTAATTAATGGCCAGTTATTGTAATTAAAAGGCAACTAATAAAGGCGACTTTTATTATTTTATTGGAGTGTATCAATTTTGGAAGCTAATACAACACGGTACCATACATTAAAAAATTATCATAAGAGATTGCTTAAATATCAAAAACATAAAATGTTCAAATATAAAAGTTGTTATAATGAGGCTCATAAAAAAGATGTTTTTTTTTTATTCTTAGGTAACGACCGATTAGACTGTCTCGCAAAAAGTTTCAAGGTATTAGACGAGAGAGGGTACACACTCTTTTCCGCCAACCCTAATGAAGTCCTTATAGGAACGGAAATGCTTAAAGTGACGGGAGAGGGTGGAACAATTTTTTCCGGTTCAGTACAAACTCCCCTTCTTCGGGCAGAATCAGGACACGATCTTAGGTAAGTACAAATCATAAACATTTATTTTATTGATGTAACGAAAATTTTCTTAACATGTATAAAATTAATTTATAAAAAAGTAAATAAAAACAAATATTTTTTGCGTCATTGTTCTTCTGTTCAGTGACGTATGACGTATCATATTATCTATAAATTAGAGAGACAGCAAAATTTGCATGGGGACAAAATGTTTATTTAGCGAGATGCTTGAACGACTCGGTTTTTCAATAACCGTCTGACCAACGGTTCGATAATTATGCCAATATTGATTTAGCAGAAAAATTACGTGCACTAATCGATTAGAGGTTCCCTTCAATTGAGGCATCAATTCGGAAAATAAATGACATTACCCGGTCATAAACATGTACGTGTGTATATATGTTTGTGACCGTGTACTGCTTTCGAATACACACTCGAATATCGAAGTCTTTGAAAGCGTAATTCACTTTTTCAATTAACGAAAATGTATGTCCCGGAATAGTGAATATTTTCCATCGTGGTCTTGTGCCTCCAACCTTTGGAGGACAATAACACACTACGAATTAGGCAATTTAAAAAAATAACGATAAGTAATATTGAAAATATCTAGAAGAAGGGAAATTTTATTTAGCTCGTAAGACCAGAAAATTGCAGTTACCTACCTTGGTAAAAATTGATCTTAAAAATGATGATTGGTATGTCAAAGTTATTGTTGTATATGGTGATGGAAAGTTGTAGGTAAGTAATCATAATAAATGGTCGATTAGTTTGTGCGTTCTGCATGTAAATTGAATAGGAAAAATGATCGGAGATAAAGGGCTGTCACAAGTCTGTATAGAAAACTCGTTACTTCCCGGCAACGGACGCCACCGCTGAAATGCAGCTTGTAAGTGAAGATAGAAAGGCGGCCCGGAAGGCAGCGCGAAACTTCGCAAGTTTACAAAGTTCGTTGAGATATACTAAATGGCGTTCCATAACTGCACTCTGGAGTAAAATGAATTTTCTGGGAATTATTACGCCGAAAGTACGAAACTCGTGTAATTTACAAAAGAATTAGGAGCATAAAGTACGCCGTCATGCTTTATAGTAACTCACTACTCTTTCTACAACCTCAAAAGGCGGCATCGACGCCCGCCGCGGCGATGTAGTAGGTAGTAGTAGATGGCGAGGCGAGGCGCGTCGCGACGCTTTGATGCTTTTCGATTTCTTCCCGTTTCATTGTTCTATGGCCTGTTAGCATTCGAAATGGCACAATGAAACGTTAAAATTGCGTTTGTATGTGAAGTGTACTACCTATCAACCAATTTAAATGCATATTATTGCAGAAACTTGCAAACAAAGTAACCCTTTAATGTTAAACCAAGACAGAATAGAAGAAGGCACAACGTAATAACCCCTCATAAAGAAAGAAAAATGTTGTCCTTTAAGATTCTTTAGAACCTTTTCAAATGATAAAAGTTTACCTTATTGTGTAGCACTTGATGTTCATCATATAAAGTTAAAATGAAACTGTTATCACTATAGGAATGTTAAATATTTTGTAATAAGAAACACGAGGGCCTAATAAGAATAAGAAATATAGTAGAATTATTTCATCTTTACCATCACGTGACCTGTTCTTGGGTTAAGTCACAAAATAATATACTATATTTCCCTTTCGTTGTAAAATACAGAGAAAGTGCAGTGTAAACGTAGTACTCGTTTTAATGTCAAGAAAGACAATGATAAATTACAATAATATCGTTCCTGAGGTTATACGATAGTAGAAACGAAAAAGGGTTAGGTTAGGTTGGTTGTCACATTTGACAGTTTCTGTCATTGTATGGAAACCTTTCTTTCTTGTGAGTTAATTGTTCAATTAAAATGTGAGTAAAACAATTTTTCTGATTATTATTCTGAAAAATTTGTTATTTAGAGTACAGATACATAATAACTTAACCTAACCTATAATTTTATACTGTCAATCATCTGTCAACATTTGACATAAATACGTGTATGAACCACTACGACGTGATCCATAGATACACCTCATTCAGGTCACGTGATGGTAACAATAAAGTAATTCTACTATAAACATATTTTATAAAAATCCTACCTTTAAGAACTGGAACAGCTTCAGTCCATCCTCTATTCGACAGAAGGGCATTGGGAAAGTAATTACGTTTCTTGTGACAATTCCTTTCTTGTCACCACTCCCGAACTTTCGCGCGTTACTATACGCACTCCCGAAACTCGCATTTTCCCGCGTTCACACTATCGAAATACTAAAAACACGGAATCCGAATGTATGTGGATGCGTCGATTTATGTACTAGGCGATGTTGAATTTCCCACCCTTAACAGTTTTACTTAAGAATTTTGTGAAATGCCTATTTATGCTATTGTCTTATTTTAAAGAATTTTATATACTTAATGAGTAATGAATTCATTTAAATTTAAAAACTTATACGATTGTTAAATATTTTAGCAACCCTTTTATCACAAAATAAAAATCGCAAAGAATTAGTAAAAGCTCCAAAGATTAACTGTGCAAATAAATAAACCTTTTAATCTAAAAATTCATATTTAAAACATAATTTTTAGGATGAAATTGTTAAAGAGATTTTTATGAGAATTTTTCTTAATCAAAATATAAATATATAAATTAATTTTATTCACTTAAATTCATAACTCGAGTACTTCTACCTACAATTTCTGTATCTGTTACAATCGTACAACGTTCGCGATATGAAATTAAAATTCCAGATTTGATTCGGTGTCGTTCTAGATAAAATTTACATTTTTCACCGCATAAATAAAACTTTTACACTGTAAAGTAATACGATGCTTAAATGAAACTTCGTTTCGCCGGTTGAATATTACGAATTCAACTTTCGGTGTGATATAACTCAATACTGAATACACATACACATACCTACATAGGGAAAATGTAAGTCGTAAAAACAAAACGACGTCTTAAGAATTTAATAGAACAGGGAGCCTCAGCCTTGATATGCAACCTACGGGAAGGCGCATATAAAATGGAGGAAACGAAGCGTAAAAACGATTCAAATTTACGCGATGGTTTAACTGCTCTAGATAAAGATTACACACAAATACCTACCTAAAACTATTTTGTCAAGCTGCTATGATAATTATTTTTACAAAAAGTGCCTCTTTCAAGAAAAAAAAATTTTCAATGCACAGCTTTCCGCTTTTTTATTGATAAGATTTAATTTTTGGTCAACAGTTTTCAAAGTACGTCTTTATGACAAATAATCGTAGAATATGAACTGCCTCACTGCTTAATTGCATAGTACCTACCCCTATTATAAATAGACGTTAAAATCGTACATTATTAAGGGATAAAGGACTTATAGAAGTTGGCGAGTTATCAAAATAATCAAGTACCTTATAAAAATGGAAGAGAGATTCCGTTGGCAACCAATTTGGTCGACTTATCGATGTTCGAGTTAACGAAGTTCAACTATATGTAATTCAGTTATTATTTTCAGATTGGAATCGCCAACGAGATCGCTAGGTATTCGAGCGCCCGGCGGGATCAAGATAGAGTCCCGGGCAGGGGAAATAAACGGGGTGTCTTTTCGGGACATTAAGTTAAAATCTGTCGCGGGCGAAATACGGTTAGAGTCCGGCTCGGTTAAGATGCAAAACTTACCAACCGCCATCCCTTCATCCAGATCGACGCAGTCGAAAAGTCACGAAGTTTATCAACTGTGTGTGTGTAGTAGCGGAAAATTATTCCTAGCCCATTCCCATGCCATTTGCGCTTCGGCCGAAAACGACAACGTTTGCCGATAAAAGATAATTTTACTAGGAGAACAGGACAATTTATTACGCACTTTCCACCCCCTTAATTTGGAAATTTTGTTTCGGCAAATTGTTATTTCAAATACCAAAAGTTTTATTTTTACCAAAATATGAAAAAAGGGTGGAAATTGCTGAATAAATTATACTGTAAATGGGACAAATCATTTTCAATTCAAACTAAATTAAAAAGTTTAACTAAAATCTGCTTTTGTTAAGCAGTCAAATAGAATTTGTTATATAATTATTGCAAATCTTATGAAAATCTTCTTACAGTTATAATGTTCACCAAAATTTTTAGTTTTACTCTGAAAGTTTGTAATTTTTGAAAAAGAAAAATTAATTTTCATGTAACTAACATCCTCTTCATTAAATTGAAGCAAAATTTAAATAAAATTTTAAATACAAAAACCATATTTTTAACCAGAGAGAATTTAAACTTTTAAACAACGCAATAATAAATAAAAAGAACTGGTGTAATCTGGTTATTACACCTCGTAGAATAATAACATTTTTGCCTTTCAATAAATTAAAAATGATTTATCCCTTAATTTACCCTTACAACATTAAATTTTGTGTACATATATACAAAAAAATGTACATTATAGAAGAACCAATGAGACGCTTCTCCTATAGATTTTTTATTTATTGTCTAGTTGTATATAATGTAAAAAAAATAAATAAAGAAAATATGTAACAAAGTGTAATAGGTTTTTATAATGTGTGTCTGTTACTGTGTTATGTGTAAAAAAGAAATACTAAAGGCAAATAAAATTCCTACCAAGAACTGAACGACAAAGAATGTTAAACCAAACGCTTAGATGTTATTATTATTATATAATTTATTATTAATTTTTACTTATTGTAAATATGTAAGATGAAAAGTAAGTTAATATATTACTGAAAATGATTGTGCGCCTATCATTTTAAAATCAAATTGTCTGCTGTGAGAACAATAATAATAAATTATTTACCTTCACTCCACACACACAGTGATATAAAATTTCTTTTACTAAAATTCATTTCTGTAAACAATTATTCCCCATAAATAAATAAATTTTGATAAACCCAAAAGATCAATGCACAAATTACTTGTTCCCTATTGCCCCTTCCTTTACTTTAAAATTTACACAATCGTATTGTGTTATAGAAAAATAAGTAACTCACCACTGTCGATATAAATTTTAACATTAACGAGTCTATTTATTTGCACTATATTATGATTATTTCCACATTTTAAAATCTTTATTTTCGTAAACAACTTCCACATTTCTTCTGCACGCCTAGTCAATCGAATCGATCGCACACGAATGAATCGCAATAAGTAGAAGGACGCATACCGAAGTTTTCCGAAGGGAAAATCTGGCCCGAATCCGAACCAATCAAAAGTAATATAACTTACGTCAATTTAAATACTGTTGGTCGAAATTCAAATTAAAAAGTGGCAAAATAAAAACTTTAAAAACAAAATATAAAAATATAAACAAACGCAAAAGCCTTTAACAATACACTCAAAAATAATATATATATTCGCGTATGAAAGAAACTAATAGAACATAATGTAAATTAATGGTAAAAAATACCGACCGAAAGTATTTCAAACACAAATTTTCTAAAAAATTAACACTCAATCCATGTACAAAAATATCTAAATAATTAATTTATTAATTAATCAATAACTAAAACAAAAAGGAATTGAATTAAAATAGTAGTTCGAATAAACAAATAATCACCCAGTAGTTGCAATGAATTAGGTCGTTAGGTTATGCAACCCACATTACGTGTAAAAGATTCGTAAAGGAAAATTACAGTTCATTTCGATATTTTAAAAATATTAATTGACTAATCGAGGCCTTGGTTTGAAAACGTAATTACATATTTTGGTTTCTAAATGAGCCATGTCGTCCCGGGTATGTATATTTAATAATAACTTTTAAGTAAACATTTTAAATGTTTCTTAACCTAACCTTTCAGCAACTATTTCGTTTTCCTCAAAATATTATCTCAAAAGTAATAAAATTCGATAAGGGCATAGGAGCAACACTTCCAGAAGCTTATAAGAAATTCTATAGAGAATGGCAACTTACAGAACCGTCTGCAGTTCACTATATTCCTGAGGAAGGGAAATGGAAACGAGATGAAGTTACTGGTGAAGTGTAAGTACCTATATGAACATCACAATCTTGCAATAACAATTTAATTATAGCTTTCCTGTGCAGAACATCCCTATTCCCCTACAGTTTCCCACAGAGGCTGAAAATCATATTTGGGGAGGAGAAGGTGTCATTCAAGGTTTTCAAAAGCGTAACACTAAAAACAATAGGAGAGTTCCTCACTTTTGGGTGCCAACATTAAAGAGATCAGTTGTGTACAGTGAAGTTCTAGATAAATATATGTCTGTAGTGATAACTGATAGGGCCCTTAATTTAATACATGAACACTATGGGTTTGATCATTATTTGTTGAAGGTATGATCACCTAAAATGATATTATGTATTTAGATTTTTAATTTAATTTAATTTGTAGACATCTGCATGTGACTTAAGGCTTTTATTACCCTTGAGATTAAAAAGGAAGATTTTACAAGAGCTGCAAAATGGTTGCCCTGCATATGAGAATAATCCAGAAAAACAGAAACAAATTCTGAAACGTTATAGCCAATATTTAACAGCAGTAAGATGGACATGTTAAATTGTCTCTTAGGGTTTATTTTGAGTCTTAATTTGCTCCTTTTTTTAGTACACCCCTGAAGAAATTGAATGGTACGGTTATACATTTCAAGAAGCTTGTGCCAAGTTAACAGAGTCTTTAGAAGCACAAAATCAACCTGTGCCTCTCAAACATGTATACAGGACAAAATTAATAGAAAAATTAAATCAAAGTGCAGCCTTAAATGAACAAGCCAACCAAGAAATGACGTAAGAAACTATTTTTGAATTGAATTTGTATGTACCCAATGTTGATTTTGTTTGTTTTTTTAGGAAGACTGTATCATGGATTGAAAAGATCAATCCGTTTGGTAAAAAGCACGAAACATGAATAAGTGTTTAAAATTATAAATTTTCAAAATTGTAGATATGTCTTTCGTTTTTTTGTGTATATTCGTTATTATATAATAAATGGAATACATATATCTATAGCCTTTTGAAATACTTAATTACTGTCTTTAGAGAAATGCAACAGTAATTCAATTTTTTAATCACATTTATTGGAAACGATCAAACATTAAAATTATGCTGCATACAATATTAACAATTATATCTGCATTAACTCTAATGAAACCGAAAGACAAGAAATAAAATTATATCATTAATTAGTTTATATACAAAATCGTTATCATTAACTAACTGAACAATCGAGTTCCCCTTGTTTCGGAACGCATTCCAAAACGAGCGCAATGGCTTTCGTTATGTACGTCATCGTACCATAGCAGCCACTGGGAGCACTGTCATAAAAATGTTGACATATATACGCGGCCCCTGAGCACAGCAATGTCCCCTGAGAGGTCAATTCCCTTTTATCTTTTGGTTTAGCGCAACACAGGGTCGCATCACCGTCACATGTCATCTAAAAGCGAATTTTTGTACGATACTATCATCCCCTCTTAAATTACAACGAATACAATAAAAGAATAGTAAGTTAGACCTACCTGATCTTCCAAAAAGAGTTCGTTTGCAGTGTGTACGAGATGTTCTATTTGAATGATGCCTCCCAAAGATGGAGCAACGTTGTGCTCTACAACTAAAGTCAAAACCATTAGGGCTTCTACAATAAGTTGTCTGTATTCTGGTTGAGGGATGGAGTTCAAAACGGTTTCAACAGCAAGGGCAAATTTCAACTCCCCTGGTGTCATTTCTTGTGTCAAGTGCTGAGGCAAAACTTTGCCTGCAATGTCGATCCCTTGACACTAAAAAAAATAATTTATGTAATTCTAACTTAAATATATATATTATAATTTTAATTCTTACTCGTTCCAATACTTTCCAAACTCTAGGGTAAAAGTTTGGAGGAACCCTATTCAGGGCACCATCTAATCTTCTCCTCCTAATCCATTGCCCTTGACGATCATTATCACCAAGGACTTCATCCCCAAAATCGGATTCAGATCCCAAAAGGCTTCCTATGTGACTTTTCTAAGACAACATTTAAATTAATTTATCTAACTCTAATTGCCAAATATAAAATGTAAATGTATAAAACGTACCTTGCTAAGTTTACCAGATTTTGTACTAACAACAGACAAATTCCCATGCCCCACTGAAAAATGAAAAAAATTTCAGAGGCTTTAATATACCTTAAATATAAATATAATAATAATAATTAACTAATAATGAATAATAAAAAATATAAATTAAAACGATAATAATAAAATAAAATTTAAATGAAATCATAGGCAAAGCTAAATAATGTACCAAAATTATAATTAAGTACTTTATTTAGATTAATTAAAATAACAAACTAAATTGAAAAGATTGTATACTATTAGAACTATATACAATTAATTGAGAGCTAAAAGTAAGCCAGAAAAAGTTTATATTTATATCGCAATTATTTTATTAACCTAATATGAATTTATCAAAGCAATTGTCAGAAATAATTACTATATACTCTACTCAATAATTTAAAAGAAGTTAGAAAAGATTCTTTGCAAGGTTCGTTTCAGAACAGTGACAGTCTCCAAAAATTCCCTAAAGTAATCGACAACCACTTTAATAACAATTTTAGGCAAATAAGGATAACTACCACTGCTTATTGCAAACTCCTTTCCACTAATGATGAAAAGAAGCAAATTTTTCATCTCAAAAGGGCTCAAATTCAACAAATGTTCAGACGCGTCGTCCCCATCACACATCAAGGTTCTCGACAACTCCGTTGCCATTACTTGTATGATGAGGCCCACTCTAAGCCTCAACATTTCCGTAAACAAATGAGACTCAGTTCTGATAAACATCCCCAAATATACCAAAAGCTCTTGGGTCAACATAGCTGTACTTTCGTCTTCTCCATAAGCTTCATGATTAAGCATTCTTAGGTCCGATTCTGGAAGAGGTGCAGTTATGGTGTGCTCATTATGTGGTGGCATCCCCACAGTTATTTGTTTCTGACGAACCAGAAGGTCCGTCACCGCTTTGGCAAGATCTTCGACACGTTTTCCCAATATTCCAGCAGTGTGACGTACCAAACCCCATAATTTTTGCTGACAAGCTTTTTCATAAAGACCTTTCAACAAGTCGCGAACGGTTACAGATTTTCCATTCTCGATCATTCCAGTGTCGAATTCTAGGCCTTTGGAATGAACCAGATATTGAAGGATATCACCCTGCTCTTCCAAAGATTCTGATTCTCGAAGCATTTGAAATAACTCTTCCACCTAAATTAAAAATAAAAGCAAATATAAAGAAGCAACTAAAATAATAAATTAGTACCTCTGTATCTGCATACTGATAATCGTTATTGTTACGATGTCTGACCACTGTTGAGGGGATACTGCTCAATTTATTTTGTGGAGTTTTCGTAACGTCACTTTCTGGTTGAGGAGATTGCCTCCTAAATTCTTCTGGAGTTGGAGATCTTGCTTGTCCAGAATGGTCATAAATATCTAATAAACTGCCTGTTGGTATTAATACTGATCCCTTTCTTTCTAAATTTGTGCTTTCCATACCAAGTGTTTCGGCTAAAACATTAATAAGTGTACAATTATGTTATAGTAAATAATTTATTTTGAACTTACAATCCACATTAATGGATCTAGTTTTCTTAATGGTACCCCTAACGGACATTTTTCGTTTTAAAGTACGTCCTTTTCTGTTTAAGGCTGCATTTAACAAAGCTGATTTCGTAGATAATGATTTCATCATATGCTCTTCTAAGTATGTTTGAACTTGTGTGTTTAATTCTGAAATATTTTTTTAGGTAGGTACTATAAAGTATTGTGTTAAACTAAAACTTACTGTCTGGTAATCCATCTTCGTGGTCACCCAAAAAATTTAAATTCGCTATACAGCTCGTACTCAAAAAATCACTTAAATGACCTAGAGTTACTCTTGTGCCGTTTATGTAACCTGATTTTAATTTTTTCATGGTTGTTATCATAGCTAACGGAATTTTCCCATTGTCTAGAATTTCCCAGAAAATAGAATTTTATTTCTGTACGTTAAAAATACCAAAATTTAGCATGCTTTTAGGTATATAATTATAATAAATATTAACCTCAGTCATGCAATTTCAATAAAAGCTTCAAAAAATCCTCAGAATTAAAATGTTCACAGAAAATCAAAAGGTTTTCTAGAAACATTTGTATCTTCTGAAAAATATTAGTGCAAAGGATGGCTTAAAGAATTTTACCGACACATTAAATTATTTAACACAATTTAATCATATAGTTTCTAAAATTGCAATAATTTCTGGTCATTCTAAATATGTCTTAAATATACACGAAAAACTACAAACCCTTTATTGTAATCCACAATTATATTATTTCACCACAGGTAGGGAACCACTGTATACAATATAATTATAAACTACAAAAAAAGTTTTGTAACTATCCCTGTTTCTTTTTTTTTTTTTTAATATCTTCAGTTCTGTGTCGGTAAGATTGTTTTTGGTGCGTTTAATGTGATTAAAAAATTACCTAGATGGTTATAGGAGACCAATAAAATAAGTGTTGGTCTACCGAGCATGTTACGCCAGTTCATAGTTAGGAATGCAAGGTGGGATACAAATTTGTCAACCAGCAACGCCATGTCAAAACTAGTGTAGTACTCCTCCAAATCAAAATCCTAAGCCCCCCGTGGAGTGATAACAACATGCAACAATTACACCACGTATTCAAACAACACTGATGGCATCAAAGACAAAAAACAAAACAAGAAAAAAGAACAAACTTTTATCTATTATTATAGTAGTAATCGTATAAGGTACTTTACCTCGTTTAGCATTAAAAATCTTGAATTATTCCCAAGCTGACTCATTTTTAAAAAGCAAAACATGACAATTACAAACAAGTAGACAAAGTTAGTATTTTTATCATGAACGCCAGCAGATGGAATGTAAATTAGCATTTGCTAGCATTAATTAAATTTACCAAGAACCATAACAGGGTAAACAAGGGTAAACTTGCACAACAAATATCAGCGGGGGTAGATTCCCATTTTTACCCAGCTACTGGTTTTCCAAAACATTTAATACGCATAAGGGGTTAACATTAACACCATTAAAATTTAAACAAGAAACTTATAGGTCAATTAAATAAGTTTTAAACCTTTAATAACATTTGAATAACTCTTTTGTTAAAACAGCACTAAAAACTACATATTTGAGTAATTTCAAAAGGCAAGAAAAAATATTAATTACTTAGGCTGCCAAACTAATTTGAAAGATTCGGTTCGAAGTTAATTCAGTTAACCGCTTATTAAGCCCAAGTCTTTCATATTTTAGAGTAAAAACTTAGTTTAGTGTTTTATTCGACATTGAGTAGGTAATACTGTATAGAAGTATAAGATAAGCCAAATAGTTTAAGTACCTAAATGTATATTTCTACAGGCAATGACAACCACTGGACGACCCATTATATTTTGCCAGCTCGATTTCAAGAAATTGATTTCGCTCTTGTAAATGTCTATCATTAGTTCATAATCAGTGGCAATGTAATTTTGGGACATATCAGTGAACTGATCAACATAAAGTTTTCGATTAATTCTGTGTGCTCAATTTCAAACTGAAAAAAAAGCATTAAATACCTGTGGAGTGAAGGCGAAAATTTTATCGCCCAATGAATACAATTTGCTAGTACTTAAGATGCCCATGTCCCTCGATTTTCTCCCAGACAAGCCCAGCTTCTTGTTACGTCCTAGATTTGGAAAAAATAATTGTACCTATTTCTGAATATCCTGTTTCCTTTTTTTTTACCTAGGTAAGTGTAAAGATACGATAAAACTTTTGCGGGTTGAACTTCAATTGGAGCAACATCAGCTATGGTTTGTACGATAATATCATTTTCCAATAATTTCTGTTTGATGGCATTATCTTCGGCTAAAATTACAACTTGAACAACTACATCTGGTTTTTTTTCAGAACATAATCTCCGATTTAAAGGATCTAACTCTCCCACGGCGAGAAATTTCTAAACAAACAATACTTTTACAACCGTTTAAAATTTTTGATGAAATAAGTAGAATATACCTCTTGCAATAATTTTCCTAAAATATATAACGACTGTGCCCATAAAAACGGACAGGCACCCCTGGCTATCCGTTTTTGGGTACCAGGATCTTTGTATTCTGCATTTACAAGTTCTGGAGGAACCGCATATAATTCGGGTACAAGTCTTAACCCCTCTTCACTCCTTATCATTATCTAGTTTAAAAAATTAATATAAAACACATTGAAAAACGTAGGTAGGTACATTTTATAATTACATACATTCTCTAATTGTTCAGTTAACGAATTGGCCATTTCAAATTTTCCTTGAAAGCAAAGATCGAGGACAAGGTAACAAAAAAATAAAGGCCATTCACACTCGATATTTTCAAACATCCTTAACTCCCAAGGCTCATAATACAACCTGTTTGGGTCCTAAAAATGCGTCCAATGAATTCTGGTACTTTTTTTTTTTTTTATTATATAACGCAATAAACCTCTTTCGGCGTCTTGTATCCATCTCTTAGAAATCTTTTACAACCATATGGACCTTGTAGTTTAGTTATTATGGATTCTCTGGTCAATTTTATAAGACCAGGGTCGTCTACAGCAAACGCCGGAAAACCGATTACCGACAAAAGACCGCTATCTAATTCTTTCGAACTTGATTCTCTGGGTAACATCGACTAGAAAAATAACACCCCATCTCAATAAATATAAATAAATAGCGCCCTTTAATAAGAATGCTATCATTTTCTCATTTTATAATTTTATTTTACAATTTTAATTTTTCAATTTCAAATTAATTTAACAATTTAAGTATATCGATTATATTATTAATGATTAGGTTTTAGAAATTTTACAAGCTTTAAATTTTAAACTATTTTTATCTTCTACTAAACACAAATAAATTATCTGTACTTTCTTCAATAGTATTTAAATAAAGTCAACACTATAAGTAAATAAACAAACACTTATTTACTAGCAAGAGTCAATAATTTGGGTCTACTTATACAACAAAATAAAAATTAGGTATGTAATTGATAATAATAATAAAATGAATGAATAACTTACTTGTAAAACTGCCTGACATTTCTGTGCTTCATCTGCTAAAACATGAATAACACTGTATGGTCCACCCCTGGCCCCAAACAAATCTAATTCATTCATAGCTTCCAGAGCTGCTTTGGCCATCCCTATGGAGCTAGCATTCAATTCTGGCAAACCATGGTTTGTTTTATCGCCCCTTTCCCAAATTCCATAGTCAGGAGTACAGTAGGCACTTTCAATATAAAACACAAGATTTTGAATAAAGGCAACTTCATCTAAATTAAAAACAATTTGTAGTCCTGAAGCTGTCATTTGTGCAAGAACCAAGAGATACAAACTGATGGCATCAATTTGTAGATGGCCCCATTCATGGTCACCAACTACTATTTGACCTGTTGTTGATGAATATTTGGCATGTAATGAATCTAAAGGGTTTCGGGTTGCCTTAAATGTTTCCACTTTATCTTTCTGACGCATCATAGCCATTAGAAGGCCCCTCATAAGTTTCACACATGCCTGTTCTAATTCATAAGTTTTAGCTCTGTCTTCATCTTGGTCTGCAATCTTTTTATAAGACATAGATAGCCCCCACACTGCTAATATACAATAGACGTTGTCTCGAATCCAAGCATGATCGTTATCAGGACTTGTAGGAAATAGTCCTGTGACGGGATTCTGATGAGTCATTATTAATTTTTGTACAATTCTTTGGTAATAATCTAAACGAACACCCGAATTACTTCTGTTACGCATTTTGAAGGATTTCTTAACACTCTAATTAGTAATACCCTTTTAAATTGGAATTAGTACTAGATGTCAGTTCAATGTCATGCACAAGCAAATTTTTTTAAACCACAACACTTCACTATACGCCAAAACACACTCACACGAATAGAAATACATAGAAATCTATTTACAACATAACTAATACACAAACGTTAATTAAAACGCATATTTATCTGTGAAGAAAAACAATTCTCCTACAAATATTTCAGGTTATGTTGAACTGTTGGAACATTTGAACTACACATCGTGTAGTAGCTTATTTGCTTCAACACAAATAGAACAGGGTCGGATTCAAGATATTCAACCAACTACACTAAATTCAGATACTGACTAAAACCAATACGTTCGATTTTTAAATTACGCACTACTTAAAGTATTAATGATCTTTAATTATTTGAATATATGGAAAAAGAAAAAATCTAATCATTATGCAAAATATAAAACAAAAATTAAAACAAAGTGCAGTTTATTTTTCATAATAATAGAGTTGCTAAATACATTAAGAAAATATTTACATAACAATTATTAGAAATTAGTATAAAATATGATATGTATTTATGTACATTAACATACAGAGCTATAACATGGTTGCTGTACTATAGTTGAACTGATTTGAGGTATACATAGACGATTTATAACTATTGCATAAACAAAACAAAAAAATGTGATAATGGCAGTGAAATGTGGTTGATGGGGTCATATGTACACAAAAAGTAGATAAAACAAAATATGTAATAATTATAATTTACAAAAGCGGTACTAGATATGAAATATGCCTAAGGTACTAAACGACTCGAATTACTTTTTTTGTCTATTTTTTATATCTCACTTCATTCAGTTTTGTAGCACTATAATAATAGCTATTTTAAAAATAATATTAATATATAATAATAATAATCACAAACATAAAAGTAAATGCTGAATCACATCTCGATTAACAACAGTAAAAAGAATAAAATAAAAAAAAAAGTAAAAATGCAGTTAAGTTTCCAGAAAAAAAAAGATTTAAATAATACAAACTTATAAAATACACAAGTAAACCCAATTGCATTGATGACCACTGAATTCCTTTTGAAAATGTCTAAGGAACCTCCCTTCGCACTTATTGTATAAGAAACACTTATTTGTAGGACTATTTTCAAATTACATTAACAACAAAAAAAAATAGGAACTTTTTTATACAATAATAAGATAATTTGGATAAACGACGCAAAATAGGGACAAGTAGAAGTCTAATTAATAATAGGAATATATATGAAAGTGTTTCTACATGACAGTTTCAAAAGGGACCCCTTACAATGTCTTCAAAGACAATTATTACGTAGATATGTGACTAATAGTAAGATGAGATTAAAGATTACTACAATAAAGCTGGAAGACAGGAAAATAAACCTTTAACTGGTTTTCGTAGAGTTTAAGAACATTACAATGTATAATATTAGATATTAAAACAGTCTTGTGGTTATTTGAAATCTATTATTTATTCTATTGCTTGTTATGTTCGAGTCCCCGATTGCAAAAAAAATAAACTAACAACTAACTAAATTCATTTTTTTGAACACTTCTGCAAATAGGAACAGAGTTTGCAAGACATTTTCGCATTTAATATTAGTAATAATATTTATATGTACAACTGACTATTTAACTGTTTTTGTTTCATTTCAGCGCGTATTTTTTGTTCTCCCCTTATTGTTCAATCGTGAACAATTTTTCATAAAGTAAGTATTCTTAATCATTTTTTTTTTCACAAAGCGTAATTGATTGCCTTCCCCCGTTAGCCATGATCGCAAAACACCATTTTTGTTTTCCGTAATCGGTACCATTTTTTTTTCTTTTATATTCAGTCAAACACTATAAAAATCCTACACTGAGAAACACAAATTATGTGTACATACGTATTCATTTGTTACAACATATGTATGTACGTATATATTATAAAACAAAAGAAGGGACAAATTTTGTCAACTGTTTTTTTCTTTTTGTTTTTGTGGTCTACTTTTTTTTTTAATTTTTTTAAATATTGCACAACTATTTCGTTCTTAAACCTGCTGCTATTGATAAAAAAAAAAAAAATATGGCACTGCTATGTTGTGTGTTTTAAAATCAATGTAGGACCTTTATTTTAAAGCTTTCACGTTTCTATTTCTTTTTTTTTTTTTTTTTTTTCGGTACCATCCATCAAATCCGTCTATCTATTCTACTTACATATAAAAAATGCCGTCATGGCCACCCATTTATATATAGGTATGTATAATATATCACCGTAAAGTTTCTCAAAAGTGGACATCTCTCACATCGGTAGGCGTACCTGCGGATTCTTGTTCTTGTAGTTTATCGGACGCCGATGGCGGAGGTGTAAATTCGTCAGGTCGCAGTCCGTACGCCGAATTATCAGTCTCGGGGGCGCACGGGACGCAATTCGAAGACGACGCCGATTGACTTACCATGTTTTCTATTTGCTTGAAACACTCGTATATGAATTCCTGAAACGAAAGGAAAAAAAATATAATGCATTGATCCCAAAATAATTACAATTTTAACAAAAGAAAGGTAGAATTGCTAAAGTTGGTTTGGTTTACGTTGTTACCCATTTATTCGAACACTCTGTATAGGGTAACAACCACTCCCAATAGCGAAACAATTCTTAATTCGGTGAAGCAAAATGCGAAGAGTGCGATCAAGAAGAAGAAATAAATGAACTTGAGCCACCATCAGGCATTAAACACGCTCTGCATGCCGAAAAATTGTTTATTAAAAAAATTCTTTTAAAGCCTTTAAAGTAGGCAAAAAAATAATAATAAATGGTGTTACATCAATCCGGAATTGAACTGAAGGAAGAGCCAAGCACATTCGAACATGAAGAACGCAACTAATAATAAAAAATCAAAAATATTATCATTTCGAGTTGGAATTCGAAATTTCGACTTTCAACTCGAAATTATTCACATTTTTATTTGAAATTTCGAGATGCAAATCAAAATTTCATCTTTTAACTTATAATTTGGACTTTTCACTTGAAATATTAACTTATAACTCTAAATTTCCACGTAAACTTCATAGTTTTATTTATCGAAGTTTATTTATTAATAAGTGGAAACCTTCATTCGTTACAAAACTGATGTGGAACTCAAAACACTACGAAAAAATGTCGAGTTCAAAATCGAGACTTCCAATTGCAATCCGAAAATTTCAGATGAGTTGAAAGTCGGGATTTTAAGTACAAATCGAAATTTGGAGTTGTTAGCCAAAATTTCAAGTTATTTGTAAAAATTTCGAATTGTAAATAGAAACTCGAATTACAAGTCAAAATGAAAAAACAAAAGTTTAGCTCTTCTAAGCCTTTGTACTTATTAAATACCTAAACTCGATATTTCGACTTGTAACTCAAAATATCAACTTATCAGCAATCGTCACAAAATTGATAAGAAACTCAGAGTTAAAAATCGAGTCTTTGAGTTGAATTAAAAGTCAAAGTCAAAATTTCAAGTAGAGATTTCAAAATCACGTCAAAATTATGAGTTTTAAGTAGAAATAAAAAAAAAATAGTTTGTGTTAGAAATAGTTTAATTAAAAAGTCTCTTAAATATATTTTTTTAAAGTTTATTCTCGAATACTCGACCTTTTTTACGGTCAAAAACCCTCTGCGTCATACTAACATACAGGGGATATTCTACAAAGTCTAACATTTGATTCTTCCTAATCTTCGTACTTGCTAAATGAACTCAAATTGTAAGTCGATATTTCGTGTTACAAATGGAAATTTTGCGTTGCAAATCATAGCTTTCACTTGCATACCACAATTTCAAGAAAATATTGTGTCCCTTCAAAATTTTGTGGCTTTAGTATTTAAATAAATATTTTTTTTACCCTTTAATTAAAATAAATACACAGCAATAACGACATTAATACTGATGCATACCAAAAAAGTACATAATTAGGTGGTACAAAAAAAGATCCAGTTTAATTGCTGGAATTATGTATTACTACATACATAAAATAAGTAAATGTAAGTATGCGCAAAAAAGTCATCGTTTCCTTTACATGCGGACACTTGGTTCAAATTCAGATCACCATTAATCGTATTAGGGTACAGCATACATATGCGCTCGTACAGATAACCTTGGGTTTTATGTGTTTATCCTAGAGTGTCTTTGAACGTTGACAAAAACTTTTTGTTAAATGGGAAAAAAAAGTTATTATAAACGTATGACACAATTATTTATAAACTACTTTATTGAGGCATTAAACTCGACTGAAAAGACCGCGGATTGCGCTAATAGAGAGACGATGATACCCCACGGAAAGACATGGACAAGGAGTCGCCTTTGGGCTCATTACATCCATATAACGCTTATTACGTACATACACACATTTATGTGTATTGTAACATGTATGTGTAGAAAGCTGTTTTTATGATTTTGAACATTTTAAAGGCCAAGGCTCACGATCGGGCGCCTACACAAACGCATATGCTTCACACCTGTTGCCTCACTTCATTCATGGTACATGCACACAAGAAATTTATCATTTTTTAAATTCCTTTATTTTGTTTGCCGATGAAAAAATATATACATTTATATATATATATGTATATAGGTAGGTATACATCGTACATACCCACCAAATATTATTAAGAGTGTGTGGACAGAAGACATACACCCACTGACGGGATCTTCTTTGGATTTCACCCATACTATACTATTATAACGTATTAACCGGTATATTCCGTTTACACACCTATACACGGTTACGTACGCACGGGTCATTTATGTAAATGATAAATATTTGTGGAACGCTTAAAGAATATAACGCGAAATGAACATTCCAGGCAATCTGGAAGAATCAGCCGAACCTTACCATAGATGGGCATACGTTTAAGAACGAGAAGAAGAATTTTCCGACAACCAGAATTTAAAAAAAAAATTCCATAACTGTCTAGAACACCCTGTACATCTTCAAAATTTTGAAAGATAAGATAAGATTCAAGAATTTTACCGCCCTCTGCCACTACGTTCAGATATTCCTACCCTCTGGGCACTGAGAACTGCCTACCACTAGAACTATGAGGGAAGGGTAGTGCAAGGCCGAGGAAAAAAGAATTAATTCCCCATATGGGCGGCATACGTTATAAGAAAGAGAACGTTCTGAAACTTCCAGGAAAATTTCTCAAAAGTTTCCATAACTTTCTAGAAAACTCTGCACATCCATGAGGCAACCATTTCGTTAAATTTTTTCTCAGCTTTAAATTTCTCATGAGATTTAAGAGATTTTACCACCTGCTCCCACCTACGTTCAGATATTCCTACCCTCTGGCACACTGAGAACTGCCTACCACTAGAACTATGAGGGAAGGGTAGTGCAAGCCGAGGAAAAAAAATTAATTCCCCATATGGCGGCATACGTTATAAGAAAGAAACGTTCTGAACTTCAGAAAATTTCTCAAAGTTTCCATAACTTTCTAGAAAACTCTGCACATCCATAGGCAACCATTCGTTAAATTTTTTCTCAGCTTTAAATTTCTCATAGATTTAAGAGATTTTACCACCTGCTCCACCTACGTTCAGATATTCCTACCCTCTGGAACTGAGAACTGCCTACCACTAAACTATGAGGGAAGGGTAGTGCAGCGAGGAAAAAAAATTAATTCCCCTATGGCGGGCATACGTTATAAGAAAGGAACGTTCTGAAACTTAAAAAATCCATAACTTTCTAGAACTCTGCACATCCATAAGGCAACCAATCGTTAAATTTTTTCTCACTTTAAATTTCTCATGAGATTAGAGATTTTCAGCTTCAGATATTCTACCCTCTGACACTGAGAATCACCATAGAACTATAGGAAGGGTAGTGAAGCTGAGGAAAAAAGAATTAATTCCCCTATGGGCGGGCATACGTTATAAGAAAGGGAACGTTCTGAAACTTTTCAAAAAATTCCATAACTTTCTAGAACACTCTGCACATCCATAAGGCAACCATATCGTTAAATTTTTTCTCAACTTTAAATTTCTCATGAGATTCGAGAGATTTTCAGCTTCAGATATTCTTACCCTCTGACATACTAGAAGTAATCACCATAGTAACTATAAGGAAAGGGTAGTGAATGGTTTAATTTTTTTTCTGTGCTTACCTGTTCAATCGACGTGATTTCATGCAGCATTTTAAGGAGGTCCGTTAAACTTCTTCCACTTTTTGACATCCACCCCAAACCGCACAGGGCAGATACTACACTTCCACAAGCTATCATACTTGGAAGATACCTCGTGAACTCGAATTCTGTAACAAATAAAAATATATTTAGAAACGAGAGCAATAATTGCACCCTTAAGAGACGATTTTGTGTTAAAATTATAAACAAAAGTAGATATTTTAACTTAATCTTTTTCTGTTTCCTTTATTAAAAATGTTTCATCGAGAATACACCAGTGAAAGTTTCAACTTATTCATACGTTTTCAGTTTAATTGAGCAGTCAGATCGTTGATGCGCTCAGTTATTGCATTACACTGAAGGTGGGGAGAGCTGCTATTCGAGCGCCCTTAATGCTATGTAAAGCTAACAATTGAGCAAGTGTTTTAATTTGCTCACTACCTAACGGCTTTTTGTGGTTCATTTACAAATAAACAATCTATGAAATGTAGACTCTATAAGAAAACACAAATCTATTTTGATATTATGTGCCCCCCCCCCCCTGTTGTGGAACACCCTGCGCCACCACTGCAGTTTTTACTCCATGTAGGTACACTTTAGCTGGTTTGGTTCGTTGGCAATAATTTGAATGCAACTATTAAAGAGCGTATAGAAGATTCGCCGTCTGGGCAACGCAAAAAAAGAGTCAAAGGGGTTCGCCACATAATTATAACACCGAAAAACAACCAAAATTGAAGTGGCGGCCCCATCGGCCGCCACAAAGTTGTGCATGCAAGGCTAAAGACAAAATTAGTTTTAAATTACTAGTGTGCGTTTTGCCGTCTTGAAAGACAAGATCTGAACGTGATGAAAGTATCTGTTGTTGAAGCTGCCGACAGCAACATTTCTTCGTGTATTGGTATGTTGTATGTAGTTACTGGCTGCTGGACCATCTCTTACTTATTAAAAACCCAATCCACCGGGACACGTAGGTACGTGATACATGAAATAATCATGAACTCTACCTCACACACTCCAAATTAACAACCGATAACAATATTTATCGGGGTTATTTAAGATTTTGTTTCCTATTTAGAAGACTGATGTCAACCCTACTACCCTTGCTTATATTATATAATATTAATACCTATTAATGAAAATCATGTAATCAACCACTTGTTGTTTCACAGCAGTAGATATGAAAAGTTCTCACAGTTTTCATTTGGTCATTTAAATGTCACTTTGCTATTTACAACATCCTAGACCTAGACAGTAATAAGAGAGACAACTGCATATTGTCTTTTTGAGTTTATTGACCTATCCTACAGTAAATTATATGTCTTTGAATGACGTGTGCATAATTTAAAATTCCCACAATACAGCTAACACCTACTTGTATCCATAATTTTAACGTAGTTCCTTGTAAAAAAAGTCTTTGTAGGAAGTAACACTTAGTTAGTTAGGTAAAGATGCTAACCTGCAACAATATATTTTCATTCATCCGTTCGTTCGTTCAATAAAAGTAAAATTTTTACAGAAGCCCCAACTGAAAGGCAGTTTCCATTTCAAGTACCTACTCTATTGTGTTTAAACAAAAAACTCGTGTACAAATATAAATATAATAGGTACTAGGAATTATGATTAGTATAATTAATGTCATAAATTTCATTTAGAATCATCATTCGGTGACATGTACCTGTACTACAGTGGGCATTGACCAAAACAAGTTTTAAATTTTTTTATTGTACCAGCTAGGAAGCTCACTACACCCATGATGGGTATTTACGTGTGTGTATGTGTTTGTGTATACGTTAGGACTTTGCTATTAGCAAAGTGATACCTAGTCAAGTTTTGTCTTTCTCAGAACTAACGGACTCGGGCTAAAAATTCAATCAGGTCTTTTTTTAGCACCCGGAAGAAATTTCGTTAAAACGTACAAAAGTTTGTTCAACATTTTTACAAGCCATACTTTGAATATTAGTAAATTTAATGACTTTTTTTTTTGATAATTAAAAAGATTCCATAACAATAATTTTTGTCAATTTGGTACGAATCAAATTTCATGGTAAAAAACTCATTTCCCAGTGTAATTGACCAATAACCCTTTATAAGACTCGCCGATAGAATCATTTAAAATTAATGGCATTTTAAATAGAACATTTAAACCAGCAATGGGCTTACGACTGACTGGTTGATATGGTATGGTATGTTATGGTATAGCGAGCGTTCTTTTTAACTTATTACGTTTAACCAGCAGATGACAAGCAAAGCAAAAGAATCCTCTTCTCCGTGCTGTAGTTGGTAACCTTGGCTTTCCTGTTTCTTCCTAATTTGGATCGTGGGAATTACATATAGCCAAGGGTGCATTCTATAGCGAAAGATAAAAAGGACACTAATCCTGCAAAAGCAGCTTGCTGATGGCAATAACTTTGTTGTCTGGAATGTACGACTTACTTAACCGATCAATTATTCACTTCCCGTGGTGTTAGCGCAAGAAATTGTGTTCAATATTTAAATAATTCAAACAGGTATTTATATCAAAAAGGACTCATTGATAAATTGCATCATATTTTCCTGTAGATTGCAGTATCTTGCACAGGGAGGACCAGAAATTGAATTACAAGGATTCATGGAGGAAATTACAGAAATCTGATAGTGAGTTTCTTTCTCAATTTTTTTTGGGGTCCATAAGAGTCAGACTTTAATTAAAATTCTAGTAGCTGTTAGAGAATTTATCTATAAAATGTTTTTTTTTTTCAAATTAATCCAAGAATAGAAATTGAATTACAAGGATTCATGGAGGAAATTACAGAAATCTGATAGTGAGTTTCTCTCTCAATTTTTTCTTTGGGATCCATAAGAGTCAGACTTTAATTAAAATTCTAGTAACTGTTTAGAATAGAACTTAAAATTGGATTTTCCTGATTTATTCTAAAAACAATATTTGAATTACAAGGATTCCTGACAGAAGTTGTAGAAACTTAATGAGTTTCCTAAATTTTTATGCCATAATAAAAATTCTAGCATTATTTTCGAGAATTCATCTAAAAATTGATACTTGTGATGGGCCCTTTTCGTATTTTCGTTAATCCTGTTGGGTGTTCCTGTTTCGTAAGATTATACACGTACTTATGTATGTATCTAATGTATTGCAAGTAGGAAAAGTTTTGGAAGAAAGTGTGATTCATCAATTTGCAAATGTCTATGGACGAATTCGGTACAAAGACGGTCAAAGACCTCTGACGTCATCAGATCAAGAGACCATCATGTAAGTGTGTGGACAGACTTACAAGACTTCCAAAATATTTCCCCACCTCGCAAAAACGGGCAAGCAGCACTTGGTTATACTTTTTATTAGCGGCAATTTAGCTTTCGATCTCATGCGTGAATGAATTCGTTTCGCAACGAAATTCATACATCCACATCAGAAAGCTTTGATCATGGGAGAGGATCCGATCCTCGAGGAACAAGTTTTTTCCGTCTTTTCCAATTCCATTACAAAAGACAACCTTTATTAAGATCATTAATTAATAAGGTATTTTATTATCGCCAGTAATGCGTAAAAATAGATTTTTCTCTACTGAAATCGATCAGTCAGTTAGTGTTAAAGTAAATGTATATAATTCACTCCAGATAACGAACTAAAAAATCTGTCGATAAAAACGATATCTACAATATGTAAATTGCTCTATCTGTCTGTCTGTAACTTCAAAGGCATCACCCTACATCCGTTCTTCCACGAAAAGGAGCACAAGTCTCGATTGTACGTTGAATTGTTACAAAGCCACGATGCATTACATAATCTCATTCATAAATACATACATGACTTACATAATGTACATACGTACATTACATATTACGGGGGATATGATGCATTATCGACCAACAAACTTATCACAGCTGCTTTTGGATAAGGACATTCGATATTCACTTCCTTTGCAACCGCAGGTTTTTCCGAAAGTCTCGAGGCAAAAACAAATTTAACACTGCCAATAAAAACTTATACTGTTGGAACTGTTATACCCACATACATATTCGTCCCAACTTTCACTAAACTTTTTATAAATAAGTAAAAAGTAAAAAAAAAAAAAAACATTTAGGCCATTAAATTAGTTTGTATCATATATTTAGAAACTGAGGCTCTTTAGGAGTAATCTGTCTGACAAAGAGAAGACACCAGAAGCAGTGTTTTAAAGCCAGTTAGTAGTTATTTCATAAGCCAACCAATCGCCTAAGAGAGAGAAGACCCCAGGTACGAACCTACCACGAAGGGAATATTAATATGGTCTAAGCATATCTATCTATGCAATTATTGTGTGATTAAATGTGGCTGCAATATTTGCAGCGAGCGGTGTCAGGTTGCAAATGACTCAAAGCGAATAAAATAGACTTATCTTGATAAGTTAATTGAATGTATTAGTAGTTGTTTTATTTTGTGACAGTTGGCATAACATAAAATACATGCTCATTTTCACCCGTCGCGCTACTGAAAATAATTACGTTTTATAAGCGAAAATAAAAAGCGAGATTGAATGTGTCCGGTGTAGGTAGAATTATTACAAACGGTTTTTAAAGAAAAGCGTTAAGGAAACGCGATAAAATATCACAATCATGTATTCATACAACTTACTTTGTGGAATTCATTTATACGTAGAACGAAGAGAGGAAGTTGCATTCATATTCCCAACAATGCTAAACGACCACGTTTAATTGAGATTCGATTAAATTGACATCCAACAAGCAATAAACTTCAACGAGAGCGTTAACGCATATCGTTCTTTCCTTTTTTCTCTTTCACTCGAATCTTTCTCTCCCTTTTTCTCTGGAAATTTCCTTGGAATAAGGCTTGTATACACACTAACGTACTACCATCGCTGTATTTGTACGTGTATGTATGTGTGTGTGTGTGTGTGGGGGGGGGGGTAAAGCCGCAGACCGCACATGCGGCCGCATACCGTTACGCTGCAATAAGTTACCGCGATGTTTGCATACCTGCCACACATGCATATATGCACGGTTCGGCTCGTTGGACCATCGGGCACACGGCGAAAAAAACACCTAGTACCCACGTATACACGGACAGGTTTGCCAGGGCGTATTTTGTCTGCATGCACGCTACGACGCCTTGGAACAGGTTTCAAAACTAAATTAGAGCAGTGATCAAACAGAAAAAAAATATAAATAATATAATAGAAAACGTCTGTGAGTTAAACTAAACTAGGACATTATCAACGGTCATTCTGAGAAGGCAAGGGAGAGGAAGTTATTGACTTATTGTCGTTTTCGGGGCCTTTGTGACATGTTTTCTTATTGTACCTTCTAATAAACTTTTGTGGACATTCAATAAAATGCAGTTTCTGTTGCTACATTTGTCAGCCAAATGGCATTAAGTAGTACCTAGGTACCGTCCATCAAATTTTCTAGGAACAATTATGTTATTTTTATGGCTTTTGGTGCATGTGTAGCACAGACAAAGTCTCACCACCCTTCAGATGTTCTGTAATAAATTGACTTATTACTTTTCCATTTCGTCTTTAAGTTTAAAAACAACCCTCTAAAACGATTTTTTAAATATCAACCCTCTGGACTTTGGTGGTGAATATATCGCAAAATTTATATCTGAATCAATTGTAATCCATTTCAAATACCACCCTACATCAATGGAACGTCAACTAATTAATATTTGAGGTGTTCTTCTTTTAATGTAGATCTTCCGTCCCGTTTAAAGATATTTAGAAGGATCTCGTGCCACCCCCGTCCTTCGCCTTATGTCAAATTTCCTTACTCTATAATTAATTAAAAAGTTTACGTGAAATTTTTAATGGCCTCCCTGTCTTGAAGTGAGATTCTATAAGTTTTTGTTGACCCTTTCTGCCTGTTTGTGAGTTCTACCACATCCCTGTATTCTCAAACTTTAAAAGCACCCCCCTCCCTCTAGTAAAGTTCAAATATCATTGGTATATAGAATATCAATGATCTGGACTTTGGTGGCGAATATATCGTAAAATTTATATTTCGTTGAGTTTTGATCCATTTCAGATCACCCTCAGTTGTAAGTACTTTTGGCCCAATTCTCATTAAATACCACCCTATATTAAGGGAACGTCTACTAATTAATATTTTTTTATTTTAATTTAGACCTTCCCTCCTCCCTTTTAGAAGGATTTCGAAGGATGCAATGGGGCCCCTTCATTCCTATAATCAATTCAAAAGTTGTCGTAAAATTTTCAATGACCTCCCTCCCTTAAACTGAGACTTTGTGAGATTTTTCTGCACCCTCCTCCATAATTTTGAGCTCACGTAAATAATCGTATGTACCTGTAACAATTCTTAAAAATAAAACCACTTGCCCCTTTATTATGACATATAATTGTGTATTATAGTTAATTGTATTATTTATTTATTTATTTATTTATTTATTGTTGTCGCGGTTGTGGTGCTAGAGGTGTGGGCAGCGGCAATTTCGCATGGTTAGAACGCCGAGTCGGCTAATTACACGTTAATTTCGCCTCCACATTGAGAACGAAGATTGGAATGCAGCTTCAATCACGACCGAGGAGGGTTGCAAGTTGCAATATATACACATACACACACGCAGATACCCATACATATAGGTACCATATGTGTGTACACCAAACCGACCTGTCGGTGAGTTCCCAATACTAAAGAGACTGCACAACGAGATTGGAGCAGCCAGCCAGAAGAGAAGCTGCTGGGAGCTAGAGCTGGAACTGCAACGGAGGAGACTCGAAGAAGCCGTAGTATGAATGGTACCTACCAGGGTAGCACAAGTTGTAATTGCATTCACAATCAGTAATATTAACGACTCATGCATGGGGTCAGACAACTACATGTGTCTTCACACTTATACTGAGCACAAGGGCACCATATTTCATCAGTTGTTTAATTTTTAGTCACAAGTAAATAACAGGGTCACTCAATAAATAATTTTATTTTGCATTTTTGTGGAAAAATTGATTTCAGGGTTGATATGGTGACATATTGACTAAACAACCATAAAAAGAAACCGACCCTGCAACTTTTTAAAACATACCATAAATGAAAATTCCTTCAAGGCTCTTTGTATGGTCTATCAAGAAAATTAATGGAAATGCCAATTAGGTACATATTTAAAAAAAATTATAAATGATATGGTGGATCAATGACCAAATGAGTAAAAGAAGGAACGAAGACCTTGCATCTATTGTAAAATACCACTAAATTCCAACCAAATGAAAATTTCGTCAAGCCTGTTTGTATCTGGAAAATTAATGGAAATGCTCCTAAACAACAATAAACTCCCTTATTTGTACACAACGAAGTGTAAAGCTAGATAAATGAAAGTACAATTACACTTACAGGCAAACGCATTTAAATCAATTGCCGGGTGTAGACCGTGTATTGTAATCAAGCTACAGAAGCAATTTTAATTAATTCGATGTATGAAAATGTGTGTGGCATTCGCTCGATCTCATACAAAGGACGTATGAAAAGTCAAGTCTATATGAATATATTGCTGAATAATCTTATTCAATATTAATCGTAAGGGTGGCTTAAAAAAAATGTTTTGTCAAAGAAATGGCGGAGGCGCCTGGGCCTTTTTTTTATTCAAATCAAAATTATGATTTCTTCACTTAAAGACCATGAAATTCTTGAGAAAACCATGTAGTGGGTACCTACCAAGAGTCTTTGTGCTCTAAAATCCAACCCTCATGTATATATTATAAGTATTCTTCAATTTTCTTGTTTCCTTTTCCTGTAATTTTGTTATAATTCGTACTTTGCGTTGCGTTATTATTTTTCGATGAGTATGAATAAGAGATCTGCCCCGTATTTTTGAATGATGGTTCAAGGTTAGAGAGACCACCATGACAAGTACCATCACGTACTTACTGCACACATACGTACAAAATACCTCGTATGTGCGTCGTCTGGTTTGGTATTTCGCGGCGCACAGGTCCAGCCAATGGCCTATAAAACGGCAAAGCTGAGAAGAAGTTTCAGCCGCTAAAACAATACTCCCACATGGCATTGCGGTGCGGCGGTTTATAGATTTGCAAAAAGTGTACACCTATTCTTCTCCTGAGATTCTTTGATGCCAATTACGTTTTATGAATGCCCTTACTACCCGCGAAATGCCGTTCGCTCTCACCCGACCGAAGAGGGGAACCTGCTGCCGCATGCCTTCTCTTCTCCCAGGTTCAGGACCACAAGACGCGACTTTACTCAACGGTTCTCACACGAAACCGTTTAAAATCACTGTACATAACATTACATTACATTACATTACACAAATAAAATCCGATGATATTTTAGATAAAGTTCTAAACTTCAAGTATATTTCGGAAGGACTGTTGGAAGTTTCATAAAGATCATCTGAAATTCTTCGCTACTCAGTTAACTAGTCAATTCTAAAGGGTCTAGAACATTTTTCATAACCTAACTATTTTAGTTTGTTGTATGATAACCTGAAAATGTAGATCGAGTCCACACACCAGGAATAGTGGTGGAATTATTTTAGGACACTCGAATTATTTTATGGAGATCTGATTTTTCTAGGTTCATTGGGTATGGTCTAGATTTACCTACCAATCTAGACCATGGCCAACGAACCCGTAAAGATCAAACCTCCATATTGTCTCCGGCCATGAAAGCCTACATCACTGGAATTATTTTAGTTCGTTCTATAAGGATCTGGGAATGAAGATCAAGTCCAGAGACCATAAGAAGTGATGGAATTAACTTTCGGACTTCCTGGAATTATTTTAGTTCGTTCTATAAGGATCTGGGAATGAAGATCAAGTCCACAGACCATAAAGAATGATGGGATTACTTTCGGACTTCCTGGAATTATTTTAGTTCGTTCTATAAGGATATGAGAATGAAGATCAAGTCCACAGACCATAAAGTTCGATGAGATTAACTTTCGGACTTTCTGGAATTATTTTAGTTCGTTCTATAAGGATCTGGGAATGAAGATCAAGTCCAGAGACCATAAAGAGTGATGGAATTAACTTTCGGACTTCCTGGAATTATTTTAGTTCGTTCTATAAGGATCTGAGAATGAAGATCAAGTCCACAGACCATAAAGAGTGATGGAATTAACTTTCGGACTTCCTGGAATTATTTTAGTTCGTTCTATAAGGATCTGAGAATGAAAATCAAGTCCACAGACCATAAAGAGTGATGGAATTAACTTTCGGACTTTCTGGAATTATTTTAGTTCGTTCTATAAGGATCTGAGAATGAAGATCAAGTCCACAGACCATAAAGAGTGATGGAATTAACTTTCGGACTTCTGGAATTATTTTAGTTCGTTCTATAAGGATCTGAGAATGAAGATCAAGTCCACAGACCATAAAAAGTGATGGAATTAACTTTCGGACTTCTGGAATTATTTTAGTTCGTTCTATAAGGATCTGAGAATGAAGATCAAGTCCAAGACCATAAAAAGTGATGGAATTAACTTTCGGACTTCCTGGAATTATTTTAGTTTGTTCTATAAGGATCTGGGAATGAAGATCAAGTCCAAGACCATAGAAGAGTGATGGAATTAACTTTCGGACTTCCTGGAATTATTTAAGTTCGTTCTATGAGGATCTGTGAAAGAAGATCAAGTCCACAGACAAGGAAGAGTGATGGGATTATTTTAGGACTTCCTGGTAGGTAATTATTTTAATTTTATGAGGACCTAACCTAAGCTAACCTACTCAGCTACTTCTACTCACTGACACGAAGTTCTTAAGATGTTAAAGTAGATTTATACTTGAGAGGGGATTGTACTTACTGTCAGCAAAAAATCTGTTACTTTTGAGGTTTAGGACGAGATCGTTCTGTACTTAAAGACCATCTTCCAGGTGACTGACTGTGTGATTCACAATATTAAAAGCGAATCATTTAAACATATAAATAAAGACGATTTAACATTCACGAGGTTTCTTCGGTCATCCGGCATACACAGAGTTGTCCGGCCATGACTTCTTACTCTTTCCATCACAAGCCTGTTATTTGCTTTTACAAGAGTGAAACGTTTCGGTCATCCATGTGCGTTTTTTCGTAATATATAAAACAAATATCGCGACCCAATAGATAGGTCTCTATTTCCACTCGACATAACGAAAACACTCTCATTCACCGACCAAGATTTTCTTACTACATACTATTCTATTATTAAAATGTGTACGCAGCTTCTTGTCCAAATAATAATATGAACGAACACACGTCCCATCGTCATCCGGTCAATGCAAGCAAAACATTTTTTTTAAGACTTTTGTGGCCAATTTCTTGAAATAATATTTATCTAACGTCTCAAATACTAATTATTACAATTCTGATATTATTTTGTTACCAATATGTTTTATTAAACTTACAATCTTAAAAAAGTTCATTATTAAGAGCAAATTCCGTCAGAAATTCCGTTCTTTTTTCACAAAATGAAATTAAAAAAAAAACAGATAAAGCTGTAAATAAACATATACGTAAGTAAGTTATTAATGGTGAGCGTTATTTTTCCAATTAATTGGCTGCCTCAGTTCGCTCGATGATGATGACGGCTTGACCGTGTATATTAATAATTTTACGTCCGCGATTATTTAGAAAAAAAAAATAGCGGCAGCTTCGCGCACCTAATTGGCCGATGACAAGAAATAATGTTAAACGCTGATTACTCTTACTTGTCAGAAATATGTATCTACATAAGTGTGTTTACCACCGTTTAAATGAATGAATATGTATGTGAACAAGTGAATGAATGAAAAAGGTAAATACACTAAATGATTTTCTTGGAAAGACAAGAGGTTAAGAAAAATCTCATTTAAAAGAAGAGCTGTCGTTGAAAATGTCACATGAACTTTTTAATTCAAAGAATTTTATTATTTCTTTTACCTTTCTAATTTGTGGGGTAAATCTCACCTGAGGAGGATTCTTAATATTTAAATTTATAACAACCTTGTTTAGTTCTGAATGAAAGGGATTTATTCCTTGTACCTACAACGGAATTATTGTTTGTTAGATTCCATTTGGAACCAACCTACATACAAATGTTAATAAATGGTAAAAGAATGCCCACAGAGCCTCGCCGCCGTCAAATATTTACACAAATACATATGTATGTATATCTACGTACGGTGGTAGAATTGGTAGGTATTCACCCCGTCATCATCAAGCAAGACCATCGTCGGTCGGTGGCTGTAGTATTATTAGGTAAGCGGCAATATTTGTTCGTAACTAATGGTATGGAATGCGTTGGGCATATTTGTAGACACCCTAGAGTGGCAGGTAGGTCAATATGATAATAAGTACATGCTACATGTAAAGACGTGTGTGTTCAAATATGGCGCGACACCCCGAAATAGATGAACACAGAAGACGAAACGTTTTTAAACATTTTTTTTTAATTCCCACTTTTCACACAGGAAACGTAATCAAATAAAATAAAGGATCGACCATACGACCATTCCATCAACACAAAAATTGTGCTGCCGGAATTTTTAGTTCTTTCTGGGCAGACCTGACAATGAAGATCAAGTCTCAACATTAAGAAGAGTAGTAGGATTAATTTTAAGACTTCCTAGTAATTATTTTAAGTTCCACAGACAAGGAAGAGTAGTAGAATTAATTTTAGAACTTCCTGGTAATTATTACAGTTCGTTCTATGAGGATTTAAAAATGAAGATTAAGTCCAGCAAACAGGAACAGTGGTAAGATTAATTTTAGGACTTTCTGTCATTATTTTAGTTCGTTCTGTAAGGATCTGAGATTGAAGATCAAGTTCCACAGACAAGAAAGGGTGGTAGAATTAATTTTAGGACCTCCGGGAATTATTTCAGTTCGTTCTGTGAGGGTCTAAGAATGAAGATCAAGTCCAGGCACTAAGAACAGTGGTAAAATTAATTTTAGAACTTTCTGGAACTATTTTAGTTCGTTCTGTAAGAATCCGATAATGAAGATCAAGTTCCACAGGCAAGGAAGAGTGGTGGGATTAATTATAGAAATTCCTGGAATTATTCTAGTTCATTCTACGCGGATTAAAGGATGAAGATCAAATCAGGCCAGGAACAGTGGTAGGATTAGTTCCAGAATCCTGGTAATTATTCTAATTCGTTCTATGAGGATCTAAAAATGAAAATTAAGTCCAGGTACTAGGAAGAGTGGTAGAATTAATTTTAAGACTTTCTGCTAATTATTTTAATACGTCATATGAGAATTTGAGAATAAAGATTAAGTCCATAGACTAGGAAGAGTGGTAGGAAAAATTATACAAATTCCTGGAATTATTTTAGTTCGCTCGATGAAGATTTAAGAATGAAGATCAAGTCCAGGCAATAGGAACAGTGGTAAGAATAATTTCAGGACTTTCTGGCATATTAGTTCGTTCTGTAAGGATCTGAGAATGAAGATCAAGCTCCACAGGCAAGGAAGAGTGGTTTAATTAATTTTAGTACTTCCGGGAATTAGTTTAGTTCGCTCTGTGAGAATATGAAAATGAAAACCAAGTCCATAAACCAGAAAGAGTGGTAGAATTAATTGTACAATTTCCGGGAATTATTTTAGTTCGTTCTATGAGGATCTAAGAATGAACATCAAATCCAGGCAGTAGGAAGAGTGGTAGAATTAATTTTAGAACTTCCGGGAATTATTTTAGTTCGTTCTGAGGATCTAAGAATGAGGATGAGTCCAGGCACTAGGAAGAGTGGTGGAATTAACTCCAAGACTTGCTTGTAATTATTCTAGTTCGTTCTATGATGATCTAAGAATGAAGATCAAGTCCAGGCACTAGGAAGAGCAGCAGGATTAATTTTAAACTTTCTGGAATTATTTTAGTTCGTTCTATGAGCATTTGAGTCAAATTTTATGTACTGACTAATATGTAAATCGTTGTCTAGGTCGAATGTGTGTGAAAATGTGTTAAAATTAGAGTTTGAAAAGCAATTATTTATTGTCGGTACAGTCAAAGCAACAATAACAACCTCTATTAAAAACGAATTGAATGGACCATCCAATTGTCAGACAGGTAGTACCTATATATGTAGTAAGTACTTCCAAGTACCATACGTATGTACGTACATATGTATAAAAGTACCTATGGTCACAGAGCAGACTAATAATAAAAAGAACCCATCAGTACGTAATACCTAACAACGGTGGGAAAGAAGATCCTAACCGCGTTGCCAAACCGGAACAAACAATTCGTAAAATAATTTTGTTTTATTCAACAAGACTAATTTGTTATTGTTTTATAAGAAAATATTAAATCAGAAATGCGTAGATTTAAAACTAAAAAAAAAAAGTTTAGTTACTACAGGGTAAAGCAAAAATACTGTTAGCCTCAGATATACCACCCCCCCCCCATATTAATACCTAATTGTAACTAGGTAGATTGTAAATTTATAAAAATGACAGTTTCACTTTGATACAGTTAGCAAGAAGAGTGAGTCGTTTGTTATCATTTGGCGAGGTCGTAAATTTATTTATTCAGCTTTCTGTTCCTTGCTATATTATACCTACTTACTTAATAATAATAATATCAGTAAAAGCATAGAAATACATGTGAACGTGCATAAGTACCTATGTATGTTCAATAAGTAAATAAATAATCCTTATTATACTTGGAATGATATTAAAAATTATCTAATCTGGTGTAACGGTCGGAGGAATTGGCAAACGTGTTTTAAAAACAAGACTTGAGTCGAGTATTTGGGGCCACAGTTAGGTTGGCTGATTCTGATTCTCATTCTCTACTCCGTCTGGACCTACGTCTGTCTATACATACATAGGTAGGTAGGTATAAATATATTTAAAACGTATCTACATACATACGTAATATGTTCAGAGTTGGAGCAACACTTCTAGTTATTCTTATTCTTCCTCATCATCATACAATATACATACGTTTATATAAAAGCAGACCAGAGAGAATAGAGCATGCAAAGCAAAACGAAATCGTCGAATAATACGTACCTATACAAGGCACCTCAGTCACCTCCTCAACCGACCGTCCGACCACTCGCTGATCTAATAACGTTGTTAAGAAGCTCGAGATTTTTTTAACACGGCATAAAGGTAAACCCGAGATAATTATAATGATATGAACAACTTACCTCGCGCACAGAGAGATATGAGCGTTTTCGCATGACTATTTACAATATCATAATTGATGCCTACGGACTCGACCGGTAACCTCCATAAAATGTGCCTCAGGAAATCCTGGGGTGTCACCGCCGCGACATCCCATTTTAATTTGCTTAAGACTAGAATTTCCCACTTCTGAAACAAACAAACAAATAACAATTAATAAACATATTAAAAATATTTAATCAAAGAAAATACATTAAACATTTCAAATTTTTTGGTCACTGTTCGCTCTTGTTTCCAATTGATCTTCACTCGACTGCAAACACAATTTAACTGACAAAGTCACTGAATGTTGATTTATATATCATCTAACATCGAAATTCCTAGTACCAGAACACTCTAGAATATTTAGATGTACCTACATCATTTTAAAACGTAGATGTACACTTTTGAAACTTTCTAGTTCATTCAAGAAATTTTTAGAACTTTCTCGAACATTCTAAGTCGATAATAACAGTTTTCGCTCATATTAGAATGTTTTAGATCATTTCAGAAATTTTGAGATCTTTCCGGAAGTCCTTATCACTTAAAAAAGGACAAAAATATTTCTTTTCACCTTTCTGCCACCTACAACCACCCACTTCCACCCACCGCGACCAAACTCCCTTACTCCCACCTGGAGACCAAGGGGTATTTACCACCCCAACAGGAAATTGATTGGAGTAGGTAGAGATAGAGAAAACCCTGTCTTTACGTACAAACATTAGCATTTCATATATGTAATAATTAGATTTAGATATTTAGATTATAGTCGCAATATTTACTAAGCAGTTTCTTACAATATCGCCCTAATTAGTTTTTTTTTATTTAATTGCAATAAAAAAAATTATATGATTTACTGATAAACAAAAGTAAGAGTTCGAAACATCTATTGAATGTATGTATGTATTTTATTGTAACTTGTTAGTCAAGTGAATATCTTTTTTTAAATGCGCATTTCCCTAATTAAATTTAATTCCACCAAAAAGTGTACTAGTACATGTAACGATATTTTGTGTAAGGATCTTATTCTGGTTCAACGAAATCCACAATGACAAGAAATCGTTAGGAAACTGAAGTGTTTAAACATATTGTTGTTAACTGGATTAAGGGTCGATATAAACGATCATTTATCGATTTATATGAATTCTGTATATAAATAAAACTAAAATAAAATTACTTATATAATTATACAGAACTTTTTAAATTAATCCTATGAAGAAGCCTCATACAGTAGCGAAACATTAGTTAATTCGTCAATTTAACAAATTTAAAAAAAATAAAAGATTTTGGTTCTAATTTTATAAATAACTGTGCCATAAAGTAAAAGTTAACGATATTGTGTGTATGTTGATGAATGGTAAGAGTGACCACCTATTATACATTCGAAAGGGCACGTCACGTCAGGTCTTTATATCTGTAGAATTTACAAGTGGGGCATTATTGGCCCTCTCTCGTCCCAACCAACTTGAAAAAACCAGGTCGGGGGTTAGATGAACCTGTGAAATGTACCTGTTACCTGTTGTTACATTCCTGGCCGATTTATATACAGGTATGTATAAAGAAAAGAGAAACCACCCCCCATGTTTTCTTAATATTAACAGGTAGTTCAGTCGGAGGTCGCATTCATCCATTCCTCCTTCCGAGAACGACGAAATCGGATCCTTTGACTTCCATACGGCGCTTTTGTACGAGGGTGAGCACATTTCACGTTTGTGACATTATAATAGAGGCAACAATAGCGAACCGAATACATTGCAGGTTATTTTCCATTGTTAAATTGTATCGGTACGTCATAAACTGGCGCCGACTATTTTCGCAAACGACGCAACGTAAAAAAAATGACATTAATAAACAATAAAATGCATAATTTCTAAGTACGGATGTGTTATTAATAATTATGTAGAGAGGCGCCAGTCTGACAATTTTTAATTTTTCGAAGACCCGCTTCTTAGCAAATGATATATCGAATCTTATCGCGTTTAGAAACAGTGCTACTGCTAATTATGCATGTATATGTGTAATTAGTGAGGCGTGCTAAATTTAATTAAACGGCAAACAGTGAAATCATCGCCTGTATCATGTAACTATGCAATGTACAGAAAGAGCTTCCGGGATAAAGCAGCGATATAAAAAATAATTTAATTATTCAATGGTGGGTACCTAGCACATAACCGAAACGTGGAACAGTTTATCACATTCACATTAATAATAGATAATATAAGAACTCGAGAGGAAAAGCAAATGAGATGCTGATAAAATAAATGAGAAATAGAATATATGCTTGAATTATTAGATTAACGTTCTCGATTTATTTATTCATTAACAACACCCCAAATGATATAAAATACCTAATAAATAAAACCACTAAATCCTGACCCTATAACGTTTGATAATATCTACTTATGCAGGCTTTTTCAAATAAAAATTAAAGCAAAATGAACTTTTTAAGGGTATGTTCATTAATAATTACCTGCATGAGCTTAAAATGAACAGGGAGATGTCGAGAAAATCTTCTCATCTAATTTCAAACTTGATGGAGGAAGTCGTTCAGTGAAAATCTCACGTCATATGTCAATTTTTTTATTCAAAGGAATGTTTTTGTAATCTCATATCACATGAAGGGGAGGCTGAATTCCACCACATCTTACAAAATGTTACCAAAAGGAAAAGAGGAGTCCAAGTTAAAGAAAAACACCTCAGCATTTAACTTTTGAATTCTCATAAGAGAGTGTTCATTGTTTACCTACAAGGACTTTAAGTTATCGAGCAAAATCTTATCAAATATCAATTAGATGGAGGTAATTCATTGAAAATCTCACGTTAACTTTTTGATCCAAAGGAAAATTGATACAATCTCACATAAGGGGAAGGTGGAATCCTACCACATTTCAACAAGTGTTACAAAAAAGGAAAATATGAGTCCAAATTAAAAGAAAAACACTTAAGGAATGAGCTTTCGAACTTCTCAGAAGAGGTTGTTCATTAAGAACTTAAAATAAAGGGGAAGAAGTCGAACAAAACTAATTTAAAGGGAGAATATCGTTGAAAATTTCACATTAAATTTTTGATTCGTAGAAAAATTTTATAATCTTACATGAGGGGAAGGTGGAATTCTGCCACATTTCACCAAATGTTACAAAAAAGAAAAAAGGAGTCCAAATTAAAAGAAAAACACTTAAGGAATGAGCTTTCGAACTTCTCAGAAGAGGGTGTTCATTAAGAACTTAAAATAAAGGGGAAGAAGTCAAAGAAAACTCATTTAAAGGGAGAATATCGTTGATAATCTCCCACTAACTTTTTGATTCGTAGAAAAATTTTATAATCTTACATGAGGAGAGGTGGAATTCTGCCACATTTCACCAAATGTTACAAAAAATAAAAAAGGAGTTCAAATTAAAAGAAAAACACTTAAGGAATGAGCTTTCGAACTTCTCAGAAGAGGGTGTTCATTAAGAACTTAAAATAAAGGGGAAGAAGTCGAAGAAAACTCATTTAAAGGGAGAATATCGTTGATAATCTCCCACTAACTTTTTGATTCGTAGAAAAATTTTATAATCTTACATGAGGAGAGGTGGAATTCTGCCACATTTCACCAAATGTTACAAAAAATAAAAAAGGAGTTCAAATTAAAAGAAAAACACTAAGGAATGAGCTTTCGAACTTCTCAGAAGAGGGTGTTCATTAAGAACTTAAAATAAAGGGGAAGAAGTCGAAGAAAACTCATTTAAAGGGAGAATATCGTTGATAATCTCCCACTAACTTTTTGATTCGTAGAAAAATTTTATAATCTTACATGAGGAGAGGTGGAATTCTGCCACATTTCACCAAATGTTACAAAAAATAAAAAAGGAGTTCAAATTAAAAGAAAAACACTTAAGGAATGAGCTTTCGAACTTCTCAGAAGAGGGTGTTCATTAAGAACTTAAAATAAAGGGGAAGAAGTCGAAGAAAACTCATTTAAAGGGAGAATATCGTTGATAATCTCCCACTAACTTTTTGATTCGTAGAAAAATTTTATAATCTTACATGAGGAGAGGTGGAATTCTGCCACATTTCACCAAATGTTACAAAAAATAAAAAAGGAGTCCAAATTAAAAGAAAAATACCTCAGGAATGAACTTTCGAACTTCTCATAAGGGAGTGTCTTCGTTATATACTCTCGTGAGGAAAGGGAGATTGATTCCACTACACTTTACCAAAGGGTCCAAATTAAAAAAAAAATATCTGAATTAATTGAAGATGTGGTCCTTTCTGTATCCAGAAAAATGGATTTTATACAATTTTTGTATAAATATTGTTAAATACTAAAAGGAAAACGTGCAGGCAGCAATACAATGACTTTTTTAATTTTGTATGACCATTTTTGACAAAAACGACTACAACTATAGATACTGTGAATGATCTTAAAAGAATGTTGTTCATCCTCCTAATAAAAGAAACTGTAAAATCGAAGCAGTATCTATGTAAAAGTAAATCAATTTTGTAAAATGATAAAAACGACTTGAACCACGTACTTCATTATCATAAAGTTGCTGTTTAACATGCGTTAAAGAAGCGGAATGCAAAATGTTAAAATTTTCCATCCGCGATTGTCGGTTAAAACGGCAAATGAAGTTTTCTTACTCGACAGCTTTTTCTCAACAAAGTAATATGTGTATCAGTAACACGGCATAACCAACCAACATACCGCTGAATTTTGATAAATTTGATTCGTCGAAAGAAAGGAAGGCATCATCGTATAACCACCACCAACAATTTCTATACCACAACAGCATGAACAAGTGAGTGGATGGATGACGGGATGATATTGAGAGAGACTCCAGTTTTTGCTCGGGCGAGGACGATCAAGAAAGAATACGAATAAGAAGAAAATAACGATGAAGAAGAAGAAGGGATGAAGGTCGGGTCTTCGTTCGATGGCTTGCACGGAATGTCCATTAGTGGAAGACCAGTCCAGCCTGTTATTCAGCGGATTCATTAAAAGCCGCTATCGACAAATCAAATTAGTGAAATTAAACGACACCCGTCTCCAGATCTTTCTACCATTCGATGATGATTTCTAACTAGCAATATTCTATCTGTCTATCGTATCGTTTAGTTTAGTTGAGTATGTAGACATTCAACAACTAACTCTTCTAGTAACTACCTAGTAAGTAGTTAGTTGTACCAATTTCTTCCGCTAACTTATCGAGTTAATTAAAGTTATTGATCAGTTCCTGTGGCGCCACCGTTTCCATCGTTGCAAAAAAATTTCGTCATTACATTACCATTATGTAACTTCATTAATTTATTTGTATTAATGTCTATCAATTGTAACAACACGCACAACCAATTTCTTATATCCGGGTGAAATACTATTTATAATATATATAGAAAAAACATTTTAACGATATCAACTACGAGTGAAGTCCACCCATAATAATTTTATTTTTATCTTACAACTATAGGGTCAGTACAAACAAGATGATTGTTCATATTTACCCCTATGTTTTCGACTGCTTTAATAAGTGAAGGGGTAATTGCGAAAAAAATCCGAATTTGCATATTAAATAACAGAAATTCACTTAAAACCAAACAAGGACCTAAATTAATCATATAATAATCGCCTAAATTTAATCTTCATCTAAGATACATCGAGCTTCACAATTACCCCACCTGACCCTATTATATTTAATAATAAATATCAAAGTTGTTTATTAAAGTGTACCTAGTAAAAATTTCAAAATTAATCAAGTACCTACTTGTTTGTTGTTTCTTGTTTAATCATTATATTTATCTAGGTAATGTAATTGGCAAATTATTTCTACATTATCCAGGTGTTTCTTGTAAGTAAGTATAGTATAATATGTAGAATGAATTTAAAGGGTCGTTATCAGTTTTCGTGGGAACTTATTGCGAAGTTGCATTTGCTTTTCAAATATTGTAAAACTCAGTAACTACCATGTACCAGTAAAATTGTGGAATGGGTTAACGAACTACGACAATTAACATTTTATTTTAACTGTTATCTGCCGCTTAAAACAATCATTTCACCAGTTCATATGTTAATGAATTGAAACCGAGTTTAGTACAAAGCGTTTAATTAAACAATAATTTATCTGTTAGTCCTAATAAATTGCTGTTTTGTTTTTATTTTTCTAAATTCTTTTTTATTATTACTTTGTATTACAAACAGGAAATTTATTTACAACTGTACGTACCTATGTACTAAATTCTGACGATATCGAAAAGAATAAATATACGTACGTACTTCACTCAGAGTTTACACAAAATGAAATTTTGAGGAGTGTGCAAATAAATTTTATTATCGTTGAAGGAAGTAAACTTTGTTGCTGCAAGGCTGCATCTTTCCCAACGACTTTAGAACGAAACATTTTACTTACACAACAATAATTTCTTATTAAATCGCTACCTATTCTCACGATAAAGTTTAAGCAAATAACTACAATGTATTACCAATGTTACGTACCTACTACCTATAGCAAATTTAATCATAAAACTAAAATAAAATAATTCATACAACATATTAAGTACCGTACTCATTCAGGAAGTGTTAACTGTTTTATAAGAAAATAATTGGACAAAATATCTAATTAAGAATATTCTTAAGGGGCTTTTAATAGCCCCCATACTGCAATATTAGTTTGATGGGCAATTTAGGGCCGTTTTTATATGTTTTATGGTGGAAACAGCTTCGCCACAGTACGTTACAAAGTTGTAAACTGCATAAATTGGCTTTATCAATTCCATAACCATCGAACTGTACAGTAGAGTAAATTTTTCTTCCTTTATGAGCTCATATATTTTCACAGAAAAAGTCCTTGAAACTAACAATAAGTTAAAACTCAATCAAATGTACTTAATTATTATATCGATTTAAGTCACCTAAATCATTGATTCCCAATAAAATTTTAAAATTATAGAAACTACCAGTCGATTTTGAAGTACTTTGTTGATTGTAACCCTCTGATTATTTTCTGGACTGATTAACTAATCATTTCGTTACGTAAGTTTGATTAGGGGGTGCTTAATTAATCCATAACTATCTGATCATGTCCGAGCCTTTTTATTTATGAGCCACGTTCTTTATCGAGGTCTTCGTTTCGTACATACATACATATAAAAACGGGCTTCTACAAAGGGATAATAAATTAGTTGTGGCGGGAAGTGGCGTTAAAGAGATGACATTCCTAGATACCTAATACATTAACGGCTTAAAGGGCTCCACCACTACCACCAACACTAACCTCCATAGAAACATTACTAAACAGTATGAAAAAAGAAACTGTGCTTTGTCAGCTTGTGTTCCTCCTCTAGGAGGAATGCCACGTAATTTCCAAGAAGAGAAACCGATGAATCAAAGAAACTGTTAGCAGGTACATTTCTGACAGGATGCTGGGGTGAAACTCCACCCCCGGCGGAGATTCTCAGAAAAATTATTTGCTGAGTTGTACCGATTCGATTGATGGTTAGTTTCAGAGGAATGTGGGACCAAATAAATCTAAATTGTTATTAACCAAGCAACCAACCAACCCTCCTCAGTCGCAAACAATTAAACAGAAAATATATCTGTCGCAAACATTTAACACATACTCGCTAAAAGGAAAAAAAATAATAATAATATGTTTATAAAGTGTTATTAAAAACTGATTACAATGTTGAAAGATGCTGATAACCTCCTTAAAGTTTATGAATGGTTTTTTGTACGTTTACACTCACTCGCTCAATAGATAGATACAACATTCATTCTTTTACTGAAAATTATATAAGTATATTATACTCCCAATTAATTAATGTATGTAGGTATGTACAGAGGCGCCAAATTAATTTGAATATATTTTATTTATCAATTTGCTCATTTTTCTCTGCCAAGAAAATCATTATCGTCATTAACAACTCTTATGAAATTATTAAACATTACGTTCGATCTATTTCTAACTCGTTTGAGTCGGTTAAATTCAATTTGAGTTTTATTTCAACAGCCAAAAGCTCCATTTTTGAGCAACGTCTCGCCTTTGCTAAAATATGTATATTTCTTCAGTAGGTTCATTAGCTGAACTTGTACAGTGTACACAAGAAATAAAAAAAAATAAATACATACCACAATAAAAAACACATATAGCTACATACGTACGTATGTAGACAGTGAAATTCGTTGTAAATAGCAAACTGTATTTATAAATTGCACACCTTTAGTCGTTTACGAATTTTTAGTTCATTGTCCTTAGGTTGCTTGCCATACTTATTAGCACGTAAAAAATAAAGATAAAGCGGTAGACAATATAAAGCCCAAATAAGCGAAATGTCAGCCTAAATCAGCTGATTTTAAAGTTGTACGCGACTTAGCTCAGCTGTGCCACACTTTCGAGACAGCGGCGATACAGTATGCAAATTTAACAGAATAATCGGGTATGAGCAACGTTGTCAAACGATACACAATTTTTATTGCATCAGTGTAAAAGGTCCGTGAGGATGAAGATCAATCGAGTTCATGGATCAGAATATATTTGAAAGAAAATTTATTGGGCTTCCTCGGAATTTCTTTAGTTCTTTCTATGATAATCTAAGAATGTACATTAAATCCATAAAGCAGGAAGAATGGTAGGGTTAATTTCAGGACTTCCTCGAATTGTTTTAGCTTGTTCTATGATGATTTATGGATGAAGATCAAGTCCAGACATTAGGAGAGTGGTCAGATTAATTTTAGGACTTTCTGGAATTATTTTAGTTCGTTCTGTGAGAATCTGAGAATGAAAATCAAGTCCATAAAACAGAAAGAGTGGTGGAATTAATTCTAGGACTTCCTGGAATTGTTCTAGTTCGTTATAGGAGGATTTTAAGATGAAGATCAAATCCAGGCACTAGGAAGAGTGGTCAGATTAATTTTAGGACTTTCTGGAATTATTTTAGTTCGTTCTGTGACAATCTGAGAATGAAAATCAAGTCCATAAAACAGGAAGAGTGGTGGGATTAATTTTACGACTTCCTGGAATTGTTCTAGTTCGTTATAGGAGGATTTTAAGATGAAGATCAATGCAGGCACCAGGAAGAGAGGTCAGATTAATTTTAGGACTTTCTGGAATTATTTTAGTTCGTTCTGTGACAATCTGAGAATGAAAATCAAGTCCATAAAACAGGAAGAGTGGTGGGATTAATTTTACGACTTCCTGGAATTGTTCTAGTTCGTTATAGGAGGATTTTAAGATGAAGATCAATGCAGGCACCAGGAAGAGAGGTCAGATTAATTTTAGGACTTTCTGGAATTATTTTAGTTCGTTCTGTGACAATCTGAGAATGAAAATCAAGTCCATAAAACAGGAAGAGTGGTGGGATTAATTTTACGACTTCCTGGAATTGTTCTAGTTCGTTATAGGAGGATTTTAAGATGAAGATCAATGCAGGCACCAGGAAGAGAGGTCAGATTAATTTTAGGACTTTCTGGAATTATTTTAGTTCGTTCTGTGACAATCTGAGAATGAAAATCAAGTCCATAAAACAGGAAGAGTGGTGGAATTAATTTTAGAACTTCCTGGAATTGTTCTAGTTCGTTATAGGAGGATTTTAAGATGAAGATCAAATCCAGGCATTAGGAAGAGTGGTCAGATTAATTTTAGGACTTTCTGGAATTATTTTAGTTCGTTCTGTGACAATCTGAGAATGAAAATCAAGTCCATAAAACAGGAAGAGTGGTGGAATTAATTCTAGGACTTCCTGGAATTGTTCTAATTCGTTCTACGAGGTTTTTAAGATGAAGATCAAATCCAGGCACTAGGAAGAGTGGTCAGATTAATTTTAGGACTTTCTGGAATTATTTTAGTTCGTTCTGTGAGAATCTGAGAATGAAAATCAAGTCCATAAAACAGAAAGAGTGGTGGAATTAATTCTAGGACTTCCAGGAATTGTTCTAGTTCGTTCGACGAGGATTTTAATATGAAGATCAAATCCAGGCACTAGGAAGTGTGGTAAGATTAATTTTAGGACATTCTGGAATTATTTTAGTTCATTCTAAGAATGAAGATCGAGTCCACAGGCAAATAAGAGTGATGGGAGTAATTTTTTGGACTACTTGGAATTATTTTAGTTCGTTCTCTAAGGATTTGAGAATGAAGATCAATTCCATAGAGCAGGAAGAGTAGTAGGGTTAATTTTAGGACTTCCTGGAATTATCTTAGTTCATTTTATGAGAATCTGATAATGAAGATCAATTTCAAAAATTAGAAATAGTGATGAAATTAATTTTAGGACTTCTTGGCTATTTTCCAGTTCTTTCCTAACTTACTTCTTACAATATACCTATTTACGAAATATAATATTAAAAGTATATTTCTTTATGATAATAAAATAAAAATAACTGCGATAACATTGGCAACACGGTGCGATTCTGTTGCTAAGGATTCAGACGTTAAGTAATTCACGTTCCTTATTCATCATCAGCTTTTGGTATTTGGTGGGACCAGCCAGCCAGTGATTAGGCATATGAATGGCACATAAATATATGTACGCAACGTTCTTCACAATGAATTCAGAGGAGGTCAAGACAAAGGTCAATCGCGATCAGCTGTGTTTGTTATTTTTCTGTTATCACCATATATACATATGTACATATATAGGAATTAATTAAGGCGGCGGTATTATTTTCAATTGACATAGTTTTTTTCATGATTTCACGATAACGTTTATTAAGGAAGCACATAAAAATAAACAAGACGTATAGAAAATTTGGAGCCGGATACCGTTTTAGTATCTATGTCACCGTTAAACACTACAAAATATCATAGACCTAAGCCTAAGGCTATTAATTATAATCATTATTACACTGTTGGTTGGTTGTTGGTTTAACTTTACTCTTTCACTCCTTTCTTCATACAATTTTTCCTATTTATATTCCTGTCCCCATTCATACCTGACAATTATTTCAACCAATCAACTCTTTCAATTTCTCAACTGCCAAAATTCAAACACCAATCACATTCAATCATTTCCAAACGGTCATCATCCAGACTTCTTTCAAAAATCACGTTCGCCTCTTCTCACGCTCAGATTGTTTATAAAACATTTTCGCCGCAATCAACCAACTTCCTGGCGCCAATATGCCTATGTTTATTGCAATTTCTTAAAACTATAACAAAAGTATATTTAATTACCTTTAAAACGCGGCATTGGAAATATATTTTGGATAAAAAGTAACTAAGACAGCCATTTAAGGTTTGTATGTTTTTTTCGATCTCCAGATAGGATAGGAATTGGTAAATTAAAAAAGAAATGAGAACCGTTATTAAGGATTCTTTTGTTTTCATGTGAGAATTTTAAATTCCTGGTTAGTAATAAATAATTCCGTTAACCCTGTCGGTGTTCGTCTAAGGAAATTGATAAGCGACTTTTCCTTATTGCTTATTTATTATCGCATAACTCAACGGTTTGATTACAAGAACTTATTAACTACGACATGTGTACGTGGATCGTTGGTTTATCGTGAAACAATGTTCCCATAATACAATCTCACAACCCATTGCCGGTAGCGGTACCAAATTAAATACATATTTTTCTGCCTACATGCTACGTAAGTATTTACTGTACTACCTACCTGTAGGTATGATAAGACAAAAGGAATCATTGACAGAACATAAATTACATATCTGTATGTAGGTACTTATTTTATGCATAAATACCTATTGTTTCCAATCATATATAATAGATTAAAAGAGAGCATAAATTGGTAAACCTGGGTACTATGACGTCACAATTTGCGAGTAGTTCAAATGGTTCATTTTTGCAATTTTTTGTTGAATGGAAAAGAGGACCGATTTAGTCGGTGGGTATCTGAATGTCTTGAAGAATATTTGTTTTAAGATAAGAGAGATTCCTGCTCAAATTCTATTTTTATTCGGATAGATCAAGTGGGATTACGAGGCGTGTTATCGTTCAAAGATACAGGATCAATTTCTTCGGTAATCAAAAAAAGAAGTGAGACTCTCTCTCGGGCACGCTGCCTGCTCAAGAGGTAAGTTACGATTTCTCTCAGATCTCACAGTGATAACAGACAAATATTAGGAAATCCATTGTCGCCTAAAGTTTGTTCGTTCCTAGACAAACTTCCTGTGGATAACGAACTCCCGAAGGTTAACCGTCATATTTTTATCTTCGGATCGAACCTCACGAGAATTCATTGATTTTTATTATGAATCGGCTTATGTTAACACACCGCTAAAGTTCACCAGCTTGAGTACATACATATCGTTTACCATACGCACAAGATGACACTATTTACAAGAGACATCAGCTAAGGTCTTCAGAGTTCACGCTTCCACTTCAAATAAATGTTGTTGGAAAATTCAAAAACTTTATTTGCAATATTGTACCTACTTATTGTTTTTCTTCAAGTTAGTGAAAATGGTACATACCAACCGCTTAATCTTAATAGTTCTTACTATTAGACAGACAGCGTAAAACAGGTTCTAAATAACGTACCTAATACCTACAATTAATCGAATCCTTTTGGATGTACTACATGGCAATAACTCCTTAAATGGAACAATGGTTTGTTTACCACAAATACCTTCACATAGCGCACATTTTTCCACGAAATAGTTACATCAGATACAAAGTGTAAATGTGTATTTAACTAATCGTTCCACCACCATATGATAATATTAGAATTGAAACAAAAAGGATTTATAATTTCTAATCAATAATATCGCTCGTCCGTTGCGGATGGATCTGTCATGGTGGTCTACAAGTAAAGGTTTGGCATTCATGTAGGTAATACATATACTTCCACTACAGATACGTGTATGTGTAGGTACATGTTTTAATACACGTCTCTGTATGTGCTTTACAAGGTATTTACGAACGCGTACCTATGAAGGTAAACTTCTTCTAAGAAAATTTAAATTCATGGGTGCTCGTATTTTCCTGAATGGTACCGACCGCTCTCTAAACTGAACACGACGATGGACCATTCGATTAAATAGTTCTTCTAATGAACCCAGTACGTTTTACATACTGACCTGTGTATAAGTGTGGAAGTGGCAAAAGTGGTGGTAGTGGTGATGGTGATTGTGGCGGTATACCACACAAGACACATCATCAGGTCTTGATTTTGCCGACGATTTTTATTTCATCAATTTATTGGCTTTAAAACTAATATTATAAAAAATAATGAAAGGTTATAACAAGCACCCACCATAAATATCTATCTGTATGTTCCTACTAGTATGTATAAAAAATTTATAATTAAAATTGTGGTATAGTCATACGAATATTTACTTCCTTTATGATAGGTAGATACTCTCAAATTTACTTGGAAAAATTATTATGTCTCAAACGGTGTCCAGTTAAGAATTCAGGATGTCTCAAAAAGTGAAACACTAAGGATTCAGGATATCTCGAAAAGTATCCAACTAAGGATTCAGAATGGTTCAGTGCTCAATTAACAATTAAAGATGACTTAAATTGTGTCCAATTAAGGATTCAGTGTGTCCCAAAAAGTGACAAATTAAGGATTGAGGATATCTCAAAAAATTTTTAACTAAGGATTCAGAATGTTTCAGTGCCCAATTAAGAATTCACGATGTCTCAAATGGTGTCCAGTTAAGAATTCGGATGTCTCAAAAAGTGAAACACTAAGGATTCAGATCTCAAAAAGTATCCAACTAAGGATTCAGAATGTTTCAGTGCTCAATTAAGAATTAACGATGTCTAAAACGGTGTTCAGCTAAGAATTCAGGATGTCTCAAAAAATATCCAATTAAGGATTCAAGATGTGTCAAAAAAGGACAAAAAAGAGAAGGAAGACTAAAGACTACAAGAAGTTTTTGAGTTATTTTACTTAATTTCAAGTAATCTACTGATTAATCAAGATTAAAAGTGAAAATTATCTAATAATTTAATAACGAGAGTAGATTGAAAGTATTTCTTTTCTAACCCACATATTTTTTGTGGTGACCTACAAATGTCGCAGAGGCTTAGTAAAATTTATATCCAATAAAATAGCGTTATCAATAATAAATATTATACCTAGAGTTATTACATCTTGAAAGTAGAAACTACCTATTTCATTTACTGATAACAAAACCATTTAAATAATTCTCCAAGTATCCTCATTTGCATACGAAGTGAGATAAATTGTTGAAAACTTACCCTGAGTTGTTCTATGGTGATACTATGATCGGTATAAAAGACTAAAGTTTGGGCAGGTAAAGGTCGAGGTTCTCGCAGTTTCGATGCCAGCAACATACACGTTGTTCCAAGAAGTTGAAGCTGGGACTTTCTTATGCAACAAACCCTTAAAAACCTATCCATAAAATTCATTGCTAAAGGGAATACTTCGTCTTGACAGTTTTGCTCTTCGCAAACCTGCAATAAACAAATTATCAGTAAGTAACTAATAGAAAATCGAAATTGTTTATTAATGAAATACTTTTTTTTTGGGATTCCGTAGGGTTTTTAATTTCATTTACAAATTCAAAACGCGGAAAGAATGAAGAATACTTTACGACACAACAACACGACACGACAAAGTCATTGGGTAACCATTTTTTTTTTCTTCATGACATGTGTTCGTTATTTTATTCACGTCTTGAATACATATCAAGTACGTACTATGTACATTAATAATTTTGAAACTTTATCAACTGACAGGAAACCACATGCTAAACGGCAGTTATCTACATGCTAACCTTGGCCGCTGAAATACTGTATATTATTTATGTGGAAACCATGGGAGCAATTCGAATTTGAAATCGAAACTCTAATAAAGACTGTTTCTATCCTTCAGGAGGATCCATCCTTGAGGTAGCTCACTTGACTTAGTTGAAGTTATTTTTAACTAAATGTTCATAATTGGTATATTTTTTAATAATGTACTTAGTGTGTTATATATTTCTAGTTTACTGTGACGCACTTTTGTGATTTTTTTAAATGGAAACGTCTAACCAACCATTAACTATTTTTTTCCGCACAATTATTAAAAATAGTTTAATACAAGACTATTATTATTATCTCTATTTCTTATTAATTGAACCACCCTATAGTTGAAATAAATTTTCTTAAGGGTGCCTATTTTTGAATGCTACTAAGGAGACCTCAAAAAAATTATTTAAAGACAATCCTAGTACATAAAGGTACACAAATTTATGTTGGTAACATTAATCAGCTGTTTGGTTGTTCCTAATTTGTTCAACCTTTTGCAATATAGGTGTCTTTTTAAATTTATCATTTCAGATAAACAGAATGATAAGAGAAGGCGCCGCTAGTTACCTGGTTAAAGTATAACAGTACGGTTTGATTAGAAATAACAGCTGATAAGAGGGAAAACAATCCTTTTTTACTTTAGTTAAAGACTCGAAACATTTAATAATTCGTAATACAATGAAACGAAAACCATTTCGCAAAGGGTTATCATTAACCAGACTATTTATAAATAATTATCAAAATCCACTTCTCAACTTCACAATTAAGTTATTACATATTATAACTAACTAACAATAATATTCTATAGATTTACTTAAATAAATATGTTAAATTACAAAAATAATTGCGAAATAGAGGGTTAAAAATCTTTGTATTTATGTACGTATAGTTTCTTTTTTGAGTAAATTTAATTTAGTGGCTTTAAAGCAATAGAACAGTTGTCCCCCTTTCCTGTAGTACACATCCTGTGATCCCTGGAAGCGTATGAAAATAAGGAAAGAACAATTTATCTTAATGGCCATTTAAACTTCTCAAACACGACTAAAAATTTTAAAGTGATGAGTTCATTCTTGGAGTTAACAGGACATTCGGCCGAAGTGTTTGCCACTTAAAAGGTAACAGAGAAAATTTTTCACGTGATGGCCAAAGGAACAGACTGTTAAATGTGTCAATTTAGAAGCTTTTTCCCTACATCGCTCATATTTTATTAGTAATATGGATAATTTAATCAGAGAAATTAAGTAATTAACCCAAATTATTTCAACCTCCATTTAGATAAGGTCACATCAGGAATTCGTTTTCCTTATATTTTTATTTTATTATTAAGTCAATAGATAAGTCCCTTTAAAGATAATTCCTTTTAAACTTGTTATCTCTACTGAAAAGTACTTTTATACTTGAAAACAAGTTATTTTAATAAACATTCAGGTCTGTTGTTATGTACTTAGTTAGTTGATTCGTGAATGATGACAATTTTGCACATTTCAAACTAAATATTAAAATTAGAAACTGATTTTCGTTAAAATATAGCAGTTATCCTGAATAAAGTGAATATTTTGTAATCGTCCCACCAGCTCAGCTCAGCTCAGCTGGGACATTTACTAATGATGTTGTTTACAAGAATGTTAAAACTGACCTTCTTCGTGAATAAAAAAAGGAAAAATATTACCCGTGTCAGAGACAAACTTATAATACTATAGTAAAGTCTGTTTATGTCTCTTATTTAAATCTCAAACAATATTAATTAAAAGATAAGAATCAGCGACGTAAACCTTATTATTCATTACATACGTTATTATTGGTTGTTAGGTGATCTCTTTTATAAATTGAAACTAAAATATGAAACTTGTAAGAATGATAGGTAGGTACTTTCAATACAATAAATTTTGTGAAAGTATTTTGAGATTTTTTAAATTAAGTAACCGATAAGTACGAGATCGTATATTGACCGCTAATTTAATTAATTCAGTAATTTTTGCACGTCAAATTAGCAAAAAGTTCCCATCGCCCGCTTCTGGGAATTTAATTACCTGATGGAGGAATTTTCAAAGTGTAGGTAATAGTCTTTATGGTGGTCTAATTATTATTGAAATGTTACGGTCGTTACTGGTATTAATCACGGTGCAAAAAAAAAACGCATTACGTAAGAGCGGTCATGGTGTTCTATCTACTAAACTCTTTGTCCTACCAAATTAGAGGACGATACAATATACAATGCTGTTGAGATTTAAGCGATGCGTTAAGACTAGCAGGTGAGTGAGTAGGTATCTACCTAAGGAGTGAGTTTTTAAAAATTTAAATGCCTCCAAAAATCACCGAACCGTTCGTCTATCTCGTCTAATAACAACAATAACAATGAGAACAAATTGGTCATCCAAAGTGGACCGAAATGCTTTGAGCAGACAGCCGAAAAAGTTCACATAATCGCGAGTAGAGAGTGGCCATGCCAGATTTTCTAGTCAATTTTTGCTAACTGCGGGTCCGCTCTCAAGGCCAAGCAGGACAATGGCCCAGTTGACAGGGGGCTCCACAAGGGAATATACATTAACTATTATACACCTATTTCGATTCGTTTTTTTCAACTCGACATGCTGGACACGACCGAATATTTCAATTTAACATCTAACCACAATACAGTACAAGCCGAAACGGCACGACAGCTCAAATTTTACACACTATATCACAATTGATGATTTTACTGATTCCTTATTATTATTTTTTTTTAATTAAATCGTAATGTTGGTCTGATTAATTTTATTAAGTACCCGAATATGAGTATCTATAGAAATTTTAAATTGACACGTATGTAGGTATGTATGAATAGAAGTATAGAAGTGGTTTTCTTATCGAAAGTGACAAGAAAATTAATTATCATTAACGGTTTGGGCGCGAATTGCACATGTGAAATTAAATGGCTGCATGAACGAACTTTGGCAGATACATAGATAATAATAAGTAAATTTTCAAGTAATTATGTAGGTACATAAATTGTTTCTGAAAAATAGTTTTTGAACTTACGCGAATAAAAACAAGGGTAAAATCCTAGGCCGACTAGTGGAGATACATGCTCTTACCTCCATCATCCAATCGGCAACGATTTTTCTCATGTGAACGGTCACCTCAGTCTGCACAGGAGGAAAACAAGTGGAAAGAAGGGCATATCGCTCTTCGATCTTCAATATATTAACTAGCACTCGCTTGGTGAGTAAAACTTTGTCCGGATAGGCCCTATTCTCTGGCGTTTCGCAACAAAATAAGTCCATCATATTTGCAGTCCAAAGTTTGATTTTCTACTAGGATGTAGTTTTATTATAATTAAAGTTTAAATACCGCACGTATATATTCGTGAATCACAGACGAGAACACTACAGTTTTATCATAATAACTACACGGTAACAGAAAATAAAAATTAAAATGCTTTTCGAGTTATGGAAATGAATGTTTGTGGCTTTAAAAGCAGAGCGCACAGCTGATGTTGGTTGGATAGATTTGCTACTACGCCACTCAGTGGTCGGAGCCAAATAATGATTGCCGGCTTTTCCACGATAAGCTGAGTCGGTATCTCTACCAGCCAGTCGTCCCCCACCATGACACTACCAGCCAGGATTCCCGCTCCTTTGAGCCCTGGGCTCTCCTCTATGCCTTTGCTTTTGCCTTAGCTTAGCTTAGCTGAGCATGCCATATAGTTCGTTGTGGTGCTTTTTAATCCTTCCCGGCTTACTTCATGCCCAACCAGCAACATGTTTTACCGCCATTCATAAAGAATTCCATACCGACTGAAATTAACAAATTGCCACTTGCCACGACGCGACGCATCGCTTTAGAACAACACAAGATTGTTTTTGGCGGCTAAAGTTGTAAACGTCAGCGAAATTGCTTCCAAATAAAAACACCAATAAAGTTTAACCTTTAAATTTATTGCCGATTTTATTCAACAACATTAACAAATCAACAATAAAATAAATATTACCCATACACAACTTTCACATTTACTGTAGGTAGGTACTCACATTACCACATAATTTGAAAAAAAAAACTTTATTTTACAAGAATTATTACCTACCAATAGGTAGAATTGCATTTTATGTTTTCAAAATACCGAGGAAAGCTCAACATAGAAGGATTAGGTGCCCTCAGCGAGTATGAGCTTTAACCTAACCCTAACAACTAAATATTTGTTGTTCCATTCCCAAAAATTAAAAGACTTGAATTTAAAAAAGTGATGAAGTTAAAGGGGAAAAACTGGAAGCTCAAAATAATAATTTGTGAGCCCCAACGACTGAGTAAACAATTTTGAAGGAATTTGTTGTCATTCTGGATTTCTTTGAATGAAAATAAGGTCCTTACACATAATATTTTTATTTAACTTAATATATCTGTACATGTTCCTAATGGGAACACTTTGTTGTAGATTTAAATTATTAATTAATACGCATTTAAAAAAAATATTCATTTGACTAAAAAGTACCAATAGAATTGAAAATATTCGATCAAAAACTTAAGGCCACTTTCATTTTTTTGTTTACTATCAATAGCTACAAACTTTTGCTTATCAAAACGTCATATAAATTGTTTTACACGTAAAAATATATCACCTCTGGAACGATTTTTGATGCAATAATGACAAACACATATTTACCATAATAATTAATGACGAGTTATTGCAATTAATTAAAAAATAACTGATAAGGGCGATTTTTACCATTTTATTGTACTTACCCTTTTGTGAGCTGAAATAACCTGTTGCATTAACAAAATATTATAAAAAACTACTTAAAAAGTACAACTACCTATGTAATACAAAAGCATGAAGTTGTTAGGACTCGTATGTCCACGAAAATAATTTGATTCAACTTTATTAAAGTTTTTGGGGTTTCGTTTCCATCAGCAGAAAATTTCAAAAATTCTTGCAAAACTTAAGAAAGCAAAGGAACATTAGACTACATATTATTTCTACTACTACATACATTAGTTAATGATAACAACTCTGGTAGATTTAATAAAAAATAAAATTTTTGTTATTGACGATTGCCCAACAGAAGATACGAAAGACACTGTGAGAGGCACGTGGATCAATATAGAGAAGAGAAAAGAACTTGTGAGTATGTAAACTTTAAACATTGAGAAATATGCTGTCTTCGACTTGTTAATCAGTTACAAGTCCAGTGTTAATATTTTTTTAAACGGGCCAAATACATACATACATAAACATATGCTTTCTAACATCCCATAATTTCAATTAAAAGCAAGGATTGTGATTAACAACCTTGTGAATAATCAACACAGTCTATTACGTACATAAATATGTACGTAGGCTTGTAGAAAATTATTTATTATGCTCCAGGACGCACTGACAGAAATTTCCTTAATCAAATCATTTAATGTTCCTCACAAATAAAACACACTAATCAATTTTCATATTTATTAAAAAGTACTTGACGTACGTTTCACTAACTTATGACTTCTTCAGGTTGATTGTGACTTCTGAAGAAGCCATAAATTGGAGAAATTGAAATTTTAAATGGAGAAAATTCTACAAAATAAAAAGCATTCGATTTTAAATCCCCATACGATAATGTTTCTAAAAACTTCAATTTGGTGACCATTCACGTTTACTTTTAAATTTGATTAAATTATTTCAATGGCCAGACACCAAAATGGGTAGGTACTGTCGTGACCTGAGTCACTTTTTGGTTTGTACGTACCTACACACGCTGTCCAATATAATTATTTATGTAATCCTTATGTGTTATGTATTGTTAAAAAAATTCTTTCGGTCTAATTGAACACATACAACATGGTGAGACCGTCTAGTCGGTCGCACAGGAAGAAGGCCTCATATTAGGTCAAGGGTTTCAGCGATATCTACCATTGGATTGAATTCAGTTTATACAAGGAACTCTCCAGAAGTAGCAACACTTATAAAAATCTCCCTCCTCTATAGTGAGGTTTGGTGAGATGTGATGGGAGGTCTCACGTGAGATTTGTCTTATTTCAAGTGAGATTCATTCTACAACGAGTTTTTAATTAGAAGAGAAAAATAAATTGTAAAAATTCTTTGAATTTGAATTAAGGAGTTCGAGTAAAATTTTAAATAACCCTCCTCTCCCTTTTGTACCCTATATTACGTATAATAATACGATTCTTTAGCAATCCTCCTGATAATATCACCCTTAAGTGGATGCTTCTAATTCTAAATTCTAAAATAATTTTTGAATTTAAAAAAATTAACAAGATATATAATACTATTGAAAAAATTGTGGCAAGGATTGGTCGATATTTTTTTAAACATGAGTGTCTATTCTGCTAAATGTAAAGCAATGACTATTCCAATTGATGAGCTGTATATGTATACACGTGTACCTACACATATGTATGTATGTATGTATGTGGCACAGACATACGTGTAAGTATATACATATATGTGGATGTGCATTATGTATGCAGACATTTAAAATTTAAAAGGCCGTCCATCTGAACCTCTACCATCGGTTTGTTACGTATGTACGAATATATATTTATGTATGTATGTATGTATGTATTACAATTCACTGTCACGTGACTTCCCGTTCAAACTCGTCGAAATAAGCGTAGGATCAAAGTGGCCAAAACAGTGTAAAAACCCAATAGCATTCCAAAATAATTACATACTTATACCTACCTACTAATTTCACTGTCATAATTAGATATCTATTTATAATAAGACATTAAACAAGAAGTCACTAAATATTGACCACCTATTTTGAACACAAAAAAAATGCACTCAAAAAGAGAGATTATAAATTATTTATTAATGTACAAGCAGAGACCAATAACTTTTTTTTCATAGATTTGTTGCCCCATATATGTATGTAATAATTTTAAGGGAAGAAATGGAAACTATAATATGTAGAAGTAAATATATTGACCACCTACGTATCTATATTCATTAATAATCATGCTACTGTTACATGTTATTATAGTACATAGATCCAGGGATAGCAGGGCACCTAAATGTAAATTATACCACTAAAATCTAAAAACTTTTTGCAGAAGGTTCTAGAATTATATTAGGACAATAAAAAATTCCCAGAAAATTCACTGTTGCAAAAAATAGGAATAAAACGTTTTTGACAAATTTCCTTACCAAAAAGCATTGAAGAATTATTAAAAAAAACAGTAAAATTTTAAAAAGATTTACTTATCTATGTCTTTGCACCATTGGCATTTCTTTTAATGTTAATTTCAGTTATAATTTAACCAAATGTTTTGTAAAATTTATTAGATGAACTTTTATTTTTTTTGTACAATGTACTGATTGAAAATGATTAAATATCTTTTTATTCACCATTCGAACTTTATCAGATCATAGGGTTAAGTTAATAATAAATTATTTTTAATTGAAAATCTTACCTATTAATTTATTATTTTTTTATTTACCATACTTTCATTTGTCTCTTTTCGAAAATGAAAAGTAAATAAGAGTGTACTTAATAGAATATTTAGTTATCCACATAATTAATTTTATTTTATTTCAATATAAAAAAATGGAAAACAAATACAGCAATTTCAGTAACAAACAATAAAGAAGCTTGCAACTTATTATATCTTCAGTACCTACTGTCAGGAATTTTAAGATGTCCCAGCTCGTTGCACAAAAGTATTTTCTGATTATCTGATTGGGTATAGCTCTTTTCCAGCATTTTTCAGTTTCATTTCACCAAAAACACGAATAGTAATGATATGTGTAACAGAAACCGACGTTCACCACACTAAATACAAAGGAAAAACGCTGAACACCTACACAGGGTACACCAAAGATTCTATAGGTATTATTGCAAATTCTACATCACTTGCTATAAATTAATAATGGGCACAAGAAGTGTTAACTTGAGTTTATGAGCTATATTACATAGTTTAATTTATTATGTACAAAAAATTCTTGCATTTACATCCCCAGTCATATTAAATTAAACTGGAAACATTTTACCTACTAAGTTTATCTTGTAGAGTAATAAAGTGCTTATCTTTTTTTAAATAGAACTTTTTAAAACAGTAATAAAAGTATTTCTATTTGCTAAATGTAATAAATAAAACACAAGTTTTTTAGGTGTTTCAACAATAATTTAATGTCCTCGACAATATTGTTTCGACCCACATGTGGTCATTATCAAGCTACAGTTTGATAATGACCACATGTGGGTCGAAACAATATTGTCGAGGACATTAAATTATTGTTGAAACACCTAAAAAACTTGTGTTTTATTTATTACATTTATTAAATATGTTTCACCAAATGGTCACTATTGATAGTTTGAATTTCTATTTGCTTTAAGATAACAACGTTTCTTTAGGAACTGACCTCACTAATGCAGATCTTTTTTTCTTCAAAAAAATTTGGGGATATATAATTTTTCATATCTGCTTAAGCAAAAAATAGGAGTTCGAATTAAAGAAAAACACCTCAGGCAATTAATGAACATCCCCTTAGTTACTTTTTAACATCTAACATAGTTGGTTGGTTGTTTGTGGTGTGGGACTCCCTGTACGTGTACAATTTAATCTCCACAAATTGTAAAATTTCTGCCATCCAATATAATTGTATCTATTGCAGTAAGTGATTGTTGGTTGTATTAATTACCGTTTAGATAGATACCTGTTTGTTTTCGATTCGCGGACATTTAAACTTTAAAGGTCCGTGACTATGTTTTCCGTCTGCTTAAATAATCCAAACTGTAAATATCATATGACAATCATATGTTTGAATATCAGTGTTGGCACATTCAATAAATATCTTGATGATTCGACAGACGTGGAGGAGTCGTATTTCACCTCTTATTACGCAGAAAATTAGAAGTAAAAGGAATTTGCAGTTGCGATAGTTTTGATGCAAACGAAAAGTAAATCATGTGGACATTGACCGCATGCATGATGATGGGCTTACTTACTTATTGTACATATTTTACGACATTAACTGAGAATCATAAAAAATTGGTTATGTATTCGATATTATTATTGAGTAATCGGTAAGGCAAAATTGGTCATAAACAATTTTATTTATAATTGTGATGGACTACAGAAACTTACATAAATAACGCTTGCAATAACCAAATTAAAATGAAGTTAAAATTGTCCTCATAAGCTATACAAACCTACAGCTACATGCTACATTCTCTCTTTTCCTTACGTGAGATTTTTGAGTTTCTATGAAATTAATGTTTTCGTGATTTTTTTAGTGACCTCTTGGCAGAATTCTTTGGCCTCCCCAATTTTGAGCTCCCAAGATCAATGAACGCCCATTCATATTTTCATTACTATCTATGGGGCTGTAGATTGATGCAGTAACGTAAGAGAAATACCTAATTTATTTGAAAGTTGAGGAAATATGGAATAAGGCACCTAAAACTGTAGCTACGTCTATTCGATTTAGATCTAGGACATACCTAGCCCTCTTCAATGTTTTTTGTCATTTTGTTTTTCATTTTCATGCCTTTAGCTAGTGCTCTAAACTTGAGTAGTTTGAGTATTTTACGAAAAATCGAAGACGTTTCGTATTCTCGTCGCTTTTTAGGGTTCCGCATCTCAGAAGGAAAAAGCGGAACCCTTTTATAGGATCACTTCGTTGTCCGTCCGTCCGTCTGTCAAGACCCTTTTTCTCAGGAACGCGTTGAGATATCAAACTAAAATTTATACCAAATACTCAGGTCTATTGTCCCTTGGAGCTGTGAAAAAATCAAACTTCTAAGCCAACGCAATCAAAAGATACAGCCGTTTATGCCGCAAATTTCCGCAAATGTTTTGAATCAAAACCTACAGGGTACTTCCCGTGAACTCAGAATCTTGAAATTTGGTACGAAGCAACGTCTTATAGCACAGATAAAGGAAAAATTGCAAAAACCGCAAAATTTAGTTACATCATATAATAAAAATATTTTAAATAATTTTAAAGTTACTACCCCTTTCCTCATGAACGCGTAGAGGTATTAAATTGAAATTCATATCAAATACTCAGGTTTATAATACCTTTAAGCTGTAACAAAATCAAACTTCTATGTAAACACAATCAAAAGAAACAGCAATTTAAGCCGCATATTTTCAAACTCGCAACTACTCGCAAGGGAATCAAAACCTAAAGGGTACTTCCAGTCGATTTAGAATCTTGAAATTTGGCATGCAGCAATGTTTTATAGCACATATAAAGGAAAAATTCCGAAAACCTTAAATTTTTTGTAACATCACATATATACAGGTTTGTACGGAACCCTCGGTGCGCGAGTTCGACTCGCACTTGGACGGTATTTTTTTTACCATAAGCACAACTTACAACGTTAGCACCTCCCTTTTAGCACTTTTGAGAAGAACCATCGTTTTTTACCTTTGTGAAATCTAATAAATTTGAAATACACTGTGCCACATAATATGTAAATTAAATTTCTTTCAAAAAAGTATTCAAACTCGAGAAGGTGGATGAAGTACGTGATTCTGGAGCAAATTTTGATTTATAGGTATGTAATTCAACAATCAAGTCCAACGAATTGATTCATTTTTTAGTACCTAGATATTTTATAGTGATTCACACATCGAAGTGAAAGACAGAATCCTTACAGGATAATTTTGTTCATCGAGAAGAACCTGCTGCCCAAGACTAATAACATAAAAGATGCAGTCTCACAGTCATCTTGTCATAAAAGATACAAGTTTCAAACAGGATACAATGAAAAGAACTGTATTTTAATACTGAGAATTCTAACTTGTGAGACAGGTACCTGTTTGAAGAGCTAGAATTTTGAAACATGAAAGAAAGTCCTTTTTCACAACGTAAAGCAAAAATTGTTTTACGAAAGTTCTTGAAAAATGAGGAGTTTAACACATTATAATCCTTAAGAAGGACCATCCACGATAAAAAAACCTACAGGACATAAGCAACTACGTAACAGAAAAAAATATTGTTAAAAAGTATTTAAAAATTCATAAATATTGAACATTAGAATTTTGTGGACATTTGTCGTCATTTTAGATTTTTTGAATGAGAATAAGATCTTTACACAAAATATTGTATATATCTGCACATGTACCTGATAGGATTTGGAGTAAATGATGGAAATTAGCATTTGAAAAAAATATTCACTTGACCAAGAAGCCAAAATAGAATTAAATTGAAAATATTCTATCAAAAAGTTAAGAAACAATAAACTTTACTAATTTACTTTTATTATATATTGTGAATAGCTAGTGAGTACTTTTGCTTATCAAAACGTCATATAATTTTTTTTACAAGTAAAAATATATGACGTCTGGAACGATTTTTAATGCAACAATGTCAAACACATATTTATCATGCAGTCTTCTACTAATTAATGACCAGTTATTGCAATTAATAAGAAAACAAATGATATGGGCGAATTTTACATACATTTTATTACACTAAAAGATGTGTTCCAATTTTCTGAACTCAAACAACTTAATGCATTAAAAAATATTATATACTAGCTATGCCCGCGACTTTGTCCGGGGGAATAGTGACTTTCGGCAGCATTTAATTTTTTTTTCTTGTATATTTTTATTTTCTGGGCCGTAAGCCTTTTGCCGACGTCATTACACAACAACTTTCATTCCTTATTTTTGCCCCCTTTAGGGTAAAATTTTTACAAACATTAAATGTCGTATTTATATCTAATCAAAAGTTCAGTAGTTTGGGCGTGATTGCGTAACACACAGACAGACAGAGTTACTTTCGCATTTATAATATTATAGATTAATATAGTTTAATTATAGTTTAAAATAGTTCATATAGCTTAGTATTCAACTACTTTTATTATTCACCATAAACAAAACCTCTATAACTTTTTACACTTAATATTTTAATTTTCTGGGCGTTAAGCTTTTTGGACGACGTCATTACACAAAAACTTTCATCGGCTAATTTTATCCCTTTTAGGGTAAAATTTTTATAAAACATTGAATGTCGTATTTATTTATATCTAATCAAAAGCCTAAAAAATAAGTTTCAAGCTTCTATCTTTAAAATTACGGAATTTCCGCACAAACTTTCCTATTTCAACCCCTTACAACCCTTTTTTCGCATTAAAGAGTAGCCTATGTCCTTTCTCAGGCTCTAGACTATCTCAGTACCAAATTTCATTTAAATCGGTTCAGTAAATTTTAGGCGAGATTGTATAGCATACAGACAGAGTTATTTTCGCATTTATAATATTCCGCGAATTCATTTTCATCGATTTTCCCATCGGAATAAGATATTTTCCCGCAGTAAAACGTGGCCTATGTGTTAATCCAGGATGTCAGCTACCTCCATACCAAATTTTATTAAAATCGAACCAGCCGTTTAGACGTGAAGAAGTAACAAACATACACACTCACAAACTTTCGGCTTTATAATATAGTAGTAGTGTGTTAGTGTGATTAGTGTGATTACTACTTATATAATGCCACATAGTTGTTAGGGCTCGTATTTTAAATTATTAGTTGAATATTTAAATAGTTGAATATCGAGCACTACCCTAAATTGAAAAATTTACCCTTTTTTAAAAGCTTATGTGAGATTGTCTTATTTAAATTAAATGATAAATGCAAGGCTAGATTAAATTAGAATTAGTTAAATCTTTAAACGACACATGAAATTAAAAATCTTTTAAATGCCCAAGGTAACTTTAAATCTCATCATATACAGAGTAATAATTTATGAAGCGATTTCATCAACGTTGGGCAGGATGTTGTGGTAAAAATTTAATTCTGTTTTAATGAAAAGACTGCTTATCATCTGGTCATGGGTAGAAGTTATTCAAGTAAGTGTGCGATAAACGCGTCAAGAAAGGTTACACCTACGTAGATACGCATAAGTAAAGTAATTTTGCAACCACGATATATTTAGATATGTATATGCAGTTTAAATCCCTCGTTGCATGTTCGTCGAGTCAGCTGAGCATATACGACTTTTCTTAATAACAAAGAAAATTACCGCTTTCCTTGTGTTAATTAACAATTTCGCTTGCAAATTAATAATGTTCACTCGACTTCATTAATTTAATGTTTACTTTAAGAACGAAAGGATTACTGAAATAATTAAAAGCTTCACAGGCACACACACATCAACTACAAATGTATATATTGAAAGAAGTGAGACGAAAGAAGAATTTAAATTGCTTGACCAAAAACATCTCAAGTACGTAATGAACAAAACGATGCAGAAGACTTTAAGACTTGCATCTACAATTGCAAACAAATACGTAAAGGAGTATAGGGTACCCAAGTAATTAAGTACATATGTTATATAGGTACCTATTTAAGAGTTTCTTTAATAAAGATATTATACGTAACGTATTTATTTATTTCTTGTTAAGTTACAGCATAGCAGGTGGGTAGGTACAATACAATAAGTACCTTCACCTTTGCTGATGCATTTCTTCAATTCCTACACACTTTCCGGTGTTCATTATTGCTTTAATATGTTCAGAATATAAAAATTTAAATTAAAATTCATCAACGTTGCCAACATACAAAAGACTGCACAATTATCAGTTAAATTGTTACAATAATTTCAATGACCTTTTTTATATCCTTATACTAAACATATTGCAAATTACATTCTTGTGTAAACAAGGTGACTCAAAAGTAGTGGAAACTTTCAATTTAATTTATTGGTGGTTTTAAACTCGACCTTGGCGAGGTCATACAAGAACATATTTGACTTTGAAAGATCATAATTTGTTATCAGAAAAGGACACATTAAGTTAAGGAAACTGGATGAATGGTCACCTTGGATTCAATTTGGACCCTAATTAACTGAAAGGAAGTTTCCAAAAGTACTAAATAATCCAAAAATTTTGAACCCTACAATCAACAAAATGAGAAATTATAATTGACAATGAATTTGGTTATTAAAACTAAACTCTGGAACAATTCTTAAAATTGTTCACAAGTCCACAGTAATTTTTCTTTGATAAATTCGTAAACTGTTCTCTTTTTAGTTGACCCGAGTTTACTTATTTCTTTTAAAATTTTGTAGGAAGTATTTATTAATTACATATTTGTAAAAGTGTACTTTAACAGGTAGGTAAATGAAAAGTGAAGCTCCAAGAATTGCTTGATGTTTAAAAGAATGTCGTTCGCAGGAAACACGAACTTCAGGTCATTTTGGATTTAATTTTGACCCCACTTATCAGAACAATTATCTGAAAGTGAATATTTTTGAGCATAACAATAAATTAAAATTAACAATGAATATTTGTTGATATTGTTCAGTCACCTACCTGTAACTATTTTCCCATTAATAAGCCTATAATGTCTATATTTCATCTCCGTTTATCTTAATTTGTTTATTTCTATATACAGTTAAATGGTGGTGTGCATTAATTACCTACTTGTAAAAGTGTGCTTTATCATGTAAACGAAAAGTGAAGCTCTAAGAATTGGTTAATCTTTAAGAGAATGCTGTCCGCAGTCTTTGCAAAAGCAATCGTCTACCATTTCTTCTAAGAAGTGCAAATAACCTGCTTCCCACTCAGGTATATTTATTGTTGTTCGAAAAGAACCGTTGTAAAAGGTATAATTAAAGTGACAACAATCAAATACAACTGACGACACCTTAGCATAAATACGTACATCCTACCTAACAACAAGTAGTGAATCTCTAATCTTAAACGAATTCCAAAAAAAACTGTCAAAATAATTAGGGACTGTATTTGAAACAGGATTATAAAAAAAATTAAAAAAGAAAATCAAATAAATATCGTTACCAAAGCTGAATAAAGACTTTTTTTGACCCTACAAATACCTGGATGAACCACAAGCCTCAATTTCTTTTAGTAACAAATAATTTGTCACAAAATAAAATGAAACTAAAATCCACTATTAAACTATAAATAAATTTACATTATAATTTTATCTCTTTTACATTGCAATTTTATTTACTTTCCATTAGGTATAATTTTTTTTATTGCGATAAAAATTCTTATATTGTCCTTTTGGAGTAAAATTAGAAGACTAGACTAATAATAATGCCAGCATTCGTTACTCGTATGTGGTGTTTAATTTCGAAAGCACTGACTTTTTACGTTCCCACAGGAATATATGGAAATACAGATTACTAGGTCGTAAAATGAGCTGTCTGAAGACAGCACGATATTTGAATACGAACGACACAATGTAAGCACATATTATAAATACCTTCTGGTATACCTACCTAGTTTTTCTAATCACAATAACAGGCATATGAGATGAATGAAATTTTATACATTTGTACTTTATTATGACCTGCAACTACATAAAATAATTTATTTTCTTAGAAACGTCAACGTTAACTAAATTAATGTATCTACAAGTACTTACACATTTCTATTGAATACTTATTTCAAATTTGTAGGTATTTTTTTATGTGAAAAATTTTGACATTATTTTATGTTAAAAGTGTGCTCCTTTTTCTACCAAATACCTGTTTTAATGTGTTCCTTTATCCCCGTCTGTCCTATGTACCTACCTACCTAATAAAATACTACATATACAAAAACGAAATTCCTCTCGATATTTCAAAATTGAACTTCAAATAGCATCGCCAATAAACCTTGGCATCTGGTTGATTGGCCAATGAGAAACTTTAACGACTGTTTCATTAATGACACGAAAAATAAATTACCGTCACTGCTAACATAATTGACAGAAAGAGTTGTTCAGAATCTTTCGCGAACGATTAATAATAATCTTAGTTATTATTAAAAGAAGTTTACGGCATGCAAAGGATAAAAGTGAATTGCGCATTTTCTTAACGTCACCACTATCTGACCATTGGATCTTCTCTCCCTGGTGAGTGACCATATGGAAGACGGCTTGAAAAATTGATACGTTGCAAATACAATGTTCAAAAATACATACATTATGATACTAAACCCTCATAATCATAATACATACGTTATATAGAAAAAAATACAAGATGAATCAACGTAATAACAATTATACACCTAGTTAAAGATAAGGTAAAGAACAGTATTGTACCTACATAAAAAAATATCTCTTACTTGGGAAGAGTTTGAGGAGCAATATACTTACGAAACGTTGAAATTGATACCATTTTTTCTACTAGTTTGTATATAGTAATACACATTCCCATTTACTGATAAGAGAAATTATCAGTTTGGCTTTAAATTGGAGAGTCTTGAAATGTACCTGATGTAAGGATTATTTGTGGTAGAATCTGAAGAAACATTATATGATACGGAACGTTTCAAATGAAAACACTAATTTTCCTGGTTCTCTGACCATAAGTTTTCTGATTAGATTGTCGTAGTCCCATTGTGGGACTATCTTAAATTCCATAAAATTATCTCGACAAGTAATAAGTACATAATTACGTTCAGAAGTTGTTTTTGTGAGATTTAGTAACAGAAGAAGTAAGAAAATTGTAAATTGTCCTCACCAACTGCTGGTGAACCTCAAAGAAGTTGAACAGCTTTCAATCCCGAAGGATATGAGCAGTTGGTTTTAATAGTAAAAATGATATCTAAATATTATAAAGTGTCCAATACAGAAGACTCTTATATAAGAAAATTTTGAGTCTTGAAATGTACCTGATGTAAGGATTATTTGTGGTAGAATCTGAAAAAATATAACATGATACGAAACGTTGGTCCTGGCCCTCTTATCATGAGTTTTCTGATGAGATTATCGTGGTCCCATTGTGGGACTATTTAAATTCCATAAAATTATCTCGACAAGTAATAAGTACCTAATTATGTTCAAAATGTTGTTTTTGTGAGATTTAGTAACAGAAGAAGTAAGAAAATTGTAAATTTTTCCTCACCAACTGCTGGTGAACCTCAAAGAAGTTGAACAGCTTTCAATCCCGAAGGATATGAGCAGTTGGTTTTAATAGTAAAAATGATATCTAAATATTATAAAGTGTCCAATACAGAAGACTCTTATATAAGAAAATTTTGAGTCTTGAAATGTACCTGATGTAAGGATTATTTGTGGCAGAATCTGAAAAAATATAATATGATACGAAACGTTGGTCCTGGCCCTCTTATCATGAGTTTTCTGATGAGATTATCGTGGTCCCATTTCGGGACTATCTTAAATTCCATAAAATTATCTCGACAAGTAATAAGTACATAATTAGTTCAGAAGTTGTTTTTGTGAGATTTAGTAACAGAAGAAGTAAGAAAATTGTAAATTGTCCTCACCAACTGCTGGTGAACCTCAAAGAAGTTGAACAGCTTTCAATCCCGAAGGATATGAGCAGTTGGTTTTAATAGTAAAAATGATATCTAAATATTATAAAGTGTCCAATACAGAAGACATCTTATATAAGAAAATTTTGAGTCTTGAAATGTACCTGATGTAAGGATTATTTGTGGTAGAATCTGAAAAAATATAATATGATACGAAACGTTGGTCCTGGCCCTCTTATCATGAGTTTTCTGATGAGATTATCGTGGTCCCATTTCGGGACTATCCTAAACTCCATAAAATTATCTCGACAAGTAATAAGTACATAATTATGTTCAGAAGTTGTTTTTGTGAGATTTAGTAACAGAAGAAGTAAGAAAATTGTAAATTTTCCTCACCAACTGCTGGTGAACCTCAAAGAAGTTGAACAGCTTTCAATCCCGAAGGATATGAGCAGTTGGTTTTAATAGTAAAAATGATATCTAAATATTATAAAGTGTCCAATACAGAAGACTCTTATATAAGAAAATTTTGAGTCTTCGAAATGTACTTGATGTAAGGATTATTTATGGTCAGAATCTGCAAAAATATAAATGATACGAAACGTTGGTCCTGGCCCTCTTATCATGAGTTTTCTGATGAGATTATCGTGGTCCCATTTCGGGACTATCTTAAATTCCATAAAATTATCTCGACAAGTAATAAGTACATAATTACGTTCAGAAGTTGTTTTTGTGAGATTTAGTAACAGAAGAAGTAAGAAAATTGTAAATTGTCCTCACCAACTGCTGGTGAACCTCAAAGAAGTTGAACAGCTTTCAATCCCGAAGGATATGAGCAGTTGGTTTTAATAGTAAAAATGATATCTAAATATTATAAAGTGTCCAATACAGAAGACATCTTTTATAAGAAAATTTTGAGTTATGAAATGTACTTGATGTAAGGATTATTTATGGCAGAATCTGAAAAAATATAATATGATACGAAACGTTGGTCCTGGCCCTCTTATCATGAGTTTTCTGATGAGAATATCGTGGTCCCATTTCGGGACTATCCTAAACTCCATAAAATTATCTCGGCAAGTAATAAGTACATAATTATGTTCAGAAGTTGTTTTTGTGAGATTTAGTAACAGAAGAAGTAATAAAATTGTAAATTTTCCTCACCAACTACTTTTGAATCTAAAAGAAGTTGAGTAGCTTTAAGATACGAAGGAGATGAGCAGTTGGTTTTAATAGTAAAAATGTCATTTTATGCAAGTGGACGTAACGAAGATGATGCTATTTTAGACTTACGATTAGACTTATTAAAAGTTCATGAGAAAGCAGACATTCAGTCTCGTCCGGATGCAGACCGGTTTTTAACTTATTAACCGTCATTTATGGATCAACAGAAAACACAGCACTGAAAGCATTCAAACTGCACCCAGTTAATGAGCTATATATTTCAATTAGTCTGTTTAGTTAAAATAATTAGTAACGTTCTTGTGATACACGATCATTTTTATGACTCTATTTCTATCCACATAACACCAAGATGAAAAGCAAAAAATAAGAAATGTTAAAGAAAATTTGATCACCTCTTTTGTTAATGTTACATTTGAACCCCAGAAAATTTTTGGCAATTAGCACCCAAAGATTATTGGGACAAATAAGTGTTTTCCATTTTATTATCGTCCTGGATAGAAAATGAGGACGTAAGCTCATTTTTTAGTGCTGACCCTTCTGGAATATTCTAACAATTTTTATTAGTTGTAAATGTATGTATGTATGCAGCAAAGGTTTGTCATAGTAATTTATTCATCCTCGGTAATATGTATTGAAGATTTGCTGTATTAATGATTATTAGGTTTTAAACACGCGCGTAAAGGCACATGCATAAAAGAATTGAGCATCTAATGTAATAGATCTCGCAATGCGTTGCAATGTGCGAAAGTAAAATTATGTTCTTAAATTTTTGATAAATATAAAGGTTCTACAACACGCAAGGAGCATGGGAAGAATTCAAAGGATGGAATGCGGTCCCGGCCGGACAAGAAGTGGTAGAGAATGGCCGCGGTGCAACGTATAAGCCTATATGTATGTGTAAGGTGCACAGAACCTATCAGACTCCCTTCTCGACCAAAAAATCGCTTTGTAAAATTCAAGTCATTCTCGGAATCTTGGCGTCCATTACTTTTCAAACTATACGACGATTGTAAACCTTAATTGGTTATATCTTTTCTGACCGTGTTTTGGATTTGTTTCACACTTCTTGTGAACACTCGGAATTTTTATTAAAATGTTGCTTATAATACATTTTCCTTTGCTCCTACCCTTTTCCCATTTTATGACGATTACAATTAAGTTATCAATACTGGAAAATCTTCATTTACAACAGGATTTGGGTCCATAACACGGGAAAAATTTCTTTGAAAATTGATAGAAATAGAAATTGTTTGAAGCCAGTCAGAAAGGTATTAGGGAAGGTTTTCTGAACCCTCAGAAATTTTATCAAAGTATTCTCGCACGTGAGTGTTCTTTCCTGTATCCTTCCCTTTTAATGACAATTAAAACTAGGATCTTAAAATTGGAACTTTCTCTTTTATCAAAGGATTTTGGGTCCGCAACAGAGAAAAAACTTCTTTGAAAATTAATGCAAATGGAAATGAGTACTACTAAAATTGTTTGAAGCCAGACAGAAAGGTATTAGGGAGGTCATTCTGAACCCTCAGGATTTTTATAAAAATGTATATATTCTTTCGATCCTACCCCCTTCCTTTTCTTGACAATTAAAGCCAGGATCTCACTGTTGAGGCCTTCTGATTTATCAAAGGGCTCGAGTCCACAACACCACAGGAAGAAATTATTTGAAAATGGGTAAAAATAGAAATGAATACAACTAAACTAATTTGAAGCTAATCAAAAGGAAAATGGGAGGTTTTTACAGTTCCAGAATTTTTAGAGCAGCGTCTTTTGAACACTTACCACAAGTTTTAGGTTCTACTAAAACTGTAACTATCGTTTGTTATTTTAGTCCTGCTTGATTTCTTCATGACTTCTTCTTATATTGAGCTTTTTCGTGCTAATAAAATCAGTCAGATCTCAAACAGGATAGAAATAAGTCAAGAAAAGGTAAGGATAGTAAAATTGGTGACCATTTCCGCTCACCCTAATGGTTCAGACGCGATTTTTGGCAAAATAAAACAACAATTAGAGTTCAACCTACATAAAAAAAGAAATCTACTTAAGAACGAATTAATAATAAAACCGCCCATACAATATCATATGTATTATATATCCATATACATCGGTTCCATTTATATGTTGAGTTTCAAGATTTATTTCTGTTACCATAAATCAAGTTGTAGAAAAAGCTCTTTAAGATATATCAAAGAGGGTTGAAACCCTCCTGCTCCACAACATGTGAAAAAAGTGAATCTTGATTAATGTGATATGGTATAAATTATCCGTGCATTTTATCATCTCACACATTCTCTCATTTCGTTAAAAAGAAAATACGATACGACTAATCTGTCGCATGTTATTTTGACGTGGAAGAATTGGGTCTACATCTGGCCCAAGAATTTTACTACTTCCACGAAACTTTAACAATTTTATCAGGTTACCTGACTGCGACACAAAATGTAAACAAATTGAGGTGGTAATAAAATTCAAATATTTTGAGTTCGAGCTGTCGCCACATAGTTGCCAATAAAACTTAAATTATTTTAAAGGAACTTTACAGTTAAAAAAATTTTCTATCCCTTTTTATGTGTGGGTCGTGTATATGGGGAGACTTTAATATTTATTCACCCAATGAAGAAATGTAATGAAATAATTCCATGTAGGGAACTAAGGTACCTTTAGCTTTATGCGGGCGTACGATACCCGCGTTATTCATCGTCGTTGTTCGCGTGGGAGGTCATGACATGGGAAAGCGAATTTGCAAAAAGCTTCTCAAACACAAACACAACACAGAATCCTGCTGGCTATTTGTCCAGCTTTCATTTCATCTGATTTACTAATTCATTGTAAATAGCCGAAAAACGGTCTAATTCTGACACCCTTCTTTTTCGCGCTCATGGTGGTACCATAACATGCATGGGGGACTTCACGTTAAATAAGCGATCAAGTGGCCTTGTCAGACATAATTAATTTTAAATTGGATGTAGTAGGGGAGAACACACACATATAGTCACCCCTAGGCGTGCACCAGCAAAATAAGGATTACTCGATGGTGCTGTTGGGCTTCTTTGATGTGTTATTTTTGTACGATTATAAATAATAACTATTTAAATGATAATTACGAAATGTTCACCTCAATGAACTATCTACAGGGTGCCTAAAATATTCTGCGTACAAACAATAAATTATAAAATTGAGGTAGGTACAAGAAACCAAAAATGTTTTTTAGTACCTACATTAAAACATTAAATTTCAGCTACATTTATAAAAAAAAATACTTGAACCATATCAAGGAACTGATTTTATTTTATCAAAACCTGCCTATCGCCGATGTCATAATTTAAGTTAAAGTAAATTTAGATTAGGTACGATGTACAAAACAAGCCTCATCACATCATCGCCTTTTTTTACTTTGTTACTAACGAACGAAATATCTATTTATTGGCCTCTATTGCAAAACCTATTATGTATTACCAATTTCCTTTTGAGTTTTCCACAAATTTTCTTCAAAAACTCAACAGTTAATATTATCCTTTAACTGAGGCTCAGAGTGTACTCATTAATAATAATAATAATGAGGGCCTAGCCAGAGAATTTCTTCGAATTTCGGTTTGTTTATCGGAGAATCTGGTCTAACGAGACCATGGGATGGAACATGGGCCCCAAGATGCGTCAACTGCGGAACACAATGTGCACACGCAGAAGATTTATTCAAGAAACGATGCTACATAAGCGGCAAAGCCGTTACGTTTTATAACAATAACAAAATTTAGTCACGCACTGCATCAAATTAAAATAACAAACCACCTCAGAAAAATGAAGCTTTTTGTAGTTTTCATGATTTATAAAAGATAAGGCACAAAAATGTACTCTTATCTATAGTTTTTGTAATTTATATTAGCTATAAATAGTCAACCTCGCACAAATTTGAAAGGGTAGGGGCCGTTTAATCATACACCTCATGTAGACCCGCCCATTTTTGTTGCAATTGACGTAGTTCATTTTTCTTTAATTGCTTTTTTCAATTGTGGAATCAGGAATAAATTACTTTTCTGTCGGGTTTATTACAGCGAGCAGTGGTAACAAAGTGCAAAACAACTTTTATCTTTTATGCTCATGATCTATAAAACGTACTCGTATGTACCTACTCATAATATATCAATTTATCTACTATAAATAAATAAATAGTTAACACCGTCCAAATTTGATGGGGTAGATACCGTTATTTTTAAATGTTGGTACGTATGCAGCCAACCATTCATCTCTTGTGGACCCGCCCACTTTTGTTGCAATTGACGTAGTTGATTTTTCTTTAAATGCATTTTTCAATTATGGAATCAGGAATTAATTACTTTTCTGTCGGGTTTATTACAGCGAGCAGTGGTAACAAAGTGCAAAACAACTTTTATCTTTTATGCTCATGATCTATAAAACGTACTCGTATGTACCTACTCATAATATATCAATTTATCTACTATAAATAAATAAATAGTTAACACCGTCCAAATTTGATGGGGTAGATACCGTTATTTTTAAATGTTGGTACGTATGCAGCCAACCATTCATCTCTTGTGGACCCGCCCACTTTTGTTGCAATTGACGTAGTTGATTTTTCTTTAAATGCATTTTTCAATTATGGAATCAGGAATTAATTACTTTTCTGTCGGGTTTATTACAGCGAGCAGTAGTAACAAAGTGCAAAACAACTTTTATCTTTTATGCTCATGATCTATAAAACGTACTCGTATGTACCTACTCATAATATATCAATTTATCTACTATAAATAAATAAATAGTTAACACCGTCCAAATTTGATGGGGTAGATACCGTTATTTTTAAATGTTGGTACGTATGCAGCCAACCATTCATCTCTTGTGGACCCGCCCACTTTTGTTGCAATTGACGTAGTTGATTTTTTTTTAAATGCATTTTTCAATTATGGAATCAGGAATTAATTACTTTTCTGTCGGGTTTATTACAGCGAGCAGTAGTAACAATGTGCAAAACAACTTTTATCTTTTATGCTCATGATCTATAAAACGTACTCGTATGTACCTACTCATAATATATCAATTTATCTACTATAAATAAATAAATAGTTAACACCGTCCAAATTTGATGGGGTAGATACCGTTATTTTTAAATGTTGGTACGTATGCAGCCAACCATTCATCTCTTGTGGACCCGCCCACTTTTGTTGCAATTGACGTAGTTGATTTTTCTTTAAATGCATTTTTCAATTATGGAATCAGGAATTAATTACTTTTCTGTCGGGTTTATTACAGCGAGCAGTAGTAACAATGTGCAAAACAACTTTTATCTTTTATGCTCATGATCTATAAAACGTACTCGTATGTACCTACTCATAATATATCAATTTATCTACTATAAATAAATAAATAGTTAACACCGTCCAAATTTGATGGGGTAGATACCGTTATTTTTAAATGTTGGTACGTATGCAGCCAACCATTCATCTCTTGTGGACCCGCCCAATTTTATTGCAATTGACGTAGTTGATTTTTCTTTAAATGCATTTTTCAATTATGGAATCAGGAATTAATTACTTTTCTGTCGGGTTTATTACAGCGAGCAGTGGTAACAAAGTGCAAAACAACTTTTATCTTTTATGCTCATGATCTATAAAACGTACTCGTATGTACCTACTCATAATATATCAATTTATCTACTATAAATAAATAAATAGTTAACACCGTCCAAATTTGATGGGGTAGATACCGTTATTTTTAAATGTTGGTACGTATGCAGCCAACCATTCATCTCTTGTGGACCCGCCCACTTTTGTTGCAATTGACGTAGTTGATTTTTCTTTAAATGCATTTTTCAATTATGGAATCAGGAATTAATTACTTTTCTGTCGGGTTTATTACAGCGAGCAGTAGTAACAAAGTGCAAAACAACTTTTATCTTTTATGCTCATGATCTATAAAACGTACTCGTATGTACCTACTCATAATATATCAATTTATCTACTATAAATAAATAAATAAATAGTTAACACCGTCCAAATTTGATGGGGTAGATACCGTTATTTTTAAATGTTGGTACGTATGCAGCCAACCATTCATCTCTTGTGGACCCGCCCACTTTTGTTGCAATTGACGTAGTTGATTTTTCTTTAAATGCATTTTTCAATTATGGAATCAGGAATTAATTACTTTTCTGTCGGGTTTATTACAGCGAGCAGTAGTAACAAAGTGCAAAACAACTTTTATCTTTTATGCTCATGATCTATAAAACGTACTCGTATGTACCTACTCATAATATATCAATTTATCTACTATAAATAAATAAATAGTTAACACCGTCCAAATTTGATGGGGTAGATACCGTTATTTTTAAATGTTGGTACGTATGCAGCCAACCATTCATCTCTTGTGGACCCGCCCACTTTTGTTGCAATTGACGTAGTTGATTTTTTTTTAAATGCATTTTTCAATTATGGAATCAGGAATTAATTACTTTTCTGTCGGGTTTATTACAGCGAGCAGTAGTAACAATGTGCAAAACAACTTTTATCTTTTATGCTCATGATCTATAAAACGTACTCGTATGTACCTACTCATAATATATCAATTTATCTACTATAAATAAATAAATAAATAGTTAACACCGTCCAAATTTGATGGGGTAGATACCGTTATTTTTAAATGTTGGTACGTATGCAGCCAACCATACATCTCTTGTAGACCCGCCCACTTTTGTTGCAATTGACGTGGTTCATTCTACTTTAAATGCTTGTTTCAATTGTGGAATCAGGAATAAATTAACTTTCTGTCGGGTGTTATTATTTGGTTATTTATTGTATTCAGTGGATTTGGTTCGTGTTTATAATAATATTATTGGTGGGGTAGGTACAAATAATGTTGAGTACGTACGTACACATAAAATATCTGCGTTCTCACGTCATTATTTAGGCGCCCGCCCACGCACTAGACATAATTTTGCCCGCATCGGGCGGCACATCGGCCCTTTGTTCTCTTCTTTAAGGCTCCCCAGTCGTATCGCCATCGCCTTAACCTTCGTATAACTCAACTCTCAACCGCATGCACAACCAAACGTACCTACACAACTTTCCAAAAGAATCCTGACAAACTATAACATTGCAAAAGAAACTAAAGAAGCGAGCTGAAAAAAACTTTTTCTTACATTTCACTGTGTAATTTTTGATTTTTCCAAACTTAAATGTTGTGTCTCTTTTTAAATAAACATAAATCCATTGATTTCTAGCTTAATGCTGAATCAAAGGCTTGGTGTTGTAAGCCAATTATAAGTTGTTTCGTTGTAGCTCTTCTCCTCTTCTTCGTGGATATTCTAAGATATTATTTATCGAGTTGAATACGAAGGTGGAAGGAAAGCACCATGAACTGATTCGCAAACTTTATCAGGTTACTCGCGGGGTGGTAATGGTGTGACGCTAAGGTATTCAATACGATCATGCGAGGAGACAAGGACAAGCGGTTGTTGTTATTAAACACCTGTACAGCACGTTTCAATTACATACACAATGCCTTCGTTTACACAACCGGTCGACGATGTAAAATTAATAAATATAAAAATTATAATTAACGTTTTTCCACAGGGAGGCAACAACGCGAATGTAGAAAACAATTCCAATAAGAAGTTAATTGTTAAACGGTATATAAATGGGGGAGAGATCTGTTAAAATCTCATTAAGTTAGGTACTAAATATTCATAGAAAAATAGGAGTTGTAAATACACAATTAGCAGCACCTCTTCTTTTTTTATACTGGGGCGAAAAAGTCTTAAAAAATTCTCAAAAGTTTATTGGAATCACATGAAAATCCTCGCGCTGACTATTTAATGTAAAGAATTGTTAATTTCCTTTTTTGTCTTTTAATAAGAAATTAATTATAGGATAATTATCATGTAAGGGATTTGGTGAGAAGTCCCACCACTTCTTTCTATATCTCCCTTAGAAAAGAGAGGGGACCAAATTAAAATAGAATCATCTCACGCAGATACTTGGCGTTATCTTTGTTAGAAATTAGATTTTGTGGTTGATAAAGTTTCGGTTCCCGTTCCCGATCGAATTATTGCGCGTACCAAATAAGACAGTTTTAACATTTCAGACTTGTCGAACAGTGATTAGTGTTGGACAAACGAAACGTTTCGTACGTTCGACTGCATATTAATGTCAAAAGGACGAGACCATTGTTATTCTACGCGACACTAGCGGTAGATATTCGTTAAACTTGTACAAATGTTAACAACCTAAGATGACGTAAGTCGTGGCGGAAAAAGTCTGCAGTTCCTCAACAATCCACAATACCTATGTACATAATATTACATATTATGTATGTATCTGTGTGTATATGTAAGTATATGTAAAGGGTGCACGTAAATGTTGTTGGAAGCACGTGCCCTGACTGATATTGTTAATCGGAATCCTTATTTCGTACATAGCAACCAACGTCTTTCAAATTACATGTGTTTAACAATAACATTGTCATGTTCATGTTCTTTGACAGTAACTATAAAAGAGAAATTCCGCCAGGTCTCCTTTTTTTATTGTCAATTATATGAAGTTTACTTAATGAGCTTTTCTTACAGTTCACCCAAAATTCATTGTACAAATTTTAATGAAACTTTGGCTTCGTATACTTCAGAAAGATGGACCCAATACTGACTTTAAGTTAAGAGGATGTTCCTTTATCTTCATGGGCAAGAAGGATTAAATGTTAAAAATATAATAAACCGCTTGTAAATAGGGAGAATGTGCTTTATTCTGTACTATTTCACAGAATTAATCTCAAGACCGAGGTTAAATTTTAATTTAGAATAGGATTAATTAGTGAGGATATTCCTTAATCTTCCTGAGCAAGGAGGATAAAAGAGAAAAGATAAAGCAACCCTTTGTAGATAGTCTTATAGCGTTATAGTTATTAGTACTCCAATATGGTTTTTAAGGATAAAATTTCTATAAAAAGACGAAAATCCTTGAAAAGTCTCGTAAAAGGGCATCGCCACAAATAAGGGTTGAAAATGTATAAAAACGTAGTCATATTTGAAAACTCAACTCTGTTATAATTGTATAATCCTTTTTAAATAGACAGAACGTCTTATATTATGTTAGAACCCCAGCAGATTTGTTAAGATTAAATCGTTGGACAAGTTTTAATTAAATTTGTCGTGGTGTATTTCAGAGAGTTTGCCCCAAAACTGATTTTAAATTTTAAATTAAAAAAGGATTTATTAATGAGAACATTCCCCAGAATTTATGAGCGAATGGGATAAAATATTATAGACAATATAACCCTTCATAGATAGACAGAATGCTTTGTATTTTTTGGCACCCCAGCATTACATTCCACGATGATTTTTTTATGAAAAACTTCCCTTAAAAGAATGAAAATTTTTAGCGAATCTAGCAAAGGGGCAGGCGCCACAAATCTGGGTTGAAAAGGTGTAGGAACGTAGTCATATGTGGAAACTTGAAAGAAAAAGGGATAAAACATTAAGAAAAATTGTATAATCTTTTTGTAAATAGACAGAATGTATTATATTTTGTTCGAACCCCAGCAGATTTTTTAAGATTAAATCGTTGGACAAGTTTTAATTAAATTCTTTCATGGTGTATCTCAGAGAGTTTGCCCCAAAACTGATTTTAAATTTTAAACTCAAAAATGATTTATTAGTGAGAATATTCCCCAGTATTTATAAGCAAATTGGATAAAATATTATAGACAATACAACCCTTTGTAGATAGACAGAATGCCCTATAAGTTTTTGGCACCCCAACATTACTTTCCAGGATTAATTTTTTATGAAAAACTTCCCTAAAAGAAATGAAAATTTCTAGCGAATCCAGCAAAGGGGCAGGCGCCACAAATCTGGGTTGAAAAGGTGTAGGAACGTAGTCATATGTGGAAACTTGAAAGAAAAAGGGATAAAACATTAAGAAAAATTGTATAATCTTTTTGTAAATAGACAGAATGTATTATATTTTGTTCGAACCCCAGCAGATTTTTTAAGATTAAATCGTTGGACAAGTTTTAATTAAATTCTTTCATGGTGTATCTCAGAGAGTTTGCCCCAAAACTGATTTTAAATTTTAAACTCAAAAAAGAATTTATTAGTGAGAATATTTCCCAGTATTTATGAGCAAATTGGATAAAATATTATAGACAATACAACCCTTTGTAGATAGACAGAGTGCCTAAAATTTTTTGGCACTGCAACTTTACTTTCCAAATGAAAATTTTTAGAGAATCTAGCAAAGGGGCAGGCGCCATAAATCTGGGTTGAAAAGGTGTAGGAACGTAGTCATATGTGGAAACTTAAAAGAAAATGGGATAAAACATCAAAGGAAAGTGTATTCTGTAAATAATTAAAAGGAAAATTCATGGACGTTACTTTAGAATTCTGGAAGTAAAATTGTTTAATTCTGCGTTGTATTTTCGTGTTAAAACGAAATTTCTTATACTGATGGCCCTTCGAATAAATAAAATAAAACGATAAAAAATACCGCCTTAATATTAGGCATTTAGAGCAATTGAATCGAAAAATGCAATAAATAAAAAGGAAACAGAAAAGAAAGACGAGAGGAAGAGGATGCCACCCTGGTAGCAGAAGGGACACTTGATAACATTGTCGCCGGTACAAGAAGTAGCAATGGAAACAAGCAAGACAACATATAAAAGACTTTGCAAGAGGTTCGGTTAGCCGGTCGGCGGGCACCATGGACGGTGGTTTTGAATGACAACAGATTTCGGTGACGTGTAGTCATCAAACTCGGTGCAAAGCGACGACAGCGACAGTGTCGACTTTCAAAAACGGCAGCATGTGAACCACCGTGGTGGCTGAGTGCTTCCGAGAACTCCTCGATTTATGAGCTTTAAGAATTTGCAGCGCTTATGAGAAAATCTGTCTGTATGTATGTATGTATATTGTATATGGCCACTAACATACTACTACTACTACTACTACCACCACCACTATAATGTATGCATATACAGATATGTTTGTATTTGTATACTCTACCTATGGAAGTTTTAGTCTGTTACAAATCGGTCGGGTCACGTTTGTATCTTTCTTTGTAGGTACCTATATGTATATAATAAGGAAACGTTTGTGTTCCGTTTCTTTTGGAGAAGATCTCCGCCAGGAAGTCAACGGTTATGGATCACTTCTATCGTCGACCAACCAACTCCTTGAACTAATTTACCGAGATAGCAAAATTAATTCTAGGAATCTCCAAAACTTCAAAGCCCTTCATAATCTTATTTATGTATCCTTGGAAGTTATTCTTTTGAGTTTCCAGATATGCCTCCTCTTATGCAAATTTTCAGCTCAGATCTGTGGCGCTTGTCTCTTCACCAGATTTCAAGTTATTTATGAAAGATTTATCCTGGAAAGTCGTGCTGGAATACCAAATGCCTATATCTACAAAGGGTTGCATTGTCTTTAATATTTCATCTCATTTGCCCTTGATGATTGGTGATTAATCCCCCTTGGTGAGATACCCATTGCCTTGTAGTGTCCCTAAACCTGGCCACCTCAACAAGTCCTTGATTTTGCCCCTTCTCGTTTAAAGGTAATCAATGACACCTCTTCTATTTATTTTTGCAATAATAAATGAAAAAATGAAAGAAATACCATTTCCATCCTACATTAACTGTTATAACCTAAAAATATCCATGACCTTAACTTCTAAAATGGACGGAGTTTTTAAATTTGACCTCGACGACCCATCATTGGAAACATAAAAATTCCCCTAAGTTTTCTGTGAGTATATATACAGTATAGTTAAGTTACTTTAAGTATTTGATACCCATCTACAGATAGGGAAAACGTACAAAATCATGAAGTATGCGAAGGACACGACTCGCAAAGTTCAAATATTCGAATTTAATTGATACGATAGCGGTTATCCGCAAGTATGTGAGTGTATACATCACAATATATAGAATATATTGCAGAGCATGCAGATGAAACCAAGACGAGATGATGTCATACATCCGGTATCAACTTTTTTGTTTAACGTCTAGAACAGGACCTCCCCAGCTTTATAAACTGCCGCCCCCTTTTATCAGGAGGTCAACGTCGTCAGTCATAAATTTAAATTAAAAAAATTGCTGACAAAACGCTTTCTGCTTTCGTACATCATATTTTGTCTACGAGGTGCGCCAAGAAAATCCACAGACAAAACTTTAATAAGCCATTTTTTACAGTTTTCCTGTAGACTGTGTCATCTTCAGTTTTTAATTAAAATAATTTCTAACAGGGAAATTAACGTTATAAAATTATAAAAATCGTGACTGTAGATAAGAGAAGTGTGTCTTCAAATATTTTCATGATACCTTGTAAAAACAATATTTATTAGAAGAATAGATGCTAGAGATGAATGTTATGAAAAAATGGTGTGCAACCTGACACAATGTGTTCTCTAGTAGATTTACATCACACGTTATTCTGGCATATTATGTACATATGTGACAAATAAATAAATGCTTAAGAGTCTTCCTGTGTTGCAATTGCGATAATAAAAAAAAATGCATAAAAAATTATAGCAAAGATTGCACAGTGGTGGTAAAATTATAATGTACCATTAAAATTAAAAAAAAAATACGAAAGTTTTTGAGTTAGATCCAGAAACGAAGAAGAATTAACATTAGAAAAATCGCACATTATTAAGGGATTCCCCCAGAAGATTCGACTATTCGAGAATTCGAGTTATCAAAAAAAAATTACATGTGCTTCTTCTAGTTAATGTTATTGCCAGCCAATTTGGTTCGATTTATCAAAAATTCATCTTATAGACGTTCGAATTATTGATGTTTAACTGTATGTAATTAGGGATTATTATTTAATTTAAAGAGGGTGGTACTTTGGACCTTCCTTTCCCTTAGTGAGATCTCTCATCACCCTCACGTGAGATTCGCTTTTTAATAGAGTCTTAATTACAAAAGGAAAAAGAATTTAACAATTCTTTTGACCTAAAAAGTTAACAGTAGATCTACAATAGCCCACCCCTCATTTTAAAGTATATTTTGAGTTCCTTGTTCTATAGGGATGTTCCACAAAACATTTACTGATGTTTTTATGTTGCATTAAATTTTTTTAATAATTTTTTCCCTTGTGTATTTTTTTTTTTATTGAATTATTGTGCACTTTTGGTTTTGCAAAAACACTAAACTTAATCTAATCGTTTTTTACTTGAAAAATAAACCGAGTTTGAGATTTAAATGTTATAAATAACCACAATTTTGGAGTATATAATGCATCTATTCTTCAAGCAACTACTTTCGATAAAAAAAGCACTGAAGTGATGTAATTCTCTTATCTGTTCCTATCATCCAGTAGCTTAATAATTAGGTCAATACTTTGTATCTATACATGCATTTATTCAGAATATTACTATTCGTGGATAAAAATAAACATTGGAAAATTTATTCTCCCATTACAATATTATATCTACTTATTTTGACTGTTTTCGTGTTTATTTATTTATTTAATGATACCTAGGTGTAATGGGTTAAAAAATATAAAATTAATATGGTTTTTCCTTAATCTTGCAGCCTGCCAGGACATTAAAAATAAAATGTATGGATTTGTTATTCGAAACAATTCATCAAACTCTTGGACGAAATCATAATTTTCTTGGAAACAAAAAATTATGAATGTGCTGAAGTACAATTAAATGGAAATGCGGCTCCCGACTTTAAAAATACAAAATAGATCATGTCTGCTTTAGAGGGTTGCAATTTTTTAAATTTATCTCTAATTTATTTTTAAAAATGTATTTTTTATCAAAATTATATAAGAAACGCTTTCATTTCGTTGGCAAATCAAAATACTTAATAACGTGAATTCCTAACGATAAATTTTTTATCATAACTGATGCCAACTCACTGGTTACCTCACGTAGGTAATACGAGTAACTGAAGGGTAAATATGTGCCATAAATATACGTAATATATGTGTCTTGAGCAGTGGCGGCTCGTGGTCGAATACGAAGGGGGTTAACAAAGTTAATAACATGTAGGTTATATCAGCACATGAAGCGTAATTCACGATGTTGTAAATGCGCCGCAGGCGAAGGTATTTAATATTTTTAGGAGAAAAAAATACTTATGGCATTTAATAAAAAAAAAAACAATAAATAAAAACCTTACGTTTACTTATACAGGAAATCCATTCCTCTATGTTTTGAATTAGCAAACACACTCAACAGGATTACCGGCAAAAATCAGGCACGGAAAGCAAAATAATGCGTTTAATTTATTACACCCACACAACCACGAAGTTTTTTTATACTGTTCTACTTTAAACACACTTTTGAACTTTTTATTTTTTAAGGTACACTCTTGTGTCAGCTGTAGTTTTGGGCGAGGTGGACCCCTTTTCTTTATTTCGAAACGATTTTGAATATTATTTGAATTTTCTTTAATATATTTTACCGAACACGACTCCATCATTTACGTAATATTTTAATTAACACGTATTGTGCAATAAATTGTGCGTCATTTACAATTAGTGGACTTTGAACTCTGAAATCTGAACATGCTTCTGAACATAATTTTTTTACTATCGGTTCCTACCAACACTAGCTTCCAGAACCTTTAAAAATGACTCGTACTGGACATTTTCACCAGGTGGCAGGCTAACCGAAGTTGCAAAACCCTGGCAGAATGTCGGGTAGCCGTGCCGACGTAGCACGACATTATTCCGGCTGATTCCGGCTTCTCGTGCAGTGCACCTAAACGCTGTATGTTGAGTGTATTTTATCTTCCATTTCACGCGTCCGACTACCTCTCTCTCTAACACATGGACATCAAACGGAGTATCGCTCTCGTGATATGTTCAGAATCAAAACTTGAACCAAAAAAGTTAGGTGAAGTCGTTAGCGACACAACAAAAATTTAAATATTTTCTATGGGTTACGGGTTGGTGTTTTGTAACTATGAACTATGAAATGGTAAAAGAGATGTACCTATATTACACGATAATCATCATTAATATAATAAATATTAAAAGGATAAAATTATATGGTGTAACTAGTTCAATTTTTAAGGGGGTTCACTGAACAAATGCACCTACAGTAAAACCGCCACTGGTCTTGAGTATCAGTGTAAATGTTTTCAGTATCAAAGCAGAGATAATTTTAAAGGTATTTAAATCGCCTGGTACGGTTGAACAACATATCGGCCTTTAACTTAAGTAAATGATTAAATATTATAACCATTACAATTGATTAAACACTTGAAGATGGAACTCCTTTCCGAACAAACACGTTCGTTTGCAATGCGCATATCGTCGCTAATAAAAGAAGGTGAGGTTGATGATATAATGATTGGGTACTTCTAAACAACATTGCAAACTTATATAGGTCATTAATTTTATCTATTATGTACATGCACTTTAATATTTAAAGGTCCATGCACAACGACATCAAACACGTTAAAATATTGATTACGTAAGAGGGTGGGGTCCAAAGGAATCTCATTTAAAGGAAGGGAGGGTCACTCAAGTTTTCAAATCAATTTCCTCTCATGTAATAATAAGAGGAGGAGGGGGCTTCCACCAAGTCTCACTAAGGGAGAGGGAGGGGTCCACATTACAATAACAACACCCCCAAAGAGGGGTAATCATTAATATGTAAATATTAAAACTGTAAGATATATATTTACGAGTACGTCTACTTAAACAATTATCGTACAATATAGTAAGTATAATAAAGAACAATAGAAGTGTTTAGAATTTTTTTGAATGTTGTGGGAGTGCTCATTAACAACCAAAAACTAGACGAGGAACGAGTCGTTGTCCTGTTATTTCAGAGTGACTGCCTAATTTAATTATAATCAATAAGACTGTAGGTAGTATTCAATTACATATTTAATTTAATAACAAAAATGTTTCATTTTTCTTGCATTGTAACGAGATGGAGACGTATGGTCTTTCGAATTTATGATTTATTACTTTTAAATATGTACATAAATATCTTCATTCAATTTTCTGCTCATACGTCTTCTACGTATAAAATATTGAGGTTTAAATTAATTGTTTTATCTTGAACTCTTCACCATTCATCAATTGCTTGAGAAGACGAGAAAAAAACCGAACAGAATCATATGTGGGCACCTTACCATATGAAGGGAAGAAATAAACGAAAAGGAATTGGCGATAAGGCGGCAAAATGTGCAATTTTTATCCTGTCAACCTTATTGATGGCAATATTCTAATTATATTTTTAAATGAGGAAGAAAAAATGTAAAAGAGCTTGATGTTCTTAAAGTTAAATGAGTTATCAAATCAATCCATAAAATTATTTTTAAATGACACTAATTATAATTTAATTTAATTACCTTTCACCACCTCACTTATTTTGATTTTTGAATATGTAAATGGACAACAGTTTGGTTTAACCTTTTAACCAACATTACTGTAAAAAAAGGTATTCTAATAACTGTTTGTGTTATCATATTATTTCTTCAGTACTTAGGTAAGTAACGATACCTTTGTTAATGAAATGTGGCAATTATCTAAATGACGAAAGCGTTAACAGAAAAAATCTACAACTGAAGATTCGTACAGGACATCCCCCGTCCCTTTAAATTTGTTTTTCATTTTTCAGGAACTTCAGGTTACGCAATAACATATGTACGTACAGTCAGTCAACCTCATTTTGTTTGTCTGATCTACTTTTACGCAACGTCGGCCGTGTTAAGATTATTCCTATCTTTAAATACATAATACATCATATGTACATACTTATATACACCTATAAAAATTATTTATATTCCAAATTAGGAAGTCATGGCTAACTGACTTTTATGAAAACAGTGGTATTTAAATGGCTGATTGCGAAACAATTTCTTTAAAGGCTGTTAGAACTACATAACTAAGTTATAAATTCAAATAAATGGTAAAAAACTAATGTAATATGCTCATTTTCTCTTATATTAGAAAACCATTTAAATTAAACATTTCAAATTTAAATCAATTAAGTTCGAGTAGTTGACCTTAGAAACTCTTACTACATAACCAATATATTTCTCTGCTTTTTTAATTTGCAATGTATTTCTTTGTAAGCCATAAAGGGACAATATGAAATATGACCCGCAAGCACACTCCAGAAGATTATATTTAAAATTATCTATTGAGGCACTGGAGTTTGCGTTTTAATTAGAATTAAGTAAATACGAAAGTAATTATAATAAAACCCGGTTATACTGTTCTCCAGGGGACGTTATATAAGAGTTCGAAAAAACAGGATTACACACATTTGCTTGCTTATTAATTTTTTATAAAAGTACATTATAGCTTTTCATTATCGTGGACTCCTTTTGTGTCTTTTTCAAAAATGTAAATTTGCAGTTGTCGACTTGTTACTTGTTTTTAATCAAAGGTTTCAAAATTAAATTAAGTAAAGTAAAGGAAAAGGCGACATTTACATTATAAAAAGAAATTCTTAAATTAAAATAGGTACGTCGTGCAATAAATAGACACAGACTGCCAATGCTAAATTAAAAAAATATTTATGAATAAAAAGTACCTACGTTCGTTATATTTTAGCGTTCGGACCCGGATATTTTGTAGGTTTTTTATATCAGGAGTAGATACATAATAAAACTAGTAGTACGTTATAAACATTATTTCTCTGTTGAGTGCTCCACACGAACTGTCTGGATGTGTGTCTGTAATTTCCTGAAGAGCAGGCTAACTATGGACTTTTGATATGATTAGTATGTTATAATCGCAAGTCTATAATGAACGTTCTCATTATAAATGAATTTTACTGTATTTATTTCCTCCCTATTTATTTTCAAAATGATTGAACAATAGCCTTAAAGAAATTAATTTCCTCCAGAGAGTTTAATGAAAGTGGTCCTCTAACTACTTGAAGAACACACTAACTATGGACTCCTAATATAAAAGGTACGTTATAACCGCAATTCCATAATAAACGTGTTCATTATAAGTGAGTTTTACTATATTTAGATCCTCCTTATCCGTTCTAAATATGATATGACGATAACCTTAAAAAAATTGTGCTTCCTCCACAGAATATAAAGAATATACTCCTGTAATTTCCTGATTTAAGAACAAGATAACTATGGACTTCTGATATGATTGGTGTGTTATAATCGTAGATCTATAATAAACGTTCTCATTATAAATAAATTTTACTGTATTTATTTCCTTCCTTTAATATAATAGAAAGATAGCCTCAAACAAATGAATTTCCCCCAAAGAGTTTAATAAATGTGTTTCTGTAACTTCCTGAAGAACAAGCTGACTGTGGATTACTGATATAAAAGGTACGTTATAACCGTTAGTCCATAACATTATAAGTGAGTTTTACTATATTTAGATCCTCCTTATCCGTTCTAAATATGATATGACGATAACCTTAAAAAAATTGTGCTTCCTCCACAGAATATAAAGAATATACTCCTGTAATTTCCTGATTTAAGAACAAGATAACTATGGACTTCTGATATGATTGGTGTGTTATAATCGTAGGTCTATAATAAACGTTCTCATTATAAATAAATTTTACTGTATTTATTTCCTCCCTATAATATAATAGAAAGATAGCCTCAAACAAATGAATTTCCCCCAAAGAGTTTAATGAAAGTGGTCCTCTAACTTCTTGAAGAACACACTAACTATGGACTCCTAATATAAAAGGTACGTTATAACCGCAATTCCATAATAAACGTGTTCATTATAAGTGAGTTTTACTGTATTTAGATCCTCCTTATCCATTCTAAATATGATAGGACAATAACCTTAAAAAAATTGTGCTTCCACCACAGAATCTAAAGAATATATTCCTGTAACTTCCTGATTTAAGAACAAGCTAACTATGGACTTCTGATATGATTGGTTTGTTATAATCGTAGGTCTATAATAAACGTTCTCATTATAAATGAATTTTACTGTATTTATTTCCTCCCTATTTATTTTCAAAATGATTGAACAATAGCCTTAAAGAAATTAATTTCCTCCAGAGAGTTTAATGAAAGTGGTCCTTTAACTTCTTGAAGAACACACTAACTATGGACTCCTAATATAAAAGGTACGTTATAACCGCAATTACATAATAAACGTGTTCATTATAAGTGAGTTTTACTGTATTTATATCCTCCTTATCCATTCTAAATATGATAGGACAATAACCTTTAAAAAATTGTGCTTCCTTCACAGAATCTACAGAATATATTCCTGTAACTTCCTGATTGAAGAACAAGCTAACAATGGACTTCTGATATAAAAAGTACGTTATAACCGTAAGTTTTTAATAAACAAGTACGCTATAATTGAATATTACTGTAAATATCATATTCGTGTGTAAAAAATTGGCTGTCTTTTATTTACGAAACGTAATATTGAAAAAATTGGGCAGCATACTGCGAGGAGTATATATATATATATTTATAGTCATAATTTAAATTACTCTGACCATTCTGACGCCCCCATTATTAGTTCTAAAAGGATAATATTTATTATATGGAATTACATATATTGCCGACAAATTATTATTATCATGTGGACTCTACGACTCCACCATCCACGCTAATAATAATACAGATAGAGGTAATTGTTCAGCTATTATTATTATGCACTGTGGCAACCGTACTAACTGAGCGTGAAATCTGCATTTGCACTTGATAGTTAGTTATCTACCTGATGATGAGACTAAAAATGTTAAGGGGGTATTTGACACTACCACCACCTTGGCACCCGGTACAGGACAGGCAGGTACTACTTATCAGCACACTACTAATTTTAATTGTTCGTAACCAATTACCTACACTTGACTTTTGAAGTGGTTTAAGGTAGGTACAAAATGACCAACGCATATCTTTAATGAAAATTTTGTATGGGTTTGTCTTAAAAAAAAAAATTTAAAAAATTTGATGATTTTGACTAATAATCTAAATACATATACTAAACACCAAAAACCCCTTTAAATTTGGCAATCGTTTATTAATTGACTTTGCAGCTCCTTCACAACATATTACGTTTCTTCAAGAAAATACAAACTGGCGAAACAATTGTAAAGACAATGAATGAATGGATGTCAAAATTTAAAAAGTTTTACTTTGTGTTTGACATGAATTTCCACTATGGAAGAGTAGAATCAATTAATTATATGTATTACATAAGATTCATGGTACATGGTACGTAAAGTCCTTAAATCTAGCTTATTATAAAGCAAGTTTGCTTAGAAAATTTGTATTTAATTATTTTTTCATATACAAATCACCAACTTTAATGCTCATAGTGAATAGCTCCAATACAATTATTTATAATATCATAATTAGAACAAAAACATTCATCACGAAGATATAAAATAATGTAATTAAGGTCACTTTTTCTATTAATATAATCTCTAAACTAGAAAAAAAGAATAATTAGATGTTATTATGGGGGGCAATCACTATTATCAGGCTTGTGTTGACATTTATTAAATGGTCCATTACAAGATTTTATATGTATTTGTAACAACTGATTTTCATTATTATGTTTTTCTTTTAGAAAACATTTTACTTGTTATGATTAATTAAGTAAATTCGTCAAAATGGCACATTAACAACTAAAATCAATTTACGAATCCATTTTTCTTATGTCATGTTAAAAAAAATATTTATATTATACAGTAAAATCGAGTTTTTATCTAAATTTCGTTAACAGTTCGACTCTTGGGATTCATAACAACCAACTTTCCAGTAGATACTTAATAAATCCTATAAATTTTTGAGGACATTTGTTAATTACGTAAACTTAAAGAAGAGGAAGGAACCCAACAGAATCTCATCAAATTTCACTTAAAGGGAGGGAGAGTAGTTGAAAATGTCACATCAGCTTTATAATTCAAATAATTGTTATAATTCCCTGAGGGGGAGGTGAAAGGATTGAGGAAATCTTACAACATTTAAAAAAATCTGACTAAGGAGGAACAAAATCAATATAATTGTTTATTCCCAAGATTTGGTATAGGATAAAATGGTACCCAGTGACATATTGAAATTATATTTGGTGGGGATCCATTGCAGTAACTTTGTTAACCCAAAGGGTGATTGCATGCTTTCTCTCCAGTATCTATTAATTTAATGTTACAGATAAATGGACGGATGGATGGATAGATATAGATAACATTATTTTTTAAGTACACCACTTTCTACTTTTTTAAAAGATTTAATTTTTGTACAAAAGACAATGTTTGCTTAATACCTACTGCTATTAAAAAGAGACGTTAAAATCGTACATTATTAAAAGGGATTCCCCCAGAAAATTGGATTAACCGAAGTTGGCGCCAAATATTATTTTCTAATTGTCGAGTATACGAGCAACAAAAGTTCGAGAGTTCGAGTTATCAACTAAAAATTACACATACATATTTCTCTTATTTGATGCTATTACCAATCACTTCGGTTTGAGTTATCAAAGATTTTCGATGACCCCCTTCCCTACAAATGAGATTCGGTAAAATTTTGCTAGACCCTTCCCCCCACTTTTATCTCACATAATAATATTAGTGTATGTCCCCTTAGATAGAATAAAAAGTAAATTCTTCGAAACTAACAATAATAGTTCCTCGTGGTCGCAGAAGATTGATTTTTTATAATAAGGTATTATCTGTCGATCTGGGTATCTAGTAATTGGAAAAATACCAGTCGACAGACAATTAATTGAAAAAAGGACTCCGACGTGTGAGAGCGCCACCCAATCGCAACCTTGAATATGTCGAACTTTTTTTCTCGACGTGGATACACCCTAATCGCGCCACACTCCGTTCCGTTAGAGGGGTCCTGACACCAATAAAAAATTTATCTAACCATTCAGTTCCAGAATATGCTTCGTAACGTTGTTTTTCTCGAAACATATCCCGCTATCACATACCCCATCTTCTATTAGGGTTAACACGTTCAAAATCCAGTCATATACGAAAAGGGATGGTAGATTATTGTCTGCTATAAATAGTTCCTCTAGTTCAAAAAATATTAAAAAAAAAACTCACTACTTGGTAAATTTTCATAAATTATTTATTACCAAATTGGCAATTGTTTCGACCATTATTCGAATGAAGTATATTCAACTTATTTGATTATTTAACCACTGTACTAGGACTAATAATAAATTTAGAGAGCAATAACTTGGTGCTTTGTTTGTATACAGAATACAGATATATCTTATTACAATTCAATTAATAAAAGTATTATGTACGAAGTGTTTTCGGGTGTCTGCAAAAGCAGACTGTGCCGTAACGAAATTCAACTTCCACGAAGCCGCCAGTAATGTTTCCGTCAAAAAGTCAGGGTCAAATTCTTTCACGAATACAATGATTCCTCAACATACAGACATTGTAGTCAGTCAGCAGTTGATAAAGTAACCAAGCCATTGTTAACCCTTACTTCATAACAAGTAAATCAACAAGAACGAAATAATACACTGTTTAACATGCATCTGATTCGGGAACGAAAAAAAATTTATGGTTACCACATTGACATTGCATAGAATATTAAATTGAAAATTCTTAACAGAAAAATTACCCCCCAGTTTTTAAACTGTCTGTTTATGTGATGTGAGTAATTACCTGTGGTGGCGTTTTCAAAATCTGCGAAATCGGATCAGTTTTCAACGGTTGGCGCCACAAATTGCCGTCGTTCCTTTCGTTTCTAAGGTGTATTAATTTTTCGGCGCAGAAAGGTATCCGCCATGGTCTTTTGGTTGAATTAACAATGAGCCAGTTCCAGGAACGGACCGAGGCCCAAAACAAAGAGCCGGCGCATGGTAAAGTAACCGAGAAACTACCACTATAATATCCCGATCTAATTTAAAAAGGATCGAACGTTCACGAAACAACCACGTAGATATACATATAACAACGATCGAACAAAATGGGACCCAATGAACTCAGAACGAGAAGCGAAATCCAACCAACAAACAAACAAATAAATTATTATTTGCTTTCATGAGGTGTGGAAATCTCAGAGATTGAGTTGCATTTTTATCAAACTGAATTAGTACCTAGTAGCTGTTGAAGGTCTTGAGGAAATCCTAGATGGAAACAAGACCCAATTTGATAAAAATATTATTTTTAACCAGTAACAAAGCTCACTTTAGGTTAGGTTGGGTTGTAGCTTTAGCTGCAGTTTAAGTTAATGTACGACAGCTTCTGCTAAAAGCACCATGTAGAAATAAGTTACTCATGAGTATAAAAAATACCGGCCAAGTGCGAGTCGAACTCGCGCACCGAGGGTTCCGTACAAACCTGTATATATGTGATGTAACTAAAAATTTAAGGTTTTCGGAATTTTTCCTTTATATGTGCTATAAAACATTGCTTCATGCCAAATTTCAAGATTCTAAATCGACTGGAAGTACCCCTTAGGTTTTGATTCCCTTGCGAGTAGTTGCGAGTTTGAAAATATGCGGCTTAAATTGCTGTTTCTTTTGATTGCGTTGACATAGAAGTTTGATTTTGTTACAGCTTAAAGGTATTATAGACCTGAGTATTTGATATGAATTTCAATTTAATACTTCTACACGTTCATGAGGAAAGGAGTAGTAACTTTAAAATTATTAAAAATATTTTTATTATATGATGTAACTAAAAATTTACGGTTTTCGCAATTTTTCCTTTATCTGTGCTATAAGACGTTGCTTTGTACCAAATTTCAAGATTCTGAGTTCACGGGAAGTACCCTGTAGGTTTTGATTCGAAAATTTGCGGAAATTTTCGGCATAAACGGCTGTATCTTTTGATTGCGTTTGCTTAGAAGTTTGATTTTTTCACAGCTCCAAGAGACAATAGATCTGAGTATTTGGTATAAATTTTAGCATGATACCTCCACGCGTTCCTGAGAAAAATGGTCTTGACAGACGGACGGACGGACGGACAACGAAGTGATCTTATAAGGGTTCCGCTTTTTCCCTTTTAAGATGCGGAACCCTAAAAATGGTGATAAATTGAATCCAAACCACCAAAATTTGACTTTAGGTTTCAATTTTGGCTTTATTATCTATCACGTCTGGTTCCTGCCTTCTTACACGACTCCTTTCTGATTAGGATAACCTTACATTTGTTTTGATACCACCAAAACATTTTCCACTAATTTTGTTTATGATATTCTTGGAGATTCAGTATCAGTTCCAATTTTATCAGACTGAGAAGGCTCCACTCAAAAGCTTTATGGAGTATACTACTCAGAAGTAACATACTGTTGGATAAAAATTTTATTTTCCTATGACAATGATCAGGTTAGGTTAGGTTAGGTTACATTTTCTGCTAGCAACACCGTAACAGAAACGAGTTACTCTATTTTACAAAAGATGGTGCAGGTTGCAGCTCAGTCCAAATTGATATGCCTATCAGACTTTTCCCCTAAAAAGAATAATTGGACTTTAAAGTTCATTTTTTTGCTGTATTAAATACCACATCTGGTTTCTGATTTCTAATACGATTCCATTCTAATTTTGGGTATGCCTACATTTGTTACAGCCACAAATATTTTGGTTTTCACTAATCATTATTGTGCCCATTAGATTTTTAGAGATTCAGTTTCAATTTTATCAAATTGAGAAAGCTGCACTCAATAATTCTATAGCATTTTCTGACAACAGCAGCATACAAAATATGAGCTTTTTCATTTTACATGAGATGATGCAGCTTCCAACACAGTCCACATTGATAAACCACAATTTTCTACTAAAAAGATGACCCTAGCTCCATACCGCCAAAATTGGACTTTAGCTTTCAATTTTGGCTTTATTAACTATCACGTCTGGTTTTTGCCTTCTTACACGACTCCTTTCTGATTAGGACAACCTTACATTTGTTTTGTTACCATTACATACATTTGGTTCAAGAGATTCTTGGAGATTCAGTTCCAATTTTATCAGACTGAGAAGCCTCCACTCAAAACTTTATGGAGTATATAACACAGAAGCAACATACTGTTGGATAAAAATTATCTTTTCCTATGACAATTGTCAGGTTAGGTTAGATTTTTTGCTAACAGCACCGTAATAGAAACGAGTTACTCTTTTTTACAAAAGATGGTGCAAGTTGCAGCTCAGTCCAAATTGATGTACCTATCAGACTTTTCCCCTAAAAAGAAGAATTGGACTTTAAAGTTCATTTTTTTGCTGTATTAAATACCACATCTGGTTTCTGATTTCTAAAACGATTCCATTCTAATTTTGGTTATGCCTACATTTGTTACAACCACAAAGATTTTGGTTTTCACTAATCATTATTGTGCCCATTAGATTTTTAGAGATTCAGTTTCAATTTTGTCAAATTGAGAAAGCTGCACTCAACAATTCTATGACATTTTCTGACAACAGCAGCATACAAAATATGAGCTTCTCCATTTTACAAGAGATGGTGCAGCTTCCAACACAGTCAACATTGATAAACCACAATTTTCTACTAAAAAGATGACTCTAACTTCATACTGCCAAAATTGCATTTTACCTTTCAATTTTGGCTTTATTAACTATCACGTCTGGTTTCTGCCTTCTTACACGACTCCTTTCTGATAAGGACAACCTTACATTTGTTTTGTTAATACCATTACATACATTTTGTTCAAGAGATTCTTGGAGATTCAGTTCCAATTTTATCAGACTAAGGAGGCTCCACTCAAAAGCTTTACGGAATATATTACACAGAAGCAACATATTGTTGGATAAAAATTATCTTTTCCTATGACAATTGTCAGGTTAGGTTAGATTTTCTGCTAACAACACCGTAACAGAAACGAGTTATTCTATTTTACAAAAGATGGTGCAGCTTGCAGCTCAGTCCAAAGTGATGTACCACACTTTTCCCCTAAAGAGTAGACCCTAGCTCCATACTGCCTAAATTGGACTTTAAAGTTTATTTTTTACTGTATTAAATACCACTTCTGGTTTCTGATTTCTTATATGATTCCATTCTGATTTTGGGGATGCCTACATTTCTTACAATCACAAAGATTTTGGTTTCCCCTAATCATTATTGTGTCCATTAGATTTTTAGAGATTCAGTTTCAATTTTGTCAAATTGAGAAAGCTGCACTCAACAATTCTATGACATTTTCTGACAACAGCAGCATACAAAATATGAGCTTTTCCATTTTACAAGAGATGATGGAGCTTCCAACACAGTCCACATTGATAAACCACAATTTTCTACTAAAAAGATTACCCTAGCTCCATACCGCCAAAATTGGACTTTAGCTTTCAATTTAACTACATTATCTACCACATTTGGTTTCTGGTTTCTTACAGGATTCCTTTCTAATTTTAGCAACCTTACATTTGCTACAACTGCAAAGATTTTTACCAATTATTTTGCCCATGAAATTCTCAGAGCTGCACTTTTGGTGGTGGTTTGAACAATCTTACATTTGAGCTACCACAGAGATTGAAATTCCCAATAGTTACTTAAATTTATAAAAAAATTCTTGACATTGCTCGCCGATAAAATTGACTCGTAGCTTCATATCGTCTCATTCGAAAAAAACGTTCTTACACGTATTCATTTCCATCAATACGTCATTTTCATATCTACTGAGTTGGTAATATTTCTTTGTAATTATCATGACGTTTCCCCTTTCCATTTGTTTGTCCTGTTAGCTTTACTCGTATATAATGGAAGAATATTTCAAAATCGACTTTCTATAGGTAAACTAATATATAAAGTGGAGGAAAAGGCAAGAAATTGATTAGTTTGCGAGAGGCCAATCCATTATCCCGGAGTTCCATTATCCAGCGCGTTATAAGTTCTGTGGGCCGACCGGGTTGGACCTACAAAGGTGTTGCAAATTCATCTCCTTGTCCATGGTCGTTCTTTTCACTTGCTCCTGGTCGCCTTCTTGTTCAGACCATATATTAGAAGGGCGATAGCATCGCAAGAATGCAGCAGTGTCGGCTCCGTCGGACGGTTAGCTCTCTCTACAGGCCCACAACACGACCAACACCGATCAAAAAGCGGCCCAACTTCAACTACCACGGTCTGTCTCTCTTTTCATCCTCTCTTCTTTCTTTTAGTGCAAAAACAATACGCGATTCCACCCAGGAGTTAACGTACAATCAACTTTATCAGCAGAGATAACAACTCCCCTAATAATTGGACAAGAACCATTATGTAAATGGAGTACCCACAGGAACAATTTCGTAACTACAAAAAAAAAAACGTCCACATATTCGGGGCTGCAAACCTTAGTATTATGAAGCCACCCCTATTGGTAAATGATATTTCTATAAGTACTGACAGGGACTTAAGTAGCTGTTCCACAGGTAAAATTAACAATAGAACTTTTTGACTGTCCCTGATATTACCTCAAAGATATTAAGTCTTAATAAGGGAAGAAATTTTCTCTTCTCATCTTGGTGACATCAGAGTGTCCTTCCTCAAGATTTGTTTCCTATCAAAACTATTCCTCCTTTTGTAACAAGAATTGGTGATGATGATGGTTTGTACACTCCTGACTTTATCCCAGCCAATGAAGCGGTCTCATGTTCGAAAGAGGGAACTTTGCAAGTGGGTACTTCTAATCGCGAACGCCACGAACCAAAGAATCTGCTCCAGGACATACTTGGCCTAAAAGCAACTGACCCTTGATACAATATGCAACCGCTATTTATATCATATAAATAAATAAATAATGAATGGTACTCGTTATAGAGGAATTGGTCATTGGAACTTATGAAGTAATAATGGACAAGTTCGATCTGATGCTGAAACAAGGAATTAATTTGGAAGGAATTTGTCCTGGCTCTTATTAATGGATCAAGTGGGGGTCAACTGAGGACTCTGCACTAATACGGAGAACTTTAGGTAATCTGAGGAAATAGGTAATTATCCAAAACTCTGCAAACAAAAATATAAAGTAAAGTACCTACATATTACAAAATCCATTAGATTTTTTTAAATATAAAATATTGGTATATATCGAGAATTTAATTTCTCTTTTGCTAACAGGCAACACACAACCCTAATAGTGCCCCTCTTTTACAAATAAACGTTTTAAAACTGTATCTCCTTTTAAAAGCCATTTGCAATAAAAACGTCGAATGTTTTGGTGGCTGGGTATTAGGTACCTTGCCTATTTCTTGATTCATTAATTTCAATTGTATGTATCTAAAGCAAAAACGAGTCAGACAGACTTTGGATCTTTTTACACAAAAATATGTGTAAATAATTGCGGAACATTAGAACATTTTCTCTCCCACAGCCTTGAAATTAAACCGTCAGTTTGTTTCTAGTACGATGACTCCATAGATTAATGTAACATATATTATTAAGGACACCTTTTAATCGCAAATTAAACTTTTTAATAATAGCCACTAGAAATAGACACTGTTTTCCAAGCTAACGGGGCAGGGATGAATCAGAATCCTTCAAAATAATGCTTTGGGGACGTTCATTAATTACGTCAAGTTTTCTCATTTAATTTGGATCCCTCTTTCCCCTTTGCTAAGATTTTTTAAGATGTATGAGTCCCTCATCCCTTTCCCTATTGTTGTTAAACGTTTCCCCTCATTTTAATGCTTTTTCACAACATTCGTACAAATCCTGCTGAGTATTTGGCCTTCCGCTGGTTTCAGATAAACAAAATAATAGTCACAAAAGAAAGTTTTGTTCCCCATTACGCTTCTTATCAGATTAGCATCAATTAGAAAAGATTTACAGCTAGACACGTAGACATTAGCGCGTTTACAACAATAACTTGTAAAAGTTTATCATGCCCCATTGTTGGATCGCTGTTGTAAGTAAGTACATATATAAAACCTTCATATGCCAAGAACCCATGAAGGTACGATTCTCAGCAGGAAAAGCAATAAATCTTGTGGAGTGCGCATTAATTTTTATCATCAAAGGGAATTAACGAGGCTTGCAGTGGGTTCTCATTAAAGCTCCAATTAGCAAAATTCAAGAAGGGGGATTGCCTCATTCTCACGTAAATCAGAAAGCTCTACATGGGCGTCACAAAAAAAAAACAACTATTAAAATGGGGAGAGAAGTCTAGCAAAAGCTCTTCAGGTTTTATTTTAATGGAGGGAGAGTAATTAAAAATCTCAGTAATTTAAATTTGTGGGGGGGCGGGGGTAATCAGGAACGTCCCTTAAATACTTTTTATTTTCATGTATTTTTTCAATATTATTTAGCAGATACGTGTATCAAATTTGAAAAATTATTAATCAATTTTTAATTAGAAACCCCTAGCAATCCTGTGTATATGTAGTATTAAAAATTGAATGGTAGTTTAAACAGTTTGCCTTAATTTTTTAATGTATTATTCTTTTTGTGCTAGAGTTACGCCACTGTATTTTGAGGTACAATTATCGTCTATAGTGCAACTAAAGTTGTTGTTGTTTTGTCTTAGTTCACAGGAGTGCGTGTGGCACTCCGTTATTATTGTAGATTACCCGACAGACACACGGAAACTCTTTTTTGCCATGGCTAGACGAATAATAACATAGATGATGATGATGGTGTGGTATCGAAAGTCATAGTCTCGTAGCAGGTGTTGACAGATATGGGGTAAAAGGGAACCGTTACAGTCTTTACGCGGACATTTAAAGCCATTTAAAATTTAAAAGGACTGAACACACACACATACATACAGATATATACACGTACGTGCCATCAACATAAACAGTTTCTTGGATGATAACGCGCCCTATCTTATCAAGAATTAAAAAAAAACTGGTTCACGGAAAACGGAATTTATGTAATGATAAGACCATACAGCGGTTTGATTTTATTTTTTAATGTGTACTTACATTAAGTAGAAAATAAACGAGGAGAACATGCGTATTAGGTACATACATACATACATGGTTAAATTGCAGGAACTGCCGTGCCTGTTAGGTCGGATTATCTGCAAAAAATTATCTCAGTTCATGGAACGCTAAACAAGAAAATTGCAAGCGTACTTACTTTTTTACTAAAGCTGCGTCAAATGCCTTCGTATTGCATAAATTTAGTCATAAATGTACGTAGACATTCGCACTGTAACGTGTATATTACCAGAAATTTCCCACCAGGCTGGATAAACCAATATTTACGGCGTGAAATTGCAAAACTGAATCAACAAATCTAATAATATTTCATTTTTTATTATTATGTAGGTCTACAACTACCTTACAAGTAAAAATATGGTGGTAGGGGTCCAGTAAAATCCCATCAAACTTATTTGAGGGAATGGAGGGTTGTTGAAAATGCCTTTTCTGTTTTACTTAAAAACCAATTTTGCATTAGAAACAGAAACAGGGGCTCATCACATCATGCCATCGAACGTAATAAATAAGAGGAAGGAGGGGTAACAAAAAATTAAAAGAAGAACTCCTCAGGTAATTTATGGATGTTCCTGTATAATCAGAACAGGCAAAGACTGAAGGTTTTAAGGCTTTTGATGAATTTAAAGCATTTCAAAGAAAAAAGAGTTGTTGAAAATGTTATATCAGTTTTTAATTAAATGATTGTTGCAATTTCCTTACCTGTTTTACTTAAAAACCATTATAGGGTAAATTTTACATTAGGAAGAGAAGCAGAGGCTCATCGCATCTTATTACCAAACCTAATAAATATGTAAGAGGAAGGAGGAGTTACAAAAAATTAAAAAAAAAGAATTGACGTCCCTCTATAACTAGAACACACGGAGAAAACAATCATGAAAATATTGCAAAAATTTAAGGTTTTCAGGCTTTTCATAAATTTAAAGCATTTAAAGTTGAAAATAACAGAAAATAATGATTTTTACTTAAAACTCATTATGGAGTAAGTATTAGGTAGGTACGTGAAGAATTTTAACTGGCTCCAAAATTTAATCCTGCAATGTCCACCCCCGGTCTAGAGGCTGAAGATCGTTGCGAAGCCATGCTTGTACTTGGTAGTATACACGATATAAATATTGCACTAGATGTCGACGGAAAAGAAGATAATTCTAAAGGTTTTCTAAAATTTTAACGTACTTAAATAAATTATCGAAATTTTTCAGGTCAACGTTTAACTGTATTTTAACTTTTTAAATCGAAGTTTCTCGAAAACCGTTGGTCGTACAAAAAACGTAATCATGTTTTTTTGTATGCAATTTCCTACGCTACAAATTTGATAACTACTATTTTTTCGATAAAAGTAACCGTTAACGAGATATTCGCTGTTTATAGTGACCTTTGACCCCGAGTAATTTTTAGAAACACATGTATCGCTGGGGACTTTTAGGATATTGTTTGGAACCACGAGAGGAAGTTTCATGCAAAAATCCAGCTTTACCCTAATTTTTCTGATGTGTAATGTCTCTATTCCCCGTGTTATTATCTGTTCTATCCAAACAGTTTAAAATTTCTAGATTCTTCCTGCTGTCCCACCAGAAGCCTGAGTCATGACATAATTAATTTGATAAAAACCACATCCATTTTTTATCCAATATCAACTTGCTTAAATTCTACATGAGATTAAAAAAAACTGTAACTACTTATCAAAATTGATTAGACCAATTAAAGTAAAATGTATAAGTACTGATATAATTTAAAAAAAATGAAATCATTTAGAATGAGTAACATAACTGCATACAAAATTACGATAAAATTACATAAAAGAGAGCAATCCTTTCCTTTCTGTTAATTATAATAATCTAACGGCACATTTAAATTGAGGGAAAGATATATAACATTTGAGTCATTAAAGTATAACGTAATTTTATATAGTATTAATTAATATAGTTCTAATTGTAGCTAATTCAAATATAAATATTTGATTCAAAACTGAGGAAAGAATTTGGTAAATACGTATTTTTTTTGTGGTAAATAAGAATGTTCTTACGTATATTTAAAATTAAAAATACTTATTTTAACGCCAAAAATTCTCTTTATTTGTAAAGCTCTTCAGCTACGAAACCGAAAATATTTTTCCTTTTTGGATTTGCTCATCAAAAAAGCTCGAAGCTCAAAGAAAAAGAACCTCACGTACTTCAAAGAGGCTTTAAGAATTTGGTACATAAAGCGCTCGAAATACATTGCTACCAACCTCTGAGAGGGCTGAAAGCACGTTTTCAAGCACAAAGCACTAGGTAATAAAGCACTTTGAAGAGGCTTTAAGAATATGAAACGTAAAGAGAGTCATTAAAGTATAATGTAGGTAAGTAGAATTCATTTGAGGCTATAATATAACTAATTCAAATTGTAATTAATTCAATATCTAAATATATGATTCAAAAATTTAAACGACAAAGACATTATTTAAGGAAGGAATCTGGCAAAGATTTTTTTATATTTATTTATTTACTAGCAGCAGTAATAATATATTACACGTTTGATGGAACATTCTAGAATATTCGCGAATTTAAAACTGTCCAGAATATCGCATAAGGATTCAATACATTTGCTAAATTTTTTTAATATTCTGAAACATTCTTGAATGATCTTCAAGATTCTGGAACATTCTTGAACATTGCCAAATCATTAAATTAATCTCTTGATTGTTACGATGATAACACTGATGAAAACTCACTGAATTTCGGTTTATATACCATCAGACATCGAAATTTCTAGCATTGGAACACTCTAGAACATTCAAATAGTCTGTTCTTTTTCATTTGTCGAAATTTCAATTTTTTTGGTCACTGTTCGCTCTTGTATCCAATTGATCTTCACTCGACTGCAAACACAATTTAACTGACAAAAAGTCACTGAATGTTGATTTATATATCATCGAACATCGAAATTCCTAGTACCAGAACACTCTAGAATATTTAGATCTACCTACATCACTTTGAAACGTAGATGTACACTTTTTGAAACTTTCTAGATCATTCAAGAAATTTTTAGAACATTCTAAGTCGATAATAACAGTTTGCGCTCATTTTAGAATTTTTTAGATCATTTCAGAAATTTTGAGATCTTTCCGGAAGTCCTTATGACTTAAAAAACGACAGAAATATTTTGTTTCACCTTTCTGTCACCTACAACCACCCACTTCCACCCACCGCAACCAAACTCCCTTACTCTCACCTGGAGACCAAGGGGTATTTACCACCCCAACAGAAAGTTGATTGGAGTAGGTAGAGATAGAGAAAACCCTGTCTTTACGTACTTACATTAGCATTATATATATATATATTTAGATTTAGATTTATTGTGGTAAATAAAAATGTTCTTACGTATATTTAAAATAAAAAAGTCCTCTTATTTGTAAAGATGTTCAGTAACGAAACCAAAAAACATTTTTTTTTTAAATCAATGATGAGGTACCTACCTCATTAAATCTAAAGACTTTTTTATTTATTTCTATTCTATACCCTAAAAATAAATCTAATAAATTTAGTATAAAATTGTCAACGTCTCGTTTTATCTTCGTCATTAGTAAAAATTGTTTTGCTAATTTATGTGTCGTATTGATTTTTATGAGAAAGTAAAATCGTAATTATTAGCGCTCAGTATAATTATCATTAGTTTACGAGTTCATTGACGTCTATGTAAAAACTATTTTTATGGTAATAGTCAAAATGCTTATGCAGCTACTTGCTCTTCACTTATAATTCACGTATTGTATTTGACCGAATTTCGCAGTACAATCCGACATTAACAATTAAAAGTTTACGGTCCCGATCACATCACATTTAATTTATATACTGATTAAAGTTGCAATCTTAAAAAAAATAATAGATTTTGATTTGTATAATAATGATTTTGTTAATAAAAAGGTCTCAGACTCTGTACCATTCACATCGGTATTTCTTTTTAGTTTTCCACGAAAAACACGATGATAACTAAAAATAGAACTTTAGAAAGTTCCACAAAGGCTACCAAGTATTCTACCATTGTCATTACTTCTTAAATTTACAACTACCCCTTGGGTGTCATAAAAACAGGAAATATTTAGAACATATGGTTTATATTTCTTACTATTGTTAGTTAAGTGTCGGAAATGGAATAAAGACCGGAACTGGCTTTAGTATAACTTCTCAGAAGGATGTAACGAAAACAAAACCTTCCCAAGACCGGAAGACATTTTTGCCCAAGGATGGTCGTTTGTTTATTAAAATGCAAGTTTCAATATGTGCACTAACTTATTTACTATACGTACATAATTGTTTACCCCTTCATTATATAATGTCAACAAAAAATTAACGTTTTTCCAACTAAAATAAAAAAGTATTTTATTTATTACTCATTCATTCATTGAGTTTTTTTTACATGTAGGAAGATTATTTTGGAAATATTTATCAGAGATCAAATTTTTATTTAGGGTCATAGCAGTATCAAAGTCCTTTAAACTACCTTCCAAAAAGTCTTGATACGTCGTATCTGTAAATGCAAATATTTGCACAAAAGTTCGTATCAATGTAAGTACAAAAATAAGTCCCACCTATAAGTAATATTTATATTTATTTAATATGTAATATGTAGATGTTTAAAATTTTGTCTTGGTCTTAAAAATCTTTTGGAGATTTAATACAATCTAACCTAAATTTTCATTCAAATAGAACAATTCTTATTTAAAGTGCTTTGGTCTTCGAAACCCCAGTTACATTTTAAAATCTATAGTACTCGAAGTTTAGAGCCCCAAACACTTGTGAAGAGAATTTGTGAGTATACCATGAGACTAGTAGAGCTTCAATTAAATCAAAGGTGCTTTAATAATTTCGCAAGGCTTGAAGCACTCGGGAAAAGGGCTTCAAACACATTCAATGGACTTCAGTTTAACCTAAAGAAATATTATGTGGCTTTTTAAGAGTTTAAAGCACATTTATATAGTAATTCATTGACCTAGCCCTAGTTCGAAAGTATTTCAAACCCCTAAGCACTTTAAGTATAATAAGAGGGCTTGAATTAAACCAAATGAGCTTCAAAAACTTGCAATATTTATGAAAAAAGCCTCGAATACATAAAAAGATTAGAATTCAACCACAAGGAGTTCGAAAAAATATAACAATAGTTTGGTTTTATGTTTATGTTTAAAGAGGGCGGGCATAAAGTGTTTTGAAGGGGGTTCAAGCAATTTATGGTGCTTTTTAAATGTTTTAAAAGAGATTGAAGCCCTTTGTTAATGTATAAATTATCTACAAATCATATTTACAAAGTAATTCATTGACCTAGGCCCTAGTCTGAAAGTAATATTTATAAAGGCCTTAGTTCCAAGTATTTCAAAACTCTTAGCACTTCGAGGTCACTAACAGGGCTTCAATTAATCCAAATTAGCTTCAACAACTTCAAAATAATTGAAGGTATTGTGAAAAAACTCTCGAGAACATCATACGAATGTGAATTCAACCAAAATGCCTTCAAAAAAATATTACAAATTGTATTTAAATTTAAAAACTGTGGGCTTCAAGTATTTTGAAAGGGCTTCAAGCAATTTATGGTGCTTTTTAAAAGTTGTTGAAGCCCTTTGTTGATGTATAAATTATCTACAAATCATATTTATAGAGTAATTCATTGACCTATGCCCTAGTCTCAAAGTAATATTTATAAAGGCTTTATTTCCAAGTATTTCAAAACTCTTAGCACTTCGAGGACACTAACAGGGCTTCAATTAAACCAAATGAGCTTCAAAAACTTCAAAAAAATTGAAGCTATTGTGGAAAAACTCTCGAGCACATCATACGAATGTGAATTCAACCAAAATTCCTTCAAACAAATATTACAAATTGTGTTTAAATTTAAAAACCGTGGGCTTCAAGTATTTTGAAGGGGCTTCAAGCAATTTGTGGTGCTTTTTAAATGTTTTAAAAGAGATTGAAGCCCTTTGTTGATGTTTAATTATCTACAAATCATATTTACAAAGTAATTCATTGACCTAGGCCCTAGTCTCAAAGTAATAGTTATAAAGGCCTTAGTTCCAACTATTTCAAAACTCTTAGCACTTTGAGGACACCTACAGGGCTTTAATTCAACCAAATTAGCTTCAAAAACTTTAAAATAATTGAAGCTATTGTGGAAAAAATCTCGAGCGCATCATACGAATGTGAATTCAACCAAAATGCCTTCAAACAAATATTACAAATTGTATTTAAATTTAAAAACCGTGGGCTTTAAGTATTTTGAAGGGGCTTCAAGCAATTTGTGGTGCTTTTTAAATGTTTTAAAAGAGATTGAAGCCCTTTGTTGATGTATAAATTATCTACAAATCATATTTATAGAGTAATTCATTGACCTAGTTTAAAGTGCTTCTAAGCCCTAAACTAAAAGCCCACAAAACATTATGACATTGAGATGAAAGCATTGCCTCATTAACTTAAAGTAAATTGCTTACTTGCGTTGCTCTTTGTATTCTGAAAATCAGTTTATTTGCAGATGCATACCGATTCGATTTATATACTCCATCACATCCAGATATGTAGATAAATACTAATAATCCACGCAGATGTATTATTATAACATGGTTATGTGCTTTCAAGTTAAATATGAATGAAATTCCTTTAGAACGGTTGGACATGTAGGTATCTACGTATTTACCTACGTGTTGACAGTACGTACACTTAAGGAGTATATAAATACACAGTTATATACCATACATCTTATATAGATTCATAGATATGTAAGAAATTCTTAAAGCATGACCTTCGAATAAATAAAAAGCTACGACATTGACCTTCCATTGACGACTTTTCTTAAAAACAGTTTTATATATTTGTTCTGCAAAATAAATTTATTCGGCTCTTTAGTAACCATCGCATCGTGTAAGGCGTTGCTGGGTTCGTTTAAAAAACATAAAAATGCGGTTCACGATTATGAAATTTGAATTTCGGTGGAAATCTAAGCGGAAATGACCAAAACTGCTTCAAACCAACACCAACACTTCATCTCCACTTGGGGAGTTTTCCACCATTATACTATAAGAAAATCTACATTAAAAGAGTCCTCAAATAGGGGCGTTGTGAGCAATACTTTTTAATAGTTTAATTAATAACTCTAAAGACAGTTACATGGCGCTATATTTTATTATTTTTTAATTTTTTAAAAGCCTGCCACCTGAGGAGCCACACAACATACGTAGCGGGAAAAATTGTTTCTCGGACCACATGTTAAAGTAGTAAAAAGAAGGTAAGCAAATACTTTTCCGAAGTTTACAATTTAATGGTGCTTACCCTGGGGTGAACTTGTGAGAATTTGAGTGAAGTTATCTCTTGAGGGTAAACAAACTGGCGTGTTTAATTACACAACTTTTTGTAGATAAACTTTAGAAACGCTTCCAATTGCATGTATGCATCATGAGAACCAGTCGTTTGTAAGAAAATCTGTTAATGATTCCAAAGCCGACAAACACAACTCGTGTAATATACATAACATATAATTTATATGATTCACTATTTCGCTTTACCCGGTCCCACGGACACAAAAATTACTAATTTATCTTCTTGTCAACATTAAATAAACCTCATAATTAATTGAGAGAGCAAAATAAAAAATATATTTTCAAAATTTTTGACCCTCTCCCTCTATTTATTATAGGTACTATTATCACATCTCTTGTGAACTATACAGCAAAGGCGACAGTGGCGCCACCATAGCAGTATAGTGCTAAGACATGTGAACTAAATACTTAAATCTAAAGCTCTCTGCCCTTTAGTCCTAGAAAAATACCAAAACATATCCACTGTGAAGGAAAAATAAAAATTAAACTGTATTTTTAATAATTAATTGTGTTTTTTATTATACAATTATTTTCGTCCCAAAATTTAACAATAGATAATTACTTTATAATTCAGTGTTAGATAGCTGTAACGGTGGATTAGATTGGCGAGACTTGAACTTAAATTTATTTCTGAACTTCTCAGAACTCAATTCGAAATAGAGGCAAAAAATTATAGCAGCACTCGTCAATATTGACCCCACAATTAGCAATGACCATTTGCCTATTTTTATTAAATATAAATGATGCACATGCTGATCTATAGAATCTTTGAAATCGTCGAGAAGATGGTACGACTAAAAAAATTAAAATTAATAAATAAGTACAGGAGGACACCTTTTGATTTGATATTTTTTTGAGGTAGATAAAGTAAGTAATATAATAATTAATTCCCACCGTTTCTATCCATCCTAAAGGAATTACAGAATCAGCAACGTTCTCTAAATAAAAAAATTCTTTTATTTGTTTCACCCTCTGGTTGTACTGAACTCTAACAGTTGCATTCATAGTTACCCCAGAAACCTAAAATTATAACACAATAACTGATAATATCTTTTAAATATGTAATTACTTACAGTTTCAATGTTAATAAAAGAAGAATGTAAATTAGGGTCAGGATTTAAACCATCAACTTTATTTAAAATACTTTGGTCAGCAAGGTAGAAATGGGGTAGTGACAACCACATGGACGCCCTAATACAAGGTCCAATTTCCATTACACCAGAGGGGGGGCATTCCGTTTTTACTGACAATGACTCATTTATATTTTCATCGAAGCAATAACAGTTGGGATTGTCGAATGAAAAACTTTTGTTGTTTAACAAAAACTGCTGAATAGTGTCAGAAAAACTATTTTCTTGAACAAAATGTAGTGGCCTAAAAAAATTCGTTTATTCTATTTGAGTTCTAGAAAGAGGAAATGTTTCGTAATTCTGGAATTTGTAAGTTTCCCACCAACTTAATTCATTCATAATCTAACCAATTGATAAAGGCAGCAGTAATAATAAAATCAGTGACGTTGACAATCAAATAATCGTTTATAGTTTTGAATTGAACTTGCTTGAATTTGTACATTCTCGTTTTTCATTTTTGCCACTGTAACAATGGCAATAACTCGATCCATTTAATTCTTATAGTATCGTTATTAATTACAATTACGTTCGAATACACACATTCCTTATTGCATTTTAGAAATCTAAATTCCACGGGAGGTAAGTATTGTTCTGTCTTGTAAGGTTCGTACAGAGCTTACTATATAAAGGAATAATTTCAGACTACACATTTAGTTTGTCTTTTATACCAAAACAATATTTATATATGGTAGATTTGGACAAAGTGCTTATTAAAAAGGCTTCAAGCCCAAAGAGGAAGAACCTAAAGTACTTTAAAGAAACTTTAAGAATTTGATACATAAAGGGCTCGAAATACTGCTGAAAGCACATTTTAAAGCACAAATTAATATTTTTAGCACATATTTTCGTTATCAGGTGAATCGAATAGATATATGAACACAAAAAAATACCCTAAACTTGACCCTTTAATTTTTTAATTTCAGTTCAATATAAACATTGTATGAAGTTCAGAGAACTTGCTCGTTCTCCTTATAAGTAACAATTCCTCGCCTGAATCCTTAATAAATGTGCTGAATAAATAAATACTAATAAAGAAGCAAGTATATTATGCGTTTTTTAATAATTATCCCTGTGAATAAGACCTTCGTCGGTCTAATGACTGGCGTACGAGAATTGATTGTAAAACTCTTCGTTTTTACGTTTTTAAGGATCAATAAAGATAATTTTTCTATTTGAACCTGTAATTGGTTGACATAAACCAGTCTTTAAATATGAAACGAATATGCAATGCAAGCAAGCGGTGATATAATTAAAGACAGCTGTAACAACCACCTCTAGACAAACAGTTCTTCCTTTTTATTTTCACAGAAACTTATTAAGAAGACATTCAGTGGCAAGTTTATTAAGTGGTTAGAATGCCAAAGCTCAAAATGCAATGGCAAACCGCTTAAGTCAAATATTTATTGGAAAATGAACCAATTAATTAATCAATTTATTTATGTACTGACCTGCAAATTTCAGGTACATAAATGTCAACATGGTCTTGTATGTTAGTTAAAGGCGAAAAGAAGAAGCCATCAGACCCCTTGACTAAATCACATTCGTCTTTCCATATGTCGAGGGTAGTTTTATGGTTTATTGTCTTTAATTGGCCCCTATTCAGTAAATTATTTACCCCACGATACATTTCAAAGGGGCCCACTTCACTTTTGTTCACCTAACAGTATTTAAAATTACAACAAATTGATAATTACCAAATCTCCCCTTCATAAGATTCAACAATTCAACAATCAAAACGAAAAACGACGTTTCAACAAAGGTAGTGGTAGTTAAAATTATCCTTGATAAAGCACACATTGCCTTTGGGCGAAACGTCGGCGGTAGTTTTCAAATAAATAAAAATGTTTTTATTTTAATTGTTGAATTGTACAACAAACTATTATTTTCCTTATCTGCCTAATTTTTTAGTTTTACTTACAAATAATGAAATGACGAAGTTTTTAGAATTATTAGGAGAGTATCTTAAGTTTTTTAAAGCGTCAGGTTCAATGTGTCGACAGACAGAGTCTAAAATTTTCAAAATATTGTTGTTTAAATATTTTGTGAGTTAACAACTTACCAGCTACTTCGCTTTCACAATTAATTTCTATACCATCAAAGAAAATTTCTCTGACAGATTTTTGTAGAAACGCATCCTTCATGCCAGGAAAAAGATAAGGAAACACTTGTGTCAGTATAGATAACAGATCAGGAAATGTTTCGTGCAATTCCAAAGCTGATGACTAAAATTTTAACCATTAGGTATTATTTTATTTATGTGTAGTTATGGTATGATGTGTGATTGCTAAAATTATTTTGAAGAATAGGGGCTAAATGAGCTATTGTCTACTCATATGCCAAGTGATTTTTTTATAAATATTTGGTGTTTAGGTACTAAAATAATACCAGAACTTCTGTGTTGAAAATCGTAAAGATATCAGTGTCTTCCAAGCTTCCTGATTCAGCTTTGTTAAAGTAGTAGGTTTTCTTTTCGTAATAAATAACGCTATCTGTCAATGGTTTCTCCTCGACTTTGATATGGTCTCTGACAAGACTAAAAAATATTCCCAATTGGTCGAAAATTATCAGCATCCAACCCTAATATTTTAGGTGATGTATGAAGCAACAGGGCCGGATTTAACAGTCATTAGGTCCATGGGTACGTACACTCAATTCGTTCCCAGTAGTTTTCTTAAATGGCAACGTTGCGCCTTTTCGGTCTGTATATTGTCGATAAAGTAAGAAACCATAATATTGCGACCAGAATCGCATCTATTGCTCGCTAGTTTCGTGGCTGTTTCAATGTTTACATACTTAATATACAGGGTCTTTCAAGTTGAAGGGTTATTAGAAGTATATGAATTAGTACAATGAATTCAATTCTGAAAATTGGGCTCATTTGGTGATTGTTTATGCCGCTTCTTTTAAAAATATTTTCAAGTTCGATTTACATCCGGTTATACCGGAAGTCGATACCAACTTTGTTATTTTAAATGGAATGGTATATTTTTTACGCTGAATTCGAATAAAACGTGTAATTCTAAGGTAAGTTTAATAACCAACTTGTACACCTATGACGATCGGTTTCTGAGTTAATTTAATTTATAGAAAAAAAATCGCTACCGCAACCCAAATTATAAAAAATCATAACTTCCACAAAATACGACTTAGAGTGTTGAAATTTTTACTAGTAATAGCTGAATATTAGTGCTAACGCCTTGACTAAATTTAATTAAATAATTAATACAGGGCGTTCAAAATAAAATTCTAAAATTAATGTTAACTTTCTTATTTTAAATGGAATGACGTACTTCAAATTGTAGATTTTCTCAAAAAATATAAGCAAAGTTATACGATAGTCCCATATCAAAAGACACCAAATTCAATGAGGAATTCGAATATATACCGAAAAATGGGTCATTCTATTTAAAAAAATTGACTTATGCCTCTTTGAAGTTGACCAACTTTGACCACAAAATTTGAACACCCTTATAAAGCGAAATCTCAAAAATTAATTGAATTACGGTTTTTTAAATGTTAACGTGCAGATGTCAAAATTTTTGAAAAAAATTAAATAATTCAAAATCCATCAATATTTTCGGAGTAGTGCCTCCTATAAAATATGCATTAATTCAGAATTTATATCGGAAAATGTTAAAAAAAAGTATGTGATTCCATTAAAATAAAAAAGTTAACATCTACTTCCGGTATAGCCGGATGTAAATCGAAATTGAAAATATTTTTTAAAGAAGCGGCATAAACAATAACCAAATGAGCCCAAGTTTCAGAATTGAATTAATTCTATTAATTCATATACTAATAGCCCATCAATTTGAAAGACCCTGTATATTAAGTAGTAAACATTGAAACAGCCACGAAACTAACGAGCAATAGATGCGATTCTGCTCGCAATATTATTGTTACCTACATTATCGACAATATACAGACCGAAAAGGCGCGACGTTGCCATTTATGAAAACTACTGGGAACGAATTAACGTCCTCTCAGTGTACAATTAAAGCGAAATTTTAAATTTTAGAATAACTAAATTTGGTTTATTTCATAAAATAGAAACAATATAGGTACTTGGAATAAATAAGTAATTGTAGGAGAAAAATTAGGTTTAGTGGTGCTTTTAATTTTTTAATTAGCCTGAGGCTATATAAACAAATAAAAGGGTCTAACTATTCTGTGTGATCCTTCAGGATATGTATTGTATTAAATCCAACTATTAGTTGCTTTTATTTTAAACATAATTTTGTGGGTGCCCTATTTTGTGGGAATCAAATCAAATGCCCATAAAATATAAATCCGGACCTGTCAATAATACTTACTCGTATACATAAGGACCAATTTCTTTAACAACTGCCTTTTTACCGTCCGTTACATCATCTGGATTAGTTATGTTGAAGACATAAATTTTTAATTTAAAATTGTGAGATTTCGTGCTCCACATGTAATAAGAATGGGATCCTTTTGTAATGAAAGCTTCCTACCACAAAATAATTATTAATTATTAAGATCATTTATTCTACCATTAAAGTATCTATCTGTGCATCCAATATATCATTTTATTATTATTTTTATTGATAGTTATTAATTCTTTTAAGTCTGTTTATGACATACCTGTGCTATCAAACGATGTACATACTCCGGAATAGCGAACCAACTGATATGAAAGGTGACAAAGAATAAAATTGCCCCGGAAACAGCGGCTAAATATGGCACATGAGGATTTACCTTCATGTTTTCGTAAATTTAAACTGATGGCTGACATAAGAAAAGTGCACAAAATAACCAAATCCATGCCTTATCACTCCAAGTTATACCGTAACAATACTATTAATAGTAAATATGAGAACGGTTCACATTGTACCGATAACAATACAAAAAGTAAACTCAAAAATTAAGAACAATAATAATTAACTGCGTAATTAAGTGCATGTGCTTACTGCCTAATAATACAATAATCGAACATGCTACAACAGTAATTAATAAGAACAGCTCAGTGACTTGTTAAAGGATAGCAAAATGTCATAATGTCATAATACAAGAAGATTAGCCACCCACTTTAAGATCTAAAGATACGAATGATGGTCGACACTTCGTCCCAACTCAGTTTTCTTTACGTCCTACAAATAAATACCAAATTATTTTGTATTCTTTTATTAGTAAATAATTTAATAAACTTTTTGAAATAGTCTCAATGTGGCTCACCATTCATTAAGAAACTTATTTAGCAATTAATTAGTTTATACTTGTTTATAAAAAATAGGCAATAAATTAACAAATATTATTATGTTTACATGTGTCTCGACAAGTAAAAATGTCTTACAATTAGTATCAGAAAGCAATTACTTGTTAGACTTTTATGCGTGAAAAAATTGAAAGCAAATTTTAATTACTTTAATGCATTATAATTAATTGGTAATAGGTGAGTGACTTTTGTAAGCAGTAAAGTGCAAGCATAATTCACATTATTAACAAGAACATATGTAGGTAATATTTTTGATAGATTATATTGGGGTAATGTATAGCAGTACTTCCCACGCAAGTTTACTCGAATAAGCTTTATTCGAAGAGATTTAATTTAATAAATTAGATATAGGTATTAGGTAATAAACAATAGTATAAAATAATTATTAATTTATTATTGTTTATGAACTAAAAAAATAATTTATATTGATTTATAAATAATAATAATAACAATAAATTTGTAGGAATAAAAAAAAATATAAAACGTGAAAAGAATTTGAAGCGAGGCTGTGAAAATTGTAACACTATTTAGTATTTACATAGGACAGACAGGTAGAAGCTTTGATGTAAGAATAAACGAACACACAAAAAAGTCAAGATTCTAAATTTTTATACGTAGAAGTATTTAAAACTCAATTTCGTTACTTAAATCTATTAGCAAACAGCAACTAATATGTAAACTCAAAATGTGAGCTGAGGGATCAGAAAAATTTCATCAAATTTCATTTAAAATGAGCAGTGGCGGTTTTACTGTAGGTGCATTTGTTCAGTGAACCCCCTTAAAAATTTAACTAGTTACACCATATAATTTTATCCTTTTACTATTTATTATATTATTGATGATTATCGTATAATATACATCTCTTTTACCATTTCATAGTTCATAGTTACAAAACACCAACCCGTAACCCATAGAAAATATTTAAATTTTTGTTGTGTCGCTGACGACTTCACCTAACTTTTTTGGTTCAAGTTTTGATTCTGAACATATCACGAGAGCGATACTCCGTTTGATGTCCATGTGTTAGAGAGAGAGAGGTAGTCAGACGCGTGAAATGGAAGATAAAATACACTCAACATACAGCGTTTAGGTGCACTGCACGAGAAGCCGGAATCAGCCGGAATAATGTCGTGCTACGTCGGCACGGCTACCCGACATTCTGCCAGGGTTTTGCAACTTCGGTTAGCCTGCCACCTGGTGAAAATGTCCAGTATGAGTCATTTTTAAAGGCTCTGGAGGCTAGTGTTGGTAGGATCCGATAGTAAAAAAATTATGTTCAGATTTCAGAGTTCAAAGTCCACTAATTGTAAACGACGCAAAATTTATTGCACAATAGGTGTTAATTAAAATATTACGTAAATGGTGGAGTCGTGTTCGGTAAAATATATTAAATAAAATTCAAATAATTTTCAAAATCGTTTCGAAATAAAGAAAAGGGGTCCACCTCGCCCAAAACTACAGCTGACACCAGAGTGTACCTTAAAAAATAAAAAGTTGAAACGTGTGTTTAAAGTAGAACAGAATGGATTTCCTGTATAAGTAAACGTAAGGTTTTTATTTATTGTGTTATTAAATGCCATAAGTATTTTTTTCTCCTAAAAATATTAAAAATCTTCGCCTGCGGCGCAGTTACAACATCGTGAATTACGCTTCATGTGCTGATATTACCTACATGTTATTAACTTTGTGAACCCCCTTCGTATTTGACCACGAGCCGCCACTGAAAATGAGAGAGGTTGTTGAAAATCTAGAGATTTTTTAACTCAAAGAATTTCATAATTTCTTTCCGTCAGTTAACTAAAAACTCTTTATAGAGTAAATCTAATGTGTGGGGAAGAAAGATCCACAATAATATCTTATCCAATCTTTCTGAGGGCTAGGAAAAAAATTTAAAAAAAAACACCCCATATACGAGCCCTAATAACTAAATGTTTAAACACTCGAATTTTGTAGACGTTTGTTGCCATTTTGGGTTTATTTAAATAAGAATAAGATTCTTACACGAAATATTTTTATTTTACTTAATACATAGTTATATATTATAAATTTACTGTGAACACTTCGTTGTAGATTTGAATTAAATTAAGGAAATACGCACTAAAAGCGGCTGTAAAGGGCACTACAGAATCAAATTAGAATATTAATCGTCGGTTTGTAATCGAATGATACAAAAGTGGAAGATTAAAGGAAAATAAAATTTTACAGTTAAGTTTAAGTACATACAACGTAATAAAATTGGTTAGTTTTATTGGACAAAAGTTCTTTTTCTATTATTTTTTTTAAACTGCTAGCATTATGTTAAATATAATCAAAAATTTTCTTAGATTCTTTTATTACGTGGTCTTCCTTTATGTCCAATGTATGCGTTGTAAAAATGTTTGAATACTCGAGTTATTTTGACATTTGGTGTCATTCTGGATTTCTTTGAATAAGAAATAGATCTTTACACAAAATATTTTTATTTTAGCTACTTAAAATACGTAGGTACCCACTTATTGGGAGCACTTTGTTGTGGATTTTAATTAAATTTTTAATGGAATGCGCATTTAAAAAAATATTCACTGACTAAGAAGTCACAATTGAATTAAATTAAATTGAAAGTATTCGATCAAAAATTTAAGAACCAATTAACTCTTATTTTTTTTAAGTATCTACAATCTATAGCTACGTACTTTTGCTTATCAAAATCTTATATAAATTGTTTTACACGTAAGAACATATGCAATAATGACAAACAAATATTTAATTTTAATTAATTGCCAGTTATTCCAATTCAATTAGAAAATAACTGAGATGGTCTATTTTTACATACATTTTATGGTGTACGTACATCAATTTTCTGAGCTGGAACAACATACTGCATTAAAAAAGAATGTGATAAGAGACTGCTTAAATAGAGCGACTAATATAAAACAATAAAGTGTTCAAACATACTCTAGTTGTTAGGAGCCCCTTTACAATTGTTGAATTGGTTGTTTTCAATTTTAAAAGTAAATTTGTAAAAGTGTTTGGAGCTTTTGAACGTAGCATAAAACTCTTATGGACGTGATATAACGCATATTTATGTCACCAGTTCGGAACCCTACTTCTTGGAAGTCGCCCTTATAGGCTGGGAACAACCGGCAAACCGCTATCCAGGGTATAAAAGAGATATAACACCGAAAGCCGAAAAGATGATCCCAAGAATGTTACACAAATAAATAAACATAACATCCTAAAATAATTCCCGACTGTGTTTTTACAATCACTACCACATAAATACATATACCCTAATTTTATTTGTCGGATCCTTAAAAAAAAATGTTGAATGAATTTCTGAGGAACCCCATGCTGAAAAGATCTCCTTTGTGCCTCCCTTCTCGCCAAATACAACAACGTTACATACAAACTACCCTCATTGTAATTACTGAAATATTTTATTTAATTTTTAATTGGTTACTTAATTGTCAACAAGTAAAATGAAGGTCTACCATTTACATCACCTACCTGTGTGTGAATAAAATATTGAACAAAAATGCATTTATTGTGGGAATAACAGTTCCAGAAACTATAAATAAATAAAAATAACAATCCAAGGAATTTACGTCAACAGGAAGGTATGTGGTGAACAATTCTAATAAACGATTACTAAATCATCTTAAATATCCATGAATGTAATAATAATAAGTTCTTCCAAGTCAACAAAGTTAATATGTATCTACTGAAATATTATTAGCAAGAGGCGCCTGACTATAAATAACCAGTTAAAAAGAAAACCACAAAATGCACTTACCTACGTGGAAAAATATTTGAATGAGAAGAAAAGAAACTATATAATTTATACTTAATGGGAGAGAATTTATCTCATTTTGTATTACAATTTGTGTGTCAAGTGTATGAACAGATACATAAGGAGTAATTATTTTTCAAAAAAAGAAAAAAACTAAATTATTGTTATATGTAATTCAACGATATCAAAAGGGTTTTTATCGGAGGGTGGCGACAGATTTTTCTTATGAACGGAATTATCAAACACAGTCCAACTTTGATAACTCAAATCACTATGTGACGCCCATATGTATAATATGCTTATTTACTGTAAATGAGCATTCGTATATACAGGGTTATAGGTTAAGTCGATCTAGATCCTTTAAGAGATTCTAGTTTCCCTAATTTCTGACTGATTTGACTATGAAAGACCGTTATTGGACTTTTTAGGTTTATTATAAAAATTGCCGATTTTTTTGTCTATTGTCCCATTTTTTTTGTGTTTTGTGCCACTAATTTATTTGTTTTTGCTATTTTTTTAATCCAATTACATCTGTTGATGTATTGAGGTAGAAAATTATCGATGCAGCAAACGAAATAAGAAGAGGATTAACAACTGGTGTAGTGAAAAGTGGCTTAAAATACAGAATGAGAGTATGTGATAAATTTGACGCTTAAGTACCGTTATTTTTTACTACTATCTGGAAGCGTTTTATCAAAGTTTTTTTGTAAGATTTCTGATAATACCCTAGCTTGTTATATCTTGTTGGATAGCTAAAGAACCACAGATATTTTTAAACACATCAGCAGCATAACTGTCGAAGACTTTTTTTTTAATATTTAAAAAGGTACGAATTTATTGCCTTTTTTAACTATCAATCATCTACTGGGACCCATTTGGTTCAGTTACCTGTAATTTTAGTGTTGAGAATAACAAAGCGACGTATGTACTACAGAAAACTAGCAAAAACAAATAAATTAGTGGCACAAAACACAAAACAATGGGACAATAGACAAAAAATCGGCAATTTTTATTATAAAAAAATACCGGCCAAGTGCGAGTCGAAGTCGCGCACCGAGGGTTCCGTACAAAGCTGTATATATGTGATGTAACTAAAAATTTAAGGTTTTCGGAATTTTTCCTTTATATGTGCTATAAAACATTGCTTCATGTCAAATTTCAAGATTCTAAATCGACTGGAAGTACCCTTTAGGTTTTGATTCCCTTGCGAGTAGTTGCGAGTTTGAAAATATGCGGCTTAAATTGCTGTTTCTTTTGATTGCGTTGACATTGAAGTTTGATTTTGTTACAGCTTAAAGGTATTATAGACCTGAGTATTTGATATGAATTTACATTTAATACCTCTACGCGTTCATGAGGAAAGGCGTAGTAACTTTAAAATTATTAAAAATATTTTTATTATATGATGTAACTAAAAATTTAAGGTTTTCGGAATTTTTCCTTTATCTGTGCTATAAGATGTTGCTTTGTACCAAATTTCAAAATTCTGAGTTCACGGGAAGTACCCTATAGGTTTTGATTCGAAAATTTGCGGAAATTTTCGGCATAAACGGCTGTATCTTTTGATTGCGTTGGCTTAGAAGTTTGATTTTTTCACAGCTCCAAGGGACAATAGACCTGAGTATCTGGTATAAATTTCAGCTTGATACCTCCACGCGTTCCTGAAAAAAACGATCTTGACAGACGGACGGACGGACGGACAACGAAGTGATCCTATAAGGGTTCCGCTTTTTCCTTTTGAGGTGCGGAACCCTAAAAATGGGACAATAGACCAAAAAATCGGCAATTTTTATAAAAAAACCTTAAAAGTCCGATAACTTGCTTGAAAACGGTTAAGTTTGTGCTACGGTCTTTCATAGTCAAATCAGTCAGAAATGAGGGAAACTACAACCTCCTAAAGGATCTAGATCGACTTAACCTGTAACCCTGTATTTATTTCAAGTTACAGATTAATAGATATAAGTAATATATCTTTTTAGTGCACCTACCACTTTTCACTTTTTTAAAACATTTAATTTTTTGTCAAAAGTACGTTTTGATGTCAAATAATTGTAGAAACTGAACTTGCGTAGTACCGCAAAAAAGAGACGTTAGAATCTATTTGTAAACTAGAAAAACTAGAATTGGAGCAATTATTATTATCAGGCTTGTGTTGACATTTATTCAATGGTCCATTACAAGATTTTATATGTGTTTGTAACAACTCATTTACATTATTATGTTTTTCTTTGAGAAAACATTTTGCTTGTTATGATTAATTAAGTAAATTCGTCAAAGTGGCACATTAACAACTAAAATCAATTTACGAATCCATTTTTCTTATGTCATGTTAAAAAAATTATTTATATCTGCAGTAAAATCGAGTTTTATCTAAATTTGAAATATCTGACTTCTTCGTTAACAGTTCGACTCTTAGGATTCATAAGAACCAACTTTCCAGTAGATACTTAATAAATCCTGTAAATTCTTGGGGACATTTATTAATTACGTAAACTAAAAATAAAGAAGAGGAGGAAACCCAACAGAATCTCATCAAATTTCATTTAAAGGGAGGGAGAGTAGTTGAAAATCTCACATTAACTTTATACTTCAAATACTTGTTATAATTCCCTGAGGGGGAGGTGAAAGGATGGATGAAATCTTACAACATTTAAAAAAATCTGACTAAGGAGGAACAAAATCAATATAATTGTTTATTCACAAGATTTGGTACAGGATAAAATGGTGACAGTGACATATTGAAGTTATATTTGGTGGGGATCCATTGTAGTAACTTTCTTATCATCACCCCCACAGTATTGTTAACACAAAGGGTGATTGCATCCTTTCTATCCAGTAACTACTAATTTAATGTTACAGATATAAGTAACATTCTTTTTTAAGTACACCACTTTCTACTTTTTTATCAGATTTAATATTTGTAGAAAAGACAATGTTTACATGATACCTACTGCTATTAAAAAGAGACGTTAAAATCGCACATTATTAAAAGGGATTCCCTCAAAAAATTCGACTTATCGAAGTTGCCGCCAAATATTAACTTCGAGTTATCATGATATTCGGGTAATAGTTCGAGAGTTCGAGTTATCAAGTAAAAATACACGTTCGACGTATCAAAAATTCGACTATATTTTGATACGCTGCCCCCTTTTACAGCCAACCTAACCTAACCTAACCTAACCCCAATACCTTTACATTTACAAAACAGAAAACAAAACCTTGTGGCCCCTTAATTAATTAATTTCAAGACACTAATACAATTGGTAGTAATAGTTATACTTCTGAAGAAGCCACAGTGTTGGCGAAACACGTGTCAAGTGAAATAAAAAAGTTGTGAAAGTTACAAATGTGTTTTTGTTTACTACCAATATGTTAGACTTTCATCAAGTATCCAAAAAATCAATAGAAACTAATACAATTAATACGATAGCTTTTGGACGTTTCATTTTTTCCTTGGTTTGTTTATTTTTCAGGGAGAATCTGTAACAGCCTTTATTACCCTTGAGACAATAATTTTCTGTGTCGCACGCCATTAAACATTGTTCTTCGACAAGATAACATTGTAACTAAAGATTTATGACTGTCTGTAGCTCGTCTATTTATTCAATTATTAAAACGGCGCTTAATATTCTCCCAACTCGTATTACTTCCGTTGGTTGTATGCATTTATACGCCGTGTTTTTCTATTAAATTGCCGCAGTTATGGAAATTTATGGGACTAGATGAAGCATGGTATGGTATGGTATGGTGACCGTGTACCCGGGCTGAAAGCGGTATCTAACTGATTAAAATAAAGGGGTAATCAGGGGCACTCTTTTTATAATTTAAAGCATCAATAACTTAATTTTTTTATATTAGAAACTATCTATTAACGAAATCAAAAAATTATTGAATTGTAGGTACATCTGGTATCGTGAAAAAACTGAATTGCTATTCCAATTGAGAAAATAAAGTTATCAATAATTCTTCCTAAAAACGAAAATGTGTAAGGTCAATACCAAAATATGGCACCAATAATTGATTTTAGTTTTTTTTACAGGATGTGGACGTTCATAAAAATTTACCATTATTTTACTACATCTAATAAAATATTTACACATTCGTAGGTACGTTCCTATAATATCGTATGTAGTTACGTGGGCAGACATTTTATTACATTGTAGGTACACATAAACACGTGTATAATTTGTTTTATGAAAGAAACCATTGACGGCAACGCAGGTTGAAAACCTACCAAAATTATGTAGGTATGTAATATGTATGAAATAGAATGGAAAGCCGCCGTATGAAAATTTCGGTGATTACCTTGTCAACCTTGATCTTAGTGACATTTTTATGGTCATTCTTTTAACTGTGTGAACTGGCGGCAAGACTTTATACACAGGTAGTACATAATAAAGTAAAATTGTCTGCAAATACCGAATATATACATACTGTATACTGTAATAAGCGTTATTTCTATCTCTTATTTTTTATTTTGAGTGAGCACTTTTTGGTAGGTAAGTTTATCACAATAACAACACGACGACAGACAGACAGGGTCGGATTGGCCACATAATAGGCAGTGGGCATCCTACCCTACCTACCTCCAGGCTTATGATTTACATGTAAAATACTTAGAGAGAAATGAAATAGAAAAATTCGAAAAATGGTTAATCCTGCGGTCATCCTGGAAATTTTCATCTTTCAAATCAATTAGGCTTGTGAAGGAGCTTTACAATCACAATGCCACTCGGGTCCTTCACTCCCAGTACGACCCTGCACGACGATAAAGCTCTGCAGAACATTAACGTGGTTATCAAATCCAAGAAAGGTGAAAAGAAATATTTCTGTCCTTTTTAGGGTTCCGCACCTCAAAAGGAAAAAGCGGAACCCTTATAGGAACACTTCGTTGTCCGTCCGTCTGTCAAGACCCTTTTTCTTAGGAAAGCGTGAAGGTATCAAGCTAAAATTTATACCAAATACTCAGGTCTATTGTCCCTTGAAGCTGTGAAAAAATCAAACTTCTAAGCCAACAAAATCAAAAGATACAGCCGTTTATGCCGCAAATTTCCGTAAATTTCCGAATCAAAACCTACAGGGTACTTCCCGTGAACTCAGAATCTTGAAATTTGGTCCGAAGCAACGTCTTATAGCACAGATAAAGTAAAAATTGGCCGGAAAAAAAAAAAAAACCCTTAAAAATTTTTTGGTTAAAAAAAATTCATATATTAAAATTTTTTTTCTTTTTTTAAAAAATTTTAAAGGTTAAACTTTTTTCTCCCCTTTCCTCATGAACGCGTAGAGGTATTAAATTGAAATTCATATCAAATACTCAGGTCTATAATACCTTTAGGCTGTAACAAAATCAAACTTCTATGTCAACGCAATCAAAAGAAACAGCAATTTAAGCCACATATTTTCAAACTCGCAACTACTCGCAAGGGAATCAAAACCTAAAGGGTACTTCCAGTCGATTTAGAATCTTGAAATTTGGCATGAAGCAATGTTTTATAGCACATATAAAGGAAAAATTCCGAAAATCTTAAATTTTTAGTTACATCACATATATACGGAACCCTCGGTGCGCGAGTTCGACTCGCACTTGGCCGGTATTTTTCAAGTCATAAGGACTTCCGGAAAGATCTCAACATTTCTGAAATGATCTAAAAAAATCTAAAATGACCGCAAAATGTTATTATCGATTTAGAATGTTCGAGAAAGTTCTAAAAATTTCTTGAATGATCTAGAAAGTTTCAAAAAGTATACATCTACGTTTCAAAGTGATGTACATACATCTAAATATTCTAGAGTGTTCTGGTAGGTACTAGGAATTTCGATGTTCGATGATATATAAATTAACATTCAATGACTTTTTGTCAGTTAAATTGTGTTTGCAGCCGAGTGAAGATCAATTGAAAACAAGAGCGAACAGTGACCAAAAAAATTTAAGTAATTTCGACAAATGAAAAAGAACAGACTATTTGAATGTTCTAGAGTGTTCTAATACTAGAAATTTCGATGTCTGATGGTATATAAACCGAAATTCAGTGACTTTTCGTCAGTGTTATCATCGTAACAATCAAGAGATTAATTTAATGATTTGGCAATGTTCAAGAATGTTCCAGAACCTTGAAGATCATTCAAAAATGTTTCAGAATGTTAAAAAAAGTTATAAAATGTTTTGAATCATTATGGGATGTTCTGGATAGTTTTAAATTCGCGAATATTCTAGAATGTTCCATCAAACGTGTAATATATTCTTACCCGGGCAACGCCGGATATTGCTGCTAGTTATTGTATAAAAGTTAAAAAATAAATATTTCTTCAAAGTTTAATTTTTTGGAATTTCTTCCATCAGGAATAATCTTTTGATTCGAAAATTCACGTGATATGTCTATCAATTTGTTATAACGGGACAGGAGTCTTTAAATTTGACCTCCCATATACACGTATGTAGGTATATGACCCACTGTCATCAAATACGAACACCTTCTTCTTCAAATGCAATTTGTCTGTAATAATAACCGTTTATTAGCCATCAGCATGTGGTCAGCTGGGCTTTCAAAAAACTCTTGCGCAGGTCAAGAAACTGATCAAATAATCAAATATAAAATGCTGTTGGTCACATTCACATTAGCCAGAGCCTTTATTAAAGACGAAATTTCACTTTATGTGCAAGGTGATTAATTAATAAAAAAACGTCTGCCTCTAAGATGTCAATCCAGACGCTTACTATTACTGATAAGCGCCAAAATTCGAATTGCCGAAGTCAAAACTTTGTGTTGCTAGGTATATAGAATTAAATAATCCTGAAATAATAAATAATAAGCAATAAGAAGTAGTTGTTGTTAAACAATTAATTATTTGTTGAATGCGCCAAATGTCTTTATGTTTTTGTCGCGCGTTTGGAAATTATTAGAGTCTAGACTAGAACAAGGGGCCGATAAAAAAGTTAATATACCCAATCAAATACAGTAACCGTAATAAAATAAAAACTAATTCTTCGTACACGGTTCGCTTCGCAAGCGTACAGAATCTAATAAACACGTCAGAATTATCTTTACGTATTCCGCTAACAATAAATATAAATTGTCGTTGCAACTAGAGAGCTAAATCACTTTTTGTGCTTGGGTTAGTTGTATAGTTACCGACAATACGTGAGAGTATGTAGTTTATCGCGAAAACGAAATGGCACAACAAATAACAACAACAGCGGAGCACGACAATATTACGCGGTGGGTCCCTCCGATGGATGAATGCTACATTCAGAAAACTCTCCTGAAAGTAGCCAATACGAATAAATTACCACTTTCAATTTCGACTGGGCATTCTTGAAAATAGAATTCACTTCAAGGCCCCTACCTGATCTTCTGTACAGAGTAGTTCTTAAAAAGAAAAATTCCCTAAAATTTTTGAAAATAGATAATCCTTAAAAGTAGCCCTACAAAATAATATGCAATGAGATACAAAAAAGTTTTCCTTTGGGGTATCCTAACTCACCCCCTTTTTAATTTTTTTAGAAATTGTATTTGCTTCTCACCTAATAACAATTTTATGCCACACCTGACTGATAGACTGGTGAAGGATCTTCTAAGGAAGGGCATTCTTTTGAAAATATTAAAGAAGTTAAAATTTTTGAAGACATAGAAACTGCAGGCAGCATCAGCTTTGTGACCTATGTATGTTTTTCTTTTCTGTTTCGCTATTTAAGAAAAGGTGTCAACCACCTGTGGATGTGGATGTGGATGTGGATGTGGACAAACATATTCGTACATTTACACCTATAAATACCTATGCGTATTTACATCAGTAGAGACTGTATGTATATTTCTACTTTGCCTCAACTGAACAATACTACTTGCCACATTGCAGTTTATGACCATTCCGAGAAGTTTAATTGTATGCCAATCATATTTATCTGCATGAATAACATTCTTCACTGCAGGAACTTCTTAACGACAGAGTTAGGACAAAATAATGACTTCACGTACTATTACGTTTATTTATATACCTACATAACTATATATGCATGTTTCTATAGTTTTGAGAAAATGCATATAAATAAATTCAGAAGTAGCCAAAAACTTTTAAACACTTGGTTTTGTTTGGTTTAAACACTTGTTGTCATTCTGAATTTGTTGAAATGAGAATAAGATTCTTAAACAAAATATTTTTATTTTACTTAATAGTTACATATAGGTATTGTGATGTACCTAATTAGTAACTATAATTAATGTGTTTACTTCCAAATATTGGTGACATACATACAGGGTTTTTCAAGTTAATGGGCTATTAGAAGTATATGAATTGGTAGAAGGAATTCAATCCTGAAACTTGGGCTCATTTGGTTATTGTTTATGCCGCTTCTTTTAAAAATGTTTTCAAGTTCGGTTTACATCCGGTTATACCGGAAGTCGATACCAACTTTGTTATTTTAAATGGAATGGTATATTTTTTACGCTGAATTCGAATAAAACGTGTAATTCTAAGGTAAGTTTGATAACCAACTTGTACACCTATGACGATCGGTTTCTGAGTTAATTTAATTTATAGAAAAAAAATCGCTACTGCAACCCAAATTATAAAAAATCATAACTTCCACAAAATACGACTTAGAGTGTTGAAATTTTTACTAGTAATAGCTGAAAATTAGTGCTAACGCCTTGACAAAATTGAATTAAATAATTTATACAGGGCGTTCAAAATAAAATTCTAAAATTGAAAAACTTCAAACACGAATTACCTCGTTTTTTCAAATGGCACCTACTATTTTTTATTTTTTCAATCGATTCCTTTTTTTCTCCTCTTTCGATCTATATGGACACTTCCTATTTTATTAAAAAATTTTGGAATAATTTTGAATTATTACTTAAAATAGGCAGTCTTCATATAGATCGAAAGAGGAGAAAAAAAGGAATCGATTGAAAAAATAAAAAATAGGAAGTTGCCTTTTGAAAAAACGAGGTAATTCGTGTTTGAAGTTTTTCAATTTTAGAATTTTATTTTGAACGCCCTGTATAAATTATTTAATTCAATTTTGTCAAGGCGTTAGCACTAATATTCAGCTATTACTAGTAAAAATTTCAACATTCTAAGTCGTATTTTGTGGAAGTTATGATTTTTTATAATTTGGGTTGCGATTACGATATTTTTTTCTATAAATGAAATTAACTCAGAAACTGATCGTCATAGGTGTACAAGTTGGTTATCAAACTTACCTTAGAATTACACGTTTTATTCGAATTCAGCGTAAAAAATATACCATTCCATTTAAAATAACAAAGTTGGTATCGACTTCCGGTATAACCGGATGTAAATCGAACTTGAAAATATTTTTAAAAGAAGCGGCATAAACAATAACCAAATGAGCCCAAGTTTCAGAATTCTACTAATTCATATACTTTTAATAGCCCATCAACTTGAAAAACCCTGTATACAAACGCCTGTCCTAATTTTAAGTTAGTTAGTAAGTCATTATACTTCGTGTACGTTCTTGACCTTTCTAAATAAAAGTTTAAAAGTTCGGTATTGTTTCTCTGTTATACTATTACGTGAGTAATTAAGTGGTATATGAAATAAAACCAACTAAAAACTTTAAGAGTGAATTGTTTCATTATTCTGGATTTCCTTAACTTTACATTTAAAGCCAACGTTCCTGATGTTAAAGTGACTGTTTTCCTGTAATAATTAACAGTACTGTGATAACAACAACGATTTATTCGACGACCATCCAGGACTTTCGAACCTATCCTGAGTGTCTGGACGTAACAGTATCTACTGGAAACACTTTATTGAGGATTTTAATTCAACTATTAAGGAAATATGCATTAAAAAAATATTCACTTGACTAAGAAGTCACAATTGAATTGATTTTAATTTAAAAAACAATTAACTATATCAAATACGACGCGACGTTTCGACTTCTTAAGACTACTTTTATTATGTACTATGATCAATAGCTAATGTGTACTTTTGTTAATCAAAACGTCATATACAGATATACAGTGGATTTCATTTATAACGACTTCGGTTGTAACGACATTTTGATTATAACGACATAACACATACTTATGTAAGTCCTTTGAATTTAAGAAGAAAATTTGGCTGTAACGATTTCGGATGTACCTAACGTCGATTTCGGTTTCAGCGACTAATTTTAATGAACTATTAATTACAAAATGCTAGAAATCTCATACTGACTGATATTGCGACCAAATCTAAACACAAAACTCTTTTATCTTTTCTTTCCATTCACAGATAGTCAGCAGTTGTACTTAGTAATTGTTTATAAATGTAAAGGTTCATAAAGTTAAATCTAAAAATCAGTTACTGGGTACTTTTCTTGCTGCCTAATTTTCTTCTTTCATTCTTTTTATATAGCAACTTCCGGATATAGCGACGGAATCTTATGGTCCTTTCATCGTCGTTATAAACGAAATAATACTGTATCACGTCTGGAACGATTTTTAATGTAATTTTTAAACACACATTTACCATGCTGTCTTCTATTAATTAATGGCCAATTATTGTAATTAAAAATTAACTTATAAAAGCGATTGTTAAAAAGGTAAAAGGTGTAGGTACTCTATCAATTTTCTAAGCTAAATCAACAAGTGCTTAAAAAAATATTATAAAAGTGGCTTAATATTGTAACTAATATAAAACTAAGAAGTCTTCAAACATATAATTGTCATAAATCAAGTTAATATTCAGTTTACCTAATAAGATAATTTAGTTATAATTTGGAGATCGTTGGGGAGGAGGTTTGGGTAATGGAAGTGAATCCACCCCATTTGTAGCACTTTGACGGTGAGACTATTTTTTATATTATTTTTGATAACAACTCCAAAAATGTTACATATAGGCGTAATTCTTCCCCAATTTTGTTTCTCCAGATAGCAAATTTTGAAGAGTTGTAGAAACTTTTACTTTATATTAAGTACATATCTACGTTTTGCTGATATTGCAACTGCTCATCATAATATAAGTAAGTACTCGTTGAAAAAATATCAGTGAAATGCCCTGTTGTCAGATTATGTATAAAAGTTTTTACAACCCCTAAAAATTTGCTACATTGTTACATTTGAAGAAACACCAATTATGGGCAATGGACGATAGCGCACTGCGGTCGGGAATAAATTCAGGTAGTCAATTAAGGTAAGTGATACAAATAAGGCCTACCTAATTTCAAACGCTCAAATCTTGATAAATTATTGGAAAAGGTGATAAATAAAACCGAGGCATTATTCTTTGGTTCATATATTTTAGGTAATTAACAAAACATATTGTAATCTTTTATAAAAAATTACTCAAAAAGAGGTAATTCTGGAACCTTAGCCTTGGGCCTTTTTAAAACATAGTGGTTGAACAAAGCCTATATCCTTAAAAATCTATAAAAATATATATTTCTGAGCCTTTTATCAAGTGTTTCCATGAGATCCTTGAATAACTTTGTAAGTTATTTTACTAAATATTATGCTTAAATTGTTAGTCAGACTTAAAGTCCCATATTAACAAGAAATAGAGAATACTATATAAAAAAAGGTATCCAAACAAACAAAAATTAGAAAATTAACATATCTTCTCAAAAATATTATTAGATATTGAAGAATATATTTTTTTTCACAGGCCTTAATTAAACAAGGTAACTAAATAAGGCCTTGGAACTTAATAAGTACCATAATTTTCGAGACAATGGTTATTAATATTTATTCGAGGTGGTGTACGTGTTATATGGGGATGCAGATAAAAATACTCGATGGTCAGGTGTGGCGGAAGATAGGAATGACGTGAGTCAGTATCTGTTTCAATATTTCAGAATTCCTATTAAGGCCTAGGGTCAGCAAATAAAGCCTATTTTAAAAGTAGGCTTTATTTAGTACATTGTATTTCATAGATGTTATAAGCAGTATTTAATTCGCATATTTTAAAAATTACAATTTAAAGTTTTAGTTATCTTTTTGATGAGTTATATTGTGATCCGTATACATTACTTGAAGCAAAACTTCAAAGAATAACGTATTAAAATTCGATAGAAATTACGACAAATTAATAACGCGGAATGAAAACGCTCGTCCGTCACAAACGACCGGCTACGAGTGTCGCTGCGAGCGCGAGCGGGCCTCTCGCGCACTGTTTCCTGAGTCGTGGGACTGTCGTCTATCCGTGTGTGAAGTATTTTTCATGTAAATATATTTTAAATGACTTTTCCGCATTACATAGGCCTTATTTGTATCAAGTACCTTATTACAAGTCAGTTGCGCGCTCGGTAATTTTATTTAATTTATATAACAGTTTTTAAAGAAAAGTCTCTGAAGATCTTCGTTCATGTTGTCTTTACATACCGTAACCTTTTGATCCTACAGAATGAAACAAAATAATTCTTTAGTTACCTACTAATATAAAAACCCGAACTAAATACATTTATTTCAAATCTTTGTTGGTTTCTAATATGATTGAACTATTTATTAATAAAAAAGGCCCAGGAGGCAATAATTTGATGATCGCGTGCACTTTAAGGGTCAGTTTTGTCACAGCAGGGAGTAAACTGACCGCAGCCCGCAATTGACTTACACCCCAATAATGTTACTACATACTTCACAAATCTTCCCCTTTTTACATCTATTTGAGTTACATTCCTTGATGTTCCAACGAGAACGTTGTACCATTGGAGATTTTGTATGTATGAAATTTTATAGCTGCGTTTTCGTGAGAAAATTCCGATATTTGAGCGAATACCTTAATAGCTTAAGTATTATGGTACAATTGTCGGCAATTCTGAAAAGAAATATATATATCTATGTCCGTATTACGTGGAAGTCTGAAGACGTCTGTCTGAGAGTCTGAGGCCAAGTAACACAATCTTTCAAGCAGAAAACCAACGGCTATTAGCAACCTTTGTACCCGCAGTTCAAACGCCCAGAAAATAGAATACGCCGAGTACGTGCTCCCTATTATAATAAAAGACATACACAACAACAAGTGAGAGGCGAAGACCACCCCGCGACGACGTACACGGGGGTTGGTTGGTTATACATACTGCCGTTGCAGTCGCTCTCACGGTGGTGCTATTCATGTTTCTTCATTCAAGAATTCAGAAGAATTCCATTCATTCCCTATTTGAGCCTATACCAACCTACGATGGATGCTTGGAGAAAATACGCATCATGTAATTGTTCGAAATACCAACGGTTTTTCATTGATAGATAAGTAAAGATTTATGTAAACCTCTAAAGTATATTTGTATTGAACTATAATTGAATATAAATTACAATAATCCCCGAGAGTTTGACAACAATTTATTTCTCCTACTCCCACCCTCAATTAATTATTACTATGTACTTGTCGTTATTTTCCTCTTACTTACAATTACACAATTAATGAGATAATTATTAAACATAAAATAGTTAACCGTTTAGTGTTATTTTATTACTAAATAGATCCACTTCTGGAATCGATCTAACTTCTCGGAAGTGCATAATATAAGCATTTTTATTCGCTGCTATAGGGTGACATAAAATAATAATAACGTTGACCGGATCAGTAACTTTTTAGTGCCGTTGTGGCGCCAAATTGTTATTAGCAAATATACTTTAATAATAATGAATCAAAGCATACAGAAACGTGAATGTAATAAACTTATGCTCCTTTGCAAAACAATTAAACAAGAGTGATTAATAAAGACGTGACTCAGAAAGTTTTTGCTAATAGGTACATAATAAATAAATAAACGCCTGGTATTAGTTCCAAGGAGGGATGAGTGGAATTGTATTATATTTCAATAGCGGATCTACATATGCAAATACAATACATATGTACATTCTATACATTCATTTGGCGGTTAGATAACATGCGATTTTTGTTTAACAGTTATTTTCAAACGACTTTTTATTACCAAAGTACAATTGCAGAACATTCCGCAACTGAATCACTTTTCCCGTAATTTTATTTGCATAATTATAACATAACAACATAGCTATGCCCGCGATTTCGTCACTAATTTCGGCAGCATTTAAAATTGTTCTCTTCTATATTTTTATTCTCTGGGCCGTAAGCCTTTTTGCCGACGTTATTACACAAAAACTTTCATACCTTATTTTTGCCCCCTTTGGGGTAAAATTTTTACAAACTTTAAATGTCCTTCTTTATATCTAATCAAAAGCCTAAAAAATAAGTTTCAAGCCTCTAGCTTTATATCTACTTATCTATCTCTGTACCAAATTCTCATTTAAATCGGTTCAGTAGTTTGGGCGTGATTGCGTAACACAGACAGACAGAGTTACTTTCGCATTTATAATATTATAGATTAATATAGTTTAATCATAGTTAAAAATAGTTTATATAGCTTAGTATTCAACTACTTTTATTTATCCAAATAAACAAAACCTCAATAACTTTTTACACTAAATATTTTAATTTTCTGGACCGTAAGCTGTTTGGACGACGTCAATACACAAAAACTTTCATCGGCTAATTTTATCTCCTTTAGGGTAAAATTTTTACAAACATTGAATGTCGTATTTATTTATATCTAATCAAAAGCCTAAAAAATAAGTTTCAAGCTTGTATCATTAAAAATTACGGAATTTCCGCACAAACTTTCCTATTTCAACCCCTTACAACCCTTTTTTAGCATTAAAAAGGTAGCCTATGTCCTTTCTCAGGCTCTAGACTATCTCTGTACCAAATTTCATTTAAATCGGTTCAGTAAATTTTAGGCGAGATTGTGTAGCATACAGACAGAGTTACTTTCGCATTTATAATATTCCGCGAATTCATTTACATCGATTTTCCCATGGGAATAAGATATTTTCCCGCAGTAAAACGTAGCCTATGTGTTAATCCAGGGTGTCAGCTAACTCCATACAAAATTTTATCAAAATCGCTCCAACCGTTTAGACCTGAAGAAGTAACAAACATACACACTCACACACTCACAAACTTTCGCCTTTATAATATTAGTGTGATAAAGTTTAAAGTTGACGGTTATTTCATTTACTAACCTGTCTATACTACATTTACATTTTTGTTACGGATATTTGACGACAAACGAAGTCCATTTTAACTGTCTTTGGCTGAAAATGGAAAACACAACAACAACAACAATTTTTCTGTTTTAAATTTATTTCTGAAAATTTCTGAGCAGCCTAAAACGCTTGCTCAGTGGTAAAAAGGGTCGTTCCAACTCCAATGTAATATTAACGACTGAATGGATCTATAAGACAGTTTTTGCTCAACAGGGGAGCAATTATTCTCTTGCTCTTATTAGAGAGATGTTCTTATTCCTTTCAATTTTGCCATGCGGTTTTAAAGTTTTAATAATGACCACCTAAACATATAAAAGGATTGTCAAAAAATTATTATTAGGGTAACTTAAATTTACAGTATGTATAAGTTCCTAATAATTCAATTATTTAAATTCAAATTGCTTTGACTATTTTATACGACATAGAGTCTCAAAACGTGTGCATTTTATCGAACACACAAAAGTAAGGGTTGTTAAAATAAAATGTAAACTTTCTTTTTTTGAAATTACTTAATCCAACTACTTGCCCACAAGAGTTGTAAAGCTGTAGAACACAATTTCGTTTTTGGAATGTAGAAGATTTATTCCCACAGTATATATTCAAGACAACTGGCAGTTATCCATAAAAAATGATGATATCAGATGTCATCTTCATAATAGCACGACCCTCATATCAAGGGGATGACAGTTATAAGTAAAGGCTTGTTATCATTCTTGACGATGGTCAAAATTCAAAAAAATATATTCCATCTTTCGTTCGTGTTTCTTCACACATTCACGTAGTCACTTATCTGTTTTAAATTTGTTTCTTGAAGTTGTGAGCAGACTGAAACGCTTGCTCAGTGGTTAGGTAACAAGTGATATTGTAAACTGTCGAAATTAAGGGTCGTCCCAACTCCAACGTAATATTAACGACTGAATGGCAGTTTTTGCTCAACAGGGGAGCAAATTATTCTCTTGCTCTTATTAGAGAGCTGTTCTTGTTCCTTTCAACTTTGCCATGCCGGTTTTAAGCAGTGCTAGCTTTAATAATGACCACCTAAACATACAAAACGATTGTCAAAAAATTATTATTGGGGTAACTTATGTTTACAGTATGTATAAGTTCCTAATAATTAAATTAATTAAATTTAAATTGTTTTGACTATTTTATATGACATAGAATCTCAAAACGTGTGCATTTTATCGAACACACAAAAGTAAAGGGTTGTTAAAATAAAATGTAAACTTCCTTTTTTCGAAATTACTTAGGTACTCCAACTGCTTGCCCACAAGAGCTGTAAAGCTGTGGAACACAATTTCGTTTTTGGAATGTAGAAGATTTATTCCCACAGTATAAATTCAAGACAACTGGCAATTATCCATAAAAAATGATGATATCAGATGTCATCTTCATAATAGCACGACCCTCATATCAAGGGGATGACAGATAATAAGTAAAGGCTTGTTATCATTCTTGAGGATGGTCAAAATTAAAAAAATATATTCCATCTTTCGTTCGTGTTTCTTCACACATCCACGTAATCATTTATCTGTTTTAAATTTGTTTCTGGAAGTTTTGAGCAGACTGCTTAAGGGTCGTCCCAGCTCCAATGTATTGTTAAAAACTGAATAGAGCAATAATGCAGTTTTTGCTCAACCGGGAAGCAATTATTTTGCTCTTCTTGAAAGAAGTGCTGGTTTCAATAATAACCACCTAAACATTCAAACGGTTTGTCAAATTCAAGATTAGAGTTTGTATAAGTTCCTAATAATTAATTTAAATTCAAATTGCTTTAACTATTTTATACGACATAGAGTTTTGATACGTGTGCATTTTATAGAACATTTAATAAATAGGGGTTCGTAAAATTCCAAACGTCCTTTTTCCAAAAATTACTTAATCCTTGTTTGTTAAACTTAATGGCGGAGCTGATAAAAGCAGAGGTCGAAGGGCGTAACCCCCGTTCGGCACATACGTCCCTCAAACACAAGGACTAATGGCCCCCTTAAACCATATGATTTGAAAAATTGATAAATACGTCATATTAACAAGTGTAGCTACAAATTTACGAAACCGAGCTATTAATCTTCCTTTTCAACCATGACAGATTACTTGCTATTCGCAAACTGTAACCGTTGAAGATCCTTCGAGGTATTTCACATTCGGGGAGGTAAACCTATTAAAAAGGCGCCAGATCAAGTGGGCAACAAATTCCACGTATTTTACGGCCAAATAAGGGTCGCTATGGGACGTTACAAAACCAACAAAAGCACCCAACATTCCCTTTAAACCGACCAAGTAGAAGTTGAGTTCCTAATATAATATAATGAAAGGTCCTGAACATAATTTACTTTTAAATAGATTTTTAGAAGCTTTGAGGAAAGATCTTTTATCAAAAGGGCAAAATAAAATAGCAAAAGAGGCCAAATGTTAAAGGTGTTCAATCACAAAAATGGCTGATAAAAATTTGGTTTCCTTAACAATTTATTTATTTGATGCTGATCACCAGGATCTCTACTATTTATAAAGAATAAAAGCTTGAAGGACCTCTCCACCGGAATAAGACCTTAATTTGTAACTTCAAGAGCTCTAGTTAAAAAAAGATTTGCGTTAGGTACGCATAATTGTTGTCTTTCCCAAAATTCTACGCATATAATTGTTTCTTCTGAGAACGCCTTTCACACAGTCCACCCAGCATTGTTCTTTTTTCTTTCACTTGTTCCACCCCATAAAACTTCTGAAAACGACCCTCGACTAAGAGTAAATTATTATTATCATCAAAGAGAGGAGAAGAAGAACAGCAACAAACATCCATCCACCACTGACGAAGGTTGCCCCATTCCTAGCATCTCCGATGGGTGATTCCTGGAAGTCGTCCATTCACAACAACGAGCCAGCGGTGTTTGTAGGAGATAAAAGATGTGGCGCTACGAGACAAGAAAGAGAAAATAAAACGAGCAAGAAATAGCACACACTAACACATTAATACACGTACATAAATACATACACAGATTAGGCGTGTAGAGAGCAACACAAAAACGGAGGTGACCCTGAATACAATACAAGAAATAAGCCAAGACACTAGCGGAACAACAATTTTACTAACACCTTATAAATATGACAGATTAGCCCTTGTTTTTGAGGGACATATATACCGAACACGGATTGCGTCCTTATCAGCTCCGCAATTATGTTTAACAAACAAGAATTAAGTAATTTCTGGGAACAGGGGTATTAAGTTAAAGCAATTTGAATATAACAGCAAACTTTTACGTATACTGTAAATTAGAGTCTTTGACAACCCTTTTGAATGTTTAGGTGGTCATTATTAAAACTATCACTGTTGCACTTGCAAGGCAGGGTTGAAATGAATAAGAACAGCTCTAAAATAACAACAAGAGAATAATTGCTCCTTGGTTGAGCAAAATCTGCCTTATTGCTCTATTCAGTCTTTAACATTACATTGGGGTTGGGACGACCCTCAATTTCGTTAGTTTACAATGTCACTTGTTACCTAACCACTGAGCAAGCGTTTCAGTCTGTTCACAACTTCCAGAAACAAACTTAAAACAGATAAATGACTACGTGGATGTGTGAAGAAACACGAACGAATGATGGAATATATTTTTTTGATTTCGACCATCCTCAAAAATGATAACAAGCCTTAACTAATTATCTGTCATCCCCTTGATATGAGGGTCGTGCTATTATGAAGATGACAACTGATATCATCATTTTTTATGGATAACTGCCAGTTGTCTTGAATTTATACTGTGGGAAAAAATCTTTTACATTCCAAAAGGGAAATTGTGTTCTACAGCTTTACAGCTCTTGTGGGCAAGCAGTTGGAGTACCTAAGTAATTTCGAAAAAAGGAAGTTTACATTTTATTTTACCAGCCCTTACTTATGTATGTGTTCGATAAAATACACACGTTTTGAGATTCTATGTCATATAAAATAGTCAAAACAACTTGAATTTAATTAATTTAATTATTAGGAACTTATACATACTGTAAACTTAAGTTACCCCAATAATAATTTTTTGACAATCGCTTTTTATGTTTAGATGGTCATTATTAAAGCTAGCACTACTTAAAACCGGCATGGCAAAGTTGAAAGGAATAAGAACAGCTCTCTAATAAGAGCAAGAGAATAATTTGCTCCCCTGTTGAGCAAAAACTGCCATTCAGTCGTTAATATTACGTTGGAGTTGGGACGACCCTTAATTTCGACAGTTTACAATATCACTTGTTACCTAACCACTGAGCAAGCGTTTCAGTCTGCTCACAACTTCAAGAAACAAATTTAAAACAGATAAGTGACTACGTGGATGTGTGAAGAAACACGAACGAAAGACGGAATATATTTTTTGAATTTTGACCATCCTCAAGAATGATAACAAGCCTTTACTTATAACTGTCATCCCCTTGATATGAGGGTCGCGCTATTATGAAGATGACATCTGATATCATCATTTTTTATGGATAATTGCCAGTTGTCTTGAATTTATACTGTGGGAATAAATCTTCTACTTTCCAAAAACGAAATTGTGTTCTACAGATTTACAGCTCTTGTGGGCAAGCAGTTGGATTAAGTAATTTCAAAAAAAGAAAGTTTACATTTTATTTTAACAACCCTTACTTTTGTGTGTTCGATAAAATGCATACGTTTTGAGACTCTATGTCGTATAAAATAGTCAAAACAACTTGAATTTAGTTAATTTAATTTTTAGGAACTTATACATACTGTAAATTTAAGTTACCCTAATAATAATTTTTTGACAATCCTTTTATATGTTTAGGTGGTCATTATTAAAACTTTAAAACCGCATGGCAAAATTGAAAGGAACAAGAACATCTCTCTAATAAGAGCAAGAGAATAATTTGCTCCCCTGTTCAGTCGTTAACAACATTGAAATTGAGACGTCTGTTTACAATGTCACATGTTATCTAACCACTGAGCAAGTGTTTTAGTTTGCTCATAACTGAAACATTACATGAATATGTGAAGAAATACAATCGAAAGTTGGATTTTTTTTGTTTTTGACCATCCTCAAGAATGATAACAAGCGTTTTCTTATAGATACCTGTCATTGTCATTGATTTGGTTAATTATATATATATATATAGAAATATTCTACTTTATTGCAAAAGGAATGTTGTGTTCTACAGCCTTGTAAATCTTTTACCATCCATTTATTATGTAACGCCACTGATGAAACAAGAACGGCTTATCCAAAGAATACCGAAGTTCAGCCGTCAAAGTGTTTTCTCTGCACCTTTTTTGCCTTTCCATTTGACTTTAAAGTGACGACGGCGGTGGCGGTGCGGTGGTTGGTTATATTACGATCACCCTAACATAAGCCAGCAGGTTGATCTCATTGTTAGAGGAGATTCTTTCCGTACCGTTTTTATAGGAAGACGTTAGTTAAACTATTAAACAAGTTTTACACCTTTTAGCAGAGAGACCTGTTGCGTTAAAACTTCGTAGGTACATACAATACAACGATCAAAAGTACGACCAGTCATGCACAACGGCTATTGTGTCTGAAATTAATTTGTTAACTTGTTTTACTGCTCCTATGACACATTGGACATTTGCTAATAAATTGAATTCGAGCCAAGTTCCACATTAAACGACTCGTATGTTTAGGCAAGTTCAATTATGTATTGGGTGTACCTAACATATATTGAAAATTTCATGCACATAAGTATGTATTTATTTAGTGCTTATGTATCTAGGTACTTCTTGAACAGGTAATTTAATAAATAAGAGCTTCAGCAACTACAGAAACCTGAGCTTAATGGCCAAACCATTTGCCCAGGCAAAATAACGTGAAACACAATTCAAACTGCACAGGTTTATTTTATTAACCATGCAAAAGAAGATAACAAGTTAAGTCTCATATTAAATTATGTATCGTCCAATAACAGGATGGACAAATATTTAAGGAAAAAAGTTTTCTAGTCCACTACAGGCGCTAAGGGCATAAATAAAATGTTAATATTTTTTGATTAATTACTAATTATTAAGTAAATCGTAGCAACATCTTCAGGATAAACAAACACAAAAGAGTTAAGCTCCTGAATCCTGATGAAGATACTCTGTGGCGAAACACTAGCAATAATGATAAAAATCGTTTAAAATGTACAGAAACAATGATTTAATAGAGGGTTGCAATCTTTAAAATCTGGCAACCAGGACAATTAACGTAAACAACCCGGATTTTGTTGCTTAGAACCCGGAGGGAGATGTTTTCTTTAAGTTACTTAGTAAAATAAAAAATAGTTTTGATTTTTATTTATTTCTACATTAAATTTAGTCTTCTTAAGAAACAAAACAAAACCTTAATGTTTTAAGAATTGTTAGCAGTCTTGGGTACGTTTTTTTAATTCCTTTAAATAATACAAAAATTTATTCTTATCTGATCCTAATATAATGTTAGAATTTTATTATTTAGAAGATTAAAAACCATGTATGCCTCAACAATTAATAGTTAAATGGCTTTAACATTGTTGTTTATGATATTTATTAAGATATATCAAAACAGGTCTTTGATAAAATCATCCTAATGCGAAAAAAGTGAGAACAAGACACGGGTCAATTTGTATTATGCAAATATTATTTTCGTCCATGAAAAGCTGCTCTGAACATTTCTCTTAAAAATTATTATAGTTTTACGAGTGAGTCATCATGTAGGAAAAACGTCTTGTTTTATTAATACAAACGACAAACATTTCCTTCAAAGGTTCAAAGACTCGATCGAGGGCAATGTCAAAAGTTATTTTTTAACTACGAGTTCTTTATTACGTATGTACATACGTATTTCAGTTATAAGTGCGAATTTTTAACAATCAAAATAAACTTTATTTCATTAGACATAAGTTTCGTTGTATATCTATTCAAATTTTAAACAGATGCAGATAAAAAATGATGTTTTACGTAACAAATGATCACAGTATGGGTATTTCATGGTTAAAGACCTTTGCATTCGAGTAAGTAATGGTTTTTAAATAAAAGAAGCAGATGTCCAAATAACAACTGAGTATATGTATCTATGGCTAGGGCAACGTTATATAAAAATAACTTTCAGGCATATTCATAAAATTCACAAATATAACTTTTTTGGGTTTTATGGACAAAGTGGGAAAACAGAACACTTTCTTCGTCAAGGAACGTATGAGGGAATCTTCACTCTTGGACCAAAAGGAATTCTCTCCTGAATTTTTGAAACTTTAAAGCAAAATTCTAATTTTTTATCAAGGCACATGAAATTTTTCGCCATATATCGTACCTACTCTAATCTAATTGTAAATATTTTTTTTTATGAGCTTAAGCATTTTGATTCAAAGTAGGTAAAAAGTCGAATTTAAGCACACGTTTCGTGTCTTGTTCGAATAATTTGCCACCCAAAGTGCAACACCACGATCCTGTTCTATACGTTCCATATTTTTTCAAAAAACTCCCATAAAACTTTACCGTTTCGATAATATATTATACGAAAAAATAAAAAAGGAAGAAACAGTCAAATCTGATCCGTTTACGCGATTAAAGTATTTATAGCTCCTAATAAAATGTATTTATCAACATGATTGGTGAAATCTGGACTACAGCTGATTGTCATATAGTCTAGAGAATGTGTGGGGTGGGAGCGCCGTTTCCCACGATGGATACTTGTAGAATGCGAAGAAGGCGGGAACACCAAAGCCAGGACGAGTATTTATATTAGCTTACTTGAGTTTTAAACGGTTTATAAAAGCACGGACCTTTAAACTCTTGCACAGTATACCACAAAAAAAAATAACGTCAGATTGAATATTTACCAACCCCCACTCTAGAACTACACACTTAAAAAAAAATACTGTAATAACAGGACTCTAAATACAACTTTTGTAGTCAGGATTTTTTTTATTTTTCGCCAACTACAGTTATTGGCATCCTCAACAATCAAACTAGTTATAAGTTTATGAAAGTTAAAAAAAAATATTTACAATCTTTCTCGTCTTTGTATCCACCACTTTAATACATTTTGAATTTTATCTTCATTAATTATTGTTTCTGGTATCAACCATCATCATCTTAAAGCTCTACAAAATCCTCCCTAAAACAATTCTAAGCGCAAGTCACTTATTTAAAGTGCCTTGGTTTTTAAAAACCCTTGTAACTAAATTCCTAAGTATTCGTAAAAAGGACTTTGATTGTAGCAAAAATATCAAAACGTTAAAAGCACTTGTGAAAAGGCATTTTAATGGGCTTATATTAAAACAAATGGGCTTCAAACACATCAAAAGGTTGAAACTCTTGTGGAAAGGACTTGAAGTGTACCATAAGGGCTTAAATTACATTAAAAAGGGGTTCAGACTCATCAAAAGGCTTCAAGTACTTGTGAAACACAATTGGGGTAATACAAGGGGGCTTAAAGTGAACCAAAAGGGGTTCAAACACATCAAAAGACGTGAGGCACTTGTGAAACAGAATTGAAGTATTACCAGGGGGCTTAAAGTGAACCAAAAGGGCTTAAAACCCATTCCGAGGCTTGAAGCTCTTATGAAAAGGAATTGGAGTATCACATCGGGCATAAAGTAAACAAGAAGGGGTTCAAACACATCAAAAGGCTTGAAGCACTCGTGAAACAGAATTGGAGTATTACCAGGAGGCTTAAAGTGAACCAAAAGAGTTTAAAACCCTTTTAGAGGTTTGAAGCGCTTATGAAAAGGAATTGGAGTATCACTTGGGACTTACAGTAAACTAAAAGGTGTTCATACACATCACAAGGCTTGAAGCACTTGTGAAACAAAATTGGGGTAATACCAGGAGGCTTAAAGTGAACCAAAAGGGCTTAAAACCCATTCCGAGGCTTGAAGCTCTTATGAAAAGGAATTGGAGTATCACATCGGGCATAAAGTAAACAAGAAGGGGTTCAAACACATCAAAAGGCTTGAGGCACTTGTGAAACAGAATTGGAGTATTACTAGGGTGCTTAAAGTGAACCAAAAGGGCTTAAAACCCTTATAGAAGCTTGAAGCTCTTATGAAAAGGAATTGGAGCATCACTTAGGCCTTAAAGTACACCAAAAGGAGCTCAAACACATCAAAAGGCTTGAGGCACTTGTGAACCAGAATTGGGGTAATACCAGGGGGTTTAGAAGGAACAAAAATGGCTTAAAACCCATTCCGAGGCTTGAAGCTCTTATCAAAAGGAATTGGAGTATCACTTGGGGCTTAAAGTAAACCAGAAGGGGTTCAAACACATCAAAAGGCTTGAGGCACTTGTGAAACAGAATTGGAGTATTACTAGGGTGCTTAAAGTGAACCAAAAGGGCTTAAAACCCTTATAGAAGCTTGAAGCTCTTATGAAAAGGAATTGGAGCATCACTTAGGCCTTAAAGTACACCAAAAGGAGCTCAAACACATCAAAAGGCTTGAGGCACTTGTGAACCAGAATTGGGGTAATACCAGGGGGTTTAGAAGGAACAAAAATGGCTTAAAACCCATTCCGAGGCTTGAAGCTCTTATCAAAAGGAATTGGAGTATCACTTGGGGCTTAAAGTAAACCAGAAGGGGTTCAAACACATCAAAAGGCTTGAGGCACTTGTGAAACAGAATTGAAGTATTACTAGGGGGCTTAAAGTGAACCAAAAGGGCTAAAACCCTTTTAGAGGCTTGAAGCTCTTATGAGAAGGAATTGGAACATCACTTAGGCCTTAAAGTACACCAAAAGGGGCTCAAACACATCAAAAAGCTTGAGGCACTTGTGAACCAGAATTGGGGTAATATCAGGGGGCTTAAAGTGAACCAAAAGAGCTTAAAACCAATTAAGAGGCTTGAAGCTCTTATAAAAAGGAATTGGAGTATTCCCTGGGGCTTAAAGTAAACCAAAAGGGGTTCAAAAACATCAAAAAGTTGAAACTCTTGTGGAAAGGACTTAAATGTACCATGAGGGCTTAAATTAAACCAAAAGGGGTTCAGACACATCAAAAGGCTTTAAACACTTGTGAAACAAAATTGGAGTATTACCAGAGTGCTTAAAGTGAACCAAAAGGGCATAAAACCCTTTTAGAGGCTTGAAGCTCTTATGAAAAGGAAATGGAGTATTACTTGGGGCTTAAAACCCATTGAGAAACTTGAAGCTCTTGTGAAAAGAACTTGAAGCATTACCAGAGGCTTAAATTAAACCAAAAGGACTTCAAATACGTTCAGCCTTAAAGGCCTCTTAACCGTTTCTGGATTACTATTACTTAAAAACCATTTGTTAAGGAATGGGCTTGAAATAGTGCTTTTAAGCTCTGGAAGGATTGATTGGGCATTTTCAGTCATGAAGCTCCAAAACTTTGACCAGTTGTGGGTTCCTCCTCTATCCAGTCAAGAACATTTTTGTTAACAAGACGTTATATACATAATTGTTCTTTGTACTGTTTCGAAATTATGTCTTGGACTATGGGTATTATGGCAGGAGAGATTGTGCCTTGGATTTTTGTAAATCCGCATCCCGGTTGTTTATCTCTGGCGGAACCAACTATAAGCTTTTAATAACGGACGAAAGCCTTTATACTTCGCAGGTCTGCGCCTTCAAGCAAAGTCTGAACAACGTTTTCGTATGCTATGCAAGTGTGGTTCGTTGGTTGGTTTGTTGGTCCGGCGGATTGTGTATACGAGTCTGCAATGGCAGTCTGTTCTGTTGTGGACTCGGACGCAATATAAGCAATGTCGTTTATACATACGTCTTGGATCTCTAGACAATATACATACATACTTCTCGTTTGGCGAGTTATATTATACATACATATGTACATACGTATGTATATATGTACTACCGACACGATGACCCATGACTCTTTATCGTAGGTACCTTCAATAATATATTGTATCTATTAATAAAATTGTACTTGTTCCTTTTTTTCTGTTCCTATGTTTGGTCGTATTTTGACTGGGTCAAGTCTTTCAAACTGCAGAAAAGTTCTTGCAGAGATTCGCAAATATAAACGAAACAAAAGATTCCGAAAGCTTGTGACCATGACCTCGTAATATGTCACATAATAAGATGAAGTCATTTCTGAATTTTAAACTGGAACTGGGGGCCAAATTTCATGGTAACCATTTCACCACTAATACCAGGAATATTAATTATGATCTGTTCAGAGTCAAATGGGAATAATTGGGGAAAGTACAGGGCCGGATTTAACACATTAACAGTCATGGGGCCTATGGGCAGAAATTAAGTGGGCCCTCCCCATTTGGTGATTTAAAAAACTTAAGCAAAATACTGCACTTAAAAGGTATAGGTACTTTCTTATGAATTTACAGGTGAACATTTAATTTAAATAAATATTTATTTTATAAAACATAACAATATAAGTTATTCTAGGAGATGGATCTAAAAAAATAGATTTAGTGATGCTTTCAAAAATTAGCAATAAAAAAAGTAGATATTAATGATATTTTTAAGCTTCGTCGCTTTTGATTGAATTTTGAATTTCTTCAGTTTTATTTTATGTCTTTCTTTGATGTGCTTTAACTTTCGTTAAATAAAATAAAATTTTTCTCAAGCAACTAATTAAAAGTAATAACATTATATAGATACAATATCAAATATCTTGATAACTCGAAGATAATATTTGGCTGCAACTTCGATAAGTCGAATCTTCTGGCGGAATCCCTTAACAATGTAGCTAGAAGTTTTTTTTGCGTTACGTAGTGATTCGAGTTATCGAAGTTCGACTGTATTTATAGAAAATGTATTTATCCATAACCAACAAATAGGTGGTTTTGAAATTGTAAAGTAGGTAAGATACACAGATACTATACATAGTCTTTAAATATATGGGCATGTATCAGTCTTTTTGTATCGTATCTTAAGCTATAGATATGTAGATAGGCTTTATGACCGGATAACTACTTTTCATTTGAAGGAGGTGTTAAGGTCGCGGTGATGAGAAAGGAAAAGAAAAGACAAGAAGACGCTTAATTTTATAATCCTTATAGATATATACACAAGTATATAGTGTCAAAGTAACAAAATCGATTAAAGTTTAGTGATGGTAGTAGTGGTGGTGGTGTTTGATGTACATAGTCGTAAATACAAAGTTTTTCTCTTCAAACCCACGCGAAAGAATGTACTTATGTACCTATGAGGAATTTATAAACATGAACTGCAATTTGTGCTCATAAAATTCTACAAGAAGTCCTGTACCCTGTATCAGGTAGTGGGTAGGTACAAAAGAGAAGCTGAGTAGAAGATTTGATAATTGATAAAAATCGCAGATCACTTTATTATCTTTCATGAAATTCTACAGGAAGAATTGATTATACATTTTTGTAGTACCACACAATACCAAGCAATATATTTAATTTCTTTTTTAAATAATACACCCAACAATACCTACTATTATTCGTATTGTTTGAGGGGATCAGTTAATTAATTTATTTACTTGCCAATTAATTTAATTGCTTTTTAATGTGTGATTATATTATAAAGATACATCTTCATGAATTAATCAAACCTCGAGTTCAAGTAACATTTAATCAAACGTCCTTGGAAACGGGATCAAGTGAAAACGCAAAAAGAATGAGTAAAAACAGGATAATTATTAACAAAATTATAGTTTCCACTTAATTAGCAGCTGATTTACGAGAAGCCTTTTAAAACTTTTTAATGAATCTCATATAAAACCTGATTTCCTTTTCATATCACAATTTTCATTCTACCTATGTACATATATATGAAGCCTCGGCTACAAGAAATTGTAAATGATGAGAATCTATAACAAGCTTAAATGCGTTACGTATAAGTTCACTTAGAAGTCGTGAACATCATATTAAATCAATGATGAATAAGTCATAATCCTTATCTAGGATGTTACTACACTTTACATTATCTAATTAAACACTATAAAGTGTTCGAAACGGCCTATTAAATGCCTGACACTTAATTAAAAAATAGTAACAAATATAATTTTTTCTAATAAAAATCTTGTCTTATTCAAATTTAATTACATAATTACTTATCTTAGAATAAATAATAAATAAAAAGTACTTCACTGTATTTGTACAGTTACAATGTAATAAGTATTCCCTCAATACATCGGATTTGCGTCATTTAAAACAGAATTTGCTTTTCCCTTCATTATATTTAAATCGCAACCGAGGTCAATAAACTCAGGTTATCAGACAATGATTCCTAGACAAGAAGAGCATGAATGAAAACGTACAATTCATTCATTATTTTTAATTCATAAACAACATAGCAACGCCCTCTTTAGTTCAAATTGAACTGTAGTTCGTTTGTACCGACCTTTAAAACGTCAGAGAAACATAACCCAAAATATTTGCAGGTTAAGTCGTCATCAAAACATAATTTTATTTTAATAAAAAGACCTATAATCAGCCAAAATGTCTGAAAGAAAAGTATTAAACGTAAGTTTACTCACTACATTTTAATTTTAGATATAAATATTACTTGTCGGTTTTGTTTTTCAGAAATACTATCCACCAGATTTTGACCCCTCAAAAATACCCCGCATGAAATTGCCCAAAAACAGGCAATACACCGTCAGATTAATGGCCCCCTTCAATATGAGATGTGCAACTTGTGGAGAATACATATACAAGGGCAAAAAATTTAATGCCAGAAAAGAAGATGTTGAAAATGAAGATTACTTAGGAATCCGAATCTACAGGTTTTACATCAAAGTGAGTTAAAATGTTAAATGCATGTTTAATGTATATCACTGTAAATTGCTTTGTTCTCCTTATAATTAGTGTACGAGGTGTTTACAAGAAATTTCGTTTAAAACTGACCCCAGAAACACAGATTATGAAATAGAGGCAGGAGCTACTAGAAACTTCATGGCATTAAAGTTAGCAGAAGAACAAGCTTTAAGGGAAGAAGAGGAGGAAAAGGAGGAAGAACAGAATAATCCTATGAAGTTACTAGAAAACAGAACAAAGCAATCAAAGAATGAAATCGATTTGTTGGAATCTTTAGAGGAACTAAAAGATTTAAACAGAAGACAACAGGCTGTTGATTATGATACAATGTTACTTCAGTATGATTCAGGGTTGTCAGCAAGAGAAAGAGAAGAGAAACTAAAACAATTAGATGAAGAATACATAAAGTAATATTAACTGATATACTTAATTTTCATGTGTTGGTTTTGCTAACTAATGTTTTTATTTCCAGGTCAGTAAAATTCAATTCAACCCAAAAACGTAAATTAATTGTAGAAGAAGAGGTTGTTGAAGAAGAAGAAGAAACCTCTTCAAGTGCAAAATATAGTAAAATAGATGAAACTACAGAAGAAGCAGTGTCTACACCAGGAAACACCAAGGAAATTTTAGTGAAGCAAAAAAGTACAAATACTTGGAATAAAAGTATTGGAAGTCTATCAGGAAAAGGAAAACTAAAGAATTTAGTAAAAATTGTGAAGAAGAATGAAAATGTTGACAAGGAAACAAAACCTGCAACTATTGAGGACACTTCTTCAAGTTCTACACAAACTACAACTACAACTGTAGTGAATTCAGTAAAAAGTGGTACTGGGTTGTCTTTAGTTGGAGACTATTCAGATAGTGGAAGTGAAAATGATTGACTACTTTTAAATAGCTAATGATATAAATAAATATGTGATGTACAATTTTTTTAATGAATAATTGAAGGTACCTAAACATTGTATAAAAATTATTTAGGATGTTTAAAACAGTTCCTATTTGAAATTAAAAAAGAAAGTGGTATAATATACGTACATTGGGCTTGAAAATGCGTTTTCTAGTCCTTTCAGGGCTTAAGCCGTTTCGTAAATAAATTCTTCAATTAATTTGGCATCCTAAGATTTTTTAAGGACCATAGCACTTTAAGGGCTCTAGGCTTTGAGCTTGAAGCTCTATTAATTCTTTAATATCAACCTGATATAATTTTTAAATTATTCAATTTTAAATACATGATGAATTGATAACAATGTTTTATAAAATAATTTGTACTTTTAATATATTTTATAGTGAACATAAAAAATGGGAAATAAAATACATATTAAGTGATTAATTTTAAGTTCTTATTGGAACTTGGAACTTAATAAAGATGAAGACAAATAAATACATGAAATTACTTCAATAAATTCTTATTTGAAATATGTAATTTAAAATGGAATTGAATATTGAAGCTCTTTTAATGGGGCCTTTAAATGACTTACGAAAAGACAGCATTTCAAAAGTTAAACAAGAAAACTTGTTAGTAACTAAAAATAAGTCATTCTTCTACATCCAACATATTAAATTTTAAATAATTAATTAATAATAAAGTTTATAAAATAATTTGTACTTATCATTTTTTATATAGTAAACTACAAAAAATAATGAGAAATAAACTGCATATAAAACGATAAATTTGTTTTAATAAGTTCTTATTTGAGCTTGATATGGATGAAGGCAAATAAATACTTGAAATTACATACTTTAATAAATTTCTATTTAAATTAAAAAATATATCAAACTGTGTATAATTCAATTGATTATTATTTTATGATAAATAAATAAAGAAATAATGTTTAGATAATTTAACCAAAACTAGTTGTGGTATTTAGTAAAAAACTGTGTCTACATGTGCAGAAAACTCAAAAACTTGGAAAAAGCGAAAAGGTTAATTGTGGCACTACCCTAATGACCAAAAGAAAAGGGATGTTTTGTGTAAAATTATTGAGAACCTCTACCTTTATTTTTACTTTGATTAGTTAATTTTAATGCTTAAAAGTCCTCTTAAAAAATTCTTTTTATTTTAATGAATTTGAATTTTGTAATAATAAAAGCTATAATCAATTTGTCTATGAAACTAATCAATTGAAAATCAAATAGTCAAAAAGAAACAATTTATGTTATTTCCAAGTACAACTGTTTGAAAGGGGATTTTTGCCGATCATACACTTCTCCCTCTCGGCTTTTAATTCAAAAATACTGTAAATTTTATTCTGTGTGTGTGTAGCGTCACGTTTATTGGCTTTTCCTAAATCAAATTGTAACAAAGAAAATGTCGAGTCCTGTAACAAATAATACCGAAAATGTGCCTGACAAAAATTCCGGTAAGTGACTTGACATTATTTAATTAATTATTTTATTTAATTGATTCTATCGATACTTGGTTGAAATTCATATTAATTTTGACGAATAAAAACACACAAGTTTTAAAATCTGCTAAAATTCAGAAGAGGGAATGTTTAAAAAAAAAATAGAAATATTTTTTAACAAATTATTATGTAATATTAAGGTCCAGCCTCACCGGCAACAGACAAATCAGCAAGTTTCACTTCAACAAAATTAAAAAGGGGTGGCACCGTTGAAAGACCTTCCAGTGAAACTCACAGTAATCCGGTAATAAAAGTATAAGTAAATAAATTTAATACATACATAAATAGGCGTTAAAAACAGATAAGAAATTGTTTTAATATAACGAAACAATTTTTTGTAGGACTTAATAAAAACGAAAGATAATAGTAGACCTAAAAGTTGCGGAGAAGAGGTAAATATAAAAAAAATAAAAAAATTACTTAATGTTAATAAAATGTTACCAATCTTGTAGCTATTGGTACAAAAGCCGCCCTCTTTGGGGGTTCCAAAATCTCGGGAATCAACCCCACAGAACTTGGGTAATGCCTGGTTTGTAACTGTTGACGATAGGAATAGACGATCTAGATCGGCATCCAAAACTTCAGCAAAGGAATCGGATACTGACAAGAAACATGGTAAAAATGCTGCAGGATCCAAAAACAGCTCTTCAAAGGGACATTTTTTAACAGGCGCTCACAACTAGAATTATTATGTATTTTTTTTCCCGGTTTTTTTGTTATAATTAAGGGATTAAAAAACTCGTTATTCTTTAAGGAATTCCACTGCCCAAACGGCAAAACACTTTAAGTAAAGTTTCGTCTAAATCATCAACTCGTCCACCGTCCAAATCGAAACTTCAAAGGTCTCCATCTTCCGAACTCAAGAACAACTCTCCGAATCGAAGAAGTCTCGAACTACAATTCTCCCTCAAAAAGAAGAGACTCGAATGCCTAAAAAAAGAGCTAGTCGAAAAGCAAAAACCCGTTCTAGAAATTTACCAACAACTGACTCAACTCAAAAAGAAATTGGACGAATCAGGAAAAGCTGTTCGTTTGGAAGAGATGAAGTTCATTGATTGCAACGAAGTACTTCCAAGGGCAAGAACCCCCTTGTCAGGAAATAGACAGGGGGAAGAATCACCGGCAGAATTTGACATGGAACTCTTGAAAGCAATGAAAGAAATCGTCAACGTCATACCAAAACCTCTGAACGATTTGTGTAGAAGTCTAATGACTAAGAGAGGACTTTTGGTGGACATGATGGAGAAATATTGTAACAACGATGTGGACACTTCGGAACTTCATAAAAAAATATATTTTCTCAAGACTGAAAGCACCCAGTTGGAACAGAAGATCGAAAATGCTTGCACCGAACAAAGTAAACAAATCGAAGAATTGATAACCAAATGGCAGCAAATGTTGGAGCGTCACGAAGTCGTCATTCAACCTCCACCAGTTGCTGCTGGTCCACCGCCTGAAAGGTTCCATGAATTGTACAAGAAGTTTAAAAAACAAGACCACGAAATTAAGGAATATAAACAGAAAGTGGAAGATCTTCAGAATGCTCTTAATGATAGGCCGGAAAAGGCTGATTTGCACAAGGCTGAGGAAAATATTCGGCATTTGAATTCTCAAATAAAGGTCAGTTACTTACAGAAATTTTAAATCTAAACTAAATATATGAAATAAATTAAACCATGCAATATTTAAAAATTCCACCTAACCCTTTAAATTGTTGATTTACATTTTTAATTTTTAACAAAATTACATTAATTACAAAAGTTTTTTAGGCTTACATTTTTAAACAAACAGTCAAATTACTACTGAAGTTTTTAAATTTGTATTAGTTTCGTTGTAAAATAGAAAAGTACCTAAAATTAGTTGAACATTCTGATAGGAACTGGACGCACAGTTGACTATTGAAAGAAAAAATTCTGCTCTCGGATCTGAAGCTGAGAAGCAAGTGAAAATTTTAAGGTCAAAGGTTAAAGAATTGGATAATAAAAAGCATGAGGCTGAAAATAAAATTGTTAACCTGCAGAAAGCTTTAAAGTGAGTTGAATTAAATTTATGAAAACTTAAATTATCATTAGAACGGTCTAAATTAAATTTTTTTTATTAATATTACAGTTGAATAAATCTTACAAATTTTATAGACAAAAAGAAGAAAATATGAAAGCTGCTGAGAAAGCCTGGGAAGCTGAGAAACAAGAACTAATTAAAACTAACAATCAGGACAAGCAACTGCTGAACAAACTGACAAAAGACCGGGGATTTCTAGAAACAAGGTGGTTAATGCATATAACCCTCAGAGCTCTGCACGATCTATTTATACCGAGTGTTCAATTCGAACTTAGTACCTAATAATATTTTATACCTATATTAAATTTACCTTATATACTTACGTATATACATAAACCTGGTTCTATTCTACTTCAATTTGTCCAAATTTAAAAAATAAATTATGGGTGTGTTTTCGTTTTAAATACTATAGATACTATTAATTTATTATTATTGTTGTTGTTATAATACTTTCACCTATAGATTCCACATTTAAACACCAAACGACGGATCCGCAAGGTGAGCTCGATCCAGTTTTTGGTGTTTAACATGGAATTGACGTGATAACTATGTATATGTTTAGGGTGAAGACGTTGGCAGAGATCGTCGAGGAAAACGAGAAGACTGTGAAGGAAACGGAAGAGAGGTGTAAGGAAGAGGTCAGGAGGGCGAAAGAGGAAGTTGAGGAGGAGAGGATAGCGAGGGAAACCATGGAGAAAAAGTACGAGTATATGAGGCAGGAATTCTTCAAAATGGAGGTCACCAATCAACAAGCCATCGACTTGGTTGTGACCAGAAAGGAAGGAAATGGAGAAGGTAATTTTAGATGTTATTTTTGCCCACTCCCTCAAGGTTCAAATTTTATTAAAATGTCAATGGAATTAAAACTAAATGCTTGAACACTTCATCATATTTCTTTAATGCACTACGTTGTTTTATGTCAACAAATTGATAGATACTTTTTAGGCCAATAAAATGTAAAAAATCGCCATTATCAGTCAATAACTGACTATTTAATTATATAGTAGAGGACTGCATGGTAAATATGTGTTTGTCATTATTGCATTAAAAATCGTTCCAGACGTGACATATTTTTGATAAGCGAAAGTACATAACTGTTGATAATAACAAAAGTAGAAGAGGTCGAAACGTCGTATTGAATATATGTATTTTATTGTTTTTTTTTTGTTTAGTTCAAAATAATTAATAGAAAAAGAACTTTTGTCCAACAAAACTAATCAATTTTAGTACGTTGTATGTACTCAACTGTAAAAGCGTTGATTGGATTTTCAATTTCCTTTAATCTTCCACTTTTGTATCATTTGATTACAAATATTCTAATTTGATTCTGTAGTGCCCTTTACAGCCACTTTTGCGCTTTAATGTCGTCGTTAAAACACTTTAAAAGTTGGACAGCAATACGTAGATGTGCTGACTTTGTTATATCGGAAATCGTGCTTTCAAAGCTCGCAATTCGCTTCTCAGTTAATGAAAATCCGACAGATTTTGAATACGTAATCAAATCTAAGGAAAATGAACACAATTTAATAATCCTATTATCCCAGATTATCAAATAATTGAGAAAAAGATTATCTATGTCTAGTGCCTCCAACAATATTTTAAGTCTTTTAGTTTTTTTGTTGTTCAACAGGTCCGATTACAACAGAGCGAGAAGCTGAATTATATACAGAACTGTTGGCAACTCGAGTAGCTTTGAAAGCTGCCGAAGATAAAGTGAAAAATTATGCAAGGGAAAAACTAAGGTTTATAGACACCATCGAAAGGCTTAGCAGCAATTCAGAAAACAACGTGGAGTCTCTTGCTGCTTCTTTGGTCCATAAGGAAGAAGAAATTACCCTCATCGAAAAGAAAATGGAACAGTACGAAGAACTTGTCAGAAAACAGTAAGATATACAAAGCTGTTTTCATTAAAAAATTTTTTAATACCTAAGGTCCCTTAAGAATTAAAAAACATATTTTTTCATTAATAAATACTGAAGATAGATTATTTTAATTGCTTTTCCATTTTGACATAATCTGGTTGATCCCCTACAGAAAATTGGAAATTGCTAATTTGAACGCGAGCATCGTAAACATGGAACAACGTTTGGCCTTAAACGACGAGCATTATCCGACTAAAGACATGAACGATAGCGACCTGAATTATGTACTTCGAGAGAATAAGCTGAAACTTGACGAAATGCTCAGAAAATCGCTCGATTACGAACAAAAAATCATAAAGTACGATCACGACTTCGAGATGCAGCAAAAACAAATTTACGAAATGGACAACCTGTTGAAAGTCAGGGACGGTCTTATCGGGATGCTGAAAGCCAAGAAGGACGAGCTTTTTGTCGAGAACGAGAGCCTCACGAAGTATGCCAACGAAATAAGGGATGCCCTTATGGAAGTACGTATTATATCTATAGATAATCGTAGTCGCCAAAATAAAAAATTGTTATTAAGTGTTTTTCTTTTTTAAAACAACCGAATCTCTCACTGACTTTTGTTTTTATAACAATCGATAACTAAGTATAGAAAAAACAAAAGACAATTTCTGATTGTTTTTATAGACAAAGGAGGAACTGGCGGTAAAACAGGAGGAGATCCAGCAGTTGTATGCGCAGTTGGAGCAAAAAAGTAAGATGTTAATCAGACAAGACAAGAAAATTAAAGACCTTAAAGACACATTGTCATCAACAAACGAGAAACGTTACAAACTGCAAGACACGTTAGGGGCCATGGAAAAAGAACTCCAATCGACCAAAGCGCACGTTAATCGGATGTCATCGGAAATACAAGCACGGTATGAAATCGGGACCAAAACTAAAATATCGCGTACGCAACAACAAAATTCTAATATTATTATTAGCAATAAAAATAGTGATGATAATATCATCGGTAATAAAAACGTTTCGGCTGTTCACGGGCAACCTCCTCATTTGTCGACCGTTTTATACAACAATGTCAACATTATGAAGACTTGCGACAACAACAACAACAACAATAACAACAATTCACCGGAAATAATAGTAAAAAACACGAACTATGTTCCGTCAAAAAACGCTCGTTACTGCAGCAAAGTACTGCAGTATAAGTACGGAAAAAACCCTTTTCTCACCAGATGCTCTTCGACAACCTCGACTCGCAACAACGAAAGTAAAAATTATCCGGTCAAATTAAAAGTGTTCGGGCCGAAAAGGAAAATCGATAGCAACAATTGTTCATTTTCGGAATTTGCTACTTCGATGACGACCCCTTCTTTGGATAAAACCAGCGCAATGGCGTTTCCATCAATGTCTACAGATCCTAACGATTTTAATAATGGACAGACCAGTAGATTTGAAATTGGGACCACAGTAAGCCATCAGACGTTAGAAGATTTCCATTCGACTTGCAGCAAAGATTTTTCAGTTTCAAAGGCTCAAAATATGAATCACAAAGAAAAGTGTTGTACCAACGACTCTGTGGTCACCCAAAGGGGCAGCTCGATATCGATATTGTCGTCAACCGTTGACCAACAACAACAAAATCGGCCACTCTTTTTAAAAAGTTATCGATTAAGCGAAAGCAATGAACCTCCACGTCTCAGTAATGACCAAGAATCATCGTCGATACAGGCGAGTCAAAATTTGTTCAGGAGAAGATCGTTGCCCAACACTTTTAAACAAGATAACAACAATAGTCCCACAAGGAAGAAAAAAAGCAGGTCGAGTTCGCCGACAAAAGAACAAGAAATAATTGAATGCAAACAGAGCAAATCAGCGTCGAGAATTGAAGAAACAATTTTTAGACTTAATGAACCAATATTGGCAACAAACAATGACGATACTCAACTATTGAAACAAAATAGTATCGAGGACATCGAAGAAGACGTGCTCAGACAAATGATAATCAGGACGATAGAAATGATTGAAGAACAACAGGAAGGCGAAGACGACGATAAATACGATGAAAACTTAAGGAAAATCGATGAAGTAGACGAAGAACCATTGCCGATTTTAGATTCGGTAATAGCCGACACCAACAGTAACAATCTAGAGCAGCGACAACAACAAAATCAGGAAGTGCCCCTGTTATTAAACAAAGCATACCTCCATAGAGTGACTTCATCTCATAATAATAATAGTAACAATCGACCCCCAAGTACTTCGAATTCGCGTTCGGGATCGATACGTACTCGATCATCTTCAGCCGATACAATAACAGCGAAACTTCGAAACAATCGGAAAAACGCAACGAGACCGTCTTCGGTTGGATCAAATGACAGTCGATACACGACGTCGATTGCAAGAGAAGATAAAAATACGCAAACCGATCTCATCGATCCTGTTATCGTTGTTACTCGACAAGATTTTCTCCAACATTCGCACAAGTTGTCGCAAAGTCTTCAAAGTATGGTCGCGAGTAATTTTAAAGGTTTTGGGGTAAATAACGACAATGATAATGATAATACAGAACTCGACAATATTGACCGACAACTAGGACCTCCGTCAGTGTCCTATTTGCGTATTCCGTTTGACAACGACGTATCGATCAGTGAGGGCAAATCGAAAAAGAATAAGTCGATATTTAATATTAAAAGATAACTTTTGCTCGGTTCGGTTTATTCGTAATTGTTCGGTTTACTGATAGATTTTGAGCCAAATCAATTAATTAACAAATTTATTTATATATTCTTTTGTAGAAGAATTTAATTGTTGGATCTTGAATCAAATCAACGAAACAACACATTAATTAATTTGCATAGATATTAATAAAATTTTCATCCTGATCACCTAGAGTATAAGAAATCATTTTCTATTAAAAAACAAAAAAAAAACAAGTTATCATTTAATTTGTATTATAATTGTTGATATTCATATCAAACTCACTGATACTTTAAAGTAGGTTTGTCAATGAATTAGAAATTATTTATAATAATTATATAAATGTTGCATTTTTGTTTTGTTTCAGGACTAACGTTAAATTCTTCTAACAATAAAACTGGCGAACCTACGATCCAAATTAAAGTAATCGTTAAATAATTTGGGACGATCAACAATCAGTGTGTCGGCAGGGTGCTGAAATTACATATCTACATAAAACTACATTTAATTTGATCACCTTTGTATTGATGTAACATCTAAATAATGTGTGATGTCTTCATTATAATAGATACATAATTGTATATTAAATAAATTCAAGTTTTACGAATTTTATCTTTAATAATTCCCTAAATTAAGAATTATTTCCACTTCAATTTTCAAATTTCTTAAATCAACCCTTTACTATTTAAACATGAAATTAGCATTGATAAATCTAATGAATTTCTTTTTTAATTTTTTTTAAACTAAATTAATTAAACCTTTTCGAATTTTATTTTTAACTAGCGACTTCGCCCGTGTGGAATAGTGACTTTCGCCAGCATTTAAAATTTTTTTCTATATTTTTATTTTCTGGGCCGTAAGCCTTTTTGCCGAAGTCATTACACAAAAATTTTCATTCCTTATTTTTGCCCCCTTTAGGGTAAAATTTTTACAAACTTTAAATTTTATTTATATCTAATCAAAAGCCTAAAAAATAAGTTTCAAGCCTCTAGCTTTATATCTACTTATCTATATCTGTACCAAATTTTCATTTAAATCGGTTCAGTAGTTTGGGCGTGATTGCGTAACACACAGACAGACAGAGTTACTTTCGAATTTATAATATTATAGATTAATATAGTTTAATTATAGTTTAAAATAGTTTATATAGCTTAGTATTCAACTACTTTTATTGATCCAAATAAACAAAACCTCTATAACTTTTTACACTTAATATTTTAATTTTCTGGGCCGTAAGCTTTTTGGACGACGTCATTACACAAAAACTTTCATCGGCTAATTTTATCCCCTTTAGGGTAAAATTTTTACAAACATTGAATGTCGTATTTACTTATATCTAATCAAAAAACCTAAAAAATCTTTAAAAATTACGGAATTTCCGCACAAACTTTCCTATTTCAACCCCTTTCAACCCCTTTTTCGCATTAAAAAGTAGCCTATATCCTTTCTCAGGCTCTAGACTATCTCTGTACCAAATTTCGTTTAAATTGGTTCAGTAAATTTTAGGCGAGATTGTGTATCATACAGACAGAGTTACTTTCGCATTTATAATATTCCGCGAATTCGTTTTCATCGATTTTCCCATGGGAATAAGATATTTTCCCGCAGTAAAACGTAGCCTATGTGTTAATCCAGGGTGTCAGCTAACTCCATACCAAATTTTATTAAAATCGCTCCAGCCGTTTAGACGGGAAGAAGTAACAAACATACACACTCACACACACAAACTTTCGCCTTTATAATATTAGTGTGATTATCCTCTAATTGACGAATCCTTTTCTTTTGTATTTTCAAATCCTTCTATGGAAGACTTTAATATTTTAATTTGATTGACATTAATTTCGGTAATTTTGCTCTTATTTTTTTTTTGATAAAATGAATTCAAAAAATTTTTCTAATATTTCTTTTAATTATCCTGTGACTGAGGAAACTTTTTCCCTTCAATTTTCTGATCTTTCTAATAATCCCTTAAATGTTTCAACTTGATATTAACGTTTATTACTTTCCTGACTATTTTTTGTTCAATAAAATGAATTCAGATTTTTCGAGTTTCATTTTTAATTAATATAATTAATTATAATTAATATAAGTTATAAAATAAAATTTTTAAAATAATTATTTTATACCTAAATTAAAAATATTTTTCAGTTTTACTACACGATCCTTCTAATGAACACTTGACATTTTAATTTTATTTTAAAAATTACAAATTTTCTGATAATTTTTTTTTGTATTTTATTAAGAGAGAATAAATTTAAGCTTTTCGAATTTTATTTTTATTTATTTCTATTTTAAGATCCTTCTAATTAATAATATTTTAAACATTTCAATTTGACACTACCATTGAAGTTTTTGTTGAGTATTTTTTATATAAAAAAAAAAAATAATCAGTGAATACAATTTAGAAAAATAATTTTGCCTGAAACTCAAAAAACATCTTTTTTAAATATAAGATTATTTTGAAAATAACCAACCTAATTATTATGAATTATTTCAGCATTTACTTCTCACTATGCACTTATTAGTTATTAGATACTAAACTTCATAAAACAATATATCGAATAAATGGGAACATTCAATTTCCTATTGTGGTGATTCTGTGAGTAGATATACCAGTGTTTGTATCTGGATGCAAATTTATTCAGAGGGCCGAACTTGTCTGTGTTATTATTACAGAACAGGAAATTAAAAGTGCCTGAGGAGTCCCATACACATTACACTGAAACGACGTTCTATTTCTTCGTTTTCTATTTACATTGTACATTGATTCATTTCACATGGTCACAAAAGCTCTCGTTCTGCTTTTAACTCCAAAAAACATATTTCAACACCTATCAATTTTAAACTTTTTTTTGAGGTTTTATCATGGTTTTGTTAGAACAGTAAATATCTCCTCAATTTTTAAGGGTTGCAAATTTTTATTTAATACAGAACTACCAACTAAGAGATTTTCACCTCGGTGACATTTAAAAATAATTAAACCCTGAACTTTTTAATAACTACGTACACCACCAACGTATACCTACGCTAGATATTTTTTGAATCTAAGTTAATAAACTTGTTAAGTAACACCAGTTCGAGGAAAGAGAAGGAGAAAAAGAAAATTATCTGTCGACCGGGATATATTTAGAAGTTAATTTAAAGCCCTAGGGGGAGGAAGGTGATCCCATCAAGAAAATGTCTTTCTCTTTAATATCCGTCCGAAAAGGAATAAAACAGAAAGAAGACAACGGAGAAAACATCCAAATCAATTTAATTTCATCTACAGATTCGATAGGAGGAAACAATCGACAACCCAAGGAAGGATAACACCCTATGAAAGCAAAGGGAAATTGAATTTTCAAATTTTTTATGTTGTTGCCCCAAGAGAAGCTTTGGATAATATCGATAAATCGAATAAAGTAATGATGCACGGGGTGTTTAATAATAATTAAACATTTTAAGACATATTCTGTGATTTTTACATCTACAAAGTTTAAACTTTAAACTCTCGCACCGAGGGTTCCGTACAAACCTGTATATATGTGATGTAACTAAAAATTTAAGGTTTTCGGAATTTTTCCTTTATATGTGCTATAAAACATTGCTTCATGCCAAATTTCAAGATTCTAAATCGACTGGAAGTACCCTTTAGGTTTTGATTCCCTTGCGAGTAGTTGCGAGTTTGAAAATATGCGGCTTAAATTGCTGTTTCTTTTGATTGCGTTGACATAGAAGTTTGATTTTGTTACAGCTTAAAAGTATTATAGACCTGAGTATTTGATATGAATTTCAATTTAATACCTCTACGCGTTCATGAGGAAAGGGGTAGTAACTTTAAAATTATTAAAAATATTTTTATTATATGATGTAACTAAAAATTTACGGTTTTTGCAATTTTTCCTTTATCTGTGTTATAAGACGTTGCTTCGTACAAAATTTCAAGATTCTGAGTTCACGGGAAGTACCCTGTAGGTTTTGATTCGAAAATTTTCGGAAATTTGCGGCATAAACGGCTGTATCTTTTGATTGCGTTGGCTTAGAAGTTTGATTTTTTCACAGCTCCAAGGGACAATAGACCTGAGTATTTGGTATAAATTTTAGCTTGATACCTCCACGCGTTCCTGAGAAAAAGGGTCTTGACAGACGGACGGACAACGAAGTGATCCTATAAGGGTTCCGCTTTTTCCTTTTGAGGTGCGGAACCCTAAAAAGGTTCTAACTGTATTTTTAGGAGGAGCCGCGATTCTATAGTTTTCCCAAGAAGAAAACAGGAACTTTTATAGTTTGAAATAGTAACGTGGCGCTTCACGGCTTCAAACGCAAAAGTGGAAAAATTACAGTTTCAAATAGTAAAGTTGACAAATTCTGTAAATCTGACAGTTTAAACTCTAAAGCTTACATTTTACAACTGTAAGTAAGTAAATTTGTGGCCATGAAACTTCTGTACTTGTACGTATTATTTATTCCGTGGGCAAAGTTAAGTAAATGATGAGTTGTCCATTCGTCTGTAAAGTGTGAATTTGGCCGCCCTCTGAATTTGCCGCCCGGGGCATAGGCCCCGGCTTGCCCCCCCCTAGATCCGGGGCTGTCCCTATGAAAGCAAAGGGAAATTGAATTTTCAAATTTTTCATGTTGTTGCCCCAAGAGAAGCTGGATAATATCGATAAATCGAATAAAGTAATGATGCACGGGGTGTTTAATAATAATTAAACTTTTTAAGACATATTGCCCTTAGAAAATTCTCGATTCTGTGGTTTTTACATCTACAAAGTTTAAACTTTAAACTCTCGCACCGAGGGTTCCGTACAAACCTGTATATATGTGATGTAACTAAAAATTTAAGATTTTCGGAATTTTTCCTTTATATGTGCTATTAAACATTGCTTGATGCCAAATTTCAAGATTCTAAATCGACTGGAAGTACCCTTTAGGTTTTGATTCCCTTGCGAGTAGTTGCGAGTTTGAAAATATGCGGCTTAAATTGCTGTTTCTTTTGATTGCGTTGACATAGAAGTTTGATTTTGTTACAGCTTAAAGGTATTATAGACCTGAGTATTTGATATGAATTTCAATTTAATACCTCTACGCGTTCATGAGGAAAGGGGTAGTAACTTTAAAATTATTAAAAATATTTTTATTATATGATGTAACTAAAAATTTACGGTTTTCGCAATTTTTCCTTTATCTGTGCTATAAGACGTTGCTTCGTACAAAATTTCAAGATTCTGAGTTCACGGGAAGTACTCTGTAGGTTTTGATTCGAAAATTTGCGGAAATTTGCGACATAAACGGCTGTATCTTTTGATTGCGTTGGCTTAGAAGTTTGATTTTTTCACAGCTCCAAGGGACAATAGACGTGAGTATTTGGTATAAATTTTAGCTTGATACCTCAATGGGTTCCTGAGAAAAAGGGTCTTGACAGACGGACGGACGGACGGGCAACGAAGTGATCCTATAAGGGTTCCGCTTTTTCCTTTTGAGGTGCGGAACCCTAAAAGTTTACAAAAGGACCCTGAAGATATCCCGTGTGATTAAAGACGAAACAAAAAAATCTTTAAATTCTAACATCACCCTTATTGTAAGTAAGTATTTAAGAAACTTCCAGAAGGAATTTTTGAAATCATCAGGGCATTCGTTATTATTTTTTTTTAAACGCTCATTTACTTAATTTAATTCAAATCCACAAGAATGTGTTCCCAGTAGTTGTAGGTAGATGCATAACATTTTGAGTAAAATAAAAATATTTTATGTAAGGATTTTGTACTTATTTAAAGAAATCCAGAAAAGCTTCTACCAAAACTCGTTGAGTGTTAAAACGTTTATTACAGTTGGCTTGGTTCTTATCATCGGCGCATAGTGATAAAGATGCGCGGGATTTTTAATAAACGACGCCGGGAAAGACGTCAGTTTTGTGAAACGCATTCAGTTGTGCACGATCAGTTGACGGAAACGAAGCAAATGCGATGGAACTTATTGGATCGTAGTACGGATGTTATTATAAGAAAAAATTAATGTGGTGCAGTTTTAATTTAATATCTATTAAGTTGTCTCGTTCGAAAATAATCTGTGTTAAAGTTCAACGGATCCAATATACCTACCCCACACATATTTACAGAAACCCTACAAGAGTTGAGTAAGTTTTTTTTTTAAGTTAATTCAATTACCTACCTAACTCCAATTTTTTTCTGATATGTAATACATTTGACAACAGGTCAGGAAAACGTTATGATAACATATTAAATTAAATGCATAAAAATTGTCGAGTTCAACTCAAAAAGTTTCAATAAAGTCTCTCTCACTAAACTGAATTTAAAAAAATCAAAAAGAAGTGCCTTAATATAAGTAGTAAATACCAACAAAATTAAGTCATCTAAAAACTTTTCTTGCGAATGTAATCAATAGTAAGGCACGAAATTATCCACAAACCCATGCATAAATTCAGTTACCTAATATACAAAATCGACCAAACAAATAAATAAACGGCACACGATGGAACTCTCCACCCTTAGATGTTCCCTTATTTTCGAAAATAAAATCCTAAGCCCTTTGAACATAATGACGTTCCTTATTTTTTACATTTACACAATAAAAGAATAAACCAAACGTTTCGTCTTAAAAAATCTTCCCTTAAAAAATTTTTTTATGTATAATTTCTGCAATTGCTGTTCTTGTGTTAATTTTCTGACCCAACCTAAAAGTGCTTTTGAATTTTGAGAAGCTGTTTGAAATGGAATTTCATTTAAATAAGAAAAAACAAACATTTTTGAATAAAACTACTCACGAACGGTATTGTGAGCAAATCCGTCAGAAAATCGCTGGCTACGTCTCTAGTTTTCCTTGTCCGAAGCCAATTTGGAGCACTCAAGGAAAATCCGTCAAGAATTTTCCGCTGCTAAAGAATAAGAATCTATTATGTGTTATAAACGGAATTTATTTCACGAATTTATAGATATAATATGAAAACCAAAATTTATATAAGTAATACATCACTTACTGTGTTTGAAGTCTAATTAATTTCGAATTTTTACTTGAGTAATGGATTGATTTCAATTAATATTTAGGTAAATAGTAAATTTATAATAATCACAATTTTTAATTATTTTCAAAGCCTGTTTTTCAGTTTATTACACAATTTTAATTAAGTTATTATTTAATTTGGGCAGCTACATAAAAAATATTTTTTTGGTGGATGATTTTGGCATTAAAATGTTCAAGATTGTAAGTACTATGTACTTAAGAAATATTTTTAGTAATTTTCCAGCGGCAATGAAACGAAGGGAACCAAAAATGAACCACAAAGTGCATGAAACGTCAATTTAATAAAAAAGTTGTCTTGGTCTATAGTTTCGACTATTTCTTATTTTCACCCCCCCTCCCACTCGAGCCTCCATATAAAATCTACTTTTTAATGTTCTATAAGGTCATCACTACCCCTCCTTAGCCGATAGCTCCCGAGCTCCCAACCCTCTAACTCCACCTAAAAGCTTTTTTGATGTTTCGCAAATTCATTACTACCCCCCCCCCCCTTTTTCACTCCTGTACCCTCTCCAACTGAGAGCCTCCGAGCCTCCAACTTTTTGCCTTTCTTTTTAATGTTCTACAAAATCATCGCTACCTCACCCCCTTCACTTTTTTATCACTTTCTAACCAAGAGCCACTTCATATAAAAATTTATAATTTACCCCATTTTAAATTTTTAAATCCAACCCCTGTGTATATACGAGTCCGTCGAAGCGTAAAAACCCTTGAATAGTGTTACATATACGTCCACTCCTATTTTATCCACCCGTTTTCCCACAATTTTAGGGTGGATACTCGGATCTAAACAATTACCATATTTTTTTTAATACAGTAGCAAAAAAAATATTTCAGTACGATTGAATAAAAGATTAAAAAGTTCATCTGACGGTAGGAAAGTAGCAACGAAAGCAGATTTTTTTTCGAATGCTTTATCTACAAACTTGGGGGGATTTATTAGCTCAGCCGAGTGAAATTTTCAAGTGTTTGGTCGAAGATTTAAATTCCTGTTCATTAAAAGCTTTTAAAGGGTTGAGATATAACGAAAACTTCCGTCTGTTCAAATAAATGCTTTCTCAACTGTAAGGGCACTTTGTCTTCCTTATCTTAATGGCCCGAATGAACACTTACAGTTTAAAGATTTGTGTTAAAACAATTCCAATTTACAGGTCGCCCTAAATCGAAAGTCATTTACTTTAATTTGATTTAAAAAAACTGTTAAGATTGAGAAAATTTTTATAAAAAAGTCTGAGTGTATCACAAATAAAAAGTGTCTACCTATATTTTAATAAAATGTCGTTTTTTATTAATAAAATTTGTTATTACATAAACCGTGACCTTTAAATATTTTCTGAAAAAAACAATTAATTATTTATCTAAAAATATACTTAATAATCTATTAAGGAAGCAGTCGATTGAAAACTAAACTTAGGTACCTAAATAAGTATCTAAAAATGGTTTTGAAGGTCATTAACACATTTTTGTATTTAATTTAAACTGGCTATGCCCGCGACTTCGTCCGCGTGGAATTGTGACTTTCGGCAGCATTTAAAATTTTTTTCTTCTACCTATATTTTTATTTTAAGGGTCGTAAACTTTTTTGCCGACGTCATTACACAAACACTTTCATTCCTTATTGTTGCCCCCTTTAGGGTAAAATTTTTACAAACTTTAAATGTCGTATTTATATCTAATCAAAAGCCTAAAAAATAAGTTTCAAGCCTCTAGCTTTATATCTACTTATCTATCTCTGTACCAAATTCTCATTTAAATCGGTTCAGTAGTTTGGGCGTGATTGCGTAACACACAGACAGACAGAGTTACTTTCGCATTTATAATATTATAGATTAATATAGTTTAATTATAGTTTAAAATAGTTTATATAGCTTAGTATTCAATTACTTTTATTGATCCAAATAAACAAAACCTCTATAACTTTTTACACTTAGTTAATATTTTAATTTTCTGGGCCGTAAGCTGTTTGGACTACGTCATTAGACAAAAACTTTCATAGGCTAATTTTATCCCCTTTAGGGTAAAATTTTTACAAACATTGAATGTCGTATTTACTTATATCTAATCAAAAGCCTAAAAAATCTTTAAAAATTACGGAATTTCCGCACAAACTTTCCTATTTCAACCCCTTACAACCCTTTTTTCGCATTAAAAAGTAGCCTATGTCCTTTCTCAGGCTCTAGACTATCTCTGTACCAAATTTCATTTAAATCGGTTTAGTAAATTTTAGGCGAGATTGTGTAGCATACAGACAGAGTTACTTTCGCATTTATAATATTCCGCGAATTCATTTTCATCGATTTTCCCATGGGAATAAGATATTTTCCCGCAGTAAAACGTAGCCTATGTGTTAATCCAGGGTGTCAGCTAACTCCATACCAAATTTTATTAAAATCGCTCCAGCCGTTTAGATGTGAAGAAGTAACAAACATACACACTCACACACTCACAAACTTTCGCCTTTATAATATTACTGTGATTAAATAGACATACTTTCAAAACTATCTAACAAATAATTGCTTCTAATTTCCTGTCAATATTAATCCTAATATGATTTTAAGTAAGGATATGTTAAGCAACAATGGATTCTTCTGTTCTACTGAACCTGACATGAGCTAAATGTTCATTAAACCTAACCTAAAGAGAGCGTTTAGTTTGTCCAACATATTTACAATCAATTTCATGTATCCTCGACTTTTCTAGAAAAGGAATTTTATACTTTGGTTTTTTTTTTACTTTGGTATACCAAAGAGAGCTTGAAGAGAATCGGAATTTGCGGTCCCTGAAGGAGGTAACTGTTACCGAAAAGTGCTTCGGACGTTCAGTTTCTTGTTTTGGCGTGGGGGTTTGAGCTGTTTAGTACGTTCTACAAGGTTACAAGTTATTTAGATTCATAATACAGTAGAACCTTGATAACTTAAACCTCGATAACGTAAAAACCTCTATAAATTCATAAAATTTTGTGTTCCCTTCCCCTCGGAGTTCAAAACCTCTTTTACTTAAAATACGAACCCTCAATAACTTAAACGAATAATTTGGGCATCGCACCTCAGTAAGTAATAAAATTGATGTAGAAAGTGTGAATTGTTTTAAACAAAAAAAAATTATAACCGACTTTTTTAAGTAGAATAAAATAAACTTGAATAAACGTACCTTTAACCCTAAAATAAAGTAGGTACGTATGTACATAATAACATTTCGAAGTTTCATTTACATTTAACCTAGTTCGTCTATCTCTATAATTCCTAAACAACGCTCATAAACGGACCTCTGTAAGTAAATATATAAACCAATAAAAACTCCTTAACTTAAACCCTTAGTAAGTAAAAACCTCAATAACTCAAATTTTTCAACGTTTCCCTTGGTCTTTATCTTATCGAGGTTCTACTGTAATTAGTAATTTTATCGTTACCTAAAGACACAGACATTATACTATAATTTGTTTAATCGCCAATTATTTGTAAATGTAGACAAATATTATTGTTGATAAGAGCACGTACCATAAAAAATTTCTTACACAACCACATAATATTATGTATTTGAAAAATAAAAATAATAACGTAAGTACTAATATCTGAAGTAAAAACTCAAATAAGTTTACAAACTAATAATATAATCAGACACTTCAAAAAATTAATATGGAAAATTGAGCCATTATCTATGAACTCACACTTCTGAAGTTCTGATTATATGTATTTCCCCATTATTTTGCAAATAAAAGCACTAAAAAAGAAAACAAACTTTCCCGATACAGTATCGAAGAGCAAAATAAAAGTAAATGTAATGGAAGGCGTCATTACATAAACACTAACGTTGACACTGTTCACCGAAGTTCATGCAGCATTATCTCTCAATTTTCACGGGAGCAAGATACTTTGTGAGCGAAAAACATCAAAGTAAATGTCATCTTTTCTCATTCCATTTTACGTCTAGTTATAAACATCAAAGAACGAATGAATGTTATTATTATTATTATTATTATAAAGAAGTACCAACCTAAATCATACATTTTTCAAAATCGCTGTAGATATCTATAGAATTGCACCTACCTACTTATCTACTACGTAAAAGCATCCAAAATTAGTTTTGTGGAATATGAAAACTTACCTGAAAATAAAAAATAAAATTACCTACTTAGGTATTAGATAGATGAGTATCTACCTAATGTGAAAATATGAAGGGTGTACTGAAAGTATTACGTACGTACAAAGTGATTTAAAATAAATCCACCCCCCATGCTTTCACTAGTCCACCCACACTCTCCAGTAATTTTACCGTTATCTCATATCGTATTTTTTTTATTGCGTCATGTTGTTTCCGCTCATTAAATTGATAAAACACCTTTTAATGCAAAAAAAAAACGTAGGAAATCGTCCATACCAGATATTTTTTAATTAATTACAATAACTGGCCATTAATTAGCAGAAGACTGCATGGTAAACATTTGTTTGTAATTATTGCATTAAAAATCATTCTAGACGTGATCTATTTTTACTTGTGACACAATTTATATGACGTTTTGATAAGCAAAAGTGTTCATTAGCTATTGATAGTACATAATAAAAGTAAAAAGGTCGAAACGTCGTATTGAATATACGATTTCAATTAAATTATAAATTTTTAGTCAAGTGTAGATACTTTTTTGCGCAGTTCAAATACACAACAAAGTGTTTCCAGTACATGTATTTATTAAGTAAAATTAAACAAAAAATGTGTAAGGATCTTAATCTCATTCAAAGAAATCGAGAATGACAACAAACGTCAACAAAACTTGAATAATGAAACGACAATACATAGTTGCTTCAATTTTACAAAATTTTGGTGCCGGTGTAAAGCCCTTTCAAAATCCTTTAATTCAATATGTCACTCCAACCCCTTTGTTATTTGAAATTTTGGGGCTAGTTTTAACTGCCTTTCCAGAGTTTCAAGAAAATCATTGCAAATTTATGACATAAGATAGTCTACCTCCTACCCCCAATTACAAAAACATTTTAATGATGTTCTACAAGGAAAACACTAATAGTTTTCCCCCCATTCGAGGGTAGATACCCAAAACCAGACGTTTATCAAATATTAATTTTTGTACTCGTAGTATTCATACATTAATAAACAATTTTAATGTAATCATAAAGCTCTTTCGAAAACCTTTAATTTCATGTATCTATTACACCACATCCCTCTCCATTTGAAGTTTGGGGATATTTCTTGCCCATCATTCCATGGATATCAGGGAAAAATTGTAAATTTAAAACATAAGATCCCCCCCCCCCCCGTAGATGCGAATTACTTTCAGTACAACCTTCGTATGTAAAGAATACATAATGTAAACCAACACAAATAATTAATTCAAACTATCAATAGTGACCATTTGGTGAAACATATTTAATAAATGTAATAAATAAAACACAAGTTTTTTAGATGTTTCAGCAATAATTTAATGTCCTCGACAATATTGTTTCGACCCACATGTGGTCATTATCAAGAGTAAACGATCACTAAAATTAAAATTGCAAAAATGCGTATATATCTGTACATCAATGGTGGGGATACAAATCTGAAAATTGTTTTACAATTTTGTTAGTAGTAGCGGGGTGTTATTAGTGGCTAATTCTATTTGGTAATTTGTTATGTTTTTATTCAAATTTACAGCTTTCTTAATTTCTAGGGATTCCAAAAGGTTTAATTTTTTACTTTTTGAAGCTGAATGTAATAATTTGGCCTTATCTAATTTATGGTTATTGACAACACAATAATTCCACAAAATGCGACTTTAGTTTCTTTTGATATTGTCAGCCTCTTCACATCAATACCGTTAATGGAATTAAAAACAGAACTGAAAAAGGTCATCGAAACAAGTCTTTTTTCCGGGGATGATAAGTTAGAACTACAACTTATTATAAATACATGCTTGGAACAATCTTATTTTAAATTTAACGATAATGTGTATTTACAAAAGGAAGGTCTCCCCATGGGTTCTCCCCTTTCACCTATTCTAGCAGAACTATGCATGGCTTTTTTTGAGAAGAAACTTTTTAGTACTCCCAACCCCCTAATCAAACATATTCACTATTGGTGTAGATATGTGGACGATGTGTTTTGTATTTGGTTAGGTACATCGAGACAATTAGATAATTTTTTGAAACTTTTAAACAGTTTCAACAAAAACATACAATTTACGAAAGAAATAGAACTAGATAAGTCTTTAAACTTTCTGGATTTAACTGTCTCACACTTTGATAAAAAATTACAATATAACATATATAGGAAGCCCACCACGACGGATACTGTTATACCAGCTAATTCGAATCATCCTTATAAGTCAAAGCTTGCAGTTTTTCATAGCCTTCTGCACAGATTAGTAAATTTACCTCTCAAAAGTGATGATTTCGAAAAAGAATTAAATGTAATAAACCACATAGCTTTAAATAATGGTTATAAAACTTCACTAATTACTACATTATTAAAAAAGAAAACTCACATGCTTTCTAGATCTTTACTTTTTAACACACCTACCACCAAGACTGATCATATATATTGTTCTTTTAATTTCATTAATAGTAAAATTAACCACAAAATAGATTTATTCTTCAAAAAATTCAATATCCAAGCAGTTTCCTCCAATAAAAACAACATTAAATCCTTTATTGTAAATAACAAACCCAAATCAGACCCACTACAAAAAAGTGGTGTTTATTCGTTAAATTGCGTTGATTGCAATGCAATATACATAGGTCAAAGTGGACGCTCGATTGGGATTAGGCTAAAAGAACATTTATACTCTATAAATAATAAAATATTAAGCACAGGAATGGCAGAACATTGTGTTGTCAATAACCATAAATTAGATAAGGCCAAATTATTACATTCAGCTTCAAAAAGTAAAAAATTAAACCTTTTGGAATCCCTAGAAATTAAGAAAGCTGTAAATTTGAATAAAAACATAACAAATTACCAAATAGAATAAGCCACTAATAACACCCCGCTACTACTAACAAAATTGTAAAACAATTTTCAGATTTGTATCCCCACCATTGATGTACAGATATATACGCATTTTTGCAATTTTAATTTTAGTTTTAATTTAATTTAGTGATAATGACCACATGTGGGTCGAAACAATATTGTCGAGGACATTAAATTATTGTTGAAACATCTAAAAAACTTGTGTTTTATTTATTACATTTAACAAATAATTAATGTTATATTGTAGGTAGTACTACACACATAAGATATTAAAGTACAAATTTAATTATCATAATAATATTAAAAAACCAATTACTTAGATATTAATTTTAAATTTATTCATACCTAATGTAGAGGTCAAGAAAATTATGTATTATAGTCTAAAATCTTACCTAAATCAGAAGTAGGTTAAATGTCTTGCCATGTCCCAAAGTCACTGACACTTTTTTACACACTAATTTTAAATAGGTACATCCTATATAAAATACCTACAAAAACGAAAACGACCCGTCACTACTTCTATCGAAACCCGTATTTACTCTTAATAAAATTATTTTTTAAACAATGATCAAGGATTGAAAAGAGTGCTTGCTTTTACCATCTGAATTTTGACAAATAAGTACTTATTTCTATCATGGCTACAACCCCACCATTAGTATTACTACATAAACAACTGTTTTATTCTTCTAGCCAGAAATTGGAAAAGTGCGCTGGCGTGTCATTTAATAAAAAACTGACCTTCTTACTTATCTCTCCTTTGACCCTGTGCATGTGCCTTAGCTTAATTACTTTCTAACAGCGAATTCTGTGTACAATAATATACAGGGTTTTTCAAGTTGATGGGCTATTAGAAGTATATAAATTAGTAGAAGGAATTAAATTCTGAAACTTGGGCTCATTTGGTTATTGTTTATGCCGCTTCTTTTAAAAATATTTTCCAAGTTCGATTTACATCCGGTTATACCGGAAGTCGATACCAACTTTGTTATTTTAAATGGAATGGTATATTTTTTACGCTGAATTCGAATAAAACGTGTAATTCTAAGGTAAGTTTGATAACCAACTTGTACACCTATGACGATCGGTTTCTGAGTTAATTTAATTTATAGGAAAAAAATCGCTACCGCAACCCAAATTATAAAAAATCATAACTTCCACAAAATACGACTTAGAGTGTTGAAATTTTGAATTATTACTTAAAATTAGAAGTATCCATATAGATCGAAAGAGGATAAAAAAAGAAATCGATTGAAAAAATGAAAAATAGTAGGTGCCATTTGAAAAAACGAAGTAATTCGTGTTTGAAGTGTTTCAATTTTAGAATTTTATTTTGAACGCCCTGTATAAATTATTTAATTCAATTTTGTCAAGGCGTTAGCACTAATATTCAGCTATTACTAGTAAAAATTTCAACACTCTAAGTCGTATTTTGTGGAAGTTATGATTTTTTATAATTTGGGTTGCGGTAGCGATTTTTTTCCTATAAATTAAATTAACTCAGAAACCGATCGTCATAGGTGTACAAGTTGATTATCAAACTTACCTTAGAATTACACGTTTTATTCGAATTCAGCGTAAAAAATATACCATTCCATTTAAAATAACAAAGTTGGTATCGACTTCCGGTATAACCGGATGTAAATCGAACTTGAAAATATTTTTAAAAGAAGCGGCATAAACAATAACCAAATGAGCCCAAGTTTCAGAATTGAATTCCTTCTACTAATTCATATACTTCTAATAGCCCATCAACTTGAAAAACCCTGTATATGTAGGTAGGCGATTTAGGTGTGCAACCCAACAAAATAAAAATTATTTAATAAACAAAGAAATTTAATGCTGCCAGCACTTCTTAGCGGCATATTTTAAAAATATAAAAATTAAAAGTTTAATTAATTTAAATTATGTTTCGAATGATATGTAAATCATCTTCAATCAATTTTCTCAAAATTTAAAAATTTGTATAAGGGCAAAGAATTTAATGGAAATAAATATTATTGCAATAAAAATAAATTGTACAAAAACTAATGTGTAAATAAATATTTTATAACAATATTAAAAGCATTTACGCAAAAAGGTACGAAAAGTAAAAGAACAATCTCTTCTTTTTTAATATGAAAAATTGAGTGATATTTACAGTGGCGGATTTACCAACTGACTGAATAGGCTACGGCAAACTGCTCAAAAATTTTTTTGTCTTACAGAAATAACAAAAAATTTATTATCCCCTACACGAAAAAAAACGAAGCTCAAAAAATCAACAAAAATTACAATATTTTAGTGCTATACAGTATACTAAATACACTAACGTCTGTATATGAAAAATTACTAAACGCTTATTTATAAAAATAATACTATTGTGATTTTGAATTTTGAAAATATTCCAATAGCGTTTAAGTATTACATTTTAAATTTAGTATTTTTACCTATTTTTTAAATTAATAGTTGCCATAATTTTTTCTTTAGGTCCACCCAAACTATTCAATTAATCTGTAATATGTTTCACCACTTAAATATATCTACTCGAAGAGAAATGGGATCCGAAAAAAAATTGCTTAAAAGTAACAATAACAAATATTATATAGATATATATGTGGAAAATTAATACTTTTCTATTGATATTTCTGATGATATTAACAACCTGTTTGAGTGTAGAATAAAAATTTAATAAATGTTTCACGTAAACAATTGCATATTGTTGCACAGAATTTCATTAATATTATACATTTCTTAGAATGATGATAATTAAAAAAAAAAAAAAATAATGATAATTATATTGCAATGAATAAAAGCTGTAAATATCCATTCAACGAAAGTTCTTCTTAACATTCTTACATTTTTAATCCTAATGAATTCATATCAATATTTGTTGATTAGTCTTATAAAATATAATACAATCATAAAGTTGCAATTTCATTGACAAAAAATTGATTGTGAATTAGGGTATAGAATTGCAGGTGTCAGTAGGGGCGGCAAATGTGTAAATCCGCCACTGGATATTTATATTAAAGTGTGGTGTTAATTATTCATTTAAATACAACAAATCAAATGACCGATGTGGTAGTTGTTCTTGTCAATAAATAAATAATTATTATCGATTAAAATACTATTACTGCATCAACAGTAAGTCATCAAATTCACAGGAAAATTCAGTGTAAAATGTATAATAATTTAATAGATAATAAATTAAATCGATATATAAAGAGATGTATACACTATTATTAATTAACGATAATCTTTAGTCTTATGTATCCGTGATTATTTTTTCTTTAATAAAATCCGAAAACAGCATTACGTTATTTCTATGTCAAGACTTGGTTTAATTACGTATTTTAGATCAAGGTTCATCTAACTAAACTTGATTGTATTTTTCGTTTCTGACCTTAGATAAGATATTCTCACGAAGTTAGAGTTTTAATTACAATTATTTAAAGCTAACAATATAATACTTAATTAATTATATTAATTTAGAAGAAACTGCGTCAATGTTTCAATTTTCTTTATCGGTGTTTTAAGTAGCTTAAAAAAAGTTTAGTGCTAAGTAAGTAGTTTTATAAAAATTATTTATTAAACTTGATTATATATGTATATACAAGGTTACAGGTTAAGTCGACCTAGACTCTTTAAGAGGTTGTACTTTCCTTAATTTCTGGCTGATTTGACTATGAAAGACAGTATCACAAACTTAACCGTTTTCAAGTTATTGGACTTTTAAGGTTTTTTATAAAAATTGCCGATTTTTTGGGCTATTGTCCCATTTTTAGGGTTCCGCATCTCAAAAGGAAAAAGCGGAACCCTTGTAGGATCACTTCGTTGTCCGTCCGTCTGTCAAGACCCTTTTTCTCAGGAACGCGTGGAGGTATCAAGCTAAAATTTTTACCAAATACTCAGGTCTATTGTCCCTTGCAGCTGTGAAAAAATCAAACTTCTAAGCCAACGCAATCAAAAGATACAGCCGTTTATGCCGCAAATTTCCGCAAATTTTCGAATCAAAACCTACAGGGTACTTCCCGTAAACTCAGAATTTTGAAATTTGGTACGAAACAACGTCTTATAGCACAGATAAAGGAAAATTTGCGAAAACCGTAAATTTTTAGTTACATCATATAATAAAAATATTTTTAATAATTTTAAAGTTACTACCCCTTTCCTCATGAACGCGTAGAGGTATTAAATTGAAATTCATATCAAATACTCAGGTCTATAATACCTTTAAGCTGTAACAAAATCAAACTTCTATGTCAACGCAATCAAAAGAAACAGCAATTTAAGCCGCATATTTTCAAACTCGCAACTACTCGCAAGGGAATCAAAACCTAAAGGGTACTTCCAGTCGATTTAGAATCTTGAAATTTGGCATGAAGCAATGTTTTATAGCACATATAAAGGAAAAATTCCGAAAACCTTAAATTTTTAGTTACATCACATATATACAGCTTTGTACGGAACCCTCGGTGCGCGAGTTCGACTCGCACTTGGCCGGTATTTTCTAACTATCAATCATCTACTGCGACCCAGTTGGTTCAGTTACCTGTAATTTTAGTGTTGAGAATAATAAAGTAACGTATGTACTACAGAAAAATAGCAAAAACAAATAAATTAGAGGCGCAAAACACAAAAAAAATAATGGGACAATAGACAAAACATCGGCAATTTTTATAAAAAACCTTAAAAATCCAATAACTTGAAAACGACCAAGTTTGTGATACGGTCTTTCATAGTCAAATCAGTCAGAAATGAGGGAAACTACAACCTCTTAAAGGATCTAGGTCGACTTAACCTGTAACCCTGTATATGTACCTATACATATAACCTTGACAGGAAAAATTCCATTCCATAGTATCGGAAACAATTCAACTAATTTTAAATATTTTTGGACTAATGCGAAGCTAAACTATCCATAAGTGATATAAACTATACTTTTTTTAAGAAAAATAAGTTTTCAGTTCAGTTCAGAAACTCAAAAGTTCGAAACTCTCAAAATAACTTGTTCACCTTTAGAATTTGATTAAGGTATAAGTACGTACGTAACTAGATATCTACCTATCAAAGTCTAAGTGACATTTTGTTTTAAGAAAGCTCTTAAGGAAATTTAAGGCTTTTGATTAAATTTTCGTGTTCTGGAATTCTTCCAAATCTGTGCCACTGCTCCATAGAACCAGTCTCAAGGAATGTTTTATAGTAGGAAAAGTTACTACCTACCTGGCTTTTACTGTGGATATATGGTATATGAACCGTGGCAATGATACAACAGAAGATACATTTTTCTCAGATACTCCATAAAGTTTTATGTGAAAAGTCGTTTAATAAAATGTCACAAAAAGAGACGTCTTTATAAATAGTTACAGGGCATCCTTAAAACATTCTGTAAACTTTCAGTAGAGGGTTGAAATGATTCGAAATACCTATAATAAAAATGCATTTTTTTTGTAACAAAATAATCAATATCATTTCACACTTTCATTAATCGACTTTATAACAAAGACCTTGTCTGTCTGTTGATAACATATATAAAATGTTAAAAAATAATGATAACATTCACGTTCGTTCATTAACTTTCCAAGAATGTGTTTTTTATCGTTTTATGGATATTTACAAGACCAAACAATAGTAACTTCAGAAATAATATAAACAATGTTAAAATACTTATATAATCTGAAAAGAAAAAGAAAATAGTCACGTGCAAAGTCGACTCACTCACCGAGGATTTCGTATTTTGTCAGGTGTATTATTTAGCTTAAAGGTTTAAAAAAAAAGAACTTATTCTTACAAGCTTTCCTGTAATCTAATCTATAGGTAAAGAACTATTTATTGTATTTTTTTCAAACTAAGATAAGGGGAGGAAATGGCCAATTTTCGTCCATTTTTTTAAATAATTTAATCGACTTCTAAGTGAACCGATACGTAACGCATTTAAGCTTGTTATAGATTCTCATCATTTACAATTTCTTGTAGTCGAGGCTTCATATATATGAACATAGGTAGAATGAAAATTGTGATATAAAAAGGAAATCAGGTTTTATATGAGATTAATTAAAAGTTTTAAAAGGCTTCTCGTAAATCAGCTTCTAATTAAGTGTAAACTATAATTTTGTTGTTAATTATCCTGTTTTTACTCATTCTTTTTGCGTTTTCACTTGATCCCGTTTCCAAGGACGTTTGATTAAATGTTACTTGAACTCGAGGTTTGATTAATTCATGAAGATGTATCTTTATAATATAATCACACATTAAAAAGTAAAGAAATTAATTGGCAAGTAAATAAATTAATTAACTGATCCCCCCAAACAATACGAATAATAGTAGGTATTGTTGGGTGTATTATTTAAAAAAGAAATTAAATATATTGCTTGGTATTGTGTGGTAGGTACTACAAAAATGTGTAAACAATTCTTCCTGTAGAATTTCATGAAAGATAATAAAGTGATCTGCGATTTTTATCAATTATCAAATCTTCTACTCAGCTTCTCTTTTGTACCTACCCACTACCTGATACAGGGTACAGGACTTCTTGTAGAATTTTATGAGCACAAATTGCAGTTCATGTTTATAAATTCCTCATAGGTACATAAGTACATTCTTTCGCGTGGGTTTGAAGAGAAAAACTTTGTATTTACGACTATGTACATCAAACACCACCACCACTACTACCATCACTAAACTTTAATCGATTTTGTTACTTTGACACTATATACTTGTGTATATATCTATAAGGATTATAAAATTAAGCGTCCTGTTGTCTTTTCTTTTCCTTTCTCATCACCGCGACCTTAACACCTCCTTCAAATGAAAAGAAGTTATCCGGTCATAAAGCCTATCTACATATCTATAGCTTAAGATACGATACAAAGAGACTGATACATGCCCATATATTTAAAGACTATATACATAGTATCTGTGTATCTTGCCTACTTTACAATTTCAAAACTACCTATTTGTTGGTTATGGATAAAAACATTTTCTATAAATACAGTCGAACTTCGATAATTCGAATCACTACGTAACGCAAAAAAAAACTTCTAGGTACATTGTTAAGGGATTCCCACAGAAGATTCTACTTATCGAAGTTACAGCCACATATTATCTTCCAGTTATCAAAATATTCGAGTAATAGAAATTCGACTTTTCAAATTATCAAATAAGTGTAGGTATTCCTGTTATTAGTGATTTTTTTTACCATAAAATTTGAAAATAACTAATAAAATTATAAACAATAAATATTTGAGATACTTTTAACAAACTCTTTCATTTGATATATCACACACTGCAGTTTGCAATTTTTTCTTTAATTTTCCAACCTGCCCTCAAAAGTGACCCCCACAATCAAAAGGCCTGCAGTGCTGCAATACAATTTTTTTTATATTTAATAGATCTATTACATTGACATGATCATCAGGAGTTTAGTCACCCTATTACTGTCATGGTTTTTTACTCAAGTTCATTCTCTACAATGCAACAAAAAACCCGAGGGGGTTGTCCCCTTCTGGTCAAACCCCCATAACAAAATCAGTCTGGAAATTTTAGGAAATCCGGAAGGATATATGCCCAAAGAGAAATATACTGGTAAGTGTTCTATGTTGTAAATATTCTACAATTTATACTTTTGAATCTCTTTAATTACGTACAGAAACGTTTTTTTTTGTGTCAATGTTGAGGGCAGCTATTCAATAAAACCTCAAACAGGAAACGGTAGTTACAAATTAAATTTTTGTGGTGTTTTTATTTTTTTTTTTTTTTCGCATAGTTCTCATGTAGTAGTAATGGTAGTAGATAGGGTTGGATTCGAGTAAACAATTTCATTTATTGTAGGATGTAGGACATATACCGATTGCAGGTTAGATTTGATTAAACCGTGAATTGTATTACAGTCTGTTCGGCCAGCAAACAAAGCTATCGATTTTATTCTTAACGAGTTTCGCCTTCGATTCATTTAATCACTTGCTGTAAAATACACAACTCGAAAAAAAGCTATTAACAAAGGCGAAAACAACTCATTGTCCTTTGATATTATATTATAAATGGATGTGCTGAATTAAAACGGTCGTGACAGACTCGGAATTTCTATTAATTAATTTACAGACCATTAAAATCTTAAAAACGATTATATATAATTATTATTCTTCTCGAACATTTAATTAAAATATTTAATAAGCCAAAAATACTAAGCACATCACATCAACTTTGTAAACACATAGATATTATTTAAAATTGTTTGTGGGAAAAACTATAAAGGGTAGAGTAGGGTAGAAATAAAAAATGAAAACTATATTTGTTGATAAAGCTTCAAAATGTAATGTAATGGTTCATATTTTAGTAAAATTAGTAAGTGAAGCACAACCCTTCACTGAATTCCTCCTTACTGTGGAAAACGAAAATGGGGAAGTAACATTCCCTGATGCAAAATCCTCCTCAGTGGGAAAATTAGAAGTTGGGGATGACGTACTGATGAAATTCAGCGATAAATGTCCCAATGCAATTATTCAAACAAATGATTTACCAAAATCGGAAGTGAAGGTATTTAAAATGCGTCAGAATAAGTAAATTGTATAATCGAAAATAATATTTTCGTAAAATCAAAGCCACGCACCATGTGTAAATATACTTATTAATTAAGTATTGTAATTATTATTCAAGGTGTATTGGACAGCCCCTGAACCACAAAGTGGATGCGTATATTTCAAAGCAACAGTTGTAGAATCTCCTAGAGTATGGTATAGTGAAGAAGGACCTTTGACCATAAAAATATGTGAAGCCAACGACGATGGGGAATCCCTACCCTCAATTCTCGAGCGATGTTGTGCATGTCCAGAAGCTAAATATGAGGTAAAGGGGAGAAACACAAATAAATAATAAAAGGTCTACAGGGGCTACCTACTCGAAATAAAAACTTTATTTGAAAGGATTCTCCCAAATTTATCCCGATTTTTTTTTAAATGTTTTGATTTCTGTAATTTTCTTAGAAAATTGTAGGGAAGGAGGATATTATTTTGAAGGCTTTGAAAAGTTCTAAATTATATTAATAATTAATTTGTATGAATTTCTGTTTACAAAGAAAACAAATATTATTGAAAAAAAAAATCACAAGGGCTCTATGTTGGCAATGGTTACGTGAATTTTTTTAAAAGTTCAAAAACCTCCGTTTCCATTTTATTTAAAAATGTTTCTATGGGTATTATTAATGAAGACTGACATTGTAGCTGAGTACATTACTCTAACTTCAATGTGCATGCGGCAAAATTATTTTCAAATAAACGGTTGCTTCTACGAACAGAAAGAAGGAACAGCTATGGGGAATTCCTTATCACCCTTCATAGCCGACCTATTCATGAGTCGTTTTGAAAGTGACCTTAGCCACCTAAAGTTTTTTCCTCGAATATGGCTTAGATACGTGGACGACATTTTCGCTATCTTCGATTTAAGCTCCAGAAGTCTCCAAGACTTTCTTGACGTTTTAAATTCACGTTTCGGTTCGGTCAAATTTACTGTTGAATTGGAGAAAGATGGCAAACTACCATTTTTAGATGCGCTGGTTATAAAAAATGGGAATTCTTTAGAATTTGATATCTATAGAAAACCCACTAATACCTCTAGATTTATAACCAACGACTCTAATCATTGTGTTCAACATAAAATGGCTAGTTTTAATTTCCTTGTACATAGATTGCTTAGTTTTCCTCTTAGTAAAAGTAGATATCATAAGGAACTCTGTACAATTAAGAAAATTGCGATTGACAATGGTTACAATAGTAACATCATTGATAAATTAGTTAATAAGAATTCTGTTTCAAGATCTTCGACTTTTCTAACAGACGCCAGTAAGACCAAGTTTATTACTATGCCATACGAGCCAAGATTTACTCGAGGATTCGAAGGCATTTTTCGTAAACTTGATTTTCGCATTGCCTACAGTTCAAGAGGTAACTCCCTTCAAACTCTCCTCGGTAACCCCAAGGATAAAATTCCTTTCTTAGAAAAGTCGGGGATATATGAAATTAGCTGTAATGACTGTAGTAAAAAATATATTGGACAAACTAGACGCTCGATCCAAACTAGGCTCAAGGAGCATTTAGCTCATGCACGGTTTGGTAGAGCCGAAAAATCTAGTGTTGCCCAACATATTCTTACTGAAGAACATAATATTAATATTAATAATCTTAAATTAGTTAAGGAAGTTAGGAATAATTGTCTACTAGATAGTTTTGAAAGTTTATACATTTGTAAAAATAACCAAATTTTACTTAACAATGACAAGGGTCCTATCCCTGGATCGCCACTATTTAGTTTAGTTTAATTATCTTTTGTTATTGTCAAGGTCCATTGAACATCATCACCATTGCTGCTGAACCATGTTCACTGAACCTTAACAACTTTCAGTATATATTAGGATAAGTTCTCTTTTAGGTTTAGTTCACTTCAGTCCCTGAAGAAGGTAACTTTGTTACCGAAAAGTGCTTCGGACAACTAAAGTGTCGTGTTTTGGCGTTGGGGTTTGAGCTATTTTGTTCGTTCTATGGGTATTATTGTACATACTTACTGTTCTTCTGGAGTTGACGATACATAAATTATATTATGTTTACCTTAACAAAAACATTTGTCTGCAGGTGACATTCGAAGGTTTATGGTCAAGAAACACCCACCCCAAAGATTTTCCGGAAGATAAATGGAGTACTAAATTCAGCGACGTGATAGGTGCATCTCACAGCGTGGATTATTCATTTTGGAATTACGGCGAACGTGCCAACAACGGATTAAAACAACTCGCGGAAAATGGTAACACTCGTGAACTCGAAAAAGAATTAAAGGATAATGTAAATTACATTAATATCCATGAATCGTCCTTATTATTTTATAACGAATGATTTATAGAGCAGACACATTCGAACGATAATAAAAGCAAGAGGGATCAGTTATCCAAACATTACGGGGAAAACATTTGCGGTCTTCAGGGTGGACAATATTCATCACCTCATCTCTTTGGTATCAATGATATTCCCGTCTCCTGACTGGTTTGTTGGCGTATCGAATTTGGAACTTTGTCTAAGAAATTGTTCATGGATAGAATCTAAAGTACTCAATTTGTATCCAGTTGATGCTGGTATTGATGATGGAATAACATACATGGTATGTACCATTCAATAAATCAATACAACCACAACATAAATGACCAAAACATTTAGGATCGCGACAGTCCATCCAATCCACCTTTACAAATTCGTCAGTTGAAGTCCAACAGCCCTAATTTCCGTGAATCTCCATTTTATGACGAGTCTGGGGAACCAATGAAACCTTTTGCAAGAATATATTTGTCAAGGCAAAGACTGTACGAAAAGAATTGCGATTTTGACGAGCTTGTAGACGCCTCAAGGCCAAATTGCGAACTGGGCTCGTGGGGAGAATGGAGCTCCTGCTCAGTCACTTGTGGAAAAGGTGTCCAGTACAAACAAAGGTCACTTTTGAGTAACAACCCCGAAGAGTGTACAACAGAGCTAACCATGAGAAGAGTTTGTTGGGGAATGGAAGAAAACTGCAGGTATAACAATTTATTAACAAGTAAACTTTAATCAAAAAAGTATCTAAATATTTTTAATTATTTCAGGGAATCATTTTCATATGTAACAAAAGACGAATCAACGGTGGATCCACTTTGCGAGTTAACCGAATGGGGAAATTGGTCGAGTTGTAGTGAAACCTGTGGGACTGGGACAAAAACTCGAAGCAGAAGGTACAAAAATCGAATCGCTGCAAAACGTTGTGCAGCCAGCCAAGAATCGCCTCCAGTTTTGGAACAAAACATGATATGCCAAGGTGAAGGAAGTAACTGTCCAACGGAACTGCCGGTAAATAAAAACAAAATTGGCAGCCACTTTATCTACACAATAATTGCTTGTAGACCTACAATGATTGCCCACAAATACCCTGGAGCTATTGGTCGCCTTGCTTAACATTTTGCGGAAAGGGGTTGAAAGTGAGACATAGAATTTTCGATTCGAGTTCAATGAAGAGAATAAACCCTATCAATAGTTTAGAGAGGGATGAAGCAGGCAGTGAAACAGACGACGAATGTGCCAATATAAAAAAAGTGGAGACTGTTGAATGCATTCATGAAGAAAGGCCAGTTTGTGAAACAACTTCACAAGAACCAAGTAAGTACAAAACCTTTCACATATATATCTTTTAAATTGACGGAATAATACTAGACAGTAAAACAATTTAAATATAATTTCAAAAATTTGGATTGTGAGAGCCTTTTTCAATCATTTCCTTTTATAAAATAAAGGGTTTGTTTGCAACATGCCCAAAGACGAAGGCCCTTGCAAAAGTAACACTGCGAGATGGTACTTCGATTCGATAACAGAAAAATGCGAAATCTTCAGGTATAGCGGATGCCAAGGGAACGAAAACAATTTCGTTTCCCAGCAGGAATGTGAAAAAGTTTGCGGAGAATATCAAAGTAAATTTTTTAAACAACACATAATAACCGCCAATTTTCTATTAAAAATGCTTCTTTTTTCTTATGCACGCTGCTCTTTAAAGAGGAACTGGTTTATAACAGAACAAATAAAAAATTGCAACTTGGAGCAAGTGTATCAAGCGTTTTGTCCTATGGTATGCTGCTTCAAAATGATGCTGCAATTTATGGTATCCACATTGACGAATATACTACTTTTTTGTTCCGTACCATGTTACTTTAATGTTCATCGTATTTTTAAAACGTTTTAAGCGATAAAAATATATTTTCAGCACCTGTTATTTCTTCCGAATCGTACACTGTCTCTCAGGATTGTGAAGTGTCTCCTTGGTCAAAATGGTCAGAATGCAAAACTGAGAATTCATGTGGCGAAGGAATAAAAATGAAATTTAGAAGTATTAAGGTAAGACCTTACTTTTAATATAAAAAAGTGCAATAATTCAAAAATTTGAATTAAATTTTAGAAGTATCCCTCGGAAGGTGGAAAACAATGTGGTGATTTAATAAAGACTAAAGAATGTAGAACAAGATGCCCAAACGACAAACAAAAACGTAACAAAGGTAAATTCAGTGATAAATAAATTTGCAATTGCTTTTGGCGAAAATATCCAAAAAGACAAAAAAAATTGTTCAACGTAAATTAATTTAGGAAGCAAAAATAACAATGCAGCATCGAAAGAACAAGAATTTGCAAAAAGGAATCTTTGTGAAATGTCCAAATGGTCGGCATGGTCACCTTGTACCCAAACTTGCGGCCCTTCAGCCGTACAACAAAGAACCAGGGTAATAATTAGAAGAAACGTGGCTTACGGAATTCCCTGTTCAGAAAGAGTTGAGGAAAGGAGTTGTAATTTATTACCGTGCAATGATTAAGAAAGAACTTAAATTTGTACAAAAACGGGCAAAATTACGATTAGTTTTTCGCCAATAAACAATTCAATTACTGTATACCGTTCACACAATATCACATACTTAACGCACTAATACAGTTTTCAAAAAAATAAAAAGTACTATAAATTAAAAACCACGACGTAATAGTTTTCGTGAAAAATTACGCACTTCAAAAAATCAGTTAATCACTTAAAATCATATGAATAAAAATCAAATAGTTCAGTAAACTGTCCTATGCCAAAAAGTCTTAAATTTGTTGCACACGCTACTACTGTTGGAATCAATTTAAATTAAATTTATATTTCCTTTCAAATTTCGAATGTTTCAACTGTATCTTTTTTATACCAAGGTTAATTCAAAATTAATTATTTTTTTTTCTCATAAATTACTAAAAAATTATAAAGTAATCAATACAAATTAGAGCACCTCAAACAATAACCACATGAGTAGTCCCATATTTAACTTTTAAGTATATTTTACATGTATGAGTGAATGTGATTAATTAAAATCAATAATGTAGTAATAGATAAATTATATTAATTTATTTATGAATGATACTAAAATGAGAAGACGTGTTGTTTTACTATAAATAAAATGATGTGCATATTTAATTAGAAATTGACTGCAATTAAACGATATTTAGAAGATAACATTTTATTTTAATAAAAATATGTACTGGCTTCAGAAATTTAAATCTTAAGAATTGTGAAATTAAATTAAATTATTATTGCTCTGCTACATTTCCCTATTACCATTTTCTCTATTTTCACTTATCATATTTACAGAAATTACATGTAATATACATAATTCAATATTAACACAATAGCACTCACTTGGAAGTAGACTCTTTGATTTGTTTATTTTTTGAAAAATAATTGTACCAAAAAATATACTTCAAGGAAAGTCCCGTTAACATAATTGCTAATGGCCTCTTAAATCTCATTAGTCACTGAGTAACAGTTGTACTTTTATCAATCTTTGGGGGTATTATTTGAAATTTGATCTCACCATTTTTTATCCGTTTCTGCACAAACCTTGCACTACCGCCTATTTTAGCTTCTAACTCCTTATAAATTTTTTCCTACAAAAACAGTATAACAATATTTAACATCATTCCTTTTTAATTCATTTGTACTACTTACAGCATTACTAATATCATTCTCACTTCCACTAATTACAATCCGCACTTCAAGATTTTTGCTGATCCACTTTAATATTTTTTTGGAATGAACACCTAAGTCGTGGTCACTTATTCCACTACCAATAAACAATATTTTCTCACCCTTTATAAAATCTGATGATTGTTTTTTCTTTTCTTCTCTGTGTCTTAAATCTTCAATGTGTAATTGTGCAGCTGTCATAAGCTTGTAAATAGGCCTTTGGGTTTTCGTATCGAAATCTACAATTTTAACTAGCTTTAAATCCCTTCTTTTTGAAATTTTTTGAGCTTCTTCTAATGTTGTAACAGTCACATCATCATTATCTGAGTATAATAAAGTTATTTTCGGAATAGGAACAGTTTTCTTCTTGTTCTTTTTAGTTTCTTGGTCGTCTACCACTGTTTGGTTAATTGGTTTTGATGAAAAGTACTTTGAATTAATAGAGTTATTTAAAATGATACAAGCGCTTCGATTAAAAAAAACACTTTTTATATTTTTGAACACTAGGGATGTCATAATTTTCACAATATTATTAATTTTTTTAGGTTAACCTGATTCTAACCTCAACAGAACACAGTAAAAAGAACATAGAGCACCAACAGAATGATTCTAAAATAGCTATACTAACTTTCGAAGCATTTTTTTATTACATTGTTCTATATTAATTTTTTTATATTTCAAAAATATATTTTTGCAATATTTTTAGTTATATTCTAAATTTGTACGTAATGAATTTATTTAAAAGCTCTAATTCCTTAAGTTTTCTGAATTTCGTAACAGTGGCACAAGGATGGCACACCTGTTGTTTATCATTTTAAAGTTATTCTAACCAAACATTCTGTTGCTTTCCCCCCTTTTCATAAATATTTCTGTTTGCAAAAGAGCCATTTAATAATTTGTGAAACCTTATTTAAAATGTTTCGTAATTAATAAACTTATTAGTGTTTTCCACAACTTTGATTAAAAAACAAACATTACGGTTCGGTTTTTACTACATAATTGAGTGTTGAATGGATTTTACAAGTAAACAAGAGACTGATAGTAATAGTGAAGATGATAACGTAGAGAAATTCTTCGAGAAAGTTCCTTATTCTGAAGACCACGTAGAAAGTTTTTTCGAATTAGTGCCTTACTGTGAAGAAAGTCTATCATATGAATATCGAAGTGACAACAATTGGAATACAGACTCTGATATTGATGATCAAACAAGTATGGATTCTTCTACAGATTTTAATGAAAAGGATGACAAAGATGATCTATATAAAATTAAAAAGACACCAATGAAATCAAAGAAGCAATCTGGTGACTATTTTTCTAATATCAGTATAAAACGCAATACTGTAATTCCAAATAAACATGTCACTGCAATGGATTGTGATGACATTGTAAAGACACCTGACAAAATTGGGAACATGTCTAAGTTTTCTCCATCCTTTAAACCCCCAAAACGACTATCATACTCTCCTCAAAAGTTTGCTAGAGTTTATAGAAATTCAGCATCTGCAAGAACTTCACTTTCACCAAAGAATAATGAAATTAGAAGACATTCTGATAATTATATAGGAATAAACAAACCAATTCAAATACAAGACTTTAGAGTTAGGAACTTTTCTAAAAAAGATCAAAAAGAATCGGTAAAATAAAACTGTTTTATTGATGGTTCAAAAATTCATGTTTATTTAAATTTTTAGGTACCATTATATAAAGATTATCAATTAATAGGTGATAGTCAGTTACTCAGATTTGCTGAACAAATTTTGAACATGAGAAATAATGTGGTGTATCCTTCTTTAGGTAAATGAAATTAGAATTACGTATAATGAAAAAGTGACTAATACATTAGTACTATATATTAAACTCATGGACAAAATGAATTCCAATACTACACTTATTACAATAAAATTTAAAATCTAAAAATAAAATACTATCCTGAAGTTGGCCTTTTTAAAATTGAATTTCATTCAAAAATTTTTTTATAGAAAACATGAGAATTAGAAGTAAAAGTTGAGATAACTGGTGTTGGGTAGTCTTTGAAAGATTTTAAAGCTCTTTTTAATTCGTTTACTAAGCATTGTATGTAATCACAAAAAAATAATTTATTTTTACAGACAATGGGAAAAACAGAAGAATAGGATATTGTGTGAGTGGCCAAAATATTAATGGGTTAAAAAGAACACTCCTAGAGAATGAGTACAAAATTCATGAAAAAGTAATTGTACTTATAGGCACGAATGACATGCTACAAGTAATCACATCAAAAAATGTACATTTCTCAACTCCTTATTTTCTGTTTATTTGCAGAGGACAAGTATAAATGCAATGATTGAATCATTCGAGGAAGTTTTAGATATTCTTAAAAAATTTGCAAATAGAATAGTTTTGCTCACAGTCCCACCAGTGCCAAAGATTCACTCAAAAATTATATTAAAAACTTTAAAAGAATTTAACAAATATTTACTTGGGAAGGCAAACGGTAATTGCACATAATCACAATTAAAATACCATTAAGTAATGTTTTTTGTTTCAGGAGAAACAATTTTTTCAATTGACCTGTCCAGTCATTATATTGGATATGACAACACCGTAATGAACGATTATTATGAAAGGTAATACATGATAGAAATAAATTTAATTTTTTGTGGTTCTTATAACAAGACAATTTTTTAAACTGTAAGAAACATCTTAGTTATATATATTTATAATTTGTATTTTTTTTAGTATTTTTTTTGATGGGAGGCCTGATTTAATTCACTTGAACAAAAAGGGCTTTAAGTACCTCAGGGACATTTTGGATATTAATTACTTTGATGATCTTAATTGATTATAATGGCAATATATTTTACAGATAATTCATTATTAATTATGTTGACAATGCTCTCTAGCATTTTTTAAATAAATATAGTTTTTATATTTTCAATAAATTTCTTTGATTGTAAATCCTTTCCCAAACTGTCATAATTAATATCTTTTTTTCTAATTTTCACTTTAACTTAATCATAAAGTAATTGCTACATTTTCAAGTAAAATTCTGAATGTATGAAGCAAGATGTTTAATAATAAAACAAAAGGAGAAAATGTGAATGACACTAATTAAAATTTTAGAATCAACCTTTTATAAAATATCTGACATTATAATTATGATAATTCTAATTTAAATTATTTTTAATATTAGACAAAATACGGCGTAATGAAATTGTGCAAAGATCTAAAGGAGTTTTTCCATCGTGATTAAGCATCTCAGGATCAGATCCATGAATCACCAAAAGTTTAGCTTCTTCTTGTCGATCCTCCTCACAAGCCAAATGCAAAGGTGTATTGCCATATACATCCCTGGCATTTATATTAGGCTTTTCTAACCGACTAAGTAATAATTTTACCACAGATAAGTTCCCTTTGGACGCCGCCCTATGCATGGGGGTGGCACCTCTTTTATCAGAAATGTTGATGTCTGCTTTATTCTCTAACAACATTTCAACAACCTATGAAACAACCAAAATAAATTTATTTTAGTGTTTTATTGTTATTGAGTTTAGATATAATTTTTTTAACAATAAAATTGTACATCTGTAACACTTACCTCTGTCCATCCTTTTGAACAAGCATATTGTAGTGCAGAATGGCCTTGATCAGTCTTCACATTAGGATTAGCTCCATAAGTTAAAAGCAATTTAACAATTTCAATTCTTCCTGCTGACGAGGCCAATATTAAAGGGGTACTTTCAGTGTCGTCCACTGGGTCCACAGGAGAACCAAGTTCTAATAAATAAGTGACCAGCTTTACATTTCCACTTAAGGATGCCCAGTGTAATAGTATCCTGTCATTCTATACATTATAAAAAAATAATTAATTGATTTTAAAATATAAAATTAACTTACCGAATCTTGTTTTGTAAGCAGAGATGGGTCTTTTTCAATTTCTGATTTAACAACGTCGAAATCTCCTTTGTAGGCTGACTCGTAGATACTGTCGTCACTCATGTTTATTCCACTTACTTTTAAAATACTATTTTATAATTAATTGTTTATTATTAACAGCTACTAGTAATTTGAAACTCAGAAAGTCAAATTTTGTGTTAAATCATTATTGCTTTCTTTCGCTTTTTTTAGGGTTATATTTATACCACGTGACAAAATTTGACGTTTACCTTACAATGTTTAAAGCTGACTAAAGGTAGCATATGTTTTTATATCATTGACTGTTCAGCATGTCTTCGTCGTAAGTACAAATTATTAAGTAATAATACTCTGTATTTATACTTGATTCCGTATTTTATTACAGATCGAAAGTTACCTTTAAAATTACACTTACATCGGACCCCAAATTACCATATAAAGTGTAAGTATTTTGATGTGGTAAGGTTGTCTTTTGGGGAGGCTCCTATTAAAGTGTCTTGGTTTCGTCAAAATACAATGGCTATTCATAATGATATCGGCGAGATACTAAAGCGTTTCGATGCTTTTGTTAAATTTGTTGAAAACAAGTCTGAAATGGAAAACACTTCATTGGACTATCTCAATAATGTTTTTCGATGTGCAGTGTTCATTGAAAGAATCATAGACCTTACCAAGACTAATTCAAGTTCTGATGCATTTTCACATGTGGTTTATTTGTGGTATATGAAGAAAAATACTCCCCATTATGACTTAACATATTTTAGTAAAGCTTGTGATTATTTTTTAAAAGCAATTTTGCAAAATTCTACTATGACAGAAGAAAAAATCGATAAGGCACTTTGTTTGTATATTAAACAAATCCCAAAAGAACGTTTTACAAATTTAATAAGTGAATTAATTTTAGAACATAGCTCTTGTAATGCACTAGTAGAATATAGCATAGCATTAAGTGAAAAAATGTAATATTTGAAGAGCTAATAATACATTTTTGACTTACTATTTTTAGTTTTATTTTATTTTATATGTATTGCTAAGACGGCATGCATTTTAGAAAATTTCAGTACTTTTATGTTTTAGATTGAGTGTTCCAGAAGCAACACCTTTTACAGCAGTCTTAAAGTTTGCAGCTGAAGAATTCAAAGTGCCCCCTGCTACTTCAGCTATTATCACAGATGATGGTGTAGGAATAAACCCACAACAAACTGCTGGTAATGTATAGAAATATATATAAAGGATACTTAATGCAATTTTTATATATGTGTAGGCAATGTGTTTCTTAAACATGGTTCTGAGCTTCGAATAATTCCAAGAGATAGAGTAGGGAGTAGGCACTAAATACGTTAATGATTGTAAGAGCTAAACCATTAAATATAAATAATATTATATTATTATATATGATTTTATAAAAAAGAGAATTGAAATGAATTTAGTTTAAAATAAAAAACTAGTAATAATGATTTTTGTATCTTTCAATTAAACTTACTAATAAATAAAAAATTTAAAATATGTTTAGGTTTCCATACCATATCACATACGTTAATTAGAATAAGTTTAAATTTTTTAAGGCCATGAGCTATTTTCAATATATCTACCTAAATATTTGAGATTGTTAACAATGTTTTGAGAATAGAAAAATAAAATGTGAATAAAAATATGAAACACGTAGAATATAAATTTACTTAATAACAAATAAAACACAAATTTAAATTTCCACAATATATAAATACAATGGCTATTCATAATATATTGTGGAAATTTAAATTTGTATTTTATTTGTTATTAAGTGAATCATGAATTTCCATCAAGTAAACTTAGATACAGTCAATCATAATATAAATTTACTCCAATTAAACACACTTATATGTTTAAACAGTATACTAAAAAAATTACATTATTTCATAGACAAAAAGAATTACTCATTTTCGTTAAAAAAACTACACATAATTAACAATTTTTATCTGATAACGAATAGTTATGAATTAGCTCTTTTTTCAGGATGTATGAGCGTGTGTATTTATACATTTTCAGTGGTTTCTCGCACATAGGTCTAATTTATTCAACTCTACAAGTAAAGTCTTACTAGGTAGACCAAGTATGCGAGCGTTGTGTGCTAATAGTATATTAGATGGCAACAGTAGCTGTACGCTGCATGGAACATTTGCAAGTGAAGGTAAGTTGAAGTAATGAAGAATAAATGTATAATTAGAAATCGCAAACAGTCTTGAACGACCACATTCGGTTGAATCGGGTTTCGACTGAACGATTGCGATATCGCCCCCATTTTATAAAATTGTTCCAAAATTTTATCTTTTTCTTCGAAACGCTTAAAAAGCCATTGCTTCATACCCTCTGAGTCATTGGGAACTTCGCTGCTTGAATACAAACGATAGAAAAATTTTGTTACACAAGCTGGTTTTGTACCGAAAACTATCGCTAAGAGATCCAAGGGCTCGCCATTTGGATAACATATCGTTATATCTAATATCCAACATAATTTGCTTTCTTCACAAGCTAAAATACAAATAAAAATATTGAAAAGCACTTGCTTATTTTATTTATTCTTATGTCTTATTTTAAACCAGTTTAAGTGTTTATCATTCTTTTTTGATAAGATTTTAAAACGTCACTAATACAAGGTCTCTATAAAACATTATTGAATTTTTTTTATTTTTGACCATGTCACTGGTATTATTCCAGTAACCATAAAGAATTATTATTTTTTGATAAGAAACCTTGAGATAGTGAAATACTGGTAAACAGTAATAAAACATATCATGTTTTACATATTTCAACTTAATAAATTAATAAAGATATTAAGTAAAAGAGTTTTTTTTTTTTAATTTACAAACTACCCACTTGTATTAAATATGAGACTTAAAAGTTTCATAGGTATTTTGTCTAAGCATTTAATACTCAAACTAAGTTAGGGATCATTACAAATATTAATTTAACATAAATGGATTTAATACCTGGCAAATCATTTGCATTATTATTGGCAATTCGTCGAGGACCTACAGTTTTCATAATAACTTCTAAGGCACCAACCCTTGGTAAGGAAACATTTTGTAGAACTGGTAAATTATTTTTAAGAGCAAATCTTTTAGATGTCTCTCGCCTTTTTCTCAAGAATCCACCTTCAGGAAATAACACAATCCACTTTCTATGTCTAGGTAGGTAAGAATTAATTAAATGAGCAGCTAGTGATGTTAATGATTGTTCCCTGTTATTCTTCCCCTTCAAAAATTTATAAAAATTATATTCATATCCTAGTGGTAAAAAATATATAACAGACTTACTGCTGCTATAAAAAAATCTTGATGCATTAAACTAACTAACCCAAAGTTTGTATATTTAAATAACCTCTCCATAATCCACATTAGATTTGGCAGAACATGCTTTCTTGAATTAAAACATGCCATTAATAAAGGAACATCTGCAGTTGATTGGTGATTGACAATAACTAATGTTCTTTCTTCCAAACATTCTGTAATGTCGTCCCCCATTTCCTCAACTAACAAAAATAAGAATTAAACAAGAAGATCATGCTGAAGAAAGTACTTACTGTCATATCCTGCACTCCAACTCCATAATGCTACGACTGATAAAAGCCAGTGAAAAAAGTAGCCCTCTATTTTCCAGTAACATTCTGGATGTACTTTTTTTAAAGGGAATAACAAAATCATCCACACAAGGTATGTGGGAATACAATATAAATTATTAACCAATATAAAACACAGCCTTAGTAATGCTTTTGGTAAATGGTACCAATGTCTGGAATTATTATCAAAACTATACAATTTGAATTTAAATATAATATTTAACCTTTAAATTAACGAATACTGATAAAAAACATAAAATTGCTACTCACTCAATATAGAACCAGAAGTCCATTTCCTTATGATATATAAAAATTCCTATTCAATTGTCAAAAATTAAAATGTATCTTATTAACAAATTTATAATTAGGCATGAATAATTTGAGCTTATATCAATTTCATACATTATCATTTTTGACAAGTAGCTCGTCGTTCCAAATATAGACAATCATAATTTATCTCCTTATTCCTCAAAAATTAAAACGTGCAAAATTTTAATGTGTCTATTATTGTCTGATTTGTGATAGTGCACTTTTGTAATTCGTAATGCAAATTAATTAATTAACAAGCAATTTAATACACGTGGTAATTATTTCTAAGCACATTCTTCTATTACACAATTTGTAATAACTATATAAATTTTTAAATTATCTGCGTTTTATTATTATTGACATCCCATACCTGTCAAACAATTCACAGGTATAAAAGGTAAAGTAACCATTGATTACAAACAATTATAAACGAAAAGATTTTTCAGGTTCAATAAAATACATAGATAAAATACCACAGATAAATAACATGCCAGCCATCCAGCCAATTACTACTGTACTGATAAACTAATGTAATCGTTCTATTTTTGAAACCAGGACATTGCAAAATTAAATAAATTAAAGTAATTAAGTCAACAGGCACAGTCTGATTAAAAATTGTCAAACAAGATTATGCAAGGAGAAGCATTAGCATAAACATAGCATAAATGTAGGCGTTAATAGCTGTTGCTATTCATACCACTGCGCACTGCATACTACTGTAATATCTGATTGTGATAGCATCCTATAAACCTTATACCACAGTATAAACCTTATTATATTTTATTTTGTACTCTGGTGATAGTACCTATTTATCACATAAAATGAGCTCATTAATCTATAATAGTTTTATACGGAGTGTAGAAATCTTGTTTTTTAGAAGAAAGTTGTTAAACGTCCTCAATTTCATTAAAATACTGGCTTCACTATATCATACAGACCTTGCTAGGATAGGTTAGGTTAGGTTACCTTGTTTTTTTCTTAATATGCAACTATTCACTAGCTAACTCTATCTGCCTTCCCTTCAATTTTACTCTTCTTTCTACGAGTAGTATTATAAACATTTATCTTCTTTTTAGAAAAACAATTTCCTGAAAAGCTTGTATCTCCCACTCTCAGTTCGCCATGGGAGCGAATAGCTCATATACTCCAGGGATAAAATATTTTTCCAAAATGGTAATATGTATCTACAATCTACAAGTCTACCTTATCTAGTACGACTATAAAACTGAAATGGTTATTAATCGGTTTTTGTCCTTGAAAAATGTTATGGTGCTATAAATTGACTATTCAAATTAATTAAACCGTAATTAATCTTTCTTACCAATAATTTCGTTGCAATAAACAAGATAGTTAACAATTCGAATTAAAAAAAGTTTTATTCATTATTTTGTAATACTTTATAACAGTATTAATTAAATTTCATTCCACAATGAGATTTTACTAAAATTATCAGAATGAATGTTGCAATCGTCTTCCGAGGATTGTAACGATTCCAGCATTTCAACTAAAAATAACAATATGTAATTAAAACATTAATTAAACAAATACAGAAACGAAAGTACCTTCGAATTCCGAAAACTGGAGTTCGTGCCTTAAATTGTGAAGCGTGTTTATCACATACTTGTATTGAGAATATGATCCAACATATTTTACAATTATATCAGATGCCGAATGAAAATTAAGAATGTGAATTATTTTCAAACTAGTTTTTATCACATCGTTGTAATATTTATAATAATCTAAAAATTACATAATTAAAATAAATATGGCAAAAAAGTAAAAAAATGTAATGTAAGATTTTTTCGTACTTTTCAAATCACTTGTTCTTTAAATTTAAGCTCATAATAAAAATAAAACGTTGTTAACTGAAATAGGGTTGAAATTAATAAAATTGAGATTTCTTTAAGAAAAGTATACCTGTGGGAAAATGTCCACATTTGGGGAATAATCCAATTTTTATAGCTTGTAAAAAATTGTGTGTCAAGTCAATAAATAATCTGCTAATTGCGCTAAGACAGTCATTGCTGTAAAAATAAACAAATAAATAAATGTATTTGTAATGATGTTTTTTACAACTTACTGTTCGTTTTCTTGGTAAAAAGTCCACGAGCTATTGGATTCTAAAATATTTGACAAAGTCTTAACTATGTTAGAATATAAATTTAAACAGGTACTATCAGAAGTTTTAAGAGAAGTGTCGACGAGGATACAAAAAATTTGTAGGATGCAAGCACCTAAATCGTAACAGAAATATACAAATTTTAAATCATAAACTAATCAATTATAAAAATTTACTTGAATTAAAATAAGTTATTCCATCTTTTTGGGGCCCCTTCAGCGTCTTTACGATTGGTTTCCCACATAATTTGTTTACAAATTCTAGATTTACTGTAGCTTTTACTAGAAAAGCTGATATTTTTTCTAAAATCAACAAATTAGGTCGAGAAAATATAATTTCCTTTGTAATATTTACAACCAATTGATTTCTGAAATAAATAAGAGTTAATTCAATTTGCCAGATTAACAGTTATTGTAAATATAACATACACTTTATCAAAATTATTTGTAATAGAAATACTTGTTAAAAGATCTACGGCTGCTAATAATAATCCAGAGAAAACGTGAGCTTTTCTCTAAAAAAAAGACTTAATTAACATTATTTTTTTAATCAAACAAAATATTAAATGTTAATTTTATTTTATTACCGTTTTTCCAATAATCTTTATTACATGAAGTAATTGGTTGAGAAAATAATTTTCTTTTTTTAAACACCTGTCAGTGTTAAGTTTTAAAATTCCTTCTAAACATTCCACGTTAATATGTTTATTTTCTACAATATGGTTTCTGATGTGTTCGTTGTAGGGTAGAATTAAAGCAATCAAGGCTACACTTTGCCTGACCGAAATGCCTATTTCATCTTCGAAAATTGAACTAAAAGAAGTTAGTTTAATTTTACAGTTATCAGGAATGTAAGTTATTGCTTACTCTGCATCTAATAAAGACACTTTCTGAAAACTACAGGGAAGTTTGTTCTCTAAATATAAGTTATCAATTTGTCTAATATCCTTTGTTTGAATATAGTTACAAATTCCTTCTAGGAAACTATTCAAGTTTTCAAGAAAGAAATATGATAAAGAAATTATCTACAAAGACAAATAATAAAATAAATAAATAACAATATTGTGTAAATGAATAAATTTCATTGATACCTTTGTTATGATAGTTGAATAATTGTCCAAATTAAGCTCCCTTACAGGCTTGCTCAAATATTTACAAATTTCTTTGCTCAGTTTGGTAAAACCAAATTTCTTATCATCTAAATTTAAGACTTCAAAACCAGTGAGATCTCTATATGTATCATCATTAAAGTGGGGTATCAAATAAAAGTTTAATGAATCATTGGTGTTTTTTAAAAAGTAATTTTCTCTTCCTAAGTAACCAAAATTTCTAAAATTAGCTGCATCATGTAATAAAGCACCTAAAAAAATACATATACTTGTGTGAATTAAAATTATCAGTTATTAAAATAAATTAAAAGCTTACTTGTTGCTGCTGTTGAATAAATTGGATCAAAATACTTTTTAGTTGTAGTTTCTTTATGAGATGAACTAGCTGCCTGTCTTATAATGATAAAAACATTAATTTGTTAAAAGTTACCTAAGAAAATTATATGTTACCTTTCTTGGTGTTGAATTTGTGTAAATGAAAGAGACAAATCTAATCTGTGTGCTCTATTTATTTCAAGAATTTTCTGTTTCAAATTAGCAATTTCAAAATCCTAAAATAAAATTAAATTGGAATGAAAGGGGACTTTTCTGATTATAAGACTATTATTACTGTAAATTTTATTAAGCTACTTACTCTAAATTCCAAGTCACTCTTAAGTGCATTAATTTTTTGAGTTGAAATATTAATTTGGTCAGTCAATTCTTTCTTTTTTTTACTGAACTCTAAGTCTAAATTGGTCTTTATTGTCTTCATTTGTTGCCTTAGAATGGCGACTTCTCCTTCTTTTGCTTCACATTTTTCTTGTAATAGTTTTATCGGTTCATTTACTTCTTTATTTTGAAAATTATTTGTGTTCTGCTGTATTTGTGTAGAGCAATAGATATTCTTTGATACTGAAGATCTTTCAAATTCTCCATATGTTGGTAGTTTACTAATATTGTTGGCGGACTATAAATACAAAAATACTGTTAATCGTGACGAATACTCATAATTAGAGGCAAGTGCAATATTTACTTGTTCACATATTTGAGTTGCTAAAATAAGACAATAATCTATTTCTGAATCATCCCAATCATCATTTTGTTCAAGTCTAGGCTTTTTACTTAAATTATTTTCAATAGTTCCACTTCGTTTGGTCATTTTAATTTAAATACGAATGCATCGAATCAGTTAAATTATTTTGTGAAAAAGGAGGGAATAAGGTTAAGTTAATTGTTTTTGAGGTTATGTTTGATTAAAATCAAAAATTTTTAATGTGTCTAAAGCTCCGAAACTTATTAGTGTACGAAATTCAATGAATTATAGAATTTTATTAATTATACTGAATAATTAAAATATTGTTAACTAGTACGCAAATAATTGGTACATCATAAGCTATTTTTTCTAATAATGATTATGTTTATGTTTTTCTAAACAAAAGTTTTATTATTAATTCGAAATTGTGTTCAGATCTATGGAGCAGACTGATATTTAAAAAAACATTCCATAGATGGAATTTAATAAATTGGTACAATATCATATAGAATCTAATGACGTGTAATAGTTAATTTAAACTTTTAATTTGTTAAAAATGTTGGAATTATTTACAATATTTACTCGTGGAGGTGTTGTTTTGTGGTGCTTCCAAAACTCTAGTCAAATTCTTAGGGATTCTGTGAATGCCCTGATCATGGGGGTGATATTGCAGGTTTGTCTTTCCATATTTTCTTGCTCATATTGTTTTACACTTATAATTCCTGTTAATTACGTTATAATTGGAATTGGTTCATTCTCGTTTATTATTTTAGGAAAGATCTGTGAACTCCTTTGATCATAAAAACCTTTCCATGCAGTACAAGCTGGATAATGAATTTGATCTGATTTTTGTTGTTGCCTACCAAAAAATTTTGCAGCTTTCATACATAGATAAGTTTTTAAACGATATACATTTAGAATTTCGTGATAAATATAAAAACGAGCTTCTTAATAAAAACATATTTCAAACATTCGATTTCTCAAACAACTACACTTCTGTGCTTCAAACAGCAGAGCAATGGGCTAAGAAACAAGCCAAAATTCCTAAGCAAATGAAAACTTTTGAAGAATCTACCAAATCTAAAAAAACAGTGTCTTCAATGATTGAAAGAAAAGGAGAAGATAAAACGGATAAAAGTAAATCACAAAAGAAAAAAGGAGTAAATTTTGCTGAAGGTAATTACTTATATTTTTTAAACAAACATTTTATATTATGTAAATTGTTTTCTAATATTTTAGCACCAAAAGAGGATATTCTTTCTGTGAAAGATACGAAAGTAAATGGGTTAATAGATGAAGATGTTTTAGCTGAAAATCGTCTTAAATTTGCTCAAAAATTAAATAAGAAAAAGGAGCCTAAGTATGATATTTTGTTAATGTTTATTTACTTTATTTAAAGTTAATTTTTATAGAAAAAGTCCAAAAGCTGAGAAAGAAAAGGAAAAAGCAGGTAAAAAACCACGTGTGTGGGACTTGGGGGGATCAACTAAAGACTTGCAGACTTTAGAAAGAACCACTGATAAGCCAGAAGACGTGAAGAGTCATTTTACTCCTGAAACTGAGGTATAAAAGTTATATAGGTATATATATAATTTTTACAGAAAATGATTTTGTTCTGCCTAGATTGTGGGTCAAATGAAAGGAACAATTAAAGATTTAGAAGTTGAATCATCCAGTGAAGAGGAGGAGGAACTGGAAGATGTTCCTCAATCCCCAAAGAAAACAGAAAAGTCAAAAGGCGGCATGTTTTCATTGTTTAAAAGCCTTGTTGGTGCTAAAAACTTAAAAGCTGAGGATATGAAGCCAGTTTTGGACAAAATGAAGGACCACTTGATTTCCAAGAATGTAGCTGCCGATATTGCATCAAAACTGTGTGATTCTGTTGCATCTAAATTAGAGGGAAAAGTTTTAGGTACCTTTGAAAGTGTTGCTGGCTTAGTCAAGACAACTTTAACTGAATCTCTAGTACAAATATTGAGTCCCAAGAGACGTATCGATATTCTTCGTGATTGTATCGAAGCTTCACGTCAGGGAAAACCTTATGTTATGGTTTTTTGTGGTGTAAGAAACTTAACTTTTAATTATATATACACCATTGCGTAAACCATTTTTTTTTTCAGGTAAACGGAGTGGGTAAATCTACGAATTTGGCTAAAATATGTTTTTGGTTGATTGAAAACAACATGTCTGTTTTGATAGCAGCTTGTGATACTTTTAGAGCTGGAGCTGTAGAGCAGTTGAGAACCCATACAAAACATTTAAATGCTTTACATCCACCAGAAAGGCATGGGGGCCGACAAATGGTGCAATTATATGAAAAAGGGTATGGTAAAGATGCTGCAGGAATAGCTATGGAGGCAATAAAATTTGCCAAGAATAATAAACTGGACGTTTGCCTTATAGACACTGCAGGACGTATGCAGGTAAAAAAATTAAACCTTTAAATATGAGATTATGTCTCTCATTTTTACTTAGCTTCAGTTATTTATTTAAAAAAATATAAATTCCGTTTTTTTTTTTTAAGGACAATGAGCCACTTATGCGTGCTCTTTCAAAATTGATTAAAGTCAACGAACCCGATTTGGTCTTGTTTGTGGGGGAAGCACTGGTGGGAAACGAAGCTGTTGACCAATTAGTTAAATTCAATCAAGCCCTCGCAGATTATTCTGCAAGCTCAAATCCGCATCAAATTGATGGAATGGTTTTGACAAAATTTGATACAATCGACGATAAGGTAATTAAGCAAAATTTTAAAATAGAAAAACCTTAAAATACGTTTTTCTTTTATAGGTGGGGGCAGCTATATCTATGACATATATAACGGGACAGCCTATAGTTTTTGTGGGGACAGGGCAGACATACACGGATTTGAAAGCCTTGAATGCTAAAGCTGTGGTCCATTCTTTAATGAAATAAAATTATTTTAATGTATAATTTTACATGAGTTAATGATTTATTAAAAAATGGTGTACTTAGGTGAAGGAAAGATAGCGTATAAATATATAAATAAAAATTCCATCTCCTCACATGTTGTTAAATTTTTTGATCATGGGGAAATGCCATTTAATTTTATGTTATTCTATACATTTGAAATTGAAATATATTTTTCTTATTTATTCTTAATTTTTTATTCTATTATTTATATTATTTTACATCTCAAATAATATGCTGCTCTGCAAGTATGACAAAAATTCCATAAAAAAATGTATTCAATTGTTCACAAAGAAAAGGGGCTTTTTGTACCATTACTCATTTAATTTTTATCTTTTAAAAATTCGAGCTTTATTAAGGGGATCTCTTTAGGGCTTTTCGTATTAAAGTCCAGTCTTCCATAATGTCTTGGGGTCTTAACATGTATACAATGTAAGGGCCTGAAACAGTAACTGCTTTACGACGAGATCTAGACCTAGATCTTGAGCCCCAATCTAAACCGTCACCCCAGTTTAGTTCGCTATTATGCCTGTCCTCCTCCAGTCGCCTAATAGTGTTCATAAGATCATCATAAAAGTAGTCCCAAGCAAGGCTTTTTTCACTATCAAAGTTTTGTAAAGCAGCTTGCTCCTCGGCCTCAAATTTATTACGAACATTATTTAGCCTTAGCCGACGTAATATATCTGTTACAAACATAATAACCATTACTTTATTGAAAATTAAATGTACTACTCCAAATTTACCTGCTACTTTTATTTTAATACGTTTATTTTCCTGGAGTTCTTGAAGGGGTCCAAGGTATTCTTGAGAACGACCTTCTTTAACTTCAGCTAATTGATGATCAACTTGTGCTATGCGTTCCCTGTAAAGTTGTTCTCGAAGAACTGTAAACTGTCGCTCTAATTCTGATAAGTTGTCCATGCAATCGTTGCGCCTTTGTTCGCATTCTCCTTCGTCCATTTCAGAGCTTTCATCGGAATCTGCTTCATCTTCACTGGATCCATGATCACCACTTGTATTTGTGTGATCTGAGTCGCCACCCGATACATCACCGTCACTTTCTTCTGCACCACCGGAATTGCTTTCTTGCATCTTTATTTGGGGCATCTCTTCCCAAATAATTTTCCTTTTAATATATTATTTTATTTGATGTATTTATGAAAATAACGAAACATATTGCAAGGTTAGGTAATGGAATTATAATAGGTTATGTTTATTGTTTACAAATTCTAAGCATCTATATACAGGGTGATAAGAATTTAGGTACCGCAATATAAAAATAAATTATTAAAAAATTTTGATAATTTAATTACACATTACATAAAAAACAAGCAATATAACTTTAAAGGATATTTATTAACTGCAATAAAATACAACGCAAATACAGGGTACAAAATATTTAATATGATTTACTATTTACAGACTAAAAATATTTTGTTTTATGTTAAGGTTTGGTTCGGTTACGTTAGTTTAACAAAAAATTGGCATAACCTTATCCTACTTTAATTTAATTTTCCCAGCCAAAGAAATATTAAGAAATTGTTTAAAAACAACAGATAATATTAATGAATTACAACAAAAGTATGAAATTTGTTGCTTAAATAATTTGATATTATACAAGATATTTACAATTCCTATACATTTATTGATTTTAAGTGTTAGAGAAATTATCTAACTTTGCTATAAGTCTTTCAATCATATCAGCATCGACCAGTCCAATAAACTTGTCAACAACTAATCCATCTCTCACAGCAATCACTGCTGGAACAGCCTTTACTTCAAATGTATGAACTAATTCTGCATTATTTTCTACATCAATTACAGCCAAATCGATGTTCTCTTTAGGTCCTATTAATTCTTCCATTTTAGGGGTCAGTATATGACAAGGTTCACACCATTCAGCATGAAAATTTACAATAACAGGCTTACTTGAACGCATAACTTTCGAGAGAAAATCGTCATTATTATTAATTGTAACAATTTTACTAAATGTTGATGAACATGACAACATACGTTGTTGTAAAAGTTCAAATATCAATTGTCTCTTATTTATAATGCTTTTAACACTATTTAAACATTTTTGAGATAAAACACACTTTAAATAGCCCATTTCAAAAAATATGTTGGCCTTTATGTTTGAATAAGTTTATGAATTTATCGGGCACTTTGACTATCAGCACTAAATAAATCTTGCAACCTGTAAAAGAAGGAATATTAGATAATAAATAATAGAAAGCATAAAGACATACCTAATTAATTGAAGGCAATGTAGACTATTTTGTTTTTTATTAATAAATTGTTTATATTTATGCACTAAATTTACACCATAACCTTATTTTGGGGACAATTCAATTTCTGAAACATAAAAAATAGATTTTGGACTTTCGAAAAACAAAAATAAAATTATATAAAGAAAAGGAGCACTATTTTTACCTTTTCAAATTTTGGCCAATTTTCATTAATTATTTTGAAAAAAGAATTTTATGGTCATTATTCATAAATGGGTGTACTGACCACAGTATAATTGCAGTAATAACCGGTTAAACTTATTGGCACAAAAACAGATTAACACTGCACACTACAAAGTTTATAAATAAATAAACCACTAATGAACCACAATATTAATTAGTTAACCTGAAATCCCTTTTTTCTTATTTTTACTGCCAACAAATTGTCATTTGTCAATGCTACCCTAGATGACGATTGCTACTACCCACCATTTTTAATTATCAAGATCATAGACATCATAGATATTCTCATTCTAGCATAATATTCACGGTTTGTTCCATTCATCCATTCATGATTAATTTATTGTAAAATTAAAATATTACATTTCATTAAAGAATTACATTAACATTTGTTTGTGCTTATAAAATATGGTGAGTATACATATATTTTGTGTTACAATAATATAATTAATATCGATTAGAATTTAATTATTATTGTATACTTGTGTGACTTCGATACTGCCGAACGCTCCTTCCGTCAAAATTTTACTGTTTTTTTTATAGTTGTCAAATGTTGGAGTTTTCCCCGTATAAAAAATTAAATAAAATCTTCAATCGAAAACTCCGTAATGTCTAAAAGTGGCACCCATTCAATTCCAAAATGGCAAATAGCTTTAGTGGCCGGAGCTGCAGTTGGTGCTGTTTCGTTAAGTTACTTGATTTACAAAAGCCGGTCTAGTAAGGGCTCGTCAAAAGAAGTAAAGGAAAATGGTCAAATAAAAGATAAGAAAGTAAAGAAGGAAAAATCTGGAGAACCAGAAACGCCTTTACAGAAGGTCATTAATTTCAAAAATGAAGGGAATGTGTTATTTAAAAAAGGCAAATATGATGAAGCAATATCCTTTTACACACAAGCAATTTTCCAATGCCCAGAAGGTTTTCCAACTGATTTAGCTACATTTTATCAAAACCGTGCTGCTGCTTATGAACAGTTAAAAAAATGGAGTGCTGTTGTTGAAGACACAACTAAAGCCCTTGAATTGAATCCTAAGTATGAAAAGGCTTTGTCAAGAAGAGCCAAGGCATTTGAAGCCCTGGGAAAATTGGAGGAATGCCTGGATGACATAACAACAGTTTGTTTGATTCAACATTTCCAAAATCAGAATGCTCTTATGATGGCGGATAGAGTTTTGAAGGAGTTGGGGAAACAGCATGCAATTGAAGCAATCAAGAATAGAAAACCGATGCTTCCATCAAAACACTTTGTTAAAAGTTACTTTATTTCATTTTCTTCTGATCCAGTTTATGAGATACTCATGGATACTTCTACGCCCATTGGAGAAGGAGAAGTTACAGGTTCATTGATTATTTTAATTTAACTTTATATATTTGCTCTTTTATTGCTTATCTTGAAGGCATTTTCTGTTGTTTAGGTTTTCTGAGGGCCAAATTGGCATTTGCAACTGAAAATTTCGAGGAAATCATACCTGCTTGTACTGAAGAAATAAATTCCAGTGAATCTGAGTCTGAATATTATTTAGAAGCATTATCATTACGTGCATCATTCCATTTGCTTTGTGCGTCACATAAGGAAGCATTTGATGACTTAAAGGCTGCCATAGACACTGTTGATGCTGATGTGAGAATTAAAGTCAACTGCCTCATCAAAAGGGCATCTCTTTATATGCAGATGGGGGAAAATGAGAAATGTCTTGAAGATTTTGAAACAGCTGCAAAATTGGGACCAGAAATTTCAGGTACTTTTTTTAATGACTTATGAATTAAATAAATGTAACTAGAATATAGTAGGGTTTTAAAATAATAATTTTATTAATTTTAAACTGATTTTATGCAGATGTCTACCATCACCGGGGTCAAGTGAAACTTTTGATGGAAAAAACGACAGAGGCAAGGCAAGATTTTGAAAAAGCAGTTACCCTTAATCCAAATTATGCAATTGCCTATGTACAAAAATGTTATACAGACTACAGATACGCCCTTATGACCCAGGACATAGATCTTTTAACTCAGGCTTTAGAAAACTTCCGAAAAGCTACAGAAAAATTCTCAAATTCATCAGAAGTTTATGTTTTGTTTGCTCAAGTCCTGACTGAAAGACAGGAGTTTACTCAAGCTGAAAAACTATATTCAAAAGCAGCAGATTTAGACCCTAGCAACGCTACGATTTTGGTGCATAGGGGCCTTTTGCAACTTCAAACTGACGGTAAATTCGATAAGGCCATTGAATTGATGAAAGATGCTATAAAACTGGATGAAAAATGCGAGTTTGCCTATGAAACATTAGCAACTGTTGAAGTGCAAAGGTGAATATTAACTCAATTAATTTAAATTACAGAATAAATATTTTTTTATTGTTTTAGGGGTAATCTTTTGCTTGCAATTGAATTGTTTGATAAAGCAATTGCGTTGGCTAGGACAGAAATGGAAATGACTCATTTGTTTTCGTTAAGAGATGCTGCAGCGTCGCAGCTGAGAGTTACGAACAGATTGAATATTGGACCTCAACTTGTGAAGACATAGAAATGTGAAAAATATTGTAAATTGATTGTACTTATGGATGTGATGCCATGCCCTGTAAAAATACAAATTAATCTGTTAATAAATTGTGTAGCATTTAAATAAAAAGTTTTTGTAAAATTTGGGGCTTTAGTATATTAATTTTTCAAAATAAAATCGTATTTCAAAAGGCTAATTGACATTTAAATATTAAAAATAAAGAGTTCGTGAATGTTTGGGGTGCTTATAAATATAAAATTTTATTTCAAAGTACTAATTAACATTTAAAAATTACAAATTGAAAGAATCACTGGAAGTTTTGGTGTCCTATCACAGCCTTGGGCAGAACTTTAGTACCTTTGGATTTTTCAGGGCTACATTAAGGGACTATCTTCTCAAGAGCTTGTGAATAAGTTGTTTAAGAATTGATATGGCAATGATACATTATTTTGAAAAAGTGCACAGAATTGAAAGTGCTTAATAAAGTTTTTTCAAAGTGTTTCAATTTTAGATGTTAACACAGTTCAAAAAAGGCGACAAGAAATAAATGAATAAGCGGTCTCTGATTGGTCCTTCTTTCGGCCATCTTTAAAAATTTGAAATTTCAAAATATGCTTCTAACAAAATTGAAATATTTTTACGTTTAAACAGCTTTTTTTTAATAAAATTTATTTTCCTAATCAACAATTAACTTTTCGTAAGATCGTATAATAAATACTTTGGAAAAGTAACTTTTGTTGTTTGGTGTTGTCTATTTTTTTATTTATTAATTTTTCCTGTAATGTACCTAAATATATTTTTTTTCTGAACAAGAACGTCTGTATTTCCTTCTTAAAAGTCTTTTTAAACGTTGAAAAAAGGTTACCCTTGTAGTATAAGATATTGGTGTTACTTTTTAATTGTCCCTCGTATATTTTATTTTTAATTAACTATTTTTAATTCAAGCATTATTGTGATTAACTGATTATCAAGGTATCCTGTTAAATATTTCTGTGAGGATACAATGTTATAACTTTCACTAATATTTATTTTTGAATTGAGAAAAATATTCATTATCGTGTCATATTTACTAAATTATCATTGAATTAATACAAACATTGATTAATTAAATACGAATAATTAATCTCTTATATTGTATCTGTATGTAATATTCAAATATTTTTCACATTGTTATATGATTACATATTTGTTTTCTTAGGAAACATTTTTTTAAATTACTCATAGATTGTTACAAAATTAAGTTAAATTATTACTTGCCCTTTTTTCTAATAATATTGAAAATCATATTATCTATAGGTAACGTAGTCCAAAATAATCTCAAATTTGTTTAATTTAAGAAACGAAGATGTAGAAAATGGTAATTAACAAATTTATGCACATAAAATTGATAAGCATGTTATTAATTAGTACCTAATTAAAAAATACATAGTAGGTAAATAATTTTGTGAGACAGTTGTAAACTTTATTTTTTGATGATCCCTCGTATTTGCCTAAGCTTATAATTAGATATATACATATATTCCCTTTTTTTGTGTTAAAAGAGTAAAAAGATAACGAAACTTTTTCGATAGTTCACCTTTCCATTGACCTTGCTTAGGTTTGCACAAATACTATTGCCTTTCGTTGTTTTCTACCTAATAATCGAGTTGTTTATTAATTTGTGTTTGTGCTCTTTTAAAATGTGAGTGGATTTAACATAAGTGCAATAGTTTCAATAATAGAGGATTGTTTTTGAAAAATGAAGGTAGGAATATTTTGTATTTTACTTTATTTTTGATAGTGGGATAATTAGGACTGTTTTAATTAATCATTATCCACTAATATAATGAGTACTAATATAATGAGTACTATGAGAAGCCTTTCGTATACGAATCACCGAAAAATATTTATACTGTGGGAAAAATGATTGAGTTGAGTTGAGCAACAAAAAACATCGTTTCATAAATCCTTTTCTAAATGATATATTTTTCAAGTGTCAGTTAATTAATTAACGATTTTTGGCTTTTTGCCACTGTATACATATATCTTACAATTATGCATAGAATTAACTAGATTTTCTTCCATTATTAGGTTAGTATAATTTATATTCAAAATAATAATGTACAAGAGATTTTGTATAAAAACTTTCTTGTAAATTTGTTTAATAATTATTCAATTAATCCAGGGTATAAATAACTCTTTTAATTCGTCCATGAGCTTTTGATATTAATAAATTAAGGCTTTTTCATAACGCGTTTCTGACAGGGCTTAAACATAACATTTAGTAGTTTTGTTATTTTACTTTAAATAGTTTGTATATTGCGCTAGATAAATCATTTATTCTCCATAAAAATATTATTTGTATTATATTTTGAGGATTCCTTAGAAATTAAACTTTTTAATTATACTATAATATATTAGAACTTTGGTATTTTTTTAATTTTATTTTAAATGACTCAGATACCTACTTTACGAAAGGAATCAAGTATTCAGGATCCATCAGGAATTCTAAGAGCTGAAAACTCTATTCTGTAAGAGAATCTACGAACAGCAGAATTACTTAAGAAAATATGGATAAATCAAGATGAATTGAATAGACCCGACTTATGTACCTATAGGTAGGTATGTGGAAATAGTAAATCTTACTCATGAAAAGGTTATATGTTAAAAATAAGTGTCTTATAAGTATATAATAAAGTTTAAACATTAGCAGTGAAACAGTTCAATAATTGAGTACTTATCGTTTAAACACTGTATAGAAGAAATTATTTATTCATTAAGAATTCTTCCTAAAAACTTCATTAATTTTTTATTTTAATTAATTCTTAAAAGTTAATCAATATTGGAATTTTATCCAAAAATGAAATTAGTTGTCTTTATTTTTATTTCCATAAAATCGAAATAATCCATGTACAAAGAATACTTACAATATATCTTGAAGAAGCCTTATGTCAATGTCGAAACGTTCGGTGTTACGTGTTGTAATAAAATATGTACTTATTAGGTTTATATTTTTGATTTGGCTATGGTTTCCAAAATAATATCTTTAGAAGGAGAAGGAATGGAAATTAAGTGGATGCAGCACATAGTTAAATAAAAAAAAATATTTAAATCTGCAATAACTTTTAGTTTTTATAGCCATTATTTTATTGAGATTAATATTTATTTGTACTTTGAAATATATAAAACAATATTTTTGTTAGACTTAAAGTTAAAGTACTTTTGTTTCTTATTTTTCAGAAAAGATTCATCTTCTACAACAACATATTTCTGATTCATATTAGATGATTCCCAAATGGAAAAATGAAGAAGCAACGAAAGATCAGCTAAGAAAACTTAGCTTTAATTATTAATCTAATTTAGTTTAATTACGTATTTTTAGATTAAGTAGATAAATTGGTACAGTACCTATTAAATGAATTGGAAAAAATTCCACTATGCATAAATTAAGTCATAATTATATCAGAGAAAATTCAGTTCAAAAAAAAATTAAAGAACAAAACAAACGCTTTTAAATATTTTAAGATTTAAAAAAATAAATAAGATCAACAATCAATAACAAAAGGTACCTATTTTTCTTATTTTGTTAAAAAATATACTAGTTACGTATTATATTTAGATATTCAAATTCGAATAGAATTACAGACACACTAAAAATACACATATTTACAAAAAAGTTTCAAATTATAATAAAATTATTCGATTATTTCAGAACCAACAATTTTGTCTAAAAAAATTTCGTCTGCTTCAATAATTTTTTTTTTTGATTACCACATATAACATATGTATGTATAAGTACGACTTTCGTTTTAGAGTAGTGTGTAATTTGTGTCAAGAAAGGAAAAAAAAACAACCAGTATGTCTTGAAAGTTTCCTATTCTTATTAAATATTTTTTTGAAATTAATTAATTGAGAAACTTTGAGGTCATTCTGGTCTCTATCGTTTCCATTTTTCTCAACTGGGGAGCGGGAGAACGACGGAGGCTGCGGCTTCCTGACTCGCCCCGGTTCAGCCATCCCTTGGCCATTCTCTATAATGGTACCTAACCTGACAGGGTGTAAAAAGCTGTACTAGCTGCAGTTTTTTGCACCCCTAGGGTTAGGGTCTCAGACTTCTTTCGATCGTGGGGCGGTTTCAAAGTGGATGGGCTCAGCCGTTCCGTCCCATATCATCACGCAAAATTTGTGGAGTTGATAGGACCAGACAGAAGGGGGGGAACATCCCGCCAGACTTGCACGATCACACTTTATTCACGATAGCGGATTTGGCTACCTCGTCGAAATAATCTCATTATGTGATTAACGGTAGCATTATGCAAAACGCAATATAATCACACCCTATTATCACTTATGATTAGCCGGCCGTTTATCGCTAATTCTATGTGCGTTCTTTACGGAATATCAGTTGATGGTAGAGGACAGATGCTTATGGCTTCTTGATACACACAGCAGGTACATCTTCACTTTCTTCGATCGTTACACAAAGAGGTGAGGTTGCTTTGACACATGACCTTGGCGATCACAAAACTTTTATCTTTTCTACCATCCTTTTTTGACATAAATATTTTTGATTTAGTATCACAATGTTATAATTCTGACGGCCTATTTTTCTGACTTACTTGTTTGTTCTGAATTTTTAAATAATTATTCAAAAATATCAAACAATATTTTCCAGCAGATCATTTTAAAAATTTCCACCTAAGCAGGTTTTACATGGGGTTTCAAAAACCTAAAATCAAAGCTAACTTTTCAGTGCATCGTGGGACCGTATTAGTCGTTGACTTCGGTCAATTGACTTTTTTTATGGACTGCAACTTTAGGTCTTTGTGACCTATAACCGCAGTCCAAAAATAATTTAAATTTGTACCAAACACCTCATCCTTTGTCGCTGATTTTGTCAGTTTTGACGATCCTTTTCCAAAGCTTTAATTTTGGGTTTCTAAAACCTCAAATTAAAGCGATCTTGTTCTCTTTCAGGCTTCGTGGGACCAACATGACTACTGTAATAAGTTGAGTTTCTGACTCTTCTGACTTGCAGTAGTCTTTTTAGTCGTTGACTTTGGTCAATTGACGCTTTTTTATGGACTGCAACTTTAGGTCTTTATGACCTATAACCGCGGTCCAAAAATAATTTAAATTACTACCAAAAATCCCATCCTTTGTCGCTGATTTTGTCAGTTTTGACGATCCTTTTCCAAAGCTTTAATTATGGGTTTTTTAAAACCCTAAATTAAGGCGATCTTGCTCTCTTTCAGGCTTCGTGGGACCAACATGACTACTGTAATAAGTTGAGTTTCTGACTCTTCTGATTTGCAGTAGTCTTTTTAGTCGTTGACTTCGGTCAATTGACGTTTTTCTATGGATTGCAACTTTAGGTATTTGTGACCTATAACCGCAATCCAAAAATAATTTAAATTTGTACCAAACACCTCATCCTTTGTCGCTGATTTTGTCAGTTTTGACTATCCTTTTCCAAAGCTATAACTTCAGGTTTACAAAACCTAAAGTTATAGTGATTGTTTTCAGGCTTCGTGGGATCCACACGGTAACAATTGCAATAGGTCATAAGGGTTTAAATCCTGACCTCCGATTGTTATCGTATAGTCATTGACTTTGTCAATTGACGCTTTTTAAGGACTGCAACTTTAGGTCTTTGTGACCTATAACCGCGGTCCAAAAATAATTCAAATTGGTACCAATTTCCTATTCTTTTGTCGCTGACTTTGTGTCAGCTTTGACAATCCTCCCCTAAACCCCATCAGAGCTTTGATTTTAGGACTATAGAAGTCTCAGGTTTTTTGTCTACTTGTCTGTTCTATTTTAAATATCAAAACAAACAGCAAAATATTAATGGAAAAGTTAATTTGAAAATATTTTATTATTTAAATACATATAAGTAAACAAGCATACTAGTTACATAGATTGTAAGTTCATAAAGTGTAATTTTTAGATTTAATTGTAAGGTAAAATTCATATCTTTTGTTAACATATTGTTGGTAACTTAATTGTGGTATATTTCTGATTATAATGTAATAGTATGTAAGCATTTGAAATTTAAAACCCAACATATTTATAAATTAACTAAAGATTATAAAAAATAGTACCTATGTACTTTGTGTATTGCAGTAAGTAATAATTGCATTTGTCATAAAAATATTTAAAAATTTCAGATGCAGTTCGAGTACTAAGTCAAAACAAAAATTTGAGTTTTCTATTTAAATTTTTTTTCAGAAATATTTAAACTTTTTAGATAGTTAATTTTAATAGTCCAAAAAATCCTATTTTTGTTAATAAAAAATTAAATTAATTTAATTATGCAGTCAGATTTACAAATATCCAAACCCTAAATCGTTTTTTGGAATATTGTTATTACTTTATTTTTTTAACCATATCATTTTAATGATCTACAGAAAAGTAAAAGTTTTTGTTTGGAATATTTTTTATATTATATTAAAATCAATATTCTTGTGCTTAATAAGGGATCAAATAATTTAAAAATTATTTAAAAAACATAAAGGACACAAGTAATAATTAGTTGAGTAAATTTTAACAAATTTATTTTTAAATGGTGCAATTGTTGTGAAAAGACATGATTAAACATAAAATAAATAAAAGAACACTTGGTAACTTTTCACAAATTTGTATTGTTGTATTCTTTTAGTTATTTTGCGTTTAAATTTATTTTGATTAGAAATTAAAACGAAGAGGTATTGAATATTTTATTATTTTTTATATGTATGTAATAAATAAAACAAGACGAGTTTAATTATACTGCCGACGACCAGGGAAAGGACTGAACTTGCACACCCTTAAAAATAGGATTACTGGTCAATTATTTTTTCATATAATGTAATAAAATTAAAATATTGAATTTGGCAACAATATTTCGATTTTCTTAACACTAATCTATTAAATTAAACAATAGTTGAATAAAAAAAAAATATTCGTTATAAATTCAGATAATACTTCACTTAATAATTTATGAATTGCAAATTTATAAAATTTGTCGTCCAAATTTGTTCACTATTTAATTCTAAACTCACCAAATTTAATATCCAAATTTGCTAATTTTTTTTAATATAGTTTTTTCTAAATTTTGTGCCACTATTACATTTCTCACCCCTGGCCTTTTTTCTAAAAATCAGGTAAACTTAATTTAATTCTTTTAAATACTTAATTTCAAAAACAAAATTCTCCAAATTTGATAGTTCTATTTAGGATATTTCTTCTAAATTTTACTCCCTTCCTACATTTCCCATCTCTGGCATCATTTAAAAAAACAAGGGCAAATTTAATTTTTTTTAATAGTTCAATAATTCTTCACTTTATATATTTATTAATTCATAAATTTAAAAAATCAAAAAATCAGCTAAGAGGGGCAAATCCAATTTAAATATGTAAATTGTTAAAAAGTTGAATTAATTTTTAAATTAATGGGAAAATTAATTTACTACTACATCCTACACCCTTCATCCCTGATGCTTTCTAAAAATCAAAATATTATGCAAGAAAGATATCATCTTTAATATTTAAATATGTAGTTTAAATAAATACTCAATTAGGATATTTTTAAACCCAAAAATTAATTTTTTAAGTTAGTCTATTTCTATAGTATACTTTTTCTCTATATAGTATCTCCAACCCTATTTTGAAAAGATTAAAAAATCAGGTAAGAGGAACAACCCATTTTATCTTTTTTAAATAATTTCAATAATTATATTATTCAATTAATGTATTCATAAACTCCCAAAATCTATTGTCAGTATTTCTAATATGTTTTATTTAAAATTTACTGCCCTTCTGCACTTTCCAACCCTGGTATCCCTTTTTAGAAATTATAAAATTAGGAAGTAGTCTCATTTCAGTTTTTTTTTACAAATAATTTGTTCAAATTTGTCAGATTTTAAGTACATTCTTTTTTAATTTTGCTCTCCTTATACACGTCCTATCCCTGGAGTAAAAAAAAAGAAACAAAAGATCAGGAAATAGGGGTGAACCCATTTAAAATTTTTAAAGGTTAGTTCACGAATTCGACGGTAGGTGGCACCGAGATGCTAATTTTGATATTTATTCACCCACATTTATATAAAATTACAAGTACCAATAAAATAAAGCTTTATTTATTTAACGAGTGGTGGTGCTCTAATGCTGAATATATTTAAAATATACAGAACTATTCAAAAAATATTTAAACGACATACAATGTACGAACAAAAAGTAAAATTTGAAATTCATTTCTACAATTTATTTTTTAATTTTATCAACGAGGACATTCAAATTAAATAAATTAAAATATAAAAGTTCGATGTTTTTAGGAAAAACAAAAATTAAAAGAAAATAGATGACGTTACATTAGATATATGTATTTTGTTTTAAATATTAGTTTTCAAAAGAAAAATTGGAATTTAATTCTATAAGTTTTTTTTGTATAACTTGGAAAATATTGGGAAAAACAAAAATAAAAAAAACATTCGATTCAAGTTACATATTACGTTACATTAGATATTTATTGTATTTTAAATATTTTTTTTATAAATTTATATCAATAGATAAGCAAAGTCAGGTGAATGCCAAAGGTCAAAACATTTGTAATGCACTTAGCAAAAGAAAATTATTTTTTCGCAACACACAAGTTGAAGCAGCAATGAAGATTGATGATGTAAGTAAGTGAATGACTTAAAATGAAGAAGGAAATACGAAAGTAAATATCAAATAAAATTAACACACTATCATTGCATTAACGTTCTTTACATTAGCCAAAGGTGCCATATAGTCAGCAAAAGGGTCCGCGAAACAAAATTAAAATGGTCTTTCGGATCCATTAATCAAAATTAAGGAAGCTAACGCGGGCTACCGACTTGACCGCCGTGCCATAAAAAAATAGATTATGGGAAAAATACCAACTAAAGACGAACTCCTTATACATATACAAACATATTATACGTTATCGTTATAAGAACCGCAATTCTCTCACATCCTCTTTATAATAACTCGAATTATGGCCTAACACTCCCATATTAATTAAAGGCCCTCAAAGCAAAATGCCGACACTTTACTTGACCTTAACCACCATCCTGCAAAATTAAAAAAAAAATCGGAGAGTTAGTTAGATAGCTTATTAAATTTATTATTTATATATATTTTATTAGGAAAATAATGGAAAACAAAGGCAATTAAAAAGGATTTCCCAAGAATTTCTAGTTAGTGACCAAAGGGTTAAAATAAATAAATAGTTTTCATAGAGAAACATTTTACAATATGTTGTATACTTTTTATATTTAGATAACACATTTAATTCACAAAAAAATAAAAAACTAAAAGTATCTATAGTAGAATTATTTTATTCTTTCCATCACATGACCTGAATGAGGTGCATGAATCAAATCGTCATAGTTCATACACGTATCTATGTCAAAAATTGGCAGATGATTGACAGCATAAATTATAGGTTATATTATGTATCTATAGAATAAGAATAAAAAAAAAATAAGAACAGTATTATTGTATGACAATGATGTTGTCAAACAAACTGTTTTAACTGACAATTATTTTAATAATTAACTCACAATAAAGGAAAACTATTAGGTGTATACAATGACAGAAAATGTCAAATGTGACAACTAGACCTAACCTAACTCCTTTTCGTTTTTAATATTGCATAACTGTAGGAATGATATACGCAAATACGTTATTGTAATTTATCATTGTTTTTCTGGTGCGTTAAAACGAGAACGTTTTGTCACAGAATTGTTATAATTTTCTTTCCCCATTAAATTAACATTTTATTATAGGGTAAATATGTGATAGGAGAAAAGTTCTACTACATTTTACAATGACAGTTCACTTAATTATTGAACGTCCCTCAGTTAGTAACTAATTTTTTTTTAATGTGTGGTAATAATGAGGGAATTGTATTGTTTATGACAATTGCAATTACTCTGTAAAAATAAAGTAAATAACTCTGTCATTATTACGTAAATCGTTGTGCATCCAAATAAGGAAAAACGTTTAATGTTCGCGTGATATACCAAAATATGTGTTTAATAACGCAGTTATTACAAGTGCCTGATGGTATACTCTCTTCGAGAGGGTAAGTAAATTCGTTGTAGGTAATTTTAGCAAGTAATTTACACGAGATTTATCGCAAACTGTCAGAAATATATATACGTATAATAGGTACTACTTAATAAGAATTCTGATGGAAGCATTTTAGTTCCATCAACCCCATATTTATCTTTAATGATCGAATTTTCATCGTGGTTTGTAATGGGGGGTAGGTAAGTGTGTGCGATATGAAGTTGGCAGTCTCGTACTCTGGTACCCTTTTATGCCACACAAAGACTGGTTTGGTGTAAAACAAAATAATTGCTTGGGGTATTATAAAGGGTTTTTACAGAATATTGTAACGCCTAAGTATTATAAGTATCTACCTACATATAACGTCTTCGTAATTATGCTTTTTTTCTCATCTTCTATAATACTATTTCATCAATTTTATTGCGGTTAACAACAACTTTGTCCCCTTATTACACGAGCATATAGTGGATTTTGAGATGGGGATGTTTGGTGACAGGTGGGAAATCAAAATTAAAAAAATGTCAGAAAATTGATGAGCAGTTGTAGATAGATTAAACTTATCTGGTCCACTACCCCTTTTGGAAATAAAAAAGTTAATTAAGCGTATTAATTTCTTAAATAAGTAAAATTATGTTTTTGTCCCCATGGAAGACCAGAAAGCCCAAAGGGAGCGGTATCATCCCTTTGCGAAATTTAATTTTTAATCTTTCAAAAAGTGTCTTTGGAGGGATCAGCACAATAATTATCAGAATACTTGTTGGGTGGTTGTAGATAAATAGTTATATGAAGTAATTGGTTTCTAAATTTTTCTGGTCCACCACCCCTTTTGGTATTAATTTCTTAAATAAATAGACGTATAGGTATATCCCTTTTTCTCTGAACCTGTTATTGTGCCCTTTTGGGAAACGAACAATTTTGTTAAAGTTATGGAAATTCTTTTTCAAGGGGTCAGTCTAATAATTACCACACACTTAGAAAAGTTGGTGGGTGGTTGTAGATAATTAGGTGGATGAAGTTGTTAGTTTCTTGCGAGTTAAGGGACGTAAAAGATGTCAACTCTTTGGGGATGTTGTCCATTTTATGATAATTCGAAATTTATACCCGGGTTATTTTCCTTTAAAATTTACCATACCCACAGGTGGCGATGACATACTGACTTGTCCAACCAACGTCTTGTGCCACCGTGGTGGCTCTATAACTAGATACGCCTTATTAATACCTACCGAAACGTAAAAGAAATAAATAATTGATGTCGGGCAATAAAATGAACCATGTGACACAGCGAGAATATAACATTAAAGAAGTTATTTTTACGTCCAAAAAGACATTCAGTATTTTAAATAAATGACGCAATCGAATGAGTACCCTTTCAAATTGAAGTTGTATGTTACAGGATTTTGAATGTTTCGGTTAATTGAAGAGACTCCTTTGCATTAGACTTCTGCATACATAAATAAGTAATCGTGAAAACCATCGTAAAAATATATATGGGTAGGTACGGAACCTAGTAGGTACCTACTGAAAAGTTAATTAAGCAAGTGGCCAATTAAGTAGCAGGATATATTGTGTGTGTAATTATCTAAAAAGCAACAATCTTTTAGTAAACAAATTGCGTACGCATATAAATGACAATAATTTACAGTAAACTCCGAGAAATAAACTTGATTGTAATTACACATTTTTATTAATTTCTGAGGATATAAAATAACAGAATATCTTACTTTTCTTAATTAATGTTATGTTTTAATTAGTAGGTATCAATGATTGAAGAATTTGACTTATATAGTAGAAAACTAACTTAATTACGAATTTAGTTATTTTTTTATTTGAGGATACCTGGACGTTTTTTGTCATAAGGTGATTCGAGTTAAATCGAGCTTTCGACTGTATTTCGTGTCGGTATAAATTTTCCTTTCTTTAGGGTGTTTAAACTTTTAGAAACCCTTTCTATGTGAGTCTTTGATGTATCAATATATTTATAGATTTATTGCTTCAGCAATTTCGATTTTGTTGTCTCAGTTTCGACATGATGTCCTTTACAGGGTAACACACAAAATTCATATCATATGACCGGTTTGTTTTTTATAAAAAACGCTGAAACACATTTCCTAATTGATTTTAATTTTTGTTCGTATATCTGTGATATTTTCAACACCTTCCCTAGAATTCCTTAATCTGTGGGGGTAGCCACTTTTTTTTTTTATTTGCAATCTGGGTCATGTTGGAGCTCTATGAAAAAGCTCTTCTAAAACCTAATCCGATAGTGCCAATAAAGTAGAAATTTGCTCATTTTGTTCCAGTCATTATATTATTTGAAATTAAAAGTAATTTTTCGAAATAAATCGCTACCACTCATGTGATTCGACTTACTGCAAAAATGCCAAAAGTGACATAAACATGTTGAAAATATCACAGAAAGGAGAACAAAAATTCAAATAAAATAATCGTTTCAGCGTTTTCCTACAAAATAACCCAGATAATATACGTATTAGAATTTTTTTCATTAAACTATTTTATTTTTGGAAAGTGATTTAATGAAGGTTAAATCTATTATTAAACCCCAAAATACACAATTTTCTTCAAAATTATGTTAATGACACAAAATATCTGTCTTTAGCGCTTTTAAGACAAAGTTTGCTTTCAATATTCGTCGCCCTTCAAGAAGTCCCAGGGGCATAAAAAAGAATAAACGTTCACTTTTCGTAGGTCAAATAATATTTCAACGTTGGCGTTAGCGCGTTATTAATAAATAGTTTGTACAAAATTATACTCCTAATAAATGCCCGGGGGTTTAAAACGTTCCATTACGAAAGTGTAGAAAATTAAAGACGAGGCGCCTCTTCGATTATCGTATTATTTATTGGGTGGCTTTCCGATAAGCTCCCATCGTTTATCTGATGGGACTGTTAAATTGCAACTTAACTATTATTTAAATGACGACGGTTAATGTAAATTAAACACCTTTGGGTGCTAACAGCAGACCACCTCTTATCTTACGCCTTTTGGGCCTTTGTTTCCTTCTTCTCTCAGACATTGTTGCATCAGGACCATTTGGAATACCAACTCTATGTATTTATTGATCGATTCAGCCATTACTTTATAGAAAATCATTATGTATTTAAATAATTAAATAAGACTGGCAAGTTCAATTCTTAACTAATTTATTAACACACTGTGTTTAATTGGATTTTCTAGATTTCTTTAATTCTATGTATTTATTTATTTATTTATTTATTTATTAGGATGCTGACAGAAGAAAAAATAAAAAATGTACCAAGAATTTTATTTTAACTCACAATATTTGTCTTTGTCTATACGATTTTCATCAGAATTAAAGTAATTGATTTATTTACTGTATGTATGATCCGGTTATAATGACGAAATTTGATCGTTATAGCCGACACGGAGGCTCATTTTTTCTAATCAGACGAATTGTATTGATTTGCGTTAAGTTCTTGTGGTTTGAGAGCTTTTGAGACAAGCTGTTTGTTACCTATTTATTATCTTATTTGAAAGAACGTTTTTTTTTTTGTGGGCATATAAAACCACTTTCACGGCTTTTAGCTAAGTATTTAGCTGCTCCAGTCTGCTCAATTAACGCCTTTTGACCCGTTTTGTTACCGATATATTCTGCCTTTTAACCGCGGCGAATGTTATCTAATACTTTCGTTGATAATGCCGAGGAGAAAGAAAGAAAAAATGTCGGGAAAACTTCAATAGTTAAGATATGTGGTAGTATTTTCTACCTGTATTACTCAACGAAATTAAAAGGATTTACTTAAACAACTTTATTATTGCCACGAACGAGGGGCGGCACCACTTAAGATAAACGAGGAGGACTTTTGGTGACTCTCTTTAATAACAGTTAACTCTTTGTGGATTCATGTTTATAGCGACCAAACACTTACTGGTTTTATTTTATTGTTAGGAATACGTTTCAGCAAGAGATAATTTCAACACCTAACGGTACCTATTTTTAAATTGAAAATTCACTTATAACGTACACGCTTATTACGAACTTACTGTTAAAACGTACAGTTGTTATAGAGCTATCATTAGAAAAGTGACTTTTATAACGTATTTGCCATTAGTTTTATTACGATTTTCTGATATAAAGTACGAAAAGATCAAATATAACGTACTTTTTAATAATAAACATTTTTTAAGGATTCTTATGATAATAAGGCGACATGCCTTATCCCTTAATTTAGTTTTGAAACTTTTGATTAAACAAGTAGCAAGTCGATAAAAGGCGTCCACAATGCTGAAAAACTTTTTTACTTTTATAAGGGATTAATAAATCAAAGGGACTGTAAGTAATTTGAAGTACCTACGTAATAACTGAGTATTAAAACAGTTTTCCCAAGAATAAGAGCAGAGTTGAGATATCGTTTGTCGTAACTTGGAACAACAGCAACGTCCTGTGCAATGTTTAAAAAAGTTCGTTGATCATTTACGTATTTGTTGAATAAAGAAACCGCTCAGGCCGTCTCATTTATAATTCTGATAACCTTAAAGCTCCCGATAGTGTCACATTTCACCATCTCGAAAAAGTTACAATTCATGCAAACGTATGAATGCCGGACTTAATGTAGTATGTATATCTGTGTGTGTGTGTGTGCATGTGTGTAAGTCAAACGATCTTCGATAAAGTCTTCTTCGAGCAACGAAACGTTATAAAATGGGTCAGTGAATACGTTTGATTCGTTTGTCTTGTGCGTGCTCTTATTTTCTACTGTAATATTTCATCGGGTTGATATCTCCTCTCTGACTACCGATCGTTGTCTGTCTGGAGTCCGCATGATTAGATGCCTGTTTCATCACCCATTCTACAATCGCGATAACATCTATTTACCAACGAAAAATCTTCATTGTATTCCGCTATTGTTTAACAGAAAACGTTTCTACAGTAATCCACAAAAAAATGTAAGTAAAAAGAAAAGTTGCACAAATAAAATCAATTTTATAGTAAGTAAGTAAGGGAACTTTAAATAAGTAATTATCTGAGTTGAACCCCTTTCTCCCTCTTAGTTGTTGTAGGAATTTGTCATCCTCATTAAGTGATATTTATCTTATAATGAGATCTTAATTAATCTTAAGAGGGATTATGGGATTTTTCTGAAGCCCTATCCTCATTCGGATTGTCCCCTAACTGAATTAAAGATTATTTTTTAATTATTAAACAAATTATCACTGCAACTTAAAAAATAACACCCGCAAAGGGTGGTATTAAAAGAATTTGTTTACATTTTAAATTTAAAATTTTTGAAATTATAATACAGATTTATTAAAATGTTTAGTTATTCTTTATTCAATTTTTTTGGTTCGTACTGTACAGTGGACAATACCAGTATCGGTGCAATAGGCGTTATTGTGATTCGAATTGATTTACCTATTGGGTTTGTTAATATTTATTTTGAACTAATCGGAAAATTTTGATATTGACATGTGAATTGGTTCGCAATATTTTCTTTTCAAAGGTAGCTGACACCTCCGTAACATTCCTTAAATACTTTTATTCAATGAAAAAAGCGTTTGAAGCAAAACCTCAATACAGATAGTCAGTGCTTGTCGTTATCGTCTTCGAACAGACGCACTCAAAGCAATTATTGTGTTGGTTGGTATGTATACTCTATAAAATTGAAGAGTGCAAGTGTATGAAATAATCAATGACGGTAGGAGCAATTTGTCCTTTACTTGTTTTAATGAATTTTTATTATTATTAATTTTTCATTATTAATAATGAAAGACAACAGGAGGAATCTGTCCCTTACTGGCTTTAATGAATAAGAACATGATTGAAGCCACAAAAGTATGTGTTGTGTAGCTGAATCTATTTCCGAAACACGTCATTGAAAACAGAGACAATTTGTAAATAGTAACGTGGGTCTTAACTAATTTTTTTTTAATTTTGACGTTTCGGATACTTCCTGAAATTATTTTTTCAAATATCTTGTCAAAATCCACTACCCTTTGTAGAAAGAAACTGTTCAATTCATAAATTATAACATTTTTTTGATTTTAACTGTTCACGTGCAATTTTTAAAGACTCCCTCTTTTTTAAATGATATTATATTGAATTTTTTAGAGCCCTACCCCATTTGAATTGTTCCCTAACTGAATTAAAAAATGTTTTTAATTATTAATGGCGAATTAATACAGATTTAATTAAATTTTTAATTACTCTTTATTCAATCTTTTTAGTTCGTACTGTACAGTGGACACTACCAGTATCTGTGCAATAGGCGTAATTGTGATTCGAATTGATTTACCTATTGGGCTTGTTAATATTTATTTTAACTAATCGAAAAATTTTGATATTGACATGTGAATTGGTTCGCAATATTTTCTTTTCAAAGGTAGCTGACACCTCCGTAACATTCCTTAAATACTTTTATTCAATGAAACAGCGTTTGAAGCAAAACTTCAATACAAATAGTCAGTGCTTGTCGTTATCGTCTTCGAACAGACGCACTAAAAGCAATTATTGTGTTGGTTGGTATGTATACTCTATAAAATTGAAGAGTGCAAGTGTATGAAATAATCAATGACGGTAGGAGCAATTTGTCCTTTACTTGTTTTAATAAATAATAAAAGGATAGAACCTACAAAAGTATGTGTTATATAATTGAATCTATTTACAAAATACGTTGTTGACGATATATGCTTAACAATAGAGACAACTCGTAAATAGTAAAGGGCGTTTTTACATTTGTTTAAAAAGAACATGGAAATAATTTGAGTCAATACTCTTCAATGTAACTTAAGTCACTTATTTAGACGTTTCGGGTAGCTTTCTGAAATTACGTTATTTTTTCAAGTCTATCATTAAAATCCACTGTCTTTAATTTATCGACTATTATAGTTTTAAAATCAAGATAAAATATTTATTTTCAAGATTGAGTTGCGCTATTATTTATCAGTGCAATTTAAATTTTGTAGAAACCGTAATGAAACTTAATTTATTAACCCCAAAGTCGTTGATTGATTGATACAGTCTCGAATTATAACCGCATGTAATCTTAAGTTTTATAGGGTATACCCAAGAAAGATTTGAAGCATGAAATTTACTAGGACCAACAAATAATAAGAATTATTTTTTTTTTATTATCATTTGTTGTTTTTATACTTGTCGATTGGTTTAAGTAGGAGCCAATAATAATCGAATAGATAGAATAGTAAAAGATTTATTTTCACCCCTTTTAAGTACGAATAGTTAAACGAAGGCGTTTTATATCTGAGAAACGAAAAGCAAAATCTGTTTATTTTAAATAATACATTTCCTTTTCTAAATCAAAGCTTCGTAGAGGAAATAATGAAAACTAGTAATAGTACTTAGAATAAATCGTATATATTAATAAACAGTCGAGTAGGTTTGTAACAAGGACGTTGGGGGTAAGAAATAAAGAAATGGGAAGCGCAGGAGCGAAAGATAAGGAATACAAATTGCCCCCGTTATGTCGATTATACAATGAGAGATGCAATTTGCTTCACTGCAGGTGTTAATAACACGTATAAGTCGGTGCGGCGCGATCGCGGACGATAATGAGCAAAATTAGAGCAGCAAGAAAGTAACAACACTACTTCTATGCAGTTCAATTGCACATTGTGTTTGTTACGAGTGTGAAAAATTGCAGCCGACTCGACTGTTGTGTAAGGACTAAGGACTGTGTTTAAAATACCGTTCGGAACGAATATAGTATGAGGAGGATCCCGTGAAGCCTTCAGCAGAGTAAATTAAGAGGTTATAAAATAAAAGTTGTAAATAGGTAAGTAGATTGTATATTTATTTTCGTTTTTTAATACATATGTTGAATTGAGTAGCTCAGGGTGGAGTCGTTTTTAAAGAAAATAAATCACTCGTGTATTGCAATGCATTGCTGTTTAGTCCGGTCAAATTAGACCAAAAAAAAAAGAAAAGCTACATAAATTCCCACCAAGCTGAAAATCAGTAAGATTGTTTAAAATATGATTAAAAATAAAATTTGAAAGTTTCCCATCTTTCCCCTGTATGGAAAAAAATTTATTCAAGGTTATAGGTCAAAAAAATGATATTTTCGCGATTTTCAGCAAAACGGTAAGTTTTATCATAAAATTACCCCAGACAAAATTTGTAGATTATAAAATTATCTATATAATATGTATCTCTAAAATATCCCAAAATAAGCTATGTGACAAATAAATCCCCAAGAACTAGAAAATATTTAGTGCACATAGAAAAAAGATTATAGAGGAAAATTTTTCCCCAGAAGAATTCCCCTGAAAAATGTATCCCCAAAAAATACCCCAAAGGAAAAAATCCCCTAATCTGGCAACCCTGAGACTAACAGTATTTCATTTATTGGGCACACTGACATAAAGCTGGTATAAGACCCTAGCCACGCATACAATTGAATAGGAGACAGATGTTGTCTCGAGGTTACACTGGCGTATAAAATAAGGGACTGGGTTTCATTTTACCTGATATCTAAGAAACGGTGGCTCTTAGGAAAAATATATTCATACATATTTTATAGATAATTTTATGATCCACAATTTTTGTCTGAAGTATTTTTATGATAAAACTTACCATTTTGCTGAAAATCGCGAAAATTCATTTTTTGACCTTTAACCTTGAATAAAATTTTTTCCATACAGGGGAAAGATTGGGAACTTTCAAATTTTATTTTTAATCATATTTTAAACAATCTTACTGATTGTCAGCTTGGTGGGAATTTATGTATGTAGCTTCGAATGTCTAAATTGACCGGACTAGTTCCTAAATGTGTAAGACCAAGACATTCGATTTCTAGTTGATTAAAATTGTGCCAAAAAAGCTTGCGAATTAGTCAATATTGAGTGACCTTATTTATAAAAGTTATCTTTATTTATTAGCCTTGCCACCACCTAATCAAAAAGTTGCTTGGTTACGTCCCTAGCCTTTAAACTTTTTCAAAATTAGACGCCCAAAAAGTTTACAAAAAATTGTATCAAATAAACCAAAAGTTTGACTACAAATAATAATAACCCAAAAGTTTTTATATTATAGCTAAAGTCGTTTTTAATAAAAACATAATTTGAAAATGTTTCGCTCTTTACCTTCGTCTTGATCTTGTGAGCATATCAATGTCTTGATCTTTCCAAAGACAGAACCACATGCGATTTCTAGTTTACAAAAATAGTCCTAAAAAAACTTGATATATCTAACGTAATCTTACTTATAAAAGTTGTCTCTTATTTATTGGCCTTGCCACCCCCTAATCAAAAACTTGCTTGGTTACGCCCCTGGCCTTTGAACCTTTTCAAATTAAGACACCCAAAGTATACAAATACAATTGTATCAAATAAACCAAATGTTTGGCCACAAATGACGACAACCTGAATTTTATTTCTTTTTTTGTAGTAGCGGAGGTTCGCTAATTAAATGAAGAAATAAATTTAATTTTCTGGTAGCGCTCGGTTTGTTAAATTAGGGGTTGGTTAGCAACACAAAGTTCTATGTCAGAGATTTACTACCGGTTTGTTTCGCTAATGACCCCTATCGATCTTCATTTGTCAAAAATATAATTACACGAAATTGAAATTGTTTGGGGTTTTGCAATTACATTTTAATTTCATAAAAAGCAACAAAGAAACAGAGAGAGATGCCTAAATGTACCTACCGGTTACAAATGAATTTTTATACCAGTTCTGCAGCCGAATAAACGGACGCATTATTCAAATTGTCTCACACGATCCTTCCGCCTGCCCCTCTCTTACCCCATCGTTCCCAATATAATTTATATTCCCAAAATTGCACTTAATTTCCAATTAACCGTATGATCACTTGCACTGTTTCTCTGTTATTTGCTTAATTGATAGTTTCAGTACAAAAGGGTGGCGGTATACAATTAGAGCCACTTTCCCTGCTCATTAGAACCCCATAATTGATTTGCATTATTTTTCATTCCACATCCGTGGATAATTGCAAATAATTAAAAGGTTTTAATTTACTGGATGGCCAGCCGTCAGATCGCGCAACAACAACAACAACACTTAACGTCATAAAATATCATGCAAAGGTCATTTCTTTTATAGCTGATGCACTTTTCTTATTTAGATTAAACAGTAAAGAAGTGGAGCACGAAAGATTAATTTCTTTTAATGGTCGCCTCTTCAATGGAACCTCTGGTTATTATTTAGTCATTAGGTGGTAGACCTCGAGCTGTAGGTATTATACCGAATACCGAATTATTGTACATGATTGTTATTGAAATAGAGGCGGCAAATAAAGGAAAATGGAACTCCTTTTGTTATGCCATTGTATCTTATTTGTGTGTTAACAAGACTGGTATTAATTCCAAATTTAAAATTTCCATAATTGGGTTGCAATGAATTGTTGCCTCTGTTACCATTGTGCAAGACTATTGTCAGCACGAAATATGTTTTAATTTCATTTTTAAGTGGTTAGCGATGAAATATACCAATATAAAGATTGAGATATTACTGTATAAGGAAAATCATGTGAAAATTTAATTACCAAGACCAATAGTGAATGAACAAGACCAAGACTAAGATTCATATTGATTTTGGTCAGTATTACATTTAAATTGATGGTTAATTTATAAAAGAAATAAAGCAGTCGTAATAAATCTGCATAATTTAGTGTTTAGGTTCGCGACAAAACTGTTAGGCAAAAGTATTTAATCAAATATTTAATGAGCTGTTTATCGCGTAGCAAGTTTTAGAAAACATAAAGGTGTTTGGACAAGTTAAAGTTGGAGATAAAGCGTCAGTTCGAGGGAAAGCATACCGAATTGGTCGGAATAGCAGAATAACGATAAAAGAGCTTTAATTCATTACTTTCCGGCTGATCTTCAACAGGTGAATTGGCAGGTGAATTCACCTGCCACTAAGGGGAATGTCAGACGGACGCTCACTTTTTTTTTCGTTCTCTCTCTCTCTTTTTCTTATAAAACTAAAATCCCATCCAGGTTCGATTATTATTGGCTCCTACTTAAACCAATCGACAGGTATAAAAACCACAAATGATAATAAAAAAAATAATTCTTATTATTTGTTGGTCCTAGTAAATTTCATGCTTCATATCTTTCTTGGGTATACCCTATGAAATTTAAGATTAAATGCGGTTATAATTCTAGACTGTATCGATCAATCAACGACTTTGGGGTTAATAAATTATGATTCATTTCAGTTTCTACAAAATTTAAATTCCACTGGTCAATAAGAGCGCAACTCAATCCTGAAAATAAATATTTTATCTTGATTTTAAAACTATAATAGTCGATAATTTAAAGACAGTGGATTTTAATGATAGACTTGAAAAAATAACTAGTGATGGGCACTATCGAATAAATTGAACTATCGAATAATTACTAAATGACTACTTTTAACTATCGAATGAATTCATTCGAATGAATTTAGTAATTACTATTTTTTTCAATTACACGATAGTCAGGCAGCAGACGGTTATCCATCGCTCGGTTCATACTTACATACAAATATACTGATACGATCGTGTATACCAACAGACAAATATACGATTAATATGCTAGTATGGATAAAAAACAAACAGGCTATGCTGAAAATAATAAATAACCTCGACTTGAAACATGGTTTCTAATTCTTATTACATTGATAAAATTATTATTTACTTAGGTAAGCGATCTTTTTTGTATTATTTATTGCTATACGTACTTTATTGTTATTGAACTAAAATAAGTGTTTTAGAAACATCTGTTGTTCTTATCCAGGTATTTGTTAGAGGGCGACGAATAAATAGTTTTTTATTTTTACATTTAACTACTTTTTTTATATGTTTCTGCACTTATTATTATTATTATTTTTTTTTTGGGTAATTATAAGTACGCAGTACAAACATATAGTACCTAAGTATTTATGACTCAAATCATCACTACACTAATTTAAAAATTATTAATTATTTATTTGCATTTTATTTTGCCTCATATTTAACTAGTATAAATTGGTGCCATAGAAAATTATGTTTTTAAAGTATGTATGTATGTATTGATAACGTCTAATAATTATAGAATTGTTTATATTATTCGGCTCTGCTACGAGGAAGTAGCGAAGTAGTAGACAATGCGCAAACGTATCATTTACCCATTCCAACCACGACTCCAACGTTCAGTTCGATAGTTAGAAAGTATTCGAATAAAAAAAGTAACTACTATTTTCAGTAACTACTTTCAGTTACTAAAACTATTCATTACTTTTTTATTCGAATAAAAATAGTAACTACTATTTTCAGTAACTACTTTCAGTTACTAAAACTATTCATTACTTTTTTTAAAAAATTTGAATACTTTTTCAAAATATTTTGAAAAAATTCTATTTTTTTTGTTTTTAATTCAATAGTGCCCATCACTAAAAATAACATAATTTCAGAAAGCTACCCGAAACGTCTAAATAAGTGACTTAAGTTACATTGAAGAGTATTGACTCAAATTATTTCCATGTTCATTTTAAACAAATGTTAAAACTCCCGTTACTATTTACGAGTTGTCTCTTTTTTTTAACCTAACATCGTCAACAACGTATTCTGTAAATAGATTCAGTTATATAACACATACTTTTGTGGGTTCTATCCTTTTATTATTCATTAAAACAAGTAAAGGACAAATTGCTCCTACCGTCATTGATTCTTTCATACACTTGCAATCTTCAGTTTTATAGAGTATACATACCAACCAATACAATAATTGCTTTGAGTACGTCTGTTCGAAAACGATAACGACAAGCACTGACTATTTGTATTGAGGTTTTGCTTCAAACGCTTTTTTCATTGAATAAAAGAATTTAAAGAATGTTAAGGAGGTGTCAGCTACCTTTGAAAAGAAAATATTGCGAACCAATTCACATGTCAATATCAAAATTTTTCGATTAGTTCAAAATAAATATTAACAAGCCCAATAGGTAAATCAATTCGAATCACAATTACGCCTATTGCACAGATACTGGTATTGTCCACTGTACAATACGAACCAAAAAGATTGAATAAACAGTAATTAAAAATTTATTTAAATTTGTATTAATTCGCCATTAATAATTAAAAACATTATTTAATTCAGTTAGGGAACAATTCAAATGGGGTAGGGCTCTAAAAAATTCAATTAAATCTCATTTAAAAAAGAGGGAGTCTTTAAAAATTGCACGTAAGCAGTTAAAATCAAAAAAATGTTATAATTTATGAATTGAACAGTTTCTTTCTACTAAGGGTAGTGGATTTTTGCACGATATTTGAAAAAATAATTTCAGGAAGTATCCGAAACGTCAAAATTAAAAAAAAAAAAATAAGTTAAGACTCACGTTATTATTTACAAGTTGTCTCTGTTTTCAATGACGTGTTTCGGAAACAGATTCAGCTACACAACACATACTTTTGTGGCTTCGATCCTGTTCTTATTCATTAAAGCGAGTAAGGGACACATTCCTCCTGTCGTCGTTTATTATTTCATACATTTATGCAATCTTTCAGTTTACAGGATATATGTGAAATGTTTTTAATAATTTTACTGAAACTTTTCATACATGTATCTAAAAGATAATTAATTATTTTAGTTATATATATTTTGGGATTATGATTCGTTTTCACGTACTTATAAATAATTTTTTGTTGTCTTTGATTATTGATTAATTATTTATTTATTTATGGCGAGTTTTATCGTTATTAGGGGTAGGTACGTTGGAAAAAATTGATATATGCCGTGTCCCTTGTATAATTTATCACGGCGACGTATCACTATACGTCTTAAACACGACGATATCAGCTGTGCCCCAAATTAATTTGACACAGCAATTTCTTATTAATTTAAAAATTTAAGTTAGATGAATAAAACGAATTACTAATTTATTTGCAGGTATATTAAAAGAAACTGTTTGGAATAAAACTTTACAAAAAAAAACTTTAAGGAAGTGCGCGGTAATAGTGCTCGATCGAATCTCAAATTTGAACTGTCTAAAAATCTGAATTGCAGGCAACTACGACCCCCTCGGCCCTACATACAAACAAAAGAATATGCCGCCAATATTCTGCCAAATGTTCGACAAATTTTCCAAATACGCTATGACAAAAATTCCAAGACACGATCTAGGTACAAACTGGACAATGTGTGTTGTTGGGGTTTATGATAGTGCAGGCCGTTGAGGGTCATATCTGTTGCCGACAAAGAAATTGGCAACTACTACCTGCGTCTTCGGAATGCAAATATTTGAATAAATTGAACTTACATCTAAAATAAAATAAAAATAATATTTACAAATATATCTAAATTAAAAAATGAATGATACGACAAACCATACGTGTTACGTGTACGTATGTCTTTCTGGGTGGGAATTATTAGTATGTAATTCGAAAGAGGCACGCGTCAATGTAGAGATGAGGTAAAATCAGATACTGGACTTGAATATTTGATTAGGGCTGTCCTTGGAATACACCTGTACAAGCGGTCACGTACACCTGTAGTGTTACTACAGGACCGCCCCAAAAAGAGACCGTCTACCGTTATTTATAAAGAGAATCCTTGGCGCCTCGCTTCTCTCATTCCATCCAATGAAAACTGACGAAGACAATGAATCAGGCCAAACTTACTTTTCACGATAAGACACTTACCTAATACGCACTTTTGTACATTTGCAAAAGGAGTGGTGGGGGGTATCAACAAGTTAAGAAAAGTGTCCCAAATACTATGACAAAAAATTATTATTCTAATAAAAAAACAGGACAATAACTTAACGCTTTATTAAATTATAAATAAAACTTGTAAAACTTCGGTCCAAATGGCCTTTTTTTTGGAAAATTTTAACCTCTATTTACTGTTTGGAATTATTAGGACGCGAGAACCTTTTTTTAAGCATGGAGATGTTATAAATGTTGTTTTTTCGACGACAACAAATAATAAAATACAAAAATGGACGTCTAGAAACTTGATATAGTAAAAAAGGGTACAATTTAAAAAAAAATCCATTTGTCGGTTTTTCATGTGAAGGAAACGTATCACCATTAATTTCGTGTTCTATATTTCACTAAAAAACTGTTGTTAAATCTTTTGTCATACTGGGTTCATGCATTTTTCTTAGCAAACATTCATTTTTAGGGTTCCGCACATCAAAAGGAAAAAGCGGAACCCTTATAGGATCACTTCGTTGTCCGTCCGTCTGTCAAGACGCTTTTTCTCAGGAACGCGTGGATGTATCAAGCTAAAATTTATACCAAATACTCAAGTCTATTGTCCCTTGGAGATGTGAAAAAATCAAACTTCTAAGCCAACGCAATCAAAAGATACAGCCGTTTATGCCGCAAATTTCCGCAAATTTTCGAATCAAAACCTACAGGGTACTTCCCGTGAACTCAGAATCTTGAAATTTTGTACGAAGCAACGTCTTATAGCACAGATTAAGGAAAAATTGCGAAAACCGTAAATTTTTAGTTATATCATATAATAAAAATATTTTTAATAATTTTAAAGTTACTACCCCTTTCCTCATGAACGCGTAGAGGTATTAAATTGAAATTCATATCAAATACTCAGGTCTATAATACCTTTAAGCTGTAACAAAATTAAACTTCTATGTCAACGCAATCAAAAGAAACAGCAATTTAAGCCGCATATTTTCAAACTCGCAACTACTCGCAAGGGAATCAAAACCTAAAGGGTACTTCCAGTCTATTTAGAATTTTGAAATTTGGCATGAAGCAATGTTTTATAGCACATATAAAGGAAAAATTCTGAAAACCTTAAATTTTTAGTTACGTACGGAACCCTCGGTGCGCGAGTTCGACTCGCACTTGGCCAGTATTTTTTTTAAAACCTCTAACGAATGCTTTTTTTAAGTATTTTACAGTTAAGGAATATTTGAAAGGAAAGGAGAATTTTTCTTTATGTACAATACTTACTAGCTTGAAATTACAATATGTTACCTCATACCACTAATACAGTACACTAAACTCGGTTATAACGTACTCGAGGGACCATAAAATCGACGCGTTATATCCAATGTTCGTTGAAACAGAAATAGACACATATGCAAACAATCTCTTTATTTTTATTATTCCTTTATAAAAGTACATTATTGTTTTTTAGTATGTCTTTTTCAAACATTTAAATTTGCAGTTATCGACTTACTATTACTTGTTTAATCAAAGGTTTTTCAAAACTAAATTAAGGAAAAAGGCGACATTTACATTATTATAAGAATCCTTAAATTAAAAAGTTGGAAATGCTGAGTCAAAAACGTGTATTATTAAAAAGTACGTTATATTTGATCTTTTCGTACTTTATATCAGAAAATCGTAATAAAACTAGTGGCAAGTACGTTATAAAAATGACTTTTCTATTGATACCTCTATAAGAACTGTACGTTATAACAGTAAGTTCGTAATAAGCGTGTACGTTATAAGCGAATTTTCAATTTAAAATTAGGTACCGTAAGGTGTTGAAATTATCTCTTGCTGAAACGTATTCCTAACAATAAAATAAAACCAGTAAGTGTTTGGTCGCTATAAACATGAATCCACAAAAAGTTAACTGTTATTAAAGAGAATCATCAAAAGTCCTCCTCGATTATCTTAAGTGGTGCCGCCACTCGTTCGTGGCAATAATAAAGTTGTTTAAGTAAATCCTTTTAATTTCGTTGAGTAATACAGGTAGAAAATACTACCACATATCTTAACTATTGAAGTCTTCGACATTTTTTCTTTCTTTCTCCTCGGCATTATCATTGAAAGTATTAGATAACATTCGCCGCGGTTAAAAGGTAAAATATATCGGTAACAAAACGGGTTTCAAAAATAAACAATAGGGTTAAGGCGACATTTACATTAGTACAATAAATTCTTTAGTTAAAATATAGAGTGCAATACACACAGGTTGCCACTGCTGAGTTAAAAAATATTTATTATTAAAAAGTACGTTATATAATTTGATGTTTTTTGTACGTTCGGATGTAGGTACTTTATATCAGAAAAAAATACATAATTGTAAATACGCTATAAAAGTTATTTTTCTGTTGAGAAGAATTGCCGGGACTTTTGATGTGGTACGTTATAACCGCAGGTCTCTAATAAGCGTGTACATTTTACTACCTATATTATGAGGACACATTAGTGGTCCTCGATCCTTTTAAAAGTCGATTAATGGACTCCGTATCTTTTTATATTTATGTTGACAGTAATTTTGCCATTTAATCAAAACATAAAGTATTAACATTTGAATATATATTTAAGTTTTAGCCCTTTTAATTTACGAATCTATCTTTCATCAAGTTGGATTATATGTAGGTAAGGTAGTAAGTATTACAGCATACATGCACGCTCGCATACTCATATAGGTACCTACACTAACAAAAAGATACTTAGTTTCCATGATCAATTACTTTTAAGCATTTACATTAGTACGCTCCGGTTTTAATGACAGAAATTAAATTGCTTCTTGAGGTACAATTAAGATAAGAGTATAGCAGTTTATGTTTCCGGTAGCTCGATTACTCCGAAGTGGAGTGGTGCAGGCACTTTTTTATTTTCAATTTTGCGAGAGAGTAACCATAACATTTATTATAATTCAAAGGATAATTTATTGGGTAATACGTTTTGCATTTCAAGTCTATCTTGAATAATACATACGTAGATATGTATATAAATATATAGGTATATCTAAAGCTGATTTATTGGAACATAATAAAATTAATTTCGTCTTTTAATGCTACTTATATTATTAGGTATAAGAAGACGCCTGTTTATACTGTGACGTGTTCAGTCACGGAAAACACAATTAACAAAACAAAATAACGAATTTATTTAATTACTAAAGTTAATTTGACTACACTACAGTTATAAAGAAGTCTACACAATTTATTTCACTAAAAGTCTCTTTTCCCGCTCGCCTCTACTGTAAACACTCGCTATAATGTAGACACTATCTATCTATCGCCTGTTGTTCGCCTATCGATCGCTTCGCTTCCAAACATCAGCTGTCCACTGTCAACTCGGTGTGTGCCGTCTCCGCCTTTTATAGTCTTTTCAGCCTCTTTCTAGGGAATTCTACAGCCGTCTAGTAATCCAATTGTTTTCCTATTGATCGTTGCTTGTGTTTTCTAGATGTTTCAGGAAAGCCGGGAATATTCCTTATGTATTCAGGGAAGATGTTCGTTAATTATGCTCACACCAACTTAATTGGCAAGTACTCGTAACAATACTTTTACCATTATCTTTATTATGATTATTTAATACGTCTTTTATTATTACGTATGTTGTGCATATAACAGTAAATAAATTTACAAAGAACATACAAAGGCATACTCATAAGGTCATAAGTGTCGATAATCCTGGAAGAAATCGATTTTTACGTCCCAAAAGAAGTCCTAAAGGATAAATAGCTTTTTTCTGTTAAGGTCAGAAAAGGGCTGCACTCCCCCTGTGACCATATGCACTAACAGATACCTGACCACAAAGCTTTTTGTCTTATTTTTCAATCTGAACTAAATGGTAGGATTGTTGGTGTGGTTGGTATACAATTTTAAATTAATGTTGGTCTCGAGATAAAAAGGATGAGCAGTGCAAATCCGGGCGTTGTGTGAAAATAATTCCGGTAAAAATCGGTTCAGAAAACGTGTCATTTATTTATCGGTCTCATTTTTGCTAATAGCCGTTTCAATGCGAGTACCGTCTTAAATTTCTCGCAACATATCGCGGATTTTTTTTCGCAGCAGTAAGTCCAATAAATCTTCGAACGAACACTTAGTTCTTATACACGTGATGATTTATAGAATGAACACTGAAAACGGCAGGAGCAAGTTGTAGTATTTAGTGCTATATTTATTGCTGAAAACATTACTGACATTTCCTGTCGTCAACTTAAACGATCCTTTGCTATTTTCAACCGTTTACACGGATGCTTTGGATCTCTCAGCGAAATCGAAACAAACAACTCTCATTAAAATGCGCGTACCAAGATAATTATTGAACAATATTTCTGTCCATTTATCTATAACTACTATAAAAGTTGAGCATTTTTAAGGTTTCTGTATCTTGTTATTTAATTTACTCTCGTCTATGGGTAGGTACGTACATCTAAACTCAATGAGAATATGTTTTGCTTTATCCACAAGCGAGATTGCAGTCGTCAGAGCTGGCTAAACGAAGCGGAGACCGTGTTTCGCCATGAGCAACACCTTACTGTGCTCAGTGTGCAAATAGTATTTAGTATAAAAATCTTTCAAGGGTGGATTTAGGATTTCAATTTTTCAAACATAAATTAATTAGGTAAACATGTATGTACAATCAAAATTATTTCATTTCAACGTTACAATGATACCACAAGGATGTTGCTTTTGCTTTGAAGACAGGACACGTTAAAAGAGCAATAAAAATGATTTAAGTAGACAACACCAGTTGCCGAGTAAGTTCTGGTTGATTGATTCTAAATGGCCGTGTGAAAAAGGAGTTTGCCCGAAAAGAAAAAAATGGCATCGAAATACCAAAGCCGTTTATTAAGTGGTATTTTTTGTACCGCCTGGCCATTCAGCGGGCAAAGAATTAATTTTTATAATACTAATAGATGTCGCGAAGAAACACCATACAGTATTTATTGCGTATTTATAGTGACACGCGTATTCACCGTAAAATTAATACGGTCATTTATAAAGAGTGTCCATTGCACGGACGTAGTTAACGAGGTGCTGTTACACCACCCGCTCCTCATGAAGAAGAAGAAGAAGAACGCTTGCCATTCCGACAATTTTCGTTTTGACAGACTAGATGCCTATCGCGGTCTCTTTAAGATGTTAAACGGCTCTCTCGCGCTTTTTTTTTGCGTACTTCGTACTTTACACGACTTCGGTAATGAACGGAAGAAATAATAAAATTCTCTTGCGACCAGGACGCCAAGTGGTTGTACTTATTTGTCATTACATTCAACGCTGTTGTCCGGTAATGTCCTTTGCAGTTTGACCTGCAGTTTTATGACACTGGCAAATATATGATACTAAGTACTTTCATGATTCTTGTACAGACAGGTTTTTAAAAAGGAAAAAGAAGAAGACGGAAATTAATTTTTAAGAGAATATTGTAATGTTTGTAAATAGTATCTATAGTCCGGTCAATTTAGACATTCGAAGCTACATAAATTCCCACCAAGCTAAAAATCAGTAAGATTGTTTAAAATATGATTAAAAATAAAATTTGAAAGTTCCCAATCTTTCCCCTGTATGGAAAAATTTTTATTCAAAGTTAAAGGTCCAAAAAATGAGTTTTTCGCGATTTTCAGCAAAATACTTCAGACAAAAATTGTAGATCATAAAATTATCTATAAAATATGTATCAATATTTTTTTCGTAAGAGCCACCGTTTCTGAGATATCAGGTAAAATGAAACCCAGTCCCTTATTTTATACGCCAGTGTAAACTCGAGAAAACATCTGTCTTCTGTTGAATTGTATGCGTGGCTAGGGTCCTATATCTGCTTTATGTCAGTGTGCCCAATAAATGAAATACTGTTAGTCTCAGGGTTGCCAGATTAGGGGATTTTCCCCAAAAAATAGAGGATTTTTTTCCCTTGGAGTATTTATTGGGCATCTATTTTTCAGGGGAATTCTTCTGGGGAAAAATTTTCCTCTACAATCTTTTTTTTCCGCACCTCGAAAGGAAAAAGCGGAACCCTTATAGGATCACTTCGTTGTTCGTCCGCCCGTCCGTCTGTCAAGACCTGTTTTCTCAGGAACGCGTTGAGGTATCAAGCTAAAATTTATCCCAAATACTCAGGTCTTTTGTCCCTTGGAGCTGTGAAAAGATCAAACTTCTAAGCCAACGCAATCAAAAGATACAGCCGTTTATGCCGCGAATTTCCGCAAACTTTCGAATCAAAACCTACAGGGTACTTCCCGTGAACTCAGAATCTTGAAATTTGGTACGAAGCAACGTCTTATAGCACAGATAACGGAAAAATTGCGAAAACCGTAAATTTTTAGTTACATCATATAATAAAAATATTTTTAATAATTTTAAAGTTACTACCCCTTTCCTCATGAACGCGTAGAGGTATTAAATTGAAATTCGTATCAAATACTCAGGTTTCCTTTTTTAAAAAAAAACCTTTAAGCATGGTTTTAACCCAAAAATCCCAAACTTCCCCAAATTTAGTCAAAAACGGGAAATCCAAAAAAAAGAAAAAATTAGCAATTTTAAGGGCCCCGGGAATATTTTCAAAAACTTTTTTTTGCAAAACTACTTTTTTGCCCCAAAAAAAAGGGAAAATCCCAAAAAACCTTTTTAAAGGGGGTTAAAACCCTTTTTTTCCAAAAATCGGGAAAATTTAGAATCGGTTTTTTAAATTTGGCATGAAGCAATGTTTTATAGGACATATAAAGGAAAAATTCCGAAAACCTTAAATTTTTAGTTACATCACATAGTATATACAGGTTTGTACGGAACCCTCGGTGCGCGAGTTCGACTTGCACTTGGCCGGTATTTTTTCTATTTGCACTAAATATTTTCTAGTTCTTGGGGATTTATTTGTCACATAGCTTATTTTGGGGTATTTTAGAGATACATATTTTATAGATAATTTTATGATCTACAATTTTTGTCTGGGGTAATTTTATGATAAAACTTACCGTTTTTCTGAAAATCGCGAAAAACTCATTTTTTTGACCTTTAACCTTGAATAAAGTTTTTTCCATACAGGGGAAAGATTGGGAACTTTCAAATTTTATTTTTAATCATGTTTTAAACAATATCACTGATTTTCGGCTTGGTGGGAATTTATGTAGCTATACTTTTATTTTTTGGTCTAATTTGACCGGACTAGTACGTAGAAGTAATGAGAAAGCATTTGATAAGAATCATAATAGGTGCATAGTCCGAAAACACCTGTAATTCCCTGGAATTGAAGTGGTTTTAAAATGGCCTTGTAGATATACCTACACGTGAAAACATGAGCATAGGGGATTTTCGAAAATCCGTAAGAATCCAAAGATAATTGACAGGTAAATGGCAGTCGGTCCATTTTGCGAAAAAATCTTTTAACGTTTTTGTTCGCATGTTTATTGTATACATACAGATCGTTGTTATGTGCTACTGACGGGTGCTGGCGACTGGTTTTAACTTAATTATGTTGAAACCCGAACCTTTTTTCGATAGTTAATCTCTGCACGCCATTCTTGCACAAAGATCTATGTTCTGGGCACGCTCCGAATTCAAAGACACACCACCGCTCAAGCATTTATTCTATTCCCCTGTTTTCCCCTTGGTCTACTCCTCGTACCGCAAAACTTTATTTTCTTCTTTTTTTTCTACAACTTAAAAGCCGTGAAATTACAAGTAGAACACGTATTTACTTTTATGGACAATCCGATCTGATGATCGTGGTGATGGTCAACTGCTTTGAAATGCTCTCTTTGGTCTGCTGGTTTCCGATCAGGGCAAAAACTTAATCGAATTCTTTTGGTTCAATAAAACACGACGTTCTGTAAACTGTGAGGCGTTAATTTAATTACCGTGACATTACTTACTTTTTTGAGTTAGTTTATTTATATTACAGAAAAAATACCAAACGATTGCTTTAACACTTGTCTCGTTTATTTAGTTATAAACACACTTCTAGGGGTGGCTCCTCAGGGGCTTTACATCAATTAAAAATAAAAAATAAAAAAGTTTGAGCATTGTTCACATTCTGAAAATATTTATTAGTAGGTAGGTACCTATTAAAGTTTAAAAAAATCCCTAATTTAATCAACTTATATCCCGATTCTATAAAAGGCTATAAGAAGAAGAAGAAGTAGTTTGCTTGTGTCCCATGGCCGCATTAAAAACGTAATTTAGCGTGACTTGAAAAACGCCGATTTTTTTTAAACGATAAATCATTTAAGTAAGTACGGATAATTCGGTATCGGGGTAAAGTTATTTTACCAAACCGGTAACTTAATTTGGTGCTATAAAGAGAGGCTCGAAGTAATTAACTGGTTTACTTAAATATATATAGATAATATTTCTCTTCGGTTTGTCGGCGGCTCGTTTTTGATGAAGTTATAAACCAAAAATGGCAACCAACGATGTTCGATTCAATATCAGCATTCTTCTCCCTTTAAATAAAAATGGGTGCAATTAAATTAATTATAATTAACTGCTTTCGTACGTTTATTTTGATTGCTGCACTGAAATAAGGCAATTTCGCGATTCCGTGAATCAGTGAGATCTACAGGGGTTATTTCATGGAATAAAATACATCATACGCTTAATGTAACTTTATCAACCCTTTCTAGAACCTTGCAGGTCACTTATGACCTCCTCTTTAGATTACTCTTCTTGCAGTGATAAATTTTTATTGTTTAGAAAATCGGAGGTCACAAATAAGGACAATATGGTAGGTTAGGAACGATATTTTTGAGATTGAATTAATTAAAAATGTCCAAAATGAGGTTGTTTCATAAAAATACACTTAATATGTTATTGTTCACTTCTCAAATTAGTTATGATCTCCTCAGTGAATGTGTTCAGAAATAAAAAGTTGTGGTGATAAATCAGGAAAAAATGGTAGGTGAGGAAGTGTCTGGTTACTTGTGATAAAAACATTACTTCAAGAAGTTACAGGGGTTGTAGATAAAGCAAATTAAAAGTGTTTTAAAGACATCAAGTTGCATTTCTTCGGAAGTTGTTGAAGAGAGTTTGGCGGCAAATTGTGCTCCAAAAGTCCATCCTAATTTGACAGTTCGTATTTGAAATAGAATAGGAGGAGCAGAAAGAAGAGATTATGTAAACACATGGTATCGGTTTCAGTTAGGCTCGTGTGTTATTGTTATTTTTATGTATGTAAGTGTATACCTTTTATTATTATACGTAGCACGGTGGTGCATCCATCCATCGGAACATCTGCTCAACACTCGAGCCACTTGTGAAGCCACTTGTTTGAAGCACACATCAAAAACTCGATATTTAAACAATTTAATTGTCCGGGAAACATGTTACAGCAATGTTGTTAGATTTGCTTTCATGAAAGATTATCGCACATCATCATTCTTGTATTATTATTACGTACATAGATATATTGTAGCATGAGATGAGGATGAGCTGTTGTATAAACAGGAAATTAGTGAAATAGATCGTGATACGTAACTTGAGGGATTTCTCGAGTGCTTCATGATGATGTTTCCCGTGGGAGATATATGACAATGGAAAATAACGAAATTAAACAGTTATTATTGTAGATTTATTTCATTAAGAACCTCGTTCCTTGGGGCTATTATTAAAAAATATTGATTTATTTTAGTCTTACCCCATTACAAGTACCTATCAATATTTTGAATGCACATAATATTAAAATACAGTTATGACGATTTTAATGTTTTATTTAACTATTGAAATATCAAAAAGCTGCTTTTCTTTCTATCGTCATTTTTTGAAAATGTTTCAAAATAATATCACCGTCAAATCTATTTCTATTACTATATTAAAAATACAGTATAAAAAAACATCCCTACAAGGCTAATTATTTATTGTTTCACCTGAAGAAGCTACTGTGTTTCGAAACAGTTAAGTACTGTGGTTTTTTACAGAAAAAAATTGTAACTGAAAATTCTGTTTGCTGTAATTAATTAATATATGGAATTACAGTAGAACCTCGATAAGATAAAGACCAAGGGAAACGTTAAATTATTTGAGTTATTGAGGTTTTTACTTACTAAGGGTTTAAGTTAAGGAGTTTTCATTGGTTTATATTTTTACTTACAGAGGTCCGTTTATGAGCGTTGTTTAGGAATTATAGAGATAGACCAGCTAGGTTAAATGCAAATGAAACTTCGAAATGTTATTATGTACATACGTACTTTATTTTAGGTTTAAAGGTACATTTATAAAAGTTTACTTTATTCTACATAAAAAAGTTGGTTATTTTTTTTTCTGTTTCAAACAATTCATACTTTCTACATCAATTTTATTACTTACTGAGGTGCGATGCCCAAATTATTCGTTTAAGTTATTGAGGGTTCGTATTTTAAGTAAAAGAGGTTTTGGACTCCGAGGGAAAGGGAACACAAAATTTTATGAATTTATAGAGGTTTTTACGTTATCGAGGTTTAAGTTATCAAAGTTGTATTGTATAAGAGGTTAAAGCCTCATCAATTTGCTTTCAATAATTTGCACATTCTGTCTTACAAAGTATATCTAACTTCAGTCTTCAAAAATAAATAAGATGGAGGTTTATAAGAAGGGTTTTTGGTCCTAAAAATTCTGATAACATCTAATTAAATTAATTGCGAGTATGCAATTCTTGTGTTTTATTATCTTAAAAATAGACAAATTCTTAAGTTTTATCGAAACTGTTTGTTTCTCGGGGACCCAAAGATTCGCAATTTTTCATTTTTGTTCGAAATTTTTTAATTTTCGTAGATTTAATCTTATGGTCGTATATGAGCACAGGGGCGCAACATCTTCCAATTCAAATATAGTATAAAATACACCAAAACACAAATACAACATAAAAATAAATATGTTGGGCTCATATAATAACGTATGATTAAATCTCCAAGACTTATTAAATTTCTCCCAAGATTGCCAAATTGCGAATCTTTGGGTTCCTGAGAAACAAACAATTTCCAGAATAATTTAAATCATTTTAATAAATAAATAAAAATGCATGTGTTTTAAGAAAATTTAAAACTCAAAAATTGCATCCGCGCGATTAATTTAATTAGATATTATCAAAAGTTTTTAGGACCAAAAACCTTTCTTTTGGACCTCCACCCTTTTTCACGTAAAAGCAAAAGGAAGTTTTCAAAAAAGCCTTTTGGGTATGGGTTGTTGATAAAACGTAGGTACTTTTTTAATTTGATTGATTGATGAGATTTACCCAAGATCTTGAGCAAGAGTCTTAACAAGTGTCTCATAAATAAGAATCTTGTTCTTCCCCCAAATAAAATCTTGAAAATATAAGTTCCTTCAACTTGTTCATTTCGACATTGTGTTGTACCTCATAAAGAAGAGCATTTTATTATTATTAAAAAGACAATTCAAGGCAATATTAAATTTTTTGTCTCCCTACACTTATTACACTTTTACACTTATTTATAGACATACGTATTCTTCCTCTATTTGAAAACGTAAGTATTGTATCTTGGCTTTTCAATTCTTGAAGAGAAAGATCATATATCATGAGTTTCTTTACAATACCTACCTCTTTACTTCAAACGTTTATCAGTTGAATGATTTTTACACTCGAATGATTTCACCCTTTAACCAAATCTACCTGAAAATTGCGTAAAAACCTTTACTTTCCAACGAAAGGGATAAAGGAGAAACCTTATTAAGTGGATTTGGAGTTTCTTTGAGCATAGCCTCTTGAGAATTGACAAAGAAACTTTCTTTTTCAACTCGAACAGAACTTTTACGTAACTTTGACATTTTTGAAATAGAGAATTGCACGTGCTGAACTTCTACTACTTAAACACTTACAAGAAGCTTTTCGTTATAAAAGAACTTCTACTGCTTAGAGATTGCATTTCCCTTTTCGTTATAAAGAAATTCATTAAATAAGACATTCTGTAAATATATTATCAAATAATTCGTAACGAAGTCAAAGTTTCGCTTTATATTTTTAAAGTTTCATCAGGATAGATCGGTTTTGTTACCATAAGTAGAAACTTTGGCTCGATTGCCAAGAAATAAAAAAGTTTTCGTCCCTTAAGCTGATTTATTATATTAATAGATATGCCTATAACACCAGGTTACTATATTATTTAATTCGGTACCAAAATAACAACATTTCTAGATTGATATTAAAAAATAGTTACTACCCCATCTTTAGCCTAGTAATGTAAGAAAAGCATTCACTATTGCGACTTTTGTTGCCATTATTTGACAAAGAAAGGCTTCGACAAATAAAATATATTATATTTTGTGTTGAAGTGCTTTGCAAAGCGAAAGACTTCTTCCTATGTTGACCTTGGCTTCTTCAGATCACTCTACGTGGCGCCGTAAAGTAAATTAACCCTCCCAGTTGGGGTTGTTAAACAAAGAACATATTAAACATTCCAAGGCTTACGATTAGTTAGTCAGTTAGTTATTAACGTATGCAAAGTCGTAAAGTTAATGCTATTTCTAACCAGAGTCAGAACCATCAGACATTAACAGACTATGAGAAATTGAAATATTAATTCAAAAATTATTTTTTTACTCAAGACAGTAACAGGTTTTGTTGGTCTTTAAAAAAGCTTAAAAAGGAATTTGAACTAACGTTTGTGTTTTTGAGTTCAATAATAAATTTCAATTGGTGAGGATCAAAAAGAATTTACCCATAAAGTCTAAAAACTGAAATAAAGTACCTTCAGTGGGTATTTAGGCTGTCGTTCCCTGAAAAATTAATGAAGGTACTCCGTCAAAATCACTCTTTTCGCAGTAATAACCGAAAAGCCCCTCGAATTGCAGAGACCAATTTGGTCGGAAAGCCTTAATGAGACCAAAAATTTTGGATGAATTTGCTAACAAGGTGTTAACTGAAAATACGGCGTATAAGCGTCGTACGAAATGGTCGTCAATTACCATTAGCATTCTTCCCTTTTATGGCGGCCGCAACTCTTTAAGGTAGGTACCTACGCATCTCCTTTGGACGTGTTACCTTTTACCTTTTTGTTTCGATGGACGGCAACGCGCTCCTTAATCGACACTCTATTATTACCCTTAGCCCACTGACTAATTTTTATGAGACGAAATTATCCCGCAATTATCATTCTATTACACACTATGAACGATTACCTCAAATCACCTCGGCCCGGCCGGTGCCACTTTTACGCTACTGTAAAACTTTTATAAGACCACAATTAGCTGTCGCGAAAAAACACCTTTACCATCGTCTCTCTATCAGATTTTCTAAGTAGTAGACGAGCTAATAATAATATGTTGATTAACTCTTCTGGATTGTAGTTAAATATCAAGATGAGGTTCTCATATATTAGACACCTGTCTTGCTCAAGATCTTGGCTAGGTACATCTCGTCTCTTGAATCATGGTCACTTTAAAAAATTCATGCGTTTTATTAATGGTTTGCAAAGAAGATTTTTTTTGAATAGTTACTTCTGATTTTACGTAATAAGTAAATTTCCACTTAATTAAATAAGATTTTCATTGGAAAGTAAAGGTTTTTATACAATTTTTAGACAGATTTGGTTAAAGGGTGAAATCATTCGAGTGTTAAAATCATTCAACTGATAAACGTTTGAAGTAAAGAGGTAGGTATTGTAAAGAAACTCATGATATATGATCTCTCCCGCTCCAAGAATTGAAAAGCCAGGATACAATACTTACGTACAAATAGAGGAAGAATACGTATGTCTATAAATAAGTGTAAAAGTGTAATAAGTGTAGTAGACAAAAAATTTAATCAAGTAGAATAAAAACACACAGTTTGAGTTATAAATATATTTTAATTGTATATAGTGCTAACGCCTTGACAAAATTGAATTAAATAATTTATACAGGGCGTTCAAAATAAAATTCTAAAATTGAAAAACTTCAAACACGAATTACCTCGTTTTTTCAAATGGCACCTACTATTTTTTATTTTTTCAATCGATTCGTTTTCTTATCCTCTTTCGATCTATATGGATACTTCCTATTTTATTTAAAAATTTTGGAATAATTTTGAATTATTACTTAAAATAGGAAGTGTCCATATAGATCGAAAGAGGAGAAAAAAAGGAATCGATTGAAAAAATAAAAAATAGTAGGTGCCATTTGAAAAAACGAGGTAATTCGTGTTTGAAGTTTTTCAATTTTAGAATTTTATTTTGAACGCCCTGTATAAATTATTTAATTCAATTTTGTCAAGGCGTTAGCACTAATATTCAGCTATTACTAGTAAAAATTTCAACACTCTAAGTCGTATTTTGTGGAAGTTATGATGTTTTTTGAATTTGGGTTGCGGTAGCGATTTTTTTTCTATAAATTAAATTAACTCAGAAACCGATCGTCATAGGTGTACAAGTTGGTTATCAAACTTACCTTAAAATTACACGTTTTATTCGAATTCAGAGTAAAAAATATACCATTCCATTTAAAATAACAAAGTTGGTATCGACTTCCGGTATAACCGGATGTAAATCGAACTTGAAAACATTTTTAAAAGAAGCGGCATAAACAATAACCAAATGAGCCCAAGTTTCAGAATTGAATTCCTTCTACTAATTCATATACTTCTAATAGCCCATCAACTTGAAAAACCCTGTATACTATCTTAGATCTACAGGGGAGAGGGGGTTAAATATTGAGAAGTGGTGAGTTGCATACCTCTATTTGGTCGTTTAGTGCTTTTCCTTTTCTTTGTAATTTGTTTATTTCAATTCGCTCTAATAAATTTAGTTTTAGACCTTTATTTCCTAAATGTAAAATTTTAAAATTTTTATCACAATTATGTTTTTGTTCTAAAAGATGTTCAGCATAAATATGTTGATTTAGGATTGTTGATGTTGAAGGAAGTTATATGTTCTTTTATTCTATCCTTGAACATACGTGTATACTAAGTTTCGCATTTGATTTTGTAGAAAACCAAATGAAAATCTTCAATACTATTTAATGACGTTTTTAGGCAATATTTCAAACAATGTTAATAAATACATCAGAAATTTCATTTAAAACAGACAACAAACTAAGTAATTTTGTAAAGAACAATAAAGGTAAAACCGACAAATGGGCTAAATCAGGAGTATATTTACTGAATTGCGGTGACTGTAACAAAGCATACGTAGGGCAAACAGGTAGATCGTTCAAGGATAGAATAAAAGAACATATAACTTCCTTCAAAAACAACAATCCTAAATCAACATATGCTGAACATCTTTTAGAACAAAAACATAATTGTGATAAAAATTTTACATTTAGGAAATAAAGGTCTTAAACTTAATTTATTAGAGAGACTTGAAATAAACAAATTACATAAAAAAAGGAAAAGCACTAAACGACCATGAAGATCTAAGATAATATCTAAAAACAATGTATTGTATTTTACTTTATTAAATCTTCCACCTGAAGAAGACTCTGTGAATTCGAAATAATTATTTTGGTTATACAATAAAAATATATTTATAACTCAAACTGTGTGTTTTTATTCTACTTGATTAAATATGGAGTTATATTCTATTCAATTTTAAAAAAATTTAATATTGCCTTGATTTGTCTTTTTAATAATAAAATGCTCTTCCTTATGAGGTACAATATAATGTCGAAATGAACAAGTTGAGGAACTTATATTTTCAAGATTTTTTGGTGGAAGAACAAGATTCTTATTTATGAGACACTTGTTAAGACTCTTGCTCAAGATCTTGGGTAAATCTCATCAATCAATCAAATTTAAAAAAGTACCTACGTTTTATTAACACTATACAGAGAGGCTTTTTTGAAAACTTCCTTTTGGTTTTACGTGAAAAGGATACAGGTCCAAAAGAAAGGTTTTTGGTCCTAAAAATTCTGATAATATCTAATTAAATTAATTGCGCGGATGCAATTTTTGCGTTTTATTTTCTTAAAACACATGCATTTTTATTTATTTATTAAAATGATTTAAATTATTCTGGAAATTATTTGTTTCTCAGGGACCCAAAGATTCGCAATTTCGCAATCTTGGGAGAAATTTAATAAGTTTTAATCATACGTTATTATATGAGTCCAGCACATTTATTTTTATGTTGTAAGTATTTGTGTTTCGGTGTATTTTATAATATATTTAAATCGGAAGATGTTGCGCCCTGCGCTCATATACAACCTTAAGATTAAATCTACGATAATTATTAAAAATTTTCGAACAAAAATGAAAAATTGCGAATTGATAAGGCTTTAACCTTTTATAATTCCATATATTAATTATTAATAGCAAACAGAATTTTCAGTTACAAAATTTTTTAGTAAAAAATCCACAGTAACTGTTTCGCCACACAATAGCTTCTTCAGGTGGAACAATAAATTATATAATTCCCGTGAAAGGAAGTTATATATACTGTAAGTATTTTAATATTATGTGCATTTAAAATGTTGATACTTGAGATACTACTGAAAAATCAAACGATAATTTCTTGATTTTTTATTGTTTTATTTGTCAATTTCTTGAAAATTTCTTGACATACGATTATAAACTCGGTGTTTCCTTGGTGAGCTGCAAAGCGTGATGTCTAAAATTATAGATGCTTAATCCAATTAGAGAGGTAATATATGACGGTGGTGGTGGTTCAGCGGGGGGTTTGGGTCAAGAAATCACTCGCAGAGATATTTATTTATTGCTACTTTGAAGGTTTAAATCCTAGGTGCCCTTAAAACAGATTATTATGCGTCGATCTCGCTGTGTGAACTGGTTGTCTATAAATTTCCAAGTCGTGTAAAACGGCCTTAATAGCACAAAATTAGGTGTTCCCAATTTTTCAGCTTGAAATATACGTTCGTTCATGCTAGAAAAAGTGGACCATTAATAAGTGTATCTACCGGTTGATTTAGAACAGGGCTGCTCATGTTCATGCACAGGCACAAGAACAGTTGTTCCCTAAAGTGTTACTTATTAACATAATTATTGAACGGACCAATGTTTTAACTCATGCGACTTCGTAGCAATTTAGAATTAATCGTTTATACTGGCCATAACTTCATCCAAGATACTTACTTACATAGGTACATACGTGACGATAACTATAAAAATTTAATTATTCAGTTTTTAATTTAGTTAGCCGGTTAATTAGGCCCTGGGATGGTAAAAAGTATAGTTTAATATTAATTGTACCCTTACTAAGAATTAATACTAAAGAAATTATTTGTCAACCCCCGCCATATCTTAAATCAAACCTCACCATAGGGAGGGAATGGTCTAAATTAAAAGGGGGACACTTTATGTTCCACATTATCCCAAAATTTACGAATTGGGGATTTTAAAAGTCTAAGGGTTGAGTCACCTTTTTTCGAATTAAAAACAAACTGTAAACTTTAGATTGGATGGGGGTACAAATTTTGTCTTTTGCGCTTTAGAATTATATTTCCAGTTTTTCCCATTTCCTCAGTAATCCAGCCTTTAAACATGATTTGAATAATTGTGAAGCGTAGTTAACATATTTGTTCCTATCAGTGTGTAAATATTGTAGTACCTACCTACGATAGATTTACTTAACTGCATCAACAAATGCATTTCGTAAGTGGTAAATACTAGCAAAAACCCTAATACACACACATAATCACGGAAAATGTTGCGACATTGTTGGATGAGTTGAATGAGTTTGTTTGTGCCTATTTTTGTCGAAATCTGAAAACCGAATTTAATATAAACAAAGTACGAAATGTTATATCCACCCACACATCGTCTTATCTGACAATAGTGACTTAGAATATCGGGAAAAAGGGTAAACAAGTGGCAGCTGTAGCGCAAGCTGCAAGCGTGGGTGTAAATAAAGGATTGAGTAGCAACAGTAAGAGAAATACTATATTTCTGGCAAAAATACAGATGTTTTAACCAGGTACCAAAGAGTTCAAAAGCAGATGCAAATTTTGAATGTCCACATTACCTTTATATGCCATCAATCACATCCGGTACGTAGGTACTGCGGTTTTTATTTCCACCATACGTGTTTCCTATTAATGTACAGGGTGAATTTGCACTACTCCTTTAACTTCTAAGGACTCAGTGGAAAGATTCTAAAGTGGCAATTATTCAACTTTATTAAAAGAAAAATAAAATCAAGCTTTTCATGATCAGGACAAAAGAAAGGGAAAATTAAAAACAAAAGGCATTGTGTTAAACAGGGGGTGAACACTGTAACTATTATAAGTTTAGTTGAAATCAATTATGTGCTTTGTCTAAAGGAGGATTTTCTCACGATCGTTAGGAACAAATTTATGATTACTTAATTATATTACTTACAGACAATGACCATGACTTTGTGTGTTTTGAGTTAACGGAAACAAGAAGGATAAAGCTATCAAATTATCATTTATTACTGAATTTTGCGATACTCTTGAGTACAGTTTACTGCTTCATCAAGAAAGGTAATTTTAAATAATTAATTACCCTGCTTTTTATAACTAATTAATGAAACGTGAAATAGCATCTTACAACGTCAACCACCCCATAAAACTCGATTAAATAATTATCAAATCAATTAGTTATTACTTACCTACCTCTGGTACTTTTCAATCAATTTTTATTTTTTTTTGTATTGGGTATGAAAAAAGTAGAAATATTTTATACTAGAGGTGGTAGCAAATTCTATCAGATACATGACTCGGCCACTTTACTTTTATGTTAGAAATAAAGGGTTTCAATTCCCCCTTGTGTTATCCAAAACGGCACGTGGAAAAACAAATAGAAACTTGCGATTTGGGGAGATATAGCAGCTGAGCTTTTACGTTTTAGGTACGTGCCTTCGTAGTTAGCTCAGGTAGAAAGGCAGAAATATAAAAAGGGAGTGAAATATATTAAAAGTAAGTAGGATTTTTTGCAGGATCATAGACATATACGTACCAGATGTGGTGTAAATTGTAAATCCAAAGGGATCTGCACAATATCCAACATACAGGGTGTCCCAGAATCAAGTGGGGGTATGTCTGTCTCATTCAAAAAGAAAAAAAATTGCGGCATTTGAAATTTTTTGTGAGAATGGTGATACATATTTTGTTCAATAAGTTTACTAAAAACTAAACCAGATTGTTCCATTTTTTTTTAAATTTTACACATATACTAAATATGCGTATTTTTCAACAGTTTCAATCTTTATCCCTTTCCAACTTAATCCCCCATCTACTCCTACCCTTCCTGACATTCTTACCAACTGTCAACTGTGTCATATGTCATTTTAAGATCTACAAACACTTTATTTTTGTTCTTAAATTGTCTTATTTATTTATTTATTTATTTAATTTATTATTAATTAATTAATTAATTTATTTATTTATTTATTTATTACAAAGTTATAATGTTTTGCATTCACGAAGGAGTTATCCTGAAGGATAAAGATTATAAAAAATATTTGCTTAACGTGCTTGATTTCGAGATTATTATCATTATAAAAGTAACCGTATGATAATTTTGCAACTTCATATAAAATCAATTAAAGTACTTGACATGTGTAAAATAAAAAATAAAGGAATTGAAAAAAATTTAGAACACTAATCGCCGGTTTCTCAAAAAATTTCAAATGCTCGTTTGTTTATCCGGATGGGGTAGATTCCCACATCCCCTTAAATAAGTTTCTTATCGATAATTTTTCCTACATTATTACGTGGTTTCGGGCCATCACTTGGTTCGAGGACACCCTGTATACAATATACAGAGGAATTGAATAGATCAAAATGCTGGTATAATATTTAATTTAAGGGAGACATATGCACAACACGGAAAGATATTCAAAATAACTTTATTGCTTCATTTCTTGTTAATTATAACTACGAGTATAATATGATACATAAATAGGTTTTGTATTATGTACTTATAAAGGGAGGTAGAAAGAGAAAAGTGGAAGGGTCTTACGTTGTTGGATTTCCACCAGCGGTGAGTAATAAATAAAGGCTTGTTGTTGTTGGTTGCATTAATAAGTATGGTTGATCATTTATCGAACGTAACCCGGAGCAGTCAGTGACTGGTGTGGAGTTGCAGAAGGAGAAGATGAAGAAAGTGCTCGCGGTGGTGATTTACCGTGAGACCGATCACCGGACCAACGAGCACAACACGCACGCACGCCTACGCCGCCCCTGGCGCCGACAGACTAAACAAATATCACTGTTATTCTTCGTTATGTTAATATCTTACTTATTATCCTTCGAAATAGTCCGCTTATTTCTCGTTTGGGGCAGGCGCAAAGGCGTAATCTGCGGACTATATTAACGATCCCAATAACCACATAAATTTCATACATATCCTATTTATGTATCTATACCTATACTTACCTATATAAAGCAGATATAAAGATATTAAGACGAAAAATGATACATAGAAAAGTAAATATGGTATAAGTGTTTGTGTGTTACGAGAAACAGCAAATTTCCAATCTTTAAGGATTTTTGTACTAACAAGAAAAAGTTAGGTACTGTTGTCAAGTTTCTGGATTTATTTTTTTAAGAAACTTAAGAAAGTACAGTCGAACTTCGATAAGTCGAATTGCCATATGACGCAAAAAAATGTCAGTCGTCACGGGACGCTTGATAGAAATGTGAAACACTGAGTTTTTTTTTCAGAAAATGATGACTATTTATTTAATAAACATTTTTTTTATTAAATACAAAAATTAAAAATTCAAAAATTTATTTCAAGTTGCGACAACTCAATTCTTTTAATCAGTGATTTCAGTAATAGTTATATTCGATGTTGCCTCTGACAGCATTACTGTGATAATTGGTCGAGGATAACTGAAGTATGTTACAAAAGTATTGGACATAACATTATCAAGACATCTAATAAATACAGCATCTATTGTTGTTGCATATCTTGGATTGTTGTTAATTTGCAATTGAAATTCTTTTTGAGGAACGTAATTAATGGCATTGATTCATCTTTAGCAAAATTTACATTGAAATCTACAGCTGAAATCAATACTAGTTTACCTTTATTGGTTTTAAAAACTATCGAACCTCTGTGACTGTACGGAAATAATTTCTCATGTAAAAATGAAATATCATTCATTTTTTTATTAGGTGAAATGTACACAACAATAATAATTAATCCACTTCCATCTTCTAGTTTACTATAGTAAATGAAACCGTCAAACCGAGTGGGAACTTTTTGATGATAAATAATCGTAGAAACTGAACTGCTTCACTGCTTGCATGGTACCGCCATTAAATTGGGGATTCCCCCAGAAAATTCGAGTTACCGAAGTTGGCGCCAATTATTATCTTCGAGTTATCAACATATCCGAGCAAAAGAAGTATTTCTCATACTTATTAAAACTTCGGTTTATCGACTTTCGAGTTATTGAAGTTTGAGTATATTTAGTTTTTCTTTTACATAAGTAGGTACTTATATTAAAATTCATTTGACGACGTTTAAAAAATTTGCTACATTCAAATTATTTCTAATAAAAAAAAATACTTTGGTGATTATTATTGATGTTACATTATAAAAACCAGTTGTTCGCAACATACTTTTTCACAAGAAATTCCAGTGAAAATGTTTAGTTTTAATTTTATAAATGGGGATGTTTGATAGTTATCAAGCTACAACAAAAAATCTTGGGAGGCTGTGGTAATTATTAACTTTATTATAAAACTTTGACCAACATACCTATTACAACAGTTATTATTTGTTGGCGTTAATTTTTGTTGTCGTGATATGTGATATGATTCCAATATGAATTATTATTTATTTGAATTTAATTAACTTATTATTTTACATGCATTTTGACAAAATTCATATAGGTACTAATATAACAAGAATTTTATTCAAATCAATAGAAAAAACGTCCGGAAACATATCGTAGGCAAGCTATATTAAAAAAATTAAGACGGTTTTGCTGATTATTACAGTTGTCAAAAATAATTGAAATTAAGAGCATACTTTTCAAGAAATTCCAAAATTTTTTCCATTAAAAATAAAACAAAACAAATTTGGAAACATTTGATACCACCATCATACCACATCAAAATTTCTGAGGAGGCTTTGGTGATTATTTATTGCCTTAATTTAACAAATGTTAAAATTCTCAAAATACGCATTTGTTAATTTTTGATTGATACCAAAGTATTAATTAAACAATCAAAAATAACACCCTGTACATTATTTAGTTCAATTGTCTCACGTTCATAAAAGCCCATAAAAATGTTATATCTATATTATTATCATAGATAACGATGCCTTTTCTTTGAATTTGCGAAAGTCAACGAACCGTGCCGAATGGTTTAATTCGTGTTAAAGGTCGATTGTCCGTGTGTGATGATGGCGTGAAGACACCGGTCATCAATTTTACGGATTTTCGTTTAATTTACTTAATAAAATGTAGTGTTTTGTGTATCAGTCGGTAGTGTTATCTAATAACTGTAATAAATGCAAGTGTGCAACTCAAGACGATAAACTGTTTGATAATTGTCGAAGTGGTATGTACTTTTCATTAAGCTTTACCTATTGATTAGTAAATGGATGGTAGACTGTAGATCATTTTCGATCTCCATCTTGCTTTTTTAACAACTCGTTCGTGGACCGTTCTGTTGATTGTAGTGGGAGAGAGAAGGAAAATGAGACTTTTTAGAGGTTAGAAAGAGAGAAAGTAATATTAGATTTAATTATTTATTTAATAGTTTTTATGCGACAAAAAAACGAGTTTATGCAATACAATAAATAATTAATAAATAAAAGGCGCGTTATTGATCATTTTAGAAAAGTGAGTCCAATATGATAAGAAATTTAATTTAATAAGAAATATAAAAACAAATGTGGTTAAATTTTTTGTCATGCTGGGGTCATTTTCTTAGTTTATCGATAGGTACTTTTCATATTGCAAGCATAGAGAATTGCTTGTTTTATTTCGGTCTTTATCGAGTTAAGTATTAAAATTACTCCTGTACCTGTACCTATACCTAAACCATAATATGAAAAATTATTACGACCTCATTTTTCTTTGAGGACCGCGATTCCTTCTTTTTTGTATCATTTCCTCTTCTTAAAATTTATATTCGTTGCTGTTAAGTACTTAATAGTAGATAATATGAACGTATATGAACGTAACGAAGGAAATAAAGATACAAGGCAAGAAGGCACCTACCTACCTACCTACCAACCGACCGGGTCGAAGAAGATAATGCAGTATAACGTTTATATAAACATTATCTTAATTTAGTTATTACATTTTATATTATATGTATCGGGTTGTTGCGTTGCGTTGCGAAGTTTAGTGAGCTACAAACAGCCCCCCGAGTAATCGCATAAAGTTTGCCTTTTTACGATCTCAAACACGACCACCGAGCTGATGGAATCGTTCCATGTTACTTATGGTCCTCTTTGCGCACGATAATTATAGAAAACTCGTAAACATCTTCTCTTGCCGGCATATACAGGATGTTTTTAACAAAGTAACAGGATATACCCATCATAAAATGCAATTAAGTAGGTACACACATTAAGAATGAACATTTATGTCTCTTACTAATTAATCTAAATTTAAAAATTAATGGACAAATCAAAAATTTTATTCATCGTTTCATATTTATATATTTGGTATAGATATGGATGTATAAAGGGTGTTTTTTATTTCAGGAACACCCTGTACACTGTAAAAGTCAGTTATAACGTGCACAGTTACGGTTATAACGTACGTGGTTACTATTATGTACTTACTCTTATTATGTATTTCTGATATAAAGTACCTAATAAGAAATATCCGGGTACGAACATTCAAGAAGATCAAAAATAAGTACTTTTAAAGTATTTACAAATATCTTTTATCTCAGCATTGGCAACCACGGCCTATTTTAATTTAAGAATTTTCCTTTTAATTTAGTTTTGAAACCTTTGATTAAACAAGCTGTAAAAAGTCGACAAACAATGTTCACGATAAAGTACTTTTATAAAGGAATATTTAACAAAAACAATGAGAGTAGGTACACCCTGTAGATGTTCGCCATCGTCACATTTGAAAACGGAGAATCGGATTGTTTTTTCCTGGACAAAGTTAATAACAGTGATTGCGAAAGAGAGGATCGGACATCAACACCTCTGACACTCATCTTAACACATCTGCCCCTGAGAGAAAATATTAAAATGTCTACGTAATGTTTAATAATACAGTCGGGGTTTATGATCAGTGCCTTACCGTGGCCGGGGCCTCTCAGCGCTCGCCTGTAAATTAATAGCAGGGTTTTAGATGGACCGTGCTCTATTTGTTCTCCTTTTATCGTTTAAAAAATATCTAACACGAATGCCGCGTTTCTTATTGTTACACAATTTAACTCGGATGATGGAATAAGTACTATGTTTGATTGAAAATTGGACAACTACTAAATGAAAAAGATTACTAACTACGCCTAATTTTTTGTACAGAAGATTCGTCAAAATTAATAACAGATAATTATGGGAAACGTTTTTTAATTCCTTGTGTTTAGTTCACACAGTTTGGGACTGGAATCTATGAGAAAATTTGTTTTTCATAAAAAGTCGTAAAATGTTTATCGAGTAGTTGCTTTTAAAATTATTGGTTTTTTATTATATTTTATATATTTTTAAAATTTAATAAATTCTCCCACCACAAATGTTCTACATTGGTTGTGTGTATTGTTGTGTTGTATTGTTACCTTCACTACCTGATTTCTGTGCGATATCTACCTTAAAAATAGGCCAAAGTTCTATTCAGGACGAGCTTTGAATGTAAATGTAGGTTACGCACAAAAAATAGAGGTTTCTAACAGTTTATATCTTCTGTGTATACAGTCGAACTTCGATAACTCGAATAACGATGTGACACAAAAAATTTTGGGGTATCGTGGTTTCGAATTATTGAATAATAATACATTTACATATTTGTATGCTTATTTTTTGTAAATGAACATTTGTATATGTTTATTTTGTGTTACAGACAGACAGATAAATAGAATCGAATTATCGACATTGCAGTTATCTTAATTAATGTTTTGTTAGCTACGATATATTAAAGTAATTTTTGATAATAGCCCGTTGGACCTTTAGTATAATTTTTAACATCAAATATATTTCTGTTCCATTTAAAAGCATCCCTTCGTACCTATACGTAGATATGCACAGAGATAGACACCAATTCTTCTTTAGAGATCTAGATTGAACCTGAAATTATACTGCGAAGGGTGGCAAACTGATCTACCCCCATTGAATCAGAACCGTACCGTTCCCCATACAAATTTCACCTACCCTTGTACCTATTGCATTAGTTTAAAATTCGTGCCCTAGTTTATGCCTTTTTTATTTGCAGGCATGCTCTGGTTGGCTAGGTAACTATAGATATTCCTTTTTAATGTAAATAGGTCTTTTGCCGCTTGTCCCTATTCCTACTTTTTTTTTTCAAAGGTTTCTTACCTGAGAGTCCTCCTTGTAATCGTTTTTGCAAGTAGAGCTGAATTAATTAGTAATAAATGCGAGGCATGAGTTGAATTGGTTGGGTTTTGGTTCGTCAGAAATTATAATTAGGTTAGGCTAACAGATTTTGGAAAACGGTTTACGGTACCTACAACTAACACGTGATTAGAATGAGAAAATATGAAATATTTAAGAGTATAAATCAAGAATTATTCATAAATAAGCACCCATAATTTATTTTGGTCTTTCCACTAGAAATTTTGATCTGGATTTTGAATATTTCAATTATCTTCATTTTCAATATTTTAAACGCACATTATATTAAAATTAAAAGGCTACCTATTGTTCTACCTTAAGAAGCGCCTGTGTGGGAAACTACGAACTTCTAGAACATTCTCGAACCACCTTTTGGAAAAGTCTGAAACATTTTGGAACTTTTTTGGGAAATTCTAGAACATTTTAAAACCTTTTGGAAAATTCTAGAACATTTTAGGAGCTATTGGGGAATTCTAGAACATTTTGAAACCTTTTGGGAAATTCTAGAACATTTTGGAACCTTTTGGGAAATTATAGAACAGTTTAGAACCTTTTGGAGAATTTTAGAACATTCTCGAATTTTCTGAAAATTTCTCAAACATTCTGGAACTTTTTGGGAAATTCGAGAACATTTTGGAACCTTTTGGGAAATTCTAGAACATTTTAGAACCTTTTGGGAAATTCTAGAACATTTTAGAAGCTATTGGGGAATTATAGAACGTTTTTATACCTTTTGGGAAATTCTAGAACATTTTGAAACCTTTTTGGAAATTATAGAACATTTTAGAACCTTTTGGGAAATTATAGAACATTTTAGAAGCTATTGGGGAATTATAGAACATTTTTAAACCTTTTGGGAAATTCTAGAACATTTGGAAACCTTTTTGGAAATTATAGAACATTTTAGAACCTTTTGGGAAATTCTAGAACATTTTAGAAGCTATTGGGGAATTATAGAACATTTTTAAACCTTTTGGGAAATTCTAGAACATTTTGAAACCTTTTTGGAAATTATAGAACATTTTAGAACCTTTTGGAGAATTTTAGAACATTCTCAAATTTTCTGAAAGTTTCTCAAACATTCTGGAGCTTTTTAGGAAATTCGAGAACATTTTGGAACCTTTTGGGAAATTCTAGAATATTTTGGAAAAGTCTAGAATATTCCCGAAAGTTTCGGGATGTTTTAGAACATTTTTGAATCTTTTGGATAAGTCTAGAACATTCTCTCAACTTGAACTCGACTGAATATCTGAAGTTGCAATTTTTTAAATGCATTTAATATTGAAATATAAAAAAATTATATTCAACTTTAATTTTCAAAAATACAAATTTATTCACGTAAAAGCAGAACTATTCAAAAAATTTTCTGAGCAGACCGTTGACAAAAAGGAGGGTATTTTTTAATTTAAGAAGCGCGATCTTGAATCACGAATTTAAAAGAAAAAGAATTTTCGTACATAATAGTGTCGATAACAAAACCGTTGGTTTGTATAATAAGTAACTATTTAGCATGTCGAGCTGACTTTTAATTACGTTTGTAGTTGCTTTTTCCATTGGGCTTTTGTATTATTAGATATATATTCGTGTGGTTTTTTTTTTCCCCCATCTTTATATATGTAAATTCTGAAACCTACTGAAGTAGCTGAAGCGTAATAAAGCGATAATTCATTTATGTAAGTACAATTCCTTTCCACACAGTGAATAATGCTTTGTAAGTTCGTTTTTGTGTGCCAATTTATTGTAATTTATTGATTTTTAGGGTTGCTATGATGCTGGGTGTGAATGTACCTACATATTTCATTTAAATGATCAGGGGATGACAATTAAGAAATTGTCGTAAATAATTTACATAAATATGCAAGAGAAAATCTATAGTATTGTAGAATAAATGGTTTAGGAATATTTTTAGAACTGTTTGATTGATTTTTTTTATAAACCATTTTTGTTCTTGAATCTTTTTGGAAATTATTTGCACTTCTTATCCTTCTGTTTCAACTGAAACTTTCCTTCTATTTATTATAGATATAACTATATGGCACATTCTCATGTTTGACCAAATTTTCGCTTGTATATGTTGATACATAGTTAGTTGTAGGAGAGAATGTGCCGACGACATTTTTGCGGTTTTAAGTAGATGACAGTGAATAGTTTGCGGTCACAAATACATGTAGCTTAATGGCATGTTTGAAGAATTGCAAACTTAAGAAGATTATTTTCTTAAAACCTTTGTGTATAAACAAGATTATCGTGTACCTAAGTAGGTAGGGTCTTTGCAAAAGTAAATAAATGCAGTGGACTTCCTTTTACTTTTACCGGTAACAGAGATTCCAGATTCAGATCTTTAATGAATGTCCCTTCTTGTTGGCGAGGGAGACAGATTTACATCAACAAATCAGCGAAGAGCACAATAATTATTTATTGGTAGGCACTTATTAGGCGCGTATTTTAAATAATGCTCCAGTTTACGTTTTCAATTTTTTTTTTAGTTTCAGTAGACTTTTTAACAGTGTAAGGGTGATTGAAGCAAAATTTTACTAAAGGAATTTCCTTTAACTAACCCTTTCAATTATATAAGCGTTAACTCGACTAAAGTCCTTATTAAGTATTTAATATTACATACCCAAAAAAACCCTGATAGCCACTTCAGACTTTAGACACCCTTCTATGTGTTTCTTGTATCATTCTTTAATTAGCACTTAGGTGCTACTATACTATTAGGTGAATTTTAATGATGGTGCGATAAATGTTAAAACTGCTCTAATTCATAGGCCCTATACGAATATTTTTTAATAACTACTTTCATAGGGAGAACTATTACGTAGATGAATGGAAAGATAAGTCGATTAATTTCTCGATCGTGGTCTTTGTCATTATAGTCTAAGGTTTTAAATATGTGTGAGTTATAAGAAGGAATGTTAAGCAGGAGAATAGTTTTTATTTGGTGATATTTTAATTCACTTTGCAATATTGTTAAGAATATCGTTGATTTGTTGTGTTAGGAATACGAATCTACTTATGTGTGAAGAGGATTGATTATTTGTGGATGTAATAAGAAAAATAAAAAGCGTGCCAGACATCCGCCGATGAAGGCACCTGTAAGTAGTGCCTGATAATAGCAACAATAAATATCAACTTTTCGTAGAACAAGACAAATTCAGTTTCTGAATTCAAAACAATCCCCTTTGTTAAAATCGATTGTTTATGCCACATTGTTAATTTCAAGGATTCACGCACTTTGCAAATAAATCCTGAATTTGTCAAGTATTTTGCATTTATTATTACATAGGTATGCTGGTTTCAAGGTTTACCACATACATAAAAACGTCTGCTTCTTGCGATAATTGAAAAATCAACATTTACATTGAACAATAATCGTCACTTGTTTAACAACTCAAAGATGCATAGGTTCTATGGATTCAGGAACTGAGGAAAAGAGCTTAGATTATTTTTGTCAGTTAGGTTAGGTTAGGTTAGGTTTAGGCGATCGAAAGAGGGAGGTAACACCATTATGAGGTGTCAGTTTGAAAAATCAGTCCCAAAAAAGTGACGCACTTAATTTGTCGTTTATGAACGAAGAACTGAATCGTTTTTAGGGTTCCGCACCTCAAAAGGAAAAAGCGTAACCCTTATAGGATCACTTCGTGTCCGTCCGTCCGTCCGTCCGTCCGTCTGTCAAGACCCTTTTTCTCAGGAACGCGTGGAGGTATCAAGCTAAAATTTATACCAAATACTCAGGTCTATTGTCCCTTGGAGCTGTGAAAAAATTAAACTTCTAAGCCAACGCAATCAAAAGATACAGCCGTTTATGCCGCAAATTTCCGCAAATTTTCGAATCAAAACCTACAGGGTACTTCCCGTGAACTCAGAATCTTGAAATTTGGTACCAAGCAACGTCTTACAGCACAGATAAAGGAAAAATTGCGAAAACCGTAAATTTTTAGTTACATCATATAATAAAAATATTTTTAATAATTTTAAAGTTACTACCCCTTTCCTCAAGAACGCGTAGAGGTATTAAATTGAAATTCATATCAAATACTCAGGTCTATAATACCTTTAAGCTGTAACAAAATCAAACTTCTATGTCAACTCAATCAAAAGAAACAGCAATTTAAGCCGCATATTTTCAAACTCGCAACTACTCGCAAGGGTATCAAAACCTAAAGGGTACTTCCAGTCGATTTAGAATCTTGAAATTTGACATGAAGCAATGTTTTATAGCACATATAAAGGAAAAATTCCGAAAACCTTAAATTTTTAGTTACATCACATATATACATTTTTGTACGGAACCCTCGGTGCGCGAGTTCGACTCGCATTTGGCCGGTATTTTTTTATTAGTAGGTAGGTGATTCTTTTGTTTTCTAAAAAAATTAAAGGGGATGGAAACTTTTTTAAAACTTTCTGGATGGTAGTGCAAAAACTAGAACAATGTCTTTGTCTTAATTTTTGACTCACCCTGTGTATTAATCAAGTAACGCCATAAAAAGTGCGTAGTCTTTATCAAAGATCCTTCTTTTAAGAGCATTTTGTTTTTTATAAATTGATTTATCTCTAAAATTGTCCCTTTTTTCGCTGAATCCTTGCATTTTACCAGCTTTCTGAATCTAATGAGAAAAAGTTTTCTGGTGAAATAAACTGATATGAATTTTAAAAGGCATTTTCATTAAATACAAAATTATAAACAGCAATATGTGGTTCTATTGCCTCCCCTAGCAACTCTAAAAACTTCTATTTTACGTGGGTTGCTCGAAATTAAGTTTTGTTTACCATTTTCGTTAATCATCAGTCATTTCATGGGTAAGGTTTCATCGATTTATTGGTAATCACTCACTAATATCAATTAATTAATTAATTAATTCAAATTATGTCGTTTTTATACTCATCACCTTTCTGTGACGAAGGAATTTCCTACAGATAAAAAAAAATTAGATCAGTCCATTTGTTCACAAATGACAAAGCTTCAAAGTTCACTTTTTTTTGGAACTGAGTCTGTAGTATAGGAAGATAAAGACTTTAAAGGTTCGCCAAAAACTCCAAACAATATTTTGTTACCATGAAGATTTAAAAGAAAGTCTGCTAGGTGTCGCTGTCTGCACTGAGGTTACTTACATGTTTTGGGGCATTTAAACTAATCTGCTATCGTAACATTTTAGAAGAGACTCACCCCCATTATCATTTCTTTTTTAATTCGGACACGTGTTTTGCTCACAGGTAAGCAGGGGTGAGTCTCTTTCTAACTTTGATTAATTATTTGCTACAGTCTTCATAATATTTTCTTATTTTATTCTGCCATCATCTGAAATGTGATGGCACAACTACTTTTTTCTCATGTCATTATGCAGAACGCAAACAACCCTCAATTACATCTCTTTTACTCCTAAGCTTTCTCTGCAGCTTTTCCTTTTCACTTTTTTTTTTAATATTACCTTTTAGAAACGTGTCGTCAACATGAAATTAATTCTATAATACTTTATTAGGAAATAAAATGCGTATAAACAGATGGACATGTTGTTGGCATGTGTCCCTAACGAATCTATTAATTCGAAAGCTGCACCATTTCAAATACCGTCACTTGTGTGTCTCTCTCTCCTCTTTCGCCATGGCGTTGTATCCCTTGCCGAAAATAAAAAAGTCAGTTTGGAAATTTATAAACGACACATTTTTTTGCGTTTCATCTTGGCCATGTTGGTCAGGTGTATTTTTCGCAGTTAACCCGGGCCTTGTGTGTTTGCGTCACGGTGTGTGTGTACCTGTAAACCTATTCGCGAAAGCACAGGTGATTGCATACGTAAGAGTCCCGTTAATTGGTCCACCTGCCGCCTCTTTCGAAAATATTTCCTGAAGCGCTGAACACTTCCAAATCTCATTATTTTGTCGACGACGGAGACGGCGACCATCGCACCGCACCGTCGACATTCGGTAGAAGGGATGATACCCACACATACACATAACACAAATGTATTATTATATGGGACACATAGGTACACAGGCATAGGGAATAAATTTTAATATAAGTTTTTCCAAGGTCCACGAAGGGCGCATATTTGTAAAAAAAGAACTTTTTGTTTACAATTAAGATCTAGGTATAAACTTTTTTAAAGTATGAGGGTAGCATTTGAAATTAAAGTGTACTGTTGGGGTAAATAAACTTTGAAGGGTGTATTTGGTCAAATACCTTGATATTACTGTCCCTTTTTATACTATTGACCGATTGACTGTCCTTTTTCTATTTATAGTGTTATCAAAAGTTCTGAGCCATTTCCTGGAAACTTTTCCTCTTTAGTCGTAAAAATAATTATTGATTATTGTATTGTTGCCCATGGCACTTACACAACGAGCGAGCGAGCGAGGTTTTATAAGAAAATTAGATATTTTAACACTAACATTCTCTTTAAATCAAATTTTATCATATAATAAAAATCATTCATTAATGAGAAGTTCCTATATGTAATAAAATAGGTAACCAATGTCGAGTTCGATAGCTTGAAAAATTTATTATTATTTATTGCTTTCCCGTAACTTTTTCCGACAAACTGACTTTTATGAACCATTTTACAATTCAATTTTCTCGAGGACCTCGTGCCTCGTCCTGTTATTCTCCAGTTTACGGCTGCAACGAACAAAGCGAAAGTAAGGCGTTTCATTAATTTAGAACCGTAATATCGCTAATAAACTCCTCTGAACACACGAAGACGCCATTAATAAGTACCTTTTCTTTTCACCACATGAATGTGTGTGGATCTTATTTTGAAAATCATGTAATTTTTACTTAAATAAAATAAAAAGCAGCGATTGCAATAGAGATAATTGATGTTTATCCTTTGGTGAGAGTCCTTAGGGTGTAAATTCCTTTAATGTCTGTATCGTTGGAAGATAAAATTTAACTAGAGGAACTTAAGAATGAATATAAGGTACAACTAAATCTTGAGTTCTTACAATATTAATTAGAGAAATGATGGTAAATTGATTGAACGAGGAGGTACTAGTTGCATTTCATGCGTGGATAAATTTCGGTGCAATCAATACATATTTCCGTGTCGTACGTCTCAGAATTTTGCGCGACTAAAACATCTGCTCTTGCACGAGTTCTCCTTTTTAAAAGCCATAAATTTTATCGTACAACCGTGAATTACATCAGCCAATTAAAATATATAATATTATTTATTAATTTGTTTATTGGCGGTGCGGCGGGTCGGTTGAAACGCAAAAAATGAAAGGAAGTGCGTGACATTTTTATTCCACTTACCACCACATTATTAATTTCAATTCAACAAGAGACATAGGGTCGTCTTGTTGTCCAAATTTAATACTGCGTCTCTATTTAAAAAATCATTTAATTTGTTGTGTTAATTAAAGGTCTCCCAATAGTTCCACTATTTTCTTCAATAATATTGAACGTTGTCGTAACTACTATTAAACATTGGCAAAAATTGAACCCTGATGTATTATATATAAATATTGCACGGTCTGCTTATGTGATTATGTATATATTATTATTGTGAGTATATAAATAAGAAACAATTAGCGTTATTTACGACCGCTTGTCGTTTTAATAAGAGAGCCTCCCGAACATTTACGACAGTGATTATGGTGGCCTTACTCGTCAAAGAGTTTCTGATATCCATTTAGAAGCAATATCCGCAGGGAGCTCCTATCTTCCATCAAAAAATAAGCATTTAACAGTAAACTCAATTTGTCGCCAATTTCATGTCCTCATTCTCCAGATTATTATAAATTCGCCGCAGACGTCTCAATTGAGATATAATTATAATAAAAAAAAGGGCACGTAGAGAGCCGCACGAATTTACGTTCGGTTTTATGGATCCGTTTGCAATCAACCGGGTACCTACCCGAAGGATTTTGTTTGGACGAAAATTGGGGTGAAACGGACTCATTAAAAATCCAATTTTGGTTTTTAGGATATAATTGAAAATGAGTCTGTTCAACGAACTAACATTTAAATTTTCTTTATTTTAGAATCAGCTGATTATTAAAACTTCTAATTAAAAGATTAAATAATTTGTTTAAGATAAGTACTTTCGATTTCCGAGACGTTATCAGTTAATGTAGTATGTCCTTTTAATGGAAATAACCAATTGCAATAAAAGTGGGCGGGTCTAAGACAAACATACTGCACAGAAGCTTTAGGTCTCAAAAATTAATTCTAGTACATAGTTCATTTTTCCATAACGAACGTCACAAATAAAAAAAACAGATACGTAAAAGTGATCATCTTATTGAAGTTTTTATTATTTTAATAAACCGCTCGCGTCCGTTTCAATGTAACGATTATTGGATTTCGGTTTCGAATGTGTACAAGAAATCCCATCCTCATGGTCTTCATGGGCATGCAGCAACGTCTTAATCGAGATATACGTAATGGCAATAACAAGAGGATATGGGCCCAGAGTATCACCGGGATAAACATGGAGTTTTATTTGTCGGCCCATTACCGCGCCACTTATATATGCATATGCGTACACGTACTCGCTCTCGTGTCTCCTCATATGGACGAAAGTACTTAAGACGGGAAGGTAATTACTTAAATTATTAAACGATGTCTTGTCGATCTCCTCCTTTTTCCCCCCAACGGCCTAAAGCGCACATTGATAGATGGTCAATTAATTTTTGTAATAAACGGAATTATAAACTTCAACTAAACTGTAGGAGTTAATAGGAAAAATGAGGAGTAGGACAAGGGGATTCTTTATCAGAGACAAAGGTGTTGATTAGGTACATATAAGAACTAGAAACAGGAGTAAAGAGGTTGAAAACAGTTAAGGATGTGGGTTATTGACTGAGGATGAAAAGGGTAGTTAAAGTGCCAGTACAGATCTAATGATGTTAGTAGTAGTAGAGCTATATTAAAACAAAAAGTTATGTTTACATTTCTATATACACAAAAAAAGGAAACATAAGTATTATATATTCTCCAACTTACAAAAAATTTAATTTTTATGTAGTATTAATCAATTCCCTTCCTTTATCCTTGTATTCATTTTTCCTGTGTTTTCTCTGTCTCCTTTCCACGCCTCTTCTTTTTAAAATTTGCTTCAATAGGGCCAGGCCACTACCATGCGCATTTATTATTCTTCCCAGTTCCTCCCTTTCATTCTTCCCCATTACTTCTTCTAATACATGCTCCATTGATTCACTGTTTTCTCCACACACTCTACACAATCTCTTACCTTCTTCCATCCAAAACTTATTCTCATTACACTCATTCCCCATTCTGAATCTAGCTATTATCTTTATACTTTTTCTTCCTCTTAGATAGGGTAAAAGTGGGAGAGACGCCATAATTTTTGTTGAAATTATGAAAAAAATTAAAAAAATCATTTTAAAACAACCATTAATTTTTTATTCGAAAGGTACATTAGTGTTAAGTATTACAATTGTAATTAAGTAATTTTTGAATCAACATAAAAAGAAACGAAAAATAAAAATTGTAAATACACATCAGGCCATCTCTCCCACAAATTGTGGGAGAGATGGTATATAGTGTGGGATAGATGCCATATATATTATTATTACTTTTTTTGGACTTTTTTGCTAAGCAATTCCCTACCACAATTATTGCAATGTGGAGAATACATAGTACATAGTAGCCACTTTAGGCACAAGGAACATTTAATCCAATCAGTATTTTTTTTGTTAAATAATAATTTTCCCAGCATTCTGTGCACACATTTGTATCATCTTCGATTGGGGTAGATGCTGAGACAGAAGATGCTGTACCAGCTAACTTGCGTTTTTTAGCTGCAAGAAGAACAAGAACTGACACGTCGCGAAGGAAGCGTCTATGGGTAATTAAAAATAGTGAGAAATATATCTATGTCTTTCTCACTCACTGAATTACCGAAGGTATGGCGTCTCACCTCACATGGCGTCTCTCCCACTTTTACCCTATCCTGGCACCTCATCCCCTTGCCATTCTACCGATACAAAATCCCTGATAACTTTCGCGTATCTTGATTCCCATATTTTTCTCAAATCATCACCTCTTACTATTTCATTACTTCTTTTCCCCACCATCCTACTAACATTCAATCCCTTTCCTCTCCACTCTTCCATTTGTTCTTTACTTATTGCCATTTCTGTTATGGCTTTGTCCCTTTCCCCATCATATTTATTTTTTGTCCCGATCCCCAATATATTTTTTCTCCATATCTCCTTTCTTATGTACCCTTCCAGTAATTCTCCTAATTTTTCTTCATATTTTACAATCCTTCTTCTTGTATCTTCCACCATTTTCCCACATTTTGTTTCCCTTCTTAAAATGTAGTCTGGGGTACTTCTTTCTAAACGAAACGCCCATTTTATATACCTTTTATAAATATTTTCTACTATTCTATACTCTTTCCATCCCCATATCTCGACTCCATAAAAACTATACTTCTAACTAACGTTTTAAAAAGTACTACCCTTCTTTCCCACTTATTTCTGCACAATTTTTATCCTATTCCCTATATTCCCCTCAGCAGTGCATTTCCTTTAGCTGCTTGGTTACTTATTTTCTGTCAGCATGTACCCCAAGTAGTTGCATTTTTTAACTCTTTCTATAACCTTTCCCTTCCATCTCAATTCCTATTTCTCTTTTTTTTCCTACCCCTTACTTCACCGAAAACTATTATTTTGGTTTTTTCACCATTCAACTACAAGCATTTTTTTCTTGTCGCTATTAACGCTGATCCTAATGATGTCAATAATAATAATTTACTTTATTAATCAATCAATTTAAATGTTATTTTAATTGATCCATCCCGGAATCGATTTGTATCTTTCCACTCCTTTAACAAACGGATAATGTACTTACAATGGGCAATACTTACCTGTTTGCTAATTACAAATTGTATTTTTTTAACTTCGTCTTCGCCAATTACGTGCATACAATAAATTGCATCAGGATGCATGTGCGTTCGGTTCATCAAGTGCTGCTTATTAAGCATTATTGTCGCTTTTATGTAATGAAATACGAATAAAGGTCAGAGGTATTGTTTGAAGCACGTCGAATTCGTAATAACACAGCAGGACATTATCAGAAAGAGAAATAAACTTTTCTTATTTAACGAAAGTTCTTCAACATCTACAATATGATGTCAAGTTTTCTCAACGTCCTTTAAATACTGTTTCACATTTTTAAATTTTATTGAATAGATATTTGTATTGATATTCTTTCAACTAATGTAAATCTTCTGACATAACGAAATGTTATTCTTCTGTGCTCATTAGTATCGTGGAATGAATTATCATTCTGAAAGGAATCTGTTCAGTATCTGCATGACTACGTAGTAAGCAACTTTGTTAATTTCGCTGATGTCTTAGTTAAACGGTTAATTACTTTTTTTCATGTACACTTACCGTGTACGATACCGGAACAATCCTCTTGAATCAATTTTATTTCTTGTATCCTCATAATACCTACGCAGTCATAACCAACCAATCCCACGCACCAAGAAAAACAACTTAATCAATAACGATTTCTTATTAACAACGTTTCATATGTTGCGAGGCGTATTAATTACCAATTAATTAACAATTGGATGACCTTTATTTACTGTTGGCAAAACCGACAACATGACGATAAAAATTACCTAAATTAGAAAACGACAAATAAAATGAAAAATATTTACCAGCAGTTGAGTTGTTTTTTTTTACTGAATTAATTCAATTTCATACAGTAGGTATACATATACACACGCCTATTATAATGCGGTTACATTGATTTATTGGTCACATAGATGGATTTATAAATTTTTACGACGTCCCAGTTCGTTTCTGTCGTGAATACGAAAGAGTTGCAGTTGTAGTAGTTGGCATGATGTTTTATGTGACGACAGTAGTGAGAAAGAGGTAGGCCTCCGATCCATTGGCACATTGGCACCGGGTCCATCAAGTCAGCACGCGTCTCCAGCAGGTGGACTGGGGATGTTGCTCTTTGAAACACCTGAAGGAGCATATGGCACAACTATACCATACATAGGATATTCGAGAAAATTCACAAAAGCCAAATCCTAACCGCATGACGTTTTTAGCCAACCCACCCATAGGATTAGATACCTAAGTACCACTAATAGGTACTTATCTTAGTGTTTGTTGTTTTTTTTTGAGTGAATTATTTGTGATTGGATACGCTTGCAAATAACACTAATTGTATTCGTAACAAAAGCAAACTTTGCAAAAAAGATATATTTTACTGGAATTGCAAAATGGTACATTACGATCTTCGTTATTAATTTTTTAATTGAATATTAAAACTGCATTCCCGAATCTTCGGGAAATTTTTGAATCTTTTGAGAAATTCTAGCACATTGTTGAATCTTCTGGAAATTTATAGAATATTCTCGAACCACCTTTTGGAAAAGTCAGAACACCCTCGAATTTCTGAATTTTTTTTTAACCTTTTGGTAGTCTAGAACATTTTCCAATTTTATGAAAAATTCTAGAACATTCTGGAACCACCCTCTAGAAAATTGTAGAACATTTTCGAATCTTCGGGAAATTTTTTGAACATCTTTGAAACTTTAAGATAAGTTTAGAACATTCTAGAATCTTTTGGAAATTTGTGAATCTTTTGGTAAAATCTAGGACATTTTCCAATTTTATGAAGACTTCAAAAACATTCTAATACCACCCTCGGGAAATTCTAAAACATTCTGGAACTTTTTGGGAAATTCTAGAAGATTTTGGAACGCTTTGGGAAATTCTAGAACATTTTGGAACCTTTTGGGAAATTCTAGAACATTTTGGAACCTTTTGGGAAATTCTAGAACATTCTCTAATCTTCTGAATCTTCAGGAAATTTCAGAACATCTTTGAAACTTTAAGAAAAGTTTAGAACATTCTAGAATATTTTGGAAATTTGTGAATGTTTTGGTAAAGTCTAGGACATTTTCCAATTTTATAAAGACTCTAGAACATTCTAGTACCACCCTCTGGGAAATTCTAGAACATTCTGGACTTTTCGGAAAATTTTCAGAACATCTTTTAACTTTGAGAAAAGTTAAGAACATTCTAGAATCTTTTGGTAAAATCTAGGACATTTTCCAATTTTATGAAGAGTTCAAGAACATTCTAATACCACCCTCTGGGAAATTCTAAAACATTCTGGAACTTTTTGGGAAATTCTAGAAGATTTTGGAACGTTTTGGGAAATTCTTGAACATTTTGGAACCTTTTGGGAAATTCTAGAACATTTTGGAACCTTTTGGGAAATTGTAGAACATTCTCTAATCTTCTGAATCTTCAGGAAATTTCAGAACATCTTTGAAACTTAAAGAAAAGTTTAGAACATTCTAGAATCTTTTGGAAATTTGTGAATCTTTTGGTAAAGTCTAGGACATTTTCCAATTTTATAAAGACTCTAGAACATTCTAGTACCACCCTCTGGGAAATTCTAGAACATTCTAGACTTTTCGGAAAATTTTCAGAACATCTTTGAACTTTGAGAAAAGTTAAGAACATTCTAGAATCTTTTGGAAATTTGTGAATCTTTTGGTAAAGTCTAGGACATTTTCCAATTTTATGTAGACTTCTAGAACATTCTAGTACCACCCTCTGGGAAATTCTAGAACATTCTGGACTCTTCGGAAAATTTTCAGAACATCTTTGAACTTTGAGAAAAGTTAAGAACATTCTGGAATCTTTTGGAAATTTGTGAATCTTTTGGTAAAGTCTAGGACATTTTCCAATTTTATGTAGACTTCTAGAACATTCTAGTACCACCCTCTGGGAAATTCTAGAACATTGTGGACTTTTCGGAAAATTTTCAGAACATCTTTGAACTTTGAGAAAAGTTAAGAACATTCTAGAATCTTTTGGAAATTTGTGAATCTTTTGGTAAAATCTAGGACATTTTCCAATTTTATGAACACTTCTAGAAAATTCTAGAACTTTTTGGGAAATTCTAGAACAGTTTGGAAACTTTTGGAATATTCTAGAGCATTTTGGAACTCTTTGGGGTAATTCTAGAACATTTTGGAACCTTTTGGGAAATTCTAGAACATTTTGGAACCTTTTGGGAAATTCTAGAACATTTTAGAACTTTATGGGAAATTCTAGAACATTCTATAATCTTCTGAATCTTCGGAAAATTTTCAGAACATCTTTGAAACTTTAAGAAAAGTTTAGAATATTCTAGAATCTTGGAAATTTGTGAATCTTAAGGTTAGGTCTAGGACATTTTCCAATTTTATGAAGACTTCTAGAACGTTCTAGTACCACCTTCTGGGAAATTCTAGAACATTCTGGACTTTTCGGAAAATTTTCAGAACACCTTTGAACTTTAAGAAAAGTTTAGAACATTCTAGATTCTTTTGGAAATTTTTAAACCTTTTGGTACTTTAGAATACTTTCCAAGTTTATGAGAACTTCTAGAACATTCTAGAACCACCCTCTGGGAAATTCTAGAAGTTTCTCAAATATTCTAAAAAAATTTCCATATAAGGATAATTAATATTTTCCACATAAAGAAGCCACTGTGAGGCAAAACAATTATTGTGCATTTTTACAACATTTTGAAACTAAGAATTCTGTTTGCTGTTGGAAGTATTTATTAATTAATTTAATTTAATTTAAGTATGGAGTTAAAGCCTCATCAATTTGCTTTCAATAATTTGAACTTTCTATCTTCCAAATTATATCTAACTTCGATTTTCAAACGTAATTCTGTTTTAGCAGAAATACAAAATAAACTATGTATTCAAAAAATCCTTTTAGCAATCCTTTTATAAAACTTAGATACAGGTATACGTTTCTTTACTTTATATTCATCTTGATGTAATTAAGATCGATAAATTTTTGCGAGTACTGCACTGTATGTAATTAACGTGACATCTGTCCGATTCAGTGTACTTTCAATTCTATTATCGTTTTTTTTTTGTTTTTATTGTTTTATGAAGTGTTATTGGCGCAGTGCTAAGATTTTTCTTAGACGCCAGCTTTCAGCGGTGACCGCTGCAGCACGTCTTGCCACGCGCGTCGCGTTTTCTTGGCAGGTGCAACAACAGGGCACCTGAAGAAACATACGGTACCACAACATTTCACGTAATGAATCTGGAGAGACTCATTTACCTCTGTAACGCTAAACTAGCTCGCTAAGGTCAAAAAATCGTTTGCCATGACAATATTTAGGCTATCATGCGAAACAATGGAATCCATAGCCTCTATCCGGTTAATTAATTGCGCCTCTGAAGCAATGAACTTGAGGAAATCACTTCAAGCATTTATCGGAATCTGCTATGGCTTTATATCTACATCTACAGGGTGGTGTTAAAAGATTAGGGAAAAATAACTAAATGGTTAAAATTTGATTTTGAGACTGAGATATCGCGAATTTTTTCATTCAAAATCATCACCATTAATATTACAATAATTTTGTAAGGTGATTTTTACCCCTTACTGATTCTAACTGCCTTTGGCTTAAGTATCTAACTAAAATAAAATCCATTCCCTTCACTCTTCAGATACTTATATTTTTAATGATGTTTTTTATCACTGTTATTTTTAATTTCGAAAATTGTTTCCGTGATTACTTCCGAGGGTTTTATAAGGGATGATATTTCACACGGAAGTAAATACAAAGGGTAACATAGCCTGCCGCGTAAACAATTAAAATTAACTTTTGAAAGGGGTAAAAAAGACAATGCGATTTTATTTTGGTGACGATATTTCACAGCAAAAGTACTCATCACCTGTCCCATAATTTTTATGTTGACCACAGGAAGTACCCATAGCGCCACAGCCACTGTTAATAATTGATTTTACCACAGGGATAAATAAGTGTGTTATTTCGTGTGGGAAATTTTTGTTGACACGTGGATGTTAATGTAATAATAATTAGTTTGATGTGGGAAAAGTATTTAATGTGATTTAAACATGAAAATTCGAAATGCATTTAAGCATATTAAACTTTGATAGTTAAAACATGGAGAAAAGTTGTGAATTTTCAGGTTTCTTTAAAAAATATGGGCTCATTATTCGCCTCTTACGAAAGATTTTTGTTGATCTAGAGGTTGTTCTCGAGTTTTTGTAATCCTGGATCCATAAGCTTTGATTTTTGGTATCCATACGTCCAAAATATTTTCGGGAGAGATCACACTTTACCCGGACCCATTGAAGATTCGCCTCATTCATCCCTCTCGATGGATTTGTTTTCTCTATTGGTTCTTCTCGAGTTTTTGTAATCCTGGATCCATGAACTTTGATTTTTGGTATGGATACGTCCAAAATATTTTCGGGAGAGATCACAATTTACCCGGAACCATTGAAGATTCGCCTCATTCATCCCTCTCGATGGATTTTGTTTCTCTATTGTTTCTTCTCGAGTTTTTGTAATCCTGGATCCATAAACTTTGATTTTTGGTATCCATACGTCCAAAATATTTTCGGGAGAGATTACACACTTTATCCGGACCCATTGGAGATTTTCCACATTCATCCCTCTAGACGTATTTTGTTTCTCTATTGGTTCTTCCCGAGTTTTTGTTATCCTGGAAGCATAAACCTCCAAACCATTTTCGGGAGAGACATACATTCTATCAGGACCTTTTGAGGATTCTCTTCTTACGTTCCTCTCCATGGATTTTGTTCCTTTATCGGTTTTAGTCAATCTTTAGCAACCCTGGACTGAATGATTTTTAACTTGTAACTTCAAGTGAGGACCTCTCTCATTTGGGATTTCCCTCTTTCACCCCTCTCTATGGCTCCTTGTAAATCGACAAAGGATTATTGGTTCTCCTCGAATTTTTACAATCTCGGATGTATAAATTTTGGTTTTTGATATTCATACGTCCAAACTATTCTCAATAGAGAGAGAGACATCACATTTGCTTATGACTGTAACTGCCTGATGTTAGTTCGACGTTCTGAAGATTTCTTTTGCACCTCGCATTCTTTACGCGGTTTCAACCTTCTTATTTTCAAAAGGATGCGGGAGTTTAGTGTTTAATAGTTTTCTAACGCACGTATCCAGTGCGATAAGTGGACACACAAACACACACACAAACACGCACAGTGCACTGGGTAGTTATAGGTGAGCGAAAAAAGAGGCACCAGACGTCTAACACCTACCCGCAGACATAGTAACCCACTGCACCTGGACAGCTTATACCTACATACGCGTATCTGCATATATATATGTAGAAATAAACATGTATATGTGTGTCTGTATGTCTGTCTGTCTGTATACTAGTATAACTATGTAACGCTAACGTTTCTCTTCAAGTTAGCGACACATCACATCTAATTGCAAGTAGTAATATCCATAGCCATAAGGGCTTTGCGTTCTTTGCACCTATCGTACTTCTAGTCAAGGTTGACTTGAGTTGGTCCGTTGGTTGGTTCATCAGGAACGACCTACCTGGGAAACTCTAATAAAGATTATAGATGAGGGTGGTCAGGACCGGCGGAGGAGACCTAATAAAATTTATAAGGATAAATATTCATTGCTATAAAAAATTCTCATTTAAGATCATTTTTTTAAAACTATAGGTATGTATGTAAATTTTATACATACCTATACATAACAAAATAATTGATATTTTTAAGCACTTCCCTATGCTATTTGAATAGAAGGGACACAACTGAAACTTTTCTCTTAATTTTATTATCCTGGAAAATTACCTTTTATTTATCCTAAGGAAATACTCTGTGCATTGTAAACTAAAATTGTGTTCTTAATATGCTCCATTTTTTTATTTGCGTGCTACTAAATTGTGCTCTTGATATAACTAAAAGTTTATAAATAATGTATTTAACAATTTTCTTTTACATGAGGCATCGAATAACCGGTGATTACTTGCGGACAGAATAATGTAGATTCCATGAAAGATAGTTAATGTATATATTATACCTAGTGTAACTATGCAACGACACTTATTTTAATAATTTCTTACATGAACTACTTTAATTTACCGTGAGCGATAATCTTTGGTAATCCGTGTAATTTAGATGTAATGGTAATGAGTTCCTTCGGCAATAATATTATCAAAGAGGTTCGGTAAGGCAATTAGTTTTTGTTGCTTCCCCTTCAATCAATTCGAACTAGCATTATAATTCCGTTTCTGATGATTTTCTCACGATCATTAATTCAGAAGAATTATAAAAAAACCGAGATTAGGTTACTTTATTATTATTATTTATTTATTGGGAGATTGGATGGTGTTGTCTTTGGAACTAATTTGGAAAAATATTTTAAATATTAATACATATATATTAATGTTAATAATATCACCAAGTACCGACCAGTAGATGGCGATATGCTGACAGTCACTTTAAACTACTACTACATCAGAATTCATGAAATACAATAAAATATCAAGAAGTTGAGAAAATTATCTTGTTTGCTCATAATTTTGGGTATATTAACGGTTTGCTAACAGTTACTTTTACTCCTACGTGAATTAATTTTAATTTTTTAATTTTGAAGTTAGATATAATTTGTAAGACAGAAAGTAAATTGATTAGACTTTAATTTCTTACATCTAACTTTTCAGTTCTCTCTTCTCCAGGTAGAACATTAGTCACCATAAAAAGGAAGATTTTTTAATATTGTAATATTACTTATGTGCATTTAAAATGTTGGAAATTCCCAGAAATTTCGAGAATGTTTTGAAAGTTTTCAGAAGGTTCGAGAATGTTCTAGGAATTTCCAGAAGGTTCGAGTTTCCAAAAAGGTTCTAGAAGGTTCGTGAGTGTTCTACAATTTTCCAAAAGGTTCCAGAACGTTTTCATAATTTCCAAAAGGCTTGAGAATGTTCTAGAATTTCTCAAAAGGTTCCAGAATGTTCTAGAATTTCCAGAATGATTTCAGAATGTTCTAGAAATTTCCATAAAGTTCGAAAATGTTCTAAAATTTTACAAAAAGGTTCCAGAATGCTTCCAAATTTTCCAGAAAGTTCGTGAATGTTCTACAATTTTCCAAAAGGTTCCAGAACGTTTTCATAATTTCCGAAAGGCTTGAGAATGTTCTAGAATTTCTCAAAAGGTTCCAGAATGTTCTAGAATTTCCCGAATGGTTTCAGAATGTTCTAGAAATTTCCAGAAGGTTCGAAAATGTTCTGATATTTTACAAAAAGGTTCCAGAATGCTTCAAAATTTTCCAGACGGTTCGTGAATGTTTTACAATTTTCCAAAAGGTTCCAGAACGTTTTCATAATTTCCGGAAGGCTTGAGAATGTTCTAGAATTTCTCAAAACGTTCCAGAATGTTCTAGAATTTCCCGAATGGTTTCAGAATTTTCTAAAAATTTCCAGAAGGTTCGAAAATGTTCTAAAATTTTACAAAAAGATTCCAGAATGCTTCAAATTTTTCCAAAAGGTTCCAGAACGTTTTAATAATTTCCGGAAGGTTTCAGAATGTTCTAGAATTTCTTAAAAAGTTAGAAAATATGTTAGAATTTCCCTTATCTTTGGGATGAAGATATTTTATATTTTAATATTATGTTCATTTAAGATGTATTCAAAATTACGAACGATATTTGATTGATCCAATAAATTATTCATAAGGACTAAGTTTTCTTTAAAAAATATTGATTATTATTTCTTTATTTTCAGGTGAAATCATTATCTAGGCAAGCAAAATTGTGAAGGTAAGAATTTTAAATTACTCCGACTTTGAATTTAATTGCACTAAAAAAGTTGATATAGGTAAATGATTATTTCTCTAGCGTTTAATCTTTTTTTTGTAATAATCATATTTATTTATAATTCATTTATAATTCAATATTTACGTAGGTTGTACACTGAACACAGTTAACAAAAATAAGCCAGAAAAACATTTAAAAATTTTTTGGTTATGAAATTGTACAGTCAAAAATGTTTTAAACGTTATTTTACACTTCCATGATTCTTTACCCAAAAAAATTATTCTTTATCCACAATTGTCTGTTGATTTTCTATGATTTTTACGCTGAAAATGTATAATTCTAATTTTTCCTTAAAATGTACAAAAAAGTTTAAAATAGTTTTGTCACGTGCATGGCTGACTTTTTTTTATATAATATGATTTTTGGATATTTATGTTGTTAAGTATTCTTTTGATTTGTCTATTTGTGCTATTATGACATCGTTACTGAGTGCCTGTACGCTCTTAAAGACGTAATTAAAAACCAAGAAATTGGTTTCGGTCCGGACCTGATGCCTGAAGCACTGCAAAGTGTATGAAAATAGAAAAATTCTAATTCGAAACGCCGGTCGCGTCGAGTACGCGCTTCGCCGACCATTCGAGGCAACACATTGTCGCGTTCTGCGCCGGTCGCTCTCAAGATAAGTGCCGACGATGCCGCTTCGAAGAATTTATTCAATAGACCTGCGTGTCCCATGCGGGCACCCCTAGCTCACTTAGGATTTTTATCGGAATCGGACTCTTGCCGAGTCGATGATTCTCTCTCACTGCGAGCCTTTTTTAACTTATTTCGATAGAAAAACTTATACGTGTACCTAGTTAGATACCTAAACGAGTTATGCATTATGTACCTACCGCGACTTGAAGGCTGCTGCCTTTTTGATAACTTCCAGTCAGACGCAGAATTTATCATTTTTTTTCAACTCATTGCAGATCTTTATGTGGCGGAATATCCAATATTTGCCGTTTTTAAGGTTGCATCTGAATTAAAAAAAAATTTCTTTAAATTTAAAAAAATGATACAGGTCACGAAAAAATTTCTTAAAATGTTAACAGATATAAGGGATTTTCGGTTGTAACGTACCATATCGAAAGCTCCGGCGGTTATTATGGAACTCTCGCTGGAAAAATTTTTATAACGTATTATTCATCGTTACTTTTATTACGTACTTCTGATATAAAGTACCTACGAAATATTCGGGTCCAAAAATTCAAAATATCGATTATAACGTACTTTTATTCATTCTTTTTTATCTCAGCACATACACGACGTATTTTAAAATCTTTTATTAAACAACTAATAAGTCAACAACTGCAAATTTGTGTTTTAAAAAGTCAACAGTGTCCACGATACTGAAAAAAAATAATGTACTTTTATAAAGGATTAACAAAACGAAAAGACTGTAGGCAAATGTGTCTAATTTTTATATAACGTATCGATTCTATGGTCCTTCGAGTACGTTATAACCGGGTTTTACTGTATTTACATTGGTGTAGTACCAATTTCATATGCTTTTCAATTAAGTATTGGTCCAGGATGTAAAATGTTATAATTGATGTCATTATAAAAGCCCTAAATATTTATCATTTTAGGTTGATCTTAAGTTTGTCGGCATTTAAAGAACAAATCTTTATTTTATCGATTATTGTATTTATAAGAGCATTTTCGATTGTATAGACTGTATGTGGCGGATTAAAGTAAAGGAGAAAGCAATAAAGTCAAAAGACGAAAAAGGAACGCGTCAACCAACACAAAAGAGGATAATTAAATTTCGTCCCCGACCTGGTATCTCCTTTGATTATACATATGTACGTAGATATGTGTAGGAAACATTCAAACGGGCACAACATGTTTATAATACAGTACATTAATCTCGATTTAATTAAAGTGTCCGCCAGGCGATGTTCTTATCACATCGCGACCCGCGCTAATTGATATGCCGTGGTAAATGCTCTGTGAAAACGCAGGAACTCGTCCCAGGAATCCATAGTCATTGTGCACAACATAATTTAATTATCTTCGCCTAATTTATTCATAATTTATTTCACGTTGCCTCTTACCGACTTATCTTTAGGTAGGTAGGTACTTTTATTAATACAGTAGAGCCACCAACCATCACATCTTAAAAACAATTATTTTAGATAACCAAACATAAGCAAAAACGACGGATATTTATTATGTCATAGCTATATTGGATATTTACAAAATTGAAACATAAGTATTGCTGTGAGGTGGCCATCGATACGGCGGCATCCTTGATGATGATCGTGAGATTTTTCCCGAGACTTTTTGTGTGACAATGTAGGGTTTATTGTTTGCAAATATTTGGAATTAGTTTCAATTAAAATCTACTAAAACACTTTATACCTATGCGCCTATTATTTTATGAAAAAAAAAAAAAAAGTGGGACCATTAAAAATAATTTACGCCATTAATCTCGTCCGCTATATGAAAATAATCGGAATCGTTCTCAGGTCCGTACGTAGTTGAATTTTAATTATAGATTTTTTGGAGGCCAAATCCATGTGTGGCACATCGTTTGCGTTCCGTATCGCTGTAAATAAATCGAAGAGGTCCCGATATCTGGCCGTGTGTCTTGTCCGGAAGATAAGCGTTTGATTCAATATACAAGAAGTTCGTTAAGCCCAGTTGAACATTCGACGTTTATGTGATTGCCTCGCATAAGAAAAATCTCAATTTGACAATGTTATTTCGTTATCAACAAACCAGTTATCGTGAAAGCTATTAATCGATTTCAATTCAATGCTGTGTCGCATTAATCAATACGAGTTCAAACTACGATAGCGTGAAAACAAGGCGATTCAGCTTCCGAAATCCTTTAAGAAAAATCCTTGACATAATTAAATAAATAATACCCATATGTTGATTGACTTTTAGTTATCACCGAATTTTTCAAATAAAGTCTTCACTTTAAATCCTCTGAAAATAAAACAAAACATTACGAGAATTTTTGAAACAATTTAGAAAATATTGGTAACGTTTTGAAAACTTTCGTAACTACTCTGCACATTTTTTGCCCTCTCACCACTCAGTCCTCACTGAGTCCTTTCTAAAGCATTTCAGACTTCAAAAAGGAAACCGTTTCTCATGACAGTAAAATAAATTCGTCTCACTCGGTGTAGTCAGCATTTAAGGAATATTTACAACCTATTTCATTGGTAATAGGATAAAATACGCGTTGAAATTAAATTTTGTGGCCCCATAATAAGTTTTGGGAGTCGACGACTGCTGTTTTTCCTTCTACGGGGGGTTAATAGTTCGGTGCCTACAGGGAAGCCCCAGTCCATTGCGGATGTGAACGTTGCCACTCTGGGGTGCATCGTTGTTGAATTTTTAATTGAGTTATTTCGCTTTTAACATTCATGGCAATCAATTAGAGGCACAATTTTGTGAGAGGATTGGACGTTTACTCAGCACTAAATTAATATCATATTCCTTAAAAATATTGAGGAATCACTTTGTTCCAAACAGTGAGAACTATCTACAAATAGTTGGCAGTAAATGATTGTATATTTTAATTAAATTAAAGTAATAATGATGCAAGTTGTTGTAATCGTCTTGCGAATGAATGATAATAGGCCGTTTCAAATTACACATACACCTAATAACAAGTTTTGCAGTAGCCGTGGCTAATTAATAAATCAAGTTTCAGCTCGCCAGTTTATTAATCCATATTTTAAAAATAACGCTACGCTAATGGAGGATGAACGTTAATCATGATTGCACAGGTAATGATAGCACTCTCTCTCGGTGACCGGATAATAAGGATAAGTAAGCGACTTTACTCGAACATACTTGCGCCACTTGATGGTACCCCTAACAAGACGACGAATCAATTCTACAAATAATTACTGATATTTAATAACACCAAAAAAAAATCGATTATTTTATTGCTGTAATTAAGTTGAATATTTTTGTTTTGGATGAAATTCCAGTTGGATTTTTTTATCGGTTATTATAATTATTATTATCATTATCATTAGATATAGTTGCAGGGCAATTTATTAATAATTTATGAGCTGCCGTCGGCTGAATTATAATAAAGGATCGTGGTCTGGAGTTCTTGAAAAGCTGCCGCGTTAGTAGTAGGACGAGTATGGTGGGTTGGTATTTTATACTACATAGGTAGAATACGTGGGGAGGTAGCGCTACCCAACCCTTTTCATAAAATCTGTTTGATTAGCTACATCATCCCCCGTTCGTATTCAACCGGTTGCCGCTGCAACCCCTCGATATATTCTTCGTAGTACCTACAGTCGGCACGGCACACCAACACGCCTGAGGACCTTGACCTCTCGAAACCGTCATTAATTAACATCGGTCCCTCTTGTCGGTTACAACAATGCAATCTTCTCATCAAATGATGCTCTTAGTATAGAAAATTTAAGTTTGAATATTATCATTTCTAATCTTTTATAATAATTAGTGTTAGCAATAAGAGCTCTTTAACGAAACTGGAGAGTTCTAAAGAGTTACATGGGGGTAGTTTTGAAAGGATAATAGAATTTAACAATTGCAAACCATTCAATTTTTATTCATATACAAATTTCTTCCTTTATTACTTACGCTATAGCGATAATCACCACTTAAATGTAGGTTACTATTTTGTTACCTAATACACAGAATGGTTAATTCGTTATAATGTGCGGTTTTTAGACTCTATTATTATTAGATATTAAACTTCGTACAAGGGATTTTTGGTATAAAAGTTCGCGCCGGTAGTTCTCAAGTGTGTAGTTTAGTGCTGCAGAGCTTTGTGGAGTTGCCGACAGTACTCAAAAAAAGCACCCGGTTTTGAAGTGAACCCACGACTTCCGATTTATTTTCAAAAGTGCATTTTTCAATAAGCGGTCTTTTTGCAATGGAATAAAAAAAATGATAAATAAAAGATACGACCACTGACCCGAACCAGGGTTCTTACGACGGTGGCTACCACATAAAGTGAATGTATGGGCCGGTGCCACCCGCCGTCTGCTTTGCATCCTGTAAATGGCAAGTACCAACTGGGCCGCTGGCTGGATACAGATACACCTTGCGAAAATCAGAAGAAGAAAATTATAATTAATAAAATAGAATATTTAAAATTTGCGAAAGAAAAAGGAGGTACATACCTATTAAAGGAGTAGAAACAACAACTTACAGAAAGAAAATAAAAGGGAACAAGGAATTTAAAGAAAGTTGATGAGAAAGGGGTGGGATGAGTTTTGAAGAAATTTAGGGATGATGGAAAAAGGAAAAGAACAAAATTTAACAAGATTGAAATATGCGAATATTGTGAGGTTAAGTGTCGTGGAAGGTTAAAATTTTTCATTGTAGCTACTTAAATAACTAAGAAAATTTATGAATTTTAAGTCTATTAATAATTAATTAATAAGACAATATATTTCTCCTGTTTTCGACAAATATTGAAAAATTGAAAATTGTCTGTTTCTTGTAATATTCCAGTGTACGTGATCTCAATATTGCCCCGATTTATTTCAGTCTTCTTGCCTCAAAAAACCTTGATATCAAATTTGAGTATTTCCAATAATTTTGCAACTGAAAATTGTGTTTGCTGTTGTGTTTAATAATTAATAGAATCTTATTTTATTAATATAGTTATTGATTTATAAGAAGTTAAAGCCTCATAAATTTGCCCTCAATAATTTGAGTTTTCTGTCTTATTAACGGAAAAGCCAAAATAACAATTAAAAAAATTCTTTTAGCAAACTATTGATAAAATGAAGATATTTTTGAAAAAGATTATGACTAAAGAGGCGAGATATGTTTCTCGACTAGTTCGTCTTGATAGCATCTTTATTTTCAAGGCAATACAGGATTGATAAATTTATGATTTTCAAAGCAGCTCTAAAAAAATTAATTGTCCCCATAGATGCTGATAAGTTGAAGTATCCCTAGAAAGTTTTGAATTTCGTTTTTGCTTATTGTGATATCTTTTGTACCATGAAAATTTTATAAAAAAAATTGGAAACATTTCAAACTATAAAGTTTTAAGATATTAATTATTTGGTAGAAGCTTTTCTTAAAATTTCCAGATTTTAGTGAATATTGCTTAATAAAATGTAGAGCTTAGAAAATTTGTAATTACTGATAAAGAAAATTGCGAATTTTTAAAATTAACTCCAGTGTAATGAAAATCGCATGAAATCTTGGAAAATGCGATTGAGAATCCATTAAATTAGTTCAAATCCTGATAAGGAAGAGAGAGAGAAAAGTTTGACGTCCTTGATATCGAGTAGATTAAATTAGAATTATTGAAGAGTAAAATCTGGAAAACTTAGTTAAGAATCCATAAACTTATTTTCTGTTTGAAATTTTCAAACTTATCGGAGATTTTTCGAGAAAGTTGGATTGTGGGGTCCAATTAATGCAAAGAAGTGATTGTAAGAGAAGTAAGCGATGCGGTAGCGTCGACGCAGCGGTCGCAACTGATCCATTCGTCGGCGGCTGTTTGAGGGCCTGCAGCTTCCGGGCGGGTGCCATTTGCCAGCAGGGCCAAAGAGTACATAGAGAGAGAAGAGTCGCCGCGCCGCCACTCGCCCTATACGCCCGCCGCGCCGTTGCATCTCGCGAAACTCTCTCCCTTCTTTGCCGGACGCGGACGCTTCTTCGGCTTCGGCATGCGCCTCGCGTCCATGGCACGCGCTTTCCTCCCTTCGGCACCGCTCGCACCACCCCTCTCGGCCGTTGCCGATACTGCCACGGGCTGCCTGGGGTGGGGATGAACGTAGCGCAGTTACAAATGCCATCGAGGCACCACTTAAGTCACCATTGCCACTTTGGCTATCAAGTGATTCGTGTCGACACAACCGACTTATTATATTACTTAACTATTTGGTACCTGCTCACTGCGACGTGTTTTTGGTTTTTCCGATTTATTTTTTTCATTTAAATTTTTGGGGTTGAGTTTATGGCAGCCGTCCAGACTATGACCCTTGCGCACCAGGAAAACAGGATGTACAACATAGTCCATCATACCGACGCCGCGAATTGCGTTATCGTTTCCGCATCGAATCTCCAGCAACCCTCGTTGAAAACGGTGATACAGAGTAAGAGACCGTTGGCACCGGCCCCGGAGCGTAATGCAACTACCCTCGTGACAAATTCCGGTTGCAAACGGAAAATTCAGTTCATGCCCTATAACAGCACCCCTCAACAGTCGGCCTCTGTTGCAAGAAGGAACGCGAGGGAGCGTAACAGAGTGAAGCAAGTCAACAACGGTTTCGCGACTTTACGTCAACACATCCCTATCAGTGTAGTGTCTGCATTGAGTCCGCAAAATTCCCACGGGAATACGCGCGGCGCGCATAAGAAACTGAGTAAAGTCGAGACGTTACGTCTCGCAGTCGAGTACATTCGAAGTTTGAAGGAAATGTTAGAGGAAAGTGAGAGCGATGTTAAGACGTCTTCGTCTTCGGCGAGTGTAGTTCATCATCCGTCGCCTGTGGTGGTGAACGAGAACGTTTTGCAAGAAAATAGACTCTTTCCGGGAAGTCCGGACTCCGGAAATCAACAGTTCAATCAGTACATGACACTTTTGCCCACGCCTCCTTCTTCGGTAGCATCGGCTTCCCCAACGCCTTCACACACGTCGGATGGATCATCGGGATCGAATTACATACAAACCACGATTTACAAACATCCGACCTTTGACAACTTCGACACGAAAAGTCCTGAAGATGACGAACTTCTGGACGCGATATTTTATTGGCAAGAGAGCGAATAACAAACAACGTAAGTACCTACTTTTTTTTACCAACTATGTATCTATCTATCCCAAGTATTTTCTTTTCCTGATCGTAGGTACTACAGTTTATTTTTTGTCTGTTGTTGTCTACTTTAAATTTAATCGCGACACGGGAGAAGATCACCTCAGTCACCCTCTTTTCCTCCGGTACCTGCCTAATAATAATACTGGTCTTTTCTTCACTACCTGGCACAATAATTCAGACAGGAATCGTTTTACTTGAATGGATTTCCTTTAGCGAGAGATTTCTTTTAGTGCGTATTCGGTAGGGTCTATATAGCTATACCGTAGGTTTTTGTGCCGAAGATTTAAAAGGACTGCCATAAAATGTGGGGTCTTAAGAAAGACTCTCCACGACTAAATTAAACAAAAACGAACGTTTAAGTGTGTGCGTGCGTGTGTTTGTACCTTTGCTCGAAAGGTCGTTTGCTGCTCGGGGATCATTAATGTTAGGTGACATTTCGACAGAAAGAATGCGATCTAGTGTATCTATACAAAAGTTTGTGGTTTCTTTTTTCTTCGAACTTGGCTTTAATAATATACCTAGATACGTACGTAATAAAGTGACGTTTTTGTATAATAGTATCTATAATAATTATCGATCAATTAAATTCCGTTCCCTAGATGGACGTTGTTAGACTCGTTCTATTTCTAATGAGTAGTGAGTACTTCGTCTAGTTTTGTCATTTCTCACGTATTCGTCCGTGTAGTTTTGTTAAAATAAATATGTGAAAAAACAAGTTATTGCGTGAATTAATTATTTTCCTTCGATCCGGTTTGAAACGGGTTTGTTATTCTTGCCTATACTGCCCTATCCCAACGGTTATACTTAACAACTAACAAAAGAATAAAGGTAACATTGTTGTAAATGTTTTATTATTACACGAAAAAAAAAATGTGAAACATTCCTGTCTGAAAACTAATAACGACCAGTTTTGCTTTCTTTCTCTCCATCTCAGGGAGATACATACTTACAATAAAAAAAAATACTTTTAGTTGTCACTCTTCTGATGATGGTTCAGTGAATATTAACAATTGTTTTCAGGTAAAAACTTGACATCATCGATCATCGTCCGTAGAGATTTTATCCAGTGCCTTATTCATTCCATTCTATAGTGATATGTCGTCGACTTTTTGAGGTTGTTTGTTTTACAATCTTTATTACTGTTGTCTAGTCAATAATGTACATATGTTGTTATGTATTTTTTTACTTATTATTATTACTGTACATACCTATATCTATTGTCTGAAGGAAGTTCAATGATGATAATAATAGCAACGTGTGTGTAGTCGATAATCAAAAAGATGAATCAAAATTGTGTTGGTACGTACATAGTTCTTGAGGCAGTACTTATTTTATTACTTACTTTAGTTGAAGACTGTTAAATATAAGAATCGAATAAAGATTTCGTTAGATCTCGATGATTTAATTTTTAATGCTACTTATATTATGTACGTATTATTATATAGTAGGTGCATAATAGTTATGTACAAAATTGTAAATTGAACTTTCTTAATATAGGTAATAAGCCGTACCGTTTCGTGGCTTTTAGTCTATTCAAAATGTGAATGTACGTAAGTATAAATAAAATTTCCCCTCGAGGAATATTATCTAAGACTGTTTTAAATCGAATACCTAGTTACTTGTTGATAATGTTACATTTTAGGCGTTAGTGCCTGTTTAATGTATGCATGCCGAAATGTGTACTTAAATTTATTGAAACGTAATGTAATGTAATGTTACTAGTTACCGAAGACAGTGCCTTTTTTCTAATCGTACTTTCCCAGTGTTGTAAATAGTTATTTTATATATTCCTTTACATTGTACTGACTAAATGAGGTTTACAAATAAACCATTTTTTTTAATAATTATTATTGTTTTTGTTTTCCTTTCAGGTTGTCAATATAGTGGTTGTTCTTTACAGTGTATAGGCGTAATTTTAGTTTTTTACCTAACTAGGTGGGGTGGCAAGGCGTATCAAAAACTTGAGGGCGGGTATGGAGTTAAAAAATAGCAATAGATTGTCGATTTTTTAAAACATTTATTGGGTAGTTCAAAATTTTTGGGGGCTGAGCAATTTTAAAGCAGCAATGGCAACCCCCTCTTATTTTCGAATCACGCCACTGAAAATATATCTGCATAAGAAATTGATGGGAATAGCCGCCTGACGCATTGTTGAAATCTCCATGTAATATGTATACAGGGTTTTTCAAGTTTATGGGCTATTAGAAGTATATGAATTAGTAGAACGAATTAAATTCTGAAACTTGGGCTCATTTGGTTATTGTTTATGCCGCTTCTTTTAAAAATATTTTCAAGTTCGATTTACATCCGGTTATACCGGAAGTCGATACCAACTTTGTTATTTTAAATGGAATGGTATATTTTTTACGCTGAATTCTAATAAAACGTGTAATTCTAAGGTAAGTTTGATAACCAACTTGTACACCTATGACGATCGGTTTCTGAGTTAATTTAATTTATAGAAAAAAAATCGCTACCGCAACCCAAATTATAAAAAATCATAACTTCCACAAAATACGACTCAGACTGTTGAAATTTTTACTAGTAATAGCTGAATATTAGTGCTAACGCCTTGACAAAATTGAATCAAATATTTTTACAGGGCGTTCAAAATAAAATTCTAAAATTGAAAAACTTCAAACACGAATTACCTCGTTTTTTCAAATGGCACCTACTATTTTTTATTATTTCAATCGATTCCTTTTTTTATCCTCTTTCGATCTATATGGATACTTTCTGTTTTATGTAATAATTAAAAATTATTCCAAAATTTTCAAATAAAATAGGAAGTATCGAAAGAGGATAAAAAAAGGAATCGATTGAAAAAATAAAAAATAGTAGGTGCCGTTTGAAAAAACGAGGTAATTCGTGTTTGAAGTTTTTCAATTTGAGAATTTTATTTTGAACGCCCTGTATGAACTATTTAATTCAATTTTCTTAAGGCGTTAGCACTAATATTCAGCTATTACTAGTAAAAATTTCATCACTCTTAGTCGTATTTTGTAGAAGTTATGATTTTTTATAATTTGGGTTGCGGTAGCTCAGAAACTCAGAAACCGATCGTCACAGGTGTACAAGTTGGTTATCAAACTTACCTTAGAATTACACGTTTTATTTGAATTCAGCATGAAAAATATACCATTCCATTTAAAATAACAAAGTTGGTATCGACTTCCGGTATAACCGGATGTAAATCGAACTTGAAAATATTTTTAAAAGAAGCGGCATAAACAATAACCAAATGAGCCCAAGTTTCAGAATTTAATTCCTTCTGCTAATTCATATATGTACTTCTAATAGCCCATCAACTTGAAAAACCATGTATATTAATTTGCATCAATTACAAGCCTTAACAACCCTTAGTATATTTGAACATTTCATAGTTCATTTAAACAGTTTCTTTTATATTTTTTCTGCTCTAATCTGGGACTTCTTTTACTCCCCTTTACTCTGTTTCTGCTTTGAATAAAAACCATAAACGACCCCTGATTTTCCACAAAGTATGTTACCATCCATCCTACCTCAAATTATTTAATCCCATTGTGTCCTCTGGTTTCCTAATTTCCCCATTTATAAACTTTTCAATCCAAGGAATTTCATCACGTTTGTAACTTTAGAACTTACTGTGTGGTTAATAAAGTCTTTGGAGTTTCTAGAAATACCTTGGTGCAGAGAAGTTGTTTGGTCCTTCCATAAGGATTCATTAAAACATCCATTATTTATTTTAATCCTTCAATGCACATCTCATGCATTCTACTCAGTTGCAATGAATTAATTTAATTCTATTCTGGGTAATTAAGTAGGTAAGTTTCTACGCATGTTCTCCCTACTGTAACCCATTTTTTGTACCATTGGGTACTGAGTTGATAATGTTATGGTCAGGTAGACTGGCTATAAATAAAATAATCGCATGCGGCTAAATAGACCTTAAACACGCGTTCTTAAATCCACTGAACATGCCCTGACGACACGTTCACTGCCGACTTGGGCGCTACACAAGGCACGCACCGTTTGCCAAATAAGTAAATAAATGGGTAATTCATATGGCTACAATAAATTTATGATGGAACTCTTTTTTGTTGTTGGCTTATTTATTATTACATAAGCTATGGTACAGGAGGTACAATAATAATAAATAAATTTTTACTGTAGATACTAGTCAAAATAAAACTTACGGGTAGGTTTGAGGGCTTAAGGGTAATGGGTGCAGCTACGTCTTTAATCGGCAGTTTCCTGTATTCAGGAACATGCAGTGCAGAAAGTATCCAAAGGGGTAATTTTAGATTTTTAACTGGGTGGGGTGGCAAGGCGTTTCGGAAACTTGGGGGATATGTATGGAGTGGGCTAAACTGGATTCTGGTCATCTTTTAAAAATACCTAAAAAATCCTAGCAACATATTGTCGATTTTAAAAATATTTATTAGGTACTTCAAAAGTTTTGGGTGACGTAATGCGGGTCTGAGCAATTTTAAGGCAGCATTTTCCACCCCTTCGTACCATCGAATAACACCACTTAAAATGCAGATGCATAAGAAATTGATGGAAATACTCGCCTGACGCATTGTTGAAATCTCCATGTAATACATTAAGTTTCAGCGTTTTATTTGGATTAACCTCCAATTTACTGTATTAATTTGCCTCAATTACGAGCCTTAACAACCATATTTATGTTTGAACATTTCATGGTTCATTTAAGCAGTTTCTTATTATATTTTTGTAATAAACCATGTTGTTTCAGCTCAGAAAAATTATAATGCACACCTACATATTAGTGTAATGAAATGCATAAAATATTATTTTTAATTGCAATAACCGGCCATTAATTAGTAGAAGATAGATTAAAAATCGTTACAGATGTGATATGTTCTTACGTGAAAAACAAATTAATTTGACGTTTTAATAAACAAAAATGCGTTACCTAAATTGTAAAATGTGAAAAATATACCATTTTAAATAATGGAAGTTTAGGAGGAATTTCTTGAATTTTCCAGAACTTCCCAGAAAATTCTGGATGTTTCAAAGTTTGCCAAAAATAGTAGAATGTGAAGTATATACCAATACGACAGAATTTTTCATAATGTTATGAAAAGTTTCTTGAAACTTTCCGAGCTTTACAAAATTCTAGATTGTTCTTGATGTTCCAATCATTATCCAAATTGTAGAATGTGAAAAATTTGCCATTTGAATGTAATGGAAGCTTTGGAGGAATTTCTTGAACTTTCCAGAACTTCCCAGAAAATTCTGGATGTTTCAAAGTTCGCCAAAAATAGTAGAATGTGAAGTATAAACCAATACGACAGAATTTTTCATAATGTTATGAAAAATTTCTTGAAATTTTCCGAACTTTACAAAACTTTCTAGATTGTTGTAGATGTTCCAATCATTATCCAAATTGTATAATGTGAAAAATTTACCATTTTAATGTAATGGAAGCTTTGGAGGAATTTCTTGAACTTTCCAGAACTTTCCAGAAGATTCTAAATGTTCCAATGCTTTGCAAAAATTGTGGAATGTAAAGGATGTACTAATACCACAGAATAATCTACAAAGTTATGAATGTTTTCTAGAAACTCTTCGAGTTTTACAAAACTTTCTGAGTTCCAATCATTATCTAAATTCTAAAATGCGAAAAATGTACCAATTAAAGTAATGGAAGCTTTCGAGGAATTTCTTGAACGTTCCAGAACTTTCCAGAAATTTCTAAAGATCTTATTATCTCAAAGAAGCCCAGAATTGGAATAAACGTCTACACAACTTGAGTGTTTGAACATTTAGTTGGGAAGTAATAGAGATCAATTTTTGATGCCTACACATTTATTAAAAATATGAATAATTTTAAAACATATTGTACTTATTTGAGCTATTTTAACATTGATCGTAAAAATTTATTATAAAGGGATTGAAAATTAGATAACTTTAATCGGAAGGGGATTGTGTTCAAAAACAGCTGAAACTATGGAATTAAACTGAATAGAACACAAAAAATCCACGAAAACCTTCAGAGAAGTTACTGGAAAAACTTTGGCGGTTGTTGCAGAACGAACAAAATAGCTCAAACCCCAACGCCAAAACACGACACTTTAGTTGTCCGAAGCACTTTTCGGTAACAAAGTTACCTTCTTCAGGGACTGAAGTGAACTGAACTTTGTTACCGAAAAGTGCTTCGGACAACTAAAGTGTCGTGTTTTGGCGTTGGGGTTTGAGCTATTTTGTTCGTTCTTCAGAGAAGTTAGCTGAGAATTACATCTTGTATGTAGATCTTTAAAAGTTTCTGTGGAATTTCCGATTTTCAGGAGGTTGTATCTTTACGACCTCTTCTAAATTATTATAAACATTTTAACTCCATCATCACTTCTTGCTGTAACAGAAATTTTACGTTCTAGTCCATTTTTCTCTATATCACCCTGTATATTAGTACTACTACCTTTAGGTACTACAGTTTTCAAACAGTACGCGATTTGAGCGATTCCAAAGCCCAAACAAATTCGCCTTGCTGTTCAGAAGAATCACGAACCGTGAGTGCGTGGTGGTAAAGAGGTAGCAAATAATAATAACAACACTACTACGACTACTATTACCTACCTATGCACGTATACTACTATTTCTACCATATAGTACCTACCTACCATTAGTAGCTGCAGTTATAACTACCACCACTAATAATCCACAGCGTAAACGTAATAAGGACAACACTAATGTAATAACACATAAGGTGTACGTATGTACCTACACCTAGGTATATGTGTAGTGTGTACTAAACAGCTATTAGTATTAGGTAGGTAAAAGTATGCAGAAAAATTGTAGTCTCGGTAGTCGTGGAGGAAGTATGTGAATGTGTATTATGTACCATATGTTGGAAAGAAACGGTTGCCGGTAGACGACGAGCGAGTCAATCACATTATTAGCATATCGACATGTGGCGCTTACCTTTAGAGGAGCAGGTGCATCTACTTCAAGCACGTGCCGTCTCCGTCTTTCAAACACCTTGACTAATGTAACTGTGTGTAAGAGTATGCTTGTGAGAAGGTATTGTTCGATATATACGAACTAAATTAAAATGTGCCATTAATTTGCTTTGTTGATTATTGTTTTGGAGGGGTTAACATATTTTGTAAATGAACTTAAGGGTTTCTCTTTCTTATTTCTGATGATTAGAAACAAAAGGGATAGGGGTTTAAAAAACTTTTATATTATACAGAATGTTTTAGGAAGCTTTGGGAAGATTCTCCATTTTTCTTTAATTTTGTAGATAATGGTAGATGTTCCAAATTTTGTTGAAATTGTGTATGTGAAGTATGAACTAAACTGCAGGACTTCTGGGAAGTTATGGAAGCTTTTAAGGAAAAATTCGTATTTTAGACAATCTCCTAGAAAATTCTAAATGTTATCCAAATTGTGGTACATACCTAATATTCTAAACAAGTACATTTTGTGAATTTTCCAGAATTTCCTAAAAGTTGTTGAATGTTATAAAAAGTTATAAAATCTTTCCAAGAACTTTTCGAAATATTTATTAAACTTATTGAATTTTCAAGAACTTCTTAAGAAATTGTGGAAGTTATAGAAGCTTTCCAAAGACTGTTCGAGTTTTCCGGAACTTTCCCGAACATTTTAGATATTTCAAACTTTATCCAAATTGTGCAATGTGAAAAATCTACCAACATGACATAAATTCTAGGAAGTTATAGAAGTTTCTCAAAAAATTTCAGAACTTCCTAGAAAAAAAATTTAAAGTCCAAATTATTCAGTTTGTGGAATGTGAAAGGTGTTCAGATATGACAAAATGTTTTAGGAAGATTTGGGAGTTGTGAACAATATACGATGTTGTAGAAATTATAAAGCTTTTTGTATTTTCTAGAACTTCCTAGAAAACTTTACATGTTCCAAACTTTATCCAATTGTACAATGTGAAAAATCTACCAACATGACATAAAATTTTAGGAAGTGATAGAAGTTTCTCAAAATTTTTCAGAACTTCTAGAAAAAACTATGTAAATATTCAGTTTGTGGAATGTAAAAGGTGTACACATGTGAGAAAAGGTTTTAGGAAGTTTTGGCGAGTTGTGAACGATGTAAGATTTTGCAGAAATTATAGAAGCTTTTTCTGTTTTTTAGATTGCAGATGTTCCAAATTTTATTCAGATTGTGGAATGTGAAAGATCCACAGGATTTTGTTAAAAGTTATAAAGATTTTTCAAAAGGTTTTGTAATTTTCCAAAACTAGATTCTAGATTTTTGTCTAATTTACCTACTAGTCGGTCATATATCATCTAATTCTGAACTTGTTTCAGACACACTTACTGCCCAAAGTTGTAGGGTCAGATAAAATATCCACCTATACATTTAAGACCTTTTAAATCCTTTATTGTTTCTGCTTCTTCCTTGACTACAAAATAGGTACATTACCAAATTGCAAATCGCCTGTTTTTAGAATCGTTGTATAAAAATTACATGACCGTAAAATGTGGTTTGGCCTGAGATGGTTTATGATTTCGATTATATTTTATGGTGCGAATATTACACGGTCTGCTGGATATTTTGTAGCTTTGAGAAGTTTTTGCGGCCAAATTCGTTACAATCTATAAGCAAACAAGACTAAATCTTAATCATTGGCTAAAATCATCTTGTATTCTTTTATTTTATAAAGATATTCTGTAGGTACGTTGATATATTTAATTTGTTAAAAGCCCCATGCTGCGATGGCCTTAAGAGTTTTTCGGATTCCTTCCTTATAATGTAGAATATTTCTTTTGATACAGTTTCCAAGGTTTTTTGGGAAGAGGTGTCACAACTTGAGAAATGTATACCGGTCTATTTTCCCAAAAAATCGCCGTTATTCTCGCGAAGCTTTTGCGTCTGCATTGCAAAAGAGCCGGCATTAATTTCTGTCCTCGAGTGCTAATTGGTAGGCCTTTCATATATCGGCTCCTATTTGCGCCTTGACCAACGATCGTGTCGCGTATTGTCGTGCCGCGTCGTCGCTTTCCGCGCGTCATAAATCAGAAAAATCTGAAAAGGGAACGAAAGCCGCCATACGCCCGATCAGGTCGAAGAATGTCACGGATCGTATTCTTCTTGAAGAATATATACCTAAAAAGCGAAAACAGTCATTGGGAGATCGAGTGTTGGTGGTATTATTAAAAGATCGAGAGGGAAAGGACAAGTCGCCTCCTCGTTCAGAGATCTTTCGTTCTGACATCCGCTAGTGCTGGGCGAGTTCTTTGCAGGTAACGGGCCGCAGTGGTTTCCGCGACTTTTGAGCCTCCTCAACGATATAACCACCCAAATTCTTCTAAAAAAATTGAAGTTGTTTCAGTTTGTTACTCCAAAACTCCAGCATGAGTTTCAGTCATCATCTTAATTCAGAATTTTGCGTGTGCCCTACAAATTCCCTTAATCCATCAATACTATCCAGACGGTATAGAATTTCCTCCTGGAAGGATCTAACAATTACAGCTCCAACATCTCTGACTTTTTGGCCCTCTTTAGGTAACCATGTATATCACCATACTGTAGTGCAAAGGCGGACGGTTGGGCGAAAGACACCTTTTAGTCTCCCTTTAGATGAGTAGGTATTTCTTCTATTAGTAATTCTCCTCCTCAGCACCCTGCAAACTTTTAAAGAAAATGAAAGGGATTTTGTGTACGTATGGGGGTCGAAAAAACCTTTATCCGTTTGTAAATCTCCTTTACGTGCATACGTGGGTTAAAGTCAAGTGTTGCTCTCAGGAAGTCGACCTTGTCTGTCACGCATCAGCTAACATAATTTTTCGGCTTGTTTTTGCTCATCTGACGGTACCACAACATAAATCGATTTTTCTTTATCTGATGATGTGCGGTACCCGAATTTTGGCTTCCTAATGAACCGCATGGGACCATTTACCTAATATATTTCTTAGGTGTCTCCTTAATTACTGTTCGCCGCCTGTGAAATTTCACCAGTCTCGGACCGATGAGTTATGCCAGTCGAAATATCATCGGAGATAAAGAAACGGGATCGCTCCTATACCATACATAGTTAAACGACTGATTAAAATGATAACAACACAGGAATGTCTATTAATGGCTAACAGATGTAAAAGTATGTAAACATTTTTCGGCAAGGCAGAATTTGGTGTAATAAATCTGATATAGACGTCTCTAATCAAAGGACAATCAGGATTATAGTTGAGCAGTAAATCTTTATCGAATAATTTTACGTTATATTCATATCCAATTTTATTTTTAGTATCTCCGACACATTATCGATAGAATAAATTGTTTAATTAATACACCGACAGCAGATTTTATTGTAAATTATTATCTGTACAATTATTTTTCATAACGCAGTAATCCATTACCTATATAGAAACGTTACCTATTACTATGACTACACGTCTTGTAATTAAATTAAAATAAATGTGTAACAGTATGGTATCGTGAATAATATCGCTGTTGCTATGTGGAAGTCAATATTTTGAAAAATTATAATTGGAAGCAAAGTCCGGCATTGCCTGGAAATTAATAAATCTCGTTATGGTAATGTTGTGACAGGAAGTGTTTGAGCTTTTGGGAACATTTTGCAACATTCAAGAATGGTCGAAAATTTCGGAAACATCCCGAATTTTATAGAAAATTCTGGAAGATTCGAAACTTCTATAACTTTCTAGAACATTCTGTGATGTCTTACAATTATTAATAAACTTTGGTACATCTTGAATTATTTAGGAAGTTGTGGAAAATTGGCGAAGTTTCTTTGGAGTTTCCATAACTTTTTAGAACGTTCTTCATGTCTTTTTAACGTTTTAAACAGTCTTCGGCAAGCTTTGGAATGTCTGGGATTTTCTAAAAAGGTCTTAAAGTTTCTCCAAGGCTTCCATAACTTTCTGGAACACTTTGTTATATTCGACCATTTTTTACCTGCAGAAACATTCCAGAATGTTTAAAATTTTGGAAAATTCCAAATTTTATAGAAAACTGGAAGATTCAAAGCCTCATAACTTTCTAGAACATTCTGATGTCTTACAATTATTAATAAACTTTGGAAAACATCTTGAATTATTTAGGAAGTTGTGGAAAATTGGCGAAGTTTCTTTGGAGTTTCCATAACTTTTTAGAACGTTCTTCATGTCTTTTTAACGTTTTAAACAGTCTTCGGCAAGCTTTGGAATGTCTGGGATTTTCTAAAAAGGTCTTAAAGTTTCTCCAAGGCTTCCATAACTTTCTGGAACACTTTGTTATATTCGCATTTTTTACCTGCAGAAACATTCCAGAATGTTTGAAATTTTGACATTCCAAATTTTATAGAAAACTCTGAAAGGTTTAAAGCCTCCATAACTTTCTAGAACAATCTCGATGTCTTACAATTATTAGTAAACTTTGACAAAACATCTTGAATTATCTAGGAAGTTTTTTAAAATTGGGGAAGTTTCTTCAAAGTTTCTATAACTTTTTAGAACGTTCTTCATGTCTCTTTAACGTTTTCAACAGTCTTCGACAAACTTTGGAATGTCTGGGATTTTCTAGAAAGGAAAGTTTCTCGAAAGTTTCCATAACTTTCTGGAACACTTTTTTTACTTACAGCAATTGTATCCCAAAAACAAGTTGAAGCATTTTCGTAGTTTTGGACTTACACCGATAATGTTATTGATTGATAAATGTATCAATGTCGAAGAGCTAACGTTTTCCTTCTTGGCTAGATCTCTTTCATTGAGTCGGTACTTGGTAGATACTAATATTATTACATTGAAGGAAAGAGGTAGAGGTTCAAGCAGTATAATACTCACTACATACATACATACATACATACATAAATACATATATACACGTGTACGTAGTAGTGTAGAAGACGAAGAAGTCGAAGATACTCTATTTCAGAAGCGCAGGTTAATTGATGACGGGATGTTGAACGGTCCCATTCTGGCGCCTATCAGTCCCCACCAGTCTGGGACGAAAAACTCGTTTGCTACGATGATTATATCCTTACCGACGCAAATGTAAATACGCAAGTCTAGCCTAACTGAAAAAAAAACAACAGTAAGTAACATCAACGTAAGATTAAGTGCAACAATGTCACATAAATTTTATCTTTTATTAAAATTAATTATATCTGCAATTACCTATGTACGTGTGTGCGTATTAGTAAATCTCTCTTGGACACGGAAAATGGATGGTAGGCAGCGGAAATCTAATAATGATAGCGAAAGTTACAAAAAACAATATAAAATAATATGTGTACGAGCCCTGATAACTACACACATCATATGTTTGAATACATCAAGATCTTATAATAGAAATATTTAATCAGTCTCTTATCACATATTTTCGTTGTTACGGATCAATAAAATGATACACACTCTTTAGGACAATAAAATGTAAAAAATCGCCCATCTCATTTACTGTTTAATTCCAATATAATTGGTCATTAATTAATAGAATATGTGTTTGTAATTATTGACTTAAAAATCGTCCCAAAGAATTTATATGACGTTTTGATAAGCAAAAGTAAATGGCTATGGATAGTATATAATAAAAGTAAAAGAGGTCAAAACGTCGTATTGAATATAGTTTACTGTTTCCTAAATTACTTCCCATTCAATTGTGACTTCTTAAATGCGCATTTGCTTAATTTAATTCAAATCCATAGCAAAGTGTTCCCAAGTAAAATAAAAATATTTTGCGTAAGGATCTTATTCTCATTCAAATAAATTCAGAATGACAATGAACAAAGATAAAACTCGAGTGTTCAAACATTTGTTTATATTAATTATTAAAATGCTCTATAAACACCTACAGAAGTAAAATTTGTAACTTTACGCCAACAATATCGATAGGTTTTCATATTCTGAAGGAAGTTTTATGAAATTACATTTTTAATAACTAATGTAGTAAAATGTTGGTAGCTTTTAACCAACACACAGTGTAGAAAATGTACACGGACCTAATTTAAGTTTTCTAGTTGGGAGGGATGGCAATATAGGTACAGGGTTTTTCAAGTTGATGGGCTATTAGAAGTATATGAATTAGTAGAAGGAATTCAATTCTGAAACTTGGGCTCATTTGGTTATTGTTTATGCCGCTTCTTTTAAAAATATTTTCAACTTCGATTTACATCCGGTTATACCGGAAGTCGATACCAACTTTGTTATTTTAAATAGAATGGTATATTTTTTAGGCTGAATTCGAATAAAACGTGTAATTCTAAGGTAAATTTGATAACCAACTTGTACACCTATGACGATCGGTTTCTGAGTTAATTTAATTTATAGAAAAAAAATCGCTACCGCAATCCAAATTATAAAAAATCATAACTTCTACAAAATACGACTAAGAGTGTTGAAATTTTTACTAGTAATAGCTGAATATTAGTGCTAACGCCTTGACAAAATTGAATTAAATAATTTAGACAGGGCGTTCAAAATAAAATTCTAAAATTGAAAAACTTCAAACACGAATTACCTCGTTTTTTCAAATGGCACCTACTATTTTTTAATTTTTCAATCGATTCCTTTTTTTATCCTCTTTCGATCTATATGGATACTTCCTATTTTAAGTAATAATTCAAAATTATTCCAAAATTTTCAAATAAAATAGGAAGTATCCATATGTATCGAAAGAGGATAAAAAAAGGAATCGATTGATAAAATAAAAAATAGTAGGTGCCATTTGAAAAAACGAAATAATTCGTGTTTGAAGTTTTTCAACTTTAGAATTTTATTTTGAACGCCCTGTATAAATTATTTACTTCAATTTTATCAAGGCGTTAGCACTAATATTCAGCTATAATTAGTAAAAATTTCAACACTCTAAGTCGTATTTTGTGGAAGTTATGATTTTTTATAATTTGGGTTGCGGTAGCGATTTTTTTTCTATAAATTAAATTAACTCAGAAACCGATCGTCATAGGTGTACAAGTTGGTTATCAAATTTACCTTAGAATTACACGTTTTATTCGAATTCAGCATAAAAAATATACCATTCCATTAAAAATAACAAAGTTGGTATCGACTTCCGGTATAACCGGATGTAAATCGAACTTGAAAATATTTTTAAAAGAAGCGGCATAAACAATAACCAAATGAGCCCAAGTTTCAGAATTGAATTCCTTCTACTAATTCATATACTTCTAACAGCCCATCAAGTTGAAAAACCACTGGTCCTAGGGAGTATGAAATGATCCAAAGTGAATTCTAATAGGATTGCTATTGCCACCCTTTGCAATTCCCAAGTTATGCCATTGCAAATATTGTAATTTATAATAAAGTTATGGGGTTACTCGATTGACGCACTGTCGGAGTCGCCATGCTTTGATTAATTTTTAATTTTATGTAATTATTTACTGTAATTACTTATTAAATAACTACGAGTAGTAAGTCTGATCAATTTTGCAAATACAATAATTCGTTTATGTCGTTAAAATTAATTATTTTTTTAACCAGCAACAGTTGATATAATATTGTAAATTTTAGACACAAATCTATGTTAATATATGTTGCCAGTAATATCCAGAAATTCTTTTTTAATTTATAACAATCTCAGATGTAATCTAGCTAAAAGAAAGATTTACGAAATCACAAAAATACCTCCATACGCGACGGCCAATTTAAAATTCTAATCTTTTTGTATATTGTGCCTGAAAAATGTACAGTCTGACTGACTTATTGAATTGCAAAACATTTTTCTAGCAATTTATAGCTGCTTAAGTATTTAAGAATGTTGGGCACGAGATTATAATGTTGTTAATTAAACCAGTTAATTACTGACTGATTTAAAACGAATTCGCTGTTATTGTTGATCATAATTCCGTCACCATATTTTTATTTTTTTGATTTCCTGAGAGTATTTCAAATAAATTTTTAATGGAAATTTTGTTCTATTCCTCCAAATGCCCTCCTTATGATAGCGTAAGGCTTCAAACTCCACGAAGCCAGGAGTATCAACCCTTTCAGCGTCTCTGTGTGTCATTACTAGTGAATTTATCTACAAATACTTATCAAAATCTTAAAAAGATTAAAATACTGAGAAATTATTTTTGTAAAAGTTGCGCCTGTGAATTGTCACTGGTCAAACGTATTTAGTTGTGTCATTTTCTTTTAAATTTATTTTTTCGTGTCAGCAAGTCGACTCGACAAATAAATATTCGGTTGCTGATTTCCCAGCGATAAAGTCGCCAAGTTATCTTTCCGTGTCCTCACGTCTTCTGATGTAGCAACCGTTGTAGGTACCTACGTGGGTTCGTTTTTTATTTTTATTTTTTTCTTTTAGTATCTTCGAACTAGCCGAGAGCAAAATTTATGCACTAATCGTAACTTAAAAGACGTAATAAATCTTGCCGACGACAGTCCGTTGAAAGGGTGTAACGTCGGGGATTTATATTTTTTTGATTACCTTCGCTACACAACACTTAACAAATAGGTATTCATAAACGATGTGGGAGCCATCCAAGAGACATAAAACGAATGTATCCGCTCTTATAAATCTAGGACGGGTACCAAGAGGGATCGAGTTCTGTGCTACCAGACTGTTGTTCCTTATACTTATTAACATAGGACACAGGGTCGTTTTACATCAGTTGTTTACTAGACGTTAAAGTAGCTTATCAGATTTTTTCTTTTTTTATCTGGGATACCCAAGTGTCCCATCTCTGGACACCTCTATATTATTGTAATGAGCAGCGGAAGCTGGAGTGTAATGTATTAGGTTTCTACAGGGTGAATAATTTCAGAAGGGTTAAAAAGTGAGAATTAAAATCTCAAATAGGTATTACAAAATTAAAAATTTATTGTTTCACCTGAGGAACTCACTATGTGGATTTTTACAACTAAAATTTCTGTTTGCTGTTATATTTAATAATTAAATAAAATATGGAGTAATGAGAAGTTAAAACCTCGTCAATTTGTTTTTAAAAATTTAGATTTTCTGTCTTCCAAATTAAATCTAACATCAATCTTCAAAAACAAACTTTTTTTCATGTAAAAGCGAAAGTAACTCCAAAAACTCACTAAATCAAATCGTTGATAAGACGCGAGTTTTAAAAGTTATTATGATTTGAACGACGAATCTTGACAAGATGAGTTTCTCGACTTGTTTTCACATGAGCAATTGTTTGGTTTGATTTTCAAGACATGGTAGTTAAATTTTAGGTTCTTGCAGCAGCCTTAGATTTAGAAAATCAATATCAAAGAAAGGCCTTCCAGCATAACGTTTTGGAGTTTTCCTGATACCTCTAGATTTTTTTCCCAAAAGTATCTAAACTTTTCCAGAACTTCCTAGAGGTTGCTAGACCGTTCAGAAATTTCCCAGAGGTCTCTAAAAAACTCGAACTTCCTTGAAGTCTCCGCATCATGTCAGAAAATTCCTAGAAGACTTGATACAATTAAGGACTTCCTAAATAATTCAAGAAGTCTCTAGAACTTCCTAAACAATTTTAGAATTTCCTAAAATTTCCTTAAAATTCCAAAACTCCCTAGAAGTTCCTATACCATCAGGAATTTTTTAGAAGTTTCTAAAATAATCTGGAACTTCTTTGAACCCTCTGTATCAAGTCAATAATTCCTAGAAGTCTTGATACAATTACCTATAGAACTTCATAGATGTTACTAAATAATTTGAGGACTTCCTAGAAGTTCCTTAACAATTCCAAAATTTCCTAGAAGCTTCTATATTATTAAAGAATTTCCCAAAGGTTTTTAGAAAAAATCTACAACTTCCTTGAAGTCTATGCCCAATGTCAGAATTCCTAGAAGGCTTGATACAATTACCTATAGAACTTCATAGATGTTACTAAACAATTTGAGGACTTCCTAGAAGTTCCTTAACAATTCCAAAATTTCCTAGAAGCTTCTATATTATTAAAGAATTTCCCAAAGGTTTTTAGAAAAAATCTACAACTTCCTTGAAGTCTATCCCCAATGTCAGAATTCCTAGAAGGCTTGATACAATTACCTATAGAACTTCATAGATGTTACTAAACAATTTGAGGACTTCCTAGAAGTTCCTTAACAATTCCAAAATTTCCTAGAAGCTTCTATATTATTAAAGAATTTCCCAAAGGTTTTTAGAAAAAATCTACAACTTCCTTGAAGTCTATGCCCAATGTCAGAATTCCTAGAAGGCTTGATACAATTACCTATAGAACTTCATAGATGTTACTAAACAATTTGAGGACTTCCTAGAAGTTCCTTAACAATTCCAAAATTTCCTAGAAGCTTCTATATTATTAAAGAATTTCCCAAAGGTTTTTAGAAAAAATCTACAACTTCCTTGAAGTCTATGCCCAATGTCAGAATTCCTAGAAGGCTTGATACAATTACCTATAGAACTTCATAGATGTTACTAAACAATTTGAGGACTTCCTAGAAGTTCCTTAACAATTCCAAAATTTCCTAGAAGCTTCTATATTATTAAAGAATTTCCCAAAGGTTTTTAGAAAAAATCTACAACTTCCTTGAAGTCTATCCCCAATGTCAGAATTCCTAGAAGTCTTAATACAATTGCCTATAGAACTTCATAGATGTTACTAAATAATTTGAGGACTTCCTAGAAGTTCCTTAACAATTCCAAAATTTCCTAGAAGCTTCTATATTATTAAAGAATTTCCCAAAGGTTTTTAGAAAAAATCTACAACTTCCTTGAAGTCTATGCCCAATGTCAGAATTCCTAGAAGGCTTGATACAATTACCTATAGAACTTCATAGATGTTACTAAACAATTTGAGGACTTCCTAGAAGTTCCTTAACAATTCCAAAATTTCCTAGAAGCTTCTATATTATTAAAGAATTTCCCAAAGGTTTTTAGAAAAAATCTACAACTTCCTTGAAGTCTATCCCCAATGTCAGAATTCCTAGAAGGCTTGATACAATTACCTATAGAACTTCATAGATGTTACTAAACAATTTGAGGACTTCCTAGAAGTTCCTTAACAATTCCAAAATTTCCTAGAAGCTTCTATATTATTAAAGAATTTCCCAAAGGTTTTTAGAAAAAATCTACAACTTCCTTGAAGTCTATGCCCAATGTCAGAATTCCTAGAAGGCTTGATACAATTACCTATAGAACTTCATAGATGTTACTAAACAATTTGAGGACTTCCTAGAAGTTCCTTAACAATTCCAAAATTTCCTAGAAGCTTCTATATTATTAAAGAATTTCCCAAAGGTTTTTAGAAAAAATCTACAACTTCCTTGAAGTCTATGCCCAATGTCAGAATTCCTAGAAGGCTTGATACAATTACCTATAGAACTTCATAGATGTTACTAAACAATTTGAGGACTTCCTAGAAGTTCCTTAACAATTCCAAAATTTCCTAGAAGCTTCTATATTATTAAAGAATTTCCCAAAGGTTTTTAGAAAAAATCTACAACTTCCTTGAAGTCTATCCCCAATGTCAGAATTCCTAGAAGTCTTAATACAATTGCCTATAGAACTTCATAGATGTTACTAAATAATTTGAGGACTTCCTAGAAGTTCCTTAACAATTCCAAAATTTCCTAGAAGCTTCTATATTATTAAAGAATTTCCCAAAGGTTTTTAGAAAAAATCTACAACTTCCTTGAAGTCTATCCCCAATGTCAGAATTCCTAGAAGTCTTAATACAATTGCCTATAGAACTTCATAGATGTTACTAAACAATTTGAGGACTTCCTAGAAGTTCCTTAACAATTCCAAAATTTCCTAGAAGCTTCTATATTATTAAAGAATTTCCCAAAGGTTTTTAGAAAAAATCTACAACTTCCTTGAAGTCTATGCCCAATGTCAGAATTCCTAGAAGGCTTGATACAATTACCTATAGAACTTCATAGATGTTACTAAACAATTTGAGGACTTCCTAGAAGTTCCTTAACAATTCCAAAATTTCCTAGAAGCTTCTATATTATTCAAGAATTTCCCAAAGGTTTTTAGAAAAATCTACAACTTCCTTGAAGTCTATCCCCAATGTCAGAATTCCTAGAAGTCTTAATACAATTGCCTATAGAACTTCATAGATGTTACTAAACAATTTGAGGACTTCCTAGAAGTTCCTTAACAATTCCAAAATTTCCTAGAAGCTTCTATATTATTAAAGAATTTCCCAAAGGTTTTTAGAAAAAATCTACAACTTCCTTGAAGTCTATGCCCAATGTCAGAATTCCTAGAAGGCTTGATACAATTACCTATAGAACTTCATAGATGTTACTAAACAATTTGAGGACTTCCTAGAAGTTCCTTAACAATTCCAAAATTTCCTAGAAGCTTCTATATTATTAAAGAATTTCCCAAAGGTTTTTAGAAAAAATCTACAACTTCCTTGAAGTCTATGCCCAATGTCAGAATTCCTAGAAGGCTTGATACAATTACCTATAGAACTTCATAGATGTTACTAAACAATTTGAGGACTTCCTAGAAGTTCCTTAACAATTCCAAAATTTCCTAGAAGCTTCTATATTATTAAAGAATTTCCCAAAGGTTTTTAGAAAAAATCTACAACTTCCTTGAAGTCTATGCCCAATGTCAGAATTCCTAGAAGTCTTGATACAATTACCTATAGAACTTCATAGATGTTACTAAACAATTTGAGGACTTCCTAGAAGTTCCTTAACAATTCCAAAATTTCCTAGAAGCTTCTATATTATTCAAGAATTTCCCAAAGGTTTTTAGAAAAATCTACAACTTCCTTGAAGTCTATCCCCAATGTCAGAATTCCTAGAAGTCTTAATACAATTGCCTATAGAACTTCATAGATGTTACTAAACAATTTGAGGACTTCCTAGAAGTTTCTTAACAATTCCAAAATTTCCTAGAAGCTTCTATATTATTAAAGAATTTCCCAAAGGTTTTTAGAAAAAATCTACAACTTCCTTGAAGTCTATGCCCAATGTCAGAATTCCTAGAAGTCTTGATACAATTACCTATAGAACTTCATAGATGTTACTAAACAATTTGAGGACTTCCTAGAAGTTCCTTAACAATTCCAAAATTTCCTAGAATCTTCTATACTATTTCAGAATTTCCCAAAGGTTTCTAGAAAAAATCTAGAACTTCCTTGAAGTCTATGCACAATGTCAGAATTCCTAGAAGTCTTAATACAATTGCCTATAGAACTTCATAGATGTTACTAAACAATTTGAGGACTTCCTAGAAGTTTCTTAACAATTCCAAAATTTCCTAGAAGCTTCTATATTATTAAAGAATTTCCCAAAGGTTTTTAGAAAAAATCTACAACTTCCTTGAAGTCTATGCCCAATGTCAGAATTCCTAGAAGTCTTGATACAATTACCTATAGAACTTCATAGATGTTACTAAACAATTTGAGGACTTCCTAGAAGTTCCTTAACAATTCCAAAATTTCCTAGAAGCTTCTATATTATTTCAGAATTTCCCAAAGGTTTCTAGAAAAAATCTAGAACTTCCTTGAAGTCTATGCACAATGTCAGAATTTCTAGAAGTCTTGGTACAATTATAGAACTTTCTATAAGTTTCTAAACAACTCAATAAGTCTTACAGTTCCAAAACAATTCAAGAACAATTAAAAGGTTTCTTATAAGTTGTTAATGATCTTGAGAATTGAATCACAATTTTTATTCTACATTTTATGAAAAACTACTGCCACACGTTCTGGTTCGGCTTCATTAGCTGTAAACATTTGCTCAATATAACGTCTCATTAAGGGAGTTGTTATTACTTTTACCTAATTGTTATTTATAAAATTATTACAATAGAGTGTTACCTTCCTAAAATAAATATTTCTTTTTCAAAAACAATTTTCAGCTACAAGATGCCCATTTTATGTGATAATGAGACAAACATTTGTAAATTTAAATTTGCATTTAGAAGATTTTTTTTTAATTGTGCTGATACGGCCCATTACGGTTCTTTATACGTCCATCGCGTTTTAATTACCGGATACCTGTGGATCGGCCGGTCCTGGAACATTTATGAGTTCAACTACATTGCTCTTAATATGGAATTAGTTACGCGAGGACATAAATCTAGTGGACGCGTACACAGAGAAATTTCCGATTATCTGTACAAGTCCGTACGTAGGTATGTACGTATATGTGGGTACGTAGTGATGTCTTAATTCGAAATTATACTGAACCATGAAAATATCAAAACAGATAGGCAGCAATTTATAAACCCTTATGGTCGCGTAATAGTTAATTTATGTTAGCGCACTAAACGGGAAAGAACACGGCTCGATACCATCTACCGAAGTTGCTCACGACTTTCGAACATTATTTTCGTTGATTAAAATACGAGAGTTTATGAATAATGTACCTTTTTAAATACTACATCTGTTTTCTAACGAAACGTGTTGAATATTTTTTTCATTTCTTTAAATTTTATGATTAACTGCACTTGAAACGTATGTATTTGTGTATGTCGTACTGTTGTACCGGGACGCATATCTTAAACCACACTGTTGAACTTCCGACAGAGGTTTCGTATTGCATTCCCTGAATATTCGTTTTCATCGGAAATTTGTTACAATCACTCACCAATTTCAATTTACTCCGTCAGTTTATATTTTACTTCTGTTTGATGGATTCGGTATTTGGTTTGTCTAGTAGTGAAATTCTTCAGTGATATTATAAATTTACTTATATATTTTATAAGTAAGTAGATGTAGGAAACGGCAACAGCACATAAAATTTAAAATTATGACCAATGACGTAATAAGTACCTGGTGTTTTTGCCATTAAAATTCAGGGGTTGGTTAATATGCGCAATGCTATTTTACGAATGTAAAACACTTTGGGCACCGTGGGTGGTGACACACTTCCGCTTTTTAATGCAAGCTTTCGGCCACCCTTAACTCATGATTTTGGAAGTACAAAAGGTGCCGTTTATCAAATTTGTATGCTTTACCTTGCAAAACATTTCCTTTGACCATGAGTATAAGCATAGTAATATGTTTTTTATTAAACTGTCTGAAGGCAAGGTGGGCTTTAGGGAGAATAAGTTTAGTTCAGAAACAAGATTTTTTTAAATTTTGTTGCGTTAAATACTGCTGAAATACAATACAAATTTGAAATTTCTGCACAATTTCAAGAATTCCTAAAAAACTTAATACAATTCTGTAAGTCTCTATAACTTTTTAAACACTTCCAGAACTTTCTACAAGTTCCTTAACTGAATTTCATAACTTCATAGAGGTTTTCAACCACCTCAAGAATTTCTTAAATGTAGTAAATTAATGCTAGAAGTTTTTTTGAAGTTTTTGTACAATTTCAGAAATTTAGAGAAGGCTTCATAGCCTCATACAATTCTAGTACTTCCCAGAAGTTCTTAAATAATTCTAGAACTCTCTAGAATTTTCCAAACAATTCCAGAACTTTCTATAAGTTTCTGAATTGAATTTGGAAATTTAGAGGTTTCTTTCCAACTCAAGAATTTTCTAAAAGTTTTAAAACAGTTCTAGAAGTTTTTTTAAGTTTTAGCACAAGTTCAGTAATTCCTAAACGGCTTAATACAATTCTGGAAGTCTCTATAACTTTTTAAACAATTCCAGAAACTTTCTACAAGTTCCTTAACTGAATTCCATAACATCATAGAGGTTTTTAACCACCTCAAGAATTTCTTAAATGTAGTAAATTAATGCTAGAAGTTTTTTTGAAGTTTTTATACAATTTCAGAAATTTATAGAAGGCTTCATAGCCTCATACAATTCTAGTACTTCCCAGAAGTTCTTAAATAATTCTAGAACTCTCTAGAATTTTCCAAACAATTCTAGAACTTTCTATAAGTTTCTTAATTGAATTTCGAAACTTAGAGGTTTCTTTCCAACTCAAGAATTTTCTAAAAGTTTTAAAACAGTTCTAGAAGTTTTTTGAAGTTTTTGCACAATTTCAGAAATTCCTAAAAAACTTAATACAATTCTGTAAGTCTCTATAACTTTTTAAACAATTCCAGAACTTTCTACAAGTTCCTTCACTGAATTTCATAACTTCATAGAGGTTTTTAACCACTTCAAGAATTTCTTAAATGTAGTAAATTAATGCTAGAAGTTTTTTTGAAGTTTTTGTACAATTTCAGAAATTTAGAGAAGGCTTCATAGCCTCATACAATTCTAGTACTTCCCAGAAGTTCTTAAATAATTCTAGAACTCTCTAGAATTTTCCAAACAATTCCAGAACTTTCTATAAGTTTCTGAATTGAATTTGGAAATTTAGAGGTTTCTTTCCAACTCAAGAATTTTCTAAAAGTTTTAAAACAGTTCTAGAAGTTTTTTTAAGTTTTAGCACAAGTTCAGTAATTCCTAAACGGCTTAATACAATTCTGGAAGTCTCTATAACTTTTTAAACAATTCCAGAAACTTTCTACAAGTTCCTTAACTGAATTCCATAACATCATAGAGGTTTTTAACCACCTCAAGAATTTCTTAAATGTAGTAAATTAATGTTAGAAGTTTTTTTGAAGTTTTTATACAATTTCAGAAATTTATAGAAGGCTTCATAGCCTCATACAATTCTAGTACTTCCCAGAAGTTCTTAAATAATTCTAGAACTCTCTAGAATTTTCCAAACAATTCCAGAACTTTCTATAAGTTTCTGAATTGAATTTGGAAATTTAGAGGTTTCTTTCCAACTCAAGAATTTTCTAAAAGTTTTAAAACAGTTCTAGAAGTTTTTTTAAGTTTTAGCACAAGTTCAGTAATTCCTAAACGGCTTAATACAATTCTGGAAGTCTCTATAACTTTTTAAACAATTCCAGAAACTTTCTACAAGTTCCTTAACTGAATTCCATAACATCATAGAGGTTTTTAACCACCTCAAGAATTTCTTAAATGTAGTAAATTAATGCTAGAAGTTTTTTTGAAGTTTTTATACAATTTCAGAAATTTATAGAAGGCTTCATAGCCTCATACAATTCTAGTACTTCCCAGAAGTTCTTAAATAATTCTAGAACTCTCTAGAATTTTCCAAACAATTCTAGAACTTTCTATAAGTTTCTTAATTGAATTTCGAAACTTAGAGGTTTCTTTCCAACTCAAGAATTTTCTAAAAGTTTTAAAATAGTTCTAGAGGTTTTTTGAAGTTTTTGCACAATTTCAGAATTTCCTATAAGGCTTGATACAATTCTGGAAGTCTCTATAACTTTTTAAACAATTCCAGAAACTTTCTACAAGTTCCTTAACTGAATTCCATAACATCATAGAGGTTTTTAACCACCTCAAGAATTTCTTAAATGTAGTAAATTAATGCTAGAAGTTTTTTTGAAGTTTTTATACAATTTCAGAAATTTATAGAAGGCTTCATAGCCTCATACAATTCTAGTACTTCCCAGAAGTTCTTAAATAATTCTAGAACTCTCTAGAATTTTCCAAACAATTCTAGAACTTTCTATAAGTTTCTTAATTGAATTTCGAAACTTAGAGGTTTCTTTCCAACTCAAGAATTTTCTAAAAGTTTTAAAATAGTTCTAGAAGTTTTTTTAAGTTTTAGCACAAGTTCAGTAATTCCTAAACGGCTTAATACAATTCTGGAAGTCTCTATAACTTTTTAAACAATTCCAGAAACTTTCTACAAGTTCCTTAACTGAATTCCATAACATCATAGAGGTTTTTAACCACCTCAAGAATTTCTTAAATGTAGTAAATTAATGCTAGAAGTTTTTTTGAAGTTTTTATACAATTTCAGAAATTTATAGAAGGCTTCATAGCCTCATACAATTCTAGTACTTCCCAGAAGTTCTTAAATAATTCTAGAACTCTCTAGAATTTTCCAAACAATTCTAGAACTTTCTATAAGTTTCTTAATTGAATTTCGAAACTTAGAGGTTTCTTTCCAACTCAAGAATTTTCTAAAAGTTTTAAAACAGTTCTAGAAGTTTTTTTAAGTTTTAGCACAAGTTCAGTAATTCCTAAACGGCTTAATACAATTCTGGAAGTCTCTATAACTTTTTAAACAATTCCAGAAACTTTCTACAAGTTCCTTAACTGAATTCCATAACATCATAGAGGTTTTTAACCACCTCAAGAATTTCTTAAATGTAGTAAATTAATGTTAGAAGTTTTTTTGAAGTTTTTATACAATTTCAGAAATTTATAGAAGGCTTCATAGCCTCATACAATTCTAGTACTTCCCAGAAGTTCTTAAATAATTCTAGAACTCTCTAGAATTTTCCAAACAATTCCAGAACTTTCTATAAGTTTCTAATTGAATTTCGAAATTTAGAGGTTTCTTTCCAACTCAAGAATTTTCTAAAAGTTTTAAAACAGTTCTAGAAGTTTTTTTAAGTTTTAGCACAAGTTCAGTAATTCCTAAACGGCTTAATACAATTCTGGAAGTCTCTATAACTTTTTAAACAATTCCAGAAACTTTCTACAAGTTCCTTAACTGAATTCCATAACATCATAGAGGTTTTTAACCACCTCAAGAATTTCTTAAATGTAGTAAATTAATGTTAGAAGTTTTTTTGAAGTTTTTATACAATTTCAGAAATTTATAGAAGGCTTCATAGCCTCATACAATTCTAGTACTTCCCAGAAGTTCTTAAATAATTCTAGAACTCTCTAGAATTTTCCAAACAATTCTAGAACTTTCTATAAGTTTCTTAATTGAATTTCGAAACTTAGAGGTTTCTTTCCAACTCAAGAATTTTCTAAAAGTTTTAAAACAGTTCTAGAAGTTTTTTTAAGTTTTAGCACAAGTTCAGTAATTCCTAAACGGCTTAATACAATTCTGGAAGTCTCTATAACTTTTTAAACAATTCCAGAAACTTTCTACAAGTTCCTTAACTGAATTCCATAACATCATAGAGGTTTTTAACCACCTCAAGAATTTCTTAAATGTAGTAAATTAATGTTAGAAGTTTTTTTGAAGTTTTTATACAATTTCAGAAATTTATAGAAGGCTTCATAGCCTCATACAATTCTAGTACTTCCCAGAAGTTCTTAAATAATTCTAGAACTCTCTAGAATTTTCCAAACAATTCCAGAACTTTCTATAAGTTTCTTAATTGAATTTCGAAACTTTTGAGGTTTCTTTCCAACTCAAGAATTTTCTAAAAGTTTTAAAACAGTTCTAGAAGTTTTTTTAAGTTTTAGCACAAGTTCAGTAATTCCTAAACGGCTTAATACAATTCTGGAAGTCTCTATAACTTTTTAAACAATTCCAGAAACTTTCTACAAGTTCCTTAACTGAATTCCATAACATCATAGAGGTTTTTAACCACCTCAAGAATTTCTTAAATGTAGTAAATTAATGCTAGAAGTTTTTTTGAAGTTTTTATACAATTTCAGAAATTTATAGAAGGCTTCATAGCCTCATACAATTCTAGTACTTCCCAGAAGTTCTTAAATAATTCTAGAACTCTCTAGAATTTTCCAAACAATTCCAGAACTTTCTATAAGTTTCTTAATTGAATTTCGAAATTTAGAGGTTTCTTTCCAACTCAAGAATTTTCCAAAAGTTTTAAAATAGTTCTAGAGGTTTTTTGAAGTTTTTGCACAATTTCAGAATTTCCTATAAGGCTTGATACAATTCTGGAAGTTTCTAAAACTTTTTAAACAATTCCAGAACTTTCTACAAGTTCCTCAACTGAATTCCATAACTTCATAGAGGTTTTTAACCAACCAAGAGTTTCTTAAAAGTTTTAAAATAGTTCTAGAAGTTTTTTGTAGTTTTTACACATTTTTTTTAAATTCCTAAAAGGCTTGATACAATTCTAGAAGTTTCTACAACTCTTTAAAGAATTCCTAAACAATACAGCTAAAGTGTATTAAGGCATAACAGGATTCAGCATATTTTACCCCTATGAGTTTTTAGAATTGCAAATGCAAAGGCGTTGTTATTTCACTTATAAAAAATCGTTACATGCTTCATAAGAAAATGACCTGAAAAGAATAATAAATCCTTTGGCACCCTGCAATATTACGCTTTTGTATGTTTGGATGGTGATACAGAAGAATTTTCGAAATGAAACGCGTCGTGTAAAGAGCAAATTGCAGGAGGCTTTAACACGTTCATTCGGACCGGTCAAACGGATTCCTCATTTAATTACGAATGGGCTGATAACTGGAGTCGTAAATATTTTAGCGTTTTTCAAAAGTTTAATTAATGACACCGAGAAGGATGGGAGATGACCTCGTTTATTTTATTAAAGATGCCTTTTAGCGCATATTTGTCTGGAGCACAAGAACAGCCACATACGTGTGGACGTTCGTAAGCGAAAGTAACGGATACTTTGATTTACTTGTATTTATGGCGAGGGTAATTTAATCTTAAAAGCTAACAAGCAAAATTTACAGACAGGTTCACAAAAGGATCGATCGACAAGTGACCCCCAACAACATATTAGCAAGGGACGTAAATCAAATAATTACAAAACAACGAAAACTGGTGTTCAAAATGAAAAACACTGCTGTGTGAAGTACAAATAAAACGGTAATTATCAGACGAATTATTCAGTGAAAAATATTAGTATTGCTCCAGAGAACCTCTAACAAACAAATTGAAATTTAAGGACATCCTAAAAGAACTAGGTTGAGTAGCATAATTTAATTTTCATTTTAATCTTGACGTGCTAGCACAATTTTGAAATTCAATCAAATTTGAATTCAGCAACAAGAAAAGGAGTTTATTGTTGGTTATTTTTTGCTGTTTCATTCCAGAATCCCTGAAGATGTTCTGATTCGAATTTTGTTGAGTAATTTTCCAGTTTAAATAATTGCTTACACCCTGTACAGTACATAAATGTTGTCACATACTTTTAGTCATGTGTTTAAGTATCCCAGGTTCTTAATGATTTAATTTTTTTATATATCCACGCGGATTTCTGTCCTTATCTGTACCAATTAATCTGCTACCTATGTAATATTATTTCAAAAATGATTTTTATCAAATGATCATTGTTAGCGTCAATAATTCACTGGGCAAATAAAACAATTTGGAGTTTCTTTGGCGACGTATGGGAACATTAATCGAACAAAAATGAATATTTAATTAACTAACAGTTAGTTGAGAGCGATGGTATCTGGCTTATTCGGGGTCCTACTGGGCCATACTGGCTCCTAGAGGTAGATAATTGTCGAATCAATTTAAAATTCTAACCATTAAAGGCAACATAAACACCGTCGGTTCCGATTAATGTTCAATGTTTTTTATTTGCTTATTCGGTTTGTTGTTAACAATTAATTCGTTTTACACCACATTTACAATGGTCATTTTAAATAGTTAATAGAATCGGCTGTTACTTGATGAAAAGTGGTATAATCCATGGAAAATGATACACAAATAACTTTTCACAGTTTTATTATTAAATCACGACCTGGAAGATACGATCACAAGTAACCACATTTTTAAAAATAACTCTCAATATTGGTTTAGGTATGTTGATGATGTTATCACGTGCTTTAATGGAACATCTAGACAATTAAATATTTTTCTAAATTTTATCAATACACTTCACCCAAACATTAGCTTTACAATAGAAGAAGAAAAATTAGGTAGTTTAAATTTTTTAGACCTTACAATAACTAGAAACAATCATAAACATGAATTTGATATATTTCATAAACCCACACATACCGACACAACTATTCATTTTAGTTCTACTCATCCTATCCAACATAAGCTCTTGGCTTATCATTCTATGATACATAGATTGTTAAATTATCCCTTATCTGATTCCAATTACAAAAAAGAACTTTGTCTTATTAAACAAATTGCATGTAATAATGGATATAATGTAAATATTATAGACAATTTAATTAACAATAAGTTGTACAAACTGGCGTTAAACTTAGTTTACCCTAATGTTAGAAACAATAATAAAAACTATTTCAGTGTTAGTTATGTAGGCAAATTATCTATACAAATAGCTCAAAATATAAAAAAACAAAATCCGAATGTAAATATAACGTTTAAGACTGTAAACAAATTAGGTAGGATGATAAGAAACAATAAAGATAAAACTGAAAATGACAAACTTTCAGGTGTTTACAAATTAAGTTGTGGTTCATGTGAAAGAAGTTATATAGGACAGACAGGAAGAGCGTTTTAAACCCGAATAAATGAACATTTAAAAAGCTTTGAAAACAGTAAAGAAAATTCTAATTATTCTAACCACTTATTACTTGAAAATCATTTATTCAACGATAATTACAAAATATTACATGTTGTAGGTAAAAGTCAAAAATTAAACTTATTAGAATCGTTGGAAATAAACAAAATTAAAAATGTCAATCCGCAGTTATTACTTAATGATCAAACAGATCTCAACAATTCACCCCTTCTTAATCTATTCTAATAACTTCTTTCCCCACCCAGTAGGTAAGACAATTTTAGTTATATATATATACAGTGTCCGGTAATATTTGTACAAATCTCACTTGATAAAGCTACAGTGTAGCGAAACTATAGTCGTGATTTAATAATAAAACTGTGAAAAGTTATTTGTGTATCATTTTCCATGGTCATTTTAATTTTATCATATTATGGGAGAATAAATTAATAAACTTTGTGTATAATGTACCTACAAGAAAAGAGAAAAGCTTCATTATATTGTGAACCCTGCTGTTATTTTACTTTTAACCTTGCTTTATATGCAACAGTTGGGACCTCTTTTACGTCTGACGTCACGGTTTTTGCGCAATTGCGTACTGAAGCGTTCAAAGAAGTTGGGGTGGATTGTTGAATTTCACAGTAAATTGGATTACAGTAACCATGGTACCTAAAATGTGTGTACGTAATATTATTGAAACATTTTCATGCGTTTAAATTTTGAATACCTACCTATAGCTACTCATTTATAGATGCATAAATCAATGTACCTAAATGGACTTTTACTCTTAACGTTTTGTTCTCATTTCGTTTACAAAATCAAAACTATCATCCCGGTAATAAACTTAACTTTTAATTTATTAATCGGAAGATAATAAATTATAAAATGCACATTTTATGTTGAGTCTGAATCTTAAACGCGATAATTTGTTATCAATCTAAATACATAATTTTACAACCGATTTATCAGATCCACATCTCGAATACATTAAGTCCATCATTGTATGCGGCGTACACAATTATATGCATGTGTAAATAGATATATATGACGGCTATGACGATGACATGTGACAGTGTCTACTCTGAGCTGGAAGCTTCTTAAAATTCAAATTTTTTAACCCGTCTGGCAAGTAAACTTCATCACTGCGAAGTTCCCATATGGACATGTACGCAATCTTGTGTGAAACTGTCAATTAATAAATCGGGACACAGGATGTGATTTTTGCAGGAAAAGAAATGTTACCTTGAACTTAGTATCAGAGGCGGTTTACCCATGAAATAGGTTTCAGAGCTGCAGAACGTGTAATACATATTTATAAATAATATGAATCAATATATATTTATACATGTAGACATTACTATAGCTATGTAACTCCCTTAAACAGATTTTAAGTGAACTCCCTTCTATAAAAGATTATGCTAACACTTCTGACATATAAAACCTCCAAAATTTGACGGTTCTAAAACTTTGACTCATTAATTCAATAGCAAGTTGTATCGGAGAGTCAAAGACCTTGCAGAAAAGTTCCGAACTTTCCGGGCATTTTTGAGAACTTCCTAAAATTTTCTAAGCAATTTCAATACTTCCTAGAAGTTTCTAAACAATTCAAGACGTTCCTAGAAGTTTCTGAAGACTGAAGACTGAAGTATAGAATTTCCATCAAGTTTCAACACAATTTTACAATTTCTAGTCCTCCTAGTCTTGAAACAATTTCAGAACTTCTTAGAAGTTCCTAAACAATTCCAAGATTCTTTAGAAATCCCTAAACAATTTCAGAAGGAATTTCCTATAAGTCCAAAACTTTCTAACTAACTCGACAATTTCCTAAAGGTTTTGAAAATAGAACTTTCTTGACGTGTTTGCACAATTTTAGAAATTAGAAGTTTTGATACAATAATTCTAGAACTTCCCAGAAGTTCTTGAATAATTCTAGAACTCTCTAGAATTTTCTAAACAATTTCAGAACTTTCTATAAGTTTCTGAATTGAATTTCGAAACTTCCTAGAGGTTTCTATCCAACACGAGAATTTCCTAAAAGTTTTAAAATAGTTCTAGAAGTTTTTGCACAATTTCAGAAATTCGTAGAAGGCTTGATACAATCCTAGAACTCTCTACAACTTTTTAAACAATACCAGAACTTTCTACAAGTTCCTCATTTCAATTTCATAACTTCATTGAGGTTTTTAACCAACTCAAAAGTTTCTTAAAAGTTTTAGAATAGTTCTAGAAGTTTCTTGAATTTTTTGTACAACTTTAGAAATTCGTAGAAGGCTTGATACAATCCTAGAACTCTCTACAACTTTTTAAACAATTCCAGAACTTTCTGCAAGTTCCTCATTTCAATTTCATAACTTCATTGAGGTTTTTAACCAACTCAAAAGTTTCTTAAAAGTTTTAGAATAGTTCTAGAAGTTTCTTGAATTTTTTGTACAACTTTAGAAATTCGTAGAAGGCTTGATACAATCCTAGAACTCTCTGCAACAATTCCAAAACTTTCTAAAAGTTCCTGAACAATTCTAAAACTTACCCTACGTATGCAACCAACTCAAGAAGTTCCTAAAGGTTTTGAAAACGTTATAGAACTCACTATAATTTCAGAAATTGTTAGAAATTTTAAAAACCTTCTAGAACTTTGTAAACAATTACAGGAGTCTGCAGAGTTTCTAAAACTAGAAGTCATGACTATGTATGAAGAGGCTGGTCCTGGTCTCATAACTTGAGCGACTGTCTACCTCGTTCCAGAACCAATTAAAAATATTTAGAAATAAATGACGAGGGCATACATTTAACATAGAGTGAGAGTGATGTCACTGGAAAAGAAAACGTAAAAAGGAAAACGTCGCTGTAAAAAGAAGAAATGGTAAATTGAATGGCCATTAATAATTCGTTGACAGCGTTTATGCAAGAGGCGTACGTATCTGCATTGAAGCAAATGTCGTTAATTAAGTGGTAGTGCCATGTAGGCGTTATAGCATGTATACAAGAAAACGCCTTAATATGAATGCAAATTTTCCGCGTCCGTATAACGAATGGATAAGAATTTCAATTTGTTGACGATATTCATGTCTTATTCGTTTGCGAACGTCAACGAGGACGGCTATTTCATTTTCATTGCGACTGCACGTTGCGTTGTCGCGACCTCATCCACGATCTCTGTTTATTGCTGGCCCGATCAAACGCATGCAGTTTAAGTGCTCGATTCACTTACTTATCGTTAAACTGTTCCAGAATCAACCCACATGTCCGTTTATTCGGGAACACCGCGAAGCACACTCTATAATCACACTACAAAAATCGTTTAAGACATCTTGGAAACTGCAATCGCCACCATCAGGCATTTTCAATGAGAAGATCCTTAAGATAACATAAGTGAACCAAAAAGGAATGTTGCAACAGAATAGAATTTATTTTTTGAGTATACTTTGTAGCTTGGGGATTACTAGAGAAAATATATTCAGTAGGTACCTAATAAAGAAAAAATTCAGGCGGTTGTTTGTAAAGGATGAAAGAATGCACGCTACCGTTTGATGGATATCCTGGTCTAGAAACCGATGATACGACGTTTCAATCACACTCATTATACCACATGATAGTGGAGATCGACCCTCGAATGCTTTTGTTCCGCGGCAACATTTCTCTTGTATTCCGTAGTTTCCGAAGCTTGTCGGAGCCACTTACCCGTCTTCTTTCAGACGAAGAATTTCATAATTTGCTTCTGTTTTCGAGGCGTGAGAATATTATTGTGGAGGTATTTTTGAAGAATGGGGCGGCTGCAAAGCAAGACAAAAAGATACTGAAATAATTAATATAAATTGAATATTTTGTTGTTTTCGTATTATTCGAATTTCAAAAAACAAAAGCTGGTCAAAAAACAGTCGGAGCAAAAAGAAAAACCAGTTAAAAGTATTTGACTGTGACAAAAGATTACTTTTCTTAACTCCATGATCAAAAATTAATATCATCATCAGTTGGAATCTTGTTTAGGGCCACAGTACAAAATACTGCTCCATAAAAAAATAATGAAAAATCGAATATTGTAATTTTCTCGTAATTACTCTTGCTAATATTGTCTTGACTTCTGAACAACTTCAAAACTTCCTACAAGTTTCTAAGCAATTTAACAATTTCCCACAGACTTGTCTTAATTTACTTTAGTCTTGCCTCAAGAAATCTTGATGTTGACTTTGAATATCTTACATATCAATATTCCTTGAGGTCTTTGCATTCTCCTAGAAGCCTTGAAACAGTTCTACAGCTTTCCAGAATACTTTAATCAATTCTAAAAGTCTCCAAAACTTCCTAAAAGTTTCTGAATAATTCTAAAACTTCCTAAAAGAATTTCCTAGAGGTTTCTTAAAATTTTGAGCTTCCTTGAAGTCTCTGTACAATTTCAGAAATTCGTAGAAGTCTTAAAATAGATCTTGAGTATCCTTGATGGTCATAAACAATTCTAAAAGTTTCCTCAAAGTTTCAGCACAATTTCAAAAATTTTTAAAAGTTTTGAAACAATTCTAGATCTTCCTAGATGATCCTAAACAATACCAGAAGTGTCTAGAATTTCTAAGAAGCTTCCAAACAATTCAAAAACTTTGTAGAAGTCTCCAAACGCCTCAAAAACTTCCTAAAGGTTTCTGAAAAATTCCAGAAGTGTCTAGAATTTCTTAGAAGCTTCCAAACAATTCAAAAACTTTCTAGAAGTCTCCCAACACCTCAAAAATTTCCTAAAGGTTTCTGAAAAATTCTAGAACTTCCTTGAAGTCTTCGTATAATTTCAGAAATTCTTAGAAGTTTTGTAATCGTTCTTGAACGTCCTAGAAACAATTCAAAAGCTTTCTAGAAGTCTCCAAACACCTCAAAAACTTCCTAAAGGTTTCTGAAAAATTCTAGAACTTCCTTGAAGTCTTCGTATAATTTCAGAAATTCTTAGAAGTTTTGTAATCGTTCTTGAACGTCCTAGAAAGTCCCAAACAATTCCAGAAGTGTCTAGAATTTACTATAAGTTTCCGAACAGTTTCAGAATCTTCTAGAAGTTTCTAAACACTTCAAAAACTTCTCAGAGCTTTCTGAAAACTTCTAGAATTTGCTTGAAGTCTGAAATAATCTAAGCAAATATTGTAATGTTCTCGTATCTTGCTTCAAGAATATTTCAAGTATTTTAAAACTTGTGGCAGCCTCAGTGTAAACCATAATAGCAGTTATGAACCAAGATTCTCGTGAGTAGGTACCTATTTTATATGAAATTTGGCTAGTGTGTAACAACAAACTAAAACACAAACCAGCTAAAAAATTCATTACAATATTTTAAGTAGTGCAGTTAATAACATCGTATAAAATACAATATTGTGATTTAAAAACGTCTCTTGGTTTGTAGGTACTCTGCCTATAACAAAGGTGAAACTGAAAGGTGTACGTGTGCATTTAAGCTTCTCGGCGTCCGTCGCCGCGTCGGCACACACATCGTCGATTCAATTTTTCTTTTCTTTCCTCGCCGACCGTAAAAAAAGCGCGGTGCAACAATTGTTTTTAGCACCGATTGAATACCCAATAACATATCTCATTACGGTCAACTGGTCGTTTATTTTTATGGTAGCTCGCGTACCTATACCTACGTGTACACTTGTACAACTTTGGTAACAGCCGCCCTTGTTTCACTTTACGCACTTGGAACATCTATAGTTTGTCCCGTATCAGGTGGCAACACTTAAACATCTCCGAGTATTGACACTGTATGTAAAATTTATGGCAATAGACTCCTATTATGACATATGTACGTAGATGTAGGTGAAAAATCACTTTTGTAAAATAAGCAAGTAAAAACTCATGAGATTTTGAAATACCTATAGTATCCAGAGGATATGCTAGGAGTATGTTTAAACATTAAAACACAATGTTTGTGTTGCTTACCAAAAAAAAATTTTTTTTTTAAGTGTATTGTAGTAATATCGTAAGGTAAGTGGAGTACGTGCGTACGTATCAACATCAATCTAGTAGCACGTGATATTTGCGATGGCGCGCAAATTTAAAAACGTGGCGAGTATATAGAGTGGTAGTAAATACGACGCCGTCTACTGTTCGGGCTCCTCGACACAGTATGTAATTACGATTTACCCACACGTGCTGAACCAGACAAAATTGCATATTTTGCTTTGGCGTACGCTGGATTTAATAGACTTGCTCACTTGTAACTTGTTTTAAACCCGATCCGAACCAACTACCACGTGAGACGCGAAACTTTTAAACCGGCCACGTTTCGAAAAAAATACGGCAATTGTGTACTAGTGGGTAACTAGAACTTGGAAACTGTACCAGAAGCGGCCATAACTTTTTAGTAGCCATTCAAACTTTACAATAACACATTTTTAGTAATTTCAGACCTCCCCGAACACCACGCTGAAATATGCTAAGAAAACTATAGGTACCTCCTTACAGGGGAAGATTAACATACACTAAGTTAGTAAATTAAAATTTTCTTTTAATTTTTCAAAATAAGATAAACCTTAAACTCTTAATAACACGAATGGGTACAGTTTTAATGCTTTTAGTTGATAGCTACTCATACAGGACTCACTTACTCCTCGCTCGTCTACTTTATCAAGGGGTTATATTTCTTGTGAAGTTTTTGACAAGGTAAATTGAACGAAACTGTAGTGTAATATATTTAGCATTTACTTGAAACTCAAATAAGGACGAAGGATGCGTTACAAATACATACGTAAATTTAAAAAGACCTTTGAGTGATGCTTTAGTAGTTTGCTCAGTTTTAGCTCGTTCTGAAAACATCAAACGTAAATATAGAACTAACAAAATAGCTAAAACACGACACTAGTTGTCCAAAGCACTTTTCGGTAACAAGATTACCTTCTTCAGGGACTGAAGTGAACTATACCTAAAAGAGAACTAATCCTAATATATACTGAAAGTTGTTAAGGTTCAGCGAACATGGTTCAGCTACAATAGTGATGATGTTCAATGGACCTTGACAATAACAAAAAAAAAATTAAACTAGATTAAATAGCGGAGTACCAGGGATAGGACCTTTGTCATTATTAGGTAAAATTTGGTTATTTTTACAAATGTATCAACTTTCAAAACTATCTAGTAGACAATTACTCCAAACTTCCTTAACTATTTTAAGATTATTAATATTAACATTATGTTCTTCAGTAAGAATATGTTGGGCAACACTAGATTTTTCCGGCTCTACCAAACCGTGCATGAGCTAATTGCTCCTTGAACCTGGTTTGGATCGAGCGTCTAGTTTGTCCAATATATTTTTTACTACAGTCATAACAGGTAATTTCATATATGTCCGACTTTTCTCAGAAAGGAATTTTATCCTTGGGGTTACCGAGGAGTTTGAAGTGAGTTACCACTTGAACTACAGGCAATACGAAAACCAAGTTTACGAAAAGTGCCTTCGAATCCTCGAGTAAATCTTGGCTCGTATGGCACAGTATTAAACTTGGTCTTACTGGTGTCTGTTAGAAAAGTCGAAGATCTTGAAACAGAATTCTTAAATTTAATCTTATTAACTAATTTATCAATGCTGTTACTATTGTAACCATTGTCAATCGCAATTTTCTTAATTGTACAGAGTTCCTTATGATATCTACTTTTACTAAGAGGAAAACTAAGCAATCTATGTACAAGGAAATTAAAACTAGTCATTCTATGTTGAACGCAATGATTAGAGTCGTTGGTTATAAATCTAGAGGTATTAGTAGGTTTTCTATAGATATCAAATTCTAAAGAATTCCCATTTCTTATAACCAGCGCATCTAAAAATGGTAGCTTGCCATCTTTCTCCAATTGAACAGTAAATTTGACCGAAGGGAAAAAGGGTCCTAATTTAAATTTAAATTCACTTTCCCTTCGAATTTAAATTTACATTAAGATAGTTCTTTTTAGGTTTAGTTCCCTTCAGTCCCTGAAGAAGGTAACCTTGTTACCGAAAAGTGCTTCGGACAATTAAAGTGTCGTGTTTTGGCGTTGGGGTTTGAGCTGTTTTGTTCGTTCTACAACAACCGCCAAAGTTTTTCCAGTCTTCATAAAACGTAAAATTAGCATTACGTAGGTACATTTATTATTATTAGGTTAATGTATAAATGATTGAACGGGTAACTTTTATATTTTTAATTTTTTTTTTCGTTTTCAACTAGTTCCGAAAATATTGAGATAAAAACGATATCATACAAACTGTTTTTAAGGTGTGCTCTAACTAGTTTGGCAAATGTTATGTGATTTTTAGAAGGTGATATAATACAATGGAAGCCAACATTTCGGCAATTTCCAATGCTTTCAGTCCGTCTTCTCACACAAATCCACAAAAGCTTTTTTTTATGTTCGCTAACGAGGTTTTCGATTCGGGTGTAACACTTTTGTTGTCTTACAACCAACTAACTATAATATAACGAGATCGATCGATCGGTCTGTGGTGGCGAAAAACTATTCAAGATATACTACCCTTTCTGTCGTGTGATTAATAAAAGTAAAAGAACGCATTGTCCTCAAAAAATGTACGTGTCGGTGTTTCCTTTCAGCGAAACACGTGAAAAGGAGAGGAACGAATGAATAAAAAACGGCACTCACGCGGCAATTCACCAAACCTATTTAATGCTTTCTTTTGACGTTAAAAATCGAATCGGCCCTAACAATACCTCATAATGAAGAATATCAACAACGTTCTTCCAGTCTAGACGAAGACCTCTATTGCATACCTGTCTATGGAATGGAATAACTGGACAAAGTTTTTTTTGTTCTTTATAACAAGAATTTTAACAAATGCACGTTTTCAAAATATAAATATAAATAAGGAGAATAAAGGGGGTGCGTAAAAAAGTTCCCACTTAAATAAAAAATAAAAATTAGATGAACCAGTGACTCGGCTTATTTTTGGAATGCGTGAATTTCAGATGGGGCTTTAAACTAAAAATCTATTAACCCTTGGCGTGTTATTAAATAATTTGAATTATGTTACGGTTGATCATAGCGTAAAAAAGAGGCGTGGTTTGTTATTAAAATTGCTACGGGTTTCAGTATGGGCGTAACTCATTTTTTAAAAATTTACGTCCATCAAATTGGACAAATTTGATCCGGGCCACCGTCAATTCCTAAATATTTTTCAAATTCAGAACCCCAAAAACGTGCTAAAAACAAACACCGATACTGATTACCTAAACCTCTTCTACTCTATAATAATGCCGCCAAGGTGTTGCCATCGTCCTTTGTACCGATGACTTTCATATTTTTTTTAAAGCGTACAGCATAGGGGTGGGTTTGTATGTTGAAGGGCTGTAACGCGTTCTATGTGTTCTCTATAATGCCTGATTAATCTTTATATCGAATCGAAACCGTTTTTGTTATGTATCGAGAGACGAATGTTCAGAGTTTATTAAGGGAAATATTAATGATATGTATCATACCAAACATCACATCAAAACACATGCGACGAAAAAGATGAATCGTCTTTTCAATAGGTGGATAATGTTTTCAACGCTCTCATTGTTGTTAACAACATATTACATCTCGCACCCTTTGGTAGCGGTGCGGGGGCTGCTGCTGATGTTGCAAAGGGCCTTTGAAATATTCTGAATAACACCACCTACGTATATCAGATTTCTCTGCTCCTTGTGTTTGTATCAAACCAACCACTGCTTCAAAAGAGTGTGAATAGATCTGAGTACATTTTTTTCTTGTGAAGGCAAGCTGCAGAGGGTTTATTCAAGGGGTAGAATTAGAAATTTATTAAAAGGTCGAGAACAACAATTATGATTTAATCAAATTCAAATATAATTATGGTGAGGTCTTTTGAACTGTTGGGCAGTGATCGGCATGATATAATAGCTATAGAGGACACAATAGTGGAGCGATTAAAAGCGGAATCAAACAACAAGAAACTTAATTTAACAGTTTAATAATAATTATTATAATACAGTTTTTTAAATTGCAAAATGGTATTTATCTAACATGATTGTATTAAAATTTGTGTTTTCGAGGCGTCAGAATATTATTGTGAAGGTATTTTGAAGAGTGGTGTGGCCGCAAAGCAAAACAATAAGATACTGAAATAGTGAAAATTTGAATGTTTTGTGTTGTCTTCGTATTATTCGAAGTTCAAAAAGCAGTAGGAGGAAAAAAAAGTTAAAAGTATTTGACTGTGGCCAAAGATTACTTCTCTTAACTCTATAATCAAAAATTAATATCACCATCAGTTGGAATTCTGTTTGAGGCCACAGGACGTGATAATAGGGTATTTTCGAACAAATTATAAAAAAATAATGAAAAATCGAATATTGTAATGTTCTCGTACTACTCTTGCAAATATTGTCTTAATTTACTTCAGTCTTGCCTCAAGAAATTTTGATGTTGACTTTACATATCTTACATATTAATATTCCTTGAAGTCTTTGCATTCTCCTAGAGGTTTTGAAACAATTGTAGAGCTTTCTAGAATACCTTAATCAATTCTAAGTCTCCATAACTTCCTAGAAGTTTCTAATTTTAAAAATTGAAGAATTTTCTACTAGAGGTTTCTAAAAACTTATAGAGCTTCCTTGAAGTCTTCGTGCAATTTCAGAAATTCGTAGAAGTCTTAAAATAGATCTTGAGTATCCTTGATGATCATAAATACTTTTAAAAGTGTCCTTAAAGTTTCAGCACAATTTCAAAAATTCGTAAAAGTTTTGCAACAATTCTAGATCTTCCTAGAAGATCCCAAACAATTCCAGAAGTGTCTAGAATTTCTTAGAAGTTTCCGAACAATTCAAAAACTTTCTAGAAGTTTCTAAACACCTCAAGAACTTCCTAAAGAATTCGGAAAAATTCGGAGCTTCCTTAAAGACTTCGTACAATTTCAGACAAAGTCTTGAAATCGTTCTTAAACACCCTAGAAGATCATAAACACTTCTAATAGTCTTCAGAACTTCCTAGATGTTTCTGAAAAACTTTCTAAAAGTTTCAGCCGAATTTATTGCAAAAAATCACAAAAGTTTTGCAGCAATTCTAGATCTTTTTAACATTTTAATAATAACAATAGGTAGGTACCTATAGTTCTTTAAATTGCAAAATGGTATTGTATTAGAATTTGTGTTTTTGATCTTTGAAGAGCCACAAATATTTCGAACAGTGTGGCCACCTTGTTCACTGTAGGTGATAAATTTTGAGGAAGTTCGATAAAACCCTTGGGTAGGTAAATTAACTTTTCCTCGTGGATGGAGAAATAAAAATTTCTGAATCACAAGATTTACATATTTATCTGGTTGTTTAATGTTTCGACGTCGTTGTAGGTTTGAGAATTAAAAGACAATTCCGGACGAATGTCTACACTTTTACGCGTTTCTCGATTTTGGTCCTCGGCCTTCCAATAACTGCTCGACATATAAGCGTATAATTAGAGCAAGAGCAGAATATTAAGCTATAAATTCTCGAGTTGCTGATGAGCAAGTTCCCATATAAAAGCAAATGAGCGCAGCAGGCCACGTATATGTAGGATATTACCTTAAAATAAATGGCTAACTTTTCGTTCATAATTACTCATCTTATCAAGCAAGCCGAAGACAGCTGTAACCGCGATGTGGACCGGTCTTCTTCTTCTTCTTCGTCCTCAGCTTCTTCTTGATCCTCTGTTCCTCTTCTTCTTCTTCTTTTCTTGATCGTCGTGCGTGCCAATCTGCTTAAATGCCAATGCGAAAATATTATAACTGGCTGCTGCCATATCAGCTGAATTAATTAGCAATTTAACATGTTAAAGACAAACGTAGATACGCGGAACACCGAATGCGACTGGTACATGGTGTGTTATCCGGATCGAATACGAGACGACCTTTACTTAATAAGAGAAGTCTAATTAACATACAGAGTGATTCAATACCTACACTAACCACTTAAATTGGGGGTTGAAAAAGTCGAAAACAATAGAGCAGCTTTTATGATTAAATTGAGTCGAATTTTCCTCCAGTATTGCTCAGGATTTTCTGATATCCAAACCATATTCAGAGCTCATCAAAAGACATAATTTTCTGGCCTATTTTCTGGACTATGAGGATATTACAGGATAAAACCAAGAAAGTAGGCAATATAAATGTACTTATTACCCTGAATTCAAATCGGTGTCAAAGTTCATCAACAAATACAATTCACTTCTGACGGTATAATTTTTTGGGCTAGAAAGATATTAAATGATAAAATAAAAAGAGCAGACATTACCAATATTTTTTGTCTTAAATTTAAATCAGAATTTCATTAGCACGCCAATATCCTGAAAAATTTTAATCAGAAAACTCAAATGATGTTAATTTGGAGTATGAAAGGCTGAGATTAAGATATCTCAAAATTTGAATATATCAGGGCAATTCTGAGGCGAGATTGAAGTTGAGATTCCATAAAATCTACTTTATTTGTTCTTTTATTATGTATATAATATCTCAGTACAGTGGATTTCATTTATAACGACTTCGGTTGTAACGACCTTTTGGTTATAACGACATAACACATCCTTTGAATTTAAAGAGCAATTTGAGAAGAAAATTAGGCTGTAACGACTTCGGATTTAACATCAATTTCGGTTTTAGTGATTAATTTTAATGAACTATTAATTACTAGATGCTAGAAATCTCATACTGACTGATATTACGACCGAGTCTAAACACAAAACTTTTTTATCTTTTGTGTACATTCACAGATAGTCAGTCAGCAGTTGTACTTACAAATTGTTTATAAATGTTAAGGTTGTTAAAGTTAAATCTAAGAATCGGTTACTACTGGGTTGTACTTTTCTTGCTGCCTAATTTCCTTCTTTCTTTCTTTCTTTCTCTCTTTCTTTTTATATAGCGACTTCCGGATATAGCGACAGAATTTAATGGTCCTTTCATCGTCGTTATAAACGAAATATAGTGTACATTGAAATTTCGAAATATTTTAATCGGGATATTAAAGATGTAGATAAGGTATTAAGGTTAAGATATTTCAAAATATTGATATTCTGGGCATTTATGCGGTCAAATTTCACTTAGTTATGTTTTGAAATAGGCCAGACGTTTTGGTTTTTAGATTTGGAGAAAATATATGAATAATTAATTTACTTAAAAAAAAAAATATTATTAAACGTAAAACGCCCTCGATGAAGGAATATTGATTCTGAGCAGAAGAAAGGGATGAGAGGACACACCTGTTGTGTAGGTACAACTTTGAAGAATTGGTTCCTTGTAAATACAGGGTTAGCCAGCGAAATGGGAAGATTTCATAAATAAGTTTATTGTTAAAGAATTATTTTTTTAATACATGATTAGTAATTAAGGGAATAGCCATTTAATTTACAATATACTACAACCGCCAAATGTGGTCGGTTGACATTTATGGCTTCTTGGAGTCGAACCTAACAGTTACTGTACCTATGGTGTACGATTTCGGCAAAAATGGAATCATCGGTCCAAATTCTTTTGAGGATAAAGCTGAAAATGTCGTTACGGTTAACTCTGAGCATAATTCAAAAGTTCCTCGCATCATAACTTGAACACTTTCTGTGATACACGTGAAAATTAAGAATCAAACAACTGGATACGTTTCACCAGTTTATTGTAAAATTATCTGAGATATTACTTGGCCCCCTCAGTCTCTCGACCCAACTATTTTCGGGTTCTTTTTGTGGGGATAACTAGTTTGAAACTGATTCATCCAGGATAATCCTCAAAAAAGGGATTCGTGACTAGATTGCAGCAATACCTGCCAGTATGCTGCGAAGTTATGCAAAGAAATAAATGAAAAAAAAAATATTAAAAATATAATTTTTTTACAATAAATTTGTTTACAAAATCTTGCCGTTTCACTGGCTAACCCTGTATTTTGTAAATGAATGTTGACAATTTTATACGAAATTTTGCAACAATTTAAAAACAAAAAATTAAGAGAATGCAGAAATTGTAGTGCAGGGTGGAAGATACGAAGTTACGTATAATCTCTTCTCGCTCCCATGGTTCAGTTAATGATGGGCTCGACTTTCCCATGCATAAGAGACTCGAGAGATGGAGACCTCGCTAAATTTAGTCACTGACGTTATTATATGTCGGATCTCGTGACAAACTCAGATATACGTTTAAGTGACACGCGACATGCGCCCTAATTGATCATTGAAATCTACCATATGATGATTGAACATTCATCATTAAAACCAATCGAAGTACTTACCTAATAATACCTTCTATAAGAAATAAAGTTTCGAAAACGAAATTTCTTATCATATCAACTCGCTGATGTTCATATTTCTCGACTTTAGTGAATAAAAGGAGGATAAAGGGACCATGAATTTAAATTTTGCAGTTTCGCTGATGTAAATAAAAAGTCACTAGGAAGGAGGGTTTTTCTTAGTTACCAACTGCAAATAACTTTGAATTTCTTAGGTACTTTCTTTTTAAGGTTTTTGTTTTGATTTTTGAGGGAAGTGGTTATTTTTTATTTTGAATTTGATTACACGGTTTTTTACATGATTAAGACTCAAAGTTGCTATAATTTATTAACTTGTTTTTAATGAACCACCAAGATTGGTCACCAATACAATTCCGAAGATATGTTTACCGTTAAAGGCACCAAAATTATAACATCAGTTAATTCATAAATTACACGGTACACATTAATCATGTTCAAATATGTAATTTGTATGCATATAAGTGTAATTACCTACTATTACGAATTACAATAATTAGTTTTTATGTAATTAATAAACTTCAATATAAAGAGACACGTGATATAAAAATTACTTTCTGGCTTATTATTTTTTGTTATTAGATATACCTATCAAATGTGATTATATTTATTTATTTTTTGAAATTATTATAAATTTGTATCAAGGTATTGGTAATGATGATGATACAAGATTAGTTTTCAATTAAGTGGTAGGTATGGTATGTTGGTCGACATTCACATATGTGTCATTTGTCAATGTGAAAATTAATTATCGCGGAATGATGTATGATGTTCTGGTAAATGTTAATTAAATTCTCGTAATTGATTAAACCAATTTTGAAACACGAACAGTCCGGTGACAGTTGGTTCTGTACTTGTTGATAAATGTGCATTGTAAAAGTTTCGTCGACTAGCAGTGCGCCTCTTGCAAGAGAGAACATAAGGCGCATACTGATACTGATACGAATAATAATAAGTACATATTTAAGTAGGTACCTACCGTCTGTCTGGTCTGTGCGAATGAAAAATGCGAATTAAAAATATTTACCTGAATTGGCCACGTATTATTAATAATACTTACTTTATATTATTTATTTAAGTAAGTATGAGTAGGTATGGGTAGCGCGCGTATGCCAATTTAATTTACATTTTGGCTCATATTACTTTCTCTCGTATATTAACCGGGCCAATATAAATCGAGAACTAATTAATAACTTCGTTCTCTATTTATGGTAACTTGGTAGGTACCTTCGTATGTATGTACGTAAGTGTATCCTAATTCACTATGTTTTAAAGAAAGGTTGTAATTACTGTTAATCACGGACGTAGCCAGAGGGAGACAAACGAGCTGATACCAGAAACATTGTGGTTAGTTACAATATATATAGGTAGTTTGAATAAAAAGGGTTAATTTTGATGATTGACTTTGGCATAATACTAAAAATGAAAATTTTCAGAAACAATTGCTAAAAATTTTAATAAATTAAATCTTATTTTAGTCGACTAGCTACAACTACAAATAACAAATACTCAACTTCTAAATTTAAGTTTTGGCCATAACCATCCCATAAATGGCTAATAACAGAGATAATTTTGTAGTAGACTGCATTTGTTTTATCTTCACCTGAAGAGGCTACATATGCTTTATACAGGATTTTCAAGTTGATGGGCTATTAGAAGTATATGAATTAGTAGAAGGAATTCAATTCTGAAACTTGGGCTCATTTGGTTATTGTTTATGCCGCTTCTTTTAAAAATATTTTCAAGTTCGATTTACATCCGGTTATACCGGAAGTCGATACCAATTTTGTTATTTTAAATGGAATGGTATATTTTTTACGCTGAATTCGAATAAAACGTGTAATTCTAAGGTAAGTTTGATAACCAACTTGTACACCTATGACGATCGGTTTCTGAAATAATTTATTTTATAGAAAAAAAAATCGCTACCGCAACCCAAATTATAAAAAATCATAACTTCCAGAAAATACGACTTAGAGTGTTGAAATTTTTACTAGTAATAGCTGAATATTAGTGCTAACGCCTTGATAAAATTTAATTAAATAATTTATACAGGGCGTTCAAAATAAAATTCTAAAATTGAAAAACTTCAAACACCAATTACCTCGTTTTTTCAAAGGGCACCTACTATTTTTTAATTTTTCAATCGATTCCTTTTTTTATCCTCTTTCGATCTATATGGATACTTCCTATTTTAAGTAATAATTCAAAATTATTCCAAAATTTTCAAATAAAATAGGAAGTATCCATATAGATCGAAAGAGGATAAAAAAAGGAATCGATTGAAAAAATAAAAAATAGTAGATGCCATTTGAAAAAACGAGGTTATTCGTGTTTGAAATTTTTCAATTTTAGAATTTTATTTTGATCGCCCTGTATAAATTATTTAATTCAATTTTGTCAAGGCGTTAGCACTAATATTCAGCTATTACTAGTAAAAATTTGAACACTCTTAGTCGTATTTTGTGGAAGTTATGATGTTTTATAATTTGGGTTGCGGTAGCGATTTTTTTTCTATAAATTAAATAAACTCAGAAACCGATCGTCATAGGTGTACAAGTTGGTTATCAAACTTACCTTAGAATTACACGTTTTATTCGAATTCAGCGTGAAAAATATACCATTCTATTTAAAATAACAAAGTTGGTATTGACTTCCGGTATAACCGGATGTAAATCGAACTTGAAAATATTTTTAAAAGAAGCGGCATAAACAATAACCAAATGAGCCCAAGTTTCAGAATTGAATTCCTTCTACTAATTCATATACTTCTAATAGCCCATCAACTTAAAAAACCCTGTATACAGTGAAACAATCTCGTTTTTATTAGTTGATACTGATCATTAACTTACTGTAACATTTAATAAAAGAAGATATTAACAGTGTTTTTTATTTCTTCTTCAGAAACAAATATGTGCCTTCCATAGTCCTTACAATGCCTGGATTTGTCCTTGGGGATGTGAGTACTTTTATAAATTAGTTTTTTTCTATAAGAGTGGGATAAACAGAAAATAATTAATTGAGTTTCTTCATTAGTTAGTTTTGATTTTGATTTTTTATAAAACATTTAGGTCAATTTTTCAAACTTAGTGGCCTTAGTTGAGCCACTTACGAGATACAAATTTGTTTTGGTTATGATTTTATATAAAAACAAAAATTCTACCAGTACTTTGCTTGGAAGAAAGGTCCATCCTAAAAGCACGATAGGATACTATTTAAATGAAATTCGTACACAATGGATGCTATGTTGGACAAACACGAAGTCCATTCAAAACTAGAATTATCTAACATTTTAAAAGTTATGAATTTATTTATTTATATTTCGAAAATAATAAGTTTAAAGCAGCTTATAGGTGCCCAAAATAAAGGGACAAAGTACAGTCAAATTCGATAATAATTCAACGTCCATAAGGCAACTTTTTAATAATTCAAACTTAAGTGGTTGGTAACTACGAGAATTAGATGTAATTTTTATTTGACAACTATTACTCGAATGTCTTAATACCTCGAAGATATATTTGACACCAACTTCTACGAGTCGAATCTTCTGGGGGAATCCCTTAATAATGTACGATTTTAACGTCTTTTTTTAATAGGGGTAGGTACTATGCAATTAAAAGTGAATTTCTACAATTATTTGTCAACTAAATGTATTTTAAAAACTTTGTTTTTTGACCAAAAGTTAAATCTTATAAAAATGTGCATGGAAAGTGGTGCACATTACCTATATCTATCAATTTGTATTTATGTATGTAACATGAAATAAATACATGACATCAAGTAGGCACTACATGCATTCAGTATCAATAACTCGAAGTTTTTTGCGTCATATGGTGATTCGAGTTGTCGAAGTTCGACTGTAATTAAATAAAATTTATGGCTGTAATAAAATAACCAAATAATTAAGTTACCTAAATATACCATCATTTTTAAATATATTCAAATGCAACCCCCACTTATAGACAATTATTAATATCAACTTTTACAAATCAAATTTTATATTACTTTTTTGTCCTTATACAATTGGCTGATTCCTTTTAAATAAGTAACGAGTACGTTCTTTTGACATAACCCAGTGTTATTGTTAATCTTTGCACCTATTTGCGTTTTTTAAAATCTTAAAACTATTTGGTTAGATGAAATGAATTGATTTCCATTGATAATAATGCAAATATCGAATGAATACGTTTGCATACTTGCATATATTTCTGTATTTGTAAAGTGTGGGAGTTAAAAATGTCTTCAAAAAATGTTAAATTCTGAAAACTAGAAGGTTACCTTAACTATATCAGTCGCATTTGTAAATATTTATCGTGCAATTTAGATGCAATTTAATCTGAAAATTGTCCATTTACATACATGTTGTATAAATGAATAAGACAAAGCGCCTTTTATCATCGGTACAATCAAACAATCTCGAAGCCAGAGGATTTTCTTTGCATTTATATAAAGTAATTAAAATGGTAAACGCCGTCGAATTCCGTTCGTTTTATAAACAAAAAAGCGGTCTTAAATTTCGTAAATGGCTGTCAGAACGGAACTTTTTACATGGATATTTTTCAAAGATAAGCTTAATTATAGCCGCAATCTAAATGCATAAACGCTCACTTTTGCATGTGCTAGCGACGTGCATGACTATAAATATGCCATCGGTACTTGAAGATGCTGTAAGCAGAAAATAACACATCTTTAATTAATCGAGACAAATGATTCTTCGATCGCTTACTCTTTTACTACATTCGTCTCGCATTTAAATTAGTCACTATGCGCTTGTTGCCGCTTCAATAAATTAGATAACAAACACAAATAGATCCTGAATCGATGTTCAGATAGAGTTATTAGCCACTATAGTACTACCTTAATATACTTTATGATTCCGAATCCTTTTAAGTCATTTCGTATATATCTATAGATTCCTAAATGAACTGTAAAATAGTTTTGTAGAATTTGCATAAAAAAAAGAGAAAATCGGTTTTTAAACTTTTGTGCTAACGAATTCTAATTTGGATATTTAAAAGCAATTATTACAAGTTAGGTAGTTGCTGCTACTTTGTTCTTTGTCCTAATTAGATGTAATTTCCTGATTTTTTATCATTTTATAGTTGCTCTTGTAATTTTATGTTAAGTATAACGTTAATTTTCTTAAACCGCCGGGAGGCAGGGTACTTTAAAACGAGCATGGTGTAGCCGACGGTCTAATTATGTTGTTTTTTTTTTTTGCTGCTCCAAGGATATTTTACATGCAATTTTACTCAGTAGAGTAAGCTGTTGATGCTTATATAGGCTCCCATTAAACAAAACGTTTTCATCCACCTAGATACTTACATTATTTTTTTATATCTACACATCGTGAATAATATGAACATACATGCGATCGGAATATAGTGGCAATTGTATTACAAAAAAACATTTCGGTTTTTTCCTTCTTTCATTAGATAGATAGATACATTACTTTTTAAAGAATATTGTGTACCTGGATCTACAGGACCGGATTTTCCTTACGGCTAAAAAAATATGGACCACAAAGGCATTTTTTTAAATCCTAACGTTAATTGAAATCAAAACATTTTCGAGTTGCTGGCCAATGTAAAAACTAAGATTAGGTAGTTTTCGTATATTTATTGAACTACGTTAATTGTATCATTTAATGGGGTTTAAGACATGAAAACTAATGACACGATCATTCAGCTTTGCTTTAAGAACTCCTGATCTCGTCTTTAAATATCTCAAGTATCTACTAATGATGCAGTAGGAGAATTATGAAACATTTTTAACACTAATAACGAAAAGAAAGTTCGCTTTTATATGTTTCAAAGAGTTTATTAATTATAATAATAATATTAATAAACAAAAAATAAGTAAGAACAAGAAAAGCGGTGTATATAGAATAGTTTGTAAGGATTGTGAAGCTAAGTACATAGGTCAGACAGGACGCAATTTAGAAATTAGGAGTAAGGAGTATTTTAGAGATATATCACTTAAAAAAACTAGCACAGGTATAAGTGAACATTGTACATCCCATAGTCATAGTGTAGATTTAGAGACTGTTAAACTATTGCACTCAGAAAATAAAAGTAGAAAACTAAATCTGTTAGAACAACTAGAGATTAAAAAACATATTGTTAACAAATATACTGTTACCAACGATCACACAGACTTTAGATGCACTCGAGTAATTGACTACTACCTAGGATTTTCCAACAATTTAGATAATTAAGTGACTATATATAGCAGTAAAACTGTTCTTAACTTTAGTATACATTGTACTCTTGAAAAAGACGTAAGACGTCGAAACAATTGTAGAAATGAATAAACTCTTTGAAACATATAAAAGCAAACTTTCTTTTCGTTATTAGTAATCTCAAGTATCAATTATTTAAATGCATTTCATATTAAAATGTAAAAAGTCCTTTAAAAAAGCGAATTATTGCTTTATGTGACGAAGCCACTATGTGGCGAAACAATAACTGAAGATTTTTTAGAACAAGTAATTGAAAATTCTGATTGCTATTGTGTTTAATAATTAGTTTAATTTAATATAATAATTTATATAAGGAGTTGTAACACAAGTTAAAGCCTCATCAATTTTCTTTCCATAATTTGGGGTTTCTCTCCATCCAAACTATATTTAACTTTAACTTCACGTAAAATCAACAGTAACTATTCAAAAGAAACTTTTTCGCAAAGAACTGATAAAACGTGGAAAAGTGATGACGATTCAAAAGACAAGATATACTCAACATCTCCAGCAAGATTATTGACAGGATAAGTTCTTGATATTGTCTTGATTTTTAAGGCAAGCTCGATAAATACTCGACTCTTGCTGCGCCCTAGTCTAAAATCTGATCTATTTTCTGGATCTTAATATATCTCTTAACAAATTTCGTCCATTTACACCCACGATTCCTAAAAAGGAAATTGAAAGGTAGTTTCCACCTTACCTTCCTATTTTTGCACAACAATTACTAGTATTGAAATTTCCATGTGAATTTTTTATGCTATCGCACGGAGAAAACAATCATGAAAATATTGCTAGAATTCTAGCAAACATAGACTAAAAAATCTTTCAATTAAATGGACAACCAGACGCTCAAGGATATTTTACTAGAAATTTCTAGTCAATCTACGTTCGGTGTTGAGACTGAATTCTAGTAAAATTGACTTATTGAATAGATGAGGCTTTTAACTCTTGTAACTCCATATTAAGAAATTAAAACACAGAATTTTGTAAGTCACAATATTGTGACTTACAAAATTCTGTGTTTTAATTTCTTAAAATTGACTTAATTAGAAAACATTTTTTACAGTTCTTATCACTAATTTTACTAAACTATTCTCATTCTAGTATTTTTTTCTTTACGACATGATAAAATAATCGAGAGGTGGAGAAAAAAGTCTAGACTTATTTAGCTTGATTATTCTAATATCTACTAATTATTAGAAAGAATGAAAAATTGTTTTATACACCAAGTACATTTTATAAAAATTCTAGTATTATTTACTAGAAAAAATTTGCTTGACTCATCAAGCAGGTAATAAAATCATGATTATTTTTCTCCGTGCGCCTTGTTCTTTCTTTTAACGTTTTCGGGCGCCTCTTTCCTCAAAGACGTGTAAAATCCTCCAAAATTTATGCAAAAGTTCAATAAAGCAATAGGTCAGTTTCGTTTTCGATTGATTTACGTTCTGCTGGTAATATTTCAATCAAGTTACTATGCTGGTAACACGAAGAGGTCTGTTCTGACACGTAATGTATGACGTTTAAACGAAATGGTTTGTAAAATTAATAAAGCAGGTGCTCCAGAGACCCAGAGTGACATTAAACATAAACGTATTGTAATTTGCACGTGCCCCATGCGACGCTTTCTCGCTTTTGTTTTACGTCCACTTAATTTTTTTAATTTATTTTTTCTAATTGTTGACTGACAATAATTGCACGCACACAACAACGTAAGTACTTATGTGTTGAGTGACCCACAATTTTTTACATGCTTGCAGGGTTGAGGTTTCCTTATTGGAAAAATTATTTTGTTCTTTTATCGCGAAACCTCTAGCAGTATTTATTATCATTTAAAATTTATAAATATATATTATGTGGGGTTGGTTCCAACGCTGGCCATTAATAACTTAATCGTATTTTTTATGACAGTTATTACGTTCTTAAAAACTCCTGCAAGAATATGTGCCATGTTAAACGGTACGGTATCACTGAAAATCGATCCAGGATAAACACCGAATATATGACTACTAAATTACATTACTGATGTTTTTATTCGCATTTTTATACGGTGTAAATTTTGAATAAAAAAATTGTAATATGCAGCCGTGTAATAAGTTGGTGAAATTTGCGTATCGTATAATAATTGCCGCCTTATGGTGCATATAATTTTAAAAAGCGGATAATGATCACAATTATCGACAATTATTTAGAAAAAAAAAAATGAAAGGTAAGAGTGTACCAACACAATATTTCAGGTAATGCAAATACATATATTCATAAACTGTGTATTTTCGACTCCTTTATTTTTAAATGAACATGTCTTGAAGTTTTTCATGTCAAGCTTGATCTCCATTGAAAGATTGAAGCAAAAATAATGAGGATAAGAGATTATTGTAATGATTACTCTCTAACAACACAGAATAGAATTCGTTTATGGTAGTATTTGGTTTACCTCTTGAAGGTCGACAGGTTTCTTTCTAAAATTAGGTAAAATTGCTTGATAAAATTATAAAGAAATGATGACAGACCGCCTAATTTGAGTTTAATGGACTTTGCAGAGCATAGCAACAAACATGAGAAAAAGACGTTAATAATGGCGCTTGATGCTTCAAATTTTATTTAGTACTAAAATTTAGATTAGCTTTTATCAGTTTCGACTTAATCACATAAAAAATAATAACTATACTCAAAATAGTTTCATGTGACGGTACTGATCAAAAACCTATCCTTAACATTAACATTTTCTTATCTTCTCAGTAGACAGAAGTCGAATAAAATGTTTTATTACCCTTCGGTAACATTTTCTTGCGTTCGATAAGAAACACAACTTTCAAATATAGAATAAAACTTATACTTGTCGGGTATTTTTTATATTTTTTTTATCAGTAGCATTTGGACATTTATGTTCAATAAATATCACAGTAGGAATACAGATTATCGAAGCGATTCCGATTGCAGATGTGCTATCGTAGTCGGTAGCGGCAACATCAGCGGCCAGCCTTTTGGATAATTGAGTCATAATTTAGAATAAATTATGGCCCATATGAAGTAGTATATTCCAGTTTTTGCATTTCGCCTTTCTGTAAACTTGGCGTGTAGCTGCGTTGGTCAAGTAGATCGTCGATGAATTATTAATTTTAACCTTTAGATATATTTATGCTGTAATTAGCAAAAAATCATCGGTCGGAAAACACAAATTACCTATTTATGTATTTATTTATTTAGACAAATAAATGCAAAAAGGATTTTGTTCAAATTAGGGAAACGTACCTATGTATCAAGTAATTGAAACACTGGTATTATATGTTATATCTTCTCACTAGGTCTTTGATTTTAAGCCGACGATTCAAATTAGTGGCGATAATGAATCCTTACAACTCTCGATTCACATCTTTATAGCTCAAACGCTTTTTCCAAAATGTTTTTCACAACATCCTGTATAATTTAATTGGATTGGTGTTCTATACACTTTTGTGCAACACATTTTTCTGATTCTCAATACCAAGTAGTAGAGCGCTCGTTCTCCTGCAAGAAAAAAATAATCATGAGTTTATTACTTGATAAGTCGAGTAAAATTTTTCTAATAAATAATACTAGAATTCTTATAAAATGTGCTTGGTGGTATAAAACAATTTTTCATTCTTTTTAATAATTAATATTAGAATAATCAAGCTAAATAAGTCTAGACTTTTTTTCTCTACCTCTCGATTATTTTGTCGTGTCGTAAAGAAAAAAATACTAGAATAAGAATAGTTTAGTAAAATTAGTCATAAAAACTATAAATTTTACTAGAATTCAGTCTCAACACCGAACGTAGATTGACTAGACATTTCTAGTAAAATCTCCTTGAGCGTCTGTTCGTCCATATAATTGACAGATTTTTTAGTAATGTTTGCTAGAATTCTAGCAATATTTTCATGATTGTTTTCTCCGTGTGTTATTACGATGTTGATATTGTATTGATTTATTTCAGTTCGACTTTAAATAACTGAAATATCTCCACTATCAACATTTTAAATGCACATAATATTAAAGTAAAAAAAAAACTTTCATATAAAACTAATTATTGTTCCACCTGAAGAAGATACTGTGTGGCAAAACAACTGTTGTGGATTTTTACAACAAAACTAGGAAACTGCAAATTATGTTTGCTGTTGTGTTTATTAAATAATTTAAAAAATATATGAAGTTATAAGAAGTTAAAGTCTCATCAATTTACTTTCAATAATTTATAATTGCTGTCTATCAAAATTTTATTTAACTTGAATTTTCAAAAATAAAATAATTTCACTTAAAGTACGAGTAACTTTTTAAAAATCCTTCACGGAGAAATCAATCATGAAAATATTGCTAGAATTCTAGCAAACATGACTAAAATATCTGTCAATTATATGGACGACCAGAAGCTCAAGGAGATTTTACTAGAAATGTCTAGTCAATCTACGTTCGGTGTTGAGACTGAATTCTAGTAAAATTGACTTGATTAGAAAACATTTTTTACAGTTCTTATCACTAATTTTACTAAACTATTCTCATTCTAGTATTTTTTCCTTTACGACACGATAAAATAATCGAGAGGTAGAGAAAAAACTCTAGACTTATTCAGCTTGATTATTCTAATACTAATTATTAGAAAGAATGAAAAATTGTTTTATACCACCCACTACATTTTATGGGAATTCTAGTATTATTTACTAAAAAAATTTTGCTTGACTTATCAAGTAATAAAATCATGTTTATTTTGTCCGTGTTCTAGCAAACCATTTATAAAACATGAAATTTTAAAGTGATTATGATTCAAAAGACGAGAAATACTCAAGATATTGATATTGTCTTGTGTCTCATGTAGGCACCTTGTTCTTGATATCGCTTGATTTTCAAGACAAGTTCGATAAATTCTTGTCTAAAATCTAATCTATTTTTTGGATCATTTAGGCCAATACTCGGCCATTCGTGGCATATAATCACAGATAATCTTTCATGTCCCTTAACAAATTTCGTCTATTTACACCTATGATTCCTAAATCGAAAAGTAGCTTCCTTTCCTTCCTGTTTTTGCACAATAATTAAAATTCAGAGGGATTATCCAACAACTAGTAAGTAGTAGGATTGAAATATCTGTGTGAATTTTTTGGGTTATCATATTGTGTTTTAATATTTCCGGGCGTCTCTTTCCTCAAAGATATGTAAAATCCTCCGTCATTTATGCAAGAGAGCAATAGGTCACTTTCGTAGACCCAAACTTTTAAGAAAGAGTCTTTACAAGATAAGTTTCTCGACTTGTTCATTGTGATATTTAAATACATTTCATATAAGTTCTTGTTCTTGATATCGCCTTAGTTTTCAAGACATATATACCGGCAGTCCTACTACACTTTACGTTTTCTTTCTTCTTATTAATACAATCATAATTAGAAAATTTCAGATCCATTTCCAAGTTAAATTGAAATATGTATTGGATTTACAATAACAAAAAGCTTTTGTAATTCATAATTATACATTTAATTAATTCATTTTTCTCACATTCTTCGGTTTCCAACGTTACACGCTCGTTGCCTCCTTAGTGTCAATTAAACGTATCTGTTTCCCTTGCTAATTTGCTGCTGCTCTTACTTAAGGCAGGTAAATAGCAGAGCGCAAAGAGAGCACTGGCAAATTAACGAGAGGAGTTTACCTACAGAATGCGTAACAATTAATGATGTCGTTTAATAAACAAGCTAGTTGTTTTTATAACGCACGCGTATCTCGTACCTACGTACCTACGTTTCGTGACTCTTTTTTTTTTTTCGTTATCTGTTCAAGTGTACCTACATATAATATTATTATATCCAAACGCATACCTGGAAGATGGCGACATCATTATTACGAGGAATTTCGTTTAATTTGTACGGAAGCACACTCGGAATGTCGCGAACGGCTCAACTTCACCTCGCCTACCCATAAAATACCGTAGAAGGGAATTCGGTTTAAAAAGATCATTGTTATTAAGTCGATATGTGACCATCGTCGTCGCTTGTTTCAATGCAACGCGATCGTATAATCGTCTTTGGGTAAGCATGCAAACATTAATTATATACAGTGAATCAAAAATGTTAACAGTCGTTAACTAGGTAATTGAATTGTAAAATAAGGTCGATATCAAGCTAACAATGATGTAATAGAAGTGTGCTTCAAACCCCTTCATGGCTTATAAACACTGTAATTGAAGCCCCCCAACATGAACCAAAACAGTTAAAGCTTGGTGAGAACTAGCTTTATAGTATTTTTCCGTAATTCGTGGAACAGTGGCTTCAAAAGGGTTTAAAAACCTTTTGAAGGTAAAAATTTTTATAGTGCTTCAGACGTTTTGGTGTATTTGTAGCTCTTATGGTTTAATTTAAACCTTCATGGTATACTCAAAGCCTTTACCACAACACTAGATTACTACTAGAGCTTGAAGTCTTGTTGATCAGTTCTGCAATTGTCTCAGTTCAAGGGTAAATATTCAAAATAATGAGCAGGTATTTGTTATTATTTCATATTGTTAAAGGGGTGCAAGAACTGGTTAAACACGTAGTTGAATTCGTGAGCAACTGTAGGCCTATGTTTTGGATAAGATCGAGCGCAGGTTGGATGAGTGGATCGGCTCGCGGATGCAAAAAGTTGCATAATGTTGTCAAGAAGTGGCCAATATTAATTTCGCAAAATCGGGTGAAGAACCGGGCCACTGCTTTAATGATCTGAGTGGCATCTCACGTTATTTATGTGAGACCAGGTGATTAAACACGTGATTTTGCAGGTGAATTCACCTGCACGGACGGCACGGGCTAGCCACGCGCGTTCGTTGACTTGGGTTGGTTGGTACTCTGGTCTCTTCTTCGTCTCCTCAACTGCACTGTTGCACTGTAACCGGCGTCGAGCGTCGCGCATTTTCCACCAACTCTTCTTCTTTTCCCTTTCCCAAATTCTTTAGCCGTGATCCGACCAATCCGACCAGGCATCGACTCGACCTTCGTGTCATGTTTTCTCGATCGGTTTCTGTGTCGTCCGCGCCGCCAACCACAATTATAAGGCGACACGATTGACAACCCTAATTAAGAAAAGTGGAGGAACTCGTCCGATTATTATCATCGGCACACGGGGGTTGGAGCAAATGACCAGTCACTGAAATCGAGTGTCACAAACTTTTCGTCACATTACGAACACGTAAAAATATAACGATTCAATTTTTATTTTAAAAAATAAATAAAAAATTAATACTATTATTCATACTGCACCGCCAATACAGTTCTGTTCTTTTTAGGGTTCCGCACCTCAAAAGGAAAAAGCGGAACCCTCATAGGGTCACTTCGTTGTCCGTCCGTCAACACCCTTTTTCTCAGGAACGCGTGGAGGTATCAAGCTAAAATTTATACCAAATATTCGGGTCTATTGTCCCTTGGAGCTGTGAAAAAATCAAACTTCTAAGCCAACGAAATCAAAAAATACAGCCGTTTATGCCGCAAATTTCTGCAAATTTTCGAATCAAAACCTACAGGGTACTTCCCGGGAACTCAGAATCTTGAAATTTGGTACGAAGCAACGTCTTATAGCACAGTAAAGGAAAAATTGCGAAAACCGTAAATTTTTAGTTACATCATATAATAAAAATATTTTTAATAATTTTAAAGTTACTACCTCTTTCCTCATGAACGCGTAGAGGTATTAAATTGAAATTCATATCAAATACTCAGGTCTATAATACCTTTAAGCTGTAACAAAATCAAACTTCTATGTCAACGCAATCAAAAGAAACAGCAATTTTAAAAGCCGCATATTTTCAAACTCGCAACTACTCGCAAGGGAATCAAAACCTAAAGGGTACTTCCAGTCGATTTAGAATCTTGAAATTTGGCATGAAGCAATGTTTGATAGCACATATAAAGTAAAAATTCCGAAAACCTTAAATTTTTAGTTACATCACATATATACAGGTTTGTACGGAACCCTCGGTGCGACACTTCGACTTGCACTTGGCCGGTATTTTTTTAATTTAAGATGTAACTGTCTAAGGGGCTGTTCATAAAATACGTTCGGATACAAGGAGGGTGGGAGGGGTCTTGCTAAATGTGACAAGATGGGGACATGGGAGGCCGGGGGGGGGGGGGGCAAAAAAGCTAATTTTAGTGTGACGTACTTTATGAACAGCCCCTAACCAAAAATAAGACTTTTAGGTCTTCTTCACACTGCAGTGTGGATATTATGGCCCTTTGGTCACAATTCGTATTGAATTACACAATAATGGAGACAATCTTTTGATCCCTACTGAATTTTACCAATGCGTTTTTAGGATTGAAGCCAAATATTCATTGCGTTACTACATAACTCAAATGTTACTAATGATTTTTCACTTAAAGAGCCCTCGTTCCAACAAAATGTACACCCTCCCTCGTGTTTGAGTAGAATTTGTTCATTTTGTTAATCGGGAAGGATAATACCGAGTGTTACAAACTTTTCATCACATACGAGTACTTAAAAACCTAACTACAATAAACGTAGTGAAATTTTTCGATTTGACTCAATGAAGTATTTAAAAATTGATACTCTATCTCACCCTTACTGCATTGTCAATATATTTTTGTCCTTTTATATTTATAATGTATCCCTCTAACCAAAAAGAAGACTTTTAGGTCTTCTTTACATTGCATGGTAGATATTATGGCCCTTTGATAACAATTCCTATTAAATTATAAATTAATAGACATAATCTTTTAAGCTCTACTGAAATTTATCAATGCTTCTTAGGACTGAAGCCAAAAATTGATTGCGTTACTAAATAACTGAAATGTTAGTAATGAATTTTCACTTAAGGCTTTCTCATTCCAACAAAACGTACACTCGCCCTCCTGTTTGAGTAGAATTTGTTCATTTTGTCAATCAGGAAGGATAATACAGAGTATTCCAAATTAATATCTTTTTACTTCTGCTTTCTCAAGAAAGAATTACCTACACCCTCCTCTGCACAAGAGCAGAATTTACTTCTTTCAATTTATCATCCCTTCATTTAATACTCTGTTTTTTCAATTTCATTATCCGCATTATGAAGATTTGTCCGAGTACCTACAGTAAGTGTGTTTAGGGTTTGTCACGACGCGTCGATCCTCTTTGATGTGCGGCAGCTCGTTTTATCTTTCCTTACGGTCTTTATTTAATCTGGCCATGGCACGTTCTCATGCACCGCTTATTATTGCAGATTAAACGGGTTACAGTTTTAAATTCTTGCGTGAAAGTATTAAGAATGCGATTTTATGTGCGGCAGTCGCGAACTGTTTCCACCAAAGACCGATTTGTAAGCCTTATTTGAAACGCACGCGAAGTGTCAGCTCGTTAATAGAGAAGGAGAGATACATACGTATGGGGACATTTATGAAAGGCGATCGAACAATTTCATTAAAATGTAAAACGTGCATACGAAATTAGCTCTTAATTGCATAATCTTTTTTCGTTAATTCCACATGTTTAATCGTACCGTGATGGTTGGCACTAATAACTGAAATTGTTTCTCACATTTTTCTTTCTTTCTTTCTTCGGCATTTAAATTCTGGAAAATATTTTGTTGGTGTTCCTTTTGTTTAACAACATAAAATTTGTACCGTATCAATCAGCGAACAGCGGCGACCGTTGAGGCTTGTTCTGTAAAATTTCCAAGAGGTTGTTATTGTGTATTTGTTGTGTAATTCTTATTACAATTGTCTTGCCCGAAGTTGTTATATAACAAGACGTTTATTAGTTAGAAATGCTCGAGGTAATTCCATCAGCAGGGGATTTGGTTGCAGGAACAAACCACTTTACGTTCAGGGTTATGGTTAACGAACGGGAATCGGGAGCCTCTGGTTGTTGGCAATAAAATTTAATTTTTCTAAAATCTTAATTTTTTGCTCGCTCACGGCATTAACGAGCGATCCTTGTCTGATTCGACATTTATAATTCACTTGCTCGTTAGGCTTTTCGTCGTACGCAACACAAGACGGCTGCTAATCACGAAGATTTAATACGAAATGCTTGTAAGAAGCTTATATTTACATTAATTGTATGATTACACGCGATACCGGAGCGGCAGTGGTATCCTTTTACGGATGGCGTTTTTAGTTTGCTCTCTTTTTCGATTTATTTTAGCAAGTGTAAGTAATTAGGTTAAAACGAATTTAAGATTGCCTTAGGTCGTTTGTTTTTATCCTGGAATTTCTCCTTGCCTTTTTTCAGTAACGGTGTAAACTGCAAACCATTTATTTTTAACGGAATCCGTTCCATTTCAAGTAAGTCATTAGCGAAAATGAAAATTTACTTAAAAAATAGCAAACGACATGTATAGAAAAGTATTAAAAAAAATGGGACATAGGTATTATGAGTGGAAATTACCCCTCAAAGACTCAATCTTTTTGAAACCATTCAAATCATGGCGACACGAACTTTACCAAACTTCTATAAATTGAACGCAGATCTGATGTGTCCTGAAAGGGATAACATGTAGGATCAATTCGTTCAATTCCTTCCCTATTATGTATATTTATAAAAAGGGTTGGGGATCTTTAAGTTTTATGGACAATTTCAATTTTGAGGTTTCGAATAATTGTAATTTGCTGTGTTTTTCAAGATAAACTTAATTAACTGAAGCTTTGGAAGTTGTAAAACTGGTAGATATATATGTGTGTGTGTGTGTTTGTATGAGGGACAGTTTCGGAGAGCCGGAAATTCCCACTTTGCATTGCCATAATTGCACCCAGCACGTTGAAGGCTAACGATCATTCGCGTGTATATTTGGAATAATAACAAAAACCGGCCCCGTTCTTAGAAACGAACTCACGAAACAAAAATTGTAAAATAATAATTTCTGAATTGAATGTTTCTTCTAAAAATATTGCTCTTTTGAATGTCCGCAACAATGTATTGCTGCTGAAACTTATTCTTTTGATGGTCCAGTTTCTGTGTGTATTAGGTACAGCGTTGGAGAACACAGGGCAGTCATTTCACGATTCGAACTTTAATACATACACTACCTATTCACATAAGCGGAACGAATACAAAGGGGCCGTTTTAACACGTGCTGGTTTACAGAACCCCCTTTTATGGCAAATGTGCATATATACTTTAGATTACCTGTTGCTTTAGAGATAAAAGTTCGTAAGGGAACACTATAAATCGGGCCTCGTGGGAAGTTGAATATTATTATCATTTTTCGGTATTTGCCTTACTTTTTCTTAACATACAAAGTTTTTTTCTCTTAGATTCATCCAATATTTCACTCAATATAATGAAACAAATCACCATCCTATAAAGAAAAAGTTAATTATTTTCTTGATAACTAGGAATTATAATAAACTCAGTTTGTCTAACTTTTTCGACCACGAAGGGGAAGAAGTGAGCCTTGTTTGAGGGTACCTAGTAATAGTTAAATAAGTTGTGTTATAACAATCAAAGAAATTAATATATTTAGTACATATTTTAGAGATTCTATTTACAATTATACTTTTTTCCCTAATCTCGATAGGGGAATAAAACTTTAATAAGACTTTTAGGTCTGCTTTATACTGTAGGGTGGATATTATGGTCCTTTGACCACAATTAGTATTGAATTGGTCACAATCTTTAAAGCTCTACTGAAATTAATGTTTTTTACTTCTACATCCTGCTCTATGCAAGAGCAGAATTCACTTGTTATTCCTTCAATTTATCGACCCTTCAATAAAATTGAACAGTGAATTTGTTATCCAGTTTTGAAACGTATTCTCTACAAAAATGAACGTTAGGGAAAACAAATTTTTTAAGGCTATTTTGAAGAGATTTGTGGGATTGCTTTCAAGTAAATTTCAAATAAATAAAACACTTTAACTACGAGAAATGACTTCATATAAGAGAAGGAGTCCTGGATCCCATACCACCATGGAGATGTCCACCGATAAAAATTAACCTTAAATTAACTCAAGACATATAAAAAACGACCCATTTCTAGAATTTAGTGACCAGTATCAACGATCTAGAAACATCTTCACTGATGGCTCCAAAACTGAGGAGGGAGCAGGTTGTGCTATAGTAATGGGAGAAATTGAAAAATACTTCAAATTACCAACTGAGTGCTCAATATTTTCATGTGAAGCTTATGCCATAGAAAAGGCTATAGAATTAATAAACACTGAAAAAGTAGAATCTTCCTTAATTTTAACCGACTCACTAAGCGTACTAAAAGCTCTCCAGAACCCTATAAATTCAAATCAACAAATAAAAAACATCACACATGAACTGTTAAAAGCTGAAGACCTAGGTAAAGAAATCATATTAACTTGGATTCCATCCCATACTGGTATTCGCGGAAACGATAAAGCAGATGAACTAGCGAAAAAAGGTGCTACAGATCTAATAACTATCGAAACAGTCCCCCTAACCAAATCAGAAGCCAAAAGAGCCATTAAGATTCTCATCATTAGAACATGGAATAGTGATTGGTACAAAAATCCACCAAAAAAGTTACAAGTCAGAGACGATATCTTCAAGAAATTCTCTGCCACTGATCTCAAAGGTAATGAAGAGGTAATTATATTCAAAGACTGAGGATTGGCCATACCAATTTAACTCATGTTCATTTAATGAAGAACGTTATGCACAAAATGTAACACCGATACTCTCCAATCAGTAGAACACATCATCACAAACTGCCCAGGATTGAGTAATCAAAGAAGGAAATTCAATCTCTCTGTGTCATTTAAAGAAAATCTAAATAACCCAGGACTATGCAAAAATGTATTAAATTTTTTACAAGAAACCCAATTTTATGATAAATTATAACAATATGTATTCATGTACAGTCGCTCATGACCTTAGCTGTTAATGCGACTTAAAATATCTTAATTAAAAAAAAAATTCATTTATTGTATCCACTACAATTGTTTTGACACACAGTGTAAAGTAATACTTCACCACCTGACGAAGACACTGTGTGTCGAAACAATTGTAGTGGATACAATAAATGAATTTTGTAACTCGTAGTTAAAGTGTTTTATTCATTAATATGGAGTTACACTACTTAAAAGCTTCATCAATTCAAATTTCAAATATGTTCTGCAAAATGTTGCTAGGTACAAAAAATTGAAAACTTTTTAAAGGACATACTCGAAATTGCCAGGATATGGGCGTTCCAAAATATTTTGGGAATAATGTAGAATTACTATTTACATCAAGCGTTTTTTTCAGGAATTCTGAATCTACTCATTTCAATTTTTTACAATACGTTCCAAAAAGAAGTATCAAGAATTATTGAGCCTATCAATCAAACATTTTCCAACATTTCTGACTCCACTTATCGCCTCGTTACCTTAAAAACCACTCAAACTTTATTGTTTTACACATGCCTACCCATAATAACAATAAATCGACAACGAGTCAGTAAAAGTACCGGGTCGTTTTATTAGTACGATCTGTTGCTGGTTTTTCATTCTTCGTCTTTCTTTCTTTTTCTTTTTTTCGGCATCGCCGACGTCTAATGGTACTTCATTAGGTCGTAAACTATCTAAAAGATACCGCAATTAGGACATTAGTTTATATTTTACAAGTTTTTCTAAATGTTACCGAGCTTGTAAACATTGGCATGGCACAATGGCTGAGTACCGTAGAGCAATGTTGTAAACGGTGCTATTCAGTATTCATTAGAAAAACTAATCAGATATAATATAACAGCCCACTTAATCGATCTATATATAGTATATTATTTATTTAATTATTGTACAGCAAACAAATTGTAATATTATAAAGTCCCATAGAGGAGCAAAAATTATTAGATATAGGATTTTTTAATAGCTACAGTGTTTGGTTAACTGTAATTCAGACGACTTTTAAATATATAAATACTCAAAGGGCTAAATTTGAAAATTATTAGGGATATTCAGTATAGTTTGAGGCTTTGTGAATAAATGTCGAGGGTTTTTTTGAGTATATATTATAATAAATATTGCTATGTGAATGATAATAAAATGACAAAATCTAACTATGTAGTTTATTTGCTGTCGCGTATTCCAATTAATTAAAAATTAAACAGTTAGTTTACCCGGAAGGTCAAAAGCACATTTTAATTAGTGGCAACCAAATTATTTGTCACCAGTGATCTGACAAGCTGTAAATAACGTCCTGTTTATATTGCTTTCGTTAACTTCCAAACACGAAAACGAAAATAAATTTCGGCCATAAATATGACATTCACTTAAAGGAGGATTATTATGCCGGCAGACGTGACGAGACGAGACATTATTTTTATTATTTTACTTCCCATAGAAAGGATGTAACAAGCGCGCTGTCCTTTAATCAGTGTGCGCGTTGTACATAAATTAAGCGCGTTATAACACTGTCCCGAACTAGCTACATACGTATGTACAAACTATACGAAGCGAGTCGCTCTCCAGAAGCACTGGGAGCTAGTTGATGTTTGATGGCTCCTCATGTTTCAACTTTACAACTTGTGGTAATTTCGTTTATGATGTTTCTGTATATCGCCCTTTTTTTTATTTACTTCTGAAGAATCACGAATGGCACTCAATAAAAAACTGTCTGCTACGATAGATATCTATAGTGGAGGCGAATTTTTGAAATTATGGTCGTAGAAAGATGAGCAATAATTTGAATTTAATAAACTTTTTCTTTATTTATGATGGTAGGAAGGTACCTACTAAATAATCAAGATTTTAAGATGGTCTTGCAAGTTGCATGCTCTTTCTTTATCAAAATTCATTAATTATGTTTCCATCCAGGTCTTGTGTAAACAATGCTGTAGGTACATTGTGGTCACTTTAAACACCCTTTAGGCCTTTCAATTAAAATTAATTCATAATGAAAGTAATTATATAGTAAATGATTGTGCAGTTAGTAGTAGTCTCTAGTGTGAATTGAAATGTTTTAGCGCCGTTGTAAGTACGTGGCGTTCGTGGTTTCTCGTCGTCTTCGTGTTGGTACAACTGTTGTCTCAACTCTTCTTGTGTCCTCTCTTGGCGCTCCTCCTCCCTGTCTGTTGTCGCCGTCCGGCCGACTCGTTGTTACATGAATTAAATGCCACATACCGTGAGAAACGATAAGTGTCTGCTTTACAGCGGTACCAACACTACTCTCGTTAAGCGAGGCAGTTAAGGTCGTCGGTTCAGTTTAGTTTTGCTGGTTTTGGATTATAAAGTCAAATTTGTAAATCTTTCACTCTATCATTTATTACTTGTTCAATAAATCTATTAACTCGTATAACTACCCCAAAGAAGAGGAAGATACCCTTATTCTTCTCCTCTAGTAGCAGGTATATAACGAATTGGGCTTTATAAAATTTATTTAAACAGTTTGTTGGGTTTGTCCCAATTTTATTAATATATTACCGATTGCTTCATTTTAAATTACAGTGGCGTCACAAGTTTTACTCACATATCTAATATGATTTTTAAAAAAGGAATCAGAACTAAACAATATACGTAATCCAATTAAAAAATTGAGTTATTTATAAAAAAAATATTCAGAAGTTTTTATTGGGGTAGTTGAGGTAAATGTTACTTTGCTTATTTCCCTGGTAATTTTCTTGTCTTGACAATTAACCGTTAACTTTAAATTAATCGAATCACATACTTAATTTTATAATATTAATCACTAATATGAACAAGTAATAAACTTTTACACTATACCGTTAGTAGATGTTCCTTATTTTTTTTAATATTTATTACAGTTTGTATTATCCTAATCAAATTATAATTATATCACTGTAACCTCAATCTAAATCTAAATACATATATAAAATGCTAATGTTCGTACGTAAAGACAGGGTTTTCTCTATCTCTACCTACTCCAATCAACTTCCTGTTGGGGTGGTAAATACTCCTTGGTCTCCAGGTGAGGAGTAACGGAGTTTGGTCGCGGTGGGTGGAAGTGGGTGGTTGTAGGTGGCAGAAAGGTGAAAACAAATATTTCTGTCCTTTTTTAAGTCATAAGGACTTCTGGAAAGATCTCAAAATTTCTGAAATGATCTAAAAAATTCTAAAATGAGAGCAAACTGTTATTATCGACTTAGAATGTTCGAGAAAGTTCTAAAAATTTCTTGAATGATCTAGAAAGTTTCAAAAAGTGTACATCTACGTTTCAAAGTGATGTACATACATCTAAATATTCTAGAGTGTTCTGGTGCTAGGAATTTCAATGTTTGATGATATATAAATCAACATTCAGTGACTTTTTGTCAGTTAAATTGTGTGTTTGCAGTCGAGTGAAGATCAATTGGAAACAAGAGCGAACAGTGACCAAAAAAATTGAAATGTTTATTGGCCGAATAAGTCTCTCAATATCTACGTTATCTATGATATAAATCTGTAATATCTACGTTAAAAAATATATCCTTACATATTTTTTATACCATTAAACATGTGATGTATTTTAACCCGGGTTTCACTGCTAGTTTTGTCTACAAACCTTCTAAATTGTTTGTAGACCTAGCGGCATGGTCTAGTCCTCTAGACCATTGCTTAGCATGTCAGCTCATAGCATAGGTTCGATTCCTGTGATCATTTATTTTAATTCTTTTCTGTCCTCATTTCATCCGTCTCTTCTTTCTGCCCCCAACCACCACCCACCCTTTCCCACAATTCCTAAATAAGAGGGCTTTCCGCCCTACCCTCCGACTTTGCACTAGATTGTAGGCTGGAGGTACAGCCCGCCCACCAATATTAATGGGAATGAAACAACCAAAAGTTTTTTAAATTATTTGTTATAGTTGTCTTATGCAGAGGGGCATACATATACATGTGAAATAGGTATATTAATAAATAAATAAGCCAATAACTAAATAATGAAATAAATAAGTAAATAATAACTATCAAATAAACACATTTAGTAGTTTTCTGTATTATTGTGATAAATGACTTCAAAATCTTCATTTACTCTACCCTTAAATTTAGACTATAACATTATACACACTGTAATTAAAGTATTTAAATACACGTCGAGAAAGGAAGTAGTTTAGTTCACTTTTTTAAAAATTTTGTTAGATATGTAAATGAAATTAGTCAACGCCACTATAACCTATTTAAAAATCATGAACCAATCGGTAGTATAGTAATAAAAGAGAGACAAACTCTGTAAATTGTTATAAAAAGAAATATTCGTTACCTGCGACTAATCGAAAAAGATAAGGGTTTCTTTCTTTTCCTTGGGGGAAATATACGGTTTAGTAGATTTACTGTTCCAGTAATAAAGAATAAAGTAAAAGATTTTACAATTTTGACTTTATAACCCAAAACTGTCAAAATTAAACTAAAGTTTTCAACCAAGGTATCAAACAGCTACACGAAGAAACGTATCAATGGACGCAAGGAATAATCGTCACGTTCTTTTTTTTTTTTCATTGATATCATCCTGAGCGTGATTCTGATTTCGCTTAATATTTCTGACATGATCTGAAGACGAACGGTCGTAGGAATTCCATTTTTTCATAATTTTGCTATAACCCTTATTTTCAAACTATATTTTTCAAAACTTTTCTACTTCCTGTTAATGATCTCGTAAGTCCTAAGCGTCAGATTTTTAACGTTTCTGACGCCATCTCTATGTGCTAAATCGCTTAAGTCTAACGTTGAATAAGAAGATAATTTATGATAAATTTAAATGGCATTTCACCCAGATAGTAAGCAGTTTTTTTTTTGTGTTCTCGAGTCACGTTCGCCATTCTACCTATTCGTTAATTTATCTCGTGCCGTTGACTGTGAAAGATAGGCGCGTTAATAAAATAGACAATTTAACGATTGCAAAAACTGGCCTGAAAGGGCAAAACAAATTGATAAGTAGGTACATAAGTGTCGGCCATCATACAAAAAGTTCCTATTTGCATACGGTGTCGAGTCAACATGTCAGGACACTCAGTCTCTCTCGCTTGTAGTATGGTATGCTAATAAAGTGCGTTGGATGCAATGGATTAAAAGTTTTAATTTGCTCTTATCACGGATGGTGTTGCATATTTTCTTAGTCTGATAACTCAAACCGGTCCTTAGACGGAAGACATTTAACTTACATAGTACGTGCCCCAAGCCATTATTGATATAAGTCAATTATTCAATTACATAATTGTAGTATAAATTTTTCATAACGTAACCCTTTGTTACGAAAATTTCAAATTTCCCTGCAAAATGGTCAAGTAGACTGTTTTGATATAACGTGTTTCACTGTTCTTTTAGAATTTGTTAAGTTTGAGATTTTTTTTAACAGGCATCAGTTGGAACGCGATTATAATCTCGCGTATATTGTACATATATTGGTATTTAAAAAATGTCAGAAGGCCAAACTGGTTGTTTATAAAATCAGTATTCGCCCAATCTCTTATCTTTTGCTGCGTCGGTAAACTGTGTAGGCTGATTGGAGAGATTTAATTCTTTCCACACACCTCGCCATTCGAATCTTCAATCAGTTCGAAATAAGCTCGAGCTCGATGTTCAAAGATAAACAATTAAAACGTATCTCGGTGCATACATTTACTCATTCGCTTTTCAGTTAATTTCAGTTCATTATTAATCCCTGAGGAATTCTGAAAAATATTTTGATTCTTAAGAAAATTGATTTTAAATTTTATGCCCATTTGATGATCCTTGCTCAATAGTCATGTTGTTTAAAAAATATTGTGGAGATTTTCCATCCCTCAATATTTTTTTATACCCTTGTACAAAAAACTTTTATAGATATTATTGTCACGTGCATGTATTTGTGTGGACATTGTAAAAGCACATACATTTATTAAATGTCGAGTGAATAAGAAGAAGAAGGAACATGGTGATTTTTTATTGAGCCTCTCACAGTGATCGTGCCCGAAGAAAGAGTACGCGCTAATTGGGATACAGGCAGTTTAAATCAATGCATTGCGTCCGGTCGCTTCATAAAATTTCACGGCGAATGGGCACCAAGGCAACACAGTAAATTAGCGAAGGCCTGTGTCTTGTACGTACCCTGTAGTAAGTTGGTAACCACGTAAACTCAATTGGATTGCATTGCGGTTGTAAGTATTGCATTTGAACTGCCTACCTACCTATCAGCGGCATTGGAAACACGCAACTGATGGTACCTACATTTGTACCTATATATGTACATAATAAATAACTACCTGTAGAAGTATTTAAACATGTAAACGGTAGTAAATGGCATTCAACAGTCTCGGCTAAATGTGGCGGCTGATGATTGCAATATGAAGGAGGAAATCGAAGAAGCGCCACTTGAAACAGCAAGCCATCGTATCAAAAAAAAAAAAATACAGATATAGTATTTACTTAAAAAATCATCTAATAATCTCATGACAGTAGACCGTTTTAAAAAGTACCTAATGACGACATTTATTTATTCTAATTTTAAACTTGCGTTAGATCATTAACCTGTAAATTTCTACTTCTATAGGTACAAGTATTCCCTGTCGTTTTTTTATCATTCAGTTTCCGACCCATGTCCCTAATGAACAAGGTAAAATACCTAAAGAACTATTGTATTCTGAGACCCTCATTGTTGATCTCAGAGACAATAATACGTAATTAACTGAAAAAACTATTTTTCTTAAACTGTCTTCATCGATAAGGCGTGTAGAGAAAGCGATAGGACTCTTGCAGAGTAACACGTTCCATCGTCGAGTATCCATTCCAGACAGTAATCGAATTTGTCGCCAGTTTCAGATAAGACGAAGACTCTTCGGCCATCTCTCGCTTGTGACGAGGTTATTAGTCGGACCCTGGTCGTTGATAACGACCCGTAAGTACAAGGGTTGTTGCCAAAATAACCACGGTTACGTCTTAATTAATATCTCGGTTACGTGTTGGCCAAATCAAGACGTTACCTGTCAGTCTTAACACTAGAATGCACTTATTCTGATAAGAACTAGGTATTTGTGACATTTCTTGCCTGACGTAGGTCTCTCTTAAACCACCGATCGTTATTTACGTGTGAAATTTTGCTGGCGAGGTGCGAAGACTTTGATAATAAGCGTTTCATAAGCGGCACTTTTCAACACCTAATAATATAAACAATCGGTATTTATTTTCATCAAACAGTACCTACATTATGAATCTTGAAATATAATATAAATCTTTGATTAAGATATGATTTCGTAAAAAGCAAATTTGAGAAACTAATTTTATACAATAAGCAATCTAACATATATCGCCCTCTTTTAGTTTTTGTTCGTAGTATTTATATGACATGTCTTATATCGACAGTTCTTCCGTCAGAATGATGGGAGTTTTTCTGTAAATTTTCCCATAACTTCCCTTATTCCAAGTCTTATTGGATTTAATACCTGTGCCCTTTGTTGTTCTGAACATTAGCAAAAATCAGTTGTAACCTGCAGCGTTCTCTGACAATTCTAACATTAGAAATATGTTAATAATAGAATAAAAAATAGTAAATTCGTAAGCTTTGATTAAATTTTTAGAGCATACTTTTAAGCAGGATCATGACCTCTCACCCTATTAAAAAATCAGCCAAATTGTCAAATGATTACTTTTTAATTTGAGAACAGATATCTATAGAATTTTATTTGGAATTGATTCAGTGAAACCTCTTGTTACGATTACGAAAATGAAGAAGAGGGTTGCTGGCTAGGTTCGGATATAAAGCAAAGCACTTGGGTACCTAGGTACCTATAACTGGAAAGGAAATAAAGTGTGTTTTTAATCAGTAACCCGGATATAGATATGAAGTACTGTTTTGAATGTGTTAAGAATTACCGTAATTAATTGGTGGACCAATGATGAAGCGACAAACGGGGCACCTGGTGGCCTCCTCCGACGGAATCGGTTTCTCGAAAAGCAAAGCCACCTGCCTGTCACTTGAATCCCTCCATACATTTTATTAAAAACGAAGCTTGTGTGCAACGTGCCCGAAATTTTCACCCGTGGGCACGACTCTTACTTACTTACTTACTTACTCACTTACATGCACATGCAACACTCCATAAACAGAAACCTAAGCACTTTCTTTAATTACCCATCAAAAGCCCAAATTTTTTTACCAATGATCCACATTTTAATACCATTAGTAGGGAATATCATGGTGATTATGTTAGTTCCCTTAACTCAAAGGGGTGAAAATATTAGATAGAAAGTCTTGTTCAGGTACATTACTTTGACAGTTCCAATGGGAGCAGCATTAACGATCTATGTTTAGGTATATTCCTACAGGATATCAAAAATAAATTGCTTTTGCATCAGATTTTCCTCAAATATTAAGTGCTCTCAACGCTCCTTCCAGGACATAACTTTGGAAGTTTCCAACCAACAATAAAACCAAAGCTGTTTTGAGTATATTTTATTCATTCAGCTACAGAAAGCTTATTATCGTGGTACATCTGCCTTAATTTTTAATTTTATACTATCCAACTTAATTACTTTTAATAACAATTTATTATACATCAATCTTCTGATGGAAAGGTTTATTCGAAATAATTTAATTTCGTATTTTATTCCTCGACCGATAACATTATTTTTTCTTGAATGAGGAATATCTTCAGACTGTAATGGGCATGTTATTCAATTAAAATTTACTTAAGAAGCAAACATGCATATTTTAATTGCTAATTTACTTCTTATTTACATGAACCAGAACACGCACCGTGTTTTTTTATGTACCTACTGATCTCCATGTTTTTATGGATACGGAATTAAACGTGTTTTCTCACGAATAACAAACAATAAAAAGAAAGTAAACTGCCAAGTTTACAAGAAGTTACTTCTCATCCACTGCTATGGGTTGTTGACGTTTGAGCGGTTTAAAATTTTATAAGTAACACCCATTTACGTTGTTAACGCACTTTTTGGTATTTTCTTTATTGTATTTTTGCAATTTATCCAGTAAATTAGATTTCTGATGAAACAGCGTGATGTTGTAAACTTGACACCTTAATTTGCATCGTTTTATATGAAGCGATCAAACAAAATAACAAAAAAAAAATAAGAAGCATTCAGCTCATGATTACATTAATTACAGTTAGTAAATTTTTCTAAAAGACTTTTATGATTGTTTCATAAAAATTTCACTATAAATAGTGTGGGTGTGCCCACAGTGAGACAAATTATTTCAGTTTGACAAGCTGATGAAAATAAAATTGAGTGAAATGGTGCTGTTGTTTTGTTGCATTTGGTTATTAAACACTGCCAGAATTTTAATGTTACAATTAAAATTTACGCGGGCCATAAAAAAAGAATGATAACGTGTGGCATCGTTGACCTCATTTGCCATACTTATGCCTCCTTCCAGTTCTTATGCTTACATATTATCGTCTTTTGCTGAAACGATAGCGTTCTTGGTGGAAATAATATATGCAAGTGACATGAATATTAATACGCTCGCCGGTTCTCTCATTAGCGCTTTCTGCACTTTTAATATACGTACCTGTACACACACATACATACAGTACATACACAATTGTACACATACAAGTTTAAATATTATTCCGAACGTCTTTTGATATTATTTATAAAAACGACCGAATTATTTATCGCTCGGAACGGGTTCTTTCGCGTAAAAAAAACTATTTATTCATTTGGCATCAGACATTTCTTTCTTTTATGGACCGTTTCAAAAAGAGAAGCATCACAAATGGATTCTTATTTAATTACGGAAGAGAGAAGTGTAATTCGATGCAATTATGGCGATTCCAACGATTAAATCGGGTCACACAATTCAACTTTCCAACGATTCCATAATTTATATTGCATTTTCAAAAATAAAAAATCGAACACAATTGATATGATATTTTTATGTGTGGAATAAAGCGTATGTACTTATGAATTGAATAAATACTTTTATAACGTCATGATCATAATAGTTCACCAACTAAATTACTGCTTGAAAATATATCAAAGTACCTTAAGCTAGTCTCCAGTTCTTAAAGCTTTTCTAAAGCTTTTAGTGCCCATAAAAGTTCTTGAACAACTTTAATGTGCGTGAAACTTCCCTAAATTTCTTGAAAATCCACCAGAGCAGTTGAAGTTATTTAAAACTTATTAAAATCCTATCAAACTGCTAGAAGCACCCTAAAAATTCGTAAAACTCTCACAAAGTTCATAAACTGAAACTGTTTTAAAATACTCGAAGCGCCATAAAATTTCTTAAAGCCTTTCCAAAGTGCATAAAGCCTGTGAACAATTTTTGAGAGACTCCTAAAGTTCTTAAATTTCTCTCACAGTTAAAGCCCTTTAAAAACATTCAGTGTACAACCAAAGTTCTTGAACAACTTCAATGTGCGTGAAACTTCCCTAAATTTCTTGAAAATCACCCAAAGCAGTTGAAGTTATTAAAAGTCTATCAAACTGATAGAAGCCCTCCTAAGAAATTCCTAAAGCTCTCACAAAGTTAATAAAACCTTCTCAAAATTATTGAAACTATTTTAAAATAATATTCGTATTCCCATAAGTGCTTCAAGAGCCTTCCCAAAGTGCTTGAAGCCTTTGCAAAGTTCTTAAAACACTTCCAAAGTTCTTGAAACTGTCCCAAAGTTGAAACCCTTCCTAAAATTCTTGAAAAACCGCTATAGTAGTTGAATAATGTAAAAATTATTAAAGTAGTATCAAATTGCTAGAAGCACTCATTAAAATTCTTCAAAGTTCTTAAAATCCTCCCAAACTATTTAAAGCTACTACAAACTTCTTGAAGTCCTTTCAAAGTTCTTGAAGTCTCCTTCTTTAAAGATGTCGTTGGATTTTAAAAGATAATTTAGACTTCAAAGTCCAGGCTTTGTCCAGGTCAGGATAATAAATCACACAATTCTTTAGGTATTATAAAAATCCTTTTCAAAAAATTAGGCCACAATTAAAGGTAGGTAGTCAATTCCAATTCACAATATGATACTTAAATAAACGATTAACAATTAAATTATTCCGTCTGTCCTTCATTGATTACATGAAATGTTTTTCGTGTTATAAATAGCCGCAAGGGCACTGTTTGCAGACTAATAACGAAGAAGAAATTTATCAGCGAATCAACATGCTCGTCAACATGTGAATGCCGGCAGTAAGTATCGGACTGACAAGGTAATTTAATTTATCTCACTAAGACGATTGATCTGATCAGATATCGCAACGGAAAGAGCGGTTAGATAATCGATGGATGAAAATGTTCTTGTTGAACGAAAATCGAGATCAAGCAAATAACAAATTATCTACGGATATAAAATCTGTTTGTACAACATACGTTCCTTTATTGCGGATCCAATCAGAGTATCGAAAGATGAGGATCTTAATTTGTTTAATTAAATGCAGCGTAACATGCGTGGTTCCAGTCTTTCAATAACGAGATTATTTTATTACTTGTTTTTCGATTCATTTACTAATTGCCTCAGAATTAGATGCTGGGGCCCTGTGGGGACTCTAATGCACAATTTGGTACCTACGCATGTTTTATTTGAATGGGGAATTTAAATTTGTAGTAATTAAATAATGTGACAGCCACCAGACCTCTTAACAAGCACATTAATAATAAACAACAATTAATATCCCTGTATTAGGCAAAATTAAAGAAACACAAGATATCAACAGGAAATCTCAAATAATTAATTTAATGATAAAGGAATATTATAAATATCTATAATTTTTTTTAATTGCCTATTCTCCTTATCGATTATTTTAAAAAAAATATCCCCTCTCTAATTAAGTGTTGTATTCTTCTACGAAGACCCGAGGCAATGTTGTTGTTGCTGTTGCTTATAGGCACGTGTCCAGAGAGGAACACCTGCCCCTAAAAATCCCAAAGCGGGTGGCTATTTGGGCTCCTGCCAAAGGACCGTCCACTTGCACCATTGGTCACTAGCCAGGTGTTAAAATGCTTCCATACATTTCACTTACCTACATACATACGTTTAAATACTTACTTGACCCTTTCGGTTAGTTCGATGTCCACCACTAATAAAGACACAGGCACACAAAACACAATACATACATACATATATATTGATAATTGAAATAGTGACCACAAAACTTCTGCTTAATATTTCTTTTGTAAAGTGGGGTGAAAATTATGGTCCTTACAAGTAAAATTACATATTAATACCTACGATCACTATTTTATAGATTTTTAGAAGTTGTGACCTCAAAGGGGCTCCAGATACGTTTCTTGTCAGATTTTAAACAAAACAATAAATCTTTCACCCCTTTCTTGTAAGTACCTAAATAAAAATTATAAGAAATGTTTTCTTGCTGACTTTCACAAAGTGTGACACTCAGGAGACTCCAAACACGACCACCCCTAAATACTTACATCTTCTTTTGCCATAGTTTAACCCTATTTATAGTTTTAATATTCTCAAACTTGCCCTCAATCTTCCATTATAGTATTTTCCTTTATCTTTATTGACCCCCATGACCCTTTCTACTGTTTACTTCTTCCAATTCCTGCTTGAAGAGATATCAATGTCAGAAACTTGATTTTTAAATTCTTCAGCTTCAGATACGTTTCTTGTCAGATTTTAAATAAAACGATAAATCTTTCACCCCTTTCTTGTAAGTACCTAAATAAAAATTATAAGAAATGTTTTCTTGCTGGTCATTTTTTTGATATTATTTACCCATCAATTTTTTCGTCATATTTCTTACCCGAATTCGCTGTCGTAATTCACTGGCCATAGTCCGCCTTTATAAGGTCGGATGAAATGCTTTTCATCATGTTCTGACAGTCGTTGATAATTGGATTAACAACTTCGTTCACAACAGGACCTCTTTCGACGCTGAAGCACTTTTTAGAGATGCCTTTCAAAGACTCATTGTCAATGTGTTAGTTCCGGTCTTTTTCTTGTGTACTCAATCTCATTTTATTTTCGGGCACTGATAATAACTCTCCATCTTAAATTTTTTGATACTCGAGGAAACTCATTATTTTTTGAAATGGTACATAACAACATTTTGTTTATAAATATGTACTAATGGCACAATAATTAAGCTCATTTTAATTAATGTTAAGTAACGAGAGTAAAGTTGTTCGTACTTATAATCTGAAATATGGGATGCAGAGGTCATCGTGTAGTATTTTTTCGCTAAGTGTGGACACAAATTATTTGTTTCGTTAATAGAGAATGGGAACGATAATATATAATTACGACTTTAATGCGCCGCTTAGAGGCAGTGAGTAACCTCTTGAGTTCAACTGGAACCATAACGGACGAAATCGTAATTAATGTCATGAACTTTTTAATTGAAATTAGTCTCACAGTAATAAAGCTTCCTGTAAAGTAAAAAGAGAGAAAAGTGAGCGTCCGCTTAACAATCGTTTCCATGTTGACGATGACTCAATAACATTCCTAGGGTCAGAGGAATTCAATTTTTAAAAAAAGGGGTGACTTTTACAAAATGTGACACTCAGGAGACTCCAAACTCGACCACCCCGAAATACTTACATTTTCTTTTGCCATAGTTCTAGTTTTAATATTCTCAAACTTGCCCTTCAGTATTCCATTATCGTATCTTTCTTTAGGTATCCTTATTAACCCCCATGACTCTCTCTGCCGTCTACTTCTTCCAATTCCTCCTTCTCTTCTGCAAATCATCCTAAAGTTTGTCGCTTGAAGTCAAGTTTGGACTATTAACTGTTAACTGAAATCGACTGTATTTTGAAAAAAATTTGATTATTTGAAATGATTTTGCGATTGAACGTAGGAATGCAGTGCCCCGCGTGAGAACCCCTAGCAAGTGAAAAATTAAAGAGCAGATAATCGCAATATAATTAACGGCTCAACTCTGACGTTAACAAATGCTCGTCGGACATATTGCCGAATATTAATCTAAAACCTATCAAGTAAATCGAAGTTGATGATGTTATGTCTCATTTAAAAACTACTGAATATGTATGGACGAGGACCACTTTTGACCGATCATCATCATCATCATTGCGCCAAAGACGATTTATACCTATATGTATGTACGTATAATGGTTTATACTTACTGTTATGTAGAAGGCTGTCTGTTAATGCTGCCTTATCTGCTAGGTTGGTAGCAGAAGCACATTTATATCTCGCATCAGAACTTAAACTAATTACTACGTAGTCGCTTTAAACCAGCCGCCTTAGGCTACTATAATGCCACCGACCGACCAATACTGACAATGTTTTTGATACTTAAAGTAACACTAGTTAATTAAGTGTGGACTACTATAATTGCAGCTTACTAATTTCACAATAAAAAAACTGTTACTTATATCTGCAGTATACAAATAGTAGCGAAAAAGATATAAAAAATTTATCAGCATGAAGTAGAGCTGGTCTTTGCCCTTTCAGAGCTTAAAAGCACTCTAATTGAAGCCTTTTCAGGAACGAATTGTTAGAACTTGAGATGGAAATTATTTTATAAAGTTGCTTTGTAATTTATCGTTAGAGAAAGGGATTTGAAAGTGTTTGAAACTCTTTTAAAGTGCCTTGTGGCTTTTCATAAGACACTTTAAAGCCCTATCAAAGTACTTGAAATCCTCTCAAAGTGTATGAAGCTCTTTTGGAGTGCATGAAGCGCTCTTAAAGTACCTGAAACCGTTTTAAAGTGTTTATAGTACTGACAGATTGGGCGAAGTGTTTGAAACCCTCTCAAAGTGATTCTCCAAGTATTTGGGTTTTTTTTAAGTTTTTAAATCCCTTCTGAATGCATGACATCCTCCTCTTCAAGTGCCTTAAGCTTTTTAGGTGTTTAAAGTGATAACGAATAGCTTGAAGTCCTTTCGATATATTTGAATGCTTTCCCAAAGTGTTTTAAGCAGTTCTTGATTTGGTGAAGCCCCCTTGTAGGGCCTGAAACCTCTTTAAGGCATTTAATCTGCCAATAGGGTGCTTGAGGCCCCATTAAAGTACTTGAAGCCCTCTCAAAGTGCTTGAAGTCCTTTCAATAATAGTTGAAATCACATTAGTTTAAGCCAAGACTTCATTCTTTACTCACAATCCTTTATACAAGTGCTTGGGGTTTTCTCAAAGTGTTTAAAGCCCCTTTAGAATGCATGAAACCCGCTTCAAGTGCCTGTGTTTAAAGTGTCAACGAGTAGCTTGAAGTCATATATTTGAGTATTTTCTAAAAATGTTTTAAGCATTTTTCGAGTTGGTGAATCCCTCTCAAAGGGCAAGAAGTCTTTTTAAAATGTTTAATGTACCAACAGGGTGCTTGAGTACTTGAAGCTCTCTCAAGGTACTTGAAGTACTTTCAAAAATATTTGGGGAGCTTTCTCAAAGTGGTTAAAGCTTTTTAAAAGTCTTGAGCCCAAAAGTTACAGAGAAGCATCAGAACTAAATAAATATATATTTTTTGTCCTCTCTTCGTATTGCAACTCTTAACAATTGCAATGTGCTTATATTACATTTGTATTTATTGTAAATTTTCTGTTGTTTCCTCTTCGTGTATATTCTTTACTCATTGTATTTCTATCATTATATGGTACACCCATTGCTGTAAGAACTTCAGTGATTTTTTTACTGTAATAATTCTAATTCGCTTTAGGTGTAGCGTAGAAAATGATACATGAGCACTAAAGGCTAAACATTATTGCAGAAAGAGCATTCTGCTATTCTCGTCGCGTTTTTGCCCGCACCCGATGAAAAAAGATATTAGCTGAAAGTTCTGCTCATCAAATAATCGTCAAACAACGGCAGGAACTTGCGTCCTTTATTTATGTACTGCCGCGCCGTGTTATTTTGTAATAGATGAACAAAGGAATTATCAGTGTCTGTTTTTTTTTTGGCGATAAATATGTTGTTATTTATTAAGCTTCATAATCATTAGTCAAAACGGTTAAACTATTAAAGGAACTAGGAAAAATAAAAAACAATTGAATATTTCACTATTTTTTCCTAGTGTTTGCTAAAATTTGCATCACCCCTAAGATGCACTTTAAGAGGGCTTCAAGTACTTTAATGGGGCCTCAAGCACCCTGTTGGCACATTAAATGCTTTGAAGAGGTTTCAGGCTCTACAGGGGGGCTTCACCTAATCAATAACTGCTTAAAACAGTTTAGGAAAGCATTCAAATATATCGAAAGGACTTTAAGCTATTCGTTATCACTTTAAACACCTAAATAGCTTAAGACACTTGAAGAGGAGGACGTCATGCATTCAGAAGGGATTTAAAAACTAAAAGAAACCCCCAAATACTTGGGGAAGCACTTTGAGATTGTTTCAAACACTTTGCCCAATCTGTTAGTACTTTAAACACTTTAAAACGGTTTCAGGTACTTTAAGAGCGCTTCATGCACTCCAAAAGAGCTTCATACACTTTGAGAGGATTTCAAGTACTTTGATAGGGCTTTAAAGTGTCTTATGAAAAGCCGCAAGGCACTTTAAAAGAGTTTCAAACATTTTCAAATTCCTTTCTGGAACAATAAATTACAAAGCATTTTTATAAAATAATTTTAAGGTTTTCGTTGGATTTATTAACGAATTAAGGGAATTATATACGGTATAAGTATCTTAAACGTTTATTTTATAGTTCCATTGTTTTGTTACAGTTGTTTGTAAAATATTTAATTGTAAATTGAAGAACATCTTCCATAAAAAGCGCCCTGTGGACACAAAAAAGCGTGGCACGTGAACACGCTGGTAACCTGTGGTGCGACTAAATGTTGAATAACACGATTTTTTCGTTGACAATTATTTGTGAACGTTTTGACCGAAGGCAGGACAGGAAGGGCTTTTATAAGTTGAATTTTTGTGTTGTTCGCACCATCAGCATTTTGAAAAAAATAAAAAGATCGACTAACTTTTAAAAGTTAAAAGTCAGGGAGCAGTAAATCACGCCGATTCTTTTGTCAAGTCTTCGAACATTTCGTCCTTCCAACAATGCTAAGCACAATCGTATTGCAGCGAAAATCGTCGGCAACAATACGCAGTGTTAATATCGTATTATCTTGTTCTCTGCAGATTTTTGTCGTATGTATCTGAAGAATGGCTACTAATTGCGTTTATTCATTCAGAGGCGTGAGGCCTTTGTCGCTATTTTAGTCCAAGGAATGTAGAGAGAATACCTGTAACGCCTTGTTCTCATTCATACGCACAATGCCACTACAAATCTTTCATTCTTCGGCTGTTGTTAGTTTTCATGCTGGTAAACGATAAATTTGTGGTGTTCCGACTTCTGAAAGCTACCGATCACCAGTTTCGAGAGTTTCTACGAAAAACTTCAATACAGTGAGTGCTTCAGCAAACAACAACAGAAAAGTAAATATATCAAAATGTTTATAATAATGAAAATATATTAAAGCGCCGAAGATAATTTCACCAAATTTTATTAAATAGGTACTTCCTAGCAAGTTTTGGTCAACGTGACCATTATTAATTAAGGGATAAGGAATATAACTTAAAACTATCACAGCTCTATTTGTCACTACACAAAACAAAATTTATGCCTCGGTGAAATTTATTAATTCATTAAGCACTTAACAAATTTAAAGTTTAAACATGCCTTAAAACTTAATGTAACTCTAGTAGAAAATGGCAGTTAGAATTTGAAATATTTTTAATCAAAATGTAAACCTAGGGTAGAGGTTCTAAAAAAAAGTGGAATATGTAGGATCCAATGTAACATTTGTGATGCTTTCTGTATTGGACAAAATGGTAGAGCCATAAGCTTAAGAATTAAAGAACATGTTTATAATATTGTTCTTAACCATGACTTAGATCATGGTAATATTAAAGTCCTTCGCAGTGGTGCAAATAAAAGCAACAAATTGTCACCTTTGGACAATATTGTAAACAATCAAATAGAACTTTAGTTTTACTGACTACCCACTACTTCTTGTTAATACTTAACTATAAATTTAAGTTTTAGAATGTTATACTCTTTATCATTTCATAATGATCACGTTGACGAAAAACTTGTTAGGAAAATTCAATAAGGTTTGATGAAACTTTCCTCTTTTTATATATTTTCATTATTATAATATGTTTCACAATGAGTGGACCCTCCGCATCATTAAGTGTATTAAAAATGTCTACATTTTGTACATAAATTCAACATCACAATGAAATAATAATATGTTAAATATCAGAGAGGGGTTAAGACCTTAACGAACTTTTCTTAATGTTTTTAAAATAACTTTCAATTGAGTACAGGTATCGATTGTGCCAAAAAGGGGCCATGATGTTGGTCCTGATCTACATTTAGTCTTGCTCTTCGACAGTACGTTTTGATCTATGGTAGACGTCGGCCTTATTAAGTTAAGTATCCAAATCAAGACAAAATCGAACCAAGCAGCACAAAGGTTATTTTTGCCAATCATTTCTGTGAACATACTCACAGAGATGCGGTTCCTCGATATACCTTAAACATCGAGTAAAATAACAGAAAATTGTATGGAATTTAGTGTAAAGAGAGATGAGTATATGTTGGTTCGTAAATGTTGGCCATGGTGTATTTGGTTGATGCATGATGAACGTCCGTTCATATAAAATAAAATCCGAAATAAATACAAAATTTTTAAGAGCGTATAGTTACTACTGCGTTTTTTATTTTCACTTAAGAATGGTTTTAAGACCTTTAAGACTTCCATTAACTTTTCCATTAACCGATAATTAAGAAAATCGTGGTAGCCTTTCAGAAGGAACTAATTGGAAACGAGTTAAAGCCGTTTGTCAGTTAAGGCTACTGCGACCGGGAGGAAAAATAAAAGCACGAATAATAGCTGCGATTTCGCCAAAGTTTTAAAAGAGCATTTAAGTACGAGCGATTTATGGGACCGTTGCAAAAATTTTATGCCGTTTCACTGGTACATTAAACTCGTCTTCAAAGGTGGTCCGCAATCGAACCAATTTTACCCTTCTACTAGTTTCAAATTGAATTAGTACGGGAAGGTTACTGACATATAAAAATGACATAAACTCCCATTATCCAAGTGATAAAATCGATATCTTCTTTATTCGTGTTTTTTATAACATGTAACACGCGGTATACTGTACCTACGTACATTTTATCGCTCAGGATATTTACCACTTTTCTGTAATTATGACCAAGTACAATTTTTATGGTATTTTGAATCAGTCATAAAACCATAATTATCATTCTTTTACATAAAGAGTGACGATAAGGAAAGATGCAAATATAAAAAGGACTAAAGAATTTTATAAAAACAAAACGAGCTATTTTCGACTTACAATATTTTCAAAATCTTGCTCTCGTTATTACAAAATAATCAAAAATCTAATATTGTATTTTGTAACGTTGATTTTCGGGCTTATTGGCTCAAGAAATCTTGATCTTGACTTTGAATATCTTAGATATCTCAAGTACCAATATTTTGAATGTCGAAATATTAAAAATCTTCCTTATACCATAATTATTGTTGCACCTGAAAAGCCACTGTGTGGTGAAACAAAACAATTATTGTGAATTTTTTAACAACAAAATTTTGTAACTGAAACTTCTGTTTGCTTATGTGCTTAATAATTAATTTAACTTAATTTAATTAATATATAATTTAATTTGGGCTTTATGTCTTCCAAATTATATCTAACATAAATTTTCAAAAATAGAAATTTATTTTTTCACGTAAAAGCAAAAATAATTTGGGACTTTGTGCTCGATGCTGATAATAAATACAAGAATGTAGATAATTAAAAAGCATAAAATAAAAATTTAACTGAAACGAAGAAAAGAACCAAGACATTAACTTCTAATCAACTGCTGATAATTTCTAGATTAGAGAAGCAGGTAAATAGATAAGAAGTTAGCAATATGTAAATGAAAGTAGGGCCCTAGTGGGAAATACTGAGAAATAAACAATTTGTACCATCATAAAATAGCAACTAATCAGAAGATAGAATTGCAGACGTCATGCAGTTAGTACCTACAAAGAACTTAATTTTTAAAGGGCTACTAGGAAAGTTCTTCAGCAATTAAATTATCGTTAAGAGGAGAATAGATACAGAGCAGGTAAAGAGACATTATAGAAACAGAATTACAAGAAAAGAATATTTTCACAAATAAAATTACATGAAGGAATATTTACAAAATAAAAAAAATACCGGCCAAGTGCGAGTCGAACTCGCGCACCGAGGGTTCCGTACAAACCTGTACCTATAAATGTGATGTAACTAAAAATTTAAGGTTTTCGGAATTTTTCCTTTATATGTGCTATAAAACATTGCTTCATGCCAAATTTCAAGATTCTAAATCGACTGGAAGTACCCTTTAGGTTTTGATTTCCTTGCGAGTAGTTGCGAGTTTGAAAATATGCGGCTTAAATTGCTGTTTCTTTTGATTGCGTTGACATAGAAGTTTGATTTTGTTACAGCTTAAAGGTATTATAGACCTGAGTAGTTGATATGAATTTCAATTTAATACCTCTACGCGTTCATGAGGAAAGGGGTAGTAAGTTTAAAATTATTAAAAATATTTTTATTATATGATGTAACTAAAAATTTACGGTTTTCGCAATTTTTCCTTTATCTGTGCTATAAGACGTCGCTTCGTACCAAATTTCAAGATTCTGAGTTCACGGGAAGTACCCTGTAGGTTTTGATTCGAAAATTTGCGGAAATTCGCGGCATAAACGGCTGTATCTTTTGATTGCATTGGCTTAGAAGTTTGATCTTTTCACAGCTCCAAGGGACAATGGACCTGAGTATTTGGTATAAATTTTAGCTTGATACCTCCACGCGTTCCTGAGAAAAATGGTCTTGACAGACGGACGGATGGACGGACAACGAAGTGATCCTATAAGGGTTCCGCTTTTTCCTTTTGAGGTGCGGAACCCTAAAAATTAGTAAAAACATAGGTATTTTATACATAGTGGTCATAATTCAAGAGATCTTGAAAATAGTTTTTTGACTTGTTCATCGTGAAATTATATTGTAGGACCAGTTGGGGTAATTGTAAACAGGCTCTTTATTTCGATGCAATAGAACTCTTGATTATTCTAACTAATGGGAATTACAGACACTTGGGGGTTAACTTTTGACGGTTGGATGCTTTAGGGCGCTAAACAGCAGAGGAAGAGTGTCGCAATATTTTATGTTAAACAGTAAAAATATTTCTATGTAACATATAATTTTTGGGGTAATTGTAAACACGGTTTTATAAATCTAATTTTCATTGGAATTCACATTTGAAAGCGAATTGTTCACTTTTGCCTCATTAAAAACCTTTATAAGGCCAGTACAAACAAGATGATTGTTCACATTTACCCCTAATAAGTTTTCGACTGCGTTAATAAGTGAAGGGGTAATTGTAAACTTATGTTTTTTGCAAAAGAAATCCGAATTTGCATATTCAACAACAGAAATTCACTTAAAACCAAACAAGGAACTAAATTAATCATATAGTCGCCTAAATTTAATATTCATCTAAGATTCATCGAGCTTCAAAAGTCAAACTTCCACTTGACCCTATATTAATACATTTTTACCAAATTCAGTCCACCTTTTAAACTTCTTTTGGCCAGTGTTGGTCTTTTATGATTCCTACAACCATCAATTCCCTAATTACAATTAACATAAAAATACGCCTTCAGGCTGTTATTTAGAATAGTAGCGTGTCAGTTTAAGAACAGCAAATGTCAAAGGGAGAAATATCACCGATATTAAACATCAAACACTTTTTTCTGTTGTACATAAATAATTTTCGCATCGTTATGAATGAATTATTGGATAATGGTGTGTTCGTTTACGTGCTAAATTCCTTATAGAATAGAGTATAAATTATTTTAATCTGTTTCGTAGACAGTCGTTAATAGTTAGGCGAACAATAGCGTACCGTTCTCGTTTTGAAATATCGTTTTTGACCCATTGAATAAGATATACGAGTATTATACAGATTGGGAAAAAAATTATTGATACCTACAACTAAGACTTTATATTAAACAAACAACAACATTTATTTGCTATTATATAATTGTCCCATGATTATATTATTAATATATGTTTTGTATGTATTGATTACATTAGATAGGACAAATATGTAGAGGAGGGTAAGTGAGCACTTACACCCTCCTTCGATTTCTAAATACATCGTAACAATTTAATTCTTCATAAACAGTTTAAAAAAGTCACTGACATAAATTGGTCTAGCATTGAATGTTTTCCTAATCGGTATATAATTTTCTATAATAATGGGTGTATATAGGTTGGTATCGTCCAAATTTCTCGGTTCTATACGTCAAATTAAAGCAACTTTCGGAATATCCGATTTACGTTTATTACGTTTTCGTTTACGACTGCTGTAAAAACGTAAACGTTTTAATTAAGGAGGGACTTTAGTATCTCCATTTGACGTAAGAGTGCATTTTGAAAAGTTAATGTTTCAAAATTGCATTTTATAGCTCCCAAGCATTTACATGTTGGCAGTTTTTTTATTATTATTTTGTGATATCGTTTTAATTATTATAATGATGGACTTAATAAGGAGCTACACGCACACGTATTCACGTTTATGGATGCACGTTAGTATTGACAAGACCCCCTCCAATCAGATATGACCATAAACTTATATGGCAAGACGGACTCGACCCTCCTCGACCTCCTCAGATCATGATGTATTTAATTCCTCTCAACGTAAACGCATTCGCAAATATAATTTCGTAAATGGTAATGCATTACGCACGTGTCTTGATGGAAAATCATCTACTGATTTTAATCACTACATCTGCTACACTCAATTAAAAAGGTGAGGAAGATACTTCAGAAAAAAATACCCCCAAGCTAATCTCTTTAATCATAAAAACCCTCGATATTATTCCACTGGCTGTATTAGTGATAAAATCTAAATTTTTGAAAATTCTTTAAAAAATGTTTAGACTAATCACCAGTTTTTGAGCGACTATACGATTATATTAACAAATCATCTTTTTTGAGTACATAAAATATTCTCAGGGGTAGTACCTGTACCTATATTACCCTGCATGAGATATTAGGTTTCCCTTGTGAAATATCTTCATCCCTATGGTAAAAAATTTGCTGGTCATCGTTTGGAGACCGTGGGACAGTGCAGTGATTGTGGCAGAGGCAGAATTTTCAGATATCTCGAACATGCTGTCAGTCGTCCGTTAAAGAACGAAGGCAAAACAGCACCAGACACGAGTCAAGACCACCGGCATCTTCATTACACGTTAGTTCACTAATCAACAATCGTTCTTTATGTCCGCATTCGACTGTTTTATTGGGGACAGCGGCGTCCTGTCCACGGTTAATTCCACCGATTACTGCTTTATCCAAGACTTGCAAAAATAAGGGTGGTATACGTATAAAGAAGGGGATGTAGGGATTTTGTAAATTTTTATTCCAAAATAAGGTAAATTATCTGCTCATAACTCAATACATTTTGATATCTAATTAAAAATACTTACAGAAGGGGTGGAATTTAGAAAGTAAAATTGAATCCTTTGCAATTGTTTAAAAATTATTCTGAATGTTTATTACCAAACTTTACTGGGACTTTAAGGATGGGGAAACAGCAATAATTAATTTATTTATTTACAATTGCTAGAGGTCACCTAAACTCCTAAAGATAAAAATTCATACAAGATGGTTTATAAAAAGTGGAATGTAAATATTCTCCTGATTCTACGAATTTTGATACCTTATTAAAAACAATGAAGGGCTGGAGTCTGGAAAATAGAATTAAATCCTTTGCAATCGCATAAAAATTATTCTGAATCATTATCAAACTTTACTGGGTCATTAAAGATAGGGAACCATTAATAATTAAGTTATTTATTTACAATGGATGGAGAGCACCTAAACTTCCAAAAATAAACATTTATATAGGGTTGATCATAGAAACACGGTGTACAGCTTCTGCAGATTATTGACATTAAAATAAAATGTATATAACCACTCTCTTTTACTATTTCCCTGTGAAAATCTAAAGGAATTATTAAATTAATTTAAAAAGGTATCTTTAAATCTATTTTTTAGTAAAATGGTTGCAATTATGATTTTCATCATAGAAACATTTTTTATTTCAAAAAGTTGTGCTAAAAGAACTGTGATGACATCGGACTAAAAAACCGATGGTCATGTAGGAGATATCGAAGTTCTGGGGACATTGGCTGCTTGATTTGAATTGCTGGCTAGAAGCGAAGACGAAAGGGCTAAAAGGCATAAATTCGTCCTGTGCTCCTCGTCTGAATGGCATCCGTGTATGTATATGTTCTCTGTGTACATTCGAATCGGTCGTTTTAATCATTCACAATTTCGTACCGCTGACGAAAGAAGAACTATTTCGAACGGGCTTAATTGAGAGCTTAATTCAATCAGACGTCAGTGCCACCACCAAAGGTTTATGGAATTGGAGAAGGAAACACGGTGGCCCGGAAGATTCGATAAAAAAGCTTGCGAATACAACCGAAAAGCAGTCGCAATAAAGTAGCTTTCAAATTTAGATTTTGCATCAATAAAAAGTAGTTGAGCTTTTGGAGAAATGGGACTGTTTCAACCTTCCACTTTAATGACTGTAATTGAGTACTAAAAAGCAAAAGCTCGTACACGTTGTGGGAAATCTGTTGTAATACCAAAGCTCTTGCGTTATAATTGTGCCTTTTTATACTAAAAAGTAAAAATAAATGTTATGGTAGCAGTAAAGTTTGCGAATGATTCCAAAATTTTCTCGCAAGAAGTTAATTAAGCCTATCCTGCATTGAGTCGTTATTACTGCTAATTTTATTGGGTTGTTGTTACTATATGACCAATTTTATTGCTTTTTAACAAGCACACTTAATAACTAATCTAAATGCCTGCCAAGCAATTACCTACAGAAGGTTACTTCTTGCAGAAACGACCTGTTGTCCAACTCTCACAGATCCGGATGTTTTTTTAAAATCGGTTTCGTCTTGATTTAATACCATATAAAAGGAACGCTTACAAAGTTGCGGCTTTAACTCAAAAGGCGTTTTTTGCGCAAAATCATTAGTCAGTTTACTGTTCTGCAATTTGCGCTTTTTTCGGGTCATAACCTCCTGATTTAAAGCAGCACTTCTGATTGTCTTTTTGCCTATGTCACCTTGTTAACCACGTTATGGCTTTATTTACACCAACAACTGTATGAACTTTCTTTTTTTTATCCACACTGAAACGAACTTAAGACCCTTTCTCTCTCCCTCTCTAGTTACTGATGAGCAGAGTTGATTTTTGTTTCCATGTTCAAAAGTAGCTTAATGGGAGGTAGGTAATTATTATGTAATCCTAAAATTTCTTTTATATATCCAGAAAGATGACTAATAAAAAGAGTTAAGAATTTATCGGTTGATCTTGTCCAGTTTTGTGTTGATCATTAATAAGATAATGAAGATAGGAAGAAAAGTTGCTTTTTAATGTTTCAATAGTTAACTGCAAAAATCCTTTACAATTGTCTCGATTTGTAAGACTTTTTTCATTTCAAGAGTAATGTAATTACAAACCTGAACAGTTTCTTTTTAAAGATTGAAGTTAGATATAATTTGGAAGACAGAAAAATGAAATTATTGAAAGCAAAACTTCTTATATTAATTAAATTAATTGTTTAACATAACAGCAAACAGAATTACAAAATTTTGTTGTAAAAAATCTACAATAATTGTTTCATCACACAATGGCTCCTTCAGGTGAAAAAATAATTAGCTGCAAATGTCCTTATGGTGTATATTTTTTTAGTCTTATGGAGAACCCAGTTCGGAAATCTAAGTACAGAAATTTCTTAACAAATTAATGTATCTAAATGAATTTTGTTGTAAAAAATCCAAAGTAATTGTTTGGCCACATTGTGGCTTCTTTTGGTGGAATAATAATTACCCTCCTCTTTCATAAGAAAGATTTTAAAAATTTAATGCTATGCGCACTTAAAATTTCTTAAGACAAGATTGAGATTTCTTGAGGTCGACTTCTACTTGATCAGTTTTTCTTTTTCTCATTTTGTAGTTATGAATTTGCATTTAGATGCCTTTTGTAAGTCGAATGGTTTGACTTATGAATTGTTAATTCACTTTTATATTTGTATATCTTCGAATGAAAAGAATGCTTGTTTGAGTTATGTAAAATAAGGTGTTAGTGAGTCAATATAAATCGTTTTACACGTTGAATAATAACGAATGAAATGAAAATTAGCTGGATTATCTAAATACAGTGTTTGTAAGTTACGACGTCTCTACAATCTTGTTGGTGCTGTTTGAGACTGGTCCCCTTTGGTCTTAAATTTATTATCCGAGCCGTTTCCGACAATGCTTGTCGGTACCTACAACCTACAACTTAATTCTTCTTGATACATGGTCCCTTGATATAATATAACGAATAGCCAACAATAAAACTCCAATATATTAGAAGTCATTTAAATGTTTGTATACACTTCTGATATGTTTATATTCGGTGAAATTATATGATAGGTCTTTTCAAATTTAAATGGGACAGGATTGTAGCGCCGTCTTCTCTGAAAACTTAACGATCCAACTGTCCTTTCGGTCACTTGTATTTGTGGTAAAATATTCGGTACCAATAACGTTATTACTATGGTTCGTAATAAAGTTATTAGATGCTCGTGTACGGTGTGGGTTTCTAACAAATGCATCGGTTCTCGTAATGTGTTACTTATAAAAATGCAATTAATTGTGGAAATTACCGGCATCAATCACAACCAGTGCGCCGCCTTTTATGTGCACTCCTATGCAAGTTAATTTCAAAGATTATTTATCATGTAGAGTAAAACAAAACAGTTTCTTGTAAGTTCATATTTTTAACATTTTCAGGTGACCATTACTAGTCAATTATTAATTATTATTAGCTTCCCATGCGCATTATAAATTATGAGAAATCAAAATTGACATAACTTTTGGACATTTTGTAGATACATTCATTTGATTTATGTCATGATCAAACGCAAGAGCTAGAAAAGGCTAACGCAGTCTTGGTCTTGGTCTAACTCTTGATTTTGGTCTTATTTTTGTTGATATAGTCTACATTCTAGTCTTAAAGGCATATCTAACCTTTGTCTTGCTAAATATGAAAGACCAAGACGAGGTAAGAGAAAACTGCAAACTTAAGAAGAAATTTGTTCAACAGAAAAAGTTAAATTCCCTCTTTTGCGATTGCGGTGTATGAGGTTTTTCAAATCGCTTAAAAACCGTGGATACTACACATAACACTTATTGAATTTTCTAAACGACATAATAAATATTGAATTTTAATTAACAGTCGATTTTTTCATCATATTCTAACGGCGATCGTGTTCTTGTGGTACGTATGAGATCTGTAAAGAACTTGATGGCTGTCATTTAAAAACAAGGCCCTCCATTTAAAAAAATGACTTTCGGTTTTATGTGGAAGTTAAAAGAGGGGATCTATTAGTAAAAGTAATTTTATTTCCGCCGTGTAGCGTTTTATGTAGCTACCGATCTATTCATTTTAAAGAAATAATTGACATCTAATGGGATCACCGAAAGAAATATTGCATTTCAATGCCATTAAATTTCTCGTGTTTATGACATTCCTTACATAATACGCTCTTATTTTTCGAACATCTCCGATTTTATCATTAAAGGAAGAATATCCTTATCGGTCGCATCAACGACGTTTTAGAACGTAGAGAGACAGGTTAATGTCGATCGCTGTTCGACCGAAGTATAATAGCTGTAAAACATATCGTTTCAGAGGCCATGGATCCGACGGAAGATATCCGAAAATATTCTCGATACTCGGTCGCGATAAATGTTACTGCTTCCTCAAAAATTAACAGGGTTTTATGGTAAAACTGCTCTTGTGTAACTGTACATTGGACCTAAATACATTTTTTAAATAGAAATATAGGCCACAGAAACAAAATACCTGCAAAATTAATTTGTTCTTGCAAATACGTAATTTAAAATTTATTCCTAAAAGATTATTGAATAGAAGGGTTCTGTAACTTTTGACCTATAATTTTTTTGGGGGACAAGAAAAATGGAACATGGTACACATTCTAAAGCAACTTTACCAGTTTTAAACGTGAAACTCACCTACCCACAAAATGCAAATTAAATTCAAGTTTTCATCCCTTACATTTAAAAATAAAAATAAACTTGTGTGACGCAAGTAAACAGTGAAAACAAGTTGCACCACTACACTATTATAGTAGGTACCTACTACATCACCACGTGTTCGTTACGGGCATTGTGCACCCCCGGCAATTTCAGGTTTTTGTGTAGGCACCAGGGGCATTCAGATCCGCGATTATTATTGTATAAAAGTAAGGGTGGAACCGGCGACATATGGTCGGTTGTTGTTGTTGTATTTAGTAATAGCAGTACTGGCGACGCTTATAAATAATTCAACCGTTAATGTGAGCATTGTGAAACAGCGGTACTGCTGTAAATGCACGTATGTTGTATGTGTGTATAGTACACGAATTTATTTAGGGGGCTGCAAAAGCATTGATTGGGGCTTGATTTTATTGCCGCTGCAGAATAAGTGTTGGCACGTGTAGGGCCGCACTGGGTACATAACATTCCGCAGGTGAAAACGCGTACCTAAGTGCAAAAAGCACGTGCAGATATTAGGTACCTTTATTAGGGTTTTCTATGATAAAATTATTTTCATAATTCGATATAAGTACCTATTCCAACTAATTTTATTGTTTTTATTTCAAAAATTTCTGAAGCTAAAATTATGAGAATAACAACAGTTCTAAACCTTTATATATTAGTCCTAAATCCAAACCTACTGAACTTTTCCTTCTCCTTCAGGAATTTCTAAAAGATCGTTCTAGATTTTAAGGGGTTCCTAATTTTCTACTCTTTTATCTCGAAATTTTTATTCTTCCAAACCTTTCTAGACCTATTCCGCACCTTTTAGAAACTTGTGCCATCAAATTGCCCTACAAATTTATATTCCTTTCAAATCTTCTGGTCCCCACCTTACCCTATTAGAGTTTGTTGGACCTTCCCTTCCCCTTTAGGATTTTGGGTTGTAAGGGATTCTTAATTTTCTACACTTTTACCTCACGAATTAATACATTTCCCAAACTTCCTGGAGCCTCCTGCTCCTTTAAAAGCTTTTGTGAAGCTATTCTAGATTTTGAGGGATTCCTTCTGTATCTTCTTTTCGACTTTAGGAACTTTTTGTGAGACCATTCTAGTTTTGAAAGTATTCTCAATTTTTTATTCTTTTATTCCGTAGCTTTTTCCAAACCTCCTGGTCTCGCCCTTCTTTTTCTTAAAGGATTTATAATTTTCTCAAACTTCCTGAACCTATTCCTCTCCATTTAGAAAGTTAGGCGATCAATTATCAATTTTCCGTCATATTACCCTATAAATTTATATTACTTCCAGACCTTCTGGTCCCCACCTAACCCTATGAGAGTTTGTGAGACCTCCTATTCTTCTTCAGGAACTTGTATAACATCATTCTAGGTTGTAAGGGATTCTTAATTTTCTACACTTTTACCTCACGAATTAATACATTTCCCAAACTTCCTGGTGCCTCCTGCTCCTTTAAAAACTTTTGTGAAGCTATTCTAGGTTTTGAGGGATTCCTTCCGTATCTTCTTTTCGACTTTAGGAACTTTTTGTGAGACCATTCAAGTTTTCGAAGTATTCTCATTTTTTTATTCTTTTATTCCATAGCTTTTTTCAAACCTCCTGGTCTCGCCCTCCACCTTCAGGAATTTGTGTGAGACCATTCTTGGTTTTTAGGAAAGGTTCTTTTACTTAAAGGATTTATAATTTTCTCAAACTTCCTGGACCTATTCCTCTCCATTTAGAAACTTGGGTGATCATTCTCAATTTTCCGTCATATTACCCTATAAATTTATATTCCTTCCAGACCTTCTGGTCCCCACCTAACCCTATTAGAGTTAATGGGACCTTATCTTCTCCTTTAGGAACTTGTTAATATAACATCATTCTAGGTTGTAAGCGATTCTTAATTTTCTACACTTTACCTCACGAATTAATACTTTTCCCAAACTTCCTGGTGCCTCCTGCTCCTTTAAAAACTTTTGTGAAACTATTCTAGGTTTTGAGGGATTCCTTCTGTATCTTATTTTCGACTTTAGGAACTTTTTATGAGACCATTCTAGTTTTCGAAGGATTCCCAATTTTTTATTTCTTTATTCCACAGATTTTTTTCAAACCTCCTGGTCTCGCCCTCCCCCTTCAGAAATTTGTATGAGACCATTCTAGGTTTTTAGGAAAGGTTCTTTTACTTAAAGGATTTATATTTTTTTCAAACTTTCTGGACCTATTCCTCTCCTTTTAGAAACTTGTGCCATCAATTCTCAATTTTCTGTCATATTACCCTATAAATTTATATTCCTTCCAGACCTTCTGGTCCTTACCTAACCCTATGGGAGTTTGTGAGACCTTCTCTTCTCCTTTAGGAACTTGTATAACATCATTATTCTAGGTTGTAAGGGATTCTTAATTTTCTACTCCTTTACCTACGAATTTGTACTTTTTCCTAACTTTCTGGTGCCTCCTGCTCATTTAAAAACTTTTGTAAAACTATTGAGGGATTCTAAATTTTGTTATTCAATTACCCCTATATTTATATTTTTTCCAAACCGCCTGAATATCTTTCCTTCCTCTTAAGGGACTTGTGTGAGACTATTGAAATTTTTGAAGGAGTCTTAATTTTTCACGCCCACATAATAATATTTTCTCAAACCTATTGAAAGTTTTAAGTTTCTCTTTATTTGCTTTTCATTAAGATATGGATCTAAAGTAAAGTATTCTTTAAAACCTTCTAATTGTTCAAGAATGGTTTTTATGTCGACAGGTGAGTTACCAAAGTTTCATTTGGCTGACCATGTGCTAATGTGCTTATGTGACACTTTTTCCCTCTGTAACTTATCAGTTAATGATCAAAAATTCTCCATTATGCTACATTACGTCACATTGAAGCATACAGGGAGAAGTTAATTAATACAAGAATCTTTAATTCGGCAGCTGTTGTCCAAATACATCTATTTATAAACACATTAAACACGTGAACATTCTACATAACAATCTAATAAATAACATTATTTCATGTAGAAAAGTATCGATACATAAGTCATCTTTTAAGTAATCTTGAAATTTGTAGGTCACAATTTTTGACCTTAGGAAAAGTGTAATAAAAAAATTTTTTTGGCCTTTCTTGTTATTTATATTACAAACGCAGCGGAAAATTTTAAAATATTCTTTGAGGACAATTTTAAAAATGCTCTTCGGTCAAAATAAAAACCACTCGTTTGACAATTTGTCAACAGAGTCGAATAAACGAGTTTGACAAATATTCAACGACGATTCCCATTTATTTCCAAATATGAGCTGTTCTCTTGCGGTCATGAGCATGCGAGCAGCAGGAAATAAAAAAATTCTAGAAATGTACACCGACAAAACTGACCGACTGAGAAAAATTACTCAGGGGATAGTAACGGTAAAAGGAATACAAAAAATGTGTTTATTCACTTATAAGCACCCGGTAGGTACATGAGCCTGAACTTCACATTTATATGAAATTGACTGTTTGTACCAAACCAATAAATTACCTGCACTTTGTGGAGTTTATTATATTAAAACACGTACTCTTGTTTTATTTTTGGAGTTATAAAAGTAAAATGTTAACTTGTAAGAAAAAATCTTTTTGGTGATGCTTTTATTTTATTTTTCAGATGCAGGATCTGCCAGGGTGATATTTGAGAATATGAGGACATCCTAAGCCATTCCTAAAAGTGAGGAAACAGGTAAAAATCAAAACTTAATTGTTGTATAAAATTCACTAAACAGATATTTGCGAATCGAACGTTAAAAAGGCTTTAAGAAGTTTATTGACTTTATCCGGTCTAACACACTGTTTTAAATGTATTTCATATTTTTCCATTTCTAGACCCTTTAGATAAAAAAACTCAAATTTCCCATTAATAAGTCTATTTAATATCGTTAAACATGGAGATTTAGAAATCATCAAAGGCACCAGATTGCCAATTTTGCCCACCTCCTGTTTAATATTGAAATTATTTGTTCTCTTCTGACATAATAGGCTCGTAAATTTTTGGCCAGTAATGAAGTTCTTGATTCCTCCAAATTGATTTAAAAAACCATAAGTCCGCAAACAAAAATCAATTTCGAATACGATAATATAGTGATAAATTTAATGCGTATCGAGAGGGCACGTATAGCGTTGGGGCGTTACTGTTTAACATTTTTTTCACATATTTCCTTTTACATATACGCTCTTTTAATTTCTCCGTTACAAAACTTAATGCTTTAAATGCTCAAGCACTTGTTTGTGAATATTAGCCGACCATAAATAACCCATAAACGATCACTATCAAAAGATGCGAAGAGAATAATAAAAAAAAAATAATAAAACGATCACCGACAAGGACAGTTTTTGCAACTTAATTAATTTTGATTTATTTGACGGCATCCATTCATATTAATAAGATTACCTTTGAATCTTTTAGAAGTGGAACATTAAGCGATCTGAGCACGTTGTAGTTTTGTTAATATATTAACTGCATTAGTGTCTTCTTGCATTTATTATTATTAGCAGCCTCTGATTAACGGGCTCTGCAAAAGCATAAATGGAACTGAACATGATGCAATTAGTTTTCGCTCATCATTGTCGAACATTAATTATTTATGGGTGCAATCGGTAGCGTATCCTTTACTATGAACTTTCGTCCTGGAGACATCGAGCAACAAAATTCCAGAGAAATTAAATTTATTATACTCTCGAATTGTGTACTTACCCCCTTAACCACAAAGTGTCATTCATCAATTTCATCTCAAAAAAAACAGAAAATGAATTTTTGTTAAGTATACATATTAATAAAACAAATAAAATTTCATTCTGAGTTTAAAAACATTGGTACTTACAAAATAATTTTAATGACAGCAACAGCTCTCCAGAAAGGGCATTGTCTGCATTATTTTACCCCATTTGTCAAAGGTCTTTGACATACAATAAATCTAATTTCTAATAATAATTTTCAAGTAACTTTGCTGTAACTTTGTTGTTATTTTTGTGAATTGAAACGATAAAATTTCGGTACAATTATTATTTTAACGAGGTCCACGTACGTACCTAGTGGCCACAGCAGTGACCAATGAGAAGGAAGAGCCAGGCACCTGGAACCAACCACTCGCGGGACACCTGCCTGGCCCTGATTAATATCAGCCCTTTATGTAGAGTATGTGTCCGACTATCGTCCGAAATTTTTATGCATTTTATTTGACTTGACTATCTACAATTCAACTTCAATTGACAAAAGCAAACCTCACAACAACTAGATATCTAACGGGGGTGGTTTAGAAATATTACACTGCAATTTTTATTTAAAAATTCAAATGTGGGAACAATTTTAATTTTAATTACTGTTTTGTAAATGATAATTAAATAATTCAAGGCATTCAGTAATAAAACAAAATATATTTATTTACAAACTTTGATATGACTTATAAGGGGGTTGATTAAATAATTGGAAGGAGAATAGGGGACTTTAAATGGGTAAGACATTGACGATCCATGTTGCGATAGAACTTATTTTTCCAAAGATCATTTCTGTCTTAAAATACAAAATACACAGAAAAAAAAAACTATTTTAAAACAAGAAAATATATTGCTTTGAAGATATTTACTCATTTTAAATAAATAAATACTTCTTTTTAGTATTTTGCTTTGTGTTAAGAAAACAAGAATATTTCCTTCAACACTTTTATTTACTTACTGCAATTGATTTAAAGAAAGAATTTTTGTTTTGAAACAAATTTATACAGGTTTCGATCGAAGACTAACTCTGTTCTTAAAACAAGTCAAGGAACTACTTGGAATAAAAATGTTTCTTTTGCTACAACTTTTTGAATGGTTTAAACAAAAAGTAATTTCTTAATTTTAAGACATTTCTGTTTTGAAACAAATAAATATTAATTCTATTCAAGTAGCCGAAAACTGGATTGGATAAAGCACTTCTTCGAAACAAAACAGTTCTGCTTTCGATAAAGCATTATCATTTCATTTTAAAGAACATTTTATTTAGTACAAATATGTGACGCTTTGATGAGCTCCATATTTGTCTCCCGTTTCGATTTTCAATATATTGCGTCATACGTTAATGAACTATCAGTGTAAAGTGAGTTGTTGGTGCACAATAAAATTTTCTGAAAAAGCAGGGGTATATTTTTATAATAAAATGGAAGAATTTTTAAATAAAATTGGCTTTGGAGAAGCATTTGCAAGTAAGTACCCATTAAAATACTTAATTTTTACGAATTTATTTATTAATTATATTTAAAATAGAAGTATGAAATAATGCAAAATTTTGCATGGTAAATATGTAATAGAGCCGCAATATTAGAATTAAGTTTTTAATTCATTCTGTATCACGTTATCTGCTGTATATAGGTACATAAATATCTACAAATCAATTTTATCCACAACGAATCCTCAACGAAGTAGTAGTAAAATAAAACTGTTTTTTAAATAGCAGTAGGTATCTACAGTTTAGCAAAATTTGTAAGCGCGCTTTCTCTCGATAAAGAAAAAATGGCTACTACCTACTGCTATTTGAAAATCGTTTATTGTGGATTGTATTTGTATAGAAAAGGTTATCTATAATAGAAAATTTACACTTTTAGCAAGTCGATTGTTTGATCGATAAACCAAGAATTCTAGTTTTGATTTTAAATTAAAAACAATAATTTATATTACAGCTACTGGAATCATTTGGACTAAACAACTTCTTATCAAAATGGCAAACTTGAGCAATCACTACGTTACATTAAAGAGCTTATATAAGGTCGAATCAGTAAATGGAAGTAAAGTTCTTATCATGGATAAAAATAAAAAGACGCATTTTCCAGTCATGATGCATACACTCCCTACTGATGAATCATAAGTAACACTAAAATGTCTCTAGCAATTTTTGTTTAGTTCCTTTCATATTATTGTTCATGTGTGTATCGTTGTCCTTTTTATTATTTTATGTTCAATAAAGATATGTTACAATAATCACATCTTATTTATATACCATTCCATTGATTTGTAAAATTGCTTTATTATTAAAAATAAAAAATTAAGAAAAAATTAAATTTTCAAACAAATTTTTGTTATTTTAGTATGAAAATGTTTCATGTTTAATACAAAAATATACCGCTTTCAACTCAAATATTAATCGAGTTTATTATGAAGAAGTACCATCTTAAATGGAAACATCCGTTTCTTGTGTTGAAGAAAAATAGTATTTTTCCAAGCCCGCAAATCTTATTTTAAGAAAACGAAATTGTTGAAATCAGTAGATAAATATTCTGTTTAAAGGAATACATTATTCTAACGAAGAAATATTATGGTCTTCGTAAGTAAACTCTTTTTCGCTTCAAACGTTGCTGTATTTAACTGAAAGTATATATTCTTAAATGAAACGCAGCATTTGATTACCATTAAAACTTTTAAACTCTTTATTCAAGAAAATATTTATTTGCGTATATATGAAACAAAGATTTTCTTGAATGAAGTGTTATTTATTCACATTAAATATACTCTTTTTTCCTTGTACGTAACGGTACCTATTTTTTAAAAACTTTCAAAGAAAGTAGACCACCCCAAAGTAAAAATCTAAAAAATTAATTATACCATTATCATTATCAGTTAATTTGGGTAGATTCTCCTTCTAAAATGATAACACTTTTATAAGTACCAATAATGCCGATAGGTACCCCATCAAAAAGATCTAAAAGGTAAATATGGACATGTCTCCTAATCGTTCTGATAGAACCTCTTAATTAAATCGATCTTGACAAAGCCGCCATGTAATCGTTTTCTTTGAATAAAAGCAGGAAAATTGACCAACAGTACTTATACGTAGGTTTAGAGTTTAGATGCAATCGTTGGAGGAAGCTGTGAAGCACTTATTAAATTTCGATGAGTCAGTGGGTCAAAGCTTGTTAACCCGGCGACGACATTGGCGTTTGTTAATAGAATATTCTCTAGATTTAATTAGTAACTACGAGCCAGTTCCGACCGAATCTATTATCTAAACTCATTAATAAAACTACCAATCACCGCCTAAAAGCGTTTAAAAGGAGATTAAGTCAGTCTTTTTCGTCTACTGCTTAAATATCTAATGTATCGTTTATTTTTCGGAACATCCATCAAACAACAAGTAAACAAAAACTTTCATTTACCGAACCATCTCACGCTGTTTCTTCTACCCGTCCGTCATAAAAAGAGTAGCTACAACGTAAAATTATACAAACAATTTCGATCTGCTGAACTTTGGTCACTTATGAACTCGGCCAACAAAAACAAAATATTTTTCTTTAAAGATTTCTTTTCTGTTTTTACTAATTAAAATAAACCTTTTCGGTTTCATCAGTTCAAAAAAAAATTCTATTACATTGTTACTTGGAAGTAATTTATGTTTGGTATTATTGTAATTAAAAATATAATCAATTACAATACTAAACAAATGCCTTATTCTTTGCTTGTGCAATTTACCTATCAGTATTTTTGTTATTATGTAGATACTTTATTAGCACGCCTACAATTTTAATCTTGATAGAGTGGTCATCAAGCAAAGAATTTAAGAATGTTTTCTCCGACATTATCAGATAGTTTCAATAACTTCACTGGACAAATATGCGCCCCGTGTATCATATAAATATTAAAATAATTTTCTTGTAAATTTCAAATTCCGCATTATGCCTTCCTAATTAACCAAAAGCCTCGTTATAAAACTCCCATACAATAAAATTCAAATTTGTTGTAATAATTTGTTGGTACCTTCATTTAAATACGTGCCTGTTGATTTCGTAGTACGATAGAGTAAAATGATGCACTAATAAATGTATAATTAACCGCAAAAATTATAATGTGCCTCCGAAAAAGACTGTAAAATTAATTAGAAGCTGTTAAAGCTACACCAAGACCCCATTGTGAATTAATTAACGAAATTATTCGGTAGATGTAAAAAAAATTAGTTTTCATAAATGTTATTTAAACTCTGACGTAGGTTTTTGATGAAACCGTCCGTGGTCATCAGTAGATTGTATAAAAAAACAACCGTTACCAATCATTAACTAAAACAAAGTAATTAAAAAAGGCAATTTTATAAAAAAATCCTTACTGCTTATAAGATATTTAATAACATAACCAACTGTGGGGATATATAATTTATTAAGAACAAAAAAAAATAAAAAGTATCAACGTTAATTTTAATATTAATTTCTGAAACACTTATTGTATAAGAGCAGAAACCAAAAATCTTCTCGTCCACTTAACGTAATGTTACAAAAAAACGCTCCCAACAAACTGGGAAAAGTAAATACCTAATAAAATGTAGGTAATTCCCCGAAGAACACTTCCAGGCGAATTTCATTCGATAATGAAGTGTAATTAGAGCGTCAAGTGCCCTCCTTCAGAGAAAACAATAGCAGTAACGATAATAATAGCCGAGGTGTTTTAACGTGGCGTCTTTCCGAATGACAATAAAAATCCAGAAATTTGGCGAATTGACTTCTATAACATCGCAGAACGGACATTAAAGGGCTATAAATATACAGTAATATCTCACTAAGCACTATTTGATTTAGGTCCGTCCCTTCTCGTTCATCTTTTTGCCCGTTGACCATAGACGGGGCGTAGGTCATTAAAGTTCTTTTAATTTGGAAAATGTCCATCCTGAGCTGCAGCGTGTAATTTTAACAGTCCACATAAGTAATAGTTGCCTTTTTGGGTTCCATTTCTTTCGACTCAAAATTACTGTTACCGAAAGTGAGTCGATAGTAGTTTTTAATAGCAACCGCTTGAACAATTTATATTTTTTTTTATATCAGTTTTCAGTAGGCAGGTAATTGCCCTTTATAAGAAAGAAAGTATAGATACACGCTTTTAGGAAGGGCTAGCTAAATTAATATTTTTTTTATTTGCTGTGGTCTTCTGAAGAGCCAATGCACGTGACGTCAGACGTGCTGCGCGCGTCGATGAAACGTCTCCCACTCCCGCCATAATTTAAAACTTCTATGATCACATCAAGTATAAAAAATGATCTCGAACGTAATACCATGTTAGCAAAACACTTTACAATCTTTTCCATTTTTTACCTCCGTTGATCAGTTCGTTTGCTTTGTCTGTTGTAATCGGTCCGATCGTACTCATAACTATTCAAATGTATTGAAATCAAATTCAGATTATACGTACGTAAGTTTTCGGCCTTAGTCGGCAGGTCGCTGATCGTAAACAGATACTGTTTTATTTCTTCGACACATCTTAAATACAAATTACTAGTTCGGGTGGGCGGTAACCGGAGTGTATCGGAGCCTGGCTTATAATCGCCAGTTTATCAGCTTTCTGTGATCTCGCTGATACGAGATGATGGCTAATATGAGTAGCACGGTATCATTTCATTACGCTACCACGCCGAGGATAAAAACTCCACTCTAAGTACAGAAGCACTTACCTACCTTATAGAGTGTACTCACTCGCCTGTATCATTATAACTTCTGTAATCCATCTAGGTACGATGTTCGTACTACATATTACTTTTCACCTAACTACTGTTCTTCCATCAAGAAACAATTAAACCGATAACAACTTGGATCTAAAGAGGAATTTCGACCCAAGTACTTACATCAGATTTTTCTATCAATATTACCTACTTTATAATTTGCTCCTTTTATTCGTACTCGTCATTATCCTGTATTTAGGAAAATTGTGGAAATTTTTCTGTAGTGCAAGAGTTTGTTATAGCCGATCGTACCTACTAATTTCCCATTCAAAACGTTCGCTATAAAAGTGTTCGTTATATACAATTAAAAGTAACATGTTATTAAATTTAGTTCATTAAAACCGAGAGTTAATTATAACCTGTGTTCGTTATAACCGACTTCGACTTTATCTCAAATTCTTCCTCAAGTTCAATAAATTCCTCCTCAGTCTGAAATTGTACAATTTATTGATTAATCGAGCACCTATTGGTTCCAAACATTGAATTATAGATTTATCTGCAGAATAAATTTTCTTGTCTCGATTACAGTTATTGGATCATCTTCATTCCCTTGATATACTTAAGTCATTAGCGTATGAAATATTAAATAAACGGTTCTCGGAGTGTCCGTTTTAAATTTTTGAATAAGTACTCGCGCCGATCTTACTTAAGCTCTCGTTGCCCGGACAGATTAATCTCTGGTACAGTATTAAAGTCAACTGACGTTATTGACGCCCATCGGTAGTTCTCCCCACGTCCTTCTGACGTGAAATAAATGGAGGAATTTTATTGATGGTTAATTTAATGAGAAAATAATAAAATTTTAGTTTTTCATTAATTTTTAATTGAATTTGATGTACGGTACGTACCGCCTACTTTATTATTCTGCAAGATGAAATCAGATACAAATTTTAATTACAATCTCCCGGATTATTTTACAATGATGCGCCACATCAAAGTATAACAACAAAATGTAACTAATTAAAGCTATTTTCGTTTAAAATTGTTTAAATCTAGAAATTCTTGTTATAAAGTATTTGTGATGCTAGACTAGGTAATTCTTTACTCATACTTAATGAATTTTATGGTTGCTTATAGTTTTAGAAGCAATTGGAAAACTTAAAAACCGTAAAATGCTTTTACACGAGCATTTGCCTAAAAATGGGAGGAGTTAAGATTGTGCATTTGATGGTCATATGCACAAAAACGTATGTAACTCCTCCCAGTGTTAAATAAATTCCCGAATAAAAGCTCCGCCTCTCGGTGATCTCGCGCATTTTGTGTTTCGTGACGTTTTGCAATACCTCTCTACTATGTTCTCTGTGTTTATTAGAATTATTGAACTCTATTGATAAAAATATCCAATTTATCATGGAGTTAGAATCTAATCGTTCCTTAAACTAAAAAGACTTAAAAATAAGGGTGGTTATGAAATTTTTAGACCTTTAGACACCTTCTCCCGTTTGAGCCAAACCAAGATTTTTATATAAAACTATCAACTTCCCACAGGCTAATACAGAGGTTGATAAATGCTCCTTTAAGTAAAAATAATATTGATAAAATTTAAACAAAATAGGTAAAAACAAAAAATCAGATATATGTAGGGCAAACGCGACGCAATTTTAAAATCGAACCTAAAGAACACTTAAAATCAATCATGGACAAAAAACCTTCAACTTATTGACTATCACAGCTCTGTATACAAATAGGGCATTCAGTCAATTAAGACGGTCTTTCAATAATTCATTTTGAAAATAATGGTTTCAAACCTAACTTTCTAGAAAAACTGGAAATACAAAAATTAATTTGTTTAAATTTAAATATACCAACGAATTTACAAAAGCTGTTAATAGCCCCATATTTAAAGCAATCGCGTTCATATCCATCAGGAGTAGGGGATGGATCTAATATATTGAATATAAATAGGAGCATTTCCTTATCTTTAATATCTTTGATGATAACCGAAAGGTTGAAACAATATTGTAAAAGTTTTTCTTAATGAAAAGTGTAAAACTGTGTTTTTGATAGTTTTATTTTATACATAATCGTAGCCAGTGGTGGCTCGTGGTCGAATACGAAGGGGGTTCACAAAGATAATAACATGTAGGTAATATCAGAACATGAAGCGTATTTCACGATGTTGTAAATGCGCCGCAGACGAAGATTTTAAATATTTTTAGGAGAAACAAATACTTATGGCATTTAATAACACAATAAATAAAAACCTTACGTTTACTTATACAGGAAATCCATTCGTCTATGTTTTGAATTAGCAAACACACTCAACACTTTTATTAAGATTACCGGCAAAAATCAGGCACGGAAAGCAAAATAATGCGTTTAATTTATTACACCCACACAACCACGACGTTTTTTTATACTGTTCTACTTTAAACACACGTTTGAACTTTTTATTTTTTAAGGTACACTCTTGTGTCAGCTGTAGTTTTGGGCGAGGTGGACCCCTTTTCTTTATTTCGAAACGATTTTGAAAATTATTTGAATTTTCTTTAATATATTTTACCGAACACGACTCCATCATTTACGTAATATTTTAATTAACACGTTTTGTGAAATAAATTGTGCGTCATTTACAATTAGTGGACTTTGAACTCTAAAATCTGAACATGCTTCTGAACATATTTTTTTTACTATCGGTTCCTACCAACACTAGCTTCCAGAGCCTTTAAAAATGACTCGTACTGGATATTTTCACCAGGTGGCAGGCTAACCGAAGTTGCAAAACCCTGGCAGAATGTCGGGTAGCCGTGCCGACGTAGCACGACATTATTCCGGCTGATTCCGGCTTCAATTTTTAAGGGGGTTCACTGAACAAATGCACCTACAGTAAAACCGCCACTGATCGTAGCCTTTTCTACTTTTATTTTGTGTTTAATGCCAAATTTATTGACATATTTTATCCTTAACGAAAAACAGTTAAAGTTTTGTGCAAAGCTAAATAAACACATACAAGAGGTGCTTGCACCTATGTGATCCGTTTAAGTCTTATCTGAGCGAAAAGTACAAAATGAGGAAGCCAAGGACTCGCGACGAATTTCGATAAATCTGTCAGTTGGTGAAGTGGCCGTTATCTCGGTCATTTCTATAAGTGCTCGCCGTTGAACCACGGAGAAGACTTAATTACAAAACTAATGAAAATAAAGAGATACCTACAAAGCGGGGCACTTGTTTTATAAGTCGCAACTTGCAATTCAAATAAGCCACTCCACTATGCCCGACCATATACTGAATGTATATATCGAGAGATCGGCTGGATCGACAGTGGGAACACTCGGTGATTAATGAAAAACAAGAAACTAAGTTATAGCGACATTTTGACACTGACAGGTTAATTAAGGAACAATTTTATTGAGCTGTATTCGTAACCTTGGAGGAGGCAGCACTTTGCATACAATTTGACCGAATAATTAATAGCGTTTCGCATGCTCTGGGTATTTATCAATGTTTGCAGCTCTCTTTCGGTGAAGTAACATCAAACGACTTTATGTTATTTGTCTTGTGATCGGTTCGCTTAAGTCCGCGACAACCGTTTTACGACTAAATTGAAGAAAAATCGCCGACTTGCTCTCCTTTTTAAACGCAACGGTAACCAATACTTAACAAGTCTCAAGAAGCGAAAATAAACGTTAATTAACGAAAGGTATGGTAATTAAGAGGAAAACAGGGTATTTAAATTAAATGAACATTTATTTCAACTACATGACATGGACGTTAAACACAAGACAACAGTGGCCGCAAAAATACTGCAAAAATCGACTATTGGATCGCTTTCAAAAATCGATTGGAATTTTATTTAAATAAATTAATATGTATTTTTAAAGTTCGAAATTGAGCCTACCCTAACTGTCTCAAATGTTGATATATTAAGTAAAATTCCTTAATTCGTAATTATTTTATCAAATAAATACAGAGGTGGCCTTTAAATGGAACAAAGACTTTATGAGGGAGATAAAATGTTCACAAAAAAATGCGGTGGTTGATAATCGGAAAGAAGAAACTGGAATTTAAAATTGCATTTGCACTATAACTTGAGCAAGGACACTCCTCAATTTTTATATAAAACATAAATTAGGCAAATGAGAGGTGTCAGCTTCATAATTACAAATTGCAACAGTAAGGTCATTTCAGTTTAATTTGGCCGGTTTTGGATTATAAAGTCAAAATTGCAAATCTTTTACTTTATTATTTATTACTAGAACCATAAATCTCCTACCTCGTATACCTACCCCAAGAAAGAGAAAGATACCGTATTCCTTCTCGGTTAGCAGCAGATAACGAGCACCCCTTTATAAAATTTATTTAAACAGTTTGTTAAGTTTGTCCCTCTTTTATTAATATATTACCGATTGCTCCATGAATCTTTTTGAATTACAGTGATGTCGACAAATTTTACTCACACATCTAATATGATTTTTAAAAAATTAATCAGAATAACCAATGTACATAATCCAATTAAACAATTGAGTCATTAATAAAAAAAAATATTTAGAAGTTTTTATTGGAGTAGTTTAAGTAAATGTTACTTTACTTATTTCCGTTGTAATTTTCTTGTCTTGGCAATTAACAGTTTACTTGATATTAATCGAATCACATACGCTACAGTATGATATTAATCACTATGACGAGTAATAAACTTGTACACTATACCATAAATAGGTGTTCCTTATTTTTTAAACATTTATTACAGTTTGTATTATCCTAATGAAATTATATATCACTGTAATTTTGTATACATGCCTTCTAAGCTGTTTCTAGACCTAGCAGCATGGTCTAGTCCTCTAGACCATTGCTTAGCATGTCAGATCACAAAATAGGTTCGATTTTGGGGCCGACTGCCTTTGGCCAAGTTTTCTGTTGTTTCCTTGGATCATTTAGGAAAATGCTGGAGCAGTAATATTTCACAGTTAGTCCTTAACTTCTTTTCTTCGTCTTCATTTCGTCCGCCTTTTCTTTCTTCCCCCAACCACCACCCACCCTTTCCCATAATTTCTAAAGAAGGCCGAAAAGGCTCTTCCACCCTACCCTCCGACTTTGCACTAGATTGTAGGCTGGAGGTACAGCCCGCCCACCAATATTAATGGGAATGAAACACCTAAAAGTTTTTTTAATTGCTTGTTACAGTTGTCTTATGCAGAGTGGCATACATATGCATGTGAAGTAGGTATATTAATAAATAAATAAGCGAATAACTAAATAATGAAATAAATAAGTAAATAATAACTGCCAAATAAACACATTTAGTGGTTTTTGTATATTATTGTTATAAATGACTTTCAAAATCTTCATTTACTCTACTCTTAAATTTACACTATAACATTATACACACTGTAATTAAACTATTCAAATACATGTCGAGAAAAAAAGTAGTTTAGTTCACTTTTTTAAAAATTTTGTTAGATATGTAAATGAAATTAGTCAACGCCACTATAACTTATTTAAAATTCATGAACCAATCTGTAGTATAGTAATAAAAGGGAGACAAACTCTGTAAATTGTTATAAAGAGAAAGATTCGTTACCTGCGACTAGTCGAAAAAGATAAGGGTTTCTTTCTCTTCCTTGTGGTAAATATACGGTTTAGTAGATTTACTGTTCCAGTAACAAATAATAATGTAAAAAATTTACAAATTTTACTTTATAATCCAAAATCTTGTGTTATCTAGAAAAAGAAAACATATGTATGTATTTTCGAAACTGAAAGAATCACAAAATAAATTCAGAAGTTATTAGTCATCACAATAACACAGGTTTTTTTATCCTATTGTAAATTTACATAAACAGAATTTGTCTTTATATTACGGTTCATCAAAAGACTTTCATTCATTTAATAATTCAGACCTACAGAAGGTTTGAAAAATAAACACTTATTAACTTTTGTATTACAGCTACAAGAGGAGAATTATCGAATCTAAGATCAGTCTGAGGCTTTAACAAAGCCAATTTATTTATTCATTCATTCACTGAATGTTTGGCTCATTCATCGGCTCGATATTTGAACGGAATTGCCAATTTTCTCTCTGATATATGATTGTGACGGTCGAAATCGAACACCGCACCGCACCGCACGGTCCAGATACTGCGCTATTGAATTGCAGATTTTTTTAATAAATGTCTTTCTTCATCTTCTGATTACAAAGCACCATTTAATAAATTCAACGTTATTTCATCCCCACTTACGTTCAACAAATGAACCTCGTCGTCATCTCTAATTCAGGAGAAGATGGGGACTTTAATACCTGTAATAAACGTTTCTTGTGCTGAAGTTGAGGAAATGGTTCGATGCTGATTTCAGATTAGATATGTCGAGTAGAGTATTTGCCATTTAATAACGGTCCTCGCCTCTTCAATTCGACCGCAAACACACCATCAACAACGCTCGCCCTACATTCAATTAAGGTCTCGGTGAACGTAAACAACCCTCCAGTAATTAACTCTATAGCCACGAGATTATGGGGATAACGCTAATTGTTTATTCGCCAAAATTCAACAACTTGAAGATCCATGAGTATATTCGTTCATTTGGAACAAAATACCACACTTTCCGTGATTGCGGAAGTTGCGCATCCGCTTCTGAATTTTATTTTCCTGGCAATAGATAATTGAAATATTCTACCCTCTTGTACAGTCTCTAAACTATTTTTAGAAAATTTTATGCAAACATCTACTTAATTAAATAAATGTACCCTCTGAAATTGTTATTATATTTTTTTTGATAGTATCATACCTTTATATTCTTAGCTTCAAAAAAAAGCATTATAAAATAAAAAAGAATTTAAATGTTTATCTACATGACCAGAAAGTCTGCCAGTTTAATTAAGAAACAAACTGTAATTATTCCGAGCGATTAAAGTAATTAACGAATATTAAAATTGAGTCATTACTAAAGTTATTTACCATATGTACATTATATTATGATATCTTCGGGTAGGTACGATGGATGTCCGAAACAATAAAGTAAAGAAACGAAGATTAGCGAATCTAGCTTAAGGCAATATGACCCAGTTGCAAGGGTCATAAAATTGCCCGTTGTATATTTTTCGGCTTGACTTTTACCGCGTAATCGTTCTAGAAAGTGGCGGTTTCTCATAATTTGTTTCGATTTTTTAAAGCCAATAAATGCCTGAAATTTCTTTGTTGAAATAATTACCAAGCAATTATATTAATCAGGCCCATATAGAAATGAGACGATAATGTTGTTAATGAAAAATTACTCAACTAAAATTTTGCATCAGGCAACTCACAAGTCTCTTTCGAGCTTAAAAGTGAAGACTAATTTAAAAACTATTTTTTATGGGTCTTTAAAGTTTTAATTTACAGGAAACATTTTACTATTTTTTTTCTCTATTTAACTTCTATAAGATAAGAATGAGATGAGGAACAGGGCATAAAGGGAGTAGTTAAGGACATATAAGAAGCAAAATCAGGAGTAAAGAGTAAAAGGAAGATGAAGATTGTTATGTAGGGTATAATTTGTTTTCGATACTTACAGAGGCCAGTGTCATAATGAAATATTACAGATAACTAGTAGCAATACCCGGCGTTGCCCGGGTAAGAATATATTACACGTTTGATGGAACATTCTAGAATATTCGCGAATTTAGAACTACCTATCCTGAACATCCCATAATGATTCAAAACATTCTGAAACATTCTTGAATGATCTTCAAGATTCTGGAACATTCTTGAACATTATCAAATCATTCTGAAATGTTATAATAAAACATTATTTTACTTCTTAGAACATATTTGAACTCCCTGTAGGTAACATTCTAAAAAAATCTGCTTCATTCTCATCCCCACTCCGTGCTGTTTGCTGGGTGAGTAGTGACATCAGTAGACGCCTGGCGGGGATGACTAATCGATTGATGGTAAATAATTGATCAGTTATCGACCACTGAGAGTTGAAAATGATTACAGTATACGTACTAATATCGCTATTAAAAATAGGGTTTGGTGGTATAAGGATGAAAATTAAGGGAAATTAATTAATTAATTAATGCTAAATCATAAAAAAATAAAAATAAAAAATTTTGTCCAAAAAATAAAAAAGTTAGGAGTGGACACCCCTTATCACTTAGGGGTATGAAAAATAAATAGTAGCCGTATTTCAGCCCTACTGAATATGCATATAAAATTTCATAAAAATCAGTCAAGCCGTTTCGGAGGAGTATGGTAACTAACATTGTGACACGAGAATTTTATATATTAGATCAGGGATTAAGAGTTTAATATAGTGAATATTAATTAAGACAATATAAATCTATCAAATTAAAGGGGTAATGTTTTTGGATACATATATTATGATTATTACATAACTAATAAAATAAATATATTACCCCTTTAATATTCTTGATTATTATTGTCAGAAGACTTAAAAGAAGAACTACATGTATTAATGTTAATTATAATTTGTTAAAATAACAAAACCACCCGTTAATCAACGTTCGAATTTTTATTCTCTTTACTATTATTACATTGCACCGTTGAAGAGCCACCGTTTCATTTCGTCAGGGCGTGTCGTGGTGTGTAGGGACTTAACTTCAAAAAGTCAATCCGCATTATATGAAGCGGTTTTTACCCTAGCCGCTTGCTCTTTTTACGATGGGGTGTAATCTATCACGGGCTGGCAGGCCAGTTTTGTTTTCTGTCGGTTATCATTTAATATAATCTTTTGGCTTAATGCCCTCGCGCGGTTTTCGGCCCGTCAAGGAGGACGTAGCGTATATACAAAGTTTCGATCAAAAGGAACAATAAATGATCGGACGGGGTGACCGCCCCCAAACGCCCTGTAATGTATTCCTGAAGTCTATTTCGTAGATAATTCTACCAAAGTGCCTCTTTATGTTGTTGTTGTTGTTGTTGTTGTTACTAAGTGGCACGGAACGCATACCAAAAAAAATGTATAAGTATACATATATAAAATTAAATAAAAAATATATTTTTACCAAAAGATTTTATTTAATTTACGTAATAAACTATACTAAATAAAATATACCTACTTTACCAAAAATTTTTAAACAAATTCTTTAAAGATTTCTCCTTACGTCCACGTTTGTATGAATGAAATGAAACCTCTAGTCATGAATGAAATTCTTCTCCAGTACGTTATATGCGTTTAAAATTGTTTACTCTTGAGTTTACATCTCTTAAATTATGTACTAGAAGCGTACTGTCTTACGATGTTCCAGATGTACGTATACATTTTAGTAAGTTCGTCCTAGAAGCGCTAATACAAGATATGTGATCTTTATAACTTTATTTGCTTTGTCATGTTGTCCTGTGTTGTTCTTGTAATTAAGAATTTCCTGTACCTATAGTACCGTTATATACCATAGATCAAATACAATACTAAACCATCTAGAGTCTCATGGGTCATCCAGGGTCAGTTGTAGATTTTATATTATAATTATTATGAAAAGATTTTAGAGAAATTGTAACAAAAACTAATTGAAAATTGAAATTCTATAGTCTTGGAGCTTTTAGCTATAAACAATTTGACGAAATACTTTTTGGTGTCACATTTCGATGTAATCCTCGTAATAATCGACATTTTACACCGGGGTATCCGTATTAGTGCAAAAACTGAGTAATAAAAAGGCCGCTTTTATGACCAATCAGGATTAAATGACATTTTGGACTCCCGCCAAGAATATCGAAGGAAGCCCGCGGAGCTATATTGCTTTTTATTATTTAAAATGCTTATAGAAAGTAATTTTTTATTCGTTAAAAGTAAAATACGAACAGCAACAGGTAATTCGAGCAGGCGAAATTAACTTATTAAAAACAATTTATCGCTATTTATCGACATGAAATTTTTATAAAACAAGTACCTACCTACTTACTTACTTGCAAGAATTTTTACATCCAATTCACTCATGAATTATTTTTAAAATATTACAATCCTACATTTTTAATATTCAATTAAATACAATTGATTCAAAACAATTAAATATTGTGGGAACCGATATAAGGTCAGGTGGGGTAATTGTAAACAGGCTCTTAATTTCGATGAAATAGGACTTACTGACTGTGGTGTTGACATTTGACGGTTGGATGCTTTAGCGCGTTAAATATCAGTGGAAGAGTTTCGCAATATTTTATGTTAAACAGTGAAAATATTTTTATATAATTTATAATTTTTGGGGTAATTGTGAACACGACTTTATAAATATAATTTGCATTGGAATTCACGTTTGAAAGCGAATTGTTCACTTTTGCCCCATTAAAAACCTTTATAAAGCCAGTACAAACATTTACCCCTAATAAGTTTTCGACTGCGTTAATAAGTGAAGGGGTAATTGTAAACTTAAGTTTTTTTTGCAAAATAATCCGAATTTGCATATGAATAACAGAAATTCACTTAAAACCAAACAAGGACCTAAATTAATCATATAGTCGCCTAAATTTAATTTTCATCTAAGATACGTCGAGCTTCAAAAGTCAAACTTCCAATTACCCCATCTGACGCTATTGGTGTAAATAATGTTTTAAAAATTGCCTTAAAAAAGTGTGTTTTTGTTACCTACATGTTGAATGGAGTGAGTAATGGCATATTCGTTTTTTTGGCTTTTTCAAAGCATTTTTTGGTCTTTTCGATGTCTTCGGAAACAGGTTTTTCACAAAATACAGCTTTATTGTGATCCAAAGCTTGAGTTGCAATACGCTCATGAGTATGAGTGGGAGATGCTATAACTACAGCATCAACACTGTCAAACAAATAAATAAATTGTATTAAGGTGACCTATTCATCTAGTACTATTTTATTTTAAATATTTATGAAAATTAGTGTTTCTGGCCCCCCAGTAATTAGACTCGTTTAATTTTATCGAATCTCATGTTAAAAATCTTATTTATAAAATACCTACCTACTTATAATATAATCATTTTGATGTACGTAGCTAACAGGTTGTCTTTTGTAAATATTTTTTTTATGTATTTCAATTCCATAGATTAATTAATAAAAACTTTGGGTAGGGTGTCGTTTCTAAATATTTAACCAAATATTACAATCTCAAATCAAGAGGTTAAATTTCAACGGATTGAAAAATAAAGTTTAATTGATAATTTTAAGGAGTGCAGAAGAATATCATCAAATCTTATTTTAAAAATCTTACGTAAACGTTTTAGTTCATACAACCTAAAATGTGGTGTCTTTTGTAAATATTTATCCAAATATTGCAACCTCAAGTCGAAATAATTACTTTAATTCGGTTGTTTCTTAAAAAGTAACGTTTAATTAATAAATTTAAGAAGAATCTCATCAAATGTAGGTAATTTTAAAAAAACTCATGTGAACTTTTTAAGTAAAGAAAACTAAAAAATACGTATAATATAATAATTGTGATGTATGTAGTTAATAGGTTTAAAATTTCGTAAATATTTATCCGAATATTTCAATTCCAATCCAAGAAAGTAGGTTTATTTATTAAAAAAATTATGTTTAATAGCTTATCGCAAATTGGTCGTCCGATACGTTTAGTTTGTTTAAAAAGGAAAACGTGACCAACAAGTTCGTGACACCACTATCTAAGTTTTCGACTGCGTTAATAGGTGAAGGAGTAATTGTACCTAAACTTAAGTCTTTTTGAAAAAAAATCCGAATTTGCATATGAATAACAGAAATTTACTTAAAACCAAACAAGGACCTAAATTAATCATACAGTCGCCTAAATTTAATCTTCATCTAAGATACATCGAGCTTCAAAAGTCAAACTTCCCAAATCGTTCACAATTACTAGCTACTACTAGCAACTAAATAACTTCTTTAACATGTTAAATAAACTACACCCCAAAATTAAATTCACACTAGAATTATAAGTTAACAAATTCATATTCAAAATTTATTAAACAATTAAACATTCCTTTAGTATTTTCCATAAAGAATCACAAATAGATACTTTAATACATTCCAAATTAAATCACCCTGTCACATAAGTTAGTTGGCCTTCTTTCATTCTAGTATCCGTAGACTCCTACACCTGAAGGGAAAGGGGCACAGTATGCCGAAATATTTATTGTGGTAACAATAAATAATTCTTGTAACCATACGTTGTGTATTATTCTATTTTTATATATAGGTAGATATAATAAAATCAATGAGGGTGTTCGCGTCTCAAATAAAGATGAATTATTATATTTGTTTGGCCGATGAGATTACAAAGTAAAATTAAAAACAGTAATGTTTTATTATCATCTTGATAAAATTGAATGTTAGCCAATATATTAAAGTTGCTGACAGTCGCTATTATTTATTGTAGGTTTCGAAATTATTGCTATTAAGAACAGAATCAGAAAGGGCAGCGTGTGTAGGCATACTCGGCTGAAAAATATATTGTCTGCGAGAATACGGAAGTTGCTTCTGGCCATGAAAATCGCAAAATTGAATCTCGGACTGAACAACATCGAACAAAATTTCACCCCCGGCTCTTTGCATACTTATTTATTCGTCTGAATGTATTGCATTGAAGAACTTATACAGGGAACAATCAAATAGAAAGAGAAAACTTAATTGTCAAGGAAGAGTAGGTCTCCACCATATCAAAATATTAACATCTAAGGTCTTTAGTCTAGTATAAAACCAGAAGATATTTTTAATCTCGCCTCCTAGGCGCATATCTTTTGTTATTAAACAAGGTTTTTGTAATCCAATAAAGGAAATAAAAGCGTGAGAACTCGCTATATCAGAAGATATATATATACTCATGAGTAGGTACTTGGTGATGATGGTATATGGTGATTGTACCGGGGCCACGCCATGATCTCAAGCCCCCTGAGCTCCCGGCGTTGGAGGCGTACTCGCGTTAATAAATCAGATTCCACTATAAATTATCAATTATACCACCTACTGATTTATTGCAAGTATCTGGCTGCGAATTGTTCACCCAACTCTCTCGGTCCGAAAACGAACGAAGTAAAGGACATTCCCAGGTGGTTAAGAATTAGCCACGGTACTTGGTTCGTCAATTTACAGCTCACTTTAATTATGAAAAATGATCGCGAATCGACAATTAATTGGATCAAACCGACCGAAACGTAATAATAACGTAATCGGAGCAAACAGATGAACTTCTTAGCAACTAATCAAATATTTATGAGGTCATATGTAGAGGTATTCCAGAATCTCATTAGCTTTAAGTTTAGGATGGTGAATTCAGGATTAGGTAGGAAAAAAAATGAATGTTGCGTTGGTCAAGTAGATCATAGATGAATTATTAATTTTAACCTTTAGATATATTTATTTGCTGTAATTAGCAAAAAATCATCGTTCGGAAAACACAAATAACCTATTTATGTATTTATTTATTTAGATAAATAAATGCAAAAAGGATTTTGTTCAAATTAGGGAAACGTCCTTATGTATCAAGTAATTGAAGTACTGGTATTATATGTTATATCTTCTCACTTGGTCTTTGATTTTAAGCCGACGATTCAAATTAGTGGCAACAATAAATCCTTATAACTCTCGTTCAAACGTTTTTTCCAAAATGTATTTCACAACATTCTGTATAATTTAATTGGATTGGTGTTCTATACACTTTTGTGCAACACATTTTTCTGATTCTCAATGCCAAGTACTAGAGCGCTCGTTATCCTGCATGAAAAAAATAATCATGAGTTTATTACTTGATGAGTCGAGTAAAATTTTTCTTATAAATAATACTAGAATTCTTATAAAATGTACTTGGTGGTATAAAACAATTTTTCATTCTTTCTAATAATTAGTTTTAGAATAATCAAACTAAATAAGTCTAGACTTTTTTTCTCTACCTCTCGATTATTTTATCGTGTCGTAAAGAAAAAAATACTATAATGAGAATAGTTTAGTAAAATTAGTGATAAGAAGTGTAAAACATGTTTTCTAATCAATCAATTTTACTAGAATTCAGACTCAACACCGAACGTAGATTGACTAGACATTTCTAGTAAAATCTCCTTGAGCGTTTGGTCGTCCATATAATTAACAGATTTTTTAGTCATATTTTCAAAAATTCTAGCAATATTTTCATGATTGTTTTCTCCGTGTGTTATTACGATGTTGATATTGTCTTGATTTATTTCAGTTCGACTTTAAATAACTTAAATATCTCCACTGTCAACATTTTAAATGCACATAATATTAAAGTACAAAGAAAACCTCCATATAAAACCAATTATTGTTCCACTTGAAGAAGATACTGTGTGGCAAAACAACTATTGTGGATTTTTACAACAAAACTAGGCAACTGCAAATTATGGTTGCTGTTGTGTTTAATAATTAATTTAAAAAATATATTATAAACAGTTAAAGCCTCATCAATTTGCTTTCAATAATTTATACTTGCTGTCTATCAAAATTTTATTTAACTTGAATCTTCAACAATAAAAAAATTTCACAAGTAACTATTAAAAAATCCTTCACGGAGAAAACAATCATGAAAATATTGCTAGAATTCTAGCAAACGTGACTAAAAAAATCTGTCAATTATATGTACGACCAGACGCTCAAGGAGATTTTACTAGAAATGTCTAGTCAATCTACGTTCGGTGTTGAGACTGAATTCTAGTAAAATTGACTTGATTAGAAAACATTTTTTACACTTCTTATCACTAATTTTACTAAACTATTCTCATTCCAGTGTTTTTTTCTTTTTACGACACGATAAAATAATCGAGAGGTAGAGAAAAAAAGTCTAAGACTTATTTAGCTTGATTATTCTAATACAAATTATTAGAAAGAATGAAAAATTGTTCTATACCACCAAGTACATTTTATGAGAATTCCAGTATTATTTACTACAAAAATTTTGCTTCACTCATCAAGTAATAAAATCATGATTATTTTTCTCCGTGTTCTAGCAAACCATTGATAAAACATCCGAAATTTTAAAGTGATTATGATTCAAAAGACGAGAAATACTCAAGATATTGATATTGTCTTGTGTCTCATGTAAGCACCTTGTTCTTGATATCGCTTGATTTTCAAGACAAGTTCGATAAATTCTAGTCTAAAATCTAATCTTTTTTTTGAATCATTTAGGCCAATACTCGGCCATTCTGGCATATAATCACAGATAATCTTTCATGTCCCTTAACAAATTTCGTCCATTTACAGCTATGATTCCTAAATCGAAAAGTAGCTTCCGCCTTACCTTCCTGTTTTTGCACAATAATTGAAATTCAGAGGGATTATCCAACAACTAGTAAGTAGTAGGATTGAAATATCTATGTGAATTTTTTGTGCTATCGTCTTGTTTTTTCGTTTAAGATATCCTCAAAAATATATAAAATTCTCCGTTATTTATGCAAGAGTCCAATAAATAAATTATATCTAACTTCATCTTTAAAAATAAAAATTTGTTCTTGTATAAGTAAAAGCAACTATTCAAAAATCCATTTATAAAACGTAAGTATTTTTTAAAGTAATCACGATTCGAGAAAAGTGATATACCTACCTACCCAAGATTTTGATATTGAATTGAGCCTGAAGTTGTCGATCTTTTCTTGATTTTCAAGGCAACAATCAAAAACACTTTGCATGTAATCTAACTTGTAATATAGTAACAAAATTAGTTCCCAAGTAAACAAGTAATAACATCAAACTATCAATTACTTTTCTTGTTTAATTTACCTAAATAAATTAGTACATACTCGTGTAACGTCTCACGTACGTGCCTCTAAATTACTGGAGCATATTAATTACAAAAGTTGGTTTTTTGTTCATTTCAAAATTGCTTCCGTACAAGGTGAATGAGGCACATAACATGTATGTGTGTATAATAGCAGTGCTCGTTGACGTTGAGAACTGTGGATTTTTAAATTTGTCTTAATACAGCTTCTCGTTAAATTAATTTATTTAACGATGAACAGTGTAGAAGAGGAAGATGGTACTGGTAACAAGGCTTTTTGTGTTACTGGACCACCGGCATGGCCAGCACATATTGTCTTAAGCATTATAATTAAACACGCATTTTCAACTACTTAAGCGAGAATATCTGATGGTCTGGACCCATTTATGAGACAATCATTCACCATCCTCATCTAATATAAAAATAATTACCGGTACAAAGGAATTTTAAGTACGAGTATTTTAAATACACGTCAGTAGCGGCACACACAACAAGATCCTCATATTCAGAATTATTCAACAAAAAAACATACAATTGAGATTATGTTTTAATCAAGAGGCTTTTTTGAATAGTTACTTTTACTTTTACATGAATAAATTTTAATTTTTTAAGATTGAAGGTAGGAAGACAGAAAACCCAAATTATTGAAAGCAAGTCAATGGGGCTTTAGCTTCTCGCAACTCCAAATATTAATTAAATTAATTATTAAACACAATGGCAAACAGAAGTTTCAGTTAGACAACTTTTTTACAATAATTGTTTCGCCACTAAGTGGATTCTTCAGGTGAAATTTTAAATAATTATCCTTATAGAAAAGGTTTTTCATATTTTAATATTATGTGCACAAAAAATATTGGTACTTAAAATATTCAACGTCGAGATTAAGATTTCTGAAATAACTCAAGACAACAACAAGATCGATTATGTATCTATATAAGAATATTATTGGAATAAGACAATAATTAATTTTTCATTATTTCTCGATAACAGTCGTTTCTTCAGGTGGTACAATAATTACATTTCTAAAAAAGATTTTTTTATATGTTAATATTAAGGACATTCAAAATATTAATACTTGAGATTCTTAAAATATTCATAGTCGAGGTCAAGATTTGTGGAAGCAAAACTGAATTAAATCGAGACAGTATCAAGATTACGTGAATTCAAGACATTATTTAGTTTTTTTATTATTTTATGTATGATATTTTATCCCGCTTTTATTTTATTTGGTCCTGAAGCGATTCTTTTGGTAGATGTTGTTAAATGGAAATTGATTTTACGAGGCGCCCCTGACCAAAAATAAAGTTTAATCGGTTGATGTAAAACCACCCCACGTAGCTCATTATTTCTTCCCGCAGTTGAGAAGAAAGAATCAATTAATACAGACTTGGTTTCATCGAGATAATGCAGCGACGCCACTCCGCTAGATTGGCAGTATATCAATTAGCGTGTAACAAATTGATGTATGGGTCATTATTTAAAACGGTTGTAATGTTTTCCGCGGTATAAGATTGATTTCGGAATTAACCCTTTTTAAATATTCCTTGAAACGGTTCATTAGTAACTGATAGAATTATGTTATCGTAACTCAGTATCTCGAGCACGAAACGACCATCATAAATTAATTACACTTCTAATTAAAAATACTCTTTATAATTCTTAAAAGTAATTCCTGACAGACAGTAAATTATTTATTATTAATTATAACTCTTATAGAAAAAATATAAAAACTTCTACTAGGTATCTTTATTATTTCTGTTGTGCACAATTAACTTGTTGCGAGAAATATAGGAATCTACAGCAGCAATGAGCGTACAAAATTGATTGATAAATAAGTGGCATTTAGGATAAACACTTGCACCGAGTACCTTAGTACAAGAAATGGATAATTACAAGCAACGGATAAATGGAGGAGGCGGACACATCGTCGGTACGTTCTCAGAAGTCTTTTTTCCATGACCCCCGGCTTTCGTCCCTCGTACGGGTTCTTCCCTCGTGAAGAGATCAGTTGGCATCCGCGTGGGTGCATCAACTACACCGAAGAACAACAACTGAATGAGTTGTCGAGTAAGTCACACACATAATATGGTACAGAGGAGCTCGAGGAAGAGAGAGGCAAAAAAGAAGAAGAAGAAGTAGAAGAGGGATGGAGAGAGAGAAACAAATGCATCCGCGCACATGAAACAAATTGCCCGACTAATCTGACTTGCAAATGGGCAGGAACAGGTGAAGAGCGCGGGTGGACATGAGAGCCACCGTGGGCACCACCCGGCGCGACTTGGGTAAACTACGGGAACAACGCAACAAATTGACGGAAAATCACCGAAAGGCATACAAATAAAACACACTTACAAGTACTTTGAAGCGAAATTTAGAGAATGTCAACCTCAACAATCATTGTAGAATTGCTACAAACAGCAAGTAAAGGGATTAAAACTATTTTAAAATCTCATGAGACATAAAACTTGTGCTAACAGAGACGGGCTTTTAGCTACCAAAGGGGCGGAACAGGGAGAAAACAATCATCAAAATATTGCTAAAATTCTAGCAAACATGACTAAAAAATCTGTCAATTATATGGACGACCAGACGCTCAAGGAGATTTTACTAGAAATATCTAGTCAATCTACGTTCGGTGTTGAGACTGAATTCTAGTAAAATTTACTTGATTAGAAAACATTTTTTACAGTTCTTATCACTAATTTTACTAAACTATTCTCATTCTAGTATTTTTTCCTTTACGACACGATAAAATAATCGAAAGGTAGAGAAAAAAAGTCTAGACTTATTTAGCTTCATTATTCTAATACTAATTATTAGAAAGAATGAAAAATTGTTTTATACCACCAAGTACATTTTATGAGAATTCTAGTATTATTTATTGGAAAAATTTTGCTTGACTCATCAAGTAATAAAATCATGATTATTTTTCTCCGTGCAAGATCGAGATTCGTAAGATTCTGAAAGATCTCTAACAATAGAACTGTTGTTGCTTTACTACCAATAAAATGGTATCACAATTTGTCGTTAGTGACGTTCTGGTGGGACTACTTAAAAAATGTCTAAGAAATACATTGTAATAATGTTAATATAATATCGCTCTTGTTATCGAAAAATAATGAAAAATCAATTATTGTCTTATTCTAATAATATTATTGTACATATGATCTTGATGTTGTTTTGATTTATTTCAGTCTTGCCTCAAGAAATCTTAATCTCAAGTACCAAAGTATATAATACTTAAAAAAAAATACCGGCTAAGTGCGAGTCGAAGTCGCGCACCGAGGGTTCCGTACAAACCTGTATATATGTGATGTAACTAGAAATTTAAGGTTTTCGGATTTTTCCTTTATATGTGCTATAAAACATTGCTGCATGCCAAATTTCAAGATTCAAGGTATTATAGACCTGAGTATTTCATATAAATTTCAATTTAATACCTTTACGCGTTCATGAGGTAAGGGGTAGTAACTTTAAAATTATTTAAAATATTTTTATTATATGATGTAACTAAAAATTTACGGTTTTCGCAATTTTTCCTTTATCTGTGCTATAAGACGTTGCTTCGTACCAAATTTCAAGATTCTGAGTTCACGGGAAGTACCCTGTAGGTTTTGATTCGAAAATTTGCGGAAATTTGCGGCATAAACGGCTGTATCTTTTGATTGCGTTGGCTTAGAAGTTTGATTTTTTCACAGCTCCAAGGGACAATAGACCTGAGTATTTGGTATAAATTTTAGCTTGATACCTCCACGCGTTCCTGAGAAAAAGGGTCTTGACAGACAGACAGACGGACGGACGGACGGACAACGAAGTGATCCTATAAGGGTTCCGCTTTTTCCTTTGGAGGTGCGAAACCCTACAAATATGAAAAATCTTCTTTATAAGGATAATTATTGTTCCACCTGAATAATCCACTATATAGCGAAAGAATTATTGTGGATTTTTTAAAAGAAAATTTTATAAATGAAATTTCTGTTTTCTGTTATGTCTAACAATTAATTTAATTAATATATGGAGTTATAAGAAGTTAAAGCCTCGTCAATTTTCTTGCAATAAATTCGGCTTTCTGTCTTCAAAATTATTCCTAACTTCAATCTCCAAACATAAAAATTTATTCACGTAAAAGAAAAAGTAACTATTTAGAAAATGTTTTTAGCAAACTATTGATACAACTTAGGTACTTTTAAAAGTGATCGTGATTCTAGAAGTAAGATCTTGAGCATGAAGTCTTGAAGTTACATTACTCGACTTATTCATCATGATTTTGTACCGTATCTCAAATCAGCAACATATTCTTCATATCGTATTGATTTTCAAGATAGAGCAAGACAATATTGATAGTGTCTTATCTGAGGCATTTACCATAGGTTCCTCTGTTAGAACAAAGAGTTCTATAAAAAGATACTGAGCATTTGAGCAAGCAATAAATATCAGAAACACTTGAAAAAATTAGTTCAGAAATTTAAAAAAATATATACCTATATATATATTGCGATATAGAAAATAGCATCTTCAATTAGTTTTTAGCAATAAATAATATTTAATTAGCTTTTGTCTCAATATTTTCTTCTTTTTGTCCCTTTTATGATATTATATTATTTAATATCCACCTTTCTTATGCACAAACTATTCTAAACATTTTATCTTCCAGTGGTGATATTTGCATGTTTACATCTTTATTATCCTCACTTTACTTTCATATACATTAAAAGACTTTCATCATAAAGGCTTTGAATCGTGCAGGAGCCATAAGGCACCTAACATAAATTTGCTTTTGATTGGGTTCTTCACCCCATATTGTTTAAGACGCCCCAAGCCACGAACGGCCTTCTTTTCAAAACTGCTTATTAATCACAACACACCATAACATGGCATTATTTGTCATTAATTTCTCGAACACGAAAACGAAATTAAAATACAGAAGTTTTAAGGGACTACAAACTTCTTCTTCAACAATGTAATGTAAGTATGTAGTATTTTAATGGTTCTTACGTATAAAAGGGAACGATCTAAATTTCATCAGAAAGTAATTCAACATATCCTCGTCATTTTATTTTAAATTAATTGCGTGGTAAACATCAGTTCCAATTTAATTTAATTTTATTTTATTTAATTAATTGTTTTCTGAACTTATCTTCATATATCGAAAGTCAAATAGGTACTGGTAACAATAATTAAAAAGGAGTCGTTGACAAGTCCTTTTTTGCCAATACGTATTGAGGATTCAAGTCAAAATTTATTCGCAAGTACCTACGAAGGCAATTAATGATTTGTTCCACTTCTGTAGCAGTAATCACATTCGTCAGTCAGTTAGGCAACAAGTTCAAGCTTGAAGTTTAATTTAATTCGGTGCCTAAGGAAAGTTTATTGTTCAGGCGTGGGAGTAATCGTTCACATCATGTTTGTCCCTACTTGTTTTTATTACGTGAATAAAGCCCGATCTGATTGAATATAATGGACGCCGCGGTTGCGATCAATCTTCGCGAAAATGCAACTCTCGTATACACAGGGTGATTGTATATACCTACATTTTATATAAATGGAACAATTATATCTATTTTATTTCGTTACAAATTTAATAGTAAATGCAAAACTCAACAGAAAAATTACTTTTATAATGAACTTATCCTTAGTTTTATATGTACTTTTGATATAAAGTATTTGCGAAATATCCGGGTCCAAACGTTCAGAAAATCAAATACAGCGTACTTTCTGTTTAAATATATATATATATACATAAATATGTTTTTTATCTCAGCATCGGTTTTTTATTTAAAAAGTTTTGTCGCCTTTTCCCTTAATTTAACTTTGAATCCTTTTATTAAATAAACAACAATAAACTGCAAATTTAAGTGTTTAAAAGAAACAACAATGTCCACGTTACTGAAAAATATTAATGTACATTCCTTAATAATTAATATAAACTAAGAGAATGTAAGAAAATACGTCTACTCTGTTTTAACGAACGGTTTATGTGTAGCGTATGGATTTTTAAAGTTCCTCAAGTACGTTATAACCGAATTATGTTATATAAAATAATATTCTTAGTTTTCTATTATTTTCAGGACCGTTATCTGAATGTCGAAAATGCCAGGTGTAACGATCTCGGTAAGTAAATTTGAAATTTTCTACAGATATTTTGTATAATATCATTTAGAACTGTGTTTACAAATTCCAAAAAGATGCACAGGGTGTACGCCTTTTAGAACCTAAATCTTTCATACAAATTTCAACCAAAGCAAAAAATTGTTTTAAACCATATTTGAATACCTACTGAAGTATTTTTTTCATCATTCGACAATACAAAAATGAAAACATTAAAATATTAGAAATGCTTCCAAAACTTGTTTTTTTATAATTTTAATATCTATCATTAGATGAAGAAACGTATTTACAGATTATTTCTCGAGCAAAATCTGGGGGAAAATCCCCAACAAACATTATTTTCAAGAGGTTTTTCTTATTATCTTGTAGAGATATAGGTCCTTGCTATATTGTTTGATAATAATTTCATAAGAATTATGAGACCATTTCATTGGATAATTTCATGAAAATAAACCTAGTCTTCTTGAAAATTATATAATGTACGTAATGTTATCGAAACGATCTTCTAAAGATTTCCATCAATTCTTCAAGAGACAATTTTCATTAACCACGTAGTTATTTATGTACTAAATTTGAGTTTGGGGACCGTTATTTGATCCCTTAAAAAAATATATACCTACAGATAGATACATATGTAACTTACGATCGAAATAGCAATAAATATAACTTTTAATAACATTTTGCTGGAAGTGACGTATGTGGTCTTGAATCAACTCTGATTGGATTATTTCCCCAAGCTACTCCTACGCAGGAGTTATGCGTACTCTCACCCACTCATAAATACGTTGTAATTGTGAATATACCTATACAGAACGAGATGCACTGAGGGTTTAATTAACTTTTTCGTTTAATCTTAAAAACACCACGATTAAGTCCCCTTTTTATATACGTAATCTTATATATATATATATACAAGTACAGTATATTTCGTTTATAACGACGATGAAAGGACCATTAAATTCCGTCGCTATATCCGGAAGTCGCTATATAAAAATTATAAGAGATAGAATAAAAGAAGGAAATTAGGCAGCAAGAAAAGTACCCAGTAACATATTCTTAGATTAACTTTATTAACCTTAACATTTATAAACAATTACTAAGTACAACTGCTGACCATCTGTAGTAGTCGCTTAAACCGAAATCGACGTTACATTCGAAGTCGTTACAGCCAAATTTTCTTCTTAAATTACTCCCTAAATTCAAGGGACTTATGTACCAATTTTTATGAAATTTGGCTTATTGTGTATAATTTGGTCCAATATATAAGATAGGGTAGTTTTTATCTCGATTATGGAATTATTTGTAAATTCCATAAGTTTCCAACAGATGGCGATGCAAGTTAATTTAACGACACGACACTTCGCGATCTTTTGCTATCTAGGTTGAATATGGTAAGCATCCAGTAGATAGTTTCGTGTTTTGATTTTTTGATGCTACAATCTATTCCACGTCATATATACATAATCACCGTTTTAATTTGTTATTTGTATCAAAAAGTTTAAAATTAACTGTTTTAGTTGTCATTAAAAGTTAAATGGTTATCCGGGACAGCTAGTAATTAAAATAAAATACTGTTTAAACTTCCACAAACTTTTAATATCTTGAGGATCGTTTAAGCACTTTGAGACTTCTTCAGTATATACTACACTAGTTCAAGATATTAGAGCTTGTGGAAGTGTTTTTATTATTATTTCTACCCCTTTTACATCCAGTTACCGCAAATAAATAAATAAAATGTGGTAGAATGTGTCCAAAAGTTGATTAATTAAAATTAAAATTTACCCCGCCCTTATTAGTGGTAGATTTGTTTTCAAGACTCACTCTTATTAAGCGAACAGGTGTAAAAGTTTATAGAACAGGTGTATCTCAAGGTTGAACCCTTCGGCATCATCAACCCCCAGAATAACCGGAATAAGGTCAGATAGGGCCAATATTATCGACTTAATATAAAGTATCTATGTAGCTATACGTATATACATATTGATAAATAATAAATTCACTTATAACTTATTACCAAAAAAACAAAAAATAATAATTAATTAATTGAAGAAGTTTTTACCTAATAGAGATTCTCTAAATATCACGCAATGAATTTATTTTAACAATTTGTTATTCAAGTTGGTAAAAACGTAGTTGCCTCGATAAAATTTTCATTTGACGATCCTTATCTCGATATTACAAATGATTCAAAAGTTATAACTCGCGATCAGAGCCATTTCCTTTGAGATGCGTATTGAGACCGATGTAAAAAATAACAACGCCGCGATTTTTGTCGAGAATTAAAATATAAAGGCTTGTTAACAATAGTACAACAATAAATATATACAGCACATTACCTGCAAAACCATTTCATTCAAGGAAGGACGAGAACGTGGTGTGAATCTGAAAGCGTTCCATTCAAGAATATTGCGGGTACCTCGCGAGGCCCTTCTTGTTGTTTTGCACTTTGAGAATTCATTTTTTTGAATATATGAATGAAACAGCATTAGTAAGCAATCAAGGGGTTTAGAAAAAAGGAGAAGATCCTGTATAAATTGTAGGATTAATAACAACTGTTTGTTTTTAGCTGCACGAGCCTTTAAAATTATTAGAGTTGCCGTATTACAAGACAAACAAGTAACAAAATCTTTTTTGTTATCGAAAATTAATGAAAAATTAAATCTTATTGTCTTGCTCTTGCGTTATTCTTGTATATATTATCTTGATTTATCTCAGTGTTACCTCAACAACTCATAATATTAAAATATTAAAATATTAAAAAATATTCCCTAGGTAGCTAGCTAATTGTTATTTCATCTGAAGAAGCCACGGTGTGGATTTTTGCAACAAAATCTCATGTTTCTCTTATTTACGTACAACTAGAAAAAGTGACCAATATACGTACAAGTAATAAAACTGGTTGACAGCAGGGTAGAGTCCATTCAATTTAATTTTTCCGCTTTTGTAATATAAAGTCAAAATTGTAAATCTATTACTTTATTATTTATTATTGGCACATTAAATTAATTCACCCCTATACTTACTACAAGAAAGAGAAGGATACCCTTGTCCTTCTTGGCGAGTCGAAGGTAATGAGCAGTGCAGGTACATTTATAATGTTGGCGCATCTTTCTCTTCTATGTCTGAAATTTGTAGAGTTGTCTCTTTTATTATTTTGCTGCGCTACGCAAACTATAAAAGTAGAACAGAAATGAGCAGAATTGAAATATTACCTGCATCACTTGTATCTCATCTTCATCAACAATAATGGGCTGTCCTTCTCTTTCTTACGGTAAATATAGGGGCTAGTTAATTTATTGCGCCAGTAATAAATAATAATAAAGTAAAAGATTTACAATTTTGACTTTATAATACAAAACCGGAAAAATTAAATTGAACGAACTCTAGTTTGTACCTGCAATAATCTGCAGGTTACTCCAATTTTCATCCAAAATTCCAATGAATAAAATTCACATTGTACATATTATGTATTATAAATATTTAGTATATAAGTATGTTGCTTATTCACAACTTTAATATTGTAAAAGGAAAAGAAAAGAAGACCTGGGACTGTTAATTTTTGTTAAAGCATTTATAAAAGTACCGGCCAAGTGCGAATCGAACTCGCGCACCGAGGGTTCCGTACAAACCTGTATATATGTGATGTAACTAAAAATTTAAGGTTTTCGGAATTTTTCCTTTATATGTGCTATAAAACATTTCTTCATGCCAAATTTCAAGATTCTAAATCGACTAGAAGTACCCTTTAGGTTTTGATTCTCTTGCGAGTAGTTGCGAGTTTGAAAATATGCGGCTTAAATTGCTGTTTCTTTTGATTGCGTTGACATAGAAGTTTGATTTTGTTACAGCATAAAGGTATTATAGACCTGAGTATTTGATATGAATTTCAATTTAATACCTCTACGCGTTCATGAGGAAAGGGGTAGTAACTTTTAAATTATTTAAAATATTTTTATTATATGATGTAACTAAAAATTTACGATTTTCGCAATTTTTCCTTTATCTGTGCTATAAGACGTTGCTTTGTACCAAATTTCAAGATTCTGAGTTCACGGGAAGTACCCTGTAGGTTTTGATTCGAAAATTTGCAGAAATTTGCGGCATAAACGGCTGTATCTTTTGATTGCGTTGGCTTAGAAGTTTGATTTTTTTACAGCTCCAAAGCACAATAGACCTGAGTATTTGGTATAAATTTTAGTTTGATACCTCCACGCGTTCCTGAGAAAAAGGGTCTTGACAGACGGACAGACGGACGGACGGACAACGAAGTGATCCTGTGAGGGTTCCGGTTTTTCCTTTTGAGGTGCGGAACCCTAAAAACTCTCAAAAAATAATATTTTCTGGGTTTATTAAAAAGTTGTGATTTGAGACTAGCATTTTTTTGGGGGTTCTTTGTTTTTGTGTATTTCTATTTATTTTCAGTTAAACCAATTTAACGGTGAACCCATGTTTTTTCTAAAAACCTAAAATATTTTTATTTCCTTCCAATTTTGTTGTTTATAAAATGATTATTACTTACTTTTTCCTTTTTTTTGCAAAATAATCGCTAGTTGCATCGTTCTAGTATCTGCATATATATGTATAATATTTAAAATTAAGCTTACTTGCAATGTTTGTGCACAAACTGAAGCAGCTTCTAAGGGGTTGCAAGTATAACTCCGAAAAGGCAGGGTCTATACGTTCTTGTACGTGTAGGCAAGTTGGTTGTACACAAATAAGAGTGAAACGAAAATTTTCTTTGCTGTTATGTTTGATAATTAATTTAATTTAATTAAATCAAATATATGAAGTTATAATTATTATATAGTTTGGGCCTTCTGTCTTTCAAATTAATACATCTAGCTTCAGTCTCAAAAATAAAACTTTATTCACTTAAAAGCAAAAGTAACTATTCAAAAATTTCTCTTGGCAAACCTTTAATAAAACGTAGGTATTTTTATTTCAAGGCACAAGTTTTTGGATAAGACAAGTTTTTCGACTTGGGTTTATCTTGACATTGTATTGTGTCTCATATCGTCATGATTTTCAAGACAAAATTTATAAATTATTCTTTCTTGCAGTAGTCCTACTTAAAATTCCTAAATTTTAAAATACTTCATTCTTATTAATGAATAATGAAAAAAAGTTCCCTAGAAGGACTCAAAGGACTAGTTGTATGGGTCCTATAAAAAGTTTTGTTATATTTTAAACCCTCAAACCATTTTTCATTGAACAAATTCTAGAAGTGTCTCCTTCCTTACAATGGCGGCTAAAGGAAGTTACATAATTTTAACAGAATGTTATTGCATATATTTACCGTTTACGTGTATAAACAAGGGTCGGTTGAATTTTTTAAAGAAAATTGAATAAGAGTGGGTCTATTAAGGACAATTTTGTTCGTAGTTTAAGCATCGGGAGCGGTGTGTATTACAGCAACATATACAAATTCCGGTTTGGTGTCCTGTCCTGTCCACTTTAATGTAGTAGAGTACAAGCTGTGCGAACATAAATGCGAAATTAATTCCTGTCTTTGTACCTGTAGCAATTATGCAAATTCCGTTTATTATCAGTTCCTTCGTAATTACTGAAAAAAGGTGTCATTAAAATACGCCTGCAGAGTTGCAAATTGCGGCTTTCGTTGCCTAAATCGACGCCGTGATCTAAAAATTTCCTTTGCCCATTAATTTTCTCTTCATTAACGTCGATGGACGCCTTAAAACGTAAATGAACTTGATATTATATGTAGGAAATACCCAAATCATGCCCTTTGCACCACGTCTGATCACCACTTACAACTTAACACCCCAATTTTTTTCAAGCTCCTTTTCGGACTTTCAAACCAATTAATTCCTTCTTCTTTTGCAAAAAAGTAATACGTGACTTCATACCGCTTGTTATTATATGTGTATACACGCCATTTCAACAACCTGAATTGAATAACGCATACCTACAAGACTCACACCCTCTACCACAGATTAATAAGACCCAAACAATATATTTAAATTATAAATAAACTTATAATATCCTTCCAATAGAGTTATAAAAATGAAGCTTCCTTGTCGATGTCTAATATGACATGACAATAATTAATAAAAATTTTTTAGGTAGTTTATGAACATCTACGCTTAAATAACTCTACGAACATCTGCGTCAAAGTCTAGAATCTCATTTAAAAAGATGCGCTACCATTTAGTGTCAAAGCGATAAAATCTCTTTCAATCAATCAAACTTCTTAGGTGTTAAAGAATCACTGCTGTTATTAATATAGCTTCATGTTAAAAATCGTTTGTCATCCTGTGAGAAGAAGAAAATTGCTTTTAAGACTAACCAGGAACAACTTCAATATCCTCTTTTTCTTACTCATAACTTACCTCATGAATTATTATTTTCTTATACCTATAGAAAAATAGGCAAAAATATTTTCTCATACGTATGTAATTAAAAATTACAATTGCAAATATTTTATACCTAAACGGTTTGCAAAGAGGTTTTTGTGAATAGTTATTTTGTAATTTTAGAAATAGATTGGAAGCAAATTGATGAGCCTTTAACTTCTTATAACTGCATTTATTAATTAAATTAAATTAAATTAAATATTAAACGTAACAGCAAATAGAGTATACAAATTTCTTATCCGGATGATATTGTGCTAATCTCTTCGGCGCGGAAGGGCTGAAAAGCTTGGTAAATTTATTCGAAAGATATCGAAACAGAAAGCAGCTACAATTAAACAAAATTGGTTGTTTTTCGGAAAAAAAGAAGAAGAAAGAGTAAGAATGTGGGTGAGATAAGTTGGAAACGGGTAAAGATATAAACTGTTAGAAAATATACGTTTAGGATATATGAAGAGCGCATATTGACAGCCAGGTGACGAAGGCAAATGTAATTATGGGAAGAATATGGAGGATAGGGAAAAAACTGGGGTAGAAGGATGATGCTTCTTAATTTAGTAGTTATTAGGAGTTTATTATTTTATGGGGTTGAAGTGTGGGGGCGTGAAGTAAAAGAAAAAGAGGGAGCGAGTACAAAAAATACATAAAATGGGCATTCAGTTTAGATAAGAACACGGCATACTACATACTGAGAAAAGAAATAAAGTGTGGGACAATGGCTGAAGTGGCATTAAAAAGAGACAGGTTACAATAAGGAGACATCAGAAGGAACTATGGAGAAAAAGAGCGCTGCAGATAGGGACAAAAAGAATTGAATTATTGTAGAAAGATAGGGATGAATATAGGGGAAAAGGTTAGAGTAAGATGTAAGGAAATAAACAGAGGGGGAAAACAGAATTCAAGGTATGCGAGAGGGTTTATTTATATTTTTTGGAGTGGGTGACAGGAGGAAATGCAATCAAAGTATTTGACAAAAAAAGACTGGGTAATGAATGTAGGGAGTGCAAGTATTGGATGAATGATGATGAGAAAATGTGCAGAATATGTGAAAAGAGTACAGAGTCCTTGATGCACTTGTTGGAGGGATGGGTGGAAATTAAAAGTTACTAAGAATGTATAATTAAAGAGCATGGGAAGGGTTTGAGACTATTAAGGAAAATAATAAATCAAAAATGATTTAATTTTTTTTGCCTCATTCATATTTCGATACTAATAATAGGTAAAAATTCGTCTTGGCGGTCCGCCGCTAGGGGGCCACTGACTACTTCGTTAGACTTAACTCTTCGAGTTGAGTCCATCCGCATGACCTTCAAGGTCCGCAAAGGTCAAATAAAGAAGTTGCTCAACAACGCTCAATTTCAATGAAAACATGCTCCCAACTTAACCAAAACCGAACCAAAACCTAACCTAACCTCAAACCTGTTTCCAATAGAACTACAATAGTTTACTGTTTAGCTGTCAATGACTACTGTATTTCTTCGAAGACCGAAGAAGACCTTGCTGCTGAGCCCATGTTATTCTATCCATGGGGGTCTTTGGGAGGGAATTAACATTTCAAAGCCTAACGTAGTTTTCAGCCATGACGAGAAAACTGAAAAAACACGACTGTTCTCCACAAGAGCTAAACTTCAAATGACAAAATCACGTAGAAAAACAAGAAAAACTATTTTATAACGTTTTTGAACAACTTCTTTATTTGATCTTTGCGGACCTTGAAGGTCATGCGGATGGACTCAACTCGAAGAGAAGTAGTCGGTGGACCGCTAAGCCGATTGTCAGCCAATAATATTTTGCGGTGACGCAAATTTGCGTTGTAAGAATTGTTTAGATTTTATATTCGTTACTTACAGGGTGGATTTGTGATAGGATTTTGATGTATTATTTTAATTTTTGTAGTGGTTTACCGGTAAAGTTTAAGCGTTTTCTTAATTGAATCTCGTCTACGTTTTTTTTTTATTTTTGTTTTTAGAAGGATAATGTTTAGTTCTGATCTGATAGTTGTTAAGAAGTAAGTGTAAGTAAGCTTTTTATGTTGTAATGAAAACCAAGTGGGTTAATAAAATAAATAATCTACACGGAGAAAACAATCATGAAAATATTGCTAGAATTCTAGAAAATATGACTAAAAAATATGTCAATTATATGGACGACCAGATTCTCAAGGAGATTTTACTAGAAATGTCTAGTCAATCTACGTTCGGTGTTGAGACTGAATTCTAGTAAAATTGACTTGATTAGAAAAAATTTTTTACACTTCTTATCACTAATTTTACTAAACTATTCTTATTCTAGTATTTTTTTTACGACACGATAAAATAATCGAGAGATAAAAAAGAAAAAAGTCTAGACTTATTTAGCTTCATTATTCTAATGCTAATTATTAGAAAGAATGAAAAATTGTTTTATACCACCAACTACATTTTATAAGAATTCTGGTATTATTTACTAGAAAAAATTTGCTTGACTCATCAAGTAACAAAATCATGATTATTTTTCTCCGTGTACTATATTAAACACAATAGCGAACAGAATTTCCAGTATTCACAATAATTGTTTCGTCACACAGGGGCTTCTTCAGGTAGAACAATAATTCAAAAAATATTACGAGATTAAGACAATATTCCGTTTTTCATAATATTTCGAAAACAAGTGTGATATTTTGAAAATGTTTGCCTTATATTTCACAGAGTAGATATGTAAAAGTAAATTCAATTTACATTTCAAAATATTTATGTTGGTCAAGGAAGCGATTTATTTAATTTTTGGCGAACATTTTCTTTTTCTGGACGATTTAGGTAATCTTTTTCCTGCCCATCTTTATTTTAATTGGAGTCGTAAAATTCTGAAGAATTTGTTTACATTTTATAGGCCTAAATATACACGTAGCTGTCCGCAAAAAAAGGGCCCGTTTCTAATGAGGCATTTAATTTATGCCTGGCGGTTAACATAAATGTCACGCCACTGTCATTCTGCGAGTTTTCCTCGAAGGAACAATTTGCTGCAAACAGCGTATACAGAAATGAAGCGACTTTTTCATAAAGCGTCACTCGATCCGAAACGGTACCGATGCAATTACGGTGGCATTTTAACGTAAGGTATTAATTTATTTAACGAGTCGATGGACACCACGAGGAATAAATGAAAATGGCCGATAATCTCGACGGTATTCCACCCGACCAGGCCAGGCCACTCCGTTCGATTTACTGTTCGCAAATTTTACATAAACGATTTTCACATACATAATTTGCAAACCTGACAAAATTACATACGACGGGCACTGTTTTAATTCTACTTTAAATACCTTCTACATATTGTAAAACCACTTAAAACTACGTAATGTATATTTACGATTGCAATTGCTACTTTTCATTTTTCACTTTCACAAAAGATAAATAAATACTTTTGTGAATATTCCGGTCGATGGTTTTGTTAAATTAATTTTACATTTTTTTCCTTGCTAATAAATACAGTCAAACTTTGATAACTCAAACGTCAATAAGTTGAACCAAATTGATGGGCAATAGCTAAAAGCAACTATGAAAAGTACGTGTAATTATTAGTTGATAAGTCGAACTTTCGAACTTCTATTATTAGAATTGAATATCTTGATGAGTCGAAGAAACCAAATCGAATTTTCTGGGGGAATATTTGGAGTTATAAGAAGTTAAAGCCTCGTCGACTTGCTTTCAATAATTTGAACCTTCTGTCTTCCAAAATTGTAGATATCTTATTTAAAATTATTCACATAAAATCAAAAATAGCTATTCCCAAAAAATCTTCATAGCAAACAGTTGAAAAGATGTACACACGTATTTTTGAAAGTAATTATGATTTAATAAGTCTTGACAACGTAAATTTCTCGATATTTCTTCATATGAGCATCTTGTCCTTGATTTTCTAGACACAAAGTGGTTGCTTCTTCATTTTTATTATTACGACCCTCTAGAGAGAGGTATCGTATGTTTTCACGTGTGAGAATTTATAATCCCAAAATTCCATTTCGCACCAGACTCCAGACGTGTGCAACAGGACCATATGTTGCTTCACGCTTTTATAATTACTTACGCCAACCAGCGAAAGCACAAGCAAACACTTTGAAGGAAAAATAAGGCACACGTGCTGCGTATAACGGAGCAAAAATGCGATCGGCTGGTGGGTGACTCGCCCTCACGCCATTAACCCTCAGACGGAAGAGGAAATGTAAACTCGCGTTTCTACCACCACATGTGGAATATTAGTTTTAAGTAGGTAGGTAGCCAATTATGTTACGCAATCGCTAGACCAAATAATAGGAGTGCCAGTGCTAGTCATTATATATAATTCAAAAAATTCTTTATTGTAATAGAAAGTGCTAAAGTATATTAAGTTGTGAGCTTTATATTTTTTGAAAATTTTTCGATTTCTGGCACGTTTTGCTCTCTTCATATTGCATGCAAAGAAAACGGTTTCTGTTGGTGTCGTTTGTAGCACATTTGACGTGCACAATGAATAATTCCCACGGTTCAAAATACACATACACACGTGCACAACACACACATACATATACGTAAAATGAACGAATCCGAAGGCGAAGTTTAGATGGACGGCTCTGCTGTCACACAATAACGCCTTTTGTGACACGAGAAAATCTATAACTTTTCGGCATCTATTCGTATTAAAATTTGTATAGAGGGAGAATGCATAAATATCCATGAGAATCGAAGACCTATGATGACCATAACAGTATTAGTTACCGATCGTGACTCCTTTGTTTGCCCAAATGGTACGAGGAGTTTTAAAATTCAAAATATCAGTTACTAATGCTAATCTGAAAAAAGAAGAATCCGTCTAAAATTGTTAATTTTGAACGTAAGAAATAGTAGGACAGGAAAAGCATTTTTAAATATTTAGGGTACCCAGTATAAGTGTTCATAAATGAAAAAAAAATTAAAAAATTCTGATCAAACTGAGTATTCCAGTCCACAAGCTAAAACTCTCAAAACCCCACCCCTCTGGCATTTTAACGTAAGAAATTGATTCCTAATTTCATTCAGTGGTTTTTTAAATACAAAATAAAAAAGGGTTGTTAAGGTTAAGCGAGGATTATTAGAAGCTTTACAGAAATCTGTAATCGGGGGGTAACGTTTCTCAAAAACCAGACTAAATTTAAAAATATATGTGGCCATCATTGACACTTTTTACGAGTTACCCTTCTTCAAATATCCTCGTATTAAAGTCCGATGGTAAAAGAAAATTAAATCCAGATCACTTGTTACCAAAATATTCGTTAAAAACATGAACCCTATTATTACGTATAAAAATAAAGGTGGACGCAACGGGAATACGAAATAGAAATCAAACGAAAGAATTCCATTCACTAACAAGCACATCCGAAACCGAAGAAGTTCATCGCTTTCGAATCGTTCGATTTATGTCCGTTTTTGTGACCGTGTCTAATGAACAAACATCAAGTGTCCATTCGGATACCTAACCGTGTGCCCCGTGTTGTGAGACACGGCAGCTTTTTCTACACTACGTCCGTCACATTAGACGTTATTAAAATTTAAATTGCCGTATGCTTATTGCCATGTACGTGCATATATGCTTGAGAGACTGAGACAAAAAAGCGACAATTATAACTCTGCTACTACTTCAAGAATGCCATTTTAATCAGAAAGTATAATGAACTGCATCATTATACAATTAATAGACCTTCATCGTTATCTTAAATAATAATTATTTGGCCACTCCTCAAATCCTTCAGCTCAGGAAGACTCAAAATCGTCCATACAGATATGCAGGATGAGTAATAGAACGGTGAAGATACAGAAACCTGCAAACGTAGGGTAACCTTCATTCGACAGTTAATTTTGTCGTTCTGAAAACATTGAACTTACAGTAAACTCTTCTTCATTCCTGTTATTTAAAATGTAGATACATCATTAAATTTGTGTGCCTTCCTGGATTGATGAGATTATGATATATTTATAGGATGAGTATTTGTGACTTGTAAAAGTGAGGTAACCTTCTTTGACAGCTAATTATGTTGTTCTGAAAACATCGACTTTAAAAGTTATCTCTTTCTTATTCTTAAGTAACTAAATACGTATGTATGTGGTAAGATTTCAGTAATTTACGTGTTAACAAAACTACTGAGGAAAGAAAATAGGAATAGGAAAAAAAAGTAATTTCAAGTGGAGATAAGAATTTAACAACAACAAAGTGAATTGTGCAGCAGTTGGGCTTCGAGCACCAATTTGTTAAAGCTTCAGATATAATTCAATCGGGATTGCGATGCAATCGGTTTTTGCTGTAACAGTGAATCCCGAACTTTAGATATGATTTGAATACAAGATCCGATAAGTGGCTGCGTCTATCAAGAAGCCGAATTTAAATAAAAAAGCTTCGTCTGCGGATCTTGCTCTTTTGCATGTCAACGGCTGTCTGACAATCCGCAACGGTTTGATCTTTGAATCTCCCACGTTGAAATCCTTCCCACAAGAAATGCAAATGTCTTATGCGCCGCGCTAGCCGGCCGCTGGTCCTCCTGATGTCGTTCGAAACGTCCCATTGTCTGGTTTGGGTAAATTCCTTTTGACGAACATGCCGGTTCCGATGCATAAAATATAGAAAGTTTAATGTCTCCAATTTTCGATAATAAGTAACTCTACAAATCTTCCTCGCAAACGAATCAATATAAACAACCTTTTGTACAGTTCCTAACAGCAAAAGGCACCTGGTTGTACAAAACAGCTCGTCTACTATTCTTACAAATAACAAATCTTATCAACTGCAAGTTGGACTATGGAAAACTCGAAAATTTTAAATATAATCAAAAATTACTTTACTGTATATGTATCATTAATTTATTTAATTACATACATTTGAAATATTCATTAATTTTGACTAACTACTTATATCTGAAAACGTTTAGCAAATATACCTTTTAATTCAGATAAGCTACATTAAAATTGAATCGTCGATTCCTTCATCGTGACATCACGGACATGCGCGCGCACACAGGCACAAACGTTGCCATCTATTGAGAGTCTGATTGAAATAGTTTCGCTAATATTTAATGTCGATTTAAGAGTAGGTTTTTTCGATTGCCACTGTATATTCTACTCGAGACTTTATTGTGTGGCCATTTTTACATTTCTGCAGTAAATCTCTGACGATGTTCAATAAACTTTTAATGAAAATATCGTCCCCTGTGTTATTTATGTATATGTGTCGTCCCTAACGGTAAATCATAACAAACCAAGCCACGTCACTGCCGGCTTATAAATTGATTTACATATTATACCAAGGATCGAGTCGGTACTCGATTTTTGTGCTATAATTGATAATATCCTACTTAATTAACGTATGTACTCAGGTACTTAAATTAATTGGAAATGAGGTAGTTAGGTACATAGATCAATCGATTTATCGGAGAAAATAAAGGGATGTATAAATTACAGATACAACGTATCTTTGCTATTTACAGATAGAAAAATTGTTACACTTTATTGCACCAAAACTTGTGTAGATTCATTAAAAAAAAAAATGATATGGTACTGCTTAAATATTGAGACTCATAAGTGTTCATTGTTCAAGCATAGTATTCAAACATAGCTCTCCTTCTAACGAATTTTGAAACCTTGATTTCTTGAATAAAAGACACCAAACGTCATCATAAAGGGGCACAACCGAGTAACCATTCTTTTTGGGGTAAACTACTGATATTCTTTTCCCACGGCAAGGGTTTCACTTCATTATGTGGAATACTATAAAAAGAAACTGTAACGACCCAAAATCTTTGTATTGGGAATCAAGATTTTGTGGCCTTGAGTTCCAGTTTAGACACCTTTCAAAAGGGTTGAAAATCCAGTAGGTAATCTAACACTAGTCACACTTCAGTTAGATACAAGAAAGTGCAAATACTTTTAAAAACTTCTGAAAATTATTTTATCAATATTATATAAATATTGCTATAAGTCCTAAATAGTTTATATTTGTCCATTACAAACAACGTACCTAAGCCACTTTGCTTTATCTAAAATTTTCACAACCTTTATACTTAAAGAAAATAAACTCGGTATCAAATATTTACACTTTCCTGGACAAACACATCGAGTGATTTGATGTGAAGAAACCGAAAGGAAGAAGAGTTGGAAACTGGGTCACTTTGACGTACGTGTACGGACGGACGGTAGCGTGGGACGAAAGGGTTTAAGATTGTCAAGATTTATACAAAGGCACCCCACGATTAACGTCCACCCCCCGTTACTCAGAATATAATGTATGCGTAAACAACACTGATGGGGAAGATAGTAGTAGCAGCAGCTCGACCTGGCCAGGTAAAAATCTTTTCACTTCAAGTGTCACAGAAAGAGTTATTGTCAATGAAAATGTACCCATATGTGGCGGATATGGACCATTTTTGAAGGGATGACGGTGAAATAAACGTTTCAAGTAAAACTGAAATTTTATCCACAAATAATCTTTAAGACGGAATCAGGATGACAACAAAAAATAGGTATTTCCGGAATTATAGGGCAGGAAGGGTATTTTAAAATATTTTTTTATATACTTAATTTGTAACATCTTAAAAATATTAGGGTAACCAGTATGAGTGTTCATAAATGACAAAAAAGTTTAAAAAAATCCAGTACACAAGCTAAAACCCTCCAAACTCCACCCCTCTGGCATTTTTCAGCCTCCTTCTCTTTCTGTTAGCTCCCCTAAAATTGAAATTTTAACACGAAAATAAAAGTATTAGACAAATTTTTTATTTTTTCATATTTAAGTACCAAAGTACCTATTTAAATTAATTTTCTCCTTCTCTATCTTATTCTTTTATAAGTAGTTTTTATAATCTTGTACAAGTTGTGAGTGATGCTGCTGCTACTGGGTATTCTTTAAGCTTCGGTGAACGTGGAAAGGGTGGTATTTTTTTATACAACAAAGTGAACCCGACGACGTTTGAATGAGGCATTACCGCTTTAATCCGAATTTCAAACCGGGTAATTTATGTCAAGTCAGTAATTTCAGTGAATTGAAATAAAGAAAGCTTCTGTAATTTGACATTAAACCCCGCCGAGACTGACCTTATTATTGTGTCGTTTAGACATAATAAGAAACGGGGCACGAATACATTTCAAGTGGTTGATGGGGGTGAGCCAAGTCTATGAAAAAGGAATTTAAAAAAAGGTAATGCTATTTGACATAATAGATTGCCCTTACTTAACATAAGTATATGGTTACTCAACAGGAAAATAACTTTTATAACGTACTTACTTAGGTACTATTGCTTTTATTACGTACTTCTGATATATCATATTTATAAACTACCTACAAATACTTCTATAAGGGGTTGAAATAGGGCATGAAAGTTTGTGTGGAAATTACGTGATTTTCAAAGCTAGAAGCTTGAAACTTATTTTTTAGGCTTTTGATTAGATATAAATACGACATTCAATGTTAAAGGGGGTAAAAATAGGGGATGAAGGCTTTTGTGTGATAACGTAGGCAAAAAAGCTTATGGCCCAGAAAATAAAAATATAGAAGGAAATTATTAACTATATTTTGACCTAAAGTATTGTTTGTTTTAAAAGAAATATAACTATTAGTGATTTTTTGAATATTATTGACAACAGTCTCTATGTTACTGAAAAACTACGTGTTTTTATAAAGGACCAGCAACAATACCCGGCGTTGCCAGGGTAACAATATATTACATGTTTGATGGAACATTCTAGAATATTTGCGAATTTAAAACTATCCAGAACATCTCATTATGATTCAAAACATTTTCTAACTTTTTTTAACACTGAAATATTCTTGAATGATCTTCAAGATTCTGGAACATTCTTGGAATTAATCTCTTGAATGTTACGATGATAACACTGACGAAAAGTCACTGAATTTCGGTTTATATACCATCAGACATCGAAATTTCTAGTATTAGAACACTCTAGAACATTCAAATAGTCTGATCTTTTTCATTTGTCAAAATCACTTCAATTTTTTTGGTCACTGTTCGCTCTTTATTTCCAATTGATCTTCACTCGACTTCAAACACAATTTAACTGACAAAAAGTCACTGAATGTTGATTTATATATCATCGAAAATCGAAATTCCTAGTACCAGAACACTCCAGAATATTTAGATGTACATCACTTTGAAACGTAGATGTACACTTTTTGAAACTTTCTAGATGATTCAAGAAATTTTTAGAACTTTCTCGAATATTCTAAGTCGATAATAACATTTTGCGCTCATTTTAGAATTTTTTAGATCATTTCAGAAATTGTGAGATCTTTCCGGAAGTCCTTATGACTTAAAAAAGGACAGAAATATTTCTTTTCACCTTTCTGCCACCTACAACCACCCACTTCCACCCACCGCGACCAAACTCCCTTACTCCCACCTGGAGACCAAGGGGTATTTACCACCCCAACAAAAAGTTGATTGGAGTTGGTAGAGATTGAGAAAACCGCGTATTTACGTTCGAACATTAGCATTTTATATATGTATTTAGATTTAGATTAATCAAATGAAACCGATTTTTGGGGTCTCTTCTAGTACGTTATAACCGAGTTATTTTATGCACCATGGCTGATTTTTTGGGCAAAGACAAAGGCCCTAACTATTAATAAAACGTGAAACACCATTAAGTATTAAAATTGTCAAATTCTTTGTTGTTGAACGCTTTTGACTTAAGCACAAAGATTTTTTTCTTCTGAGAATGAGCATCGATTCACGAAGTTCGATCAAATTTAAGAACAAGCAGAAGAGCAAACAAAAATATCAGGTAAACCACTTATCTGAAAATATAACAGTCTTTAAACAAATATGGGAGGCTGGTAAACACCAACGGGCAGATGTAAAGAAGAAGGCAATGTTTGATGATTGTTTGCGTGGGTGGATATCGATGTAGGAATTGGCTACTAAACATTTCGAGGAACTCTCGTATCGGCGCCTTCTTTTCTCATATATATTTATGATAAAACTCACTAAAAATTTTTTATTCAAATAGGGTCATAATAGAATAAACAGAATTTTTTTAAAAAAATCAAATTATAATAATTTGTAATTTTATAAGTTCGCTTCACAGTGACTCTTATGGAATATACAGTAAAATTCGGTTATAACGTACTCGAGGAGATTTTAAAAAACCAAAGTTCCTTAAAGCAGATTTAGACACATTTGTTTTTATTTTTCGTTATAGAGGAACATTATTGTTCTTCAGTATCATGGACATTGTTGTCTTTATCAAACATTTAAATTTACAGTAGTTGTCGACTTGATTGTTGTATAATCAAAGGTTTCAAAACTAAATTAAGGGAAAGGGCGACTTGTACATCAATACAAAAATAAATAAAATACACCGTGCAACACATATTTCGTAGGTAGTTTACGTATATCAAAAGTACGTAATAAAACTAACGATAAGTACATTATAAAAGCAATTTTTCTATTAAATATCTACTTATAACCGTAAGAGTTTACTGTAATTAAATATTTTTCTCACTCTCCTTAAACATTGATTCTTAATTAGTTTAAGTGGTTGCACCACGGTTTTATTTTTCACAAAAAAGTTTAAACGTAGGTAACTACAACTACATAGTTATAACATAAAAATATCCTTGTTTAGAAATTGGTCTCCTATTACATCGAGACTAATATTATTTGTCTGTGAGAAAAAAATCGGAGCTCCATATGCACTATGTTTTGATATTAATGGTTCTTAATGGTTTCCGGACCCCACAGGGGAAGAATTTACCTGTTTAAAAGCCAGCAAATATTTGCTGTAGAAAACTAACGTTAAAAAGTTTAATTAATTGCTCCTCTACCAACTTCAAATAGTTTACATTGTTGTTCATTTATAGAGAACGTTACAGAGTGTTCACAATAACTTAAAATAGAAATCTATGTATTTGAAATGTTCATTATCAGTATTTTCTGATTATTATATATTGAGGAGTGAAATTTTTATTTATTTACATATTTATTTTGAACTCAGTCAGCCAAGCAACACAATTAATAATTAATCCTGTTAGAAGTAAATTTTTGAGGAATTTTAATATTAAAATTAACCCCCTGTATAATAATCTTTTTTAATGGGTCAGTTACGGGCTACGCACTGATTTTATAACGTAGATAAGAAGAAACGAATTAAGTTATTGTTTCCATCTTTTATAAGGTATAAGTGGTGTTATAATTAATGTATTTCTTTTCAAATGGTTTCCTTATTCCAAAGGCTCCCGTTGCGCCCCACAATCGATATCAAAATTCTATCGGTGCCATGAATAATATAACAATTTGTTTTATTTAAATCTGATGCAGTTGCATTGTGATGGCTGACGTGCTACGATACTGTCATAATGTTCTTTCTCTGTCTTACGCGGGTGCCCTTAATAATAAATCTGCATAATATCGGGACACCGTCAGTGATAAGATCCAGTTAGGTGTGAACTCACGCTGCGCGCCACCAAAACAATGAATATTATACAATGCCTGGCAGAATCAGAATTAATCGACCTTCTTGGATTTTTCGGGCTGTCTTCGGTGACGGAACTACCGACGATTGATGAGGTACCTACACGTTTTCGGGCAACCCAACAAATAAAAAAAGAAGCAATAAGGAACACCCTGAATATTATTGCGTTAACAAAATCAAAATTATAATGTACAACAATATATCGAAATATTTATATACTCGAATTTCGTAGACGCATACGCTGCATTAGAAGTTAAGCACTTCCAAAGAAGTTTACCGTAACTTTTAATGAAGCATTAGCTCAAATTGATTTAGATTTCCGCCGAAATATTAATCGTACTTTGCTATTTAATTGACAACAAAAAAGGTCATGCTACCGTCATGTAGAAATATTAAAACTTAAGAAAATCAAATAAAAATTGGTCTTTAACAACAAAAACAAATTAGTGCCAGAATATCTGCATTCACTACCAATTATCGTTTTTCTCACCACGCTATCTTGCTACGCAAAAAACAAAACAATTTTCATTTACATTTTGATTTTTCTCAATTTTTATCAAATAAAATACAGTATATTTCGTTTATAACGACGATGAAAGGACCATTAAATTCCGTCGCTATATCCGGAAGTCGCTATATAAACAGAAAGAGAGAAAGAATGGAAGAAGGAAATTAGGCTTAGATTTAACTTTATCAACCTTAACATTTATAAACAATTACTAAGTACAACTGCTGACTATCTGTGAATGTAAACAAAAAATAAAAAAGGTGTGTGTTTAGACTCGGTCGCAATATCAATCAGTATGAAATTCCTAGCATCTTGTAATTAATAATTCATTAAAATTAGTCGCTAAAACCGAAATCGACGTTACATCCGAAGTCGTTACAGCCAATTTTTTTCTTAAATTACTCCTTAAATTCAATGGACTTATGTGTTATGTCGTTATAACCAAAAGGTCATTACAACAAAAGTCGTCATAAATGAAATCCACCGTATTTACAAAACGATTTAAAAAAGCAGAGAAAATTAAATTATGATTCCATTCGACATGTAAACGTTAAGCTCATTTTGAAAAATGTATTGCAAATTCTGAGTAGAGGCAGAAATGAAGCAACAGATAATGATTACTTGCTTGGTAAATAATTAGCACCGGATTTTAGCATTAAATTACATGAACAAACAGTTTAAAAATTTCACGTGTAGCTTTTTAAAGATGATAGTGATAGCTACTTTCTCTTTCATTCAAAGGAATTCACTAAGATGAGTATCAGAGCATTTATTTAAACAGGCAAATTGACAACTTCCTATTACAATTTGATTTCCTTCATGGAAAAAAATTGACTTAACAGAGAATCAATACAGTAAAAAAATAATAATCTGATTCTTTCAGTTCTTAATTCTTAGGAAGGTAATACATCAAATTGTGTACAAAATTACTTTTGTAAGTTTTGATTTTTGAAAGTTTTTATGTGCATAGACAAATTATTAATTGACTTGTAATTCAGAAAAATATCAAAAAGTTTGGTTTGGAAGCTGGATTTCCCAAAAAACATTTTTTTAGGAATTCCAAAAGAATCCCGAATAAATATTTCTGTACAGATTTTAGAAAAACAAACCTTATTTGCAGTACCTACCATAGCTCGATATTATTTTATTAAATTTCAATTTTATTTAGACAGTTGGAAAGATAGCGAGTAAGTAAAATAAATCTGCGATTTTAAATTGAAACAAGTTGTCGATATATCAAAAAGTTTAACACGAAACACGACCATATAGCACAATATCAGGGTATAAGCCCTGATAACTAAATGTTTGAATACTTACTCGAATTTTGTAAAAAACTGTTGTCATTCAAGATTTCTTTGAATGAGAATGAGATCCTTATATTAAATATCTTTATTTTACCTATTAAATACATGTAGGTACTGGGAACACTTTGTTGTGGATTTGAATTAAATTATTAAGAAAATGCGCATTTAAAAAAATATTCACTTGACTAAGAAGTTATAAATAAAACTATTCGATCAAAAATTTAACAAACAATAAACTATATTCGATACGACCTTTCGACATCTTTTACTTTCATTACTATCAATAGCTAACGAATACTTTTGCTTATCAAAACGTCATATAAATTGTTTCGCACGTCACATCTGGAACGATTTTTATTAAAAAAAATTGCAAACATATTTTTACGAGTTCGTGAATCAACGTTCGTTTCCAGAAGAAAAAATCTTAGTAATTCAAAAGCGATCAACACCAATGAAGTGGGCAATTTTAATACTTAACAGTGTTTCATTAATGATTAGGGCCTTTGCCCAAAAACTCAGGTACATACTTTTTGTGTTTTTAGGGTTCCGCACCTCAAAACGAAAAAGCGGAACCCTTATAGGATCCGCCCGTCCGTCCGTCTGTCAAGACCCTTTTTCTCAGGAACGCGTGGAGGTATCAAGCTAAAATTTATACCAAATACTCAGATCTATTGTCCCTTGGAGCTGTGAAAAAATCAAACTTCTAAGCCAACGGAATCAAAAGAACAGCCGTTTATGCCGCAAATTTCCGCAAATTTTCGAATCAAAACCTACAGGGTACTTCCCGTGTACTCAGAATCTTAAATTTTAGTACAAAGCAACGTCTTATAGCACAGATAAAGGAAAAATTGCGAAAACCGTAAATTTTTAGTTACATCATATAATAAAAATATTTTTAATAATTTTAAAGTTACTACCCCTTTCCTCGTGAACGCGTAGAGGTATTAAATTGAAATTCATATCAAATACTCAGGTCTATAATACCTTTAAGCTGTAACAAAATCAAACTTCTAGTAACGCAATCAAAAGAAACAGCAATTTAAGTCTGCAACTACTCGCAAGGGAATCAAACCTAAAGGGTATCTACTTCCAGTCGATTTAGAATCTTAAATTTGGCATGAAGAAATGCTTTATAGCACACATAAAGGAAAAATTCCGAAAACCTTAAATTTTTAGTTACATCACATATATAGGTACAGGTTTGTACGGAACCCTCGGTGCGCGAGTTCGACTCGCACTTGGCCGGTATTTTTTAATTTAAAGTTGATCAAAAATATTCCCATATTAAACAATCCTTCTAATAACTCAAAGGAATTTAACCCTGAAGAATTTAACAATTTTAATAACAAGGTGTCACATTTTACTAACGATTAAAACCTATGCCCAAAAAATAGATACTTATGTATTTTGTTGTGTTTTTTCTTTAAGAAAAAAATTTGTGTTAATTCTCACCCTGTGCAGTTAATGGTAGGTTTGAGAAGTAGTTTCTGTGGTTTTGAAAAGCCGCTGCCGACTTTTATCACTCTCCTTATGGCTTTTAGAATAAGTTGTCGGTTATTGACAGTCGGTCAGCTATCACTTAAAAATCGCTTAAAATGAAATTGTCAGCGATCAGCGTTCATTTGTAACGCAGAATGTTTCATTTGGCGTTGGAACTGAAAACGGTTATTACGAAGCAATAAAGGTGATTCGCCTTTCATTTCACACCTTTGATTCAAGGCAAAACAGCAAAAATTACAGTCTTTGACAGCTCGTTTGTCAGTTTCTTGACTTGTTAACGCTCCTGATTTATGGACGTTGCTCTAACGCACTGTAATGAGCGAGAATTTTATATTCCGTGAATTATCGTTTACTCGCGCGGTACAAAAGAAAAAAAAAACCGACTGCTGACATTTTTCAATTTTAACAAGACGCTCTGCTTTGTTTTTCAGAAGGTGGCTAATTTTTAACCGTCCTTTTGCCTGTCCGCCTAAAATCCTTCGGGCCAAACTTTAAAAGCTCCCACATCACTTCCAAGCTCATTTAACCACAGCATTCATTACCCAGCCCACGTGCACATATAACATAGTCTGCAGAAATAAAAGCAGATAAATTTATCATATCAGTGCGTACACAGGCTAAAATCGAAATTAATGTTTAGTAATTTATTTAATCTAATAGTTTTAACCACAAATTAATTAAAATGAACAAGTACAGAAATTTATTTTATGATAATTGAAGTTAAATATAATTTTAAAGACAGAAGGCACAAATTATTGACAACTTCTTATAACCTCAAATATTAATTAAATTACAGTGGATTTCGTTTATAACGACTTCGGTTGTAATGACCTTTTGGTTATAACGATATAACACATAAGTCCCTTGAATTTAAGGAGTAATTTAAGAAGAAAATTTGGCTGTAACGTAACGACTTCGGATGTAACGTCGATTTCGGTTTTAGCGACTAATTTTAATGAAGCTATTAATTACAAGATGCTAGAAAGCTCATACTGACTGATATTGCGACCGAGTCTAAACACAAAACTTTTTTATCTTTTGTTTACATTCAGAGATAGTCAGCAGTTGTACTTAGTAATTGTTTATAAATGTTAAGGTTGATAAAGTTAAATCTAAGAATCAGTTACTGGGTACTTTTCTTACCTAATTTCCTTCTTTCATATACAACGACTTCCGGATTTAGCGACGGAATTTAAGATACTTTAAATATTCAAAGTCAAGATTAAAATTTCTTGAGGTAAGACTGAAATAAATCAAGACAATACAGGAATGATAAGAGAAGGGAATGTTCAATTTTTAATGTTTTTTGGAATTATCTTATTCTGATCATGAGACAACTCTAGAAAAAAATAAATAAAACATAAGAAAAAAATAAAAACCCAAAAGAAACGCAACAATGTAACTATTATTAAACCCGTTACAAGTAACGCACTTTGAGACATTAAAAAAAAAATTATTTAATTTTTTATATTTATCGTCTTAATACAAAATATATTTCCACCTCAGAAAGCCACCATAAACGTTTTGTAACTTTTTCTTGTTTGTTTTATCTTGAAATTATATAATTAATTAGTTATCGTCTATTTGGTATTTTTCTAGTAAGTTATTTTTAGCAAATTTTGAAAATGTGTCTCGCAAAAATATTTTTTTAATTGTAGAGTACCTACCTTTTATCACCCTCAAACAACAAGACTCAAAAATCCTTAAACTTACGCTAATTTAGTTACCTACAGACTCGTGGCAGCACACGCAGTAGCCATTATGTACTAACTTTCACAAATAAATACTTTGAAATGCCGCCACCATTCATCTACCATAATATCTAATAGTAATAGCAAGCATGTAGTGCGTTAAAGAAGACATCAAAGTCCTTACCGTTCTATCGTAGGTAAATCTGCAGATGTCTACGTAAAGCTGTTCAAAACGTTTAGTTCTAGCTGTAATTGTCAGCGAAACAAATTGACCGCAAAATTATAAGTGTCACTTCTACCACCATTGTACCTGACCGTGTCTCAAGGGGTTCCACGAGTACTTTGGTATTTTACCACCTGTGTGTGGTCCAAATTTTCACCTAAACTGTAATCTGAGATGGCCTTATAGTTTATACCACACTGAACCATTCCATCTCATGGTATTTATCAGTACATATAACAATTTAAGGAAAAAAAAAAACGTTTAGAAGTGGGAGGACAAAAATATAGGGCAATTTTGCTACTGGAAATTTTTTTGTACACTTAATATGAAAGATCCATCATTCTTAAAATATATTTTTTACTTCTTTGTTTACCACATACAAAATCCAGAAGGAACTTCTAATTAAGCCTCGAGTGCACGTGTCAAATTATTTCCAAACTTACGTATCAATATCTTCGATAAAGTCACAACAACAACAACATCAAAGGTATAAATTAAAAGATTCCTCGGATTCTTATACAATTGTAAAACTGTCAAACTAGTAGCGATCTATCACTGTACTTTTTAGCACCAGTTAATTCGTTGTTAACATAATTGACAGGATTCGATGCGAGTTCGATAATGTTTACATGGGTCAGTCGTCGTTCTTCTTGTGTTAAGATCCAACAAGAAGAACCAACGTGAATTGTATATAATAGGTATCTACTTTTTTAGGGTCGAGTGACACAATATTCGAACAATTGTTTTATGCTTGTTCTTCTACTAGCAACTATGTAAAGTTGTGTAAGTTTCACAGGTATCGGGATGGAAATTCTTTTCCGTCGTGGATATCGACCGAAGCATCTAAATTTAATTGACGGACTCATTAATTTAGTTCAACCCTTTAAATGTAGATGCTATCGACTGAAGAATCGAACGGAACGTTCAACGAGACATCAGAATTTGTTTGGATCTACTATCGCAGCTTTGTTTCGGTTTTCAATTTCATGTTTTACAAAAAACGAGCGAAGTACCTACAGGATAATTTAATTGGATTTCTACGTGTTGGTAAAATTGGGAGCAACTAACAAAAATAAATCCAATATAAAATTTTGAGTTATCACAAAACAATAAAAGTGTTACCTCGGGAAATCCTAAAGTTGAATATTTCAAGTATTTCAATTATCAGTCTTAAATGCAAAAACCCTTAAAAACTATTATTCCACCTGCAATTGCAGTGATTTTTTTACAACAAAATTTTGTAACTGAAAATTGTGTTTGCTGTTTAACAATTAAGTTAATGAATATTTCACACTAATATTACAAAGGCAAAAGTTTGTGATTGTATGTTTGTTACTTCTTCACGACTAAACGGCTGGAGCCATTTTAATAAAATTTGGTATGGAGTTAGCTGACACCCTGGATTAACACATAGGCTACGTTTTACTGCGGGAAAATATCTTATTCCCATGGAAAAATTGATGAAAATGAATTCGCGGAATATTATAAATGCGAAAGTAACTCTGTCTGTATGCTACACAATCTCGACTAAAATTTACTGAACCGATTTAAATGAAATTTGGTACAGAGATAGTCTAGAGCCTGAGAAAGGACGTAGGCTACTTTTTAATGCGAAAAAAGGGTTGTAAGGGGTTGAAATAGGAAAGTTTGTGCGGAAATTCCGTAATTTTTAAAGATTTTTTAGGCTTTTAATTAGATATAAATAAATACGACATTCAATGTTTGTAAAAATTTAACCCTAAAGGGGATAAAATGAGCTGATGAAAGTTTTTGTGTTATGACGTCGTCCAAAAAGCTTACGGCCCAGAAAATTAAAATATTAACTGTAAAAAGTTATAGAGGTTTTGTTTATTTGGATCAATAAAAGTAGTTGAATACTAAGCTATATAAACTATTTTAAATTATAATTAAACTATATTAATCTATAATACTATAGATGCGAAAGTAACTCTGTCTGTCTGTGTGTTACGCAATCACGCCCAAACTACTGAACCGATTTAAATGAGAATTTGGTACAGAGATAGATAAGTAGATATAAAGCTAGAGGCTGGAAACTTATTTTTTAGGCTTTTGATTAGATATAAATACGACATTTAAAGTTTGTAAAAATTTTACCGTAAAGGGGGCCAAAATAAGGAATGAAAGTTTTTGTGTAATGACCTCGGCAAAAAAGCTTACGACCCTTAAAATAAAAATATAAGTAGAAGAAAAAAAATTTAAATGCTGCCGAAAGTAACTTTTCCACGCGGGCACAGCTAGTTAATTTATAAGAATTTAAAGTCACTAAGGTCGTAACTGTCTCAGTAAAATTTTAAACCATTTATTAATAGATACGATATTTTTAGAACGCAAAATTCAAAATTATTCCCGGGAGCTCACGACCTCAACTACAAAGACACTGGTAAAATTGAACTGTAGTATCTGGACAAGTTTATCAATTAACGACCCTTCTCTTATTAATAGCATTAATTAAGTCATTAGACCCTTCGACAGATGTAATAGAACGAGCGACCACCTTGATTGTCTCATCTCAATATGTTAATTTACGTTTTAATGTTTATCTAGAATTGACAAGTGCTATTTATCCCCCGTGTAACCGATACTTCTAATGGAAAACCTCACAGACTGCACCGTATACTGTAAATAAAAAAAAATAAAGTAAAGTGAACATAAAAAGGAACGGTAATTCAAACTACTTGTTTAATAAAAATGAATTAGATAGATAGTGAACCAGTAGGTAACATATTTTAATAGAATTCAAACTAATTAAGTAGGTACGGTAAGTCCGGTAGCTGGCTGCAACAGAGTAGATATCAAAACGATTATTTATTAAAAGCGTAGCACTAGGTTCCGTGTCGAATTGAGATAATAAAGGCAGAATATTTATAAATAATTTATAAAAGGAAATTAAATGTTATCTACAATTACAATTTTCAGGAAAGATATATTTCAGTTCAACTACTTCGACAATCGTTGATTTGTATTGATTAATACTCGTTATATTTTAACTTTAACAAAATATCTAGAAAAATATTTTTTCAAATTTTCCACCAATGTATTAACACACTTAACAATTGTTTCATCTTCAGAAGACATAATAACAAGTCCATGTTGGGTGAAACAATTGTTATGTGTGGTAATAAATTAGTGTAGTTTTATTTAATTGTTTAAATCATGATTTTATATTAGGTAATAGTTTTAATAAAAATATTAAAGTTTTAAATTGTATGATAATCAACCTGTTGTTTTTATTATACAGAACACAGATGACCACTACTATACCTACATAAAAAAATTTTAAATCATTTTTGGAATCAGTAATTAAGTAGAGTGTGGTGGTGCATACAGGGTACTTATGCATTTATATTTTACCTGAAATGATTTACAAGAAGATTCGATCCTTGGATATTTCATCGATTTCCACAGTTCACGAACCGTTCTTTATTAAAATTTAGTCTTCCAATAATTGCTGAGTAATCTTAAATAATGATACCGAACAGGGCCAGTAGAAAAAAGTTTATCAATAACCGCTTTTGCACTAATACCAATGCGGTCCGGTAATTCGATAGGTCTAATTAAGGGTTTGTTGATTTCAACCAAAAGAGTATGAAGGAATGGTAGTAGGTAGTAGCCGCGTGGCAAGCCCGTGTTGAACACGATACACCTGCCATAATACCAACCCTTATTACCCTGTATCTTCTTCCTTTACCGAAGATCACGAAAAGTTTGTTAATCTTTTACCGAATAATGGAATCTAGAAGCACTTCCACGCAATTATCGGACACTATAATTCAGATTTCAACCACTGCCCATTAAAAAACGATCAAACCCATCCATCCACCAGCTAGCTCTCTATTCTCTTTTTTTACGTTTGATATGAAGTTGTCCAATCCTCGAACCATAATTGGCTCAATTTAAAGACTAAAATAACTATTTGTTCTAAATTATTTAAACTAAATTTAAAACTCTCATTTTGTAGTTTTTCCCCCAATATACAGGGTGTCCCTGGCTCAAAACGAGTGTTAGTGCAAGAAGAATTATCGATAAAAGACGGGAGGGGGTATATGTTATCCAGAAAAAAAAATATGAGCATTAGAAGTATTAAAGGTTTTGTATCAAAAATTCTTCGTGTCGTTTCGGTCAGTCATTTGAGTCGGAGACACCCTGTATAAATAAGTCAGGTCTGATAAGCTGAAAGACTTTATTAATTTAGATGGAATGGATTAACACATAGGGTACGTTTTATTGCGGGAAAATATCTTATTCCCATGGGAAAATCGATGAAAATGAATTCGCGGAATATTATAAATGCGAAAGTAACTCTGTCTGTATGCTACACAATCTCGCCTAAAATTTACTGAACCGATTTAAATGAAATTTGATACAGAGATAGTCTAGAGCCTGAGAAAGGACAAAGGCTATTTTTTAATGCGAAAAAAGGGTCGTAAAGGGTTGAAATAGGAAAGTTTGTGTGGAAATTCCGTAAATTTTAAAGATAGAACCTTGAAACTTACTTTTTAGGCTTTTGATTAGATATAAATAAATACGACATGAAATGTTTCTAAAAATTTTACCCTAAAGGGGATAAAATTAGCCGATGAAGTTTTTGTGTAATGACGTCGTCTAGAAAGCTTACGGCCCAAAAAATTAAAATATTAAGTGTAAAAGGTTATAAAGGTTTTGTTTATTTGGATCAATAAAAGTAGTTGAATACTAAGCTATATAAACTATTTTAAACTATAATTAAACTATATTAATCTATAATATTATAAATGCGAAAGTAACTCTGTCTGTCTGTGTGTTAGGCAATCACGCCCAAACTACTGAACCGATTTAAATGAGAATTTGGTACAGAGATAGATAAGTAGATATAAATCTAGAGGCTTGAAACTTATTTTTTAGGCTTTTGATTAGATATAAATACGACATTAAAAGTTTGTAAAAATTTTAACCTAAAGGGGGCAAAAATAAGGAATGAAAGTTTTTGGGTAATGACGTCGGCAAAAAGGCTTAGGGCCCAGAAAAAAAAAATAAAAAAAAAACACCCTGGATAAATAAGTCAGATCTGATAAGCTGAGACTTTATTAATTTAGATAATAACTATCAACGTTCCCCTAAATATTTTATCCCTTCTATTTTATTCTATTATGGTAAAGATTATGTAAATTAATGAAATGTTCTTTACTTAAGTGGTAACTGCACCTATTTTTTAAATAAAATTGAGATCCATTTTGAACAGGTTTGACAAGTAGTTTAAACGATTGCTTATAAACAATTATTATGTGTCGAAACGGGAAACGAATTCTTGCATATAAATAAAATTGTTAAGGCATTTTCGGTTCTTAGCGATCGATAATATCGATCTGGATCGAAATTGATTATTCCGGTCACAGCGAACGTACTTCCTTCAAAATCACTTCAAAAACGATTGCCTTTAAATCATAAAGTTAATAATTGGCTGTCCATTAACTACATGTAATAAGAAGAGAAGAAAAAGTGTAGCTTATTAACTCCATAAATAACCTCCTTTGGCCACATACACAATGGCAATGTGCGAGTGAAAAAATTCAGTTGAAGACCATTTATGTGTGCGCTGCCACGTACATATTTTTCGGGCAATTAACGGGGACACCAGGTCCACGCATCCTCTTTTTATATGAATTATTCCTAAAATAAAAACGGACATCAACGTCACTTAAATATTCGCCGAAATATTCGCCAATTGGAAATTTATGATTTTTCAATTCCGCATCATGCAACTTAAACGATCATTTCTTCCACATTCATCCATTCAAAAATACTACATGAAATTTATTAATTAGGAGGAACAAACATGATTAATTAATTAAATTAATTAAGGGATTTTTCAAAAAATCTTGTGATAAATGAACACAAAAAGACCTCATAGACTGTTCCAAATTCATAAATCTTCAAAAATTACTTAATGACCGAAGAAATCTCTTGTATAATAATAAAAAGAAAAAACGATATTATTAGATTGTTTATTTTCCCAAAGAACAATTTGTTTACTTGAATCTCAGCGACTCTTATAAGCTCTTCCTTAATGTAAAGTTTCATTTTTGCATTAATTCTTGATCAATAAGGAGTCCAAAATATCTCTCCATTTATAAAGGCTCAATGGAAACAATTTAATCAAACGAGAGTGGCTTTAATGAGAATAAATTTCTTGTTTTCCTGAACTATGCAATGAATCCATGTATCGAGGTGGATTCTAAGTGCTAAGGCGTATATACAGGGTTTTTCAAGTTGATGGGCTATTAAAAGTATATGAATTAGTAGAAGGAATTCAATTCTGAAATTTGTGCTCATTTGGTTATTGTTTATGCTGCATCTTTTAAAAATATTTTCAAGTTCGATTTACATCCGGTTATACCGGAAGTCGATACCAACTTTGTTATTTTAAATGGAATGGTATATTTTTTACGCTGAATTCGAATAAAACGTGTAATTCTAAGATAAGTTTGATAACCAACTTGTACACCTATGACGATCGGTTTCTGAGTTAATTTAATTTATAAAAAAAAATCGCTACCGCAACCCAAATTATAAAAAATCATAACTTCCACAAATACGACCTAGAGTGTTGAAATTTTTACTAGTAATAGCTGAATATTAGTGCTAACGCCTTGACAAAATTAAATTAAATAATTTATACAGTGCGTTCAAAATAAAATTCTAAAATTGAAAAACTTCAAACACGAATTACCTCGTTTTTTCAAATGGCACCTACTATTTTTTATTTTTTCAATCGATTCCTTCTTTTATCCTCTTTCGATTTATATGGATACTTCATTTTTAATTTGAAAATTTTGGAATAATTTTGAATTATTACTTAAAATGGGAAGTATCCATATAGATCGAAAGAGGATAAAAAAAGGAATCGATTGAAAAAATAAAAAATGGTAAGTGCCATTTGAAAAAACGAGGTTATTCGTGTTTGAAGTTTTAAAACTTTAAAATTTTATTTTGAACGCCCTGTATAAATTATTTAGTTTAATTTTGTCAAGGCGTTAGCACTAATATTCAGCTATTACCAGTAAAAATTTCAATAGTCTGAGTCGTATTTTGTGGAAGTTATAATTTTTTATAATTTGGGTTGCGGTATCGATTTTTTTTGTATAAATTAAATTAACTCAGAAACCGATCGTCATAGGTGTACAAGTTGGTTATCAAACTTACCTTAAAATTACACGTTTTATTCGAATTCAGCGTAAAAAAATATACCATTTCATTTAAAATAACAAAGTTGGTATCGACTTCCGGTATAACCGGATGTAAATCGAACTTGAAAATATTTTTAAAAGAAGCGGCATAAACAATAACCTAATGAGCCCAAATTTCAGAATTGAATTCCTTCTACTAATTCATATACTTCTAATAGCCCATCAACTTGAAAAACCTTGTATATCGACTTCGACTATGAAACGGAGTATCATTTAGAGCCGTAGTATACTAAGCTAGGACATTACCCTACCGTTTGCCCCGTGTCTTCTAGAAACGACCTAATATGAATTATGACAACAATTGACTAAAACGTAATTATTATTATTAGGTACCCATAACATTTGGATTATTTATTAATTAAGTACAAACGAATATTAAAGAAGTTTTATCTACCTACATATTTAAAAGTACCTCTAAGTAAAAATGAACTGGACTATAAATTTTTTTCAACCCCTAGCTTCAAGGATTAATATCTACCAAAAATAAAATAAAAAACTAGAACACGGCCCTTACGTAAGCAATTCAAAGATTTTTTTGTGGTGTACAATATGAGGGAATAAAAATGGCGAAAGTAAGTAACGGACCAAGAGTTTTCAGAACTCAACCCCTAAATATACGAAAGGAGGGTTCAATATTTCTGTAAAAGAAATTTTAACTGTTACAACCTAACACAAAAAAGAGAAATAAAAGTCCATCGATTATGTCAAAATGAGAAGAGAGGCAGAGCTCTTAACTACAACCCTGAAGAAATTTAAAAATTCCCCCTCATTTATTTAATTTTTATTATTACAATTCGGTTAATTCGGATTTTTTTTAAATCAGATTAAATTTCTTATTCCTTAATCACAAATAATTGCCTTTTAATTACAGTTGATAAATAATAACAGAAAGAGTGTTCTTGTTTCTTATAGTTTTATTCTTTACATTTTTTGACTTTTGACCCTTAGGGTCATTTTCAAGGAGCAATTCTATTCTAGATACCATTAAAACATTTATTGTAGAATACTTTTATAAGAATGTAAATTAAAAGTAGATATGTAAAACCCCAATGAATACAAAACCAACTACTGGAATCTGTATTGAAAAAAAAAGACCTTATGGACTGTTCTAAATCCATCAACTTCGAAAATTACTTAATGACCGAAAAATTTTTTTAATAAAAAAAGAACATATTATAGATTTTTATTTTCCCAAAGAATAAATTGCTTTGCTCATGTAAATTTCTTTTTGCATTAATTTATCAAAAGGAGTCCAAAATATCTCCATTTATAAAGGTCATGAACAATTTAATTAAACGAGAGTGGCTTTAATGAGAAAAATTTCTGTTTTCCGACCATGTATCGAGTTGGATTCCAGTGCTAAGGTATTATCACTTCGACTATGAAACGGAGTATCATTTAGAGCCGTAGTATACTAAGCTAGGACATTACCCTACCGTTTGCCCCGTGTCTTCTAGAAACGACCTAATATGAATTATGACAACAATTGACTAAAACGTAATTATTATTATTAGGTACCCATAACATTTGGATTATTTATTAATTAAGTACAAACGAATATTAAAGAAGTTTTATCTACCTACATATTTAAAAGTACCTCTAAGTAAAAATGAACTGGACTATAAATTTTTTTCAACCCCTAGCTTCAAGGATTAATATCTACCAAAAATAAAATAAAAAACTGAACAGGCCCTTACGTAAACAATTCAAAGATTTTTTTGTGGTGTACAATATGAGGGAATAAAAATGGCGAAAGTAAGTAACGGACCAAGAGTTTTCAGAACTCAACCCCTAAATATACGAAAGGAGGGTTCAATATTTCTGTAAAAGAAATTTTAACTGTTACAACCTAACACAAAAAAGAGAAATAAAAGTCCATCGATTATGTCAAAATGAGAAGAGAGGCAGAGCTCTTAACTACAACCCTGAAGAAATTTAAAAATTCCCCCTCATTTATTTAATTTTTATTATTACAATTCGGTTAATTCGGATTTTTTTTAAATCAGATTAAATTTCTTATTCCTTAATCACAAATAATTGCCTTTTAATTACAGTTGATAAATAATAACAGAACAGAGTGTTCTTGTTTCTTTATAGTTTTATTCTTTACATTGTTTTGACTTTTGACCCTGTAGGGTCATTTTCAAAGGAGCAATTCTATTTCTAGATACCATTAAAACATTTATTGTAGAATACTTTTATAAGAATGTAAATTAGAAAGTAGATATGTAAAACCCCAATGAATAACAAAACCAACTACTGGAATCTGTATTGAAAAAAAAAGACCTTATGGACTGTTCTAAATCCATCAATCTTCGAAAATTACTTAATGACCGAAGAAATCTCTTTTATAATAATAAAAAGAAAAAACGATATTATTAGATTGTTTATTTTCCCAAAGAACAATTTGTTTACTTGAATCTCAGCGACTCTTATAAGCTCACAAGTCTTGCTTAAAGTAAAGTTTCATTTTTGCATTAATTCTCGATCAATAAGGAGTCCAAAATATCTCTCCATTTATAAAGGCTCAATGGAAACAATTTAATTAAACGAGAGTGGCTTTAATGAGAATAAATTTCCTGTTTTCCTGACCATGTATCGAGTTGGATTCCAAGTGCTAAGGCGTATATATCGACTTCGACTATGAAACGGAGTACCATTTAGAGCCGTAGTATACTAAGCTAGGACATTACCCTACCGTTTGCCCCGTGTCTTCTAGAAACGACCTAATATGAATTATGACAACAATTGACTAAAACGTAATTATTATTATTAGGTACCCATAACATTTGGATTATTTATTAATTAAGTAGGTACAAACGAATATTAAAGAAGTTTTATCTACCTACATATTTAAAAGTACCTCTAAGTAAAAATGAACTGGACTATAAATTTTTTTCAACCCCTAGCTTCAAGGATTAATATCTACCAAAAATAAAATAAAAAACTAAAACACACGAATTTGTGGTGTACAATACGAGGGATTAAAAATGGCGAAAGTAAGTAACGGACCGAGAGTTTTCAGAACTCAACCCCTAAATATACGAAAGGAGGGTTCAATATTTCTGTAAAAGAAATTTTAACTGTTACAACCCAACACAAAAAAGAGAAATAAAAGTCCATCGATTATGTCAAAATGAGAAGAGAGGCAGAGCTCTTAACTACAACCCTGAAGAAATTTAAAAATTCCCCCTCATTTATTTAATTTTTATTATTACAATTCGGTTAATTCGGATTTTTTTTAAATCAGATTAAATTTCTTATTCCTTAATCACAAATAATTGCCTTTTAATTACAGTTGATAAATAATAACAGAAAAGAGTGTTCTTGTTTCTTTATAGTTTTATTCTTTACAACATTATTTTGACTTTTGACCCTATAGGGTCATTTTCAAAGGAGCAATTCTATTACTAGATACCATTAAAACATTTATTGTGGAATACTTTTATAAGAATGTAAATTATAAAGTAGATATGTACGTAAAACCCCAATGAATAACAAAACCAACTACTGGAATCTGTATTGAAGAAAAAAAGACCTTATGGACTGTTCTAAATCCATCAATCTTCGAAAATTACTTAATGACCGAATAAATATATTTTATAATAAGAAAAAGACACAATATTATAAGATTCTTTATTTTCCCAAAGAATAAATTGCCTTTGCTCATTGTAAAATTTCCTTTTTGCATTAATTATTAATCAATAACGACGAGTCCAAAATATCTCCCCATTTATAATGTTTCTTTGAAAACAATTTAATTAAACGACAGTGAGTGGCTTTAATGAGGAAAAATTTCTTGTTTTCCGGAACTATGCAATGAATCCGAGTATCGAGTTGGATTCCGAGTGCTAAAGTTATATATCAACTTCGACTGGTTTAATTTCATTCGATTTATTATTCAGACACGTTTGATGCAAGAGGTAACGCCTATAACATTATAATCCCTTATTGGTCCGACCATAATTATGAAGAGTCAATCGTTATGGGTACATATGTGCTAAGTGACCAATTAAGACAATTTCAGATCATTTTCTTAATCGTATATGCACCTTACAAAGTAGGCGTTCATTAAGATCCGATCTTGAAGATAAAACAAGATCAATTACGTTCGTATTAGAAACTTTGGAAGTAAAATTGTTTCTGTAGCACGATCGATCGTTAAAATACTTAGATGCACTGTCTATTAAATCGAGTACATTTTAATTATCTCTGCATCCTAGTGTTTTAACACCGCCATACAAATTCGTCATATATGGACTTGATAAGAACCAACACCTATTGACTTAATTTACACAAGACATGAAGAGGTCCATTAACGCATTAATTAAAAGAGTAAACACATTAGGGCCCGCATCAAGCAACTAAACGCAAATAAAGGAACAAACCTTTAAGTATTGTATAAGAATGTTGCAAACTTTTTTGATAGGATAGCTCTTCAATAGTTCGGCACGGACCCTTCACTTGCTCGAAGACAAATTAAAACTTCAACTATTTAATTTGTTGGAATTATTTATTGCTCACCTGCATTTTTATTATGTAGGTAGGTACACCTATATCTACTGATCAATTTAATCGTAATCTACAAAGTACACAGCACAACAACAACAAAAAAAGGAGATGAATAAAAATAACTTTGCATAATGTTTATTTACTGGTCCTTTTGAACAAGGCTGACACAGGAAAGAGCTGTTTAAGTAAAGCAAGTAAATAAACGGAAGAACGCGTTGTTGATAACGAACAAATATGTATTCTCAATAATACTCATTCATTTACCAGGACACGTGCGAGACTTCATTCATTTCACTGATACGAACGGCTTATCTCAATAAAACTACTTCAGATAAAATGTTTAAAATTTTACAACAAAAAAAAAAGGGAACAAGATCAATGACCAACAAAAAAATTAAATAGTGCACTTATTCCAAAAAGTACCAGTACGAACTCTAACAACTAGGTGGGTACATACACCCAAATTTTCCCACCCTGTAAATAAATCCCAAAGAATTATATAGAAACTCTGGATGACCTTTAGCTCAACTAAGACGAAAAGACACATAATATTTTTGCAAAAACTTAAAAACGTATCAATAATTTAAAATGGTAAAAACCTAAAAACTAAACTACAGAACAGTTTTGAAACATGATCGGAACTTGAATATGAGTTATTATGCAAAAACAAATTGATTAAAGTAGCGTAAAACTTGTAACGTTTCCGGTTCTGCTTTAGGTGTGGCATTTTACATTTATTTCCTTGCCGAATTTCATGGTATAAACTGAATTATTGGGGTATATTTTCGTTTCCGTTATGTTTTTATCGGCAACAGGAGAGTCGCCAGGGGCGTACGTGTACATCAACATCAAAATTAGATCAAACTTTTAATGTGCGTGACAATCAATTGAATCGAAACAATTATTTTTATTATGGGCAAATATGTTAGGTATCTTTATCAATAGTTCAATTAAAATCTTTTGGTATTCGCAGTGGTCCAGGGATTTAAATCCACTGTACCATGGCGAATCCCAAAAGCCTCCAGGACGAATATGGACTCGAGCCCTTCAAAATCTATGTTCGATTAATAATTTAACTTTTTTTTTGTAAAACATGTTATCAGTAGGAGTAAGAGTAAGTAAGTAAAATTATAACTAATAACTCACCAACTTCTATTACTCGAATCGAATATATTGATAATTGGAGGATAATATTTGGAGCCTACGTCGATAAGTCGAATTTTCTGGGGGAATCTCTTAATAATGTACGATTTTAATAGTGGCAGGTACTATGCAAATAAAACATACTTTAAAAACTTTGTATTTTGACTAAAAATTAAATCTTATAAAAAGTGGAAAGTGATTCACTGAAAAAATATATTCCCTTCTATCTATCTATATCTACTTATCAATAACTCGAAGATACCTCAAATTTTTTGGTGTCACATGCTGATTCGAATTATCGAAGTTTGACTGTGTGTGCCTAAAAAGCTCCAAAAGGTGTAAATATTCCTATGGGACACTCTTAATGGATGCAATCAATAAATTAAAATATTAAAACTTTCTTGTTAACTGGTTTCTGGACATTATCCATCAAGAATTTTTTATAGGTTATGTATATAAAAATGGCAATATTCCTTGAAATGTTGTGAATTTTATTTTGAAAAATATCGAAATATTGGAGTATTATTAGTGTTTGTGAAAAAAAATGTATTCAAGTGATCTTTCAACCCCCATACGACCCGTCGCTGTTCCATCTGAAGAATGACCTCGAAAATGGGAACAGCTGCAACGTTTACCTTTTCAAATGCACCATCGCCGCTTTTTAGTTATACCGGCACACATATAGACATAGATAGGTACATGTATGTGTGTGTGTTATCGTCGTACCTACGCTACGTATGGCGCTAACTTTATGCTACGTGAATAAAGGTACCATGGTTGTACCCATACAACATATAGGTACGACATTGCCATGCGTGGCATGATGCCGGCACGTGCTTCCCAGGAACATTCGGCAGCGTTCGCACCCCTTGTGGTGCCGTATTCGCTACCATACACATATATAAAAGTTGGAGGGGATAAATGGGATCGGTAAAAGACGGTTGGCTGTAACGATGTATGGGTAATATTCCGAAAGTGGTCCCGGAGTTTAAAACTGCATTTCGTTCCCACACAATTACTCAAATATATTATACATACGTCAAAAAAAAATAATAATAAAAGACACTGAAATGCATCCAGTATCGGAAATGGCACTGAATCATCATCAGGAAGAGTTTTTCTCGCACGCGTCCAACAATTATGTGATATTGTCGACAACCACGGCCCAACCGACAATGAAAACCGTTACGGACGTGAAAAGAGCCCTCGCGCCTGCTCCCGTTACCCTAAATACAAACGACAACTCGGATTTTCAGTGCGGGAAAAAGAAAGTACAATCGCTTCAGTCGGCTTCGGTTGCGAGAAGAAATGCGCGCGAAAGGAACCGCGTAAAACAAGTAAATAACGGTTTCGCAGCCCTCAGGTCGCACATTCCCAACAGTATACTGTCCAACGTATTATCCCACGGGAGCAGCTCTGGCCGGGGGATGAACAGGAAATTGAGCAAAGTCGAGACTCTCCGATTAGCCGTTCAGTACATCAGGAGTCTCCAGCAGCTCCTTCAAGAAGGTGAAAGTGGTGAAAGTTCTTCGCACCAGATTGCCAAGCAGGAGATGCCCGACTGTGATGGCGACTTTTTGTCCAGCCCTTCCCATTCGTACTCTTCACAGTCTGTACTGTTGAAATCTTCACCACCGTCCAATTCTTCTTCACCCACACCTTCACAAAGTTCCAGCTACAGTGCCAATAACTTGTACTTGAGTGAAAACTGCGAAAACTATCAACCCCATAGCCCAGAGGACGACGAACTGCTGGACGCTATTTTCTCCTGGCAGCATCACGAATGATAATTCGGTAAGTTCAGGTTTTAATCAATCATCCTTAACTTAACAATACAAAAGCAACAGGTAAACAGGTTACCTTTAAAGAACTTACTGACTAACTTTCCATAAATATTATCCTGATCCTCTTCTTTAACCTTAAAATTTCTCTTCTACTAAAGAATTCCAAAATTCTATAGAAACAATTTCTTGTAAATGTAATGGGTCCTTTATGAAGATATCAATTATACATACTTATAAGCACATAAGTATAATCAATGGACCAGTGACCATACCATAGACCATAATGGTAGTACGTAATAATAATTAAAGCATCGCATCGTCAAATCCTATGACTTAAATTGCTCTGAAGTAATAAAAGTAATTACTGTTAATTAAAGCATTGTATGACTTAACAATCCTGTATTATGAAATGAAAAGCTTCTATGTACCAGTACCGTTTAGGGCCGTAATATATTAGGCTAGGACATTACCCTACCCTTTGTTGCGTGTGTTCTAGAAACGACCTATGAACTTATGAATGCATACCAACTGACCAAAACACCACTAAAACACATAATTATTTATGGTACCTATTTTATCTACCTGCATATTTACAAGTACCTTTAAGTAAAACTAAACTGGATGATAAAATTTTCAACCCCTAGTTTCAAACATTAATATCTACCAAAAATAAAAATAAAACTAGAACACGACCCTTACGTAAGTAATTCAAAGATTTTTTTGTGGTGTACAATACGAGGGATTAAAAATGGCGAAAGGAAGTAACGGGCCAAAGTTTTCAGAACTCAACCCCTAAATATATGAAAGGAGGGTTCAATATTTCTGTAAAGAAATCTCAACTGTTACAACCTAACACAAAAAATTCATCGATTATGTCAAAATGAGAGGGGAGAGAGAGAGCTCTTAACTACAACCCTGAAGAAATATAAAAATTACCCCTCATTTATTTAATGTTTAATATAATAATCCCCTTAATTCGGATGTTTTAAATCAGATTGATATAAAGCTACAAGAAAACAGTGTTCTTGCTTCTCTATAGTTTTATTTTTTTTCTTCACGACTTTATTTTGACTTTCGACCCTGTGGGGTCATTTTCAAAAGAGCACTTCTATTACCGCTATTAAAACGTTTATTGTAGAATAGTAAATAATTGTTTTATAAGAATGTAATGTAAGTAAAAAAAATACAACTACTGGAATCTGAATTGAAAATAACTTTTAACAGTGAACCAAAACATTAAAAAAATTCTTCTGTTTATTCAAAGTTTAACGTTGCTATAATTCGAAAAATTAAGGGGTTTTTCTAAATCAGCTTTTTATAAAACTGCATTAAATCTTTAATCATTCATTTGAGTCAAATTACCTCCTTGAATATAATTACTAGGTACAATCGTTTTTTTTTTTTTTTTAAAAATTAAGAGCTAGTAAATAATAGCATAAAACACTGGGCTTGCTTCTCAAAATATTTTTTAATCGTCACAATACTGTGTCCACATTCTACCCTTTGGGGCTATCCCTAAAAGAGAAATTATGTTACTAAAAATTTAAATGTTAATTTCAGACGTTTAAAAAATAGCCAGATTCAAGTAAAAGCCCAAAAATAAATTTAAAAAAAAATAGCTTCTGGAGTCTACACTGAAAAAGAAATTAATCGTCATGGGTTTTAGCAAAATGAGGGTTTCGAAAAGATAAACAACTTAGGGTTCTTAAGGACATTGGAACCACAACTTTAAACAAATATAAAAATAGTCCCTTTCATTCAAAGTTTAACGCTGCTATAATTCGAAAAATTAAGGCTTTTTCTAAATCAGATTTTTATAAAACTGCATTAAATCTTTAATCATTCATTTGAGTCAAATTACCTCCTTGAATATAATTACTAGGTACAATCGTTTTTTTGAAAAATTAAGAGCTAGTAAATAATAACATAAAACACTGGGCTTGCTTCTCAAAATATTTTTTAATCGTCACAATACTGTGTCCACATTCTCCCTTTGGGGCTATCCTAAATAGAAATTCTGTTACTAAAAATTTAAATGTTAATTTCAGACGATTAAAATTTTGTTTTATAAAAATGGCCAGATTTACCTAAGTAAAAGCCCAAAACTAAATTTAAAAAAAAATAGCTTCTGGAGTCTACACTGAAAAAGAAATTAATCGTCATGGGTGTAGAAAAATGAGGGTTTCGAAAAGATAAACAACTTAGGGTTTTTAAGGACATTGGAACCACAACTTTAAACAAATATAAAAATAATCCCTTTCATTCAAAGTTTAACGCTGCTATAATTCGAAAAATTAAGGCTTTTTCTAAATCAGTTTTATAAAACTGCATTAAATCTTTAATCATTCATTTGAGTCAAATTACCTCCTTGAATATAATTACTAGGTACAATGGTTTTTTTGAAAAATTAAGAGCTAGTAAATAATAACATAAAACACTGGGCTTGCTTCTCAAAATATTTTTTAATCGTCACAATACTGTGTCCACATTCTGCCCTTTGGGGCCATACCCCAAATAGAAATTCTGTTACTAAAAATTTAAATGTTAATTTCAGACGATTAAAATTTTGTTTTATAAAAATGGCCAGATTTACCTAAGTAAAAGCCCAAAACTAAATTTAAAAAAAAATAGCTTCTGGAGTCTACACTGAAAAAGAAATTAATCGTCATGGGTGTAGCAAAATGAGGGTTTCGAAAAGATAAACAACTTAGGGTTTTTAAGGACATTGGAACCACAACTTTAAACAAATATAAAAATAATCCCTTTCATTCAAAGTTTAACGCTGCTATAATTCGAAAAATTGAAGCTTTTTCTAAATCAGATTTTTTATAAAACTGCATTAAACCCTTTTAAAAATTCATTTGAGTCAAATTTTCCTCCTTGAATAAATTACTAGGTACAATCGTTTTTTTTTTTAAAAATTAAGAGCTAGTAAATAATAACATAAAACACTGGGCTTGCTTCTCAAAATATTTTTTAATCGTCACAATACTGTGTCCACATTCTGCCCTTTGGGGCCATCCCTAAATAGAAATTCTGTTACTAAAAATTTAAATGTTAATTTCAGACGATTAAAATTTTGTTTTATTAAAAAGATTTACTAATAAAAAAAACTCATAGTTAGTTCTTAAAAATCAGCATTCTTGGAGTCTACTGACTGAAAATAACAATCTTATTCATCTCTGGGTGTACAAAATGAATCTTTCTGATAAAGATAAACAACGTTAGTTGGTATATTTTTAAGGTCATTGGTCTATGGGATCTTTTTGAAACAAATTAAAAATGTCCCTTTCATTCAGAGGTTTAACGCTGCTATATTGAAAGAATTGAGTCTTCGTATAAATGATTCAATTCGTTTGGCAATTTATCCTTGCAATTACTAGGCATTGAATAAGGAAATAGATCATAAGTACAGACAGAGCTTGCTTGCACCCTAAGAATAAGTTCACGTGCATAAAGAAATTGGTCCAGAACAATAGTGTCTGCGAAACGGCAGCCTATTCAGCCCCAAGTCTAAATAAATGCCTGGCTGGTCCACATCCTCGATTCTTTTCTTTATGAAAAATGTACGGTACATTTTACACTTCGGCTTTTGTAGACGATTTTGCATTAAGATAGGCCTTGATTTTGATCCCGACTTCTTACCTGCTTTTTCAACGTTCCTGTTTCAATAAAATGTATCCACGTACGTATATGTATAATATTACAAATCGTCACAACGTCCAAACGGTTTCTTGTGTCCCCTGCAATCGCATATTTTTACCCTCAAAATTTCCAATAGAATAATTTTTATAAAATAAATGCATGTTTGAATTATAAATTCAAGAAGCTTAATTTCTCAGATTGAGCACCCTTTATGGCTAACCCTTATATTTAATTAAAACAGAAGAAATATTACATCCTTTTATGTAGTTTTATCCATCAGGTTACCCTTAAGGTCACAAAGGTGCAAATTTTGCCAAATAGTAAATTTACAAATTGCAATTTTTCAAAATTTTAAATCACCATTTTTAACCCCCAATAACTTACAATGTCATTCAGTACAAAAAATAATATTTCTTTTACCTCATTCTACAAAAAAAAATTACGAAAGTCTTTTGGGGGTAGTTCTAAAGAATCTACATAAGTTAAATAAATTTTTTGAATAACTGGGGATTAAATAATGCCCCCAATGTAACGAACCGTTAAATAAAAAATATTATAACGACCAAAAAGTTTTTCAAACATTAAAAACCCAATTCTGTCAATATAAAATAATATTTCTAATAATTCTTTCAACTGTTTAGTGTCTTGTGAATAAAACTCTTTATTATTTTTTCTTTTTTTCTTTCAGGATCCATGAAACTATAGTTAAGGATTAAAAAAATCAGTGCCTTCGGTCCTGTGCTGTGTTTACATTTAATAGTTGCTTAAATTGATTTCTAATGTTATCTAGTCAATATTTTTACGTAGACTGTAAGCAAATATGAATTTTATTGTACAAAAAGGTAGATTTAGTTGCAATTGAAATAAATACCTAATACTACTATGTATGATAGTCCCTATTATCTAATTAAGGACACTTAGGCTTAATTAGTAGATAATATTTTTATATTTTTTATTTATAACTGTTGTTTATCAATATTTTTGTAAAAATAAACTGTTGAAATAGACGAATAATTGATTGATTAAACATAATATAAGATCCTATAAATAATAGCATGTATCAGGGGATGTTTTTGCGGCTATAGAGAATTATTTTTGGGGAATCTCAACATATTGTATTAAGCTCCAGGAAGTACTCTAGGACCTGTCTAAGGAATTTGAAGTTTGCCTTTTTTTACTATTTTTCGAAATCCATTCGTTTTTATTTGTGGACTTGAATGATTTTTAATAATAACATTTTTTTAACTAATGTAATAAATACAAAATCCTGTAAGTATTAAATATTGGCATGTGTCTGGGAATGTTTTTGCGGCTTTAGAGAATTATTTTTGGGGAATCTCAACATATTGTATTAAGCTCCAGGAAGTACTCTAGAGCCTGTCCAAGGGATTTGAGGTTTGCCCTTTTTTTTACTATTTTTCGAAATCAATTGGTGGTTATTTTTTCAATTTTTTTGCAAGCTTGAATAATTTTTAATAGCAGTATTTTTTACAAATACAAAATATTAAATACTAGATTGTATTTTATTATTTCTTTTTTACGTTCTTCCTACAATTAATAATTTTTCTAAGTAATTCGTATTTAAAAAATTAATTGACGAAGCTGTTAATTCTTGTAACTCCATATTAAAATAAAAACACAACACAAAAGTTACAAAACTTTTATTGTAGACCATTGGTAGTAAGAAATCAAACTATCCCAGCATAAAATGGACATCACCATATTCGTAATATTCGTATAATGTGTCTATAGTTACACAGGCTGTTATTGAAAATCGCCAATACATAATACATATATACATACATAATACATAAATACTTATAAATATGTGTAAGAAACCAAACGCCTCCCAAACACAAAACATAAATACAAAATAGATATACGCAGCCATTCAATACCTGACAAAGGCTCAAAGTATACAAATACGGCTGTAATGACCGGTGTAAATGAAAAGATTGCGGTGGTATTGTGGTTTTCCATTATTCCACAAGGCACAATTCTATTAAGGTGGTCTACTGGTCTACTGTTGTTGTACCATATGTACATTAACTATCTTAAAAAGATGGGAATCGAATAGTGAATATATAAGACACCTAGCACCGAATACGGTGTGTCCAATATAAAGATAGAATCCCAATTCCGGAAATATTTTCCTGGTTCTATTTGAGAACTGATATCAAAAGATACCACAGTTTTTAGGGTTACGCACCTCAAAAGGAAAAGCGGAACCCTTATAGGATCACTTCGTTGTCCGCCCGCCCGTCAATATACATATATATAACATCATATAATAAAATATTTTTAATAATTTTAAAGTTACTACCCATTTCTTCATGAACGCGTAGAGGTATTAAATTGAAATTCATATCAAATACTCAGGTCTATAATACCTTTAAGCTGTAACAAAATCAAACTTCTATGTCAACGCAATCAAAAGAAACAGCAATTTAAGCCGCATATTTTCAAACTCGCAACTACTCGCAAGGGAATCAAAACCTAAAGGGTACTTCCAGTCGATTTAGAATCTTGAAATTTGCCATGAAGCAATGTTTTATAGCACATATAAAGGAATAATTCCGAAAACCTTAAATTTTTAGTTACATCACATATATACAGGTTTGTACGGAACCCTCGGTGCGCGAGTTCGACTCGCACTTGGCCGGTATTTTTTTATTGCCACATTCATTTTTCGCGCTATACAATGGTGGCAGCATTTTTGTTTTCGAGAGGCCATCGTCTTTTTAATTTTTTGTAATACGACCCTGTTATTTTCACGAAAAAATATAAAGCCGTTTTTAATTCTTAATTAAACGGTATTACACTTTACTTAGATACGTATCATCTAGAATTTTGCCTAAGTACGATTCTAAGGGCCACCAAAATTATTTATTGGTGGAAGTCGTAACAATATTATCTACTAATAAACTTTTTTCGGTGCACTGTTGATGAAACATAATTAATCAAAGAAAAGAATAAAGGCAAAATAATGTTTCAACGGATTTATTTCGAAAAACTCGACATATGTTTCGACCAGGCGGTCTTTATCAAGAGTAGATTAATACTAAATTATACAATAAACGTTCAAACCTTAAATAAAAAATTGCAGTTTACATACAAGAGACAAGTTGAAAACAAGTTAATATAAGTACAGTAATTGGGAAAATTGACTCATTAAGGACTTTACATCATAAATCGGTTATTAACAGTGGGGTGCTGTTTGTTAATACTTCAGTTTGGTTATTCACTAAGTTGTTTTTATTTGAAATTGCTAATTTTATTTCTAAATGCTCAAAAAGTGTTTCCTAGATTTTTCTAAATTATGTAATAATTTAACATTGTCTTTGTCAAAGCTGTGGTTATTTTGAACACAATGTTCAGCAAAACCTGTTGAATAAGTTTTGTTTTTAATTGATAGCTCATGTTACAAATACTATTTTTTAACGCCCTTCCACATTGTCCAATGTATATGGCGTCACAATCCTTGCACGATAATTTGTAGATTCCGCTTTTTTGTAATTGTTCTTGTTTTGGTTAATTATTAACTATGATATTACCTAACTTTAGTCTATTAACTTCTAACACTTTAAAATCTAAAATTCTTAGTCTATTTGAAATTTTGGGGCTTACATTTTTGATAAAATTTATGGCACAAAAAGGTTTTTCTTCTTTAACTTTCAAACCATTACCTAACATATTTTGCTTTTATTCTTTTCTTTGAATATTATCTATGTGTTAATAAAGCACATAAGATCCAACAAATTGGATTATTATATTTTCGCAACTATTAACACATAAAAGTAGTATTTTATCTACTAACTTCTGCCTATTTCACCTAAACCAAAAATCAATCCTTCATATAAAAAAAAATGAACTAATAATTTTTGCAAGGACCATTTCTGATATTTTTTACCTCCCGTTGTAAAAAAAATTTAAATCTAAAAAAAATTGTAGCAATTATATGACCTCCCCCTCTTACTTAATTTAAAAGTTTTTTTCTTACTTTCAGTTTAAGTATTATCAACGAGACATTTATTTACCAATAACTTTTAATGACATGCTTTTCCATCTGAAAAAGCTGCATCTTCCAACTCCAATGAATGGCATTTATCATTATCAGTATCTCTCTAATCTCTCGCTCATTTGTAAACTGACCAAAACATCACAACCTGAACAAAGACAATCTAATTGTTTTTAGACCACCAAAGTCCACTTTTACGATGAACCAAATGGTCACTTTAGACTTTACTGCTCCGAAATTTATACTTGAAAACACAAGAAGAATCTTCAGTTGACATGTTAGTCATCAATAAAATTAAACAGCTGGCGTGTGTCGTTATCACACTGAAATCAATCGCAAATAACTAGTGCGTTTTATTTATTTGATTCTTTCTCCACACGAGCTCAACAGTTGAACAATGAGTAAGGATGCTTCTTTGTTACTTAAATAATTGTGGCTGCATTTTCTATTGCCACCCCTTGGATGCTCCCAGTAAGGGTCCAACTGATGTCTACATTTAATGTGGATCAGCTATGTGGGTGGCTACTGTTGGTTGTTGCTATTATCTACCCCCTTATGTATCTTATAGTTGTCTACAGAAAATTCAGTAGGTATATAAAAATGTTTTTATTAAATATAGTACAATTAAAGAATCTAGAAGTTAAAGGTGCAAATTTAGTATTTGTTAAAATAATACCCCCACTTTGGACAGGTTTCTCAAAATAAAAAAAATAAAAAATTATTTATTTGAACTCAGATTTATATTTTTGTAATTTATAACCATTAGGTAAGGAATTTTCCTTGGAACCAACCCCACGCTTGGTACAGTTTTCTCTAAAAATGAATACCGAATTCTAATAATTTTTTATTTGTATTCAGATAATATTTTTGTGTAACTTCTAAACATTAAATAACTCTAAACAAAAAAAAAAATAACTTGGAAAATTGATAAAGCAATTTGTGGTCGATACTTTATTCTAAAATCAACCCTTTACTTTGATGAGCTTTTTCTAAAAAGAATCCAATTGTAAATTATTTCGTTCATTGAAAAAGTGATAGATATCTGTTTCAGAGTTGATAATTAAAAACAAGATAATTGTCTCCGTCGTTAATTTTCTGAGGTTTTATAATTAAAATTTAGTGGATTTTATGTCAGCTCATAAAAAAGGGCATAACGAAGAAATAATCGAGAGCCCGAAAACCTAATATTTCCTAGTTAAATAATGACAAAAAGATCCATAGTGGCACATTATAAGATTTAGTTGTAAAGTTGCATAGACAATGTGGGTGGTTGAAGACGTTCGCTGAAGGCAACGTAAGAGAGACCGAGAATGGGTTCCCTCTTTTCTATGCCGTAAGACCCCATTTATATTACATAATAAATGTTATAGCGGTGCTTGCCGATGTTATCGGATTGTTCGTTAAAAAAGATAAGATATAACGCTTCGAGCGACACCTAATATAGATGTTTGAGAGAAGAAAAAATCGCTACATAATTATGACATTATGAAAAATAGGAGGGCGATCTTGCGGGTTTGTTTGTTTTCTCGTTTTAATTAATGACCTCGATGATCCACTAATGAAGAGGTTCAGAGGATCGTCATACGTTACGTCTTGTATACCTAACTAATGCCCGCCAACAATTTTTTATTTTTCAGAATTTTAGTATTATAAAAACTAACCTAGGTTTATGTAGAAAGATTTTCAGTATAAAATTATATGCTAGGCTACGAATTATTAATGCACTTTTTGGGAACACCCTCAAATACTTTCTTCAGTGCCTTCAGGATAATAACCCTATCTTAACATACCTAACAACCTACAAGACAAACTTAGGTTCATTAAAGCGTAGATTTTTTAATATAATTATAATAATGTATGTATCAATTTAATGGAAGTTTATTTATCTTCAAAACATAAAAAATAATTTTCAGTCCTTAGTCAAAATTTTCTTAATAGATACCTATCTATGAAAGCAAATAAACAGGATATGCTAAATATCTAACACCCTGTGCATAATATTGACATCATTTGAAATCCAGGATCAAAATCAAAGCTCTTAGGGGTTATTTTTTTTTATTACTTACTGTAATATTGGTTTTATACTAAAACAAATTTTAACTTCTAAAAGATTGTATTTTGATTCCTATTAGTACGTAATTATTATTATAATTTTGTGATTATAACTTTGAAGCTTTCTCACTTTTTATACCATTAATGTAGTCTATGCCATTAATTGATTAGAATGAAAGTAAGAAAAAAAACATTGTTTCAGTTTTTGCACTACCATCCAGGAGACTTTGAAAAAGTTTTCACCTGTAATTTCTTTGAAAGACAAATGAATTAAAGTATAAAAACAAATTCGGTCCATTCGTTCACAAATAACAAAGTTTCAAAGTTGCGGACAAAATTAAGTGCGTCTCTTATTTGAACTGAATGTATTTGAATAATTATAAATTAAATTTGAAGTACGACAAAATCTAGTTCAACATAAAAAAATATGTACTTAGTTCTTACGTCTTATAAATTTAAGTTAAGTTTAATTTTTTCTTTTTGTTCCAGACTTAGCAGCCAGAAAAACTGCAAATATTATACAAGACCGATAAACCAAAATCACCTACATCAAAGGTACAAACATATTTAATCTCTAAGAAAAATCATTTAATAATATGTACAACTAAAATTTTTATGAAGTAAATATACAATTTATTTATGTAGTCCCTTTAAGTAATAAAATAAGAAAACTACATCAACAACTCAATCTAAAATAATATTTTCTTGTGTTTAATAAAATTTTTTTCTTTGTTCCAGGAGAATCCCAAAATACTTATCAGCAGCACAAACGCGCGATTCAAATATCTACTTATTTTTATTATTATATATATATTATACATTAATTATTGTACTATAAAATATTTCATGTAAACGATACCTAATAAAAACATTTTAAAGTACTACCTGTATTCTTACACGTTTAAAATAAATAGAATTAATACGAACCATAATTAAAATATTACTTTACATTATTAAACTGTAATGAATTTTTCTTGTTGAAATTATCATAGAATAATAAATTCAAAATTATTGTAAAAGTATTAATGAATGAATGAATAGTGTTTATTGGCCTTCATGGTTTTACATCAGTAGCCATCTTTGTACATATGAATTGAACCGAAGTTCTAAGGCGTAAGTATAAAAATACAAATTTCAAAATACAATATGAACTTTTACAATATCTGGTCTTACAAACTAAACTTCATATTTGAATTGTAATTACTGGCGCCATCTAGTGTTCAATCAATAAAGCTAACAAGCCGTAAAAATTACAGAAATCTGTAATTTGAGAAGAATAAGAATGTAAACATTCTTAAGAATCTATATTCAATTTTAATGTGTAAACATTCTAAAGAATGTATATTGAATTTTAATGTCTAGAATGGCCTCGGCCTTAAATGCAGTACCCACCACTATTCCCACCCGGCGCTGCTACATTTCCTTACATTATTTTTCGATTTCTAATAACCTGCAATTAAATGTAGCAGCGCCATCTGTTGACCAAAGAAACATTACATTTAATTTCAATTTTCGTTTGTTTTTAAGAAAAACTAACACCTATTTACTAAAGAATAAGTCAATTTACCAAAATATGTATATTTATTAATTATTGTCATACAACTGTAGCAAACAAAATATCAAATCACAATTAACAATCTGCCAGTATATTTAAGAGTTAAAGGCACATCCATATTTTCCATTTCTTGGGCGTTTCTTACGAAACTTCTACACCCTCTAGAACACCAAGAGATGCACGGAGGATCACCCAGACCCAAAGAATTATGTCTGTGACCTGCAACAAAAAAAAATACGACATCAAATATCAAAAATGTACCAATAAAAATTATAGTTAAATGCCCACCTACTTTTTATTTTCCTTTGAAGTTTTTTACCAAACTTCTACATCCTCTAAGACACTAAGGGATGAGGGTAAGGGTAAACCCACAGGATTTTGTCTATGAACTGCAATAAACAAAATACAACATCAAATATGGAAAATTAGCCAGTAATGATAATAGTTAAATACCCACCTTCTTTTTATTTTCCTTAAATATTTTTTAACAAACTTCTTCACCATTTGAGATACTGAGGGATGCACGCGTGATCACACAGTAGCCCTAGATTTTGTCTGTAAACTGCAACAAACAAAACACATCAAATATGGAAAATTTGCCAGTTAAGAAAATAGTTAAAACCCACCTACTTTTTATTTTCCTTGAACATTTTTTAACAAACGTCTACCCCCTTTGAGACACCAAGGAAAACCACGCAGTCCCGCTGTATTTGTCTGAAAACTGCAACATACAAAAATGACGCCAAACATCGAAAATATACCGGTAAAAATAATAATGAAATACCCACCTGTATTTTCCATTTCTTGAACGATTTTTACCAAACTTCTACACCCTCTGAGACACTAAGGGATGCACGCAGAAATACACAGTTCTCCAAGATTTTGTCTGTGAACTGCAACGGACGAAATGCGATATCAAATATAGACATTGTATCAGTAAAAATAATATTTAACTAACCACCTATATTTTCCATTTCTTGAACGATTTTTACCAAACTTCTACACCCTCTGAGACACTAAGGGATGCACACAGTTCTCCAAGATTTTGTCTGTGAACTGCAATGGACAAAATACGATATCAAATATAGAAAATGTATCAGTAAAAATAATAGTTAAATGCCCACCTATATTTACCATTTCTTGATCGATTTTTACCAAACTTCTACACCCTCTGAGACACTAAGAGGGTGCACGCAGAAATACACAGTTCTCCAAGATTTTGTCTGTGAACTGCAACGGACGAAATGCGATATCAAATATAGAAAATGTATCAGTAAAAATAATAGTTAAATAACCACCTATATTTTCCATTTCTTGAACGATTTTTACCAAACTTCTACACCCTCTGAGACACTAAGGGATGCACACAGGATCACACAGTTCTCAAAGATTTTGTCTGTAAACTGCAACGGACAAAATACATTATCAAATATAGAAAATGTATCAGTATAAACAATAGTTAAATATCCACCTGTATTTACCATTTCTTGATCGATTTTTACCAAACTTCTACACCCTCTGAGATACTAAGGAATGCACGCAGAATCACACAGTTCTTCAAGATTTTGTCTGTGAACTGCAACGGACAAAATACGATATCAAAAATAGAAAATTTATCAGTAAAAATAATGGTTAAATACCCACCTATATTTACCATTTCTTGAACGATTTTTACCAAACTTCTACACCCTCTGAGATACTAAGGGATGCACGCAGAATCACACAGTTCTTCATAATTTTGTCTGTGAGCTGCAACGGACAAAATACGATATCAAATATAGAAAACGCATAAGTAAAAATAATAGTAAAATACCCACCCATATTTTCCATTTCTTCGACGATTTTTACCAAACTTCTACACCCTCTGAGGCACTAAGGGATGCACGCAGAATCACACAGTTCTTCAAAATTTTGTCTGTGAACTGCAACGGACAAAATACGATATCAAATATAGAAAACGCATAAGTTAAAAATAATAGTAAAATACCCACTTATATTTTCCATTTCTTCGACGATTTTTACCAAACTTCTACACACTCTGAGACACTAAGGGATGCACGCAGAATCACACAGTTCTTCAAAATTTTGTCTGTGAACTGCAACGGACAAAATACGATATCAAATATAGAAAACGCATAAGTAAAAATAATAGTAAAATACCCACCTATATTTTCCATTTCTTCGACGATTTTTACCAAACTTCTACACCCTCTGAGACACTAAGGGATGCGCGCAGAATCACACAGTTCTTCAAGATTTTGTCTGTGAACTGCAATGGACAAAATACGATATCAAATATAGAAAATGTATCAGTAAAAACAATAGTTAAATACCCACCTGTATTTACCATTTCTTGATCGATTTTTACCAAACTTCTACAGCCTCTGAGACACTAAGGGATGCACCCACAATCAAACAGTTCTTCAAGATTTTGTCTGTGAACTGCAATGGACAAAATACGATATCAAAAATAGAAAATTTATCAGTTAAAATAATAGTTAAATACCCACCTGTATATTTCACCATTTCTTGAACGATTTTTACACAAAAACTTCTACACCCTCTGAGATACTAAGGGATGCACGCAGAATCACACAGTTCTTCAAAATTTTGTCTTTGAACTGCAACGGACAAAATACGATATCAAATATAGAAAACGCATAAGTAAAAATAATAGTAAAATACCCACCTATATTTTCCATTTCGTCGACGATTTTTACCAAACTTCTACACCCTCTGAGGCACTAAGGGATGCACGCAGAATCACACAGTTCTTCAAAATTTTGTCTGTGAACTGCAACGGACAAAATACGATATCAAATATAGAAAACGCATAAGTAAAAATAATAGTAAAATACCCACCTATATTTTCCATTTCGTCGACGATTTTTACCAAACTTCTACACCCTCTGCGACACTAAGGGATGCACGCAGAATCACACAGTTCTTCAAGAGTTTGTCTGTGAAGTGCAACAGACAAAATACGATATCAAATATAGAAAATGTATCAGTAAAAATAATAGTTAAATACCCACCTGTATTTACCATTTCTTGAACGATTTTTACCAAACTTCTACACCCTCTGAGATACTAAGGGATGCACGCAGGATCACACAGTTCTTCAAGATTTTGTCTGTGAACTGCAACGGACAAAATACGATATCAATTATAGAAAATGTATCAGTAAAAATAACAGTTAAATACCCACCTATATTTACCATTTCTTGAACAATTTTTACCAAACTTCTACGCCCTCTGAGACACTAAGGGATGCACGCAGAATCAGTCCCACTAGCTTTAGCTGCGAACTGCAACAAACAAAATACGACAATAAATATACAATATGCGTAAATAGTATAAAAATTAGAGAACTTTCGTTTTCCATTTCTTAGACGATTATTACCAAACTTGTACACCCCATAAACACTAAGATTTGATATAAAATCTTGCATTCCCGCAACTTGGTTTATAAAACGACTAACAGTATAAATGTAAATATGACATATATGTCCATATTAAAATCACATAACTATTTTCTTGTACCCTTCTGTTTTTCCTCTACTTACCAATTGATTTGTCGGTGGATCTTGATGCAGAAAAAATTATATAAACATATATAACATTTTGCCTTAAAATAAACTATATAGCTGTACTCCTTCGGCAAGGGCAGTTTTTGCGGTAATTTAAATATATTTTTTTCCTCCTTACAAAAATAGTGTCGAAGGTACCTATCTCAACGAATAGAAAATTGTTTTTAGTTTAATTTTATTTTTTGGTAGATTATTAATGTCGTTTAAGAACTCAAACCTATTAAATTAAGTAGACTTATTCACTTTTGATAGTAAATATGTTTCTTGTAATTTTTCATTAAATTTCCGATGAAGGTAGGCGAATTCTAATTTAGGTTATGTTCACTCCTACTGTTTTTTCAAGTAATTTTTGTAAATTTAAGTATATTTTTTTATTCAAATTATTTAATAATAATTCGTTTATGATCCATGATCTATTTTAACAGCAAATCAATGTATGCTTTATCTAACAAATCTCCCTCAAGTATATTCAGTTTCTGCATCAAATCCTTTGCAATTATGCTACCATCTTCTACAGTTTGATCGTCCCTCAAAACCACCTTATTCAATAACTTAAGAGATATATGTAACTATGAAAATATATTTTTACCTCTAATTCCAAGAAATTTCCTAAACCTTCTACTTGATCAACATGGATACGAGTTTGTCCAATCATATACAAATGCCTTTCTTTATTAACAACTCCTTTAATTCCCATTGCAGCAGTTAAAACCTTAATAAGTCCATCAACACATTCATATTTCAAACTGCACTTCTCATATGAGGAAAGTTTTGGCCCCTCAGTATCAGGACGCTCATAATAAATAAGTTCTGCATCACCTCTCTAAAAATTTTTTCACTTGCAAGTAATAAATAAAATATACAATACCTACTATTTACCTCAAATTTTCTTAATTTAAGTCTACCTTTTTCTTGATTAAAAAAAGTATCAGACTGTTTAATAATCGTTCTTCCTGAATTTGTTATGGTGTTTATTTTATCGAGCAAATTGGATAAATCATTTATTTTTGCTTTAATTTCTATATTTCGCATGGTTATTATTTTTGTATATTTTACCCTCCAAAAATGATAAGATTTATTATTAGGTTAATAATGTGATCTCAAACAAAAGAAACACATTCGATAGTTTAATGATTGTTGTAACACAGAAGAAACACTCAAATTTGTGCATGGGTTTATTGCCGTTATTGACGATTGTTGAGCTTTTCTTGTTTATTGATGTCATTTTAATGTTTTCGTGTGTTTTCTATTTCTTACCCTTTCTGAGGGTGTAGAGCTTACCAATGGTTTGAACGATTGCTTGCTTCATTTAATCTATCGTATGTTTTCGGATAAAAGGCAACGCTTTAGTACAAATTTTTATGGGGATATTTTTGATTTCTAAACCGAGGGAGACGTTTCCGCGCCAAATTCACTCCTCAATCCGCATGGAAGAGTATTCACAATAGGGGTTTATAGATTTCCGCTTCCAGCATAGATCCGCAGTGCTAACCCTCAAAACCGTTTTAAATTGTTCTATTTTCCCGATTATTTAATAACTTATTACATGTTGAGCTTTAAAAAATAAAAAAAATAAAAAGCTGTTGCTGTTTGTCGAAGCAACATCAGATTATTAAATCTAATTATGTAACTTATAAGTATTATGTGCTTCAAGTGTAAATATGATAGGTATATTTCATCGATTTAACATACAAAATATACGCCAAATACCTCTTAAATTTACAATTGTAATGAAACAATTTAATAAAACGAAATTAGTGAAGAGTCAAATTACATTTAGCAAAAGAAATGTCACCACAATGAAGCAAGTTTATATGAAAATAAAGGAACGTGATACTGATCTCCAAAATGATCAAGAAGAATTTAACGATACTGAACTAGATAATGCTATATATCAGCATTCGGTACGACACATTCTTAATAAATGTCCTGGGAGTCCTTTGACTTTAAGACTTGATAGTTGTGCATCTGTTCAAGAACTGTTTGATATTATTAGTACAAGAGGTGCTGAATTCAAACATTATCATGTATCAAAGGCTGTGCTTGTTTTATGGGATATCCAGATGAATTTTTATAATGCTAATAATATTCATATTGTTCCTCCTAAATTTCAACGGAAAACTAATGTTGCTATGAGGAACTACATAGAGCAGTTAACGAATCAAGCTGAATTTAATAACTTCTTGAAATTAATAGAAGTTCATTGTTTTGATTTTGACCATGAAACAATAAGTTGTATAGTTCTATATTTAAATTATATTGGAGTAAATATAAATCATTCAGTTATCCAGAAAATGTTGGACATTTATATAAAAATTATTGATGATAATACCTCACTCACATCACTCTCCAGGGTCCTTGTAGCAATCTTTAACGAGAATAACACATTAAGAGCACTCTTGTTAAGCAAAGACATAATGGAATACATTGAAAAGAAATTGGGTATTTTTAGTAATGTTGATTATTATTTTCTATAATTAATAGGTCCTTTTACAGATACATGTGAAGATGCAAATGAATTTAAATTATTAACCGTTTCCTTAACTAGTTGCAGTGAATTTATCAGTAAGAGATTGTTAAATACATATAAAATTAAGTTAGAACAGCTATTAGAAGATGGAATAATAAAAGAAGATAATTATCAAACTATTTTAAAAATAATATTATTTTTAAATCAGTCCTGCTGGGAAAACACCTGTTTAAACTTATTGAATCGCTGCATATTGCTTCTAAAAAATGTTTTAGATAAACTTGTTGTTCAAGAAATGTTAATAGTTAGCAATGTATGTTAATTTACTGTTTTGGTACTGAATATACTAACATTAAAGTTTGTTTTAGATCTTGTTTAAGTATCAAGAACCTGCCAGTATTTTAAATCAAGTACAACAGAGAAATTTAAAATTGTACTATCAAATGGAAGAGGAATTAATGTTATCATTGGAAAACCAATTGAAATTACTTGATTCTATAATTCGTTTTTCAAACATCATTCACAAGCTTGACATAAAAAAGATATTAAAAGGTATAATACCCAAATGTGACTCAGAAATAAGTTTAAATGAAATCTATAAAATCATACTGACGATTAAACTAAATGACAAGGAAGTAATCAACCTGTTTTGGAAAAATTTCATGGAATACATGGAAAAAAACAATTCTTTCAAAGATGTAGATACCACACTCAAAGCTTGTAACAAATTATTGAACTGTGCAATGGTTTTAGATTATAGAAATAGGGAAATAGAAAATGCTCTCTTAAAGCAATTACAAATTAATATAGAGTCTGGATTTTTGCCTTTAATTCCCTCAAAATTTGCAATGGCAGTTGCATTTTTATTACCATATTCCACAAATAACTTCCTTTTGAAAAACGTTATCTACAAAATAGAGGAAGTTGCAATTCAACTGAATTCTTTCGATTATTTTTTGATATGCAAAGGTTTACATGTTGCACTTGAAACAGTCAAAACCAAGCATTTGGATAAGGATGATATTAATTTTCTAAACAACATTTTAAATTATTATGTCGATTCAAAAGCACATGAAATAAAAGATATAAAATCGATAATCAGCATTGTAAAGGGATCGATATACAGATCATACAATAATTACAGAATTGAAGAAAACATGTTTAAGGCCGTGAAAAGTCCTGGGAATATTTCGTCATCATTTCTTAAAAGTCTACTGTTTTGTTTGGCATCTAGAAATATATTGCTTCCAAAATTAATGGACAGAATAACAGAATATGTCGTTGAAAAGAATGAGGACATGATGGGCTTTAATGTTAGCAAAATTTTACATTTAGTGTACATTTTAGGATATAATCCAAACAATTCTGATTCTTTCTTATCAGTTGCCACAGACATTATAATCCGGTAAGTTTTCACAAAAATTGTGAAATAGATTTTTTTTAATATCAAAAAATTTCCTTTTGCAAACTTTTTCTTTTATCAAATACAAAGAGTAATATTAAATATTTATAACTAACAATAAGTCACTACTCAGAACTATACCAAAAATATTAAGTTATTTTTAATATACTATTTTTGAAAAATTGCTGATACATTAAAAATAATAAAGTTAATGTAGTAATTATGTATTTTAATTTTCTTGAAATAAAGTAACGTTATTTTGCAAGTTTTTAGAGATCAAGAGAGACTAACAGGCCTCACATATTTGCAAGCACTTCTTGCACTATGTTTTTTCAATAAGTTACCTGATTTCTTAATAAAACAAGTATTCAGTGTGCGATTTTTGGAGAAATTGGATTTGGAATTAAAAAAATGCAGCCCCAGAGTATGTTCAATTGTGTTGTTCTTAGTATTACCAAACCGTTATTAAATTAATTTACAGGACATGTATCCTTTGAGGGTGAGAACGAATTTATTACACCTTAATAGAGCTGTCTGCTTAGAGTATCCCGAATCAAATATACCCTGGTTTCATCAGAAATTTCTAGATGAGGAAACTAGAATAAATAGTAAGTAAATAGTGATTTGTTAAAATTACTACTGTACGGTAATTAAGAACCTAATTATGTATTTTTTTTAGATCTTATTCACTCTCGAAAACATCATCGACTAAATATAAATGAGTATATTTTGGAATTGGTGAAAAATCGAAAAGCATTTGAAGAGAATGTTAGAACACCCTACGGATATTTTGTTGATTTTGTTATTCATTTGGACAACAACAACAACTTTACAGAAACGACTGCAAGTTATAAAAAGTAAGTAAGAAAGTCTGTTAAAATTCTCAATAGTGCAGCTTTTTAATGTTATCTATAACACCAGTTAAGACATTATTAATTTCTCATTAAAAAATTATTTACAGATTAGCAGTTTTACTTCATAGGCCTAATCATTTCACCAGAATGAACGTTCAATTGAAAGGACCGAAAAAATTAAAAATTCGACACTTAGAACTACTTGGTTACGATGTTGCTGAAATTAATTTTAACATATGGAGCAAACTATTGACTACTGATGAAAAACTAGCTTACTTATCCAATGTTTTATTATCCAAAAGACTCGAAAAACGTACTTCATTTAGTAGCTGATTAACAAATACATAGTTTAAATGTAATTATTTTTGTTAACAATGAATAATAAAAAAAGGTGAGTATATATTAACTGTTATTAAAAAGACAAGTTGAGCATCAAACACTGGATTATGTACATAAATAAAATGTTATTAACTAGCAGTAAATATGAATTTCATTATCATTTTCCTATATAAAAACAATAGTGAAAGTTCAGTTAATAATCTATTATTTTTTTTTAACTAAATTGATAATTTACATACTACATACAATGTAGCAAGCAAATAAATACGAAGGACGGTTCAAAAATGAATAACTTCGTGCTTGGTAAATTCCAATAAACGTATTATAGTAAAGATCCACCATTGTTTCAACATTCAAAAAGAAATAGGGTGATGGCCCTCGTATAAAAATGAATTTACCTAATGATGTGAGCTCTGCTCTGTTATCAAATGAGCAGTAAATAATCGACAACTGAAAGATTTTTGACATTATCTGACTCTTATAAAATTGATAAACAATAATGAGGTAGAAATCTACTCACTTCCCGGAATTACCAGTTTATTATTTAATTTTAGAAATTATTAATCGGAACGTTTGATTAGGATGTATTGTATCGAAACAGCTGCTGAAATTTTATTAAATACTTTTTTGCCAATCTGAAATTCTCAACAAAGCATTTCCAATGCTTAATAATCGTTCTAGAAATTTTCCAGAAAAAAAAAACAATTAATCAATAAAGAAAAATTTAAAATATGTACTTACTAAATAATTTTTTGTTTTTGGTTTTATAATATCTTATTGAAATGTAAAAAAATTAGAGATTACCATTTAAAATAAGAATATTGTTAGATCTTTTCTGTATGTTGCAGAATAAACGGGTTAATCGAATCATCCTGTATATTCTAGACGTACATACAAAAGAAATAATTATAGATTTATTTTTCAACAAAAACTTTATCATTTGACGTACACACATTGAGAAATAATGTATTTATCGCGCAAATTGTTTATCACGTCCCCTGATTGTATATAGTTGTTTAAAAACATTTGTTTCTTTGTTTAATTAATATTTCAATAAAATCGTAACACACCCGAAAAGGCCACCGTTATAAGATTCTAATTCAAAATTTTATTATTTAGATAGGTAGGTACCTACTAAAAAATTTCTTTTGTAAAATATCAAATTTAAAAAACAATTATATCTCAAGCGGCATGGGGTTAAATTAATACATACAACAAATCAAAACTGTTGTTATCAATTATATTGTACATTGTTGTTCACAGTTAGGTGAATTTAAATGCCTTTAGCTATTTTATAATCCACGTTTACTTCATTTTATTTAAATATTTTAAATTGTTATAAAAGTTTAAAACAATACTCTAGAAGCAAAAACATAGACAATCAATATTTTTTGAATAGTTTCAAATATTTTCGTCCTTGACCTAATATGAAAATAAGTAGTATGTATATCGTATACTGTTTATAAAACAGAAAATCGTACCATATTTCTCGTAAAATAATATAACGCATCGATGGGATTTTTGTATAAACCAACGTTTGTTTAACATTTCGTATCATTTTATGGTAAATACGTTCCTCCCATTCACGTCAATGGAACCAGAAAAAAATGTTTATTATTTTAATTAGGTAACATAATAATTAAATACATATGTGCTAACTATAACAAAAAATGCCGCTGCTCTTTAGGATAAGTGAATGAATATAGGGGTCACTTTTGGTGGACAAGTTGGAAAACTGCAGATTACAGGAAAGAAGTCAATGATATAATGAAATTGACATGGAAAATCATTTAATAGTGTGAGTGTGGCGAGTGAGTTAAACTCGCACTTGACATTTTTTTTTAGATTAGTTTGTTGTATGGGAAGGGTAGGTTGCTTTAGTTCCCTTTTCTGAAGAAATAGGAGAGATTAACAGGGCCGTCTTTAACCTATTGGAGGCCCTGGGCATATTAGGATAATGGGGCCCCTATGTCTTTGACAGAACACTATTTTGTTAGAATAGACAAAGAAAGTATTTGTATTTGATCTGGGAGGGGGCCTCTATCGATCGCGGGGCCCTGGGCACTTGCCCAAAGTACCCAATGGGAAAGTGGGGTCTGGATATTAAGGGCTAATCGACACAATCATCTTTTATTATTTTTTTTTCTGTATTAGATATCTATTTATTCCTTAACGATTTAACAAAAGAAGAAACATTTTGAGTAACGTTTTTGTATAAAAATCAAAGAAATCTGTTTGTTACCGATATCGGTATTCGAAATTAATTTTATCATTGTTAGTGTTTAGTTAAGGCGTATTAATAATGTGTATGTAGATAACTGTGATATGCCGCGTGCTTTATATATCATAATATTGTTGCACGATTGTTGTATCGCTTTGTGTCCATTGTTACGCAACGCGCGATAGTGTTCGACCAATGAGTTTTGTGCATTCCTGTGACGTTCAGGCCCCCAAATGTCGACACCGAAACGCAACACATGTTTATTATTATTGGTGTGTTATTCTATATTATTGCGCGCGTCGCGGTCATTTCATTCAGTTGAATGTAGCATTTGTTGCGGCGAGGTGAGTGTTATTGGCTGCGAAATAAAACACGAAAAACAACGAACGAACAGAGATATATTTATCGTATACGATTTTTGCTTACAAAATAATGAATTTATCCTTCGCTGGATGCGGGTTTTTGGGATTATATCACGTGGGTGTTGCCGTTTGTTTCCGGACTTATGCACCACATTTACTGCTGAATAAAATATCCGGTGCTTCGGCCGGAGCTATTGCAGCTTGTGCCCTCCTCTGCGATTTACCTTTAGGTACGTATAATGATGTATAATTCGTCAAACTTCTACCTGGTTATTTTATGAACCTGTTACTTTGAATTGAATTAAACCAGGTGAAAACCGCGCAGCTTCAAGAATGTTCGAATGTTCGCAAACCTTTCACTGCGTCGATAATAGGAAATAACACATTAAGCTTGCGCGTTTTTTTTTTTCTATCTTGACGCAACTAGGTATTAATTTTGATTACCTATTACTATACATTTATTTATTTTGCTCGCATGATCGTAATCGTACCTACACTACAAATGAATCATCGCACCTTATATAATTTTTAATTATTTTAATTAGGTACGTATAGGTGCAAAGGTAAATATTATGGTGTTGATCATATTCTTTGTCTTATTATATTATCCGTACTTACAGTATTTTGCGTTTAAAATATTTTAATAAATTTAAATATAAATCAAACGTTTTATCAAAATAAAACAATTTCAGTTTCAAAATTATTGTTATTTTAACTTAAATATTCTTTATATTATGTAAACAATTGGTTGAAGGACCCATTGTATAAAATCCGTAACTTTTTTTGTTTAATTTAACAGTCGTACGAATATTCGACCTTCGTTTATCAAACAAACTATTTCAGATAACAGAAATGTATACACAATAAATTATTTAACAATAGATAATAAGGAATGGTTAAATTCACTCTTTTCTTTTAAACAAAAATACACATTAAATTATTACGTTTTTTATCATTTTTAATACATACTTAAATGAAATATAATACGTATGCATTGGATTAAATTTTCTTTTTGGGTACCTTTTAAGTTATTTTCCAAATTTGGTTTTTATTGTTATTACTAATTACCTATTTGTATGTAATTTGGAAATGTATTTCCACGACTTCTATAAGAAACAGGATCTTGTTTAGGTAAATCTTTTTATTACTTAACGGCACACTCACATACGGGTAGAAAAATCCAGAAGGTGATTAAGTTAATTATTTAAGGCAAATGGACTGTCGCGTTTCGAACAAATTAGTATAACAATTAGAAACAACAAGTTGGTTCAAATAAATGCTTTTTAAGATTGCATGCAGTTATAATTCTAATCAACGACTTTAGAATTAAATTAAGTTTCACTTAAATTTCTAATTTAAGTTCCACTGAAAAATATTAGTGCAAAGCCACAGATAAATGCAACTCAATCATGAAAATAAATATTTTATCTTACTTTCAAGACTGTAATAGTCGGTAAATATGCATAATACCTAAAAAAACAGCTTTTTTGTCAAATTCAAATTATTTCTATAGTAGAATCATTTTATTCTTTCCATCGAGTAACCTGTTGTTGGTTTAAATGGAAAGAGAATGCAATATATCTGTCTTTGTTGTCACCTTGCAGAGAAAGTGCAGAGAAAACAAAACGTATGTTCTTGGAACAATAACTTACATACGTCCATGATGCGTTCTTGTTTTATTGCACAAGGAAGACAAAGAAAAATTGCAATAAGGTTATGCCATATTAGAAACAAAAAAGGATTAGCTTAAGACTAGTTGTCACATTTGACAGTTTTTGTCACTATATACCACACCTTTCTTTTTTGTGAGTTTTCATTTAAAAATTCAAGACTCTTGCTACTACCTATTTACAAGTTGTCTACCTTTTTAGGCATACATTGCCTACAACGTATTTCATAAATAAATTCAGTTACACTACACATACTATTGCGGGTTCTGTCCATTTTTTTTTTTTTTAAAATGAGTATCTAATAAAGGACAAATAGCTCATGTCGTCATTGATTATTTCATACACATACAATATTAACTTGTATGTAATACCTTCAGGGTATACACCAATTTTTTTGTGTTTCATAAAGTCACGTTTGCAAAATAACCAATATTACCTATGGCCTCGCACTAGTTACATATTTATAAGCATAATTTACAAAAATTACAAAATTATCAAATCAGCTAATTATTTTATTCTATTTATATTTAGATTACTTAACCGTGATTTATGTTTAAAATATATATATTTTTTTTATTTCCAAACTGTGGTCTATTTGACGTACCTATCGCAGTGTAGAAATGGACTAATCTATGCACCATTCTATTTATGTTCATGACCCTTGCATACCTTTAAACCACTTTCATTAGTATCTATATTTGTATCCTCGATAAAAGTAGAGTAGCTGCTACCAATGGCCCCTAGCATAGGGAAAAATAAATAATCTTTCATAAGATTTAATTTAGGGTCTAACCAGTAGCGACTAGGTATAATATGTCATACGAAAAGTAAAATTTAAAAAGGTTAAAGCATGTTAACTTTCACTTATTCACAATCACAAACCTTATACCAATAATTTAAAATGATGAAAACTAAATAATAGAACAGTTCTGAAATATGTTCGGAACTTGAATATGAGTTATTATGCAAAAACAAATTGATTAAAGTAGCGTAAAACTTGTAACGTTTTCGGTTCTGCTTTAGGTGTGGCATTTTACATTTATTTCCTTGCCGAATTTCATGGTATAAACTGAATTATTGGGGTATTTTTTCGTTTCCGTTATGTTTCTATCGGCAACAGGAGAGTCGCCAGGGGCGTACGTACGATGTTAGATCAAATTTTCAATGTGCGTAACAATCAATTGAATCGAAACAATTATTTTTATTATGGGTAAAAATGTTAGGTATCTTTATCAATAGTTCAATTAAAATCTTTTGGGATTCGCAGTGGTCTAGGGATTTAAATCCACTGTACAATGGCGAATCCCAAAAGCCTCCAGGACGAATAAGGACTCGAGCCCTTGAAATCTATGTTCAATTAATTATTTAATTTTTTTTTTTGTAAAACATTTTATCAGTAGGAGTAACAGAAAATAAGTAAAATAATAACTAATAACTCACGAACTTCTATTACTCGAATCGAATATATTGATAATTCGAGGATAATATTTGGAGCCCACGTCGATAAGTCGAATTTTCTGGGGGGAATCCCTTAATAATGTACGATTTTAACGTATCTTTTTAATTAATGGGAATACTATGCAGTTCAGTTTCTACAATTATTTGTCATCAAAACGTAGGTACTTTAAGAACTTTGTCTTTTGACCAATAATTAAATCTTATTAGATGCACTGAAACAAGATATTACCTCCTGTATATCTATGCATGTCTCTTTTTGTCTGTAACATGAAATAAATTTTCAAAAAATATGAGCACATCCATATTTATATAAATTATTATTAAAAACCTCGAAGTCTTTATACCTCGACGTTTTTTTTACGTCACATGGTGATTCGAGTTATCGAACTTCGACTGTATTTCTTTATTTTTTTTTATACAATGCATTTAAAGTAATGCACATTTAAATGAAACTAAAAACGACTATGACGTGGCCTCGAATATCCATAATAATTTATTGCGACTGATATTTCCAGCATTTTTTCCTAGATAGATAATAACAAATATTTGTATCATTTAAATGCGTATATTGGAAATAATATTTGTTTCCTCTTTTAAATAAAAATAAAAAAAATATATATATCGCGGCACGATTATTAAAGCCTGCATGCTTTATGAGGTGCTCTATACTAGTATATTTGCGATAATAATAAATTGCTTATCTTTGCACAATTTTCTATTGGTGTGCGTGATTTCGAACTGACCAATAGGTCTTCGGTTTCGATATGACGTTGATGACCCTGTATTGAAGACATATTAATACCCGACTAATTATCAATACGAGACAGTGCGATGTACTTGATGGCAATGTACATTTTATAATTGTCAATCGCGTAGGTACCTCTACTTATAAAATCTAGTTTGCACAGTTCTTGTAAGTGACCAATAGATATTTAATAAGTGGTGTTGTTTTGAAATACATATAAAAAGCAATGAATCTGTCATTTGCGGGTTGTGGTTTTTTGGGGATGTACCACATTGGGGTAGCAGCAAGTTTTAGAAAATATGCGCCCCAGTTGCTACTAAACAAAGTTTCTGGGGCCTCGGCTGGTGCCATGGCAGCTTGTTGTCTTCTGTGTGACCTACCATTAGGTAAAATTATGAAAAATTTGTACTAAAAACATATGTGCTATATAGTAGATAATATTTAAGTATTTACTAGCTATGCCCGCGACTTCGTCCGCGTAGAATAGTGACTTTCGACAGCATTTAAAATTTTTTTCTTCTATATTTTTATTTTCTGGACCGTAAGCCTTTTTGCCGACGTCATTACACAAAAACTTTCATTCCTTATTTTTGCCCACTTTAGGGTAAAATTCTTACAAACTTTAAATCTAACCAAAAGCCTAAAAAATAAGTTTCAAGCCTCTAGCTTTATATCTACTTATCTATCTCTGTACCAAATTCTCATTTAAATCGGTTCAGTAGTTTGGGCGTGATTGCGTAACACACAGACAGACAGAGTTACTTTCGCATTTATAATATTATAGAATAATATAGTTTAATTATAGTTTAAAATAGTTTATATAGCTTAGTATTCAACTACTTTTATTGATCCAAATAAACAAAACCTCTATAACTTTTTACAGTTAATATTTTAATTTTCTGGGCCGTAAGCTTTTTGGACGATGTCATTACACAAAAACTTTCATCGGCTAATTTTATCCCCTTTAGGGTAAAATCTTACAAACATTGAATGTCGTATTTATTTATATCTAATCAAAAGCCTAAAAAAATCTTTAAAAATTACGGAATTTCCTCACAAAATTTCCTATTTCAACCCCTTACAACCCCTTTTTCGCATTAAAAAGTAGCCTGTGTCCTTTCTCAGGCTCTAGACAATCTCTGTACCAAATTTCATTTAAATTGGTTCAGTATTTTAGGCGAGATTGTGTAACATACAGACAAAGTTACTTTCGCATTTATAATACTCCGCGAATTCATTTTCATCGATTTTCCCATGGGAATAAGATATTTTCCGCAGTAAAACGTAGCCTATGTGTTAATCCAGGGTGTCAGCTAACTCCATACCAAATTTTATTAAAATCGCTCCAGCCGTTTAGACGTGAAGAAGTAACAAACATACTCACTCACTTTCGCCTTTATAATATTAGTGTGATTGTTTACGTAATTACGTATGTAGGAAAAATAAAAAGTACTGATTAAAAGATCGATAAGAAATTTTATCAACAAAGTAGTTTAATGCGTTTAATTGTACAGTTACATAAAAATAATCAGTTTTTTATTATTATTTTTAAATTAATTATAGATGATGTTAGATACCTACAAATTTATTACCTAATACCTAATGAAAATTTTAAATTATTTGTTTTAATCCTTGAAGAAGGTTACTTTCTTGTTGAAAAATAGCATTGTATTTTCGGGTTGGAATTTATTATGTATTGTACAGGTATCATTGAAATTTTCAGTTTTTTAATCTACAGAGTGTATGAAAAGGGTAGCAACAAATAAAAAAGTTTTTTATTATTAATTTTGCGAATAAGTTCTGCAAGGCTTAAAACCGAAAATGCACCTATGAGATTTCATTTTTTTTCAGTTGTATACGAGGTTTGTCAATAAAATGTTAATTTTGCTCAAGATTCAATAAAGTACCTTTGTTTTTGAAATTAAAAAAAAATATATTAAAAAAACTTGTTTCTAATGAAATTTTACTACTGTGAATAAGATATTCCTTTTTTACTGTAAGAAAATTTTAATTTTTACATTTTTTATACACCCCCTTAACTGACAATTTTGAATTCATTGAAGAAGCTTAAAAGATACGAAAAACATTTTACCAACCACCGTCGAACACAATTAATAAAAATTGGCATGGAATTGTCTTTTCTACCTTTTTAAGTTTTTGTTCTAACGAATTCAATATTGTCAGTTACAAGGGTGTAGATAATAAAAAATGTCAAAAATTACAATTTTCTTAAAGTAGGACTGAAAAGGTTTGATATTTGATAGTTGCATTTTCGGTTTTAAACCTTGCAGAACTTTACGACGAAGGATTTTTGTCTAATATTAATAATTAAAAAAATTTCCATTCCTTGCCAACTTCATCAACTAATATTTACTAAAAAAAAAATAATGCCTTTTTCTAATTATAAAAACAGACAAAAAAATCTAGTAAAAGACAATTTTGTGAAATACTAAAAATTATTACGCTTAATTACATATATTTCAAAAAAATAATATTTGCTTTCAATCCTTGAAGAAGGTATTGTGTTTTGGGGTTGGAATTTGAACCATTAATTTTGTAATTAATATAAAATACCATCAAAATAATTAGGTACCTACTTAAGTCTTATAATACATAGTTACTAAATTTTTAATTACGAAAACGGCCAAAAATTCTAAGAAAAAAACAATTTTGTTTAACATTAAAAATTATTACGTGTAATTATATTTTCATGCCTCACCTTATGTAAAAAAAAAATAATAATTCAAGGCGTATTTTCACGGTCACGAGTACAGGTATGTGTAAACATCAAACGTGTCTGCATTAACAAACACACGTATACATAAATACATAGATGTCTAGAAATTTCTGGTGGGCTGAGAGAATAAATACTTAAATAGAATATGCCTGTGGCTTCTAGACACACGATTCCTTAATTAATTGAATAATTTGGATAAATAGACAGCAATTAAGCTGTAACACTACTCACGAACTCCACTAGGGAAATGAAAATGAAAAATAAATAATAAATTACATCAAATTAAAGTTAAATTCGACTCGTACTAATACTTACCGGTTCACCCGACACTTGTACGAGGCAGTAAATAATTTTTTTGCTTAATGCTTAATAAGTATATTTCATGGTGAAATACGATACGTACTTATCAACCTAAAAGTGCGCATCTTATGCAAATATTTACATATTAACAAAAAAAACGAACAGAACATGTCAGACAATCAGTAAGAGGTCATAGAACTCTCATCAAGTTTTAAGGTCATGCTGTTAAACTTTTAAGGTCGATTCACAATATCCAAAGAACAGTACAAATATACGAAATAAATATATTTAAGTACTTATGTAAATATTAACAATTCAAATTTTATTATTTTTGTCGAAATTAAAATTGTCTTTAAACATAACTTATTCATGGTACTTCAATATTTACTCATCTCGTACGTCATCAGTAAATGCAAAAAAAAAGGTGAAATTAAATTCACCACACAAAAGGAAATTGTATATGTATCATACATAGGTAATTTCAACTACTTTACTGATAAAGAAGCAAAACAGTTATCTCTACTCAATTAATCAGTTTATCTTAAGACGCTTTTGACAGTGCATAAGATACAACATGCATTAAACCGATAATTACTTAAATCTAGGTTTTCAACTTTAGACTTTACGATCATAAAAAAATGCACGCTTGAGAATGCACATAACAAAGGTCGAAATCACATTTATCAAAAACCCGTGATAAACTTTTTGTTTTATGGAAAATTTATGAAAATTTCATTACAAAGGACAGTATTAGGTATCTACTTGAGTATAGCTCGAAAGAACTTAGTTTTTGTAAACATTATTAACAGCCACAATGTAAAGTAGGTAACTAATTTAGAGAATAAAATATAAAAATTGGTCCCGGTTTCCTTATCGATTTTTAAATACTGCAATTTTTAAATCTGCGTACATTTTCGCGTTTATCCTGAAAACAATTAAATTAATCGTAATGCTCCAATGAGGTAATATGTAAAGAACTACAAGAGCTTTAAAATAGAATCGTATCACAATCAGTCAGAGCTATTTTCACCGAATCGATAAAAATACTGGCAACTTTTATTGGGACCATTTACGATATTTTACGCCCTGAAATATATTTTACATCATGGTAGGTACCTATATTTTTATATCAAAACTCTATTTGCAATTTTTGTGCCATAATAATAAAATAATAAATTTTTAACTATATAAATAACACATTGATGTTTACATAATTAATACATACATTGTACATAATTAGCATGACGAAATTTATTCCATTGTCTGGCATGCATTCGAAAATATATTAGTTCACCGATGATATATTTGCATGTACATAATTAATTATTATATTCGTTTTACATCATCAAACGAGAATCCAAGTATGTAAGTGTGCAGTTGTTTTGATTAACATTAGTATAAAACATCTGAATACCGACGATTATTACAGCAATCGACTTTCTTTTTTCGTTTAAAAATCGAAGGTTACTTTGATAACTTTTGGCTAGAAAACGGCTGTTTATGTATAATATAAAAGACAACGTGTTGTAAGGTCTTTGCCCGTTTTATATTAAAAAAATTTTTACGTAAACATCCAGATGCTATAATATCGCTGTCTCAAAAGCGCAAAACAACAAGTATCATTTCCATAAATTGGCCGATTGTTACTCATCGTGGGGCAAAGTACATTTTTTAGAAAACGAAAAAAAAAAACATATTTACGTCCAACCAGTCACAAAAAATGTGTGCTTAACGTGTTTCGTTTCGATATAATTAAATTCGCTTAATCTTAATTGAGATAGACAAGTTGAGCGTCAAAACACTGGCTTAATAATAATATGAATTTCATTATCATTTTCCTATATAAAAACAATAGTGAAAGTTCAGTTAATAATCTATTATTTTTTTTAACTAAATTGATAATTTACAGACTACATACAATGTAGCAAGGAAATAAATACGATGAACGGTTCAAAACTGAATAACTTCGTGTTTGGTAAATTCCAATAAACGTATTATAGTAAAGATCTACCGATGTTTCAACATTCAAAAAGAAATAGGGTAATGGCCCTCGTGTAAAAACGAATTTATCTAATGATGTCTAACTTTACAACTTCAAATTGTGAAGTTTCAAGAGCAATCTCTGTTATCAAATGAGCAGTAAATAATCGACAACTGAAAGATTTTTTATTTAATTTCGCTTGCATCAGTCAGTCCTGAACATTTTATTTACCATAACTAATAAACTATTGTTCTAAAATAATCATTAGAATCTTTCATTTTTTAGAAAACAATTAGCAAAACGAATAAGTATACATAATTCTTTTATGTACTTGACTTCACGAGACTAACGTAAGTCTAACTGAGAGTGGTACTGTGTAAGTCGAAACGCGTTTTAAAACTTCTAATAACGGAACTGTATAATTAAAAATCCCCTAACACAGCCATGCTTTTATAACGAAACTGTAACATACATTATGCCTATAGACAATAGTTATCAGTTATCACACTAATATTATAAAGGCGAAAGTTTGTGAGTGTGTGTTTGTTACTTCTGCACGTCTAAACGGCTGGAGCGATTTTAATAAAATTTGGTACGGAGTTAGCTGACACCTTGGATTAACACATAGGCTACGTTTTACTGCGGGAAAATATCTTATTCTCATGATAAAATCGATGAAAATGAATTCGCGGAATATTATAAATGCGAAAGTAACTTTGTCTGTATGTTACACAATCTCGCCTAAAATACTGAACCGATTTAAATGAAATTTGGTACAGAGATTGTCTAGAGCCTGAGAAAGGACATAGGCTACTTTTTAATGCGAAAAAAGGGTTGTAAGGGGTTGAAATAGGAAAGTTTGTGCGGAAATTCTGTAATTTTTAAAGATTTTTTTAGGCTTTTGATTAGATATAAATAAATACGACATTCAATGTTTGTAAAAATTTTACCCTAAAGGGGATAAAATTAGCCGATGAATGTTTTTGTGTAATGACGTCGTCCAAAAAGCTTACGGCCCAGAAAATTAAAATATTAAGGGTAAAAAGTTATAGAGGTTTTGTTTATTTGGATCAATAAAAGTAGTTGAATACTAAGCTATATAAACTATTTTAAACTATAATTACCTAAACTATATTAATCTATAATATTATAAATGCGAAAGTAACTCTGTCTGTCTGTGTGTTATGCAATCACGCCCAAACTACTGAACCGATTTAAATGAGAATTTGGTACAGAGATAGATAAGTAGATATAAAGCTAGAGGCTTGAAACTTATTGTTTAGGCTTTTGATTAAATATGAATATGACATTTAAAGTTTGTAAAAATTTTACCCTAAAGTGGGCAAAAATAAGGAATGAAAGTTTTTGTGTAATGACGTCGGCAAAAAGGCAACAACCTAGAAAATAAAAATACAGAAGAAGAAAATTTTAAATGCTGCCGTAAGTCACTATTCCACGCGGACGAAGTTGCGGGCATAGCTAGTGATTCATAATTAAATAGTAAAACTGGCTAGTAAATAAATACTCGTTATAGGGTAATATACAAGGAGTTTGTACTCTATACGGGGTGACTCAGTTCTTTAAAAGCTTTTAGAGTTTAGACTGTCGCTTGAAACAATTTTCTAAAAATTTTGAATTAAGTTTTTCATTTGGAACTTCCTTTTATACCGGAAGTAGCTAACGACTTTCTTTTTTACATTTTTGAAATTTGTACTAAATTCTATGTCCTTCGATATAGGCAACAACCTATATGAGAACTAAATACAGTGTAAACTTTATATTACACTTGATCATTTTCCGATGTTAAAAAGAATGGTCGTTAACGTATTAATAAAACTTTTCCGTCTATACACAAAGATTTTCATTTATACTCGCCATGTTTACAGATCAAATTGCGACTATAAAAACATTTCTTAGAATCCCTGGCACATTAGTCAAAGTAAACACAGACAGCAAACAAACGAACATTCACAACTGCAGTTCTTATCGATTTTCAGCAACTTGGAAAATTTCAGCAACTTAGCAAATGATGATTTATATTGCCGTATTGTTGTCATCAAATAGAGTGAGCGTGGGCGCTATATAGAGTGTATTATTGTATAGAAAACAAGGTAAACCAACCAGTCAAGCAAATGCGACGTTATAACGAGTTTGTCGTTAAATCGAGTGAAGTTACAAAGAGTTTACACTAATTTTTTATTTTTGGTTTTGTAATAGGTACCTATCTTATTGAAATGTAAAAAAATTAGAGATTACCATATAAAATAAGAATATTGTTAGATCTTTTCTGTATGTTTGGAAGTTGCAGAAAAGCGAAAAGTAACTCGTGGGAAAATCCATAGACTTTAATAAACGGGTTAACCGAATCATCCTGTATATTCTAGACGTATGTACGTACAAAAGAGATAATGATCGGTTTATTTTTAAACAAAAACTTTATCATTTGATGTACACACATTGGGAAATAATGTAAGTATTTATCGTGCAAATTGTTTATCACTTCCCCTGATTGTGTTTGGTTGTTTAAAAACATTTGTTTTTTTGTTTAATTAGCATTACAAAAAAACCGTAACACATCCGAAAAGGCCACACCATCCTAAGATTCTAATTCAAAATTTTATTGTCTGAAAGTACCTACTAAAAAATTTCTTTTGTGCATGGAGTTAAATTAACACAATAAATAAAAATTGTTGTTATCAATTATATTGAATATTTTTGTTTACATTTAGGTTAATTAAAACACCTTTAGCTATTTTAAAATCCACATTTATTACTTCATTTTATTTAAATATTTTAAATTGTCGAAAAAGTTTAAAACAATCCAGTCTGGAGACAAAAACAAAGGCAATCAAATTTTTCGTCCTTGACCTAATATAAAAATAAGTAGTATGCATATCGTATACTGTTTATAAAACAGAAAATCGGACCATATTTTTTGTAAAATAATATAACGCATCGGTGGAATTTTTGTATAAACCAACGTTTGTTTAACATTTCGTATCATTTTATGGTAAATACGTTCCTCCCATTCACGTCAATGGAACCAGAAAAAAATGTTTATTATTTTAATTATGTAACAATAAATTAATAATTTAATCATTAAATGCATATGTGTGACTTACACGTTGTGTTCATTTTCAACACAAGACTGGAGACGTGAATACGTTCAATGTCATAAGTCAAAAACCAGTATAACCCTTTTTTAATTGGATGGTGATTAAAAAATTTTGGCTCATGTATGCTTCGACTGACACGTACAGGGAATGTATGGTTATTGGTTAAGGAAAAAGGACATGTAGAAATTAAAAACCCTACAAAACTGTGAAACTTGTAAAGCATTGTATGTAAGACATTCAATGAAAGGATTAATAAACACATAAAGAATTACAACAATAAGTCAACATTCATGAATCACGTAGTTGATAAAAAAACACATTTTAACATAGAAGACGACTTAGAAATATTACACATAAGGGAAAAGGGAAAAAGGCTAGATAATATATTAGAAACCATAGAAATAAAAAGACATGTAAAAAATTAAAATAACTTAGTTCTAAATGAAATAGAAAATATAAATAACTCCCTCCTGATAACTCAATTTGTCAACAACTACCCCCACCGAAAAAAATAGATATAAATACAGAAACAACCTAGTCTTACAATTAGTTACAATAATACTTCTTCTGAAGATGCTAATGTTTAGTGAGACAATTGTAAAAAAAATACTCGTATAGGTACTAATTAAAAAATGGAATTGGATCTTGTTTTATTTGTGCAAAAGTGACCATAATGAATTCAGCTCACGGGCCTATTCAAAATTCTAGCTTATTTAAGTTTTTGCAAAAGATTTAGTTTACCATTAGTTAGTTAAGTTTATTTGTTAGCCCTGCACCATCCCCTAGCTTGGTTCTTCTTAATTCGGTTATACGGGTTTTTGACTTACGACATTGAACTTTTTTTACGTCTCCAGCCTTGAAAATGTTCACAACGTAGTCTCTTTTTTAAACGGTGTTGTGGTAGGATTTTTGTTTGTTCATTCCAAATCTCCTTTTTTATTTTACATGTTTATTATTATTAGCGTGTTATCCTATATTATTGCCACCGTCGCGCTCATTTCATGCAGTCGTAATGTAGCATTCGTTTTGGTGAGGTGAGTGTTGTTATTGGTTGCGAAGTAAAACACGATATTATATTTATCATAAACGATTTTTGCTAACAAAATAATGAATTTATCCTTCGCTGGATGCGGGTTTTTGGGATTATATCACGTGGGTGTTGCCGTTTGTTTCCGGACTAACGCACCGCATTTAGTGGGTAAAACAAGCGGTGCTTCGTGTGGAGCTATTGCAGCTTGTGGCCTGATATGCGACATACCTTTAGGTATGTACCTATAATAATGTATAATTCGTCAAACTTCTACCTGGTTATTTTATGAACCTGTTACTTTGAATTGAATTGAACCAGGTGAAAGCGGCGCATCTTCAAGAATGTTCGAATGTTCGCGAACTTTTCCACTGCGTCAATAACAGGAAATAACGATTAATTTAATAATTTTCAATTAAATGCTTTGGCATTTAGATGTAGGCAAAATTGTTGCAATGTTTAAACTGGCAACTTTTGTTGAGTTCATTTTTGATATTTTACGCCCTGAAATATATTTTATATTATGGTACTTATTTATATTTTTAAATCAAAAATCTATTTGCAATTTTGGTGCCAAAATAATAAATGTTAACTATAGATAACACCTTGAAATGTGTACATAATTAATACATTAGGGGCTGTTGATAAAATACGTCACGCTAAAATTAGCTTTTTTTGACTCCCTCCCCCCGGTTATCGCGCTGTGTCACACTTTCTGTGACCCCCCTGTAAATATTACGTCACAAAAACTAAACACCCCCTGAACATGATATATTTTGATTGATAGTAAACAAATTTTGATAGTCAAAAATATTTATTTTATTTTCATAATAAAATTTTAATAAATCAATAGGTAAATATCTTTTGTAACGAACAAATAAAAAATATTTCTATTTATCAGAAGTCCAAGGATTCTGTAAAAATTTAGTAAAATTGTTGTTGCCGTAGACCCCTGTCCCCCCTTGTCACACTCAGCAAGATCCCTCCCCCCTTGTATGCGAACGTATGTTATGAACGGCCCCTTAGTATAATATACATACATACATAGTACATAATTACCATGGCAAAATATTCCATTGTCTGGCATGCATTCGAAAATATTTGGTTAACCGATGATATATTTGCATGTAATAAATAATTATTATATTAATTTTACATCATCAAACAACCGACGATTATTATATCAACCGACTTTATTTTTTACTTTTTTCGTTTGAAAATCGAAGGTTATTTTGATAACTTTCGGCTGCAAAACGGCTGTTTATGTACAATATAAAAGACAACGTGTCCGCTTTATGTTAAAAAAGTTCCTACGTAAACATCCACATGCAATAATATCGCATTCTCAAAAGCGCACAACACAAGTATCATTTCTATAAACTGACTGATTGTGACTCATCGTGGGGCAAAGTGCATTTTTTAGAAAACAAAAAAGTTTACCTTATTTATTTACGTCCAACTAATCACTTCCAACAAATAAAAAAGGCATTTAGATAATAATTGCACAGACAGAAGATACAAAATATAAAAATATCCACAATTTTTAATTTAATCTAAGGGATGATTTTTTTTTTAAGACGTAAATTACTATTTTTAATCAAATTGGCAATATACCTAATGAAACAGAACTTTAAATAAAATAAGATTTTAATAGGTACTTTGTATAATATAAAGTACGTACTTCTGATTATTTTAACTCTACAGTTTATGTTTATTTAATTGAATACTGAATTAATAAAAACATTATTTATTGTCATCCCATTGTCACGTTTATAAAAAAAACTGTTTACAAAAAACATTGAGTACTTTGTTCAGACAATAATCGCTATTTATTGGAGATGCCGAAAAATAAGCACCATGAAGTTTGAACTATTAATTTCTACCTTTGATCATCTACTTAAAATTGGACTTTGCTTCTGTAATTAAGAAATTTAGACCCAAGTTTATAAAAGTGCTTATAGCTCGAGTCATTATTACCTATATTTTTACATATACAGAATGCGCCAGTAATGAACGAATGGAAGGTCATGTCTACGAAAATATTATTCAAGTAACAGTTTCATCAAATGAACTCATTATTTTCGATTATGCAGTGTAGCGTTTTGCCTGGGTACTACATAACTACTTTTTCAAATAGAATAGGTACCCTTTTTGGTAAAACTTTTACTTGAATCATATTTTCATAAATGTAATAACAAAGGCACAATCTTCCATCTATACACCACTTATTGGAGCACCCTATATATTAAACATCGTGTATCTATTAATCTTAGAAAAAATACAGTAGAAACAAAAGTAGACAATGATTTTTTAACGTAATTTGGTATTTTCAGGAGGAATAACAAGTCACATATTAAGGGTTGCACAAGAAGCTAGGAAGGGATCGTTGGGGCCCTTCCATCCCACATTCAACATCCAACGTATCCTCTACGAGGGATTAGATAAGGTAATTTGTATTTCAAATGTTTACTACCACAACAAAAAAATAAATGTATGTTGTTCCTAAAATACTAAAGGTTTTTTTTTTCACTTATATTCCTGCACGACATTTGTAGATATTGTGTCATTTGTTATTATCGTAATTTTGTTTATTGTACTATTTCTTTATTGTATAAAAATTGTAAATTTTTACTTGTACCAACCTCTTCACAATATAAGCGTGTGAAAAAAGGCGTCATCTTCAAAGAATCGTATTTATCACAATTGTAAATACAGATTAAAGCACAAATAATAAAAGGATAACGAAAACAAGTTATTGACTTATTTTACTAATATTATTGTTAAATGTAGAAAATATTATTTAAGACCTGTTAACGTCAAAATTTGGACAAATAAATATGTAAAAAACATTTTCTAATACAGTTTGAACAAGGAAATAAAATTATTTTTTTGCTTTTGACGCATTTCAACAACACACAAAAACAACTACTGATAAGAAACATTTTCTCACTTTTCAGTCAGCTTAAAACTTAATTCGCCCATGAATACATTTATTCTAAATTTTCCTTATTTTTTTTCAGCATCTCCCCGAAGATGCCCACCTTAAAGTTAATGGAAAATTGTACATTTCACTTACTAGAGTATATGACGGAAAGAACGTACTAATGTCCCATTTCGATAGCAAAGAAGAACTTATTCAAGCTTTATTAGCGTCAGCATTTATCCCATTCTTTTCCGGACTGATTCCCCCTAAATTCAAAGGTGTCCGCTATATGGATGGCGGTTGTAGCGATAATTTACCTACTTTAGACGAAAACACAATTACAGTTAGCCCATTCTGTGGCGAAAGCGACATTTGTCCTAGAGATGACAGTTCACAACTATTCCACGTAAGTTAAATTAAAAATATTAAAAATAAGCTTCTCATGCTTCGTTATATAATATTCTGTTTACCCGCAATAGTTCACAATTAATTAATTTCGTTCCAGATTAACTTTGCGAACACAAGCATAGAATTATCACGACATAACATATACAGGATGATAAGGATATTATTTCCACCAAGTTTAGAAGGGATTATCGAACATGTGCAAACAAGGGTTCGACGATGCCCTCCGGTTCTTACACAAAAACAACCTAATTAATTGCGCACGATGTTTGGCTGTGCAATCCACCTTTGTTGTTTCTGAAACACCTGAGGAAAATTTGGAAAATTTAGAATACGACCCTGAATGCACCGAATGCACAAAACATCGACAGGTAAGAATATTCTAGTTTAATAACATAAGACTTTAATTAACATGTTTTGTAAATAAATTTTCATTTTCAGGAAGCTCTAGTCTCAAACATGCCGGAAGCAGTTCTGACTATATTCCAGGAAGCTATAGATTCAGCTAACAAAGGACTAATAAATTGGGTATTTAAATACCGAGGAATGAAATTACTGTCGATACTAAGCTTACCATACACATTGCCAGCCGATGTTGTGTATGCTACATTCACAAAGTAAGATTTTAAAAGACTACTACTTTAAAAAAATATTCTAATGATTAAGTGTATCTAAATTATTTATTTTAGTATGATTCTTAAGTATGATTTAGTTTTTTTTTTTTATTTCTAAAAATATTAGACGCATTGCATTGCTTTAAATATTATCATGAGATCAAATATGGAAATATTAAAAAAAAAAATAATAGAATTCTTTATTAGCATCGTTGGGGATGAACTAGAAGCACGTACCGTAGCCTATAAAGTTCTTGGGAATGTATTACTAAAAAAAGGCCATCCACACTTATTAACAGATAAAAGGTGATTTTACGTGAACTGTTACCTCGCAAACACTTGGCTTTTTTTAATCCTGTAACGTTAAAAACTTTTTTGTCATTGCAAACTGTGTATTGTCAACATGTTTTTGTAACATTTAAAAACCACTGTGGTTCATCGTGCAATTTATAATCTAAAACCCTGTCAAAACTTATGTTTTCTGTTGTGTTACCCCTTTACCTTTTTTGTACGTAAATTTAAAAATATATATTATGTAGTGAAATTCTTTCTTTTACGAGTTTGTTTATTTTAGTATAATGTCAACAAAGCCACAAATAGGCAACAGTATACGGGATTTGAGCAAATTTGTATTTGACCAGCTAACATCTATTCTTAAGAAATTCTACAAAAAACAAAACGGGAATGCCAAAATTGCATGTCATCTAGACATTACCGAATATGGAGGAAGTAAGACCTAAAAAATAATTTGCATATCGTGTAAAAATTACACATAAACTTTTTTCATTTACAGGCAAGTATGACGTAGAAGCATGTCAAGAACTAGAAACCAGTAACAAGGTGAATTTAGACTTCATGGTGAATCTTAACGAAAGGTACTTTTACTATTTTGTTTCTATTTCTACCTTTTCGTTAATATATTTATTTTTATAATAGCGATTTACCGTTGAACGAAAATTCGAGCAACAAGTTCACAACGAAAAAGATATTAACGAGACAACCGAGTATAACGATTAGGGACACCGTAAACTATGACGACACTTTTGATCACATTCTTAAAGTAACATCACAACATGATGCCATTATGGCCTTTTACTACATGGACGAGAATAATAAGGTACAGTATTTACTCTAATATCAAGTCTAAACCTGCTGTTAAGTGAAAATAAGATAAAGTCATACAAATACTTTAGAAGAGAAGATAATAAATTATAAATAAAAGTAGGTGGTGGATATGTATGAATCTGAGTAGTAAAAATATTCTTTTTGTTGTTGTAGGTCAAAGTTACAGAAATATTCGATGTAACTGATAGTGACGCTGCGGCAGTCCAAACACCTCAAGAAAGACAAGTAAATCAACAACTTGAATATGACGATGATGACTGGGACGAGCCCCTTTACTCTAGTCAAGGTTCGTTTATTATTTATTTTAAGATTAACTATATTCTAAAATAATTTGTAATTATTTATCGATGAATACTTTTGCAATCTTTTAAAAATTAATTACATATTCCTTTTTTATATTATTGCAAACTACATTTTTATTTATACAAGAAAAAATTATTTCATTCCATTTTAATTGCAGTAAAAAATACAAAAACTAATACACCTTTTACCACAATAAGTATTACATTTATAAACAAGGTCAAACGTCTAATGTAGTAGTTATATTCTTGTCATAAAAACTTTTAATAATTCTTTTAAATTTTTAGAAAATTTAAATATTGAAGACGAGTCCGGTGACACGTCTAATATATTGTCAGATCCAGAGTGTGAATGGAGTCCACAGTCAAAATCTGAGGAAGATCAACAAAAACTGTCCCTAAAAAAATCTGATTCGCGTCCTGAATCTGATCAACCGAACAGACTTCTTGTAGATCAGTCACTAATCTCTACGTTCAATAATAACAATTACGAACAAATTAACTCTTAAAAACTGTTAAAATGGTGCTTACACAGTATCAGAAAAGGAAATACTTAACTTTCGTTACCGATTTGTTCAGTATTTTCCATTTTATGGCATGGAAACGACTTTCTAAAACTATAAAAAACAAGTGTCCTAATTTTTAATTATTATAACACCTAAAGAGCTACATTTTTATGTGTTCATTCCTTTACCATTAACTTTAATTTTGTTTTATTAATCTACTTTCCAAGTAGAATGAATGTTATATCTTTTTTTTTATTTAGAAATATTGTTATTTGTGACAACTGTTTACTTAATTTAAGTCAATCTTTAAGGCTGTTATTCGATTAGATAGTTTTATATACTTTGTATAATATGTTATTTATTGTTCATAATTTTTAATAATTATTGATCCCTCTAACTATAGTAAGTGAAAGTATTATATTTTGTTGATTATGTTAACAAACAATAATATATTTTGATACCACACACAACTCGGTCTACTTCATTAAAAAAACATAAGTACCACTTTAGCTAAAAATAGCTTTAATCATCTATAATAATACCTATTGTAAAACTAATTGCTTACACGAATAACAACGCACAGTGTAACTAGTGAACTTAGATATTCATTTATGTGAAATATTATTTGAGTACTGTAGAGGTTTTCGAAATTCCATGTTGGAAATTTTTTATAGAGAACCATTAATGATTTTTTGAGGTACGATTTGTTTATTATTAAAATATAAGTAACACAAAAATACAATGTGGCTGATTTAAGGTTTAGTTTATCTTAAGTATTTAATATGAAATGTAATATGAAAAGGAAACATTTTTTAAATTTTAAACATAACTCAAAATGGGTTTTATTTATCCTTTTAATGTAAAAATAAAATAGAATTGGACTATTTTTATACTGAAAACGGCAATTCAAAACAAAAAAAGTGCTGTAAATAGTTTAAATTTTTATTTTATAATATACAGCTTTAGTTTAAATATATGTAAGTTATTAGGTAAACATAATAATTAGTCCTTACTGAATTAAACAATAATACATTATATAACTTCTCTTATGAACACAACCAAGATTGTTTTAAATGAATAATTTAAAATTTATTACGTTATTATCTATTTAATTATGTAGGTATACTTTCCTATAATTTATGGGAATGATTTTGTTTCTATATTCCTTTTCTTTATTATAATAATTATCTTATCCTTTTTTTATTCCGTCTTTCGATAAGTTTTATTTTTAAATTATATTTAATTGTATTAAACGTATGTTTTCTTAGAAAAAATATTTCCTGTACTCCTGCACCACTACTGCGCTAAATTCGATTTATAAAAAACATGATACATCACAGACAAGTATCTTTACCACCTCGTTATTTTATGAAGACCACATGTAAAAGTAAGTGTTTTGCCAAAATGGTAAATAGAGGACAAGATCCTTAAAAACCGACCCTACTATTGGTAAATTGTTACCTAACGCATTTAATAAACCCTCCATTTTATTTTTAGTATACCTATCATAAAATGGGGACCTAAACAAGTAATATAGAAGAGCTAAAGTACGCTTAGATATTTGCAAGCGCTGCTGCTTTGTAATACACTTACTGTTCACAGTAATACAAGATCTATGAAGATGTAAACTGAAAAGTAAATTAAATTCGTAAGAACTCAACATACTTTTCAGTGACAAAATATATTTTTTACTCTTACCTGATAAGATCCATTAACAATGACAGGCTCCAAGGTGTCCATGCTGACCTTCCAAAGTATGATAACGATCCTAGATGAACAACAGGTTTTATAACATATAAAAACTCTGCAACTGTCTGCCTTTGAGCCAAAACATCATCCATTACTTCATTATTTTCACACTCAGTCCTTTGAATAGGCTTCCAACTTCTGAATGCAATGGGCGGTGATGAATCTACTTTTCTTATTAATCTTCCAGAGTGTTTAAGAGTAAAAGAAAATGAGTCTATATGCTCTTCGCTGCCAACATCTGAATTTAAACCAAGTGTAAAACCGGGTTTACAGTTTTTTCTTTGAAGGGCAGGAATGGGTGGATTCTCTAATACTTTCTCTTTGTAATGATACATGAGAGTAAATCTCAAAATACATCTACAGGTCAAAAGTAATAATTAAACATAAAATATCTATTTAGTAATTTGATTGTTTATTACTCACTTGAATACTTGAATACAAGCAATAACAATCCACCTTCCAGCATTGCTCCATAATTTCTTTGAAGACAATTCAAGTAAAACTTCCGAATAGTCAAGAACTGTTAACCAAACCTTCAAATTGTATCCCGGACCAGGATTTTCTAAATTCAATTCTTTACTGATGGTACGATCATTGAAAAATGTTAGAAGATTGGAAAGGGAGTATACAAGTTGTGTTAAAACGTGAGAATTGTTAATTCTACCTGAAAATATATCCTAAAATTAGTCATATTTCACTTTGCTATAATAAGACATACCAGCTAGGAAAAACGTAACCCATTTTACTGTAGATTCTAGTTCACTTGTATATTGTGGATTTTTACTAATCCACGCTTTGTAAGATTTAAAAAATTCCGGTAAATTTATTAATATTGAAGACATATTATCGTTTTTAGGAAAAATTCGAGGTTATATCAACAAACGTCAAATGTAGTCATAGATATCAATCGTTTTGATTTCCCACAGATAATAAGTGGCGGCCATGATGAAAATTTTAAATTTGAACGCCATTTTTAGGCTTATTTGTTTATTTCAGATAAAAAGTATTTTAAATTAATATAATAAAGTGTAACCAAGCTCTTTTAACGAATACTAATTAATTTACTACCTATTTTAATCTTAAAGTCTTAAAATTACCCCGAAGGAGTAAGAAATTTGTAAAAATAGGAATGGGCTTTTCGCGCCTACTAAATGATATTATTTTCTTAACAAAAAATGGTAAAAACTGGTAGAATTTATGTATTAAAAGGAACAAAGTGATTCATAAAAGGATTTTATGATAGTGCTTTGGTTTACACGGTATATTTTTGGATATATGTGCATTAAGGGCTATTTATAGAAACTTTTAATAACAAGAGTGGAAAACAGGACAAATATTTGGTGTTCCATTAGAAATAGTAAACAGAAAGTGTAATTTAGATCAGTAAAAAGATATCCTCATAAAAATTCGATAAGAACAGTAATAATAAGAGGTTGATTTTATGGCGTGGGTTGGTTTTTTACATTAAATCGTCGCATCTTAGAGTACGTTTACCTCTTGATTGTTGATCGAACGATGTTTTTTGTTTGTTCAAGTTCTCTGGCATCTGTTGTCGATAATAAGGCACAAAGGCCCAGACATGCGCGTTCATTATATTTATGATATAAACTGCCCATTTTTTTTGCACTTGGCATCCTTGAAAAATCGCGCACAACAGTACAGAAACAACACTACGTTGATTGCGTATCTACCAGTATATTCACCAGCTGATGTTGACACATACATAACGCTCTTTTGTTTATAGTTTTGTTCACGACCCCTCGCACATTTAGCTCAGAATACGGTGTACTCGACATGGTTGCTGCTGCTGTTTAGTGCTGCAAAACATTTTTTTGATCGTAATAAAAAAACGCACGTCAAAATGTTGCACGTCACTTAAGTTCCATCAACAATTTTATTTTGTTTTACTTTATTTTAACAAAAAACCAACCAGAATGACTTCTGTCACCAAAGTTGTAAGTTAACAAACAAGCTTCTTAGTCTAGAATAATAATTAATCAATTATACACTAACTAGACAAATTTAATTAACAATTTTCATTTTTAAACTCACTCTTTTTATTTTTAATTAATAGATAGTAGGTAATGTTCATAATCTTTTACTCACCTTTAAAAAATATTTTGCAAATTCATATTTTCTCTCATTTTTTTTTAATTAATGGCTACGTTCTTAAAAAGAACTCAAAAAGTGAAATTGCCATTTTTCTTGTCATTATGATGATAGGTAAATATTTTGACGCAAAAATATATTAATTTGTATCTACGTAGGTATTATACCTACTTGTAAATGTTATTGTTAAATATCTTTTATATTTATTACCGTATCTATAATAAAAGTCCCACTTGACATGGGTGATTATGCCTAAAAAAATGCACCATAATCGTTTTATTGAATATTTTTTTTTATCCCTCATTTTCATAAACTGTCGGATCAGAATTCAAAAATATTTAATATCTTTTTACATTAATTACACAGCTTATTAATTACATTAATTTCTACGCATCAAAAATTTTAATTTATTTATTCCAATAAAGTTAGATCAAGAACTACATATGTATTTATAATACTTGTTTAAAACTGTTAAAATTCCTCGCTGGGGGAAAAAATAGGTACCTACTTACAATGAAATATTATTCAATAGATTTAACAGAAAATTGTAGTATGTTAATAACGATAACAATTTAATATTATACTGCGGTAATTAGCCATTTACTTTATTATCACAAAATGCACTTGGGCAATTAATTCCGTTTATCGTGTAGGTAACATAAATTGTTAGCATTACCTTTGTTAATTAAACATGAATTATACATGTCTCGTATTTAAAGGACATTTTTAGCTGATAAGGGTCGTCTCAAATACGTATATGGAAAAAAAACTATTTGTTGGTAATACATCCTGTTGTTCAATCTTTTACACGAAACTTGTTTAGGTACATAGGTACCTACTTATGTAAAAGATTTAATAAATATCTACAGATCTCCCAAGGGCCAAAAGACATTCTTACCTATTGTTGGTACGATTTTTTAAATTACATACTTTATTTTATGAAATATTTGTTCATATTAGTTACCTAATCCTTAGTAACTATTCTTTTAAGTAAATAAAGAAATTAAATGGCACCTCATAAAAAAAATGTTAATGAATTTTGAGATAGGGATCTATTTTATAATTTTTAATTCAGTTCAGAATAGTGAAAACGTTTGAAAAATTCATGATTGTATATATAAGTAAGTCAGAATATTTATACTTTTTTAATGCACCATGCTGTTTGGGGTCAGAAAATTGATACACACCCTTTGTGCAACAAAATGTAAAAAATCGCCTTTATCAGTCATTTTTAAATTAATTGCAATAACTGGCTATTAATTAGTATAATATTATAAGACTGCTGATAAATAATGTGTTTGTCATTATTGCTTTAAAAATCGTTCCAGTAGGCTTGATATATTTCTGTGTAAAACAATTTAAATGACGTTTTGATAATCAAAAGTACGTAATTATTGATAGTAATAAAAGTAAAAGAAGTGGAAACGTCGAATTAAATATAGTTTATTAATTTATTCAGATTTAAGAAGTTTTTGTAGGTACATTTTTCATTAATTTTAGATAACAGAAATAAAGAATTTGTTTATTATTAACAGATTAACATATTTAGCCAGTTGGCTAGCCGATAAGACTAAAAGAATGAAATATTAGAAGGGTTACAGTTATAGATAATTACAGTTCCGTTGCATTTATGCACATATTAAATTGTCTTTGTTTGCTACCTATATAATAAGGTAGAACAGCACGTCGATAAATAGGTATTTAAATTAATTACTATTCGTGCAACATAAGAATATAATGCAGGCACCTTCATTATCCATTATTTATTTATGAGTAGGTACCTGCATTACAATAAATCCATAATCTATTCAATAATCTTTTAGTTTCATGATTTCCTATTTTTGATACCTAGAAATTTATTTATCAGAAATAATTTTGACGTACCTAATAAATCACTAACCCTGCCTACGTTTAAATATATTTTTTAGTTAATTTAAATAGAAACTTTAAATGTAATAGGTACTTATATTTGCTCATTAATTGTTTCGGTTATACTTTCGTGGTTTTTAAGGTCGCTTTAAATATTAAAAACCGCAAAAAAAAAAGCTGACTTGCCAAAAGATGTATTCAATACATATAGTGAAACTCGCTTATAATAACGTACCTACTTGCGGTTAGACAGTACCATTTCAAAAGTCCAGGCAGTTCTTATGGAGCAATCAATAGAAAAATAACCTTTATAACGTACTTACCATTTTTTTAGGGTTCCGCACCTCAAAAGGAAAAAGCGGAACCCTTATAGGATCACTTCGTTGTCCATCCGTCTGCCAAGACCCTTTTTCTCAGGAACGCGTGGAGGTTTCAAGCTAAAATTTATACCAAATACTCAGGTCTATTGTCCCTTGGAGCTGTGAAAAAATTAAACTTTTAAGCCAACGCAATCAAAAGATACAGCCGTTTATGCCGCAAATTTCCGCAAATTTTCGAATCAAAACCTACAGGGTACTTCCCGTGAACTCAGAATCTTGAAATTTGGTACAAAGCAACGTCTTATAGCACAGATAAAAGAAAAATTGCGAAAACCGTAAATTTTTAGTTACATCATATAATAAAAATATTTTTAATAATTTTAAAGTTACTACCCCTTTCCTCATGAACGCGTAGAGGTATTAAATTGAAATTCATATCAAATACTCAGGTCTATAATACCTTTAAGCTGTAACAAAATCAAACTTCTACGTGAACGCAATCAAAAGAAACAGCAATTTAAGCCGCATATTTTCAAACTCGCAACTACTCGCAAGGGAATCAAACCTAAAGGGTATCTACTTCCAGTCGATTTAGAATGTTGAAATTTGGCATGAAGCAATGTTTTATAGCACATATAAAGGAAAAATTCCGAAAACCTTAAATTTTTAGTTACATCACATATATACAGGTTTGTACGGAACCCTCGGTGCGCGAGTTCGACTCGCACTTGGCCGGTATTTTTATTACGTATTTTTACTATAAAGTATTTATGATGTTCAAAAAAATCTAATCTATCATTGGTCTATTTTAATTTAATAGATTCTTGTAATAATGTAAATGTCACCTTTCTCACTTACAATTCATTAAATAAGTAACATATCGACAACTGGAAATTTAAGTGTTTGAAAAAGACAACAGTGTTCACGATACCGAAAAACAATGCTGTACTTTTATAAAAAAAAAAAAGAATTCATAAAAACAAAAACCGACTTTAAACAGATGTGCTTAATTCTGTTTTAACGAACTCCCCTCGAGTAGGTACATTATTATATCCGAGTTTTATTTTACGTACTGTACTGAAAAGGAAATACGTATGTACCTATACGTTGTAATAAAAATTAAAACGCTATTTTTTTCGGTACCATTAGTTTCTAATTTAGCTTTATCTAACTGCTTAATACTTGTAATCAGTGGACATTATTGGAGATCAACAAGCAGTTCTTTGTTGCCCGTTTGTTTTATGCGGAAACGGTAAATTCCGTGTTGTAATTTATCTAAATAAACGACAAACTAATCATTTGTTTTGCTTCAATAGTTAAATTACACCAACGCGAACCGTAATAACAGCTTAAAATTGTCCGTAATCACATTGACAATAAAATGCGTTTTGTAAGGATAAATGGCCTAATAAGGCTGTTTAATAAATTTTCAAGTACAAATTTATGGTCCCCACAAAAACCCTAGATTACGACAATTTGAATCATTAACGAATAACAAAATATGCAAAATATAATACCCATGCACCCAAAATTTCTGGTACCTACTCAAATAGGGCTAAAAAATAAGGGTTCTCTTTATTTATCCGTCTTTTTTTTTCATGTTACCTACTTAATTTCCTGAAAAAAAATTTTTGGCAATTTTTCTGGGAGGGTTAATATAGATTCATACTTTTAAAATTTATTTTAATGTTACATTATCAAAAAGCAAGAGGCTAACCTAACCTAACCCAACCTAACAACTGAATTTTGAACACTAGAGTTTTGTAGGTATTTGTTGTCATTCTAGATTTCTCTCAGTGAGAGTAAGGTCCTTACACAATATTTTACTTAATATATCGTTACATGTATTCTGGTAACAATTTATTGTTGATTTGAATTAATTTGAGGAAATGTGTATAAAAAAATATATTCACTTGACCATGCAAGAAGTCACTATTGAATTGAAAGTATTACATGAAAAGTTTAAGAAACTATCGTATACCTATTCAATACGACGTTTCGACCCCTTTTATTTTTATTATATTCTATCAATAGCTAATGAGTACTTTTGCTTATCAAAACGTCATATAAATTGTTTTACACGTTAAAATATGTCACGTCTGAAACTATTTTTAACATATGCAGTTGTTAGGGCTCGTAATATCTACATAGTACATTTCTCTTAATACATGTCCTTGTCGATATACTTTTATAGCTATCTCTAACATTAAAATATTTATTATTTTAACACTGGTTTGTTGATATGTTCTGCTGGTGTAACATGGGTCATGTTATTGATATCACAAAGGAAATTCGAGTACCTACATGTTGTTTTTATGATAATTAAGTAATTGTTTAATGAAGCTTTATAAAAACAACCTTCTTATGCACTTTTAAAAATAAGAAGAAAATGAAAATTTTGAAATAAAAATGTTTTGGTTCTTTTATACATAAAAGTATATCTACGTAATAAAAGTAAGCAGAATTATTTTCTATAGTGACGATGGAAACGTCTGTGAACTTTGATCATGAAAAAAGTTAATTCTGCACTACAAAAACGTCAGCCTCTCACTTAAATCAATTAAAATGTCTTAAGTACGTAGATAGATAGTTAAATGCTTATATAAAGTTAACAAGAATAGAAACCATCAGACGTTAATTGCCTCAATGTCTGTAACAAATTCAGTTTTTACCTAAAACCTAGATACTATTGAAATAAAAATTAAAAAAAGCACAAAGTACAATACCAAACAATAGAAAATATTATAAATAGTATTGTAAGTAGAAATGAATCATAGGTAGGTGCCAAACCCTAGAACCAGAAAATTTTAATTTTATTTTATTTTTCTATTGTATGCGATATTCAGTGCATTGTTTCAAGATGAAATATAAAGATTGTTTATTTTTCTTTGTTACCTATTATCTTTATTTTAAAAATATCTGCTTATTATCAATTGATTAATTGTTGCGCCTTTGTTTTTTCGAACAATAACAGAAATACTTAAACTTAAAATGTAATTACCTACCTATAGGTATTATCTACTTATGATTATTAATAATTTCAGGTAAAAAGCGTGGGGCCCAAATTGGTACCCTTTTTTAAGACTTTAGCCGTTTATTTCGTCATTTTTATACCCCATGATCAACCATCCCTTCTCGCCATGATATTAAAATGTCTCCCTATAATTAGTCTAATTGTATTCGTACTGTTACACGGTATGAGCTTAGGAAATGAGTAAGTTTACTACCTACAAGATAACTTTTATAAGATTTAATTTACTTTTCTAATTAAAATAGGTACCAGTATTCTAGGAAAATAATTGCAGGGTTATTATTCTGCTGTATAGGGGATGCCTTACTAATATGGCCTCAGTATTTTTGCTTAGGAATTGCAGCATTCGGCGTTGGACACATCAATTATATATTAGCATTTGGTTTGAAACCTTTCAACTTACCCTTGGGTGTATTCCTGTACTTCATAAATGCTTTAGGTAAGAACAAATCCAGGTTATTGGGGGTGTTCTTAATCAATAACTTGATAACCTATCATAAGAAATGTACAAACCGTATTTCTTGTAATCGATTGTAATTTAATCTTTAAAAGGGGCCATTTTATGCCTCTAATTTGGAGCTGTTCGTTTTTAAAATTGAACTTAATTATAATTTGTAACTAAAGGGGTACGTGCTTAGAGTAATTATATATTCTCGTGTTTGTTTGTAATAAATTTTACAGAATAATTAGTATAATAAGAGTTACATAAAATAATTACAGCAATAAAGAATGTATACGCAATTCTCAATAATGAAACAGCTTTCCGATTTGCACGCTACCTACATACTTTTTTATTTCAAAAATGAATTTTTGTTTCGTTCCAGATCAAACATTTATGCCTTTTCATAAAAATATTTTATATTTAGAATCGTTAACAGCATTTTTAAAAAAGTTGCCTCTCTTATACGAGTTTTACAGATCTATTTTAAAAATGTTAAAGCTAAACATTTTTTTTTTCGTTCGTGTTTAAATATTATCTTAAGTATAATGGATTATGAAATATTTTCTATAGAAACATATTAATTTTTGTTGTAACGCAAAAGTAATTCAATATACCCGTTTTCAAATTTTAAACATGTTTATAATATTCCAGAAATCAATATCTCAATTGTTATGTACGCGTTTATTAAAGTTTTAAAAAAATATACTGTTATGTTTCTTGCATAAGTAATATGTGAATAAAATAGGACATAACATTAGCCGTGTGGGATTGATTATGTAAATTGCGATTTGAATGGATTTATTAGAGAACAGGTCAAGAGGTTATTTATTTGATAGCAGTGACTTCTGAATTTGCATATACCTACAATACGCATCTATGTACTAATGCATTTCCTTTTCCTTTATACAGGTGTTATGTACATTATGCCAGACCTTCATGGAATATTTATTCCTGGAATAATTATTTATTCATACATACTTACCACAATGGTGTGGAGGGCTATAGCAAGGGTTCAGTTCTTTGAGGTTTGTAATTTGTATATATTAAACTGCAAACCACTATTATTTATCTAAGACTTAAGAACAAGCTCGGTCATTAATATTTATTCACTACTACCACAACGTTGTTATTATTTTACTATAAGCCATTGAAAAAATAGGTAGGTACTACTAATTTTGGTTTAAAATTTATAATAGGTTTTTGCAAAAAATTAACTCAGTTTTCCTAAGCCACAGTAATAAGAGCAACCTAAATTAAAATACTTAGTATAAACTACATGAAAAAAAATTGTTTTACCTAGGCAAAAGTAGTTTATGCTAATAACAAGTATAAGAGTAATAAATCATGTTATTTTTAGATGTTTAAAGGCAATATTTGTTTTCAATTAACAGATTATCACTCTACGCAAAATCAGTTTGATATTTACTTTGTTTGTTACTATTTTAGGATTTATGGACATGGAGCAAATTGTGCACTTGTGCTGGGGGCATAAGCTTTGCAATATCCGATTTTCTTATTGGAGTTGATCATTTTAAATACAACATTGAATATGCTCAGGTAAATTTCATTTTCTGTTTTATATTTAACTACATAATTCTATTTGTTTTTAGGTTCTGATAATGGCTACATATTACGCTGCTCAGGTGGGAATTGCACTGAGTGTTGTCGATTACACAACAAGGTCTGATAATAAAATATTTAGGAATAAGGAACTACTAGAGATAGAAAATAAAGTTAAGTAAATCGTATTATGAAATCTCGATTCCCTAAAAAAATATAGAAAAGTTATGCAAAACAAAATTAAATTATTGAGACTGTAGTCTTTAAGCTGTGTGAGTATATAGATGTAATCTTTATGTATGTATATTTAAATAGCGAATTTAAAATGTTCTTTGATGTTTAATGCATGGAGAGCGAAATCTTGCTCATAATATCAATTAATTAGTAAGTATTCAATTCAAAAGACTATAAACACTTAAGTTGAATTTATAGGTAATTGTTCAAAACTAACTTTTTAGATTTAGGAAACAGGTGTCAAATATAGTAAATCCTTCTGAATAAAGATTTTATTAAAAATATTTGTTTTGTTTAAATAACACAACACAAAATATTATTCGAGTCCCAAAAACTTTATGTTTGAGCACTTCATGGTTTTGAATTAGTTGCAATGTTTAAGCAGTCCCTTAACATTTCTTTTTTATGAACCACGTTGTTTTAGCTCAGAAAATTGGTACACACCTTTTAGTGCAACAAAATATAAAAAATAGCCTCAATCAGTTATTTTTTAATGAATTGCAATAACTGGCTATTAATTAGTAGAAGACTGCCTGGTAAATATGTGTTTGTCATTATTGCATTAAAAATCTTTCCAGACGTGATGTATTTTAGCTATTGATAGTAATAAAATTAAAAGGGGTTGAAATGTCCTATTGGAGATAGTTCATTGTTTTTTAAATTTTTAATCGAATACTTTCAATTCAATTCAATTCATTTGTCACTTCTTAGTCAAATGAATGTTTTTTTAAATGCGCATTTCCTTAATTTAATTCAAATCCGCAAAAATTGTTCCTAGTAAATGTATCTAAATATTAAGTAAAATAAAAACATTTTGTGTAAGGATCTTATTCTCACTTAATGAAATCCAGTATGACAACAAATGTCTACAAAACTCGAATGTCAAACATTAAGTAGTTGTTACTGCTAGTATTTTATTAATAAATAATTTAAAACACGTTTATAAGTGTTTTCTTTTGGTTGATGCTACTGAGCCTTGTCCAAGTATCGTTGTAGTTTAACATTTAATTTACTTATTTTTTATGTTTTATATGCATATATATGGATATGGTCAAATTATACCTTAAAACGGGGGTTTTGTGAATGATAGCTTGTATTCAATTCAAAAAGGAAAAAGAAAAAACGTTTATTTCATAATATCTTTTCCATAAACATAAAAAACTCATGTATTTATGTCAAAAAATTAAAATAAACTTCTTATATAATTACCTTTACAATCAGCGACCTAAAAGTACGAAACTTTTGTTAATAATTCGAAAATATGTAGGTAGAAAAATACAATCAAAATAAAATTACAGTAGGTACTACTACTAATATAATAAAAATTAATTTCGGCGTCCTTATTTTTTTTTTCAGTACCACTTATTGTATGAGATTTCAAGTTATAAAACTCAATTAAATAATACTACTTATTAAAACGGAGGGGTACATTAAAATAGGACTCCTTTTAAAAATCATGTTGTTGTAAATAAATTGCCATTCAATTAGAAACAAACAAAAAAAAGAATAATAATATACGGACTAGAGGTAATTCGTTCATTTGACAATAAAAACTGTGTAAAAGTTAATGTCAAAATAGAAATAAAATGGTAATTCTATAAATAATAAAAAATCCGATGTAAGTTTATTAGACAATAAAATTGAGACATCTGCTTGGTGGTGATCACTGTTTTGCAACGATTTCGGCACTACCACAACCACAGCTTTGGTGGTTACACCGGTTATTTTCCAAAAGAGCCCCCCTCTCGACATCATTTACTGCATCTTGCAGGCAAACATTTAAATTTACTGTGCTATTCCTTTGGCGACAAACGAACATGGTATCAATTGGAGAAGGAGTATCACGTCCCTGGAGAGAAATAACAAAATTATAACGACACCTAACTCAACCAACCAACCTAAGGGTTGCATTTAGTATCCCAAAGCTTTATGGTTGGCACGAAAGGAGAGATGGGGTTTTCTGCCCTTTTTCTGACTCTTTTCCTTCTGTAACTCAATACCAAGACGCAGGATACTAAATCAACCCCCAATAACCTAATTATGACATCAACAACAAAGAACTTAAAAACACAGACCATTACACAAAAGTGAAATGAATAATAGATGAAGAGCAACAAATTATATGTTAAGCTATGGACCTGTAATGAGCACACTACAATTATATATTAAAATTGACAAATAAAAAAATCCACTTTTGTGTGAAATTATTTTTTTGGGACATTCTACGTAAATTAACATACCTCGACAGGCCCAATTATTTTTAACTCAATAAATAATCTGTAATCAAACAACCAGTGTGAGTTGCATTCTAACAACAGCAGCAGCATTTACTTTCTTCCTAAGTAAAAATAGTACCAAAATTAAACGGATTTCGATCTTTTGATACAAAAAGAATGCCCTAAGTACGTCTCTTTTAGAATAACGAATTTTGCATTGACATTAATAAGAATATTGCACCCTGACATACCTGCTTTGCCACTCCACAACAGGTGTTTTGAACACAATCATAATTTTCCGCTTTCGGACAATCAAGCACACAGCTTATTTCCTGTTCATCTGCAGCAGGGAACTGATAGTCGACGAACTCCGGTTGAATTGTAGTGGAATGGATACCCTCATTGTGAAAGAACTCTTTCACCTTTTCAGCTATGATCATGTACTGAGATAAATTACGACACCTTCAATACAAAAATTATACTTAAGTAATGCTTAGAAACTACTACCAGACCAGGCTATTATCAATCTAACTGACCTGATATGGGCAGAAGCAATGATTCGATCCCCAGCCAATTGCCAGACGTGGAATTCGTGCACAGCCAAAACCCCATCGACCTGTTCCAACAATCTCTGTTGAATTGCATCCACCTGGATATGGGTCGGGACAGTTTGGAGCAAAATCAACGCAGATTCTCGTAACAAAGGCCACACTGAATGCAAGATCAGCATGACCAAGACAAGACTGAGTGCTGGATCGATGTAAAATTTATATTCCCATTCGGTAAACCAGAAGAGAAGGGCAGAAATGATTACTATCACGGAACCCAGAGCGTCCGAAAGGACATGAAGAAAGACACCACGCATATTCATTGAACCAGCAGAGATTCTGCGTAACGTGTCTTGTGGTGATTTTGAAGTGTCTTCAGGTGGTGGACTTGGGTAAGTCGCATCATTTTCGTTTGCGTCTGTTACAGCCAAGTGAGCCAATCTGTTCCGACTCCTTGATAATCTACCATGCGAATGACCATGAGAACTACCATGTTCTAATAACGAACAATATACCATCAGTTAATTTCCCTGCTAAAGGGGTAGTTAATTTTTTATCTACTTATAGCAATGCAGAAAGCGATAAGTAAGGTGAGTATAGGAAAATTTGCAAAGCATGAATGAAGTAAGTAATCAAAAATGAATAAGGCTCAATAAATAGATAAAGATAATCCCACACATAATTGATAGCTACAGTAAAGTAATTAAGATGCAATATACAATAAAATAATAAGATGAATTTTACGATAAGATAATGAAGTGCAGACTTCAGAACGTGATCTCCATTTTTAGAAAACTTGTGTTAATAATTTACTCCAAAGTAAATAAAAACATGCAACTTTTAAAAATTCTTGGCACGCTCACAAAATTTTAGTGCTGATTCAGTACAACACTGCACATTAACTGGGCCTCACGTTCACGGTCATAGATAGAATGCTATTGATGTTTGAATAAGGAATTTTTAAATTTGGAAACAACTTATTATTGTTTATGTCTGTCTGGCCAAATTCACCATCACACTACACAATGCCACCCATGAATTGAATTTTGAACTTACCGTGGAACAGAAATAATCCTATAACATTGACTAGAAGTCCAATTCCACCAACAATCACCATCAGTTGGGGATCGTGGATCGTTTGAATTTCGATAAATCTTTTAAACGCTTCAACAGTAATAGAAAAACACAGGGCTACTAAAAACACAGCATTTACAAGGGCACCCAACACTTCTGCCCTCGCCCACCCAAACGTATTTTTCGACCATTTCTTTGGTGACATCTACAATTTATTTAATTGTTTGAGTTACCCTAATTCTTACAAATCGAAACACTGTTACTTAATTAATCGAAAACCACATTTTAGATGAAGCTTCTTTACAAACGAACTGCTCTCAAACTTTTCTAAAATTTTTACGTAGGTATTTACTTAAGCAATTTTAGTAACAGTATTTCGTTTGGTTTAGTTCCAAAGAACTAATATTGATTTTTCTTATAGTTTTAGCTCTTACCTTAACTGATAGAAAGGCAACCACTAAAGCTATTACATCGCTAAGCATATGAAAACTATCTGCCACTAACGACATTGAATTTGTTATATATCCTACAACTATTTCTACGAAGAAAAATGAAGCTGTCAGAGACAGCATGGTCAATAGGCGACATTTTTTTCCAGTGTATCGCCCCATTTTCCTAAAAATAAAAAAACATTTCAACCAATTGGCCCAATCGATTTATTGCAAGTGAAAACGAATTTGAAAAATTCTTGTCCAGAAAAAATAATCAATTTTGTTTACAAACACAAACCAAAAAAGAATGAGATAATAAACAAAAATATTAATGTTCTGCACGAAGGTTTTATTACGATTACTTTTAAAAATATAACAAAGTTCAAGAAGTCAACTAAACAGTCAAAACAGTACATTGCACAAAAACGTAATAACTCGAACCAAACTTAGCCGTGTTCTTCCAGAATATTAATTTATTAGCATTTTTTCGTATTTAGAAGTAAACAGGATGCTAATTATTAATTTGTGCGTAGAATTCCGAAACATACTTACTTATAAATTATAAATTAACAATACCTACTACATTAATAGATATTTTAAATTAATATCTATGTTAAAAGGAGTTCAAATTTTATACTTTTTAAACTCATTTTGGGATCGCATAACAAGTACATAATTATAATAATAGTAACAATTAAGTAAGCATTGATAACGTGTGCAAAATTCTTATTTCGTTACTCACATGTGTACATTCACATTCAATTAAATTCTTAGTGGTCATTAAATGTTTGTGCGCCAATATCGTGCGAAGGTTTGAAATAAATGGTAAACAATTATGTACCATTACTATTCCTTATAATGATCTACGAAGGACTGGCCCATGTATGATACGTACAGTAAAACGAACCATTTGGAAAATATTAGACATTGATCCTGATTGACTAACAAATAAACTCCTTGTTGTTTTACAAATGCACATTTGTTATTAACAAATAACGTTGTGGTATGAGCATTTATTAATTAATGTTAATTAGTAAATATACACCACATGAATTATTGTTTAAATAAGTGTTCCTTTTTGTGTTTTTTTCAGGAAAACTAATTAAAATACGTTATTTTTTTTAATATTGTTATAAGTATATAAACTTAGTACATTATCAGTTATTTTTTTTATCTCATTTGAATAAACAACAAAACCATGATGAATTACATAAGTAATGACCCATTTTGGAAGTGTAATGGTTCTGGGGCAATTATACATTATAACAATTGTACGACTTTCACATAATATGTAAATTAAAACCCATTATGTAAAATCCTTATCTGTACTATTTATAAATTAACTGTACCTATCTGAATACAGTTTCCAAGTCTAAATTAAAAAGTTAATAATACTGCAACATAACAATGCAATTGGAAATGAAAAAGTGCAGTAATTAAACAAGTTGTTAGTAACTATTTTTAACCATTACTTAATATTCCCTAAAACTTACATAATTCTTATTAAAATTTCAACTAAGGAGATTTATGTAACGTTAACCCTATTTATACCTGATTGTTCCAATCAATAGAACCAAATAATTTTTGGCATATAAAAATACAAACTTTATGATAAAGCATTTCGAAATTAAATTTTACAACTTACTAAATTTTCTTTTAGAAATTCCTTTCACATACAAAAAATAACATCACATCCCTACAGTCTCAACTTTCAATAATACTTAAATACCTATTACACATAATTTCAACATCACAAAATAATTTTGAATATACCATAATCACTTCACATGTAGGTACGTTAATATAAAGAAAATGACTAATAAAAATTTTCTGAAAACTTTTTTATACCACGGATATTTTGTTGTTTACAATGCACACGTCTCAAACCGCAGAATATGTAATATAAGTAGATACGTATTTATTACAGCAACTGATTTTTTTGTAACCAACTAACTTAAAAATCTGCGAATGATTTCAAGGATATTTAAGAAATTAAATTAATCATTACTGGAACTTCCTAGTAGATAAATACCCGTATCAATGAACAGGTCATTTTATAAATTAATTCAGTTATTGTAACGTTACTTTCATCAGAAACAAATAATGTTGATATTAATTTACATATTTGTCTAAATTTAAATATACAATCAAATTAAAACCACGATTTGTAATATTTGATCAAATCTATTTTGATTAAAATTCCTTTGTTCTCAAAATAAAGTCCATAACATGGGAACAATCTGAACAAAAGATGACTGAGAAAGTATTTATAGAAAGGCTTTTTTATATTAGATTTAGCAAAAATTTATAACTGAGATTAACGTTTTTTTTGGAAACAATAAAAAGATAAAAGTTATCTATATTTCTTCAAATAGTGTTAATCGTATACAACAAGGTAGATAATCAGAAGGATGTAAGTGTGTATCTCTTGATAAAATTAAAAGAATGTTGTATTTAGTATAATTGTATTAGGTATAATTGCAGTGTTAAAATGAATGTTTTATGTAACGAATTTAAATATCCAAAAGGCAGGTAATCAGATCAATAACCTAGCAGAATTTTGAATAATTTTTCTACATTATATATATATATTACTAAGTAGATAATAAATATGGAATATCAATTAGATTTAGGTGGATTTAACTGTTCAAAAGGTACCCACATTTTTGAGATAAAAATAGATTATAGATATTTGGTTAACCAAAATAGTTAAAATCAAATTTAGAATTTGAGTTCAACTACCTAAAATTTAACGTGAAGAATAACTACTAATTATTTATTAATGCACAAATACCATAACGTTTAATTAGTAATCATATAATCAATAATGTATTATGATGATAATGAGTATTCTCACTGATTTTATTATTTTAGTAAAGGCAAAAATTTGATTACATTACATTACAGGTACATTTAGTTGTATTTTGCCTTGATTCATACACATGTTAATGTTTGTTTACCCGACTATTTTTCAATGTCTTTACTTGATAGACAAGAGCATTCTGTAGGTACCTACACTAATTTAGATGGGCACCATTCTTTGAAAAGCGAAAGTATAAATACCTAATAGTATTTGGAAGTATTTTGCGTTAAACGATTTCATAATATTATAAAAGAAAATCATAATTTTATATTTCTTCTACTTACATGTATTAACCCTTTGCGGATATCTGTCTCGTGCATGTATAAATAGTATTTCGTTTTATTGTTACGAAACTGTATACATATCGCTATTAAGCACACATTTTAAACCAACCTTTCAGAGATACGTTGTTTTGTCTTACACTAACTTTATTTAAAAAAAAAACACAAGGGTTTTGTTTAATAACCACCGTATAACATTTTTTTATGTCAATGTCAAGTCACAATAATCATCAGCAATGTGCACACCATCAATTTGATCAATCAGAATCAGACTGACTGAAAACGTAATCGTGCACAAAGCACAAACGTTGCACTCGGCAACACACCAGTAATTCACTAATAATAACAACTCGTCTCGTACTATCACATTACTACTAAAAGTTTGATCCGTTTGATCGTTACGGTTTTGCTTTTATTAAAACCAACAATACACCAATCATAGATAGCAAAATAATAGTACTGTTGTTTAACAATAACCAGCAATAGATATTGTATAATAAATAACTGTGAGTATTGTTGGTTGCAGACCTAAAAGAAAAGTCTCCTACAAATTTTATGAAAAATAAAGTTAGTAGGAATCAATGAAGAGAGTATTAAATTCATAGAATGGTTCTGATTTAAATAAATGTAACTTCTTGTTATATATTTCCTATATTTAAAATCAGGAGAATTTGGTAAAGGTGTTTGAACTTTGGATAGGAAAAAATAGTCTCTATGGTATTGGACTGATGAACGATTTGAGGGGAAGGGAAGAGTGAAGGAGGAGAAGCAAGCGTGATTACGAATAGTGGAGGGGAGAAAGTATTCTAGTGTCTAGTGTTCTAGTGTTTAACCTAAAAAAATATAACCTATAAATTATGTGTATATGTAAGAAAAATAATTGTGTTAAATTACTTTATAACTAAATTTAAAACTCAGAAATTTTAATTTGAGATCCCCTATACACAGTTTCTTTAAAAATAAGCGTAATTTCTGCAAATGAGACCTGTCCTAAGAAAAATAATTGGATCTGTTGCTGATATTGTAAAATACGCCTGTATCGTCCACTGTACATTGGAATATGTTGGAGATTTTGTAATAGTAAGTTTTAGAAAATTACAAAATAACCTGATATCTAAATATGATCTAATCTAGTGTAGTGGCCCTTCAATGGAGCCAACTCTTCATACAAATGACGTTTTATTGACGGAACATTTCACTCCAAGATTTAGGGATATTAAAAGGGGCGATATTCTTATTGTAAAGTGCCCCACAGAATGCGAACAGTTAATATGTAAAAGGGTAACAGCCCTCCCAGGTGATAAAGTACAAGTAGGATATCAGTCATCTGTAGTTGTACCTATGGGGCACATGTGGCTAGAAGGTGATAATTATTTTAACTCGTTAGATTCCAGATCTTATGGACCTGTTCCTCAAGGTTTAGTTCGTGGAAGGGCGTTAATGAAAGTCTGGCCATTTAGCAGTGCCTATGTACTTAAATAAAAGTGCATGAGTATTATATAAGTCTTACAATAATGTCATTAGAGTTTAAGATTGAAATTTTGTATATTAATTACCATTGCTGAGTTAATAAAGATTTAATAATTTATAGTTTTTCTGTGATAACGTTAATTAATGTTAACGTTTAATCTTTTAAAATAAGCAGTAATAATTAATTTGTATTACGATTTAAATTTTGAACGAAGCCATGACGAAGCCTCTGATAGGTCAATACAATGTTGACGTAAATCCAGCACCATAGATGGGATCCTGTCCATAGATATTTAGTTTTGTGTTAGTTCTTATGTTTCATCACTGGTGGCGTAACAAAACTTTTGCTTTAATAAGCTACAATGAATTTTGAGCATTCCAGTTGCTACGGTACACTGGCGGGCTTGTTGTGAGCCCTGCCATGGATTTATACAAACGAAGAAATATGTGACTGATAAATAATAATTCGGAAGGTTGTCTGTGATACTGAATAAAAAAAAAAAACAAATGACTTACTTAAATACCAGTGATTAAAACGATATTATATTGAGTACAAAATCAGGGTGGCTTTTAGTAATCTTGTGTATTACTGACCGATTTAAATAAATTAATAATAAATGCGCCGATTAACAATGATTACCAATAAATTCAAACATTACTTGCATTGCTTAACGTTGTTTACTGTGATAATAATATTCGAATTGTTCACTGGAGGTGTTAAATTATTTGAAAATCCGGACCTCGAAATCAATCCCTGGGTGCGTTACGGCTACATGTGGACATTTGTGTTATATTTTTTACGACTTATTACATTCCTTCCTTTGCCTCAAGTATTGTATAATTTTTTTGGTTTAACAATTTATAATGCGTTTCCGAGCAACGTGACATTGAAAGGTTCACCGCTGTTAGCACCCTTTATCTGCATTAGGGTGGTGACTAGGGGCGACTACCCCGAACTGGTACAATCAAACGTTAATAGAAATGTAAACAAGTGTATTGATGTTGGTTTAGAGAACTTTTTCGTTGAAGTGGTCACGGATAAGGCCATTGAACTTCAAAAACACCGAAGGGTACGAGAGATCGTGGTACCCCCTTCGTATCGTACTAAAACGCGCGCTATGTTCAAAGCTAGAGCTTTACAATATTGTTTAGAAGATAGTGTAAACATCTTATCAGACAACGATTGGATCGTTCATTTAGATGAAGAGACTCTTTTGACGGAAAATTCGATAAAGGGGATCTTGAATTTCGTCATGGACGGGAAACATCAATTCGGTCAGGGGTTAATTACTTATGCTAATGAAGAAGTCGTTAATTGGGTTACAACCCTAGCCGATAGTTTCCGTGTATCTGACGACATGGGTAAATTGCGTCTGCAATTCAAAATGTTTCACAAGCCTTATTTCAGCTGGAAAGGATCGTACGTCGTTACTCAGGTAAGTTATTCAAGTGTATCATTTCTTATTTATGTACTTGAAAAAAGTTTTTTTTTTGTTTCGAGTATACCTTGAATTATTCAAAGGTCGTGGTGGCATTTCGTGCTCACAAAAATCATTATTTCATGCCGTACCTAGGTGTAATAGAAACCTACTCATATATCATGCAATGAGTTCCAATTAACAGAGAATTAGATTTTGAAACTGTGAGACTTGGGTATATTAATAAGAACCAGACAATTTTTGAAGTAGCTATCAAAAAAGATGCTTTTCAAATACTTAGGTAGGTACCTTCCCACTTCCTGTCGCGTGCTAAAACTTCGATCAACTAAAATACAAAACTGCAAGGTTACTATTATGGGTAGATACTAATTAATTTTACCTACACGGTTAATTGAAGGAAGTTGTAGGTATTGAAATTTACAAATAAGTAGCACTTAGGTATCTAAATTTTTTATTTTATTTTTTCAATTTTTTGTTAATTAATAAAAAATAAACATAAACACTGCCTGTTTTTACTTTTTAACATTGTAATTTCACACCCAGTAAATGGTCATAGTGACCTTCCATAAAAACGTTGACTGGAAGTGAGGCAATTTGTTTTGTTTGTTCCCGATCGACTTCGCTATTTGTTGTCGGTAATAATAAATAAAACCGGTACAATAAAAAGTTTTGCTAGATAGGTCTTTCAAAAAATTTGATGGTGGTACCATTTATCCTATTACCTACCCTTTGCACGATATTTATTTATTCAATGACATAAAAGTTAAGTTCCATTTTAAAAAATCGATAGGCATGCTAATTTGTTTACAATGATACACTCACGTTACCTTACACCTAGGTATAATATGTTTGCTATTCAATAGACATTTCCAATTAACTTACTGCTTTCGTCAGGTCTAATTACTTACCAAACGCGAATTAATTCCTTGATGTGTTTTTGTGGATATCATTGCCAGATACAATTATAAATTGCAAGGTCGTTTATAAACACAGCAGAGGTGCTTGGTGTTGGATACTTAATGTTTATAAGTATCTATGTGAATATTATTAAATTGTTCTTAGTTATTGTTAGTCAACTAATATTTTTTTATTAATTCACAAAACGAATTAATTAAATTAGTGTTATAAGAAAATCTATTAAAGATTATGCTACTTTTTAATTATTGTAAGTGAGTAATGCAAATGATTGCAATTATTATCAATAATACTTAAATTTCGTTTGGGTGACATCCTTTTTTTACATATAAAATGCATGCGTAAGCATAAAATGATATTCAAAAATCAATTTTACATCTAATGTAGGCATCAGGCACACCTTAAATTATATGCTCGAATGTTGTATATAGAAATTGCAGTAGGTAGATTTTTATTTTATAGATAATACATCCATTAAATCGTATACAGCCCAAAATTACTAACTATCTTAAGAGTACAGTCTATATAATAATTACATGTTTTTACGTAATAATAATTCAAAATTTAATGCAACGAAGTGCACTCTTCAAAACACTGAGGGTGATTTAACTCGGGTACGCGAGCTTCATTGTTGTAAACCAGCTCAATCGAACTGGATGCGTCTGATTGGCTACACATTTGCGGCCATTTTGGTAATCGATTGAAATATAGGTCAAATTGGGTGCACTTGTTCTTTATGAATGGAACGTAAAAGTAAATAATGTTAGGCGCCACTTAACAATAAATAACTGTGGGGAGACTAATTTGAATCTTTAAAACAGAAATAATAGATCTTGAACCCTTCGATGTAGGTAATTACTTTTTTATGCGATTGTAATGTTATTTGCCAATAAATTCAGATTTTTGTTTATACCAATATGTTAACTACTTACATTACACAAAACATTCCTTTATAATTATTTGGATATTTGTTGATTTGAGTGTCTTTGTACATAGCTCATACCTAATACATTAATTGTGATTTTTTACTTTAAATCAGTAATCAATTTGTTAAACTTATTGTTCTATTATGAACTAGGAGCTGCAGGAAATCCTACTGGTGTTTACCACTCAATTACAATTCTCATTTTTAATTTAATACTGTGTTAAATGGAAAAAATCAGTGCAAAGAAATGCTGTAAAAATGAGCGCTGATAAATTTTATTATCTGACTAGTATGTTGTGTTGGTGTGTTATGAGCTTAACTACTCCAATTATCTTTATGAGTATGCATCATTTCTGACATAATAGTCGTATTGTGGTCACGCACTTATACATAATATACGAATTTTATAAAAGAAAAATAAAATCATCTCATTTCAGAAATTACTTTATTACGTTATACTTTATTAAATGCGAAATTTTTGAAATACATAGGTACCTACCACATTATAATATTTTTCAATTTATTTTTACAGTAGATACCAATATTCTGGTGTATGTAGGTGCCTATGACAAGGTACACTGTTTTGCTCATTTTTTTTGTTTTATTTATTTGTTAATTAAATGAGTCATTTCAAGTACTGCGAAGAATAATAATTAAGCAGTTTAACTGATGCACCACAGCATCTTTCAGCCAACGATAAATGAAAACGCATAGATACTGGTTTATTTATAGATATGAGTACCTATAGTTAAAATTTTTAGTATTTAATATAGTGACTTTGACAGTTATTTTTGAATGAACATCGTAACTTTCGCACAATTACGATTTTTCTGTAGATACCTTAATATACTCTGCATACACGTAGGTATTAAAAGAAATTGCAATAAAATATTTATACTTGTATAAAAAACTGAAATTGACGGCCAACAAAGGCATTTTAAAGGAAGTGTCAGGTACCTACAGGTAACTGACCGTTTAATAAACCTTGGGGTTTGCACATGGTTTGTAAAATACTTGTAATTGTTTTGTTTTAATTTTATAAAACCAGTTTTTTAAGCTATTGTTCATTTCATGGCCCTCCTAGAACACTACCATACACATAATATATAGTATAGCCAACAAAACGAAATTAAAAGCGTGGATGGCTGTATGTGCCTATTTGGAATTATGAGCCACTATCATCACTAAAAAAAAAAAGCAAATCAGTGCTTATTCTATATTCTTATTCGTTTTGGTTAAGTATACCGGGTGTTAATTAAGGGTGGCAAAAATACTCGGTATAGAAATTCGGAAAAAAAAAATATATTAGGTACCTAAGTAATAAGTACCTACTAAAATGGCCATGAGAAAATTATTTTTAGGCTAAGGTGACGCAATTGATACGGTGAATCATAATTCAAGATTTATTCGAAAAATTTCATATTAAGCTATAGATAAGTTTGATAACATCATCAGAAAGGCTGAAAAATTCTGAATAAGTTTTGGCTCTTTGGCGTACCGACCTTAATAAGGGCCGGGGAATCCCCTGAATGTTTAATTATTTAAATCGTTGTATCTTCTATTTAAACGACTCAATCTTGTGTGAAAGAGAAATGTAAGTTCTTGCAAATATCGTATCCATTCGTAGGTACCCCATAATTTTGAACAAAATTGCTAGAGGGTGCAATTGGAAATAATAAGAGTTTTTTTATTTACCTAAATCAGAATTAGTTATGGGAAAATAGATTAACTTAATGCAAGAAAAAATCGTTTTCGAGTTATTACATTTTTTAACAATTTAATTGGAAAAAATGGTTGTTTTCCTATTTTCGTACCTTTGTAGATAGGATTAGATAGTAACAACTAGTGCCTCCCCTCACACATTCTCATTAATTTATTTTCTCGAGACTATTTTCTGGTAAAAGTTGATGTCCCATCTCAAAAAAAAAAAATATTGTGAATCTTACCTGAGCCAACAAACACATCTGACAATGTAAACCTTGTTATCTTTAGCAGTGGCAAGTGGAACGTATTTGTCAACTAACATAAAAGAACAGCAAACATACAATCTGTTTGCTGTATTGATAATATTGTGTTCTTAAGTGTTGTAATAAATGCCGTTTGAATAGTAAGCCATCGTCGTTATTTTAGACAAAGTCCAAAACGCAATTGATCTATTTTTATTCTAATTTATGAATTTATCCTAAGATGACCTCCATTGTTTCTGTTTGACTGACCTACCTGTCAAATAAAATTTGGTCAACAATTTTAAATGTAGAACACAAAAGAGGATTTTGCCCTTTAATCACAAAATAAAGTGTTACATTTTCCATCTACAGTTTCTTAGGTACTTACTAAAAGTTTTAGTTTACATATTTATTTGACATACGAAGTATATAATATTTTGAATTTTAACACTATGATTCTAAAAAGTATCTATTCTTTTTTAATCCTAATATGAAATGTTATCTACATATACATCGTAATATTCCAATAATACATACTATGTTGTGTTTATCGAGACAGGAAACATCCTATTCAGCATTCAGTCATGAAATTGAGTTATTTTTAGTGCACTTTCCTAATGTAGAAGGAAATACATTACTGAAACAGTCTTTACTACTTATAGGTATACTTTAGAAAAAATTGTTGAGAAGATATTTAATAACTTTATTTTTCCATTACGTTATTAAATATATAAAAATATTTGCACATGCAGTATTCGCATTACTTAATTTGTTTATTTCCCTTTGTTACGTGCAAAACAATGGGTGAACAGCAGAAAATATTTTTTCTTTTTGAACAATTCGCAAGTCATTTTTGCCAGAATTTATTTTACGTAAGTAATTCAATAGCACCAACTCAAATATAAATATATATATATACGTATTTACTATCTCTATATATTTTAATTTTAATTAAAGTGTACCTTAGTATATTACAAAAGTTTATTTTTTACATAATGTTGTTAATTATTGTATTGCATGTTTAGCGTTCTCTTTCAAATAATAAGGTTTAAATAAGTATGATTTTTATTTTTATGTGATTCATGCAGGAAAGTTGAATAGACGTACATGTTGTAACAACAAATATGTATTTAAAAATCATTTTATTAAAAAATGCCTCACTCATTACAATGATAACAAGGGTCAGCATAATCTAACACGTGTGAATCATACGATACTAAGCAAATGTAATAAATTGTGGACTGATGTTCAAAATTGGATAACAAATTTACACATGTTCATGACATTGTGCACGAGCTGTTGTATGATTACAAGAATAAATTTTTTAACCAAACGTTTTCCTTTTGAAAGGATAACAAAAAGCATAAAATCAATAAATCATTTTATGACTATCCGTGTGTAACGATGGAGACCCTTGTTATGACACACTTTTTCTGGATTATTCCGACGCACTTTTTTATTGACTTAGTTTTTTATTTAACGCATTTGACCGTGAATATTTTTTATTTGCAATAATAATTATATAATAGAAAATACATACGCTGTTGACTAATTCGTGTAATAGTTTTTTTACCTGACAATATTTTTTACTACAAAAGTAACTTAATTTTATAACATTTTATAGCAACCGCACCACAGGCGACTTATTGAATTTATTTTTTTCGATTAATATTCTGAAAATTATTGAAGGTTTTGTGGATACTATATTTTTCCACCCTGTTACTTTTAACAGCATATTTATTAGTGCAAAATATCAAAAAGCAAACCACACCTTTTATAGTTTCGAACTGTAGGTCAAAGGATTAGACCTTATCATTTAGTCCGACTTATTCGACAAAGAGTTGATCTCTATGATGGATATGCAGCAAAACTTCCCTCAGAATAGATAGAATACGTTATTTTTGGTGGGTAAATTAGGGGTGGGAAATTGTATCCACGAACGAATACATCTACATTACGCCCAAATGTGCAATTTTTAAAGCAAAGCTTCTATACGAACGATTAGTGTTCGCCCATTTGAAGAGTAATAAAAAAAATAATAAACCGATAAAAATTATTTTCTATTGTTACAGGTTGGAGCTGAAAGGCAAGTATCGTTCGACAATGGTCCTGATGGTTCGGTGGCAGAAGATTGTTTTTTTGCAATGAAAGCGTTCAGCCAAGGTTACACGTTCAATTTCATCGAGGGCGAAATGTGGGAGAAATCGCCCTTCACCCTCTGGGACTTTATGCAACAGCGAAAGAGATGGTTGCAAGGCATCCTGCTCGTAGTCCATTCCAAAGCCATTCCGTGGAAGAAAAAGATCCTCCTGGCCATATCGTGTTATTCCTGGGTGACACTTCCCTTATCTACCTCCAACATAATCCTGGCGGCGGTTTGTCCCGTTCCTTGTCCGCCCCTAATGGATTTTATAGTGGCCTTTATAGGCGCAGTTAACATCTACATGTATGTGTTTGGCGTTGTGAAATCGCTTAGCATACATCGCGTCGGGCCTTGTAAACTTTTTCTGTGCATTCTTGGTGCTCTTTTGACCATGCCATTCAACGTCGTAATAGAAAACGTTGCCGTTATATGGGGTATCATTGCGAAAAAGCACAAGTTCTACGTGGTTAATAAAAACGTAAAACCACCCACTATCGTCTGATTGTTGGCAAATAATTTATTATCTAATAGTAGTGGAATTGTTATGTGAAGTGTCATAATTATTATTATTGAGTGGCCATTAGGAACGTTATCATCATTCGCGACTTCCTGGTTGAGTAATTATTACATTTCGATTCGAAACGAAAATTCTCATTTTTTCGAATACTTATATTGATTTGATATGATAGATCTTGTGGTTTATTACCCATTACATGTGGAATCTTCGAATGATCTGTGTAACAACTAACAAGTGTATCTACAGCAGAAGTCGCAAATCGATAATCGATAAATAACAGGTACGTGGTGAGCTAACGTGAAATTTGGTTAAATATGAGTTCAAATGATCTTAATGACCACAGGACCATCACCCAAACTTTTCAGAACATATTTATCGACATTATTAACATGGACATTTGATTTTGAACTTTAAGCCAAAGTTTAATTTTTTACGGGAGCCTATTTCTGTAGTAATTTTGAAAATAAAGATAATCTTTTTATTTGACTTAAATAATGTCTTTCTGAATCTTTTTTTCAATTAATTTGCTATAGAAAAAAGTTATTTTGCCATATTCGATTTCAATTTTTAGGGGTGTAAAAAAGTTCTTCGATTAATATTTTGAAAATTGTTCAAAGTTTTGTGGTTACTAAATTTTTCCACCCTGTTACTTTTAAGAGCATATTTATTTATTATTTATTTAAAATATCAAATGGGAAATCAGACTTTTTATGGTTTAGAACTGTACATTAGAGGGCAAATTTTCCATTTTTGATTGGACCTTATGATTCCTATTCCTTTTAAAATAATAAAAAAAACTTTTTGGAAAAACGTTTTGGATAAAACATTATACATATACCTTAATTTTGTCAAATATTTAATTTTCAGGGATGTAAAAAAGTTTTTTGATTAAATAACATTTTATTGATAGACCATCTCATTACTCAAGGAATAGTTGCTATCTTATAAGAAATCAGGTTATGAGACCCTGTTTTTGCAATTATTTTTAAAATAAAGATTTTTTTATTGAAACACTTAATTATTGCTTTAATTAATGTCTTTTTATTTGAACCTCTTTTTTAAATTAATTTGCTATGGAAAAAAGTTAATTTGCCATACATTCAAATTCAATTGTAAAGGGTGTAAAAAAGGTTCTGTGGTCACCAAATTTTCCACCCTGTATATATAATACAATTTTCTTAATTTTTCTGAACCACTTGGATACTTGTTAACGTTACGATTAATTATTTATGAATTCGGCTGTATTACATATTGAGTAGGCAAAACGTACAGGTTTTTTATTTATTCAAAGTAAATTAATTTTATTTTTTCGTTAGATTGTCTACTATAGGAAAGCAAGCGTGCTCATATTTTTGTTGATTTGTTTGTAGATTAATTAACTATTATCCCTAGTTTAAGCTTATAAATTGCACAAATCGCATTTAAATACAAACATACTTCTACCGATTGGAAAAATTCGAATTTTATTTGACTGATATGTTTTATTAAAATCTACACGGCGTTTAAAATAAGTCCGAACGGTGTGAATTAGGTAATATTTAACGTAAATTATGTAAAGTTTGATATAACCACCTGTAATACTCTTACTGATATTACAGTGAAGACCAAGAAAACAGTTTTGTCATTATTGTGACATGAATCTCACTTTGGAATGCTCCTTGTACATATTTTATTAAGATAATATATATATATATATATATTGTCAGATGTTCTATTTATTTTCACGTTAAATACTATCTTGTGTTGGTATTTGCTGTGTTATAAAAAAGAGATGATAATACAACACACAAACATGCATAATAATTGTATGAAAACACCAAGAATTTAAATTTTATTTGATATTGTTTTGTTAGTTGGAAATTACCTACCTATTACAACATATAAACATATTTTGTCATTCTTTTTTCAAAATGTTGGCCAACATAGGTTGCAATAATGTTTAATTAAATAAATTCTTTAATTAAAATGTTTTTTAAATACTTGTACCCAATACGTATTTCCTTCCCAGACAGAATATGTAAGTTCACATGCAATACATAAAATAAATTTAAATTTTATGAACGTACGTACCAATACTGTTTTAACAATTACGTAAAATGGTCAAGGTAATTATCTAATTGATATTATATAGGTTGTTCGTTTTCAACCTACTCCCTAAACAGTAGGCTGAAGACGAACACCCTGTATATTGTAATAATTTAATATAAAAATAGTCAATAAGCGTTTCGATACTCCATTGTGCCATCCTCAGTTATAGACTTCCGATGAGTTCCTATAATGGTGGTAAGTTATTTTTTTATCTATCTATTAATTTACATTAATTTTCTCGCAGAGATAATTCACGAATTTTCAATTAATTTAGACTGCCCATATCATACTCTTTTATTTCAAAATTAAAAAAATATATCAGTGTTTTATTATGGTAAACATATATGAATAATGTTGTGCATAATTGATGCTTATTATCCATTAAATGTTGTCTGCATTCAAAATGAATTATTAGACAAATACCTACATACATATACTAATTTGTATCAGTGCAATATTAACACGTAATTTCCTGTGAAAAGTAATAGGTAGATAAATCATTTTGTTTACACAACACTTAAATATAGAGGGTGAATTTCTAAAAGGGTTATTTCAAAGGATTTTTCAAAAAAAATTCTCGAAACTTACTTATCTTCACATAAAATTTTCAATTTACATTTCAGTCGATAAGTATTACATAGTTAACATTATTATCTGAAAATTTTTTTCCGTGGACTATGAATTTCCATTGTTCTTGTATGAACGTGGTTTAGTTGTAGTGGGTGAGTGTGCGCAAAATGAGTCACTTCTCATCGATTTAAAACCTTTACTCGACCCTACCATCGAAGCTGATGTTTTCACTTTTCCCGCATTGAAATGTTTTCCGTGTTAACCCGTTAAATTACAATTGAATAATTAAAAATTAAACAAAATTTCGTTATGGCCTTTTCAAATAGTTCGTCTATTTTAAAACCCCAAACTCCTTTGGAACAGCTACTCGAAGAAATTAACTTCCAAAGGACCAAAGAAATGAGGCAGCTTCTTAAAGATGGTAAAATTTTCCTTTTATACTTATTAAATCTTTTTTTATTAACTAATGAAATTTGTGCAGATTCGGATTTTATAATGCTTCAAGGCACGACTTATTGGACAGATTTATTCGTAAGGCACTTCTTGTTCCAAAACGAATCATCGATAGACAGTGATGATTTATTATTTTTTGTAAGGAAAAAACACGTCAAAGGATCACCTAGATATCTTCCTAAATTCGAGGTGAGTCACTTCATCAAAAAAATAATAAAAATTAATTTTCTTATTAATTGAAATTTTTAAATAATTTACTCAGTGGAGTATCTAGGTATTTATTTTAGGTAATTTTTGTGTCGTCAGTGTACGTATGATTAATTATCTACTTAAGCTGTATATTCTGTTATCGACATACAGATCTTACATAATTAGACCTAAATTAAGGTCGTTTATTATGAGGCATTATTGCTTTAATTGTCCTATTCTACTCATTAACAGTTAATTTTATTCTACAATACTTAAATCCCTCATGAAATCCTCTGACGCACCTCTCAAAATACATTCAATTCAATTCTTTGAAGATTTCTTTTATTTAAAACTGAATAAGTATCTATATACAATATACTTTTATCTTACTAACAAAGTGATGTAATTACTTATGGTATATATTTATTTTTGGATTAAATAAATAATATTTTTATTATTGTTAGGGACAACAGCTGACCGATATTTTTTGGGATTATCAACTCATTCGTATTATATTAACATTTGTTTTTTATTTTCCACATTATCTATCAACAGTTTTCCTTTTTCGTTCGTTTAGTGTTTTGCCTATCAAATGATTAAACCACAAATAGGTACATGTATGAATTCATTGATAAATTTAATCTGTAATTTGCACTTCCTACTACGTACAAACAATAAGTAGGAATTAAAGAAATGTTTTAATATTCTATTTTACTGATCCTATTTCTAGACTGAAGTTGATGTATTTAGAAAAGATAGCCGTAAGCTGCCAATAGGCGATCCAACAGTTGATTGGGAAGAGACTGTTTATTTAAATTTAATTATCCATCAATTTGAGTACACGTTAACTTTGGCAATTTGTACTCGAACGAGCCCTAAGCAGCTACAAGTTCTTAAACGTCATTCCCAAAAAGTTTATGCGTCTCCCAGTAGAAGAAGGATGGACACCAAGGGCGACGTAGAGGAGATAACGTACCCCCACATTTGCTTCATGGTGGACAATTTCGACGAAGTATTTTGTGATATCCTGGTACGGGATGGTGAAATGGTTTGTGTTGAATTGGTAGCTTCCGATAAAGAAGGGTCGGTACAAGGAGCAATTTTTCTGGGATCGATAAGATACGATGCTCTAAAAAAAGTTTACGATGCTAGAGTAAGTTTTAACATAATACCACAAAACGTGTTTTAAAGTTAATGAAATTATATTTCAGCAATCTAGTTTGAGCACAAAAGTAGCACAAAGAATGACGTTTGGTTTGTTCTCGAATTCGGCATCCCAAAGGTGCGAATTCGTTCGGATGAAAGGACCTCAGGGTAAAGGACATGCTGAAATGGCTGTTACAAAACCTAAAGGTTCGGGTGCTGAAACTCCTTCGTCCGAACCCGGTTTTTGCGCGACTGATATTTGGGATTCTGATTGGGAGGAAGATTCAGAAGAATTTTTTATATATCGCCATCAACGAAGACTTAGCGATCCAAGTTCTAATCTTAATAATTTCGTAAGAGGTGGTTGGAAATCGAAACTTGATGTCAAATCCAGATCCGAAAACGAAGGACTTGATTATATGGACAATGGGTTTGCAGAAATCGAAGCAGGGGATGTAAGAGATGGTATGTAAATAAATGCTGCATTAATTTTAAAATAAATTAACCAGTAGAATTCAAAAAAGTTATTTCTTTCATCATAATTTATCTACTTTTTTGTAATGACTTCGTGCATGTTAAAATCATTTTGAATAAACGAATGAGTTGCATGTTAATTAAGTAAATTAATATAGATATTAATCAGCGTTACAAATAAAAAATAAAAGATCAAATGCCCTAACTTAATTCATCAAAAAGGAAGAATATAATTTTTTATGAAACCTATATACAGTGAACAATTATTTTATGAAAACGTCTCTAAATACTGTATGAAGTAGGACTAGAACTTAGTCTAATATCATCTAATTAAAGATGAAACTTTAAATAATTTTGTAACATTTCTCAAACAGTGGTTATTGTCTATCAATAATAACAATAAATAATTTTTAGAGTAGCATTATCTACTTTAAATGATAACAGCAGTTGAGTAATTTCTTTTCGTTTTCTCTTTTTGGTTGTAGTTAAGTCTGGTCCTGCTTCATCGGCATCTAAAGATGGTTGCTGTGGTTGTTTTCGTCATTATCGAAAGGAGTCGATAGCCTTATCAGAGGTTTATCATCACTCGTGTACCGCTAGTTGCTTAGAAAGAGGTCCGTTAGATCCCACAGGAGAACAATGTACATGTCCTGCAAACAAGCCGTTCGTAACTAAACGTAATAATCAAAAAAAGCTTAAAACGACAACAGCCGATTTGGATTCAAGAAAATCACCATACACCAACGAATTCGAATATGCGGACGATGCTGTAAATTTAGAGAACGATTTATTTGGGAAAAACGATTTAAAATCCAAACAACACCAACCATCAGAAACTTATAGTAATGCTTTTTTGAACGTTAACGGAAGAGTAGAATTACCCTGTTCCGAAAATGTCGGGGGATACCCTTTGTCCAACACGAGGACAGTGTTGCAAATAAATAGGGACAATAATGGCCCTCATAATAATATACGTAATACTAAGAATAATAAAACTAATAATAATGCCGAAAGCAATACTATACCTGAACCGAAAATAATTTTTAATGTTGACCCTAATTATAATAAGGTAATTTTTAAAAAACTTAATGGTTTATGTACTCTCCCCAAGACAAAAAATAGGCACAAGCTCGTTGCCTTACCCCCACATAGAATTACACCGGATGGTACTCATATTTACTATTGGTGTGATTTAAATAGAAAAATTACAAACGGTAAGATATCTTTATTTACAATACCTTATTATTAAATTATTTATAATTAATATTTACAAGTGGGTTAAATTTTTTGTATCGGTTATCAATCAAATGCACCTTTACCCTGTTTTCTGCTTTTATTTGTATAACTTTCTGCATGTGGTAGTGGTACAAGAACGTTTACTGGTAGATTTCCTCATCCTTTTTTTAAAATCCCCACTCTTCTTATTTATTGCTGAGTTGACAATCATCACGCTCTTACATATACTCCTCCTACTTACATATGTTATATTAATAAACAGTTACGTTTATTGGTTTGCCTTGTCTTTATCGTTTAATAGAACCAGATATTTACAGAATTGGATGATGGAGCATACAACCCATTGTGGACCATGAGGGGATTTACACAGACGTTTCATTTTTGGAAAGAGAATAAAAGAGCACAATCGACTCCCCTTAATGCTTTTTTAACTTATATAACTCTTCCTTGGTGGAGTATTGCAAAAGGTAACGCTTTTTATTTAAAAAGTAGAAATAATGTAACCAGTGCTACTTAACTATATTTTTTAGATATTCTTGATCATCATGAGGCACCTATTTTAACCTTTTAGTATCTACTTAATTATAATTTGTAACTATGTTATTCGAAGTGGATGAATGGTTTTGAACGATCTTGATGTAACGATTAACAATGTATTTATTATTAATTAGATTTCGAGTCAAATATGACAGTAATTTCTTTTAATAAAACTCAATTTTGATAGGTATTTTTCATTGATAAATAGATGGGTCGTAAGCACTAGGTACATAAAGGGGTAAAGGAGAGATTTGGACTTGTAAACCATTAAAATTACAGACGATGCGCAAGAATAATTGCGTTAACGAAAATCAGTAGTACCTATTTATAGTTTCTAGTAAGCAACAAATTATAGTCATCATAAATAAATAAAATTGAAAAGTCCTCTGCAATTACGAAATAATTGCTATTTTAATCTTTTTTGCGTGCTAATAAACACGTCTTAAATGAAAAGTTCAATTAAAAAATTTAAATTATTTGAAACATCATAAGCAATTTTAATAGAACTATGTATACAAAGATAAAGAGGAGGTTGTCAGCAGTACTTCATTTAATGTTTATTGGATTATTTTATAACAGGTGTATATATTATAAGCAATTAAAATAGTTTCGCGTAATGAGTATAAAGAAGAGATTTTTAAATAAATGACAAATTTATTACATTCATTACTAAATATTTACAATTTAAAAAAGCTGACTAAATCACACTATATATGTATTAAACAATTTGTTGTACCAATACTACTTTATTATTGTACAGACCAGGTATTTTTCTTGTATTTTTCATCTAAAATTCTCCAGTTAGGGGATGGTTTGTCTACATTTAACCAGTTAAAGTCATCAACAGCAGTCCAATTATTTTTTTCTTTGTTAAGTCCTGAATTTTCAAAGTCCTGCTCAATATTATTGTATGTTAAGTTGTATGGCGCGAAACCGATTTCTTTGCAGTCTTCTATGATTGCTCTGCTTGTAACATGCAAATATATTTCAATTTTTTTAGAGCTGTGCAAACGAAGTTGTTGACATGCCACTATAAAAGTGCAGTTTCTACAATTGTCAGCAAATACAGATGTCGATATAGGGCCTGATAGCACAATGCATTCCACCATTTTGCTCATATGAAGTGTTGAAGGATTTCCAAATATTTTAATAGTACAATTTGATAAATTTTGCAATCTAACATCATTTTTAGAAACTATTTCTCTGTCTAACTTGAGAATTTGATTTGAAATGTTTTCAAAACCACAGCTTTTGATAGGAATGTAGCATTTTGTTAATGAACTAGAATCAACTTCATCTGCAAAGTTCTTTTGGTTAATGGGCATTGGTAATTTTGCAGTGTTCTTGCTACGATTTTTGAATGAAAATTTCTTTTTAGGCAGTAACTGTTCTTCTAGTTTATTACATTTGCTGTTCAGTTCATTTAAAATTTCTTGGTATTTTTTTATATCGTATACCCTTAGGAATATGTTAGAAGCAGCTACAAATTTTTGAAGTTGCAAAATCTTTTTAGAAATGCTATCAAATTGTTCAGGTAACTTTTTTGTTTCTAGGTTATTCAAGTCGTTAAGATCGTTTTCGATATCTGCACGTTTTTTATTAAAATCATTATCAAAGTAATCGATCTTCTCATTTTCTGCAGTTGATGACTTTTTATCATCTTGCTTCTTTTTAAGTTCTAATTGACGTTCTGTTTCACGTTTTAGTAAATCACAAATTTTGTCACACCTTCCTTCTAACATTTCCATGGCAATATTTTTTATTTTCTTACAGCTTTTTCAATTTCCTCTTTAGTTGCTTTATAAAAGGGGACGTTTGATGTTGAAGCTGAAGACAAAACATCCATAAACTGTTTTGACTGCTTTTTCCTTTCTAAAGGAGGATCTAATCCTCGTAAATCCTACACATAAAGAAATTGAATTACTTAGGTAAACTAAGTTATAAGAACACAATTTACCGTAGGTGGTTCTTTCTGTTCTGTTATTTTTAGAAGTGCATAGCTACCAAAACTACACGCAGATAGCCAGAATACGGACTTTATAATTTTATCGGCCATACATCTAAGAACTTGTCTTCCTCCAGTAATCTGAATCTATCAAACGAATGTTTGTATTCCCAAATTTGTCGTCTAATGTGTAATAAAATTCCAATATTTTCGGAAAATTGTTGCGCATATAAAGCCGAAAATCTGAAATTTTTCAATTTTGAATAATAAAAATGCGTTACCATGCAAACCAATACGAACTTACCCCTTTCTGTATTTAATTTATACCAAACACCGTAACTAACTGCAAAGGCAGCAGCTTCAACCACAAATAAAGCAGTAGCACCCTTAATTAGTATTTTTCTCGCCAAAGGTTTGGGATATTTTGGAAGCATACTATTTTTTTCGTAAAAAAGTTAACATTTGTTCATTATCATTTCATTACTAACCATAATTAGACTACGGCTGGGTTGTGACTATGACTGACCCTATGACTGACTCTGACTATAGATGTCAAAATGACTATACTAAGCTGATCTACTGATGTGATATCTATTTTTGTTTTCTTAGTAGTCTCGATTGAATATAATTTAATAGTAATTTGTAGTATATTTACTTCATTAACTTGATTATCAAGAATCTAATGAGCTTTCTGAGTTTCATGCAGAATTAATTCACGTAGGGCTGAATGATCCACTAAAGTGAAAGGCCAGGAATATAAAAAAAAGAGGGAGGAACTTGCATGCAATTTGTCATTTGTCATTTGCTCAGTTTGGCGTAGTTCATGCGTAGTTGTTTGCTTGGTGTCGACGGAAATTTATTAAATATTTTTATCATTTTCATTGACTAGTGAACTTCAGTGGTTTATGAACGAACATTGACGTTTATCAGATAAAGTGTTCAGATGTAACAATTTGTCGTGTGAAAATTAGCTGCATTGTGTCACCTTAGCGGTACTTCTAATTATTGGCATTAAAAAAAAGTAGCTTAATTTTTGTTAAAGTGATGTGAATAAATAAAACGCTTTACAATGTCGATATTACATTGTGCAATTTTCGTTTGTGTTCAACTAACTGTTATTTTTATTTTACAATTTGGCGAAGCAAATTCTCAAACGTTGTCGGCGTTTACAAAAATTCCCCAAAATGTGTTTACATTTGATGCATCTAACTCCTTTATTAGCGAAACCTTTAAACCCCAATCTCGTATCCGAAGGAATTCCCCGAAAACTATGAATTCTACCCAGCCCAGGATCATAACACAGGTAAGCATTGTAAGCAAATACAAAAATACTTTGTATGGCTTTTATGTGTTCATATTTAGGTGCCAATTATTCTATTAAGAAGCCCTTTAGAGATAGATTAAATGAAATGATGCCCACTTCCATAACAATAGCGTAATATACCAGACATGTTTATGCTCTAGAACGTACTTTAAGGCTTCAGAAAAATGTTTTTAAATATGTTTAGAACTGTATAGTATATTCTGGATGTTTGCTAGTATAAAAAACACTTTGTTTACTGTACATAAATATAGGTATATCATAAAACAAAGGGTCGTGATATTTTTAATTTTGCGAATTCTTTTTTATCATAATTATTTTATTTCATTTTTTAAAATTCCTTTTTACAGAACTAGGTATATTTTTATTTTGGAGATTACATAAAAGATAGTACAAGTTATTTAATGATTTTCATTTTTGTATTAGACAACATTTTTCTTCTTGTTTTAGTTAAAAACAAATTTAATGGGAAAATCCCATAAAAAATAAAACAAAGGGATGTTAATGTGTTTATTACGTTTTCAATAAGTTACTATCTAATCTTTTGCAAACTAACAAACATTTTATATCCTAGTAGATAACTAATTTAATCAATTCGATAACATTGTCAAAAATTTGCTTTGTAAAAAAATACTTGACTGGTTTTGACAAAGATAAGTATTTCTGCAGAATGGAGGTTGTTTATTTACGTAGGTATTTAAAATTTTAATTTTGTTCTACTTAAATTATATTAAAGGTCCCTAATACTCTAGAAATTTAAATACCTACATGGATACAGTTAAATAAACATTATTTTTCTCTAGTGTTTTCTTGAATGGATAGACATTTCATAAATTCTCCCTTTTTACTGCTTAGCTGTATTTGAAAATGTCGGATTTTACAAATTCGATATCTATTGATAACTTATAAAAAGTTAACAGGTGTATTTTTATCTAACAAATAAACAAAAGATTTTTTATCAGCGAACATGTTTTCGTTTTAAAAACTGTTGCATACCTTTTGCTTGGACCGTTTAAAAAATTGTTAATAAAATTTACTTCTCGTCTCAAAAATTTCAATATGTTCAGGAGTTATTTAAAGGTTTTTATTTAGAGTGAAAAGGCAACAAACTGCTTATGCTGGCCATGCACTTAAAAAATTGCTGATTAAATATTTGACAAGCAAAATTTATTTTCCTACTTAACATCAAATAAATTACCTTGTCAACAAAACGTGAATGTTGAGAACATTAATAAAAAAATAATATTTAAAAAGTTTTCAAGTAGGTATTTTTTTTTGAGATTAATTAAAAACTAAGTGTTATATATACATATGTAGCACTTTTCGAATTTTATCATTTTTTGTTTTAAATTGATTGGTGTGTAAATTAAATACATACCCACTACATTAAATATGAGATAGAGGACCAAAATCAATTTTGGAGAAGTTTCAAAACTGCTCGATTTTATCATTTTATCAAAGGTTTGAAAACCGTTAACGAAAATTATGGTTAAGTCTTCGATTGTATTGTAAAATTAATCGAATTAAGCTCTGATAAAATTTGGGATTATAAAAACCGCATACAGTTATTATTTTTTTATTATTGATAGATAGTATATTGATCAGTATTTGATTTTTAATGCGAGAATCATAAAATAATAAATAAAGTATTTGAAATAAAACTTTTAATAAACAAGAGCATTAAATTTAACTGGGCACTTTTTTTTGCAAAATAAAAATTTTTGTTTATACCTAGGTACTTGTTAAGAATTAATTGCTCTTTTATTCAAGTTGTTTTTGATAATTTACGCATGAATCACAAAAAGTATCACAGTTCATTATTTCATTAATAAAACAACTGTCTATTACTAACCCTTTTATCAACATAATAAAAGTAATTGTTACAACTATTTTATATCTTGTGTATTATTATCAAAATATAGATAAGAAATCTAAAAAAAAAAATACAATATTTACTTGGCAATTTTTTATCTTAATAAGCGTAATAAGCGAACAAAATACAATGCTTTTCAATAATAGAAATTATAGCAAGTATTTAAAAAAGGTAATTAGTGACCAGTAAATTTAATTGTATAATTAATTATTTGTATTCATTTTAATTTATGGAGACTGGCCTAAGAATCAACTGTACTATTTGGTAGCATTACCTCATAAGTATAAATGTATGCGGGCGTACTATATGAACAAATGATTCATTTTTAAGAATGAATGATATTTTTTCCAATAATTTATTAATAATTGACCATTATAAATTAAAATAATACAAATAGCATTAAAATGGAACTTTTTACTCATTTTTTAAATAATTTTAGTTTGAATTTTCAAATAACTATTTTATATAAAGTAGATATAACTAGTATTTCCAAAAGTAGTAGAAAGTCACTTATTTTATTTCTGAATAAGTGATTCTATTATATTTTTTGTTGTTATTGTTTGTCTTTTCTTTGTTAAAAGTTTAATCTGCACGAAATTGTTTACAGTTCTGTAGAAGTAGTTTGGAATTGTTGTGATGTTATGAATCATTCTCACGTGTTTTGTTATCTGTTATGTACAGTTTCTATGTATGTAAATATTATAATGACTTTGATATTTGTACATAGTAAATACCAGTATATTTTTAAAGGGGTGTCTTTATTATGTTATAAAAAGGAGCTATTTAAAATATAACTACATATTGTAATTTATTTTATGATTTTACATTAAGAATCGGCGAAGGCTATTCAGTTATTTTTATTTCGGCATTATAATTGTTAGAATAGGAGCAGTACTAAAGGCAAAAGTTTCATTATTGGAAACAAATATGCATTTACCTTTTATCAATAAATAAACTTTAGTAAAGTAAAATGAACAATATAAATTAGAAGGGAATAAATGCCAAGAAAATTTTCGATTTTGATCTCTAACAATAAAATAATTCTAAAGTGAACACTAGTAAATAATTGAAAAAAAAAAAACAATAGCTATTTAAGTTTATTTTTGTTGTAATTATTGGGGTGTTCCTTATATATTATTTTTCTTTCCAGATTAATCACTTGAATGATAGTCATAAGCATTTGATGGTGCAATGGATGGGCGAGGGTAGCGATGTAATTATTTGTTTGGCTCGTGATCCTCCTACATCCTACGAAACTAATGTTATGAACTCTTCCAGCGTTTATATCTCATATGATTATGGTAAAACGTACGAAAATAAAACCGAATTGTTCAAAATCTCGAACAAAACGTATTCTGTCGTGGAAAAGTTTTATAACCATCAAAAGTACAACACTCACGTAAGTTTGCAATTTATTTTATCAACTACCTACAGCTCATGTTTAAAAAATATTGTTTTTTTATAGTTCGTCTTCACGGACCTGAAAAATAAAGTCTTATTCACGACCAAAAATCACGGACGAGACATTAAAAAAGTACAGTTAAAATTTACGCCAAGCGAAGTATCTTTCCACGAATTTCAGCCCCAAATTTTCTTGATTTTGGACAAAATCGATCCGAAACGCCCCGTAAGTATTAAAAAAAATTGATATTTTCCGAAGATTGAAATTGAAATTTATTGTAAATTTTTTAAGTCTGTAATACCGAAAGTACGACCATAAAATTTTTGTTTTTAAATTAACTTTGTAACTGTATTTAGCAGTAAACATTAATGGCTTTGTACTAAAAACAATAGCTAATGAACTTGTCAAATATTTGAAAAGTAAATATCAAAGTTTCAGTCGATATTTTATACATACATGTTATTTATCTAATGTTATAATAATCAAGTTATACGCGTCCAAACATGGCCTATACATACAATAAAAATGTAAATGGAACTTAGAAAGTAGGAGGAGACATTCTGAGGCTGTGGTTGGACGATAAAGAGGAGAGAGTGAAATTTTGGGGAATGAAAATTGGTTGGTAGTAAATATAAAGTAAATTTTCCTTATATTGGATTTGAAAAAAGAGCATCTGTTTATAAGGCTTAATAGTAATTAATATATATGTACTCAGTTCCAAAAAAGTGAACGAATAAACCGAATTGAATTTATTTTTATTTTTTATTAGTAGGTAATTTGTTTATCTTTCAAAAAATAAAAATAAAGGGAGTGGAAACTTTTTCACAGTCTTCTGGCTGGTAGTGCAGAAGCTCGAACAATGTTTTTTTTCTTAATTTTTGACTCACTGTATTATAAAAAATGCGTTCAGTCTATAACAAGGACGCTTCTTTTAAGAGCATTTTGTTTTTTATTCATTGATTTATCTCTAAAATTGCCCGAATTACAGCTTGTATGTTATTTGGATTAATACACAGAGTGAGTCAGAAATTAAGAAAAAACATTGTTGCGAGTTTTTGTACTACCATCCAGAAGGCTTTGAATAAGTTTCCACCCCTTTAATTTTTTTGAAAGACAAAGGAATTACCTACTAATAAAAAATAAAAATAAATTAAATTCGGTCTATTCGTTCACAAATGAAAAAGCTTCAAAATTGCTACCACTTTTTTGGAACTGAATGTATTGTATTTGTAATATGTACAAAAAATAAGTAATGATTTAAATTCTGTTAGAAGGTTCCTTTTACATATTTGAAAAATAGATAAAAGTATGACGTTTCCATGCCCTCTGAAATTTTTATTTTTGCTGAACATTGTATTTTAAACAAATTATTCATGGTTAACAATATTTTGTAGCTTTACCTTACTGAAGATTTTGGAGACAGTTGGCAGATAGTAGATGAGTTTGTAGAATCTTTTCATTGGATTTCTGAAGATAACGCCAAACTTAGGCTGGTATTACAAAGAAATGAACCAGGCGGTTGGAGCAGTATTTTTTATTCTATGGACATAACAAAGGACAAAAAATGGCTTTTATATGCAACCGAAGTTAAACATTTTTTTGTAAAGGAAGACTACATTTTCTTTACAAAAAATGCTAGCAAGGTAGACTTACAATAAATAAATTATTTACGAGTAAACATTTTGAATAAATGACGAATCAGAGCAAAATTTGGGACCAAATGGCCTAGTGGCAGTGTTTTTGCAATAAAAAGTGCTTTGATACGTTATTTATTAAAAAATCCTGGGGAAAATAGAAATATGGTAAACATTTTGAGGAGAAAAATTAATTTTTTTAGAATAACTACGATTTATACGTTTCATATAAATTTGGGGAGAAGAAAAAGTGCGTTTTTGATTCCGAATTGGATTGTAAAAACTACTATATAGCCGACGTATCTGATAATAGAGCACTTGTGGCAGTAAGTCACACAAACACATTATCTCATTTATATGTATCTGAAGAACTAACTGGTAAAGATGGAAAAGTTCATTTCACACTATCACTTGAAGAAATTTTGTGTTATTTCCCAAACGACACCTGGCAAGATTCTTGGCTTCAGTGAGTAAAATAATCAAAGAAAAGACTGCAAACATTAATACATACTGTATAATATTTTTAGTCGAATTGTTGAAGACCCGTTTGCGGATGTTTACAAGGTGGAGGGTGTTAGTGGCATTTACATAGCATCCCAAATAATTTCAAAACCCTTGGGTCATAATTTAGGTCCCCAGAATCTTGGATCCGTTATCACTTATGATCACGGTGGTTCTTGGCATTTACTTACTCCTCCAGCTAGGGACGAAGAAGGTCAATTAATTTCTTGTTCATCCAACAACAATTGTTCCCTTCATTTAAGTCAAACATTCAGTCGACTTAATCCTGAAACCAGATCCATCAGCATTTTGTCAAGCAAATCTGCTCCAGGACTTATAGTAGCCACTGGAGTTATAGGAAAGAGTCTTAAGGTGAGTTACTTCCATGTAGGTACTATTGTACTTAATTAAGAACGTGTTGTTTTATTTTTTTAGGGTCATTTTGGGGTATTTGTAAGTTCGGATGCTGGATTCACGTGGCGCCAGGTCCTAAAAGAACTGCATTTCTTTAACATGGGAGATCACGGTGGTGTTTTAACTGGTGTTAAATATTACAAGAACTGGGGAGAAACTCGAGTCATTCTTTATTCTACCGATGAAGGTGAAAATTGGAGTGAAGCGCCATTTTCTGAGCAAAATTTGAGATTATATGGCCTCATGACTGAACCTGGTGAAAATTCCACGGTCTTCACTCTTTTCGCGTCTAAACCCGAAACGCACCAGTGGATCATTATAAAGATCGATTTGAAACCTGTTTTTCAGTACAATTGTTCTGCAGTAAGTACAAAGAATACTTTTTGAATGTTACATATAATTTTTTGAATTCATTGTAGGAAGATTACAAATTCTGGTCACCAAGCCAAACCGAGGAAAGTCGTCGCTATGTACCCTGTATAATGGGTAAGCAAATAACATATAGACGAAGAATATCACATGCTAATTGCTACAATGGATTGAATTTGGATCTTCCTGTGTCTTGGGAACCATGTGATTGTGACGCCATCGATTTTGAGTGGTACGTTTTGTTATTGTCTCTTTTTCTTTAATGGTAGCTGATAATATTACTGGGTCTTTAACTGACCTTGACATAAAAATAAAGAGTTGGAAGTCCAATTGTCATTATATTACTTATGCATTATAAATAAAATTGGTCGAGAAACTTATCATAAGTATGACATAGGACAACAAAATTTTAGAACAAAGTTCAAAACATTTATTTTTTAATAAACTTAAAATTTTATGATTGCATCTTAACTTAACAAAACTTTTAGTGATTTCGGATTCGTTCGAGTGGGTAAACCATATCATTGTATCCGTAACAAAACATCTGGTGATAACCCTTATGAAATTCCGAAATGGTGTAGACCAGGTCTTTTTTACAACCGCACAAAAGGTTACCGAAAAATAGCTGGGGATGCTTGTGTCGATGGGTTTCAAGACCGGTATTTGCCCGAACAAATCCCATGTCCTTTTAAAGAAGTTCCCGAATTTCTCCTATTTGCACGCAGAGATAAGATTTTCTGGTTTGATTTAACAACTGAAAAACTCGAGGAACTTCCAATTAAAAACTTAAAGAACGTCGTATCTATGGCGTTTGACATGAAAAATAACTGTGTCTTTTGGGCAGATACTGCCACTGACCAGATCGGTAGACTTTGTTTGAGTAATGGTTCTGAACCAGAAATTTTGGTATCAAACGATCTTGCATCTGTGCAAGGAATGGTTTATGATTGGATTTCACATCATTTGTATTTCGTTGACGGTACGAGAAACAAAATAGAACTAATTAGGACGGATATTAATCATTTTGGTAGAATGAGGAGAACCATAATTGGTCCCAATGACTTGAAGAAACCTAGGGGCATTGCTGTACATCCTGCAGCTGGTTATATGTTTTGGACCGACTGGGCTACTGAAAGTCCTTCTGTTAGTAGAGCAAATTTGGACGGAACTAATATCAAGAGGTTGATTGAACATCCCCAAGTTGAATGGCCAAATGGTACGTTTTATTTTTTACAATTTTTCTTAATGTTTTGTAATTCTTTTATCTTAGGTGTAACTGTGGATTATATTGCGGAGCGTATATATTGGGTAGACGCTAAATTGGACTACATAGGAAGTTCTGATTTGCACGGGCAACGTATCAAGCATATTATTTCGAATAACGACTTTGTTATCCATCCATTTGCTATTGCTGTGTTTAAAGACCAAATTTATTGGGTTGATTGGAAACATAATATGATTTTCAGTGCGGACAAAGATCACGGAGTGGCGATTAAGCAGTTAGTCAAAGAATATATTGGACTAATGGACCTTAAAGTTTATGGACACAGTCTTCAACATAGCATTAACGATTGTCAGAACTCTTCATGCAAATATTTGTGTGTTGGAGCTCCAAAACAGAGTCACGTTTGTCTTTGCCCTGACGGTGAGTTAAATATTTTTTTAAAATTTGATACTGGAAGAAAAAATTCTAATATTACTTCAGGTATGGATGTTAAAGGAGGTAAATGCATGTGCCCCGGAGGAGTGACGCCTTATGATAACATGACCTGTGCACCTGTATTAAACACTTGCGGTCCAGGCTACGCTACTTGTAAAAACAACCTCTGTGTACCTAAGGGGTGGATTTGTGACGGCGAAGACGATTGTGGAGATAACTCAGACGAAGCGAATTGTAAAGTTCAGACATGTGCCAGTAATCAGTTTGTTTGTGGGGATGGAAGGTGCTTACCACATTATTGGAGGCAAGTAAAATTACTAAATGTTTTTTGTTTGTTAATCTGATCAGTTTATGTGCAAATTTTTAACTTTTAGATGTGATTATGAGCGAGATTGTATCGATGGTTCAGATGAACTGAATTGTCCGGTGCAAAATTGTACCAATTCGCAATTTAAATGTGGCAATGGTAGGTGTATTTCAATGAAGTGGAGGTGCGATGGTGAAAACGATTGTCGAGATGGATCTGATGAAAGAGATTGCAATGTTGCTGATCCAGTCTCCTGTAAAGGTATGCAAATAGAAATTTAATATTTTTAATAATTTTTATATTTGTATTTCTAATTTGTCCTAATTAGCAAGCGAGTTTCAATGTAAAACTGGCGGGATAAGCTGCGTTCCATCAATTTGGCGTTGTGACGGAGAAAGCGATTGTAAAGATGGAAGTGACGAATTGGATTGCGGTAACACTACTTGTCCTTCTTCTCTATTTTCTTGCGGAAGTCCATCCAACCATTGTCTATACATGACGTGGGTGTGTGATGGAGATAATGATTGTCCCAACGGAGCAGATGAAAGCAATTGCACCACTACCGCACCCACTCCCGTATCACCCATTAATCCATTTCCAATGCCTAACGTACGTATCTAAATAAGTCGTTTCTTTTTAATTTTTAATATTTAATGTCATTTTCAGAATTCTGTTTGCCATGATTGGATGTTTTTGTGCAAAAATAAAAACTGTATTCCCTCTTGGTGGAAATGTGACATGGCCGACGACTGCGGTGATAACAGTGACGAAGAAGGATGTTTTTATCCATCTTCCTCTACTCCAACTACAGATCTGGTTGTCACAGTGAAACCTTTCAACATCTGTCCTCAAGATTATTTCCAGTGCGCAACAGGTGAATGTATATTTCTTTCTTGGATTTGCGACGGCTCAAAGGACTGCAAAGGTGGTGAAGATGAAATGCACTGTGAAGGAGCTAAGCACTGTAGTGGCGAAGAATTTAAGTGTCGAATGGATGGAAGTTGTATTGATGTGAGTGAAACTTGGAATTCTTTAAGCTTTTAGGAATAGCAGGAAATTGCAATGGTCATTTAGGACATATGATTGCTAGAAGAACTTTTTTGTATGTAATAAATAAAAATCTTGTATTTCAGATTACAAAGGTTTGTGATAATCGCCCTGATTGCCCTGACGGATCAGATGAAATTTCATGCATCGAACATAATTATCCCAATGAGGCTGCAACTCCTAGTTGTTCTTTGGGATTTTTCCCGTGTGATGTAAATAATTGTATTCCCCTCGCAGCTCGTTGTGATGGTCATGAAGATTGTCGTGATGGATTTGACGAATTGAATTGTAATGACGTAAAGAAAGTTTACCAAGTGTTACAAATGACGGCACTTCAACGAGGCATAACGCCAACTAGTATTAGGTTGCAATGGTGGATTAGAAATACAGAGGAAGGAATTTTAGACTTTTTACCATCAATCAGTGAAGTAGGAAAGAACAAATGGGAAAATAAAACGTGGGTCATTTTCACAAATTATCTTTTTACTGGACTGCAACCTTTTACAACATATAATATGACAGTGTACACCAGATATAGGAAACATCTAACGGACACTGCTGAAGTCTTCCCTCCTGCAAAATTCCGTGTGGCAACTACTGACGAAGGTAAATAAATAATTTGACAATAAATAAAATGTTTTATTTATTTAATTTACTTTTAGGTATTCCTAGTCCCCCATGGAATTTGACAGTACAGCAAGTAAACAGCACTGATGTTGTATTATTGTGGAATGCTCCATCTTCTCCTAAAGGCCTCATCCGTTATTACGAAATTTACATGTCCCCCCCGTCCTCCCCTTTTAAATTTACCACGAGTTCTAACAAAACCTTTTACACCATCTCCAAATTATTTTCATCAAATGAAACGTATTTATTTTATGTAATTGCTCACAATTCGAAATATCAAAGTGAGAGTTCTGAAGTGAAAGTCATGACGTTTGATGCTAATTCTTCGGTGGAAAAAATTTCTGGATTGATTGTTAGCAACCTGACAAATAGTAGTTTGATGCTGTCTTGGAACCCCATAGAGAAGGTGGAAGGTTATAGGATTCGTATGGAAACTCTATCACCTATGTTTCCGAAATTCCCTGAGCGTTACGTTAAGACAAGCTGGACATATTTTAAACAATTATCTCCCCAAATAGATTACTTATTCAAGGTATTGCTATTTATTCATAATTGAAGACAAAAAATGTCTTATTTTGTCTGTAGGTGTCTGGTTACAAGAAAACTTTTTATGGAGAAGAGACAGAAATTATAACTCACCTTGCTGGGATTCCATTGCCGGAAGTTCCCAATGTTGAAGCACAGTTAATTAAGGACGTGGGAACTTCTGTTAAATTGAGCTGGGATAGGCCCAAGGATAATCGTAAAGTGAAATGGGTTTATGGAGTATACTATGGCACAGCATTAACAGAAATTTTGGAAGGTAAGCAACTTGTTGCTGGTGTAAATTGCAATATTAAATAAAGTGTATATTTTTCAGGGTCTCATATAAATACAACTAACTTGACAGTAACGGTGTCAGATCTAGAAGCTTGTGAGGATATAATGTTTATGGTCGGTGTCATAGGGCCTTTGGGTATAGGTCGACTGTCCAGCCAGAGTCCGCATGTAACTACACAGGTTAATAAACAATCTCCACCAAAGAAGTTGAAGGTTTACCCTTCTTCACAAAATCATCTTGAAATGGTTGTTGAATGGGAAGCTCCTTGCTATAGTCTCATGGAACCAATTGGATATATTGTAAGTGGTTTAACTTTTCTTCTTGTTGCTAATGATTTTAATAAAATGTGAACATTATATGTGGACATATTTTAATGAGGGATGACATTTAAAAATATAACACTAACAACAATATATAATAGGTTATTATTAAAATAAAAATATATAAATTGTAGAGGTGTTGGTGTGTAAGTATTCTATTTGTATAAGTGAGGACATGTAATTAGCTACTCATTAATGAAGTGTTTTGGCTAGTGAATAATAGATACAATCAAATATATTACCTTCACAAGCTAGTGTATTAGAGTGGGCGGCCGGGGACGGTGGCGGTCCCCCTGCAAGCTAATACCGATTTCATTATTAACTTACGAACATGACTAATCTCAATGTTTATATATCTTTAAGCAATTTGATTTTAATATGTATTTTGGACTTAGACTGCTATATGATATAAGGAGCTAAGGTTGTTAGATAAGAAACATTGAATTGTTTGTTTGTTTTTTATTATCATATTAAAATAGTTTTTTAATTATAATGAATTTTACATAGAATTTTCTTATAAGTACAGTCAATCATATCTTTTTGATGCATCTGAAAATAATGTAGATGGTGAATAGATTAAAATTATACAAGTGGTACATAAATTAAAAGCGATATTAGTTTCAAATTTTTGTTAAAGGTTTTATGTCCATATGGGGCTTTTGGCGAATCCTTGGGTCTCTGGGAAACAATTAATTTCTAAAATAGTTTAAATAATTTTGGTTAAAATTCGTGTGTTTTAAAATAATAAAACGCAAAAATTGTATTCGCACAATTACCAGATATTACCGATTTTTTTTTGCAATGCAACATAAGAATAAGAAAATATTTTTTCTTTTTCAGATAACAATACACGAAAGACCGAATAGAACCAGTTCATTTACAGAAAAAAACAGTATAGAAAAAAGCCATACACGTACATTTAAAATAACTTACGGCGGAGTTTATGATGTAAAAGTTTCGACCAATGTGAAGGGTGCAAAATACAGCCCTACGGTGACGTACAAGGGACCTGATCTTCTTCCTCCGCACGAATTGAAAGTGTTTCCTCAATTAAATGGTAGCTATCTCGTGTATTGGCAGGAACACGATATTTCTCCCAGTGTTGGTCCTTACATGTATGAAGTTTTAATTTCTGAAGGGAACACATTGAATGAGACTACAGCTAAACGGTTTCCAGTAAAGGAGCCACCATTTATCTTCAACAACGCGACACTTGATACGTATACTTTTGCTGTCCGAATGAAGACAAACAAAGGCTATATGTCGATGCTCTCGGAAAGGGCCAGTTCATATAATAAAAATTATTACAGTGGGACCAATGTCATTATTAACAAGACGCGTCTCACAGCCATCGTAGTTCCTGCTTGTCTTTTATTAGTTGGTTTTGCTGCAGCTTTAGGATTCCTGTTTGTGAGGCACCGGAAGTTGCAGAGTAGTTTTACACGTTTCGCAAATTCGCACTACGATTCCAGATCAGGTGCAGCAACGTTCGATGATCATGGATTGGATGAAGAAGAGGAGAGTCCTCAGATTAGAGGCTTCTCTGACGATGAACCATTGGTTATCGCGTAAGCGTATTTTGCGCATAGGATTTTTTTTGTTTAGGATGTGAAGTTACCACTCCAATTTGATAAAGTACTAGCGAACCATCTGAAACAAAACAGGGTTGAAAAAATTAAAATTGCTCTATAATAGATTTAAAATTGAAGTATTACCAGCATTAAATTAATTATTTTTAAAACTTTTTATTCAAAATAAACATTTAATTTTCACTGCTCAATAAGTGTACAAATATAAAATTTACTGCATTCAATAATATATATCTTTTTTAAGTGATTAACTAATGTTTTACATATTTAATGTTAATTTTACAATCCAAATGAAATTTAAATAAAATTGTTCACACATAAAGTATTTATGTATGTTTAAAAGTAATAAGAAATTAAAAAAAAAGCAACTGCCTGTCTACACATGTAACCATTGCATTAAAATGTTTTGTTAATAAGTGGTGAGCTAGTGTGCAGAGATTGTATACAGATATGTTCCATTTACTGTACTATGTAATATGTATATTTTTTTATTCGCCTTCTGTGTTTTCGGTTATTGTGTTATTGAGTGTTTTATTATATTTTTATTTGTTGCGTTTTGAAGTTAACGATAAATAGAATTATTATTATTATTGACTTATTTTTGTTATGTGAATGCCTATTTTAATTAATTTGATGTCAGTGTGGGTAGTTATGTTTAGTATTATTAGTATTTTTAGTCACTTTCTGTGATAAACATTACGACTAATAAATAAATAAATAGAAATGGGAGAGTAAAAGAATGTTCCAGCATGCAGATCTTTTTAAATTTGTGATTTAATTCTTTTTAAATGCAAATAAAAGTTTAAGGTACATAAACCTGTTTTGTTATATATATATATACTATATATTCATAGTGTATATATACTTTAAACTATCAGTGGTGCATGGATTGTGAAGACAATACCAGTTAATCAAAAAAGAAAACACTTGGTAACTTTAACTAAAGCTTTTGCTCTTGATAATAATAGTACTCTGTCAAAACAATTATTGAGCTTTATCAATAATTCTGTGACTTTCGATTAATCGACAAATATGTAAAATATTTTGAAAAAAAATAACGATTCAAATATTAAATTAATTTATTTATTACGATAAGTTTAGTCAATATATAAACAGGTAAATAAAGTCTTTTATTTAGTCATCAGTTTTTGCAATTTTAGGGAGTGGTTCATTAACGTCGTCAGTTGCAAAAACGAGCTTTTTAAATTCTTCAAACTTTTCCTTATTTGATAATAGGTCATGTTCTTTCTCAAAGTCTATTTGTTGAGAATTTTCTTCTTTACAATTTTCAGCTTCTTTGAAGTAATCATTGAGTTTTGCATGTGCCACGGTGTTAGTATCGGTTTTCAAAGCTTCCCTTACGACCATTGTGGCGTAGCTACAAGGATCCAAACAGAAGTCCATAATTAGGGCTTTATACTTCCCATCAGGTTGGTCTTCAGGTTCCTTTTCTCCACATAGTTCTTCATAATCAGATCGAATCAAGACGTCTTCAGGCTCATTGTAATGTAGAACTTTCCATGAAAAATTCTGTATTTTACCTATTATTTTCCGATAAGTGCCGCTTAAATTATATGTCTTTACGCTTTGTTTAGGCATTTCTAAAGATAAATTGTAACTTTTGAGAAGTTCACTGTAATAATCCTTTATTTCGTTTTCTGGGTATACAATATCAAATCCAGGCAAAGGTAAAACTATATCAAATATAGTGTATTGATCCAATTCCTCTTCAGTTAATGCATTAACTTTAGATCTACTGTTAATATTACTATCGCCTTTTACTTCATTTATTTCTTCTGATTCAGAATCTGATGAATCTGTTTCATTTTCTCCAATATTTCCAATAACCACAAGATCTCCAACTACTGGTTTTAGTCCATATTTCTTAATTCGCATTGAAACTGCATGATTCCATATTAAACTTTGAAAAGAATGAATGTAAAGTAGTCTACTGTTGCGCGGAATATTTGATAACGCGTTTACATAATCGTTTTTATTGTTTTTTGACAGGCCTTCTAGCAACTTGTATTCCAAGGAGGTTCTTCTGTTCCTGCCAAATTCATTTAATGCTAATTGTGCATTTGAAGTGGTGGCATATGCCTGTTTAGCTTTAGTGGTATCAGAACGTGGAAAATCTGTCTTTTTAACTTTCAGGATAAGTTCACACGCTTCTTTCCATTGTCCTCGTAATAATTTTATACCTACATTAAAAGTAGGCACTTCCTTATCACAACCAAATCTTTGTAAACCAAAATAATTTATAAAACCATTATCATTTAATGACTTCATCTGTGACTCTATTATACTGTTGTTAACAGTAACATTACGCAAGGCTATACAAAAACGATTCCCTTTTAATTGTCCCAATTTAAGTGGTTCTTCTTTAAATTCAAAATTTCCTACCTTGACATTACGTATTCCTTTAGTTTTATTAATAATTCTTTCTGGTAGACACTTTTTTATTGAGAACCATTGTGTTGTTTTTGCTCGACGGTCTTTCACTCCAGCATACATTAAATTTGAAGGTTTTATATTCAATGCACAGCTTATTCTGAGACATGCTTCCATAGTATCTAAACATTCTTTGTAGACTAAAAAATGAACATAATCTCCTATATTACTTGGCCACTTCAGTCGTTGGCAAGATTCATTATTTTTGTCGTATTTTCCTATTTTGATAAACTTCTTATCATCCTCACTAATCGTTTGGGCTATAACTGTTGATTGATAAACTATTTTGATATTTTTATGAAAATTCATTCGGTCTTCTTTGGACATAGTGGATATTTCAAATTTTAAGGGCTCCGAACTTTCACTTGACAACATATTGTTGATTTGGTCACAACAATTTGGTAGAATTTTTTCAAGAGATGCTTCACATTCTTCTTTACTGACAACTGTTTCTGGAAACTGAGGAGCCTCTAAATTGGTTAATTTGGCAACACGACCTTGTAAATCTATTTCATTTACTTGAAAATCAGAGTACCTCGCTTTCAAAATAGCAGAAAACCCTTCGGTTGTATTAACATATTCAGTAATTCCCACTTCACTTTCTGTTAACTTTTCTTGTTGAATGTAAGCCTCCTTGCTACAACTTCTTTTCGCAACGTCACCACTAAAATGGTTTCTCTTATTTTTGTAAGACATATTTGTCACTTGCACGTTATAACGCTAAAATTCTAAAACTTATTTTCTATAAATTATTTGCTTACACAACGTATATTTTTGAGGTTAAGTAAGGTTATGTGTAAAATAATTGTCAAAAGTTGATGTGGGTATTGTACCGAATCTATATGTTCATACATAACGTACTTTGTCATACACGAGAATGGAGGAAAACAAAATTTGTAGCCAGATTTTACGTGGGGGTGCGCATAACCCCCTTTGTGGACTTAAAACTGCGATTTCTATGAATAAAATTGAGACCAATTTATAAAATTGAATGTTAAAAAGAACACAATTGCAAATTAATTATTATAAAACATTTGCTTTGAGGCTTAATATCCTTATTATCCATTAATATTAATAATTATCTACTGTGATATTGAATTAGGAAGGTTATAAGAATTTATCCTCTATAAATTTATTTGAATTTCAAATATTTCGCGTCTGGGGTCAACAGCGCCACTCCCGGAAAATTCAGTAACCTCGAGATAATCTCGTTACCAGTTGCACTTTTGATTGATTATTAATATACAAAAAAATATTTTATTTAATTATCCTGTTAAGTAGTGACGAGTGATTATAGTTATTTTAAATTATTGTGATAAGTCGTCATTTGCAACAATCAACGACAATTTAGCAAAAGAATGTGATAAATGTACATTTTTTAATGTTGGTAATGACGTAGTTCCTTCTTGCTCGCTGTCTATTTGCTATCTAAACTGCGATTAACTGCCTTCCAGTTTACTGCTGTTTTGTAGCCAAAAGTAGGTTTTGTTGCTGCTTTAATATACGTCTGTGTTTTTGGCAAAATAATTTGGGGAAAAAGAATGGTACACACAAATTTTTATATCATTGTCGAAAGTAAAATTTAAGTTTATATGTGGTATGTATTTTTTTACTGGAGTATTATATTATTTATACGATTTACATTAAATGAGTAAATGGACAGCACGAAGGTCAATGGCAGCTCTAATTGATTATTTAGGAAAAGCATACACACTAGTTAATTAATTCATAATTAATTTAATCGTAATAAAAAAACTTCTATTTTCCTTCATTGGTCATATTTGTTCTACTAAAGTTTCGGTGTAATGTATGTGAAATTACATGATTAATTCTAATAATTTGTATTAAAGTCCACTTTTGCTTAATTTCAATTTCATGTGTTCTTTTCTAGGTGCACTTCTTCAGAATTTTGTTTTCCTGCCTTTTGTCAAACAAGATCAATCTATACAGAAGCCAAGTGTATTTCTCTCCTATGTCTTCAAAGATCATATTAATTATGAAGATAAAATATAACTGAAAATGTTCAAAAACAAATCTATAGGTAGGTGATCTAATTTGTTTGAAGGTTCTTATTATAAAAGTAGAAAGGTTTTAAAGTTTTGATAAAAAAAAAAAAAAACATTCTTGCATGCAATCTTATTATTTGTTTTATTTTTATGTTCACTGCTTTTAAATAGATAAATGTGAAAATTCCATTGCAATGTAAATTAGTTTCAAGGAAAAATTGAAAAGACCGTTTTTCTTTCTAGGAAATAAGGGCTAAAACCTCAACATGGAGTCTTCCCATAAAAATAGTTTGTGAGATGAAATTAGGTACATTTTGGGTACATTGGAATTTCCAGGACAGGACAATGGTAAGAAAAATAAAAATTAAATATTGTATTTTTGAAAATATGTAGTTTAAAATGTTTGAACAGGTTTAATTTTTGTTTTATAGAGTAATTTTATTAGAAAGTTGGTTGTAAACAAGTTAACAAATACAGCATGAATAATTGTTTAACAAAAAATCGTAAATTATACGATTACTCCTAATTTGTCATTAATTGTAATTAACTTTACAGCAACATACTTAATCATCTGGATACCATGTGTTGCTGAATATTGGTTCTACCAATTCTTTTCCAAAGCAGATTATTATTGGGAACATAATGATTTGTTGACATTAGATTAGTAAGTAATTACATTTTTAATTAACAGCTTTAGTAATTGTTTAACAAAAAATCGTAAATTGTACAATACTTTAACTGCTTCGGTGCAATGTGTGTGAATTTAAATGATGTTTCAAATAATTCGAATAAGTTACACTCAATTTTATTTTAATGTGACATTCCTCCTTCAACAATTCGACCTGCGCAAGAAATTAATTTCTTGCCTATGTCTAAATAGGTAGGTGATGTAATTTATTTGACGTTAAAAAATTCTAATGACACAAATAGATTGGTTTGGTAAATTTGAGAATTAAATAATAATCTACATTATATTAATGCGAAACGATTATATTTATTTTTGAAACTTTGAGAGAAATTATTTTTAATTGTCAAGTAATAATACAAGGACTATACATTTAATATATTTTACTAGTATAAAAATAGATTTACGAACAGACTGTTCACTATTTATCTTGGACAATTCTACAGCCATTTAGGTGAGCATAATGCCACAATACATACGTTTGATTTAATCAGATATAAAGATTCAGGACAACTTTAATATTTCAGTATACATGTATATTAGTGGGGTGACTAACTTAATTAAATGTATTTGGGTACACTTGTAAAAAATTTCATTTTACAGAAGTATGTACCATGAAAAGTGTGGATGACATGTGTTAAGAATCTTTAATACTGTGGAGTCTTCACCTTACAATATTATTATGCAGTTAATATTCGACAGATAAGAAAAAAATGTCCTGGACACAATTAAGGTGAGAATAATTATTTAGAGTTCATTATAAATTACTTATCTAATAATATGTAATAATAAAGTATTATTAGTATCTAATAATGATACAGTATTGTTATTGTATCATAATAGTATTTTAAAATCATACTTGAACCTGCTACATGGCCAATGTTTGCAAATATTAGCTAATAACATCCAAAAACAAATTATATTTAAGTGACAAAGCATGTGGTTCTTGTAAAGTAATGAAAATCTATTTTGCATTTCTAGGGGCTTCAGAATAATTATTACATTCTGCTGAAATTTCCTTAAATGAATCATTCCTTTGAGGACCTACCGTTCAAACTGCTCTTGAAATTGTTTGGTAAGATTTTAAAACAAACTTTCCATTAAATATATATAATTAGTGAATTTAAATTAACACAATAGTATGTGCCTGCTTAAGTTTTTAAATTTCTTAAACTATTAGTACTTTCATCAAATATTCTGAAAATTTTTAGAAATCGTAGTAGTTTTCAGTATGCCTGATGTCGAATTTATTAGTTAGTAATTAAAGAAATTTAGAAAGTTTATAATAATAAGAAAATATTGTAAGCCCTTTTTGAGTTATATCTTACTAGCTTTTTGCCCGCGGCTTCGCCCGCAGAGAGATAAAGAGTAAGGGTATAATAATAGAAATGAGTCAATATAGTAGCAGAGTAAGAATTAACATCAGCGAGTAAGATCGGAATTCCTAATTCAATTGAATATAGTTTCAACTGTTTCTAATTTTTCTATATTTATTGTTATTTTCTTCTGTCGTTACATGCAGTATAAAACTATTCACATTTTTGAGGTTATCCGTAATTTTTGTGGTTAGCTGTTAGATCTTCTAATACAGTGGGCTTAATTAAATGTATTTGGGTACACTTGTAAAAAATTTCATTTTACAGAAGTATGTACCATGAAAAGTGTGGATGACATGTGTTAAGAAGCTTTGTGACCATCAGCCCCCAATACATTGGGATGTAACAGTGTCTGAAGAAAACATTGAAATGCTGATCTTTCTACCTCAGGAAATCCAAACAATATGTTCTAATGTTATTAAAGGAATAATTTACAAAAATTAATGGGTAAGTAACAACACCAATTAAAGTTAGTACATGTGAAATTTTTATTCAGTTATTCTACAAATCTCAACTTTTTAAACATTTGAAACGTACTTTAACAGCAATGGTAACAGTTGAGCGTTAAACGTTACTTATTTATTTCCTAGTAATTCTCATATCTGCAGTTGTTTTTTTTTTATTTACTATTTATAAACATTACCATTTTATATTCTACATATTTACTTATTGTTAAAAGCCTACATTTATTTTATATTTTATTTATTTAGTGTTGTGATTAATTCGTTTTTCTTTCAATTTCTACAGATGGCACAACAGGTGATAGATGACTGAGTTAATCTTGACCAAGAGAGAGAATTAAGTTAATTTTTGTTGATCATGCTGAAGACTAATCGGCTACAAGACTAATGGTATTGTTTCTTTTGGATTTGGTTTGCTGTGAAGTCTTCACCTTGCAACATCATTATGCAGCGAATATTCGACGGATGTGAGAACAATACGAAATGTTCTGCATATAATTAAGGTGAGAATAAATTAGAGTTTATTGTAAACAACTCGTTGTAGGCTTAAAAGGCTTTAAATAAATAGCTAAATTTAAATGAAAATAATTTTAAGAAAATATTGTATATTATTTATCTTATTTAGTAAGTAAGATACTTATTTTTGTGTTGTTTATTTAACGGTGTGGTTGATTCGATCTTTTTATCAATTTCTTGCAGATCAGCGAGTAAATTGGAGGGCGACTGGTTTTATTGAACTCGCCTTTCCCGTTCACTATTTATCTTGGACAATTCTGCAGTCATTTAAGGTGAGAATAATTTCCCAATACATACGTTTGATTTAATCAGATATAGAGATTCAGCACAACTTTAATATTTCATACATATTTATTAGTGGGTGTACCTATTTAATATTATCTATGTATTTGAGTACACTTGTAAAACATTTCACTTTACAGAAGTGTGTACCATGAAAATTCTGGATGGAACATTGGAAATTCTTCATGGATTTCACTTTTTTGGACAATTGTGCAGTTAAGTTAGGATCTACAAGTAAGAGCATACAACCACAACCGTATTTGGACTTCACTACAACAAAGAATTGTCCACACCATGCAACAACATCATATTGGCTGGCTGGCTGGATGACTTCAATGCTGCCACATGAACATCATATTCTGGAATTAATTTAAGGTAAGAATACATGAAATAATTAATGTTGTTTGCTCACTATTAATCTGTTACCACCGTATCTGTTTCAGGTCAACGCTGGAGAAGACAAAGAAGATCCATTCCGTAGTTAGAAATCTTTTAATGTTAGGTATTTTTCTTTTTTTAGTCTTAGTTTTGCATGTTTGTTTTATTAGAATTCATTTTAGTTGATTTTTATTATTTTGCATGTTCTCTTGCTTACCTCTTTGTTTTGCTTACTGCAATTCTTACTATCACGCTTCGCATTTACCCTACAAGATCCGCAGGATTCAACGTTTCGTTATCTTGCTTGTTCTTTCTCATCTATGGTTCGAAGTGGAGGCCTCCCCGAGCGACTTGCCATAGGCTTAGCTTTTTAGTTGTTCTTTGAAGTGTCTTATACACTTCTCGCGGTCTACTCGAACGTTACTTCCTTTCAGACTGTTTGGTGTGGGTTATCTGGAATAGAAGCAATAGGCGACTGCCCAGCTCTCACAGACGACATCTGTCCAGTCTTTTCTACCAAATTTAAAAGGTATTTATTTGTATTTATAAACTATTATGTTCATATTTAAACGATATATTTGTGACAAAAAAGTCCCTCTGATACTCAAAACTTTTCTAAACTGTCTTTTTGGTAAAATTATTAAAACTAAATTAAATTTTAATCATTAGAAATAGATTGGCGGATAAGGGTTGGCTATAAGGGGTGATTGTGGAGGCCACAGAGTATTAGAGGGGCTTTTTTAGTCCAAATATGACGTTTAAATGTTAATATAAAAGTTCATAAGTTTTTCGTGTTGTAGTAAATACTAGTAAAGAGCGGATGTTATTGGTAGTCGTACCGAATTAAATTTTTCGTATTGTTCATGTAAGAGTATTTATTTAACTCATTTTAATATACCTACAAATACAATAATATGAGATCAATTAAATGCCACAAATAACAGCTTGGTGTCATTTTTTTTGTAACTTTATTGCAACATGAACGACATAAACTTTTATAATGATGTAATTGAATTTAATTTCTTGTGTATTTTCTCCTTCAGGTATTTTATTTTATTGTTGTTAAATATTAATATAATAATATTAACTTAATTACAATTAACATTAACAAAAGTTCGTAATTGTAATGTTTTTATTTACAGTTTTGTACGTCCATGAGACTACTAAAACATTTTTGTAACTGTAACTAAATGTGTTGGAGATAATTATTCACCCTTCATTTTGAACTTGAAATTTTATCATTTTTAATTGTCAAAGTTTAGAGTTCATTTTTTAAGATCCATTTACCAAATCTTCAAAATTTTGTCTGTAGATGCTGGGAACAAAATCTACTTAGTAAAAAGTGTTGGGGTAATTATCACCCTTCATTTTGAACTTGAAATTTTGTCATTTTTAATTGTCAGATTAGAGTTCTGTAGCACCTTCATTTTTTAAGATCCATGTACCAAATCTTCAAAATTTTGTCTGTAGATGCTAGAAACAAAATCTACTTAGTAAAATGTGTTGGGAATAATTTTTCAACCCTCATTTGGAACTTGAAATTTTGTCGGTTTTAATTGTCAAAGTTTAGAGTTCTGTAGCACCTTCATCTTTTAAGATCCATTTACCAAATCTTCAAAATTTTGTCTGTAGATGCTAGAAACAAAATCCACATAGTCAAATTTGTTGGGGATAATTATTCACCCCTAATTTTGAACTTGAAATGTTGTAATTTTTAATTGTCAAAGTTTAGAGTGCTGTACCACCTTCAATTTTGAAGACCCATTTACCAAATCTTCAAAATTTTGTCTGTAGATGCTAGAAACAAAATCTACTTAGTAAAATGTGTTGGGATAATTTTTCAACCCTCATTTTGAACTTGAAATTTTGTAATTTTTGATTGTCAAAGTTTAGAGTTGTGTAGCACCTTCATTTTTTAAGTCATATTCAAAATTTTGTTTGTAGATGTTAGGAACAAAATCTGCATAGTCAAATTTATTGGGGGTGATTATTCAACCCCTTATATTATGCTTGAATGTTTATCAATTTTAATTGTTTAATTTAAGAGTGCCATGATTTTAACTGTTGTTAAAATTTAACTATAAGATTTTATTAATTTTGTCTACAGACGATAGGGAAAAAATTGTTGGGGTGATTATTGTTCGGACTTTACAGATTCTGAAACATGTACAATTTCAAGATTTAATTGCCGAATTTTAATATTTTTTTTTTGAAATTTGTGTAATGATATTTTAAGGGTAATTATTTTCTCCTTGTTTTGGACTTTTTTTTTCTCTTGGCATCAAAATTACAGGTGTAACTTTTACCTTTTTTATATTTAATAAAAAATGTAGTTACATTTTCTGATAGGGGTTATTTTACAACCTCTTCTGTACTTAATAATAATAATTTTCAATTATCAAAATTCATTCCAGATATTAATTATTTTTATATATAGGGGAACGGAAAGAAAAAGTCCTATTTTTAATTGCTATTTTATTAACTAAATGTTTATGTACATCAACAACAACAACATATAATACTTAGGTATTTATTTAAGTATCTAGGATAAAATAATTTTGTAAATAATATTAACATAAATTATAGGACATCTTTGAACACACAGTATAAAATATACTCGACACTACTAAAACATATTTGTAACTTAGTAGAATTTTCAATTTGAACCTAGTTTACTTCCTATCCATAGATGGCGCTGTGGAAATTGTTTGAAGCAGTTTCAAAATCGTGATATTATGGAGTAGGCTTCAAAACACTATAGGGTTGGAGGTCGGGGACGGTGGTGGTCTACCAACATAGCTCAGGATAAGTAGCTTAATTATGCAAGGCGCCGAAGGCGCCTTGCAATATGAAAGGCGCCTTCGGCACCTTTCATTTTAAGACACTCATCCTGAGCTATGTTGGTAGACCACCACCGTCCCCGACCTCCAACCCTATAGTGTTTTGAAGCCTACTCCATAATATCACGATTATGAAACTGCTTCAAACAATTTCCACAGCGCCATCTATGGATAGGAAGTAAACTAGGTTCAAATTGAAAATTGTACTGTTTAAAAATTATTATGAAGTTAATATTATAGTGTATATATGTGTAAGTGTTTTATGTCTTGATGATGTTTTTCTATTTGTATACAAATATTAATTTGTTTGAAATAAATGGCTGAAATAAATACGTATTTGTTTTTTGTAATAAGTGACCAAATGAAGTGCTTCTGAAATAATTGAGTAATATAAATGTCATTAAGAAAATTATAAGAAAAAAGATAAAATGATTATTACATACATACTTAGTGTTCTTCTAGAAAAGTGATGAAGTGAAAAGTTTCTGAAACAGCTGTATGTGAAGTAAGTTAATTAAATGTATTTGAGAATAAACAAAAGTTTTAAGAAATTAATTTATTGAATGCGTAAAAGATACAAAATTTTTCTAAAATAAATAGTTAACTACGGAATGGATATTCTTTTTTTTCTCCAGTGTCGATCTGGAACAAATACGATAGCAACAGATTAATAACGAGTAGTTATTCATTAACTTTAATTTAATTTCACCTTAATTATGTGTTGGTCACATTTCAAAGTCAACATGCGAAAGCAAGAAACCAAATCCAAGAAAAAGATACCATGGCGAACAGATAGTTGTTACGGCAGAATATACACTCCAGGACGCTGTTGAGAATTATGCGGATGATGTTGATCGGGAACACGTCAATAGTACACCAGGATATGTAGTCATACATCAGCGTTCTTCACTAGCTTAAAAAAAAAATAACAATTACAAATCGTACAGTTCAAGAAAAGAGTGGAATTAAAACCCCACGTAAAATATTTCCCTTTACATATTTTGCTTCCCTTCTTTGTAAACAAAATGACCAAATTATGACAATTAGATTTCGATAACTGTACGAATTATTGTAACATCCTTAATTTTACAAATTGCAAAGGGTTACGCATGCCCCTACATAAAATCTGACTACATTTTTTGTTCATCTTCTCTGTAGACAATTTGTTTAAAATCCGAGTAATAAATATCGAAAACTGAAGGAATTATATAAATTTGACTAAATATTTTGTTGCCCTTCCCAGTAAGCAACCTTACCAAAATCTGAGAAATCAATTTTGAAAACTGTACAAGAAATGACGCCCTTATTTTTTTCTGTTAAAAATTGTAATGTTTTAAATCTAAAAATTGATTTCGCGCAGCCCCACGTTAAATCTGACTTTACACATTTTGTTTCTCTTCCCTGTAAACAAAATTATCAAAATCTGAAATATAATTTCGAAAACTGTACAAATTATATCTTTAAGTTTACTACTGCAAATTGCAGTTTGAAATTCAACACAAAAACTGTTACTGAAAATGTAATTACTTACCAATTTAAGGTCCACAAGTCATTCTGTTTTCAAAAATTCTCTACTTCTATTTTAATTGGGAAAAGTGGTACTTTGTCTCACTTCGATACAGTGGTCGAGAAAAGATTGAAGGAACCAATGTTCGGCATCACGCGTCTTTCTGACGTTTTAAGTTCCTGTAAAATTTACAAATTAATTTCCTGTTATTATACTATCTTTTCTATCTTTTAAATAAATTTTACCTACATTAATTTAATGTAGAGATGTAGAGCCAGATTTGTAATAATATTAGTTCCCTTTAAAAACTAGGAAAAATGTAGAAAATGTTTAATGTTTGTATACAACATTTAGGGAAAATAGTTTTATAACTGTAAATATTGTTAAACATCTTTCATAATATATTTATTGAAAGTTTGAAGTTATAGTCAAAATAACTAGCTCATTTTCTATAAAAAATCAGCATAGAAAGTACCCAGATTGCATTAGATAGTTACGAAAATATTATTCAAGAAGAACTGTAAGATGTGAGTGGAGTGAAAGGTTCTCTTAAAGTCTAGTGATCATTTTAAATAATGACGAACTTATTCGGAACAATTAATGTAACAAGTCGGCCGTTATGAAGATTTTCATCGCGAAATTGCTTGCTTACACCTTTTTAAAAGTGAAGGTGAAGTAAATAAAGTTATATATATTTATATGCATATTATGTAGATATATATGCACACTTTTAATAGCAATAAACTTTTTTAATGGAAATACTTTTTTTTTCAGGTGCAAGCATTTTTTATTAAAATTAACGAATAATACAAATTGGAATTAGTTTCAAATAACAATAAATTTAACTTTTATAAATGAGACTTACTCATCAATGTGATAGAGATAATTGATATTATAACAACAATTAGCAATTACAATGGCTGATAATGACAATAAGAAAAGAAAAATGGCTGTCCGATAACTTCAACAATGAAAACTTTTAAACAAAATGTTTAAAATATCTCTTTTGTATAAATTATTGCCAAAAAATTAATAAAAAGTAATTTTTATGATAAATTATATAGATATTTATTTATGTATCGTAATAATTTTCTATTGTTTCGTTCTGGTACTCAATAAAAATAATTATATTAAAATTAATTACTGATTGAATATATGAATAAAATATTTTTTTAAGGGAGGTAAAAAATCTTTGTTTCGAGCTTTCAAGACCTTCGCTATGACACCGCTATTGCTTTGAATTTTGTTTGTGAGAGTATTTATTTTGTATTTGTTAGAATTTTATGGTTTTTGAGGCATGTATTATCTACTACAGTTGTGTAGGACTTTCGTTGTGTAAACTGTAACATCACTTTGCAATTTGCATGGGTGTTAGATGAAAGTCAACTTCAACACACATTTCTATTCTCACACAAGCAACAAAAAGATTAAAATGGAAACGAAAACTTTTTTCTTTTTAGTATTCAGTGGTTAAGAAATGAACTTGAACAGAACAAAAATATTTCAACACTGAAAAAATGTTTCGGATAAAAATATATTATAAATATCAAACCAAAATTAGAAAATGACTTGAAAGTGTTATAGATCAACAAAAAGCATTTAAAATTAGAGCAAAAAAAGTATTAATAATATACATAAGTAGGTAGGTACCTTCTGTATGAAGTAGATTGTGAAGGTAATCTCCTCGGCTGTGACGTTCTCTGCCTTTGGGTATGTTAGGTACCAATAGATATAATGACTTGAATTTTCTGCCATAATAAGATATCTGAAATAAAAAATATAATAAATTATTAATATTCTCAAAAAAGGGCAGTACAATAAATTGGATAATAATTTATTATTTTTTTTAATTACAAACAAGGGAAAATGGTTTACTACATTTATATACTTTTTTCCCAAATTCTCTGGATTAAAGAATTAGAATTTTAAGAGTTATCTTACATTCGGAATCTACAGAAACAAAGGGGTTTTGTTTGTATGCAGTCCCCTATTGTTCTATACGAGTATACTTTGCAGAAGAAATTGATTGCCATTCTCGTACAACCCGCGCTACGTTGTACAAAAAAACCGATAAAGATCGTCGCTAGAGTACAATAAAAACAAAATTGCCGTATTTTGGTTGTGTTAAATACAGGGTGTCTACAACTCATTGTCAATTACACATCTATTCATAACTAATTATAAAAATAAAATTGTTACAAAATATCAGGATAGTTTATTGATTATAAGTAATAAAAACGTTTTATTCAAACGATTCTGAAGGTTATGTAGTTTGTATTTGGTGATTTTTAATAGCGGCTACCACATTTCTTCTGTTTATGCCCCTACGAAATCGATTCATTAAAATATGTACATGTCGCATCTTTTCAAAGATGAGGGCCAAAATTTGGATTATTTTTAGTATTTTCGTTTTGAAATTTGCCAATGTAGTTTTAGAAAAGTTAATTTTTGTTACCATTTTTTATCAACAGAAGCACTTCCTTAAGAATTTTTTTTAAGTACCTCAAGGTTGGAATTGCAACCGTCCTTTTAACTTTCTTAGATGCCCGAATTTCACCGTAAAAAATATGCTCTCAAAAGATCCATTTATTAAAAAAAATAAGACTTATTTTTTTTGATAGAATTGTCGATTTTGCAATACAAAAAATACAAATACACAAGAAAATTTGGAAAATTGTATTATCTAGTAAGAGGGTAAATGCTTAGTTATAATAATATGTTGCGAATTTTTTCTGTTAGTAAAAAATATGTTTATGTCAAAATTAAAATTTCCATCAATTTCCGAATTTTATAAAAAAATAAAAAACCAAGTATTAGCCCTTACATTTGGAGGGTGTAACTAATTTAACGATGTTGTTTCAAACATACCTTCGTAGGAAACCTACTTTTTTTTGCGCTCTTAATTTAAGTTTGACTATTTTAATCTGAAACACTCTGTATTAGCTTAAAAAAATGTTGCTGTCGAAACTTCTTTAAAACTGTATACTTTTTAAAATGTTACAATTATTTATACGAGCCCTTACAACTAAATGTTTGTACACTCGAGTTTTGTAGACATTTGTTGTCATTCTGGATTTTTTTGGATGTAAAGATCCTACACAAAATATTTTTAGTTTACTTAATATATCTGTACATTTACTGGGAACACTGTTGTTGTGAATTTGAATTAAATTAAGGAAATGCACACTAAAAAAACTATTTACTTCATTAAAAAGTCAAAACTGATAAATATAAATTGTTGTATACGTAAAAATATTTAAATATATCACGTTTGGAACGATTTTAAAAGTATTAATGATAAGATACATATTTACCCTGCACTTTTCTGCTAATTAACTAAAAAATAATTGATAAGGGCGATTTTTTTATTACATTTTATTGCACTAAAAGGTATCTGTGTATATTAATTTTCTGAGCTAAAACAACATGGTACATCAAAATAAAAATATGATAAGAGACTCCTTAAATTTTGTGACTAATATAAAACCACGAAATAGCTGTTAAGGGTCGTATGTATTTGAAATTGAATCGCTCTTTATAAAAAACTATTATTACCGCCCTGTATATAAAAGTGTTATTACCATAGTAGATTTGGCTATGTAATTTAAGGGGTTTTGCTAAAAGTATTAAACAGCATTTTATCATGCTGAATCTCATAGGGGAAAATAAGCTAATTCAGCGGTAGTTATAGGGATGATTTACGTGGTGACCGTGCGTTAGTTTTTGTTTTAGCCTACCGTTAATTGCAGATTAAAGATATCGCCGAATTAAAATTGGAAATTGGTAGGTTTACTGTATAGTTGGAACGTGGCCTTCGAAAACTGGAACGAACATACTGATAGATAGATAGATAGATACTGGTGATGGTACGTACAAGTGGTGCTTTGAATCTCTATTTTTGTTTGCCAGACGTACAGGGAAATAATCACTGATTCTGTTTCAGCAGTTTTAGTTAATTGAGTTTTTTAATTAGAGAGTTCGCGATAATTTGACAACACGTTCGAACGAACAGTTGGTTAGAAAAATAATTTCGGCTTTGGGGTGCTGCTCTTTTAAGTTGTACATCAATTAGCACTTTTTTAAAATGCACGTCCGTATAGTTATGTAAAAGGGTTGTTGAGTTCGTGAAAAGGTAGACAACTTTCCCACGGATTTTTCACTAAAATAATTATGTACCTAGATACATATTTATAATTAGATCTTACGCAACTTATCCATCAGATATGTTGCACTGGGGAATTCTTTATGATTTGTCTCTTAATAATCAGGAAATAAAAAAACTGTGGATTCATAAAAAAAGTTATCTAGTACAAAAGTAGGCCATATTGAAGAGAAAATTGTAAGAAAAACGGATTTTAATTAAATTACCGTTTTCTATTTGTGTTTACATCGATATTGATTTCTAGGCACTGATTAATTTACTGTTAATTCGGAAAACCACTTGTGGTTAGAGAGCAAGCATTTAAAATGTTGATGATGCGAAAATTCCTTTTTCAAGGTTAAAATTGTATTAGTGTTCGTTAGCTTTATCGGATGTAAAGTTCTCATTTTCGTTAAGCGGCTTTCAGCAATGGGCGAATTCTTTTACGTAACAGATTGCCCTTTTTCAAGGCCTTAAAGTGGTTAGGTAATTCCTAAAGTTTTTGTGGTGATATTAAACTTTACACATAAGCTGCATTAGAAGTTAAGCACTTCCGAAAAAGTTTGCTGTAACTTTTAATGAAGCATTAGCTCAAATTGTTTAAGATTTCCACCGAAATATTAATCGTACTTTGCTATTTAATTGACAACAAAAAGGTTAAAACTTAAGACAATCAAATAAACATTGGTCTTTAACAACAATACAACTTTGATTTACATTTTGATTTTTCTCAATTTTTATCAAATAAAATACAGTATATTTCGTTTATAACGACGATGAAAGGACCATTAAATTTCGTCGCTATATCCGGAAGTCGCTAAGTATATGAAAAGAAAGAGAGAAAGAATGAAAGAAGGAATTAGGCAAGAAAAGTAGCCAGTAATTGATTCTTAGATTTAACTTTATCAACCTTAACATTTATAAACAATTACTAAGTACAACTGCTGACTATCTGTGAATGTAAAAAAAAGATAAAAAGGTTTTGTGTTTAGACTTGGTCGCAATATCAGTCAGTATGAGATTTCTCGCATCTTGTAATTAATAGTTCATTAAAAGTAGTCGCTAAAACCGAATTCGACGTTACATGCGAAGTCGTTACAGACAAATTTTCTTTTTAAATTACTCATTAAATTCAAGGGACTTACGTGTTATGTCGTTATAACCAAAATGTCGTTACAACCGAAGTCGTTAAAAATGAAATCTACTGTATTTACAAACGATTTAAAAAAACAGGGAAAATTAAATTTTGATTCCATTCGACATGTAAACGTTAAGCACATTTTAAAAAATGTAGTGCAAATTCTGAATATAGGCAAAAATGAAGGAACAGAAAATGATTACTTGTTTGGTAAATAATTAGCACCGGATTTTAGCATTTAATTACATGAACAGACAGTTTAAAAATTGCACGTGTAGCTTTTTAAAGATGATAGTGATAGCTACTTTCTCTTTCATTCAAAGGAATTCACTAAGATGAGTATCAGAGCGTTTATTTAAACAGGCAAATTGACAACTTCCTATTACAATTTGATTTCCTTCATGGAAAAAAATTTATTTAACAGAGAATCAATAAATTAAAAAAATAATAATCTGATTCTTTCGGTTCTTAATTCTTAGGAAGTTTTCATTTTTGAAAATTTGTATGTACATGGACACATTATTAATTGACTCTGTACTTTGTTTTAACAATTAAAAAAAAAATTGAGAGCTAAAAAAGAAATTCAGAATATATGATTCTGTATAGATTTCAGATAAACAAACCGTATTTGCAGTATCTCCCATAGCTCGATATTATTTTCTTTTTCAAATTTATTTGAACAGTTGGAACGATAATGATATTGAATAAAATAAAACTGCGACTTTAAATTAAAACAAATTGTCGGTACATTCGGGGAACACTTTGTTGTTGTGGATTTTAATTAAATTTAGGAAATGCACATTTTAAGAAAAAATTAATTTGACTGAGAAGTCACAATTGAATTGAAAGTATTCGATCAAAAATTTAAGAAACAATAAACTGTATAATTCAGACTATCGAAGGACGTGTTTTGATGAAACGTGTACGAATTTTCAACCTCTTTTATTACTATCAAATGTTACGTACTTTTGCTTATCAAAATGTCATATAAATTGTTTTACACGTTAAAATATATCACGTCTGAAACTATTTTTAATGCAATAATGATAAGACACATATTTACCATGCACTCTTCTGCTAATTAATTAAAAAATTAGTGACAAGGGCGATTTTTTATTACAATAAAAGGTGTGTATATCAATTTTCTGAGTTGAAACATCATGGTGGGTCAAAAAATAAATATGATAAGAGACTGCTTAAATATTGCGACTAATATAAAGTCATTCATGAACTGTTCAAACATACAAAATTGTTAGGGCTCGTAGAAGGTCCCATTCATGCATAGATATGGACATACATACAAAACTATTATGTAGGTAGTTACTCGACTATGGTAGAAGTTCCATTGTTTCTTATTTGCACAACTGATGAGCTTAAAGAAGTAGGTACTTTACATTTTTAAAGCACACCTTGCATTCTCTCGTCAAATCCAGATTTAAATTTTAAGTGGGAACGACAAGAATTTTTAAATATGTAGCTTCATTGAATAAAACGAAGCAAGTGAAAATGAGAAAAAAAGAGCTTAGAATGACATTCGGTAAAGAGTTCAGTTTAACCCACATAACTCGACACAATTGAATTATTTTATTTTTTAAAGTTTGAAGTTGGAAGAAAAATTATTGGAATAAAAATAAACAGACAATTTTTAAAAAAACAAAATTGTTCAGCCACATGTCATTTTTTAGAGTAAGATACGGGCAATACAATTTTATGATTTTTTTGTTTGAGACGCAAATGAGATTAAAACATTACCAAGAAATAATTATAAAAACAAAACTTATATTCTTTTGGACGTGTTTTAAAACATGTGGAATTTTCAACCTTAATACAATTTTTGCGGACTTTAAGTTATTATAGAAACCTCTTTTGACGTATAGATAAATTTTTGTTTTGAAAGGGAAATTTAAAACACCCAGGTGTCACGAGCTAAAATTCTCATGCAATAATGAACCAATAAAAATTATTATGACCAAGTAAAAAATTTTTTAATTAAAAACGGTTTGTCGTTTACCGGGCAAGTTTCAAAAATCTCGAAATAAAATAAAAGAAATATTTCCCTACATCTGATATTTAAGTGAGAAAATTTTAGTTAAGACGAGAAATAGAGGAAAAAATTTTTTTAGAATATAATTTATGAAAATTTTCGGATACTTTTTTGTAAATTCGCAACCCACACATTTTTTATATCCATGGGCAAAGATCGAGAAAGAAAACCTTTTTCTCGTTCCCGGTAAAAGTATTGTTGATAAGAAGGGCGAATTTTAACAAATTGAAAAATTTAATTTAAACAAACTCTAAGGCCGACAAATACAACTTCTAATTCATTAGGATTTTTCATGAAAAAAAACGTTACAACATACATACATAAATACTAATGTAGGTAGTTACTCGACTATGGTAGAAGTTCCCATTGTTTCTTATTTGCACAACTGATGAGCTTAAAGAAGTAGGTACTTTACATTTTTAAAGCACACCTTGCATTCTCTCGTCAAATCCAGATTTAAATTTTAAGTGGGAACGACAAGAATTTTAAATTTAGCTTTATTGAATAAAACGAATGCAAGTGAAAATGAGAAAAAGTAAGTAGCTGTAGGAATGCACATTGCAGGTACCAATGTAGTTCAGGTTTATACCTACATAACTCGACACAATTGAATTTTATTTTATTTTTTATAAGTTCTGAAGTGTGATTAGATAGTAAAATTATTGTGAATGGAAAAGATGAAAACAGACATTAATTTTTATTAAAAAACTCAACAATTGTTCAGCCACATGTCATTTTTTAGAGTACAGATACGGACAATACAAATTTTTATGTATTTTTTCCTGTTTGAGTACGCATTGAGACGTTAAAACATTTACCAATGAAATAATAATAATAAAATAAAAAAAATATATTTCTCTGTTGACTAGTGTTATTAAATAATGTGGTAACTTTTCAAATTAATACAATTTTTGTGCGGACCTTGTAAGTTATTTAAAAGACACCTCTTTTGCCACGTACTAGATAACACTTTTTTGTTTTATTGGAAGGAAGTTGTAAAACACCCGAGGTGTGACACGAGCTATAAATTGCATGCATGCAAGGTTAATAGAACCCAATAAAAATTATTATGACAAGTAAAAAATTTTTTAATTAAAGCAACTTGTCGTTTGTCGTTGTACCGGCAAGTTTCAAAAGATCTCGAAATAAACATAAGAAGACAATATTTTCTACATCTGATATTAAGTGAGTAAATTATTTTAGTTAAGACGAGAAATAGAGAAAGGGATACGGATTTTTTTTACTAGATACTATAATTTATCGAAATGTTTTCGGATACTTTTTTGTAACATTCGCAACCCACACGAGGTTGTATTTTATCCTTATGGGTCGTAAAGACGAGAAAGAAAACCTTTTTTCTCGTTCCGGTAATTAAGTTATTGTTTGAGTAAGAAGGGCTGACATTCAGTAACAATTAGAAAACACATTAATTAAATCAAACTCTAACCGGCCGTAGTTTCGAAATAGGGCTACTTTTCTTTCCCATTTTATATCTCTTTTATGTTTGCCATGATAGATGACGGTATTTATTATACAGGGTGAACAATGAAGGCGAGTATTTCAATAAATTGACAACTACAGCAACGTTTGAATCAAAATTGTCACCTATATAATTGTAAACTTAACAAATTAAGGGTACTTTCTGTGCTTTTGAAACTTTAAGAATCTTAAATAAAATTGGTGACGGTGTGCAAAGTTAAAAAACAAAAATAATTTGTGGTAGTAATAATGTAATGGTTAATGATTTAATATTTTTCACCTACTTATTATATTATAATGCCATTAAGATCGTGCCAATTGGTTTTACGGTTCAAATAAACAGTTAACTCCTTGATATAATATTGTATCACGTTATTTATAAACATAAATTGGTTTCTTTTGTGAAATGAAGGAAATTTCACGGTTTTCAGTGTTACACTTTAACCTGTCACGTATCCGATGGATAAAACCAGAAAAAAAGTTGGTTCTCTTCCTGTTTCGGGACTCAATAATGGAAGACTTAATTTAGCCCACACGTAGTTAGCTAATTTTTTTCTTTCCTTGTACTTAGTTACCTAACTTTTATTGTACAGGTAAATAAGTGGGTGTATTGTGAAAAAACCGAAAAAGCATTCATTAACTATCCAAATCTTTTCGAACTAATAAATTGTAAGTGGGGAGGTAGGTAATAAGGGAACGTCCAAGTTTCACCGAACTTTTTTTTTAATCTACGATCGTTACTTTCAATTATAAGAAGAATGGCCAAAAGAGTTCCTTGTGTTTTCCCTAATCTGTTAGGGTGAGTTGAGTTTGTAGTAAATTATAAAAGAACTAATTTTAAACAGGTTAATAAATTCAAGGATTTCTAATTTTGGACAAGAAACTCTTCTAAAATGGAACTTGTTAAATAACTTTTTTATGGTTTACGAGTATTACAAGGAAGGAAAATGAATCTTCGTAACAATTAATTAGATAATATTATGGCTACGATTATTTTATGGTAATTACCCTTTGCTTTATGGTTTCAACTAAAAATAAAAAGTTGTTAATGGATTTTGAGATAATCTTGTATTCAAAATTGGGCAGATTTCCTTTAAATTACTCAATAAAATGTTGTATCTTTTTCTTTTTCAAAGTATGTACCTTCGTGTTACATAATAAATATTAAATATTAAATTGGATGAGAAAAAGAAATGGACGACAAAAATTTTAAATTTATTGGTTTTATTTACATGTACATCACAGATTAGAAATGTTACATTTTGGGTGTACATTTTCCATTTGCTACTGGGCTATTGTTTTTCTTAATCGTTTTGTGGCGATAGGGCCTTTCCACTTCCACTTTGTCGTAGTTTTATAACCCAGATTGCTCTAATTGCTATTATATTTGAAAATTAAACGCGTAAAATAGAGATTACTAACTTTTCGTGACAATGTTGCAAGCAATGTTAAATTTCATTCTATTATCTGCGCTTTCCCTTGTTTGTTGAGATAATTACGACGTGGGATGCCTAAATAATTAAATATAGCGAACGATACGGTTTTTATTAGGTAGGTAAGCACTATATACTATAGTTCAAATTATATATGATATAACGTGTCTTACCTGGATCAATATCAATATCAATTGTTGACTAAAGTTGTACCAGAAGTCGATAATCCAAATAATCAATAAATGTGGAGGATGTGATAAATCTGTAAGTAATAAAAAAAATAAAATTAAGTTCTCAACTCAAAACAGATTTGGACACATTTGGCTACAGTCTCTTTGTTATCACTAATGCTTCATAAATGTACATCATTGTCTTTAAGTGAAGTGGACACTGTTGTCTTAACTTAAACACTTAAGTTTGCAGTTGTCGACTTGTTACTTGTTTAATCAAAGGCTTCAAAATTAAATTAAGTAAGGGAAAAGGCGACATTTAAATTATTACAAGAAATCCTTAATTAAAATAAGCCGTGCAATACACACAGGTTGTCAATGCTGCTATAAAACAATATTTATGAATAAAAAGTACGTTGTATTTGACCATTTTAAACGTTCAGACCCAGTATTTTATATCAGAAGTATACAGGGTTTTTCAAGTTGATGGGCTATTAGAAGTATATGAATTAGTAGAAGGAATTCAATTCTGAAACTTGGGCTCATTTGGTTATTGTTTATGCCGCTTCTTTTAAAAATATTTTCAAGTTCGATTTACATCCGGTTATACCGGAAGTCGATACCAACTTTGTTATTTTAAATGGAATGGTATATTTTTTACGCTGAATTCGAATAAAACGTAAAATTCTAAGGTAAGTTTGATAACCAACTTGTACACCTATGACGATCGGTTTCTGAGTTAATTTAATTTATAGAAAAAAAATCGCTACCGCAACCCAAATTATAAAAAATCATAACTTCCACAAAATACGACTTAGAGTGGTGAAATTTTTACTAGTAATAGCTGAATATTAGTGCTAACGCCTTGACAAAATTGAATTAAATAATTTATACAGGGCGTTCAAAATAAAATTCTAAAATTGAAAAACTTCAAACACGAATTACTTCGTTTTTCAAATGGCACCTACTATTTTTTATTTTTTCAAAAGAGGATAAAAAAAGGAATCGATTGAAAAAATAAAAAATAGGTGCCATTTGAAAAAACGAAGTAATTCGTGTTTGAAGTTTTTCAATTTTAGAATTTTATTTTGAACGCCCTGTATAAATTATTTAATGTCAAGGCGTTAGCACTAATATTCAGCTATTACTAGTAAAAATTTCAATACTCTAAGTCGTATTTTGTGGAAGTTATGATTTTTTATAATTTGGGTTGCGGTAGCGATTTTTTTTCTATAAATTAAATTAACTCAGAAACCGATCGTCATAGGTATACAAGTTGGTTATCAAACTTACCTTAGAATTACACGTTTTATTCGAATTCAGCATAAAAAATAAACCATTCCATTTAAAATAACAAAGTTGGTATCGACTTGCGGTATAACCGGATGTAAATCGAACTTGAAAATATTTTTAAAAGAAGCGGCATAAACAATAACCAAATGAGCCCAAGTTTCAGAATTGAATTCCTTCTACTAATTCATATGCTCTTAATAGCCCATCAACTTGAAAAACCCTGTATACAGTGGATTTCATTTATAAAGATTTCGGTTGTAACGACCTTTAGGATATAACGACATAACACATAAGTCCCTTGAATTTAAGGAGTAGTTTGAGAAGAAAATTTGTCTGTAACGGCTTCGGATGTAACGTCGATTTCGGTTTTAGCGACTACTTTTAATAAACTATTAATTACAAGATGCTAGAAATCTCATACTGACTGATATTGCGACCAAGTCTAAACACAAAACTTTTTTATCTGTTGTTTACATTCACAGATAGTCAGTCAGCAGTTGTACTTAGTAATTATTTATAAATGTTAAGGTTGATAAAGTTAAATCTAAGAATCAGTTACTGGGTAGGTACTTTTCTAGCTGCCTAATCTCCTTCTTTCTCTCTTTTTTTTTTATACAGCGACTTCCGGATGTAGCGACGGAATTTAATGCTCCTTTCATGGTCGTTATAAACGAAATATAGTGTACGTAATAAAACTTATTGTAAGTACGATATAAAAGACATTTTTCTATAACTGTATCTTTAATTTTATCTACTACGACTTTGTCAGGCTAAGTTTTGTCTGAAAGGTTGCCAACCGACTAGCATGAAAAATAACCTTTAAATTTCATTTTTCATGTGAAGATTCGTCTGGGGGAATCATTGTTACATTGGCAGTATTCTTGTTTTCCTTACAATAACTTCTAAGTAAGAAACTTTTTTTAACTTGTATATAACTTTATATAAAATAAATATGTTGGAAAGTGCTGATATTTCCAAGTAACTATAAGAATAAAAATCAAAATTTAGTATATTGAAAAAATTAAAAAAATTTGATGCAGTCACAATGGATACGGTGGTGATTAACAGCTATAATTAATTATGAATAACTATCAAATGTTAAATTCTTCAACAGGAAAAATAACATGAAAAAGGAACATTAAATTCATGGTAGTTAATTAACTATTTTAATTAATGGAACCAAAATTTGTAGTAGCAATAAATTAATGTAGTACCTTTTAGAGTAATTTGTGTTTATAGATAATTGTGCCATTGCCAATACTTTTGTTAACAATTTCTACAAAAGAAAGAAAACCGTATAATTGAATTAAGAGCTCTTCTTCTTAATGAGTGGTTAATGATTAGCGAGAAAAAAACGACTAATTTTTACGTTAAGTTAGTTGAGAACAATAGTTTTTATTACGCTTTCTAGCTAAGGTTGTAAATATGATTAGAGAAAAAGAATTAAAAAGAAATTGGTAAATGTCTATGGACAGACATATGGTCAGCATTTAGTAAAGAAAATTTTCTTTCAAATGGTACAGTTAGAGTTAAAAAAATAATACACTGGTTTTATTTTATTTATTTTTATTGCCACCCCGCCGAGACAAAGCAAACATTCTAAATTTATTCTTCTGAGTTCCTAGTTATGTTGAACTAAATTTTTAATAAAAGTACTTGTTTTGTATGTGTCAGCTTTCCAGGGTATCCTCGTAGATGTTTGGGAACAGAGAATTCTTGTGAGGACTTTAATATTTGCGATACCCGGAGGGACGTGAGAACAACGGTTAAAATAAGTACATACAATTGTATACATGATATATTTTGACTGACAATGAGATTATCACAGAAATGCTGAAACTTTTAGAATAAAGTAGAATCTACTTACAAAAAGAAATTCTATGTCGAGTTTTAAAACAACTTTCATAAACCAAATTTAACATTTACAAAAAGAGTATTTATGTTACAAAATTTACCCAACATCATAGCAGAATTAAGCTTTAGTTAGTAGAAAAAAATTTACACTTTTAATTACCTGATTGTCGTCAAAATGGAAAGTAGAGGTTCAAAAGTAAATAATAAGATTTGTTTCAAAATAGTTTTTTTTAAATGTGGTTTCATTTAATTTTCAGTCAGACTCAAATATGCAACTGTATACAATTTTAGCCAAGTTTAAGTTTGGTTTAACCAATTCTGATTAATCAAATTCAAAGTTTAAAAAAGAAAATGTATTATGTTATAATATTAAATGAATTATTATTAGAACTATGTTTTGAGTAGTCGAAAAAAAAAAACCCACACACTTTCAATTACCTCATTGAGTTTAAACTTTGATGCCCAAATAGAAAAAATAAGCCTTAAGATTTTATTTGAATAAAAATTTTGTATTTTTTAAATTTAGTTTCATTCAATTTTCAATCTGAAGTAAATATACAATTACACACAACACACACTTTTTCTTAGTTTAAGTTTATTCTATTTTAAATTTTAATAGATTGTTATCAGAATTACGTTTTAAGCAGTCAAAGAAATTTTTTTCTCATCACTTTTAATTACTTGATTGTTTAATGCTAAAATAGACAGAAAATTAAGCTCAAGATTTTACATAATACGTATACATATGAGTAAACATTTTGCATTTTTCATTTTTATTGTTATTAAATTTTTAATCAATAAAAAATGAGACCTTTTTATTAAACCAATATATAATGCAAATGAAGAAAGTTTATTCATAGGTAATTGTATTTTTAATGTCTACATTAGTCGATCGATGAATTTCACTTGAGGTTAACTGAAGTTGTTTTCACCGAGTAATGTATTAATAAAGAAAATTACATTTAAGGTTTTTTTGGTTCATAAAAATTCCAATAATAAACAATTTTTAAACGACAATTCAGTTAAGGTACATATTCCTTATTGTGTATTACGAAATAGTGGACTAATAAGTAGCTGTTTAGTATTCAGCGGAAGTCGAACGACAAAAATTAGCAAACAATTTGCTCAAATGCAACAACCGGGCTGAAATATGCAACAACATATGTACTGCACATATACTTTTTGAAATCGATCTAAATAGGACTATTGTAAATAACCCGTTTATGCGAAAATGCAGCTTGCATGTCGATGAAGGATTGCAAAGGTGCATTGATTGCAACCAACACGATGCACGCATCACTTTGAATTCTTTTTTCTTTTTTTAATGTAAAGATAACATGTAAGACATTGAACTTTCCGGTAGAAGTAGAGGGTGTAGTTAGGAGAAAGGAGTGTAAAAGAAGCTGGCAGATTGTTCGATATATAGCGGGCAAAAATCCTTTTCAATTCACTCTCACTATTATCACAGTGCTGTACGACGCTGATAATTAAGTTCAACATGAAAGTTGCTGCTGTAAGTACCTTAATAGTCAAGTGTATTTAGTAATTAAAAATATTAAGTGATAGTACTACCATTAGTGACAATTATGAAAGTGAAGTGTTGAAGAAGATTTGAAACAAAATCAGGACAATAAAATTGTTGGCTGAATTCTCATTAGGTTACTAAACGTGAATACTTTTTTTTTTTGAAAAGTTGTACGTACAAAAACATTTTTTTTAGGGGATTCCCCAGAATTAAAGATGCTTGATTTGTTGAGAATATTGTGTCATTAATTTCTTTCAAAAATAGGAATGATATAGAAGTACGTTTATTAGGGAATTCCCTTGAATCAAAAATAATTTTTAAGAAGTTACAAAAGGTGTCATTAGGTAACTTTTTATTTAAAAAATAAAATATTTTGCCTGTAATTAAAATGAATAATTAGACCAATTAACACTTCAGATTATCGTGTAAAACTGTCGCCTATTTTACTCAGATAGATATTCAGTAGTTGCAAAAGAATTTAATAACTAACTGTATTAGATATGTGTAATAGCTGCTGCTGTGTCTAGTGAAAATATGTCAGTTTTAGATCACGTAGAAAGAATGATATCTTACTTAGGTATATGCATATGCATAGCGTGAGAAATTCCTGTGAGAAATATGATACGTTACGCAAATGGATCCTAGATATAATTACTTGCCACATACATACTACAATATATTTGTACGTAATATCTAGTGCAACTTTAACTTAGCACTTTATGAATTATTACTAACTAGCTACCATAAATTTATATATAAACCGTTAAATGAGACAGAAAATGTATATTTGTAACAGGTATTAACGGATTTTTTTGTTGTTAATAGTACGTCAAATTCGTACGTATTTATGCAATTGCCTTTCTTTATTCGCTGTTCTCTAGAGAGAAATTTACAGAATACGTAATAAAACTAATATTTAGTACGACATAAAAGATATTTTTCTTTAATTGTAGTTTTTATCTTATCTACGACTTTGTTAAGCTAAATTTTGATTAAAAATTTTAGTCGATATTAAAAGAAGTTTTGTCTGAAAGGTTACCAACCGACTAGCATGGAAAATAACCTTTAAGTTTAATTTTTCATGTGAAGATTCGTCTGGGAGAATCATTCTTACATTGGCAGTATTCTTGTTTTCCTTACAATAACTTCTAAGTAAGAAACTTTTTTTAACTTGTATATAACTTTATTTAAAATAAATATGTTGGAAAGTGCTGATATTTCCAAGTAAGTATAAGAATAAAAATCAAAATTAAGTAAATTAAAAAAATTAACAAATTTTGATGCAGTCACGATGGATACGGTGGTGATTAACAGATATAATTAGATATGCATAACTATCAAATGTTAAATTCTTCAACAGGAAATATCACATGAAAAAGTAACATCAAATTCATGGTGGTTAATTATCTACATTAATTAATGGAACTAAAAATTGTAGTAGCAATAAATTAATGTAGTACCTTTTAGAGTAATTTGTGTTTATAGATAATTGTGCCAATGGCAATACTTTCGTTAACAATTTCTACAAAAGAAAGAAAACCGTATAATTGAATTAAGAGCTCTTCTTTTTAATGAGTGGTTAATCATTAGTGAGAAAAAAAGTCTAATTTTTACGTAAAGTTAGTTGAGAACAATAGTTTTTATTACGCTTTCTAGCTAAGGTTGTAAATATGATTAGAGAAAAAGAATTAATAAGAAATTAGTAAATGTCTATGGACAGTCATATTATGGTCAGCATTTAGTAAAGAAAATTTGCTTTTAAATGGTACAGTTACAGTTAAAAAAATAATACTCACTGGTTTTATTTTGCCACCCCACCGAAACAAAAGGAACATTTTTTATTCTTCTGAGTTTCTAGTTATTTTGAACTAAAGGAAGTGGTTTAAAATTCTAATATTTTTCGCTCACCATAGTCATGAAATTTCAAAATTTTGATTGAAGCTATTATTTTATTGTATCTATTTATAAGAGATTCAATTATTTAGAATAAATTGATAAGAAAAAAGTAGCAAGTCGTATAGAAAAAACAAACATCAAAATTGTGAAATTTCTTGAGTTTTTGCCATTTTCGACGTTTTTACGATTATTTCTTAAAATATATATATTACGGGCCAAATGTACCAAAATAAATAAACACTGGTTTATAAGATTATTAATTCTAATCTATGTTCGATATTGTGCTGCATAATGTGACTAATACATTTGTGTGTTTGTGGTCGAAAATAGCAAAAATACAAGAAATATCTTAAGTTTGATGTTTTCTTCTTATAAATGTAATCTAAATATAAAGATATTAATTAATGATAATTGATTTTAATTAAATACCCCTATTAAAAGTAAAATTTTCTTCAATTGCATTATTTTAAATATAAAGGTAAATACTTGGACTTCTTCTAAATATAATAAAAGTCTCTAATTGAAACTTTCAATTTCTACAACTATGATGGGCAAAAATTACTAGGAATTTTACCCACCTCTTTATTCTTTCTTTATTTGTTATTCTCTAGGGAGAAATTTACTGACTAATTAATAAGTAAGTAGCTGAAGTAGAAGTTTAAGTAGAATACATTTTAATTGATCGATTTTAATTGCAATTAATTCGCTTACTAAGTTATTATATAGATAAGCAGAGCGGTTATTATAAAAATCATAATTAAAGATTTTAACTTTCTCTTCCACTATTATACTAACTATACTAAAACAGAATACCTAATAATTAAAAATAAGTGAATAATAATTAATAATAATAATAAGAGTAATTTCTCGTTTATCAACTCGTATCTGATTATCAGAATATTTAAAAACTTTTTTTACCGCCTTTGTACCATTAAAAGTACCTACGTTGTATGAAATGAAGACGAAATTTATTTATTAATTATTCAATATTTCATTGGTTTTAATTGTTTTTTTCGTGGGACCCTATTTCTTTTTTTTTTTCTAAAAGTTACTCCTTATAACATCAACTATCTACCAGTGAAACTCCCATCAAAATCGGTCCAGCCGTTTCAGAGATTATCCGGAATAACAGACACTCCAATTTTATTTATTTGCATTAACTATGACAATAAATTTACAAGACAGTATCGATTTCATAATAGAACCATAGCACGGATTGTATTATGGTAACTATACTCCATGGGAGTATATTTACCTTTCCAATATTATGCAACTGAGTGCATTTTGTAATAACGACTTCAATGAACTACTACTGCAAGACAGAAAAAATGCAATAATTGTATTACTTTTACCAATGATTACATATAAGATTGTTTGTCGTATAGGATTTTACAAATCACATACCTACATGTTCTTAATCATATTTGAGGGCCCTTTAAATGTATTTATCTATTATATTATAGGTGAGGGTTTAAAAGTTATTATTTATAAACTTTACAACAAAATCTTTAAAGAAACAATTTTAAGTTTAAGTTTATAGACCTGGAGAACGATTTTCTTACTTATATCTCTTAAAGTAGAGATAAAAGTGTAAAATTATCGTATTTCCATGTGGCTTGACTTATACAAATAGATTTTATTTTGTAAAAAATTGTAATATAGTTCAGCACCAGATTTATTAAAAATTAATTTGGCAAATGCAGCAAGGGACTTGTAAGGTACATATGTAAAAATATTTTGAAATACTTTAAATGTATTTGTACTTTAAATATTTTTTAATGAAATTACAGTTTAACTTCGACCATGTGACGTAAAAAACTTCGAGGTATCGAGCTTATTATTTGTAAATGAGCATTTGTAGGTATTTATCTCATTTTACAGATAGATACAGTGGGTAAAACATTTATCATAAGATTTCATTTTTGATCAGAAGACAAACTACGTTTTGATGATAAATAAATAATCGTAGAAACTGATCTGCCCCTTTCTCATTGCTTGCATAACATTCCCATTAATTAAAAAGAGACGTTAAAATGGTACATTATTAAGCGATACCCCAAAAAATTCGACTTATCGAAGTTGTCTGACTTACTGAGAGTTCGAGTTATCAAATAAAAATTACACGTATTTCCCATAGTTGACGCTATTGTCAACCAATTTGCTTCAAGCTATCGAACTTTGACTACGGTGCAAAATTGAAAAGTACTTTTTACAAGTATAGGGGATGATATTGAAGAGTGAATGTGTATGTGAAAAATATAGCTGGTAGTTAGTGATTTTTTCATCGTTGCCAATGTAAAATTTGAAATTATCCAACTTGCACAGTCCATTAAAAATATTAGCACAGTAAGGGCAAAAGAGGGCTCAATAAATTTAAGTTCTGAAACGGTACTTAGCTGAAATTTTTTACCAATAAAATATAGGGGCAAATAAGGGCTGAACGAATTTGCTTTCTAAAAAAGGTTGGTCAAGTAGAACCAAGCTGATTTTTTTTACATTTGGCCCTCATTTGCCCTTAAACTCATATTTTCAATGGCCTGTGCATGCTGAATAATTTCAATTTCAAACTTCTTCATCACTTACTACCCCACCTTACAATATCAACCCTTAGGACCCTTACTGTACTTATGCCTAGTTCATTGATAATATAATAAAGCTGGTGCTTAATTATCATTTTATAATAGTGGCAGAAGTGAGGAAATTGAGAAAACTTTTTGCAAAATAAAAGTTCTTCAAAAAAGTTTCTGAAGTAACTTAACTTTCAGGAATCTGAGTGAGAAAATCGTTCTTAAACTTCTGTCACCATTTCCTGGTCTATTAACCAACTTTTGTTTTAAAATGCAAAAATGAGTTGAATACGTAGTTTCAACTTCTATTTGATGAAAATCTATAATCCAAAAAAAAGCACCAAACACAACTGTTTTTGTTTGTATATTTAACATGTTTCTTCAGACATGCGACTATTTACTACTGTAATAATCTAATTCGATTAATTTGGATTATTTGTTACGTTACAGTACGTCCTTATATTATTATGTAATGCCGTATGGGGCAAGAGGGAGGCAGAATCCTCTCACGAAAGGTATGTATCATCGACGAGACAATCGAGAGGGCAAAGTCCAGCCAGCGCACCACAACAGGCATTAACTCACGAAAGCGGCCAGTCAGTCAGATATGTCACTGAAGGGCAGCAAGCGGTGAATTATGCCGGTAGCCCTCATATCGTGTTTCGCAACCCCCTGACATACGGTGGGTCGAATTCTGCCGCAAGCCCTAATACCGAAGAGCAGCTACAGAACTATGACCCGCAAGCGTTTGCAGCAAGTTTCGAAGGAAAGGAAACTGTACAAACTAAGGTAAGTGATTGACATATTCTATTATATAACTAGGAGTGGATTTGGGGGGTAGTTTTAAAAACATACAGTGCAAAAATTTTATTCGTAACTGCAGGTATTTGGGTGGGGCAAATTAGGAAGGCGCGGTGGTAATAATCATGAAATTGCAACACATTAATCTTAATTGGATATTTACTTTTACCCATTAATCATTAAACGCAATGGAGACTTAATAAAAAAGAAATATAACAGATTTCTTATTTCGGTTGAAATTAAATTTGCTTTTCCCATTTGTCGACAAATAAAAAGTCCAATTACTTACTACGTTCAGAGAATAAGTTATTGACGTTTTCTGGTTCGTTTTTCCTCTCTCGATATTGTTTTTAATTAAAGGATTATGCGACTTAGGTATTCCCCGAAAAGTTTGTTATTTGAGCTTCAATAAGCCGGCGGCATCGTCCTTTTTGCAACTACTTTTAAGAATAGATTGCAAAAAAGTTTCCGCAAAAATTAACCTTCGTTTGGTATAAAAATAACCTTCCTTAATTTTATTTCAGAAATTATTTTGCCTTCTGGTTATTTCATCTATTCATTTGCAAAGTCCCGTCTAGACTCCAGGAGATGCTAATTTAATTAAGTTTTTTTTTATTTGAAGAACCATTTCGTAAAAGACTTATGTACCTACTTATGAGTACGTAAACCTATTTGGCTTCAAATACGCCTTAAAATAAAGAAGGTAGGCGTATAAAAAGTGCGGGGTTAAAAGTAACATCATTAAGGGAAAAGCAATGTTTTGCAATTTTATAAAACAACCCCTAACGAGGAATATGACCGGCTATTGAATTTTCTATCAGATAATTTAATCTATTGTGATTATGAATTTGAAATTTATAGTTTGAGGGCATCATATTTGTTAGAGGGTGAGTTTACCACCAAATAGGAATTTCATACCCCAGATGGCATTAAACTAACCCCAACGTTATTCTGTTAGATAATAAATACGAAACTTATAATTTTATAATAAAAGAAAATATAAAAAAGTTACTAAAAGAATTACAAACTCAATGAAAACTTTATTTAGAATCTGCAAACATTCAAAAAAAGTGAAATAAAAAAAAGTCCCACACTCAATGACCAATTCACCTTACATTTATTTTGTTTTTGTTATTAATAATTAGCCACGATTATTAATAATTGTAGTGAGTGGACAGGAAGTTGTAGCTTTGTACACATTTCAGCTCCAAATGACCTCTGATATTTTTCTTCAAGACCTATAAATGTAGATGTACATTGTACCGATACCTAAGTAGATATTTTGATGGTTGAAGGAGCTGAGGTAGACTGAACTGAATATTATCCGGCAATTATTCTCCAACTTGCTTTCTAAGTTGCAACAGAGTTCTAATTACCACCTAGGGGTACCAATTACATGGTTCAAGATAAGTTATTGCACCAGTTTTGTAAGCTCAGGGAGGCACCTACATATATATAATAAGTCGTACGTGTAGCAAGTAATATTAAGGAACCACCGTCGTGCCACGCTTTATACCAACCCACCTATCTACCTAAAATACAATCTGGGCTTGCGGTTTTGTTACACCTTTGTACAGGGAGATTGGTAATTTGATATCTTCTTTGATGGGATGGGATTATACTGGGACCCCCAACTCTGGCGCCTGACCGAAAATGAGTACATAAGTCTTATCTTTATGCTCTTAAGGTCCCATTTTGGGATGCAGGGAGAGTACGATTTTTAAACAGATTTTCTAACTTAAACTCTCTGGGATGTTTTACTGTGTATCTCCCTCTAGTTGCTCTCACAGTTTTCATTTTTTATTTCTTCATTTTTTATGGGGTTCCTAACTTAACGTGTCTTTCGAAGCATATCGAATGGTATAATACCAATCAATAATACACCCATCCAAGTATTGGCCAGAGAGAACATTGCTTAACTTCGATACCGATTGATTTCTAGAATCTTGTCCAAAGCTATGGTAGTTTTCCAAGGAAATTTCTTCATTCTATTACAAGTTACTACGACCCTTAACAACTATGAGCTCGACCACTACATGGTTTTATATTAATCGCCTTACTCAGTTTCTTGCGTACAATAGCATACGAGATTCGTAAAAAAATTGCATTAAATTGAAAAGTAACTATTTAAAGTTACCACATTATTTAATAACACTATATAGTCAACAGAGAAATATTGGTTTTTATAATTTTTTCATTCGTAAATGTTTTAATGTTTCAATGTTTACTTAAACAGGAAAAAATACATAAAAATTTGTATTGTCTGTATCTGTACTCTAGAAAATGGCATGTGACTGAAATAATTGTTGAGCTTTTTAATAAAAATTAATGTCTGTTTTCATCTTTTCCATACCACACCTCAAAACTTACAAAAAATAAACTAAAATTCAATTGTGTCGAGTATTTTTAAAAGTTATGTAGGTATAAACCTGAACTACATTGGTACCTGCAATGTGCATTCCTACAGCTACTTACTTTTTCTCATTTTCACTTGCATTCGTTTTATTCAATAAAGCTAAATTTAAAATTCTTGTCGTTCCCACTTAAAATTTAAATCTGGATTTGACGAGAGAATGCAAGGTGTGCTTTAAAAATGTAAAGTACCTACTTCTTTAAGCTCATCAGTTGTGCAAATAAGAAACAATGGGAACTTCTACCATAGTCGAGTAACTACCTACATTAGTATTTATGTATGTATGTCCATATCTATGCATGAATGGGACCTTCTACGAGCCCTAACAATTTTGTATGTTTGAACAGTTCATGAATGACTTTATATTAGTCGCAATATTTAAGCAGTCTCTTATCATATTTATTTTTTGACCCACCATGATGTTTCAACTCAGAAAATTGATATACACACCTTTTATTGTAATAATCTTATCCCTTATCAATAATTTTTTAATTAATTAGCAGAAGAGTGCATGGTAAACATGCGTCTTATCATTATTGCATTAACAATCGTTCCAGACGTGTAAAACAATTTATATCTAAACCTCGTATTGAATATATATTGTTTCTTGAATACTTTCAATTCAATTGTGACTTCTTAGTTAAGTGATTTCTTTTTTTTTTTTTTTTAATGAGCATTTTCTTAATTTCATTCAAATCCACAGAAAGCGTTCCCAGTGCATGTACAGATCTTATTCTCATTAAAAATTTGTCGAATAATTAATCACCCTGTACCTGATAGTTCAGGAAGTTATTGTAGTTCGAATATTCGCGAAATACACCTTGTGTTTTACACGAACCGCTAAATGGATCGATATATGCCGTGGAATATACATTTTCCAAGCTAACGAGATTAATTAAGCAATAAATTAAACTTGCTGTTCGAACAATCTTCTCCAAAAGTGTTTTGTTTGACCTGTCGGCTTTTATACAGCCACCTAGGTGTGATTTACTCCCCATTCATCTGTCGGAAATGGCTTTTAATCACTTTCCCAGTTTATTGCTTGAAAATTTACAAAGTGCTAAAGTCTAGATAGATATAAGTAAAATATACTTGTGTGGCGCAGATTTACCTAAACACGTTTTCTATTGAAATTTATCCTCTCGAAAGACTAGTTCGTGACCACAACGAGTAATATTACTACTATCTACATTAAAACTTATATATTGCCTTCATTTCCCTTTTTATAACGTAAGATCCGACTTTCTATAACAGATTTCTGTGAAAGCGATAAGTAGTGTAATAAAAATCATAAAAATACACGGAGAAAAATGATCATGATTTTATTACTTGATGAGTTAAGCAAAAGGTACTTGAATTTTCATAAAATGTACTTGGTGGTATAAAACAATTTTTCATTCTTTCTAATAATTAGTATTAGAATAATCAAGCTAAATAAGTCTAGACTTTTTTCTCTACCTTTCGATTATTTTATCGTGTCATAAAAAAAAATACTAGAATGAGAATAGTTTAGTAAAATTAGTGATAAGAAGTGTAAAAAATGTTTTCTAATCAAGTCAATTTTACTAGAATTCAGTATCAACACCGAACGTAGATTGACTAGACATTTCTAGTAAAATCTCCTTGAGCGTCTGGTCGTCCATATAATTGACAGATTTTTTAGTCATGTTTGCTAGAATTCTAGCAATATTTTCATGATTGTTTTCTCCGTATACAAAATTATCTATGATAATATACAAAGGCCCCAATATTTTAGGACCCAGGGTTACATTTATGTAGGTCTTGTCTTAAGAAATCTTGAACTCGACTGTGAGTCTCTTAAGTACTTCAACTATAAATACTTTGAACGCACATATCATTAAAATATAAAAAAAAGGATTCCTCATGGGTAGAAAACGAAGAGGAAGTTTTAAAAATAGTGGGAGAACAGAGTGGGAGGCTACTATCGAAATTATTAAGGCAGAGACGAGATAGAACGGTAGGACAATTTCTGAGACATGAGGGGTTGGTTAGAGATAGATTATAAAGAGAAGTAGAAGAATTCTTAGTTCTTTAGATTACTATGAGGGATGTGGGACGTTTCAGTTTTTGAGGATATTGCGATATTAGTTTTTAAAATAAACTTTAATTACAAAGTCAGAAAAGTAGGACTGCCCCAAGACAATGAAATCTTGATCTTGACTCAATATTTCAAGTAGATATCCATATTTTAAATGCACATACGATATATGATATTGAAATATTAAAAATCCTTCTTATAAGGCTAATCATTGTTAAACCTGAACGAAACAATTATTGTGGATTTTTTACTAGATACAAAATTTTTTAACTAAAATAATATAATAATTAATTTAACTAAATTCAGTTTAATTAATATTTGTCGTTATAAGAGTTTGTTTTCAATAAATTGGGTTTTCTGTCTTTATAATTATGTATATCTAATTTCAATCTTCAAAAATAAAACTATTTAATTACGTTAAAGCCAAAGCAACTTTTCAAAAAACTCTCTTAACAAACCCTTGATAAAATATAGATATTTTTGAAGTGATCATGAGCCGAGAGAGACTAGATCTTGAATAAGACAAGATTAAATCGATAAATTCTTGGCAAAAATGTACTTCCATCTACAAAAATACAAAGATTTATGGTTGTCATTATAAACAATTATTCCTACGGCTATATTTAGAAGAAAAAATGCAACGTATATTCTTTTGAAATAAAATCCAGATGAATCGTTCTGATGAACTTTTAATGTTTGTAAAACAACTTTCTCTCCGATTACTTACTTAGTATTAATACAATGTAACCCACATGCGTTAGGAGTTGTATTCATTGTTTGACATTTAATTAAAGTTTAGATCCTGGAGGAATGTAATACCTAAGGTGGAATTGGTTCTGTATTTGCTTTTCTCCTTTTACCATCAACAACTTTTCTTTTTATTAAATATTTTCTAGATCGAGTTTTTAATTGATGTATCTACCAATATCGTAGACAACTAAAATACCTATCTACAGCAATATTTCATTATTTAATTACTTTGGGGAGATAATTAGTTAATTACATCGTTCCTGCTACAAATAATAAACAATGTAACAGATAAATTTCTTCTGCAACATTGTGAAGGTGCTTGCACCTTTGCAATTTCAATTACCTACCTGGAGAATATTTAAATTTAAAACGAGGTTGTGAAGTTTTCAATGTACCTGCCTACATCCTGAATAAAATTAATCTTAAATACTCTCTGATGTGTAAGTAGGTAACAATAAAACGTGTCGTAAACCAAAAGCGTTTATTATTTTGTATGCGAACAAATAACGGATGATGGGATTGGAGATAGTAAAATATTTATTAGTTTGCTTTCATTACAAATGGATAGTACGCAGATGATACGTAATTAGCGAAGTAAAAAGTTAATCAAATACCGGAACCTTTCGCAGTCGGTGTTCGAGATCGCATTTTATCATCAGTTCCACTTCCTAGATTCTTTCACCTTGATCTTGATTTAGTAAATGGTCATCACTCTCTCCCCTGGACATTGTAAGTACCATATAATAGATTCGAATGCTTCGGGGAGAAAGTAAAAGCATTAATACACTTTCAAAACGCATTAGACGGACGAGAATTTGCAGGTATTACCTACTACTTACAGCATCTAGTTGTACATATGTACAACAACTGTACACGTGCAATTCTTCTACATACTATATTTCCTAGGAAAATTTATGAGCGCGGAATTTTATAACGGATAGAAAACGAGCAGGATGTCAAGCTGAGAAATATTCGTTTTCAATCAAATTTCTACCAGTAAATTTTATTCAACGAAACACAATAACTCAGAGGTACTTTCTATACCTCTTTATAAGGAAAACAAGTCTTTAGTTACATTATTAAATTTGCTCACTCACTGTGTAACTTTTGTGCGTTATTTAAGGTTTTAAGGGTTTCGAAATCAGATAAAAAAATTACTAAATTTTTGACTTGAACAAGAAACAAAAAGTTAAAATTATTTCAGATGTGGGGGTCCTTGCCCCTGTCTAAAACTGTTACAAAATCCTCGAAGATTAGTTTATACTATTCCTTTTTTTTTGTAAGATTGTTTTTTAATTTCTTCCGAATAAAAATTTGAAATGTACATTGGGGTGTTGTATTATAATGAAAGTGTCTGATTGTGAGTAGAGGACAATGAGGAGACTTTATAAATAGTGGGAGAACAGGGTGGGAGGCTACCATCGAAATTATTAAGGCAGAGACGAGATAGAATGGGAGGACAATATCTGAGACATGAAGGGTTGGTTAGAGATATATTATAAAGAAAGTAGAAGAAGACTTAGTACTTTAGATTACTATGAGGGATGTGGGACGTTCCAGTTTTTGGAAAATGAGGAAATAATTGAGGACATATTGCGATAGTAGTTTTTAAAATAAAGTTTAATTTCAAAGTCAGAAAAGTAGGACTGCCCCAAGACAAAGAAATCTTGATCTTGACTCAATATTTCAAGTTAAAATATTTTAAATGCACATATATAATATTGAAACATTGTAAGGCTAATTATTGTTCCACCTGAAGAAGCCAACTGTGTGACGAAACAATTATTGTGGTTTCTTTACAAAAAATTTTTGTAACTGAGAATTCTGTCTGCTGTCGTGTTTAATAATTAATTTAAGTCCAATTTGATTATTATTTGGAGTTATAAGAAGTTAAAAATTATTCTAATGTAATTTAATTATTATTTGGAGTTATAAGAAGTGAAAGCCTCATCAATTTGCTTTCAATAATATGGACTTCTATGATACTTTAGTTTTCAAAAATAAAAAATATTAATGTAAAAGCAAAAGTAACTAGTCAATAAATCCTCTTAACAAACCGTCGAAAAAACGTAATAATAATTAAAAAGACAAGATCTTGGGTAAAAAGCTTTGACAAGACATGTTCATTTTGATGTTGTATGGTGTCTCTTGTTCTTGAAATCGTCATTATTTTCAAGACAAAAGACAAGGTAAGATCGACATATGCTTGACAACTATTTGAGATGCCCTTATGAAAAAGAAGAAGCTACAGGCAAAAGTTTTTTAAATCAGAAGTTTCTTAATAATAAGGTGAATGTTTGTGACTAAAAGCAATCCAGTTTCCTTACTTATACATAAGTGCATATTGTACATGTTACGTATATGGCAATTAAATTTCACTGAAGAAAAAAATAAATAAGATGCTCGTAAGCCTAGAGAGTGCGTGAGACAAACATGTCGCTATTGTTAATTAAAAATAAACAGGGAATCGTGAAGTACACGTCTTTTGTCTATGGGTATTGTACCGTGAAATATACTGATAGGTACATACATTACTGTAGGTAGGTAACTATTTATAGTAGGTACATATACGTATACAGTATCTATGTAAGTCCATTTTATTGCGGAATTTTGCGTTCTCTAACCCAGTTAGGTTGTATTTATGTATTACACACGTTTAATTTAATTTGAACAAAATCAATTACCACCTGCGTTAATTCACCGGCAAAATTTGTTTTACGTAATAAAATTATTTCACGCGGAAATTCTATGTACACACTAAACAGTGCACATTATGCAGCTAGGTACGAAAATTTAAATACGTAAGTACATATGTCCAGGAACAGTTAGTAGTATAGATATAAATTATCCTATAATAATAGTCACTCACAAATTAAATATGTAGCATAAGAGCAGCAACAATTACTTATGCAAACACCTGCTTGTGGTCAGTTCTTTGCGACAAACTTAATATTACAATAGTAATAGTTTAAAGTTTACAATTAATACATAGTTTCGTAGGCATAAGTGCGAAGCACTTGTCCGCCTAGGGATACAGTGTTATGTGTTATGTTCAACTGTCACCAGTTTCACAATCGATGTAGATATAATATAAATAGAGAAAAGAAAAATTAAATTTGAGTAACACAATAGTTTACAAATACAGTGCCAGATATTTTATTAATGATTATGTTATCATGGCTTTTAGTTCTTCCCTGCCAATCCCCTGCAACCAACCGTGTAATTCCTTTTAAATAAAATTACAATGAACTGTGACATTAATTTGATTGGGTAATAGTTCATAAAAGTTGGCTCAAAAGGTCACAATTGTCTTCATCTTTTTTTACCGGACGATTTGAAACTGCTTCCAAGATATTTTAGTCGTAAAATTCAGTGCAAGAGTTAACATTTTTACTTTCTCTCAAGATTAAAATTTACATTAAAATAAACGTCAATAATATTGATGTAAGGATAATTGTCAGGTTGTAGTTCAGGGAAGGACTAAATTTAAATTTTTATTTGGCACAATGTCCGTAATAACCTGATGGTCACTGATATATATACAGCCAAGAGATATGCGATTAAAATTGAGGAAATTATTACAGACTTTCTCCGGTAGAACGTAATAAATAATTGGATGATTATACTGTACCTAATACCTATCAGCCATTCGTTAAAGAAAAGTTTATTAAGTAGCTGAAAGACAGATAGATTTGTAGGTCTAATTTCTCGAGATTTCTCCCTGATTTATGTGTTTTCGATGTAAATAATAAAACGAAACAAATCCATTCTCGATTTTGTTTCAGCAGCAAGCAACCTACTCGCCAGCTTCGGACGTTTCTCAGTTCAGATATTCGAGCCCTTTGGTGAAATATTCTAATCTCGGTGTCATTAGTCAAGTCACGGGAGACGAAGCCCTTAAATCATTACAGAAATCCTCCGTCGAAAGTTCGCAGCAGTCCCGTTATCCAAGTCAATATTTGACACAATCTCAAGTCTACAGATCGTCGTCGTCCGTACCGCAAGCGTCACAAGAGAGTTCCGAAAGCTACGCCTCAGCTTCCGCTGCATCAGCCCAACAGCAACCGTCTGCGCAACAGTTACAGGGTGAAGAACCCACGACTTACGAAGCCCTCCTCAGCCAATACTATGCCCAACAACAGCAGCAACATCAGAAACAACAAGCTCAACAACATCAACTCCAACTCCAACAACAGCAACAACTCCAGCAGTTACAAGAATCGAGTGCTTTACCACAACAATATTCTAAAGCCGTCCAGAGTATCCCAGCACATTTGTTACAACAAGGAAATCAAGGTGTTCAAGTACGTTCCCAATACCCAGGAGGAATTCCTGCAAGAGCAAAAGGCACTTCTGGATCCGGTGGTAAGTCGCCCGGTTTCGCTGAACAGATTGCCCAATTTTTAGGCCATTTCACACAAGGAAGTCGCGGTAACTCTTATCCTTCTCCTCAAGTAGTTGCGTCTGGGCCTCAGAAGTTCAACAACGACGTCATCTCATCCCAACAACGATCGTCGATTCCTTCAGAACAATTATCCAAACAGCAACAACAGTACTTTTTGCAACAATCTGCTAGGGCTGGGCTACAAAAGCAGGCATATCCTGGTGCCATTCAATCTCAGCAACAACAACAACAACAACAACCAATTTATCAGTTTGTGCCAGCAGGATATTCCGCAGGGCAACAGCAACTACTACAATATTCCAAATATTCCCAGCAAGGCGCAGGCCAATCACCTGAATCCCAACAAGTTTACGCTGTGGGTCCCCAAAGTGCCTACATCTTTGGTGGTTCGCAGGGTGCTCACCCTAATTCTGTATACGCCACATCTCCCCAAACTCAAGGAGCAGCACCATCTCAAGCAGCTTACTCATCAGAAGGGCAGAGATCAGCGGCTGCTCAAGTAGTTTATACCAACGTTGCGCCTCAATCTGAGTACTCCTCATCACCTTCACAGACCATCCAGTACGTTCCAGCATCACACAGGGCCGCAGCCGGAGGTTCAAGTCGCTCCCAACTGCAATCAGCATCGTCTTCCCATTCTGCGTTTGCTTAGTTTTTTTAAGACTTGTTTTAGGACTATTACTTTAGGATTAAGTAGTATTATTAGGTTTATTTAGCTACCAATGTGTTACATTTTCCGGAGGCTGACTGTACATATCTGAATACTTATGTATGTATATGAATTTGTTAATTTTGTATGAATTTTCTAAATAAAATAAATTGTAACCTTACAGTTGTCTTTTTTAAAATCCTTACGAACCAAATTTTCGAGAGGGTGAAATTTACGCCAAAAAAATATATAGTCGTATGTAAAAAAGAATTTTAGTGCAATAATAAATTTTAACTGTCAGAAAATGGCCGTACTTTGGCGTGGGGTGAATGAATAATGCATTTTATAAAACTTTGGAATTATTTAAATGAATCAAATATAAAGAACTAGAAAAACAGGGAAAAATTAATGAATGTCTTGTATATATTGACGTGAAATTTTATCAGGACAGCAAGGGTAGTTTTCTTTGAAAATGAAAGAGGTGAAGTATGGAGTGACAATTACAGACGATCGTTATCGTCATGTTTTATGATTTTTTGCGTGAAATGTTTTCTGATGTTGAATCACATCAAAAGTAAAAATATCCAGAGTTTTTCCGTTCACCACCATTAAAGGCAACACATTTTTTCTCTGGGGTTGAAGTGTAAGTGTGTGACATGAAAAGTAAAAAAAAAAAAAAACAGATTACTCAGGAAATTGTAAACATCAACAGTCCAAAAAAAATGTATAGCTATTTACTTATTGATTATATTACTTACTTAATTAAATTCGTAATTTATCTAATAATGTATTTAAAAGTAAAATATTATAAGGAACCCATATTTTTTTATTGGATAGAAACACTGCAAATAAAACGAGGCCAAATTTTTAATAGATGCATAGTTACTGTACTGTTGTTCTTTTATTAAATATAATTGCCTTTGTCAGCTCGCTAGCCCTTGAAATTATACTTTTGTTAATTATAAATAATGATGGTCTAAACTTTTTGCAAACAGAAAGTCCTAGATCGCTATAACGGTCTGTCAACATAACTAACTAAGTACATAATCTGGAAAGCTGCAAGAACTAACTCAAAGAAAAAGAAGACGAATGAGGCATTTTTACAAGAAATGCAACAGTGACAATAAATTTTTTTTGCTGGATCTGTACCTGTACCCCTAGTTAACAAAAGCTATTTTTTTTAAGTAAACAATGACTATTTTAATGGCACCTGAGTACGGCAACGAAAAATGTTTATAAAGGTATCTAAAGTGATCGATGGATCATTTTAACTAATTAGCGAGCTAAAAATCTACTTATACATGTATACTATATTGTATTATGCAAAAGCCCCAGTGGGGGTACCAAAAATACCCTTGCACAAGTTCCCGAACGGTTAATAATGAATTTTAAATACACACAGTACCAAAGAACTCTCTAATTTGGTATGAATTTCCTATTTCACTTTGTGTAAAAATATTTAGGTACCTAATACAGTAGAACCTCGATAAGATAAAGACCAAGGGAAACGTTGAAAAATTTGAGTTATTGAGGTTTTTACTTACTAAGGGTGTAAGTTAAGGGGTTTTTATTGGTTTATATTTTTACTTACAGAGGTCCGTTTATGAGCGTTGTTTAGGAATTATAGAGATAGACGAGCTAGGTTCAATGTAAATGAAACTTTGAAATGTTAATATGTACATATATACTTTATTTTAGGGTTAAAGGTACATTTATTCAAGTTTATTTTATTCTACTTAAAAAAGTCGGTTATAATTTTTTTTTGTTTCAAACAATTCACACTTTGTACATCAATTTTATTACTTACTGAGGTGCGATGCCCAAATTATTCGTTTAAGTTATAGAGGGTTCGTATTTTAAGTAAAAGAGGTTTTGGACTCCGAGGGGAAGGGAACACAAAATTTTATGAATTTATAGAGGTTTTTACGTTATCGAGGTTTAAGTTATCAAGGTTCTACTGTACCTATTTAAAAGTCGAATAATTAAAATTAACAGACGTGCATCGTGCAAAAGCAAAAGTTCGAACTTCCTACCTTTCTGAAGTTATTACAGTTAACGTGTAGTAGGTAATCCGTGATTGCAGCTTCATTTTCTCCTTTTTACACTTTGTACCGAAAAAACCACCACACTAAACTTATAACATAACCGGGGTTACATTTCATTCAATACTGACTGAAATCAAGCAAATATTCTTCTTTACTACGTCAAAGAGCAAATGTAAATTCCCCTGAAAAGTTTTTACCACCAAAAATGTCCACAATCCAAGAAGTTGTGTTAAATATCACCAAAATTTATCCATTCATTATTTTTAATAAATTAAAAGTATTAAATGAGGAAATAAGCAGCAAATAAAATATTAAATTGATTTTTTGAAGTAAGCGTTGTTGTAAAATTCGACTGTACGAATAATAGTGGCGGTATATTTACTCGTGCCGATAGTTTTAACTTTGACATGACCTTATCGTTTTGTCCATTCTATCGTAATTTTTTCGATGTATACACAGATACACATACAGTCGCAAAGACATTAGAATGTTCTGTGTCTAAGCAAAAAAAAAAGAAACGAAGAATTTAGGACTGCAGATAAAAGTTTTTTTTATTCAAAACAACAAAATAGTAAAATAGTAGGACAATCACAACTTGTTGTGTAACTCATAAAAACAATTCTGTGGTACCTACAGTAAATTCAGTTTGGTATAATATCCTATAAAACAGGATAGATAATAGACAGTAAGAACTCATACCTTCTTCCCTTTGCTGAGATATATATAACGAATGAAAAATCTGAGCAAATCTAGTTAAAAAGGTTTTTATTACTGGATTAACGTTTTTACTTCTTACACAAACATGTGTATATTACGTTAATTCGATGTGTCTATTTACTACAATATTTTTTCAGGAAGAGTGAAAGTTTAAAGTTGCATTATAAATACGAAGCTACTACGTATTAATAAATCTAAAGCAAATCTACGTTGCTGATTCTATACCATCTATCTATAGTATATGTAGGTACAATAAATTATCTTAACAATGGGCAAGCATTCAGTGCAATAAAGCATGCGATGAGGTACTTACCTATATTTTACTTTAAGTTTACATATTTTATATGTAATAATAATTACCTTAATTTGCACTATTAAAAACTGAAGGAAAGGAATTTGAAAATATAATTTTCTGTTTATATGATCACGTATTTAATTAACAATAAAAGATATTGGGGTTGACCATTATTAAAATTTATAGAAAAAAATCATTTTACGACAATTTTACTGTATCCAAAAAAATTCTTAAAGAGATTGATATACAGGGTTATAGGTTAAGTCGACCTTAGATCCTATAAGAGGTTTTAGTTTCCCTCATTTCTGACTGATTTAACTATGAAAGACCGTATCCCAAACTTAACCGTTTTCTATTTATTGGACTTCAGGTTGTTCATAAAAATTACCGATTTTTTGGTCCATTGTCCCATTTTTTGGTGTTTTGTGCCTCTAATTTATTTGTTTGTGCTTTTTTTAATACAATTACATCTGTTGATGTTTTGAGGCAGAAAATTGTCGATGCGGTAAACGAAATAAGAAGAGGATTAACAACTGGTGTAGTGAAAAGTTGCTTAAGACACAGAATGAAAGTATGTGTGCGAAACAGAGGCGGACATGTGGAACATACATTGTAAACTTTCTTTGAAAAGATAATAAACGTTATTTTGTACCTTTTTTGGATTGTTTTATTTTGTTTTCTGACTCAAGTGATAAATTTTTTGTAAGATTTCTGATAATACCCTATCTTGTTATAGGTACCTTGTTGGAAAGCTAAAGAACCATAGATATTTTTAAACACATCTGCAGAATAACTGTCATAAGACTTTTTTTTATATTTAAATGGAAAAAAATATTTTTTGCGAATTTATTACCTTTTTAGGGTTCCGCGCCTCAAAAGGAAAAAGCGGAACCCTTATAGGATCACTTCGTTGTCCGTCCGTCTGTCAAGACAATTTTTCTCAGAAACGCGTGGAGGTATCAAGCTAAAATTTATACAAAATACTCAGGTCTATTGTCCCTTGGAGCTGTGAAAAAATATACTTCTAAGCCAACGCAATCAAAAGATACAGCCGTTTATACCGCAAATTGCCGCAAATTTTCGAATCAAAACCTACAGGGTACTTCCCGTGAACTCAGAATCTTGAAATTTGGTACGAAGCAACGTCTTATAGTACAGATAAAGGAAAAATTGCGAAAACCGTAAATTTTTAGTTACATCATATAATAAAATATTTTTAATAATTTTAAAGTTACTACCCCTTTCCCCATGAACGCGTAGAGGTATTAAATTGAAATTCATATCAAATACTCAGGTCTATAATACCTTTAAGCTGTAACAAAATCAAACTTCTATGTCAACGCAATCAAAAGAAAAGCAATTTAAGCCGCATATTTTCAAACTCGCAACTACTCGCAAGGGAATCAAAACCTAAAGGGTACTTCCAGTCATTTAGAATCTTGAAATTTGGCATGAAGCAATGTTTTATAGCACATATAAAGGAAAAATTCCGAAAACCTTAAATTTTTAGTTACATCACATATATACAGGTTTGTACGGAACCCTCGGTGCGCGAGTTCGACTCGCACTTGGCGGTATTTTTTAACTACAATCATCTACTGCGACCCAGTTGGTTCAGTTACCTGTGATTTTAGTGTTGAGAATAATAAAGCAACGTAAGTATATATTACAGAAAAATAGCAAAAACAAATAAATTAGAGAGAAAAACACAAGAAAAATGGGACAATAGACAAAAAAATCGACAATTTTTATAAAAAAACTTAAAAAGTCCAATAACTTGAAAACTGTTAAGTTTGGTATACGGTCTTTCAAGTCAAATCAGTCAGAAATGAGGGAAACTACAACTTCTTAAAGGGTCTAGGTCGATTTAACCTGTAACCCTGTATACGTTTTGAGGCATTTGGGGTTAATAACTGAACCGACTTCTTGTATAATTGTTAAAAATTTAATAACTCACCAACTAGAATTTGTGACGTGTCTGTCCTTTTCGTATATCATTTCAAAAATAACTTCTTTCTACAAATAGTGCCTCATGAATTGTTGGTGAAAAAGCATCCAGAAAAAGAACAAGGGAGCTTAAGGAAGAAAAAAATTATATTAGTAGATTTGACAAGATTTTAAATTGTTTTTCAAAAATAGACCTATCTACAAAAAATATTATGAAATTATATTTATCGTTGACAGCTATGGTAAGGGAAACAGTAAACATAAACAGTACTGACTTTATTTTTATGCAATTTTTTAAATAAAATAAATATCGTAATTGTGTTGTATGGTGGGTGCTCCGGGCATTACCAACATTTTGGGAAATTATTTTGCTAAAAAAAAAGATTTAACTGTTAAATTTCTTTTATTTTTAACATTCACACTCTTAATCTGATGCCATCTAGGTTGTTTTTTGTTTTGTATGTAAGTAACAGTCATTTATGTATTAATTAATTTATTTATTTTCAAGGACCATTATTAGGTTTTAGTACCTACCAGAGGCGTCAACATGCAATAAGAAATTTATTTACACGATAAAGAGCGATAGAAAGAAAGAAGGAGGGAGAGAGAAAGGAATTTTCCCTTGAGCTGATGATTAAAGGGCAGACCTATAAAATAGGGCTCGAGTATGCAAATGGAAATATCGATTCCGTTTTCAAGGGCAACATTTCTGTTTTCAAGGACGATATTTCTATTTCATACAAATTCTATAGTTCTGCACCAATTCACACATGGAACCTATGTATACATCATGTATGTAGTATTTACGTTAGTATCAGTATTTATATAGGTACTTACAGTAGTATGTATACTCTTTTTGTACAAAAATTTACAAAACACAGTGGCGAAAAGGAGTCCGCCCCTTCACACTATTAATAAATTAAATTATTTATCTCTTTCCTTTTTACACGATTTCTTAAAGTTATTATGCTATTATCATTAGTGTTAGATACATTTACATAGGTACATTATTCTAAATAAGTAGAATCACATTTTAGTTATTATCATCATTAAAGGTGCCTGGAATTTATCCCTCCGCTAATTGTGACACCCTACACGACTAAAATCATAATTAAATCCAAAATAATAAATTTTTTTGATAGTTTTGCTTCTTGAAATCCTACGAGGTCCTTCAACCTTTTCTTTGTGTACGTACCATATTTCCAATTAATGTAGGTAAAAATATTGTTTCGAACTCTAATAAATTTTCTAACGTTCTTCTTTTTTTTCAAAGTAAAGTAAAGTTCGATTTCATTATTTTATGTACCTTCTTTGAAATTAATTTAGTCGATAGATAATTAGATAACGTTTCGAGTTAAAATTAATTCCAGGAACCTTATTTGGAAGCGAAAAATGTAATAAGCTCGATACTCGACTAACTATACGTAATAGGTACAACATGAAATTAGTATTTAATAAAGATCACAGTTTTAATATGAAGCGATTTGTCAGAGGGTTATGATGACGCATTATCATAACATTTTTTTGAATACTCAAGTATTCCTGTCCGTACTTTTTTTTGTTAATTTGTCTATTTATTTAATAATATAAATAGCAGATGATGTAATTAGTTTGAATGGCTGATGATGAGTAGGACTTACTTTAAAAAATGATTTTGGCAACTAAGTTTGTATTTGGGATTTTATTTTATTTTTGTTTTATTTTGTTAATTGTAATGTTTGATATGTTTTTGCAAAATTCGGATATAGGCTTAAAAAAAACGGATCAACTTGTATTTAGCCCATTAATTAATCAACAATTAAGACCAAAAATACTGTCCCATAGGCAGTGTGATTTAACCAATTATTTAACGAAGGGAGGAAATAAAATTTATCCATTATTTTTTAATGATATGAAAATAATTTCATAATGGTAAATTGCTTGGTTCCATTTAGGTTGGTAATTGTTTGTTTTCCTCCATCAACCATTAAAATTTAATGAATAACAGTAACAGTACAAGTACCTATTCCATTAGACTTTAAATTTAATGGATAATAAATCGTAAAAAGTAAAAGTTAATGGATAATATAATTAATAAATAATTCGTTATCAAAATTAATTTAAAAGTATTTGCAATTCTGCCACAGTAGAAAGAAGAAAAAGTAACCCGAAAAATATTGTGACTTATTAATTAATAATTGAGCTAAAGTACTAATTGATGCTTTTAGCTGAACATAAGTTCAACCCAAAAGATTGCACTTTTATATCGATTCCACAAAGCTAACTAAGAAAAAATTTAAAAAAGTATTTCTGTTTAAAACTATAAATAATAAAACAAACTAACCAAAAGCAGAACACTTTTTGAGAACTAAAAAAAAAATGATCAAATAAATAGAAAATATTTTATCATTGTTTTTTAAATAGTTTCGAAAAAAAAAGTAATCCAATAATGTTTACTTAGTGCAATGTATTTCTTTTATGAAGCACCTTATCGTTTGATCAATTGATTGAAAATGTCTATGTGTTTCCTAAACCTAGAGATATTTGCAACAAACTTTTTGGACTTTTCTCAGGGACTCATTTGCATTATTTTTTTGAACGCTTTCCTAAACTCCGGATTAAAAATAGTATAAATAACAGGATTGACAAAACTATTAATGTAACCTAACCATGTCGTTAACAGGAACGCTGCAACTCCTGGCTGGCAGGTGAGCTGCAGTTTGCTGCACATCGCGTCCATTATGTTGCACGTGAAGAAGGGCACCCAGCAGAACAGAAATACTCCTGTAAAGAAAAAAAGGGAAATTGTAGAAAAATTAAGCTTTTTTAATTATTTTAGGGACTTAAAACAATATTCTGAGAAATATGACAATGGAAAGTAAGATATGACCGGGAAAAGCTAATGAGGGGTAGAAACAGAAATTAAAATACTTTTTAAATTGAGTGAATAAAATTTCAAACAAAATCGGTTAGTTATAATTGGATTAGTTTGTGTGGAATTATTTCAATGAGGTTAATAAAAGAAACACTTTCGAAAATAAATTAACAAAGTAAATTAATTTTTATGTCCCAAAAAAAGCTGTTAGCCGGCGATTTCATGGGATGGCACTATCGAAGTGTTAAATTGCGGATTGATTTTGTCTTTCTGTGGTATTGAAGTGTTAAATTAAGTGGTTTAATTCTATCGTCAGGTAAAGGCATTATCTCCCACAAAATTGATGTTGCCCTATTTAGACTTTAGCAATTAAAATACATTATCAAACTCTACATATCCATCCCAAAGATACTAAACTTTCTCTATATTTGATAAGACGCGTCGTCTGTTGCCAAATTGAAATTTAAATTCTTTCAAGAAGTTTAAAATCATCTCGTGTTTGAAAAATAATTCATGGCACTTTTTAAATTTTGATCCGAAACGTTAAGTGAAGTGTCATATTCTTGAACGTGGTAACAAAAGGGAAAGAAGAAGATATCAAATATTTTCAGCTCCTAAATTCCGGATGTCGGCGTGAAAAAGGTGCCTATTGGTAGCAGTGAACTGTAAAAATTAGCATTTAATAGATTTATAGAAATTTTCACGAACATTTGCACATTTTTAGGTGAACGAGCTTGGAACGAGTGAGGTAGGAAATCCATAGCTTTTCGAATCGAATTGTGGTTTTATGTGGTGCGTCGTATTCAGTTTTTATAACACCCTCTTGATCTACCTATGTTTACAATTCTGATTTTTATATAAAAAAAATATATTGGTATGTGTTCACCGGAACCTTTTTTTTTTGTAGAGCTTACCCTCAAAATTGTATGTGGATCTGGATTTTGATCGAAGGTTACGCTTCCTTAGTTTAAAGGTGAAAATATCAAATAAAATGGTCTTCACGTGCCTTACTGGGCAGAGCTTTAGTGCTTTGTGCTTGAAAATTTGCTTCCAATTTTTTTACATTTTATTTCAAGCTTTTTACCGAAACTATTTACTTTATGAAAGTGCTTTGTAATTTGTACCTCGAAAAACAATTTCAAACTTTTCAGAGTGTTTGACATCCCTTTAAAGTGTTTCAAGTCCTTTGAAAGTGCTTCACACCTTTTAGAAATGCTTGACACATTTTCATAGGACTGTAATCCTTTTTGAAGTACCAAAACACTTCCTTTTAAAAATCTTGAAGTCCTTAAAAGTGCTTGAAATTGTGGGTGAAACTTCTAGAAAGTGCTTCAAACTCCTTTAAAGTACTTACTGAATATCTACAGAGTATTTGAAGTCCTGTAGAAGAGCTTGAAGCCCTGATAAAGTACTTAAACACCTGTTAAAGTGCTTAAAGCCTCAATTTTAAAGTGGTGGAAGGATATTCGTAGTACTTGGAACTCTTTCAAAGTACTTAAAAGCCCTCTCAAGTGAATTCAAATCCTGTATATAAGGCTCTTACGCTTTTGATGTATTTAAAGCCCTTGCTTTAATATAGCCCTTCCTAGCTGCTCCAAGAACTTTACACAAGTTCTCAATGTATATATTGTACAAACATATGTAAAATTTAGATAAATTTGGTGTTGTAGCTTTTGAGCTGGTAAGTGTTTCTATTTGTCAATTTTTCGAAGTTGTAAAAATACAAATTCCAAACACTAACCACTACCTAAAAATCATTCCAGGATTGGAGTGTTACCCGGTTTGCTTAATATGCAAATTGGTATTCCTTCTTGGCAAAACTTCAGGAAACTACCACTCTAATTGTAATTACCTACGTACTGTTTACCTGCAATGCGGGTTTAAAGTGATTTGTGAACGTTTTTGACCCAAGTTAAATCCATTGTTACCAGCATTTCTTTTTTCTTGTTTACATCTAATATATCAAAAAGTTTCAAGGGCATCCTTGTACGGGTGGCAATGCCATTGTTTTCATGAACTTGGGGGGGTAATGGTGTGGAAAAATCGGATATCAGGGCGTACAATCTAACGTTCCTGTTATATTACAGATACTGGATTTGAATGGCAGCGAAAGTATTACATATGTATAGATAAGCTATAGATTTCGTGGTTTATGTTCAAGAATGTGGTTCTTATAATGTTAAGTTGAAACGGAAGTGCTTATAGTACCTACATTGGAAACACCTTTTCGTAAGAAAATTTCGTTGAAAATTAAAAAAAGTTTTAAGAAAATTCAGGAGCAAAAATAAGGTTTATTTTATTGTTTTTAATCCATTAAAATAATAGTTGCGGAAAAAAATTCACAAAAACCGTTTTTTATGACGGAAAATGTTCTTTTTTTAATTATTAATTTCATAGGTTCTGATACCTATTCAAAATTTAAAGAAAATATGAAAAATTGGAAGAGTGGGTCTTCAATACGATTTTTTTCAAAGAACCATTGTTGTTTTGGAAAAAAAAACAAAATCGTATTTTCGTATTTTTGTTGTACCTATGTATTTGTAATCATGATATCGTTTTGATTTAGTTTAGTCATGCTTTAAAAAAATCATACAATTAGTCAATACTTTGAATATCTCAAGTATTTCTAGTATAAATATTTTAAATTTTTATATTTTACATATGCTACTTATTACCCTTTTTTGCATAAAAAATTTTTAAAAAAGGCTTTACTTTTACGGCCTGTATATATTACTAAATAAATAAATAAAATAAATATTAAAGTATAAAAAATCTTCTTTACAAGATAATTAGTAGTCCACGCAGGGTTGGAAAAAACAGTTTTCTTAGTAAATCTATGAAACAAACAGTTTTAAATATGTATTAATCTTTTTTATCTTGTGACTATTTAACTGACTCATTGTTAAGTCTGGTCGCCTTTTTACAGGTAAAGTAAAATGTCCACTGAATGTATAAATTCCTTGGCATTTTTGTTTAAATTTTTCAACCACGTCGATCTGAAAATATTTCCTACGTCTGTAAACTGTTCAAAACTAACTGAATTTTCAAATTCTTTTGAACAAAACTTTAAATTGCATTATTGGACTGGTTTTCTGTTTTTTATTTGAAAAAAATGGCTAATGTACCACACAATAATACCGTTCTTTCACAATTATACATTTTAATGAATAAATGAGGTTTTTTCGTAGTAATAAATGCGATGTTTTATTTTCGTTTTAAACACGGTTAAACGCTATTTAAAATACGTCAATCTTAAACATGTTTTATTTAGACTGTGTTTTTAAATCACTGTTTAAAACATGCCAACCCTGGGTCTACCTAAAGAAACCATTGTGTGGCGAAACAATTATTATAGAAAAACCCACTCTGGACGTGTTCTGATGAAACATATTTAATTATGAATATAGAAAAACAGTATAAATGTTTTAACCAATTTTATAACAAAACCTCAACAATCGTTTCGACTAAGCAGTCATTTTCAAAGAGTACACAATACTGTATTGCCTTTTAAGTATTTTTTAATGACTGCTTGGTCGAAACGATTGTTGAGGTTTTGTTAATAAAATTGGTTGAAATTTTTATACTGTTTTCCTATAATCATAGTTATTGTAGATTGTTGTCAACAGAATTCTGTAACTAAAAATTCTGTTTGCTGTTGTGTTTACTAATTAATTTAATTTAGTTTTATTAATACGTATATAGACTTATAAGAAGTTAAAGCCTTAAAAAATAGTTCTCAATAATTTGAGCTTTCTGTCTTTCAAATTATATCTAAGTTCAATTTTCAGAAATAAAAATTTATTCACGTGAAAGCAAAAACACCTTTTCAAAAAATCCTCTTAACAAACCGTATATAAAATAGGTATTTTTTAAAGGGACCATAATTCGAAAGAAGAGATATAGCCAAATCTCGACAATTTTAAATTATATCTACCTATCGTCAAACATTATTCATGTAAAAACAAAAGTAACTATTCAAAAACAATTGCCAATAATTTTCATTTTTCATACTATTTTACTATTTAGGTACCTAAGTATGTGGGAGAAAACATACGAACCTGCATAAAACCATTTTCTCGTAAAATTTATTTTATTTTTATTTATGATGTCGCTTCCTTAAGCCTTGGTCATCAGACGGATTCTTTTTAAATTTATCATGTCTGTCGCAAGCAAGTATTTTACACATAATTTTCCATCTTTTTTTGCTGTTATATAGGTGGGTACATATACCACAATATATAAATAAATAAATAAATATATGAGAGTGTGTGTATATATCTACTTTTATACGTATAAGTATTAGTGAGTCTCTCTTACCTAATACTATCGCTAATGTTTTGGTGGCTTTTCTTTCTTTTTTCGCCGTCGACTTTTCCCGTTTTTTACGGCTCGCCTTGTTGACTTTATAGATCGTAAACCTTGACGCGGCTAATGCCTTTTTCTCCTTCTTTGATCCTGTTGATCGGCAGTTGTCAGTTTCGGTGCTTATAACTGCCGAAACGGTCCTGTAACAAGAGACAAAAAAAAAGTCAATAAACAAAAAGGCCCAACAGGCAGCCGGCGATAATCCATCATTTTGCACAACAATCCATTTTATAAAACGAATTTACGAACATGCTGCATATTTTTTTTTTTTTTGTGTATTAAAACCCAGCGCAGTTGAATTAAAAGTTATTTAACAAAAACTGAGGTTCACTCAATATAAACACTAATTAAAGAAGCAGGAATATTCTATTAACAATCCTTTAATACGTACATTCAAAAATATATTTACGAAAATTTCCCAAATTTTGCGTGTCCGGCACCTCCACCGTAACATTTTTTATATTGTTAAAATACTTAAAGATTTTGTTTTTTATGAAGATCATTTATTTTTTTTTTTAATGTTGAATTATACAAGAAGAAAAACAATTATTACACCACTTGTGCGCTGTACACGAATATAATTCTCTATAAATCGTGGAGGGTTGGGGTTGCAGATGAGTTTTAAGGTGTTCCTATAAAATTTAGGGCATCACGTTGCCCCATCAATTTCTCGTGTGAGGTATAAAATTCTGGCGCAAAAAATAAAGCAACTTATGTGTCTCTAGACACTCTTGAAGGATCTAACTGGAGTTTTAAAGGAGATATCTTATATATATACGTACATAGCATCTACTTACATGCATGTACATACCTACTCGAAAAGTTACACCGATTCTTGGTTTTATTTTCTACCCGCCAACATTTCATGATTTTGTGGCAACAATCGTTTGCTTTTTATTTTATCGAAGTCGATAACAGTTGCCAAAGAAATTGTAATAAAAGGAAATCTATGAGAAAAATCATCGCAAAATAATTTGATGTTTATCGAACGTTATTTTGATGGTGGTTATACTATACGTAAAATTGAACTTTAAAGTTACCAGAAAGAAAGTGAAAGTATGAGAACTGAAAGAAAACAAAATAAAGAGAGGCATTTTTTTTTTAATAAGGTGGTACCTACACAAAACGGAAAATTTAATAAAGACCAAAATCAATTATCTAAGATATATTAACATAAGACCTTTGGGATATTTTTAGAAGATAATTTTGGAGAGTTGGTTATGCTAACAATAGTTAGCTTAGGGCTTTGACTGCTTTAAAGGAGTTACAAACACTTCTACAGGACTTTAAATACACTAAAACGAAGGGCTTTAAGCGCTTGGAGGGGATTTCCAGTACATTGAAAAGTCTTCAAGCACTATAAAGGAATTTGAAGCAGTTTTTGGAGGTTTGAACCATTCTAACACAGTTTCAAGCACTTTTTAAAGGGTTTTCAATACTAAAGGGGATACTTTAAGCACTCTATAGAGGTTTCAAGTGGTTATTTAGAATGAACTTGAAGCTCTCCTTTGAAATTCAAATTTGAGACTAAGATCATTATTTCAACACAAATGACCATAAGATCCTAGGGAATTTTTTTCAAAATAATTTTAGAGGCTCGGTTATCCACCTAGTATTCAGTTTAGGGCTTCAACCAGTTTAAATGAGCGTCAAGCTCTTCTATGGGACTTTAAGAACTCTAAAAGTGAGAGCTTTAATCCCTTGGAAAGGATTTCTAGTACTTTGAAAAATCTTCAAGTACCTACTTTAAAGGAATTTGAAGTCGCTTTTGGAGGTTTCAACCACTCTAACACAGTTTCAAGCACTTTTTAAAGGGTTTTCAATACTAAAGGGGATACTTTAAGCACTCCATAGAGGTTTCAAGTGGTTAGTTAGAATGAACTTGAAGCTCTCCTTAGAAATTCAAATTTGAGACTAAGATCATTATTTCAACATAAATGACAATAAGATCCTAGGGAATTTTTTTCAAAATAATTTTAGAGGCTCGGTTATCCACCTAGTATTCAGTTTAGGGCTTCAACCAGTATAAATGAGCGTCAAGCTCTTCTATGGGACTTTAAGAACTCTAAAAGTGAGAGCTTTAATCTCTTGGAAAGGATTTCCACTACTTTGAAAAATCTTCAAGTACCTACTTTAAAGGAGTTTGAAGCAGCTTCTAGAGGTTTCAACCACTCTAACACAGTTTCAAGCACTTTTTAAAGGGTTTTCAATACTAAAGGGGATACTTTAAGCACTCTATAGAGGTTTCAAGTGGTTATTTAGAATGAATTTGAAGCTCTCCTTTGAAATTCAAATTTGAGACTAAGATCATTATTTCAACACAAATGACCATAAGATCCTAGGGAACTTTTTTTAAAATAATTTCAGAGGCTCGGTTATCCACCCGGTATTCAGTTTAGGGCTTCAACCAGTTTAAAGGAGCATCAAGCTCTCCTACGGGACTTTAAGCTCTTGAAAAAATTTTCAAGCACTTTAAAGAAGTTTGAAGTAGTTTGTATGAGAGGTTTCAAGCCCCTTAATGCAGTTCCAAGCATTTCTAAAGGGCTTCAAGTACTTTAATAAGGAGAGCTTCAAGCGTTTTGAGAGAATTTAAAGTATTTTGAAACATCTTACAACAATATAAAGTGTTTGAAGCACTTTTAAGAATTTTCATCAACTTTGCAGATAATTGAAGCTTTTTAATAAATAAGTCTTGAAATACATTAAAAGGGAAGAGTTTCAAAGGTTTCAAATACTTTTGAAGGAATTGAAGTAGTTTAAAGAAGTTTCAAGTACTTTTCTCGAACAAAGACAAATTACTATAAGATATTTATGATCATAGGGCTCAGGGATACTTTTATAAGGTAATTTTAGAGAGGTGGTTTCCTGCCAATATTTCCTACTTATAAAACTTAGCAATAAAAACTAAAGAATTTTTTCTATCTTAGGTATATCTTCAAAGTGTGTCTAATGAAGCATTAAAATGATGAAAGATGTGTTCGGAAAAAAGAAAACTCACCTTAATTCCGCTTCGTTTGTGGAACCGTTCCTTCTTGTGTGAATAATGGACTTTCGTGGACTGTCCGTAACAATTTCTGTTTGACTCGGGACGTAACCCGAATCGTTATTTCCGTTCGGGTCTCCTAGCCGAGCCGGTGTGGTTAGGGATGCCATAACTGTCGTTATTCTGTAGGATAGAGAGAGAGAGAAAGAGAGAATAAGCAGGTAAAGATTGTCCCTTTACGATCCCATAAAACTCGCTTTACGATTTTTTAAAGGTGACCTCTTATATGTTCATAATAAACAAAGTTGAAGTGCACATATATTTTGCAAAAGGTACATGACAACAGTTTCTTTGTATCAATTAACTACCTTATAGGGGTGTTACTTGGAATATAGATAACTAAAGATCTTACTGGAATTAACACAACTTCATTAAGAGGATTAAAGGTTTTAGTTACGTATAAAGTTGGATGTAAGGGTTGTAAGCCAAGGGATAATTTACAGAGGTAGTAGGTACTTCTCAAGTTTAAGTTATACCTATATAGGAGGGCTGCCTTGCTCGATTAAAATTTAGTATTAATTTCTACTACTACTATAAAAAACTTAAGAGTGACTTCCGGAAAAAACAGCTACATAAAATTTCATATGTTCAAGCTCCATGTACGAGGATTTCAAAATATTTAGGAAGTGAAATTAAATTAATTTTAATGCAACTTTTTCTTTAAAAAAACTCTTTCCAACTAATAAATAATATCTCCAAAGTAAAAATTCAACATCAGTTTTTTTTTTCTAATCCAGATTATTCTTCCACTGCGTGGCGAAATAATTATTAAAACTTTGTGTTTGTTTTGCTGTGTTTTCAAAAACCAGTACAGTAACCAACTAAGTTTTAACCAATGTTCGTTACGGAATCAAATAAAAAAAAATATTATTAAAGACCTTTGGCTAATAAAAGTATTTTACACCTATCGATATCTAATTCAGACTTTACGGCCCATAATTTCTTGCTAGAAGCTATTAATTCGTGATGGCATTCACTTTGCTAAATTAATTTACGGTCTTATGGAGAGCAATCTCAATCTAGCGGCTCGATTTAAGGCATAACAAAGAGAGCAGATAGATTAGATACCAACAAGATTGAAATATTAATGGAGTGTTTTTATCAAACGAAAGGGAAAAGGTTTTTATTATTCATTTACTTTACTTCTTCGAGTCAAAGTGTATCTCTTTGTGGATCTACATAACAATTTTTTTGTCAAGTAAGTACCTAATACAACTTGAAAAATTCAATAGGCAATTTTTCAATATCTATGTTAATAGAATAAGCAATTTTGACACTTTTTTGACACACGACAATATACAGCTAAAGAACTTTATTAAACTTTTAAATTCCAAGTTTCTTTGATAAAACGAAACAAGGGTATAATAAGTCAATAACTGTCTTTGCTACAAACGCGGCAAAGTTCTTTGGGTACAAATTACTTTGAGAAGTTCCTTTATCCGACGACTGAATGCCATGCATTGTCTACATCACCCATTTTGTGAACTAAACTATTAAGGTATAACATTTTAAAAGGAAATAATTCAGCCGTCGAGGAGTGAAGTCGAACCTGAGATAGTTAATGGCCGAGAAAATAAAAATTCTGCTTTAGGAGTCTTTTGTTGGGAAATAAAAGACGTTTTATTCGCGTTGAAAGTTAAATTGGTTAATTTATTACTTTTGTCACGTAACCAAAGGATTTTACTTAGGTAAGTCTTTTTTAAAATCGAAACTTTACTGAAACTGCAAGCATTTCATTTAATATGGAAAAAATAGGAAATAGGTGAGCTTTAAACTTGTTTAGTTTTGAATTAGACTATAATCATAATGTTTCAGATGGTGCTACGAATAATGATACAGGAATTGATTTAAAAGAGTTTCTAAAATATCCTAGAAATGTGTTTAAGAATACGCGTCAGATATCAATGTTAAGGCTGCCACAAAAATCAAGAAATTATCTTGTAAATCAATACAATGTTTTGTTAAAACTGCGTGCTCAAAATCTTAGGTATGTTTCGTCCATCAAATTATGATTATGATTATGATTTTAAAAATATCCACATTTTATTAGGGATTGTAGTGCCTGTTATGTAGGACAAACTGGCAGAGCTATCAATATTAGAATAAAAAAGCATTTAAATAAGATATAGATTGAAAAGACAAAAAAAATGATTTTCGATCATTGTGTCTCTTTAAATAATCACTTAGATATAGATAATGTTATTGTTCTCCACAGTGGTGTCAGTAAAAGCAAGAAATTGTCTCTCCTCGAAACGTATGAAAAACACAATATTGATTTGGTCAACAACCAACTATAATTAAGTTTCGTAGACTCCCCTCTCATTTAATGTTTTTTAAAGAGTATAAATTGTGTGTATTAGTTTTAAGCTTTTAGTGTAGATCTTACTCTTACATTTGATAATAGTCATGTAATCGAAACATGTCAGGTTTTTATTAAATTGGTGAAACTTTCTACTTGTTTTATTTTTAAATATTTTACATTCTGCATGTTTCACAACAGTTGCACCCCCAAAGTGTTAAATTTTATTAGCAGTTTGCAAGACAGAAAACATAAATTGTTGAAAGCAAATTGATGAGGCATTAACTTTTTATAAATCCATATAATATCAAATTTATTTTTAAACACAACAGCAAACAGAATTTTCAGTTACAAAATTTTCCACAATAATTGGAAGATTTTTTTATATTTTTTAATATCATGTGGTTTTAAACTACTTATAATTGAGATAATTGAGACATTCCAAGTCAAGATCAATAATTGTTGAGGAATGACTGAAAAAATCAAGATCACGTTTACAAAAATTAAAATTCTTGTATACTTTCATTTTAGGAAGAGTAATACTTTGAAAAAAATTTTTTTTGTGGCAACCCTAACAAATGGTTTAACCAAAATATGTATAAAAGAGCTGAGACTGCTTGTTTTTTAATTAATATTCCCAGACCATTTGGAATGTAAATATGTATTCATGGACTTACTTTTTGATTTTTTTCATGATAGAATTCGACCGTTTAGCTTCTTTTACTTTCTTTTTAATTTCCATCGCACGTGGCTTCTGCATAGGTACACGCTCTTTTATGAAATTAAACACTGGGCCTTTTCAGATTTAATCTGCTTTTAAATTTTTAATTTACTCTTCTTTATTAATATTTTTTTTTCATTATTTCCTGAACTTTTTTTTTAATACTTATTACACTTGGATTCCAATGTACAATTTTATTTAATTAAGAATGGGAATATGGATAAAATCATAATAACTCATTTACTTACAAAAGGCAGAAATGTTGATATTGGTTTTTGATAAGTATAAATAAATTGTCCTTTGTCGCCCTTCTTAATGTACTGTTTTATGTATTGATTATGATTTTAGAAGATAGTTCTTAGTAAGGGTTAGATAATAAAAAAACTTACGCTGCTTCTTCGACGACGGTTCCCAAAATAAATTCGGTACTTTTATCGTTGGCGATAACGCTGCAGTCGTGGTCGATGCCGTTATCTTCCTCATCGGCAGACCCTGACCCGGTGTTGGTCACTTGCTCGTCAAGGGTTGAAGTCGGTCCGAGTGCCGTTTCCGCCAACTTTCGCGTATTCGCCACGTTCTCTATTACGAAACCCGGTTTTATATCGCGCGGAAAGGGTTTTCGGTTCATTTTTGCTTTTATTGCTCGTTTTCGCAGCGCCTGCAAATAAAAAACGACAAAAATTTACAACAAATCAACTTTTACACTCAGCCACCCTCACCATCTCTCATTTTTTTGTAATATACGGAATATTATTTTTTCAGGAATTAAATTGGCGTTTTAATTAAAATTTATAAAAAATTGTCTGCCTTTTGTTCAGTTTCATTTACTAAATGTCCATAAAAACATAAAACCTAAAACCACCCTTGATATTTTATTGAATACAAAACCGTATTTTTTTTTTTTCGTAGTCGCATTTTGTTTTTCCTTTTAATTTTTTTCCCACAGTAATGAAAAAGCACGAATTGAAAGGTTTTTCTCAATAACGTGATGTTTTCTCTTCCTCCTATCTATAAATAAGCAAAGAGCGATCGACAAAATGTGAGCGAACGCTTTAAAAGTTATTGTCGATCAAACGATAGAACACAGATAGACAGAAGGAAGAGAACGTCGACTGGACCAGTACCACTGACTGCAGTTACGTAGTATCGTACAGTACATAGCAAGCTTTAGTATCTACTATCGAGGTACCTACAACTCTTCCTATTGCTTTCCACTTTAGACTTTAATTGACCTACTTTCGGTCGAGAAAATAGAGAAAATATGTGCCGATAACTGCGAGATACGAAGTGTCGGAGGGATGCTTCGGAAACGTTAAATAAATTAAGATGGGTTTTAGTTCATGATTAACTTCTCTCTATACGTACCTATATATATACGTATTAGTTTAAGTGTAATTAAACACGATGAAGTATTAGCCTTAGTAGCTTAACTAAACGCAATAATAATTAGTTAATAACAATCATCCCCATCCAGCTTTCTTCGTCAAAAGGGCACAAATATATCTACATTAATATTTTCTCCGTGTGAAAATGAAAGCAGCTGAAGTGTTTTTACGACGTTCCAAGTTTTCTTCTTCTCCGCCAACTAATTCATCATCATACATCATAATAATTTCCCTTGTACGTAAACAATCACAGAAATACAGAAAATTTTGCCAAGGTAGTCGATGGATTTATGTGTTATCGTATTAAAAATCCGCCTAGCAAAATCCCACGCATTTTGAAGGTTAATGTTCAATATTGTTTAGTAAAAAAATTATTACTTAATTGAAATCTAGCCATTTTATGTTGAACGCAATGATTAGAGCCGTTAGTTTTAATTTTCTTGTACATAGATTGCTTAGTTTTCCTCTTAGTAAAAGTAGTTATCATAGGGAACTCTGTACAATTAAGAAAATTGCGATTGACAATGGTTACAATAGTAACATCATTGATAAATTAGTTAATAAGATTAAATTTAAGAATTCTGTTTCAAGATCTTCGACTTTTCAAATAGACACCAGTAAGACCAAGTTTATTACTATGCCATACGAGCCAAGATTTACTCGAGGATTCGAAGGCATTTTTCGTAAACTTGGTTTTCGCATTGCCTACAGTTCAAGTGGTAACTCACTTCAAACTCTCCTCGGTAGGATTTTTAAATATTTATAGATGTGAATCACCTTAAATTGCTTTTTATCCTTGATTAATGCAATTTGTCTCTTCAGACTCTTGCTAATGTTCTTTGTAAGTATCACAATTGATGTTTTATCTTTCTGTTTGTGCTTGTATATGACTTTTTGTTGATAAAACTATTTCTTCTACTTAGTGTGATGCAAGGTGATATAAATACAGTGTCATCGTTTAAATATATAAGTAAAAACGAATACTAAAAGATTATTTAAGATTCTAGTTTTAGAACTATAGAAGGCACATCAGTATTAATACAACCCTCATAAAATAAATAAATATTAAGATTTGTAGTGACTTATTGTTGTTTTATTAAAAAAACCCCGCCATCTTGTGGCAATAAATTAAAAAAATAAAAAAAACAAGTTGGACGTTTATTTAAAATAGGTGAACGAAGAAACTGAAGTGTAATAATAATAAACCAGGATAGCGTAGTAATTCCGCGATGCGAAACTCCTACAACTAGTAGGTAGGTACCTAGTTTAAATTTCACGTTACCAGTAGTTTCTTAATTTAAAAGCACTAAACAAAGTTCTGTGCGCTACGCTATCTCGTTCCTCATTTAATTATATATAGCAAATGTCGCTTTTAATTTAAGTACACGTGTTCGTATTTACTTGGATGAACTGATTCCGTTCCATTTTCTGATTAAAGTGAACAATAAAATTGAAGATACTTCGATTCAAACTCCACTGATAGATAGTGAGAGAGCTGACAAAAGACCTTGTTGTATGTACGTTATCTTAGAATTACCAATGAACAATTAATTTGCGTTCACTAAACATTAAAAATTTCGAACTTGGCACAAAGGCAGATAGGGAGAGAAAGGGACAAAAGGGTCGTTTCTTAGCGACCTCCGGAATCCGAGGGGTTCTGTCAAATTAATTGTTCTTTGACCGAGTGTTCGGCTTTGGTTAAGGACAAAAACAGGAGTTTCGCTAAGTTTCGATTACAAACTCTACAACTTGGCGAAATTGAATCTGAAGGAATTTAAACACACAATCAACAATTTTCAAAATAAAATAATCTTTATAGTTTTAAAGTCAAGGGGTTAACAACTTATTATTAAATCACTACCAGAAGTGGGTGTATGAAAAGAGAAAATGAAGCAAATAAAACTGAAAATAAAGCAGAGGCGTTGGATCAGTTAAAGACATTTAAACGAAATTTATAGGGACAAGATAGTCGTTTAAAAATATCTACCCTCCAGAACGTTACGCCGGAGAAGGTAGGTATAACTTAAAGTACCCTTAACCGCCCTTTTATCTACCCATGTACTTAAGCTTTAAGTGATTTCCGTTGCGAATGTTGTCACCAGGTTTAGAAAATATGGAACAAAAGTAGTATTGGGAGAGAATGGCATCCCCTTTTCCACGTGGGAGCCGTTTCAAACATTCACCAATAGGACTCACGTCACCAAAGTATTAGAAAATTAAATGAAATTGCTCAGATGCCAATTTGTTGGCTCGGGGCGCACATATTACCGACATAAAAACCGTAAATTTTCTTAAAAGTACCCTACATTTAATTAGCCCAATGCAACAGCTAGGTATACATTGAACTTTTATTATTACTTAATGAATTTGATGTCTTTATACAGGGTTTTTCAAGTTGATGGACTATTAGAAGTATATGAATTAGTAGAATGAATTCAATTCTGAAACTTGGGCTCATTTGATTATTGTTTATGCCGCTTCTTTTAAAAATATTTTCAAGTTCGATTTACATCCGGTTATACCGGAAGTCGATACCAACTTTGTTATTTTAAATGGAATGGTATATTTTTTACGCTGAATTCGAATAAAACGTGTAATTCTAAGGTAAGTTTGATAACCAACTTGTACACCTATGACGATCGGTTTCTGAGTTAATTTAATTTATAGAAAAAAAATCGCTACCGCAACCCAAATTATAAAAAATCATAACTTCCACAAAATACGACTTAGAGTGTTGAAATTTTTACTAGTAATAGCTGAATATTAGTGCTAACGCCTTGACAAAATTGAATTAAATAATTTATACAGGGCGTTCAAAATAAAATTCTAAAATTGAAAAACTTCAAACACGAATTACTTCGTTTTTTCAAATGGCACCTACTATTTTTTATTTTTCAATCGATTCCTTTTTTTATCCTCTTTCGATCCATATGGATACTTCCTATTTTAAGTAAAAATTTCAAATTATTCCAAAATTTTCAAATAAAATAGGAAGTATCCATATAGATCGAAAGAGGATAAAAAAAGGAATCGATTGAAAAAATAAAAAATAGTAGGTGCCATTTGAAAAAACAAAGTAATTCGTGTTTGAAGTTTTTCAATTTTAGAATTTTATTTTGAACGCCCTGTATAAATTATTTAATTCAATTTTGTTAAGGCGTTAGCACTAATATTCAGCTATTACTAGTAAAAATTTACACACTCTAAGTCGTATTTTGTGGAAGTTATGATTATTTATAATTTGGGTTGCGGTAGCGATTTTTTTTCTATAAGATTAAATTAACTCAGAAACCGATCGTCATAGGTGTACAATTGGTTATCAAACTTACCTTAGAATTACACGTTTTATTCGAATTCAGCGTAAAAAATATACCATTCCATTTAAAATAACAAAGTTGGTATCGACTTCCGGTATAACCGGATGTAAATCGAACTTGAAAATATTTTTAAAAGAAGCGGCATAAACAATAACCAAATGAGCCCAAGTTTCAGAATTGAATTCATTCTACTAATTCATATACTTCTAATAGCCCATCAATTTGAAAAACCCTGTATACTTTATATCTAGTGTTACAATGCTCCCTTGGGTTTTACGGGTATAAGGTGACTGAAGAACTATAAAATCAACACGCATATACACATAATCGCGTAATACATTTACATTTGTAATATATGCAGATTTAGAATGATGTTGTGATAAATTGAGTGAGCTTACCTTGAATATGTTGTAGTAGAGGAAAACCATTATGATACATGGGATATAAAAAGAGGACAGGCTCGAATAAATGATAAAGTCGCTGTTGTAGAAGAGACAAGCGTCAGGAATCCTGTCTGGAGTATTATTAAGACCTAAAACTATTGGAGATCCGATGGCTGCCGAAATAACCCACACGAGGGCTATTGTCAACCACACCCTTCGATTGCTTTGGTGTTTTGCGTATTTAATGGGCTGCGTTACAGCAATATATCTGGAACAAAGGAGAAAAAATTGTCACTTTCCCAATAAATCCACAGATAAAAGGGATGCTCCCTTTATTATTATCCTCCACAACATCACAATGTTTCTATGCTGTTTTATATGGGATTTTATGAGAAATACATGTTAAAAAAGTTAATATTCAGAAATTTAAAGCAATTAGGTTAGGTCAAGTTAATAAAAACTTTTGAAACATTTATTTTACAACGTTTACTTATTGATTATTATTATTTCAAAAATGTTTCATAAAAACCGAGTAGTGTTTCGTTAAATATAATTAATGTATCCATTCAATATCCGAAATGCTACAAATATTTGCTTCTGGTGATATTATTTCTTCAGAAATTGCGGAAAATCTCGATTCCCAGGAGGAAAACTTGAGTGAATTAAGTTTATAACGAAGTTGAAGGAGCAAGCTTTCAAAGGATGGAGGTGAAACTTGAGGGAACCTACAATTTCAATTTAATGGTGTTACTGGAATCAACGTTTCTAAAATTTTCTAAGTAACGTTGAGTCGAAAAAGTAAAGTCGAACTTCACATACTTACGTAAATGTTGCAAAATCATATCATTTTAATAAGTCTGCCAGCTTAGAGTATACGCACATACAGGGGGCAATAAAAGAATAAGGGGCGATATGATTAAAATATTTTATGATTTTTACTTGAATTAAATTAATTAATGTTTATGGCTCACGAATAAATTTTGGGGTGAGTTGACAACCACCAATTGGTTCGATACCGATAACATTGCAAAAATAAATCGAGTTTTTTAATATGTTTGTGAACAAACCTCATATTTATTTAAACTGGGATAAAAGGAGAATGAACCCAAATACTGAAAAATCCACGGTAATATATACCAGTTTTCGACATTTCTATGGCATCGTAGGCGCCTTTGCCCTTAATTTATGTACCAAACATGTGTATTCGAACATTATGTGCATGTAACAGTTGGGAAAGCTATTTTTCGTTCATAAAGTCTAGTTAGTTCCTATAATACTTACGTACACGTCACAATACATACATTACTGGGATTTAATCGGGTCGGAGCAATTTTGGTTCTGTTAGCTACTAACTAAACTTCTAAATCAAACTCGGCGTTTATCCTTGTAAACTTTCATGAAAAGTTAGTTACGAAAAGCAAATTCCACAAACAGCGTAACACAAGTTGGAACGCTTTAAATATTTGATTTCCGTTTTTCAAATTACAGCTTCAAATAAATATTTTAATAAGCTGATAATTTTAAGGAGGGTAACTTTTGATTTGAACCTGAGGCAAAAGAGTTTTTAAGTGAAAAATAAAAAAACAAAAGGTTTTTTAGATTTCTACTACTTATATACAATATAGAAATCAAAAAAACCTTTTGTGTTTTTATTTCTTACTTAATGATGGATTTCTACCAAGTAAAGAAACAGTTTTTGTTGAATTATAAAAAGATATAATTAAACAATCATTCAATTAAATTTTTTCTACACAAACAAAATACTCTAATTATTAATGATACATTGCAAATTTAAAGAAAACTTATTTATAGTACGTACAACCCTCATAAGTTGCTCTTTGACATCCATAAAACGTTGAAAAAGCTTTTTGGAGAAGTAATGAAAGAAACTTTCAATTATTTTTTTGATGCAGGAAGCAATTACTCTCATTTAATTGTATGCTGTTAATTAAAAGGAATTCTTTGATTATCGTCTTGTTTATCATGGCACAACCCTCGTAAGGGATTCACATAAAACCGAAAAAGCTTCAGAGGGATGCCTTTGTGTAAAATTAAATTTTCATAATTAATGTACAGTGTCCTAATGTTTTTGTTAATTCAAAAGCAAGGGAAGCTTTAAATATTGCCAAGTTACTTCTGGAACATCCCTAGTGCCTTATTTTATTTCTTGCATAGGTTAAAGTAGAATTGACTCACCTGTCTATAGAAATAGCAACTAAATTAAATATGGAAGATGTGGAACACGTAACATCCATGGCGATGTAAAAATCACACACAAAACTTGGAAGGGTCCAAGCGCCATTTACCTGAAAAGAAAATATAAACTTATAAGTTAAATTAGCTCAAAAATATTCAAAATTATAATATACAAAAGAAGACCGTTCATTTAATGTTAAAAATTTGTACGAGTTCACGTTAAAGAATAATTATTGATAATTGTAACATAGTAACGAAAGGGATGCTTTAGTTTAGGCGTCCCAAATTTTATTAATAGCTAAAGTTAATATTTGAAATAAATTGGTTTAGGTATCTTTTTTTTTAATTTTGTCTCCTGATTGTCTAAAGAAGATGAAACTGTGGAGTGCATTTAACTTTAGAAAATAAATAAAAGGTTGAAGACAGTTTTAAACATTAATCAAAGAAGAAAATAACACGCCACTAATTGCAACACAAGTTTCCACTGGTTGACTTGAAAAATTACGACTTCTTATTCTTCTCTGTTAAACATTTGCGAGATTTATGACACGAACATTTAGAGCAATTACCAAATCATCTCCCGATCATTTTGTGCGATTTAAAAAAAGTAGACAAACAAAAAAAAAAAAGAAAGAAAAGACTGTGTCAAACGTATCCCGCATGAAGAGACAGCAAACTACGTTTCGACTCGTTTATTGTTGAACGAGTAAGTAATCTATCTAAAGGAAACCCTTAGAGAGCTTAACTTCGAGATCTTGTTAAAAGAAGATACACGATGGCAAAATAGAAAGACGATTACACCAGCAATTTATAAAATGCGCTTGGGTATCATTAGTCTTATTGCAGCGTTTAAATTGTTTTCGTAAAGCTCACTTAACAAGTGGATGCCTGAGAAAGAACCGTTTTCATCATTAAGCTCGCTTTTTACTTTGTCCCTTTTCACATCAAAACGCGATACACAACACGAAACAACAAAAATGGCACACTAAAACATGTACAAAGATTGGTTCTAATTTATTTATATATTGTTTTGTGTCAAATTAACGATTCATCATTCGTGATAGTAAGATTGGAACAACATCAATATTTTTACTAACTAATAACTGGAGATTTAAAACATCTTTCGACTCTTATTTATGATACCACCTGTGACCACATATGTACAAGATTCACTTACATTGTGGGAGTAAACGGAGAACGTACTAAATATTTCGAAGAACCCAACGCCAAAACAGGAAACTGAACGTCCGAAGTACTTTTCGGTAGTGATGGGCACTATCGAATAAAAACTATCGAACTATTCGATAGTTCACTATTATTCGAATTATTCGATAGTTGAAAAGTATTCGAATAAAAAAAGTAATGAATAGTTTTAGTAACTGAAAGTAGTTACTGAAAATAGTAGTTACTATTTTTATTCGAATAAAAAAGTAATGAATACTTTTAGTAACTGAAAGTAGTTACTGAAAATAGTAGTTACTTTTTTTATTCGAATACTTTTCAACTATCGAACTGAACGTTGGAGTCGTGGTTGGAATGGGTAAATGATACGTTTGCGCATTGTCTACTACTTCGCTACTTCCTCGTAGCAGAGCCGAATAATATAAACAATTCTATAATTATTAGACGTTATCAATACATACATACATACTTTAAAAACATAATTTTCTATGGCACCAATTTCTACTATATAAATATGAGGCAAAATAAAATGCAAATAAATAATTAATAATTTTAAATTAGTGTAGTGATGATTTCAGTCATAAATACTTAGGTACTATATGCTTGTATGCGTACTTATAATTCCCCAAAAAAAATAATAATAATAAGTGCAGAAACATATAAAAAAAAGTAGTTAAATGTAAAAATAAAAAACTATTTATTCGTCGCCCTCTAACAAATACCTGGATAAGAACAACAGATGTTTCTAAAACACTTATTTTAGATCGCTTACCTAAGTAAATAATAATTTTATCAAAGTAATAAGAATTAGAAACCATGTTTCAAGTCGAGGTTATTTATTATTTTCAGCATAGCCTGTTTGTTTTTTATCCATACTAGCATATTAATCGTATATTTGTCTGTTGGTATACACGTTCGTATCAGTATATTTGTATGTTAGTATGGACCGAGCGATGGATAACCGTCTGCTGCCTGACTATCGTGTAATTGAAAAAAATAGTAATTACTAAATTCATTCGAATGAATTCATTCGAATGAATTCTTTCGATAGTTAAAAATATTCATTTAGTAATTATTCGATAGTTCAATTTATTCGATAGTGCCCATCACTACTTTTCGGTAACAAAGTTACATTTTTCAGGGATTAAAGTGATCTAAAAGCTAAGGGAACCTACGATAATACATAAATACTACCTAATTTTGAGGACTTGAGGTCCAGTGCTCGTGACTGTATGGGATCTATGTCACTGTTGAGAGTTTGATCTACTTTTATAAATAAACATATCCCTGATAGAAATTTAACCGGGCGTTCCTTGTTACAGGCTAACACCCGGTCGGGGTGATAATACTCTTCTTGAATTCGTAGACCCGACCAGGCAAGTAGTTTGGGTAAATATAACGGCCCTATCTACATGAGCCTTGCAGGGTAAATAATCCGGTGAAATGTACATTATCCGATTGCATACGCCTGGTCGGGGACATAGTAGGGGAAATTGTCTGTGCCCCCATCGCGTGGGTCCCAACTGGGAGCCTAATAGAGAGAAACATGTAGGTTCCATTTCTATGTATCTTCTCGGGTGATAAAAATAATTTAAAATTATAACGTCGATTGTCGGCATACATGGCGTAAAAAGTTACCGCTTGTAGACGAACGCCTGTGTCGGAAAAAGTGTTTTTTTTTTTTTGTAAATATATTATACATTTATATAGAATGATGGGTGGCGGCAATTTTGTCGTCGGTCTTCAGTTACAGTCAATTGCAAAGTAGCGTCCTCGTACTAGTTTATTTCTTGAAGTTACACCGGTGTTGATAGGAAAATCAAAAATGAATACTGAATACAGTAAAATTATTTAAAAGAATGAGTTTATCTGATTTTATGTAATTGTAAAATGTCTATCATCTCCGTTTGCATGTATATATACATACATATATAAATTAAATGGCATTTTTCGCGCTTCTACAAGATTTGCTTAAAAGTCACAGTGATGCTCTTGAAACGTGGTCCTAATTTCATTGTTGCATAAGTGACGAAACAAATTATTATAACATTATTTTCATTTTTTAGGAAATATTATTGTCTGGTTTAAAAAAATTAGCTGGGATAGGCAAAATAATCGCCAACATATAAAAAACATTATTTCGGTAAAATGTTGCCATGATGCTGACAGCACAAAGGCAAGTGAAAAAACTTCGCAATAACAGAAGTCCTGATATGTAAGTATTAAAGCTAAACGTATAGTTTTAGTTCTGTAAAACAGTAATTGTAAGTTGTAAATTGATAATAGTTATTTATATTTGTTGTTATTACAAGTAATAATATTAAATAATATTTTCAGGTATGTTGAAAAAATACACCAACGTATCGACCGATAAAGAAGCATTAAAAGCCATTGGATGCCCCTTCCAATTCCAAAGATTGAGATGGGAGAAAAAATTGCGATAATATAGTTTTGTGCCCTTAACAATAACCCGTTTTTAATTACTTATTACAATATTTAAGAGAAAACTGTTAATAAATAAAGAAAATATCAATTAAAAATCCTTTACTATAAATAAAATATTCCTTTGGTGACCTGTTAAACTAAAATAATTGTTTAATAACAAATAGGGCTAAAGATTAATCAATCAATCTAGCACCTGACTAAATTAAAAACTTATTACCTGGTTAGAAGTACATTGTAACGCCCGATCAGGCTTTTAATTAACGATCACTTCTAAATTCCCAAATAGGCTAAATACCACATTCTCGCTCCGGCATTTATTAAAAAACCAAATCGGGCCTGCAAAGAAAAACCCGACCAGGTATCTAATTTGTAACCCGATTAAGCGCCCGTTGAGGCATTTTGATAAGGCCCCTCCTCAAAAAGCATTACATTCTGGTCGGGCATTTAATCGGGGTTACAAAATCAGGCCCGACTTTTAACTAAGTAGATACTGTTGGTGGTAGCCCGATTTGGAGCCGATTTCAATTTCTACCAGGGATACTTTCAAAACAATCGAGCAAATAATTGTTTATGATTTCCTTAACTAATTAAAGATTGTCAATATTAATTCTATGATTTTCAGTAAGGGTATGTCGAGCAACACTGGATTTTTCTATTGTTCTACCGAATCTGGCATGAGCTGAATGTTCTTCAAACCTTACTTGAATAGAGCGTTTAATTTGTCCAACATATTCCACATTACAGTCTTTACAATATGGTAAATTACATGTATCTCCGACTCTTCTAGAAGAAGAATTTTATCCTTTTGGTTACCGCGAAGAGTTTGAAGAGAATTGGAATTTGAACTATGAGCAATACAAAACAAATTTTATTAAAAATACTGGCTCGTGTTTTTGGGAAAAGTAGAGGATTCTGAGGGAAGTTTCTTAAATTTACTTTTATTAATTATATTACAATTATAATTGTTATCTTTAGCAATATTTTTAATTGTACAAAGTTCCTAATTATAAGTAGGTACATATCTTATTAAGCGGAAACTAAGTAGCCTTTTTACAATGAATTTGAAACTAGCCATTTTATGTTGGCTACAACGATTAGAGTCATTGGGCATAAATCTAGAAGTGTGAGTGGGCATTCTTTAGGTAGGTATCAAATTCTAGTGTATCTCCATTCTTTATAATCAAAGTATTCAAAAATGGTAGCATTCTATCTTTTACCATTTCTACAGTAAACTTAACAGAAGGGAAAAACGAATTTAATTTAGTAAGAAAGTCTTGGAGACTACCAGAAATTAAACCGAAAATTGCAAAAATATCGTCAACATATCTTAGCTATAGGTATTCGAGGAATGTACTTTAGGTGAATTAAACCGTTCGCGAATCGGTTCATTAAAAAATCAGCTGTGAAGGGCGATAATACCTGAAAATAATTTTGCCACATGCATATTGAAGTAAGAGCTACGTATTCAACAACAATATAAGCGGTAAAATCCTTCAAATATGTTAATGAAAGCAGGACCGGTAAATGGAAATAAAATAAATCACCCTGTGAATAATAATAAACTTTGCATTTGAGTATTTTTCGTGGGTCAGACAACCCTCCAGTCTGGGTCTAAGTCGATTACCAGCTTCTAATACTCATGATACGATCTCTAGGGACATCATTCCTTGGCAGAAAAAAATTGTAGAGGTCACGGATAGATAATGAAAGATCAATAACACAATAGGATGACTTAAAGGATCAAGACCTTCAAACCCTAACGTTTTGGGGATTCTTGAGCTTATACGAAACACAACAATCCACTCGGCAGTCAGCACCCATTTCAATGTTTTCTTTTATTTAGAGATCACTATTACTTTGACATTATTACCTATTTTGTTATAATATATTTAATGAAAATTAAAGAGGATCAGATCAATTATTAGTTGAAGAGCCTCACAGATGAAACAAGGAGAGGAACTGACCAAAACCAGTTGGTAATAAAGCACAAAAAGAAAAAGAAAACTAAACTAAATATCCTTAACTGTCTTAGGTAGGTTTTGTTCCTAAACTTGTTTTGTTTCGCTTTATTATCAAATATTACTTTTGAAACATAGAAACTACTCTTCAAATTTTTTTTCAGTTGTAAATTGGACCTTACGATAAATTATTCGTTTCGTATCTGACATCGACTTTCTGTCAAGTAGTATTTATTGTTATTTTTGAGAAACTTCCTCGTCTTAATAAAAAAAAACTAAAAAGGAATTCCAGGTAGATATTATAGGTAGGAATGCCAAACAACTTCCCAAATCGATTATCTTAAGTGTATGTAGATATACTGTAGGTGGATGAGATCAACTTTACGTCCAAAATGTTTGGTAATTTATTCAAAACGAATTTTTATAGCACAAGCATGAGCTCACTCCAACTTTTCAAAGATATCAAACTTTGTATGTACAAAAAATACGTCTGTAAGTGTATTATACAAAAAAGCTTGACTCTAGAAAAAATGTTCGTAACTTAAAGTGAACTTGTATAGAAAGGTGTTTTTGTGATTGATCTGAAACTGAAACTTATATATTTTTTAGTTAATATTTTGTATTTTTGCTGGGTGACAAAAAAAACCAAAGGGGTTGTTGGATTTTTAATTTGCAAATGTTCTTAACTCATAAAAAACGTCTAGTAGCTTTAGGTTTATTTTTAGTGAAATTCAATTAGATTTTCTCTCATTTCAGAAACCAGATACAGTTCAGTTACAAATAAGTTTATTAGCAATAATTAAAAATTATAATTTTCTAAATATTTTAATTGCTGCAGAACTAAAATAATTATTTAAACATGGATCAGTCCAAAAAATGATTTATATATATGGAGGTGCACAGTATTTGAAGAACATTGTACAAAACATTCGTTCCCTTATCGTGTCTCGTAAAACAGAACGCAAAAGCCAGAAGTGTATTATAGTGCTAATTATCTTTAATCAGTATTTCATAGGTGGTTCCGACGGGCAGTGAGCCACACTTGATTATGCACTGAACAATTAGGTTTATAATTTGCCCCGAGTCCAGTTGTAACGAGGTTTGGTAAGCTTTATTTGCCCATTTCGAGAGACGAAACTTTGTCTAACAAATTTACTACCCTTTGGATGTTTCTGTCTACCAAAATTGTGTACCTACCAACTCTTCTGTTTTTATTTTGTAAGCTTAACATTCATACTGTGTTTATCCGAATTACAACTAATTTTTGTGTCATTTTTATTTCTAGTCTTATACTCAACTGACTGATTTATTGACCTGTCTCGTATTTATATTATTATCGAAAATAGATAGGTACAAACGAGTCGTTGGAAGAGTGTATTGATTTCCCCCTAATATGGAGAAGAATGTACAGAAGTGAATTTTGTTTGGTTTAACAATTAGTCGACATTTCTTTTTTCATAAATTAGTTTATGCAGTTGATAGAGTGAGTACACGTATAACAAATGCCGCCCGACTTCATTGTCTCGCATCTGGAGTTAAGGAACACTAACGAGGTAAAACTGGTACAAGTCATGCGTTCGTAATTTGGATTACATCTAAAGTGCTCTTATTCTCATTAATTCTCGGTTTTAGCTCCTGGATGAGAATTTATTTAAAGGTGGCAACGTCACAGCGCAAATTTAAGTTGTAGTTCCAGCGAGAGTTAAGACTGCGTCTGAGAAAACCATGCATTAATTAATAATTAAGGACGTTCGTAAGAACTAAGTAAGTTTTTTCTTTCTTCATCATCCTAGGCCACAAATGAGAAATAATTAGTGCAAATGAAGGAATCCTTTTAACATTTAAATTAATCTAAGATAAATTACTTTGAGCATATTTTTTTACTGACGAAACGAGAATGGATTTTAAATTGCGCAACATTTTATTTAAAATAAGCCAGTTGTTTTGCCAGGATATAGTTTCAAAGAGTTGGTTTGAGTTAAAAGTAGAGTTGACAAACTCTTCGCTATAGATTTTGTAGCCACACTAAACATTTGCACACATTTCAATCAAAGGGAAGCTGTAGTCGTTTCCTGCAACTACTTTTTGTTAATTTAATTGCATCTCTACAAGCAAAGAAGAAAACATTGAAAGAATTTAAAAGCATAGATTAATTTTTAATATTTCACTTTGTTTTAAAAAACGTTTAGGTCCTTTATTTGTTCCCTAATAGAACATTCACCAACAATGTCTTTTAATCATCGTAAAACATTAATTATTTAAAAGTACTCAACATTTTCTTAAAATACGTCTTAAGTTCATTGTCCAAAACCTCTTCAATGGAGCACCTTTGCGAAATTTTAATTGTCGTTCTGTTTATAATGGTGATGGGGATGTAGAACGTCGCGTTGGTCGTCGTTGTAGTACGAAACGAAGTTAATAACGATTTAAAGTTACGCTTGAAGCAAGCGTGTCGTAATTGTCTTTTAATTTTTACTTAATTAACAAAATTTGATGGAGCTCCAGTTAGTTAACTTACACGAGACCTTCTTGTGATTCAAAGTAACAAGGAAGTATGGCAAATAAAATCTCATACGGACGAACTCATTATGAACAATTTTTACTAGACTTTTTATTTTATGCAATTTTAGTTCTACGACTTTAAGATAACTAACAACTAAGGCAAAGATGTAGACGAAACAAGAATTCTATTATTATCTCACAGTTTGCTACAAGTAAATATTTCCTGAACAATTCAAGACACCGGAATTCGTTTACTGTTTACTTTTATTCAATTTCGAAACAGATCTTTCCATAATGCAATAGAATTTACTTACGAATGACTGCTTCGTGGAAATTAAAAATATTTTCCTTATTGCAGATGTTTAGAAACTGTTTATTATTTACACTTTGCCTTAAGATGAAAGAATAGTAGTTGAATCCAGAATTTTATTATTAAATGCCTCATTGCACTAAGCAGTCGAAAAATCAATAAAATGAGTAATGGAGGTTTATTTATCACTAGAGCAAGCGATTTTACATGCTCATATTGATTTTGATATCTAATATATTATTATTTTTGATGCTACGAGAGAGCAATCGATTTTACTTACTATCTGTTTACGTTTTGAAACTCTTTTGTCCACAAATTATCTTTTCCTACGGGTATTCCCCGATTGGTTGCCCTCAGCGTTAGCATTAAATTAAAAAAAAATGTTTCCAAATTCGACAAATTCTACCCATAGGATAGGCGTGTGCTTTTGTGACCTTAAGGTCTACTTGTAGCTATAAATTTAATTTATTGCACATTACCTATTACACGGAACAATTGCCCTTTGTTATGGAAGAATGAGCGGGAATGTGATTGAAATTTGAAGCAATCATAATGCAGTTTCGTTTTTTTATTACACAGTTCGTTCTTTTACTTAAGAATATTGGCTGGCTAAAAACCGAGAGAAATAGTTATGGCTTATTCTTTTTACCCTTAAAATATCAACCATAAACGACTCCTTATACGCCGTCGCTGGAATGTTGGGAACTTTCCGTTTATTGCATCAATAAAAAAATTATGAACTATAAATCCCAGTAACAATTTTTATTCTTCCACAGACGACAAAGACAGCTAAATATCGCAATCAACTTCAGAAAAAGAGGAATTTAATGTTCTGAGAGCATTTTTGAACTTCTCATGAACTAAAAAGAACAAATTTTTTTATTAATTATCTGGTTATTAAATTAGATTTATTGCCATAAAAGTTATCAAAATATTGCTTTAGGATCAGTTGACTTGTCGTTCTGTCTGCAGTGTTGTTAGTTTTATTCCTTTTCTTTTTTCGGTACGTTTATGTTTATTTGGCCCCTTTTTATTCTAACGAACCACCAGCCATAACATTTTATTGTGTATACCTAATGATTTGAATAGGGTCCTCCCTAACACTATCACTTTCCATCCGGAAAATTCAAAGGCTTAAAAGAACACCATAAACGCTTTGATAAAATTGTTATTACCTTAATCCACTCCAGAGATTTTTTTTGTTCGTATGAAAGCCCAGTAACATGTGTCTAAGATACCACTAAAATACTTGACAAAACTTTTAGACAATGTCACAGATTAATTAAAAATCTTCGTGAATATTGTGAATGAAGTTTTAGAACTCCTTGTGACATTCAAGGGGGATTAAATACTCCCTACTTAGTAGTTTCAATGACATGCTCGTCTTGGAATAGTTAACAACTTAGTAATTAGTGTCCCATTAGTGATCCTACAGGTGCGGTATCATATGTTTTGAGACACTGATTGATTTTCTATTTAAATTCCAATAGCTGTGGGAAACGTATTTCCCCAAAAGTGAAATAGCTCATACCACTTATCTAAATTAATTTGTCTTTCTCAAAGCCTCTTATTATTCCTCTTTCTACCTCTATTATGTCTCTACTTCATCCTTTATGGACTTCTATGGCTTTCTCTGGTCTCCTTTCTTTCATGTAGTAGTTAATGGTAAAAATTTCATTGCATAAATGAGAAAAAATTCCTTCATCCACACAACGCAAAATTTTTATTTGTGTTTCTAATTATTCTTGTCCATTTAATCCGAAATTTGATATATTGTCATTATTATTCCGGTGAGATTCTCGAGCTATCGTTATTCCCGGATAAATTAGAATTTTGCCGAAGCATTTTACAAGAGGAAGTAGAAAATAATTTCATTTCTTATTCGCTATTGTACATGCAGCAGGTTCTACACCATCATCATCATCATCATCGTTATTAATATTATTATGACCGCTTTTATGGAGAAAACAAGAGTTTACCGGAATCTAAGTTTCTTTTGAGAACCTAATTATCCTATTGCGTGTTCCGGAGGATGGATATGAATTCGAGTCGCGTAACAGTCGCCTCGGATCCGCAATCTCGATTTAAAAAGCGAGAGGTTCAGGAACGGTAGGTTGGAAAAAATGGGAACTTAACGTGGCTTGTTGGTTGGCACTTTCGGGTGAATTACCTTCTCCTCTCTTCAACCCCTTATCAATCATCACCCTCGTTTGTTGTGTTCGTGCACTGACGCCTTCTTATGACCTTTTTTTTTTTTCCTGTATTTAATTGTACTTGTATCTCGTGCCTTTCACTTTTGCCCTTGCTTAACCAATTGGTAATGTAATAGGTTCTCTTTTTCTCCTTGATAAATTTGTTTTTGAGGGCGCTATTTTAATAATCCGTGTGCAAACCACGGAATTTATGGTCGATTGCACAGGGATAGTTAGAACGTTTGATTTTAACCGTATCCGCCAGTCGATTGGGTAATTGTCAAAAGTAATAATGTGTTAACTACGTTAGAATTTCGCCGAACTGGTTTAATTCGGTCTTATCGGTAATAACCAGTCTACAATTTACGCCGAATAGGTACCCCATAATATAGCGTCACAAGTGACTCGGGGGTTTGAAATGCGAAATCGATTTTAGATCGTATGCAAATGGTCTGTAATTTATGGGGCATTAAAGGCAATCGACGGGTTACTTTGCCATTCAGATTAATTTGGTTTAATTTAATTAAGACATACTATGAGCTTACATACATACGTTGGCGTATACTTGGTAGCTAACTACACTATACGTATTCACCTATGTATTATCTCATACCAGATGAGCTTTGATTCCCTATTTCTTGTGCCGTTCGCATCAAACGGATAAGTTAATTTATTGGTCTTCCGGTAAAACACATATAGGTAGGTAGGTACATATATATTCGCTCTAGCGAGAAATCTGCGCCAACAGTTTAACCTACTGTGAGATTATAACCATCAGGTGGAAATTTCTTGAAGGTTCGAAGTGCTTCACACCTCATATTCAGAAAAGGAACGTTTCGGAAGATGAAAGTGACATAAAAGGGAATTGACCGGAAATACTGGCACCATTTCTTTTATAAGACACTTCTGTTTCACATTTACTTATTATCAACTACTGAATATTGTCTTTAAATCGCCAAGAAGTAATAATAAATAAATTGAGAAAAATGAAACGAATTAATATGTCACAAAAGGTAGCGATCGATACGGCGGCATACTAAGGTTACAGAATCATACCACAAGGCTGTTACGACAAAAAAACTTACAGGAAGTCGATAAAAGACAAGGGATATAAAATATAGGAGATTGGTTTGGTTCAGTAGCATTGTGAGGGAATTTCGTTTAGTCGTAGAACCGGAAACATGATGAAAAAATGTCTGAACATTATTACTACTAATCCAAGCAATTTTCGAAAGATATTTGAATAATGTCGTTCGGTGAACTAATTTAATTATAACGCATAAATAAGTAAACAACAGACGAAACAATCACGTAGCAAGAGGACGTCTAATACGTATAAATTCTTTATAAAAATCCGCCCTCGTGTTGTTCTTTTATACCTACATAAAAACAGCCCTTCGAACGAAACCACTGTTCCTTTATTCATAGCTAAAAAAGGAAAATTTAATTAGGATTTTCTTGTCAACCAGAGTCAGCCTATGCCTTTCTCTTTCCTTCTCCATCTTCCTGTCTTTGTCTCTTCGGTTCTTGAAGAAATGAAATATTCACCGTCGCAATAACGTTCAAAAAAAGTTAATTCGGTTCCAAAATTGAATCCGAAAATACAAATAAAATAATAGCTGCCATCAGAAGTAGCCTTTGTCAGCAAAACCAATGGCGGCGGCGCCTCGCCCTCCTTCAGCCGATGCCGGACGTATTATCAACGACAATGACTACACATCAACAACTGAAGCCCAGGGGTAATCGTAGCGAACAATCGCATCCATCTGCAAGATCGGATGAAGTACCTTTCAAATATCGGACAACAGCCACCACTACACATATATGTGTACGACCCACACATCCAGGATATTTAGGGGCGAGTTTCGTTAGCTTTTCATCAGAAATTCAATACAGCTCGCGTATCTGTCAAGCAACGAACCACATCCTTTCTTACGTCACAAAATGTACGACATCTTTTTTGTATAAATATATGGACCTACATAAATTACTAAACAATTAAGGAATTATGTGTGATGCAAAATATTAAAATTGTTAAAACAATATGAGGTTTTGTAAAGGGCACATAGGACTAACAGGATGACAAATTAAAAAAAGACCTATACACTCATACTCAGAGAAAATCTGCAGTGTATTATTTATCAGACAACTTTACAAATTGGAATTTAAGGTATTTACATGTAAATATGTATATCGTTATATTGTCTCATCTTCAATGTAACCTTATGATCTAATTAAATTTAAATGGTAAATAAAAAGATATTTAATCATTTCTAGTACAGTATAGTATTGGATTAAAAAGTTATTTTTTCTTTGAGTGTACGTAAAGGAAAAAAGTATAAAACTCAAAATAGTTTCTGACAGATTAATGCAAATATTTTTAATTATTTTATTTATAGTAAAAGCAAACATTTATATTTAAGAGTATTCCGTGATGGTTTTTGTGATCGCCTTTATATTTTGAAAATTTTATTTTAAGAAGTATTTGCATTTATTTTTCATTTAAGGGGACTCGAGAGAATAATATATACTGGGACATTTGTTCCGATTCAGATAAATTCCTTTACGATTTCGCTGTTATTGGGAGACAAGAATGCCAATAAATATTAACTTTAGCTTTATCGAAATAAAATAAGTAAATTCAGCGGAATTTTATTGAATACCTACTACCTACTCTTGCTGTAAATCCATTAGGTATTGATTAACTATAAATAAATAAAATAATTGACATGATATCTATTAGTGCTCATATTTTTCTTTAAATGTTTTAACTTCATTAATTACATTTGCTCTAATTTAAATATGCAACGTGTTGATTTTACGAAACACGGAACCGCCACACAGAACTTTTAGATAATTGCACGGAAAAAGTAGGTGGTGATCAACTTACAAAGTTCCGTTTGGGGGTAACTAAAAAAGCACAACGTGGGTCATTATAAAAGAACAAGTTAGTCAGAAAAGACAGTAACTAAGATCAAGCAAACTAGTCAAAAGTGTGGTGTAACGGGTGACCGTCATCACTCACCCTAATAAGAGTTCTTGCCGTTATCAACGTCCCTAGTTGATAGTTGATTAGGCAAGTAGTTTTTATGTAGATTTATAATTGGTTTTTAAGTGTCATCTATTTTATACCATTTTTAAATTGATTAAATCTTTGAAAACACCATAAAAATTCGTTTATTCGTGACAATATTAAGTAGATACTGAAATTCGTGGAACAATAAAAATTTAATAACGTGCAAAAGCTTGTTAATTAATTTAGTAGGCATAATAAATTACGTGTTGGCAAATCGATACCTATTATATATGTAAAAAATGTTATTAAAGCTGCTTTTATCAAAAGAGGAAGTTCAAATCAATTTTTGTTTATCGCGTCGCGGTTTTGCTAATTGCAAATGCATAGAGCCAGTAATTAAACAAACAATATTAAGTTAGGTGATCTTGAATAAATACTGTATCTAATACGTACTAATTAAAAGAATGGATGATATTAGTAGTGATTGTTGTGATGCTGTCCGAGAAAAACTCAAAGCCTATCCTGAACTTCTTTGCAATAGTCGAGGTGAAAACACCTTAACGCTTATTCACGTAAGTTTGTAGTGGTTTAACGTTTCTTTCTTTTTTGTTTCTTAATTGCAGCTTCCTCAGGACTTTTTGTCTGAAGTGTTTATTTTCGAACGTGTTTTAAAACATTTTCACACTTCAGTTGGAAACAGTTTACTACTGTATGCGAAACCGATTTCGTCTGAAAGGAAACTTTGGTTGAAAACTTTTTTCGAGTGGAAGATATTTCAAAGTGAAAAGGAGATATGTTGCAAATTTAACGGGGAAAACTTACCTACTGATTTCATATTCAGATAGAAAGTTTTGTACGTTTTGGGGTTTAATTTCTATATTTAACGATTTACAGGAGCACGTACATTTGTGGCATCACTTTATAATATTTAAAATAGAGAACAAGAATATTTTTACGATAAACTATTATATGTTAAACTTCATATTCAAATTTAAATAAAAGAATATCGTGGTGGATAGGTACTCTTAAATATTTTTTTGAAACTTTTATTCTGTTATTTAAATTTGTTTCTAATTTAAAAATTTAAAAATATTGAATTATAGAATAAAGTTCAATCTTTAGTCAACATTTTAGTTCAAATAAAAGTACATTGTCTTATTTAACCAACTTTTCGTAATCTATCTGCCACTCATATACTTTCAGGTAATATCAGCTTTTACAGAAGCAGGTGTACCGAAAATTTTAAGGGCGAAACTTGATGGGAGCAACGTAAACGAAAAAGACTGTTTAGGGAGAGTACCACTGCATTATGCGGCCCTAAATAGTAACGAAGAAATGGTGAGCTTTCTTTTAAGGAGAGGAGCTGACCCCAATGTTCAAATTTTAAGTCGTATTGCTAATAACTATACACGTCTTCATAACACTACGGACTGGTCTAAATTACTCCAAGAGGTTTGTTATTATTCTTAACTTTAACAACACGAAAATTGCTTCAAAATCATATTTTTGTTTCTGTGCACTCCAAGCTCAAGGTTCTCTATTGATTAGTATCCTCTGGTCTCTTCGTACATTCTGTACCATTCAGCCACTGACCATGATCAATTTAAAAGTTGTTTTGTAGTTATTCTGATTATTTCCTGTAGTTGCCAACCCCTGACGAGGCTACAGCCCTTCACATAGCTGTTAAGAACGGTGATTTGAAGATAGTAAAGCTGCTCCTCGAACACGGAGCAGATGTCAATATTAGAGGCTTTGGGGACGTAACTCCCTTAATGTTAGCAGTGACCAATAAAAAAAATACGACGGACGACATAATAAACCTACTGATTGATCACGGGGCTGATGTTCATTTACTGGACAGTCAAGGTAACTAAGACGCTTTATTGTAGGTATTTATTTTACGATTTTCGAACTATTTCGTAAGTAATGAAATAATTAGTAAAAGTGGAAGCTCATTTTCTTAATCAAACTTTTTCTGAGTCGGTAGCTTCCTGATGAAGCAGATTTTAAAGCAGAACATAATAAGGAAACGTGATGAGAATAAAGAGGTGTTTGGAAGATTGTTTGTTACTTAATTAGTCAAACATATTATATACTTTTTAGTACACGACGTTTTAAAGTTCAGTCTTATATCTGCACACATTTTTATTATAACCTTATACATATTAGATAAAAGCCACATTGTTATACGTTTCTATTTTCGATTTTGTCATTGTTCAACATGCAATCGACATTTTAGTTCCAATAAATAATTCTGTGCAAACGTCACTCAAAAACGCGATCAGTAAATTACACCTGGTAATTATCAGAACTGCAAACATGGGCAAGCAACCAGCAACTGCTCAAGAACATTTCGTCTACTATTGTCTGCTCTTGAAAGTGCATGTACTTAACCCATGCACCTAGCTATAGGTACATAGACGTAGATAATGTATGTAGTAAGTACGTGTGAAATAAATCAAGCGTCCTGACGCCGACGTCGACATCTCAGGACGTACATATACATATATGTATACATATCTGTAGGTAGGTACCTACAGTCGATGTAAAGCTAATCTATCTTCGTTGGGCTTAAATAGCTTTCGTCGACTTTAAGATGAAGAAACTCTGTTAACGTTTAGTTCAATAGAAACACTAGCTATAAATATAGATAGGGTCAGGTGGGGTAATTGCAAAATCAGGGTAATTGTAAACAGGCTCTTTATTTCGATTAAATAGTACTCTTGTGGTGTTGACTTTTGACGGTTGGATGCTTTAGCGCGCTAAACAGCAGAGGAAGAGTGTCGCAATATTTAATGTTAAACAGTAAAAATATTTCTATATAATGTAAAGTTTTGGGATAATTGTGAATAGGGCTTTATAAATATTATTTTCATTGGAATTCACATTTGAAAGCGAATAGTTCACTTTTGCCCCATTAAAAACCTTTATAAAGCCAGTTCAAATAAGATGATTGTTCACATTTACCCCTAAGTTTTTGATTGCGTTAATAAGTGAAGGGGTAATTGTAAACTTAAGTTTTTTTGCTAATAAAATCCGAATTTGCATATTTAACAACAGAAATTCACTTAAAACCAAACAAGGACCTAAATTAATCATATAGTCGCCTAAATTTAATCTTCGTCTAAGATATATCCAAAAACGAACAAAATAGCTCAAACCCCAACGCCAAAACACGACACTTTAGTTGTCCGAAGCACTTTTCGGTAACAAAGTTACCTTTTTCAGGGACTGAAGTGAACTAAACCTAAAAGAGAACTAATCCTAATATATACTGAAAGTTGTTAAGGTTCAGTGAACATGGTTCAGCAGCAATGGTGATGATGTTCAATGGACCTTGACAATAACAAAAAATTAATAATTAAACTAGGCTAAATAGCGGAGATCCAGGGATAGGACCCTTGTCATTGTTAAGTAAAATTTGGTTATTTTTACAAGTGTAATAACTTTCAAAACTATCTAGTAGACAATTATTCCTAAATTCCTTAACTAATTTAAGATTACTATTATTAATATTATGTTCTTCAGTAAGAATATGTTGGGCAACACTAGATTTTTCGGCTCTACCAAACCGTGAATGAGCTAATTGCTCCTTGAACCTAGTTTGGATCGAGCGTCTAGTTTGTCCAATATATTTTTTACTACAGTCATTACAGGTAATTTCATATATCCCCGACTTTTCTAAGAAAGGAATTTTATCCTTGGGGTTACCGAGGAGAGTTTGAAGGGAGTTACCACTTGAATTGTAGACAATGCGAAAACCAAGTTTACGTAAAATGCCTTCGAATCCTCGAGTGAATCTTGGCTCGTATAATGGCATAGTAATAAACTTGGTCTTACTGGTGTCTGTTAGAAAAGTCGAAGATCTTGAAACAGAATTCTTAAATTTAATCTTATTAACTAATTTATCAATGATGTTACTATTGTAACCATTGTCAATCGTAATTTTCTTAATTGTACAGAGTTCCCTATGATATCTACTTTTACTAAGAGGAAAACTAAGCAATCTATGTACAAGGAAATTAAAACTAGCCATTTTATGTTGAACGCAATGATTAGAGTCGTTGGTTATAAATCTAGAGGTATTAGTGGGTTTTCTATAGATACCAAATTCTAAAGAATTCCCATTTTTTATAACCAGCGCATCTAAAAATGGTAGCTTTGAATTACGGCGGATCTCAATCCCAAAAGCCCTTAGGACGAGAAGTTTATATTTTCACATATAATATACAGGGTGTCTCAATACTGTGTGGACATGAAGCAATTACAGCTTCCTGGGATCAAAATAAGTCGATTTATCGCATTTATCTGTATACCAAATTGCTTCGTATACCCGTGATTTCGATTAATAAAAAACCCTTCGTACAATTTTGTTACATATAAATGTCTATAGGGGTACTACTTTCTGAACTATAAATCAATTTTCTTAAACTACGACAACCACCCTTAGATACAAGTGTTCTAAACTTTTTAGGAGAGTTGATAAATAACTTAAAATTTCTTATCAAGACGAATACATCCCTTATCTTTATGTTCTGTCTCCGATTAAAAATCGATATCTACAACAGTTTTTCAAAAGAAAAGGTTTTTGCATCGATGATTTCCGACAAGAATTCTTAATAAGCACACTTTCCTGAAATAACTCGAAGATGCATCGTACTATTTTAATAAAAATTGATATGAAGACTATCCCAAGAAGATATTAACTTCTGACATGCTGACGCCTGGGGTAAAAACTAAAACCCTAAATAAATTTGATTGCAATGTATTTGTTGAGTCGATCCATTTCGTCAATAAGTTTATGGAAAGGTTCTTTTATCTACATTTTTCCACCCTTAGTTAAAAATCGTATCTATGGCGGTTTTGTGGAAAAAAAGGGTTTCAGATAAAAGTTTAGAACAACTATATCTAAGGGTGGGAGTGATTTAATTCTTGTCGTAGTTTAAGAAAAATGATTTATACCCTTCAAAAAGTAGTATTCTGTAACATCCAGGGAGTTTTAAGACAATTAATTTAAAACCATTACGCGGCAATCAAAAATTAATATTCACGTCCCTGGAAGAAATGCTAAACACTTAACTCGTGACGATAATTTTCAATCATTATTAGGTACTTACTTATATAACAAAAAGTCGTAGATAAAGAATGCATCATGCAATCCTGTGGTTTAGACATTTAAAACGTTAATAATGAGTGCTAATACGATAGGTAAATTCGTGAGCTCAATACTGCACCCTCGTGACCTGTAATATCTTGTTTCTCTGTGTGTTTCAGCTTCTCTCTACAGTTACAAGATAATCAATTATGAACACATCCTGCTGGAATGTGCATTGTACTCAAGTTGCCCCAACAAACGTAATATCCACTTGATGGGGCTTGTAATAACGACGTCTGCATTATATGCTAAGGAATTCAACCTTATAAATATAATTCTGTATATACTTACTATCTATTTAACAAAAATCTATCGATGAGGAACTTACTTACAATTTATAATTAATTACCTAGTTTAGAAATTCATATGGTAAAATATATCATCCTCTATAAATGTTTCAAATTGTGTTAATTAAGTAGGTCCTCATTAAAATTTAGTTTTAGACTCGTATCAACAGTTTTCAAAAAAATAATTAGCTATAGCATGTATACCTATTATATTTACTTTATGTCATGTTTGATGAAAACTACATATGTTTATCTATGTACGTAAGTATGTACGTATATATTTGGCAAGATATTGTAAATTACCTACTACTGACGTCTAAAAAAAAATATGAAAGTTCGGTACAGACTCTAATGTAATGTTTGAACAGTAGTTTTTTGCCATTAAAGTTTTGAGATATAGCCGGTATTTAGGTGACTTTTTATGCGTCTGCTATGAAATTTAAATTTGAAACACATTAATCAACAATCCCTTGTACAATTTCAAACTCGTTATTTTCATATTTGGACTTTTTCAGTGTTTACGGTTTAATTAAACTAAATATTCCTAGAAGTATCCCGCAATAAATAAATTTGCCTTTTTACATAAATAAATAAGATAATTGAATATAAAATAGCTTAAAAGGTTAGATAGTCGTTTTGGTGTAATATTTACATTACGTTAACAAAATATATTTTTTATTTTTTATGTTACGTTAAGTTTTTCGCACTTGAAATGGAAAATTATATTTAACTAACCAAATTAACCTGCTTCGCTCAGGAAAAGTTAGTCGCCTTCTGTTAGGTTAGCTTTCTGGAAAATTGTAGATCATTTTCAGACCTTCTGGAAAATTCTGTTACATTATTGATCTTCTAGAAAATTCTAGATTGTTCTCAAGCTTTTCGGAAAATTTTATAACATTTTTGACCTTCTGTAAAATTGTAGAACATTTTCAAACATTCTGAAAAATTCTGAAACATTCGCGAATTTCTGGAAAGTTGTAGATCATTTTCAAACCTTCTGGAAAATTTTGTAACATTCTTGAATCTTCTGGAAAATTTTAGAACATACATAAACTTTCTGGAAAATTCTAGAATGTTCTTGAACTGTTTTGGAAAATTCCGGAATATTTTCAAACCTTCTGAAAAATTCTTTAACATTCTACATCTTTTTGGAAAACTGTAGATAATTTTTAAACTGTTGGAAAATTTTATAACATTCTTGACCTTTTGTAAAATTGTATAACATGATTTAACTTTTTTGGAAAATTGTAGATCATTTTCAAACCTTCTGGAAAATCTGTTACATTCTTGATCTTCTAGAAAATTCTAGATTGTTCTCAAGCTTTTAGGAAAATTTAATAACATTTTCGACCTTCTGTAAAATTTTAGAACATTTTCAAACATTCTGAAAAATTCTGAAATATTCGTGAGCTTTCTAAAAAATTGCAGACCGTTTTCAAATCTTCCGCAATATTTTTGACCTATTGTAAAATTCTGGAACTCTTCGGGAATATCCTGGAGCATTTTCAAACCTCTAGTGCTTTGTTGATTCCTTTTATTTGCACTTTCCTTTAATTTTCTAATTTCAGACCACTCTGCGTTGTTCTATGCGACTGTCCATCGTTATTTCAAAGCAGTTGAGATGTTGCTGGGGGCAGGCGCTTGGCTTACAAAAGACAAACTTCAACAAACCCCGATGCACGAGGCAGCGAAAAGGGGTACTTTTGACATCCTGTTCTTCCTATTGAATAGTAAGCGGTGTGACGAAACGTTTGTTAATGATTGCGATGGTTTCGGCAGGACTCCTCTTTATTGGGCCGCGTGTAGTAGCCACATCGAATGCTTCAAACTTCTTGTAAAACATCATGCGAATATTGCAGCCGGTGGAGAACAATGTAAAGATACAATTATGGACGCTGCATTTGCGACGTTCTCGCAACCGGTTGAAGTCATTCGGGAGATTTTTGACGAGGGGATATCTATGACAGAATGGAATAATCACCTGGAGGATTCACGAGTCACTCTTGGTAATTTTCAGCATAATTTAGATTTTCATATGATGAGATTTTTAAACGATAACGTTAAAAAATTAAGTCACATACAGTATAAAATTTAACATTAAATTATAAAAGTAAGAGACACCAGTTTACGTAGAGAAAGGTGTATTCCATTGATGCCCTTTATCTTATCTATTATATAATATACAGTCCTGTCTTCTAAGACAATATAAGTACCTGATGTCCACATTTATCTAAAAGTACAGCATCCTTTATCCTTAACTATTTGTAAATAGCAATCCAATCTACGTCCTTTGCCATCCCTCTGTATTCTTTTAGTTTTAGAAGGTGTCCTTCCATCTTATCTGCTCCTTTGTTCTCCTCCTTTTTCTCATACCTTCTTTCGTTTCCAATTTTGATAAGCACAAGGCATTTACTTCTTCAAAGTTCCCCTTTCTTGGTATCTAACAAAGTAACAGTTCTTCCATTGACACGAGTAACATACCTCATTTAGCATTTCCTGGAGATTTTCATTAAGGACACGTTAACGAACAAAGTTTAACATCCCTTTTTACACTTTTTTTTTAAATAGGCAGCTGGCGTTTTAAGTGTTTTTCACTTAACGCTGGGAAAACTTAATGTGGAAAGTTAGCAAGCAGTCTTGTTCACGTCTGTCTTACGCAGAGATCTTTAATAAAATTTCCTTAATAAACGAAATCACCTTGAGAACTTCTAACTTAATCTTCCCCTTTGCAAATTCTTTTGATTTATGAGTGACAACTTTAATTATCTTACATTTGGTCTAGTCATCGGTCTCCGGAATAACCAGATAATTTTTACGCAGTTGAACGATCCTTTTTTGGGATTTAGAGTTAAGGGAGAAGTGCTAATTTAAGCTAAGAATTAATTATAGGTACCTCTTGGTATATTATTATTAAAGTATGGTATGCTATTGAAAATTAATAAAAAAATAAAAAAATTGTCTCAGGACCTCCCTAATAAACACAAGGGTGCAAATGTCCTTCTTAACGGAAATTTCAATTGAATAATATTGTCATTTTCTGCCTTATAAATATCGCTATTAAAATCTTTTTGTATTAAGATTTCAGTGCCCTGATGCCTTTCAAACGAGAAAAGCAGATGGAAGTAATCGAGCAAATGTTGGAAGCTGCGGGGTCCAAAGATGGAGCTCGGTTGTTGCAACATCCTTTAGTGGGTAAGCATTCATGTACAATATACAATATACATATGCGGTTAGATATTATTATATACTTAGATACGTATCTGTGAACGTACGACACCCTCTTAGGTATCTAAATTTAGTTTATGTATTGCTAAAGTATGTACGTAAGTAGATAGGTAGGTACATAAACCCCAAATGTAAATTCAGTCTCTACCGCCAACACCGAGAACTTATTGTTACACACTGTTGACACCAACTATCAACTTTATGAATCAGCAAATTTGCGACAAAATTACGTGTAGGGTTGTGAAATACAAGCAGGGTGAGGTGCTGAAAATAGCACGAAAATATTCATATTCCACATGACGAAACCGCATAGATACATAATATCCTGTGTTATTAATAACCGATTCTATTATGGCAAGAGTTTTCTTATTTAAATTCTCATTCTAGTACCAGTAGAGGCTCATAGTGAGTAACACAGGGGGTGTGTAATTATTTTTTTTTCGATAACTTTCCGGGCGGGAGCAAACTTAAACAGTTGCTCAGTTGTTAGTATTATGTAGCATTGGAGATGTTCCAAGAAGAGATTTCCCACTTTCAGTGAAGCGTTAATGAGCTTCTCTTGTTCATTAACCAAAAATAGGCAGTCATATTTATGTTAACTAAGAAACAAAGACTGTATATACAAAATCTGTTATTCAACCAAACAACTGTTATTTCTGATAATAAAAAATTTATTTTAAAGGAACTAGCTGTAAAATTAAGAATAGATTAAGAAAACTAGATTTAGCTCCAATAGAAGTAAACAAAGTTAACTTAAAAACCCTTTTAGTTAATAATAAAACAAAAATTGATAATTTGGAAAAAAGTGGTGTTTACAAAATTTCATGCTTAGACTGTGACGCTTTTTACATCGGCCAATCAGGCAGGGCCATCAATATTCGAATAAAAGAACATCTACAAGCTATTAAAAATAATAAATGCACAACTGGGATATCAGAACATTGTATTGGAAATTCACATTCGATAGATGTAAATAACGTAAAAAATCTACATTGTATTAGCAAAAGTAGAAAATTAAATTTAATGGAAAGTCTAGAAATAAGATTAGCTATTAAGACGAACTCATACATTGTCAACAACCAAATAGAATTACACACCATAAACACACCCCTTCTAATTGGAGGTATTTCCTAATTATTATCTCTCGCATAGTCATGTTTGTATATATATGTAGCTCAATATTGTTTAACTTTAGTATAATTTCATATTACTCTTGAAAATGACGTGAATGTCGAAATAATAATATTGAGTATTGACCAATAAATTAGTGAAACTTGTACCCAAAGTTGTTTTTATACTCTCTACCTATTTATTAGTCATATTTAATTTAAAAATTTATGATTTTTTTTTTAAATTTGTTTTCTCTTGTCTTCTTCTAGAATCCTTCATACGATTAAAGTGGAGGAAGATCGTTTACTTCTTCTATTTGCAGTTGATAACATACCTCTTCTTCACCACAACCCTATCGGCGTACGTCTTGCTCCTTGTGCATCGCATTTACCTCAGTTCAGAGATACTCTTTACAGTCGTACGATACATGCTTATTTTTTTATCAACAAGCTTGTTAGGCCATGCACTTGTACAGGTAAATTCGATTTTCTCCCCTTCAATTTCTGTCTAAAAGGTCAGCCTTTCGGGAAAAGCGAATAAAAGTATAAAGGGTATTCAAACCAGGTAGGTACCCGTATGTGCCTGCACGTATTCAAGAAAGTTGACTGTCCGTAAAAGGAAGATAAATATTTATGAACCTGAAAAGTTTTAGAAAAGGATATGCGAAAACTTTTTCTGTTTAAGTGTGGGTGTGGGACCATTGTAAAAAAATTAGCGCTTGTTCGAAAATAGACAAAAGCATTCTCAAATATTTAATTTAGTTGTAACTGAAACAAGAATTTTCTAGTGTTTTCTAGAAATGAGGATGATGAATATAAGGAGTCAGTACGAATTATGGATTTATGTGTTCTGCAATATATTTTCTTTGGTGCTTGCTTCTATTGGGCCTTCGATAACTAATGGATCAGACAATAGTGGTAAGAATCCTTGTCTATATTTTAAAGTATTCTTAGACCCTTTAAAAAGGCATAGAGGGCGTATACGTTGGTTGTTTCATAGTAGTAAAAAACAGCTTTCTAAGATATCTCAACATCAAAAAGAATTCAACTTTCTTTCTTTTGAGTAAAAGAGCACACTACGTTTGACTATACACAAGTATAAATAAATATAAACAATTCAAAAATAGTGTTCCGTTTTGATGTTATAACCCATCACCTAGTACTTACCTACCTAAAATATAAAGCTTTTAGTAGACACGTGATAATGTAGGACGTTTTTGTATCCTTTTTATCTTTTGCACATCATTTCCACGTATTAAATATGTATGTGTGTACATTTGTTCTTACAAACTGCTTTGTAACCGTATACGTGCTCGAAATGAAATAAAATTGAGACCTTAAGTTTCCACCTACAGTAAAACACTTTTTATGGCCCAGGCATTTCGGGAGGGGAATTTTACGATCGACACTTCATCTACATACGTATATAGAGTGCATTAAGAAGTGGCAGATAAAAAATAATCATTTATTCAGCTTAAGGTTTGTTCACACAACGGGAGGGCGAGTTTCGGCCATTATGAGGTTCTGTACATTTCAAAAATTGTAGAACATATACTCGCATTACTTTAATTTTGCCGGTTTTGGATTATAAAGTCAAAAAAGTAAATCTGAACCGACCTTTGTTAAAAAAGGAAAGGGTTCATTCGTATTTAAATGTCAACAACAACAACACCTTCCTTGCCTTTCAAATTTACAGGACGAAAATACTAAAATATTTTTGGAATGGCAACAAGGTGTTTTTGAGAGGAAAATTAAATTAAATTTCTTCAAAAACTCTGCAGATAAATAATCGATTCGTTAAAAGCTTAAGATAATTTTGTGAGAAAATTGGGATTGTTGGTAAACGTTATGTAGTTCGATCTGATTTTCGTGGAATTACTAAAACTATTTAGGGGAGGTTTGCGATGTCTCATCAGTCCACATATTGCCTATTACAGACCCATGTTTGTGTTAATTTAACGACAAAGTATTTATTCCAGATATTCCTGATTGGATTTTCCACAGTTCCAGCATAGCCGTTTTATTGAGTTGGGTCGAATTAATGCTTCTAATTGGGAGATTCCCAAAGTATGGCTATTACGCTCTCATGTTTTCGGCAGTATTGCAAAATGTGGTTAAGGTTCGTTAATACAGTTCAAACTATTATGTCGCAGTAATAAAAAACAAATAATAATAAAAGTTATTTAAATAACGAAATGACACAAAAAATTAAATTAATTAAAATACTTTGGTTGGAGTTTTGAGAATTAAACACTTTTTCTTTTTCCATTATCCAAGACCGTCTTATCCACAAAAAAGGCGGTTTTAACGAAATGATAATTAATCAGATAACGCGGATGGGACGGTGTAACAATAAATCAAAGGGATATCTCCCCTTTTGGTTTGCTTTTAATGCGGTTTTAATGCCTAATTTGCATACCGAGCCTTCAACGTGTTTTTGTTAGTACTAATGAAAACATAATATGACACATTGTAAAAATATACACACATCACATATAGGTACGTATCGTATAAAAGTATATGTAAGTACATATAATAGCTCCTAAAATAACAGGATTGAAGAGTAAATTCAAATAACAGACAAACAGGAAAAGTTAGACTAACTTTACTGATTTTATGACATTAAAGAAAAACAAACTTCGAAATCGTTTAAACTTTCAAAATTGCTTATTCTGTATTACATTTGCAAGTCAAAAGAATGAAAAGATGAATGTAAAATTCGAGAATGTTCCCTTCGCAGATTATTAAAATTATATAAAGTGATCTGTTGATATATACGAAGTAGATATAGGCACAAAATGTTTAATGTTATATAAGAAAAAAATCCTTTCTAAATTTTCTACAAACAGAATGTATAAAAGCATTAAAAATAACTTTGCCGTTTAAGAAAGATGTGTAGGAAAATTTATCCCAGCCTCAAAGCGTAAGTATTTAAATATAATAATACATTTAATGAAAATATTAACTAAATCCTCTTGAAAATCATTTATTAAAGAGCATTGTAATGTACTGAAGGTATTACAGACCAAAAAATTCTTTTTAATCTTGATAAAGCTGGGTAAAAACTTAAAGGGCTCTAAACCCCAAGCACAAAGTCCTTACTGAAAGTGCTTTGATCCTTTAAGTCATATTTTAAAAAATCCAAGGGCTTCGAACTATCAATTGCATTAAAAAATAATTTAAAGCTGTTACTTCAAGTGTTTTGGTTCTTGAAGTCCCACAATGATATTTTAAAGTCCTAGCACCCCTTAAATTCGAGTTCAAAGTCCTGAACTCTTGTAAAAAGGCTGTGAGTATATAATGAGAGCTTTAATTAAACCAAAAGAGGGTCAAATATATTAAAAAGTTTGAAGGACTTTTGGAAAGGACTTCAAGCAATTCACAAGGGCTTAAACTAAACCAAAAGTGCTTCATTGACATCAAAAGGGCTGAAACATCTAAGAAAAGATTTTTAAGGGTTAAAGCAGACCAAAAGGACTTCAAATAGATTATGAGGCTTGAAGGACGTCTGGAAACAGCTACGAGCAGTTCATAAGGGTTTAAATTAAACCAAAACTGTTTCATTAATATCAAAAGGGTTGAAATACTTGTAAAAAGGTCTTTGAGCACCCCATAAAAGCTAAAGCAAACCAAAAGGTCTTGAAATATATTAAGTAATTTCAAGGAATTCTAGAAAGGGCTTCGAGCAGTTCACAAGGGCTTAAAATAAACCAAAAGTGCTTCATTGACATCAAAAGGGCTGAAACACCTAAGAAAAGTACTTTAAGCACACCTAAAGGGTTAAAGCAAACCAAAGGACTTGAAATAGATCATGAGGCTTGAAGGACTTCTGGAAAGAGCTATGAGCAGTTCATGAGGGTTTAAATTAAACCAAAACTGTTTCATTAACATCAAAAGGGTTGAAATACTTGTGAAAAGGTCTTTGAGCACCCCATAAAGGCTAAAACAAACCAAAAGATCTTGAAATATATTAAGCAGTTTGAAGGACTTCTGAGAAGGGCTTCGAACAGTTCACAAGGGCTTAAACTAATCCAAAAGTGCAAAACTCACATCAAAAGGGTTGAAACACCTATGGAAAGATCTTTGGGCACACCATAAGGGCTAAAGCAAACCAAAAGGACTTGAAATACTAGATCAGGAATCTTGAAGGGCTTCGAGTAGTTTATAAGGGTTTAAATTAAATCAAAGGAGCATCGTTATTTTCTTAACCATTAATAATCTATGTTTAAATTATAAAATTATTTATGGTTCCGTCAATTTGATTATCCCAAAAATTTATTTATCTCAATAGGTTTTATGCACTTTCGTTTGTCTGGTTATTGGATTTGCAATATCGTTCTCAATTCAATTTTGGAACAGCGAAGAATTTCAAAATCCATGGCGAGCAGTTGTCAAAACGACAGTTATGATGATGGGCGAATTTGAATACACCGACCTATTCGATCAGCACGAGGACAAAATAAAGTTGCCCGTTACATCCAGGGTGATATTTCTGTTCTTCATAATTTTGACGAGCATAGTGCTAGTCAACCTGATGGTAAGTCCTATCATGAATTTTATTTGATTTTTATTGACCTTTAACTTAAATATATTTTAAATCCTATTAAAGTATGTAGGCGTTATTCTGCAAAGACCTTTTTTTTAATAATTAGATATAGTTCACGGAGTACAATTTCTTTCTTCTTCCGGATTCTGAAGTATCCATCGTTAGTGTCGTTTTGTTAATTCGCTACTTAATGTTTTACGCTAAAAACACTTTCTCGTTACTGTCTGAGTCCGAATCCGAATTTAATTACGCATAAAACCCGCGCCACGGCGGTTAAACATAAATGAAGTTTAGTAGAATGTAACATAAAATCCCTAAATGGATATTGATTAATAAAAAGTGATTATAGTCGCAGTTAGAAGTTTTCTGGTCAGCTAGTATCTACCTAATTCTCGTTCACCCTAATAATTATAAAATAGTTGTAAACGTGTCCAGTACTGAGCAAACTATTCACGTAACCGAACTAAATTGCCTATTTCAACTTAATTTGGAAACGAGTAGGTAACGTGTGGTTTTACCTTTGGATAGGGGCGATGGATATTTGACCCCAATACCATTAGTATAATATTTTACTGCTTAAATTCCTTAGAAACTAAACAAAAATCTTTAATATTACAACATATCTTAAGTAACAATTGAGCATATTTATCTTTGAAGAGAGTAAGTGAGCAATTGTATCCCCTTGAATTTTTAAATAGAATATGATTGTGAATGCATCCCCTCTGTAGACTACTCCGAGTGGTCACTAATTGTGGGTGGATTATTAATGTTTTAAATAAAAGACAGTTTGTGAAGTGCTGAGAACGTTTTTTGGTAAAAATGTTCGTCACAGAAAAATACGTTTAACGCTTTGTATCTAGATACAATATACATAGATATGTGTCTCCTGAGGGTGTTTTTTTTCCGTTATAGGTCGGTTTAGCTGTCAATGACATCCAGGCTTTACAAACTGAAGGTCACGTGAAGGGCTTACAAAAGAGAAGAAAGTTCCTGAGACAGCTTGAAAGGGTAGTTTATAGTCCCGTAGTAAATTCCAAATACTTTCCCACGTTACTCAGGGATATTTTAAAGCGGAGATGCTGTATACAGCCTATATTGAAAATTCAACCGACGGTTTACTTAGGGAAAAAGAAATTCAAGAAATTGCCTCCGGAACTGATAGGTAGGTAAGCTCGTTTTCCCAAGCCGAAATACAATGTCGTTATCGAAAAATATTCCATTAAACTTAAAAAAAAAAATTCTTTAGACCTAAACAAAATGATATAATAATACAACACCATCCAAATATATACTTAGTTTGTTTAATTAAAAATTGGAAAAGGTCTTACCCCTCATAACCACAACACTTTTAAAAAACGCGGACACGTGTTTCGCTCACTTACGAGTCGTGAGCATCTTCAACGCAAGACTGAATTTTGATTACCAAGGAGCCTTAAATTTATATGTAATTTTAAAAGGGTAAGGGCGGGGGAAGGATTTTAAGGAAACGTGAATACGTTCAATGCCTTAACCAAAAACTAAGAAAACCCAACATCGGATCGTAGTTAAACGTTTTTGATTTATGTATGCTTCGACAAACACGTGCAGGGAATGTATGGTTTAGGGGAGCAATTAGGAACTAACTAAAAAATAGATTTAACTAATGTAAAACTAAGTCTTTTGCAAAAGCTGAAACAAACTAGAATTTGGAATAGGACCGAGATCTGAATTCATTAGATGTCCTTTATTCTTATGAATGTGTAAACTTTCTTGTGCATCGAGTTCAGTTTTGCAAGAGACTTCTTTTATAAGTTTTAAACAATTAGGGCCTATAGGGTGGTTTGTGTTATAAATATGTTGGGCTACACTTGATTTTTCTATGTGTTTAAGTCTAAAATTAGCAATATGCTCTTTATATCTTGTAACAATAGCTCTTTTTGTCTGCCCAATATATTTTAGTTCACACGCCTCGCAACTAATTTCATAAATTCCAGACTTTTGTGTATTGTCGATCTTATCTTTCGTGTTACCTAAGAAATTTTTAAGGCTATTATTAGTTTTAAAAATTCGTGTAAAACCGAATTCTTTAAAGATCTTATTAATACCAACCGAAATGTTATGATGAGGTAATTTGAAATATTTTGGTTTAGGTTCTAATGAATTAACTAAAGTCGCGGAATTATTGATATTGGCCCTAAGTTGTCTTTTCCTTAATAGATTTTTAACAATAACAGAAGGGAAACCGTTAAACCGTGCAATCTCTCTAATGTAAGATAGTTCAGTGTCAAACCTAGATTTACTTAAGGGGAAATTTATTAACCTATTAATGAGAAAATTAAAAGCAGCCATTTTATGTTGAAAACAATGGTTGGAATCTGATGGGATAAAACGATTAACATTGGTTTCCTTTCTGTAAATGTCAAATTCTAATGCGTTATTGTTTTTAATTACTAAAACATCTAAAAATGGTAATTGCTCCTTGTTTTCCTTTTCTATCGTAAATTTAATACTAGGAAATTTAGAGTTAAGATCATTTATAAAATTATCAATATCGTATTGTCTTGTGTCAAACACCGCGAAAATGTCATCAACATAGCGTACCCATACCCTTGGGAAATATTTAGAATCTTTTTTAAAATCAGTTTCGAATCTACTCATAAAAAGATTCGCGATGAAAGGGGATAAGCTATTACCCATGGCGGTACCTTCATTTTGTTTATAAAAACTATTATTAAATTGAAAAAAGGTATTAGACATACAAAAACGAGTGAGTCTTTAAGTATTCATCGATTTTTTCTTCCGCAATGTTGTTATCAATTAAATGTGATTCTAAATAATTCAATGTTTCGGGGATGGGTACGCTAGGGAACAAGGAGCAAACGTCAAAAGAAACTAATATTTCACCTTCGTTTAGTGTTATATGTTTGACTTTATTAATAAATTCTAATGAATTTTCTACTGAGAAAGATTCTAAACGAATAGGTAATGAATTAAATTCTTTTGTTAAAAATTTTGAAAGTAAGTAAATGGGTGAGTTAATAACTTTAAACAATAGGTCTCATCAATTTACCGGGCTTGTGTATCTTTGGTAAACAATATAAACGCGGCAATAAGGGGTTTCCAACTGTAATTTTATATTTAATGTTCTTGGAAATAATATTTGGACAAGACTTTATTAAGTTGTTTGTATCACGGATAAATTTAGGTAATGGGTTTTTCAAAATAGGAATGTAATTAGTTGGTTTGTTCAGCTAATAAATACAGGGTTTTTCAAGTTGATGGGCTATTAGAATTATATGAATTAGTAGAAGGAATTCAATTCTCAAACTCGGGCTCATTTGGTTATTGTTTATGCCGCTTCTTTTAAAAATATTTTCAAGTTCGATTTACATCCGGTTATACCGGAAGTCGATACCAACTTTGTTATTTTCAATGGAATGGTATATTTTTCACGCTGAATTCGAATAAAACGTGTAATTCTAAGGTAAGTTTGATAACCAACTTGTACACCTATGACGATCGGTTTCTGAGTTAATTTAATTTATAGAAAAAAATATTGTGATCGCAACCCAAATTATAAAAAATCATAACTTCCACAAAATACGACTTAGAGTGTTGAAATTTTTACTAATAATAGCTTAATATTAGTGCTAACGCCTTGACAAAATTGAATTAAATAATTTATACAGGGCGTTCAAAATAAAATTCTAAAATTGAAAAACTTCAAACACGAATTACCTCGTTTTTTCAAATGGCACCTACTATTTTTTATTTTTTCAATCGATTCCTTTTTTTATCCTCTTTCGATCTATATGGATACTTCCTATTTTAAGTAATAATTCAAAATTATTCCAAAACTTTCAAATAAAATAGGAAGTATCCATATGGATCGAAAGAGGATAAAAAAGGAATCGATTGAAAAAATAAAAAATAGTAGGTGCCATTTGAAAAAACAAAGTAATTTGTGTTTGAAGTTTTTCAATTTTAGAATTTTATTTTGAACGCCCTGTATAAATTATTTAATTCAATTTTGTCAAGGCGTTAGCACTAATATTCAGCTATTACTAGTAAAAATTTCAACACTCTTAGTCGTATTTTGTGGAAGTTATGATTTTTTATAATTTGGGTTGCGGTAGCGATTTTTTTTCTATAAGTTAAAATAACTCAGAAACCGATCGTCATAGGTGTACAAGTTGGTAATCAAACTTACCTTAGAATTACACGTTTTATTCGAATTCAGCGTAAAAAATATACCATTCCATTTAAAATAACAAAGTTGGTATCGACTTCCGGTATAACCGGATGTAAATCGAACTTGAAAATATTTTTAAAAAAAGCTGCATAAACAATAACCAAATGAGCCCAAGTTTCAGAATTGAATTCCTTCTACTAATTCATATGCTCTTAATAGCCCATCAACTTGAAAAACCCTGTATACTCTGAGACCCCTAATAATTTAAAGGATCTCTCAATTTTCAAGGATGATATACAAAAAATGAGGGAAGACGTATTGGTACCTACAAATTGGTATCTATAAGTAATTAATTTCCTATTATTTACAAAAAATATCTTTCTTTATCTGCATAACGAGAGCTAATTAAAGGTATTGATGGTGTCGATAGGTTCGTGTCATTATAAAATTTCATTCAGCTGTTCATGTTCAAAGCCTTCAATCAATCATCATTTAGGTTCTTGCCTCTGAGGTCAACGCGATGTAAAATGTCAATTATTCCGTGTTTCAGGAACCATTATACTACCGCTATTAATTAATTTGACGTCATTCTCGAAATATCGCACCAGTGTTTTACCGATTTAATTTATTTCTTTCCTTTTCATGGCCACTATTTTTAGAAATCAATTAGTTTTTTCTTGTCAACGTTTTACAAGTGAATTTTTGTATAATTACTTACAGATTAGGCATTGATCAATTAACGTTCTCGGCCTCAATTTAATACGGAACCCTAGGAATTGATAATTGAGCCATATACAGGGTGATTCATTAATTGCAATATCAGGAATATTGTATTAAACAGAATAAAACGTAAACTTCTAAATTTGATACGGAATGAATAATGAAATTATATACAGGGTGATATTATCTATCTGTTTATTTTTAACGTAAGTTGACACAAACCAAACACTGCAACAAAGCAATACCTAACTTTTATGGCCTTGTAGACAAAACTTACTCAATAAGGAAACAAAAAAAACTTTTAATGTTCCGAGCCAACTATTCGTTCAAGTTTGAATTGTTCCTGCCCTAAGAATGTACACATGGGGGTGGAGGAGACAAGATGAAACAAAGAAGTTTAATTTTCTCGAAACTTACGAGTTGTCTACAAACGCACCACTTCTGGTATTTCGAGAACAAACATATATTAAAAGTGCCTTGAAGACTTAAAATTGCGAAATACAATAAAATTTAGTAAATGGTCCAAGTGAAAGGAAAATATTTCAAAAGTTTATAAACAAATATTTACAACTTAAAAATATTTGATGCACTTGTACCTATTATTTATTAATTTAGCAAGTGCTTTTATTATTTAATTATGGATATAAATTTTTGATGCTTTAAAAAGTTAGGAAGACGAGAATTTTTATCAACCCCTTGATGTCTTTTTTGTATGAATATATTTCCTGAAAATGCTACAAAATATTTTTTACTAGAAATCTCGGAAGGTATTCTCAAAGGGCTCTTCGGTCTATGATAGAAAGATTTGTTTGAATAATGAAACAATTCCGAAAAGATTTAGTATTTCCCATTTTTTTTTTTTTTTTGAAAACGTATGTTACACAGATCCTGGATTTCCAAATAAACACAGTTCATGTACGTAATACGACACTTTATGATGTTTATAAAAGAGCTTAATCTACTGTGTCTTGTAATTAGATCTGTTGCTTCTTCCACTCGAAAAGACAACGAATTCAATTGCGAAATGTTGTGGAGCTACCTGTCCTTTTAATGAAAATTTAATGGTCTGCAATATGATTATAGCGGGTACATTGCCTCGATTATGTCTAGTAAATTTCATTTTGTAACATTAGTTTTAATTTTACTAGCAGGGTTATTATTTGGGGCGAAAAATTGTTACAGTACATACCTATGCATTTTAGCCATTAAATCCACACTTTGATCTGGAGATATATATTATATTTTTTATCTCACTCTGCTCCCCTTTCTTTATGAATTATTGTTAAGTGTTTCTGATTTACAATTCGTGATCCTTGTTGTTCACGAGCATTGACTTCAGCGTGAAAGCAGCTTTATGTTGTTCAAGTTGAATTTGATGGTTGAATTTTGTCTTTTCAGAATCGATTGTTCGCCACGCTAAGTGCAGAGGAAGTGCTTGTGAACGTCTGAAGGATATTGAACTCAAACGTTTCCTCAACTGCTTGCAGGGCATTTTAGAAAAGTACAACACGTCTAATCAATAAAAAAAAAGCGGGGCAGAAAAAGGCGAAGAAAACGGTAGTTAGATATTCAGTAAATGTAACGGTATCGTGATGTATCGCGCTTTCCATCACCCAGCACTTGGATATTAGAGGTAGAAATGATCGTTTTTCACCAACTAATGGCTCGTTAATGTTGTAATGGAACTGTTTACTGTGTGTAAGTGATACGTGAATTAAATACACAAAAGGACACGGTGCATATTCGGAAAATATGCCACGATTTAATCAATAGATACCAACCAACCTACATACGTTACGGAAAATTCGCTTTTACAATGCCGAGTTTAAATTAACTGAGGTATATATGGAATATTCGTCATTTTTTGCCTTTGTACTACACTGGCCCGTATAGAACCGGGGTAGGTCCCAGGAGGCAAGAATCTAATTTTCAAAATTAAAGAGTATTGCTAGAAATTACGAGAAAATATGAAACATCGGTTTTTGGGATGCTTGAAAGAAACTTCTAATTGCCATTTAGCTACAAACTTAATTGAGTATGTGAACACGATACACATATTTTTTAAAAGTCGTATTCTAAATTTCAAACCAACTTTATACACCTATTATATTATTTTTTGATAAGATTAATAATTTATTTGAGGGAAAAATTTTCTTAAATATAAAATTTATTATTTTACCTTAGTGATACTGTTATAATATAAAATTGCCTTAATTGTATTACCTATAGATAAACAGAATAAAATTATTATTAAGTATGCATTGTTCGTTTTATTTTAAAATTCATTTCCAATTTACGCTTTATATATTTCTACCCTTTCAAAATATTATCCCCGAGAATTAACGTGCAAAATTAACATTCCAGCTTGCAATAGCCGAGGTCGTTTCATTGGAATTTGTAGCTGTAATTCCTAGCGAAGGAACATCGTCTAATAATCTCCAGTCATTGTCTGACCAACACCCCATGATGACTTATAATAGAGTCTTTATGATAAAGACGCTTGTCGATCGTTAACATTAATTAAACTTTGAAAGGGATGTCATTAAACCCTACGTTTATGAAGATGGTTACTTTATTTTATAACCGTACGTTTTCACATGGTCACAGTGGCGTCTCAGCGTGTAAGTTTAAATAAGTGAGCGAGTGAATTAAAAGTACAATTCAACTGTAACTTACGATATTATTTCAAATTGAAATTTAAGATATTTATTTATTAATTTGGTTGATGTGATTACAATAAATAATAATCCGATTACTTTAACGTGAAATCAGTTCCTAAAGAAATGAATGTATTCCTCTGTGACCCTAAGCGTCTCTTTTGTAGGTACTTATGGGGAAAATACAGGGAAAACGTTTTCAGAATTTTACTTGGACCTAAAACTTTTGGAAATTCGCTATGTAAAAGTTTTGTGTTTAATTTCTCTGAGATTGCCAACGTTTTTAGAGGTCAAAACGATGTCACTCTTTTTCTTACTCAAAATAAAAAAGAAAACAAAGGCTAATAAAAAATTGAAAGATCGAAGACGAAGGTTGTGAGGACAGATCGTCCGTATAGAAGTTTTTATATTACTTTTTATATTTGTTAAATCATAGTTCTGATGTTTATGACAACTTTATAGCAACCCTTTTCCGCAAAAATTTATTGACTTCCAATGACTTCTTAAAGTGTTTGAAGTAGTAAAGTCCCTAAACAATTTGAAAAAGAATACTTTATCGATTAGATATTTTCGTTTATGACGTTTTTCCGTGTTCTGAACCAATAATGGATGTATAAACCACCAGTGGTGGTCGATATTTTTTGCAAACCGACAAGATGGATTCTGTGCTAAAGGCTGCAAATGAAACCGCACGATAAAAAGGCACGACGAAGGGCAAACTGTAAAACAGCTACTTTAGTAAATGGAATGCAAATCTGAGCTCGTTGGCTAATTAGCATAGGACATGCAAAATCTGCTCGAAATTTCCATAATACACAGACAACGCGGCATCGCAGACGTTATGTGGTGCCGACTCCTGACGCCTGTTTTAAAAGGATGTGTGCTTAAGGTACCTACGTAAATTTCTCCGAAATAATTTGCTTTACGGGATGGGATGGGAGCAGGGATAATCCCGTTATACTCTGTGGTCAAAGCTATGGACACGGTCGACGGGTTGCTTCGAATCATTTTCCAACTTGGTGTGAGAAACTTTTCCATTACCTTTAACTTTCTAATTACGGAATAGTAACAAGCTAAATCCACAATATTTCCGAATGAGTTGACTTTTAAGTTTAACTAAAATTAGTGTTATGGTTACTAAAAAAGATACTACTCGATTTCTTTCTATTATAGGTATACTAAGGTAAATACAATAAAGTAATTAAACATTTAAATTAATCATTCAAAGGGCTCTTAACGGTGAATTAGACAAAGTGATTGCTTCAGTGGAGACAGAGTTATTTTCAAATTATTGAGTTTTTTTCAGTATTCAGTTCAATAAATAAACTACAAAAAGAAGCCAGATGGTGTCAATTTAACGACTCAATTAATCAAAGTCGTTCCTCATTTCGCTATAAATTTGTAATTTTGCTTACCTCCCTTTTGTTTCGTTTCAATAAAAATTAAGTAAACCAGCGTAGTGTAGCATAAAATAGTTGGTAATAAGGTCCGCGTTGTGTCATTCTATAATTACAAAATATCTAGAGAAGTGATAGTTTACCAGCTGCAATTAAAATTTAATTAATGGAATATCGATTTACCGATCTCATCCGATTAGAATGAAGCTACAAGTTTATTGAGTCTGAACGTACGATAGAGTAAATCCCCGAGTGACACTTGTACGTCCCTCTATTACAATCGAACCCCAATTTTAATTTCTCTTGTCAGTTGAACACTACGCCCAACGATTCGAGATCACCAGCAATTTATTGCTGTCTTTAAGGGGCTCTTTGCCTACCAACGCAACACTCAAATTCTATTTACACTTCTATGTATCACCGTTTGAAACACAATGATCTGCTAAAATACTACCGTTTTATAGTCTGGAGCAGAGGGAAGATCAAGGATAATTGTTAAACCAAAAAAAGCACGCAGAAACATCAACACAATCAGCAATTCTTCAATGTCTCCATTTTTGAGTCAATTCTCACATTTCCCGACATCTGTAGCCCTTATTCAACCCCAAATAATTAAATCTAGATCTCCCTTTGCCCCCCATTGTTCCTGTTTCTATATCTAATGTATTTCTAACTCGTTATCATACTGTTATGGACAAAAAAAATAAATAATTATAAATCTTTTTATATATTTTCAGAATAATTTTATTTCAATATAATCACTTAAAATTTTCCTTTCATATTTCTTTGTTCGGTTATTGTTATCGTTATCAAAATTATTGCTTCAGTTAAGTCAATGGAAACCGGAAACTGCATTATTAGGATTTGTTCATGTGAAGAGTAAACAAAGACGGATCACGCACCCGTTGACTAAACTTTGGTCTCTTATTGCAAAATAAAGGAATATTATATAAGGTAGTAATAAGGCACAGAAGGGAGTGCACGTACAGTACATGTACAGTTCACATTGACAGTTCACATTCAATTCACATTCAGTTTCAAATAAGCATTGAACAATTAACAATTTAATTCAACGACATTAAGTTAGTAAATAAGTTAATAGTTATCACCAATATTATAAAATTATAACAAATACAAAAGTTAAAAAGTTAAGAAGTTTCATTATAAGAAGTGACAAAGTTATAAAGTTAAGAGTTGCTAGTTATAAGGAGTCGTTACCAATCTGGGCGACAACAATACTTTTCGTCTTCGTTCCGTAGAATATTCTGTTTCCCTATTTTTTCCAATTCTTCCTCAGGTGCAGGAGTAACGCTCGAAATAACCGATTTATAACACACAATGGCTGTCGTTTTGGTTGATTTTTAATAAAGTAAAGAATTTTAATCCGTTTCCGATTAATAAGCGTACATGCACGGATTGACATATGTCACGAGCGAGGAGCGCATTGAAAGGATGAAACATGATGTTTGCAAATGAAAATTTTATTAAAATTGTCCGTCATACATATTCTCATTAAGGACGTTCGCCTGAAGGAGTTGCCGGGAACAACATTTCAAGATAAATCGATTAAAGAATAATAAATGACGAGGGGTTGAAGCAATTTAGCGTCTTATAATTTTTAAAACCTAACTATATAGGGGAATTATGTTTCTTTTCAATATTCCCACAGGAAAAGGCATTTTAAGATTTGCATACGGATACACTCTTCTACACAGTTCCTGCTTGGTTTCAAGTTTTATCTCATTACCCACCCACCTACTTCCGGAACAAGTTTAAAACTAAACGGGTGTCTACTTAAGAAGATTGAATTTTTAATTAAACAAAAAACTAGTTACAAACAAGTAACACAGCCTTCAAAATTAAATAACAAATTCAGATTTAAACATTATACAGATTAGATTAAAAATTATACAGTACAGTAGTTTGTAAAGGAATAATTAACGTTCACTTAAAACAAAGCAACTATTGCTAAAATATTTTTAAAAGCTACGTAGTGAGTAGGTACTCATTTTGATGAAATTTTGTGGAGATTTGGAAAGTGTAGCATATTTTATATACGCTTTATTGAACTAAGATGGTTATGTTCTTACAATAAACAGAAGACATTCTTCTTCACCGTTACACTTAACTAATAGTACCTATACTATGCTAAAAACTGAATTCTTTTCTTTTGCTTAAAATATCCCTTAATTTCCCAATACTGCCGCTATCACTGTCATCCACCATCTACCAACAATGTTCTACACTCTCGTTTTCATTGCTATTATATCAATTCTTGCTTTTTTTTTCTTAGATATTGTGACATCAAATCACTCTGCAACGAATTTCACATTAAAAACCTTAACCCTTCTGCGCCTGCTGATTCCTCCATTTTTCTTATCATATTACTTACATCTTATTCTAATCATTTCTCTTATATTCTTACACATTCTTCTCCAGTCGACCATTTGCTCTTTTCTATCTCTTTTCATCGTATCTAATTCTCCTACCTATTTATAATACCCTCTTCCTCCATATCACCTTCTAACTTGTCTACTTTTTCCTCATAACTTATTATCCTAATGATAGTCTTTTCTAACGTTTTCCTACATTTTGTCTCTCTTCTTACTATCTAGACTAGGGTATATCTATATAAATTAAGCACACACTTTTCTATATATATTTTCTACCTGTTTTTTTTTAACCAACCCCAAACCTCCACCCCATACAATATTATAATTTTTATTACCACATTAAATAGCATCCATCTCCTTCTCCAATCATCTTTGCACAGCCTCTGTCCTATTCCCCACAACCTTCCCATAATAACTCTTCTTTTTTCCAATTTATTGTCTTCTCCCATCATTTACCCTTAATAAGATTATTTTTTACATTTTCTATCACTATTACTTTCCATTGAATCTTTTGTTTTCCCCGCCCCCTTCATCCTCATACTTTCCCAAATTCCATCGCCTAAGATTTTTTGCTATTCAATTCTAGTCCTTTTTGTATAAGACATTTTTCAAGTGCCCTTACCATATGTAGTAACCCTTCATAATTAGCTGAGATCAAAGCTATATCATGCATATATACGACACATTTTAGATTGAGTTTTAGTACTTAATAATAAAGTGTAGGTATATAAATAATACCTGATTTTAATTAACCAAACGAATTGATTTACGAACTTAGGTGTAGGTACCTACTTTTATTAGTCTGGGTATTATTTCGGTAATCATTGTAGGCGGAATCGAAAATCTAATAATAAAATCGTTTAGTATTTATACTATAGAGTACCTTTGAATGTACCTACGTTTCGAAATAAATTTGTACCATTAACGACAAGATCGAACTTGCCGGAAATGAATCCGTTTAAATTGTTGTTTGCTCTTCGTGGTTTTCGTCTTCTAAAATTGATTCAATAAACTTTACGCTACGTGTGACAGTTTAATTTTCGTTAACATTGATTTCGTATTTACAACAAGTGGCTGCTGGTGCGGAGGTTAAGAAGAGTGGGCTTTCAAGAATTGTTAATTTCCCCGCTTTAATTGCGAAGAAAATAAACAAGGGAAATGAAGGGATCTGTAAATGCCATGTTACAATTCCAACCCCACTAAACAAATGACCCGAGAAGATGCACATTAATCATTAATCAATTACAATAATCGTATTGTACAAATGTTAACAAAAGTACGAGGCAAATGTCACGAGTTATATCTATAAGTACGGATCGTCCGTATAGAAGCTTAAAAGTGAACTTATTTGTGCTAAGCCTTTTAAACATTAAAATTACCCACACAACCAGTCGGTTATAAAACACTCAGGGGCTTGCATTTATGTAATGTGCTTATGAATAGATTAATTTTTGATATGATCTGTTGACCCAGTTCTTATAACACATCAGTTACGTAAACATAACATAAAGGAAATGGACATCTAACACGCATTAGTTTTATACAACCGGGAATAGGGTGTTCTACATACCTACATATACACGTAAGGGTATTAATGTGATACTGATACAAAACCCCACTTTACGTATGTTCGGATGCTTGCGAGGGGATTTCTATTTTTTCCCAACGATCCGCTTCCAACTAATCCCTTGGTTTGTATTCCATATGTTACAATTTATATTTTCAAACACTAACGTGACCATCGATCTCTTTATTAAAATTAAGCCCTTGTCAATCGGGAAAATAATGATATATATGAACACTGCGACAAGAATTTAAATGTGTACACAAAAAATATTTCGAGAGGATTAATTCCTAAAGAATTAATTTACCTTCTAATATTAATTAAATTATTAGTAAATTGGTCGTCAATTTAATCAAAGAGTTAACATTGGAAACTGAAACCCAAGAGAACAGTTCTTACTTGAAAACAGTTTCAGATCAGCAGAAGTTGATGTAGAAGCTTCAAAATTAAAAAAAATCTTGATATTCCTAAAGATTAATTTACCTCTTAATATTAATTAAATTATTAGTAAATTGGTCGTCTATTTAATCAAAGAGTTAGCATTGGAAACAAAAACTCAAAAGAACAGTTATTACTTGAAAGCAGTTTCAGATCAACAGAAGTTGACGTAGAAGTTTCAAAATTTCAGACCAACAGAAGTGGTTGCCGACGTCTCAAAATTTATTGGGCAACTTTCGTTTTCGTGCGGAGTGGAGTTAGTTCAGAAGAAAAAATAAAATGATATAACCATGCAAGTCTCAGACTGAGTCCAGGTAAATACGCGATTTGTATACAATGTCACGTAGTGGATGGAAGGACCTGACCCGGATAGTCCCGATGACAGGAACAACGGGACTTAACGATTAAAACAGTATTATATTGTAGTCTTCCAGGGGTTAGGGGTTCTTATGAATAACATTTCGGAAAACGGAATCCGTTTGAATTTGCATATTCTGTTTCGTTTATAATTTCGAAACATTTGAATAATAGCCGCTGTTTCCACGAATTTGATTGAACAATAAAATAAAATTTTATTACAAATTCCACTTCACGTCCCGGAAATATCATAAATTGAAGAGGACAAAATAACTTAATTCAACTCACCAAATAATAATACAATGGCGTGGATAATTGGTACATACCTGAAACAGAAAAAAAAAAAAAAATTCGTATATTTATTTTTAACCATTATGAAGCTGCTAACAATGTAACATTTTAAGTACTAACCCTTATTAAATTTATGGTGGAAAATATTGAAAACTCGTCGCCGCATAGGAATATAACGGCGAAGAAGAAATCGAAATTTGTGATAAACCATCAAGGGATGGCTGTCACGTTAAAGCTCGTTGATATGTAAATAACGCCCTCAGAAGGTAACACTTTACACTGTTATTGCTAAACTCCCTTCACCCAATATCCGTGTTATACACATTTGTATGTAGTAGAGTGTCAGACAATGCCACCCCGCCCTCAACGCACCTGTGTACAAATGGGCCTCGAATCCCTGCTCAACCGCAAAGGGTGAATTCAGGTATAACTCGCGACGGCGAACTAATTTTACTTCGAGATTGAAATGTCGTCTGCAAGATTCACGTCAACGGAAGGTTAATTTGTATTGTGAAAAGAAAAGGTAACCTATAATCTCAAGAACATCTTACTGTAGGGATTATACGTATCTATACATCTTAATAGATTACCTTTTCTACCATTGGACTGAAAATTGAATGCTGTTCTTAGAAATTGATTTCTTATGCACCTCCACAATGTCTAAAGGTCTTTAAAGGTAAATAAGTTGAATGGATACTAAAATTTTCTGAGCAAAACAACCTCTGTCACAAGTAATCAATCACCTGTGAATTATTATCATTTAAAAAACGTTGCTTGTGCAATTTATATTAAAAAGGTTTAAGTTTACAAACTTGTACATAATAACGAATAATTTATTCTAGACAAAATTTCCCGACTCAAAATTACCAGCGATACAAAGCCTAGGTAAACGTTCTAAGTCTCGTCTTTGCATAAAGGAAACGATTTATTTAAAGCCACCCTTTTACATTAAATTCTTATACGTTTCGATCAATTTATTCTTCATCAAAATGCAGATTTAGAAAGCGCCGTTATGAGCTGAAAGGGTCTAGAATTTTATCGAATAAAGTTGTGAAGCTTTTTACTTTTCCGTTCTAATGGATGTTACGAATTAGCCGGCGGTGTTGGAAATTTTAGTGCCACAATGGCCCTATAATATAAAGTCCCTACTTAAGACATTCTCGGTAAAGTAGATAAAATTGTTTGAATATTTAGAAACATACAGAAAAAAAATTGAATAGAAACAAAACCAAGGAAATTTTTGGGAAAACACGTATAAGCACTGCTTTTGAGTTCTTTGAGTAAATTATTTTTTCTTCTTACAAAATTAGCAATATCTATCCTAATTGAAAATTTGTGCAATAAGCATTTAAAAATCTTCCACACTTAGGTATCCACCAACTTTTCCCTACATTCCTTCAGCAATTAGGTAAGTCTTCATCAAATGAAAAATGAAAACATTTTCCTTTTGTAAAATGAACATGGTTACAGAAAGAGAACTATGCTGTCTTTTTTTGTAGTCTATATGATAGCGTTTCACTTTTCCCTTTTAAAAAACCAAACGTGAGCAAAAGAGCAACAGCATTTTTCCTGGAGAAAAATTCCCCAGACAATAATTAAAGAAGATCGATACGTGATAACAAACGACCGTATCTTGACAAGAAACTGGACTCTGACAGGACCATTACTTCATAGAGATATAACGTGGCTACAGATGCCTGATGTGCAAAAAAAAAGGAACAAAAAAATGAGAAATATGAAAACCGGTCCGATTGTTTTTCTTACGTAAACGAGGGGAAATAAAACAGAAAAACGGAAATCAATTTAATAAAAATTATGAAGTGGATATAGAGCACCTAAATCGGAAGATTTAAGATAGACCGGCTGTCTGAAGTTGTTACAGAAATGAATAGACTTTCAGTTGGGGGCGTCAGTTTTTTTTTTTCGTAAATAGGCCTAGTGATTCTCTTTTCCTTTTACTTATTATAATAATGTCCTAGCCCTTCGAAAATACTTTCGTAAACGTTTCATTTGTCATAGAATTTGCTAAACGACAAAAACGAAGTAAATATATTGGGACCCTTATTTATGGCTCTCACTTCCTTAGAAAATAAGGTACTTTACTGGGTCGGAGAATTCCTCTAGTCTGAATTATTATCCTTGTGGCCTACTTCATTCTGGTTAAGTCTAGAAACGAGGATTTCTTCAGAATTGTAATCATTTACCAAATATGTCTTGGAAATATTGTAATATCCTACGTAGTGAATAAAGTACCTCAAAATAAAAACTAGCACAACTTATGGAAGAATAAAATTATACAATAGTTACTCAGAGAAATAAAGATGAAAAAAAAAACTGCTGTGGTTTTGAAAACCTCCTTTGAAATATGTTGCCGAGAGATTGAAATATTTCTTATCAAATAATGGATGAATATGGGCAATACTGAAAGCATAATAGCATCATATCATTTATAAAACGAACCAATACTAAGTGTTAACTAGAAACATGCCACTTATGAAAGGAAGCTCATCAGAAATTGTACAATACTCTAGAAAAATTGGTATTCAAGAGAAGTTGTACGTACCTATACCTACGACAGATTTAAATAAATATAATATTCGGGAGGATTACAAAATTGTCTGGAACGTTCAAAATTTTTATGATTCTACGTGGATTCTATAATATACTGTAACCTTTTATTTCTGTAGAATTCTGGAAAATTTTCGAACCTTTTCTAGGAATATTTAAGAATCTTCTGGGAAATTCAAGAACATTGTCAAACCTTCTAGAAATCTAGAATATTCTAAAAATCTAGAACACCCTAGTACCCTCCAGAATACTCTCGAACCTTCTGGAAATTCTTAAAACATTCTTGAAACTTTTGGAAATTTCTAGAAAATGTTCGATCAATGTGGTGGAAACTTATCGAACCTTCTGGGAAATTCAAAAACATTTTCAAACCTTCTGTAATATTCTATATAGAATCCTCTAGAAAATTCTAGGACATACTCGTACCTTCTGAGAAGTTTTAGAACATTCTTGAATCTATTAAAGATTTTTAAAACGTTTCCGAATCTTCTGGAAAAACTAGGAAATTTTCTATCCTTCTGGAGCAAGATTCTCGAAGCTTCTGGGAAATTCAGAAACATTCTAAATCTTCAGGAACATTCTGGAAAATTCTACAATATACTGCTACCTGTTAGACAATTCTTGAACATTCTCGAATTATCTGGAAATTTCTAAAACAGTCCCAAATCTTCTAGAAAAGAATAGGAAATTTTCGATCCTTCTGGAGTAAGATGCTTGAGGCTTCTAGGAAATTTAGGAATATTCTAAACCTTCTAGAATATTTTAAGGTATTCTGGAAGTTTCTAGAACAACTTTGGACTGTTTGAGAAATTCTAGAACTTTATGAAAAAATTAATTTCATTATCTCATATGAAAGCCTCCTAGGTGATACTCCAGTGACCTCCATATCTTCGAAACCAACTCCTGCAGCTGAATATGGTCCATTTTGAGTCCAATATAAACGCAGTGATTGATGAATATTTAACGCTGACAAATGTAAGTTTGTACTTCATAAATGTCATTTATCAACTAAGTGTTTAATAAGAACACACTGCCGGGACTTTTCATAATATGGTAATAATATTTACTGTAAATGCGTATAATAGGTAGAAGCTTGAAGCTTGTTTGTTTATTTCTGTGGATGCGAATATAAGCTGGTATATTAGTATTTTCGAAACGATATTACAAAGAAGCGGAATGATGGATTGATGAAGAACATGTTGTGTACTTAATATTTGCGAAAACCCGAACTCCAACTTGTATGTGTATACCGTATCATAACAGTAATGTTCTAAAGCCCTATCTCTCTCTCGCATTTTTTTGTGTTTCCATCGTAGATTGCGATAGGAATAATATCCACCTCGTTTTTGTTTCATTTATTACTCGGGCGCTTGTGAAACTTCAATATTGCATTTTTTAAATTGCTTAACGGTTGGTAAAGCTGGGTGGTAGCTATTAGGCATTTTCCAAACACAAAAACCGATATTAATTAAAAAGAGCAGCAGTTACTAGATTTGCGGCAGATCATTTGTAAAACATTTATTAATTAAACGTAGTTACGTCAAATATATAATACCGATATCTATTGTTGTTTTCAACCGTAAATAATTCTTTGTTCGTGGAATTAACACCCCGTTTAAACCCATACAAAGTATTAGGATGCAGATTGGAGCATTTTTTCATTTATAACAGTGATGCGATCGATACGGTATTAATTTCCCCTAAGGTCGTGTAACTTCTTCTTATTATATTTGTAGCCGTTCTCGATGTATTTTACATTTTATTGGATGTAGTAACGGTCGCTGTCGCTATTTACATGTTATCAAGCCCGAGCAGTGTAATAGAAAAATTGTATAAATTAAATAGCGTCCGCATATGGACGCAATAAAAGTTGATGGAGTTTCAACAATGTGAAAATGAAGGCCTCGTCGTTCTTCGGTCGCATGTTGGCTTAAATACAATGCATATTTCATGCTGCGACACAATCAATTTAAGTTGAACTCTTCGAAATCGACGCTATAGTGTAACTTCACAAAACTGTCGCAACTGCGAAATTGATGCAATTTATGGAAGAACGGAGTTATAGAGAAAAGTAATGTTTATCAAGCGATAAATCACAATTTCGTGAACTTTTCGATGCCACCAAAAGAGCCAATAATCAATCATTTTCCTACTCTGAACTACTTCTAAAACGAATTTGCACTAGATCATGCTGCCATAGTTTTATTTTATACATGAAGAGTATTATAATATTTTATATCAGTAAAGAATCAAAAAGACTTCATTTAAAGCATAGAACTGAAAGGCGCTCATACGAAATACGTACAATACAATAAAAAGATGAGTAAGTCTCTGGAACCACGATCTTGATTTTATCAATAGTTTTATGAACAGTTATTATAGCTTTAAGGTACATGAATAATTTTTTACTTTGTGCTATTTGATATCAAAGAACGTTTCTTCCCTTTTTTAGTTTTAAATGCGTTTCTTCGTAGATCGTGGGACCAATTTCAGGTGTATCCAACTTATCAAATGTCCAGAGTCGTATTACTGCAGATACTAGTCATAATATGATGCTGGTAAAAACAATTACTGTAATGGTTGTCTGCGTTCTAAATCCGGCATTGCGCTAAATGTAGTTTACGTACCGATTTTGTGATTTTTATCAACGCCAAAACAGATGTTCGAATACATCACTGTTGTTGGTTAACTGCCAGGGTATAAATTAAAACCGGTAAACCGCCGAACGCGAGAATTGTATCTCTTACGTAGATATGGTTTTTCTCTCACGATGAGCTAAAGTTTTAGAGAATAACATAAATCTTGGAATAGCATTTAATTTAAACGGTTTATCTTCCATTATCTTGAGAACGCAAAACCGCTGTTATTTGCCTCTTCTATACGGGCTACCATCCTCAACCTACCTACACAGATACTACAACATTTACAAAGAGCTAACCGATATTTCTGTTTAATAGCTATAAATAACAAACTAAATACAAACTAATTTCGTTTATGAGTTTAATTAGGACAGAAATATGCATTTTATTTATAAATGCAATGGTGGAGGATACAAGAAGAAGGGTGGTAATATATGAAGAAAAATTGGAAGAATTACCGGAAGGGGCCTTGAGAAAGGAGATATAGGGGGCAATAATAAATATGATGTGAAAAAGAATAGGGCTTTAACAGAAATGGCAATAAGTGAAGAACAAATGGAGGAGTGGAAAGAAAAGGAATTGAATTAAGTAGGATGGTTGGGAAAAGATGTAATGAAATAGTAAGAGTTGAGGATTTGAGAAAAATATGGGAAAATGGATGAGGGAGTTTCTATGGGAATAATGGCAATGGATTGGCATGCCGAGGTATCTAGAAGAAGGAAAAAGTCTAGAGATAATAGCTAGATTCAGAACGGAAAATGAGTGTCATAAGAAAAAGTTTTGGATGGAAGAAAGTAAGAGATTATGTAGAGTATTTGAAGAGAAGAGTGAATCAATGGAACATGTATTATAGGAAGTAACAGGGACTATACAAGGTTTTTCAAGTTGATGGGCTATTAGAAGTATATGAATTAGTAGAAGGAATTCAACTGTGAAACTTGGGCTCATTTGGTTATTGCTTATGCCGCTTCTTTTAAAAATATTTTCAAGTTCAATTTACATCCGGTTATACCGGAAGTCGATACCAACTTTCTTATTTTAAACGGAATGGTAAATTTTTTACGCTGAATTCGAATAAAACGTGTAATTTTAAGGTAAGTTTGATAACCAACTTGTACACCTAAGACGATTGATTTCTGAGTTAATTTAATTTATAGAAAAAAAAAACGCTACCGCAACCCAAATTATAAAAAATCATAACTTCCACAAAATACGACTTAGAGTGTTTAAATTTTTACTAGTAATAGCTAAATATTAGTGCTAACGCCTTGACAAAATTGAATTAAATAATTATACAGGGCGTTCAAAATAAAATTCTAAAATTGAAAAACTTCAAACACGAATTACTTCGTTTTTTCAAATGGCACCTACTATTTTTCATTTTCTCAATCGATTCCTTTTTTTATCCTCTTTCGATCTATATGGATACTTCCAATTTTAAGTAATAATTCAAAATAATTCCAAAGTTTTCAAATAAAATAGGAAGTATCCATATGGATCAAAAGAGGATAAAAAAAGGAATCGATTGAAAAAATAAAAAATAGTAGGTGCCATTTGAAAAAACGAAGTAATTCGTGTTTGAAGTTTTTCAATTTTAGAATTTTATTTTGAACGCCCTGTATAAATTATTTAATTCAATTTTGTCAAGGCGTTAGCACTACTATTCAGCTATTACTATTAAAAATTTCAACACTCTTAAGTCGTATTTTGTGGAAGTTATGATTTTTTATAATTTGGGTTGCGGTAGCGATTTTTTTTCTATAAATTAAATTAACTCAGAAACCGATCGTCATAGGTGTACAAGTTGGTTATCAAACTTACCTTAGAATTACACGTTTTATTCGAATTCAGCTGAAAAATATACCATTCCTTTTAAAATAACAAAGTTGGTATCGACTTCCGGTATAACCGGATGTAAATCGAACTTGAAAATATTTTTAAAAGAAGCGGCATAAACAATAACCAAAAGAGCCCAAGTTTCAGAATTGAATTCCTTCCACTAATTCATATACTTCTAATAGCCCATCAACTTGAAAAACCCTGTATATCACACTAATATTATAAAGGCGAAAGTTTGTGAGTGTGTGAGTGTGTATGTTTGTTACTTCTTAACGTCTAAACGGCTGGATCGCTTTGAATAAAATTTGGTATGGAGTTAGCTGACACCCTGGATTAACACATAGGCTACGTTTTACTGCGGCAAAATATCTTATTCCCATGGGAAAATCGATAAAAATGAATTCGCGGAATATTATAAATGCGAAAGTAACTCTTGTCTGTACCTATGCTACACAATCGCGCCTAAAATATTGAACCGATTTAAATGAAACTTGGTACAGAGATAGTCTAGAGCCTGAGAAAGGACATAGGCAACTTTTTAATGCGAAAAAGGGTTGTAAGGGGTTGAAATAGGAAAGTTTGTGCGGAAATTCTGTAATTCTCAAAGATAGAAGCTTGAAACTTATTTTTTAGGCTTTTGATTAGATATAAATAAATACGACATTCAATGTTTGTAAAAATTTTACCCTAAAGGGGATAAAATAAGCCGATGAAAGTTTTTATGTAATGACTTCGTCCAAAAAGTTTACGGCCCAGAAAATTAAAATATTAAGTGTAAAAAGTTATAGAGGTTTTGTTTATTTGGATCAATAAAAGTATTTGAATACTAAGCTATATAAACTATTTTAAATTATAATTAAACTATATTAATTTATAATATTATAAATACGAAAGTAACTCTGTCTGTCTGTGTGGTACGCAATTACGCCCAAACTACTGAACCGATTTAAATGAGAATTTGGTACAGAGATAGATAAGTGGATATAAAGCTAGAGGCTTGAAATTTATGTTTTAGGCTTTTGATAAGATATAAATACGACGTTTAAAGTTTTTTAAAAATTTTACTCTAAAGGGGGCATAAATAAGGAGTGAAAGTTTTTGTGTAATGACGTCGGCAAAAAGGTTTACGGCCAAGAAAATAAAAATATAGAAGAAAAAAATTTTAAATGCTGCCGAAAGTCACTATTCCACGCGGACGAAGTCGCGGGCATAGCTAGTAATACTATAATTATGTAAGATTTCGAATAAAATAAGCTTTTTTTGTGGATCTGTATAAATAACTACGTTTTAATAAAGCTTTTATATAGGTATTTATTTTAATTATGAATTTTCAACTATCTGAAAAGTTGCGTAAGGTTTCTTGGAAATTCTAAGAAAACCTCCGACCATTTCTGTTAGCTTATCTGGAAAAACGTTATTGTATGGTATATTGCCAGGGCCAGCTGTAGGTTAACACCGAAAATTTGCCAATGTCAATTCTGATAACGTAAATTCGCACATCTTGCGCTTTAGGGACGATTTAAGATAACCTATTTGAACTCCAGAAACTGGGTCATATGTGGTTTAGCTTTTTATCCAATAAGCCGAGCTTAAATAAAAACTGCACAAAATACACTTTTACAAAAGTTGAAAACAGTCAATTAGGAATTTTAATTTTTAAATGAAATATATTAATGATAAAACGGTATTAATATGGAATGAAACTATCTAATAAGAATTTTTTCAAAAGTCGGGTTTTATGGGAAAGATTGTGAATTGAATTGTAGAAATATGTAGAATCCTTTGCACATAAGGAAAACCAGGATATAAACAACTTTTGATGAAAGAAATCCTTCAGTTTTCTGAACTTGGTGCAATATTAAAGAACAACCTCCTTTGACAGGAAATATCTTTGATCATTGCTGAAAAATGTAAGGCCCATCGAGTTCAAATATGCAAAAGGCAACAAACAGACACTAAATTTTAGTTTCCGCTTCTGTTAACCTAATAATCAGCAAAACTAAAAATACATAGCAAATACATACGGGTACGTATATAAAGTTACAACAAATAAAGAGATTTTAATAGGTCCAGGGTACTGTTCTGTAATGCAAAGAAGTGTACTGAATAATCAGCCACTCTGTATAGCTATTTAATTTTTTTTACAGCAATGCTAATTTGCTGTGGGTAGAAATTGAGAGCCACCCTTTTTAGCGGCCGGAACAAAGAAAACGAAATAAAAGAGGCTCTTAAATTTACATTTATTACTTCATTATTTAAAAAGTTTACTTTGGTGGGCCTGACAGTAACGTTCAAACGTTCCCGAAACCATTACCGGGCAAATCTGTTTAGGGCCTCCTTTTTCCGCCGAATGTTTATTCATGTTACAAATTAGGGGTACCGGACTTATTTTATATGGAAATTACACCCTCATTATGCAAATGGCAAATTTGAATATACATAAGGTATCGGACAAAAAAGTTTATTGAGAAAAAAGGCAATTGTTGAGACTCGTGTATCAGCCCTTGCCAATCATTGTATTATTTTGTATTAGGTAACGGCTTATGCATATTTATTACAAATTCACACAGTTTATATGTACGTACCATATATATATAGAAAAACTCATTTTAAAACATGTTTACAAATTGTAATTGTAATACAGCATTAAAATCGTTCGATCAGTGTAGGGGAACACAAATTAATAAAATATCTTCATGGTCGATTGAACTTTTACCTTTTGTGTATATAATCACATCAAGTGTTATAAAAGGTGTCGTTTGGACTATCAATAAAAAGGTAAGAACGATGAGTACCGTGCTGCAGACTAATAAATAAAATCCGTGAGATAAACGTTAACTGGAGCTCCTTTCGTTCCGTTCAAAAAGATTCCACTTTGGTAATAAAAGAAACAAATGACATAATAAATAAAAACATGAAATCCTAAAGCTAGATGAAATTGGTATGTGCGCGATAGAGATGAACATTTGCGGAAACATTTATAAGGTGAGTGGTTGCTTTTGTATTTATTTGACTTGGCGTTTTATTACACAACTTATTGCACCTATTCTATCCCTGTATCTAACAAAATGGGCAGTTTATAAGAGAAATAGGTCCACGACAAAAAATGAAAACAGTAGTTTAATTTGATATTGGTCGTATTAAGTTTTTATTCAGATTACTTGAGACGAATTAGAAGGAGGTTAGGTTAACGCTTCAATATATCAAAAGCAAAATAATTTTGTTTACACCAGTTTTCTGAATCAGTGAATCTAATGGATATACCCCAGTAGGCATAAAAGGTTTCAACTAACTTCCTTTTCACCTTCATGGAAGACGAATGGTGTTTTTCATTGCGTCCGGTCGATACACCTAAGGTCATCTTGAAACAGATTATTAATAGATCCAAGAAATGATTCCCAAGTTTCGTCACAAACCATACCAACCAGTTCGGACGGTTCCTTTTTTTCTGCGTCCATAATCGTTTATCATTTTCAATATGACAGACCCATTTCGCGGGGGTATCGTTGACGAAGGTCCTACCAAGTGTTTTACGCCGTACGTTCACGTCTATTTCTTTCCCAAAAGTTACAATCCGACTGCAACGAATAAAAAAAGATCCACATGGAAACGATACCTTTGATTGATGTAAAAATGAACGAAACTAAAGGGTCGAGCAATAAAAAATGTAACTGAGTTCAATTTATATGATGTGGAGTTTACTTTGTTCGTTTCTATGATATCACTGTGTACTGATTTCTTAGATTATATACAGGGTTTTTCAAGTTGATGGGCTATTAGAAGTATATAAATTAGTAGAAGGAATTCAATTCTGAAACTTGGGCTCATTTGGTTATTGTTTGTGGCGCTTCTTTTAAAAATATTTTCAAGTTCGATTTACATCCGGTTATACCGGAAGTCGATACCAACTTTGTTATTTTAAATGGAATGGTATATTTTTCACGCTGAATTCGAATAAAACGTGTAATTCTAAGGTAAGTTTGATAACCAACTTGTACACCTTGTAACGTTTTTTTTCTATGAAAAATCCCGTTACTGAAGTTTTATTTATTTCGATTCAGTTTGTGTTTGTCTTGGTTCAGTTTTGTTGATTATTTCTTAATGTTGATCGACCTTCCGTCTTATCATCAAGGCTAACAACCTTCGCGCAGGACTAGGCGATCGATGGAGGGATCGATGAAATTTTCCGGTCGGTGCTCGAGGTCTTCTTCCTCGATCCTTGACACTGACGTGACGTGTATGTGTGTTTTTCTGTTGGTGTTCTGTGCTTGGTTTCGCGTGAGAGTTTTTTTGTGATCCACTTACCTTTACTTTTTAATAGTTCATGTAAAATTCATTCAAATTAATTATTTCTTTTAAAATCTTTTTTGCTATTCACTCAATATTTATTTTTGATGTAACTTTGATTAATTTTTACGAAATTTTCCTTATTACCACGTGGTCTCTTTTTTAAATATCTAACTGTATATTTGTAATCCTTTGGGCCTTTGTGGCCAATTTTTAAATTTTTTCATTTAATTAATTTTTCTCACCGTTTAATTTATATATTTTTAATAGTCAAAATTTTTTATGGTATCTGGGGTGTATCTTGAGTGCATGTTGGTTTAACGACAGACACCCCTACTCCTCCCTTTTTATCCCTCTTTTTTTTAAGCATCTTCAATGCGAACAACTTTTTAACATTTGATTAATATTTTTTAGTTTTAGGAAATTTATCAGCACTTTTATTTGTGCCCTTATTTGTCAGCCCATTGAAATTTTCTTAGAATAGGTTCCGGTTGGATTAGGGGGCTGGGATTAAAGGGTAGGGGTGAAGACATCCTGAAAACTATTTTAAAAAGGCAAATAGACGAAGCTCTAGTTTCCAACTACTCTCAATAACCAGTTAGAGGCCGATAAATTCCTGCAGGCGGCCCCCTGAAGATTAAAAGGTTGGTCCATGAAGCTATTTCGCTGATATCCTCTTGCCTCACAACACAGCACGAGAAGTCCCCAATTATACCCTGAAACCAGCTTCCAGTCCCTACATTGGAGCAGGGAACTTTTCTTTTTGGTGGGCTACATGTGTAATTGTAAGTTTTGTTGTTTATTTTGTTGTGTGTAATTTTTTGTTAATATACTCTTCAAGTTTTATTTGTTTTTTTAAGAGAGCTTCGAGCTCTCTAAAGCTTCAGGATTCTGCAGGAACCACCGATGCACTACCCGGTGCCCAAGAAATTTGTCGTTTCATTTATTCTTTTCTTTGTTTGACAAAGTGGCGCCCGAGCACGTTTTCTTATTAATATTTCATGTTAATTAAATTAATTATAAAACAAACTATTTATAATTTCAAAACCAAGTAATAGTTTTGTTAAAACCTATGACGATCGGTTTCTGAGTTAATTTAATTTATAGAAAAAAATCGCTACCGCAACCCAAATTATAAAAAATCATAACTTCCACAAAATACGACTTAGAGTGTTGAAATTTTTACTAGTAATAGCTGAGTGCTAGTGCTAACGCCTTGACAAAATCGAATTAAATAATTTATACAGGGCGTTCAAAATAAAATTCTAAAATTGAAAAACTTCAAACACGAATTACTTCGTTTTTTCAAATGGCACCTACTATATTTTATTTTTTCAATCGATTCCTTTTTTTATCTTCTTTCGATCTATATGGATACTTCCTATTTTATGTAATAATTCAAAATTATTCCAAAATTTTCAAATAAAATAGGAAGTATCCATATAGATCGAAAGAAGATAAAAAAAGGAATCGATTGAAAAAATAAAAAATAGTAGGTGCCATTTGAAAAAACGAAGTAATTCGTGTTTGAAGTTTTTCAATTTTAGAATTTTATTTTGAACCCCCTGTATAAATTATTTAATTCGATTTTGTCAAGGCGTTAGCACTAATATTAAGCTATTACTAGTAAAAATTTCAACACTCTAAGTCGTATTTTGTGGAAGTTATGATTGTTTATAATTTGGGTTGCGGTAGCGATTTTTTTTCTATAAATTAAATTAACTCAGAAACCGATCGTCATAGGTGTACAAGTTGGTTATCAAACTTACCTTAGAATTACACGTTTTATTCGAATTCAGCGTAAAAAATATACCATTCCATTTAAAATAACAAAGTTGGTATCGACTTCCGGTATAACCGGATATAAATCGAACTTGAAAATATTTTTAAAAGAAGCGGCATAAACAATAACCAAATGAGCCCAAGTTTCAGAATTGAATTCCTTCTACTAATTCATATACTTCTAATAGCCCATCAACTTGAAAAACCCTGTATAGTTCAAGTAACTTTCGGAAGGTGAAAGCTTAGGGTCGAAACAATTGGATAAAATCAGATGATGATTTGATCTTTGAATTTGCCCTTGTACGCCTTTCTGAGCGTTAATAATACCTTTATTTTTCCCTCGGCTGGCATTTGCGTGTGGAATTATATATGAGGCCATCTCATCGATGAGACAATTGCTGGCGTCAACAAAACGGAGGATACAAGAGCTAAAAAGAAGAGAACGAAAGTGATATACCGGGGATCCCCCGGTCGGGTCGGATGGAATCCTCTCCGACTGTTTTTACTGCTCCTTTATCAATTTTTATCGGGATTTACTGGACAAATCGTCATATAAATGCCATTCGTTTCATGATTAGCCCCGGGAATATAAAAGGCCACTGCTATGAAATGTTTTCCCCCTTCTCCTTCTACTTCTTTCTTTTTTTCATGTCCGAAGGTACCTTTGTTAGATTAAGTGCTTTTTCTTGTTTTTCCGAACGCAACCACAAACTCTACTTCATATAGCTTTAAACGACAAGACTCGTAAATCTTAAAAAGAGAGGGAAAAACAATTTGCACGGCGGCAACCTGCGCCAAAAAAAAATTATTAAATGATATCGGCGGACGACTTTTCGAAAAGTTGTTAAGATAAGAACCAAGTAAAAGTAAAATCACGACAAAAAGTAAGATCTCCAAGGTAAAATTAAGGCACACACGTGCCTGTACTTCTTAAACACTTTTTGTGTACCAAACTCTGCAGTCTATTATACTGTAGCGACCGGTGACACAGTGCGTGTGTGCGATAACAATTTGTGGCATGTACTTGTTATCGCTAACATGCTTACGGCGTAGACACCGCACACAGTACTTTTCATGTTATCAATTTACAAGATGTAAATCATTCTCCGGCGACAAGTAACAAGTTCAATTCTGAAATAATCGAGGACTTTCTAATTATTACTCATCATTCGGGAATACTCAGGGTTTCTTCGAGGTCCTGTCTAGAAAGTTCGAAAGGTGTATATATAGTGATCATCTTTGGACCGAAAAACAGTTAGTCGTAAGAAAGCAGCAGTGCGCGAATTAAAACCGATAATAGACAAAGTGATATAAATAAATTGTTATATAAATAAGTGAATTGTTGTGATATAAATGGTAGTTCTAAGTTAGTGTTTAAGTGTTATAAATAGTGTTAAATAAATAATTGTTCAAATAAATAGTTTAACTAGAAAAATCGTTACAATACTCTAACAAATTTGTTGAAATTGAAGTTATTATCATCATGGGAATTTTTCATTTATATTATTACAAAGAAATTTGCATTTAGAACTGATTAATCTTATAAAACTAGAATAAACAAAGCCCATTTTGCATATTAGGAATTTACAAAAGGATTTAATTTAATTCCAACAATAAACGAAACATTTAGTAAACATCCAATTAGCACCCCACTCAAATCTTTCTGGCGCCATCCTTTAAATCCAGTATCGAGTAGTAAAATAAATAGCGGTTTCGGATAAAAGACAAGAGATTGATTCGAAAATTAATTGAGCGCTCAAAGGATTTATTTTCTCCTGAGAAGAGGTCTATTTTCATAAATCATTTTAGAAGGATAACTGAAAATAGCAACTCATTTCAAAGGATTTATCGATAATCCTTCATAAGCTAATTAAAAATATTCCGGGCCTCTTGTGAAACATATTTTATATTATAGTAAGCCTTAAATTTCTAAAATTATATTTACAAAGACTTCAACAACTGTAAACTTGAGTGTATAGGTGTAAGTGTGTTAAAGTAAATTTTAATTCGATATTTTTAGTGGAAAAGTATTTTTGTGGACAGAATATTTACGTAAGTATATAAATAAACAGTTACCACACGTTTTTCATTTTAAGTAGGTAACTAAAATCGGATTTCTTAACTTTGAAAACTGCTTTCAAATGAGCATGGGCTTTTGGTTAGTTTATGAATAATTTATTGTGAAAATCTTTCGCCTTTAAGGTCGACTCTTCCCATAAGTTTCGAACGTACGTGAAAAGTCCGGCATTAGGATGAAATAAATGGATTACCATATTTTACACATAGGACGTCGAAGAGGCTGTCATGGTCGGGAATAGAATATTACGTTGGTCACTTAGACATTTATTCAACTGCCAGAAAGTATTGCAAACATCAGAGAAATAACAAACTGAAATTTTTATTATGTAGTGCATTCACGATTTCCACCCTTTATCGTCTTCTAAAGTACATATCGTCATGGTAATGCCAAAACCGCCAATAAAATTTCAACAGAATATTAAAGATAAGGCTGTTTTCTTTTTTTGATTAACTCAAAAATGAATTTAAACTATTTAAAAGTTGCATAAAATTATTCTAATTTTGTGAATCGATAAGAACGAATCGTTGTGACTAATTTATTCCATTCAGTTATTCAAATCAGATAAGTTGGTAAAATATTAATATGCAAGATGCTTCGAAGGGTTTCATTAAAAAATTGATTGCAGATTAGGTACTTAATTGAAATATAACTCTAATTTTAAATCCAATACTTAATTCAGTTTTATCTATTTATTAATATAAAAATTACCAGGTAATTACAGTTATTAATTAATTTAAATTTCAAGAAGGTAGATTCGATTCCGCTCAAGATTTTTAAAAAACCTAATGATCCATTGGATTAAAATATATTTCAATGTCGCCTGAAATATAAGTTGCGATAAATTTAAGCGTTTTCATTCGTAAAAGAAATGGATCTGTTCCTACACCCTTTTTTTTGATTTACGTTCTCGATTCTTTCAAAGTTATCCAATAAAAACCGAAAACTGAGGCTGACATTAGAATAAAAAATCTTTTTTTGCTAAGCACGAGTTATCATCGAAAAAAGAACTTATCTACATCTACAACTTAATAATATATCCGATTCGAATAGACGCGTAATAGACACAATAAGTGGTTCAAAGATCGAATCCACAAATCCACCCTTTTGCCAAAGCACAAATAGAAAATTATGTCAAACTAAACCCAATAGAAAATATTATGAAACATTAATTGTGTAAGTAAGTTAATAAGAATGTAGGTATTAAGCATTATAATGAATAAAAGAATTGCCGTTGATAAAAATATATTTTTAATCCTTTTTAGCATTTGAAAAGCCTCTGGTGTTTAAGGCGGACGACAACCATTATTTGGCTTACGAAAACGAGACAAAAAAGTTTAGAGCTTTTAATCTGTTGAATTGTGTAATAGCACTGAAGTGAAACTCTTTCATTCGGTTGTAGTTAAAAGCGGTCCGTTTTTGCTAAACCCTACAGTATATATATAAATATCCATATAATTAACCAAGTGGATATTTAATTAGATAGTATTTTAAATTGGAGCACGAAAAAGAAAACCCACTTTTCCCCCTCTTCCTTTTCTTACCAATTAAATTAAAAATAAAGCCTCAAAGAGAAAGTAAAAGTACTCACTGCTCAGGTATACTCAAAATACGAATTTCCTTGTTTGGATCATTTATATCACCTTTAATCAATTATATACCATAGTTACCTGTACTTATTACATCTTGTTTCATTTTTTTTTTTAATAAATGTGCCACTGTTTTAATCGGTATAAGTGTCATATATTGCTAATATTTTCCCTTAATTGTCTTTTATTTACTAAAAGAGCACTAAACGGGTCAGTATAAACTAAATTGTTTAGAGAGTGGAGCGGTAGTAAAAAAAAAGCGAGGAACGTTCAAGCAAGCGAGAAAAGGGTTAGGGTAGTGTAGCGGGTGATCACTATAATTTACCCTAATGCCCCATTAAAATTCCTGCCATTTTCTGCCTCCCAAAGTATACACTCGGCTAGTAGTAAATTTGTATTTTTATAATTAGTTATTAAGCTACTATTAAATTCATTAAATCTTTAAAAACCACCATATAAAATTCTTATTCATAACAATAATCTATTCAAGAGCGATAACTAGTACATCAAAATCCTTTAAGTCGTTCTTGAGCTTCATAATAACATATATTCTATGAACAATTGTAAGTCATTTTGATTGTATAATTAATTTAAATGTGGATTTAACTACGCACCTATTAGGATTGAAAAGAAGAAAGACAACCAAAACAAACCTAAACTAGAAGTATGGTCTGAGTTCCATCCAATAATAACATGACGTTATAGGATAAGGATTTGGAAGGAGAGAGGGAAAATATGTACTGGAAAACATTTACAGAGAAACAAACTGTCCGCTCCGTCTGGAATGAACTTTTTTACAACAGCGACGAGAGCATAAAATTGAAAGAAAGTTAAAGAACAAAAAGCGAATCATTTATAATACGTAGGTACATAGTAACACGTCTCGAGATTTTATACTTAATGAAAAGTGGCAAAAACTAGCTTCATTACAGGTCGCCATATTACCTATCCCTCATCAATGAGGCGTAAACACTCGAGTCTGTTAATGTAATAGAAGGCAAAACTTTCAATTTACGCCAGACTATAAAATCATTTCGGTGCTAATGGCTTTTCTCTAAAATGATTTATAACTTTCCAAAGAAGAAACTGTCTAAGGGGCCACTCTCAAAATAAGTGAGTAGGTACTTTTTTGTCCCCGGTGCCCCTATTTAAAACTCCTCCCTACTTAAATCTTATGAAAGGTATTAAAATAAACAACACTTTTTAACTCCTATTAATACAAAGTTAAGGATGTGTAACGAATTTTCTAGTTAAACTATTTATTTAAACAATTATTTATTTAACACTATTTATAACACTTAAACACTAACTTAGAACTACCATTTATATCACAACAATTCACTTATTTATATAACAATTTATTTATATCACTTTGTCTATTATCGGTTTTAATTCGCGCACTGATGCTTTCTTCAACTAACTGTCCCTCGGTCCAAAGATGATCACTATATATACACCTTTCGAACTTTCTAGACAGGAACTCGAAGAAATCCTGAGTATTCCCGAATGATGAGTAATAATTAGAAAGTCCTCGATTATTCCAGAATTGAACTTGTTACTTGTCGCCGGAAAATGATTTACATCTTGTAAATTGATAACACGAAAAGTACCGTGAGCGGTGTTTACGCCGTTAGCATGTTGGCGATAACAAGTACATGCCACAAATTGTTATCGCACACACGCACTGTGTCACTGGTCGCTACAGATGTTATTAATTAATAAGCAAAATTGGAAATAACCAATTGCAGAAAGTATGGGAGGGGTGTATGTTCGGTATGCTCTTAGAATCCTCAATTAGGTTTTGTGACAAAATGAACATACACAAGTAAATAAAATATTGTGAACAAGAAAATTTCTTTCACTCCATTGAAGTGATAAATTAATTTATATACGTAGATACAGCCCCTAAAAAGACGGTTTTATATAAAATTTCATGAAGGAGCAGTTTTAGCTAATCTCGCATTATGGGGCAGTTAATGTATCGATACTGAACTCAACGGTTATTGTTGCAATAATATAACGCGAAAGGCAATAACTCTCTCGGTCACGGAACAAGATTTATGTGTCCTTTAGCTTCAGTAACAACAATAATTCATATCAATGTTTTCCTTCCCCCACACACTCTATCTTGCCGTGGCATTACCGGCAATAAAGGTGAAATTAATTGACAAGAACACTAATAGATAAAACGAATTGGATCACAAGCAGAAGGAACACAAAGATAGAATTACTTTAAAAAGGCTTTTTAAAAATACTAGTATGCAATGTGGAAATGTAACTAACTACCATATAACAAGAGGGATGATGGATGACCTAGAATAAAGAATTGTAACTCTACATTTCTCGAATATCAGTCAAGAAGACGCTTTTAAAATTTATCATCCGAATATGACCGAAGAAGAAAATCGAATCATTCCGCGGAGCGGATCGCGTAAAATGCTCCTAATAATCTCAACCAATATCCGCTATCTTTATTTCACCGCGGCTTCTTCCCCTCTTGCCAGGGAACTAATTAAAGTTCAAAGCCGTCGTATTCCGATTTTGAAGTGACACTTCCGACTAATCGATACGGAAGTTGTAACTTTAAAGTGACAATTAAATCTCTCAAATAGCAACGAACTTACATAAATTGGCTTTACAGAACCACTCACTCACTGCATTTATATCAGGGCTTAAATTTACCACACATCTATTAAACATCTATCCCACCTAATCGGAAACATACATTTAATGTAAGTCAAGTTATTTTTATTTAATGAGGCAATTTGGGTGTAACTGCCAATTGTCTCAAAAATTCTTTTTATTTGCAATATTTCTGAATACTGTTAGGAATTTAAAATCAGCGTCGTAGTAATTATTTTTACATTCCAAAATTATCATTAATTTGGTCGAGCGTTGATGGTAAAACCAACCCTCGACAAAACCAGTTCCAATCGAGTATTTTTAAGTACCTAGATTCTTGGTAATATAACAGAAAGAATAATTTGGACCTTTAAGTGGTTAACGAGTTTTTATAGTTTCTAAAACAGAATTAGAATAAACATAAAAAAACATTTTTAAACAAAACTTTTTTTTTCGCTGTAAATTGCTTTTAATTAAAACAAAAAAGTTTTAATAATTACGAGCCACCATATTTTCATGTTGTACTTAGTACAAAAGCAAATAGTTACCACATTTTTTAACAAAATTACTTATTTGAGCCCGGAAGTCCATAAAGTTCACTACTATTGTTGTAATTAATCAAATTGACCATTCCACACGGGTAACAAAAAGCTCTGATACTCGAGATTGACATCTCTATAGGTACATGTGCGGTCCTTCTGATACACGACAAAATACGTCAACTGAAGGGAAAGATGAGGGTAATTTTCGCCTAAAGCTAAATTTATCTTCTGCTTCTATAATATCGCCCTACTTTGTACTACACTCCATTAGAGTTTATTCGCCGATACAATTTGACGGCTATCCTCCTGAGTGCATAATTTTACCAAAATATCTTTCACGTCCCTGCCATTGACAGCCTCTATCTTAAAAGTATTTTAAAATTTATCAGCAACACGTGGACATCTATTAACAAATTAAAATAACTTTTTACCCTCTACAGTGTTGCCACTCCGTTTGCATGTTTGTCACCTAAGAACTCCTTGATGTTAAAGAACAAAAATCGGTTTGAAACTACTAAGCAAAGTTCATGTATTAAATCGTTGTAAAGATCTTATTTTAAGTAATTAGCCTCAACGATAATAAATTTTGGTCCACAATAAAAAATAAAACCCACAACGGCGTGTAAAATATGCAGACGTTATATTTCAGCATAGCCTTTTAGTGGATAAAAATGTTCGGTACACTTGTAAAGAAGATCCTTCATAACGACGCGACGTCACAGCGAGGAAAATTAAATTAGTTGGCAAGTGTAAGGGATGGTGGCTTTTCACGAATATAATTTGTTTAATTAAAGTCGTTTTTAAAAATGGTGCATTCAAAATGAAAAAGAAATAAAGTGGTACCTACTGCAAAACTTCTGTTGTGTACGTTATTCGTTCCACGTGTTTGATAGAATTACGAGAGCAAATTAATTTTACAATAAGGTTCTTTTCCTAAAGTGATGAATGGTAATAAAAATAAAAGTAATACACACTTAAAAGGTCACATAAGCGTTGCTGTTTGAGCTAAATCCGGTAGATAAATATATTATAATGAAACCATTTTTGAATATTTTTTTCTTCACACTTTACATTACATCGGTATTGTTAGTCCCTTTGGCGAATTATTAAAATTAGTAATACCAAATTTGTGATTCCGGGCTGTAAATTTGTAAGTGTACAAGAGCGTTAAACGCGAAATTTTCACCCTTTCTAACAACGTTTATCTTCATAATCGCGCTGTTTTCGATGCGGTTTCATATTTTACAGGGAAGTTCACGCAGATGTTAATTATTCATTTTTGAGCAAAAATTAGCTTTGCTTGGTTCTGTAACTGACATAATTGTGGATGAACACAAGTGGGTCAGAAGTTGCGGCTACGAACCGTACCTACCAACTGCAAAAACTTAATGTAACCACAAATCCGGTGCATTTGTTCTAAAATGAACACTTCCACGTAGTAGTTAAACAGATATGTGCAAACAGTAAAGGTTACATTTACTATTATTTGCATGTGCATATCGTTTTCCTCCGGTCTTCGTTTCGTACGTTTTATCTATCACAATAATTACCACATATTACACATTATCATGATTCTTAACGGAACAGGAAGAGGAAACAATAAATAAAGTTAATGAGGGGGGAATAGTGATAGGAAGGAAAAAAATATGAACAAATTGGGAATCCAGATACGCGAAAGGTATGAGGGATTTTGTATGGGTATAATGGCAAGGGGATGAGGTGCCAGGATATCTAAGAGAAGGAAAAAGTATAGAGATAATACATAGCTAGATTCAGAATGGCGATGAATGTAATGAGAATAAGTTTTGGATGGTAGAAAGTAAGAGATTGTGTAGAGTATGTGAAGAAAAGAGTGAATCAGTAGAGCATGTATTGGAAGAAGTAACGAGGAAGAATGAGAGGGAGGAACTTGGAAGGATAATAAATGCGGATGGTAGTGGTCTGGCCCTATTAAAGCAAATTTTAAAAAGAAGAGGTGTGGAAAAGGGGGAGGGAAATACAGGAAAAAAAATTAATATAAGGGAAAAGGAAGGGAAGGGCTTAGTTTAAATATACAATGATGAAAGTTTATACGTTGGAAAATAAATTATGTTTTTTTCCCCTTTTTTATGTGGAGATGTATATATAAGCTTTTTGTTTCAATAAAGCTGTTATATATATTAAGGCTGTATTCGAAAGGTTTATTGTAGCTGAATTTCAAACGAAATATTTTTTAAAAACGCAGTTAATTAAAAGAATAATTAGCGAAAAACTTTTTTTTTTGTAAAACAATGTCTCAACAAGGTAAACATGTTTTTTAAAACATTCTCAGAAAGAAACCATTAGCTAATTACTGTTATGTAGGTAAGTAGGTAGGTACCTGTGTGAGCTTTTATAAAATTAAGATTCGAAAGGTCAGGTCAGGTGACACTGTCTGAAGTTCCATAAAGGCATTGAAACAAGTACATACTCAGAATAATTAGTGGTGAATTATTTCAAAATATCGGTTGTAAGGTTACTTTGTACAGTACAGTACGTATTTATTAGTGTAGATGGTGCATTTCAGTTTCAATGGTTTATATTCTGTAAGTAGAAACAAAATTGTTCTGGAAAACTTTTCCAGTTTTATCCGCAAAACGACCTTACGTATACCTGCCATTAAATTTTCGTTCCTTTGGCAACTTTAATCCGGATTTGGCTGCTCAAATATTCCTTAAAATCTGAAAAGTTTCCCAATATCAAGTCAGATCAAGTATGAAATTATGCCATAAAGCACTCGAATTCAAGATTTAGCTGATTAAACAGGACCTTTGAATCAGCCGAGCGAATGCAATATTGCAGCAGCCCTTCAATGGAATACGATAGAATAGAGACGATAGACGGGGCAGAGGATCGTAAAGGTCTAACGGTGTCCGCCCGTCAGGCTGAGTTTCAATAAAGTCCATAATGCTTAGGTCAGAATTTAACTTCTTTTCTTCGGGTAAGTTACACAAGCACGGCACGCCATCTAAACCCGTGGAATGGAGAGGCGCGACAGTTCTTTTCAGCGAGAACTAATCGTTCAACTAATCTTATAATACAGGCGCTATCGTTATCGAACCTTCATGGATTTGTAAAACCTTTTGTAATATTCTTTTAAAAAAATGACGGGGAAAAAACTTTCAGGGATCTAAAAATAATCGGCGATTTGTAAATCATATTAGAAGAAATTCTAAATGTCTAGCTCATTTTATAAATTCAAGATATGAAAATAAATAGAATCATATAAGGATAAGAACATTTGTCGGTTTTTTTAATTCGTTATTAATTACACTTACAATCAAAGTTTTTACGTTAATTATTACGTACTACTATGGTAGGCCATTTTCCTACCATTGAATTGATTTCGAAAGTTAAAGCGAACATCACGACTATATACTTACGTACCATATATACAAGTAATAAGTAATGTATGTATGCTGTAATAATTTATACTATGGCTGATATTCGGGGAAACGCGTTGGCTAGATGTATGTCTGTAGTTAGCAAGATTTATTGTGAATAAGTGTATAAACGTTGTAACGAAATTATTTTAGAGCGCAGAGACGGCGGCTCAGACGGGAGCTCTGCTCGTCTAAAGAGACAACGCGCTTCGTGCTGATTAAAAGTAATCAATCTTTTTATGAACTTAGTCTTGTAAGAGATTAGGACCGTTTACCAGCTCGCTACCTAAATAGAAAGCGAGACGCAAATATTAATAAAATCATCCACTACTACAACTACTGAATCTCCAGACTCCAAACAGATATATTATATTTAGAGGCATTTCATTATATTTTGATTTATCAAAGTTTCAACGGATTCAGGACCTTGTCATTACACAAAAACTTTCATTCCGTATTTTTGCTCCATTTAGGGTAAATTTTTTACAAACTTTAAATGTCGTATTTATATCTAATCAAAAGCCTAAAAAATAAGTTTCAAGCCTCTAGCTTTATATCTACTTATCTATCTCTGTACCAAATTCTAATTTAAATCGGCTCAGTAGTTTGGGCGTGATTGCGTAACAGACAGACAGACAGTTACTTTTGCATTTATAATATTATAGATTAATATAGTTTAATTATAATTTAAAATAGTTTATATAGCTTAGTATTCAATTACTTTTATTGATCCAAATAAACAAAACCTTTATAACTTTTTACACTTAATATTTTAATTTTCTGGGCCATAAGCTTTTTGGACGACATCATTACACAAAAACTTTCATCGGCTAATTTTATCCCCTTTAGGGTTTAATTTTTTCAAACATTGAATGTCGTATTTATTTATATTTAATCAAAAGCCTAAAAAATCTTTAAAAATTACGGAATTTCCGCACAACCTTCCTATTTCAACCCCTTACAACCCTTTTTTCGCATTAAAAAGTAGCCTCTGTCCTTTCTCAGGCTCTAAACTATCTCTGTACCAAATTTCATTTAAATCGGTTCAGTATTTTAGACGAAATTGTGTAGCATACAGACAGAGTTACTTTCGCATTTATAATATTCCGCGAATTCATTTTCATCGATTTTCCCATGGGAATAAGATATTTTCCCGCAGTAAAATGCAGCCTATGTGTTAATCCAGGGTGTCAGCTGACTTCATACCAAATTTTATTAAAATCGCTCCAGCCGTTTAGGCCTGAAGAAGTTACAAACATACACACTCACACATTCACAAACTTTCGCCTTTATAATATTAGTGTAATGTAATTTAAACACTAGACATTGCAAAACACCCTGACAGATGTCAAAGCAAGATTTTCAGGGTTGATATCCGAAACGAGTCTTCTGATGAAGTGAAGAATTTGTTAAATTTTCATAACAGCTTACGGCTGTAACAAAATATCTAAACAAAATTAGAGATAGTACTTTAGGTACTTTCCACAAAGATAAAACAAAACTTTAATAAGCATAGGTATTTGTGGTACCAATTCCCCGATGCTAGAGCCTTTTGCCATGAACATGTCTCGTTTTTAAATATTAACTCGGGTGAAATAATGATGTTGTTGTTACTTCTTCCTTTTCTGAGGAATTCTGCAGGCTGCAGCATATTCCAGTAGGCTGCGGGGCACCAGAACGTGTTCCTGTCGGTAAGAGCCTGTATCGTGAGTATCTCCCCCCTGGGGAATATTCTTCCTTTCCGCTCTCGCGTTTTGATGGTTTATTGGAATAATGCATGGTTCTAAATTACCGCTATGAATATTATTCCCACGGATGACCTGCCAAGTGAATGCAAAACTGCACGGTAATATTTCCAGCAGACCGCAGCACTGGTGGCATCAGCGGCACTCTGGTGCAGCATCGTTGTAAGAATAAATTGACGAGAAAGCGAGCGAATGAACGAGTACAGGACGATGGGAGAGGGAGGAGGTGGGGTGAGAGGTGCGGACGGGGGTAGACGGCGTGCAGCGACGACGAGAGGTTGTGTTTTGCGGCGCTGCGCCACGATATACCTTCCATCATTTTATGTATGCCTTTTCCGATCGAAGGCTCGTATATTTGGCAATGTAATGAGTAACAGGAGCTGGAACAGGAACAGGAGCAGAGGCAAACGCTGACGTTGCCGCTGCCCAATACTCCTATAGGATCCGGAACGGAAGATACGTGTCCTGAATTCCACGACCCGTAACAAATATTTCCCACTTTATTTACCACTTCTGCATCAAATCTAATCTGAACTGCGAATATTCATTGCGGTGCAGTAGTGACAAATATAAAAATATTAAAATATACCTTTAGGATATATTTTTCAATCAAATAATAGAATGATTTGTTTCATAAAAACTAATTTCCACGCCAAAATAAACTACATTGCTGCGGTTGATAGAATACGTACCTAACTAATAAAAAAGTTGTCATTTACATCTCATAAAAAAGGTTAACGACAGTTCGAATTCCGTTTCTTTTTTAGTGGGCCATAAAATGTTTGTTTTCCCCGAAAGATATCGCACTTTGATAACGTGACCCGATTCATCGTTCGCATTAAGCTACTCGGAGGGATTGTTGCAAAGAAGAACGTGGACCATTAGCTAACTTTAATTGCAGTTTGTTTAAGTTCGTCGGCGTCACAGCCGTCGCGTTAGGATAAACCAGTTGGTCACGTATCCCACCATTTTCCCAAGCACGTAAGTTGAAATGCTAATTGACGAGTTCACTTCGAAATTAAACAATTACTGTCGGTACTAATGCCAAAATCATTACCCCACAACTACAGCCTTCCATGAAATTACTAACCTATTTAAAGGGCCACAACCGAAACATCTAAAATTAATTTTCCTAGTTCTAGGTTTAGTTTAGTTTAGCATTTCGTGAACATTTATCATAATATGGGGAATATAGACAGAATTAGGAGAAAGCTGGATTTCTGCTAGAACCTTCCATTTGTGGTTATAAGCAATATCCCAAAAGTCCCCAGCGATCCATGTGCCGCTAAAAATGTTACACTGGGTCAAAGTTTACGACAGTTTTTGGCAAATATCTCGTTAACAATTACTTTTTTCGAAAAAATAGTAGCTATCAAATTTGTAGCTTAGGAAATTGCCTACAAAAAATGTGTCGTTATTTTTATTTGTAACACTAATGGTTTTTGAGTAAATTCGATTTAAAAACTGGTAATGCTTATGTTTTTCATAATACGTGCACTCCTTTCCACACCGCCTTTGAGGTAGAGTACAAGATGCGTTTTTAATGTGAAACATCTATAGCCGCGGGTAAACCGGACTGTTGACGTGGCGATGCATGCCGTGGCGACGAGTCGCCATGCGTGAGCGACTATGCGATTCTCTTCCCACTCGGTTATGGAATTAAGATTGTTGTGTACATTTAATTATGCTCCATTTAGTTCCTGTCGTAATAATGTCTTTCATGCATATTACTTGTTAAAACTCGATGTTTCACATGTACCTACGGCTGGGGACTTTTGGGATATTGTTAATAACTACTAAAGGAAGGTTCATACAAAAATCCAGCTTCTCCCTAATTATTCCGAAGTTTGGTTTCTTTTTTGTCTTTATTGCCTGAACTAATGAGTAATAGTGCCGTTGCAAATTTTGTGGCTACTCTAGCAATATCTCCAGCTTCCGATGACGTTCATTATTATTAGTAGGATGTATTGCCCCGTGTCGTTAGTTAGGACCTGCTAAAATATTTACCGTGTTATTGTTAATAGCATGTATCTATCGATCGTTTGGGTGATGATTTAACATTTCGTCGGGGGTTGGTAATGGAAACTACCCACTGTCAGTTGTTCAAACTCAAACCGCACGTTGTAATCTGTCGTCGGTGGTATAATTTTAGTTGTACTGACCCCAGAACATGTACGTACGTAAACATAATATGAAATGTACAATTATTAACGGATGCTGATTTATGACATCGGTTTCACGTGGCATTTGAGCTGTACACCATTTAAATGTCAGCCAGTATTATTATGGAGTAGAATCGATTGCAGTCGAACATTAATGTACATTATAGTCAATAGAGGAGAAAATTTCATTTGGGTTGGAAAATAGTGGAAACTTTGAGAACTTTCTAGAACATTCTGTAAGTTTCTCGAAAGCTCTTTTTGAAACTTTCTGTCTATTACAAAATATTCCCAAATTTTTGAGTTGAAATGTATTAAAACTGATGTTGCTATGTTATGGTTATTTATTTTCAATATTATCTACAGAATAAGATGACCTATTTAAAAAATATTAAAAGTTTAATGATAACCTAATAGAATTTTGAAAATTTACTTCAACGAAATAGAAGCGCCCTCGCCAAGTATTTTCATTAACGACGATTTTGTCTGGCTATGAATCATAATAAAATTACTTACAGCTTATTCCAATCTCGACTGATGTCGAAAAAATTCAATAAAGTTAATTTTGTTTTGCACAAAAAACTAATCCCGGCCGACTAGGGCCTTGAGGTCCTGGCACTCCTCACGTGCGTACGTCTCATTTCACTTTCTCTTCTTCCTTTATCAAAGCGATATTTTAACCTAGACGCAAATGATGAGACGCCGCACTTCGCGGTGACGTTCAAAAACCTTGATTTATGTTCGGCTTTCCTATACCTACGGACAAAAAGCATCTCGAGGAATTCGTGATTTGGAAGAACAAAAAAAAAATAAGACGAACCTTACATTGCTCACAGAATGAGGTCAAGGACAATAGTTTTTTATTTGGCTGACACGTAATGCTCGGCTAGGAGCGCGTTGTCTACTTAATCCTCGAAAGATACGGCGAAATCGTCGTTTTGTCTTCGGCGGATCGTTAAGCTTAAGTTTAATGCTAATCTTCTAAATCACGTCTCGTTATGCCATCCGATGTAGACCTTCTTTCGAAAAATTTAACGACAAATTTATAAGTACGTAAGTAGCAGAAGGAAGGAAACTAGCAGCAAAATTTGAAGTTGTATTGAAAATTTTAAAAAACGCTACCTTTTCTTCGAATATAGTCTTTGTTCTCATACATATTTACTTTATGTGTAATGTATTTTGACCTACTTTACAAAAATATTTTTCTCAGCAGAAATTTTCTACGATGTAATAGTTGTTGCCTGTTTCTTTTCTCAGATTTTTCCGAGATTTGATTTTAGATTTAAACAGAATTTTTGCATTTATTTGACGTCGAAATAATATTTCGCGCTGCCATTTACAAGATGAAGCCCATTACTATCGGAAGCAAAAATAAATAACTAGCTAATACAAGTAGAACGTTACGTTCTTGACAGGCACGTCTGTCTGACACATGTAGAATAAAAATAGATTTTTGTAGAAGGCTTTCATTTTTAGATAAAAAAAAGTTCTTTTCACAAACACATGGATATAAACCTTTGACAGAATTTTTAGACAAGCTGGAAATCGTTTATTTATCTCATTATGTATTTAAATTATACTTACGATTGCGAACCATTTATGAACAATGAATGATATGAAACATTTTTCAAGCTTCCGGAAGATTCTCACCAATTTTTTTTATCGTTTGCATTTGATTTATGACTTTGGTTATTGCGATTGATTCAGTTTGATGGACTAGGTCACTAAATTGAACATTAAATAACGAACAGCAAAAAAAAAAATATTTACAAACCTAACAATCAAAAATGAAAAAATTAACTAAGATCAGATAGAAATACCTAAGACAAACTAAAAAATTTTAGGTTTTAACAGTTAACAGATGAAAGTACATAATATATAAACTTTAAAAATTATTTATGAAGTTGATGAATTCTATTTACTTAAAAGTATTCTTATAAAACAAACAATTAGAAAATGTTTACTATGTTCATTTCAACGTTCCTGCAGTATATTTTTATTCCATGTTATGCTAATACGTTTCGGAATTCTTAAGAAGAATATTGTTACCGGGTTTCCTTTATATTATGGTTTATGGGATCGAGTTTGACTATAAAATTCGATTGGATTATTCTGCCCGAACTCCACATTTTTAACCGAATGAGTCCTTAAAATAGAACGGTTTTGAGGCTATAAATCGTAAGAGTAATCTCATCACGCTCGAGTAGTTATAAAGTTTTTGTAAAGTTAAACACACGCCCTTTTGGTTCATTACACTTAAGAAATCGGGATAGGAGACCTCTTTGAATCCCAAACAACATTTCACCCGAGAAGAAAAAAGGGATATCGATTACCTGCGAGAGGAAAGCAAAACTCCAAAGATAGGATCAGTTATTAAATTCCAATATTGAATCCACCTCCATGGCAAGCTATTTGTATCTATCTGCGTGTTTTGGTATTCAAACATTTCAAAAGATTCTATGAATTTTTTAGCATGTTGTTATTTTTGTTACAAAACTATTTATACAAAGGAACCACACTTATAAATGTTATGAACCACAAATTGGTGCTTTTTAACTAGAAAATTTCTGCTAAAAGGGACTTGTAGTAGGTAGTCTTTAATCAAGAAATAAAATGGTTTCTAAGAAAAGCGGCGATGACAAATAAAGCTACGGATTCGACTTCAACTTCGACATTTCCTTTTGAAATTCAGAGTCCTTACCATTTAACAATTAGTGTGGAAGAAACATAAATTGACTTTATTTCTACTTTTTCTGTTGATATTTTCAAATCCTATATAATACGACATAACAAAAATTCATTTAAAGACAAGAAATATCGCATCTAAATGACGATACACCCATTTCGTTCTTCTTTTCTTTTTCTCTGAGGAGATATCGATGTTTTGCCAGTGGGGAACTGGGTTAACGCGCTTTAGAAGTCACTTTGTTGCGTATCGGCTCATTCTTATGTCACAATTTAGGTCTCGAAGTCGGTTTGAAACAGGATTAGGTACGAAGTTTGTAGCTAATGGGGAGCCATTTTAGTGTTGTCTTGTTGGTAAAGTAGGAATATTGGAAAATGTGTTGAGAGGATAAGCATTAAAAAGATGATGGAGCACGCATTAGAGGTCATTAAGAAACAAACTTTCTAATAGACAGAGAAGCTAATATTCATGAGATATAAAAACTATTAATATGAATGAGCTCCTTTAATAAGAAAAGGAAATCTAATTTTAAACTAAGGGCTTGCAAAATTGTTCAAAAATCTTTAGTAAAGTTTTAATGCTCCTGTGTTATTAATATCCAAGACATATCTTGGGTTTTCGGGGAGTTTATATTAATCCGGTTTAAGATTACTCGGAATTCCCTAATCTTTAGAAACCACCTACACGTTTAATAATATACGGCTCAAAATTGTCATTCAATTAGTGCTAAGTTTAAACTTCTTAGAAACAGATTAGTGTTCGGGTTAGCACCTTCTCAAACATTTATTACATACACAGAAAATTCATGAAGTGACAGATAGTTATATTAAAAACTTTTAAACCAAAATTAACAATTTGAAACGCGTGCGGCATTTACATGGAATAGTTGCAACGTCAGAAATAATTAAATGTTGCTAAAGCAAAGCGAAAGTGGCAGCAGTGACAGGAGTAATAAATATTATTTACGTTCATTTGCTTAATTAAAGAGAAAAGTGTAAAACTCGAGAAAAAGTTTTCCCTCAGTCTTAGCATTCGGGTTTCTCCGTTTTTCCTTTTTCTGTTTTATTTCATTAAGAACTTTCAGTTGTCGAGGGCCATTTTTTTAATTTATCGTTCCATTTCCAAAATATAAAATTAATTTTTAGAACAATTTAAACTGATTTCTTTTTAAAACAATAATTCATTAGTACGTGGAAACATTCGCAGCAAGCTGTACAATCCGTTGATTTATACGTTGGCAAGTGATTGCTTTACGTCGATTAAAATGCTTACAATTGCGCTTTTTTAATCGAAATTTCATCAGTGGTAGTTTCCCTGAATGTGTAGTGAAGTCCCACCACATGCACCCTACTGAATGCAACTGGATTGCTTTAATAATTAATTAGAAATAAAAAGGAAAAAGGAATTTACACATTAAAGTGGTAGATAACGTTACTAATTACTATTTATTTTTACCGCCAGGATGTTATTTCGATATCTTCTAAAGGTTTACATATAATTGAATGGAAAATTAAAAAAAGGAAAAAAAAAAACGTGTACGCAGTAACTTTGAGCTGTCACTGAACTTCAAAAATGTTTTTCATGACTTTATAAAAATTAAATTTGTATATCTATGAGGGTAACAATTTTTTACTATTTTATTTCCTACAATCGATATTTACGTGCTTTCTCCGAAAGAACCCAAATAATAAATAGAGGAAGTTTCAAATACATGAACCAAGACGCCACGTACTTGCAACATAATTCCTACAGTGTCGGCATGAAGTTCAGAACTTTCTGTAAAATGTTCTACTTCTTCTTACTTTAGTAATTTTAAAGTTGCAGTAGAACAGTTTTTTTTAATACGACCACAAAGAGACACCCCTAAATTTACATTAAAATAACTAAAGAATCTACAACACCCTACGTACATGCGTTATACAACACATGTACAAAGTAAAGTGTTGTAGTAAAAAAGGTTTTAATAATATATGGTACAACAAACAAGAAAATTGATGAAGTTGAAATTTACTGTTCTGAAATTCTTTGCAAAACTTGTAAAAATGTGAAAAAATATTACGGCTATTAAAGTTGAAAAAGTTCGTCAACTATTCCACAAGAGTCGAGTCGCGACAAGTTTCCGACAGAGATACTGAAGAAAAAGTGAACTCAGTATCAGTGAAGTTACAGAAATTGTGTTAAAAGTTGTGAAGTTATGCTTCCAATACTCAGAACTTCCTTTTTCTTTAAATAAATTCCGAATGGTCAAGGAAAACATTGAGGAAGATAATAGAACAGTGCCAGACAGTTCACATGAATTATAATAAAAACAATTCTAGATACAGATTCTGTTTGTTGCAAAACAGAATTAGAAACAAGTGGGTTAGGGTAGTGATACGGATGATGACATTTTACCATTCCTCAATCAAATTCGATACTGTTAAATATTATTAAAAAATAAGATAAGAGTTTATCATAGTCTAAGAAACTATCTCAGAGATATAAATTAAGATGCTTTTTACATCAATACGAAGGTTGATGTGGGTAGTAGAGATGAGAAAAAAAAAAAAAACTTAAGAAGATTTCAGAAGATATTTTTGATTCGTCGACCTTATCACCTCGCATCGGTTAACTGTTCGGTTTCATTTCGTCGCAAACAGCCAGTAATGTGTCGGTGAAATCTAAGTCGATTAGAAGAATGTTTTGCAGGAAAAGGACGAGACTCTCGTCAACCGAACCGACAAAGTGCAAATTGAAGTGGATTATTGGACTGACGTGTTCGCAGCAAATATTGAATCTACTGGAGCGTTCCATCAGCAGCAAGAGAGAATGAGAACGTACATAGGTAAGTATAGAAAGTGATGAAGAGCAGAAAGAGAACCTAACACGTTTGGCAGCCATATTATTATATTTCTCCCCTTCGTCTTTAGAAGTCTTGCTTCTGTTCTACTTTCTCTCTCTCTCCCTAGTCTGATGTGATATTTTGATTGAAGGGCAAACCGATTGATCTGCAAATAGAAGTCTGACAGCACGTAGAGAGAGGAATGTTCGTAAAGTAGATTACACTAATCGCGCCATGGTTTAAAGACATCTTGTGACATAAAGGTAAATCTTCTCTTGACCACTTTCACGCCGGATAGTTAAAGAAAGGTCATCTGCTACTTAGAAGTAAACACTTAATGAAACGACCAGTTTTGGTTACGTCTGAAATTCTACCCTTGCAACAACAAAATAATAAACGTAAGTACGTATCATCACTCAGAGAAAAACTGAAACGGATTATTTATCAGAAAACCTTTTAAATTGAAATCTAATGTATTTACATTTTAATATGGATGATGTGATTATAATAAATATCAGTCTTATTATTTTACCGTGAAATAAATTTCTAATGAAAAGTTACTTTGATACTGTTTAGAGAATGTAGCCATTAGTTTCAATATGACACTTCTTGGATTCAAAGTGATGTGCCTATTGTTAATTTATATTAACCATGTGATGTAGAATTTTACATTATTGCTTGTACGTCGTGTACGTGTTCGGCGTTTTTTGTGGGTTTGTGTTACATATGCTGTTCTTAATGTTTAGTGAAATAAAATAGAAAAATAGTTTATAATCAGAAAATAATTTTGTGCAACGAGTTGGGACAACTAATCATTCCTAACGAAGAAAATGATAATAACTTGCAATCTTCTTTTTTGTTTGTTTCTGAAATGGCTGTCTTTTTAACATTTTTAGGGTTCCGCACCTCAAAAGGAAAAAGCGGAACCCTTATAGGATCACTTCGTTGTCCGTCCGTCGTCTGTCGGACCCTTTTTCTCAGGATGCGTGGAGGTATCAGGCTAAAATTTATACCAAATACTCAGGTCTATTGTCCCTTGGAGCTGTGAAAAAATCAAACTTCTAAGCCAACGCAATCAAAAGATAGAGCCGTTTATGCCGCAAATTTCCGCAAATTTTCGAATCAAAACCTACAGGGTACTTCCCGTGAACTCAGAATCTTGAAATTTGGTACGAAGCAACGTCTTATAGCAAAAGATAAAGGAAAAATTGCGAAAAACCGTAAATTTTTAGTTAGATCATATAATAAAAATATTTTTAATAATTTTAAAGTTACTACCCCTTTCCTCATGAACGCGTAGAGGTATTAAATTGAAATTCATATCAAATACTCAGGTCTATAATACCTTTAAGCTGTAACAAAATCAAACTTCTATGTCAACGCAATCAAAAGAAACAGCAATTTAAGCCGCATATTTTCAAACTCGCAACTACTCGCAAGGGAATCAAAACCTAAAGGGTACTTCCAGTCGATTTAGAATCTTGAAATTTGGCATGAAGCAATGTTTTATAGCACATATAAAGGAAAAATTAGGAAAACCTTAAATTTTTAGTTACATCACATAAATACAGGTTTGTACGGAACCCTCGGTGCGCGAGTTCGACTCGCACTTGGCCGGTATTTTTTTATATTGTAGTTTGTGTTTTTATATTGAAATAAAATAAAATTAATTATGTACCAATTTAAATATTTTTTCTTTACATCATTATTTCCTTTAATAAATGAAAATAAAAAATTTATGGAAACTAATTAATAAATTAAATGGGTAAGATTTTTATTGTAAAATGCCTTCTCTTTAATTTAACCCTTGGATCTGATCAAATTCAAATGATAAATAAAAAGGTATTAAACCATTTTCAATACAGTATATTCTAGGATTAAAAAGTTCGTCTAATAAATTTTGCAAAAAAACATTCTATTTGATTTTAATATATATACCTACCAACGGCGCAAAACTATAAGCAAATCTATTTAAAATGTTAGTGTTTTTTTAATTCTACAATGATTTTTTCTGAGTGATAGAATGAGCCTCTTTTGTAGCAATCCTTTCGACTGCTTCAAAATGTTAAAAGCTGGTTGGATATGGAATATAAGAACTCCCAAAATATTTAATTATATAAATTGTACTTTGAATAATATACAAATCAGACAGTTTTTGTATTTACATGCTAAAACTAGATGTTGAATGTCGAATTTTTACGTTATTATGGATAGAGACGGAGTCTTATCTGAATTTACAAATTTGCGTTTTTTATACATCTTGTTTTACGTCATTTTGGCCATCGACGGGTAAAGTCTTCATGTGAGAAGTGTTCACGACATACATTAGGGATTAACTATAACTTCTAGGGTTGACAGCGTCAATTAAATATTACCTACTTATGATTATTAATATTGACAATATAAATGTTACTGGTGTTAAGAATTTCGCTTAAGGACTAGTGTTGATAAAAGGCTACGTGACAAAGATGATTTATATCACTAATCCTAACACTTTGAATAAGCTAAATAAATGGAACACAGCTCAAAATGGTGATTTCGCTAATTATGTTTTTGATGTACTTTGTGTATAAATATTTTTCCTACTTTCGCCCCATTAAACGAAAAAGATTATTGAACACTACATCGAATGATTTTGCAGTTTTTGGCAAACACGCAACAAGTAAATTTTATGGATTTACAGTGCTGTGTTAGTCTGTTACTGTTGCACGCGAAAAATTGCCTTCGACTTTTCTTGATTATATTTTTATTTTACCCAAAAAAGAAAATTTTTTTAACAAGAATTTCGGCCAATACGTACTCACAAATTTCCTATCTATCACTTTATATGTTTGTAGATATATTATTGCGTGCATGTTGTCACTTACCTGAAAACAAAAAAAAAATATTTTACAATATATTCATGCAAGAATCTTTTAAATAAAACAGTACATATTATTCATATTCAACGTCTGTATCAAAAAAAGTCCTTTTAGAAGCTCCAGGATGTTATGTATTCGTTCTAGACGCTCCCAGTACCTACCTAAACTTTGAACTACATAGTTAGGTATGTACATACAAGTATACATGTACTAGGTTGGTAAGAGAGAACAGCAGGTGTAGTTCACAGAGTTTGAGTAGTATTTGCTGGGAATGGAAATTGTTTGAGACAGTTCAACCCCCTTCCCCTTTAAAACTTGTCAAATTCCGGCAGAGAACACGCATGCAAAATTGTTGTTAGTACATAGTAGTACAAATTAGCTATGAATATTAATAGTTTCCGTTTGTGGCGAGCCGCAACTTGTTTCCATTCCTTCTCTCGGCGAATCGCCTAATTTCAACTACGGCTGGCTTCAATTTCACGTCTCCAGCTCTCCAGGTATTAACAATACCACCACTGGCTCCCACACTGCGCTACGGTATCACGACGTAACTTGAGAAGTACGTTTTGTAAATAATTACACCGGGCGTAATTAATTCAGTTAATCATAACTGATGTGAAACTGGATTCTAGGAATGCCATTTTCGGTTATTAAGTTTCCGGGACGTTTCAAAAGACCTCCTGCATCCGTTTTATTTTAATCGAATCGAGGTTTTTTTTTTTTATTTTACAGGTAATTCAGTTAGGAAATATGACAAAAAAAATTGATTTTTCATTCTGGAAACAATTATTTCATGAATATAATAGAAATTTCGTGTTCATTCTATTTCCATATAAATATAATAAAATTAATTAAATAACGTCGATACATTAAGTCACTTTCTTGGACACCTTTTTAGAATTCCAGTAGCTAATTCGTAAGAGGCAAGGTCTGTGATCCTTTTTTGTAAATACCTATAAGACATGAAATACTCAGTTTTTGTTTAATCAGGAAGTCCATAAATAAAGTGGTAAAAGTATTTGTATCAACAATTGATATTTAGATACCAATCGTAATAAAACTTAAAAGAAAATGATAAGTGCTTGGATTGCTTTTCTTTCTACAAATCAATTGGTTCTTCAAAACAAATATTATTTTCTCCAATGTTTGACTTTAAAAGCTAAAAGTAATTTATTTTCAACTCCCCGACAGTTTATACAGTAGAAACATTCAGACCGAGGGAAAAGGCAACTAAAAACGATAAATCATTGGTTACTCCGGCCGCAGCTTATCATTTTAATAAACCAGAAAATTTATACCCTAAGAAAGGTACTTCATCGTACATATACAGTGTACGAAATCAACTTATTAGCTTCATAATTTAAGTCGTTCTTTTTTATAAACCTGCAAGGCACAGTAGTCCAAATTTTTGGAAATTATTTTTCTAAAAATATCCATGTAGATTTTAGAAACGTCAAACGATAAAAGTTGGCAAAGAGGGTAATTTTAAATGTTAACGTTCAGGCATTGTATGAAATATAAAAAGTTTAATAAAATCCAAAACGTACAGCTAAATTTTATTTATTCGGGAAATACTTCCTCTCTATGCACCTACGTCTTAAATTTTTGTGTCTGTTTATCCAAAAGACGCTTGCAGAAGGCTTTTATGTATAATGGAATCCGCAAGCAACATAAACTTCTAAATTGTCTTTAAATACTTTACTTATTTAAACAGCAACGCTACTGAACATTAAATCGACGAAAAGGGGATGGGGAAAACTTTATGTTTTACTGCAATTAAATATTTGGAATATTAACTAAAAACACACACACACATTCTGCTAACGACGAAATACCTTTAAAAAATTGCAAGAGGGTGAGCAAATTCAGGCAACATTCTTAACATACATTATATAATCCGCTTATTAGCGATGATGCCTTTAAACTGAAAGAAAATCAAACAGGTACTTAGGTACGTTTTAATCATAGAAACTAAAAATAATAAAATCAAAGAAATTGCCTTGAAAATGAAAATTTCAATTATAAATGAGCCATTACATTGACAAATAACGTATTGATTCTTTAAGGCTACTTTTCTTTCTGCCTTTATGAAAAGCAGCTGTTGAAAGCATCAGGTCCAATGCGCAGAAAATTCGTTTCTTTTGAATGTCCCGTCTATTTGTTCTTTTTCGTTAGTTCTCTTTGCCTTCACAAATGGATTTTCGCAGGACAAAAGGTTTCGATTTTCTCTTTTTTTTTATTTTTTGCAAGCTTCTTTAATAGTAGCTGATTTTAAGAGCACCGATTTGCTAATTATACGGTCTTCTTCTCCTTCAATAATTTCAGGATCCGGAACAATTTTCTCGTCTTCTCAAGTCTTTATTATTTTTTTTTTGCTTTATCGGTAGGTAATTTTTACAGTAATTTAGGGAAACGTGCAAAGTTTTATGTCCTTTCAATCTATTTGGCAAAGACTATATATAGAAGTATCTATAATTAGTTTTTAGGTAAAAAACAAAGTTCACAGCGACTAACATTCTATTTTTCAATTAAATCACTTCATCATCACACAAATACAATTTAATTGTAAAATGTTTAATTTATTTTTTGTTTAATTTGGTCTTTCTGACTGTCTATATAGCTAAAACTCATTGCAACTTCTATTTCCGGATGTTCCTGAGATCCAGCAACTTTTTCGTGCTTGACATTTGCAATTAATTCGTCTGAAGGCAAGTGTAGCGTGCTCTACCTACTTGGAACGATCATCAAGGAAGAAATCAAGCGTACACTAGCTTTAACTTCTTCCAATGATGAGATCCATCCTTTCAAATTTTGCTGACATCAAAGCTCACATTGATCAGCAACCTTTTACGGAGATTTCAAACTAACTAACAATAAGTAAAAAAAGTCTCCTAATTAAGCTAATTTTAATAATTAAAAATGAGAACGTAACCTTTCTGCAATTTTATTATTTCACTTCATGTTGAGAGTTAAGAGCTAGCTGTGCATTTACTTTTGTTTTTTAAGCTTTTTTGTAATTGTTCCGGAAGTTGGAGTTTGTTGGTTCAAAATGGAACTAAAAAGGAGACGCCATGTAAATAATATCCACGTACCTGACGTATAACGCTAAAATGACCAAACGTTGCAAACAAAAACGGTCTCTACTGGTGCTCCATTCTTCCGACTTTATTTGGGTGCATAGCCGTGATGTGCAAATGGCAAACCCATCCTTTTGATGAACCTCTTTTGAGTCTCAACGTTTAATATTACTGAGAAACGAAACACGTTTCGTTACACCAAAGAAGAGCGACTTCATCAAAGAGAAAAGACTTCGCAAACTAAGAAATAAAATGAACAAGTAGTGAATGCACTGGAAGCATTTGCAATCCCATATAGGTGCCTACCTGCCTAGGAATCTTGATTGAAACTATTATTTAGTCAAGCTTGGATAAGTATGCTTTTCAGGGGGTGGAAATGGACAACGAAGGATGATAAATGACAGAGGAAAAATGTGAGAGAATATCATATACCTAACAAAAATTACAAAAAAACAATATTATTGAGGCTCGCTGTGTAAGCGCCGCGGGTTATAATCAACGGCGTTGCGTTTATACTTCTATACGTTTTAAACTTTCGAGGGTGCACTTATTGTGAAACATTGTAACGACGAATTAATATAGAATTAAATAAAACAATGGGCAAGTTTCACCAATTAATTTATTGTACTCGACAATATCGTTTCGATCTATGTGATCATTATCAAGAGTATCTTAATTACTAAATTTAAACTACACAAATCACAAAATTTATAATCTATTTAAGATGAGTGGGGATGAATATGTTTCCAATTCCAGTTGATTGTTCATGAGTGGTTCTTTCTTATATAATGATTTATTAATTTCAAAAGATTCTAAAAGTGACAACTTTTTTCCTTTATTAATATTGGTATGTAATATTTGGGTTTTATCTAAGTCTAAACTATGTCCTAAACTTAAGCAATGTTCAGCGCAACCCGTTTTGTTATCCGATTTATTAATGGTATTCACATGTTCATTTATTCGAGTCTCTATGGCTCTTCCTGTCTGACCTAAATAGCTGGCATCGCAGTCTTTACAAACCAATTTATAAATACCACTTTTTTGTCTCCTATTAATTCTAGGTTTTATATTTGTTAATAAGTTTTTTAAAATCCTATTGTTACATTCTACTAGTGAAATTCCCAGTTTTTTAAATCTAGTTCTAAATTTATAACTTACATGATTGACGAATTGTAATGAACAATAGGTATTATTTTCATTTTTTAAACCTAAACTATCGTTATATAATAATTTTTGTATTCTTTTGTTGAGTTTTTTATTTAAAGCTTTATTGACTATGTTGGGATTATAATTATTATTTATTGCTATACTTTTTATGGTGGCTATTTCCTTGATGTAGTTATTCGCAGATAGGAAGGAAATAGCCACCATAAAAAGTATAGCAATAAATAATAATTATAATCCCAACATAGTCAATAAAGCTTTAAATAAAAAACTCAACAAAAGAATACAAAAATTATTATATAACGATAGTTTAGGTTTAAAAAATGAAAATAATACCTATTGTTCATTACAATTCGTCAATCATGTAAGTTATAAATTTAGAACTAGATTTAAAAAACTGGGAATTTCACTAGTAGAATGTAACAATAGGATTTTAAAAAACTTATTAACAAATATAAAACCTAGAATTAATAGGAGACAAAAAAGTGGTATTTATAAATTGGTTTGTAAAGACTGCGATGCCAGCTATTTAGGTCAGACAGGAAGAGCCATAGAGACTCGAATAAATGAACATGTGAATACCATTAATAAATCGGATAACAAAACGGGTTGCGCTGAACATTGCTTAAGTTTAGGACATAGTTTAGACTTAGATAAAACCCAAATATTACATACCAATATTAATAAAGGAAAAAAGTTGTCACTTTTAGAATCTTTAGAAATTAAGAAATCATTATATAAGAAAGAACCACTCATGAACAATCAACTGGAATTGGAAACATATTCATCCCCACTCATCTTAAATAGATTATAAATTTTGTGATTTGTGTAGTTTAAATTTAGTAATTAAGATACTCTTGATAATGATCACATAGATCGAAACGATATTGTCGAGTACAATAAATTAATTGGTGAAACTTGCCCATTGTTTTATTTAATTCTATATTAATTCTTCTATACGTTCCAGTTTGCGCCCTTTGGGTACTCTAACGGTTTTATTTTATCCCTTTTTTCGATCCTTCCATGTAATTTATTAGTTTGAGTACGTGGCAATTCGTCAGCATATTTGAGACAAAAATTCAAAGTGATAATAGATTCGCGGAATGTGGTGTTTGAAAATTAAATTGGGCTTGCGTGATATTTGGCCGTGGAACACCTGCTAGCTCCACTTTTCCCTGTTCCGAACAGGTTCAAAAAACTGCTGGTGGAAGCAGCTTTTCCCCGCTAGGCCATAAAGAACACTCGTTTTTCCCTCTTATTTACATAAGTCTGATGTAATCGTTACGGCCGGCAGGCAGGTAAAACAGTGCAGACCTTAATCCGCAACGTTGTCAACAACCCGTTCTCTACCGAGAGCAGGTAATTTTGAAAGGAAATCCAATAAATTGATAACTTGATCACGAACCAAATTGTAAATATATTATCTGAAGGCGAAAGCGTGTCCAATTGCGAGACTACATTTACATATATACACTTTAAACCTCTAATAAATTTTCACCCCATAAAAATTTCAACGAATTCCCTCCTTTCAAATTCTTTTTTTAAAAATCAATCAGTTTTCAAATTTTATAGCACAGTGTACATAAGTTTTAGACATTTTTTTTTAAATTCGTCCATGCTGTAGCAAAAAATATCCAATAGATTACAATACAAATGTATAGGTATTTGGGTATTATGACGTCACGCTGTTTAGAAACTTCTTCGATTTGGTCAACAATTAATTGAGACTACCTAGGGCGTAGTCTAATACGATTAAAATGTTGACCCACGTCTAGTAATTTGGGTAACTTTCTAAAAATGTGTTTTATTCTAGAGTTTGTTTGGTTAGCATGACAGTGACTATTTCCGTTTGATAAATGCGGCCCTTATAAAGAAAGGTCCAATGTTTTCAGCAGTCATGTGTGTTCCGGGGGCAGCGTATGGGTGTTAACCAGCAAATACAATATACATTGTATCGACAACAGAGAAAATCAGTCGAGGGCTTGGGCTTTGCTCAGCGCGGCGCGGCGGCTTCCGCCCAACTGAGCTTCAGTTTAATTTTCCGGAGTAGTACAAAAGCTTTCAGCTTGTTTGAGTTCGCGTGGCATGCTTTACAATTTACGTTATGTAAATTGTCATATAGGTACTTTTGCAACGCCATAGCAGTCACGTATTTGCATCTTCTACATGCACACAACTTACCCGACTAAATACGGCTGCGATGATAAATTAACGAAACATGACCAAACCATTCAGTTCACCTTGTTGTTCCAGGAGAAATGAATACCTACAGCGTTAACAAGGACCCGAATTCGCAGAATTCTTTTCTTCAATTTAATTACAGAATATAGGGTGTAAAAACAGCAGGGTGAGAAATATACACATTAGATAAAGCAACAACGGGGGGAAGAGACAGATTTGTTAAATTAGTTTTACCAGGTCTTTTGCCCTCAAAAACAACAACTATTTTGTTGAAGAACAATAGTACACCAGAAGTGTTTCTTCGCACGTTAGTAGATGTAAAAAAGGTCATTAATTGCCAACTGATTTAGGTACTGTTCGCTGCAAATATTGCAGCCACATTAACCCCGTTTGTCCGCTTTCTAAATTACGTGCCTAATTATCCAACAAATACAAGTAGACGCTGAGGTCACTCACCGATCGTTTTAGAATGCGAGGCAAGGCAAAATTATTTTTCAAAAGCTACATGATCACGATTTTTTAATTATTTGCCGATGTGCGCGAGAAAATTATTAGAAATTATTCATAAGAGATAATTTCGCGTTTTACTACGTACGATATGTAATAAAAGATTATTTATGAGCGGGATGGTTGACTTTAGCAGCCAATATTGTAAAGCGGCATCATTTACCACAACCTTTCTAACACCCTGTATCAATTTTGTAGGCCATTAGCAAACATTTATGAGAAAAGTTGTTACCCTCTTTCGAATGGCAATTTTATCACTTTTAGTAGTTGGTAATGTTCGTACCTTTATGTGGTTTTGTCAACAAAAATCTGCACGATTTATTGGCCAACAAAGGTCACCGTTTTTTATTGCTTTCCAATACCTAGCGAAATTATTTCACTTTTAATGGGGGCTCTAAGACTGTTTTTTGAATAATTCGTTTTCAAACGCTTGAAATCGGTTTCTGATCAAATAATAAAGAAACTTTGGAAAAAGAAAGAAAAGTAACGTAGGTAAATGAAACGCAAACAAAAATGTAAAACTTTATCCAAGCATATTCGTAAGGAGATTCCGAGAAAACTTAAGGGCGTATTTGACAATTGATCGATAGCTGCAAAATTAATTTTATGTTGGGACGTCAAACTGAATTTTAAGTTCCAAAGAGGATAAAAACTTTATCATTTCTTTAGAGTTAAAATCAGCTAATATAGCTAGTATCTAATACTAGATAAAGGTGTTGCAGGATCCTACGAGCCTTCACCAGGTCTCGCACATTTTATGGTCCGTGAAAGTTTGAAATACCTCTACTTACAGTTAAAGATGAATACCTATAGTAATAGTTTGTTAAAAGAGATTTTAAGTTGACTACAATGAAACAAGATCAGAGTAGGTATTTAATTTTAACTTCATAACCTCATAATTCTGTTTATATCGTAAGTTTTTTAATTAACGCTGTAAAGGTTACGTATTTGCGAATAGTTTATCAAAATATGCAGGCACAAAATCCGATCTAAACAGGCCATAACGTAGATTCCGTGAAAATGTAGAAGTGATTCCATAAACCGAGTACCTACATTGTAAGGGACATTTCCCCGTTTTACTGCCCGATTACAATGTAGGCAGTTAGGTAACAACTTCGAATAAACGCTTAAATAAAAGCCCTTCAGACTACTTTCAATAGAATTATTATCTTCAAAACGCATGCAGACCGAAATAAAACTTTACGGTTTCTTTCTATTAATATTTTTATATTGTCATAAAATTGAGGCTTTCTAAAGAAAACAAAAAGAGAGACTAAAAATCGAATTGTAACTAATTGTAAGTATAATTGCAACCCTTTTACAATTATGATACACTTCTATCTAATAGGCAATGTCGTAAATAAATCAATCCAGATAATAACAAAGGTTCAGTAAGTATTTATGTCTTATTACTGAGTTCATTTGTGGAATTAATTGCCCATGCAGGTGTTTAACAGGTGGATCTAATCTACCTACATACCTATCTGTTTACGTAGGATTGTATTTTTCTTCGTCTGATATCGTTGCATATTTCAATAGGTACCTTCTGTTTATTTTATTTATCTTGTATTTCATTATTGTTTAATCTTCGTCACTGTATAAATAAGAATTTCAACAATATTATTAACCGCCAGTATCTACGGATTTAAACATTATTTATTTCTTTATCTTGTTAAGTAAATAGTCTGAATTCAGAAGTCCCGACTTGATTTATTCTTCCAATTTTCTCAGAGGGTGTTGAAGATAGGTATCTTAACTGGAAATGGGAGGAGTACAACCTTTGAATTATAAATTCCTGTTCTGGTAATTCCCTAATTTGTACAGGAGATTGCATAATAGGTTTCGGAGTACCGACGACGATTTCCGCAGACGACTACGAATCGAACGGCTTCCTCAGCAAATTTCGGGTCAATCGCTATCAGATATTTAATGAGGTTACTTACATAATAACCAACAGCTTGTCAACTCTATTCTACGTATTATCAGCATCAGCACCCATTTCATTTTGGGGGCGCTAATCTGAAATGCATTCAAATTAGGCGATCAACAATATTGAAAATTGACAGTAGCTGAAGTCTGTAGGGTAGCAGATAATAAAAGATCTTATTATTTTATTTTTTTTAGAATATAGCCTTAGCAGTTAATCTGAATTTTATTTTAACTACTAATTTTATGGTCGTAAAAGCCACGTAGATAGCAACACGTCCAGCGTGATAAAATAGAAACTCATATTTATGTCGGGCTGAATGGTGACCAATGAACCGAAACGCTGCACTGCATTTTGCCACAATTGTGACTAGCAATTTTGTTTTCACTTCATACGTTTCCCATTAAACTTCTTTTCACGATATGCAAAAATATTTATGTACTACTTTCGTATGTGTATCATGCATATTTTTGTATCATCTACAATCTTTATTTTTGGACCAGAACAAAACAGGAATATGTGTACCTGTAATATCCCGTTCGATTGGTTTCTTTTTGGGCCAAAACGTTGGAGGGAATAATAAAATTGTAATAAACAAATATTTTGGTTGTTACTTTGTGATAATTTATCATACACATAAAAACAGGAGTATATAAGTTTAAATATTCAGAATGTGAAGCCTTTTAACTAGGACAAACTGGAAGAACCTTTGATGAACAATTTCGTTCTTATAAATTACAAAAAAACGAATTCAAATTTGCAAATCAGTTTTTTGATCCAGATCATCAATTTCCAAACATAGAAAATCTGCAAATACTGCATATAGAAAATAAAGTATTTAAACTTAATATTCTGGAAGCCCTAGAAATTTATAAAGCAAATATTTCTCATAAGGACCATTTGATAAACGAGCAGGTAGATACGTAACCCTTCCATACTTTTCAACGCGTTTAGATAATTACTAGCAGCAATACCCGGCGTTGCTCGGGTAAGAAATAATATCACACGTTTGATGGAACATTCTAGAATATTCGCGAATTTAGAACTATCCAGAACATCCCATAATGATTCAAAACATTCTCTAACATTTTTTAACACTCTGGAACATTCTTGAATGATCTTCATGATTCTGGAACATTCTTGAACATTGCCAAATCATTCTGAAATGTTATAATAAAAAATTCTTTTACTTCTTGGAACATATTTGAACTGCCTGTAACATTCTAAAAAAATCTGCTTCATTCTCATCCCCACTCCGTGTGTTGTTTGCTGGGTGAGTAGTGACATCAGTAGACGCCTGGCGGGGATGACTAATCGATTGATAATAATTGATCAGTTATCGACCACTGAGAGTTGAAGATTATTACAGTACTGATATCGCTATTAAAAATTGGGGGTTTGTGGTAGAAGAGTGAAAATCATAAAAAAAAGACTTAAGGCACTTCTAGAAATGAAATCGAAAATTAATAAAATAATTTGTTTTAGATGTGTTCCTGTCAAAAATAACAAATACCCAAAAATGGCGAAAGATCAGCGAACAAGAGCAATAAGTGGTTCGATATGCAGATATGGAGGAGTTCCTTATAAATTATAAGTCACGGCATCGGGCATTATTAATAACTTCGATTCAATTTTTTATCTCGATAACGTAAAACCACGATAGCACATGTGTTCAATTAATTTCTTATCAAAAAGGTGAAAAATGTGGAGTAATATGGTCTGATATGATGCTTGCTCACAAAATGTGTCTATACTACTGGAGTACATAATATTGTACTTGGTACCATTTAGTAAAGTAGTGAACGGTGACACAAATGTGAGTGGAGAGTTTTCCTCAATAACAAAACATGACAATGAACGTTTATTACAATTTATTGTGTGTAGTGTTTATTAATAGTTTAGGTGAGTTTCCGAAACAAAAAGTGTATTAATAGTATTTAAAAAATACAAGCTATAATTGTTTAAAAGAGATGGAGGGGAGAGTACTGAAAATGGTAACTCCGGGAAATATTGAAAAAGGCTTTTATATACCTTGTGTTATTGATGAAAAGCCAACAGAAGAAAGCGTTATTAGGACACAAATATTTAAGTTTCATCATAAGATCTTTCAAGGCTGGAATCTTTTCGTTTTTATAAACCGTGGTCAAAAAGAACCATCAATGGCTATCATCATTTCAGCCATTGTTTATCAGCCCAAATCTTAGTTTTATCATTTTCAATTACCAAAATTGTATATTTGAGTTTATGTTACATAAAATTTATGGTAATTTGATAACTTTAATTATTCTTAAAATACAACCGATGTTCTTAAGTATATACTGAAGCTATTTTTGAAATTTTTAAGTTAAAGTATTTATTTATCACCCCAAATATACATTACACATTGTAATATTACAATTTGCAGTTAGTTACAACCGGTTTTAGCCTTTTATCTTTGCAGATAGTACAGGTGTTCTACTTTAAGTCAATGATCTAAGTACTCTAATAAATTGTTATAAATGATTTAATGATAAGGAAACACCTGCAAATTACGGATAACAAAAATTAATTATTTTTTTTAGAAATAACTTATATTAATCATAGAATTACTGCAATAATTCCGATAAAATTGTAAAATTAAAAGCAATGACTGTTAATTATTGATTTGATAAATAATGACAACAGTACAAATTTTCTTCTGAAGGGGTGCAAAGAATTAAAAAAATCGTTTGGTTTTTTCTTGGTGTACCTAATAATGTTTCGTCAAAAAGTAAATATTGTTTCAATAAAAAGGTCAGACCACAGACATGACCTTTACCATTTTACCCGATACCCATTGGCGTTAAAATCGTATTTGATGACGAATTTATTGTTATTGACTCACTTTGTTTAATATCAGCCGTTTCATTAAAACGTTCAAACGGCCAAACACAAATACAACATAAAATCCCTTAATTTCAGGATTAGTAATAGGCAGTTTCCTGGAATGTTCCGACGATACAGACTGTGTAGCGGATACTGCTTACTGTGATTATAGTTCAATTTGCCAATGTCCCTCGGGACAAGTATTCAATGTGGATGGAACGGAGTGTGTAGATTGTAAGTAATTAAACCATAGCTCATAATATAGATTACGGATGATGACGTTATTGATAAATGATAGCATCATATTATTAGATATGTTCTAATACATAATATACGTAAATAAGATGCAAGGTTTTAATTTTGATACAATAAGGTAAATCATCTAATTTAACGTTACGATTATTACCCTAATTAAATTGTCTGTACATATAAGCTTATTTTCGTATTAAACCATGTATTATTTAATTAAATTATTTACATTTTGCAGTATAAATAAACCAAAATTAACGAAAAATAACGTAAATTCCATATTTATCAGTGATAGAAGATAGAAGATTCCTATTACAAATTAATGCTACCTATACAGGGTTTTTCAAGTTGATGGGCTATAAGAAGTATATGAATTAGTAGAAGGAATTCAATTCTGAAACTTGGGCTCATTTGGTTATTGTTTATGCCGCTTCTTTTAAAAATATTTTCAAGTTCGATTTACATCCGGTTATACCGGAGGTCGATACCAACTTTGTTATTTTAAATGGAATGGTATATTTTTTACGCTGAATTCGAATAAAACGTGTAATTCCAAGGTAAATTTGATAACCAACTTGTACCCCTATGACGATCGGTTTCTGAGTTAAATTAATTTATGGTATAGAAAAAAAATCGCTACCGCAACCCAAATTATAAAAAATCATAACTTCCACAAAATACGACTTAGAGTGTTGAAATTTTTACTAGTAATAGCTGAATATTAGTGCTAACGCCTTGACAAAATTGAATTAAATAATTTATACAGGGCGTTCAAAATAAAATTCTAAAATTGAAAAACTTGAAACGCGAATTACCTCGTTTTTTCAAATGGCACCTACTATTTTTTTTTCAATCGATTCCTTTTTTTATCTTCTTTCGATCTATATAGAAACTTCCTATTTTATTTGAAAATTTTGGAATAATTTTGAATTATTACTTAAAATAGGAAGTATCCATATAGGTCGAAAGAGGAATCGATTGAAAAAATAAAAAATAGTAGGTGCCATTTGAAAAAACGAGGTAATTCGTGTTTGAAGTTTTTCTATTTTAGAATTTTATTTTGAACGCACCCGTATAAATCATTTAATTCAATTTTGTCAAGGCGTTAGCACTAATATTCAGCTATTACTAGTAAAAATTTCAACACTCTAAGTCGTATTTTGTGGAAGTTATGATTTTTTATAATTTGGGTTGCGGTAGCGATTTTTTTTTTTATAAATTAAATTAACTCAGAAACCGATCGTCGTAGGTGTACAAGTTGGTTATTAAACTTACCTTAGAATTACACGTTTTATTCGAATTCAGCGTGAAAAATATACCATTCCATTTAAAATAACAAAGTTGGTATCGACTTCCGGTATAACCGGATGTAAATCGAACTTGAAAATATTTTTAAAAGAAGCGGCATAAACAATAACCAAATGAGCCCAAGTTTCAGAATTGAATTCCTTCTACTAATTCATATACTTCTAATAGCCCATCAACTTGAAAAACCCTGTATGCAAATTTAAATATATGTAACCGAATCGATTACCATATTGTAGCTGAATATTGTATTTATTGGTTTACGAAGTTCACTGAGCAAATAACTAAATGTTATTCAAATTACAAAATAATTTTGCTCATGTACCATTTCCTGATAACCACATAAACATAGTTTTTCTTTTGTATATCAAAAATCTCTTATGTGTTGTCAATAAAAAATAAATAGTAATCAATTAAAAATGATTGATCAATAATTTGTTGAATTTAATTACAACAGAAATGTCGAAATGACTCGAAAAAACTTTTTTAACTGAATAATGAAAAATACATTCAGTTAAATATATAGAAAAAATTGTTGATGGTTGTCGCAGGCACTAAAATTCCCCGAAATCCTGTTTTTATTCAATTTAAGGAAAAATTTCGAAACGTAAACAGAGGGGTCGACTCCCTGTGCGTTACATTTCAACATCAACATGTTTCCACAATAAACTTTTCTTTACTCTCGAAAATCCCTAGGGACTAAGAAGTCGCTATTTTAGGTGGCATAATATGTTGAAGTTACAGTGGAAATTTAATTTGAAAGGGTCACCTTGTTACTGTACACTATTGTTACATATACAAATACTATTTCAATCTATACATGTACTGACAGTGATGGATGTAGAATTATTCCAACAATGTTCCAGAAAATAGAATTCTGATGCTATTTTAAAGTAAATGGACAGGGAAGAAGACTGCAATTATTTCGTCTATATGAAGTCTTTTCTAGTATTAAATAAAATAAAAATTCTATGGAAACGTTTCACATCACACTATTAATTTTTAAAAATATAATATAAGTAAGTAGGTAAATGTACTAAATCCAGTTAAAAATGCAACAAACTTAATAATACCTCCCCGTCGCATTTATCGTAAGCTGAATGTAGAACGTACGAAACTATTAAGCGTTTCAGTATTATATGGCGAAAAGATTTTATTAACAATCTGGTCTCGCTCGGGTTTACTCTTCTTTTATTTTTTTTTTAAATATCGCAATTTCGAACAAAAACAACGAAATTCCGTTTAGCTAGCGAAAGAGCTTTTGTAATTTTAGCGAGACATTATTTACTTCTTCTGTTTTTATTTAGAATTTCGCGAAAATACCTACGCTCTATGTGGATTATTTCACGTGAAAAGATAATTGAACTTTTGAACAGACCGACTGCGTAGGTTTCATCACAGCTTTAGCAACTTCATAAACGGCAGAACATGCTGATAAATAACGAAAAAAATTGTTCTGTACGACGCTTATATGACATTTCTGCGAAAGCTTTGAAAATTATTGGCGAATCAGAAAAAAAAAAAAGAAATAAAAAAGTACATGCAGAAGTGATGTTATTAAATAACCAGCCTTTATTCTCGGTTATAATCAATAAAAAATTAAAAGAAGTACTCGTGACATGTCCCTAAAATCTAACAGAAGTCTGTTCAGCGATTTCGAAGTATATTATTTAGGTAAATTATATTAGTTAGTATCTGTGTAGTTAGTTTAACAATTAATCAATGAGAATTTCCTTATTAGAAGCAATAAGAAATTATGTAGGCAAAAATCGATAAACCTTGCGAAGTCTTAACAATTTTAGATCGAATTTACTATAGTGAACAAGATTTCTATTTTCCAGTTAAATTTATCCTCGCCTTTTCCATTAGGACATTTTAAGTGTCACGTTAACTCAAATTAAACATTCTACGTAATGTAAGTCGTATTAGCATGACAAATTAGAGACGGATCTAGAATCAACAGACAACGAAACAGATGGCACGAGTACAAATGTATAGTAAATAATGATAAATAGCTTCTTATTTCGTTTTCAGGGCAAATTGTAGGAAACCTAATAAAGAATGTATGCAGCCAACGGTACACACCCACTTTTGTTGTAATTTCTCAGTTCATATCCACTTCTAGAAAAAGTATTTTATATTTGATAACTTAACGACAAAAACTTTACGCCATTTAATATAATTATATTATAAAACTACTGCGAGTTGTCTATTTTTTAACATTCACCTTAAGCTTTAACATTTAATTCCTCTTACTTCGAAGCAAGATAATGAAAACTCCTAATTCCAATTTGCATGTTGATTTTCGTTAACTTTGGCACCCTTTAAAATTTGTACAAATTCCCCAGTCTCTTTCGAATTAATTTAACTCCACTTGGAAATTACTTAGTTAAATTAGTACGAGACTGAAAAGTCGTCGCCCGCGTTACGAAATGAAGCGGACCTAATATTTGTACTACAGAGAAATACCTGCACAATTATTGTTTTTCCGCACCTATGTATAATTATTAATCCAACCCTCGCTTCGGTAAAAGTTTCGGCAGGCCTAACGCTTTCAAACTTACATTTTACTTTCGCAAATGTAGTATGAAATTTTAGTTTAAGAACTAATAAAGTGGAAAGTATATTCATGAATAGATGGAACCCAGTGAACTGATAACAACCACGCTCTTGAATTTACGTCATTGTATCCCTCGGTCTATAGTAAAAAGCACTATTCCCATTAATTAAGCTTCAAAGACCTTTAAGTACGGTGAACTTTCATTCAAGCTTGGTTTAATGGCATAAAACACTAGAGTTATTCTATACTGGTTTCGAAATTACGTGTTTTCAATTTTACCGGCTCGGCGCAATACCGCAACATTTTACCTCTCACCCTTTCACAGTAACAACAAACCCAAACAAAAAAAATAGCAGCTTATGACGAGTGTTATTTTCTTTTAGTGTCTTTGGGTTACGGTTCTTCCTGCACTGACGACAACCAGTGTTCGTGGCTTTTGGGCAAATACGTTTGTTCAAATGGGGCCTGTATTTGCGAGGACGGCTGGTGGTATTACAAAGGAAGATGCAGGAGAGCTGCAGGTCTGGGAGAATCCTGCAACGCCACCGAAAATTGCTACAATGGCTACGACATTTTAGCCATGGTATGCAGCGATGGAATTTGCACTTGTAGCAGCGATTACTACCTACGAGGCAACTACGACTGCAGGCCCAAGGCAGAAGGTAAACCAAAATATGTAGTTCAAAAATTTCTTAAAGGGTTAAGAAAATACCAGAGACAAAACAAAATTTACTTAGTCTAATTAAAAAATATGTTTTACTCACAAATATTCAGACACTGCCCCCTGAATTTCATGGTTGATTAAGTACTCACCTGTAAAAAAGAAAAATATTAATTTACTATTGAAATATTTCAGTAGACACATATATAAATAATGAGGATTATGATCAAATAAATAACTAAGTTTCACACAGAGACTTTCCCTAACCAATTTTCGCTACATTTTGCCCTGCTGTACCTACCTAAGTACTTCAATGGTGTTTACCATTTTCATTCCCAAACTGATCCAGTCAAAGCTACAAAAGTAATAATCAAACTAATCCTCCAATAAGGGCCTGGTAGGTAACCTAGTTTAAAACATATAGATCCTTTTTTGTCCCCAATAATATATCTCTAAAAATATCGATATCACGTAAAATATTGCAAGCTTTTACTCGTTCAAATTGGGTTACGGATTTCAAACGGCGAAAACGGTAGCTTTGTAGCCGTTTGAGAAGGACTCTTGTAACATTTGAGATCGTATCATAACTATTGACGGAAGGTAAAATGAAAACGTTTTGGCACACATACAGCGATCATTCCGTCCTGCCCGCCTCCAAACAAAAAGAAAGAGAGTCCCTGGAGAAGAGTCAGCATGAAAATCGCCGTTTCAGAACAGGAACAGGATAATGGTGAAGATTATTTAGAACAAAGTACAATCGTCAAGGGAGTTTACTTGCTACCATTTATCATTCGCCAGAATTAATGAAACGCTTGATGAGATATACAAGGGGCGATAAAAAAATAACGACACAATGACACTGCACTTAGAAGTTTTTCCTGAAATTCAATTCAATAAAGTTTCAGAGCTAGATTTTATTTCAAAAACTTAATGAACGCGAGTATGCTCATTTCTATTGGTTTGATTTTGCAAACACTTTTTTCCTCTCCGCTTTATGCTGTGCGGTGTGAAGTCGAAGGCGGGCTTTTCAATAACTGCTTTTCCTGAATGGCGATGGCATTCAGAAACATTAAAACATCCCGATAAAAGCTGAAATCAGCAGGGTTGAATGTGAGCCTTCAATTATGTTTGTGTTTACAAGACATCGAATTGAAATGCGCCAAACTTCCCTTTCAGGTCGTAAAACTTTCGACGTTCCAAACGTTTTCAGCTTTTTCTTAATGGGCGCCATAAAATACGAAAAGAACGTACAACACATTTAGTGGAAGTATTTCGCCATCAATAAGGATTAATATTTAAGATGGGATTAATTGCAATCGTCGACTAAATTAAATTTGTAATTGAATTTTCATACATTTCAAAGTCCTGTAGTCAAAAATCAAAAACCAGAACGCAAATAAAATAATATTCGGAAAAGTTTTAGAGTAATTTATCACATGTAACTATAAAAGTTCTGTTCTAATCTCATTTCAAGGAATTAGATAATGAGGTAAACCAAACAAGAGTCTGCTAGAAAAGCAATTTCAATGGAAATAATTCTGCTTCCTACTGATTGCTGGTATAACTGTTGGAAGTATGAATAGATCTCGTTGAAGTTCACACGATGTCTATGCAAAGCAAACGTTTAAGACAAGAATGTAAATCCAAACCGTCATGACGCTGAACGACGCAACGTCGCTTCCACCATGCCTGATTGTTTAATTTTAAACTACAGAAATTGTTCTAAAATCTATACGTATTTAGCGCAAAATCTCCACTTTCAGAAACAAATATCTACAAATTCCGTGAATTTTTTTCCATAACGCTACAATTCTTAATCCCGATAATTAAACAAGTACTTTTAATTAGCCGTAAAATCTCGACGTTTTTATTTTTGTAGATATTCTATGATCCCTCGCAGTATTAAATAAATCCTCTTATGAGTTTAATTAGCAGTAAATCCTTAACTGCCCCAAAAATGCCCGGATAATAAATTTAGCAGAGAAAATTCTTAGGAAATTTTATTCCCTACCCACACTTTGCCGTAGACTTAAATCTAGCCCGGCCCATGTCTCCTAATCCTATGGAAAGATTAATGCATTGTCGTGAAAAAGTATTAAAGCATCTAAGGCACCTCCTAAGGGTGCAAACTCTAGACAAAAATAGATGCTTGGGACTACGTACAAAATGTGCTAGATAATTAGTCAAGGATGTAGGAAGATATTTCTTAATTTGTAGTTATTGTAGCTTTTATACATTTTTCTTCCACATTTTCATCCCGTAAAACAACCCTCAAAAAGACATTGCGTTCAATAAAGATGATAGGGATAATTATTCGTTTTCCCGTTTCCCTTTCCTCAATTACAGCACAGTAGGTAGTTGTAAGACTTTATCAACACAAACACTGAGCCTTAAGAACGTCATAATTTCCCATATTATCTCTCGTATGTTTTCAGAAGAGGGAGATTACTGTTCGTTGGACTCGGATTGCGCCAACCTCGGCAGCAATTACGTTTGCAAGGTGGCAGCCTGCGTTTTATCTTCGAGCAACGAGGAATCCACTACTGTCGCTGCCACCACTGTCGTGACGACCACAATCGCCCCAGACACCTCCACCCTCACAAATACTGACACCACCACCTCCACAACTGCTTTCACTGGTAGTGACACAACCACCCCAACAAACACTGACACCATTATTTTCACGAACACTGACGTTACCACCCCCATAATTATCGACACAACCATTCCCAAAAACACACTCCCAACTATTGACACCACCACCTCCACAAGCACTGACACCACCACTTCCATAGACATTAACACTACCACCATGTCCAGTGGAAATATCTTGTTGTCGGACTTAATTTTGGATTCGACTCAACGAATTTCTCAAGCAGAAGAACAACTGGAATTTCTAAGTATTACCGAAAGGGGTAAGCGTCCAAAGTGAAATGTACCCATCAATAATTGCCCAATTTCTTATTATTTACTAACAAAGTTTAACGTCTTCAAAGTTCACATTAAAATGGCAAAACTTGAGCACCCCATTTACTTAAGATCATTTTCAGCAATTACGAACATCACTTGTGAAAACACCACCGATTGCACGAGTTCAACTGAAAATTCCGTTTGTTACTCCCTGACTGGCACATGTGTCTGTAAGAGGGGTTATTTTTATAGTACCAAGACCGGATTATGCACCCCAGGTGAGAGAATGAAAACAATTAATTACGAAAATAGTATGATCCACAACATTCGGGTTTTTTTATTTCATTTATTGCTAACACAAAGCCAAGTAAAAATAAATTAAATGAAGATATTAATAGTCCTTTTAAAAATTCCCCAACAAAACGTTGAATATTCTTTCTCTCGTCTTTTGAGTAGACACGAACATTTCCTCATCCAAACGGGTTCTGACATAACAAATAATGAACCCGGCGCTTGAGATATTAATGGACCAATTTAAATGCAATAGAACGAATGCATGTCAAGAAAAAACCATCACACAACGAGGTTTGAAAATTTACCCCAAAGTAATTTCCTTCAGTTGATACATTACAAGGGCCAAAAGTCATTAATTTTGTCAAAATTTATAACGTTGTTACTGGGAAGGAACAGTCTCCCTCTTGGTTACGCATATGTTAACATAACATTAGTACATTATGCTAATATTTACCAATTTTTTGTAAACCTTCCTACACCCCACCATTAAAAGTGAATATTTTATTACAGTATCAAATCAAACAAATTTAAAAGTTCCTGCATAAATAAATCAACATCCACAGGTTTATGTTGTTAACAAAGTTTAGTTTTGAGCGCAATTCTCTATAAAGCCATTTTTCTTATAGAAGTACGTATTTCAGGAGAAATAGAAAAGCACGTTCAGTATTTTGCTTGAGCATTTCTGTAAATATATTTCCGTATTAGTTCTTATTTTATTTTTGCAAATAGAACTTGGCGTGTACTCGAACTGCACCAGTGACACGGATTGTGGTATTACAGCAAGTAGATGCCTCAATGGAACTTGTTACTGCAGGAAAACATACTTTACGCTGCCAGGCAGCTCTGCATGTCAGAAACGTAAGACATTACTTTAAAATAAGTTACTTTCAAATTTTTATTCACTCCGTTCTTATTTCAGCAATGACTAACGACAACTTGTGGTGTAATAGTATGGAAAGATGTTACGTTATGGGAACGAATGTTTCATGTACAAATAACAAATGTACTTGTGCCTCTGGAGCAACATTAGACGACGATTACATTTGCAGAGTTTCTGGTAAGATTCTTTTTTAATCACAAAATATTTTACACTAATATTTTGCAAGTCCGTTAAATGTGCTTGATGGGAGTTCGCGTGATTCAGTTCAGCTTGACAAACACTTAACTTTTATTACATTTAGCTTATGTAAACTTGATAAAGTCACAACCGAACTTTTGCGTCATTATTCAAGTCGAAAATCAAGATCCGGAATTCTTGGCACGTATGTCCACAGACAAGGGGTGGGTTTAGTGCATTTTCTACTTGTACGTGACGTGTTATAAGTATATAAATTATATACTAGACACGACGACACCTAAAACTATTGCTCTGGCAAAATTTTTTAGATTTAGGGCACCTGCAGGAAATTTCGTGCTGACGTTTTTTAAATTTTTGTTTAGAAAACGCCACTAACACCTGCGGATGTAGCAGTGATTCGGATTGTAGTGATTTACCGAACTCTGTGTGCAGTGATGGAGACTGCGTTTGCCCAACCAATTACCGATACGATAATTCTTCCTGTCTACCAAGTGAGTATTAAAAAAATCTCTTCGAAAATAATTACAGGGTGTACCTAAATAATAGGTAGGTACATTAATAATTTTTTGCTATTTAAAATATTTTTGAAAACCTATTAGTCGAGAAATATCACTTAGTATTTTGAACTAAAGACCTTTCAAACTTGTGTCCTACTTGCATACAATATTAATTAATCCAGCTTAGTTTACCAGAGGTTGAGTGTACATCGCATAATTTTTCATTTGCATAATTCCTCTTTACGATATAAAACACAAAGAAGGAATTAACGGACGATCCCTGTATTGTTTTCACGAAAACACTGGCAGAAAGACGTATTTAGTTTGAATAACTTTAACTTTCAAAAGCAGCTCCAGTTTTAGCCTTAATCCTTTAATTAATAGCTTATTATGCCTAGTAACATGACAACAGACAGAGTCACGACAAACAAAAATGGTGATAAATACAATTTACTTTACTTGTTAATTAGAAGCCAAATAAAAAATATTTTTTATTATAATTCCCTGCACCTTTACCATATATTTTTTAGGTAGATATTAAAGTTAAACAGAGTTTTACCAGAGTATTCCTATACAAATTTTAAAACGATGAAACTTTGAAAAGCATTTAGGGCAAGAGGTCAGGCGCAGGTTTAAATTTTTAAAACTGGAAGGGCAGAGAAAATTTATTACTTCGAAATTAGACCCAAGAAGTATAATTGTAAATACAGTCAAACTCGAATGTCCATAAGTCGAATTTTTGAAAGATACGTGTAATTTTTATCTGGTAACTTGAACTCTCGAAATTCTATTACTCGAATATCTTGATAACTCAAAGATAATACATACTTTTGACCAAAAATTAAATCTTATAAAAAACTGGTTAATTATTATCTATCATATGTATAAGTCTCTCAGCAACATGAAAAACTACATACAAATGCTCATTTAAAAAAATAACTAGACGCATATGTTTATCTTTTTATTTTTCAATTACTCTCAACGTCACATGCTGATTCGAGTTATCAAAGTCCCACGGGATTTCAAATTTGTTAGTAGATCCGCCAAGGTTCTAAGAAAAATAAGTTTACCATGAAATAGAGGTAGACTGGATAATTCATTTACAATTGAAGTAGCATTAAAATTTGAAAATTGAGGGTTGCGGTTTTCTAAAGATTCTAAAAAGTAAACTGTATAAAAGATTTTGGCGAGGAAGGAATCATAACATAATTAATCATGAATCTTAAAAATTTTTTATTATCACATCCATCTTCAATATTCTTCAGTATTTTGAGAATCTATGGTCTCAAATTTGTTTTTAGGGTTCCGCACCTCAAAAGGAAAAAGCGGAACCCTTATAGGATCACTTCGTTGTCCGTCCGTCAGTCCGTCCGTCTGTCAAGACCCTTTTTCTCAGGAACTCGTGGAGATATCAAGCTAAAATTAATACCAAATACTCAGGTCTATTGTCCCTTGGAGCTGTGAAAAAATCAAACTTCTAAGCCAACGCAATCAAAAGATACAGCCGTTTATGCCGCAAATTTCCGAAAATTTTCGAATCAAAACCTACAGGGTACTTCCCGTGAACTCAGAATCTTGAAATTTGGTACGAAGCAACGTCTTATAGCACAGATAAAGGAAAAATTGCAAAAACCGTAAATTTTTAGTTATATCATATAATAAAAATATTTTTAATAATTTTAAAGTTACTACCCCTTTCCTCATGAACGCGTAGAGGTATTAAATTGAAATTCATATCAAATACTCAGGTCTATAATACCTTTAAGCTGTAACAAAATCAAACTTCTATGTCAACGCAATCAAAAGAAACAGCAATTTAAGCCGCATATTTTCAAACTCGCAACTACTCGCAAGGGAATCAAAACCTAAAGGGTACTTCCAGTCGATTTAGAATCTTGAAATTTGGCATGAAGCAATGTTTTATAGCACATATAAAGGAAAAATTCCGAAAACCTTAAATTTTTAGTTACATCACAATTATAGGTACAGGTTTGTACGGAACCCTCGGTGCGCGAGTTCGACTCGCACTTGGCCGGTATTTTTTTATCTTCAACAAAATAATACTGTTATTAATTTCTTTATTGAAGTATCACCCTTTTCTCATCCACGTTCAACATCCTCCAACCGCCAACCTTTTGAGAAAAGACCCCATCAATTCATCTCTTTACAAAAACGTTTTCTGTGCAATCTTCTTTTAATCGTAACATAACCAAAAAGGACATCAGCGCGGTTCTTTTTAGCATAAGAAATGACAAAAAGAAAAAAAAATCGTGTCACACAAACTGTTCCCCATCTTGCAAACTTAACCGATCCATTATGACTTCCAGACTTGGGCGCTACATGTGACGGTGCGAGCGCGCTTTGCACCATCAATCATGCGAGTTGCAGCAGCGCTAATCTATGTCAATGTGACACAAATTACTTCGCCTCTGAGAACGCCACGACATGCTACCAAGGTGCGTAGACATTAAATGGATGTGTTTAATTTAAACGATACCTACTATCTACTGTCTACTGTTATAATTAATTTGAAAACTGTTGTAACGAAACCCGATCATTGTCGAACTTTTAATTTCAGAAACGGAAGGGCTGGGGGCGAATTGCGAATTGGACCTTCAATGTTTAAGGTCGGTGAACAATTCTGCTTGTATAAATGACGTTTGCACATGTGACGACAGCTACAAAAATATTAACGGGAGTTGTTATCTTAAGAAATGTAAGTCAAAATTTACTGTGACCATAGTTAGTAGATGGTCAGGATTTACAAAATTTTATTTTTAGCTATTGGAGATTCATGTACTAATGTTCTTGAGTGCAGGGTGACGTTAGGGGAAAATGTTTACTGTAGAAAGGGAATTTGTCAGTGTCCGGCAAATATGATTGGCACTAACGACGGATTAGACTGTACTACAAGTGGATCTTACAAACCACATTTCTCATTTTACAGTATTATTATACTTTTATTAACATTCTCAACATTATGTGTATTATAAAAATAGTATTTTGTATATATTAGTTCAATAAATCATTTATTTATATTCCTTTTCCTAAATAATACATAAATAATTTACTATTCATAAATATTCAATCTACTAGTATATAAAATTCTTGTGACACAATGTTAGTTATTATACTCCTCCCAAACGGCTTGACAGATTTTTATGCAAATTCAATAGGTCTGAGAATAGGCTATTACCCCTAACTTTTTTAATTTTTTGGACAATTTTTTTTTAAAATTTTTTTATGAACCCTCATTATTTAATAGCGATATTAGTACTGTAATAAACTTCAACTCTCAGTGGTCGATAACTGATCAATTATTATCAATCGATTAGTCATCCCCGCCAGGCGTCTACTGATGTCACTACTCACCCAGCAAACAGCACGGAGTGGGGATGAGAATGAAGCAGATCTTTTTAGAATGTTATAGGCTAGGGATGGCGAACCATTGGCACTCCTGCCACAAGTGGCACGTTTGAAAATTTTGATGGCACGCACAGAAACAATTTTTTTTTTAAGTTATCTTTTTTAATAGAAATGAATTAAAAATCATTAATCTACACTTAATTTATAGTTTATGATATAAATTTGTAGTAATGAATACCTATCTTAGTATGTTAACTAGAACCGTCAAATTATACATTTTATTATTAAAATATCGCATGAATTCTTTCGAAGTATATACAGATGCGCATTAGATAAAAATTTTTGCGTATCCAGTTTCGCCTTCTAAAGGTATTTGAATGTTGTTGCTGTCGCAGCGCTCGAATCAAATTTTATTTTATGCCCTGATACAATACCATTTGAAAAATTAAATTTAAAAGTCTTTGAGTGGTTAAATTTTAATGAATTAGAAATGAAATTAGTTGAATTTCAGTCAAGTACGATATAGAACCAAAAATTTGTTGATTTATGAAATGATTTAGAAATTATTGAAAGTAATCGATTATTGGATAAAATAAATAAAATTGCAGAAGATGAAATTCTAACTATACATGGAATTCAGTTCCTGACACGTTTAATTGTTTAAAGCTTTAAAAATATTAGCAAAGGCAATTTTATCAATATTTTCATCGACGTGGGCATGTGAATCTCTATTTTCAGAATTAAATTTTATAAAAAATAAATATAGGAATAGAATGACGGATGAGGTCGAGCTCTGCATGCGTACTGTTGAAATTAACTAAATATGAACCAGATATTAAATCTTTATCATCTTGTATGTATACAGCAACAAAAATCACATTAAAAACAATTTTTTTAAGGTGAATTTTGTTTCTAGCATATTGCTTTTTGTAAAACATTGATTAATAAAAAATTGTTTAAAGATAAATTGCTTTTGTTTGTTTGTTTAATTATACTTACGTATAGTTTCACCACGCTAACATTTCGAATGAAATTTTATTGTGGCACGTTACCTATTTAAAAAAGATTTTTTATGACTTTATGGCACGGACATCAAAAAAGGTTTTCCGTCCCTGTTATAGGCAGTTCATATATGTTCTAAGAAGTAAAAGAATGTTTCATTATAACATTTCAGAATGATTTGGCAATGTTCAAGAATGTTTCAGAATCTTGAAGATCATTCATGTTAAAAAAAATTACAAAATGTTTTGAATCATTATGGGATGTTCTGGATAGTTCTAAATTCGCGAATATTCTAGAATGTTCCATCAAACGTGTAATATATTCGTACCCGGGCGCGGGCAACGCCGGGTATTGCTGCTAGTTATAAACTAATATTGTATATTATTTTAACAACGTGACTTTTGCCTTGAAGCTTAATATTAAGTTGATCAACTGAGAATGAGAAAAACAAGTCCTTTATCCATTGTTCATCTATTAGTTCAATTTCCAAGAAAATTATGATTTCGTCCGGCAATTTGAAGAATCGTTTTAAATAACAACTTTAAATAGTTTACCGAAGGTATTTTAAAACGACTCGGCAGGCCGCAATTTATGTGTGGCGACGTGGTTAGGTTAGGTTTGTTTCGCTCATTAATAGTCATTCTAAAAATATATCAGGAAAAATTGAAATTATGTTTGAGGACCCATTTATAATTTCATTTATTGGACAAGAGGTTGTAAATCAGATCGCTGATTTAATATCAAATTCAATTAGAATTTATGACTATGAAAAGCCGATTTTCAAAGTCCTTTGTGTCGAAAAATTTGGGTCACTGTGGGTTTACGACTCGGGCAATTTTAGGTGTTAAATATGTATAGATTAAACAGGCTTTACCTCCATTCGAATCGTTTCACCACCATGGCCGATAGTTTCGTTTTTTATGCTGTGGAATTTGAATAATGACTGCATCTGTTAACATGCCAAACTAAAATTCGGCCATAGAAATTAATTGACTTATTTACATAATCGATAATTTAATTGAAAAGAGACTGCACACCAATGTTTGCCTTTTAGATTTGAAATAATTATAATTAAAATCAACAGCTTGTAATTAAATTGATGACGAGCTGCTGATTTCAAGTATCTTAACAAAGTGCGTAATTTACTTTCAAACAATTTCAAAATCAATAACAACCAAAAGTCTCGTTTATGGGAAAAATAAATGACCGACTCTTTAATTCAATTAAATGGTCTCGTTCTTTAATAAAAGGAACGGTGGTTACGATTACTATACTTTATATTTAACGTGAATTGAGTTGTCCGGTCTAAAATCAAAGCCAACCAATTTTTCCTGTCCCTCGTGTTAGGTGACCTTTGCGTTGAATTAGAGAGTGACGAGGGTCAAATAATTAATTCCCCACGGTTAACAGTGGCTGGGGAACATATATCACGCAAAACATTTGTAGAAATAGAGAACAAATTATACAAACGGTTCACCTGCACTAAATCATGACCATATCCACAACGAATTAAACACAGGGTGTAGCAATCTCACGCTCAGAAAAAGGCCCTAAAAATTAATAACGAGCAAAAAAATATGACATAAATGCAGTAGGATTAATTATACAGAGTGTCTCAAATATCCGTGGACATGGAAAATAAGTCGATTTAATCCCTTTTTTCTATATACCACATTGTTTCGTTTACCCATGAGAGGGTGGCAAAGGTGATAAAAATTCTTCGATTTATTAAAAATGCTTTAAGATTTTAATAAAATTTGGTACCTAGGTACCTACATAAAAATGTCTAAAAGGTCTAAACTACTTTCTGAAGTATAAGGCAATTTTCTTAAATTATTACGAAGATGTAAACCACCCCAGCCTTAAATATACATAATTACTCTAAACTTTTTAGGGCGGCTGATTTTGTTAACTTAAGTTTTTTCAAATGAGGATGCCTGCCTTAGCTTCATTTTCTGTCTCTTATTGTAATCTCAATCTGCAACAGTTTCGAATCGACTATTTGAATAAAATTTGATATGTAGGCTACCCTGAAGACTTTTGACATGCTTATCAATTTAATCAGGATACGACTGGGGTAAAAACTACCTCCGCTTCGAAATAAATTTGATTGCAATGTATTTATACGTAAAGTCGAATTATTTCTTCAATAAGGTTTTTCTGGAATGATACCTTATTACCTTCATTTTTCATCTCTTAGTTAGTTAAAAATCGTATCTAAATTCCTCATTATTAACAACCTTGTTCACCAGATCTAAAACTCTGTGATTTTGTCATTTGGGAACAATACAAATGAACGAAACTAAAATTGACAATATTGAATGCCTATTTGAGAAACAGAATCTAAAATTCTTATTTTGAAAAGGCTTCATTTGAATTGAAATTTGTAGAAATGAAGACAATGGCCGTATTGAACGTCCACCTTTTGTGAGAATGGATAACTTGGAGATCTGATCAATACCAGTTTTAGTGGCATTCCGGGCTACATTTGGAATTTTACAATTAAACACAAAGAATATTGGGTATTATTAGGGATCAGTTAGTTAAAACCTCCTTTTTCTTCCAAAACAGATAAAAAATGTAGGGAATAGCAACACTTTTCCATTAAAACCTTATTGAAGAAATAAATCGACCCTACAAATACATTGCAATCAAATTTATTTGCAGGTGGGGTCGTTTTTACACCAGTCGTGTCCTCATTAATTTGATAAGCATGTTAGAATTAAGTACCTTTTTATGATAGTCTTTATATCATATTTTATTCAAACAGTACGATGTATCTTCGAGTTATTTCATAAAACTGTACTTATTAAGAATTCGTGTCGGCGCAGAAAACTTTTTACTCAGAAGCTATTACATATATCGATTTTCAATAACAGAAATAAAATAAAGCTAAAACATCAGTCCTTAAACATTTTTTTAAGTTATTAATCAACTCCCTTAAAAGATTTCGAGCAATCATATTTAAGGGTGGGGGTGGTTTACATCCTCGTCATAGTTTAAGAAAATTGATTTATATTTCTAAAGTAGTACCCTTATAGACATTTATATGTACCAAATTTTATTAAAATTGTATTTTTGATTAATTGAAGAAAAATGATTTTTTTCTCACCTTTACCACCTTTCATGGGTATATAGATAATTGGTATATATGTCTACGGAACTTTGAGACACCCTGTATATATTTTTATTTAAAAGATTAATCTACCCCGTAAGTGCTTAGCAACCATTTTTTGGGTTACATTTTCTCAATTTTCATATTAGCATCATCCTCCTAATTTTTTCCGAGTTTAAAAAAGGTAACATTGAGGGTTTCTGCCACTCGTCGTTGGTAAATTGCCAAATACTTTTTTTATTTCCCGGAATGTTGAACGTGCTTTTTCATTTTCTACATAAGTACCCTATTCTATAAGTTGTTTAAGCGTAAACATGAGGTTCTGACTTTTCACTGCGTTCGCTTTGGCACCCTTCCAGGTGATTCTACTGCTAACCTTAACCTCTTTTCTCACAATCAGATTCATTTGTACAATTAAAAATGCTTAACCTAGCACGATAACTGTTATCTGGTGTTGTGTAAATAGCTATAGAAATGTTGGCAGACATGCTAAATGGAATCTCTAAGGGAAATATTATATTATATAAGTATGTGCTTGTTACAGAGATTTAGTGACACCTTCAGGAATATTTTTTGTGGATTAACTTTTCTGAAGATACGATAGATCTATTATTGACTTAAACCACACTTTCCCCAAATACTAACTTATTTATGTTAGTTTTTGAGTTGTTGAGGTTTTTTGCTTTCTCTAGAACCAAAAGTCTGGGAATCGAAGAAAGTTCAGTAAATTTTTTATAAATCTAGCAAAATTTAGCCGTCCAAAAATAGTAACTTTTGTCCCCTCATTAGAAAACTGATCTCTTTGCATGACCAATAAACAACCGTAATTTATTATTCCTCTCTACTGCAAAATGTGGAATGAGACAAAGGTTTCCACAAAGGTATGTATCAAAATGTGGCCTTTCACGAGTAATTATAAAGATAAACGGGTTTAAACAAACAAATCCTTGTAAAATTAACTAAATCTTCTCTAAGAATAGGTAAATTAACGTTAACGCCCATAGTGATATCAAATATGGCAAAATGCTATTATGAATTCTATTTAAAGTGTAAAAGATTTTAACGGTAAATTTAAAATGAAAGTACAGGCCAATATCTTTTGACGACGAATTATATAAAAGCGGTTTTTAATTTTAACATTCAAGCTTCTGAGGGTGTATAAGTGGCTGCGATCTGGTAAGAACAGTTGAAAGGACGTAGCAGAATGCTATTAAGGCGCTTTTTCTTCGGAAGGATTATATTTTCAGCGCAACAGATTGCACGAAGGCAATTCCCGTTTCTTTACTCGGCAATATTATTTTCGCGAGAAAAAAAGAAAAGCCTGAGTCGCTTTAAGAAAGTGATATTACATCCGATAAAGTTTTTCGTCGGTTAACGCTAATTCAAAAGGAGATTAGCTTGCCAGGCTCTGATTTCATAAAAACAGGAAATGTCACCTATATGTCGATACGCCGCGCCAGAGAAAAAAAAAGGATGTCCGACATAAATCTCAAATATAGAACTAGGCCCTCGGAAGCCTAAAAGTGTAATCAATCATGGGTAATAATTACAACGCAACGGTCTAAGCCTCAAAAAAAACAAAATAAATTTTACTACGTAATCGGCAATTTATCTTCTTTCCGCAAAAGTGCCCTCGGAGTCGAAAAAAGTTATTCGTATGAAAACTTATTTAAATCACCATCATTACCATTTTGGAGGCAAATCGATTTTATTAATGGTTTATTGGACCAAAAAACGTTTTGCTAAATTTGGGTCATCAATAAAATAAATTACAAACAAGCATTAAAAATGAAACAAAATCTATGTGCGACTCTTTAGGATAATTCGAAACGATTATCTGGAATTAACATTGAAGATGATGTATACTACAATTGGCGAAACGTTTGCACCTAGGAATTACCATAGATACAGTTACAATACCTAACATATTGTAACGAATTTTCTAGTTAAAGATATTTATTTAAACAATTATATATTTAACACTATTTATATAACACTAAAAACTACTATTTATATTAGAACAGTTCACTTATTTATATAACAATTTATTTATGTGTTACTTGTCTGTTGTTTATCGGTTTTAATTCGCGCACTGATGCTTTTTAACAACTACTGTCCTCCGACCCAAAGACGATCACTTTATATACACCTTTCGAACTTTCTAGATGATTCGAAAAGGAAATCCTGATTATTCCCGAATGATGAATTATAATAATTAGAATGTCGTCGATGATTCCAGAATTGATCTTGTTACTTGTCGCTGAAGCTTGTAAGTTTACGTTGATAAAAGTCCCGTGCGCGGTGACTACGCCGTAAGCATGTTAGCGATAAGAAGTACATGTACACAAATTGTTATCGCACACACGTTCGGTCACACTGGTCGCTACAATATCTAATAATTTGATTAAATATACCTTTTATAATATTAATGGTTAAATATCCACAATAATTATTTCGACTAAACATAATCTTTTTCCGGTGGAAGATTAATAAACTAAATTATAATAATGGATGGTTAAATATTGAGGAGTGGTGAGTTACATACTTCTACTACAAATAATTATTACAATAAATATTTGTAACTTAAACAGTGTTTCATTTGTGTTAACGAACATTAACTATTTTAGGATAATTGATCATAACTTTTATTGTTTATGGCAAAACTACAGGAGCACTGTCCCTTAAATTGATAGCAGTTTAGGAACGTAGGTACGTTTACGTTTGTAATCCCACGTATCATTTTTTCTGCTACCTTTTTACCCTCGTATTTTCGCGTTATTTCAGTCTACAAAACTCAAAAAACTTATAATCACGAATTTGTGAAAGGGATAAAGGTAAAAGTCCTCGGGAGGGATGTTTTGTCTGGACGCAGTTGCAGCAAAAACGTTAAAAAGTTAAAAACAACTTTGATGATGTCAATTCTATTTGTACAACTGTAGATCAACCCCCGCCTTAACCACCATCATGTATCTTGTTTTTTATTTTCGTTTATTGAAGAAAACAGTTAGAGTTCAACGCATTTTCCCGAGGATTGCTAAATGATTGATTCATAATGTTTTAGCGAAGCACTGGTAAACAACACGTTCTTGAAAGTTTTAAGGGTTTCATTATTAATTACAATAAAAAAGTTACAATGAGTAATAGATGCAACGAATAGGTAACAAAAATATTTTTAATCTGCAATTGATTTAATTATAACGAGCTCCAAATCTTGAACAAGGTAAAAACAACCCTAACAGATTAATTTTTACCATTTATTGAAAATTGCTCAAATTTTTAATTATTTATTAAACGAATAAAGAAAGTGAGTAATCACGTGTAATATCTTAATATCTAACTCATTAAGAAAACTACCATTATTCGTTGCGGTTCTATTTAAAGTGTAACCGTTATTTTCTGCAATAGAAACAAGTTAATGATCTGAAGAGTCGTTCAAAGTGGACGTAAAATAATCATGACTCGGTTATAAAAGTCCGCGAAAACTACCGTAACAAATCTTAATTGAATTTTTATTACCTTATCTTTATGGATATACTTACATACCTAATATAGTAGAACAAAATCTTAGCTCGTATCGTATAACATGTAACAATATTTCCTCATTTTCTTTTTATTTTATTAACTGATTAAAAAGGTAGCTGTGTGGATGAGTGCGTCATTATACAAGGCTCAATTAACGAAACGATTATTACACAAAATTAGTTGCTTGTTGGTTAAATCGGGTAGGTAATAGAGAGAAAGGGAGCTCGAGATATGATGCAGAAAGAATCTCACGCGTCTAGAACGAAGGGCTAAGATAAAAATCTTCTATGGCATTATTAAAACTATTCACAGAAGAATTTTAGGGATAAAACAAATATTGATAACTGTGTCATGGTATTATGTTAGTCGCAATGTACCTGTTAGCTTTGAGAGCATTTTGGGTGCTTCCTCATACGTTTAAAAACATTACAACCTACCTGCTTCGACTTAGTAGGTACTTAATAATAATTGAGTTTGAACAAACTATACGTATAATATAATACAATCAACGTTTAATGTTAACGGTTCGCTAAGCACCTTTGCACAACGTTTACTCCACCAAAAGAGATTAGCGAGGTTAAATAAGAGTAATGAATTTAAGTTACACTCGGATTTCCGGAACCGCCGTTTGGCTTTGCATATTCATTAATCTTTTATTTTTTGCCACTTGTTTTGTGGTGCTTGTTTCATTAAACAAATATGCACTTATTCAAACATGCCCTAAAAGGAACAAATAATTATTCCGGGAAATAGAACATAATTAATTTGTAAAATATAAAGGGCATTAATAAATGCTACCGTTTTGTAAAAATTCTCGTAATTAATTTACTTCGAATGTGTCTTTATAGAGACATGTTTCGGTCTTGTACCACTTCTCAAGATTTCACTAGAGATTAATAAATAAGTACACCTACAAATATAGCAATATATATTCCAATAATGTGTGCGTATATTTTTAACAATTTCGAATAAAAAATAAATTTCTGGAGTTGTACGAGATTACCGACAGATACTGTTTATTGTAATAGAATTCACCCCAACAGCTCTTTTGGGATAGATAATAATAACGTTGAAAAACAGCAAAGGGAAATTTTGAATGTAGTAAAGCGTTTGTTGGTGTAGAGAAAGAAAACACATTATATTATAACGACCCTGACAGAAAACCGGGAGAAAGCTGCGAGAATATACTGTTTCACCTAAAAATAGAAGACTTTATTTTACCACAAACTTATTACGGGTTGTTTTATTAACTGTTACTTTTAAGCAGTTGACATCACAGAAACATAATAAAAAATTCTATGAAAGTAGGTAACAAAAAACTTGATCCGTTCCCACAGGACAAGAATCTGAAATATTTATACAACATGAAAGATTAATTTTTGTAAGTTAAAGGGCAAAGTGCACAAAGTCTGATCAAGAGCGGTTTTGTTGTCATCAAGGACTTCATTATTTCGAAACTTCATTTCCGCCCTGAACCCCGATAAAAACAAGGGGATGTAACATCTTTGTTATTGCAATAAAACGGTTAGGTACTTAATATAAAGACTTGCGGTGATCTGCAAAAAGATGTGCTCATCTTAACCTAATTACCCTCTAAAGAACACCGCAAATTCTGCCATAAACATTAGAGGGAACGATTCGCTCAAAGATACTTTATCTTTTTAATACCGATTGTGAAGAAGGAACAAGGGCCTCGGTGTTAATTACTTTTCTTTCTGGAGAAACTTTTAAAGCGTCTGTAATTAGAGCCGCAATTAGCCTATTATTCTGCTCCTGCGCCTTACAAAAACGTTCCTCTGTGGCCAACCAACAAAGTTCGTTCACGTTTATCCGACGTTTTAGCTTAAATCGTAAAAAAATAATTTGAATTGATGTTTTAAGAAAAAAAAAATTATAAAGCAGTGTTCGTCACCTGCCATTAGCCAAGGGCATCTTTCCCTTCCTTGTGGTACGTATACAAGTAATTAGATTTCTTGTTCTAAGTAATAATAAATAATAAAGTAAAAGATTTACAATTTTGACTTTATAATCCAACACAGACAAAATTAAACTGACCGACCTTACCAATATCAGTCTCATACTCCCTCCCAAACTGTCGTTTACAACGGGGTAAACCACATTAACATTTGTCCCTCAGTAATAGGCAACAAATGTTTTCATATAAATCATCATAACTCACCACCCTGGGGTGGAGACGATACTTAAATATGGTTACGCAATCCGAATCAAAATTCATTCGTACTATCGAGTTTTATAACAACACCCAGACACACAGGCGCCTCCGGTGACTTTCATTAAAGTTTGGTAATTAATTAAGGATCCTTATAGTTTCGGTCCGCCTGTCCATCCTCCGTCTCTCTATGTCACCCGGAGCAGCCTTCCCATTTTCTAATTTATATTCCCATTAGCATTCGAGGGGCGTAAACAAACATAATCCAAAAATAGAAACGAGAAAATTATTTTTTGTCCATCTACAAGACCTCATTTGAAATAAACACTTTACTGTAACAGATACATAAGTGTTCTCTTTGTTCCTCTAAATTACATATTTTTCAAAAGCTACTATTTTTATGTTTGGAACCGAATAATTTCAGGGTCCGTTTGCTTCTCGCACACGGAATGTGGAAAAAGGTTCAATTTGTAGACGAATAAAATGAATAAGAAATTGAGTTCGATATTAGTAGCGTTAGGAAGACAGAATGAGAAAACAGAAAGAAACTCCCCTGTCCCAAATGCTTACACTAGACCAGTCGTCGCAAGTTTGTTCTGAATGAGGTCGTTCGCAAACTTACACAATCACAAACTTTTCCGTATACAATCTGATACGCATCATTGACCCTGCAAAATTTGCATTAACGTTATGAATAGATGAACGTGAAAATACAGAATACGGTCTTGAGACGTTTTGAATTTAATTTCAATTTGATTAAATATCATCTACATTTTGAAATCTACAAGGGGAGGATGCAAAACGTATTAGGAACACTTTAACATGTCTATTTTTATTAATAAACTAATTGAACGTTTAAACAAGTATTTTAACGAGCCACCTTTGGTGTAGAACGCACTTACAACCTTAATATTTGTACCTACACTAAAAGTGTATAGTGACAAAAAGAAAAAGAAAGCCGTTACTAGAAATTTCGAAAAGAGCCTCCACTTTCTCCATGGCACGCTTTTACCACGGATCTCTCTCTCTTATTTATCTACTTATCGTAACTTACATTGTGTACGTTAATGGACTTTTGTTGTGTGCTTTAAAACATCCCCCTTCAGCCGGGCCGATAAAACACGAAAACTACACAAAAGTATCTGTTACGACAGCGAGGAAGAGTTTTTGTACTAACCCATTTTAATCTGCGCCTCCATCGTCCTGTTCCAACTATGTACGTACATATATAAATAAGTTCTATTCAATTTACTACTGTTTTGTCACTAAATGAGTCAGGCTTAAAGTTATTCGTAAAAACGACCATTATCCAGTCCTATGTTTATAAGTTTGACATTAGAGAAATGCGAAACGGGGAGTATTTTAAGTTTATGAAGGATGAAGCAATTAAGGATAACTGCTAGTAAATATATCAAATCAAACGAACTAACAAAGGCACCATTATCTAAAAGAAAGGGGAAGTACCGTCAGAAGCAAACGCCAAGTAAAGATCGTGCGCCTGTAATGAGAACTGTTACTTTTTATATTTTTGTAAATATTAGTTTTTATTTGGGCTTTAGTTTAACTAAATATATTTACGTAGTAATGTTATGACCTGCAGATGCGCTGTTGTGGGCACAAGTGTGATATTAATCCGTACTTTTATGCTTCGGCGCAAAATACGAAATCGTGTGGCGAAATGAAACTTATTTGACTTACAGTTCCCGCAGGAATTCATTACTACTTTAGCAAACACGTACCCTTCCCGGGGTCGGGAAATAACGTACGGGTTCGTATACGCGTACGTGTGCACATGTGTGATTACGCATGTGTATACGTTACGTCCGCCACCCTCTTTTCTCCTGGGCTAATGTGGCCGAGTAAAAACTTGACGTTAATTTCGCAGAAAAAGATTTATGCTTCTACAAGTCCATTCCTGTAATTTTTTTTATACACTAAACAACATTAGTATAGTATGTAATAAGTATAAAAAGTCGAAACGTAAATAACAGAATAGAAAAGTGTATTAGGAACAAACCACAGCAATGGGTTTCAGTCTAGACGAGCAAAAATGTTGATTGAGCAATGGTTTGACTAGAAGCCTATTAGAAAGATCAATCAGTTTTAGAAAAACTTCGATCAATGAAAAGGGGATGAAGTTAACTAAATTTCAACAGTACAGTAGATACGTGTGTTATTGATTACCTTACCGAACCGATTGATCGACTTGTTCACAAAAAAGAAGTTGTTATCGTTTATTAAATAAGAAACGGGAAGAAATATAAGTAACAAAATACATTAAAAGACCAAGTTGACACGCGATTTCCGATTTGATATATGTATTTGTTCTCAAAATCCAATGATGTAGGGTCAGGACAATAAGCTCGAGAATATTTCTGTAACTGGATTTATTTCAACTGGAAGGCAATCAAAAAAATAAAGTTGTTATCTTAATCCGATGGCAAAGATTTTTTTATTTTTATAAAGACTCAAACGAATCAATTATTAGATACCCATGACAAGGGTTTATATGAATTCATAAGAATGTTTTCAAATTTTCACATTTCTAAGAAATTGAATTTAAATAAATATACACATAAGAATTTAGGGATGAGTTCTTGCACTCAATGTGAAGATGGTGCACAATCAGAAAATATTTTTCAAAATTGAACTTACTAAATACCTACCCATAACAACAATTTTCAAAGTATTTGGAACATTTTCGGTTTTCGACACACGTTCTCCGAAAAGTTTATATTATCTGAAGCAATAAAAGGAATCGTTACACGGCAACGTCTGAGAAATGTTCCGAACAAATCATGTAATCGTGAACGATTGGTTTGACAAGACAGCCAAGTGTATATCATACGTGACATCTTCCTGATTCATCTCATCACAAATGATAGAAAACAATTTTCAACGCAGTTACATGAATGAATGAATAGAAAATTGATTGCCTTGATTATTTTTGGGTATCGACAGAAAAACAGGCCACAATAATACTACGCAAGAAAATATACAGATATTTCATATAAGTTTAAATATTCTGATTTACCGTCAAAAAGGCATTACTTTAGACTTATCCTGTTATGGCTCGTGATAAAATGAAGCAACGGTTTTTAAAAAAAAATATGTTGTAAAGATAATAATAAATATACATAACAATATTGGCAAGAGTTCTTAAATCAAATCTGAAGACGGTGAACAACCAGAAAATGTTTTTCAAAACTGAAATTACCCATAACAACAAATTTCAAAGTATTTGCAACATTCTCAAAGAAAGGTCGGTTTTCGACACACGTTCACCGAAAATTTTATATTATCTGAAGCAATAAAAGGAATCGTTACACGGCAATGTCTGAGAAATGTTCCGAACAAATCATGTAATCGTGGACGATTGGTTTGGCAAGACTGCCAAGTTAGTGGATGTCTTTCGTGACATCATCCTCATTCATCTCATCACCAATGATATAAAACAATTATCAGTACGGCACACTGAATAGAAAATTCGATTGCTTTAATGTCCTGATGGTTCTGTACAGTAATACAATAGTTATTTTATAATTATTATTAAGCGGTTGCTCCTAATAGAAATAAGCGAGTGTGCTGTATTAAATGCAGCTCAGTTGCCTATTTATTTCGCTACTTTAGAATAGTTAAAAATGTTGATGTTGCAATATTTCGTCTTGCAAGTGTTTGAAATCTTTTTGGCATCATAGATCCAAATAACATTATATTAGCCCTATTATTATCCCTGAATTATATAGAAAAGTAAATCTTGTAACAGTTCCATCGTTATACAAATGTAATTGGCCAATTCTAATGCCAGCCAAAAATTCTATACGAATCTATGTATGGATCTAATGCTCTACACTAGATCACGTTTGAGCCGTCACGTGTCGTTTTATAAAGAAAAAGGGAGGTAATTATTTTTCTTTTGAAGATGAGTCTATTGGGAACAAAGACCTGAATACGTTGTTTTCGTTTGAAAGAAAAAAAAATGGGTCACAAGCTATCGATAATACGCCAGCATCACCCTAGCGTGTATGATACAGCCGAAATGTTTTCTATTTTCAGAGAAAGAAAATAGTTTTACTTTCTAAGCGACAAGAAGTTTTGAAGAAAACGTTTCATAAACAAGCAGTTTGATATTGTATTTAAGCACAACTGTAGAAAATTCGAATGGGCCAAAAAATTTCATTGTGGCACTATTTTTATTGTTATAGACCTAAGGGGATGTTTTGAGTTTTTGATTATTAAAATCATTGAGCGACATGAATGGAGTGATTGAATATAGATATTTATTGTGTTGTTCACATTACCTAAAGTCCTTCTGGTTTTTATTTATTTATTTTTTTAAAGGTAAAGTTTACGTTGCTTTAATGCTTTAATACCCTTGCTGTTTTCTAGCGATCCCTATGAAATCTAAATCTGAAAGGGCGAATCTCCTTTGTTCCTAATTTTCTTTTTTCCTTTTTAGGCTTACAAATCTCTCAAAATAAATTACTTTTATATTCATTTGGGATTTGTAGGGAGCAGAAATTAGGGAAACTTTTACACAAAATCAATTAACCGAATATTAAATATTTAAATATTTCTCTAAGGATTACAATTTTCTCCAAATAAATTAAGTTTCTTAAGGAATAAAAAAATATTAAACAATTTTACAGTAGCATTGAATATTAGGTAAATATTAAAATATTTATTAGGTATAATGGTTTCAATTTTTAACAATTGTAGTTATAAATGTCCCTGTTTGACCTAACGAAACCGAAATATTTAATTATTATTTGAACAAGCTAGGGATTTGGAAATAATTAATGGAGTAACATTGTCCGCATAATGTAATAAAATCTAAATCTAAATACATATATAAAATGCTAATGTTCGTATGTAAAGACAGGGTTTTCTCTATCTCTACCTACTCCAATCAACTTCCTGTTGGGGTGGTAAATACCCCTTGGTCTCCAGGTGGGAGTAAGGGAGTTTGGTCGCGGTGGGTGGAAGTGGGTGGTTGTAGGTGGCAGAAAGGTGAAAAGAAATATTTCTGTCATTTTTTAAGTCATAAGGACTTCCGGAAAGATCTCAAAATTTCTCAAATGATCTAAAAAATTCTAACATGAGCGCAAACTGTTATTATCGACTTAGAATGTTCGAGAAAGTTCTAAAAATTTCTTGAATGATCTAGAAAGTTTCAAAAAGTGTACATCTACGTTTCAAAGTGATGTACATCTAAATATTCTAGAGTGTTCTGGTACCTTCTAGGAATTTCGATGTTCGATGATATATAAATCAACATTCAGTGACTTTTTGTCAGTTAAATTGTGTTTGCAGTCGAGTGAAGATCAATTGGAAACAAGAGCGAACAGTGACCAAAAAAATTGAAGTGATCTCGACAAATGGAAAAGAACAGACTATTTGAATGTTCTAGATTGTTCCTATACTAGAAATTTCGATGTCTGATGGTATATAGGTAAACCAAAATTCAGTGACTATGTAAATAATTAAGTAAATACAACATAAATTTTTCATTTACTAAGCTGTTTCTTAAAATTATTTCAATTCGTTAGTAGTTCACTATATCAGATATACTCTATATACACCGTACGTTTAATGGCCGAATAAGTCTCTCAATATCTACGTTATCTATGATATAAATCTATAATATCTACGTTAAAAAATAGATCCTTACATATTTTTTATACCATTCAACATGTGATGTATTTTAACCCGAGCAACGCCAGGTTTCACTGCTAGTATTATCTATAATAAATTCGTTTAGGAATTTACATTGTCCCATTTAATTACGTTTATTTGTTGAAAACTTGTTGCTGTTCATTTAGCAACAGCAATAATTGAGCACAAATTTATATTAACTTTTAGTGATACATTAGGTGAAGAGAAACCCCAAAAAATGTTTTTTCAATTATTGCTATAGGTAACTAAATTTAAAACAAACAACTTCCTCAACTCCGCTATTTATGAGATTAAGCGCTTTAAGCTTAAAAAGTTAAGAGCAATAAAGTAACAAATGGTGCTTTAAAGAGATATTTTGAGAATATCGACGAAGCACACCTTCAAATGATGGGCTTTGTGAAAATTATATTAAGACAAAGCCCAAAGTGAACTTTCACCTCACCCTTGCCTTGCAGAGCATCAGACAGTGCAACAATGGACTGATTTTCTTTCTTATTACGAATTTTCCATTATGTTGCATTAAATAATAAGACGCTGTAAGCTTTTTCGTCCTTGATTTATAAGGTCATCGTTTCGACAGGCTACCAATAAACGTTCCGCTCTCAACTATTTAAGGCCGTTTTCTGACTTGTCGGTGTAGCAGCGGTGCGGTACCGAAGTGGTTGGTACCGAAACGATTCCGCGTTGCTTGCATTTACACATCTATCGGTATGTTTTCGGCATAAAACGGAGCAGAACCGCTTGTACCGTCACAAGAAGATGTCGTCCTCCTTGAGTGATGAAGATATTGTATGATGTCTCATGCAGTAATCCCGAGCGGCTACTGGACGTTTCTACCGCGATGCAGTATACCGAACCGATATCACTCCTCTACCGCACGTGCCGCACAAGTCAGGAAGACCGTATTGAAATATAGGTGCTCAGTAAGCATTCGGTACCGCGTATACCGAGCATACCGATACCGCACCGCTGCTACACCGACAAGTCAGAAAGCGGCCTAAGTGGTCGATTAGGGTTTATTGTGCGTGGAGAGAAGACAACGAAAGCAAACAAAAGAAGTTTAAGCAATAAAGTAGGCTCAGAAGGAGAAGCAGAAGAAGATCATGACTGACAAGACGAAATCCCTGCTATGTACCTACGTCTAATCAAACAAAGGAGCTGCTGCCATCACTGCGGTTGTGCCCGTCTCTCTTCTAACAAGTCGATTTTAGAAAATTCACTTGATGAAATCATTTCGCCATTATGCAGAACATTTTGTTGCTACTTCGTAATTAAGCTCAGCGAAATTAACGAAGTGAACGCTGTTATTGGATTAGGGAGAATTATGGCGAAATTGGAACGACAGGTTCGATGAAATCTTTTTCTTGTAACTGACTAATTAAACTCCGATAGGGGCTTAACAAAATCCGTTGTACTTATTTAGTAATACGCAGTACACAGTAATTCAGGTCATTGGTAACAGTTAGGGTTTCAGGTCTGGTCTGGTTATTTCCGGGCCATTTGCCACAGATTTAAAACATTTGATGTTGCGAGAGTAGCGTTGTTTTCATCTTCAGAACGTCCAAAACTGAAGCTGGGGGTGGCACAATTCACGAAACTTTAAGTTCAAATTAAGTATTAGAGGCCCCTGACGTTTAACAACTCAAAACACTTCTAAGCAAAAACATAGTAGAAGAATATGAGAAAATATTTAGTTTTAGGTTTTAATCTCGCCCCAAAAATAAAATAAGTTTGATGACATCTTTTATATCAAATTGCGTATGCCCACCAGGACGAAATTAATTAATATAAATTGTTAAACCACGATTAATAATGAAGTATCTACTTTCGTATCTAAACTAGCTACAATGATAAAATTTCGATGAATTATTCAATAACTTCTTCAACTCGACGTTGTTGATTCGACTCCCTACATTATTGCCTACATACAAACGTATAAAAAGTTAAACATCGACATTGAGCCAAACTTCGTGACTCTATTTACTGAAGCCACAAAGTATCAGCTCCCTTCCGTTCTATTACAAAGTCTGTCACGTTACATAATTCATAATTCATGTATATATGTACAATCCTTTCGGAACGAAAAAGAAAAAACGGCAATGGCACACAAGACGTCCTATTTGTTTGCAAATAAATCATTAACTTTATAATTAGGAAACCGCACTCACTAATCTCGTATATGTCGCTGTGCGGGGAAGCAAACTAACAAATACATTTATAAATTGGTATATGTATGTATACAAGTATACACACGTACATATGTAAATATATCCCTGTATGAACAAACAACCACCCTCCTCTATTACGGCCTGCAGCTCTAATATGTATCTCTACAGTTAATTGTAGCACACAAGGCAAAGAGTTGCTGGTTCTGCTGTTACTGTATCGCAAAATGTTCATTTCGATCTTACGTCCCTTTGATTTAGTATCTACCGTTTATCAGGGATAATTTAAAGATACAAGTACGTCGTTATTACATTCAAAACTCAAACTTCTCCCCATTAACTCGTAAACAAATTAAATAAGTACGTACTCTGCCCAAGAAACTAAACCGTGCACGCATTTGAACATGAAAAGGAACAAATCCTATTTTAATGTTTATTGAATATGTACTTAAATTTAATGAGTGAAATCATGGGCGTAGTCAGGGAGGGGCAGGGGGCCCCTGAACTACTTATTTTCTCAAAATATTTGAAGATTAGTATCATAAGAATGTAAGATTGTTTTAAATTTAAACTGGATACGCTCCATCCCCTTCCCCCTCTGCACAAAATAGTGATAACATTAACCCAACTCAAACTTAAAATGCTTTTGATCCTATAATATTTCTCGGCCTCCCTGTCTAGTCTCACCTGAAGTAATGATTTTGAGTCTTTTTGTTTTTAACTTCAACCCCACCCCTCGACCAAATTCTGTCCTTGTCCTAAATTTTACAATAGCATGGGATATTAAGTATTAAAATATTTATTAGGCACCTTTACAAAGTATTTGTTTCAATTTTTGAACAATTGTAATTTATAAGGTTATAAACAGGGACGTTTAGAAAATTCAAATTTAATTTTCAGAGAAAGAAAATAGTTTTATTTCCTAAGCGGCAAGAAATTTCGAAGAAAACGTTTCATAAACAAGCAATTTGATATTGTATTTAAGTACAACTGTAGAAAATTCGAATGGGCCAAAAAAGTTCATTGTGGCACTATTTTTATTGTTATAAACCTAAGGGGATGTTTTGAGTTTTTGATTATTAACATCATTGAGCGACCTGAATAAAGTCGTTGAATAAAGATATTAATTGTGTTGTTCACATTAGCAAAAGTTCTTCTTCTACTTATTTATCTCTTTTTTGAGGTAAAGTTAACACTGCTTTAATGTTTTAATACCCTTGCGGTTTTTTAACGATCCCTATGAAATCTAAATCTCAAAGGGCCAATCTCCTTTGTCCTCCCTAATTTTCTTTTTTGCTGTTTAGGCTTACAAATCTCTCAAAAGAAATTGCTTTCATTTTCATTTGGGATTTGTACGAAGCAGAAATTAGGGGAAATTTTTACACAAAATCAATTAACCGAATATTAAAGATTTAAGTATTACTTTAACGATTACAATATTCTCAAAATTAATTAAGTTTCTTAAAGAATAAAAAAATATTAAATAATTTTACAGTAGCATGAGCTATTAAATATTAAAATATTTATTAGGTACCTTTAAAAAGAAACTGTTTCAATTTTTGAACAAAACGTCTTTGTTTGATATAATGAAACCGAAATATTTAATTATTATTTGAACAAGCTAGGGATTTGGAAATAATTAATGGAGTAACTTTGTCCGCATAACCTAATGAAATAATATCTGTAATTAGTTCGTTTAGGAATTTAGATTGTGCCATTTAATTACGATTATTTGCCTAAAAATTGTTGATGTTCTATTAGCAACAACAATAATTGAGCACAAATTTAATATTAACTTTTAGTGATAGATCAGGTGAAGCGAAACCTCAAAAAAATTTTAATTTATTTTTGTTTAATTATATTGCTATAACTAAATTTACATCAAACTACTTCCTGAACCACTTTAAGCTTAAAAAGCTAAGAATGTATTTAAATATTTTATTTTCTAATGGTTAGTTTTTCTTAAATACATTAACAGATTACGCTAGTTCAGCTGAAAGTAGTTCTGAAATATGTTTGTGTGCCTCCATTTTGTTATTAATCGAGAAAATCCACATTTGGTACTATTTTACTTATTTCACGGCGCCTCCTCTAACGTTCAATAAAATAATATATAACACTTTCAATTTTAACTCACCACAAGGCATCTGGATTCCGTGGACAAGATATCCTCTTAGTCTTACAATTAGTTCCATTAAAACTCCACGGATATTTAAAACGATTAAAAGTAACGATATTTCACACGCGTCAACACCGGACTCGCGAATACGTATACTGGTTCAGGACGTGTATAGTAAGTAATTAAACGAAGATACAAAGATCAAGACGAACACTGTCGATAGTTCACGAATTACAAAAAAGATAAAAATGAATTCTATAGAAATGAAAATTATTCATTACAAAATTAGGAAGCAAAATTAATTTAACATAAGTCTAAAAATTTACATTTGTCCTTACAAAAGGATTTATATAAGTTATTATTTCTAAACAATATAAAATGAAGATGCGTTTGATGCATTTGACAAAGAACTGAAGAACTAATCATAGAGGTTATAATTTTGACTTTGACTATTGATATTTACATTTTAATATTGATTTATTAATCTAAACAGGGTTGATACTAAGTAGAAATTAGCAATTATTGATATCAACTAATTGCCCAATTAAGTAGATAGATGAATCGAAAATGTAATCGTCTGAAATAATTCACAATTCACAGCACAACTAAATGACTTTTGACATGCTTTTGACATTTACTACGTTTTTCTGTTAGCCCCTCCTACCGACTGTTTCAAATTTCAAAGCCGTCTTAGTTCTTGTATTATCAATTAAAATAGAACAGTCAATTTAAAATAACTTTTACATTGCAATTGAATACTCATTTTTTTAATTAAAACAGGAATAAAAGTAATAATTACGCAATTAGTAGTATCAAGTTTTTACCTAAAAGTCAAGAATGAAAATTTTACTAAATAAAACCTTCAATTTATAATTTTTCACTTAAACTAATTTCCATCAAACTCATCTTGGGTTGCAAATAAATGATGATTGATTAATATAAACAGAGATGATATTATGAATTTAGCCACTATTAATATCAATAATAATAATATAACCAAGAATAAAATCGTCTGAGACAATTCACACCTTACAGCATAAAACAAACGACTTTTCGATTGTTTGTTAGCTCCTCCTACCGATTGTTTAATTTCAGAGCCGTCTTAGTTTTAATAGGTATAATTTTAAATTAATTATTTGAAAATCACTATTTTATAATGAACTAGCAGTGAAATCCGGCGTTGCTCGGGTTAAAATACATCACATGTTTAATGGTATAAAAAATATGTAAGGATCTAATTTTTAACGTAGATATTATAGATTTATATCATAGATAACGTAGATATTGAGAAACTTATTCGGCCATTAAACATACGGTGTATATAGAGTATATCTGATAGAGTGAACTAACAAACGAATTGAAATAATTTTAATAAACAGCTTAATAAATGGAAAATTTATGTTTTAGTCTGTCACAAACACAATTTAACTGACAAAAAGTCACTGAATGTTGATTTATATATCATCGAACATAGAAATTCCTATAGTACCAGAACACTCTATAATATTTAGATGTACATCACTTTGAAACGTAGATGTACACTTTTTGAAACTTTCTAGATCATTCAAGAAATTTTTAGAACTTTCTCGAACATTCTAAGTCGATAATAACAGTTTGCTCTCATTTGAGAATTTTTTAGATCATTTCAGAAATTTTGAGATCTTTCCTGAAGTCCTTATGACTTAAAAAACGACAGAAATATTTTGTTTCACCTTTCTGCCACCTACAACCACCCACTTTCACCCACCGCGACCAAACTCCCTTACTCCCACCTGGAAACGAAGGGGTATTTACCACCCCAATAGGAAGTTGATTGGAGTAGGTAGAGATTGTAAAAGACCCTGTCTTTACGTACGAACATTAGCATTTTATACATATATGTATATTTAGATTTGCAACAAACTTATCTTATGTTCCACGTAACTATCTACTGATTTAATAATTTATCTATTGACTATTAATATCAATATTTTCTTAATTCAACATTTAATACAAGAATAGAATAATCTCAGACAAAACAAACCACTTTTGACATTTTAATTTGCAATAATTTCGATTGTTTATAAGCCACTTCCATCTACTGTTTCAAACTAAAGTCATAAATTTAAATTTTCCATATTTTAATCAATTTTATTTTATAATTATTATCTCTTTTAACAAAATGAATAGTTATATAATAAAATATGTAATAACTGTTAGAATAACGATTCACTAGTAAATAATATGAACGCTGGCATCATTTTAATTGGCCATTAAAAAAATTTGTCTTTTAAAATCACTGTATTTTTTAAAACAAATTGTTCTATAATCGATATAGGTATTATTAATGTAAAATTCGTAACGTATGCACGTTATTAATATGAATGGATTGTTGAAGCCAATTATTTTCTGCTTGTTACAACGAAAATACCCTTTTATTAAAATAATTTCGAATTCTCTCGCTAATGGTATTTTGTAAATAACAGAGGTGGATGCAAATACAACAATAACAACATTATTACTGAAATTTTGCAAATATTCAGCAACGTACTCGTACCTATGTATTTATGCGTGGGAAGTTAGAGGTATCTAATAAAAATCATCAGTAACTCGAAAATTGATTAAGATAAAAACTTGAGATATTTCTAACATTTCATACAGCTTTCGTACCTATAAATATTTTAGCTATGCTAACTAGTGTGAAGAGTCGTGTCGTGAAACCAACTATTTTTGCAATCTTTTCATATTTCAAATTCTTGTCCCACTTCTTCATATTTCCTGCCGGGTGACGAATGAAACCGTCAGGTCTTCAGGGGCGAGACAATTTCAGGATTTCCGACGATAAGAAATAAAACGGCGGAGAGTATAACGGGGTTGCGGGCGCAATAACTGGAATAACACTCGCCCTAAGCCTTTCTTTCCAATATGTTTCTTATTCTACCACTTCTAAAACCAGTGGCAGGCAGCTTCGTATTATGAGACATCTCGTCGCACACTCGAACCGAAATCTGTCTGTCTATCCCAAATGAGCAACCGAATAGAATGTCTTATTGCTGCTCAGATTTTATTTGCTATGTACACGTCGGATTTTCGATACTATCTGTTCAATAAAACTGACGTGTATATATTACAATTTATTCTTGTAGTTCCTTGTCTACGAAGGAAATCTAGATTTATTGAGTTCTCAAAACCCACAGATGCAAGTTGCACTTCTGGTATGAAGAAACCAAGACCAAGACAAGATTGATGAAGTCTAACATAATAACTTTTAGTCTTGGTATCGTTATCGCCAACTCAATTTTTATTCTTATTTTAAAGTTTTTACAAAAACATACCTACACATACCACTGGGTCAATTATATTAATTTTCTCTTCGTGAGTTAGAACCTTTGGTGACGCCACTGTTTCATTTTTCGTTCACATATTTTGTTTTATTTTATTTCTAAAAAGAGGCTAGGGAATTGGCAAGGATGTGAATGCACTCTTGTATGTACCAAAAGTGGATTCGGAGCTTTCAAAGATCACTGTGTAAAAACAATCAGCAGCCTTCCAGATACAAAAAAACAGTGATCCTTTTTTATATCCCCCCGTTTGAACACGAAATTGTTATTCCATTTCTATAAGAATTCAATTTACCTGTTCTTAAAGTGTGAAATTAAACTTTTCTTTTTTGTTTGCCCACGAAAAAACTCCTTTGTGAAAAAGCCATTCCATATATTCTTTACTGCTTTACATTATTTCATCTAAAATAAGTTACAGAATGTCTCAATTGTAACTATTTTTGCATGTTTGCATCTTTACCTAACCCAAAATCCCTCATCCCTGTTTCCAAAATAATCAACTTGTACCTATAATTGTCTATTTAAGATTTTTAATTTAGTTAAAATGTTCTGTTAACGCCTAAAGAATTTACCCTACGTACAAAAGCATGTGTAAAGAATAAAAAGAACGCCTTTTGACAACAAAAGTATAATATCGTCAAGTTTCTACAGTCGTAAAAAATATAAAACGAATATAAAAAAGAAGATGTTGTAGGTACAAGTGTTGCCTATTATTTTTCTTTGTTTCAAAGGTGAATCTTAAATTACAATACTTTAAAAGACGTTAATCCCTCCCTTCTTTTGTTTGCCACAGAGAATTATTGCGTTGTAACAGACGTTTTCTTGAGAAAAGTTCAAGGCAACGGAAATTTAATTTTCTTAAGGGCGGTTTTACATGTGCAAAAAAAGTAGGGCAACTCAAACAACTCAATTTCACGTTTATTTTAATTTGAATTGTTTAAATTTATAATACAATTTCACAAAAGTAGAGGTTAAGTGCCCTAGCCCTTATTTTGTTAGATAATTATAGTGACCATTTCGTACTATAAAATGTAACAGAATTTCATGTATTTACGTATGCAGCCCACTACACACCTTAAACAAACCCGCCCACTTTTACTACAATTGGTTAGTTCTAACAGAAAAACGTTTTAATTTGATTAAAAATTCTGATCAACTTAGATATCGACGGACTGACATACAAACTGACACATTAGGTACTATTTAGTGTTATCGATTCGATAGCATTTGCAAACAAATGTGACTGTTTGACTTCCTTTTAAATCGGTCACTTCCTTAATATGAGTAAATCTACCCCGAATCCCAGTATTTCCATAGGATCGCTCGCGCCACTGTTAGCTTTAATCAACCTTGTACGCAAAGCTCAATAAATTCAACCCCGATAGGCGACGTGTCCCAAGCGAAGCTTCCGCCACCGGATCGTGCGGGATATATTTTATTACACGTATAAATATGTAGGTCGACTTTCACTTACGTTTGCATCGAACCCTTATATAACAGATCAAAGAAGGGACAATCCCTTTTCTATTTGTACCGTTTATTGACTAATGAAGAGTAAAACCAATCGCCGGTCGGTCATCAACACCTACCACCTACCTACCTATACCCATCGTTTTTGCCCTGACTAACACTCCGGTTCACTCAAAATTAATTATTCGCCATCCGCCTGAAAATGTTACCATTAATAAAGAAAACTCTAAAATGAAGTAATAATTTCCAGCACACTTCCTTCAACCTTCAAAATCAAAATTGTATAAATAGAATTTTATTTAATGCACACGCAAACTCACCACCTCAACGACAACATATACCTATAAGTACTTATTATATGAAAAAATTGAGATGTTGTATATTTATGGTACCTATTCCAGAACAATCTTGCTAGGAATATTGGCTATTGCCTGCAATAGTTGATCTCATTGGCCACTAAGGGGGTGAAAAAAGATGTAACTAACTTTAGCAATAGTTGGTAATAAAAGTAGAAGAATATCCGAACTTTTTGAACTAAATCTTCCATAAGTACATACGATCCTTACATACTCGTCCAAAGGAATCATTTTTCCGACAGTGATCACTTTGGCATTGACGTCAACTAAAATAAACAAATATCCCCCGGGGTTATTTTGCTGAAACATAAAGAAATACCTTCAAGGGCTCGTCATTAATTATTAGAACCAACGCCTATACGTCGTTAATAAAATAGGCCACAAAAGACTATACGATATTTTATTGTCTTCCATACACACAGCTGATAAATATTTTGACCACGACGACCTAAACGAAAATAAATAACGTAGGTCCGGTTTTTCGTTAATCACAGCCCAAATAAATTGACGATTGATAACTACGCACTCGTCTGAAAAAGTTTCCGAGAAGTTCGTCCATTAAACTTCAAAGTAAAATCGATGTAAAAAAAATAATAAAAGCGAAACGAAACACAGGGAAGGATAAAGCGAAAAGTACGCTTATTTATAGATAATTACTGCCCACAGAGGCTTCTTGAGAGACTTTTATACGTCATAGTTATCGAAAATTAAAGGTAGGTAGGTACAAAACATGTTCCGGCTAATGATGTGGAAAACACAAGAGAGAACTAAGGAGACGGTGAGAGGGAGGGAGAGTTGAAAGTTGTTAATGGAAAATGTAATGAACTCTCCAAAACTGTATCATACGTTTGTGCGGTATTTGAGTCTAGCGCAACTACTGACCATTAACAATTGTAAATTGCAACAAATTACTCTTTAAATTAATTGCATAAAGCGTTGGGCACTATTATTAAATTTCTATATGCGCCCGGAAATACATCAAACATGCTTCGTTGGGTGAAGTTGGAGAAACTGGACCTTGGCGGGACATGCCGAAGGACCAAGAGCTCATTAACTTATTAAAGATATATAAAGTATACAGGGTTTTTCAAGTTGATGGGCTATTAGAAGTATATGAATTAGTAGAAGGAATTCAATTCTGAAACTTGGGCTCATTTGGTTATTGTTTATGCCGCTTCTTTTAAAAATATTTTCAAGTTCGATTTACATCCGGTTATACCGGAAGTCGATACCAACTTTGTTATTTTAAATGGAATGGTATATTTTTTACGCTGAATTTGAATAAAACGTGTAATTCTAAGGTAAGTTTGATAACCAACTTGTACACCTATGACGATCGGTTTCTGAGTTATTTTAACTTATAGAAAAAAAATCGCTACCGCAACCCAAATTATAAAAAATCATAACTTCCACAAAATACGACTTAGAGTGTTGAAATTTTTACTAGTAATAGCTGAATATTAGTGCTAACGCCTTGACAAAATTGAATTAAATAATTTATACAGGGCGTTCAAAATAAAATTCTAAAATTGAAAAACTTCAAACACGAATTACCTCGTTTTTTCAAGTGGCACCTACTATTTTTTATTTTTTCAATCGATTCCATCTTTTATCCTCTTTCGATCTATTTGTATACTTCGTATTTTAAGTAATAATTCAAAATTATTCCAAAATTTTCAAATAAAATAGGAAGTATCCATATAGATCGAAAGAGGATAAAAAATGGAATCGATGGAAAATATAAAAAATAGTAGGTGCCATTTGAAAAAACGAAGTAATTCATGTTTGAAGTTTTTCAATTTTAAAATTTTATTTTGAACGCCCTGTATAAATTATTTAATTCAATTTTGTCAAGGCGTTAGCACTAATATTCAGATATTACTAGTAAAAATTTCAACACTCTAAGTCGTATTTTGTTGAAGTTATGATTTTTTATAGTTTGGGTTGCGGTAGCGATTTTTTTTCTATAAATTAAATTAACTCAGAAACCGATCGTCATAGGTGTACAAGTTGGTTATCAAACTTACCTTAGAATTACACGTTTTATTCGAATTCAGCGTAAAAATATACCATTCCATTTAAAATAACAAAGTTGGTATCGACTTCCGGTATAACCGGATGTAAATCGAACTTGAAAATATTTTTAAAAGAAGCGGCATAAACAATAACCAAATGAGCCCAAGTTTTAGAATTGAATTCCTTCTACTAATTCATATACTTCTAATAGCCCATCAACTTGAAAAACCCTGTATATTTGTTCATATAATAGAGTATACGTATAAACATTTACAGCTAAGCTTCTGTTCAAAAGATCCGAAAAACTAAGACAATTTGATTTCAGCGAAGAAATAGCTAGATCGACTCTGACGTCACAGCCTTGAGCAGACCGCCAGTTGCGTATCGACCATCGTTCACAGCTGCCATCTTTGTTAATGGTTTCCTCTTAGCTTGAAGGTACTTCGTCCTTTGCACCCTAATGTTTAGCTCTTAAGACTTGGCTGTTCTAATCCGACGCCGCTTTCTATGGAATTGTTATTATTAAAGTAGTTGACACATGTCAAAGGTGGTTGCTGCGCAAGTGGCGGACTGCGCAAGACTGTGACGTCAGGATAGGAGCGGTGAACCTCTATAAAAAATTATACGAGAATCGAGTCTAAAACTCTACTTACAAATGTGATAAGGCAATTCTGGACCCGATTCAGGCCTAGGATCACATATTACGTGGAAAATGGTTACATTTTGCTTTTTTTGCTTTCGAAAATTTATTTTGCAAGGTAAACTGTCCGTCATGGTTAAAAAAAGTTCGCAAATGAAATATGATTGATACGGGAACACTGCTGAAAGGTTTTAACGGGCTTCGATGGAGCTTTAGGTACATAAAAAAATCCGATAAAGTGCTTCCTTTAAATCACGATATTTTCCACAATCTCGTAAAAAGTCATATTTCCGTTAAACACCTACAATCTCGTTTTATGTAATCCATTGTCCGGGTTATTAAATCGCTTTCGAAGGACACAGGACTGCGCCGTAAGCAAATTAAAATTATGGAATCCGGAGCACTTGTAAATGATATATCGATTTATCTGAAATCAACACAAAAGAACTAATTCCATAGCGGATCCCATTCTAATGCATTGTACTCCATATACGATATGTAATCCAGTGTTGTACCATATATTAGAACGTTTTTGATGTGTTATTAGACTGAACGGATTTGTATGATATTCGTATTTGCAGAGCCGTTATTAGCCGTTCTTCGCGTTTCGCTAAATATCACCAAGAATTACAGCAATTTCGAACTACCGATATTAATGTTTTCATGCACAATATTTTTGTAAGAATAACAATTTAAAACATTAAAGCAAATAAAAATAATTGTCATTGATATAAAGATGTTCACAAAAATCCAACAATATTATCATATATTCAGTAGTTACAGTTTCTTAAAAGTTCTTGGAAAGAATTTTAAGAAAGAAGCATCCATAAAAGTTGTATTACGTACCTATATAATAAAGTGTAGTGTGTCATAAAGGTCGTAATTGACATTGGAGGTATAAAACGTGGTTGTATTACGCTGGTTACCTCGGCAAGATGTAACACACGAGGTAATTCCAGGTCCTCCTATTTTACATCCGAACAAGAAACGCTTGCTGGTGGTGAAAGAACAATACGCTACGGAATTGAAGAAATAACTAGGTGTCCTTGTGACAACGTGAGCTGAATCATTTGGTCATAAGGTTGCGCTAGAAAATGATGCTAATTTTCTCCAAGTGGATTTTCAAAATGAGAAGGTGGAATTAGATTTAAGAAACTCCAGAAAATTTGCCAGTCATAATTGTACCGTTATGATAAACAAAGCATCATTAAACAAGAAACTCGGTCAAGTGCTTCAAGTGTATCTCAGAATAAGAAGCATTTTTTATTTTTTAAGGAGTAAGATGGAAGATATTTCAACGGAGACTGAGCGTCAATGACTTATTTTTTAGAGTAGCTGATGAGATCACGTAAACACGATCTATTTCTTGTGATTTTAATATTTTATGTAGGGGTCGTGGTCTATACGAACTTTTTATCAATAGAACGGTGCGAAGTTTTACTTCAGCAACTGACTGCAGAGCGGACTGCTCACTGGTATTTATACTGTGAAGTGGTGGGGGTAGCTAGGGGGCGTCGTCGTTGCAGTATAAATACCAGTGAGCAGTCCGCTCTGCAATCAGTTGCTGAAGTAAAACTTTGCACCGTTCTATTGATAAAAAGTTCGTATAGACCACGACCCCTACATAAAATATTAAAATCACAAGAAATAGATCGTGTTTACGTGATCTCATCAGCTACTCTAATAAATAAGTCATTGACAAAACTAATAGCTTCATAGATATGAAAATATATATAAATTACAAAGGCTTCAAACCTTCTTTAAGGGACTAAGAGAAAAACTTGTATTATGGTAACCGCAAGATTCGTGCCACCACGTTCTTATATAACATAATATAATAAAAGAGCAGATAGACTTCATCCATTAAATTTATCACCGTTGTCCACAGTGAGGAAATTTCATTGTATCACATCTCTTTGTTGACCAATAGAAACTTTCTACACACGTTCTAGTGTACATTAAGGCTTTCAATTATGCCCCTAGTCCGTAAATTAACGTTCGTACTCAAAATGATTAAAATTAGGTTTACTACACCCGAGCTATAACTTTACTTCATAACGTAATTATGTAGCTACGTTCTGCTAAAATTTTTAGTTTAATTCACCATCACTCGATGCTGGAGCAGAAGTTTAGTTCTCACGTTATCCAACATTGTTGATAGATAGCTCTTTAAAGCACAAACACTGAAATATGATGATATGCATTATGCATCGGTAATTTACTAATTTTAGTAAAGTTTGCTATTACCTATAAACTTTGAAGTGCTTTTGGTCAACCATTTATTAATTACATTAATAGTTTACTAGAGAATGTTTAATAAAAGGTCCACCATTTGAAAAAATTAAACAAGAAATGGAATTAATTAATAAATAAGTAAGTTTAATTAAAGAGAAACAAACGCCAAAATAAATAGTATATATCTGTTTCTTTTCAATGCGAAGGTAATTAATTAGAAATAAACACGAAATTCTTTATCTTATATCGTCCCTATGAGTTATGATTTATTGAAGATTTTAAGACCTTTGCTAATTACTCCCATTCACAGCGTTTTCGAAACGTTCTCTAATGAGAACTCGCGGTAAATACGCTTCCAAAGTTCAATGTTATTCTTCATTGTTTAAGTACTTCTAGAACCGCATGCCTTAGAACAGATCGAAAAGTTAAAAACTAATTGAACAGGCTACAGACAGGCAGTTCCAAAAACTTATTGCTGTTATTCGAAAAAATCCCCGGTCGAATAATCAAAAATTAATTCTGACACAACCTTTAAAGTGCATTGAATTAAATATTTAATCTAAATTACGAGAAATATCATAAATATTGATGACGTCTCTGGAGTAAAATTTAAAAATAAATGTTAGTGATGCCAATATTGTAATGATTCGTTACTCAATACTCGTTACTTGGTAGTAATCGTAGTAATCGAGTACTACTTTGAGAAAGTAATAGTTACCGATTACTTTTAGTTATACCGCGTCCCATCGGTACTCTCGGTACTGTTCGGTACATTAGTCGTAGGAATCGTAAGACGAAGTAATCGAGGTAATCGATATGCCCTGCCAGTTCGATTACCAATATTATTTTGTGCAGGATATAGGAATAAAAAAATGTACCATGTACTTGTTATATTCAATATCCATATTATGTACCTAAGTACATATCTAGGTATATATGATATATGGGTGGAAATGAAACAGAACGAAGACTATTTATGACGAAGACAAGCTCGTGCTTAAAGGACTACTTGCACCATTCATCGTGTTATTATTTTATTATAAACATGTAGATCAGCATCGCGAAGTCGTTTGCGTCAATATACGATAATATAAATATCTGTATTTATAGTTACGTATAATTTAGGTACTAGGTACAATGTTAAAAAATGGCTTGTTGAATTCTATTGATTTATAAAGAGAGCTGCATTTTTGTTATTGTTATTATTATAAAACTAAATTTCTATTGAACTATTTATTTTTTATTTAGGAATAAAAGATAATACATATAAAAAGGGAATAATTATACATATAGGGTGGTATTTATAGTTCATACTTGGCTTAAGCTGAAGTCGTACTTTTAGGTACATATTACCGATTATTTATTGGTAATCGCCGTTACTGTGAATCGTACCTAGGTAAACGATATTATGTATTACAGAAAAAGTAACGAGTATTTGTAACGATTACAAAGTAACGAGTATTGATTAATAAAGTAATTGGTACTAACGAGTACCAAAAAGTAATCGTACCTGACATCACTAATAAATGTACGTTCATTGATTTCAACACGTGTAGTCCGCGAAAAAGAGTGGAAGTCGTGTACGAATTGGCAACGTTTAGTAACATGGTTGATTAAGAATTAATTGGAGATAGATATATAAATGAACAGAATAAAATTTTTCCAAATTTAGATGTAATTTGGAGCCCTAAAAAAGTGAATAATTAAAATCCTGACAGCTTTTATCGTGCTGTGAACCTTTTAAATCTTCGTAAAGTGAATTATCTCTAGAATTTCTAAAGTTCCAGGTTTTTATTATTTCCATCGAATTATATATAACCAAGTAAAAATCAAAAAATCTAAAAATAACAAAAAGACTTACCAAAACGTAAACGGCGAAAGGCATAACGACAACTGCAACTAAGAGGTCAGCTAGCGCCAGGCTAACGATGAAATAATTAGTGACAGTTTGCAAAGTTCGTTCCCTATAAACACTCAGAATAACAAGAACGTTCCCGAACAAAGTAAAAATTGGAAAGACGACAAGTAACAGTGCCCAATAGTTGTACTCGCGATACTCAGTTCGGTAAGCGCAACTGTCATTAACGATTTGAGAACAGTTTAGCAACTGGTGGTCCAAAGGGCTCCTAATATCGCTGTCGTTTCCGCTGTAGTTCACACGGTTCAAATACTGATCGACGTCGTCGAAAAGGAACAGGAACTCCGTCGAACTGTTGAACAACATCTCACCAACATCTTTGATGGTAGAAGTCGGGGGATTGTTGCCATCAACCCTGATGGGAATGCCGGTAATGTTATCAACATCCATGGTTATGATCTACCTGAGGATGTCCCGGAATTTTTTCATTATTTTATGTGAACGAAAAGTTTCTTTTATTAGTATTATTATTGGTTAGCACGATCAGTTGAGGAATCCTCTGTGGAAAAAGAGTCGGATCTTGTTGGAGCAATTTCCGTCATTCCTTTTCGATTTCCTGCGATACCGGTTCCACATTTTCTATAACCACAACCCAAAATTTTAATTTCCGCCAGGAACACTTCAAAGAGACGTAAGAGATTTGGAGGGATGCCGATGCCGTTGCCGAAATAAATTAATCGATTCCGAAAGAGGACTCCAGAGAAGAGACTTCACATGATGGTGACAATGTCATCGTCATCATCATCTCGTTGTTGTTTGCGTTTGTCCGCGAAGGCAGAACGAGACTGCGACGCCGAATAAAGACGCGACTTGCGAGGGTTGTACGATATGGTGAACGTGCGCCCAAGGGTAGCGTCGACGCTGATCTGCGTCGGAACGCCGGCCGTTCAAAGAGTAGTCGCTACTCAACCTGGCACCCAAGACACGTGTGCCGTTTGTTATGCTGGAAGGATCGCTTAAAATTAACACTTTTCTTCGATAAACTCTCTTAAAATCGATAGGACACTCTCACTCTCACGTCATATTAGGAAATTTAATTTACTTCTTATATAACGAACTCAATCTCTATTAGAACGTTACAGAGGGAGATCGCGGATTTCCAGATAGTTGGAGCATCGAAAAGTCCATGCAAACTTTTAGAAGCCTTCTTTTCTCATAATTTTGGTAATTTAGAATACGTCAGAAGTGGTCAAAAGAAATTTGAGAGCAACTTACCAAAATCGTAAGAACCCCTGATGTAGGTACCTAAAAAAGAAAATTTATATAATTAATGAGTTTAATTCAATTTTCTCTTAAAAGTAAAGTTCATAATTTATGTAAAATACCTTAACCCTGTGACAAGTGCTGAAGGGGTCAAATTTTGAAAAATAAGGGATTAATGAAAAGAAAAAACGACAATGCAATTGTGCTTGACATCTCAAGCACCACATTACGCGATTAATCGAAAAATAAATACGTGAAATTAAACACCCACGTATTTCGTTTTAAATTAAATTTCAGTTCCAGCTTAATGCAAATTACTTTCTTTGGAAAACCTGGTTCGATTATAATCAGCGAAATTCAGCAGTAAAAAATTCAATCGTAAGTTAAAAAACGGTATTAGCAAAGCAAGGTCAGGATAATTATTATGGCATTAGAAATGCTAATTTTATGAAGGGAAATGATCTAAAGATAAATTCGAGTAGGGGGATTTTAATTTTCAATTGCTTTATAAGTGGGTACCTATCAATAAACTTAACGTATCGGGCAATTATTATTTTTATATAAATAAAAATAAAATCCATAATACAATGAGTTGTGTTTTAATATACATATTTTATTTAGAGGTTGGATAGTACAGTTCGATTACTTGGGAATGCAAGTACGTTTATCTGTAAATCACGCATAAATTCCTATTGCGTACTCGAATATGGCCAGGAGCCTCTTCAGCAGCTACAATTATGCGAATATTCCACATATCCACCTGATCCTGATATCCATGAGAATTTGTCCATTATTGGTAGGTAAATAAAACATCAGTTCATCTTTTCTAAATTCTCCTGTCGTTTTCGAGCACATCTCACATTCTCTAATCGCCTCAAACAACCTTTCTGATGCTGCACGATCATGGAAAGACTTGTAAGAGACACCGTACGATCAACTTTGTATGTATGTATGTACACATTCCAACAAAAGTCATGGTACACCACAGCACATGATGGTAATGTAATATTAAGCGTAAAAATTTATCAGAAGACAAAATTCCATAGATAATATATTTAAATAAATATTGATGACTTCAGAGATAAATGGAAATGTAAAAAAAAAGTATAATGACAGTAATTGTTGCAGAAGTCATGATACAGTTGGATATTATGTTACCTACCAACATGGTGGGGTATGTAATCTTGTATAGATATAATAATTGATGAAATCGTGGGCAAAAAGTAAGCCTGAATATTTTAAAAGTAAACCTACGTTAGCCCAGAAAAATTGGATTTTTACGAGATTATTGCCACGAGGATAACGATCCTACGACCCATACTGTTCAATTATGGATGTTATATTATAACATCTGTCAAAATGCTTGCAAAAACCACTTGAAAGTCTTGATTTAAAAGCCATTGAGAACCTCTTGGATGAACCAAAACACATCTACCTGTCTACCTTTCTTATATAATGGTGCATGAAATTCTTTGAGTGCAGGAAATTTAACAAAAAATATTTAAAGCAGGATAATGGAATGCTCTCCCTGTAGGTAACTAAGTATTATCAAAAATTAATACTCCAAAGTTACAAATGGATACTATAATTCTCTATTTAAAACTACCATTTCGTTAAAAAATGTTCAATATAATATAAAGTCTGTTTTCTGTCATTTTATTTTATTGTTTTTTTGGTTTCAACCTCCCACGTTTTGGTATACCGTAAATTTTGTCAGTAAGTGTACCATATGAGCATGCAAATGCTGAATTGAGTATCAAGTACATAGGTACCTCTGTACATAGCAGAAATGTATACCTATGCATACACATATATGTATAAACACGTAAGCACACACTATTGGTCCATAGATATATGTAGATACATCATTTGTGGAGCAAACTTCTAATGGCTTTGACACTTCGTGGAATAATTATGATTGCAGTTTTTACCCACCCACCCATAACAATTTGCAATATTACACCGTGTCCTTTGCTCATTATCGGATATTGGATGTAAACAATGACCCAAGGGATGTCTACATATAGATACATACAAAGGCTTTTGGAACATGTCAACAGGATGTGAATTAATTAAAATAAATAGTACGTTACAGCTCTTCTCCTTCATTTTGGACGGTAATTTATTAGGACATGTATGGCGTGCTGATGTGATTCAATATGTTAATCGTGCCTATCTATAAAAAGGGTTTAAAAATAATTAAGGAAAGGTTTGAAACGTCTTTAAAGCTTTTGTTTAGTTTAATAAAACTTTGGAAACATAAAGTTAAACAACACAGTAGGTACTAAAATTAAACATCAAAATAACGTTCCATTTCTGTTCAAAGTTTTGTAAAGGAATTTGTGTATTGAGAGTGTAACATCTCATATAATTTCACCCTATTACACTATCTAGAACTCTAACTAATATTTATTGTTCACCACAGCAACTCTCCAGTAAGTATTCAATTAAGTAAGGTAACTAGAAATGATATTATAAACACAAGACGTCTTCTACGATTTAAAATATGTATTAAACAACAAATAAGAAACATACCGACTTTTATTAAAAAAAATATGAGCAAAAATATTTATTTAATCGATAAAACAATTCATTCTAATTGAGCAATATAACATTTTTATTTTTTCAATGATAAAATATAGAAAGAATTTAAAGCTAATTTTAATTAGAATAGTCGCTTTAAATTCTATCTTCATTTGATCTAGTCCATTGAAAAAATAAGAATAAAAAAAATGAATTGTTTTATCCATTAATAAATAAATTCAAAAAATTTTTACACATACTTTTTTTAATAAATAGGTAGAAGACACAGTGTACTTATAAAACCCTTCCTAGTTATCTTACCAAATTTAATACTTACTGGAGAGATACTGTGGTGAACAATAAATATTAATTAGAGTTGTAGATGGTATAATAGGGTGAAATTATATGAGATGTTACACTCTCAACACATAAATTCCTTTACAAAATTCTGAACAGAAAGGGAATGTTATTTTTATGTTTAATTATTTATAGTAGGTATCTACTGTGTCGTTTAAATTTATGTTTCCAAAATTCCATTAACTTAAACAAAAACTTTCATGATGTTTTAAACTTTTTATTAATTAGTTTTAAACCCCTTTTATAGATAGTTACCATTAACATATTAATGGATATTAAATGACTCACTATGTATGCTTAGAACTGTATTAAATCACATCAGCACGCCATACATGTCCCAATCAATTACTTATAATTAATGACGTTTCAGCTATAACCTTGTTTCTATCCAAACATTTTTTTAATAAATAATATAAACCATGAAATTTTTAAAAACCAACTAAAACCTCATCCTACCCTCTTCACTATTATTTAAATTCGTACACCATTATTTTCAGAAAATTACATTAAGTCACAAAGTTTTTTAAGTTTACATTTGTAAATGACCTTTGGGACCAACAGACTAATTGCTACTGTGATATGTGTACCTACTGTGCAATGTAATTTTTTGAGAATATTTGTGTACAAATTTAAATAATAGAGGATTTTGTTTAAATTGGTTTTTAAAAAGTTCATGGTTTAAATTATTTATTTAAAAAGGTTTTGGTGACTGTGCTACTCATAGACTTAAGATTAACGATTTTGTCGTCATTAATTATTTAATAATTTATGGTATTTAATAAAGAAAAATGAATGGAATAATCGCTTTAAATTCTAATTTAATCGTGTAAGTAATTAATTTAAAAAAATAATTTTCATTTTCCACATTGTGTAAATATTTCTTTTAAAAACTGAACTGCATTAAGGTTTTGTTGACTTGAAGTGAACCTAGTGAATTTGAGCTGTCAAAAAAAATTCCAGTTCACAACTTCCACAACGTGTTCCTTTATGGAGTTTTTGGATTTTCTCACACCTAATTTATCACTTGTTAACTGGAGACACAGCAATATATTCGCGGAATAAAATATGTGAAAGGCTCATGCGGCATGAGATTTATTCATTATTTATTCAGTTTTGTGGTTGAATTATGGTTCGTCTGCTGCGCGATTTTTTCCGAGGGAAATAGCATTGGAAAGCATTCAATAAAATAACAAATATTGTAGGAGAGTCCCTCACTCGAAGAATGTTACCTAGGACATTAAAAACATCGGTTGTTGTTCCTATTACCAAGGTTAAAGGAAGTGCAAGGTGTAATGATCTCAGACCCATTAATACTCTCCCAATAATTGAAAAAGTTACTGAGACTATAGTATATGAAACACTCCTAGAATATGTTAAACAAAAAGACATGATAACAGAGCATCAATCAGGATTCCGAGAAAAGCACAGTACTGAGTCAGCGCTACAGTTGGTAATAGAGGAATGGTTAAGAGCGATTGACAAGGGAGAAGGAGTAGTGGCAGTATTCTTGGATTATAAAAGAGCTTTTGAGACAATTAACAGGCCCTTGCTATTGAGGAAATTGAGAGATGTAAATAGAATTACTGATCAAATATATGAATGGATAGATGATTACTTAAGTGAAAGGTATCAGACTGTGCGTTTTAACGCTAATGTATCTAAAGAGGAGGAAGTCATACATGGGGTTCCACAAGGGAGTAAGTTGGGACCATTGCTATTTATACTGTATATAAATGACCTACCTGGGGTACTTGAACAATGTAGGATACATATGTTTGCTGATGATACTTTAATATACATGAGTGGGGAGAATGCTCAAAATGTTGTCAATGTGATCAATGAAGAATTGAATGTAGTTTGTGAATGGCTGTGCAAGAACTATTTGGGGATAAATGTGCAAAAAACAAAATGTATGGTGCTGGGGAAGAGGGGATTCAGGGATGAGACAGAGGCCGGACACACAGTTGTACTTATGGGTTCTAGTCTGGAGTGGGTAAAGAATTACAAATACCTTGGAGTTATTATAGATAATAGTTTAAGTTTCAAAACCATGTTGAATACAATAATAATAAAATAGCAAAGAAAGTTAATCTCTTGTACAAATTACGAAAAACACTGTCAAAAACGGCCAAAGAATTGTTATTTAAGTTACTCTTGGTTCCTCATATAAGATATTGTTCTACTATTCTATCTATGATAAGCAAACGAGAACTTGGAAGTGTACAACGTAATTTTAATCGCGGAATGAGAGCAGTATTAAATAAAAGGCGCAGCGAAAATATCGGCTCAATGTTAAAAGAGCTAGGTTACTTATCTGTTGAAAATGAAATCAAAAGGGATGTGTTAACATTTATTTATAGATTAGAACACAGTATACTTCCAGTTTATTTAGACTGTCTAGTCCAAAAAAACTCAGATGTTCACAATTATTCAACAAGGCAAGCAAGGAACTTCCATTTGGAGCCTGTCCATAGCAGTAAAGGATTAATTAAAATCATTGTTTGGAAATGGACTTGTATTGTATAATATGCTGCCAGAAGAAATAAAAGAAGCTGGGTCAATAAAGACATTTAGGGATAAAGTTGGGATATGGTTGGAGAAAAAGACATAGTTGTTGTTATTGTTTGCAGTGCTTTAGTTAAGATTATGTCTCAAAATTGAATTGTTGCTGATGGGGTATGCAATTATTTTTGTTAATGTTTAAGGACTGTGATTTTATATTAGCTGTCAGTGGAAAATGTTGGATTTGTAAATTTTATTAGCCGTAGGCTATTTGTTAATAAATAAATAAATAAATAAATAAAAACATGAAAGAAGATTATACCAAATTGTGATTTTTTTTAAACCACAAAATTGTATGATTCTCTTTGACTGTTGAAATTATCATGCCTTGACATCGAGTGCCGCCTGTGTCAAATGTTAAGAAGTTCATTTACCTCTAAATAGTTGAAATTTTTATTGTACCTACTAAAAAGTTTTCTCTTCAAAATTCGTAGACACCCTGACAGGTTTGGACTATTAAAGCCTAAATTTCTGGAGTTCGCATAAACAACTCGAAAGTAACCCCAAAGGCTTCATGCATTATTTATTCGAAGGAATAAACTTTCATAGTTCCGTTTCAAGTGTATTCAGCTCATTGGAGCGAACTTCGTTTTTCCAAATTCGATTTTCACTTCGTTATTACGTAAATACCGTTTCAAATAATAAATCCTGACAAATTACATGTCTGCAAAAACACTTTTAAGAGTGCCTTTGCCTCTTTTTTTTTTTAATTTCCGTTTTATTAATAAAAAAGTAAAGACACAATTTTAATTACATAATTAATTAAAATAGAATCAGCTTCTGCAGATTCCTACCTACCTACCTACAAGAAAGAAATTAGTTACAACACAGCCCTCTCCATGTCTGTCAAATTAATTAAGAGTTTCTGTCTAAGTAATAGAGAAAAGTCAATTTTAGTTTGAAGAACAACTTGTTCGAAATGAAATATTACATCGTGCAACTGTTTCAATTTGCTTCTAATCTAATAATAATATGTAAGTGTTGGGGAATTGATATTCTCGTTTTGTATTCATAGCAGTGATACGTATGTATTCTGGGAAAGTTATAAAGTGAAGACTCTCAAGTTTCGAACCAAATTCGATTAGAAATTGAAAGGAAACTGAGATATACGGACCAATTTTAAAGAAGACGCTCCCGAACATTTTAAATAGGCGTCCAACACTAAAAATTGTGTAATAAGACGAATTGATGGTCCGGAAATAATACAATTTTAAAGTAATCCCCTGTGATATTTTTAGAATTCTTTTAAATATCTTCAATTTTAATTCGATAACACCTGTGACATAATACATGAAAATTCTAAATTTGGGAACGTACCTACTCAATATCTCAAAAAACCCAACGCCAAAACACGAAACAGAACGTCCGAAGTACTTTTCGGTAACAAAGTTACCTTTTTGAGGGACTGACGTGAACTAAAAGCTAAGGGAATCTACGAGTAATAAATACTACCTACTTAATTTTGAGGACTTGAGGTCTAGTGATCATGACTCAGCCTAAAAACTGAAACGTTCAGTAGGTACACCTTAACGAAAACAAAATAAATTAAATTAAGAGCTAGGTATGGGATCTTTGTCACTGTTTAAAGTTTGATCTACTTTTATAAATAGACATGCTTTCAAAACAATCGAGCAAATAATTGTTTATGATTTCCTTAACTAATTAAAGATTGTTATGATTTTCAGTAAGGGTATGTCCAGCAACACTGGATTTTTCTATTGTTCTACCGAATCTGGCATGAGCTGAACGTTCTTCAAACCTTACTTGAAAAGAGCGTTTAATTTGTCCAACGTATTTCTTACTACAGTCTTTACAATAAATTTCAAGTATCTCCGACTCTTCTAGAAGAAGAATTTTATCCTTTTGGTTACCGCGAAGAGTTTGAATAGAATTGGAATTTGAACTATGACCAATACAAAACAAAGTTTATTAAAAATACTGGCTCGTGTTTTTCGGAAAAGTAGGGGATTCTGAGGGAAGTTTCTTAAATTTACTCTTATTAATTATATAACAATTATAATTGTTATATTAAGCAACATTTTTAATTGTACAAAGTTCCTAATTATAAGTAGGTACATATCTTATTAAGCGGAAACTAAGTAGCCTTTTTACAAGGAATTTGAAACTAGCCATTTTATGTTGGCTACAACGATTAGAGTCTTTGGGCATAAATCTAGAAGTGTGAGTGGGCATTCTATAGGTAGGTATCAAATTCTAGTGAATCCCCATTCCTTATAACCAAAGTATTCAAAAATGGTAGCATTCTATCTTTTACCATTTCTACAGTAAACTTAACAGAAGGGAAAAATGAATTTAGTTTTGTAAGAAAGTTTTGGAGACTACCAGAAATTAAACCGAAAATTGCAAAAATATCGTCAACATATCTTAGCCATAGTCGAGAAAAATACTCTAGGTGAATTAAACCGTTCGCGAATCGGTTCATGAAAAAATCAGCTATGAAGGGCGATAATACCTGAAAATAATTTTGCCACATGCATATTGAAGTAAGAGCTACGTATTCAACAACAATATTAGCGGTAAAATCCTTTAAATATGTTAATGAAAGCAGGACCGGTAAATGGAAATAAAATAAATCATTCTGTGAATAATAATAAACTTTGCATTTGAGTATTTTTCGTGGGTCAGACAACACTCCAGTCTGGGTCGAAGTCGGTTATCAGCTTCTAATACTAACGATACAATCTTTCGGGACATCATTCCTTGGCAGAAAAAAACTTTAGAGGTCACGGATATATAATGAAAGATCAATAACACAATAGGATGACTTAAAGGATTAAGACCTTCAAACCCTAACGTTTTGGGGGATTCTTGAGCTTATACGAAACACAACAATCCACTCGGCAGTCAGCACCCATTTCAATGTTTTCTTTTATTTAGAGATCACTATTACTTTGACATTATTACCTATTTTGTTATAATATATTTAATGAAAATTAAAGAGGATCAGATCAATTATTAGTTGAAGAGCCTCACAATATATTTCTCATTACAGTCTTTACAATCAATTTCGTATATCTCCGACTCTTCTAGAAGAGGAATTTTATCCTTTTGGTTACCGCAAAGAGTTTGACTATAAGCAATACGAAAATCAATTTTATGAAAAATACTGGCTAGTATTGGTTTTTTGAAAAGTAGCGAATTCTGAGAGGAGTTTCTTAAATTTAATCATATTGACTAACTTATCAGTTATATTACAATTATAATTGTTACGTTTAGCAATATTTTTAATTATACAAAGTTCCTTATTATAAGTACACATCTGTATTTATTTTATATTGTCTACAATGATAAGAGTTTTTGTGTATAAATCTAGAAGGATGAGTGAGCTTTCTACAGGTACTTGCATATCAAATTCTAGTAAATCCCCACTCTTTATAACCAAAGTATCCAGAAACGGTAGCATTCCATCTTTTTACATTTCTACAGTAAACTTAACAGAAAAGAAAAATTAATTTAGTTTGGTAATTAACTAACTAAAGAAAATAAATAGAAATATTGTTGACGATATTTTTACAATTTTCGATTTATGTTCTGGTAACTGGAAATGGTAAAATAAAAAGCTTTCAATTTTAGAGACGACACGTTGATTCTCGTCTTTCTATAAGCAAATTTAATTTATCCTTCCTGTGTCTGATTTGTTACACTATTATTACAAGGGAATGAAATGAATCACACTAAATAATTATTAAAAAAAGTTTGGGGTGTATGCTTGCATGTTCCAAAAGGCAATTGGTAGGTAAATTTAAAATGAAATTTCAAAGTTGCTGAGGGTTTATTCGTTTTGAACTTATTTTTAAAATATATTTCATAGCGTATTTCAATTAAGTTTATCGTGAAAATTTAGTCGATTTGGTGTAAAAAACCCTAATAGAATATTCAGGACCCTATTCCCTCGCTACCAGACGCAATTTGACAATGATTTCAGTATTGTAATGTATTAAGAAAGTTCGGAATGTTATTTGTTTTAAAGAACTTGGTTTTCCCAAGACGTCTGGTAGATATGTACATTACAGATCATAAAAAAATCTAGTCCGATCTCGTAACCGAAGATATTATTTTCCTTTCTTTCTGTCTGCTCCTATAATGGACAATTTCCACTTTTCTTTACATACCATTAGGACTGTATTGTTTTTCTTTGGGGAGTTTGTGTTATTATTTCAATCCTCCAAGGAATCTTAGAAACAGTGTATATACACTGTATACATATATATAATGTATAACGTGTATGCGTTCACTTAACTTAATATAAACTAAAGTAGAGTCAAACATCGATAACTCGAACGTCGATAAGTCGAATTTTTGATAAATCGAACAAAAAGCAATAGTGTCAGTAAGAGAAGTACGTGTATTTTTACTTGATAACGCTTTCTATTATCTACTCGAGTATCTTGATAACTCGAAGATAATATTTGGCGCCAATTTTCTGAGGGAATCCCTTAATAACGTACGATTTTAACGTCTCTTCTTAATAGCGGTACCATTCAATTAAGCAGTGAGGCAGTTCACTTTCTACGATTGTTTGTCACCGAAAGGTACTTTAAAAAACTTTTGTCTTTTGACCAAAAATTAAATCTAAATGTGGTGAACTGCAAAAGAGATATTACCTATATTTGTCCACTTATCTATCTATCTACAACATAAAATTAGTATCTATGCATTGTCATTATGTAACTCAAAGTCTCGATGCTTCGCAGTTTTTTGGGTCACATGGTGATTTGAGTTGCCAAAGTTCGATTTTATTTGTATTTATGTAAATAAGCACATGTATTACTTTGTCAGGTTGTTTAAAAAGCTGAAATTTACTAGCAAAGTTGGTATATAAAATTTCCTAAAAGCTGCATGTAGGTGTCTACCGTCATTAACTATCCAATATACATTACTTAATAATACAAAATACAGTTAAATTAAAAAGAAAATAATAAGCCAATAGCTCAACAGAATATTTATAACTAAAATAACCTTCGAAGACTGTCGTTTTGACCTAATTGTTCATTTAGTATTTACATGTAAATAGGTGTACGATAGAAAGCAAAATTTATTATGTAGAATAATTGTAACAATTTGTTGTACTTGATTTTTAAAAATGTCTTTTGCTGCCTTATACCTATTGAAATAAGTACGTATCTTTTATTTTATTAGTCGAAAACTAATTATTATCGCTCTGTATTTTACATAAAGTAACTTTCTGAAATCATCAAGGACTAAAATATTCTCAGAATAATCAAGGAACGCCCTTTTCAACTTAACTTGTAGCAAAAAAATATTAAACGAGCATTCCACGTTCATTTAGAAAGACTGAAAGTCGACTATTCTCACTGTATTTCCAAAATATCGCTTTTGTTATCGATAACTAACGAAAAATTGGGTATTGTCTTGATTCTCGTATTATTCTTGGATACCTGGTCTTTGTATTAGTTAAATTTGTTTTTTTCAGTTTTTTCTCAAGAAGATCTCGATTTTGAATAATAATATATCTAAAATATCTATAAATCAAAATATTAAAAATCTTCCTTATAACACTAGTTATTGTTCCACCTGAAGAAACCACAATGAGACAAAACAATTATTGTGGATGTTTACAACAAATTTTGTACCGAAAATTCTGTTTGCTGCTGTGTTTAATAATTAATTTAATTTAATTAATTAATATTAGGGATTTCTGTCTTCCAAGTTATACCAATCTTCAATTTTCAAAAACAAAAGTTTATTTAGGTACGTAAAACAAAAGTAAATATTCAAAAAAATCCTCTAAACATACCGTTTATAAAATGTAGATATTTGTTAAAGTGTTTATATACTCAAGACTCTCTGGACTCTTTCCCTAACCCCCAACACTATTCACACATTAACATCCTGATTTTATTTATTTATTAATTTTTTTAATAAATGGTCTACAAACAAATAAGCTAATTAAATACTCACCTAATATCTAATTAAGTATCACAAGTCTGAAAAGAGAAAAATATTAAGCCAGAATTGAAATAAATAAATAAAAGTTTTCTATGCGTTTATTAATATTTATTACTAATACTTATTGATTGCAATTAATTAACAATAATGTAAAAGTGTTTCTAAATTACTAAGCAAAGACCACTTAGGCGTTAGTAATGTAATTATCTATTAAATAACATTGCATCTAATTATTTATTTTATTTACATTTTTTTTATAAAATAAATAAAAATTCATAAATTAATGATAAGGAGGTAAAATGGATGATATCTTCACTGGGATTGATTGGTTAGTAATGATCAGTTTTTCATAATTTAGAACGGATGCCTCCTCTAAAATATAAAAAACGTATTATGAAATATTAGTAATGATAATATGTTTGTCTTAATAATACATCACTTTCTGGTACTTTGGGTGATCTTCTTCGTTCCAATTTAGCTCTATTATTCTTCCAGTTCTTACAGCTTCTTCACAAGCACTTGCTATTTTACTAACAGCTAACACATCTTTTGGATCTACTGATAATTCTTCCTTACCTAAAACAGAAACACCACGGAATTTTATAGTAAATGCGAATATTTATTTTTAAAGATAATTGTGTAACCTTGTCAACTACAGAGAAAGCCATTAAAAATAAATATTACAATTCTAAGACTATGACGAAAGCGTCTGACCTATGACTTAAATTTGCAAATTATTTATAAATGGTAAACAATATCAAAGTAAACAAAATTATGTAGGCAAAACTAAAGAAACATTACAAACCTTGAAGTACATTTAGGAAATGTTCCGTTTCGTTGATGTATCCAGCTTGGTATCTGGAAGGGAAAGAGTAAAATATGGGAGACCTCTTCAACCCTTCAAGTCCACAACTGAACTCGACTCCGTGGACAGGTTGTTGATTTTCAGCCCTTACCATCCCTTTAAAACCAAACACCTACCAAACGTATTATTTGTTCGATAATCAAGTTCAAAACAATATTTTTTAATAAGTTTACTACTTATTTAATATTACCCCCGGGTTTTTAAGGCTCACCTCAAGTCTCTGATCGTATCCGTAGTTGCTGTTTCTACTCAAATCGATTACACCAATTGTGCCACTGGGGAAAGTGAGTAGAATTGCAACAGTATCGTGATCTCCAATTTCCGCTATCTCTGGAATATTTGCTGTCGCAGACACCGACACTTTGGAAGGATATTCGCCAAGAATCCAGATTATCATATCAATATCGTGAACGGCACAATCATGAAATATACCACCTGCAAAACGTTGCCTAATTATAATAATGATACTATAATATACAGGGTTTTTCAAGTTGATGGGCTATTAGAAGTATATGAATTAGTAGAAGGAATTCAATTCTGAAACTTGGGCTCATTTGGTTATTGTTTATGCCGCTTCTTTTAAAAATATTTTCAAGTTCGATTTACTTCCGGTTATACCGGAAGTCGATACCAACTTTGTTATTTTAAATGGAATGGTATATTTTTCACGCTGAATTCGAATAAAACGTGTAATTCTAAGGTAAGTTTGATAACCAACTTGTACACCTATGACGATCGGTTTCTGAGTAAATTTAATTTATAGAAAAAAAATCGCTACCGCAACTCAAATTATAAAAAATCATAACTTCCACAAAATACGACTAAGAGTGTTGAAATTTTTACTAGTAATAGCTGAATATTAGTGCTAACGCCTTGACAAAATTGAAATAAATAATTTATACAGGGCGTTCAAAATAAAATTCTAAAATTGAAAAACTTCAAACACAAATTACTTTGTTTTTTCAAATGGCACCTACTATTTTTTATTTTTTCAATCGATTCCTTTTTTTATCCTCTCGATCTATATGGATACTTCCTATTTTAAGTAATAATTCAAAATTATTCCGAAATTTTCAAATAAAATAGGAAGTATCTATATAGATCGAAAGAGGATAAAAGAAGGAATCGATTGAAAAAATAAAAAATAGTTGGTGCCATTTGAAAAAACGAGGTAAATCGTGTTTGAAGTTTTTCAATTTTAGAATTTTATTTTGAACGCCCTGTATAAATTATTTAATTCAATTTTGTCAAGGCGTTAGCACTAATATTCAGCTATAACTAGTAAAAATTTCAACACTCTTAAGTCGTATTTTGTGGAAGTTATGATTTTTTATAATTTGGGTTGCGGTAGCGATTTTTTTTCTATACCATAAATTAATTTAACTCAGAAACCGATCGTCATAGGTGTACAAGTTGGTTATCAAACTTACCTTAGAATTACACGTTTTATTCGAATTCAGCGTAAAAAATTTACTATTCCATTTAAAATAACAAAGTTGGTATCGACTTCCGGTATAACCGGAAGTAAATCGAACTTGAAAATATTTTTAAAAGAAGCGGCATAAACAATAACCAAATGAGCCCAAGTGTCAGAATTGAATTCCTTCTACTAATTCATATACTTCTAATAGCCCATCAACTTGAAAAACCCTGTATAATACCATATTCTAATCCAAGAGCATTTATTTTTATTTTTTTGTATTTAGGAGATGGAACGAACGAATTTGTTGCTTATTTTAAACGTTTGAGATAGTTTAGAATGCATGATGGTGTGGTGGTAATAAAGTTGCAAGTGGTTACCTGACTGCTTAAGATATTCGATAGTCGGTAGGGGTGAATCTCTACTGCAGACTTTGATGGTGGTTACATGACCTACTTCCCCTTTCCTGACCCGTTCTCTAACTGTACTATAAGCTGGGTCAAAGCGCCTAAGAACGTAGTTAAACATTATTAGCTCAGTTGCATATTTATCCTAAAATTATTAATTAATCTACACCCTCATTCATTAAAACAATCCATTAATTGATTTCAAAAATTCAACTGCATGTTTCATTAAATTAATAAATACTGATTTCAAAAAAGTATTAAATTTTGTATTCATATATTCGCAGTGACAATTCGATTGAGTAAATGAGAAATTTAATAAAAAATATTTCAAAATGATTACCATTTTATGGATGAAAAAATCAACTAGCGCTGACAAAGATGTAAAATAGAGGGCAGGTATAAAGCAGGCGCGAATGAAATATATCAGTGATTCAAAACCTTGAATAATTCATGAAAAGGAAATAAAGGCGAAAACAATGGATAAATTAATTTCATTTAAATAAATGGCCTCACCGTGATCTAAATCTGTTTTTCTCGCTTTAATTTTATTAACGCGAAAGAAGTTAAATCATCCATAAAAGGCAGTAAGTTATACAATGTCATCACATTTGTTATAAATACTAAATGATAACGAAAATTGAAATTTAATAAACTGCTTCCTACGAAATAATTGTAAATGTTGTTTAATTTTTTTCTTGATGTATGGCAAAGTTTGATTCTATGTATCAGTATCAAAAGTTTTGTAACTCGATATTTTTATATTTTGGCTCGACGTTTATTTTGTCAGTTACTAAATGGAGGGCTGATGATGATAAAAAAAAAACGCTAACATGCAAAATACATTTTTAAACTGAACTGAACCAAAATGTTTCGCCAATTTCCTGTTTTGTCCAATAATAATAATACTAACGATAAAAGGTTACATACATACATGTACATATGTACCTAACCTACGTAGGGTCAGATGGGGTAATTATAAACAGGCTCTTGATTATTCCAACTAATGGGAATTAGACTGTGGTTTGACTTTTGAAGTTTGGATGCTTTAGCGCGCTAAACAGCAGAGGAAGAGTGTCGCAATATTTTAAATAGTGAAAATATTTCTATATAATATAAATTTTTGGGATAATTGTGAATAGGGCTTTATAAATATAATTTTCACTGGAATTCACATTTGAAAACGAATTGTTTACTTTTGCCCTGTTAAAAACCTTTATAAAGCCAGTACAAACAAGATGATTGTTCACATTTACCCCTAAGTTTTCGACTGCGTTAATAAGTGAAAGGGTAATTGTAAATTATTCCGAATTTGCATATTTAACAACAGAAATTCACTTAAAACCAAACACTGACCTAAATTAATAATATAGTCGCCTAAATTTAATCTTCATGTAAGATACATCGAGCTTCATAAATCAAACTTCCAAAATCGTTCACAATTACCCCATTATTGGTGTAAATAATGTTTTAAAAATTGCCTCAAAAAAGTGTGTTTTTGTTACCTACCTGTTGAATGCAGTGAGTAATGGCATATTCATTTTTTTGGCTTTTTCAAAGCATTTTTTGGTCTTTTCGATGTCTTCCGAAACAGGTTTTTCACAAAATACAGCTTTATTGTGATCCAAAGCTTGAGTTACAATACGCTCATGAGTATGAGTGGGAGATGCTATAACTACAGCATCAACACTGTCAAACAAATAAAAAAACTGTATTAAGGTGACCTATTCATCCCCAATTCTATTTTATTTTAATTATTTATGAAAATTAATGTTTCTGGCCCCCCAGTAATTAGACTTGCTTAATTTTATCGAATCTCATGTTAAAAATCTTACATGGACCTTATATTTATAAAATACCTACTTATAATATAATCATTTTGATGTACGTAGATAACAGGTTGTCTTTTGTAAATATTTTTTTTATATATTTCAATTCCATAGATTAATTAATAAAAACTTTTAGTAGGGTGTCATTTATAAATATTTAACCAAATATTACAATCTCAAATCAAGAGGTTAAATTTCAACGGGTTGAAAAAATAACGTTTAATTGACAATTTTAAGAAGTCCAGAAGAATCTCATCAAATCTTATTTTAAAAATCTTACGTAAACGTTTTAGTCATACAACCTTGTATGGGGTGTCTTTTGTAAATATTTATCCAAATATTGCAACCTCAAGTCGAAATAATTACTTTAATTCGGTTGTTTATTAAAAAGTAACGTTTAATTAATAAATTTAAGGAGAATTTCATCAAATGTAGGTACCTAATTTTCAAAAACTCATGTAAACTTTTTAAGTAAAAACGACTAAAAAATGCGTATAATATAATAATTGTGATGTATGTAGTTAATAGGTTTAAAATTTCGTAAATATTTATCCGAATATTTCAATTCCAATCCAAGAAAGTAGGTTTATTTATTAAAAAAATTATGTTTTATAGCTTATCGCAAATTGGTCGTCCGATACGTTTAGTTTGTTTAAAAACAAAAACGTGACCAACAAGTTCGTGACACCACTATCTTGCCGTTAAACTTTGCAGGGGTCATCACACTGATTAATATACTACTACTCACTACTCACTTTTCGTCGTTGAAAACTTGAGAGGCGTTACTGCTCGATAAAAATTTCGTTTCTGTAAGATTCCAATAATCCTTTAAAGGCTTCCATTTCGATTGATCGTCGTCTACGATATATAGCAGTTTTACACGAGGATTTTTTACTAGAGAAGTTAAATGAATTGATCCTGAAAGAAATATTATTCATTGATAACAACATCACATACCTTCAAAAATTTATTTATTAAAATCTATTCTGACGAGAATTCATCCTACAGAATGTTTTAGAACCTTAAATAATTAAATAAAGGTTTTTCGTGGTGCATTCATTGTGAAACATGTTTATAATTTAAATATGAAGTGAATACAAAAACACATTGGGTAATTTCACTATTAGTGTTTTTGTATTCACTTCATATTTAAACTTTAATTAAATAACAAAATAATTTGGGGGTAATTGTTATAGTATTTTTGTTTAGTAAATTATAGTAACAAAAACTGCCAAATGGGGTCACTTATTTTTATTTATTATACCGGTTGTTAAGTGTTTGCTCGTTATCTTGATGATTTAATATTTTGAGTATAATAATTCGGAGAATCTACAAGTATACAAGGTTCCCAAAAAGGATTGCGAAAGTAGGTAAGTAAAAAAATATTACACTGGATTAATTCAATTATACACACGATTGATAAATCAAATCAAAATTCCCTTTACTAATCTTAATACCAATAACACCCACAAATACCCAAAAGATAAAAACGATAACTGCGTTGATTTTATGTTTTAAACCGTGTTATTATACGATGTCGGTAAGTTCTAAACTTAAAGTTATAATTAATCCAATAAGTAAGTACCTACCAGTTTAAGTTGTAGTTGAGTTTGCTTAGTATTAGTTAACACTGGTTTCAACCATTAGCTATGGAAAATTTATTAACACTCCAAGAATACTTAACTAGTTCGTAAATTTCCCTTTACTTAATTAAAGTTTACTCATCTCATTGTAAAACATTGTCGATATATGCAATTAATAACTAATGTATGTATTATGATTGTCTTTCATTATGTACGAGTAAGAAATGTTCTGGAAAGTTTTGTATTTACTTAACCAAAGTTTAAGGGATATTTTGTAATTTTGTAAATATGCTACTTTTATGATTCGAACTTTTGGTAAATTATTAGAAGAATTTGGAAAAAACATTAACAAATTTTTTTTGTATTAATTAAATGTATCAATTATTTAAAAGTGGTGCTTATATACCAACTACTACCTACCCCATGAATTTTATATATTTTTTTCAGTATGTATAAAAGTTTCTGAAAAGTTTTGTATTTAATTTAATGTTTGTAAATGTATTACATTCATGATTTACTAGCTATGCCCGCGACTTCGTCCGCGTGAAATAGTGACTTTCGGCAGCATTTGAAATTTTTTTCTTCTTTATTTTTATTTTCTGGGCCGTAAGCCTTTTTGCCGACGTCATTACACAAAAACTTTCACTCCTTAGGGTAAAATTTTTACAAACTTTAAATGTCGTATTTATATCTAATCAAAAGCCTAAAAAATAAGTTTCAAGCCTCTAGCTTTATATCTACTTATCTATCTCTGTACCAAATTCTCATTTAAATCGGTTCAGTAGTTTGGGCGTGATTGTGTAACACACAGACAGACAGAGTTACTTTCGCATTTATAATATTATAGATTATGATAGTTAATTTAAAATTTAAAATAGTTTATATAGCTTAGTATTCAACTAGTTTTATTGATCCAAATAAACAAAACCTCTATAACTTTTTACACTTAATATTTTAATTTTCTGGGCCGTAAGCTTTTTGGACGACGTCATTACACAAAAACATTCATCGGCTCTTTAGGGTAAAATTGTTACAAACTTTAAATGTCGTATTTATATCTAATAAAAAGCCTAAAAAAAAGTTTCAAGCTTCTATCTTTAAAAATTACGGAATTTCCGCACAAACTTTCCTATTTCAACCCCTTACAACCCTTTTTTCGCATTAAAAAGTAGCCTATGTCCTTTCTCAGGCTCTAGACTATCTCTGTACCAAATTTAATTTAAATCGGTTCAGTAAATTTTAGGCGAGATTGTGTGGCATACAGACAGAGTTACTTTCGCATTTATAATATTCCGCGAATTCATTTACATCGTATTTCCCATGGGAATAAGATATTTTTCCGCAGCAAAACGTAGCCTATGTGTTAATCCAGGGTGTCAGCTAACTCCATACCAAATTTTATTAAAATCGCTCCAGCCGTTTAGACGTGAAAAACTAACAAACATACACACTCACACACTCACAAACTTTCGCTTTTATAATATTAGTGTGATACTTCTGAGACGTTTAAGTAATATCAAAGAAAAAAATACTAATTTGTGTATTAATTAAAAATTCTAATTATGTATTTAAAATGGTGATGAATTTTGATTTTTTGTGTATGAAAAGTTCTAAAAAGTTTTTAATTTTAACAACATTTAAGGGACGTTTTGTAGTTTTGTAAATAAGTTACTTTTATGATTCGCAACTTCTGACAAGTTCTAAAAATATCGAAAAAACATTAAGAAAATGTGTATGTGTTAATTAAAAGTAATTATTATTTAAAAGTGGTGCTTAGATACCATTAGCTCATGAATTTTATTTTGGTCCATTATCTCTATATAAAAATTTCTAGGAAGTTTTGTATTCAATTTAATATTTAAAAATATTCATTATATCTTAAAAATGGTTATATTTTGATTTTTTTGTGTACGAAAAGTTCTGGGAAATTTTGAATATCAACAAAATCTGGGGGATGTTTTAACTTCTGACAACTTGTAAAACAATTACAAAATAATGAGAAACTTTTTTTTATTTCGTAGAACAAATTAGAGTGAGTACATAATGAATTTTGATTTTATTAATTTAAAAGTTAATTTTACTAGTACTTCTTTCCAAAGTAAATTTAACATTAATTATTTAAGATTTGATTGCTCTAAAACTTATTATTTCTAATTAACATAAACATTTATGACTTTAAATTTTAATTAATTAATTACAGTTAATACAGTAAAAAAATTACTGACCTGCTCTACCAACCCCAAAGAGGGCAATACCGATAATATTGTTTCCTCCTGTTTTTTGTAATGTTACATCTTGTACGTACCTTAAAAAATTTTTTCTTTATTATAACAGTGCTAAGTACGTACTTTAAAAAAATTAATTTTTCAAAAAAATGCTTACTTTCCATAGATGTAGTCTTCTGGGGGATGTTGCCTCGGTAATTTGTAGGGTGACACGTCTTTGAACTGCACAGTTGCCATTTCGGATCGTTTAACAAGAGATATATCTCACTCCGATCAATTCAATTTTATAATTCGCACTACCACTTCCCGTATGCACTGGGACTCTTTTATTTCTCCCCAAAGTTCAGGGGTTATCGCCGGAACGACCGGCGTTACAAGATACAAAATCCGTCAGTATAGTCGTCTATTTGGCCGTACTTTGTTGCTCTACGTCGATTGTTACTCAATGCTTGAATTTTATCAATGTTTTCAAACCAACCGCGACCGTCGACGTACTTTATTATCGCGTCAGCCAATAAAATAACGACTAGGTACATATTATGAATCGGTGCTATTAAACAAAGAAATATTTTTCAGTAAGTTGAGTAGGTTGGGTTGCCTGTTCTGTTCTATTCTATCTAGAAAACGAGCAAGGGGAGCTGTGGGTATTGATTAGATGAGTGGTGGAAAACAAGTGGTTTTTCTGACTGCACCTTTCCGCGCCGCGCCGCTCCGGTTCAACAATTTTCCCAGAGAAAAGTCTATTTGTAAATTGTTTTCAGTGTATGTACATTGTTTATATTTTTATGTACGAAAATATCCTGACGGTTTTTATACATTCACGATTAGGAATATCCACGATGTTTGCTTACGTAAGATTTTCTCTGAAGGCCAAAGGCATTTTGAAACATTAAAAACGTGATGATGAGCATAATAAGTAGTAAACAAACGTGAAATTATTAATACAATAATAACTTTGTTTATTTGAATTTAATATTCAAATTTTTTCCAACACTAAATATTACTGGACAGTTTTCAAGAGAAGAATTAATTTCGACCACCAAATTGATCAGACCAAAGCTCAATATAAAAATTTAAAAAAAATTAAAATTATTAATTATATTATAATTAATTATAATTTGTTGTCTTTAATACAATTCAATTTGTGATAATTTAACTGAAGGAATTTTTTTACTTAGGGGCTGTTCATAAAATACGTCACACTAAAATTAGCTTTTTTTAACCCCCTGCCCCCCGGTTGTCAGGCTGTCATATTTTCTGTGACCCCCTGTAAAAATTACGTCACAAAAACTAACCCCCCCCCTGAACATGGTAAATTTTGATTGATAATACACAAATTTTTATAGTCAAAAATATTTTTATAATAAAATTTAAATTAAACAATAAATATCTTTTGTAACGAACAAATACATAATATTTCTATTTATCAGAAGTCCAAGGATTCTGTAAAAATTCAGTAAAATTTTTTGATGAACGGCGAACGTCACGTTGCCGTAGACCCCCCGTCCACCCTTGTCACATCTTGTCAAACTCAGCAAGACCCCTCCACCCCTTGTATGAGAACGTATTTTATGAACGGCCCCTTATTACGGTTTATATTTATTTATTAACAGCTAATTAGCAATTTAATGGAATATTACTAGCTACAAAAAAAAAGAGCACAAAATACAACAAATAATATAATATTACAGCTAATATAATTAATTGGTCACGTGCGGAACACGGTCAGTGTACAACTTATCTCTGGAGTCACGATTAGCAGTCTCGTGTTCCGATTCGTAAATATTTATGGCATTTGATATCATTTTTTGTGTCTAGTTCAATGAATATCATCTCACAACGTTTTTAAAACATGATAACAGATGTTCAACATGTGCATACTACAATATCAAATAAAAACGTATGAATTTTTTTATTCGGCGGTTGGTTGCCATGCTAATGAATAGTAAAATATTGTGTCGACTGATACTACATATATACTAGAACACATTGTTTTTAACCATCCAACAAACATAAACTAGAATAAGAAATAAAAATTGAAACAAAGACCAAGCTCTTAAGGGGTAAAAATAAATTGTACACCAGCTTACTCACTAAACAATTTTTTATAAGGTGTTAAAGGTCTTTTACATCACCCATCACCTTCTTATATACCCAAATTCTCGGTTAATTAATTTTAGTTTTTTGTAATTAATTATTTTAGTTACATAGGTCTATTGTTAAATCTTCGCCCCATAAATTTTCTTGAAATTTTTGTGGTGGTTCAATTAAAATACATATTTACTAGAGATGTTAATATACCTACAGTGTGGCCCAAAAATACAGACTCGATATGCTCATTGTTGCCAAACAATAAGTTAAATTAAAAATCTTTTCAAGTAAAATTGTCCCTTATTGTAATATAACGTCTTCTGGATCAGCCAAATTTAATTTGCTATACAGGGTGTTAAAAATATTTTTTATTTTAAATACATAGTAGCACACTTTAGTATTTGTCCAATCAAAAAAAGTTACAGTCAACACTTGCTACTAAAATTTTATATATGAAAAAAGGAAAGAAAGAAAAAAATTAATTTACAATAGTATAAAAAATAATTCAGAATCTGGTTTCAATCTAGTAAAGTTGGTAAATATATAAAAAATAAAAAATACCGGCCGAGTGCGAATCGAACTCGCCCACCGAGGGTTCCGTACAAACCTGTATATATGTGATGTAACTAAAAATTTAAGGTTTACGGAATTTTTCCTTTATATGTGCTATAAAACATTGCTTCATGCCAAATTTCAAGATTCTAAATCGACTGGAAGTACCCTTTAGGTTTTGATTCCCTTGCGAGTAGTTGCGAGTTTGAAAATATGCGGCTTAAATTGCTGTTTCTTTTGATTGCGTTGACATAGAAGTTTGATTTTGTTACAGCTTAAAGGTATTATAGACCTGAGTATTTGATATGAATTTCAATTTAATACCTCTACGCGTTCATTGGGAAAGGGGTAGTAACTAAAATTATTAAAAATATTTTTATTTTATGATGTAACTAAAAATTTACGGTTTTCGCAATTTTTCCTTTATCTGTGCTATAAAACATTGCTTCATGCCAAATTTCAAGATTCTAAATCGACTGGAAGTACCCTTTAGGTTTTGATTCCCTTGCGAGTAGTTGCGAGTTTGAAAATATGCGGCTTAAATTGCTGTTTATTTTGATTGCGTTGACATAGAAGTTTGATTTTGTTACAGGTTAAAGGTATTATAGACCTGAGTATTTGATATGAATTTCAATTTAATACCTCTACGCGTTCATGAGGAAAGGGGTAGTAACTTTAAAATTATTAAAAATATTTTTATTTTATGATGTAACTAAAAATTTACGGTTTTCGCAATTTTTCCTTTATCTGTGCTATAAAACATTGCTTCATGCCAAATTTCAAGATTCTAAATCGACTGGAAGTACCCTTTAGGTTTTGATTCCCTTGCGAGTAGTTGCGAGTTTGAAAATATGCGGCTTAAATTGCTGTTTATTTTGATTGCGTTGACATAGAAGTTTGATTTTGTTACAGGTTAAAGGTATTATAGACCTGAGTATTTGATATGAATTTCAATTTAATACCTCTACGCGTTCATGGGAAAGGGGTAGTAACTTAAAATTATTAAAAATATTTTTATTTTATGATGTAACTAAAAATTTACGGTTTTCGCAATTTTTCCTTTATCTGTGCTATAAAACATTGCTTCATGCCAAATTTCAAGATTCTAAATCGACTGGAAGTACCCTTTAGGTTTTGATTCCCTTGCGAGTAGTTGCGAGTTTGAAAATATGCGGCTTAAATTGCTGTTTATTTTGATTGCGTTGACATAGAAGTTTGATTTTGTTACAGGTTAAAGGTATTATAGACCTGAGTATTTGATATGAATTTCAATTTAATACCTCTACGCGTTCATGAGGAAAGGGGTAGTAACTTTAAAATTATTAAAAATATTTTTATTATATGATGTAACTAAAAATTTACGGTTTTCGCAATTTTTCCTTTATCTATGCTATAAGACGTTGCTTCGTACCAAATTTCAAGATTCTGAGTTCACGGGAAGTACCCTGTAGGTTTTGATTCAAAAATTTGCGGAAATTTGCGGCATAAACGGCTGTATCTTTTGATTGCGTTGGCTTAGAAGTTTGATTTTTTCACAGCTCCAATAGACAATAGACCTGAGTATTTGGTATAAATTTTAGCTTGATACCTCCACGCTTTTTCCTTTTGAGGTGCGGAACCCTAAAAACGTCACAAAAACGTCCTTAGCATTCAAAAGTAATAACAACTTAGGGAACTTCATCTAAAATAATAAAGACACCACGAAAAAAGAGGTAAAATCAGGGGTTTATCGAGTACAATGTGGAAATTGTGATAGATCTTATATTGGTCAAAAGGAGAGATCGTTTGAGGAGAGAATAAAAGAACATAAAATATGATTCGAAAGCAATAAAAGTAACTCTACTTATTCAGAACATTTAATACATAATAGGCATAGTTTCAAGGAGAATTTTAAAATCCTACATGTAGCTAATAAAAGTAAGAAGCTTAATTTTCTAGAATGCCTAGAGATAAACAAGTTACCTACATAAAATAGGCATAATCCTCAATGATCAATTAGAGGTAAATAATTCACCCCTTTTAAATATCTTTTGATAAAAGTTTGTTAAGTTAGTATAAGTCCAATGTTAATGTATTATTAAAAATTTTATTTTAAGTTTCCCCCTCCCACTCTTCTTAAGTTAGTATATAAGACAATTGTATTAAGCTTAAGTTTACGCATTCTTCCACCTGAAGATATATTAAATAAATTTTGTAACTATTGTGATAGTGTTTTTATTATTGTTATTAATTCCAAAAAAAGTTAAGTTGTATTGTTCAGAATCCCAAAATATTGGGCAATATGAAAAGATGTTTATCGTTATTTTTGCAATCTTTCAACGTATAGTTTGGCCACGAAAATTGACTACTCCTGCCTTTAAACAAGATATTATTGATGAAACTCAAAATTCTGAATTTCACTTTCTAGTATATAAGATGTCCATTAAATATATTAGGAATTTTTATTTTAATTTGGACCCCTCTCCTCTTACTAGTGAAATATACTAAATTTCGAAGAACCTCTCTCATTCCCTGGCGTAAAATTTACTCTTTAATTAATATTAATTAAAAGAGGAAAGGAAATTATACTTGACATTTTTTTTTATTAAAAAGCTGATATGAGATTCTCAATTACTACTCCTCCCATTAAATGATATTTTGTTAGACCCATTTCTCTTCAATTTGAGCTTATGTCCCCATAATTCAATGATTTATAAAATGCATGGGCGAAGCTAGGGAGGAGCAGGTGAAAACTCTTGCCCTCGTAAACTGCCCACTTTTTTTCATTTTTTATTTTTATAAAAATTTAGTTTCGTATCAACTGAAAGCACTGTTTCTTCTTCTGAGAAAAACATGCGTACTATTATCTTGTTTTAAAATTTGCCTCAATCGCCGCTCCCCCACCCCTCGAGAAAATCCTAGCTAACCCCTGTAGGAATGTTTTTTTATTTATGTTGTTTATTTCTTAATAAAGAAAATTGATGAAAATATCAAATTTATATTAACAATAACAACTTCAATTTCACAGCTTTCGCCATTTGACATTAATTTTAATTAGTTTAGTGTATCTTTATTCTTTAGTCTGCTTCTTTTTAGTGTTTAGAGTGATCGTTCGCTTGCCCATTTTGTACTTTGATTTGTAAGCTTTGAACTCTACAGAGATTTATTTCATTATTTTATTACTTGTTAAACGGTTTTCATAACGTAATAACCATTTAACCAAATGAGGTCACTAAAAATAATACATCTTATAAATTTTTTATACGTATTTTGTAAATTTTTTTATTAATAAATAATGAAATGAATTAATTTGTTATCAATATCGATTAATTAATTTAACGGTAGTTTCGTTAGTTTCTTGGTGAAACATTTTAATAATAAAATGAATTAGTAAAATACTTGGTTTTTTTTTTGTATTTTACTAATTCATTTTTAATATCGATTAAAATCAAATAATAAACAATGTTGCTTTGGAGTTTGGAGTCAATGATATGACGTATGATGAGTATAAGGGATATATAAATTTCGATGCATATATTAATGATTAAAGTAAGTTTTTTGTTGATCTGTATGAATAACTTTTTGTTGTAAAGTATACAGACAGAGGTGTAGTAAATAAATAAAAAATAAACCAGACTCACACTTACCCTCAGTTTGTGAAGATAATTTTTTTTCTGCTCAGAAGTGGAGACTGTAACAAATGAATAAATAAATTAATTAATTAATTATTAATAAACGAATAAGTAAGTAAATAAATAAAAGAGACCCTCAGTTTTTAATTTAAAGTGCAATTACTTTTTATTTTTATTTTTTTATAATACATAATTTATAATTAGCTTTTATCAATATGATTTGTTCATAAATAAAACACTGTTCTCACGTAATAACCAACAATAAAATTTTAAAAAAATGGGATACTATTAGCTTTATTTAAATGAAGTAAAATAAAGTTTTCAGGAAATTTATCCCCTCCTCAGGTTCCTAAAAAAGTTTAAAAATAGACACAAATTTGGGTCAACAATTTTCAAAATCGTATTTTGTTAGTTATGACGTCAATAGGTCAAGGTGCGTCTGAAAAGCTGGTTATTCATGGCTGCTTGGTGGAATAGCAGCTGATTTAAACGTCAACATCCTGAAGTTGTATCAAATGTTGCCATAACGACAGCAGAATTTATCGTAAACAATATTTTTAAGTTTTATAAAAAACAAAATCACAGTTATTTAAATGTATATAAGTATCTATGACTGTAATTATATTATTAAAACAACAATGAAATAATAAAAAAACACATTTATTTGTTGTTAAAAATTGTTAAATAAATTCAATAGTCTATTGTGTATTGGTTGTGAAACATTTTTAATAACTTAATTAAATAAATTCAGTTTATATATTATTTATAACATTCTGAATTGTATTAATAATTAGGTAACAATTCTTATTTAAATATTTTAATTTTCTTCGTGGTAATTTTGTAGGTAGGTAGGTATACCAATTAACAGAAAGTTCCATGTATTTTTATTTTTATACTTTTTTTAAAACCTCAAGTTTTTCTAAAAGCCCACAATGGAAGATGTTACATTCAACGAAATAATTGTAAACTACTCTCTTACAAATTTTACACCTCCTAATTACCAAAAATATTTTTTTTCGCCATTTTTATTTATTTTAGTAACCCCCTTAAATATTGTACTATGCGACAACGTAGCTTTTATGAATGAATGATTTTATTTTTTTTGCTGCTAACTTCGCTTTAGAATTTATTGACATCGACAGACAGTTATTTTATAGGTTGACAACGCCATCCAAAAGTTGTTCAACGCCTTAAAATATCCATTTATCATAATATTATTTTGTATTTTTACAATTATTAAAGTTAAAAATGTCTGAATTTGGTGATAATTTCGAAATTGACCCAGCTGCTGAGTTTCTAGCGAGGGAACAAAGCGAACTTGAAGGGTTAGAAGATGAAGTAAAACCAGCTGCGGTGTCTGTACCCGGATTTACAGCAGGTATATTATTTATTTTTTATTGTACCTACTTAGTTAAAATATATTTTTATTGTCTATTATTATTTTTATTTCACGTTATTTTTTTCAAACACTTCTTAAACTCGAACACAAGTGACACCATTTTTTCCATCTTAATAAATAGATACAAATACATAATTAAACAAATCGAATATCTGTATAATTAAGTAATTGTCAAAAATATCAAAATTTATAGTTTTTCATAGAGAAAACTATTTTTTTTACTTACAAATATGTATTATTACCATATAGCATTTTTGTGCTTTTTTGAAAAAATTCTGGTCTGATAATAAGAAGCATGATTGTGTGAATGCATGTTTTTTTTTTCTATTGCACATTAAATGTATTCGTGTGCGTGTACTTTATATACCTAAAGATTTATTATTTACTTTTTATTATTATTGTATTAAAAATATACAGTGTATGTGCTTTGCCTGTAGAAGAGCCAACCACAAGTCTAAAAGAGCATTCAGAAAGCTTTGAAATGATAAACGGAGTGGATCATGAGAATGTTGAAATTCCAAAAGAGGAATTTAATGAAGGTAATTTTTGTCATATTTTTTTTAGTTGGTTTATGCCTGAAGACATATTCAGAACAAATTAATGTATAAAACTGTAATAATCTAAATAAAATATTTATATAGGTAAACATAAAAAATGTACAGTACTCGAAATTGTGGTGGTAGTCTTTTTTTTATGAAACATTTTTTTAGTATTAGAAGACGAATAAAATAATTTTTGAAACATTTACAAAATGTCCAATTTTATTCTTCAACTAATATTTGAAAAAATGCTTATAAAAATACTACAAATTGATTATTAATTATTTAATTGATTAAATAAATATCTTCATAATAGTTTTTTTGCTGAATATGTCTAGTGCTTTTGCTTGTTTCAATAAATTATCTCTGTGACATGTTTCTAGACAACGATAGCCAGTCAGGGATTTCAGGTAGTTGGTAATTTTTAGCCTATATATTAGCATGATTGATTTTCTACCCTTACATATATGCTATGTATTAAATCTTCTAATTATGTATAATGCTTGTACCTATATACGTACTAGGTATTAATTTTTTTGCAATGCAGCTAGCTGTTCACTTTTAACGACCGGATGTGCTACATAAAAAACGCTGCTGCAAACCAGCTTTTTATTTACATGTACAAGTATTTAACCGTAGCAAACGTGCATGTGTGTATAACCCATACCTTCGGCATTTTCGATATAATGTCGGAAAATCGGTTTGTTTATGTTTCTAATAGTTTTATGTCTTTTTAATATAGTGAAGAGCATTCAGTTTTAAATTTAGTACTTTTTTTACTGTTTAAAGTTTACAGTACAGGGAACAGCCCAATTGCACTGTAAATTTATTGATAAAATTACTGTAACCGATAAATTAAATTTGGAAAAAGTAACACAACTACACAACTTATTTATTTACCTACACTAATTTGTTGTACTTTTTGTCTTCTTAACTTGTTTTGTTTTTTTTTTATTTCACAGTTTTTATTTAAATTACCTATAGCATTTTATATTTCATAGTTCAATTTTTAATTTATTAATGTCATTATTTGAGCAGGTATTTTACCATATATTCTATTAAGAGTTTGTGTTGTTGTTGTTCATATTAACTATGTACCTACTAGGTACTCTAACATATTTACAATTTGCAATTTTCATGCTGCTTAACAAGAAAATTGCCTATTTGAAATACTAAATTATCAAAAATAACAGTAGCTATTCGAAGAGTAAAATCACCAATGCAAGTATTTGTTTATTGAATTAATATACGTATTTAATTAAAGTAAAAGAAGATTTAAATTCTACGATTCCAAAAGAGGACTCAAATTTTTCGAGATCAAGGGAAGATTTAAGTTATACAAAAACAAGGGAAGAACCTGAAAAGATCAAGAAGTGGAGAGAAGAACAGCAGAAGAGATTAGAGGAAAAGGGTAAGTAACAAAATAGTAATAAAAAAAACTATTGATAGAGAAATAAAAAATAAAAATGTAATATGTAGATAAGGACGAAGAGATAAAGCAGGAAGAATGGCGGGCAATCGCAAAGAAGGAACTAGAAGATTGGTATAAGAATCATGAAGAACTTATTGCAAAGACTAAAGCAGCCAACAGGTAGGTTTTTGTTGGGTATGACTTTTTTAAAGTTTTTTTTATAATATCTGAGATAACAGCAATTATTAATTAAAAATCTTCCTGATATTACATAAAAAATTTTAAGATTTTTTGGATCCGAAAACGGTATTTGAAACTATACTTTACTAATCGTGAAATTTATTTTTCAATTTTCGAAAAAAATATATAAGAAATGTATAAAAATTAACTAGGCACAAAATTTATACAAAAAATTGTATTCAGCATGAAGTGTAAAACTTAAAAAAAAAATATAAAGTCAACAATATTTTTTTTTAATTTTGATTTAACTTCTTTAGGACTTCATTTTTTTTACAATATAATAAATTACATTAGTAGGTATATAATTTCTTTTTGTAATATAAAGGTAAGTATTTTTTATATATTAATATAAGTACCTATAGGTATAATTTCAAATACAGTTTTCAATTTTTAAATTATAAATTTGGTTTTTTGCCTTCGAAGAGAAGCTGCCAAGTAAGTAAATATTGAACTGATATTAAATTTGTAGAAATTTATTTTACTTTAAAGAAATTGTTACTGCTAGCTAATTATTGTTTTCATAAAAAAATTGAACAATCTTATTTAATTTATTACTCAACACTTATAGGAAATTATATTATGTATTTTGAAAATATTTAGATTTTTATTAATAACCCTTGTTATTTATTGTTCGCTTACACATAGAAAACTTGCATGATTTATTTATATAAGTATATTTTTATTATTTATTAATTTCTTCGTGGTCTATGCAGAAATGCTGAAAAGTTGTTCGTCGCTGAAGAAGATAAACTAGAACCAGGAACGGAATGGGAAAGGATAGCGAAATTGTGCGATTTTAGTCCAAAAGTGAGCAAAAGTAGCAAGGACGTTTCGCGCATGAGATCTATAATTCTTCAGCTGAAGCAGTCCGGCATACCCATTAAGCAAAATTAGAAAATTTCGTAAACAAATAAAACCCCTATATTGCTGTTAATATATCTATCTAACTAAATACTTAAAAAGTATAATATGTATTGTATTTTTAAAGTTAGATATTTAATTAGGTATTAGTTTTACAATAGTGTATTGTATTATTTCTATGGAATGTACCATTGAGTTGTCTGTTTGTTGAGAAGTATCGGAATTTATTTGTAGATTTTTCCATTATATTTCATTAAAATAATTGTGAAAATCACTGTTGTTCTATTTAAGTACCTATATAAGTGCCACTATATTTAAAAATAAAATAAAGCATCAGTTCATCGATTACAAAAAGTCAATAAGTTAAAAGCAAGTAAACGAAAGAAAATAAAGGTAAGTTAAAACTATTATTCTCAGTTTTTTTATTAAAATTTAAATGGAAATTTATTTATGATATAAATTAAAAATATTTATCAAAATTGAGAGTTCTGATTTTGCATCACGCTAATTTTAATGAATGAGTGATAGGGAACTTTACCTATATAAGGTAGAGATCTTTGAAAGGAAGACCCTTATACCAGTAGATGGCGATATACTAGCTGTATTTATTTATTACAGTAACTCTCTCTTCCTATGCAAATAAAAATGAACTTACAAGTGTTTCTTATTTCACAACATTAGATAAGTCCTTAGGATCCTGTGTGTTCCAACACGACAAAATTATTTATTTTATTATAGGTAACACCCTCGAAAGCTTATAAATTTGTAGAAATAACAACAAAAGCATCAGAAATTTTTAAAGTTCATTCATACAATGTATTCGCAAAAAACCGCCTAAAGGGCTCAAAGTTGTTCATATAAAAATTTTACAGAACTGTCATAAGTTATAGGCACTGTTGTGGCCAGTCGTCTCTCCCTTTTTTATTGAACGTAAAATGTAGAGACCTTTAATTTGATGTAACCTACGCTTTCATCCCATATTTTATAGATTTATATGCACTTATAATTCTTTATTTATATTTGGCGCTCATTCTTTACGTCATAGTCGAATTAGGGGTTTCTATTGGACACGTTATACAGATACGAAAGGGTTCTGGATCAATATCGGTTGCCTACTTTGGCGTTATTTTACGGCATCTAGAAATAAATTTAAATAGATCGGTGTTTTCTGTTAGGTAGTGAAAATGTGGTTGTTACATTTTTGTTGAGTTTTCCCGAACTGACTCAACACGTAAGTAATTTTTTTGCTCTATTACTGATAGCAACTCGACCGAATAAAAGTACCTAATGTCTATTGAGTGAGTACAAAAAGAATTTAAAAACTGGTTTTAGATAGATAATAGTTTTACAATTGGACTTTACTAAAGCATCCCTTAATTTGGTTGGCGTAATTTCACTTTGGGGGAAAGCTCAATGCCTAACTTCTGTCATTACGTGTATGAACTAATTGAATTTGTGAAATAAATATGACGATTGTAAAAGCGGATTATAATATAATATCATTATTAAATGCTGAAGGGAAGAGCTTGTTTGAAACCAAATTTTAATACCTAAAGAGGCACACATGAGATATGTCACAATAAATATTTAAATGGTGACAAGAAATAATGCATTTTCTTTTATTTCGTACAAAATTTATTAAGTTTGTTGTTGTTTTTTTAAAGTTGCACTATCAAGAAAAACCTAAAATCTAAATATTATGTAGGTACCATATTAAAATATAAATAGAAATAATTAAAATCAGAATAAAACCGGTTACAATAATAATAATCGCTTTTAATACGTATCATAAATTGTTTAAAATAATTTAGAATATTTTGATAAGATTACAAAAGCATATTACACAATTATTATCCCTTTTAATCTCAACATTTGCATTTATTAGAAAGTTATTTCTTTTTATTCTGTATTTTCATCATTACGGTCCTGATCTTATTTGTTCGATCAATACGACCTATTCATCCTGTAACTTTGCGAACTTGCATTTAGACGCCTAGCGCCGCGACGGCGAATGTGTGTCATGGCGTCTATTTCAAGACATCGCTATTTATCGAAAATAAAAATAATTTCTCAACCGTTTTCATACTCCACGAGTAACGTTCCTTCACTATATCATGTAAGTAATTTTTTAAATTCAATTAGAATCGTTTCCTTTTGAAAAAAAAATTTTTTTATTAGACACTGTCATCATTTTGACATACCTACAGCAAAATGTAACAGGTGATGGCGCACGGAATAATTAATTTTATACCGATATTTTCGCATAGGGAAATCAGAAAGTGACTTAGAAATACGTATTCATATTGTAATTATATGTTTGTTTTACGTCTAATTATAATTACACTAACTAATAGATAAATAAATAATAACACCACAATAAATAATTTTTGTAAAGCTAAGTATAATAAGGATAGATGGTGCCTTATTTTAGAAAAAATAAAAATGTGGTCTGAAAGATGCACAAACTAACAAAAGGCCTTAAAAAGAAAAAGAAAGGAAAAAAATCAAAGCACAAAGAAGACGATCTATTCAAACCAGAAGAATTAGAGGCGTATCGCAAACAGCACCAGACCGATCCTTCACCAACAGGCGAAGATCAAGAGAAACCAGGAAAAGAAAACGAAGACTGGAAAAAATTTACTGCTGGAATCGATAGTGTTCTGAAAAAAACACAAGGTGAGGACATAAACTAATTACATTTGATACAAGGACAGACATTTTAAAAAATAAATAATTTGTAGATGATTTGGATCGGATAAAAAGTACTTCATTTTTTCAACGAGTGACTGTCCCACCTCCGCCAGAAAAACAAGAAAAGTCCGAAGCATCAGCCCAAGGCACTGCTCAATCTGTTGAAGAACCACAAAAAGCTCAAGAAGTAGGAATTGTAGAAGTTTCTGAATCGGAAACAGATGAAGAAGATGAAGACATTTTTGATACATCATACCTTGATATTATAGCTACTGGAGAAGTTAAATTAGCCTACATTCCAGGTTCTAGTCTTATTTTCTATTAAAGATATCAAATAACCACAATTAGGTACATTCGCATGTTTCGATTTTAGATTCTCCTACTGAACAACAGACAGGAGACGATCCTTTCGATACTTCGATTGCCGAAAGAGCAATCTTAGGACCAGCTGTTGAGAGAAAAGGCAAAAAGCTCGTATCAATCGGTTCAGCTGTTGAAGTTTTAACAGGTCGTGTACAAGCTCCCACTTGCGTTCCATTAAAAAGACCGTCGCCCAAAAGGGCTATCCTTCAACAAAGGGACCTCCTTCTCGGTAGTTTCGACGAAGGTTTTAAGGAAACAGCAATTACAACAGACACAAGTATTTACCGTTTTACAGTTTTGTTCCTATAAGTTTTTTATATAAACATTTCAAGGTGTTCCGGAACCTAAACCGACACTTCTTGATACTGATGATGCTCCACCAGATCTTTCAACAACACCTATCGATTTAACTAAGAATTTATTGCCGACTCCTCTAACTAATCCAACAAATAAAAAGGAAGAAGCAAACCAAGACGTGCTGCAAAAGAAATTGGTAGAAGAATTTGCAAATGAATCAAGAAAATTTGAAGAAGATGACGATATTGAATTTGAACTACTAGCAGCTGAAAGTCTTTCTAAACCAGTTGTATCAACCTCTTTGCCCACAGACTCTAATTTAAAAGAAGAACGCTGGGACGCCTTTACTGAAGAGTAAAAAAAAATTTACACATCATTAAGAATTTCATAATAATTACTTTTCTGTTACAGTCAAACTAATAATATTCACAAAGAAATTTATGAAGAAATCAGCGAACCTTTAGAAGACGATCCTTTTGATACAACTTTCGCAGAAAATATACTTCCCGGAAAGACCGAGCTAAAACTAATAGAAAAGGAAATATTAAGTGCAGTTGAAGAACCAAAAGCTCCTGTTCATGTTACAAACACAACTGGTAAGCGAAAAGGTAACATAATTTTTAATTAAATTCACTACTAACACGCTATTAACTCCTTTCAGAAATTTTATTGAAAGTAATCCAACCTGCGCAACGAGACCTCTTAGGGGGAAGTAACACCGATCTTACGAAGTTAGGAGAACAACCGTTAACGCCCCAAGAAAAAGTTGACGAAAATTACATTGAATATTGCGACCCCTTTGACACAACTTCTGTTATTAATACCATAACTGAACCTTGTCAGACAGAATTAAAATATTTGGAAGAGGAACTCTTAAGCGACTTGAAACTTAAAACCCAGGAACCCGTTGACGACGATTTTGATCCACGAGCGGATGAAAAAGTCAACAGAAAAGAATCATTGACTGATAAAAAGGCTGTCGGATTTGTATTACCACTACAAGGAACTGTTAACAATTCTTTGGGGCTAAAAGACGAAAATAAAAAAGTAGCGAAACCTTTAACACCGTATTATATAAGAGAGAATTCTATTCCAGAAAAATTATCGCCACCTGAAACAACAACAACAGCAGCAGACGATCCTTTCGATACTTCTTTCACAACAAATGCTAATGGGGGCAGCACATTCGTTCCTGATTTTGATTCAGTTACAATTACTTCAACCCCATCGTTCGATTTGTTAACAACAGGAGAAGAAGATACAGCAAAAGCTCTGACACCGGCCACAGAAGTTCCATCAAATGGTTTCGACAGTTACATTGACCCATTTGACACTTCAATTGCCAACAATTTAGCTCCCGGAAACGCTGAACTAAAATTGATAGAGAAAGAACTAGTTCATACCACAATATCTCCTACTATAACACCATCGTCTTCCTTAACTAGTAACATCGCACAACCAACCAATCTTCCCAATCTTCTTGAAGAAACCGTGGAACTGACACCTGTTAAACCATTAACGCCTCTTCAAATCGATGAAATCAACGAAGCCGAATTTCTTGACGAAGCAGACCCATTTGATACTTCGATAGCTGACAATATTCATTTGGGAAAAACCGAAATAAAATTATTGGAATCAGAACTATTGTAAAACGTCATGGCTAACAACGGAGCAAATCCTTTCCTCTTTGAGGAAACATCAACATTTGAAGAACAACAGGGACAGCAACAACAAGCTGCATCAAATCCGTTCTTGATGGACGAAGACTTTCTCTATGGAAACGCTAATCAGATCGATAACCCATTTTTGTCTCAAACTGCTGCCACCGTCGTTCCCAGTAACTCAACAAATCCATTCGCTTTTGATCCTATGGACCTTGGACCTGCCGAAGCGGAAACCGCAGTAAACTATGGTTTGTAAAGATAATTTTAAATTTATAGGAAAAATTCTTATATTCGTATAATTTTTTAGACCATAACACTATAAGCGCAGTTGTTGAAACAACTGTAACCACATCGCCCCAAAAACCAACTCAACTTAATCTGGCATACACAAACACTGTATCCACTACAAATGACACGTTCGACTCACATTTTTCTCAAGACCAAACACACGGTAAGAAATAATAATTGCGAATAATAATTAAATTGGTTGAATATTTAAATTGGTCCGTTCGTAGTTGACCATTGTCAAGCTCCACTGCGACCTACAATGCCTACATCGTCAGCATCAAAGGAAACCCAAGACTTGCTCATGTCAGTAATGGGAGCCATGGATGCGACAAGCTCCCATTTGCTCGATAGGATTCCTCCAACACGAACTCCAAGTCCTGTATCAATGAAAGATCTTCATTCGCAGTGTCCAACACCAGAACCAAGCGCCTGCGAAGACCTTCTTGACATGGGAGATTCCAAAATGCAGGAATCAGAGAACAACACAATTGATAATAATGTTTCTGATTTTCAATCTGACGACCTCTTGTCCCTCAACGAAACCAAAGCGCCTGACGTGAATCAAAACCAAGTCATTCCCGATGCCTTTAAAAACGAAGAACCGCAGCCCAAACCCAAACCACCACCACCAAGACCAGAACCTCCAAAGAAGCAAGTACCACCCCCTAAACCACCACCACCATCAAAACCACCCGCTCCACACATAGCAAATCCTCCTCAAGAAATACCTAAACCAGCAGTAGAACAAAGTGCATCAAATGAAATGATAGACATGTTGGGAGACAGCTTTGGAGTTCAAACAGCTCCACCGGTTCAAAAATCTTTTGCATCCAAAGAAGATATTCTTAATCTATATAACAGAAAGTCGTCTATTACCAGCCAACCGGCGGAAGAACCTAAAATAGACCTTTTATCTGACGCCATGGAAATGGACACCAAACCAGATCTAATACAAGATCACAATTTAATAGAAAGGCCGGTCGTATTTGATACCAAAGAACCCACCGATAATATTTCGAGGTAATAAATTCACTTGTTAGTAATAAATTTGAATGTTTATGTATCGTTTTGTAATCAATTTCAGTGAAATCCTCCCACCAGAGCCGGAAAAGCCTTCAGTAGTTATCGAAAATAGTAATAGTTTTGTTTTAACCGATGATACTAAAGAAGCTGACATTAGCCACGGTAGTTTCACATCCCCAGAAAAATCAATTACAGATTTTCAGATGGAACTAAACGACAATCAAAGTAGAGGATCAATTTCGAGTAGTAGTTTCAACCCATTTATGGCTACTGAAAGTAGTACTGAGCCGATACCAACTACTACGCCAAAACAACCTGATATTCTTGGTGAAAATACATTTTTACCGTCTAGTAACGTTGCAACAGAAATTACACCAGCACATGTAGATCAAAAAATAAGTTTCTCGCAACCACCTAAAGTCGAAGACGAATTCGATGCATTTGCGGCCAAATTTGACTCTGTTACAAAGGACGAGAATAAGAATGGAGTCTTTGATGCATTTTCTGGCAACTCAAATGCTTGGGGAAGTAGCAACGATTTTGGTGGGACTGGTTTTTCTGGAGGCTTCGAAAACGAGGAACCCTTTGATAATTTTCTCACACTCCAAGAACCTCCTCAAGTACCTCAAAGCACGCCAAACAGAATGTCGAAAGCACCTTCGCAAGATTCTGAAGAAGAAAAAGACTTTTCTGTATTTATAAGGTAATTTTTAAATAGGGGTTGTGAATAATTAATAATTCAATTATTGTTTTAGGCCAAAATTCGAGTCTAATGCTTTTGGCAACGAAATCATGCCTTCCATTGCTCCTCCTCCCGTTCCAACCCAAAACGCTTTTTCAGAAAGCTCTCCAAGGTTTAATCCATTCGACCAAACGAAAACAACCACTGAAATAATATCTTCTCAAGAACCAACCCTGGTTTTTGGTAAATGTTTACTTTCATAAACATTTATTAACCTTGTGATGTGATTCTTTTGTAATAAATTATAGATGAGGCAAAAATTCAAAGGACAGACTCCGCTGAAACTCCTCCTACTCCATTATTTGACGACGACGTGTCTCAACCCCTGGAACCATTTCCTCGAACGATTCTTAAGAGGGAAGAATGGGAAATGCATTTGCGACAGCCCAATAAGAAAAAAATTACTGGACAAAGGTAAAGTTGATAAAAAATGTTTTTTATTTTTAATTTTTAGATAAAAACTTACAGATTTTGGAAGAAAATATTCGTTATGTTGGTTCATCAAACAGATTGTGTGCTACTACAATTATACAACCAGAAAGGTGACAAAGACCCGTTCCAAGAGCTTCCTCTTCAACCATGTTACTCCGTTTCGGACATAGGAGCCCAACAATACGATCAATATGGAAAAATCTTCACCATAAAACTCCAATATATCTTTTACAAAGAGAGGCCTGGTGTTCGACCTGGGCAAGTCAAAAAGGCAGAAAGAATTACCAACAAATTAAGTCAGTTTGCTTCTTACGCCATGCAAGGGGATTATCAGGGTAACTTTGCCTATCTAAGTTATGGAAGTAAAGATCTATAATAATGGATTTAAAATTGCATTGCAGGTGTTAAAGAATTTGGTAGCGATTTGAAAAAATTGGGATTGCCTGTGGAACATGCTCCTCAAGTATCGCAGTTAATGAAGTTAGGTTCTCTCAGTTATGAAGATTTAAAACAGTTTTCGGTTTGTGTAGAGGAAGCCCTCTTCCGCCTTTCCGCCCATCGAGACAGGGCGTTACATTATAAAATGGAAGAGGTCCAAATTACGACAGTGGACGAACTTTATGTTAACCAAGAATCAGATGGTGAGTGATAAATTTTTTATTTTTACAGTTCCTTAGTTTTTTCTTTCCAGGTCATATAGAGAAACAAATAGCAAGAGTACGATTATTCTTTTTGGGTTTTCTGACTGGGATGCCTGATATAGAATTGGGGGTTAACGATTTACGGAGACAAGGGAAGGAGGTAGTTGGACGTCATGATATCATTCCAGTGGTAACTGAAGAGTGGATACGACTTGAGGAAGTCGAATTTCATTCTTGTGTCCAACAAGACGAATATGAAAACTCGCACATTATAAAGTTAGCATCAAAATAATGATTTTTATTTTCAATAACCTTTGATACTTCTACTACGTCTCTAACTGCCCTCCTACCTCTCAGAAAGTATTTTACCTTCCACATCCCCTCATATTCCTTACTGATCTCTAAGTTCCTCAAAAAGCTCCTCATTTCTAAATTATTTCGATTTATGTTGCAGATTCAAGCCCCCTGACGCGTGTTACATTGAACTGATGCGATTTAGGGTACGACCACCCAAAAACAGGGAGTTGCCCCTCCAATTGAAGGCTTCCCTAAACGTGACTGGAAACAAAGTACTGAATATTTTTTGTGTTTTTCTTGTTTTCGTTAATGACGTATATTATTTTTAAGATAATCTTGAAAGCGGATGTTTTGGTACCAGGATTTGCCTCCCGGAAATTAGGACAGATACCATGCGAAGACGTAATGATAAGATATCCAATACCAGAATGTTGGATCTATCTGTTTAGGGTTGAAAAGCATTTCCGATACGGTTCTGTTAAGTCGGCACACAGGAGGTAAGATTCGAAAAATTAAATTTTCAACTTGAAATTAAATTATTGACATTAGCCATCTGCCTGTTATTCCACAGGACTGGTAAAATCAAAGGAATTGAAAGGATTCTTGGTGCCGTTGATAACTTGCAAGAGAGCTTAATCGAAGTGACTTCCGGTCAAGCAAAATACGAACATCAACACAGGGCGTTAGTTTGGAGATGTCCAAGGCTTCCTAAGGAAGGACAGGGTAAAAAAATTAAAATTCACTGTTAGTTAAAACCTAGTCCAATAAAGTTTGAAACTTATAAAAAATACATACTTAGTAACATTTGTTGACATATATTTCGATACCTGTAATTTATTTTTTTAAAGGAGCTTATACAACCCATAACCTGGTTTGCCGTTTGGCTCTTACAAGTTTCGACCAAATGCCGGAGCAACTTCCTGATTATTGTCACGTCGAATTTACCATGCCTGCTACCCAAGTCAGCCACACCACAGTTAGAAGTGTGAGCTTACAAAACACTGACAGCGATGATCCCCCGGAAAAATATGTGCGATACTTGGCAAGACATGAGTACAAGTAAGTAAAAAATTAAAAGAAATCTTCCTTCCTAGATTATCTACGAGTATTAGTATTGTGGCTACCTCAAACCTACCCCATTTTTTTATATTTAGAATTTACCGATTCTCCCCTTTATAAATAAAAATGGGGAGAGGATTAATTTGATTATTTTTTTTTCCATTTTTTCTTCCCCCTAGTGTTTATAATAAAATACTCAGAGCTTTAAGGGGTAAAGAGTTCATTTATTATAAAAACGACACCAACGTTTCGGTTCTGATGTGAATCTTTATCAAGGCTAAAAAAATATTAATTGTTATACAGCAGAATTTTACAGTATACATTAAGTAACTTACTGGTTTTTTGTGTTATATTTTAAGAAACATAAGCTGTATATTTGGTGCAATGGTACGGTTAACCCCAAACAACATTTAAAACGATAAAACAATAAATATTAGTACTACTAAAAACTTGTATAAATAAAATAATAATTAAATAAGTTATGTTAAAAACGTTTACAGTAACCACTTGGTAACACTAACAGGACATAATTACAATTAAACGTTATAAGATTCGCTATAATAAAAACTAACTAAAAAACACGATAATTTTTGTTAGAAAAAAATTTTAAAATAACGTACAGTATTAGTGAAAAGTAGGTGTAAGTGTATTGCAATAAGTAGTTTTAGGATATATAGTAGGTTTAAAAGTATTAGTAAGTTATGTAATTTTAAGTTGTTTGTTTTTATTTATTTTAAATTTGTTGTATAGGTTAAAGTAGTTGTTAACAATAAGGTTATCCTCCAAATCCGATAGAGAATTCACTGATTTTTTATTATGTATTAAAATAAATGAGGGTTCTAGAAAAAGTCGTTTGAAGTAATTATTTTTAACATAGAATATGTTAGTATTATCAAAGTTTGGCTTATGGCCAGTTTCCACGGAGTGTTTTAAAAGGGCAGTTTTGTATTGAGGGGTTGCCACAATTTGTTTGTTGTGGTCATTTTTGTGTTCACGAATTCTTATCTGAAGTGGTCTTTTTGTTTGGCCAATGTACCCTTTATCACAGTTGGAACACGGAATTTTGTATATGGCATTGGTTTTTCGGAGAATATTGGTCTTAGTTTTATGTTTCGAAAAAAATTGTGAGCTCATATTAATGGGTTTAAATACAATATTAATATTATGTTTTTGGACCAAATTTTTAATTTTTTCCAAAAGACCCTTCACGTAAGGAATCGGGAAGAAAACCTTATTAGTCTCCGTTTCCACTGTTACGGCTGTTCCATTATTGTTTTATCGTTTTAAATGTTGTTTGGGGTTAATCGTACCATTGCACCAAATATACAGCTTATGTTTCTTAAAATATAACACAAAAAACCAGTAAGTTACTTAATGTATACTGTAAAATTCTGCTGTACAACAATTAATATTTTTTTAGCCTTGATAAAGGTTCACATCAGAATCGAAACGTTGTTGTCGTTTTTATAATAAATGAACCCTTTACCCCTTAAAGCTCTGAGTATTTTATTATTAATTTGATTAAGTTGACATATTATAATAAACAATCGTCACCAGTTTTGGCTTTGATTGTTGAAGTGTTTGAAATTGTATTTTTATTCAATATCTAAATGTCTTGGAGAGAGATGTTAACTGCATAATAAGCTTTTGCATTTCATTTAAATCTAACTGGGGTTAATATAACTTGAATGATGAATTTTTTTGTTATTAAACATTATTAACAAAAATTGTGTTGGTCAGGGTGGGTATCGAGCATACAGAGGGCGAATCTCAAGCATCTTACGAAGTTGTTACAGCGGTTAAACCTGCTGCTACAATCCAAGAAGAGCCGACACCTGCAGCTCATGCGGAATCAGAAAGTGACGACAGTGATTAAAAAAATTCTTTTAAATAAATTTATGCCCATGTGCTGGCAGCAACTTTCTTTAAACAACTACGAAAAAATATTTCTTATAGTTATTCTCATTTTAGTACCTAGAGGTATTTCAGAATTTCAATGAACCTCGACCTTACGATGCGCAGAGGCATAACTCCACCCATTATTAAGTAAATGCCCGAACATAAACTCCACCTTCTGCTATTTTCGTGCAATTAACGGCTCACGAAGTTTTGCAATATTTGTATGTTGGTAAATAAAAGAGACAGTAACACATTCCTGGAGTACTTATTGTAACTAAGTTATTAACTATTACCGTTTAATAATGCAAAAAGTCATTCCATAACTTTAACTATAGTAATGTGTGTATAGTTGTTGAAAAGCTTCAGTGTTTACTATCTACTACTTACTAATAGTTTAAAAATAAATGTTACAATATCGATTAATTTTTTGATTTTTACTGTATTGATTAATTACTTCGGTATCTGATTGCACAGAATACATACATTCGAGCTGTGAAAATGACCTGAAGTATAACTCTTCTTATTTGTAGTTTTATTATATCATGAACTCTATTTCAGTGAAGCTACTGTGAAAAAATGAACTATAAAGTAAATGTATTCCTTATTGTGGCAAAATCCACAAATTCTCTATTTTGACTGAGATAGGGCTTGTGTTATGTCGATAATAAGTTTACGTTATCATTTCTGTAGCTGTAGTAGATTATAAGAAATATCAACTATATTAAGTACTCAAAGAGTACAATAGTTCTAGTCCAAAAATGACAATACACCCGCTTTTTATACGTAAACAGTATTATGTTATATATATTATTGTAATTATTGTAAATGCTTCTAAGTGCCACCTACTTTATTTATTTGCAAAAACTAACTCGAGGAAAGCTATATAACTGTGTAGGGTGTAGTGATAAATAATATCTTAGTTTGATAAATGGCAGGCGGTAATGATAATACAGGATGACACAAAAAATATCTACCTATCAACAAACCTTATTGAAATAAAAAAATTAATAAACCCAAATAGTATTTCAAAAGTTCAAAAAAATACAAACCTAATTGCAAAGAATATTTATTGTACCAAAATACAGGGTTGCTCAAAAGTAACGCGCAAAATTAATATGTTCTCTACGGGTTATTTTTTTAGAAAAACGCTGAAACCCGTTAATTGATCTTTGTTCGTCTTTTTGTGATATTTTCAACCCCTAAACCTGCAGCTATCCCAACTTTTTCTTTTCAAATGGAGATCTTGGTGATGTGAGAGTTCTATGAGAAGCTCTTCTAAAACTCAATCCTATAATTCCAACAGAGTAGGGATCTGCTCATTGTGTTTCAGTTAAAGCAGTCCTCATATCTTAAAAATTCAATTTAACTGTTCGAAATTAATCGCATTATTAAGGCATTATCGGATTGCGTTTAAGAAGAGCTTTTAATAGAGCCCCCACATGGCCTAGGTTGACATTAAAAAAAAAAACAGTTGAGGTAGCTACAGATTAAGGAGTTGTATAGAGGGGGTTGAGAATATCACAAAAAGACGAACGAAACAGCGTTTTTCAACTTTTGTGCTCTACTTTTAAACCAACCTATATATATATAGTATATATAAGTACATTTCACCACAACGTATCTAGAGCTTTGATTGTGGATCGAAATCCACGTCCACTGCGCATCTGTGGGCGTGACATAATTGAAGACAACGAGAGCCCCAGCTACATTTGTTGATCTGTGATCATCCTGTATAATGTTTAAGCTCAATACTGCGTGTGTTTATTCCTCGTGAGTGTTTAACTTTTGCCTGCTCTATGCCATTGCGTGATTAATTTGAAACATATCAATTTCTTTGTTCGTATTCTGTCATCTTTAAAAGTTATCTTGTATGTTTCTTTAGAAACATTTAACAGCTAGATCTACCAAAGATATACTTAACCTTAGGGCAATAATTGTACTTACATACTTACTTACTTATATATTTCCACAAAATATCTTATCTTGTACGAGTACGTGGATGTAATTAAATAATATACTTATATTTGGTATTTTGGTAAAAAGTTAGGCATTAAATTGGTCTATATATCTATAATAAAGTATTTAAATTGTTTGTAGAGTAGTAATGTTATTATTTTTCAATTTTATTTATTTCGCCATTTTAAAAGAGCGTGGAGCTCAAGTGCGAGTCAAAGTTCTAGTCATTAGATTTAAGGAATTTATATAAGTAATCTAAAGATACATATATTACATAGAAATAGTAACTCAATGTAATTAATGTGGTAAAAATGTACCTACACTTATAATTAATGATAAAATTATTTAAATTATTATCTAGTCCAAATGTTACTGTTCCTATTTATTGTATTGTTTTTTTTTTTATTAATTTGTAGTTTGCCAATCACCTAGTTGTTTGGTGAAAAAGTTTTTTAATGAAGAAAAGACGCAAATAATTCCGAAGCGACTACCGTAATGGGTGTATATATATATAAAACGCATAAAGTATGATATTAGTAACATGAGTATCTATATTTACAACAAAAAGATGTAGGTATCTGTCCCTTAAATGGAAAATGTTAGATTTATGTAAAAAGAATGTTATAGAATTTTAGATCAGTATGTGAAAATTATTGAGTAATTGATAAAAATAAAAGTTATAGATTATCTTTCAATTATTCAAAATACCTCAGAACGAACAAAATAGAAGAAGGTAACTTTGTTACCGAAAAGTGCTTCGGACAACTAAAGTGTCGTGTTTTGGCGTTGGGGTTTGAGCTATTTTGTTCGTTCTGCAACAACCGCCAAAGTTTTTCCAGTCTTCATTCAAAATACCTGAACATATACCGGGTGTCTCAAAACCCTTTGGACACGAAGCAACCACAAAGGGCAAAGGTGACAAAGGTGACAAAGAAAAAAAATCTTTTTTGTTTCGATAGAAATGTCTATTTTTTAAAAGTATAAATCAATTGTCTTAAACTTAGACAAGGGTGTAAACCACTCGCACCCTTAGAAATAACTGTTCCAAATTTTTTAGGAGGGTTAATTAATAACTCAATTTTTTTTTAAGAAGGGTACATGTCTTAGCTTCATTTTCTGTCTCTTATTAAAAATCGATTTCTACCACAACAAGTTTTTTGCATCAAAGACTTCATAGTAAGTGCAGTTTTCTAAAATAACACGAAAATGCATTGTGCTATTTGAATAAAATTTGATATGATGACCACTCTAATGAGGTATTAACTTCTGACATGTTTATCAAATTAATGAGGATACAACTGTCGTGAAAACTACCCCACCCATAAATAAATTTGATTGCGGTGTGTTTATAGGGTTGATCTATTTCTTGAAACGTACTTTTCTTACCTACAGTTTTCATCTCTTTGATTTGAGGAAAAAAAGTTTTTAATACGCCAATACCTAATAATATCCAACAAACTCCAGTTTATTAACAACCTCGTTTACCAGATTTGGGGAATAATGAAAATGAACGAAATTGACAATATTAAATGCCTATTTATGAAACAAAATCCAAAATGCTGTAGAATCCTTATTTTGAATAAGCTTCATTTGAATTTGTTGTCTCTTTAAAAATCAAGACAATAGTTGTATAGAATAGAACATTCAACTATTGTGAGATTGGTCAACTTGGAGTCGTGATGAATAGCAGGTTAAGTGGCATTCCGGGCTGCTTTTCGAATTTTACAATTAAATACAAAAAATATTTGATATTATTAAAGATCTTACCACGAGATAAAAAATGTAGTTAATTTTAACACTTTTCTAGAAAAACTTTATTGGAGAAATATATCGACTCTTCAAACACATTACAATTAAATTTGTTTAGGGGTGGGGGTAGTTTACATCCCAGTCATATCCTCATTAACTTGATAAGCATATCAGAAGTTAATACCTCCCTAGGGTAGTAATTATATAAAGTTTCATTCAAATAGCATGAAAAGCTCATCTTCGAGTGATATCAGGAAATGTAGATACGTATTAAGAATTCCTGTTTGAAATCGTCAATGCAACAATAGGCTTTAGTGGTATAAAATGAATTTATTATAAACAAAATATTGTGAACATTACTTAACAAAAGTAGCAAATGGAGTAAGTCCTTGCATGGGAGGTTGGCTGAAATCATCCGAGATAAAATCCCCTCGGTCAGCCGATATCGTTTTATAAATAAGAACTGTTTTATCTTAATCGACATTCCTAATACAAAAAAGTTTTTCTTTCTCCTGTTGTAGATATCGATTTTTAATAAAAGACAGAAAATGAAGCTGAGGCATGTAGGTACCTACTACCCTTCTTAAAAAGAAGAAGTAAATATTTAACCCTCCTAAAAAGTTTAGAACAATAATTTCTAGGGGTGGGAGTAGTCTATATCCTCGTTGTAGTTTAAGAAAGTTGATTTATATATTAAAAATCAGTACCCTTATAGATATTTCTATGTACCAAATTTTATTAAAATCGTACGAAGCATTTTTGATTAATCGAATAAAATCTTTGCCACCTTTTACTTTCTCCATGTTAATTTAGTTTTGAGACATCTTGTATATCTTACAATTACTCACTTGTATCTCTTCATAATATTTATATTCGAAAAGGATTATGAAAGAAAAACACTTTTTTGTTGTTTAAGTTAAAACAGACCACATACTTATTCTTTCTTTGTGTAAAATACACAATATTTTTTTCTGTTACAATAGTGATATCATGCAGTAACAGTGGCATATAAAAATGATAAATCTGTGATTCCTTCTTCCGCAGCTAATTATCTATTTTCATAACTGTTAAAATTTCTGATATATTTAGAAACGATAAAATTCAAATTTAATTAAATGTTAGTTACATAGTTCGCCTTCTGAATCGTGCAAGTGAATTAGTGTTTGAACAAATTATTTCTTCATTTTCATTTATTTATTATGATTGCTAAAATAATATTAACATTTTCGATATTTTCACTTGAAGGTAATATTTAGAATTGTCATTGTGATAAATGTTCCAATTGTTTTTTAATTAATTAATTTATTTATTAGGTATATATTTTTATAAAGTTTTAATTAAAGCGTCGTATCTAAATAAGAATTAAAGTTTTAAGACATTGTAACTGAATATAGTTGATTAAAAATAAATTACAGCTTTAGGGAAGCAGATAAAAGAACCAGTTATACTTGATTATAATAATGGCGTTTGGATACATGGTCAAGCATTAAATATTTCCTGTATTGTATATGGAAGTGACAATGTTACCCAAGAATGGGTTACACCAAATCCTTTTAGTGCTCGAAAGGTAAAAATTGAATTTCACTTTCAGAGCTGTCAGTAGTTTAGCAAAAATGAGTAATTGTATTTTTTCATTTTGAATAATTGCTTATTTATTACGTGTCTGGAATAACTTTAGTTACTTTTAGATACTTGTAAATAACAATGAGATGAAATAAGTCTCCTACCCCTACACCTCATAAATCTCCCTACGCCACTCCTAAAAATAATAATGTTTATTAAATTTATCATTTTCTACAATGTATGTATTTTCTACAGCAATTATTACTAAATATCAGCTTATCAGAAATTGTAAATGTTTTAGGAAGAAAGTATAAGTAAAAAGAAATTAAACGACTCAATTGAATATACATATAATCTCCAAATCAAAAAGCTTACATATAATGATGAAGGATCCTATATGTGTCTTGTAACAACTTCCGATTATAAAAAAAAAACAATTGAACATTATATAAATATATACAACGGTAATTAAATGAAACATTAAAACAAAAATGACTAAAATTTATTCCAGAAGTATTTATGTGCCTTATATAACCGTTTGTTTAAGGAAAACCAATCGTTTATATGGAATATCTAGAAATTCTTGTCTTCAATCAAAATGCAACTATTTCTTGCGAAGTGATGGCATATCCAAAACCAAAAATTTATTGGACAGCAAGAAGATGCACATATCAAACCTGTAGTGTTGAACAGGTAGGTACTTAAATAATAATTTTCACACACTCAAATCTATATTAATGTTAATAAATGATACGTTTAATATTTTTCTAGATGTCTGGTTTTGAAATTGTCATAAATAAATACAAGACAACATCAGTGTTAACGATTGCTTCAAATAGTTCGATACATTTAAGCTGCCACGCAAATAACTTGCATGGGAACAGTACCGTTACAACATATGCGGTGGTTGGAGGTAGAAAATCCTCTATCCTATGTACCAAAACTTCAAAAAATATTGAATGTAAAGAAAATCAAATTGCTAATGGTTAATCCTTTATTTTAAAGATTTTGGGGAATTTCGTATTTGGAGCCCAAATATAACCATGTTAAATAATGAAGTGGCTGAAGCAGCGATTGGAGAACATATTAGTTTGTATTGTGGTGTTATATACTCCAGAAGATTTAAAGGATTTGAGTGGGAATACTCAAATAAAGATACATCTTATTCCTATTCAAGAATGAACAAGAATGATGTTTATAGTAAGAAATTAATAATTATTGTTACATAAGTGGCAGCTTATTAGTTAGTTATTTAAGTTGAAATTGCTTCTAAATTAAAAAATGTTTTCGAGAACAATTACTGAAATGTGCCGTTTGTTCATACAACCCCTTCGTACTTTTTATTCAAAACAGTCTGAAAGGACACTTTTCACGAATATAAAGCGACATAAATATTTTCCATAGGTTCAATTTTTGCCGATTGACATCAGCCATTTTACCAGAGTGCTTGTTTTTAAATTTTACTGTAAATATTTTTAATAAAAATAAAATACCAAAGTAAGTACGTGCTCTAAAATGTAGGTATAATTTTAATTATACAGTTTGTATAGCCCTAGTAGTAAATCGCGACTTTATGATGTAATTGGCACGAATCCGGGAGCAAGAATAGGTACTAATCAAAACGAAAAAAAATAAAATGTAATGAATAAAGGAACATATAGGTACAAAATTAAACACCCTGTGTGGTCCTTGAAAGCTGCTGCTGTTTTGTAACTTTATATGTACCTATACAGGATGTTTCTGAAATAGGTGCGGAAACTTTGAGGGTGTCTACTACATGCATCTCGAAAACAAACATTTAATTTTCTTCTTTTAGATCTCTCACCTATCACACCCTTCAATCTCCACACTCATCTCAGAGACACCTTCTCTAAGTAATTCAGTAGAAAAACATGAATAACTTGTTGATTTTAATTGTTTCACTTTTAAAGATGTTCGTAGAGGCAAGTTTATTATATCTTATATATATTTACAAAGGGCTTTTCATATGAGGACAAATTACAAATGCATAGGAATGAGATCATACGGAGTGTATACCCTGCATAGTGTAGCTCGTTTACATCTAGACTTTAAAGGTAACATGCAACATCAATTATATACCTAACTATTTATATTAATACTTCCTACTTATGTAATTATTAAATTTAAATACTAATTCTTCTAATGCTTTTGTGAAATATCTATTGAAAACATCTTGTGTATTTATTCCAGAACCTAGTCCTCCTAGAATTACTGAAACAAATCTACACAACAAGGTATTCCATGTAAACTTACACACAAGGGTCGAATTGGTTTGTTCTTCAGATGGTTTTCCAAAACCAACAGTAACTTGGTTAAAGGTTATTCACTGCAGGTCTATTACCGTATCACATTCAACCCTTCTGTACAATGTCGTTTTAGAATAATAAAACGTTATGGCTTACAAAAAATGATAATAAAATAATGACAACAGATTCCAATTTAACTTTTTTAAACATTAAAGCAGAGGACGAAGCTGTATATACGTGCAAGATTGAAAATATAAACGGCACTATAGTTAAATCAATGGCATTAGTCGTGAATTTCAAAAGTAAATTAATAGAAGTCAAATAACTTCAAAAAATATATTATACTACACTTAACAATTGTTTCGGCTAAACAGCCATTCTCAAGAGTACAACTTATACGTTGTTGAAGTTATTTGTGCTTTTTGTTTTCTAGTATTAAAACATGCTATGTTATAAATTCAATTTTGATATTTTAGATAAATGGGTTGGATACTATTACGCCACCGGGATTGTTGTCCTGATTTTAGCAGGTTGTATTGTAATTTATATCATTAAGAAAAACTTCTGTGAAAAAAAAGAGACTCAGGTTTATTTTAATCGTAAATACTGCAATCTTCACAGCAATAAATCACGCAATGTTACAGACAATCATGCATGAATTAGAAGAAATACGAGTTAATACTATTGAGAAAAATCACGAAGAAGACTTACATTCAAGTTTTCCAATCAAAGATCTTTTTGAAACAGAATTCATTTCTTATCATATTTCACGAAAACAAATAAAACTAGGTTATTATATCAAAATTAACTTATCATTTATTTTGCACTTATGTTTAATGATTGTTTATCATTAGTTCTGTATTTTAACTAAATTTTGAAGGTGAAAAATTGGGAGAAGGAGAATTCGGGATTGCAATCAAAGCAGAAGTAGAAGGTTGTGATGGAAATGATTCAAAAACTGTTGCTGTTAAAATGGTAAAAAACAAATTCGACGTGAATCATTTACAAACATTGTCAGCAGAAGTGAAGGTGATGGTACATATAGGTCACCATCTCAATGTGGTTAATTTACTTGGATTTTGCCCAAATGACACAGGTAAAATATACTTTTATTGTTTTGGTTATGGCACCTAACACTTACGTCTTTTAGGTAAACTTTTAGTAATTTTAGAGTATTGTAGATTTGGAAATGTTCACGATTTTCTTAAAAAACATAAGTACTCGTTTGTTGATCAAGTAGATCCTTCAACGAAAAAAGTCGATTTCTCAATAAAATTCAAGCAGTCAACATCAGGTATTCTATTAATTTAATTTTCGATTTAGTACACATAACTTAAAGCATCACAAAAAATAACATAATACTGCAGACGACTCATTGAACACCAACGAGACGGAAGTAAACCATCTGAAAATAGAAAAGAACATTTCGACTAAAGATTTGACTTATTGGTCTTATCAAATAGCCAAAGGCATGGAATATTTGGCCTCTAGAGAAATAATTCACTGTGATTTGGCCGCAAGAAATGTCTTATTGGCTGAAAACAATATTGTCAAAATAACTGATTTCGGTTTAGCCAAACATATTCACAAAACCGACATATATCAGAGGAAACGGAATGTACGTAAAAACATTATCAGTATGAAGTTGTTAATTAAACAAACGACGTTAAGCTCTTGATTAACAATCCATTTAATATTAGACATTAGGTAAATGTCAATAGATGGCGGAATAGTGCACGGCAACAGCTTGTTTTAACAAAACAATTTCAGTTAGTCGAGTAATTTTTTGACCAATAAGTTGTTTTTCTATGCTATAGGGTCCTGTACCTCTTAGATGGATGGCTATAGAGTCAATTCAGAATGGAAGGTACTCAGTTCAGTCAGATGTTTGGTCTTTTGGAATAACCTTATGGGAACTTTTTTCGTTATCTTGTATTCCATACCCAGGACTATCGACGGAAGAGGTCACACAAATGGTTCCTAACGGTTATAGGATGAATATTCCAGAATATGGTTTCGATGAAATGTAATAATTAATTTTAATTCATTTAATAACAAATATTACCAATATTTTGTGGCCTATTTTAGATATAGTATAATGTTGAACTGTTGGCGAGAAAACCCATATAATCGACCTTCCTTTACAGAATTAGCGGATGTCTTTGGTCGCTTTTTGAAAGATAACGAAAAAGAGGTAGATACAGAATTTCTTATTAGTTTATGCGGTGGCGTAGGGGGGATATCAAAACATCTAACTCGTATAATCTACAAAATATATATTAAAAAGGGCCATTCCTACTTCGAGACCTGGTTTAGATTTTTTTCCACATCGGGACCTGCCTGTTAATTGTCATTAACTTGCATTTTTTTATATTCCCAGTTCGGGACCCACGAATTATATAATTTAATTTATGTATTTATGGTCCCTAACGTGTTAAGAGTAACTTAGAAATTTATAAAATTAGAAAGTTAAACACAGTTAAACATGATGTACTCGTATATGAGAGTCTCTTTGTTAGTCATGTATTTACATACCGTAACCTTATGATCTAAGAAATCAAACAAAATCATTCTTTGATTAATAAGTCAAAACGAATGAAAAAGGAAAATTCATCCGAGGTAGAAATGGCAACAGACTGAAAATATTTGTTAAAATTTAATTTCAAAACTATTTTCCAATTCAGTCCGGAAATATTTAAAAATAAGTGCAAATTTTACAAAGTCTAATTGTCGTTGTGTTTTCGCAAGCTCATTAAATACTTCATCCCGTGATGTTGAACAACTCAGCCGATTCAAAAATATTAAAACATGAATTATTTCATTATTATTCTGGATAACTACATTTAATTAAGCTATAAAGCTTAAAGAAAATGACATGTAGTGTTTTCGTTTTTTAATGTTGATTATCCAAGGAGGGGATACATTACCCATACTTCCACCCACCCTTTTTGGGTACGTCATTGAACGTATGTACTAAATACTAAAAAATGACTGTTTTTACAATTACAGAATTACGTCGAGTTTAATGATCCTTATGTAAAAATGAATCAAAAGATGGAAGAAGATTACATTAAAATGACCTGTCCAGCGGAAATAATAAAAATTGCATCCCGACATCCTTACGCAAACCAACCTGTGATAGGTTCTACAGATACTAATGAAACTTCCACGTCTTCTTATAAGAAATTAAGGAATATTTTTCACCCTTTTTCTCCTCCTGGAAGATCAAAGAAGAAAAACGTAATTATCGATTTTAACAAAATTGAACCAATACCTGAACACGAAAACGAATCTGATTTTGAAAATACATCTCTGAGAGTAAGTGATTCTAGCAGTGATAGAGAAATAATTGTAACGAGATTGTGATTTATGTAAAAAAAAATATTATTTAGGTAATGTTGCATTTAATAATTAAGTGAAAATGCTAATACTTAAAGCAAACACAAAATTAAATAAATGTTGATAATTTCTTTTAATACACCAATTTACATGATACTCTATTCAACTACGTATAAGGATTAGCAAAATTAATTAAAAAAATGCAAACTAATTTTTTAGTTGCTCAAATTGATTAATTAACGAATTCTGTCATTTGTTTGTGTAATTAATGTGAAAAGGTCTGTAAACTTCTTTACGTACAACTTCAGCTGGGTGACGAGAGATGACCTCTCAATGTACAAAGCTAAAATTCAAAATCTTGAAACTTTTTAAAAATACATACACAAGAAGAGCATATAATACATTTCTTAAAACATTAGCCTTATAAATAATAAAAATACATCATTGTTAGACAAAATAAATTGAACTCAACAAGTTTAAAATTGTTTCAACATAAAATTTTAAATTTTCATGATTAATTTTCCGCATGTAACCATTAAAAGGAAATATAAAATTTATTATTTATAAAGAAAATTAAACAGGTTTTCTGATAGATGAATCTATAAATCCAAAATTAATTTGTTTAACAAAAAAAATTATACAAAAATACAATTATTTCCGCACATTGCTATAAAATGCACCTAAATGTTTTATACTATGTATAACTTTCGTGTTCTAATAGAGATAATTTACAATATTATTCTTTGGATTAGTTTAATCGTTGTCATCGTCAGCTGTTGTCATTTTGAATAAGTTACAACAAAGTTTGAACTTAACACTTATACAGTAACAAGATGGTTGTAGAATAACAAATATGATAATAGTACCACTCCTTTTTTAAGGCCTACTCCCAACAACCATTCTCTTACTCATTATGAGTAAAACTTGAAACCGTCAGTAGCTTAGTAAACTTTGTCGAGTATGCGCTATAGACGGTTAACTAACTGAACGCAATGCGATAGACCGTAAATGAAATACAAAAATATTAGGTTTAATTTGTTAATATCGAATAGTGTGTAGTGTTATTGTATTGTAAATGTAGTGTTGTTATGGCTGTGATAAATAAACTACCCTTAAAAATCTCAATTTTTTTTATATTTCTACTCCAAGGTAAGTCATGTAAACTTGTAAATATTTTTATATATGTACATATGTACTTTCGAAAAACTTTGTGATTGAGACATGAAAACATTGGTAGGTATCTTATCATAAATCGTTTGCACAGATATTGAAAACAAATACAAACAGCCGGGACTGACAAAATTCATTAGAAATACAAATAATAACAGAGGTACACCAAACGTAAATTTTTAATAAAATAACCAAAATATATTTTATGTTCGTACATATACGAGTACATACATAACTATGGAATTATGCTTTTGTATTCATGTGTAGCTAATAAATGAAACAAAGTGAAAGTTGCAGGTTTGAGGTCTTTAAAAATTTTAGACATTTATGTATTATTATTGCACACATAATAATAAAATAGTCTTACAAACAATGATTACATTTGCAGCACCTTTTTGTAGGCAATTAAAATTTTTCCTTTTGATGTAATTTGTATTGCGCACGTGTAAGTACATACAAATAATAATAATATTTGTTACATACAAGATTATTGCCATACCTACTTTTTTACATACATATGTTTGTGTGTATTTGTGACCTTTACAACGTTTAGATGATCATGATCAGAATTAATGAATCACAACAGGTAGCTAGGTATGTTTACCTGTTCACAAATGGATTGACCGGGGATTACTAAACTTATTATTAATTTTTATTAAAACTAACGCGGATTTAAAGAACAATGAAGTGAGATGGAGCGTGTAAAAAATGTTGTTTCCAGTTTTTTCAACTCTTAATAAATTGCGCAGGTACAAATAAAAATAAACGATGTGTTATGTTACTTAACTTAAGGCATTTAAAAATATGATGTGAAAGATTTACTAACTAATACAGAAATTAATTTCCTGGAATATACTAAAAAATATAAATAATAATGTTTGTAAAAGTTATTAACGCAAAGCTTAGTTTATTAAGAAAAAAGAAACAAAAAAAATTATTTGTCGTTTAATTTTGAATTGTGTACCTATTCCAATTTTAAACATACAACAATATTTAAAGTAACAAAGCTATTTTAAACCATCTTGACCATAATTTAATACGATTTAACGATTTGAAGTGATGTTAAAAGCAACGTTTAATAAGTGAAGATGATATCATTGCTAATAAGGCAAATAGTTTTGTATCTTCTGTATGCAAATTAGTTTGTTACAAACATAAAACAAACGATAATAGTCCAATCTAAACCACTTCTTTTTATTTCCTAAATGTAATTTTAATTGTTATAAATTACTACATATTATTATTATTATTAAAGCATCAGTATCAGTATCTGAACAATTTTGAGTTCTGCCACTTCTGGAATATTTATTAAATGAAATACTGATATTATTTACCACAATTTGACTTTGATAACTTGAATAGTTTTACCACAAATATGGATAATTCGTAAATATTAACTTATCAGTACAAACTATGAGAACCAACAAGATATAAAGAAATTCATCTTACAGAAGACAACAAAACAAACCAACTCAATTATGTACTTGTATGAAGGTATAACAATTTATAAAAATATAACACTACAAATTAAAAACCTGCATAATATTTTTTTTTTACAAAAATAGAAACTATAATATCATGTGAGCACAATTTACTGCAAGTGCATAGAGAAATTATCTCCAGATCAGTTATTATTTTTGTATTGTGTCATTATTGGTGTTGTGAAAGTTTCTGATAACTACATATTCCTATACAAAAAAGTGGTGCTTAGCTTGGCCGTCAATGAGACAGTAAAATACTTGAAATACCTGTTCTGGTATGTCTGAAGGTATTATCAACAGACGCCACAACTACTTACTACCTTTATTGTTAACTATGTCAAGATTCTTCAATGGATGACTCAAGCGGCGCGTTCGTTTACCTTTTAAGAAAAGTGAAACAGCGTACAAAAACGTAAATTTACCGGAATACGAGTATTTCACAATAATTTACAACAAATTCAAATGTATCTGCTCTTGTATCTAAATATATTTTTTTATGTACTATAGCTTAGCTAAATTACCCTCTTTTTGTAGAGTAAAAGTCGGAATGCTTTAGTTAATTAATTATAATTATCAATAGTCGTGCAAGTTTATCAATGGATTCAATAAAATGAAATTTATTGCCAAAATTTTTATAATCATGTTTCAGTGATGTAGATTCCGGCAGATTCTGTAACGTTCACGAACATTATGAAATTTTAGGATATATTCAAAATTTTCCGGAACTTTCCGATGGATTCTATAATATTTTTGAACCTTCTGGAAAATTGTAGAGCATTCTCGAAGCTTCTGGAATATTCTAGAATATTCTCGAATCATATGGAAGATTCCCGAATATTTTGTAACATTCTAGAAGATTCTGGAACATTTTCGGACCTTTTGGAAAATTAAGAAGCATTTTTGAAAGTTCTGCAAAATTTTAGAGCATTCCTGAACCATTCCGGAAGGTTCTATAATCTTCTGGTCAACTCTAGATTATTCTTGGACCTTTTGGAAGGCTCTAGAATCTTCTGAGAAATTCTACAACATTCTCGAATCGTTTGTAAAATTCTGAAGCATTCTCGAAACTTGCAAAATTTTAGAATATTCTTGAACTTTCTGGAAGGTTCTATAACCTTCTGTGAAATTCTGGAACATTCTTAAACCTTCTGGAAGATTCTATAACCTTCTATGAAATTCTGGAACATTCTCAAACCTTCTGGAAGGTCCTATAACCTTCAGGGAATTTCAAGAGCATTTTCAAACCTTCCATATTGATTTAGGTTTCTGAATGCAATGCAGTTAAACTTCGATAACTCAAATCACTATGTGAATAAGCATCTATATGTTATTATTTCATATTACAGATAGAAAGATAAAGGTAATATCTTTTTTAAGAGCACCACTTCATTTTTTTTTTTTTAATTTTTGGACAAAAGAAACTTTTTAAAGTAATTTTTGACGACTGCCTCACTGTTTGATTGCATAGTACTGCTATTAAAAAGAGACGTTAAAATCGTACATTTATCAAGGGATTGTCCCAGATTATTCGACTTATCGAAGTTGATGCCAAATATTATCTAGTTAACAAAATATTCGAGTAACATAAGTTGGAGAGTTCGCGTTATCAGGTAAAAATGACACGTATATCTCATAGTTTGTTGATACATTTACCAACTAATTTGGTTCCACCTATCAAAAATTCGACTTACAAATGTTCGAGAATTATATATTATACTTATACTGTATTTAGTAATTGCCACAGAAACATCATCTCCAAGTTTTACACCCTACATATAATAATAAGTGAGCACATAGAACAAACAATACGTGCCAAATTTGACTTTATAAGTGAATGGTATTATTTGCTGACTCAACCTTTTAAAAGTTGCACACTATTAAGAAAAAATATAATTACAAACATTACGGAAATTATTTACTGAAAACATTATAGAATGTTAAAAAATATTATATTAGTTTTAATGCTACGACCTCGAGAAAGGTCAGTAACTGTTTAACTGTAGCTACAGTTCGTATGCGTTCGTAAAACATCGATACCTCACTGATGATTCTGTATAAATCCTCACAGGAATAATTTTCCACTTTTTCCATATAAATTTGATTTAATCAGAGAATTCAAGTACCCTATTGAGATTACAAGTACTACAAATTGATTGTACTATTGTACATGAGCGGCAGGTGGATTCTGTAGAATGGACGAAGAAGAATTTATGTTTATTTATTAATTTTGGTATGACCTTAAAAACTAATAAATTAATTTGAATACAGACCAGTAGTTGCCAAAGCCAAATAAATTAAATAACATAAAATATAAACAAAGAAAAACATGTTTAGTATTTTTTAAGAAAATATTAAATTCTCTTCACTACACGTATTGCATTAAATTTCGATTTGTATTAATTGTATCTGAACAGTAAGTTTTTAATGAGTATTGCAGAAGATGGAAAGTCAGCATTGACCAATTTTATCCTAATGGAGTGCTGACGAGAATCAATAAGCTCGCAATCATGACGTTTCATTTATATTTCTTCAGATGGCTGACAAAGGGTGACTGACTTTTAATAACATTTTGTCACAAACATTAAAAAACTCACGATAATAAGCAAATTTCTACAGGTAGCGCTCACCACCCTCCCTGTGAATATTATATACCTTCGCCTATAGATATTATGGTCACGAGATGCTACTGGTAGGTACATAATAAAATTTCCAATAATGAAAATCTCTTGATGGCTATTAGATTCTCAGAACAATCGAATATTTCTGATTTCATTACGTATTCCTTATACCATTTTTTAGGGTTCCGCACCTCAATGGGAAAAAGCGGAACCCTTATAGGATCACTTTGTTGTCCGTCTGTCAAGACCCTTTTTCTATGAACGCGTGACGGTGTCAAGCTAAAATTTATACCAAATACTCAGGTCTATTGTCCTTTGGAGCTGTGAAAAAATCAAACTTCTAAGCCAACGCGATCAAAAGATACAGCCGTTTATGCCGCAAATTTCCGCAAATTTTCGAATCAAAACCTACAGGGTACTTCCCGTGAACTCAGAATCTTGAAATTTGGTACGAAGTAACGTCTTATAGCACAGATAAAGGAAAAATTGCGAAAACCGTAAATTTTTAGTTACATCATATAATAAAAAAATTTTTAATAATTTTAAAGTTACTACCCCTTTCCTCATGAACGCGTAGAGGTATTAAATTGAAATTCATATCAAATACTCAGGTCTATAATACCTTTAAGCTGTAAAAAAATCAAACTTCTATGTCAACGCAATCAAAAGAGGCAGCAATTTAAGCCGCATATTTTCAAACTCGCAACTACTCGCAAGGGAATCAAAACCGAAAGGGTAGGTACCTCCAGTCGATTTAGAATCTTGAAATTTGGCATGAAGCAATGTTTTATAGCACATATAAAGGAAAAATTCCGAAAACCTTAAATTTTTAGTTACATCACATACATATATACAGGTTTGTACGGAACCCTCGGTGCGCGAGTTCGACTTCCTTTTAAACCATGCAGTTATATGAACATAACTGTTTTTGTAACATTGTTCGTCCAGAGCGGCCTTGTGGTTGGTTGGTTGGTGGTAGACAAGCAATGATTCTCAGTTATTAAAGATTACGGGCCTGTCATTGCACGATTAAACGTATATGAGGTAATAATCCCGTTAATGGCCCTAATAAATTTAAAACCTTTATCACACTCCAATTACTTCAAAAACAAGAGTACGCGATACTTTAACTTTTTATTATCCTCCTGTAACATAGATGGCTAAAGTTTCGGCTTCTTTTCCACGTTCATTAATATTCGCTTCTCATTAAGCGTCTGCTTCACGTAACGAATAAAAATTAAGGATGAAAAATATTCTGTCTTACATCAACGCTCGATTCAATTATGGGGAAGGGCAACAAACGCTAAACTACAAAATTAAAATATTGCCAACGCTAATTACAAAAAGTTGAAAACACTCTCGATCAATACAGATATGTGTATTTAAGGTAACTGTCGATCTGATAGGGTTGAGGGTTGAGGATAACCTTTTAGAATACTAAAAGAGTGTTCTTAGATAAGAGCAGAAGGGTGGAGACACATGGTGTGAAAATAAAGAAGAACGTTACCATATTCTGTAATTTTATTGCTCTAAGAACTTTTCAGTTAAAATTTGGTTAGGTTATGTTATCCCTGGTCAAATTAACTGAAGAAGGCCTTTATTGCATTGCTTAAAATCATAAGGTTACAGTATAAAAGAAAATATGAGCGAAGAGGTCATATTCCTTTTTATTTCTACCCAATGCCTTCACTCCCCCTAAAAACACTATATTAGTGTCACCCCCTCCTACTCTCCCACTAACGGTCACTTCATTTCGTACCAATTACATTATACCATACTTTCTATTTAAGCTTCACCCCCAATACCTTCACGTAACTATTCCCCACCAAAAGCACACGAATAGTGTTCTAACCGGTCATTAATCAACCCTACTACCCTCTTTAGGTATATACAGTTTCTTAACATTTGAGGAATAGAATGTTTTTTATAAAACACCCTGTATAGACATACACGTACAATATATTGGATCAATTTCAATAAAATTCCAAAGCACACGGGGGATAAAATTTAATTTTTATATCCGAAACGAAGAGCTTTCTATAACAGTTTTACGAGCATAGGAGCATTTTTAGATCGACTCGACTGCTGGATATGTTCACGTGCCATACTTCTCCTCCTTTGACAGCTCCTTCGATATTAATAAATTGTACAAATGATCGATTATGTTGTTATGTCAATACTAAAACTGGCTCAGCGACGTAAATTTTATTTGATGAAAAACAGGCACTGAATTACTTTGTTCCAAAGCAGAGACATGCACAAAAAAAACAAATCTTCTGATTGGCTACTTATTTTTAAAACAGAATTTTGTTGACGGATCGTAAACGAAGTCTTAAAACTTCGATTGCAAATCGTACGTTTTTGAAAACAATTTTTCAAAGCAACAGTATTAAATTGAACTAAGTATCTTATAAGTAAATAACATTTTCCAAAAGTTATGGTAATACTTACCTACTAAATTGTAATGCAAAGAAATTTCAAACACAATTTTATTTTCAATTTACTTCCGCTTCCCGTTTGATATTATAGTAATAATCTGTTTTTGTTTATTTATCAATAATTAAACAATTACCATTATACATTTCAATGAGTTTGTTGCTCGAATTTTTATTAAATAATATGTTTTCCAAAAACCTTATTCTTTTTCGTGTAGGTAATCGGATATTAACGAAAACCTAAAAATTCCTTTATCTTTGACACATCATGCTCTTCTGCAAAATATCTTGTTATTTTTGGCTACCACCCACCCTCGGTTGAGAAAAATAATATAAGGTTTTAGTAAGATGGTGGTTCGATAAGGAGAAGGAAGTTGGGATGATAAAAGTTCCTGATAACGCCTAACAAATCATTTCAACTGTAAACACTTCTGCAAAGCAGCTTAAACATCAGTGTCGATATTTTCGACCAAAATAATAAATCAATAACAGATTATTTGAAAACTGGCTAAACTGCTGAAAACAAATTACTACAACCATTTGGACTGTTTCTAATAACAAATATGCGAAAAGAAACACGAATATTGGTGTATTTAAATAAACTTGTGTCTCATATATGTATGTACATATGATTATTTAAAACCACTTCTGTAATTCGCAAATACGAATACACATCATGTTTATATTTGGGTAGCAGTTGGTATGATTATTAGGACAGTCATTTTTTCTATAATAAAGTTACAAAACGTGCTGGATGTGAAAAAATTCTATGATTAATTTGAACCTTTTTTCCAAATGCACAATTATCTATTTCAAGAACAAAAATAATATACTTAAATACTTCTGTATTTTCAAGAATATTTGAATATTAATCTCGTTTGCAAGTTTTTTATCAAGTTCAACTTATTTTTGAAACAGTTAAGTACTTATCCGCAACAGAATTCATACATACATAAATACAAATGTAAGTAGTTTCCTGATTTAATTAAATAATAAATTCTTCTAATGAAATACAATAACGTTTAGAATAATTAGCGAGCTATTAAAAATTCCTAGTAATTTAAAATTTCCAACACCACTGTTACAACAAATCGTTGGATTCATTTTAAGATTATGGCCACTTCCTTCCTGCCTGGTTCTGAACTAATCAGAAGTACTGTATGCGTAGTAAGTTTTTCGAATAACTGTAACAATTATGATGTACCAATTTCTAATACAATATAATATATGTGAACAATTCGATTGCTTGAAAAGAGCTATTAAAAAAAAACACGTACCTACTTCGTTTTTACCACTTCACTTTATATTGTTACAAATTCAACTATAGTTTCGATACTACGAGTATCATTATCAAGGGATTCACCTTGAGTGAATGTTTTCGGTCGGTATTACATAGATATTTATAGAAAATTGTTGATAAGGGTGGGTAAGAATGGTATTAAGTTACAATAAATTGTATAGGGGTGATCTTTATAAATCCATTTGGTCATTTAAGACGTTGTTTCTAGTATTTTAATTGATTTTTAGATTTTTAGTAGTGTTGCTAGTATATTTAATTTAAATCCCTTTTCTGTAATGTTCAAAACTTCCAGTTTATCCAGTTCCGGGAATCGATATTGACAGCTGGTGATATGATTGTAGATTTTTCAAAAAAGTTGGTTTTATCATTTGCATTAAAAAACATATTCTTAAGAGAGGGAGCAGACTTAAAACTTACGGTTATATTGTGGTATGCAAATTTTTTAAAAGTTTTTGGGAGATATTATCTAAATGTGTCATAGAGGCATAATTTATATTGTAACGAATAAGCTGAATTTTTATGGTGTTTTTAATGATTTAATGAATTAAAATTACTTATAAAACAAATAACACTTATAAATTAATTATAAATATATCTTAAAACTACTTGCCCAAATAATTATCAACTAGGGGCGTTGGTAATGGCAGGGACCCTTAACGGGCATTAGGGTGAGTAATAGCGGCAACCCGCTACACCCCCCTAACCCTTCTGACTCGCTGGCTCGATCTTCACCTCTCCGTTATTCTTCTTTATCACCCTTATTCTATACTAACTTGTTCTTTTATACTGACCCACATAGTGCTCTTTTACCCCCAAACGGAAAATCGCAAGTTGGTCACGGCACACTTTTGCCGTGCAATCATGTCGTAAAACCAATATAATACGTTGAATATTTAAATTAAAACAAATGTAATTAATGAAATAAAAAACAACTAAAAGGAGAAATAATTTTGGAAAAATATGAGCACTATGTGGCAACATTTTGATCTTTTTTAAAAGGAAAAACGAAGTACGTGTTTTTTTAATAGTTCTTTAGAATGAATTACCACAAAGTAAAGCTAGAATAAGTCCAATTTTTTTTTAATTTTGTTAAAAATGTTGGTTTCTAAGGTGACAACTTAATATACAGCTTCAGGGGCGCCAACAATTTAATTAGGGTAGCAAGAGGTATTTCAAAATCCCTTAAGGCATGAGATGCGCAAGAAGAGCAAGAGGCGGAGCTTGTTCTTGTCGAATTTTAAATAAATCAAACCAAATTGACTAATTTTTGCTTTTAATTATTATTAATGTTCTTTGAGGTATATCAAGCTAGCACGACAAAGTTATTTTTCCGATTTTTGACTTGCACTATAATTTGTCACTGATTTGTCGCTAATTTGTTAACAAATCCAAAAATATGTCGGTCGTGCCGTTTAGCCATAATCAGCTGGTAACGTAGGTTGATATCAAGTTAGCACGACACATAGCGTATCTCGAAAAGGAAATGTCGTAGGATATTACTGTAAAGACCATAATTTGTCCCTAATTTGTCAAAGGATTTGTCGCTAGTCTTATCTCCAACAGATAAGCAAAAAACTTCTGGAAAGTCATCAAACTCTTGAAAGGTAACGTGTTGCCAACTTGGGAAAAACAGAGAAAACCTAATTTAAAAAATTTGGTAAAAAATCCGCTCTCTTAAAACAATGTAACAATTAACTCCTTGATTAATTGTTTGATGGTTTTCCAGCAGTTTTTCGCTTATCAGCTGGAGATATCATCTTTCAGTGACAAATTATGGTCTTTATAGTTATATCCTACGACATTTCCTTTTCGAGATACGCTATGTGGTGCTATATGCTGATATCAAGCTAGCATACCAGCTGATTATGGCTAAACGGCACGAGCGACAAATTTTTGGATTTGGTAACAAATCAGCGACAAATTATAGTGCAAGTCAGAAATCGGAAAAATAACTTTATCGTACTAGCTTGATATACGTTGTTCTTTGTTTGTATTGAATGAGAGAGGTCAGTGTTAACGTGTATAAAATAACTGGATTAGAAAATGTTGAAAAATGCACTTTATAGAAGTTTATCAATAAACAATATGATGAAGTTGTACTATACTTTTCCCAAAACCAATTTTCAGAAAAATTGAAATTAATTAATGAATATTTTTTCGAGGTTTTGAATAAAGATCAGGCCTTTACTAATTTTATTAACAAATTCCTGACGGGATCAATTATATGAATAGAATTACTGACTCCTTTCTACATTTCATTACGGGTTCTTAAAATTACATTTAATTTCGGTTTAAAAATATATTTTCAGAATTTAAATGGACTTCACTTCTATCATCAGTTTGACCATTTTAGTAAAACTTAAAAATAAGTATAAGTTCTTCGTGGTACTAATCATCCATAAAACTAAATAAAATGGAATACTTGAGAAAGACACCGGGAATCTCCAATACAGTCAAAATTTGATAACTCGAACGTCAATAAGTCGAATCAAATTGGTTGGCAATAGCATCAACTATGAAATATAAGTATGTGTAATTTTTACTTAGTAATTCGAACTTTCGAACTTCTATTACTCGAATATCTTGACAATTCCAAGAAAATATTTGGCGCCAACTTCGATAAGTCGAATTTTTTGGGGGAATCCCTTAATAATGTACTATTTTATTAACGTCTCTTTGAAATAGCAGCAGGTACTATGAAATTAAGCAGCGAGGCAGTTCACCTTCTGCAATATTTGTCATTAAAACGTACCTTGCCTTTTGACCAAAAATAATTTTTATAAAAAGGTATATATATATGTATAATAAATATATAAAATACTCATTTGCAAAAAAATAAACATATACATTATTCAACGACTCGGTGTCTCTATACCTCGAAGTTTTTTAAGTCACATGGTAATTCAAGTTATCAAAGTTCGACTATATTAATTTTTTTACTATTATTAAGAACCAAAACTGATTATATTTTCCTTAATTTATTAATATAAATATGAATTATTTGATACAAGCTGCAACATATCAAATAGAATGAAATAGAAACGTCCCGACTGTTATTATCGTACTCCCCCCTACTACATACTTCTGATATAAAATATTTTACATAATTAATATGCAATACATTCATTGATAGAAATAGTAAATAAAAACGTAATTGTTAGAATATAAATTCACTTAAAAGAATACCATGAATGGAAATTTTCTAAATTTGTTTTTAAAGAAACTACGTAGGTATTGTGCCTCATTGTAATTAGTTATCGGTATCATTATTAAATTGTAATTTATTTTTTATTTTCAGGTCTTCCAACGTCACTGGGAACTTTACAAATAACATTCCCTGGTCAAGAACAACTAATCATAAATGCTAACACTAATGTCACATTCGTATGCGAAGGAAACCATTTGATCAGCTGGGTTTACCCGAATTCTACGGTAAGTTGTACTCTTGGTAATTATACGTATTCTTTTTTTAATAATAATTGTCTTTTTACGTTTTCAGGATTCCACCAAAAAATCGTCCATTATTACTACAAAAATATCAAAACACTCGGGCAAATACATGGCCTATTTGCATATAGAAAATGCTTCATATCTCGACACAGGATTTTACACTTGCAGATATAGTGGAGATATAGAAATAAGCGACAGTTTTTATTTATTTGTTAAAGGTAAGAAGAATTATTCAATGGACTAAATGAAAATGTTTTTGAAAAATCGGTTAAAAAAACAATCTGGCACAATCCTTATATTCTTCAAATTAACATTTTTTTTTCAATAATTTCCGCTACGATTAATTTTTGGATGCTCGTATTCGACTAATTTACTTTAAAGCATACAATTGAACCAATTAAATTCAAATTAAAAAAACTGGAACTACTAATTGCCTAAAATTTGGTCATTATGTATGCAATTATTTATAATAATTCTCTATTTATTACAGATGATGCTCGAGCAATTCAAAATTCCTGTTTACATTGCTTCCCAATTTGTTGTTAGACATAATTAAATTCGAAGGACACATATATGTAGATATATTTTTAAATTTGTTTGAGCATCATTTAGTCGAATACATTCGAAGGAAAACATAAATTTCGTTTAAGAGCAGTATTGTAATAGCTGTCGATAGTTAACTGTAAACTTACAGACAAAATGCTACACACTTTCCCAATCCGATTTTATTTAGTCTTATTACAAGGACCAGATTCTTTACGATGTTCTACAACAATTTATTGCGCTTTTACGGAAACTAACTCCTAAGTTTCCAGTTTTGCACAACGTATCACCATGTAAGGGTGCTTTATCCACTGAAACATGTAGACAATGGAGCTTTACAACATTTAGATGTTGTGTAGCCAAATTCTTGCTTTCAATAATGTTAATTTTGCAACAATTCAACAAGTATTATGATAAAAGCCAATTAGACCAGTGCTGAAGCTTTCAAAAATAGTAAAAAGTGAAAAACAATTATAGTAGGACGAGACCCATTGGAAAAGGAAGAGAATATAACAGAAATGAAAGGAATAATAATTTACGGGCGATCTGAGGTCGGGAAAGGGAAAGGGGTGAGCTCCTAAGAGAAAAAAAACGGTTTTTCTTAATTTCCGGAAAAACTACAAGTCTTATGGAAAAAAAATAAATAGCAAAGTTGTAGGTAATAAAAAGATCTACAACTTTTGTATTTACACTTTTTTCGCATAACCTCAAAATTTATGTGAAAAATTCAAATAACCAAGTTTTTGGTTTTTATTTTTATCTTTTACAAAAAAATTTTGTTTTTCACGAAATTTGGTGCAACCGTACCTATTTATGTCCCAAACACGCTGTAATTCCTTTGATTCGAAATATTTGTTTTTTCACCTTATTTTTACTTAATATCGAAAAAGCACCCTAATTTTCAATCAAAAATTCTCACGTCAAAATATCTGGTTTTTTAAAAACGTTGGGGCTTTTTCTTCGTTAAAATCTCTACTTTCTGATGGTGTGAACAAAAATATACAATAATATGGTAAGTTTTCTCAGGAAATGCAAAAAAAAGAAGGTAATTTTATCTAAAAATTGTGACCGCTGCTATTTTTTTCAGTAAAAAAGTTGTTTTAGTAAATTCTAATTACATTTATGTCATAGAAAATCTCATAATATATAAATATACATGTAAATCGTACTATTGAATTCACATACTTTGTACTGATTACGTTATTCATTATAATATTTTTTAAATTATTAATTTAGTTTTCTTCGTTTTTGCATTTCCTGAGAAAATAGTAATGTATATTTTTCTTCACACCATCAGAAAGTAGAGATTTCAACGAAGAAAAAGCTCACCAACGTTTTTAAAAAACCAGGTGTTTTGACGTGAGAGTTTTCGATTGAAAATTAGGGTGCTTTTTCGATATTAAGTAAAAATAAGGTGAAAAAATGATTATTTCAAATCAAAAAAATTACAGCGTGTTTGGGACATAAATAGGTAAGTTTTCACTAAATTTCGTGAAAAAAAAAGTTCATTTAAAAAAGATAAAAATAAAAAACTAAAAAGTTGGTTATTTGAATTTTTCACATAAATTTTGTGGTTATGTGAAAAAAGTGTCAATACAAAAGTTGTAGATCTTTTTATTACCTACAACTTTGCCATTTGACTTTTTTCCATAAGACTTGTAGTTTTTCCGGAAATCAAGGAAAACCTTTTTTTCCCTTAAAAACTCACCCCCTTTCCTTCTCGACCTCAGATCGCCCGTAAATTATTTTTCCTTTCATTTCTGTTATATTCTCTTCCTTTTCCAATGGGTTTCATCCTACTATAATTTTTTTTGGATTCCAAAATTATCGACACTGGTCTAAATGGGGCATCTCAACCTGATTTTTAATGACAAAAAATTATATTGAGTGTCCCAAAAAGGGTGATCCTAAGATTTTTCGTTATTGTAGATAGCTAAACGTCTGCGGGCATCCAGATAACATACAAAATGTTTATATCTACTACAAGACAAATTAAAGAAACTACTTTAATTTTTTCTGTTAAGTACATGACCTTGTTCTGTTTTTTACCCTTTTAATACAGGTTCGCGTGTTGTAAACGTCTCCAGAATTATTTTTACTTCTTAGAAGACGTTTAATAAACTCGATAACATTACATTATTTGAATTGATCACATCTTGAGTACAATCATTCTTTTTTCATATTCTCTTTTTCGTTTCTATGCCAGTGAGTTGTATTATTATAAATTTATACAATAATTTATCCCTTCGATTCTGAGTATGTCCCTGGGTTCTTTAAAAAGGAATAATGTTTCACAACCAAGTATTATAATATAAATAGTAATTCCCGTTGGTGTTCAGAAGATACAGCTATTCCTATCAACGAAATCCTTTAAGGGAGTGTGCCAATACATAAAAGGGACTCGCATAAGCCCTTAAACACACCTCCCGGAATATCTGTTATTATTTATTCAATTGTACGGTTCGACGAAATGGCTCAATTCGATCCATTTACATCCGACTGATTTAATTCAATTGTTTTATAAATGGTTCTAACTCCACCAATTTGCATGGCATTTATATCGCAAATATTAGTTCCTGTGCTAAACGTAAAATGTAACTAAATAAAGGAACACAATCTTTGTGAGCTTTTTTGTTATCAGAATAAGTTGTAATTATATTTTTTTAAATTAATAAAGCTTCGTTTTGAAGATACAACAGTAAATATCTGCAAATACATATTTTTTTAAATTATGTAAATGATAACCTTGTCTCTATCTTTGTTTTCTACACCACAACCGCAAACAAATGTTCCAAAAACCAGACACATAAACATCTCTGGAATACAAAAATAATCTTGTTAATGAACATCTTTTTAGGTTTTTGGTAAGGATTTTTATCGTAAATTTTCTTCATCACCACATAAATAATCAATAAACTGTTCAAAAGGTATTAATTATAAATTCCGTCAGCCAAGAAGCAAATAACGAATTAATAACAAATGCAGCAAATGAACTTCTACCTTTCCTCGATTCTTTATCTTAACTCACCCTTTATTATAATAAATTATTGTAAATATGTATATGTTTATATGATAAGTATGATAATATATTTTTGTTACAGATGAAGAACATTTAACGGTCACCGGGGATAATGAATATGTCAATGTGTTCACGGGCGAAAAGGCCATTATACCATGCAGGCCAACGTCACCGGATGTGCATGTTGAACTATTCAAAGAAGCGGAAGACCTGGTAATGATTGTTTCAATAAATACCTTTTTTTGGTACAAAATTTGAATTTACTACATCTACTGCTGTAAATAACAACGTTCTTAAAATTATTTTATGCAGTTTACAAAGCTTACATATTTTTTATTCCAATAGGTACCTTTACGTAGAAATATTTTTTTGCAGCTGTAAATAGTTTTAGCTTTGATATAATAGCTGATGGATGGCGAGTGGCTTCTTACAAATTATAAGGGGATAAAATTTGCCTCTTAATAAATGCAATATCACATTAACAGAAACTAATATAATGTTTTAAAGTTAATGTATTGGTATATTATTCGTATACAAAGTTGATGGACTATTAGAAGTATATGAATTAGTAGAAGGAATTAAATTCTGAAACTTGGGCTTATTTGGTTATTGTTTATGCCGCTTCTTTCAAAAATATTTTCAAGTTCGATTTACATCCGGTTATACCAGAAGTCGATACCAACTTTGTTATTTTAAATGGAATGGTAAATTTTTTACGCTGAATTCGAATAAAACGTGTAATTCTAAGGTAAGTTTGATAACCAACTTGTACACCTATGACGATCGGTTTCCGAGTTAATTTAATTTATAGAAAAAAAATCGCTACCGCAACCCAAATTATAAAAAATCATAACTTCCACAAAATACGACTTAGAGTGTTGAAATTTTTACTAGTAATAGCTGAATATTAGTTCTAACGCCTTGACAAAATTGAATTAAATAATTTATACAGGGCGTTCAAAATAAAATTCTAAAATTGAAAAACTTCAAACACGAATTACTTCGTTTTTTCAAATGGCACCTACTATTTTTTATTTTTTCAATCGATTCCTTTTTTATCCTCTTTCGATCTATATGGATACTTCCTATTTTATTTGAAAATTTTGGAATAATTTGGAATTATTACTTAAAATAGGAAGTATCCATATGGATCGAAAGAGGATAAAAAAAGGAATCGATTGAAAAAATAAAAAATAGTAGGTGCCATTTGAAAAAACGGGGTAATTCGTGTTTGAAGTTTTTCAATTTTAGAATTTTATTTTGAACGACCTGTATAAATTATTTAATTCAATTTTGTCAAGGCGTTAGCACTAATATTCAGCTATTACTAGTAAAAATTTCAACACTCTGAGTCGTATTTTGTGAAAGTTATAATTTTTTATATTTTGGGTTGCGGTAGTGATTTTTTTTTCTATATATTAAATTAACTCAGAAACCGATCGTCATAGGTGTACAAGTTGATTATTAAACTTACCTTAGAATTACACGTTTTATTCGACTTCAGCGTAAAAAATATACTATTCCATTTAAAATAACAAAGTTGGTATCGACTTCCGGTATAACCGAATGTAAATCGAACTTGAAAATATTTTTAAAAGAAGCGGCATAAACAATAACCAAATGAGCCCAAGTTTCAGAATTGAATTCCTTCTACTAATTCATATACTTCTAATAGCCCATCAACTTGAAAAACCCTGTATATTAAATTAAACTTTCGTATATTTGTTCCCAAAATTTAAATTTTTGAAAATCACGTTTTTATAGTGACTAAGCAAACAGTCTTGGCAAGATAATCTCTCGGATTATGTATCTTAGTATTTTATTGTATTTCCTATGAACATTTTGCTATTGATATTACAAGACAAAATCAATAAATTCTTCACTCTTTTGACAGCCCTAATCATACCTTCGCAATTCCTTTACCTCTCGATTTCATATAAAAAGAAATGTCAAAATAAATAATATAACTGACAACGTCAACATGTTAAATTTTTAATAAATCATCGTATCTAGCAATTTCATAGTGCAATCGATTTATTTCGAAACTCCCCGATAAATTATGCATGTAATGTTCTCTTGCTTTTATGTATAATAGGCTGATATATTCAAAGTTTATTCTGCTAACTTCCAAACAATTTACCATCCTACCCTGCCGATTATTTAGATAAACGTCAACCGACATGTAAATGCCTTTCTGATGGCGTAATGATGAAAATTAATTTGCTAACTAAAATCCTCATCTAATAAAACCGACACGTTGGTAAATCTAAAATAATCTGCAAGAGGTAGGTAATTTTTACGTATTTTCTTTTGCCGTTGGACTTAGTAATTGGAATTGTCCTCTTAATACTCCAGGGGGTTCAACTACGAGTATATACATATATAACACACTCCAGAACGAAACCGCTTATCTAAATGTAAAATTTCGTTTCCCTTCGAATGACAAAGTCAAAAGGGTTTGTCCTGTTTGCGAAACTAAACCTAATCCTTCTCAATAATCCTTTAAAGTATTCACTGCCGGAATAGTTTATAATACCACTTTGACCCTACCTAGGTACCTACTAATTTTTCTACTAAAAAATAGAGTTTCTGAAATTTTCTTCTTGATGGTTCTAAGATTCATTACAGTAGATATTTGCACCCTACGTAATAATTTCAGTTCAAAGCAACAAAGAAAATGGAACCTCTTAAATAATATTTCCAATAATAATAATTTAAGCTTATTACCCCCTTTAAAGACTCCGGTATCGAATCAAAAAAATATCTTGTACTTATTTGATGGTTACTTACAAGGAGCGGCCTTATATCTCTATAATAAAATACCTACCTACCCGCCATAAGCACTTACCACCCATTCAAGCTACGCTTTGATGCCCTTATTCCAATTATACTATGACCCTTTATCAATTTGATTACGAATCGACAGCCAATTAATTAATTATTAAATTAAGGGACACTTTGAAGCCTTTATTAGCTCGCAATTTACATCAGGAGACACCCTCCCTCTCCGATGCTAAGAATAAGTTTTAATTTGTGTCTCCTCTTTTAATTAATTGAATAATCAACGCCTAACTGATTTAAATGTATTTATTGCTTATATAACAATAAATAGAAAATAAATTTTATAATCACATTTTTTCTGATGCATGCAACCTAAATTATTATTTTTTTAATAGTGTACGAATTGTAAATAAAATTAACATTCGTACCTATGCACGTATGTATATAGGCCGGGCTGTCTACTAACATTATATTTACTTCTAATTAAAAGAATAACAACCGTTTACTGAAGAAGGTACCGTTGAACGTAGAGTACGAAGATGGTAATGTGTACACGTTTCAACCTGAATATGGTTTCATCAGGAGCGAGAACAATAATTCAAGAATTCAATCCAACAACGAGGAATACCACTTTTACACGTGCTCTTTCTCAAGGGATGGGAAAAAACAAGAGATATCGCTTCTGCTATCAGTACACAGTACGTAAATACGAAAATATTTAAAAGGAGAAAAACACTTAATCATAAATCAAATAAGAATAACACAAAAGGCAATGGCAGTTGGCAGTTTGAAAAAGAGATTGCAATACACAGCAGAAGTGAAATCTACTCCTTATTGTTAATAATAATTCAACTGTATTTATTTATTATTTTACTGAAATTTATGATGTGGATGATGTGTTAAGATTTAATTTTCCTCAAGTTCTTCGAATCTAAACAGACAGAGGAAGACGACAATACGAAAAGATGGAAAATGTTCGAGCCAAAGCATTAAATTAAACAAAACCGCTTCAGTCCCTTGCAATTAATTTAATTTAAATGTTTCAGCGTAAAACTAAGTTTTGCATATAAAGTATCTAGTTAAGTAATTTCGGTTGAAACTGCCAACAGTCATGTTTTGTTACAGATGGACGAATATGATTCTTACGAGTTTGATCCCAAATACGGTTTCTCGGTAAACATTAACGATGAATTTACACAACTTTATACTTGTACATTTTCGTTGGGAAATGTTAGTAAAGAAATTGAAATTTATGTTCACGTAATACGTAAGTAAATCGATCGGGAAAAAAAGTAAATAAAAGGAAGGTGATGGCATCTTGGTTACGGTCAATGTAATGTAGCTTGCAATTCAGTTCTTATGTCTTATTATCTATCTTTGCTTCATAGTTGTTTGATTCTTTCTACAGCTAACAAACAAAACCTTCGGATTCGAATTTTATAGGTACGATACTACATAACAACAAAATACAGACACTACAATTAGTAAAATGTATAGAAATTGTTGCTAATTTTGAAAACTTTACAAAGACATTATTTTTTTAGTAGATACATAGAGGCATTATTTTATGACCACTCCTGATTCATTGCCACTGTGAAGGTTGCTTACTAATTACTTCTAGTTTTTGCAGTCAATGAAGTAGATTAGATTTATTTGTGTCCTAAATATTCTACTGTGCTTATGTTAACATACTGTCCATTAGTTGTGTTAATTTTCATATACTCCTTGGGGAAAAAAAACTTTTGCCATCCAAACGAAAACGTAGTTTGATTTTAATTATTTGCAAAAGTTTTCCCGAATGAGTATAAAAAACGCTTAATTTTCAATATTTTCTTGTGTGGAATCATTAATACATAATTACTTACATACCCATCTAGGAAATTGAAACTTAAAAAGTATTAAAAAATGATTCTAATTACACAAATCAAATAGGTACAAAAAATTTTCAAATTTTAATTATGATTAAATACCTATACCTTACTTACTTATTATTTCCTAGATGCGGTAAATAATAATTTGTTTTTTAAATAATTTCTATTTTTTTATATAAAGGAAAGTCACAAGAAATGGCCATAACATCTGTCAATGACTTAAATAATGGTCATACAGTTGTGGGGGAAACTTTGAATCTATCTTGTACAATACATACTGACGGAAGTTTTGCTCAGAGCTGGATATTACCAAACCCTGAAGCTGAAAAGGTAAGTTTAGATTAAGTTAGGCTCGATAGGTTAGGTTAGGTTAGGTTAGGTTAGGTTAGGTTAGGTTAGGTTAGGTTAGGTCAAAATGTGAATATTAGAATAGGAATTCAATCAATGTGTTCTCAGGATTTTTTCTGCTAAATTTTTTTTCTGCTGCTTAGAATTCTTTTGTTTGCAATTTCATTTTAATGAGTTAATAAATTTTATTTTATTTATTTTCAAAATTATACAGGATGTCCCCAATTGGAGTGACCATCCAAAATAAGGAGAAATTATCGAAACAGGACTCAGCAGCTTAGACTTTTTTTGCTGTTTATAATCCTTTCATTTGCAATTTCATTTTAATAAGTAAATAAATTTTATGTAATTTATTTTCAAACTTATACAGGGTGTCCCCGATTCAAGTAACCATACAAAATAAAATGAAATAATTCATAAAAAGTCTTTAAAGGGAGGGTTCTATTAGCATTTAAACTTCTGCTTGAGATGTATCTTAAAGGGGTTAATACATTTGAAAATTTATATCACAGAAAATAATAGATACTATTACAATTTTGTGATGTTTTGCATTATTGTAGGAGTTATCCTGTAGGATAAAGATGGTAAGAAAGAATGTGTACTGAACGTGCCTGATTTCGAGATATTTATGAATTTCTAAGCTTCTTAACATAACTCCAAGGAACCATCTAGTTTGGTTTTTAGTAAATTTTTCTTTCACAAAAACATCAAATGCTAATAAACCTCCCTCTAATTTTTTTTATAAATTATATAATTGAGTATTTATAACAAATATTTCTATTAATTTCAGGAAAAAAGGATTTTCAACGAATCATCAGACATAAGGTCGGAGTCAACCCACATAAGAATTCTAAGGGTTGTAAACACAACCCTTGCAGACAAAGGAGTTTATACTTGTGTGGTATACGACCATTATAATAGGATAGAATCAGAGTATTACGTAAATATTTATGGTAAGTACCTAATTATATTTACGATCAAAGTCGGTAATAAAAAAAAATAATAAAAAATTAATTGACGAAGCTGTTAATTCTTGTAACTCCATATTAAAATAAAAACACAACACAAAAGTTACAAAACTTTTATTGTAGACCACAATAATATTATTTCACCACACAGTGGCTTCCTCAGGTGGAAATATAATAACTTAAAACTAAAATACAAAATCCTTAAATACCTACTAAACATAGACGAAAAGAGGGGGATGGAACCATTAAAACAAAACTACAGATTAAGTAAAGGAGAATTATTAATATCTAATTGGTCATTTAAAATTAAACCTAGTCTATTTAATTTGTTGATCTCCATACATTCCAATAAATTTAATTTATGGCCTTTATTTTCTATATGTAATACATTAAAATCATCATTAAAACTATGGCCATGTTCTATAAGATGATTTGCATAGGTGGAATGGGTGTTCTTATATTCAAAACTTTTTTTATGTTCATGAATCCTGTCCCTAAATGATCTCCCTGTCTGTCCAATATATGCTTTGTTGCAGCTACCACAATTTAATTGATAAATTCCTGATTTATGTTCCTTTGGGGTGATATGTTTATTATTTTTTATGAAATGTCCTAAAGTGTTATTAGTTTTAAAGGAAATTATCGAACCCGAAAATTTGGAAATATGATAACCTAAACGTTTAGAGACATAACCTGAATAAGTAAGAGTATTATAGTTTGACGAGCGTTTGTTTTTTACATGGGGGTAAATTAAATTTAAAGTATTTCTAAATAGTTTTTTATTGAGTAAATCGGTAACTAGTGACGTATGATAACCGTTGTTGGTAGCAATTACCAAAATCCTATTTAATTCCTTATTATAATCATCAGATGACATAGGTACTGTGATTAATCTATGAAGGCTAGAATGGAAAAAGGCTAATTTATGTGAAATAGGATGACAAGAATTAGAATGAATAATGGTATCGGTATGAGATTTCTTATGGTAAATGGAAAACGAATGTTTGTTGTTTAAATTCTTTATGGATAAATCCAGAAAGTTGATACTTTTGTTATCTTCCAGTTCTAACGTGAATTTGATTTTAGGGTGAAGATTATTCAAAAAATTAAAAAATGTCGAGAGTTGTCTGTTAGATCCCGTAAAACACACGAGGATGTCATCAACATAACGATAATAATATAAACATTTTTTGAAAAGAATATTCTGCGCTATTTTACTTTCAAGATTATTTAAAAACATTTCCGCGAGAAGTGGGCTCAGCGGGTTACCCATTGCGAGACCCGATCGTTGTTCATAATAGGTATTATCAAAAATTAAATAATTTTGTTCTAGGCAGATAGTTAATAGTGAAATGAGGTCATTTCAAAAATCACTTCATGTCCAAACGTCCCAATAAAGAAATTCAAATAGCTAAATCTATTAAATTACTTTCAAAAAATGAAAATATTTTATTTACAAAGGCGGACAAGGGTAATACTGTAGTTGCAATGTCAAAACCTGATTACGTTGCGAAAGTTAAATCATTTTTATCTGAAAACCAATTTTCTGTAATCAAAAAAGATCCCACCCTTAAATATCAGGCGTTTTTAAAAAAACTTTTGAGTACTTCCTGTTCACTTCTTAATGATAAACAAAAATATTTAATCACGGTCATGAACCCCCAACCTCCTAAATTGTATGGTCTCATAAAACTTCATAAAGATAATTTTCCTATTAGACCCGTCGTCTCTTATGTTCAAGCACCCTGCACCAAACTTTCTAAATTTTTAGTTAATAAGATTAAGGATCTTACGAATTTTAAATCACAATTTTCCCTGAATAATTCTTTGGAACTGGTTCATAATATATCTAATTTATCTTTACCTAGTAATTGTAAATTCGCTTCTTTCGATATTTGCAATTTGTTTTCCAGTATCCCGCCGTTCGAAGTGATTGAGATAGTCAAAACCCACTTAACGACTAATAAGGTAAATCCTGTTATTATAAATGACCTCATTTCACTATTAACTATCTGCCTAGAACAAAATTATTTAATTTTTGATAATACCTATTATGAACAACGATCGGGTCTCGCAATGGGTAACCCGCTGAGCCCACTTCTCGCGGAAATGTTTTTAAATAATCTTGAAAGTAAAATAGCGCAGAATATTCTTTTCAAAAAATGTTTATATTATTATCGTTATGTCGATGACATCCTCGTGTGTTTTACGGGATCTAACAGACAACTCTCGACATTTTTTAATTTTTTGAATAATCTTCACCCTAAAATCAAATTCACGTTAGAACTGGAAGATAACAAAAGTATCAACTTTCTGGATTTATCCATAAAGAATTTAAACAACAAACATTCGTTTTCCATTTACCATAAGAAATCTCATACCGATACCATTATTCATTCTAATTCTTGTCATCCTATTTCACATAAATTAGCCTTTTTCCATTCTAGCCTTCATAGATTAATCACAGTACCTATGTCATCTGATGATTATAATAAGGAATTAAATAGGATTTTGGTAATTGCTACCAACAACGGTTATCATACGTCACTAGTTACCGATTTACTCAATAAAAAACTATTTAGAAATACTTTAAATTTAATTTACCCCCATGTAAAAAACAAACGCTCGTCAAACTATAATACTCTTACTTATTCAGGTTATGTCTCTAAACGTTTAGGTTATCATATTTCCAAATTTTCGGGTTCGATAATTTCCTTTAAAACTAATAACACTTTAGGACATTTCATAAAAAATAATAAACATATCACCCCAAAGGAACATAAATCAGGAATTTATCAATTAAATTGTGGTAGCTGCAACAAAGCATATATTGGACAGACAGGGAGATCATTTAGGGACAGGATTCATGAACATAAAAAAAGTTTTGAATATAAGAACACCCATTCCACCTATGCAAATCATCTTATAGAACATGGCCATAGTTTTAATGATGATTTTAATGTATTACATATAGAAAATAAAGGCCATAAATTAAATTTATTGGAATGTATGGAGATCAACAAATTAAATAGACTAGGTTTAATTTTAAATGACCAATTAGATATTAATAATTCTCCTTTACTTAATCTGTAGTTTTGTTTTAATGGTTCCATCCCCCTCTTTTCGTCTATGTTTAGTATTTAAGGATTTTGTATTTTAGTTTTAAGTTATTATATTTCCACCTGAGGAAGCCACTGTGTGGTGAAATAATATTATTGTGGTCTACAATAAAAGTTTTGTAACTTTTGTGTTGTGTTTTTATTTTAAAAAATAATAAATATCTATCTAACAACTGTTTAATTTTAAGATATTGACGAACACTTTTTGGAATTACACGAAGACAACGGGATGACCGAAATTGCCACCTTTGCAGATACAAAAGCCTCCGTGACATGGTCAATAAATGTAACTGCACACCCAATACCAAAATTAGTCTGGTAATAATATACGTAATAAACAATGTAATTAATAAGAACTTTCTAAATTTAAATTTCCAGGCGCAACAACAGAAACGAAGTAATTTTAGGAATGGACGACTTTTTGGGAAAATACAACATTTCGAATCAACCCTACCGAGCTACTCTTCAAATCAATGACGTCTCTATTTCCGACAGGGGTTACTACGAACTAACCGCATTTAACAATTTTGAAAAGAAATCGTTGAAGTTATTTTTAAACGTGTCAGGTAGTGAGCTGTATTTGGAAAATGAAACTAAATTTTTAATTGGAAATTTTCAGGGAAACCCGTCCTTAATTTGGAGAAACAAGATTTCTACCTCATAAACAAACCGGCATTTGCTAATTGCTCGGTGTCAGCGTTTCCCAAGCCGAGAATTTATTGGACGTTGGAGATATGTCCAGATTACCCCTGTAGAACACAAAGAGTACGTATAAACACTAAAGAAGTGCGACAATTTTGTAGCTTATTGTAATGTAATAACGATTTCTTTAATACACAGCAGAATCAAATAAAAATATTGATAAATACATTATTAAAATTTTCACCCCCAATTTTTAGATAGATATGGGTACAAAAAATAACATTATTATTTATTAATAAGTAATAATTCTAAGAATTTTAATTGTACTCGTTTGTAAAATTGATGCTAATACACTAAAGGTAAAAGTTTAATCAACCATAGGGACTTTCCATTACATGTAGCTAGTTATTTATTTCAAATGTATGGAATATTGATAGGATTGATAACAATTATAAAGTACAAAAAATTAGCAGGTACTTAAGTGGTGTCTTGTGAGAGGGATTATTCTATCATTTAAATGGTTGGTTAAACATTTTCCCTTACAGTATAATTACTCTTAAAAAGATTTTTTTATGCACATAAAATGAAAAAATCAAATGAAGATTTAATTTATGTTATAGCTAAGGGGTGTAGAAACAGAAATAAGTGACTTTGAAACCATATCGACTGTCAAAATTGTACCAGATAGTTTTGGAAGAATTACTTGTCATGCAAATAATTCTTTAGGGGAAAGTTATATTACTGTGAACATTGAAGTAACTGGTAAGTAAATTATTTTAAATAAATAGAAAACCCATTTATTTTTTAAAACAATACCAAACTATGACTTCATAAAAAAAATGTTAGTGTACAAGTAGTACTTATGTATAAAAACATAATTAATTGTAGATGTAGAACATGGTTTTGGTCTTTGGGATCTTAACGATGAATTTGAAATAAGCGGAGGTGAAATCTACGGTACGGCCGTTTTGGGTGAAACTCGATATTTATGCTGTGGAGCCACATACAAATATTACTCACAAAATTTGTCATGGTACTTCACAAATGACACTAACGAGTATGAATTAATATCAAATGACCGTACGTTTAGAAAGTTGATTTCATTTTATTATATTATTAACTTGATTGATGTTTTATGTTTTATAGATTACCTAATTGATAGAACGTCTACAAATTACTCCTACCGTTCATTCCTCACAATAAACAACCCTACCGCTTCTCAAAGTGGGAGATATGAATGCAGAGGGGAAGAAATATCGAATGATGTTAAAACTGATAAAGTTGCTCGGGTTTATCTTGACTTCAAAGGTAAGTAATAAATTAATATCATATAAATCAGTATATGTACATACATATCTTATAAAAGTAAATGTACAATGTGCGTGCCCCCAAACCATTGCAACCGAACCTCGCAACCCTATGAGAGATATTTCCAGATGGTTCAAAAATGTTTTAGAAATCATCAGATGTTTCGAGAATGTTCTACAATTTTCTAGAAAGTTCGACAGAATTTTTGGAAATGTTCTAGAAATTTCGAGAATGATCAAGAATGTTCCCTGAAGGTTCAAGATTATTTTAGAAATTTCTACAATTTTTGGGAGTATTCTATATATTTCCGAAATGTTGGTAGATGCTCTAAAATTGTCAAGAATGTTCTATAAATTTCCAGAATGTTCTAGAAATTCCCAGAAGGTTCAGAAATGTTCTAAAACTTTCCAGGATATTTTGGAAAATGCTAGAAAATTTAAGACTGTTTTTGAATTTCTCTAAAAGTTCAAGAATGTTAGAGAGAATTTTTGGAAATGTTCTATAAATGTTCTGAGATGTTCTTGAAGAATGTTTTCGAATTTCATAGAAGGTTGGAGAATGTTCTATAAATTTCCAGAATGTTTGGGAATGTTCTAGAAATTCCCAGAAGCTTCGACAATGTTTTACAATTTCCCAGAAGATTTTAGAATACATTAGAAGGTTTAGGAATTTTTTTGAATTTGCTAGAAGATTCGATAATGTTCTAGAAATTTCCAGACAATATTATGAAATGCTATGAAGGTTCTAGAATCTTAAGAATTCAAAAAATTCCATATCCTATTGAATGTTATAGAATCTACTACACTGCTAGAAACATAATAATGTTTTTTAAGTGCAGTACCTACTAAAAATTCTGTAACTTTGAAAATATATTGTTTAAGAGGTAAACGAGTTGACAATATAAATATTTTGTTACAGAACGAAAGGCTCCTGAAATAACACAAACAAATTTGAAGGACGATACTTTCAAAACTAGTACGCCAGAACAAGTAGAATTTTTCTGTTCCGCAGAAGGGAATCCAAAACCAAAAATATTTTGGTTAAAGGTTAGTCAATAGTATCTAAAATAAAAAATTATTTCAATAAACCCAAAGCAATTATTAATGCACTAGTAATAAAACATTCAAGAATTTATTTAGTAATCAAATAAAGATTATTATTGTTTAGGATGGCAACAATAGATGGAATTTAAATCAGACCAGGATAAAAGTTGTGGATAACAATAAACGTCTCGTCTTTTCCTACACTCTCTTTGAAGACGAAGGAGAATATACGTGCTTGGCAAAAAACAGATACGGAGTTTCAAGCAAATCAGTCACGTTAAGTTTTATAAGTAAATAAATATAGTAATTAAACATTTGTTTATCGTTAATTTGAAATTTCAATTTTAGATAAGTCAAGAATAGTTATTTATATAATAGCAGGTGTTGCTGTAGCACTCATTGTTCTATTAGCCCTCATTATTGCAATTATTGTAGAACAGAAGCAGAAAAAGGTATGTCACTAGAATAAAATCAAAATCATGACATATTTTCAATTCATCTCCAGGTTTTTTTTTTAAATAAATGACGAATGAAAGCACGATTGGGTCCAAATATTTTTTTATTGCAACGTTTCGCACCTAGTAACAGTAAAAGTAAATTGGGGCTTTGATAAAACCCTGTAATTTTGTGCGAAACGTTTCAATAAAAAGTTATTTGAACCCAATTGTGCTTTGATTCGTCATTTATTAAAAGAGCAACTATTAATCACTTTTAGAAATTAATGCAAGAACTTAAGAGCATCGGTCTAATGAATTTCGAAAAAGGCGCCTTAGAAAATTTAAATCCTGAACTGGGCATCGATGACCAAGCAGAGCTGCTGCCCTACGACACCAAATTTGAATTTCCTCGAGAAAAATTAAAATTAGGTATTATACAAATTGTAATAACTTAATCTCTATTGTATAAGTTGAAAATTTTTGAAGGAAAACAACTGGGTGCCGGTGCTTTTGGTATAGTGGTAAAAGCAGAAGCCAAAGGAATAGTTGAACGAGAAGATTCGACCATAGTGGCTGTAAAAATGGTAAAAAGGAACGCTGATGCGTCTCACATAAAATCTTTAGCTTCGGAACTCAAAATAATGGTTCATCTGGGCAACCATCTCAACGTTGTGAACCTATTAGGCGCTTGTACTAAAGATGCAGCAAAAACAAGTAAGAGAACGTTAAAAATGTATAAGAGAATAATAACAGAAGTCTTTCTCGAATAATTTTAGGAGAACTTTTGGTAATCGTCGAATACTGCAGATTTGGAAACATTCACAACTTCCTCATAAGACATCGGCAAAATTTCATCAATCAAATTGATCCAAAGACGAAAAATGTCGACTTTTCTATAGGGGCTGATATTCTACAGAGGACACTGTCTATTTCAAGTAGCAGAAGCGATGCCACCAATAATTCTAACGATTACAGGGGAGAAAACTCGGTAGTTAGTTGTGGAACAATGTCAACCACTTTGGGGAGTTCACCCAATGGAAACTCAGGTACTTACTTCTAACTATAATATATATTTTTAATGTTATTGTTATATTGAAATATTTTAGAAGACCTTCTGGTGACAAGCAACAACAGCACCCAACCAGAATGGAGGTCAAATTACAGGGGAGATTATAAAGGAATTGTGAAAACAATAGCCACAAGAGATTTGGTATCTTGGGCCTTCCAGATAGCCAGGGGCATGGAATATCTCGCCTCGAGGAAAGTTCTGCATGGTGATCTTGCTGCCCGAAACGTTTTATTAGCAGAAAACAACGTGGTCAAAATTTGCGACTTCGGATTAGCCAAGAGCATCTACAAAAGTGACAACTACCAAAAGAAAGGAGACGTAAGATATTAGTTTAATTTCCTTCTCGTCGAGTCAAGATAGGTATAATTATAAATCATTCTTAGGGTCTGCTTCCTGTTAAATGGATGGCAATTGAATCGATCCAGGATAGGATCTTTTCAACCCAATCGGACGTTTGGTCGTACGGGATCGTTTTGTGGGAATTGTTTTCTTTAGCCCGAACACCATACCCGGGAATGGAGGCCAACGAACGATTGTACCAGAAACTCCTTGAAGGATACAGGATGGACAGTCCTCAATACGCGTCCAAAGAAATGTAAATATTTAAAATTGGGACTTGATTTTGTTCATATCGTATTACGTTTGTTACAGATATCAAATAATGTTGGACTGCTGGCGTCCAAACCCTATTAGTCGACCATCTTTCACAGAACTGGCCCACAGGATTGGTCTGATGTTAGAAGACAGCGTTAAACAGGTAAAAAAAATCTAATTGAAATTTTACGTACCTATGTAATATGATGCAAATTTGTATTTGCAGCATTACATTGACCTAAACGACCCTTACCTAAAAATGAATACTCATCGTCTGGAGAAGCAGGAAGACTATTTGGCCATGTTGAGTCCACCAGATTTTGCAAATCTGTCTTCTCCAAACCACTACGTTAACGAGCCCGTAATAAGTGACACGGCAAGCCCCCCTACGACCATTGAAAACTCAGGTTATCTCTGCATGAAACCAAACAATATATTTAGTCCATCCCCTTTAAACACATCAACGTTCGTTTTCGAAAATAAACGGAAACCTTTGGAGGATTCTAAGAGCGACGAGGGTATCGAAATGGAACCCATGCTAGGAGGGGGCATTGAATCTGATTACGAGAGCCAACCCAATAGTCCCACCTTTGTCAGCAGTTTCTCTAACCCAAGCTACCACATAGCACCTAAAATTACGTGTCCGAAGAACGATCTCGATATTTTAAATATTACGAATAATTATGTTAATGTGCCCCAAAAGAAAAGTGCCATTGTAAATAGTACAAATAGTGATCCTAAGGATGAAAATAACGTAACAAATAAGGACTATAATACACATAATTATATCAACAGTAGTAGTAGAGACTGGGAGAAAATCATCGTATGAAAATATAAACTTATTGTAAACATGACAAAAGACTAGAGATATATGTATCTATTAAATACTAAAATTAAAAACAATATCTCGTAGCTGATCAAAATAAATTTAATTTTAGTAATTGGATAGCTGCAAAAATTTTCTTGCCGATAAGGTGTTTATGTTAATTGACATTTTCTTGACTTTGGCTTATTGTAATTAAAATCAACGTTTCAGCAGTATATTTTTATAATACATAATACATTTACCAAAGAGACGATGTCAAAAATCAAATTTACCTATATTGATGTATTAGCAATTGTGTACTTAATTATTTTAACAAAAGTATTAAAAAAATGAAGTTAATAAGGTATTAATTATTTAAATCTCGTTTAATTGCATTTTATATAAAATAACCTGATTAAAAAATAGTCAGGTATCAATAGTTCAAATTATTAATAGATATAAAAACCAGACTTGTTGTTATTGATATATAAATATATACTTTGTAAATAAAGTGTAGATATTATATATTAGATATTATATATTATTTTGTACATTACAATTTTGTAATATATTTACAATTAATATAACTATTTCAAAATGTTTTATTTTGGAATTCTTAGAATTACAAAATCGACCTGTAAATATATACTACTTTTATAGATATACGGGGTGAACCAAAGTAATGGCCTATTAAACGTCTATGGAAAACGAGTGTTAGGAAAATTTTGAAAAAAATCTAACGCCTAATCTACATTTTTAAAGCAAGCATTTGCAGATTTGCAGCACTTCCGGTTATACCAGAAGTTGATACCAACTTTTAAGTGAAACACCCTATATTTTATTACACCGTTGAATTTATTTGTTTGTTTAAAGGTAACTATTATAATATGATCCTAATACCCGAAAACTTTGCCAATACCAACAAACGAAAATGAATCAGTTCGTTACCGTAACTTAATAATTATTTGATGGTTTTTGATAGCATCCAGTCATTTTTGTTGAATTAATACAGGGTGTTCAGAAAAGGTTTTTAAAGATCAATAAATTCACACTTCAATAGCTTTCATATTTTAATGGAGCATCCTGCATTTTTTTATATAGTCGGATGCAAAATTAAATTCTAAATCGATAGATGCATTAGGTTTTTATACCTTATGTTAATATTTAAATAGATATTAGGCAATTTTTCCAATTGTTACAAAAAGAATCTGCAGAATTCAAAAGAAGATTACATGAGTAAATTCCCGAAAACTAAATCACCCTAAACTATAATTACCCTTCAGGTATCTTCCTTTGCCTCCCTTTATTCCCTACTCTGCCTCTAATTAACTCCCAGAGGATGTTCTATAATCCTATTACTCCTCTTTCATTATTATTGACGTCTGTGAGGTCTTATTTGACTTATCTCTCTATCGGCCTCTATTTATATTATTTTCCAATGTTTTCAACTTCTAGTTAATTTTACATAATTGCTTAGATATGTATAGGGTGATTCATTATAATGTCGCCCCACCCCCCTTTAACTTTGTTATTTCGAGTGTCCCAAAAAAAATTAAAAGTATGGTTATGTAGGTGCTAAAAAATACTTTTTTTCTATTTATAACAAGAATTTGAAAAATGATCAGTATACAGGGAATACAAAAAAGTTCATCTTTTTTAGATGGATCACCCTATAGGTATATTAATTTATTTTTCGATTCCTCGTAAAATTCTAAGCATAATTTATATAACATACCGTATAGGTAGCTAAATTCAATAGTTTCTGAAATATTCGCATTTGAAACGTTATCATCAAATATTTTATTAAACAACAACAAACCAAGAAATCTAACAATAAATAATATAACAAAAACAATTTTTAGTTAAATATAAAGATGCTCTACTAGGCCTCCATTTTCTTCAACACATTATATACTTAAGGGTTCTTCGCATTTTCTCTAATGAATCTGTTATGAATCCTGGGTTATTTTCATTTATGTAAATTATTAATTTAATTCCGTATCAAATCTTTAAGATGATCGAGGTTTTCAATGTGGTGGTCGTATACACGGTTTTTTATATAATGTCGCTGTTAGTTATTTGTTTTCAATAAAAAGCGTGGTATCCTAGGACTTCTTCATTTGTAACAATTGTTTAATAAAATATTTGATGATAACGTTTCAAATGCGAATATTTCAGAAACTACTGAATTTAGGTATATACGGTATGTTATATAAATTATGCTTAGAATTTTACGAGGAATCGAAAAATAAATTCATATATAGGGTGATCCATTAAAAAAATGAACTTTTTGGTTTTCGCTGTATACTGATTATTTTTCAAATTCTTGTTATAAATAGAAAAAAAGTATTTTTAGCACCTACATAACCATACTTTTAATTTTTTTTGGGACACTCGAAATAACAAAGTTAAAGGGGGGCGACATTACAATGAATCACCCTGTACAAAATATTTGTTGTATATTAATAAAAAAAATAATAACTCTTCCGCTTTCCTATATATTCACGTATATAGGTAAGTAAATTCTGTAGATTTATGGCATACACTTTCATTTTACGGGCTTGGAAAAATAATAATGTCAAATTCTCTTCGGTAAAACCGAACAAGTTACAGTGAGGATTTTACTTCGATAATATTTTGCATGAGTAGGTACTGAACATAAGCACACCACTCTCTTTATTCTTATACAAGACGTCTTAAAGTTTAAATGGAATTTAAATGCCTTTCTGATGTATTTGTAACACGGACTGTATCAAATTATGAGAACTGAGCAAACGGAGTGTCTTGTCAGTTTATTATAGATTCCGATACGTACAGGGCGTTTGATTTAAAAGGGAAATTATTATATGAGACTTATTACAAGAAAAATCTAATGGAATTCTTGATTGAAAACTTATAATGGAAATGAGGATATCTCAAAATGATAGAATACAATTATTTTCAATTGTAAACTTTAAAAGGTTGGACACTTATAAAAAATAAATACTTTCAGGAAATATGGAGGTTTTTATTAGGATCCAATCGTTATTATGTACTTCTTTATTAATTAATAGCAGTGAAACCCGGCGTTGCTCGGGTTCAAAAACATTACATGTTTAATGGTATAAAAAATATGTAAGGATCTATTTTTTAACGTAGATATTATAGATTTATGTCATAGATAACGTAGATATTGAGAGACTTATTCGGCCATTAAACGTACGGTTTATAGAGTATATCTGATAGAGTGAACTAACAAACGAATTGAAATAATTTTAATAAACAGCTTATTAAATGGAAAATTTGTTTAATTTACACAATTATTTACTTATTATATTATCTATATACATACTACATTATTCACTCGACTGCAAACACAATTTAACTGACGAAAACTCACTGAATTTCGGTTTATATACCATCAGACTTCGAAATTTCTAGTATGAGAACAATCTAGAACATTCAAATAGTCTGTTCTTTTTCATTTGTCAAAATCACTTAAATTGTTTTGGTCACTGTTCGCTCTTGTTTCCAATTGATCTTCACTCGACTGCAAACACAATTTAACTGACAAAAAGTCACTGAATGTTGATTTATATATCATCGAACATCGAAATTCCTAGTACCAGAACACTCTAGAATATTTAGATGTACATCACTTTGAAACGTAGATGTACACTTTTTGAAACTTTCTAGATCATTCAAGAAATTTTTAGAACTTTCTCGAACATTCTAAGTCGATAATAACAGTTTGCTCTCATTTTAGATTTTTTTAGATCATTTCGGAAATTTTGAGATCTTTCCGGAAGTCCTTATGACTTAATAAAGGACAGAAATATTTCTTTTCACCTTTCTGCCACCTACAACCACCCACTTCCACCCACCGCGACCAAACTCCCTAACTCCCCCCCTGGAAACCAAGGGGTATTTACAACCCCAACAGGAAGTTGATTGGAATAGTTAGAGATAGAGAAAACCCTGTCTTTACGTACGAACATTAGCATTTTATAAAGATATGTATATTTAGATTAATTACGTGAGATAAGATTGAGAATGAGGTGGTCGAGAAGAAATCATTTTAGTAGGAAATTCGTTTTCAGTGTTATTCCCGACAACCCACAAAAACGAATAAACAAAAGATAAAACAAAAAAGAAATTCAAGTTCTATTCCATGTCGTGAAGTTTGAGCGATAAAAATGAGATTTAATTTTGTGCGAAAGAGGAAATTGTTCAAATTTCCAAAGCGTCTTATGTTTTTAAAAGTGTCAGTGAATAATGCGAATCTTTTTTCTTGCTGTTCAACTTTTAATTACGTTCTCGAGTTCTCACGCTAAATGGAATAAGTTTTCCGGAATCGTAAATTATTCGACTCTCTCGGAAAACGCTCACTCGACTAACGAATAACTACTCAACTAACGTTACGTACAAATCGAAGTGTTGGTACATTTTTAAACGTTTTTCGAACCGTACAACACACTACCTACAAACAGTACTCGGCTTATCTTGCTCTACATTACCATTAACGTCGTAAAATGCAAATAACTGGACTTACCTTCGAAGATAGACTTCGCTTCTCTAGGAATCATTTAAGGGCTCCATATACTTGCAGAATTGACCAATTAATTGTATTATCTGAAAATAATACAAGAATATATTCTGGATTTCTTTGAACGTGAATAAGATCCTTACATGTACCTACAGGGAACACTTTGTAATGGATTTAAATTATTTTTATAATTGTGTAAAATCTAATAATCAAGTTATCAAGATATTCTACTAGGTAATAGAAGTTCAAGAGTTACATATATTTCTCATAGTTGACGATACAGTCAAGTAATTTTTTCGACTTATTCGTATTATCGAAGTTTGACTGTATAGCAGATCATTTGATGATGATGGTGATGGTGGATGGTCAAAACATTTAGATAGTGATACATATTGTAATTTAGGATGATCATATAGTCGATACGTTGTAGATGTGTAACTTGTCACCGCAATGCACCGATTTCTATCGCAAACGGCTTTGTCAACAAATGAATAAGTTACACAAAAGATCGGCACGTGTGCTTATAAATGAAATGTCAAACTGCCAGCGGGCGTCTCGACGTTTGCTGGAACAAAACAAAGTAGTCTCGGGGACCCTTGTGTGCTCGCGGCAGATATGCCACCCCGTCCCCGATTCTCCCAGTAGGTACAGCCACTGCCACCGTTGCAATCGTCGTCGTCGTCACCACCACCATTCCCATTCGTTCCTAAAACCGCCACCGACGACGCTTTTCAGATTTGTTACGAAAGGCCGATGGTAAAGAATGGCATTTCCGATTTTTGCTTAAAAAGATTTGTTGCTGTTGACTTTTCCTACTACTAGCTCGGAATCACTTTGAATTGTTCGCCATATTTCACTCCTCATGGCGAGAGTTAAGCCGTCCTTATGTCTGCTTTAATGTATAGTAAAACTTACCCGTAGTATAGATACGTGTATTACATTTTTCTGAACGCATAAATCAAAGATCGACGCGACATGGCGCTCAAGGAATTCCTGTGACGGCCGATTATACAATACAGAGACGCACTATCAAACCGGAAGGAAGCACTTTTTTTAATATAAGGTGATACGGGTTTATTTATGGTTTTCTAATCTGTCATGAAAATAATAATGGGCACAAAAACGTCCCTAATAAAACTTCCAGTTCACAGGCAAGTTCACACGTGATAGTGGTATTCAAAAATAAATTATTGTGGAAGTACAAAAAAATTTCTGTACAGGCAGGAATTTTCAAAAGTAACAAGATTTAAACACAATAAGTTTCGCTACATATATTTTGAAATAGAATTTTAAGTAAAAAAAGAACAGACAAATGAAATTATAAACGGATGGATATTGAGTGAAAAATATACATACTTAAAAAAAAATTAAAGAAGAAAAAAACAAATAAAAATTAAGAGAAACTAAATTCAATAAAGATAAATATTTAGATAACAGCCCCATATATAAAGCCCTAAAAATTTAAATCAAAGTAACTATTATAAAAATCATGGAGAATAGGAAAAGAAATATGTGGGACCAGAAAACAAATTTCGAGCTATAAAGATAGAGATTAAAAAATTTAAAAATAAAATTGGAAAATTTAAAAAGATCATTGGAAAAGAAGGGGGAGAAAGCAACTTTACGACAAAAGAAACATTGCAAAGGAGTAAGACAGTACTTTAACAGAACTTGAATTGAAATAAAAAGGGGGTAAACGTCTAGATCTGATGAGAAAACTATGTACTGTGAATAATAGGGTAGTCTTGTAGAACACCATTGAAGTATTTTTAGTTAGGGATGAACTCGTGGAGGTATAAGGTGTGAAATTGAACATTTGAACAAGTTGTAAATATGTACGAGTATAAGATAAGGGACAGAAAACAACAAAACGATGTGCACATAAGTAACCAAGTAGCTAAAGCAAATGGACTGTTGGAGAGAATATGGGGAATAGGACAAAAATTGTAAACAAATAACTGGGAAAGAAGGGTGGTACTTTCTAAAACGTTAGTTAAAAGCGTAGTCTTTTATCGAGTCGAGATATGGGGATGGAAAGAGTATAGAATATTTATAAAAGGTATATAAAATGGGTGTTGCGCTTAGAAAGAAGTACACCAGACTACATTTTAAGAAGGGAAACAAAATGTGGGAAAATGGTAGAAGATACAAGAAGAAGGGTTGTAAAATATGAAGAAAAATTGAGAGAATTACCGAAAGGGGACTTAAGAAAGGAGATATGGAGGAAAAAGGTATTGGGGATCGGGACAAAAAATAAATATGATGTGGAAAGGGACAAACCCTTAACAGAAATGGCAATAAGTAAAGAACAAATGGAAGTGTGGAGAGAAGATAGAGGGATCGAATGTTAGTAGGATGGTGGGGAAAAGATGTAATGAAATAGTAAGAGGTGAGGATTTGAGAAAATTTTGGAATCCAGATACGCGAAAGGTATGAGGGAGTTTATATGGGAAGAATGGCAAGGGGATGGAGTGCAAGGATATCTAAGAGAAGGAAAAAGTATAGAGATAATAGCTAGATTCAGAATGGGGAACGAATGTAATGAGAATAAGTTTTAGATGGAAGAAAGTAAGAGATTGTGTAGAGTATGTGAAGAAAAGAGTGAATCAATGGAGCATGTATTGGAAGAAGTAACGGGGAAGAATGAGGGGCAGGAATTAGGAAGTATAATAAATGCGGATGGTAGTGGTCTGGCCCCATTTAAGTTACTTTTAAAAAGAACAGTTGTGAAAAGGGGAGGGGGAGAGAAAATACAGGAAAAATTAATATAAGGGAAAAAGAAGGGAATATAAATATTTCAATTTTTGTAAGCTGGAGAATCTAATATGATTCTTTTTTTTTTCCATGTGTATGTAGAAATGTAAACATAACTTTTTGTTTTAATAAAGCTCTACTACTATAATATGAGGGACGCACCAATATTGTCAAAGTCAACATACAGGGTTTTTCAAGTTGATGGGCTATTAGAAGTATATTAATTAGTAGAAGGAATTAAATTCTGAAACTTGGGCTAATTTGGTTATTGTTCATGCCGTCTTTTAAAAATATTTTCAAGTTCGATTTACATCCGGTTATACCGGAAGTCGATATCAACTTTGTTATTTTAAATGGAATGGTATATTTTTTACGCTGAATTCGAATAAAACGTGTAATTCTAAGGTAAGTTTGATAACCAACTTGTACACCTATGACGATCGGTTTCTGAGTAAATTTAATTTATAGAAAAAAAATCGCTACCGCAACCCAAATTATAAAAGATCATAATTTCCACAAAATACGACTTAGAGTGTTGAAATTTTTACTAGTAATAGCTGAATGTTAGTGCTAACGTCTTGACAAAATTGAATTAAATAATTTATACAGGGCGCTCAATATAAAATTCTTAAATTGAATAAGTTCAAACACGAATTACCTCGTTTTTTCAAATAGCACCTACTATTTTTTATTTTTTCAATCGATTCCTTTTTTATCCTCTTTCGATCTATATGGATAGTTCCTATTTTATATGAAAATTTTGGAATAATTTTGAATTATTATTTAGAATAAGAAGTATCCACATAGATCGAAAGTGGATAAAAAAAAGAATCGATTGAAAAAATAAAAAATAGTAGGTGCCATTTGAAAAAACGAGGTAATTCGTGTTTGAACTTTTTCAATTTTAGAATTTTATTTTGAGCGCCCTGTATAAATTATTTAATTCAATTTTGTCAAGGCGTTAGCACTAATATTCAGCTATTACTAGTAAAAATTTCAACACTCTAAGTCGTATTTTGTGGAAGTTATGATATTTTATAATTTGGGTTGCGGTAGCGATTTGTTTTCTATAAATTAAATTTACTCAGAAACCGATCGTCATAGGTGTACAAGTTGGTTATCAAACTTACCTTAGAATTACACGTTTTATTCGAATTCAGCGTAAAAAATATACCATTCCATTTAAAATAACAAAGTTGGTATCGACTTCCGGTATAACCGGATGTAAATCGAACTTGAAAATATTTTTGAAAGAAGCGGCATGAACAATAACCAAATAAGCCCAAGTTTCACAATTGAATTCCTTCTACTAATTAATATACTTCTAATAGCTCATCAACTTGAAAAAACCTTTATAATTGGTGAAACCATTTTAAACTTTATTACATTTAAATTAAACTAAATCCATTATTGCGTACATTAAGATGCTTAGGTACATAGATTATACGTAGTGATAAATAATGTTTTTACTTTTAGCACAAACATTACCATTCTTGGGTGCCTAATACTTTACAAAAAATATATTCAAATGTGGGTACCAACAAATAATTTTCACATTTTATAGCGAGTATAATAATAACTTACCTTCATTTAATTAAAATACGTCTCCGGTTTAATTCACAATAAAACCACAAATAGACACTAAACCGTTTAAAACCATTTTAAAACGCGAACCGATAACCTAACATTTTACTTTTCAACACGACCCGACATGACATTCCAAACCATAGGTACATACTAATAAAAGTAAAAGTTCCTATCTTTCTATATTCGTTTAAACACGATAACTGGACGCAGATACACAAAAATGACATTCTTTAACTAGAATACTAGAATATTCGTTTAAAATGACCACAAAAAATTAATTCCTCTTAAAAAACATCGTATCTACACGGAGCTGATTTTTATCTGACCTTTTTTCGAACTTATGAACAACACGGTGCCAAGTGGCCGTGAAAAAAAAGGTAGTAGATATAGAGTGTTATTAGGCAAACAAGATTTGTTAGAAATACATACATAAAATAAGTTTAGTTCGAATCGTGCATTTTGTCGTGGTAGACACTGTCCCTAAACGTCATGAACTTATTTAATATGGATTTTTATAGTGGACAAATTAACTTTGAAGTGAAATACATCAACTGATTGTGCAAAGTGTTTGTGTTTCTGGAGCTTTAGTGAATCAGCTGTTTGGTACTTAAATAACTACATTTTATTGCTTTTGAAAGGTAAATATATTTGATAATTAAATAACTTACAAACAGTAAATAATAAGATTATGTCGTATTACACATAATATAATATTTGATTATTTTAACTTTAATTAACAATTTAAGCAATAATTAAAAATTTTAGGTTACGTACTTTTAAGTTAATATAGGCGCTGTTAGTATGAAATGTTTAATAATTAATTAAACTTAATTAACATATTAGCAGTGCTCTATATTTCCATACAATCGACCAAGAATGATACAATTAGCAAATATATTCATAAATCTTTGGGTAAGGAAAAGGGACAGGAAAGATTTTTAGTTGTTTTTAACCGGATGAGAATTAGTGAAGGAACAGGGAGTAGAGGTGAACTTTTAAAAAGGGGAAAATTGTAATAAATGTATTATGTACCTAAATAAGGTAATCACCTGTCGGATGAGATAGGAATGAATTGTAGGATGATAGGAGTGACTTAAACAATACTGAGGAGTGGTTGTAGGTGGGAGCAGAGGGTTGAAAGTTCAAGGATGGAAATAAAAATTGAATAAACAGTTAATCAGTGATTTAAGTGTTTATTATCGTCATAAAATCGAAATTACATCTAAAATATCGCTTAAATGGGAAAAGAAAGGTTTAAGGGAGATGAGGATTGCTTTCAGAACCAGAATTCTATTTAAATGTTTTTAGTTGGGGAAAAATCTATGGAGAAAGAAGTAGTGGAATTTAACTTCTAAAGAGAACAAATTCTTATTAGTTACCTAAATGAGATGGTCACCTTTCAGACGGGGTAAATAAAGAATACAGGGGAAGTTGGGATGACCCTAATAAAAGAATACTAAAGGGTGGTGTTTAGTGGGAAGGCAGAATGGTGAAACAATCTAATTGTAATCCAACAATTTTTATAAAATTAGCTTATTCAAGGTTCCCAGTGTTTACTATTGTCATAAAATTGATAGAGAAATATACCTACAGTTAACAAAGGTATTCCAGATTTTATTGTTTAGAAATTACTTCTGAAATATCTTGGTAAATGTCCATTTTTGAATATCATCGCTGAAACGGGAAGGAAAAGGGTTAAAGCAGAGGTTTCCAATCTTTTTCGGTTTGCGGCTCCCTAAATAATCGGATTTTTTTTAAATTTCTGACTGTCCTGAAAAATTGTAAGTTTCCTTTTTAAAAGCGAATACCCATTTGTTGCTGAATTCTTGGAATTTTGTCAGTTGGCGCAAAAATTCCAGAATTGGAAATTCTAAGAAAATTGTCAAAGTTTTTAATTAAATATTTCGCGGAGGCTTTATGACGGCACCACGGCGCCGCCCCGGAGAGCCACTGAGTTAGGGGTTTTCAGAAGCAGAATTCTATTTATTAGGGGAAAAATCTGTGGAATAAGAGGGGCTCGAAATTTGAATTGATTTTACAATTTTTTTTAAACATATCTTGTTAAATGTATTTAAATACCCATGCTGTAATGAGGGTTGGAAAGTATGAAGGGGATAAGGATGAATTTACGGAACTCTAAGTAATTAAAGTGTTTTTAACCGGGGGATAATTTGTGGAGGAACAGGGACTGAAATTGAATTTTTAGAATATGCTAAATTCTAATTATTGTACCTATAGTCCGGTCAAATTAGACCAAAAAATAAGAGTAAAGGTACATAAATTCCCACCAAGCTGAAAATCAGTGAGATTGTTTAAAATATGATTAAAAATAAAATTTGAGAGTTCCCCATCTTTCCCCTGTATGGAAAAAATTTTATTTAAGGTTAAAAGTCAAAAAAATGAGTTTTTCGCGATTTTCAGCAAAACGGTAAGTTTTATTATAAAATTACCCCAGACAAAAATTTTAGATCATAAAATTATCTATAAAATATGTATCTCTAAAATACCCCAAAATAAGCTATGTGACAAATAAATCCCCAAGAACTAGAAAATATTTAGTGTAAATAGAAAAAATATTGTAGAGGAAAATTTTTCCCCAGAAGAATTCCCCTGAAAAATATATCCCCAAAAAATACCCCAAAGGAAAAAAAATCCCCTATTTTTTGGGGAAAATCCCCCAATCTGGCAACCCTGAGACTAACACTACTTCATTTATTAGGCACACTGACATAAAGCAGGTATAGGACCCTAGCCACGCATACAATTGAACAGGAGACAGATGTTGTCTCGAGGTTACACTGGCGTATAAAATAAGAGACTGGGTTTCATTTAACCTGATATCTCAGAAACGGTGGCTCTTAGGAAAAAAATATTCATACATATTTTATATATAATTTTATGATCTACAATTTTTGTCTGAAGTATTTTTATGATAAAACTTACCGTTTTGCTGAAAATCGCGAAAAACTAATTTTTTTGACCTTTGACCTAGAATAAAAATTTTTCCATACAGGGGAAAGATGGGGAACTTTCAAATTTTATTTTTAATCATACCTATTTTAAACAATCTTACTGATTTTCAGCTTGGTGGGAATTTATGTAGCTTCGAATGTCTAAATTGACCGGACTACTATATCTAAATGGGACTAGGGAGAAAGGGAATAAAGATGACCTTGGGGAACACTACTAAGGAGTGTATGGGTGGGAATAAAAGTCAAATTAATAATACAAAGCAACATTTTTATCAAACTAACTGTTCGTTCACTTGTTATGTTACGTAAAGGAGTATAAAGCCGGCCCCCACCCCCAACGACGTTATTTAGAATAACATTTTTTTGTCTAAAGCCTAAAATATGGACAAAAATTGATTTAGTTTAGTTTAATCCGTATTTTTAAGAAAATGTAACATTTCTTTAAATAACGTTGACTGGGAGGAGGACAATTAAACTGTATAATCTGACTCACATAATATACAGTTATATATTCGATTTTTTATTTGTACGATTCTCCACCCCTTTGTTTTCAGCTAAAAACTGTTCTTTAGTATTCTTTAAGATCATCCCTACCCTCCTTCTTTCATCCCCTTTACCCTCTTCGACTGATGGCGATCTTATATACATAATTAGAATTTACCCCGTTTCAAATATTCAGCACCACCCCTTCTACGTCCAACTGAAACACTCACTTGTATGGTGTTTAAAAAGTCACTTTTATCCCAAAACCTCCACCATTTCTCCTATCAATGTCAAAGTTCCCCGATTCTTCATTTAGGAAATTACTTTGTAAGGACCACCGTGATTTTCATTTGCTTAAATCTACATTTCTACTACTATGTAATTAATATTTATTTCCTTTATAAATATTATGCGCCAGTTTGAGGTTGTTATTGATAGATTTTTGCATGGTTTGCAAAGTACCCAGGTACCTATAATATGTACCTATAGTAAAGCTGCTGATGCTATTCAACTCGCGAAATTGTGTTCGTTCCATAGATTGAAATAAAACCGGCAAAAAATGTAAATCTCTTCATTGCATTTCACAGCAGGTATGTAATATTGGCGAAGTGCCGCCAATATGTTGGCATATTATGCGCATTATAAGTTATTCAGAGTCACATCGAAGCCTCGAAGGTGGGGGCGGACACTTTATAAAGACCAAGTCACGTACATTGCAACCCTTTGCCTCATACACTTATGAATATTTTCGTTTATATATTTCTCTATTATTATTCATCATTTCAATAAAACTTGTACTCATTGATGCAAATATTAAATATTTTTTTAAGGTTTTCTAAAAACCACACACTAGATTAGTTTCTACAATTTTTTGTTTACTGTTGAGACAAATAAGTAAATAAAATTATGTATTGCTAAACAAAAATAATTACTGGAACACCCCATGAGGTGGTCACTGAACCAGATGTAAAAATAAAGAGGACACAAGTAAAGTCGCCATCCCCAAGGGAAAATATCTTTTCAAAGCTAGGGATTGAAATTGAGTTTTTAATTTTGTCGTTTATCTAACCAAAGCTGAGAAGAATGAAAAAATTAATAATTTATTTTCAATCCCAAATACTTATGTTTCCAGAAGCACGTGACTTTTGCATAAGCACAACACGTTTGATTTCATTGATTTACTTACAAGCCAGAAAGTTAAAATTGTATAAAACTGTATCTATTATAAACTTATTAGTGCAATATTGTTCACACCCTTTTTTACATTAGTTTGTCTCTACGTATCGATTCTCAAAAGCAGGCAGTGTGTCGTTAGCAAACATTTATTAGTTCGATTTTCAATTATCGCCCAAATACAGTCAATAAAGAATGCCCTTTGTGTTTACAATATGCCAAGATTCTTATGATTTATGTCCATTGTTCTTGTCCAGTTCTAAAGTGGACTGTAAACGATTGAAAATGATTTCACGTTCATCAAAAAGCTTTCGCCCAATACAAATAATAATGTCTACGTAAAGCGACTCCAATATTAGGTAGCCACGATTATAGCCCTTTGTGTGTGGATAGATACCAATTTTCAATAATCCAGGCCGCTTTGAAACCAATAAATTCATTTCTAATTAAAAAAAGGTATTTTTAAACTTCCAATTTACGGGAAACTTTTAACAAACTCTCGTAAAGTTTTGACGGATTCTTGGAAGCTTCTAAAAACATTTTATTTTCCAATAAAACATACTTTATCCATGTTATTTAATAATTCGAGAAGGTAATTCTCAGAGTAATACCTACCCGGAACTAAATTTTTTGGAAAAATAACTAATACAAACTAATTATCGATTAACAGATCATCATAAGATTTGCGTTCTTCTTAGTTAAATTTCTTCATTCTGTTTTCAAAAAATAAAAAAAAAGCTCTGTCTATATTCAAAGTATCAAATTTTCTTTCGCAGCATCAAACTAGCAATCGTCACTAGGTGATAAGTCTGAGCTGTACGAGGGATGCTTTAGTGCCAAAGGTATGAAGCAGGCATAGGATTTTGAATTTTAAAGTCTTATCGAATTCATTGTAAATCAAGAATTTATTGATCTTGTTTTGCCTTGAAAATCAAGACGATGTCAAGAACACTATACAATATTAAGATCAGTGTCGGTTTTATTGTAGGTGCATTTGTTCAGTGAACCCCCTTAAAAATTGAACTAGTTACACCATATAATTTTATCCTTTTAATATTTATTATATTATTGATGATTATCGTATAATATACATATCTTTTATAATTTCATAGTTCATAGTTACAAAACACCAACCCGTAACCCATAGAAAATATTTAAATTTTTCTTGTGTCGCTGACGACTTCACCTAACTTTTTTAGTTCAAGTTTTGATTCTGAACATATCACGTGAGCGATACTCCGTTTAATGTCCATGTGTTAGAGAGAGAGGTAGTCGGACGCGTGAAATGGAAGATAAAATACACTCAACATACAGCGTTTAGGTGCACTGCACGAGAAGCCGGAATCAGCCGGAATAATGTCGTGCTACGTCGGCACGGCTACCCGACATTCTGCCAGGGTATTGCAACTTCGGCTAGCCTGCCACCTGGTGAAAATGTCCAGTACGAGTCATTTTTAAAGGCTTTGGAAGCTACGTAGTGTTGGTAGGAACCGATAGTAAAAAAATTATGTTCAGATTTCAGAGTTCAAAGTCCACTAATTGTAAATGTCCCACAATTTATTGCACAATACGTGTTAATTAAAATATTACGTAAATGATGGAGTCGTGTTCGGTAAAATATATTAAAGAAAATTCAAATAATTTTCAAAATCACAAATTTATTGTACCACAATGTACATTTCGCCACACAGTGGCTTTTTCAGGTGGAAGAAAGTAATACAACTTAAACTCAATAACAATTCGCTTAAATACTAATTACAAAAGAGGGGATAAACTATACATATTCTACTAAATGTTCAACAGAGGGGAATTGTTAGTGTCTAATTGGTCATTCATTATCAATCCTTTTTTATTTAACTTATTAATTTCCAGACTTTCGTATAAATTTAATTTTAGGCCTTTATTTTCTATATGTAAAATTTTGAAATTTTCATCGAAACTGTGATTGTTGTCCATTAAATGTAGCGCATAAGTTGAATTATCGTTTTTATTCTTTGAAACTTTTTTTGTGCTCTTTTATGCGATCTTTAAAGCACCTACCAGTCTGGCCGATATAGGATTTGTTGCAACTACCGCAATTTAGTTTGTAAACCCCTGATTTCGTGTCTCTATTAGAATAATCTTTATTGTTTTTTTATGTATTTACCAAGTCTATTGTTCGTTTTAAAGGAAATTATTGAATTAGTGTAATCTGATATGTATTTGCCCACTTTAACTGAAAAATTCCCTAAGTATGTGAGTGAATTAAAGTTAGTTTTTTTGGTAGCTATATACGGATAAACTAAATTTTGAGTTTTTCTAGCTAATTTTTTATTAAGTAAGTATTGAGGAAATAATCACATTACTTAATGTTTGAAATTTGTTTTCTAGTATTCCTCCTAATGAAGTTTTAAATATAGTTAAATTCCACCTACAAGACAATTGGGTAAACCCGGTTATTATTGAGGAAATAATCACATTACTTAATCTTTGCATAAAACAAAATTATGTTGTTTTCGAAAATACCTATTACCAGCAACAAGAAGGCCTTGCAATGGGCAACCCGCTGAGCCCTTTACTGGCAGAATTATTTTTGAATAATTTAGAAACAACAATTAGTAGAAATATTCTGTTTAAGAAATGCTTGTATTGGTACCGTTACATAGATGACATTTTAGTTTGCTTTTTAGGAACTGACAGACAAATGTCTCAACTATTAAATTTTTTAAATAAATTACACATAAAAATTAAATTCACTTTAGAAGTAGAACAAAATAGATCCATAAATTTTCTTGACTTAACTATTTCTAACATAAATAACAAACATTCATTCTCAATTTATCATAAAGAATCTCACACTGACACTATTATACATTCAAAATCTTTCTATCCCGTATCTCGCAAATTGGCCTTTTTTCATTCATCTCTTCATAGACTCATAACGGTACCAATGTCAGTAGAAGATTACAATAAAGAATTGAATAGAATATATGTTATTGCCAACAACAATTGCTTTGATACCTCAATCGTAACTAAATTACTTAATAAAAAAATTAGCTAGAAAAACTCAAAATTAAGTTTATTCGTATATAGCTACCAAAAAAACTAACTTTAATTCACTCACATACTTAGGGAATTTTTTAGTTAAAATGGGCAAATACATATCAGATTACACTAATTCAATAATTTCCTTTAAAACGAACAATAGACTTGGTAAATACATAAAAAAAACAATAAAGATTATTCTAATAGAGACACGAAATCAGGAGTTTAGAAACTAAATTGAGTAGTTGCAACAAATCCTATATCGGCCAGACTGGTAGGTGCTTTAAAGATCGCATAAAAGAGCACAAAAAAAGTTTCGAAAATAAAAACGATAATTCAACTTATGCGCTACATTTAATGGACAACAATCACAGTTTCGATGAAAATTTCAAAATTTTACATATAGAAAATAAAGGCCTAAAATTAAATTTATACGAAAGTCTGGAAATTAATAAGTTAAATAAAAAAGGATTGATAATGAATGACCAATTAGACACTAACAATTCCCCTCTGTTGAACATTTAGTAGAATATGTATAGTTTATCCCCTCTTTTGTAATTAGTATTTAAGCGAATTGTTATTGAGTTTAAGTTGTATTACTTTCTTCCACCTGAAGAAGCCACTGTGTGGCGAAATGTACATTGTGGTACAATAAATTTGTGTTTGTAACTTGTGTTATTTTATTTCTTCGATATTATGGAGTTACAATATTTGAAAGCTTCCTCGATACAATTTTCAAAATCGTTTCGAAATAAAGAAAAGGGGTCCACCTCGCCCAAAACTACAGCTGACACAAGAGTGTACCTTAAAAAATAAAAAGTTCAAACGTCTGTTTAAAGTAGAACAGTATAAAAAAACTTCGTGGTTGTGTGGGTGTAATAAATTAAATGCATTATTTTGCTTTCCGTGCCTGATTTTTGCCGGTAATCCTGTTGAGTGTGTTTGCTAATTCAAAACATAGAGGAATGGATTTCCTGTATAAGTAAACGTAAGGTTTTTATTTATTGTGTTATTAAATGCCATAAGTATTTGTTTCTCTTAAAAATATTAATAATCTTCGCCTGCGACGCATTTACAACATCGTGAAATACGCTTCATGTTCTGATATTACCTACATGTTATTAACTTTGTGAACCCCCTTCGTATTTGACCACGAGCCGCCACTGATTAAGATAAGCAATTCGAGAAACTTATCTTGTCAAGAGTCCTTACTCAATATCTTGAGAATATCTCGCCTCTTGAACCATGAATACTTTATAATTTCCTACGTTTTGTTTTGAAAACGTGAATAAACTTTTAATTTTGAAGATTGAGGTCAGATATAATTTGGAAAGTCCAAATCATTCAAAGCAAATTTAAGTCATAACTACATATCAACTAAATTAAATAATAAACGCATTATTTTCTGTTTCAAACTTTTATTGTAAAAGGTCCACAATTAATTGCTTCTTCAGGTAGAACAATGGTAAACCTTATCCTTAAGATTTTTTTTATCTTAATATTAGGGGAGAGTGGGGGAATTCCGCGCACCTAAGGAAATGTCCTCATTAAATGTTCCTATCCTATCTGAAAACTTTCATAATTTGACTGCTGATTCCTACCTATGTTTGACACATTACCTACCACAAAACAGGAATGTAGAAACAACTAGTTTTCAAAAAAAAAAATTAAATTCAAAATACTGTCATTGCGCGGTATTTCCCGACCTACTGGGTAATGCCGCGCACCTTGTCGGGCAATTTCGCGCAGGATTGAAATTAACACGAGTAACTCCAAATCGATAAAAAAAATTGTTATTATTCTCATTTAAAGTAAGACAAATATATCAATCTGTTACGAGCAAGAAGTAACCGCAAATAATTAAAAAAGTTTTACCATTGTAAGTTAAAATATAATACAAAAATAGAAAATGTTACAAACTCTTAAGCTACATATATGAATACATATTATAGAACAGTATTTAACTTTTTTGTTTTCTTCTTAGATGCATTGATGCACATGTCACACGTGTAATTGTCCGGCGAGTCCCAAGCGCTGCACTCTGAATGTGACCAATTGGCACACGATACGCAGCGATACCAAATTTCCTTATCGCGTCCGAATTCTCCACAAACCAAGCACATATCATTGTCTTCAGCAGCCCTTAATTGCTCTTCTGTACATTTACACTTTTCGGTTTTCCTTACATAAGTGCGGGGCATTTTGAAATCTAAAAAGAACACGCAAGTAAAGTTTCAAATTTCCGCGTGTTTAATACCGCGCAGCGCGCCATTACCCCGACTGAGCTGTGCGGGATTCCCCCAATGTGCATAGTCAGATATAACCTAACACAGGTCATGAGCGACTACGTATAATAAATTGATTATATCCAGAAAATTAAGCGTATGGATGAAGAGAAATGACCGTGCGAAAATTACACTGCAAATAAATAAATATAAGCACTTACCACTATATGAAGATCACACAAATCTTACATCAGAATCGCGAACAGTAAACATAGATCCACCACATCTAAAACAACTGTACTATTGCAACTCAAATACGGGCGCATGTTCGCTAGTGTGCTACAAGATAACACCATATATTCAAACCTTAGAATAATTCGGGATTCTCCTAAAACACTGGTGCGCGGTATTACCCGCTGCGCGGAATTCCCCTGCTTTCCCCTATATCAAATTAAGTTTGATTCCCCTTGTATTAGGGTAAATGTTAACATTGTATAAAAGTCTATGTACTTAAGTAGAAATAAGTACCTAACCAATTTATCAAAAAGTTGCAATGTTCTTATATCCGGATAATTTATTTCCAAAAAGTCCAGCGGTCAGTCCGTAAAATATGATGTTAAGTGAAATAGTTTCCCGTTTTCCTACCCATAAGTTGGTAATGTTGCGGTAGTTTTTACTATCCAATAAATGATTTATTTCAGTTCGGAAGAAAAATTCCGAGAAACGGTAGTAAATTAGGAACTTTCTTCGATTTATTAGTTTACCGCCTTTCCTAATTGCCCGAGCCAAGTTAAGTCCGAAAAATTCAATCATAAATCAAAAATGTTCGCCAGAATTCAATAAAATTCTTATCGAGATCGAGGTACACGCCCACACTCGTACATATAACTAAACTAAATTTGAAAATGTTTAAATATACAAAATGTTTAGTAATATAAAACGCGTTTCGACACCAAAAGTGTCATCCTCAGCTAGAGAATTAGGTGTCAAAACGTGTTTTAGGATTCTAAACGTTTTGTGTATTTTGGGTGTTTTATTCAGTTACTATCCTTCCATTTTTCTTACATTATAACTCATTGAATAAATTTCAGTGATGTTAATTGTAATTAAACAGTTTTTTTAATGAACTTACGACAATAAATTAATTGTGTCGAATGATCCTTTTGAGTGGATATACGTATTATTTATTTATGGTGTTGTTGTCTACCTAAAAAAACGTAGCTCTTGGAATCGGCAAGGATATTATCACAAAAAGGGAAGAAACGATGGTGTTTTCGATAACATTAATACGAAACACAAATAAAAGGGGGAAAACTAAGAACAATATCTGGGCAAACAATTGAAAACGGCACGGCGCGGCTCGAAGTGGAGGTAAAGTGGTGCAGGCAATATATCAGATCGAATCTAGAGCTGCGATTTCAGTTCGAATCAATTTTCTCGGGCGTTGTACGGGAATCCTAGGACAAGATTTATAACTTCCCCTGTTTAAATCTTTGAATAGTCTTAATACAACTAAATTTCGAACAAAACTTGTTTTCTTTCTCTTTCCAGTTACCGTATCATTGTTTCGGGCCCCTTTCTATTATTTCTATACAAGGTTTATCGCGATGACCGAAACGTCGTAAAAAAGGATTCTCTTTCGCAATTTCCTTTCCTTTTTTATACCCATACACGTATACGAATCGAATGCGTAAATGTAAGCTATTATCGTCAACAGAAAGTCCCAACGTGATGATAAAATTTACGATAATGGTAAACCACAACGGTAACATCAATCGGTAAACTACAGGTTCACACTATTATAGATATAAATTATTTTATTTCACATCGTTTTCTCTTTGGTAATATTAACAATGATTTATGATACTCGAAATATTGTGTTATTTCCATTGTCATACATACGATATAAAAAGTTTTGAATTTCCACAAAATATTTTCTAAATAAGCTCTGCAAAGTATCTCATAATTATTCAGAATTCACCGAGTTTTTTAATGACTTTAAATTAACAATGTCCCTTATTTGGTAATTTTAGAATTTCTTCAAATTCACCACAAAAATAATTATGTTCGTACTGTGGAAAACAAAAAAAGAATCCGGCAGGTTTAAGCATTTTCCGATAACGCTAACACGCCGTGCTGTCGAGCCATTGAAAATTTATTTGTAAATTCCAAAGATTTTTTATTTGTTTTCTGTTTCCTAACTGAAAATAGGTTTTAAAAATATTGAAATGCAAGTTAGATATCTGTGCTTCCTATAAAATGTAGAAAAAAGTTTTACAAAAAGCTCAACAATTTTAAAAAGTAGCCTAATGGAATCATAAAGTTGATAAATGTATGCAATACTGGACTAACTGGATTAAATTTATTAAAATTTTTGTTTTTTTTTGCTTCTGCTGTATTAAACATTTTATAATACTTATTTTTGTTAAATAATTGAATATTGAATAAAAAAATCCAACGATTTCAAATTTTCAAAACTGCTGAAAATTAGCATATTTTAATTTTATTTAGAAACATTGTTCATGCTTTGAATCACGTAGACTTTCATTTGTACAACTGTTGTAGATTATTTTTTCTTTTTGCGTGACACATCAATTAACGTTCCCTTCTTAATATAATGGTCGATAATGGAAAACATCCCTGAAACTGGATCCTCTAAGTCAGAACAATTAATCATAGGCAATTTTTTTTGTTATATTTATGCAAAACAATGAAATAAGAATAAATAAAATATGCATACAGCACAATTATTAAAAAAATTATGTATACGTCATCAACATAGTTTAGTCTGTATGAACCCATAAATAAACAGTAGATACGTATGTATAGTAGAACTATTTGTATATTGTTCGTAAGGTTATGCGATATTACAAACAGGGTTTAGGTTAGAACTAATTTGACATTTTCTGTCATTGTGAACACACAGTTTTTTTCTCTTGCGAGTTAATTATTCGTTTAATTTATTTTTTAATTTAATTTAATTAATTGTGAGTAAAACAACTTTTGTAACAATATCGCTGTCAATAAATTGTTAATTAATTAATAATTTTTTTGTTACTTAGAGCACGCAACTCATTCTATACATAACACAACCTATAATTTTACACTGTCAACCATCTGTCAACATTCAGATGACGTAATAGAAAGGATAAAATAATTTTACTATACATTCCCTGTTGTGTGTGTAGTGTACACAACTTGCCTAATAGTCTTTCTTTTTTGTTAGTTGTTGTTAGAGTACGTCAACTCGTTCTATAGATACGTAATATAACCTATAATATTATACTGTCGACCATCTATCAACATTTGACATACGTATGAACTACGACGCTTTTATCATACACTTTACATGATTGCAGGGATAAAGGAATCGCTACAAAAGTGGGCATATATTAAAATTGTATCTATTAGATACTAGCTATGCCCGCGACTTCGTCCGCGTGAAATAGTGACTTTCGGCAGCATTTAAAAATTTTTTCTTCTATATTTTAATTTTCTGGGCCGTAAGCCTTTTGGACGACGTCATTACACAAAAACTTTCATTCCTGATTTTTACCCCTTTAGGGTAAAATTTTCTACAAACTTTAAATGTCGTATTTATATTTAATCAAAAGCCTTAAAAATAAGTTTCAAGCCTCTAGCTTTATATCTACTTATCTATCTCTGTACCAAATTCTCATTTAAATCGGTTCAGTAGTTTGGGCGTGATTGCGTAACACACAGACAGACAGAGTTACTTTCGCATTTATAATATTATAGGTTAATATAGTTTAATTATAGTTTAAAATAGTTTATATAGCTTAGTATTCAATTACTTTTATTTATCCAAATAAACAAAACCTCTACAACTTTTTACACTTAATATATTAATTTTCTGGACCGTAAGCCATTTGGACGACGTCATTACACGAAAACTTTTATCGGCTAATTTTATCCCCTTTAGGGTAAAATTTTTACAAACATTGAATGTCGTATTTATTTTTATCTAATCAAAAGCCTAAAAAATAAGTTTCAAGTTTCTATCTTTAAAAATTACGGAATTTCCGCATAAACTTTCCTATTTCAACCCTTTGAAACCCTTTTTTCGCATTAAAAAGTAGCCTATGTCCTTTCTCAGGCTCTAAACTATCTCTGTACCAAATTTCATTTAAATCGGTTCAGTATTTTAGACGAGATTGTGTAGCATACAGACAGAGTTACTTTCGCATTTATAATATTCCGCGAATTCATTTTTATCGATTTTCCCATGGGAATAAGATATTTTCCCGCAGTAAAACGTAGCCTATGTGTTAATCCAGGGTGTCAGCTAACTCCATACCAAATTTTATTAAAATCGCTCCAGCCGTTTAGACGTGAAAAAGTAACAAACATACACACTCACACACTCACAAACTTTCGCCTTTATAATATTAGTGTGATTATACAATAGACCATAGAATATGTTCAGTATGTCGTTGAATAATTGGTTTCACACGTAATAACCTACATATACATGCACATATCTCTTATTCCTTCAGATGATTACTATTCAGTTTCAGTTGAGCAAATGGCCATGTACCTAGTACATACGTCTTTGTAGTTGAGTTGACCCCTTAAAGCCGTCTCTGTTAACACTAGCATGGGGTCTATCCAATCCATGTGTATTCGCGTTTATGTGTATTAAGTGCAAATAAAGCGTGTCCAGACACGCACGTGTACAGTAGTTCTCTGCTGCAACGTCAACACCATATGTAATTTCCCAGTGCCGGAGAACTGCAAACATCACGCTACCTCCCTTGCCACTTACTTACTTACTTATACCACCAACCACCCTATCCTCTATTTCAACCCGCTTTACAAAATTCAGTGGCGGCGACAACACGACTCTTAAAATTATCATGATTATATCTACCTAATAAATAATGAATGAACTGCTGTGAGCACTGTAAGTGTCCGATTTCAAAAGAAACCAATTTAATCTTAAGCACAATTGAAGGTTACATTATGACTATGCCCTGGTTTGAAATGTAGTCTCACTCAACTTTTAATAAACTAGTTTGACCTATTAAAACTAATTTGTCACGAAATCTAGTTTGGCCAGTAACATATTCAGGATAAACCAGCTTAAACTAAAGACTAAACCGAATATTTCAATTTGAACAGAAACAGGATCCGCAAGTTCAAATTAGAGACTAAACCAAACGTGTTAATCTGAAGAAAGGAAGTACAAACCATTTTAGCCTACTTCTAGCTTGTTCTTTCTTTGAAGGTTAGGTTACGTTTAAGTTACGCCACTGAACGTTTAAAGAAAATAGGGGTTGAAAGCTTTCAAACACAAAATTACAGTTGCACTCTTACGTCTAATCCGGGCTATAAATTATTAGTGGAAGCGAATTGTGAACAAACAAGCTATGTATGTCTCGCTTGGCTGGTCCGTGCCGATTTTCCTGATAGCAGCTGAAAAGCCATTTCTTGCCCTGCAGGTGAAAGTGCACGTGTATACGTACCTAACATGCCATGTGCAGATACGTAACATTAGTTCTTCTTCACATAAATGACAAAAGTTTTGCAAACTATAGCTCAAGCCTAGACTTTTGGGCCCTGTAACAAGATATTTTTGTCTAACGTATGTGGCTTAATAAAAAATATAATTTTGTCAAATTCCAAATTTCTACATCGCAAGATTTCGAAGACGATTAGGAATGACGGACGTTTACGTGACACGTTATCCTTCTGAGGTACGAAACTCTAAAAAACGGTAACGAAAATTGGTTTTTTTAAGGATTGTTTTTCGACGAGCTTTTAATAATATTCCCTTAGCGTCGTAGGGATTTTGGGGTGACAAGGTTCGTTTTTCAAAAGTTTTTTTTTGCCTTCCGAGTCTGTGACATTTGTTCCACAGCATTTCACAAACGCTAGAATGAAAGGAAAATAGAACAGTGAAAACTGATTTATTTATCGTGTTTCTTTCGAGGAAGTGGGCTACTTCTTACTTGTTCGTAGAACAGACAAATAAAAAATTGATCTGGAAGTTTATTTTCGATATCGTTTCACACTCTACAAACTGAACGAAATTTCATAGCACACAGATAAAATAATTTAAAAACCAAAAGGGAATTTCGACACCAAGAATAGAATTCATATTCTCAAATAGAAACTAAATTAATACGTAGTTAAGATCCTTCTCCAAAATTTTTGAAATTATAAATGAGTGTATACAAATTTAAATTACTAGAAATCTAATTAACGGTTATTGTAAAAAGACTTTAAAGATTACTAAAAACCTTGATTATAAAAAATATATCAGACAACAAATTTGATAAAAAGTTGATTTTATTTGTTGTTTTTATTAATATGTTTTCGTTCTCGAAATCGAAAGTAAATTTCAGTAGAATAGAGAAAAGAAACGAGAGTCAATAAGGAAAAATTACCTACAACGAAACTCAATCAAAGACGTAATCGTAGTCCACCATGAAAAACGTCGCTGCTAAGAAAATACAAAGGAGTACTTCGTTAATATGGATTGCAATATAAATCACGACTTCGTCGTTCGAAGTAAAAGTGATCGCTCAATCCATGAAAGGAGGCTTTTAATGTTAAACAGCGATGGCGCAAAGTCTGCCTTTTAAGCCATGTTATGAATCAATTGAGAATAATGGTCCGCTTCAGGAGTTCCTTCAAAAGGAACCTGACACGATTTAAGTTTTAAAATGACATTTAAATATTACAGCAAAAGACATTATTAATCAAAAAGTAATTAGCAATTTACTAAATCACTATTTTATTCAACGCGATTATTTTAACAAGTTATAAAGTGGTTTACTAGTCAATTAAATTGCTCCTTAACTAGAATAACATGACAAAATATTTACACTTAAGAAATTGTAGCAATAGTCCGGTCAAATTAGACCAAAAAATAAGAGTAAAGCTACATAAATTCCCACCAAGCTGAAAATCAGTGAGATTGTTTAAAATATGATAAAAAATAAAATGTGAAAGTTCCCCATCTTTCCCCTGTATGGAAAAAAATTTATTCAAAGTTAAAGGCAAAAAAATGAGTTTTTCGCCATTTTCAGCAAAACGGTAAGTTTTATTATAAAATTACCCCAGACAAAAATTTTAGATCATAAAATTATCTATAAAATATATATCTCTAAAATACCCCAAAATAAGCTATGTGACAAATAAATCCCTAAGAACTAGAAAATATTTAGTGCAAATAGAAAAAAGATTGTAGAGGAAAATTTTTCCCCAGAAGAATTCCCCTGAAAAATATATCCCCAAAAAATACCCCAAAGGAAAAAAAATCCCCTATTTTTTGGGGAAAATCCCCCAATCTGGCAACCCTGAGACTAACACTACTTCATTTATTAGGCACACTGACATAAAGCAGGTATAGGACCCTAGCCACGCATACAATTGAACAGGAGACAGATGTCTCGAGGTTACACTGGCGTATAAAATAAGGGACTGGGTTTCATTTAACCTGATATCTCAGAAACGGTGGCTCTTAGGAACAAAAATATTGAAACATATTTTATAGATAATTTTATGATCTACAATTTTTGTCTGAAATATTTCTATGATAAAACCGTTTTGCTGAAAATCGCGAAAAACTCATTTTTTTGACCTTTGACCTAGAATAAAAATTTTTCCATACAGGGGAAAGATGGGGAACTTTCAACTTTTATTTTTAATTATATTTTAAACAATCTTACTGATTTTCAGCTTGGTGGGAATTTATGTAGCTTCGAATGTCTAAATTGACCGGACTACAATACAATTTTAGTAAACCCTATACAAGAGTAAAAAAATTATCAATCTTTTCTTGTCTTGGCTTATAGTAAAAATCAAGAACAGTTTCAGAATAAATAAATTACATATGTATCTATATATAACAAACCCAAATAATTGAAAGCAAATTAATGAGGCTATCACTTCTTTTAACTCCAAATATTAATTAAATTAAATTAAATTAATTATCAAATACAACAGCAAACGGAATTTTCAATAAACCAAGTTTTTGTTAAAATCCTCAATTAATTGTTTCGTCACACAGTGGCTTCGTCAGGTGGAACAATCTTTATCCTTATAAGAAAGATTTTTTGTTTTAATATTAAAAGTATTTAAATAATTGATATTTAAGTTATTTGAAATTGAAACAGCATATTTCGTTTATAACGACGATGAAAGGACCATTAAATTCGTCGCTATATCCGGAAGTCGCTATATAGAAAGAAGAGGGAAAGAATTAATGAAAGATGGAAATTAGGCAAGAAAAGTACCTATCCAGTAACTGATTTTTACATTTAACTTTATCAACCTTAACATTTATAAACAATTACTAAGTACAACTGCTGACTATCTGTGAATGTAAAGAAAAAATAAAAAAGTTTTGTGTTTAGACTCGGTCGCAATATCAATCAGTATGAGATTTCTAGTATCTTGTAATTAATAGTTCATTAAAAGTAGTCGCTAAAACCGAACTCGACGTTACACCCGAAGTCGTTACAGCCAAATTTTCTTCTTAAATTACTCCTTAAATTCAAGGGACTTATGTTATGTTAAGTCGTTATAACGAAAAGGTCGTTATAACCGAAGTCGTTATAAATGAAATCCATTGTATTTAAATTCGAGTTCCAGGTTTCTTCAGGCAAGACAGAAATTAATCAATGCAATAGGAAAATAAAACAAGATGAGAATGGAATCTGCTTTATTTTTTGATAATCAATGCGGTTTTTCGAAAATATCGTATATTCCTTATTCCTTAATTTTGGTAATCTTTGAAGATAAAAATTACAGTGAACATTGTTAAGGTCAGAACTGCAGAATATTTATCCTTTGATATAAGGAACATTTAGCTCATTCTACAAAATTCAATAAATAATTTTTTTAAGATTCCTCCACAATTGAAAATACCCACGAAATAGATCGCAGCTTTTTAAATTTAACTAGCAGCAATGATAATATATAACACGTTTGATGATACATTCTACAATATTCGCGAATTTAAAACTATCCAGAACATCCCATATTGATTCAAAATATTCTCTAACTTTTTTTAACATTCTGAAACATTCTTGAATGATCTTCAAGATTCTGGAACATTCTTGAACATTGCCAAATCATTAAATTAATCTCTTGATTGTTACGATGATATCACTGACGAAAAGTCACTGAATTTCGGTTTATATACCATCAGACATCGAAACTTCTAGTATTAGAACACTCTAGAACACTCAAATAGTCTGTTCTTTTTCATTTGTCAAAATCACTTAAATTTTTTTGGTCACTGTTCGCTCTTGTTTCCAATTGATCTTCACTCGACTGCAAACACAATTTAACTGACAAAATATCACTGAATGTTGATTTATATATCATCGAACATCGAAATTCCTAGTACCAGAACACTCTAGAATATTAAGCTGTACCTACATCACTTTGAAACGTAGATGTACACTTTTTGAAACTTTCTAGATCATTCAAGAAATAGTTAGAACTTTCTCGAACATTCTAAGTCGATAATAACAGTTTGCGCTCATTTTAGAATTTTTTAGATCATTTCAGAAATTTTGAGATCTTTCCGGAAGTCCTTATGACTTAAAAAAGGACAGAAATATTTCTTTTCACCTTTCTGCCACCTACAACCACCCACTTCCACCCACCGCGACCAAAATTAGATTAGGAACTTATTATAAATGATTTTTTTTTTTTGGGTATTATTGAGACTCCAGCAAGCATTCAGCACAATATTTAAAAAAAGGGTTTCAATAAGTTAAGAAAAGTGACTCCTATATTATAAAACCATTCACTATATTTTTTTTTTCTATATATTTCATTATTTTAGTAAAATCGAGATACTAAGGTCAAAATGATTATCTTTGGAAAGTTAAACCATTCGTTTTTGTACATTTAGTATTTTTAGACATGAGCGCATTTTTAGCAGTTTGTTTCTTGTATTTTTTATTTGCTGACGTCTAAAGAACATTTAAAAAAAATCAACATACTAAAAGGATGAGTGGTGGAAAAGAAAAGGGTGGAATAGGGGCGATATGGTTAAGAAGAGATGTGGGGGAAATAAATATTGAAGTCATTTTTCTTAACTTTAAGTATCTTGGGTTACCTACGTATATTCTTTTGTTTGGTCCATTTCCATAGAACTCCATCTGATTTTCCTGCATACGTTCATGTAATGATAATGTATTGTTGCCTTAGAGCCATTTGTTATTCCTTTCCAATTTGTGTATATCTGGTGTAGTTTTAGAGTTCGTGTAAGACAGTAAGTCTCTTGAGTAATTAGTCGGGAAATTTAGGGTTTCCGGAAATTTACCCCTGCCATCAAGACAATAGGAAGTTTAATTTAACGACAAAATCACTTCTTCTATTTGATTAGCTCTACCGCAGCGACTATTCTACACACCCTTAACTAAGTACGTATCAGTTTCGCTGCCAATTTCAAAGTGGGCACAATTACAATTACTTCTATTGTTAGATAAAATCTAGTGCTTTTTGGACGTATTCTTTCTTTATTGTTTATTATTTAACCGTGATAATTAAGTTAAGCAATATGAAATGCGGACTGAAGGACTAAACCTTTCAGTTTTATTCAGGGATTCTTCAGATCAATACGTACCTACCTACCACCTAAATTGAGTTCCCGAATTAGTTACATCTCCCCTTTTGCCGAAGTCGAAGGGATGGAAACGGGAAATGCTTTAACTATATTACCCTTTATTCGATTTTCTTTGAACACTAATGAAAGACATTTCTGCAGGTATTTTAATAAGCGGGTTGTAACTCGCAGCAGAAGAAGCAACGTCGATAATATTTAGTATCTGCTGCGCTTTAACTTTATGATAGAAGTTGAAAAAGTCAAATAAAATCCGTAATAATGTGAAGAGGTAAAAAATATCCTTTTGCTGTCGTACACGTGAGAAAGTGTATTTTTCATCCTTTTACCTTTTCTTCGTACATATTGAATTAAAGAATTATGTATGCTATTTCATGGCTTCTCGTGTCATAAAATCGAATTTCCAATGATTGCAGTTGATATAATTGTGCTTATAGACGAAGAAGTGTATTATTTTTCAAATTTGAAAAAGCCAATGTCAAATCTAGCAAGCTTGGTTCACGTACCTAATATATGCAACTCAGATATAGGGGGTGTACGTTGGGGTGCATATTTTATTATTGTTCGGTGCCAAATTGCCACCCATTTGCATGAAAACGATTTTTCCAAAAATGGAACCGTTACGTTTTCACCCAAAAAGCTCCTACTCCCTCCTTGTAAATTTCCTGTGGAACAGATTGAGTCATTTTTACTAATTGGGGCATTAAAAAAAGGCAATTCAAACTCTTCAAAGCCGTTGATGTGTAAAATTCTTGTTGTAATTTTTTTAGGTCCCTACCTTATTAAATTTTAAATAAATTTGTCTCAATTTGTACGTATAACAAGATAAGCACCTAATAAGTTTCTAGACTGACAATATAATAATTATTTACGTAAGAGTCCTCCAAAAATTCTAATTCTAGGTATTAAATTCCTGGCAATATTTTCTCAGTAGAAAAATTAAATTAGTTCAATCAGTTTGGAAAAATGACAACGACACTTGGGGCTGATTGCCAGGGTGCTTCAAGCTTCAAGCGAATTGTTCTGCAGCATCCAACTGACCCGAACTTTTTGTTACGTTTTTCTATTCTAGTCTAACAAAAAGTACCTACCTAAAGGATTTCGAACTTGAGGCGTGTAGACAGAGGCTCTTAAGGTCAAAAACTTTATTGATCACGTTTGAAATATTGAAGGAAAAAATAAAGCAAGACATTGTGATTAATTGCTCGTATGATTTATTGTTTATGTAGGTATACCTACTGTTATTATAAGTGCATGTTGTAGGCGATTGATACCGGCGGCACCTTTCACTGATAGCTTATCTATTCAAATATATTTGATAATAAAATGCTTCAACGTCATTTTAGCTGCCATGCCTTCCTTCATTCTGCGTCGATAATGCTTTGCATATTTATAAGACAATAAATTTGTGAGTGGCAAATCGGCACTGACAATGAGTTCAGAATTCTGAAAGGTGTTGATGCTTAGGAAAATTTAGTTTATTCACATTTCAGAAAGGCTGCATGCCAAATATTATCTTTAAACGTATTCCTTCAGGAGCAACATATTTATGTAGAAGAGTATAAGCAGTAAAAAAACTATTTTTCTTCTTCAGAATGTAATAATATGAATATTTAAGTTATTTTTAAATATAAAGCGTGTAAACTAGTAATTAGGTACATTTTTTTTCGAATGAAAAGAAATGGTACTTTTGGAATGACTCCTGTACGTCATATGTTTGACAGAACGTTAATTCACCTCTGACATTTTTAATTTACAAACGTACTTGTTTTTGCAAAGGACAAAGGACGTTCAACGTCCTTTAATGAATGAAAATAAAGGAAGTGTGATAATTAGGATAGTGTGGTTCTGTAGACAGAGGGCAGGTTTATTATTTTAAGTTTAAAAGAGAATAATAAACGGGGGAGTTATTCAGTTTGCCCATTGCGTTCTTTTTGTAATATTCATGAAAAGCCGAAAAAAATTATAAGAGTCACAACAGCTAGATAAGTAATTTTATTCTAAGGGACTCATCTAAAAAGCATCCTAACTATTTTGCTTATTACAATTACGGTTGGGAATACGTTTTACCAAAGTCGAAAAATTTGTTCGTTTTTCTTTTGCCGTTTTTTAGCCATAATCAGCTGTAGTGCTAGCTTGATATCAAGCGTAGCGTATCTCGAAAACGAAATGTCGTAGGATATTATTGTAAAGGCTATAATTTGTCGCTAATTTGTCGCTGAAAGATGACACATTCAACGAATTTGTCGCTAGTCTTATCTTCAACTGCAAAGCGAAAAACTGCTGGAAAACCATCAAACTGGCACTACATATGGCACATTTCGAGAAGAAAATGTCGTAGAATATTATTGTAAAGGCCACAATTTGTCGATAATTTGTCGCTGAAAGATGACACATTAAACGAATTTGTCGCTAGTCTTATCTTCAAGTGCATAAGCGAAAAACTGCTGGAAAACCATCAAACTGGCACTACATATGGCACATTCGAGAAGGAAATGTCGTAGGATATTATTGTAAAGGCCACAATTTGTCGATAATTTGTCGCTGAAAGATGACACATTCAACGAATTTGTCGCTAGTCTTATCTTCAACTGATAAGCGAAAAACTGCTGGAAAACATCAAACTGGCACTACATATGGCAATCTCGAGAAGGAAATGTCGTAGGATATTATGTAAAGGCCACAATTTGTCGATAATTTGTCGCTGAAAGATGACACATTCAACGAATTTGTCGCTAGTCTTATTTTCAACTGATAAGCGAAAAACTGCTGGAAAACCATCAAACTGGCACTCCATATGGCATATCTCGAAAACGAAATGTCATAGGATATTACTGTAAAGGCCATAATTTGTCGCTGAAAGATGACATATTCAACGAATTTGCCGCTAGTCTTATCTTCAACTGAAAGCGAAAAACTGCTGGAAAACCATCAAACTGGCACTACATATGGCACATTTCGAGAAGAAAATGTAGGATATTACTGTAAAGATCAAAATTTGTCGCTAATTTGTCACTGAAAGATGACACATTCAAAGAATTTGTCGCTAGTCTTATCTCCAACTGATAAGCAAAAAACTGCTAGATGCCGTCAAACTCTCGAAAGGTAACGTGTTGCCCAACTTGGAGGAAACAGGGAAAAGCTAATTTAAAAAATTTGGTAAATAAATCCTATCTCTTAAAACAAATGTAATCAAGAACTGCTTGATTAATTGTTTGATGGTTTTTCTGCGGTTTTTTGCTCATCAGTTGGAGATAAGACTAGCGACAAATTCGTTTAATGTGTCATCTTTCAACGACAAATTATGGCCTTTACAATAATATCCTACGACATTTCGTTTTCGAGATACGCTATGTGTAGTGCTAGCTTGATATCAAGCTAGCACTACAGCTGATTATGGCTAAACGGCACGAGCGACAAATTTTTCGATTTGGTAACAAATTAGCGACAAATTATAGTGCAAGTTAGAAATCGGAAAAATAACTTTGTCATGCTAGCTTGATAGGTATACGTTTTTATTTCATTATTAATTTTGTTCCCCGTTTTCGTTATTTAATTCCTGGTTGTTTTGGAAACCTACCCATGTTTCACCTTTTTTAAGGGGCGACTTGAGATTCTTTTTGTTTTTCTACTGAAATCCATGGGGACAATTTCCTTTTGGAGCGTCAGTATCTAATCAATAAATGAATAAACTTTTATAAAATAATATTTATGATTGTTAAATGATAACAATTATTTTATTAATAATATACTTATTTTGTGTTTTCGTGTAATCATTAAAATGCTTACTACTTAGATATATGATAAAACGTTAATTTGAGGTATTTAATTGTTACCTAATACGTATTAAAATAAAAGTCACTTGGGTTTCTGTTGCATATTTCAGTGAGTTTTATATTGCATGAGTTTCATTTGACCGTAATTGCGCAATAAAGTATTTTTCATCTGGACGCTTATGCATTTCCTTGGGGTTCGGTTCAAATCCCGGAACGACTTTATCGAGTCGACACCGCAGCGCGTCGCGGCGCTCCAGTCTGCATCGCGAACCCCCCGCAATGATGAATGGATATGCATGTGTAGGTTGTCGTGGTAATGGTAGTTCTGGGGCTAAAACCGATTTAAACGAAAAGGGACGTAGAAATTTGAATCGGTCCAAGTACGTAGTACAACAAGCCCCGATCCCGGCTACCGGACGTGAAGAACAGGCCTCTCCGACAAAGACGTACTGCGTCGGTCCTTGCAACGAATTGCCTCATTTCGTCCGTAATACGTCTATGTCTCGAGCAGTTGAGATTTAGAGAAGTTTCACCGACACCCAACTCCTTCTTCCGTCCCTATTAAACTAATATTCAGCGCGAGAAAATGAAAACGGAGACATTCCTCCTTCCGTCCATCCCCCAGAAAATAAAAAGGGCCGCAACAGCACAACGAAAATGTGTTCGTTGTGGTACGTTTCCTATTTCCTCTTGGAAATTGCATACCAAATTACTTTTAGAGGTGATTACACAGAAAAAAAAACAACCCTACAGACAAAACATTTTTTAATCAAGATATTCCAGCAACAATTTGCTAAATTTCATGCCTCTTAAAACTATTAATAGTCCCACAATAAGTTTCAGAATTACTTGAATTAAAAAAAGTAACAGTAGATAATAAATTATTTGTTTTCTGTATCGGAAGCAAGCATACCGTTAGCAAGGAGCATATGTAGTTCGCCGTGTAAGCGCCGTGGGTGGCAATCTCTAACGGTGTTTTTATAATCGATGTCGAAACAGCATAAAATGTACAATCGATCAGTAACATAAATACTTATCGAAAGGAGAGAGGCTCACGTCACAACCCCCAAGAGCTTCCTCCCCATCAGTATTTATTACCCAGAAAGTAAAATATTTTTGTGTATTTTTTGAAGACATAACAATAATAGTGTTAATAGAGGGCCAAAAGGAATAATGGAAAGAAATGTGAAAGAGGGCAGGAAAATTAGGTTTTGTAGAATACCCAGTGCACCCCATTTAAGCTTTTGAAGATCGAGGAAGTCGCAGTAAGCGGTGTTAGCTTTTACGGTCTATTGGGATATCTAAAACTACGACCTTACTTCCAGACCATTTATTCCGCTAAACGAGGGTTTATACATACAAGGACGTTTACACAAGCCACACATGCACACCTATTCAGATTTACAAACCATCTGATTTATTATTTGGAACATTCAAGTAGGTACATCTTGTCAAACGTTGACACGAGAGTAGGAAACACATTAACGGATAAACGACTTCTTAACTTAAAGGGCGAAATGGGGAAGATCAAAAAATAAACTAAAAGGGTCGCTTATTTTCTGGGTTAATTTTTTATCAACCAAAAATATTAAAAAATTATTTTTGATTACGAGTTGTTATAAAAGAAAACCACAGACGATCGATAGCGGCGGCTCCTTCAATAAAAAAGGAGGAGCTATATACTAGTGATGTGCCGGATCGCTAAAATTGTATATCCGCGGATACGGATCTGAAAACGGATATTTGGTCTCAAGATCCGCGAATACGGATACGAATACGGATCTTTACTTTCTTAGAGTACGCGACGGTAAATATTGTAGGTACATCGACCTTTTGAAAGAGACAAACTGTTATGAAACTTTTTAAGAGCTAACTTTTATAATAGATTGTCTCTTTGGAAAGATCCATGTGCAATATTTACCACCGCGTATAGTTTAGTGTGACACTGGGCAGCACAGATAACGTTTGTGTTTGGTATATCAGTTAAGAAAAATGTCTACAAAACACCATCAAATCCAATAATGCAATATTAATGTCACAATAATTTTAAAACTAAAATAATCTGGTCGCGTCTAATCAATTTAAGACGACCGTCTTCTTCGGCCGTCGTGTGCGTTCTGTCCTTGGTGAACCATGTGGCAGGCGGCATCCCTCTTAATATTTATTTTTTGCTTTATTTATTGCCGTTTTTGTCGGCAATAACCCGCCACGCACTCATCTATACACACAGTACTGCCTAAATCTATATTGATCGGCACAATATATATATTTCATCTACAAATTTAAAATTAATAAGGTAAAAAATCCGTAACAGATCCGCCAAAAACTAACGGATACGGATACGGATACGGACCTCTCTTCTCCCTCGGATATCCGCTGATACGGATACGGATACGGATATCCGGCACATCACTTCTATATACGTACCTAAACAAGACATGGACAGAATTATAGGTGTAAAAAAATCCATTTTTTAGGGTTCCGCGCCTTAAAAAGGAAAAAGCGGAACCCTTACAGGATCACTTCGTTGTCCGTCCGTCTGTCTGTCAAGACCCTTTTTCTCAGGAACGCGTGGAGGTATCAAGATAAAATTTATACCAAATACTCAGATCTATTGTCCCTTGGAGCTATGAAAAAATTAAACTTCTAAGCCAACGCAATCAAAAGATACAGCCGATCTAATCAAACCAATCAAACGTTTTTGCGCTTAAAAAGTTATCGACGCCTAACCGGGAACTGTGAAGGCTACGCTTTTAAATATCCGACTTAAATTTACCTAATCGGCGTAATAAAAAGTGTAGAACATCTGTAAATAAAAATCGGAACCTACAAGAACAAAGTCAATCGGTCGAAAATTTCATCTTCTCTTTACATTTTCATTTCCGTTGCATTCAATAGCGTAACAATAGGGCAAAAGGCAATCCAAAAGACACATTTGTTGATTTCTACAAAATGCTTTTTATTTCTACCGTTGATGGTTCTACAGATATCAGTAGCAATATTTAAGCAGCCTCTTATATTATTAGGGTTCCGCACTTCAATAGGAAAAAGCGGAACCCTTATAGGATCACTTCGTTGTCCGTCCGTCCGTCCGTCTGTCAAGACCCTTTTTCTCAGGAACGCGTGGAGGTATCAAGCATAAAGTTATACCAAATACTCAGGTCTATTGTCCCTTGGAGCTGTGAAAAAATTAATCTTCTAAGCCAACGCAATCAAAAGATACAGCCGTTTATGCCGCAAATTTCCGCAAATTTTCGAATCAAAACCTACAGGGTACTTCCCGTGAACTCAGAATCATGAAATTTTGGTACGAAGCAACGTCTTATAGCACAGATAAAGGAAAAATTGCGAAAACCGTAAATTATTAGTTACATCATATAATAAAAATATTTTTAATAATTTTAAAGTTACTACCTCTTTCCTCATGAACGTGTAGAGGTATTGAATTGAAATTCATATCAAAAACTCAGGTCTATAATACCTTTAAGCTGTAACAAAATCAAACTTCTATGTCAACGCAATGAAAAGAAACAGCATTTTAAGCCGCATATTTTCAAACTCGCAACTACTCGCAAGGGAATCAAAACCTAAAGGGTACTTCCAGTCGATTTAGAATCTTGAAATTTGGCATGAAGCAATGTTTTATAGCACATATAAAGGAAAAATTCCGAAAACCTTAAATTTTTAGTTACATCACATATATACAGGTTTGTACGAAACCCTCGGTACGCGAGTTCGACTCGCACTTGCCCGGTATTATTTTAAATTGTTCTAATGTTCCATTAATCGAAGATATAAGCCATTGAACAGAAATCAATACCAAAATATGCAATCCAGCATACATCCGCTGTATCCACATGAACATCATAAGTATGTATTTATATTCAAATTGTGCCAAAGTTAAAAAAAATTATAATTAATAAACTGCCTTGAATGCTTCCAATTTATTTTCACCTGTCACAAGCAATAAAATATCTACTGTTATCGTGGAGCACGTATTATTCTAATGGACGGATTCGATTTGGCACTTGAGTACCTGCAAATGATTTTGACCCCATAGCTCGGGGGTAACCGATTACAGCTAATGATTGGCTAATTCACGTTCGTCAATAAGTTCAATATTTTAATACGTAGGTATAAGTTCTTTTGTATAGCACCCGATTTCAAAGGCACTTAATTTATGATTTCTAGGACCATTATCGCAAAGTAGTTTAGTTCAATAAATACGAAATTATTTACGAATTGATTGCGTCATTACGATCGGCGTAATTCGATGACTTTTCAATTTTTAAAAATAAATTAATGTAGGAGTGGTTTTAAAGACCATTTTAATTAATTTAATGAAAAATAATAACGCCTATTAAGAATTAATTTCAACTATAATTATTGCTATTGGATCATTCACTTTAAAAACATTTTTAATTAAAGGCGGAGCAAATGTGAGAATGGTTTACTTTCTCGTTCGCGGTTTTAGCAATAATTCGAAATTATGATACCTTTTCCTTTGTAGGAATTATAAATTTCACATGTATTATTTTTCTGTTAGGGTTACAAAAATATCCTCAAATAAATATTGATATTGTCTCGATTTATTTCAAGAAATCTTGAACTCTATTTTGAATTTCTTTAAAGTAAATCAAGAATCAATATTTTTAATGTATTAATTTTAAAATGTTTAAAAATATTCCTTATAGAGCTAATTATTGTCTCATCTGAAGAAGACACTGTATGGAGAAACAATCAGTGTGTTTGCTGTTGTGTTTAATATTTAATTTAAGTACTTAAACTTAAGTAGTTAAATCCTCATCAATTTGCTTTCAATAATTTGGACTTTCTATCTTCCAAAAAAACTATCTTCAAAGTAAAAGTTTATTAACGGAAAAGAAAAAGTAATCATTCAAAACATGTGGTATTATTTACATCATATCCCACTTTAGTGAGAACAGTTACCCCTTTCACCACCCTGACCTACACTTCACTTTGAAAGAAACCTCAACTAGCTACAATTATTTCGACCAATCGTTTATTATCAGAAAAGCATTTTAAGTGGACAAATGGCCCTTTAAAATAACGATCTTTTGGTTAAAACAGTTGTACCAGTTTAATTCTAAACAGTGGAAACAAAAAAGTTTGGTAGTGGTTATTTTTTAAGTTGGTTCCTTTATCCCTTGTTTTGGAAGTAAAAGTGCCATGACCTTATCGTTGGTCCTTTACACGTTGCCGTAGTCGACTCTCGTAGCCTGTTTCTCGGAGTTTCTACATCCCGGCTAACTAGGCAAAGTTTACACGAAAGTTGCAACCCTCCGACGGTAACGAGCTGCCTGGCGTTATTCTTGATTTCGAAAAACTTTATGAAACGTGAGTCACATGCACCACGTAGGTAGGTACGTAGTACTCACTTGATTTTTATCAAAACTTACAACCTCGACTCTTGCGTTCGGAAGAAAATTTGAGAACTTTTCACCCCCTGTCACGCTCGTAATTTTTCCGCTTCTAAAACTGAAAATACCTTACAATTTAGATATGGGTTTTCACTTAACAGGACGTCTACTAATTGCAAGAGCTGTTTTCCTTTTAATATAGGCTCCCCATCCACTTGTATGATATTGTAATGAGAGATTCACCCCATAATGGGTTTTAAGTTAAAACAATTCTTAGACGTGAGATTTTCTGTGTTGCCTCTCCCTAAATGAAATTTGATGATGTTTAGCTGGAACCCTTCAATCTTCAGTTTGAGCTAAAGTACGTCTGCTAATTATTTTAAAGGGTTAAAGGGTTTTAAACTTTTTGAAGATCGCCCACGTGCAGAGCTGCACAAAGCCCTTCAAATCCTTAATTAACTTCGCAGACAAATTGAATAAAAGAGGAAAGGATCGTATAAAAATGGGTGAGATACAAAAAAGAACATTGTATGACACATTTTTTTTTATTGAATATTCCTGTGACACGTTTTGAGGGTATCCGCACCACTGATGTCGTGAATCTGATTTTTTTTCGACAGTAGCAGAAATTCGAGCGGCACGGCCGGCGTAACTAACCATTCGGAAGCTTCTGTCAAAGAAATGGCAGCCATTAAAATTACCTCGGTTTTTGCCAATGGCAGGGTGAACGCGATGATTAATCGGCTTTTCGGACAACTAAAATCGGCAGCGGAATGAATTTCGTTTTTGAGTCTGATCTAATCAAACCAATCAAACGTTTTTGCGCTTAAAAAGTTATCGACGCCTAACCGGGAACCGTGAAGGCTACGCTTTTAAATATCCGACTTAAATTTACCTAATCGGCGTAATAAAAAGTGTAGAACATCTGTAAATAAAAATCGGTACCTACAAGAACAAAGTCAATCGGTCGAAAATTTCATCTTCTCTTTACATTTTCATTTCCGTTGCATTCAATGGCGTAACAATAGGGCAAAAGGCAATCCAAAAGACACATTTGTTGATTTCTACAAAATGCTTTTTATTTCTACCGTTGATGGTTCTACAGATATCAGTAGCAATATTTAAGCAGCCTCTTATATTATTAGGGTTCCGCACTTCAATAGGAAAAAGCGGAACCCTTATAGGATCACTTCGTTGTCCGTCCGTCCGTCCGTCTGTCAAGACCCTTTTTCTCAGGAACGCGTGGAGGTATCAAGCTTAAAGTTATACCAAATACTCAGGTCTATTGTCCCTTGGAGCTGTGAAAAAATTAAACTTCTAAGCCAACGCAATCAAAAGATACAGCCGTTTATGCCGCCAATTTCCGCAAATTTTCGAATCAAAACCTACAGGATACTTCCCGTGAACTCAGAATCTTGAAATTTAGTACGAAGCAACGTCTTATAGCACAGATAAAGGAAAAATTGCGAAAACCGTAAATTTTTAGTTACATCATATAATAAAAATATTTTTAATAATTTTAAAGTTACTACCCTTTTCCTCATGAACGCGTAGAGGTATTAAATTGAAATTCATATCAAATACTCAGGTCTATAATACCTTTAAGCTGTAACAAAATCAAACTTCTATGTCAACGCAATCAAAAGAAACAGCAATTTAAGTCGCAACTACTCGCAAGGGAATCAAAACCTAAAGGGTACTTCCAGTCGATTTAGAATCTTGAAATTTGGCATGAAGCAATGTTTTATAGCACATATAAAGGAAAAATTTCGAAAACCTTAAATTTTTAGTTACATCACATATATACAGGTTTGTACGGAACCCTCGGTGCGCGAGTTCGACTGGCATTTGGCCGGTATTTTCATTTTATTCAGCTCAGAAAATGATTCACACCCTTAACTGCAATAAAATGTAAAAAATTGGGCACATAAGTTATTATTTAGTTTAATTGCAATAACTGGCCATTAATTAGTAATATCTGTTTGTTATTATTATGGTAAAAAACATGACGTTATATATTTTTATATGACGTTTTGATAAGCAAAAATACGTAACTATTGATAGTACATAATAAAAGTAAAAGTAGTCGAAACGTCATATTGAATATATGTAGTTTATTGTTTCTTAAATTTTTGATCGAATACTTTCAATTCAATTCAATTCAATTGTGACTTCTTAGTCAAGTGAATATTTTGATGTGAAACATCTATAGCCGCGGGTTAACCGGATTGTTGGCGTGGCGAGCGTGGCGAGTCATGCCGTGGCGACGCCTCGCCATGCGCAAGCGTCTATGCGATTGTCTTCCCACTCGTTTCGACGGTGTCGTTTACGACATTATAATAAACTAGAAGATGGAAGTGAATTAATTATTATTGTTGTATACATTTCACCTACTAAAAAAATGAATGATATTTAATTTTTACATGAGAAATAATTTCCGTACAGTCACAGAGGTTCAATAATTTTAAAAACCAATAAAGATAAACTACCATTGATTTTAGCTAGAGATTTCAATGTAAATTTTGCTAAAGATTAATCAATGCCATTAATTACGTTCCTCCAAAAAGAAATTCAATTGCAAATTAACAACAATCCAAGAGAACCTACTACCAGATATGCAACAATAACAACAATAGATGCTGTATTTATTAGATGTCTTGATAATTTTTTGTCCAATACTTTTGTAACATACTTCAGTTATCCTCGACCAATTATCACAGTAATGCTGTCAGAGGCAACATCGAATATAACTACATATTACTAAAGTCACTGATTAAAAGAATTGAGTTGTCGCAACTTGAAATAAATTTGTGAATTTTTTATTTTTGTATTTAATAAAAATAAATGTTTATTAAATAAATAGTCATCATTTTGTGAAAAAAAATCCTAATATTTGATTTATTCATTATGCCATATTTAGTTCCTGTCGTAATGCTCACATTTTTTTTTAATGCCCAATTCCTTAATTTAATTCAAATCCACAACAAAGTATTCCCAGCAGAAACATGCATCTAAATATTAAGTGAAGTAAATTTTTTTTGTATTCTGATCTTATTCTCATTCAAAGTAATCCAGAGTGACAACAAATTTGATTATTTAAACCAGATGTCGCCAAAAGTGGTCTATATAGACCCCCAGAGGTCTATTTAACAAAAGCGGGGGCCTATCCGAGTCGGAAATGTCGATTGGGGGTCGAAGAAAATAGCAAAACACACATATCTAATTGAGTACCTATGTATAAATATAAAGCAAAAATATGTAAAACTTTACAAAATAGCTCAGCCATAAATTACTATATGGATGAAGGCGGTTTCAGTCACGAAAATTCAATCTTAACTAAGCACAGAAATCAATTAAATGTGGAGTTTTGAGGGGATTTAAGATTAAAATTTACCAATTTTGAACCCAATATTGCTAACCTTGCAAAAAAACCCAGGCACATCCATCTCATTAATTGAGAAGCAATAAATCTGTAGTTACTTTACTTATTATTTCTATTTATTTATAATTACTTATTATTTAATAAATATTAAGGTATTTAAATTTCATCATTAATATATTTTTCATAAAACTATTGTTACACAATGTACCTATCATTAATTTAATAAATGTTAAATCATAAAATAAATGTACAACACAGTTTTATTTTAATTAACAGAAAATTATTTTTATGGGGGTCGATGGAGATTTCCAAAAATTATTACAGTTAGTTTTGGTCCAGCACATTTAGAAGTGAGTACTGCTGTATCTTGGTCTTATTAAATATTCCAGTCTTAAAGACTACCTAAAAGAAGTGCTTATTTTTCATTAGTAAAAAACCTTCAGCGTTCCCTTAGTTTCAGTAATTTTTTCAACCTTCCTTCTCTCATAATATTTGTAGTATGTTTTAGCTTAAAGAGACAATGACGACGGCCACGCGTATAATTTTAGCGGCAAAAAGAAAATTTCAAGTGCGGGAGTATGAGAACGGTTTTTCCAACAAATCCATATTAAGACCAGGAATAGCGAGAAAGGGAGAAAAACACGAGGCTTACAGCCACTTTACCTATGTAGATGAAATCTTATGAGAGGGAGAGCGTGGATAACAATGTTCAAGACATAAATTTAAGATTTAGGTTCCCTTTATTTTTAAAACTTACATTAACACCGACCATACTACGCATAAAAATAATAAATGAGAGTTGGAAAACGGTTGTGAACTCAAACTTCTGACTTACGACACTTCAGACTTTTTATCGCAGGTAATCTTAAATGGAGTTATTTGCATGTAAAGAAAGAAAAATCCATTTCGTTTTTTTCGCCTTTATTTGCTCTGTAAAGGTACACTTTGCATACTCGACGTTACGTCACTAATTTCTTGAAAACAGGGAATGTATAGTAAAATTATTGTATCCTTTCCATCACATGACCTAAATGTTGACAGCTGGTTGACAGCGTAATATTATAGGTTGTGTTATGTATAGTAACAAAAAAATTAAAAACAGTATTTTTGATGTTGTTAGAAAAATTGTTTTACTCACAATTAATTAAATTAAATGAATAATTAGCTCACAAGAAAGAAAGACTGTGTGTACACAATGACAGAAAATGTCAAATGCGACAACCAGTCCTAACCTAACCCCTTTTCGTTTCTAAAATCGCATAACCTTTAGGAACGATATACGCAATACGTTGTAATTGCTTAAGAAAATTTCCGCTAGTAAAGGACTAACGGGATTACCCATAATTAAGCCAGCTATTATTGTTAAACTGAAAGTAGTTTTAGGACAAACATACCGAAAGTGCATTTATAATTTCAAAGGCAATTTTTATTTTTATAAAGTAACCGTTTTGCCTTTACATCTGTATAAAGTGTGATAAAACGACAAATGCCGGAGACATAAAAAATGGTGTAACTAAAATGAGTTTTGGATGTTGTGACAAGTTGTTGTGAGAGCATTTTTCGCGAGAACGTCGTGACATTTTGTTCTAGGCTCTCTCAATAGCGAAATAACGAGCGAATCGTTTAAGTTTGATGGCAACATATAGCGGCTAGATGAAGTAAAATTAATGTAAAGCTTCGGAGCGCCTGGTTGCGTGGCGTATGGTTTGTCAACGGTGACGATAAAGTTTCAGTAACGCTATGGTATAAGCAAAGTAGCCGCCCACCACGACCATCAGATTCGTAGCGTCAGGCGCGTCGTGTCGTGTCGCGTCGCGTCGCGTCGCACGTTCTGTGTGTCGCCGCGACGCTTGTATGAAAACTTTCCCGACGAACTCATCGGAAGCGACGTAGCGCGTAAAACTGATGGCTAAATTTCAAGTTTCTAACGCCCTAATGCGTCAATTCATCACCCCGCCGGTTGGCCATTATTATACTCTGCCGGGCCATGCACCCTTGTCATTCTACCCCGGACAGGGAAATATTACTCTAACGGAAAAAGAACCGTGGGGTTCCTCACCTTGGTGAGATGGTTTGAATTACAACCCTAACTAACACAGAAAACACTTTAATTACTTATCGTTGTTATGTCCATTTTCACTATACCAACCTGAAGTTAATAAATTATATCATATTTTATGTTACTTACCATATATCTAAAAATCTTGGGAGGAACATACATCAGCATATCACCCTCGAAATCGAACTAGCAAATTAAAAATATTCTTGTACCTAATTAACTCATGAACTACTTGTATCACGATAGGAGTGTTTAACTTCATTAATATTGGAACCAAAAGGGAATACCTATTGTAGATACTTTGAAGAAGTAAAAGTAGGGTGAAATATGGAAATCTTAATTCATAAATAAATTTCCACCCTAGGACAGGTATTTCAAAATCTCAACAACTCGTGTTCAATGAGCACATTCAGAAGTCAATGCTCATAATATTCTGAAACACCTCTAAAAATCCAATTTTACGTTTTACTAATTTACATTTATCTTCTTTTACAGGCATGAATGCGAATTCTTACTAAGATCTTTAAAGGAATGTAAGTACTAATTTCATTTTTATTTTGTTAGTTTGATAACTATTGAATTAACATCTACATATTTCCAATTTTGGAATACTAGAATAATTTTCTTTAATCGAAACATAAATAATTGTTGAAACTTATTTCTATGTCGCGTTATCGGCATTCTCAAGTTAGGACTGCTGCAAAAATCAACTCTTTATCGATCTGGGCTTGTCTTGTCTTGATAATAAAACATCAAGAACAAGATGCTCATTCAAGTTAGGAGGATTCCCCCCTAACAATAATCCTTCTTAGTTAATTAACTAGACAATACATGACAAACTTCTTAAAAAAATTAACTAACCAAACCTAACCTAACGGTCCATAATTACATTATTAAAGTCCAATCAGCTAAGTCAAATCAAAGTCAAAAATAGACGATAATGCGAAAGAATCCATAATAGATTATCACACTAATATTATAAAGGCGTGAGGGTGTGAGTATGTGAGTATGTATGTTTGTTACTTCTTCACGTCTAAACGGCTGGAGCGATTTTAATAAAATTTGGTATGGAGTTACCTGACACCATGGATTAACACATAGGCTACGTTTTACTGCGGGAAAATGTCTTATTCCCTTGGGAAAATCGATAAAAATGAATTCGCGGAATATTATAAATGCGAAAGTAACTCTGTCTGTATGCTACACAATCTCGCCTAAAATTTACTGAACCTATTTAAATGAAATTTGGTAGAGAGATAGTCTAGAGCCTGGGAAAGGACATAGGCTACTTTTTAATGCGAAAAAAGGGTTGTAAGGGGTTGAAATAGGAAAGTTTGTGCGGAAATTCCGTAATTTTTAAAGATAGAAGCTTGAAACTTATTTTTTATGCTTTTGATTAGATATAAATAAATACGACATTCAATGTTTGTAAAAATTTTACCCTAAAGGGGATAAAATTAGCCGATAAAAGTTTTTGTGTAATGACGTCGTCCAAAAAGCTTACGGTCCAGAAAATTAAAATATTAAGTGTAAAAAGTTATAGAAGTTTTGTTTATTTGGATCAATAAAAGTAGTTGAATACTAAGCTATATAAACTATTTTAAACTATAATTAAACTATATTAATCTATAATATTATAAATGCGAAAGTAACTCTGTCTGTCTGTGTGTTACGGAATCACGCCCAAACTACTGAACCGATTTAAATGAGAATTTGGTACAGAGATAGATAAGTAGATATAAAGGTAGAGGCTTGAAACTTATTTTTTAGGGTTTTTATGAGATATAAATACGACATTTAAAGTTTGTAAAAATTTTACCCTAAAGGCAGCAAAAATAAGGAATGAAAGTTTTTGTGTAATGACGTCGGCAACAAGGGCCTACAGCTCAGAAAATAAAAATATAGAAGAAAAAAATTTTAAATGCTGCCGAAAGTCACTATTCCACGAGGACGAAGTCGCGAGCATAGCTAGTATGTAATAGGTATGAATCAAATATTTTTTTGTCTCATTTCTGAGCCAGTCAAAAGTAGTATTAGCCCAGGGCCCCCTAAACTCACGGTCTGGCCCTGTGTCCAATGATCGTTTAGACACGCACCTCCAGTTCTTCGATTTACCCCTCTTGAATCCTGCTCCTGCTAGTAATATTTCTTCCAGTCCTTCATATTATGTCAAAAAAATTTTTACCATTCCATCTCCCGCTTTCGTTTAATGACACCCATAAGTTCGTTTATTCTTCTACTGATGGGTAACCATAGATACGCCTAATTGTCTTTCCGTATTTTAGTTCTATTCGGCATTTTAGTTACTTATACAATTTGTTTTTCAATGTTCTTGACCCTTTGTTCGATTAATCCGCTCGCCCAAATTGCCCCGTTTTGTCATTAATTTTGGATAACGTGATTACGAATTACTCGGGCCCCTTACCTCCTATACCTTCCGATATTTGCGGCTAAACATTCAATAGATTCCCAGAGGTTTCGATCGCTATTTTATAATATAAATCAAGTCGGGCAACAATAGCGAAACAATAAAGCATTAATTGCTGGCGTTGCATATTTTGCGGTTGATTCCGTTACCGCGAGAAGTCATCCGCTAATGGACAAATAACGATTAAAGGAAACGATTTATTATGCGTCTTCCTTAACCCGTTGGTCTCTCTTCGCGTTACCCAAAACGCTTATTACACAGCATTTAATCGCTGACCTAATTGGTTTTCCTTGTCGTCGCGGTACACCGCATAGTGTGGCAGACCCACTATTATTTTACGGAATCCCTTTATTACAAAGGACAGAGTACATTCCACCTACATGCTATTATCATCATTATTATTATTAACTTTGGGACCATATTTATGATGTCACCAGTAGGAAGCAGGAATTGACCACTGAAAGAACATTTCAGAATTAAGACGTTTGTAGCTTATAAATTTACTTTTCCCTGGCACCTCCACCAATAATATTTACCATGAAGTTAATTCAGTTCGTCAAAAATAATTACAATTTAATTAAATACCATTAAATATTTATATATTTTTGTCTAATAAGAATGACCCCACGAACTTTTAAACAGCCCCATAATTGAGGGGCTAGAATTTTCTAATTGATATTTTTTAATTCATTAATTGCAACTATATATTGCGTTGCTGATAAAAGAAGTAGAAAACAGGACAAAACAGTTTCAGTAGAAAGTTTGAAAAACAAGGGAGATGTTGAAAGTGGAACAAGAATTCGCATTGGTCTGAAGTTTGTAACGCTGACCACGAGCTCGGTACGAGATTTATTGAACAGGAGGCACTGTAAAAGGGCCGTATTTTACGGCTTTAGCATTAAACAGGCAATACAATTTCCCTCTCACCTTAAGCGTTCTGTCAGTTTATCAAACAACCGCGAAACATGCATTATTTATTGTCTGCGGGAAACGCCTAGACACTCAAATTTCTAACATCCTGCCGGACCCCTTCACAACAAATAATTGCTTTATAGTTTATTTATGGAAGGACGACTATCACTCCATAACTCCACCATACCTAATACACATCCACCTGTAGTTTACCTCCAAGATATTTATATAATTTATTCACAGTACCACAGGGTATATTATGATTCAAAGTAAAACTATTGCAGATAACACGACTAACTTAGGGCTGTTCATTTTATAAAATTTAAAATCTGGTACCAAACAAAAAAATATTTCAAAATTGCAAAATTTATCCCAATTATTATTATTATATTACCTCACAATAGTTCTACAGGAAAAAACTTTCATTTTTCAAGACTTGTAATAGTATTGAAAATAGTCCTGGTCTTCGTCTTGCGCATTTATTAAGACCAAGACATAACTAAGCTCACAAGATCAACAACGAGACCTACTATTATTTATTAACACAATTTGGCAAAATAGTCTAAAATTAGTTGGAGTGTTTCTTCAAGAATTTATTTCAAAATGGACTCACGGTAAAGGACTTTTACTGCTCAGGGTTAGTGATAAGCCAAAATAGTCTTGGTCTGGCAGTTGTGCCTTGGCTTGCCTTTATCTTGCATATTTAATAAGAACAGGGTCGGGACCAAGACCTTGCTAAGCTCGCAAGACCAAAAGCGAGATTTACTCTTAATTATAAGCACAACTGGGCCAAATTCTCATCATAATTCTTATCAATTTAAAATTCTAACTTTAAATGAAAATATTAACTATTAAAATAAATAATGTAGCAAAAAGCACTAAATGCTGTTAGTATCAGTACCTATAAATTAAAATATAATTTAAAGATACTCTAAAATTAATTACAGTTTTCTTTGAAGAATTTATTTCAAAATGGACTTACAGTAAAGGACTTTACTACTCAGGGTTAGTGATAAGCAAAAATAGTCTTGGTCTGGCAGTTGTGCCTTGGCTTGCCTTTATCTTGCATATTTAATAAGAACAGGGTCAGGACCAAGACCTTGCTAAGCTCGGAAGACTAAAAGCGAGATTTACTCTTAATTATAAGCACAACCAGGCAAAGTTCTCATCTAAATTCTTATCAATTTAAAATTCTAACTTTAAATGATAATATTAACTATTAAAATAAATAATGTAGCAAAAAGCACTAAATGCTGTTAGTATCAGTACCTATAAATTAAAATATAATTTAAAGATACTCTAAAATTAATTACAGTTTTCTTTGAAGAATTTATTTCAAAATGGACTTACAGTAAAGGACTTTACTACTCAGGGTTAGTGATAAGCAAAAATAGTCTTGGTCTGGCAGTTGTGCCTTGGCTTGCCTTTATCTTGCATATTTAATAAGAACAGGGTCAGGACCAAGACCTTGCTAAGCTCGCAAGACTAAAAGCGAGATTTACTCTTAATTATAAGCACAACCAGGCAAAGTTCTCATCTAAATTCTTATCAATTTAAAATTCTAACTTTAAATGATAATATTAACGTTTAAAATAAATAATGTAGCAAAAAGCACTAAATGCTGTTAGTATCAGTACCTATAAATTAAAATATAATTTAAAGATACTCTAAAATTAATTACAGTATTCTTTGAAGAATTTATTTCAAAATGGACTTACAGTAAAGGACTTTACTACTCAGGGTTAGTGATAAGCAAAAATAGTCTTGGTCTGGCAGTTGTGCCTTGGCTTGCCTTTATCTTGCATATTTAATAAGAACAGGGTCGGGACCAAGACCTTGCTAAGCTCGCAAGACCAAAAGCGAGATTTACTCTTAATTATAAGCACAACTGGGCCAAATTCTCATCATAATTCTTATCAATTTAAAATTCTAACTTTAAATGAAAATATTAACTATTAAAATAAATAATGTAGCAAAAAGCACTAAATGCTGTTAGTATCAGTACCTATAAATTAAAATATAATTTAAAGATACTCTAAAATTAATTACAGTTTTCTTTGAAGAATTTATTTCAAAATGGACTTACAGTAAAGGACTTTACTACTCAGGGTTAGTGATAAGCAAAAATAGTCTTGGTCTGGCAGTTGTGCCTTGGCTTGCCTTTATCTTGCATATTTAATAAGAACAGGGTCAGGACCAAGACCTTGCTAAGCTCGGAAGACTAAAAGCGAGATTTACTCTTAATTATAAGCACAACCAGGCAAAGTTCTCATCTAAATTCTTATCAATTTAAAATTCTAACTTTAAATGATAATATTAACTATTAAAATAAATAATGTAGCAAAAAGCACTAAATGCTGTTAGTATCAGTACCTATAAATTAAAATATAATTTAAAGATACTCTAAAATTAATTACAGTATTCTTTGAAGAATTTATTTCAAAATGGACTTACAGTAAAGGACTTTACTACTCAGGGTTAGTGATAAGCAAAAATAGTCTTGGTCTGGCAGTTGTGCCTTGGCTTGCCTTTATCTTGCATATTTAATAAGAACAGGGTCAGGACCAAGACCTTGCTAAGCTCGGAAGACTAAAAGCGAGATTTACTCTTAATTATAAGCACAACCAGGCAAAGTTCTCATCTAAATTCTTATCAATTTAAAATTCTAACTTTAAATGATAATATTAACGTTTAAAATAAATAATGTAGCAAAAAGCACTAAATGCTGTTAGTATCAGTACCTATAAATTAAAATATAATTTAAAGATACTCTAAAATTAATTACAGTATTCTTTGAAGAATTTATTTCAAAATGGACTTACAGTAAAGGACTTTACTACTCAGGGTTAGTGATAAGCAAAAATAGTCTTGGTCTGGCAGTTGTGCCTTGGCTTGCCTTTATCTTGCATATTTAATAAGAACAGGGTCGGGACCAAGACCTTGCTAAGCTCGCAAGACCAAAAGCGAGATTTACTCTTAATTATAAGCACAACTGGGCCAAATTCTCATCATAATTCTTATCAATTTAAAATTCTAACTTTAAATGAAAATATTAACTATTAAAATAAATAATGTAGCAAAAAGCACTAAATGCTGTTAGTATCAGTACCTATAAATTAAAATATAATTTAAAGATACTCTAAAATTAATTACAGTTTTCTTTGAAGAATTTATTTCAAAATGGACTTACAGTAAAGGACTTTACTACTCAGGGTTAGTGATAAGCAAAAATAGTCTTGGTCTGGCAGTTGTGCCTTGGCTTGCCTTTATCTTGCATATTTAATAAGAACAGGGTCGGGACCAAGACCTTGCTAAGCTCGCAAGACTAAAAGCGAGATTTACTCTTAATTATAAGCACAACCAGGCAAAGTTCTCATCTAAATTCTTATCAATTTAAAATTCTAACTTTAAATGATAATATTAACGTTTAAAATAAATAATGTAGCAAAAAGCACTAAATGCTGTTAGTATCAGTACCTATAAATTAAAATATAATTTAAAGATACTCTAAAATTAATTACAGTTTTCTTTGAAGAATTTATTTCAAAATGGACTTACAGTAAAGGACTTTACTACTCAGGGTTAGTGATAAGCAAAAATAGTCTTGGTCTGGCAGTTGTGCCTTGGCTTGCCTTTATCTTGCATATTTAATAAGAACAGGGTCGGGACCAAGACCTTGCTAAGCTCGCAAGACCAAAAGCGAGATTTACTCTTAATTATAAGCACAACTGGGCCAAATTCTCATCATAATTCTTATCAATTTAAAATTCTAACTTTAAATGAAAATATTAACTATTAAAATAAATAATGTAGCAAAAAGCACTAAATGCTGTTAGTATCAGTACCTATAAATTAAAATATAATTTAAAGATACTCTAAAATTAATTACAGTATTCTTTGAAGAATTTATTTCAAAATGGACTTACAGTAAAGGACTTTACTACTCAGGGTTAGTGACAAGCAAAAATAGTCTTGGTCTGGCAGTTGTGCCTTGGCTTGCCTTTATCTTGCATATTTAATAAGAACAGGGTCAGGACCAAGACCTTGCTAAGCTCGCAAGACTAAAAGCGAGATTTACTCTTAATTATAAGCACAACCGGGCAAAGTTCTCATCTAAATTCTTATCAATTTAAAATTCTAACTTTAAATGATAATATTAACGTTTAAAATAAATAATGTAGCAAAAAGCACTAAATGCTGTTAGTATCAGTACCTATAAATTAAAATATAATTTAAAGATACTCTAAAATTAATTACAGTTTTCTTTGAAGAATTTATTTCAAAATGGACTTACAGTAAAGGACTTTACTACTCAGGGTTAGTGACAAGCAAAAATAGTCTTGGTCTGGCAGTTGTGCCTTGGCTTGCCTTTATCTTGCATATTTAATAAGAACAGGGTCAGGACCAAGACCTTGCTAAGCTCGCAAGACTAAAAGCGAGATTTACTCTTAATTATAAGCACAACCAGGCAAAGTTCTCATCTAAATTCTTATCAATTTAAAATTCTAACTTTAAATGATAATATTAACGTTTAAAATAAATAATGTAGCAAAAAGCACTAAATGCTGTTAGTATCAGTACCTATAAATTAAAATATAATTTAAAGATACTCTAAAATTAATTACAGTATTCTTTGAAGAATTTATTTCAAAATGGACTTACAGTAAAGGACTTTACTACTCAGGGTTAGTGATAAGCAAAAATAGTCTTGGTCTGGCAGTTGTGCCTTGGCTTGCCTTTATCTTGCATATTTAATAAGAACAGGGTCAGGACCAAGACCTTGCTAAGCTCGCAAGACTAAAAGCGAGATTTACTCTTAATTATAAGCACAACCAGGCCAAATTCTCATCATAATTCTTATCAATTTAAAATTCTAACTTTAAATGAAAATATTAACTATTAAAATAAATAATGTAGCAAAAAGCACTAAATGCTGTTAGTATCAGTACCTATAAATTAAAATATAATTTAAAGATACTCTAAAATTAATTACAGTATTCTTTGAAGAATTTATTTCAAAATGGACTTACAGTAAAGGACTTTACTACTCAGGGTTAGTGACAAGCAAAAATAGTCTTGGTCTGGCAGTTGTGCCTTGGCTTGCCTTTATCTTGCATATTTAATAAGAACAGGGTCAGGACCAAGACCTTGCTAAGCTCGCAAGACTAAAAGCGAGATTTACTCTTAATTATAAGCACAACCAGGCAAAGTTCTCATCTAAATTCTTATCAATTTAAAATTCTAACTTTAAATGAAAATATTAACTATTAAAATAAATAATGTAGCAAAAAGCACTAAATGCTGTTAGTATCAGTACCTATAAATTAAAATATAATTTAAAGATACTCTAAAATTAATTACAGTATTCTTTGAAGAATTTATTTCAAAATGGACTTACAGTAAAGGACTTTACTACTCAGGGTTAGTGACAAGCAAAAATAGTCTTGGTCTGGCAGTTGTGCCTTGGCTTGCCTTTATCTTGCATATTTAATAAGAACAGGGTCAGGACCAAGACCTTGCTAAGCTCGCAAGACTAAAAGCGAGATTTACTCTTAATTATAAGCACAACCAGGCAAAGTTCTCATCTAAATTCTTATCAATTTAAAATTCTAACTTTAAATGAAAATATTAACTATTAAAATAAATAATGTAGCAAAAAGCACTAAATGCTGTTAGTATCAGTACCTATAAATTAAAATATAATTTAAAGATACTCTAAAATTAATTACAGTATTCTTTGAAGAATTTATTTCAAAATGGACTTACAGTAAAGGACTTTACTACTCAGGGTTAGTGACAAGCAAAAATAGTCTTGGTCTGGCAGTTGTGCCTTGGCTTGCCTTTATCTTGCATATTTAATAAGAACAGGGTCAGGACCAAGACCTTGCTAAGCTCGCAAGACTAAAAGCGAGATTTACTCTTAATTATAAGCACAACCAGGCAAAGTTCTCATCTAAATTCTTATCAATTTAAAATTCTAACTTTAAATGAAAATATTAACTATTAAAATAAATAATGTAGCAAAAAGCACTAAATGCTGTTAGTATCAGTACCTATAAATTAAAATATAATTTAAAGATACTCTAAAATTAATTACAGTATTCTTTGAAGAATTTATTTCAAAATGGACTTACAGTAAAGGACTTTACTACTCAGGGTTAGTGACAAGCAAAAATAGTCTTGGTCTGGCAGTTGTGCCTTGGCTTGCCTTTATCTTGCATATTTAATAAGAACAGGGTCAGGACCAAGACCTTGCTAAGCTCGCAAGACTAAAAGCGAGATTTACTCTTAATTATAAGCACAACCAGGCAAAGTTCTCATCTAAATTCTTATCAATTTAAAATTCTAACTTTAAATGATAATATTAACGTTTAAAATAAATAATGTAGCAAAAAGCACTAAATGCTGTTAGTATCAGTACCTATAAATTAAAATATAATTTAAAGATACTCTAAAATTAATTACAGTATTCTTTGAAGAATTTATTTCAAAATGGACTTACAGTAAAGGACTTTACTACTCAGGGTTAGTGATAAGCAAAAATAGTCTTGGTCTGGCAGTTGTGCCTTGGCTTGCCTTTATCTTGCATATTTAATAAGAACAGGGTCGGGACCAAGACCTTGCTAAGCTCGCAAGCCCAAAAAGCGAGATTTACTCTTAATTATAAGCACAACTGGGCCAAATTCTCATCATAATTCTTATCAATTTAAAATTCTAACTTTAAATGAAAATATTAACTATTAAAATAAATAATGTAGCAAAAAGCACTAAATGCTGTTAGTATCAGTACCTATAAATTAAAATATAATTTAAAGATACTCTAAAATTAATTACAGTATTCTTTGAAGAATTTATTTCAAAATGGACTTACAGTAAAGGACTTTACTACTCAGGGTTAGTGACAAGCAAAAATAGTCTTGGTCTGGCAGTTGTGCCTTGGCTTGCCTTTATCTTGCATATTTAATAAGAACAGGGTCAGGACCAAGACCTTGCTAAGCTCGCAAGACTAAAAGCGAGATTTACTCTTAATTATAAGCACAACCAGGCAAAGTTCTCATCTAAATTCTTATCAATTTAAAATTCTAACTTTAAATGAAAATATTAACTATTAAAATAAATAATGTAGCAAAAAGCACTAAATGCTGTTAGTATCAGTACCTATAAATTAAAATATAATTTAAAGATACTCTAAAATTAATTACAGTATTCTTTGAAGAATTTATTTCAAAATGGACTTACAGTAAAGGACTTTACTACTCAGGGTTAGTGACAAGCAAAAATAGTCTTGGTCTGGCAGTTGTGCCTTGGCTTGCCTTTATCTTGCATATTTAATAAGAACAGGGTCAGGACCAAGACCTTGCTAAGCTCGCAAGACTAAAAGCGAGATTTACTCTTAATTATAAGCACAACCAGGCAAAGTTCTCATCTAAATTCTTATCAATTTAAAATTCTAACTTTAAATGAAAATATTAACTATTAAAATAAATAATGTAGCAAAAAGCACTAAATGCTGTTAGTATCAGTACCTATAAATTAAAATATAATTTAAAGATACTCTAAAATTAATTACAGTATTCTTTGAAGAATTTATTTCAAAATGGACTTACAGTAAAGGACTTTACTACTCAGGGTTAGTGACAAGCAAAAATAGTCTTGGTCTGGCAGTTGTGCCTTGGCTTGCCTTTATCTTGCATATTTAATAAGAACAGGGTCAGGACCAAGACCTTGCTAAGCTCGCAAGACTAAAAGCGAGATTTACTCTTAATTATAAGCACAACCAGGCAAAGTTCTCATCTAAATTCTTATCAATTTAAAATTCTAACTTTAAATGATAATATTAACGTTTAAAATAAATAATGTAGCAAAAAGCACTAAATGCTGTTAGTATCAGTACCTATAAATTAAAATATAATTTAAAGATACTCTAAAATTAATTACAGTATTCTTTGAAGAATTTATTTCAAAATGGACTTACAGTAAAGGACTTTACTACTCAGGGTTAGTGACAAGCAAAAATAGTCTTGGTCTGGCAGTTGTGCCTTGGCTTGCCTTTATCTTGCATATTTAATAAGAACAGGGTCAGGACCAAGACCTTGCTAAGCTCGCAAGACTAAAAGCGAGATTTACTCTTAATTATAAGCACAACCAGGCAAAGTTCTCATCTAAATTCTTATCAATTTAAAATTCTAACTTTAAATGATAATATTAACGTTTAAAATAAATAATGTAGCAAAAAGCACTAAATGCTGTTAGTATCAGTACCTATAAATTAAAATATAATTTAAAGATACTCTAAAATTAATTACAGTATTCTTTGAAGAATTTATTTCAAAATGGACTTACAGTAAAGGACTTTACTACTCAGGGTTAGTGATAAGCAAAAATAGTCTTGGTCTGGCAGTTGTGCCTTGGCTTGCCTTTATCTTGCATATTTAATAAGAACAGGGTCAGGACCAAGACCTTGCTAAGCTCGCAAGACTAAAAGCGAGATTTACTCTTAATTATAAGCACAACCAGGCAAAGTTCTCATCTAAATTCTTATCAATTTAAAATTCTAACTTTAAATGATAATATTAACGTTTAAAATAAATAATGTAGCAAAAAGCACTAAATGCTGTTAGTATCAGTACCTATAAATTAAAATATAATTTAAAGATACTCTAAAATTAATTACAGTATTCTTTGAAGAATTTATTTCAAAATGGACTTACAGTAAAGGACTTTACTACTCAGGGTTAGTGATAAGCAAAAATAGTCTTGGTCTGGCAGTTGTGCCTTGGCTTGCCTTTATCTTGCATATTTAATAAGAACAGGGTCAGGACCAAGACCTTGCTAAGCTCGGAAGACTAAAAGCGAGATTTACTCTTAATTATAAGCACAACCAGGCAAAGTTCTCATCTAAATTCTTATCAATTTAAAATTCTAACTTTAAATGATAATATTAACGTTTAAAATAAATAATGTAGCAAAAAGCACTAAATGCTGTTAGTATCAGTACCTATAAATTAAAATATAATTTAAAGATACTCTAAAATTAATTACAGTATTCTTTGAAGAATTTATTTCAAAATGGACTTACAGTAAAGGACTTTACTACTCAGGGTTAGTAACAAGCAAAAATAGTCTTGGTCTGGCAGTTGTGCCTTGGCTTGCCTTTATCTTGCATATTTAATAAGAACAGGGTCAGGACCAAGACCTTGCTAAGCTCGCAAGACTAAAAGCGAGATTTACTCTTAATTATAAGCACAACCAGGCAAAGTTCTCATCTAAATTCTTATCAATTTAAAATTCTAACTTTAAATGATAATATTAACGTTTAAAATAAATAATGTAGCAAAAAGCACTAAATGCTGTTAGTATCAGTACCTATAAATTAAAATATAATTTAAAGATACTCTAAAATTAATTACAGTATTCTTTGAAGAATTTATTTCAAAATGGACTTACAGTAAAGGACTTTACTACTCAGGGTTAGTGATAAGCAAAAATAGTCTTGGTCTGGCAGTTGTGCCTTGGCTTGCCTTTATCTTGCATATTTAATAAGAACAGGGTCAGGACCAAGACCTTGCTAAGCTCGCAAGACTAAAAGCGAGATTTACTCTTAATTATAAGCACAACCAGGCAAAGTTCTCATCTAAATTCTTATCAATTTAAAATTCTAACTTTAAATGATAATATTAACGTTTAAAATAAATAATGTAGCAAAAAGCACTAAATGCTGTTAGTATCAGTACCTATAAATTAAAATATAATTTAAAGATACTCTAAAATTAATTACAGTATTCTTTGAAGAATTTATTTCAAAATGGACTTACAGTAAAGGACTTTACTACTCAGGGTTAGTGATAAGCAAAAATAGTCTTGGTCTGGCAGTTGTGCCTTGGCTTGCCTTTATCTTGCATATTTAATAAGAACAGGGTCAGGACCAAGACCTTGCTAAGCTCGGAAGACTAAAAGCGAGATTTACTCTTAATTATAAGCACAACCAGGCAAAGTTCTCATCTAAATTCTTATCAATTTAAAATTCTAACTTTAAATGATAATATTAACGTTTAAAATAAATAATGTAGCAAAAAGCACTAAATGCTGTTAGTATCAGTACCTATAAATTAAAATATAATTTAAAGATACTCTAAAATTAATTACAGTATTCTTTGAAGAATTTATTTCAAAATGGACTTACAGTAAAGGACTTTACTACTCAGGGTTAGTAACAAGCAAAAATAGTCTTGGTCTGGCAGTTGTGCCTTGGCTTGCCTTTATCTTGCATATTTAATAAGAACAGGGTCAGGACCAAGACCTTGCTAAGCTCGCAAGACTAAAAGCGAGATTTACTCTTAATTATAAGCACAACCAGGCAAAGTTCTCATCTAAATTCTTATCAATTTAAAATTCTAACTTTAAATGATAATATTAACTATTAAAATAAATAATGTAGCAAAAAGCACTAAATGCTGTTAGTATCAGTACCTATAAATTAAAATATAATTTAAAGATACTCTAAAATTAATTACAGTATTCTTTGAAGAATTTATTTCAAAATGGACTTACAGTAAAGGACTTTACTACTCAGGGTTAGTGATAAGCAAAAATAATCTTGGTCTGGCAGTTGTGCCTTGGCTTGCCTTTATCTTGCATATTTAATAAGAACAGGGTCAGGACCAAGACCTTGCTAAGCTCGCAAGACTAAAAGCGAGATTTACTCTTAATTATAAGCACAACCAGGCAAAGTTCTCATCTAAATTCTTATCAATTTAAAATTCTAACTTTAAATGATAATATTAACTATTAAAATAAATAATGTAGCAAAAAGCACTAAATGCTGTTAGTATCAGTACCTATAAATTAAAATATAATTTAAAGATACTCTAAAATTAATTACAGTTTTCTTTGAAGAATTTATTTCAAAATGGACTTACAGTAAAGGACTTTACTACTCAGGGTTAGTGATAAGCAAAAATAGTCTTGGTCTGGCAGTTGTGCCTTGGCTTGCCTTTATCTTGCATATTTAATAAGAACAGGGTCAGGACCAAGACCTTGCTAAGCTCGCAAGACTAAAAGCGAGATTTACTCTTAATTATAAGCACAACCAGGCAAATTTCTCATCTAAATTCTTATCAATTTAAAATTCTAACTTTAAATGATAATATTAACTATTAAAATAAATAATGTAGCAAAAAGCACTAAATGCTGTTAGTATCAGTACCTATAAATTAAAATATAATTTAAAGATACTCTAAAATTAATTACAGTATTCTTTGAAGAATTTATTTCAAAATGGACTTACAGTAAAGGACTTTACTACTCAGGGTTAGTGATAAGCAAAAATAGTCTTGGTCTGGCAGTTGTGCCTTGGCTTGCCTTTATCTTGCATATTTAATAAGAACAGGGTCAGGACCAAGACCTTGCTAAGCTCGCAAGACTAAAAGCGAGATTTACTCTTAATTATAAGCACAACCAGGCAAAGTTCTCATCTAAATTCTTATCAATTTAAAATTCTAACTTTAAATGATAATATTAACTATTAAAATAAATAATGTAGCAAAAAGCACTAAATGCTGTTAGTATCAGTACCTATAAATTAAAATATAATTTAAAGATACTCTAAAATTAATTACAGTATTCTTTGAAGAATTTATTTCAAAATGGACTTACAGTAAAGGACATTACTACTCAGGGTTAGTGATAAGCAAAAATAGTCTTGGTCTGGCAGTTGTGCCTTGGCTTGCCTTTATCTTGCATATTTAATAAGAACAGGGTCAGGACCAAGACCTTGCTAAGCTCGCAAGACTAAAAGCGAGATTTACTCTTAATTATAAGCACAACCAGGCAAAGTTCTCATCTAAATTCTTATCAATTTAAAATTCTAACTTTAAATGATAATATTAACTATTAAAATAAATAATGTAGCAAAAAGCACTAAATGCTGTTAGTATCAGTACCTATAAATTAAAATATAATTTAAAGATACTCAAAAATTTAAATTACAGTATTCTTTGAAGAATTTATTTCAAAATGGACTTACAGTAAAGGACTTTACTACTCAGGGTTAGTGATAAGCAAAAATAGTCTTGGTCTGGCAGTTGTGCCTTGGCTTGCCTTTATCTTGCATATTTAATAAGAACAGGGTCAGGACCAAGACCTTGCTAAGCTCGCAAGACTAAAAGCGAGATTTACTCTTAATTATAAGCACAACCAGGCAAAGTTCTCATCTAAATTCTTATCAATTTAAAATTCTAACTTTAAATGATAATATTAACTATTAAAATAAATAATGTAGCAAAAAGCACTAAATGCTGTTAGTATCAGTACCTATAAATTAAAATATAATTTAAAGATACTCTAAAATTAATTACAGTATTCTTTGAAGAATTTATTTCAAAATGGACTTACAGTAAAGGACTTTACTACTCAGGGTTAGTGATAAGCAAAAATAGTCTTGGTCTGGCAGTTGTGCCTTGGCTTGCCTTTATCTTGCATATTTAATAAGAACAGGGTCAGGACCAAGACCTTGCTAAGCTCGCAAGACTAAAAGCGAGATTTACTCTTAATTATAAGCACAACCAGGCAAAGTTCTCATCTAAATTCTTATCAATTTAAAATTCTAACTTTAAATGATAATATTAACTATTAAAATAAATAATGTAGCAAAAAGCACTAAATGCTGTTAGTATCAGTACCTATAAATTAAAATATAATTTAAAGATACTCTAAAATTAATTACAGTATTCTTTGAAGAATTTATTTCAAAATGGACTTACAGTAAAGGACTTTACTACTCAGGGTTAGTGATAAGAAAAAATAGTCTTGGTCTGGCAGTTGTGCCTTGGCTTCCCTTTTATCTTGGATATTTAATAAGAACAGGGTCAGGACCAAGACCTTGCGGAAAAAAAATTTACTCTTAATTATAAGCACAACCAGGAAAAAGTTCTCATCTAAATTCTTATCAATTTAAAATTCTAACTTTAAATTAAAATATATACGTTTAAAATAAATAATGTAGCAAAAACCACTATATACTGTTAGTAACTGTATAAATGATAATAATTAAAAGATACTCTAACATTAGTTAAAGTGTTCTTGAAGAATTTATTTCAAAATGGACACACGGTAAAGGACTTTTACTACTCAGGGTTAGTGATGAGTAAAAATAGTGTCTCAGTTTTGCCTTGGCTTGTCTTTATCTTGCACATTTACGAAGGATAAGACTAACCAAAATTTGCAAGACCAAAAGTAAGATTATGAGCAAAATTCACTACTAAATTCAAGTTCATTTGAAATTTTTGTCTAAGTTAAAATGTGTTGATGTTGAAATGAAAATATTTATGTGACGTGCTGTATTTCGATTTCTGTACCTACTGCTCGAAATAGGAACCTGCAGAAGAATTGATTTTAATAAAGTTTGTTGGCACCGTAAATGTAGCGCACTTAAGGTCAATTTTGCGACTCGCCAAGCATCGCTAGTGTTGGCGAAAGACGATACCTGGTCGACCGCTTGTTTAAATCGATTACCTTAGAATTATTGATGCGATCCGGGGCCGTCTTTACGCCTTTCTCGACAAACTGAAATATGTATAAACCGAATGTTTACAACTACAAAATCATTCATGTTTCAATTTGAAACGTTAAAACGTTGAATTATCCAATCAATTCACCAATTAACCATTTCAAGTAACTGTAATTGATCATGTATTGAATTTATTTATTTTGTAATTCATTGCAAGGTTATGTCAAAAATCAGGGAAAGGCGGAAAAGGGCGCTCAATAAAAGTTTCTTACTTTCACACTTATAAATAATTTATTTTGCCCTTGAATTAAATTACCTAAAATTTATTTTGTTAAAAGGTTTTTCCAATCATTTCCCCGTTTTACTGAATAAATATGCAGCACCGTAGGTATTAAATGTTTTCTTGGCATTATAGCTAGTATTTTAGTATCATTAAGCCAGTCTATCATTTCTCGAGGTTCATAGGGGCGGACGTTTTGTCATATATCAACAAGAAAGATTAACGTATTAACGGTTCTCCTCAACCACTGCAAATCGATCGAACTCATACAACATGCTGTCATCTGTAACATCACATTAATTCAAAGACATCGTCCTCTGTTTCTTAAATTGCTTTTTGATAACTCCAACGTTCGACTTTTTTACCATTTTTATATTAAGGGTTGTAGATAATAAATATACAGGACTATTTAAAACGTGGGGTACCTAATTATGATCAAATTTACTCCTAGTTATCAACTTTATAATTCCTTTGAGACGAACCTTGCTTTACTGCATTAAATTTACTCAAGTTAGATGAGTTTTTTAGAACATGATTAAGATGATTGATGCCGGCATTAATTTAAGTTTACGCGTAAAGTTTATTCTTCTACGGAATTAAAAATGTAACACCCCCGTTGCACTATTCTCACAAGAACGAAAAAGAGTAAAATTCTTCATGTGAATAAATTAACTTTAAAATATCAAGAACAACAAGAAAGTTCAAATTAATAAGTGAAATCTTAAATAATTGCCGCCAGTATCGATCGCCACCTTTTTTTATCGGGATGGTTTATCTTGAAATGCGATAATAAATTTATACCTAGTGAGAAATAGATTTTAAGTCTGACAAACGAGTGAAGGCTTTTTGGAATCAAATTCGGACGCGTATCTAAATTTTGAAATGTGGATAAAAATTTAAAGTGAAGTTTCTACATTGAAAACTTGTAGACGAAATGGAAAAATTGAAATCTTATTTTCTCCGCGATAAGGAACGTTTGAAATCCACAGAACCGAAGTTTTGCCCCCTTTCCCGGATTTTATTTGCTTCCGTAAGAAAATAAATTGTGATATCTCGGTTTACGGCACAAATTCCGGCTTATCTATCGAACCATAAAAACATTCCGTTGACAATGTCCCGTTTTACGAGCTTTATGATTTATTTAAATTCGATCGTGATCTATAAATTCCGTTAATAAAACTATGTATCATAAACATAACATTTTACTAACTGTAAACTTATCATAGATACATAAATGTGATTTATTAGGTACAACATTTTACTATACGATCCAATTGTGTAACATTTTATTAATTTTAATTTATTAAGTAATTAAATATTTATTATATTTTAATTGCATAAGCATTAAGTACTTTATTAATTAAACATCTAATTAAATAAGGATCGATCGATAAAGGTGTAGTAGGTATAGTTTTTTAGCAATTGAACAATACACAATAACTGAGGGTTACCTAATGGTAATAAATGTAGTGGTTACTTTATTTTACGTATTATTTGTTGATATTTAATTTCGTCTTGGCAATTGGTAGGGCGTGATCAGTAGACTCTACTATTACTCACCAGTATACCACAGGGGATGCTGCATGATTTTAGTACGAGTTACAGGACATATCTTCATTTAATTATTTATTCATTAAAATTAGTTAAACTAATAAAAGAGATCGATTGGTTCTGTTAATGAAGTGATCCCCTTCGAAAGCAGCAAACCTCAATAATTCCATTTAATAAGAGTAACCTAGAGGGAAAGGATTAGGACGTGATCCTTTTTAAATAAGTTCTCGAATCGTGGATTTGAAAACAAAGATCGAAGATTTTCCGTCAGACTACGGCAGCAGACAGAAGGTAGGAAAGAGGGAGGCACAGGAACAGGAACCGTTCGGGGGATGGGGGGTATGAAAGGAAGTTTTCTAAATCTTTCTCCGTAGGTTTATCTAATCAAAAAGGGAAATGGTTTTCTGTTTCGAATGACTTATTCTGCCCCACTGAAAAGAACTTTTAATGACTTTCTGAACCTGGAAAAGGTACTTTACATAATCAGATGACGCGAAGGGGCTGTAAACGATACACTTGTAGACACTTAATATCGATTTCGACTTTGCCTTTGTTTGAATTTCAAACAAACAAAAGTTAACCGCTCGGATTTATTTCATCTGAGAAATTAAAACTGCTTCCTTAAAAAATTACTCTCCATTTCAGATGAACAAAAGACGAACGCGAGGAACAAAGGGAATGCTTAAGGAAATACCAGATAGTATCGTCCAACAGCAATCTACGGCCTTGTTTAAACTTGTCTGGCTTCCTTTTATATTAATGTCTGAAATGCTACCACATATAACTACAGAAAATCATAGACAGCGAATTTTATTCTGGCAACAATTCTAGAGCTTCCTCAAGGGTCAAGAAACGATGAATTTTTTTTTTTAAATCAAGATACAGTGCAATATTAAGAATCATAATCACATTAAAAAAATCATTTTATGAACGATTTGCTAAGAAGATTTTTTTAATAGTTTATTTTGTTATTACGTGATAATTTTTTTATTTTTGTTAGATTATTTATCATTTGCATTATACGTACATACCTAGCCAAAATTTATACATAATAGAAAAAAATATTGAACCTGCAGGTAATTAAAGTTTTTAAATGTGGTAAACAAAGGAAGGGATGGTTGCAGACTGTAGGAGGAAGGTTGAAAACAATAATGTCGTATGAGAAATTATAATATCAATATGAACAAGTCAAAAAACTTGCTCAAGATTTTGGGTATATGTCGTCTCCTGAATCATGATTACCTTAAAAAATATTTAATGATTTGCTAAGAAGCGTTTTTCGAATAGTTACTTTTCCTTTTACGTGAATAAATTTTTATTTTTGAAGATTGAAGTTAAATATAATTTAGAAGACAACAGGCCCAATTTTTTTTTAAATATGTATAACTAAAACAAATCAAGATCACGATCGATTTTTAATTGATTTCCTATGGCAAAAACGATCTTTAGTCTGAAACAATCTGGACTCTGCTTCTTTAAAAATTAAATGTCAGTAAAGTTTACTAACCCTTTTTGTTTAAAATAAACTTGATGATCAATTAATTCAGAACAGCCACAAATTTTGGTAGAATTATAAATAGATAGAGCAAATAATAAATTTAAAAAAATGGGGATAATAACTACCTTTCAAGTAAAACAAATTAGTTAGTGACATTTTCAACTACTGTTATCTTTTTATTCTTAGGCTACACCCACACTAATACATATAAATTTATATATAAAGGCAAGTATTTTTTTTATATTTGCCGGTACCTAAAATTGTATTATTTTTTTCACTTATTTCAAAACAATTTTATTTGAACGGAATTGTTCAGATACATATGTAGTTGCTGTAAAGCTTTATAAACAACTTTTTAAAACTGTTTACTGCTATATAATAACAAACATATTGGGAATCAATTAACGCTAACGTATTCCCCCTTTCACTTTCATTTTTAAATAAAAGCTAAAGTTAAACCAAATTTACTGAAAGAACAGCTGTGATTTAGAATAGAAAACAGTCACAATTAATTAAAAGCAACATTTACATCTAAAGATGTTTATGTTCAATTTGTTATTTTGGAAGAGGACTAAAATCTCTAAATACAGGGTGTCCAAAAGAGACTTTCAAGTATTTCGTATTCGTTTAGAAGTTTTAAAAATTTTGCACCCCAAATACATCTTCATATTTATTCGCTATTGTTATCAAGAGTACCACTTGTTAAAATTTTAGTGTTCCCCCAGAATAACGTTTCTATGTTAAAGTGTTTGTGTCTAGTTTATTATTTAGAAAAAAGGCTATAATCTCAATTCACTTAGGGGTTTAAAAAATTTTCCACCCCAATTACGTCTTCATATTTATTCCCTTTTATTATCAACTGTTAAACTCTCAGGAAAGATCTCTGTAACAACATTTCCATCGAAACGTTTTTATGTTTAATTTGCTAATTAGAAAGAAGTAAAAACCTTTAAATACAGGGTATCCAAGTAGGTCTTTACAGTTTTTTGTATTGTATTAGAATTCTTCATACCTATTTAATCCTTATTCAAAAGGAATGGATATCAAGATTAAACCCACCACCTGTTAAAGTCTTAGGGAGGATCTCCTGAACACCCTGGTAAAAGGATTTACCTAAATCTAACAATAAGATAAAATATTTTGTGAGAAGTTTCAGTTAAAGTCTAATTTATCTGACAGGGCGTCTGTCGTTAAAAAAGTCTTCGTCAAAAGGATAAGTTAAAGTCCATAAGAAGGACAAACGTTTTGTGAGTCGAGCCATGTTTCACGCGGTTAACATAATTCACTTTTCTTATCGTAACGTAACTTTCCAATTAGCAGTTGTTTATCTCCATTCCTCCATGTGAAGATTTTTCAAGACCGCGCGTTCTGCAGCCATCATCAATCACGTACTTAATCTCTTTCTCTTTTCACGTTACGAAAACGAAAGCATGCGCCACACACAACGTCTTTTGCTGCCTGCTTCTGTTGCACTTTTTTTCACAACTATTATTATTATTTCTGACGAGGAAATACACCCTCTCGTTTGTCATAATTTTTCGTTTCCAACACGCTCCCTTCCATCTCAAACGAAAGCTATATGTATAATGTTCCTTTCATATGAACGATGGATCACGAAACATTCTTTTCGCCTAATGGAATTCAAATTCTTTTCGAAAACAAACCATTAAACTTCTCTCTTCTCTTCCACTACACCACACTCCTTCGTTAATGAAACTAACAATAATAAATAGGGGTTTGTGTAATTTTCTATATTGAGTACCTGTCAGCGGTGACCGCCAAGACCAGAGGTGAGGTTCGTGTGCGCGCGTGACACGCCTACCCAGCTAAAACTTCACCCTTCACTCTAACTTCAAAAGAGAAGGCTTGTATTAAAAATTAAATGCCAAAATGCAGAATTCAATGGGAAACTAATTTCTGAATCTTCATCCCCTAAAAAAAGTTATCAAGATGGAACGGCTGAATGTAATAAATACGTTTTAAAACAACCGGAGTTCTTTGTTCTTGGATTGCATAAAAAAGTGCATAGCATAAAAATTTATTACCAGGTTTCTCAGAAAGCATCAGAATGAGAATCTGGGGGCACGGGAGTGCCCCCGCCAAAACGAGCCAAGCGGAGCGCAAAGACACTACCTACCTTTTCTCGAAACGTTTCGTCGTTTTTTTTTTAATTCTCATAACTTTGGTTTGGATGATGCTAAATAGTTAAAAATTTCAAGATATAATGACACCAGTACAATCATTAAAGATACAAAGTTTGAATGTCGTAGCTATTATACTTTAGATTTTATTAATGTCTAAAAACCCCCGATTTCGTCACTGATTCACTTACTCACTGATCATCAAAATTCTTAAGGTACTTCCTGAAGTCCTATAACGCTGAAATTTGGTATGTAAGCTAATATTACTACAAAGACAACAAAAAAATTAAAAAACCAAACCTAACCTAACCTATCCCCTCGGAGTAGGAGGTGGAAGTTTGTATGAGACTTGCACTACATTTGCACTTACTACATAACTATGCAGTAATATATGAAAAAATCCTCAATTATAAGTCGCAAAGTTTTATTTAATCTTCAGTTCAGGTCTTCATTCGTTCGTATTATTTGTTACTTTAGTTATTGGTCAAAATTATTTTAGGTATTTTTTCTTTTCTATTTTCTTAGATTTAATTTAATTAACAATTCGAAGTTTGAATAGATAATTAATTAGGTATTAGTATATATAAATAGTAGGTTTATAAGTAAATAGTTTAAGATTGGTGTAGGTAGATTTACGAATAATGTCATTTATTTTATTGTTAGTTAGTAGTGCTTTTGTAGTATTTTAAAAATAAATGAAATCCCACCAAAAACATTTTCATGTAAAAATGTTGCCAAGACGAGTCTACATAGCTTACTCTGTAAAAAAGTTATCAGATCTCGTATAAAGCCAAGCTCTAAAGACTAAACGCTCTAAACCTACAAACTCTACACTACACCTTAATCAAAATCTATGAAAAAGTGGTCAGATTTCATGTAGAGCCAAGATTCTTGATCCATGCGCCCTTACTTTACCAAGCCTAACTTCACATACTCAACATTTTAGTCAAAACGTGTGGCTTGGCCGTTTTATTTCACACACGATGAACGAATGCCTATGAAATCTTCGAAACGGTAGCAAAACGGCCAAGCATCACGTTTTGAATAAAATGTTGAGTATGTGAAGTTAGGCTTGGTAAAGTAAGGGCGCAAAGATCAAGAATCTTGGCTCTACATGAAATCTGACCACTTTTTCATAGATTTTGATTAAGGTGTAGTGTAGAGCTTGTAGGTTTAGATCGTGTAGTCTTTAGAGCTTGGCTTTATACGAGATCTAATAACTTTTTCACGGGATGGGCTATGTAGACTCGTCTTGGGAACATTTTTACATGAAAATGTTTTTTTTTTGGGATTTTATTTTCCACAAGGGTTTCCCATAAGATCGTTCCTCCTAGATTAGAGTTCGAGCAATTCTTATTCTACTTAATGTCATTCATGAACTTTACAATAAAATAGTAGGTACACCCTAAAAAGAAATATTTCTCTAAAGCACGACTCTATTGCATTTTTTTTTCTGTAAACGTACTTTCATGAATATTAGACTACCTTATACTACCCTTATTTTTTCGTCTTCTGCTATTGGGAAATCAAAACTGATTAATTATGTTTGATATTGGAAAATAATTCTGTTCTTATTTGTAAGCATACAAAAGAAACGCTAGGTCTTCAATAGATTCAGGGGCAATTTTAAGGGTATCTCGTAATTCGAGAATCAGTTGAAAAAACTAATCTGCTTTCATAGGTACAAAAAATGCTTACAGATTACAATTACTTTTTTTTTTCTTTTATAAGGTAATTAATTATCAAAAGAATCTATTCTGTAATAGCTGATGTATTGGATCACAATGTAATACAATACCCATTACAATTTTTTGTAAAAAAAAAAGAGTTCCTAATATTTTCACATAGTTAGTGGTGTAAAGATTATCCTTAACCTGTAGACAGCGCCAAATCTGAAGAGTAAGGTGGATGATGAGTTATTTGAAATGTCAACCTTCATAAAATCAAATATTGCTCAACAGTAAAAGCAATAAAATTCCTTTTTTACAGAACAATCCAAACTAAGAAAAAAATTTTATTTTCCCGACTTAATTTTTACTTTCGTATGTTTCTTTTTCGTGTGGCTACTGTCGCTAATAGCAGTTCATATACAATATTTATTTATTTTTTTTTTTTGTTTTGATATCTCATCCGTCACGAAATCTAAAAAGCAGCAGAATAACAGCGATTACTTCTTGGATAGTTGCGCGGGGAGCGTAAGAAGAAGGTATACATATATCTAAAACGGTGGGGTTTGCGCACTACAACCGCTCCAGAAACATGCCAACGACTGCTACCGTCAGTCAGTCGGTTAAAATCGATGGTTGGTAGCAGTGAGTGAAGGGGATACATCACTTAACGGTCCCTCAAACTCGACGTCAGTTCCGGGACGTTGCCGTAATAACTCGAACTTTCCAACACAAACGTTATGACTCGTTAGCTAAAACTATTTTGAAATAATTATTATTTAAAAAATAAGCAATGTGTTTTTCACCAAAAAAGTTACCACCAAAGAGCCTCCTGTTAAATAGAAGAAGAAGAATGAAAGTGACCTTTTATTAACTAAATATCTAAGTTTTGACTGTTGAAGCAATTTTGTGTGAAAGTGAAGAAGATTCGGATAACAATAACTTTGCTATGAAGTCGTTGTTAGAATGTTACCTCTTAATGTTCGTACTGCTAGTACTTGCCATGTTGGATGACAAATGTACCGGAAACACGTGCCCCTTGTCATGTATATGCAAATGGAAGGGCGGGAAGCAGACCGTGGAATGTAAAGATCGCGGAATGATTACGTTGCCGGAAGGCGTCGACTCCGAGACACAAGTGCTCGACGTTTCCGGTAATAATTTTCAAATACTTCCTCGGGAAAAGTTCATCAGCGTAGGGTTAATTAACTTGCAACGGATTTTCCTGCGCAACTGTCGAATAGGAAAAATCAACGAGGCAGCATTCAAAGGATTAACCAACCTCATAGAATTGGATCTCTCTCACAATCTTCTAACGTCAATACCATCAGATACGTTCCAATACATACCGTCGTTACGAGATTTGGTCCTTGCTAACAATCCCATACAGAAAATCGACCCCAAAGCCTTCAAGTACATACCAGGATTAATAAAATTGGATCTGTCCCATTGTGAGATACAAATGATCGCCCCCAACGCCTTCGAAGGAATCGAATTGCTCGAATCGTTTAAATTAAACGGAAACAGACTTTCAGAATTGAGACCTCGTACGATAGAAACTTTGAGACATTTACACGCCGTTGAATTGCAAGACAATCCATGGAATTGCGATTGTCGATTAAGACCTGTTAAGGAATGGCTTGCCCTTAATAACATTCCGATTATCGTTGCTCCTATATGCAGCGGCGGTCCTGAGAGAGTAATACAAAGTAAATTCACAGATTTACATTTCGACGACTTTGCATGCAAACCGGAAATGCTTCCAGTTAATCGGGACGTTGATGTAAATACAAACGACAATATAACTCTCGTGTGTCGAGCTAGCGCAGTTCCTGCTCCGCACATAAGCTGGTATTGGAACGGACGTTTGCTCGTTAACAATTCCGCTTTTAGTCCCAATCAAAAGATATTCATATTCGAAGAGGGAAATTATGAGAAGAGGAGCACATTCGTATTGACTAACGCACAGGAATCGAATTCGAATGATTTTTATTGTGTCGCTGAAAATCGGGCTGGAAGCGGCGAAACAAATTTTACCGTTCACGTATCCTTGCACGCGGCCAGTATGATAATATTTGGTAACAGTCATATCGCAGGATTAAGTGCCATTTTAGTGGCGATTATCCTGATCGTTCTCATGGTGATTTTAATTTTGCTAGTTCGCGTTAAAAATCAGCAGTTCTCCGAAAGTAAAACCCCAAACAGTGTCGAAACGGTGGTTAACAGTTCGATATCCAGTGGGAAAACTACGGTTTCGTTGACAGCTGCTAGATGTAACCAGGCGACATCAGAAGCCCGAAAAGTTCCGAGTGACTTAAACTTTTGCAATCCGATACAGAAACCGCCGAGACTAACTGATTTTCCAAACTCTCCCTCACAATATGCCGTTAATGGAAGCATTTTTAATTCTGCTTCGTGCTTCGTATCACCCTCATCGGGATCCGGGAATAATCCAGACCTCATTAACGACACCAGGCTGTTGGAAAATGGAATTGACATTTCCACTACAACCGAACAGACTTATGAAATTGAAACGCTTGAGCGACCAGGTAGCGGAGACTACAGCAGGAACTCCGAGTCCCTCTATCCCTCTGGATTATGGTCGGGATCTAATGACAGTGCTGCAGGAGACAATCTCACAGCCGACGGAGCGTTCACTTACAATGTCAGGATGCCGATTATAAACGAGAAAGTTAATGCAGGTTCGGATTATAATTTTTCTGAAGTCACTCCAGACTATCCCCCCGACTACGGTCTACCGATTCCCGAAAATAATTCCGGCGGTGTGACTTCTGCGAGCAATATAAATCTTCCTACGAACGCAAAAACTCTAAGAGTGTGGCAAAAAGGGGCCGTTCCCGTTCTGCCCCCGGTCACTGCCATAAAAAGGGCTTTAACGCAAAGTCGTAATTCTCCCGATGAGGGTTACCAAGAAGGTTGCGGAACTGATGTGTAATTTTTTGCCTTATTAAAAAACGTTGATTCTGCAACTCATAATAATTTATACGTACCTACCCACGGGACTTTTTATTACTAAAATAACTGTCTTTATTACACATAGTAGGTACTGATTTTCCGGGAAATTCGAAAAAAAAGACGATTCGAAACGATCTAATGTACTCGTAAATGCATTAAAAATTAAGGCTCATGAAATTTTAATTATTTCGTGGACTAGACGAGCTGAAATGGTCTACAATAGTCATAAATAACTACTGTTGTCTATTATTTGATACAAACGACAAAATTATATAGAGATACTATAAATAACTTTAGACATCTAAATTAAATAATAGAAGTTGATATTTTCGATAACAAATATAAAGTTGTTTGTTGATTAATAACATTTGCAGAATCACATTTTTTAATTTTACCAAAGAAAATTGTTCCTAACGTTAATGTAAAAGAAACATAAAAGATGTTATCAACCTTCGATGTATACAGATGATATATAATATATGTATATTACATACATTGCTCAAAGATGAACTGTATTTGTGTTGCAAGTTGCAATAATACGTGTATATATTGGAGCTGTGAAATTCATGAAAATGAAAATGTTTACGATTTTGAAATACTAACTGTAAATGTACTATAATAGCAACCATGAATATAATCGATGTATATTTATGTAAATGGTAATTTTATAAGACTGAAACTGTAAAAGGATAGAGAAATAGTTGTCATAAACCGTGTTATTTTCACAAGAAAGAAAAAAATTTAAAAAACAGAAAGGAAAACGATTACACCAAACCAAAGTTAGTATAAATATGAAATATTTTAAACAGAAAGCTTTTGTTGTTACGTACTTACTACAAATGTAGTTATGCAAATATAATAATAAAATAAAGTACCTACAGTTACTGATGTAAAAAGAACCCTAATTTGTATTGTCGATGCCAAATAAAAATATACTACTATTAACAAAAATTTTCTTATAACTGAAAGAAAATATTGAACAAAACAAATGAAGTAATTGTTTCTAAACAATTACGTTACGTTATAATTACAATGCAACTTCTTCTTTCATTACTCGTTTATGTAATTACAATTAATGAACTTGTGACACCCAATATTAAGCCTAAAACGAAGCTTTTACCTAGTCTTTTTTTTATTTTTTTTAATTCTATTTGTGCAACCAGATTCTATTGCAAAGAAAGAAAAAGGAAATAAAATAATTAAAGTGAAGTAAATAAATTTTGAAGTTATCCAAAATACCATAACAGATTAAAAGTCTATGTAAGTAAATAAGTCATTGTTGGAAGGACAAACGTTTTTTGAACAACAAGAAATTCAACTCCGAAATTCGGCATAACCTCCTTAAGCATTCAACTTCACTTCCTCACATTTTCTTTTGTTTTGTTCTCGTGAAATTAAATTTAACACGCGCGACGGCAGGTATGCAAAAATGTTTCTTATTTACCAGGTAATACCTACCTAAATTTGATTTTCTTGAGATTTTTAATCTTTTAATTACATTTAAAATTTTCGAAGGTAATAACAATTTAAATTCTATTATATGTATAAATACTTCAAATGTCAATTTCAGAAACTTTTTAATTTAATTTTTACAAATAACAGGATATAACAAATTGGATAATAATATAATATCCTATTTCATTGCTACATGTCCTCTTTTTTATCTCCAAGGGTTTCCTCGTCCTTGTGTCCTTTTTTAGTAGGTTTGTTTGTTGTAAAATTTAAAAGTCACAAAATTAGGGAATCATTTTAATTTGATATGGTACTTTACATCTCCTCTTTAATTGAACCTAACCTCCTTTTCAAACCAAAAAGAAAATAAATAGTTTATTGAAAAGTTAGAATTAAATAAGAAACCTTAAATATACAGGGTTTTTCAAGTTGATGGGCTATTAGAAGTATATTAATTAGTAGAAGGAATTAAATTCTGAAACTTGGGCTCATTTGGTTATTGTTTATGCCCCTTCTTTTAAAAATATTTTCAAGTTCGATTTACATCCGGTTATACCGGAAGTCGATACAAACTTTGTTATTTTGAAAGAAATGGTATATTTTTTACGCTGAATTCGAATAAAACGTGTAATTCTAAGGTAAGTTTGATAACCAACTTGTACACCTATGACGATCGGTTTCTGAGTTAATTTAATTTATAGAAAAAAAATCGCTACCGCAACCCAAATTATAAAAAATCATAACTTCCACAAAATACGACTTAGAGCGTTGAAATTTTTACTAGTAATAGCTGAATATTAGTGCTAACGCCTTGACAAAATTGAATTAAATAATTTATACAGGACGTTCAAAATAAAATTCTTAAATTGAAAAACTTCAAACACGAATTACTTCGTTTTTTCTAATGGCACCTACTATTTTTTATTTTTTCAATCGATTCCTTTTTTTATCCTCTTTCGATCTATATGGATACTTCCTATTTTATTTAAAAATTTTGGAATAATTTTGAATTATTACTTAAAATAGGAAGTATCCATATAGATCGAAAGAGGATAAAAAAAGGAATCGATTGAAAAAATAAAAAATAGTAGGTGCCATTTGAAAAAATGAAGTAATTCGTGTTTAAAGTTTTTCAATTTTAGAATTTTATTTTGAACGCCCTGTATAAATTATTTAATTCAATTTTGTCAAGGCGTTAGCACTAATATTCAGCTATTACTAGTAAAAATTTCAACACTCTGAGTCGTATTTTGTGCAAGTTATGATTTTTTATAATTTGGGTTGCGGTAGCGGTTTTTTTCTATAAATTAAATTAACTCAGAAACCGATCGTCATAGGTGTACAAGTTGGTTATCAAACTTACCTAAGAATTTCACGTTTTATTCGAATTCAGCGTAAAAAATATACCATTCCATTTAAAATAACAAAGTTGGTATCGACTTCCGGTATAACCGGATGTAAATCGAACTTGAAAATATTTTTAAAAGAAGCGGCATAAACAATAACCAAATGAGCCCAAGTTTCAGAATTGAATTCCTTCTACTAATTCATATACTTCTAATAGCCCATCAACTTGAAAAACCCTGTATAATTGGTGAAAACATCTTAAACTTTATTACATTTAAATTAAACTAAATCCATTATTGCGTACATTAAGATGCTTAGGTACATAGATTATACGTAGTGATAAATAATGTTTCTACTTTTAGCACAAACATTACCATTCTTGGGTGCCTAATATCTTACAAAAACGATATTCAAATGTAGGTACCAACAAATAATTTTCATATTTTATAGCGAGTATAATAATAACTTACCTTCATTTAATTAAAAAATATACATATTTTTTTTATTTATTTATTATATATTATATATATAGAAAGAAAAACGACCGTTGGTATATTCTTCTGAGAATTCACCCTTTGATTGTGAGATGTTGGCAGTGTCCCCAAATTAACTAGTCCTAGACGTACTGTCAAAAAACACACAAATCTAAATATGCAATACCATGACCAAGAGCAAAACTGCATTGGTCTTGTGTTTGTCTTGCATTTTCTTATTTACATTTGTACATGAAGGACTTTCGCAAGAATAAAGAATTTATTAATCTTGTCTTATTTTGAAAATCGAGACGATATCAAGAACAAGATACTCAACTGAGGCATAATGCAATATTAAGATAAACAAAGAGTATTTGTATAGAGAGATCTTGAGTATACATAGCTCATTTATTGAATCATATCACATGCCTTATCAAAGGTTTGCTAAGAGTATTTATTTTATTTTTTATGTGAATAAGTTTTTATTTTTGAAAATTGAAGTTAGATGTAATTTGGAAGACATAAAACCCCTGTTTGTTGGCATTATTGGATTGAGTTAAATAACAACTTCTTATAGAGCCCCTACATGATCTAGGCTGCCGTTTGAAAAAAAACAGGTGGGGTAGCTACTACAGATTAACTTCTTAATCTGTAATACCTAGCTACCCCAGGAAGGAGTTGAAAATATCACAGAAAGACGAATAAAGAATTAAATTAAAATAACCCGAATTTTGTGCGTTGCTTTTGAACCACCCTGTATAATAAAAAATTGCTTGGGCTTTTTTGTTATTGAAAAAATTCAGTTGCATGGTCTAAAACTGATGTAGTGAATGGGTCATTGACCAAATGACCATAAGCAAAATCTAGCATAAGACTTTCTTGAAAATGGATACGTGATGAGAACCGTTCATAAAATACGTTCGCATACAAGGGGGGGAGGGGTCTTGCTGAGTGTTACAAGATGTGACAAGGGGGGGCAGGGGGTCTACGGCAACGTGACGTTCGCCGTTCATCAAAAAATTTTACTGAATTTTTACAGAATCCTTGAACTTCTGATAATTAGAAATATTATTTATTTTTTCGTTACAAAAGATATTTATTAATTTATTTAAATTTTATTATGAAAATAAAATACTTAAATATTTTTGATTATCAAAATTTGTGTATTATCAATCAAAATTTATCATATTCAGGGGGGTGTTTAGTTTTTTTGACGTATCTAATATTTACAAGGGGGTCAAGGAAAGTGTGACACAGCGAGACAACCGGGGGGCAGAGGGTCAAAAAAAGTTTATCTTTTTAATTTAATATTTTATGAACAGCCCCTACTGTACTACTAATTTGGTTAATAAAGGGAACCCTTAAGTGTTCAAAATGGGAAATAATAATCCAGAATTAGTTAAGCCACTGTTATACTAATTATAAATGTCATATGGGCTTAACGAAGGCATAAACGTTAGATTTCCTTTTGGCCAACATTCGCCACGTTGTATAACTGCGTCAGCTACGCGTAATTAATGTAATTTTATCACCCAATTTATTGTTGTGCATCGCAATATCTTCGTGTTTAAAGGCACCTATACCGCACCGTATCGATCCAGCTGTCGTACTTGTTCAACATACACATTCACATTCACATACACATACTTACATAGATATCTATATATTCGCACGTATACATAAGTATTATATATATATATATATATATACGCGCGCCATTATTTGCCCGAATACACATTTACCTTTTCTACAATGCATGTAGTGCTTGTTGCTTAAGGATCGCTACAATCCACTTACATAGAAAAATGCCCAGTTTTGTCCGGCGAAACGAATTCAAACACTCAGAAAACGAATAAGCACCCAACTCGACACAGATTTACTTCAAATTCACCCATCTAGTGTTTTCCTCCACGAAAAAATAATTCTATACAATATACAAATCCAAAATCCTTCAAATAATTTAAAAGCACAAAATTATAAAATATTTTATTGATAAATGTTGAAGTACTTATCGAAGTGTTGTCCATTTTAAGAAATACAAATTTGTTTTGTGAGGATTTTCTTTGGAATTAAATTATTAAACACTAGGACTACCTAGGAGACTTTTGTAGTAAATATTACTTATTTCTACTAACTAAAATAACTCTTACGTATATCTACATTATTTGGTTATTCCTGTTTATGTTACGTCTAAATTTTTTTTCTGATAATCTTCATCGATAATTTTTTTTTTTCCAGAAAACAAAAGTAATCTAATTTCTTAACCAAGCCTCTTATAAGTAAGACTGTAATAATTTATCTGCCTAATCGCCGTTTAAATAAAGGGTACGCTAATTTCAAGCGACATTTTTAAAATTTTACAGTCTGTAAATCGTGCGTTGTTTTAAAAAAGGTTGTTAGTTGAAGTGCGTTGCATTTAAAATTAGACAGCACTATTTCTTCTGCTATTCTTGGACCGTAAGGTAGAACATTGCTCTCTGATCGTACAAAGTCTTCCAGCTCGTTTCTTTTTTCTTTTCGGAATGCGATTGTTCTAAATAAACGCGTGTAATTGCAAAACAAATTCAATCTCTTTTCTTTTGTTTTTTATCTAAACATTTCGGCGCCTTTCTGTATCTACCTAATTTATTTTAATTTGTCAATTAATATTAACATAAATTGTTTAAACTATCGGTAATAATATCTATTAATGAACACTAAATTAACTTTAACACTTGTTTCCGATATTCTCCCCAACTGTATGGTAGGTACATCAATACAACCAACTGGGTTAATTATTTATTTAGCATCCAACTAAATTATTAATCAAATAAAATCGGCAGCCGAATAAATTGTTTCACATTTGAATATGATTAATTTCTGACCAAGTGCAGAACGATATCCAGACGAGAAAAATAATATTTCTATTGAAAACGTTTTTGTTCAATTTCTTACGATTGTGATTGTCTGCATTACTTTTTATTAAATCAATCAGTGCATGAAAAAAAAAAGAAATTAGGAGCCTACGTTGGAATACAAAAGACGAGTCTAGTAATAAAAGGAGAGGAAACAATGGAAACGTGAAAATATATCTAAGTTTAATTAGTTAAAGACAAAAGAACAAATAAGGTTATTGCTACGTCAGTGTTCCATTTTAAATTCCTTTATTTCGATTTTCTTTTTTCGAATTCCTTTCTTTTTTTTGTTTTTTTTTTCTCAAAGGAAAGGATCTTTGTTTTGATTTTGTTACAGCGAACAAACAAATTATTTTTTCCATTGATTAATTACTATCGTGTACCCAAGGGAATAATTTACTTTAATGAAGAGGATTAAAGGTAGAAATCCCACAGGGTAGGTGTCTTAGTCATTCTTTTTAATTTAGAAAAGTTACAGGCCTCAGGATTTCGGAACTGACTCATTACCATTGTTATTAGAATTGAGAACACTAAAGGAAGAAAGGACGGATAATTAATTAGGAAGGATGCCCGTGTGCATCGGTTCTGCGAAAAAAGGCTCAAGTTCTTTGACAAAATAAAAATTAGTTTTGTTATTGAAAAATCACTTGTTGTGTTAAAGTCGAGAATTATTTAGGTAATAAAGAAACTGTCCAAACTACTTTAATGTAAATGTACGATGAGACATGTCATGAATAATGACTGTGACTAGTTTTTTTAGAGCCGCACCAAGGCAAAATCGCTGAAGCCATAAACACGAAATCTGATCATTAGCTCTATTTTAGGTGTAATGTTTGTACATGAAAAAAAAAATGTTTAGCTATTAATTATTCTGCTGTCTATGTGTCTACAGTAGGTAATTTTTAAGATTAAAAAGTTTTTATGTACTTATCTTAATACTCTGAAATTTCTTATTGTCTTCTCAGTCCTTTAAATTAAATTATTATCCTTGCTTTCAAAATTTTCCATTTCGATTTTAAATTTGGGAAAGGACACTAAACAACTTTTTGCCCACGTTGACATTGGATTTTGTTTTTAATTACTTTAAACCCGTGAAGTTGATGTGTAACTGTTACATGAGTGTTCCCATACATTCCAGTTGTACCTACTAAATTCGTTTTTTTCTTAATTAACCTCAGCCGTTCGTTGGTTGTTAACGTACAACCGCAAAAGTAGAATGGGATAACAAAAGTAAACCGTGACCAGGAGTTGTTCGTTCAAGCAGCAGCGCGGAGCACTCCTCCTGCTCATGGAAGTGAGACCTTGCTGAATGAGCCGAAGTCACTCATCATTGTCACGAGCTCACAAGTCCGTAGAACCTCTTAGCCACAAGAACAATTCTCAGACGTAAAAAGTTGTTAACCTCTTAACGAAAAAAAAATAGAAAAAGAAAAATTAAAGGAAGAAGAAACAACACAACACAACAACTATGACGGTGACGATACGGTGTACGAAACACTATCGGATGTTGGAGCCAGGCGAGCAGAACGAGAAAGTCAAAACAATGCTCTGTATTATACTTAAAATAGTAGGTATTAAAAACGAATGTCACTGGCTAAATGGCTGCTTGGTATATGAGTCAAAAATTTAATGTAGGTACTCAACTTTCTCCAAAATTGTTCGCAATTTCGTGGAAACTGTCTATTAGGTATTTACTTCCTAAACATTTGTAAAAATTCCTTACAGAATCGTATGTAATAAGTGCTTTCGTAATCGTCAAGAAATTGTCAACGAAAAGTTTGATTTATTTATTAAAAAATTGCTGGAGAGAGCAACAACAATTGCTTAATAATTTTATTATATTGACCTATGGTTTATTAAATATTAAGCAACTTTAGAATTTATTTATGTAAACCGTTTGCTATTAGTTTATAGAAGAAAATACATAGCCAGTTTACCATTTTCACCGGTTAATAATACAATACTACAACAAATTTAAATTTAAAATGAATGTCGACTGCTGTTTGTTTAGCTCTTAGGATCCCATTTTCGGTCCTTTAGTTCCATTAAAATTTATTTTTAGCTCTTCGTCAAGCATTGCTACTCCATACAAAATTTAGGTTGAAATAAAACGCTTTCCCGATTCAAAAAGGAAAACGATAAGGTTAAACGAAAACAGTGAAACTCTAACTGAAATTAACAATTGATTAAAACAAAATAAATGCTCTCCACTGTTTTCAACTTGGTGTGAGTAAATGCGCTAATCAGAACATTCAGTATAAAGCAATTTCCGGGTATTTTTACTAAAAATAGCCACATGTTTATAAAATATTCCAGTGAAAGTGAATACACCATTCGGGAACCTGGAAATTTACAATAAGGCTAATGTAGGGAAGCAAAAGGACAATTTATTTATCAAAAAACAATAGTTTTTATGATAGAGGTGAAAGTTTTGGAAATACTGTGGATACGAAATTGACAAACAATTATTTATTTGACATTGTATTCAAACCACCCTGTATTAATTGGTATTCGTACTATTTATGTCACTGGAGTATCTAACTGACTCATCGTGCAATCGTCTTCTATTTATATTGTTAGCAAAGGTTATCGACCTCCACCAGAACACTTTTCCCGAGAACAGAAGCTAATACCCTCTAGGAAGTAAATTATTATTTATAAAAGCATATTATAAGCAGAATCAGTAATAAAGAGAAATAGAGAAAGATCTAAATCATATTATAGTCGATTATTTTATATTATACTAGCAGCACTACCCGGCGTTGCCCGGATAAGAATATATCACAAGTTTGATGGAACATTCTACAATATTAGCGAATTTAGAACTATCCAGAACATCCCATAATGGTTAAAAACATTCTCTAACTTTTTTGAACACTCTGGAACATTCTTGAATGATCTTCAAGATTCTGGAACATTCTTGAACATTGCCAAAACATTCTGAAATGTTATAATAAAACATTCTTTTACTTCTTAGAACATATTTGAACTCCCTGTAACATTCTAAAAAAATCTGCTTCATTCTCATCCCCACTCCGTATGTTGTTTGCTGGGTGAGTAGTGGCATCAGTAGACGCCTGGCGGGGATGACTAATCGATTGATAATAATTGATCAGTTATCGACCACTGAGAGTTGAAGATAATTACAGTACTAATATCGCTATTAAAAAATGGGAGTTGGTGGTCAATTAAGGGTTATATGTATTTTTTAATGCCACATCATAAAAATTTTTATCCAAAAACTAAAAAAGATAGGGTAGGACAACCCTTATCACTTAGGGGTATGAAAAAAAGATAGTAGCCGATTCTCAGACCTACTGAATATGCATATAAAATTTCATAAAAATCGGTTAAACCGTTTCGGAGGAGAATGATAACTAACATTGTGTCACGAGAATTTTATATATTAGATTTAGATTATAATTAAAGGCGTGGGATGTTATAGTTTTCAGAATTTGGGAGGTGTAGGATTTAATAGGCACAAATAATATTTTAAAACGTATATTTTTTATCAGTTCTTGTAACAGAGATTAGCAGTATGTGTCTAAATCGACTCTTTAGAATTATTGGATTAAATAATCGAAAAAGTATGTCTACCTACTAATACTTAATCCGGAGAGTGTACCTAATAATGAACTTTAATCTCATTTGTCGATGAATAACTTTATAAAGCTTTGTAACTAAACGATGATGCAAAAATAGTCCTTAAACTGAATTATTTTAAATTAAGCAGGAATACTGGGCTTTCGAAGGGTTAATTCAATAGGTACTATGAAAATTTATTCCATTATTTCTACTTTTAGTAAATATTTAGGGGCAATAAAAGTGATCCATCTTCTCACAATGTTTTTTTTTTCGATTTATGTCACAAAAATGAAAAATATTTTTTTAAAAGGACGATATCATGGTACTGATAATTCTGTTTGTTAAGCGTTAAAATTTTGCTAAATGAATATTTTCAAGGAAAATGTCCAGTCAATATGGCCATGTAGCATCTATAGATATCAATAAACTCTAATTATATTTAGAATCATAATCTGACAGTGAACCAGATGGATTAAATAATTAGTACGAAATGTTATTGACAACCCCTATACTCAATTAATTAGCTAACTACCTAATTCTAAAGAAGAGATCAAAACACTTTAGAAAAAAATACCGGCCAAGTGCGAGTCGAACTCGCGCACCGAGGGTTCCGTACAAACATGTAAATATGTGATGTAACTAAAAATTTAAGATTTTCGGAATTTTTCCTTTATATGTGCTATAAAACATTGCTTCATGCCAAATTTCAAGATTCTAAATCGACTGAAAGTACCCTTTAGGTTTTGATTCCCTTGCGAGTAGTTGCGAGTTTGAAAATATGGGGTTTAAATTGCAGTTTCTTTTGATTGCGTTGACATAGAAGTTTGATTTTGTTACAGCTTAAAGGTATTATAGACCTGAGCATTTGATATGAATTTCAATTTAATATCTCTACGCGTTCATGAGGAAAGGGGTAGTAACTTTAAAATTATTAGAAATATTTTTATTATATGATGTAACTAAAAATTTACGGTTTTCGCAATTTTTCCTTTATCTGTGCTATAAGACGTTGCTTCGTACCAAATTTCAAGATTCTCAGTTCACGGGAAGTACCCTGTAGGTTTTGATTCGAAAATTTGCGGAAATTTGCGGCATAAACGGCTGTATCTTTTGATTGCGCTGGCTTTAAAGTTTGATTTTTTTCACAGCTCCAAGGGACAGTAGATCTGAGTATTTGGTATAAATTTTAGCTTGATACCTCCACGCGTTCCTGAGAAAAAGGGTCTTGACAGACGGACGGACGGACGGACAACGAAGTGATCCTATAACGGTTCCGCTTTTTCCTTTTGAGGTGTGGAACCCTAAAAATCAACAATTGTGGACGGTTTAAGAGTGTATATGCAATCTTAGGGTAATGACTTTCTACTATTTAAAAGTTAATGTGGGGATTATTAAGAAATGTTTTAACAAAAAGAAACAATAATGGTCCAGGTCATAATATGGTTAACAGAAAAGTTGATTTAAAGTACTTATATTTCCACTAATTTCATTAACAGACCATATATCGTATCAGATTTAGGCAATTTTTTATATGTATATTCACTAATAACAGTTCATATTTAATAAAATATGTTACTCACCAAACGGAAATAATTTTTCTAAATAATATTCTTCTACACATTATACAAAATTATGTATTTGAAACATGAAACTGTTCGTATCCATGGGAGATTTGCAATTTACTGTTTTATGGATAGTTTAATTAGTAGAGCATTGTTAATATTAATTAAAAAGTTTGTCTAGTAAAAGTCGACATGTGTATGTATAAAATTATTCGTTATATCCTTATTCAGTAACACAAAACACAATAAATTACAATTCCACAACCTTGTTTTATTTTTTTGGCAAGGTTTATATTTAAATTGATTGAATTACTATCAATTACTTATACAACCCTTAGATAAAAATAGAGAAACCAAGAATTTTTTAAAATAAAGAAGCAAAGTACTGGGACATATCATAGTCAATAGATTTTGCTTCTAAAATAAATATTTATTAAAAAAATATTAATTTAAACAGTACTTATATGAATGAAACAATTTCATTAATTTCATTAATGATAATCTTAAATAAATGCCACATATCATGCTAATGTTAATTTTACGCAACTAATTGTCTTTAACCTGTTACAAGATCAAGAGTCGATATTTAATTAAAAAAAATATTCTCCAAACGAAAATATTTTTTCTAATTAATATTTCCTTCCACATTCTAGTCGTGTTGTTATTCTGTTTTTTTTTTATAATTTTTGTATTATCAGAATATGATGAAAGAATACATTTCGCACTTGAATTTGGGGAATTCATATAAAATTCTTCTCGAATTTATCCCTAATTTTTACTAATTTTTTTATAGATAAAGTGATTAATTCACTCTTTAAATTCCATGCATAAAATTGATACATTTTCCGTAAAAGCTTTTATTGTGAATGATAATTAGGGTGCATCTAATGCAGACCTGTTGTAAACCTTCGTAGGGAAAATCTTTGGAACCGGGTGCATGACACGTATCGGGCCCACCCATCAACGAAACCGTCGAGGGTCGCCCTGCTACTTGAAAATGCAAATTCGGTCGTCGTTCTGAACTTTTGCAACAAAACCATGGACAAGTTTTCCATGGTTATATGTAGGTATCTATCGATTTATTCTCTTTGCGTTTGCCTCCTTTGACTAGATTTGTGTCGCCTCGAAAAGAGAGCTATTTTAACCAAAAGAACGTCCCGGAACTAAGTTTTACCCTTTGTTATTCTGATCAGAGGCGCAGAAGCGTTGGAAATGGACCACATAAGAAATAAAGGCGGCTTTAAGACAAGCGGAAAAAAGGACCAGGAAATCATTATGTTAATACGTGGAGCGCAAATAAAAAAACTTACAGCTTACGCAAGAAACCAAATGAGAAAGAGCTTAAAAGGGAGAAAATCAAACCCCTGTTTACCTCGTTACTAATAAATTTAAATATACAATTCTCAAACGAACGAACCTGCCACTAAAAGAAGTCGTTTGAATTTTTAAAATTTCTTTCTTTTTTTGAAAGTAAATGATTCGAAAAAATCTGGTATGAGTATACCCCCAAAATATGTTTGGATATTTTTCAAATTCGCATTTGTACTTTTTTGAAATCTATTTCTATTATTAAAATATTAACATGTATAAATAATTTTGATGGCAATTCAGTCAATTTTAGTAAACACCTACCAAAAAGACATAGGTATGAAAATGTAATTTATCATAACGATATGATGAATAATTTCCGAAATAAATGTGTACAAACACATGTCGACTTTTACTAGACAAACTTTTTAATTAATATTAACAATGGTCTACTAATTAAACCATCCAACAAAACAGCAAATTGCAAATCTCCCATGGATACGAACAGTTTTACGTTTTAATTACATAATCTAAATCTAAATACATATATAAAATGCTAATGTTCGTACGTAAAGACAGGGTTTTCTCTATCTCTACCTACTCCAATCAACTTCCTGTTGGGGTGGTAAATACCCCTTGGTCTCCAGGTGGGAGTAAGGGAGTTTGGTCGCGGTGGGTGGAAGTGGGTGGTTGTAGATGGCAGAAAGGTGAAAAGAAATATTTCTGTCTTTTTTTAAGTCATAAGGACTTCTGGAAAGATCTCAAAATTTCTGAAATGGTCTAAAAAATTCTAAAACAAGCGCAAACTTTTATTATCGACTTAGAATGTTCGAGAAAGTTCTAAAAATTTCTTGAATGATCTAGAAAGTTTCAAAAAGTGTACATCTACGTTTCAAAGTGATGTAGGTACAGCTTAATATTCTAGAGTGTTCTGGTACTAGGAATTTCGATGTTCGATGATATATAAATCAACATTCAGTGACTTTTTGTCAGTTAAATTGTGTTTGCAGTCGATTGAAGATCAATTGGAAACAAGAGCGGACAGTGACCAAAAAAATTTAAGTGATTTCGACAAATGAAAAAGAACAGACTATTTGAATGTTTCTATAAATCAAGCCGAAAATGTTTTGAACGGCTCTTAGTTAATCAAGGAGTGACAGTAATTTTCTAAAATATTCTAAAATTTTGTGTAATGTCCTAGATTTTTCGAGAATTTCCCAGACTGTTCAAAAATTTTACAAGAAGAAATAAAAAAATGTTTTATAACATTCCAGAATAATTTAGAACGTGCAAGAATAATCCAGAATCTTGAAGATCTTTCAAGAATGATCTAGAATGTTCCAGAATATTCAGAAATGTTTTGAATCATTTCAGGATGTTCTCGAATGTGGCCGAGCAACGCCGGGCATTGCAGCTAGTTTAGTTTTGAATAATGTGTAGGGGAATATTATTTAGAATAGTTATTTTCGTTTGGGGAATAACATTTTCTATTAAATATGCACTGTTATAAGAGATTAGAGACAAAGAATTGCGTGCATGATTTGTAGCATTTATTTAAAATGTTTATAAATGTATATGTTAAAACTGTGTCAATTATTTATCCTTAATTTAATTCACATCCACAATAAAGTGTTCCCAGTACGTGAATATATTAAGTAAAGTATTTTTTGTGTTAGAATCTTATTCTGATTCAAAACTCGAGTTTTCAAGCATTTAATGTGCCCCTTAGCGCAGACACAATGGGGGCATGTTAACCTAATTGGTTTATCTTACTTAACCAGCTAATTAATTGCTTGTTACCAAAAGCAAATAATTTCTGATAGTTCATCTAATTCGTACCAATATGTTTCTAACGATCAGTAGTAGTTACCTACCTAGACGTTCTATTTATCTGTTTAAGATGGACGTATTTTGAATGGTATTGAGTTTTCGTGTCGGAATTGCAGAAATGTCGTGACCACAATAACATGAATGACATGCCTTGCTAGCGCAAATGCTACATGAACCCTAACGCAGTATAATTGCAGGCATGACAAGGATTAGATTCATATCGATTCCTTCCAACTGGAATGGAAACAGTTTCCCATTTAACAAACAATCGGTTTAACGGAATGTCAGCGGGATGAATATGCAACATCCGCATGTATCTAACTGAACACTGATGACATACGAATCATAACCGCCGTGTGAAACAACAAACTATTCAGATCCTTGGGTTTATCAAGCAATTATAATTTTTCGCGACGCAAAACAATTGATTTTAACCGAAGCGGAAACTTATACTTTCGAGTACTCGTTACAAATAAGCTGCATGTAGCTTGTAAACCAATGCACTTTAGATCTACACAGTTCAAGAAATAACCATTAAAAAAATGTGTCGTCACGGGACGCCTGGCAAATGTGTAACATCGAGTTTGCACAAGTAATATGCATGAAAGACAATATTACGACAGGAAAAAATATGGCATAATGAATAAATAAAATATTACGAATTTTTTCCACAAAATTATGACTATTTATTTAATAAATATTAATTTTTATTAAATACAAAAATTAAAAATTCAGTAATTTGTAGTTATATTCGATGTAGCCTCTGACAGCATTACTGTGATAATTGGTCAAGGATAACTGAAGTATGTTACAAAAGTATTGGACATAATTTTATCAAGACATAAATAATAAATACAGCATCTATTGTTGTTGCATATCTGGTGGGAGGTTCTCTTTGATTGTTGTTAATTTGCCATTGAAATTCTTTTTGGTGGAACGTAAGTAATGGCACTGATTAATCTTTAGCTAAATTTACATTGAAATCTCCAGCTAAAATCAATGCTAGTTTATCTTTATTGGTTTTAAAAATTATTGAACCTCTGTGACTGTACGGAAATAATGAAGTATCATTCATTTTTCATCAATCTAAATTCTATAAAAGAGTAATTCTATTTTAATTCACATCAAACGCTATAAATTTTATAAAACTTGTTCTTAAAAACATACACTACAGCGTAATTGGTGATTCTCGTTAGTTCATAAGGTTACGGTTGGAAACGACAACGCACTCCTCTAACAGCATATGTACACTGAGAGGACGTTAATTCGTTCCCAGTAGTTTTCTTAAATGGCAACGTCGCGCCTTTTCGGTCTGTATGTTGTCGATAATGTAGGAAACAATAATAATGCGAGCAGAATCGCATCTATTGCTCGCTAGTTTCGTGGCTCTTTCAATGTTTACATACTTAATATACAGGGTCTTTCAAGTTAATGGGCTATTAGTAGGTATATGAATTAGTAGAATGAATTCAATTCTGAAACTTGGGCTCATTTGGTTATTGTTTATGCCGCTTCTTTTAAAAATATTTTCAATTTCGATTTACATCCGGTTATACCGGAAGTAGATGTTAACTTTCTTATTTTAAATGGAATGACATACTTCAAATTGTAGATTTTCTTAAAAAGTATAAGCAAAGTTATACGATAGTCACATATCAAAAGACGCCAAATTTAATGAGGAATTCGAATATGTACTCAAAAATGGATCATTCTATTTAAAAAAGTTGACTTATGCCTCTTTGAAGTTGACCAACTTTGACCACAAAATTTGAACACCCTGTACATTTTAGTTAAAAACCACATTTTTTTTTCGATAATGTGAATAGTTATAAATAATTGTTACAAGTTATAAAGCAAAATCTCAAAAATTAATTGAATTACGGTTTTTTAAATGTTAATATGCAGATGTCAAAAACTTTGAAAAAAATTAAATAACTCAAAATCCATCAATAGTAGTGCCTCCTATAAAATTTTCATGAATTCAGATTTTCTATCGGAAAATGTAAAAAAAAATATGTATGACATTCCATTTAAAATAAGAAAGTTAACATCTACTTTCGGTATTACCAGATGTAAATCGAAATTGAAAATATTTTTAAAAGAAGCGGCATAAACAATAACCAAATGAGCCCAAGTTTCAGAATTGAATTCATTCTACTAATTCATATACCTACTAATAGCCCATTAACTTGAAAGACCCTGTATATTAAGTATGTAAACATTGAAAGAGCCACGAAACTAGCGAGCAATAGATGCGATTCTGCTCGCAATATTATTGTTTCCTACATTATCGACAACATACAGACCGAAAAGGCGCGACGTTGCCATTTAAGAAAACTATTGGGAACGAATTAACGTCCTCTCAGTGTACATAGGTACTGCTTTTCTGTGATAATTAATAACATTATAACAGTCAAATAAAATACATCGTGTGTAAATGCCTAATTAAGTGTGAAGCGTGGGTTTGTTTTCTTTTAGGAAATAATACCTAGTAAATTTCATGCAATTACTTAAATTACCAACTCTTTACTCTAAAGTGAAAACATGTTTATCATGCCGAAGGCGACTCCTAAGTACATACATTTAAATAACCTGTAGGTAGGTACAGGGAAAAGTTGTAAAAGTTGTAACAACACAATGCCATAAAGGTTTAAAAGGTGGTGAAGTTTTGTGTTTTATTCGATTGTCCTGACAACAGGTTCATTTATCCTGCCCAACGTACCGGTATGGTACAAATAAAAACTTTTCACAAATTCTAAATAAAGTAAGCGTGAAACATAATCACACATGGGAAAAAAAGTTGTGTATTATATAATAATAATAACAACAACAACAAACAAAAGTTTAGTGAAAGTGGAAATAAACATCATTCAAAGGACAATCACAAAAATGTTCGTATTCAAGTATTCAATTCAAATTGGGCCACTTTTGTGTGTATACTACCTTACAGATTGCCATGGAAATCGTAAACATCCATCTTATCTAAGCAATTAAGGAATACCTCGGACATCGTATATAATTAATGATAAATTAACTGAAAAATAAATAAACAATTTACCAATTTATCGTTTATTAGTTCTACAGACAACTTAGATATATACAGAGTATGTTTAAAAATAGTTTCAGAAGAAAGTTAGTTGTTTAAGAACATTTAAGGGGTGCCTCAAAAATATCCCTAATCGATTATTTCTTGTAACGTTTTTTTTTTTCTATGAAAAATCCCGTTACTAAAGTTTTATTTAATTCGATTCAGTTTGTCTTTGTCTTGGTTCAGTTTTGTTGATTATTTCTTAATGTTGATCGACCTTCCGTCTTATCATCAAGGCTAACAACCTTCGCGCACGACTAGGCAATCGATGGAAGGATCGATAAAATTTTCCGGTCGGTGCTCGAGGTCTTCTTCCTCGATCCTTGACACTGACGTGACGTGTGTGTGTGTGTTTCTGTTCGTGTTTTGTGCTTCTACTTGTGTGAACTTCTTACCTTATTAATATATTACGTAAATTTATTAAAATTAAGTATTTCGTTAATTTTTTCTTTAATTTTTCATAACTTCTCGAAGCACTCTTTTAAATTGTTATTTTTTTAATTAATTTTAACTATTTTGTCAAATTTTTTTGTTGCCACGAGGCATTTTGTAAATCTTATTTTTTCTTTTTAATCTTCTGGGCCTTTGTGGCTATTTTGTAAACTATTAATTTAGCTTTTCACCCCTTTGTTCTCAGTAATTTCATTTTTCAAATATTTTTTTGTTCTTGTGGTATCTGGTGAGTACATTGATAAATCTTGGTTTGTTTGATCTCGACGTGGACTCACCTATATTCTTCCTTTTCCTACCTTTTATTTTTTAGACATCTTCATTTTCGACAAAATTATAATATTTTAATTAATTTATTCACTTTTAGGTAATATTTTTGTAAATCTTAGTTCCTGTTATTTGTCAGCCCATCCATCCATCTTAGTTTAGGCTCCAGACGGACTCTGAAGCTGGTATTACGGGTCGGGGTGAAGATTCCTAGAGGAAAGGTCAACCAGGCTAAGAGACTTATTACATAATCATATCCAAACCAAATTGATACGAGCCGGTCAACACCTGCAGGCGGCTCTGGTATAAAACAAATAAGGTTGGTTCTCAAAGTCCTTTTATCTATTACCTGGTCTCTTACGTTTTTGAAAAGTCCCCTTCAAGACCCGGAAACCAGCTGAAGTCCCTACGTTGGCGCAGGGTGCGTTATATTTTGGTTGGGCTTGTGTTGTCTTTGTAAGTTTTCTTTTAATGTACCTTTTTGTTAATATACTCTTCAAGTTTTTTTTGTTTTTTAATGAGAGCTTCGAGCTCTCTTGACTCTCAGGATTCTGCAGGAACCACCGATGCACTACCCGGTGCTCAATAAAGTTTTCGTTTCATTCATTCTTTTCTTTGTTTGACAAAGTGGCGCCCGAGCTCATTTTCGTTTTAGTATTTCATGATAATTACATTTTTTTTATAACAAACTATTAATGATATCAAACCCAAGTAATGGTTTTGTTAAATTCTTCTTAACAATTTTTTCTTGATAATTTTTGTTTTACAAATCATCTCCTAGACAATAATTCCAAAAAAAGGGACATTATAAAAATATTTGGAGTAGGTGCCCCAAAAATTTTGTTAATCGATTTCCTACAAATTTAGAAATTATGTCACATCTATATTTTTAAAACTATCAAACAATTCTGGAGAATATAAGAAATATCTCTCGAAGCCCCTTTTCTCTGCTGCTTCCTTTTGTCACTATTTCTTGGGACACCCCCAATATCAGCTCAGGTTAAATTTCAACTTTTGTTGAAGGCTCCTGTCATTTTCAATTACTTGTAATACACACACAGAAAAATGCAAATCTTCAGTGTAAATTGTATTGCTATAATGTATACTGCGTATTTAAAAGTTTAATTAAGAAGATTTGTGAGTAAGTGACACCTTTTTTTATTTATTCGGGGATGAAATTGATAAAAACCGATCACCCTTACGTTCGTTTAAATCTGTCGTTGAACAATCAATAAACGATTTATTTGAAATCGCCAGCGGTGGCTTATTTCAAAACAAAAGGGTTGAATAGATGAAAAAAAAACAAGAGACGAAGGGGGAGATCATTCGAAGCTTTTATGAAAGGGGTAAAATCGCTAGGCGGTGGGATGATTAGTGGGACAGCAGGTAGGCCCACATTCGCCAGTTGGCAACCTGCTGTAAAACAAACGATTGTTAATGTTCTCACATTGTGCGATCATGAAAGACAGAGAAAGGATAAAGAGAAACGGACCAGTGGCAGGAGACTGTGCTTCTGATATTATGTAACAGCCGTTTCAGTTCAGTTACGAAAAGTTGAGAGTTGAGAGCATAAGCTGTTCATGAAAATCCATTAGTCACAATATCCTGAACAGCCGGCGCAGTAAAACGTTATCAAAAACCCGACGCCCCAGAAACACCTCTTTTTGGATATAAATATCCCTTGTCGCGAAGTGTTAACGTTTAAAAGAGAATTTATTCTGAATGTACACTCCCCTTCGACCAAATAAACTAGATACTACTTTACACCCCCTTCGAATACAATCGGACCTCGAATTTATTTGATATTCCCGTACTCAGTTAATTAAATTTCAATTCGGAGAACCGGAAGAGGCAACCACAAATCAAATAAGACAAACAACCAAACAATCGGGGAAAAAATCGAAACTAAAAATAAAAAAATAAAAACATCGGAGGAATTAATCAGAGAATCGAAAATTATACTGCTGGAAACAAAAAGAAATAAGATTAACAATTGGTTTGAATTTGATTATAACTTTTACGAACATTGCTTGGCAGTGAAGAATTTCTTTTTGGGGTTTGAAAAAAATCGTCTTAAAGAAAGAACAAACGTTCCAAAACATTTCCCTTACATTTATTGATCCATCTTTATACGAGAACTCCTGACGATACCGATATCAGTACGCCTTATTAGAAAAAATTTAAAGAGAGGCACTTTACAATAACTCAGCTAATTAAATGAATTTATGTAGATTGAAGTTTTATTAATTAACGTTATTAATTAAATAAAACCTACATAAATTTTACTATTCTCTTTTCCTTTCTATATGTGATTTTGACCTAAATGTATCATTTAACAAGCCTAGTTTATGAGAAACATGTAAAATTGTGATTCCAAGAACGATAAGGGTTAGAAAGACGTCAACTAAATATAATTCGTTCCAACTCAAATTGTGATATGGACTTCTCAAGTGATAAGCCCCTTTGTGTCTAATAACGTATTCGATCCACCAGACGATTTCATAAATGGGTTTCATCGGCTTATATAGAACGCAAATTCTAAACCTTCTTTAACTCTTTCGATATAACAGTAAAATAAATTATTGTTAATAACAAATTACACATTAACATAACTAAAATGAAAATGTAAGGAAAAATAAATTCTTATACACGGAAAAAAGAGTATATTTAATGTGAATAAAATACACTTCATTCAAGAAAATCTTTGTTTCATATATACGCAAATAAATATTTTCTTGAATAAAGAGTTTAAAAGTTATAATGGTAATCAAATGGTACTATAGTAAATACTCGTAGATATTGTACCTAAATCATGAAAAATAATAAATAAATACCTTGGATTACTCATAACTTCGATTATTGTAGATTTTGTCTTTTTTCGTTGCTTCTTTGAGATTCAATTGAACTCCCATTCCAGACTGGACCACTTTTTTAACATTACTAATCTGATCACCTACAAATGGTGTTCCTATAATTGGAACATGGTACGCTATCGCTTCTTCTAAAGAATGCAAACCCCCTTGGGTTATGAACGACTTCACGTTTGGATGTCCCAATAAAAAAGTCCAAACATTATAAAGTCTAGTAAAAAAATCGACTTCCAATTATCTATTTACTTAAAATAATAAGGGACTTGGGAGTAATTTTTGATCAGGAATTATCATTCGATGAGCACATAAACTATATTATTAGCAAAGCCTCTAAGAGCCTATACTTTATTATGATGAACACCATGGAATTCAAAAATCCATTGACGATCACAAAACTCTACGAGTCCTTTGTTGTGTCAGTTTTAATGTATGCGTCTGTAGTATGGTTTCCTTCACGCAAGGGAGTCTCTGACAGAATTGAGGGAGTAAGACGGCGCTTTTTGCGGTTCTTATCTTACAAATTAAAATGCCCGATGAGTACTATCTCTCATGACTATTTCACAGTGGCTACTAAATCCAATACGTACTCTCTTAGTTCCGTGAGAGACTATAATGATGCACTCTTCCTCTTTCGTTTGTTGAAGGGTGCAATCGACTGTCCGGAGTTGACAAGTAAAATTGTGCCCTATACACTAACACGATCTCTTAGACCGCGAATGCGAGCATTTGATTTCGATAGCACATTGGTGCACAGCTCGGTGATGCACAGACTAATGTCGTTAGGTAAGGAGGGGGGAATATCCGAGGATATAAATTGGTACAACTGTTCATTTTATCAATTTAAGACTGTTGCAAGAAATTACTTCTTAAAAATACTATGATTACTTTTCCATTCAAATTTAACAAAATGTTTATTTTTTATTTTTACTGATTAGAATTATTTAAAAGTTATATACACCTAAAATGTTAATTTTATTTTCTCTAGTTTATTAGATTTAAATCGACAATTACGTTTTATTTTTTAATAAGAATTGAAAATGTTACATTCTGTTTAGGCTGTTGTATCGAGCGACAATCAATTATTTTATTATTATTATATATGTTTTGTATTGGGCTTATGCCCGTAGATCATTAATAAATAAATAAATAAAAAAATAAAAAAATATCTTGTTGTGATTCAAAATATGATCTGACCAAAATGTTTTCTGACTTAATTGAAACATCTTTAACGTCTGGTTTCCACAAAACTTTGTATGGTAATTCGGAGAAGACTTCTGCCATAAGCTGGAGCTTATGTTTGATCTTTTCGGGAAGCACTGTGGTTCCTAAACTAAAGTATACAACTCCTCCGGTGGCATTGTCCAAAAACTTTTGTATGTCCTTAAAGAAACATTATTGGTTTTAAATTTGACATACCTAGATAAGTTTAGTCTATGTAAGTCGTGATAAGGAATCAAATTAAAAATAATCTCTAAGTTAAATTAGAATACAATTAATTTAATCAAATAGACGAACAATAACAGTCATAGTGATAACAACTAAATCAACAGTAATATAATGTAAAGTATTATATAAAAATGCAAAAGATAACGTAAATTAATAATTTTCTATGAAAAGTAAGTAAAAACTTTTTTATCGTTATTGAATCGGGATATGTTTCGATAAAACTGAGATGAAAAGAATGCAGTTATCTACATATAAAAAAAAAGATTGATTAAAATTAAACAACAGCAAATTATAGAAATACTTGAAATTTGAAATTTTCAACGTAGATCAATCAATAAGGTCGATCAACTTACCTACAGTAGGACTTTTATGAAACATTTTATACAATAATAATGAAATGAAAAAAATAATATAATGTATACTCTTGAAAAAGACGTAAGACGTCGAAACAGTTGTAGAGATATAATAAATTCTTTGAAACATAAAAAAAGCAACTTTCCTTTCATTATTATTATTATTTTATAAAAAATTCTAAGATCCTTTAATTCAAAGTACCTACATAATTTTGCTAAAGAAAATAAATTAATTTTTAATAGGTTATAATATAAATCGACAACAAATGAAAATCTTGACTATAAGTTTTTATTAATTTATCGATAACAAAAAGAAATATTTATATAATTAACTAAATTATAAATAAAATCGGGACCATTTGTTGTGATCTACCTAAATACGATTTCTATTCTGTTTTATTTTTTATACATTCTTTAGATCTAAATATTTTATTTAAAGCAGTCTTGTATAGTTTATAAGAAATATATAAAATAATATCCCAATAATAATAATAATAATGATAAAAGTCAAAAAGACGTCAATTAAATAATATCGTTCCAACTCAAATTGTGATAAGGACTTCTCAAATGATAAGCACCTTTGTGTCTAATAACATATTCGATCCACCAGACGATTTCATTCATGGGTTTCATCGTTTTATCGAACGTTATCTACATATAAAAAAAATTGATTAAAATTAAACAACAACAAATTATAGACCCCCCCCCCCCCCCCTAATTTTGCTAAAGAAAATAAATTAATTTTTAATAGGTTATAATATAAATCGACAACAAATGAAAATCTTGACTATAAGTTTTTATTAATTTATCGATAACAAAAAGAAATATTTATATAATTAACTAAATTATAAATAAAATCGGGACCATTTGTTGTGATCTACCTAAATACGATTTCTATTCTGTTTTATTTTTTATACATTCTTTAGATCTAAATATTTTATTTAAAGCAGTCTTGTATAGTTTATAAGAAATATATAAAATAATGATCCCAATAATAATAATAATAATGATAAAAGTCAAAAAGACGTCAATTAAATAATATTCGTTCCAACTCAAATTGTGATAAGGACTTCTCAAATGATAAGCACCTTTGTGTCTAATAACATATTCGATCCACCAGACGATTTCATTCATGGGTTTCATCGTTTTATCGAACGTTATCTACATATAAAAAAAATTGATTAAAATTAAACAACAACAAATTATAGAAATAGGTACTTGAAATTTAAAATTTTGAACGTAGATCAATCAATAAGATCGATCAATTTACCTACAGTAGGACTTTTATGAAACATTTTATACAATAATAATGAAATGAAAAAAATAATATAATGTATACTCTTGAAAAAGACGTAAGACGTCGAAACAGTTGTAGAGATATAATAAATTCTTTGAAACATAAAAAAAGCAACTTTCCTTTCATTATTATTATTATTTTATAAAAAATTCTAAGATCCTTTAATTCAAAGTACCTACATAATTTTGCTAAAGAAAATAAATTAATTTTTAATAGGTTATAATATAAATCGACAACAAATGAAAATCTTGACTATAAGTTTTATTAATTTATCGATAACAAAAAGAAATATTTATATAATTAACTAAATTATAAATAAAATCGGGACCATTTGTTGTGATCTACCTAAATACGATTTCTATTCTGTTTTATTTTTTATACATTCTTTAGATCTAAATATTTTATTTAAAGCAGTCTTGTATAGTTTATAAGAAATATATAAAATAATGATCCCAATAATAATAATAATAATGATAAAAGTCAAAAAGACGTCAATTAAATAATATTCGTTCCAACTCAAATTGTGATAAGGACTTCTCAAATGATAAGCACCTTTGTGTCTAATAACATATTCGATCCACCAGACGATTTCATTCATGGGTTTCATCGTTTTATCGAACGTTATCTACATATAAAAAAAATTGATTAAAATTAAACAACAACAAATTATAGAAATACTTGAAATTTAAAATTTTGAACGTAGATCAATCAATAAGATCGATCAATTTACCTACAGTAGGACTTTTATGAAACATTTTATACAATAATAATGAAATGAAAAAAATAATATAATGTATACTCTTGAAAAAGACGTAAGACGTCGAAACAGTTGTAGAGATATAATAAATTCTTTGAAACATAAAAAAAGCAACTTTCCTTTCATTATTATTATTATTTTATAAAAAATTCTAAGATCCTTTAATTCAAAGTACCTACATAATTTTGCTAAAGAAAATAAATTAATTTTTAATAGGTTATAATATAAATCGACAACAAATGAAAATCTTGACTATAAGTTTTTATTAATTTATCGATAACAAAAAGAAATATTTATATAATTAACTAAATTATAAATAAAATCGGGACCATTTGTTGTGATCTACCTAAATACGATTTCTATTCTGTTTTATTTTTTATACATTCTTTAGATCTAAATATTTTATTTAAAGCAGTCTTGTATAGTTTATAAGAAATATATAAAATAATGATCCCAATAATAATAATAATAATGATAAAAGTCAAAAAGACGTCAATTAAATAATATTCGTTCCAACTCAAATTGTGATAAGGACTTCTCAAATGATAAGCACCTTTGTGTCTAATAACATATTCGATCCACCAGACGATTTCATTCATGGGTTTCATCGTTTTATCGAACGTTATCTACATATAAAAAAAATTGATTAAAATTAAACAACAACAAATTATAGAAATACTTGAAATTTGAAATTTTGAACGTAGATCAATCAATAAGATCGATCAATTTACCTACAGTAGGACTTTTACGAAACATTTTATACAATAATAATGAAATGAAAAAAAATATACAATTTATACTCTTGAAAAAGACGTAAGACGTCGAAACAATTGTAGAGATATAATATATTCTTTGAAACATAAAAAAGCAACTTTCCTTTTATTATTATTTTTATTTTATAAAAATTTCTGAAATTCGTTAATTCAAAGTAAGGTACCTGATACAAATAAAGCCTATGCTCAAATAAGGCCTGTAGTGCGGAAAAGTCATTTAAAATATATTTACATCAAAAATACTTCACACACGGATAGACGACAGTCCCACGACTCAGGAAACAGTGCGCGAGAGGCCCGCTCGCGCTCGTAGCGACACTTGTGGCCGGTCGTTTGTGGCGGACGAGCGTTTTCATTGCGCGTTATTAATTTGTCGTAATTTCTATCGAATTTTAATACGTTATTCTTTAAAGTTTTGTTTCAAGTAATGTATACGGATCACAATATAACTCATCAAAAAGATAACTAAAACTTTAAATTGTAATTTTTAAAATATACGAATTAAATACTGCTTATAACATTTATGAAATAAAATGTACTAAATAAAGCCTACTTTTAAAATAGGCTTCTTTGCTGACCCTAAGCCTTAATAGGCATTCTGAAATATAGAAACAGATACTGACTCACGTCAGTCCTATCTCCCGCCACACCTGACCATCGAGTATTTTCATCTGCCTCCTCCATGGAACACGTACACCACCTCGAATAAATATTAATAACCAAAATTGTCTCGAAAATTATGGTACTTATTAAGTTCCAAGACCTTATTTAGTTACCTTGTTTAATTAAGGCCTGTGAAAAAAAAATTTATTCTTCAATATTTAATAATATTTTTGAGAAGATATGTTAATTTTCTAATTTTTGTTTGTTTGGATACCTTTTTTTATATATTATTCTCTATTTCTTGTTAATATGCGACTTCAAGTCTGACTAACAATTTAAACATAATATTTAGTAAAATAACTTACAAAGTTGTTCAAGGATCTCATGGAAACACTTGATAAAAGGCTCAGAAATATATATTTTTATAGATTAATAGTCTAATAACAATATTCCTATAATTTAAGGATATAGGTTTTGTTCAATCACTGTTTTAAAAAGGCCCAAGGCTAAGGTTCAAGAATTACCTCTTTTTTGAGTAATTTTTGATAAAAGATTACAATATGTTTTGTTAATTACTTAAAATATATGAACCAAAGAATAATGCCTCGCTTTTATTTATCGCATTTTCCAATAATTTATCAAGATTTGAGTGTTTGAAATTAGGTAGGCCTTATTTGTATCACTTACTTACCTTACATAAAATTTTGCTGAAGAAAAGAAATTAATTTTTAATAGGTTATAATATAAATCGACAACAAATAAAAATTTTGATTATGTTTTTATTAATTTATCGATAACACAAAGAAATATTTACATAATTAACCAAATTATATAACCTATTGTTGTCCTTTATCAATTCTTGTACTTCCAGCTATTGAAATTGCATTTTTACAATGTATTTTGTGCCGTTTAGAAAATTTTTGGTTTCTACAATAATTGAGTTTATTATTTAAACCTTTTATTAAATAACAAATAAACTTTTCGTTTTGACCAAATTGAAAATTATTCTATTTTGTATAAATTTTGGTGTACCTAATGCAAATGAAAAATAATCTAAAAACGTGTTTAAATAGTTAATGTGAAAGTTTGAACCCGTTTCGTACATAATTCAGTGCCGAAACTTTTTTTCATAAGAACGTTCTCTCCAGAGTTCAATAATATTACCCAAGTTTTATACGAACTAATAAAAGCTTGGAACACGTTTTTGACGTTCCCACACGCGCTCCTTTTTTTTTTTTTTTTATTTGCGTTGAATTTATGAACAAAATTTTTACATTATTGTTCCGTTGTTCGCGAATCTTTAACAAGTGCTAAAAATAAAAAGAATCGACTTGCATTGAAATAAAATGTATCAGTTTAAAATTATTTTTTTATTAATCATGTTGAAATTAATTAAAAAACACTTGGCTTCACATATTGTTTCGTCAAACATCAAAAAAAATTTGTGATAAATCGTTATCTAATGATGGCGTTAATTATAATAAAAAAATGCATTGAATTAAGTTCAACACGATTTATAATAAATTTCAACAAGTATTTATTATCTTCCACCGTCAATAATTTTTTATTAATTAATAAAAATCTAATGATATTACATTAATCCGTAACTTTCACTTTGTATCCGATTGAATGCGGATAAATATACTTAACCCTGTTAAATAGAACTTCCGTTTTCTAAGAGACGCGGCCTGTGGGCTTCATGGGCAAAAGGAGAAAAATAATTTTACGGTCGAAGTAACCATAAACGTTGAAAGATTTGATCTTACGATAATAGCCGACGTGATCACAAGGCCCTTAAGTTCTTGGATGATTTTACATCCATCGGAAACCAAGAGACTGCTACAACCAATCGTGCGTTAAATAAAATATACAACAAAAGTAATAGTTTAACCGACCAACCACAAAGAGATCCAATACTTGGTAGTATTGACGACGATTATAGCGAAACATACACTTCTCTACACTTATAGATCTATTCCAGTATTATTCCATCGCTATTTCTCGGATTAACAAACAATTAAAATCTTCAAGGTAATACATGTTCAAATTTTAATCAAATAGACGAACAATAATAGTAATAGTGATAACAACTAATCAACAGTAATATAAAGTAAAGTATTATATAACGTAAATTGATTTGTGTTCTCTGAAAAGTAAGTAACAACTTTTTTATTGTTATTTAATCCGGATATGTTTCGATAAAACTGAGATGAAAAGAATGCAGTTATCCACATATAAAAAAAAAAGGATTACTTAAAATTAAACAATAACAACAAATTGAAACTTTGAACGTAGATCAATCAATAAGATCAATCAATTTACCTACTAATCATTTTGAAAATGTGCATAAGAACACCGTAATCAATTTTAATAATCGCAGGATGTTGCAAACAACATATTAAAATTAAAACAATTAGGAAAACTGTAATTAATTAGGTATATCAACTTTATAAAAATTTACTAATGATGCAGTAGGAATTTTATGAAACATTTTATACAATTATAATGAAATTAAAAAAATAATACAATGTATACTCTTGAAAAAGACGTAAGACGTCGAAACAATTGTAGAGATATAATAAATTCTTTGAAACATAAAAAAAGCAACTTTCTTTCCTTGCTATTATTATTTTATAAAAATTTCTGAGATTCTTTAATTTAAAGTAGGTAGGTATATAAAATTTTGCTGAAGAAAAAAAATTAATTTTTAATGGGTTATAATATAAATCGACTACAAATGAAAATTATGAATATAAGTTTTTATTAATTTATCGATAACAAAAAGAAATATTTACATAATTAACTAAATTATAAATAAAATCCAGACCATTTGTTGTGATCTACCTAAATACGATTTCTATTCTGTTTTATTTTTTATACATTCTTTAGATCTAAATATTTTATTTAAAGCAGTCTTGTATAGTTTATAAGAAATATATAAAATAATGATCCCAATAATGATAAAAGTGAAAAAGACGTCAATTAAATAATATTCGTTCCAACTCAAACTGTGATACGGACTTTTCAAATGATAAGCCCCTTTGTGTCTAATAACGTATTCGATCCACCAGACGATTTCATCCATGGGTTTCATCGGTTTATCGAACGCATATTCTGAAACTTCTTTGACTCTTTCGATATAACTGTAAAATAAATTACCTATCATTAATAACAAATTACACATTTAGCATTATTATATTGAAATGAATAGAAATTGTACCTAAATTATGAATAATTAATAAATAAATACCTTGGATTGCTCATAACTTCGATTATTGTAGATTTTATGTCTTCTTTCGTTGCTTCTTTGAGATTCAATTCAACTCCCATTCCAGACTGGACCACTTTTTTAACATTACTAATCTGATCACCTACAAATGGTGTTCCTATAATTGGAACATGGTACGCTATCGCTTCCTCTAAAGAATGCAAACCCCCTTGGGTTATGAACGACTTCACGTTTGGATGTCCTAATAAAAAAGTCCAAACATTATAAAGTCCAGTAAAAAAATCGACTTCCAATTATCTATTTACTTAAAATATCTTGTTGTGATTCAAAATATGATCTGACCAAAATGTTTTCTGACTTAATTGAAACGTCTTTAACGTCTAGTTTCCACAAAACTTTGTAAGGTAATTCGGAGAAGACTTCTGCCATAAGTTGGAGCTTATCTTTGACCTTTTCGGGAAGCACTAAGGTTCCTAAACTAAAGTATACGACTCCTTCGGTGGCAGTGTCCAAAAACTTTTGTATGTCCTTAAAGAAATAATTTTTAGTTTAAATATATCATCCCTAAAATGGTGAATCATAATAAACTATGATGGAAACTGAAATGGAAAACACTTAAATTGATTACTACGTATTCATATGTACATAGAGTGTTTTTACAAAAAAATGTAATAATTTATAGTTTTCATTAGAACGCGATTAGATCTGATTATTATTACGATCCTCAACAAAAAATTTAAAGTGGCTCGTGTATTAATAAATAGAGAACGAAATTATCACCAAGTAGGTACCTACATCTTATCTTAATCAACATCTGAAAACAATACATATTGTGTTAGATATTTCTAAGAATATCATATTAAATACATAAAAAACATGAACTTGATAGCAGAATTTATTTTTAAACAAACAGCACGTTTGGGGACGAAGCCAGCAAAAAAGAAGTAATTCTTTAAAATTGTAAACACAAAATTTAGAAAAGTAAATAGTTTCTGTAAGCTCTTTCCTTGATATGAAGTCTTTTAACCCTCGGATTTAATAATGTTTATAATGAAAAAAACCTAAAACGCAATTTATTGTGGATAGAACTGTCAAAAGAATTATAAACTTATATGAAGGACGTCGTATGAGATGGCAATAAGATAAAAAAATACGAAGGGCCTTTGTTTCCATCATCATAACAAAATTTTTCAATTAGTGAACAAAAACAAAACAATAAATTTGATTGATTACGAAAAAAATACTTCTTTAAATAAATTTTCATTTTTTTAAGCATGAGAGGATGCATACTTTCAAAGATAAAGCACTTATATTTATTAATCGTACCTCTGATAAAGGTGCAGGAGGGGTCAAGTGAATTCCATGCACTTCAATCACATTCGGCATTCGAGCATGAACATTGCTGATTTCTGGCACGTCATTAGCAACAACCAAACTGATCCTTTTCTTTTCCAACTCTGCTAAATCCGTATCAACACCGAATATCGTCTTTACTACTTCACCATTAAGCGAATACATAACTTTATGGGCATAGTTATTCGCCCACACTCGGTGAAATATACTGATTAATCTCTCTTTAAACCTCAAACGTTTTCCAACAGGCAAATTAACATCTGGTGAAATTGTGGGATGCACAGGATTTCCAATTGCAGACATGGTCATAAAATTAGCCGCCATGGACGTCATTAATACCAACGGACAATCAAATAATTCACTCATATAAGAATATGCTGGCAATGCAAATTCAGTTAATACCAAGTCAAAATGAGTATTGTTGTCTTTTATGAGCTCTTGTACTTCTGGGTGCTGAAGCTGCATTTCTGTCATGTGTTTCAACCCCTTTATAACAAAGGACCATAGCTTGAAAACATTCACGGTCTTTTGCGCCTAAGAAGATTATTATTGTAAACTATTAGGTATATTTTCATATAATTAAGTGATTCTACTTTTACCTGTAATTGTAATAAAGAAACTATTATAATTTTTACATTTTTTTTATTGAAAAGTAAACTGTAAACTTCCGAGAAAGCTACAACGTAGCGAAACTTACATCAAGTGAATAATAAAATTTGAGGAGATTGTAGCAGTGTTTTTTATTTATTATATTCTCAATTTATTATGTATTAACTTACCTCTCCAATCAAATCAAGATCATCAATGATTTTAAAACTGAAGCCCAAATCGATTTCTCGCAGATTTTTGATGTTAGGGTCGTTAAGGGGTTTTGTTGCTAAGACGGTCATATTGTGACCCCTGAGGGCCAATTCCTTCCATATTAGTCGAAAATAAGTCTGATGGCTAGACACAGGTGTGGCAAATATCCCTAATATGTTGGCACATTCTATACAATTCAAATTCGCGAACACCAAGAGAATTGTGAGGTAAAAAGACCTTCTAATCATCATGATTGCACAACAAGTTATGTAGATATTATTTAAAAGTAGTTTGATTTAATATTTCTTTCGTTATCTATTCGATATGTCACAGTGATAACTTTTAAATTTATATATTTAAATAATATGACAACAATGTGTTAAGTGTAATAAACACATCTGGAAATCAGATGATGGTGTTTTGTTAAAAAAAGAGATCTTTAGCTGCAGATAACATCATCATTCTTAAAAACATAATTCGTTATCTTATATTAAACCTTCGTCTTATTAAATACAGGAAAGAATAGTGTAATAGCTAAAGATACTTATTTGCGGATTAGATACCTGATAGTAAAAAATAAAGTGATAAAAATTAATATTGCTACAAAAAATTTATTGAAAGCGTGTTCGGAATTTTCTACCATAACTATTCAGTGAGTAAATCGTATCTCTTTTTAAAACATAGCAATAAATACCACAAGCTTTTTAAATTTACTTCCCTTGTGTCTGTTTCGTAACAGGTAGACAAATAATCTGAGCCAAAAAGAGCTACCATTTCGCCCCTTCCTGAGAATTTCATCAAGATATTTTTTTTATTAATTGGAATTATAATTTTTTAAACACACGCCAATACACTAATTAACGATAACGTATCACAAGCACTGCGTAGATATAACATGCAATTAAAACAGTAAACATAATGAATAGATAGTTAGTTGACAGCAACCGTTAATAGACAAGATAGGTACGATAAAATAATAAATTATTCAAATGATTCTTAAATGTATTAATATTCTAAGTATGCTAATATCTAATTGATTATTTATCTATAAATAAAATTGCATTTTATTTTTTATTTATTAAAGTTACTTTTAATGATTTAATATGTTAAGTGTTTTATTTATATACGTATTTTGTTTGTGATATAAATCTTCTACAACTTAATACTCGTAGATTGTATTTCAAATCAATAGAAACTTTAGTAAAACTTCTAACCAAGAGGCGAAATGTTGGTGTTGGTTATAAATCAGTTAAAAATCTTTGTAACCCCGCTTGGCTCAGATTATTTTAAATATACTTTCTTCTATATCAATGAAATCTCACTACACCAGTTCAGGAGATGTGAGCAAATAAACAAACAATGTTAAATGACGTACCTTGTTCTGATAACAGATACTGTTAATAACAGTTAAAAGCAAAATATGAATATAAATATCAACAGCTTCCTTTTTCAAAATTTTAACATAAACTATGGATACTTGTTTCCCACGTCGTGACGTCCCATTTCATGATCTGCAGGGCCATCTTTAACCTACTGGAGGCCCTGGGCATATTAGGATAATGGGACCTACTTATTTGATCTGAGGAGGGCCCCTGTCGATCGCGGAGCCCTGGGCACTTGCCCAAAGTGTCCAATGGGAAAGAGGGGTCTGATGATCTGACTTATTTTTTCCCCCATTTCGTGACCTCTCTCTTAATCCATATTTACGTATCTGCGCATTTTTCATTCTAATTATATCGAGACTATACGACTGTATATTGTTTATCTTATAGTTATTCTGCTGGGAATTACGTATGTATGTACTTTTTATTTTTACATAAATTTATAACGAACAAAGTAAATTCTATTTCATGACCGATTTTTATGAAAGTTTATATGCATATTCAGTAGGCGTGAGAATCGGGAACTATCTAATTTTAATACCCCTAAGTGATAAGAATTGTATACCACTAACTATTATTTTTATTTTTTGGAATTTTTTTTATTTTTATTTTTTTATGATTTGGCATTAAAAAATACATATAACCCTTAATTTTCATCCATCTACCACCAACCCCCATCTTTTAATAGCGATATTAGTACTGTAATATCCTTCAACTCTGAGTGGTCGATAACTGATCAATTATATAAATAATAGACAAAAGTGATATAAATAAATTGTTATATAAATAAGAGAATTAGAATAAGTTACTGTTAAGTGTTATATAAATGGTGTTAAATAAATAGTTATTTAAATAAATAATTCTAAACTAGAAAATTCGTTACAGTATAATAGGGTTTACACTGGCCTTAAGTACTGATGTCTTAAACTTAAATTTTATTAACTGTTTTATTAGAATCGTGATCACACTATATGTATATGTAAATTAAAACAGAATAGACCATCTAATCTAGAAAAGATACACAATAGATAAACCTACATGTAGTTAAATAAATTTTGGTGACGAAATATAAAAAATATTTTTGAACTATGGTAAAGAGAAGGGATATTGTTTAAAAAAAAAGATAGTATGTGAAAATGTAAAGTCTACTATATTTCTATTCACAAAAATACATATTTATGTAGCATATGTATAGGTACATAACAATAATAGTTACATATTTACTTTTTAAAAGATGATTTCAATCACGTAGTTAAATCACCCTTTTAACTCCCCTCTCTCATCAGCGAACAGCGGCAACCGCTGCTGTTTTTATCATATCAGTACTCCACTAAATACAGGTGAAAGTAAATTAAATATCAATTAACATAAAAACATGTCCTTTGTTTCGGTAAGTACACCGTTTGCTTTCGTTATCTGTATTAATTATTACTACAAAATATTTGAACTAAAATACACATAAACTTTCACAGGAATTTATTAATTTCAACATTTGTTTCGCTATCACAGTAGCTTCTACAGGATAATTATGGTACAAAGGAATAATGAGGTTCTATATATACAGGGTTTTTCAAGTTGATGGGCTATTAGAAGTATATGAATTAGTAGAAGGAATTCAATTCTGAAACTTGGGCTTATTTGGTTATTGTTTATACCGCCTCTTTTAAAAATATTTTCAAGTTCGATTTACATCCGGTTATACCGGAAGTCGATACCAACTTTGTTATTTTAAATGGAATGGTATATTTTTTACGCTGAATTCGAATAAAACGTGTAATTCTAAGGTAAGTTTGATAAACAACTTGTACACCTATGACGATCGGTTTCTGAGTTATTTTACTTATAGAAAAAAAATCGCTACCGCAACCCAAATTATAAAAGATCATAATTTCCACAAAATACGACTTAGACTGTTGAAATTTTTACTAGTAATAGCTGAATATTACTGGTAAAACCTTGACAAAATTGAATTAAATAATTTATACAGGGCGTTCAAAATAAAATTCTAAAATTGAAAAACTTCAAACACGAATTACTTCGTTTTTTCAAATGGCACCTACTATTTTTTATTTTTTCAATCGATTCCTTTTTTTGTCCTCTTTCGATCTATATGGATACTTCCTATTTTATTTAAAAATTTTGGAATAATTTTGAATTATTACTTAAAATAGGAAGTATCCATATAGATCGAAAGAGGATAAAAAAAGGAATCAATTGAGAAAATAAAAAATAGTAGGTGCCATTTGAAAAAATGAGGTAATTCGTGTTTGAAGTTTTTCAATTTTAGAATTTAATTTTGAACGCCCTGTATAAATTATTTAATTCAATTTTGTCAAGGCGTTAGCACTAATATTCAGCTATTACTAGTAAAACTTTCAACACTGTAAGTCGTATTTTGTGGAAGTTATGATTTTTTATAATTTGGGTTGCGGTAGCGATTTTTTTTTATAAATTAAATTAACTCAGAAACCGATCGGCATAGGTGTACAAGTTGGTTATCAAACTTACCTTAGAATTACACGTTTTATTCGAATTCAGCGTAAAAAATATACCATTCCATTTAAAATAACAAAGTTGGTATCGACTTCCGGTATAACCGGATGTAAATCGAACTTGAAAATATTTTTAAAAGAAGCGGCATAAACAATAACCAAATGAGCCCAAGTTTCAGAATTGAATTCCTTCTACTAATTCATATACTTCTAATAGCCCATCAACTTGAAAAACCCTGTATACAAAATCGAGTAACAGCAGTGGGGGAAGAATAACAGTAGAAGGACAAAAATTCTTTTTTAATACTACATAATTGAAATAAAAGTTAAAAACTAAAAATATACATTACAAGTTTAAATTAATTAAAGGTGAAAATTTTACATCAAGTTGATCATTTAACAATAAAAGAGATTATTTATTTTTACTAATTTCTACAGATTCTAGAAGGTTTAGCTTGCGACCTTTTTCTACCACATGTAAAACTTCAAAATTAAAATTCGGAGAGTGATTAGTTTCAATCAGATGAGTTGAATAATTAGAATTGTGTTTTTATCTTTGTAAGATTTCCTATGTTCAGAAATCTTAGTTTTAAATTTATTACAAACCCTTTTTTGGACATCATTTGGAGTTTTATCTTTATTATTTTTTATATAAAGGCCTAAATTATTATTAGTTTCAAAAACTGTGTTAATGATGTGATTACCTAAAAGTTTTTTAATAATTAAAGCAGGTTTACTTTTTAATAAAAGTTAATGTTGTATGAATTTTTCGGTTGTGTGGGTGAGGGATACATTAAGTTAATTGTTTTCTTAAAAAGTTTTTGACTTAGCAATTTATCTATTAAATTGGCATTGTAGCCATTATTAAGAGCGATTTGTTTAATTAGATTTAGTTCTAAGTTATATAGTTTTTTTTCTAAAGGGATATTAATTGATCTATGTAGCATAGAGTGATATGCAGCTAATTTATGTTCAACAGGACAACAAATCGCTGTTAATAATGGCTACAATGCCAATTTAATAGATAAATTGTTAAGTCAAAAACTTTTTGAGAAAACAATTAACTTAATGTATCCCTCACCCACACAACCGAAAAATTCATACAACATTAACTTTTATAAGTAAACCTGCTTTAATTATTAAAAAACTTTTAGGTAATCACATCATTAACACAGTTTTTAAATCTAATAATAATTTAGGCCTTTATATAAAAAATAATAAAGATAAAACTCCAAAGGATACCAAAAGTGATGTCTACAAACTAAATTGCGGTTCCTGTAATCTAATCTAAATCTATAATCTTTTTTTAATATATATATAAAATGCTAATGTTAGTACGTAAATACGCGGTTTTCTCTATCTCTACCTACTCCAATCAACTTCCTGTTGAGGTGGTAAATATCCCTTGGTCTCCAGGTGAGAGTAAGGGAGTTTGGTCGCGGTGGGTGGAAGTGGGTGGTTGTAGGTGGCAGAAAGGTGAAAATAAATATTTCTGTCCTTTTTTAAGTCATAAGGACTTCCGGAAAGATCTCGAAATTTCTAAAATGATCTAAAAAATTCTAAAATGAGCGCAAACTGTTATTATTAACTTAGAATGTTCGAGAATGTTCTAAAAATTTCTTGAAAGATCTAGAAAGTTTCAAAAAGTGTACATCTACGTTTGACCGATTTTTATGAAATTTTATATGCATATTCAGTAGGTCTGAGAATCGGCTACTATCTATTTTTCATATCCCTAAGTGATAGGGGTTGTTCACCCTTAACTGTTTTTTTATTTTTGGAACAAAATTTTATTTTTTATTTTTTTATAATGTAGTATTAAAAAATACATATAACCCTAACTTTTCACCCTTCTACCACCAACCCCCAATTTTTAATAGCGATATTACTACTGTAATAATCTTCAACTCACAGTTGTCGATAACTGATCAATTAGTCATCCCCGCCAGGCATCTACTGATGTCACTACTCACCCAGCAAACAACACACGAAGTGGGGATGAGAATGAAGCAGATTTTTTTAGAATGTTACAGGGAGTTCAAATATGTTCTAAGAAGTGAAAGAATGTTTTATTATAACATTTAAGAATGATTTGGCAATGTTCAAGAATGTTCCAGAATCTTGAAGATCATTCAAGAACGTTCCAGAGTGTTAGAAAATGTTTTAAATCATTATGGGATGTTCTGGATAGTTCTAAATTCGCGAATATTCTAGAATTTTAAACCTAGGATTTCTGAACATAGGAAATCTTACAAAGATAAAAAACACAATTCTAATTATTCAACTGATTGATTGAAACCAATCACTCTCCGAATTTTAATTTTGAAGTTTTACATGTGATAGAAAAAGGTCGGTTTATCTGTAGAAATTAATAATAAAATATCTCTTTAATTGTTAAATGATCAACTTGATGTAAATTTTTCACATTTAATTAATTTCAACTTGTAAGGTATATTTTTATTTTTTAACTTTTATTTCATGGAGTACTAAAAAAGAATTTTTGACGTACCACTGTTATTCTTCCCTCACTGCTCTTTCTCGATTTTGTATACATTTGTTACAGTTAAAACAAGTTTTTAGTTAGAACTCGTTTTCCCTAGTTAAAACTAGTTTTTATTTAATGCCTTTGTTAAAACTAGAAATACCCAGTTAAAACTAGAATTTACCACTGATATATTTGATTTTCAGATAAAACTAGTTGTCACATCGAGCTGTAGTTAAAACTAGCACTAGAAAAACTAATTTGGAATTGAAAGCAAGATATAGTTTTAAAAATATTTTTTGAAAAGGTCTAAGACACTGAGAACCAAATAATAATCTAACACTAAAGGAACATTTTAGGGAACATCGACTTAAATTAGTTGCCAAGATGACAATATTAATTATAAGTAGGTAAATTACATAATCAAATAAATCAACAGAACAAAACCTTAAAATTTCAAAAAGAAACATTGCTTTAAAAAACATTGATTAACACACAATAAAATCTAGTCAGTCAAACTTAAATTTAAAAAAGTATGAGGAAAAAAATTTTCTACTCGCTTCGGAAAAACGCGTTTTGTCTAGTAACAACTATTTTTAAATGATATTCGATTTAAGCATTAGTTAATTCTAGTATTAATAAATGCATACATTAAAATCTAGTTTTAACTAGGAAGATCGCGTTCTATCTAAAAACTAGTTTTAACTGCAATATATATATATATACAGGGTTTTTCAAGTTGATGGGCTATTAGAAGTATATGAATTAGTAGAAGGAATTCAATTCTGAAACTTGGGCTCATTTGGTTATTGTTTATGCCGCTTCTTTTAAAACTATTTTCAAGTTCGATTTACATCCGGTTATACCGGAAGTCGATACCAACTTTGTTATTTTAAATGGAATGGTATATTTTTCACGCTGAATTCGAATAAAACGTGTAATTCTAAGGTAAGTTTGATAACCAACTTGTACACCTATGACGATCGGTTTCTGAGTTAATTTAATTTATAGAAAAAAAATCGCTACCGCAACCCTCAAATTATAAAAAATCATAACTTCCACAAAATATGACTTAGAGTGTTAAAATTTTTTACTAGTAATAGCTGAATATTAGTGCTAACGCCTTGACAAAATTGAATTAAATAATTTATACAGGGCGTTCAAAATAAAATTCTAAAATTGAAAAACTTCAAACACGAATTACTTCGTTTTTTCAAATGGCACCTACTATTTTTTATTTTCTCAATTGATTCCTTTTTTTATCCTCTTTCGATCTATATACCAATTCTTTTTCATCTGCAAAATATTTATAGATAGATTCACCTCCACACTTGTATTTTAACTCTTTCCAACTTTCAACCCAATTATTTTTATATTTTTTGACTTGTAGGTACCTAGACGTGATCAATTTATGATACTGAGAAAATTAAAATAAATCTGTTCGTTTTAATCATTATTTTGAATCAAACACAATTTGAATTTCAAAACGAATTTTGTTGATCAGCCATGATCATTGTACTATGGTATATCATTACCTTAAAAAGCAACAGTGTCATTGTGATCAACAAATTTCGTTTTGAAACTTAAATTATGTTTAATTTGTTAGTAATTATATCATAAAGTTTCAACAATTAAATATTATTTTTTATTATCTAAAATTATTTACATTCAATCTTTCTTACTTTTTATACGTTTTCGTAAAAGAAGTACTTTATAGAGAACAATTTTTAACACTTTGTATGTCACAAATATGAGACTAACAAGAGCAACAATTATTATAAGAATTACATCGAACAAATAATATTCATTCCAAGTCAACTTATGGTACGGACTTTTCATATGATAAGCCCCTTTGTGTCTTATTACATATTCTAACCACCAAACGATTTCATCCATGGGCTTCATAGGTTTGTCGAACATGTATTTTTCGATTTCCTTTATTCTTTGCATGTAACTAAAATAAAATAATTACAAAATCAAGCATTGTAAAGGATCGTGTAGATACCTATACCTAGGGTTGTTCATAATTTCCAAAATTGCAGACTTTATGTCGTCCTTTGTTGTTTCATAAATATTAATTTCGATTCCTGCACCAATTTCGACCATCTTTTTCACATTACCCAGCTGATCGCCTACAAGTGGTGCACCAATAATTGGTACATGATAAGCTACAGCTTCCTCTAACGAATGCAACCCTCCTTGTGTTATAAACGCTTTTACATTGGGGTGTCCTAATAATAATAATAAATGAGGTCAGAAAAAAATCAGTCAACCAAAGGAATCAGTACGTACTTAAGATGTCCTGTTGGGACTCAAAAAAGGACCTAGCAAAAATGTTAGTTGAATTAATTTCTATCTCTTTGAGATCTAATTTCCAAACAACTTTATAAGGCAGTTCAGAAAAAACTTCTGCTGCTAGTTTAAGTTGATCTTTGATCATTTCGGATTGTGCGAAAGTTCCCAGACTGAAATATATTACACCTTCAGTGGCGCTGTCTAGAAACTCCTTAATGTCCTTAAAAAGAAGGATTTTAGGATTTAAATAGTGTTTCGCACGAAGTTGACCAGTTAATCAATATTATGTAGATCAAAATTGTCCTTATTGTTGAAATGAATAAGGGAGAAGTCCCTGAGGAAGATTTTAATAGGATGTCCCTCTATTAAATTACGAATTGTAGAGGCTCTCTCTATTAATTTTTGCAATAATCTCAGATGGTATAGATCAAGGACAAATCTTCTTTATATTTTAAATATATGTGTAGATAAAGTATAAAACCTGTTTTAAGGGTGCAGGTGGAGTCAAATGAAGTCCATGAATTTGGAGCACGTTTGGCATCCGTGGATGAATACAGGTCACTTCTGGCACATGATTGGTTATAACCAAACTGGCCCTTTTCTTCTCAATCTCCCGTAAATTTACGTCCACTCCAAACACCTCCTGAATTAGTGTATTGCTTTCAGAATAAAGTAAATTTGAAAGTACAGATATCGTCATATGAACTAACAACGACATAACTCGTTCTTTAAAAGACAATGTTTTACCAAAAGGTAAATTGCTTTCTGGGCATAGCAGAGGGTGTAGTGGACTTCCGATTGCAGTTGAGGTAAGGGAATGTAACGGCATGGAACTCACTATTACCAAAGGACAATCGAATAATTCGCTCATATAGAAAAAAATTGGATGTAGAAATTCTACTAAAACCACATCAAATTTGGTGTTGTTGCGTTTGATCAAATCTTGCAGCTCCGGGTGTAGAAATTGCGTTTTTGTCATGTTGATAAATGATCTTGTAGCAAGATCCCAAAGTTTAAAAATGTTCTTTTCTGTCTGAGCCTAGAAATTGGGTAATCAAATTATTTTGAACGCATTTAACAACTACTTTTGTGTATTGTCTTTTAATTTTTTAAACATATTAACTATTATTTTTAACTAACATCAGAAAATGCCAATAGTCTCACTCAAAATGTGCAGGTAGATACATAAACAACAAACTATAGTTACTTTTACTTGATGTAGATTATAAAGCCATGTATCAAAAGGTAAAACGTCAATCATCACAAATAAAGCATTTTTACCGCTATTTTGAATTCAAAAATATTTCTTTTGACATTCAACAATATAATACGTCTTACCGCCTTAACAATATTGCTTTCTTCCAATATTTTAAAAGAAAACCCCCAATCGATTTCCTTAAGGTTCTTGATATTGGGATCATTCAAAGGCCTGGTAGCGAAAACAGTGACATTGTAACCTCTCAAAGCTAGTTCCTTCCATATTAGCTGAAAGTAACTTTGGTGACTGTTAACTGGCGAACCAAATATTCCTAATATATTAGCACCGTCGGTAACACCCCCAAGGGGAGAAAAAAATAAAAGAACGAATGCACAACTTCCAATCAGTTTCATTATGAACAGTTACCTACACTACACAGTTTTATAATCATCACACTAACTTTACATAGAGATTAGATTATAATTATAATACATAGTTAGAAAGTTTCTTTATCTGACTGAATATCATCGGCTATGACCATGAAAATCAGAGAGCTACAGATTTATAAATAAAAACCAGACGTAATATATTTAGTTAAATATTATGAAAAGAAAAAGATAAAAATTCGAGATAAAAAAATTAATTGCATTGAGCAAAGAACAATAGATACAAGATGAATCGAGTATATTTTGTTTGTACTTTTTGTTTGTTAAATATTTATATTAGTATTTCAATTTTTCCTTGTATTAGTTTTTTTCAACTTTGTACTGTCTAGCCAATAGATAATTTTGAAATATTTACATCTAGATAATGTTTTCATTCCAAATAAAAATCCAAACTCAATATCAATGTGTATTCACAAAATAAATAGATCATTATTTTGGCTTACGAAAAATTGCATTAAAAATACACTCAGTTGCAAAAAAGTGAAGAACCTAATTTTGGTTGGCTTTATTATTTGTAAATTCATAAACTTGAACTATGTTTTTTTCTTAATTATTCCTCACCCTGTGTATTAATCAAGTAATGTTATTAAAAAATGCGTGTAGTCTTGATAAAAGAGCATTTAGTTGTTTTATCGATTGATTTATCTCTAAATTTGTCTGAATTACAACTTTTATGCTAAATCCTTACATAATACCCACTTTCTGAATTTATTGAAAAAGTTTTCTTGTGAAATAAACCGAAACGATTTTTAAAAAATCATTTTCATTAAACACAAAATTATAAACTGCAACAACTGTTTATAGTCCAGTCAAATTAGACCAAAAAATAAGAGTAAAGCTACATAAATTCTCACCAAGCTGAAAATCAGTGAGATTGTTTAAAATATGATTAAAAATAAAATTTGAAAGTTCCCCATCTTTCCCCTGTATGGAAAAAATTTTATTGAAAGTTAAAAAGAGAGTTTTGCGCGATTTTCAGCAAAACGGTAAGTTTTATCATAAAATTACCCCAGACAAAAATTGTAGATCATAAAATTATCTATAAAATATGTATCTCTAAAATACCCCAAAATAAGCTATGTGACAAACAAATCCCCAAGAACTAGAAAATATTTAGTGCAAATAGAAAAAGATTGTAGAGGAAAAATTTTCCCCTGAGGAATTCTCCTGAAAAATATATCCCCAAAAAATACCCCAAAGGAAAAAAAATCCCCTATTTTTTGTTTGGGGAAAATCCCCAACATCTGGCAAACCTGAGACTAACAGTATTTCATTTATTGGGCACACTGGCATAAAGCGGGTATAAGACCCTAGCCACGCATACAATTGAACAGGAGACAGATGTTGTCTCGAGGTTACACTGGCCTATAAGATTAGGGACTGGGTTTCATGAAAATCGCGAAAAACTAATTTTTTTGACCTTTGACCTAGAATAAAAATTTTTCCATACAGGGGAAAGATGGGGAACTTTGAAATTTTATTTTTAATCATATTTTAAACAATCTTACTGATTTTCAGCTTGGTGGGAATTTATGTAGCTTCGAATGTCTAAATTGACCGGACTATAAATTAATACTGCGTATTGTCTCCCCCAGCAACTCTAAGAACTTTTCATCTACGTAGCATCCTGGAAATTAGGTTTCTATTCCTATCCATTGGTATACGACCCCATCCATCCACTAATGCATCAACCATTTCTGAGGGCTTCTTTCGAGAACACCTTTTTTATTTATAATTTTATGTTTTTTTTAAATTCATATCAGTTTTTCTCACTTAAAAAATGTTTCTCAATAAATTCAGAAAGTTAGTACAATTCAACCAACGATTCAGCAAAAAAGTTGTAATTCAGACTATTTTAGTGGTAAATCAATGAATGAAAGATAGAATGCTCTTTTGATGTAGACTGTACCATTACTTGATTAATACACAGAGTGAGTCAAAAATTAAGACTCAAAATTGTTCCAGTTTTTGTTTCCACCCCCTTTAGTTTTTGTTTTATAGACAAAGGAATTAATTGCTAATAAAAAATTCGAAGCTTCAAAGTTCAAAGCAACTAAAATCAGGTGCGTCACTTTTTTTGGAGGTGATTGCATATTTTAAAGCACTTAATGGCCAATCTCACAATAAGTAAATTGATATGGATTTTAATACATAATAGTTTTACCATTTTGGGGCCCTTCTGTGGTCTTTAAATTGTTAATCTGTTTTACTTTTTCTATTTTTTTTTAAATAGAGTAATTTCAGCAAAATAACTTTCAACAATTTGTATAAAACATACAACAAAATTGCACAAACAGATAAGATAGTAAATAGAGCGTCCAACATAAATAATTCGTTCCAACCGAAGGTTTGAAAAGGACTTCTGAGATGATAAGCGCCTTTATGTCTAATAACATACTCAATCCAATAAACTATTTCGTCCATGGGTTTCATGGGCCTATCGAACATGTACTTCGACACTTCTTTGACCCTTTCTAGGTATCTAAAAAAATTTAACAAGTAAAGTAATACCAACTATAAAAAATTTGTTTAAGTAGGTACTTTGGATTATTCATAACTTCCAGAATTGCAGATTTTATATCCTCCTTGGTTGCTGTATGGAGATCAATTTCTACCCCCATTCCGGAATCTACCATTTTCCTAATATTCCCTTGTTGGTCTCCTACAAAAGGCGCTCCAATAATAGGGACGTGGTACGCGATTGCCTCTTCCAGAGAATGTAATCCCCCTTGAGTTATAAACACTTTCACGTTCGGATGCCCTACACAATACAATAAAATAAAAAATGTACAGTTAAAGTCACAATCGTATTTACTTAATATGTCTTGTTGTGATTCAAAGTAATGCCTAGCAAAGATATTTTTTGAATCAATTATTACATTGTCAGCGTCGAGTTTCCACACCAGTTTGTAAGGGAATTCACAAAACATTTCTTCTATAATCTGGAGTTTATCTTTAATCACGTTGGAAACTACTAAAGTGCCTAGGCTGAAATATATAACCCCCTGAGTGCCACTGTCCAAAAACTCTTTTAAATCCTTAAAGAAAAGAAAATGTTTCAAGTTCATATACAAATTATAGTGTTACCTTTGGTAATGGTGCAGGTGGTTTTAAGTGAATCCCATGAATCTCAACAACATTTGGCATTTTTGGATGCACATTGCTCAATTCTGGTACATCATTAGCAATAATCAAACTAACCCTTTCCTTCTCAATTTTTGCCACATTTGTTTCCACCCCGAAGACTTCTTTAATAATTTCGTCACTTGTCGAATACATGGTATTATGCACAAAAGTAATTGACCAAAGGTAATTAAGCACAGACATCAATCTCTGCTTGTAATTTAATTTTTTACCAAAGGGTAAATTCGCGTCTGGCAAAATTAGGGGGTGTAAAGGATTCCCGATTCCAACAGAAGTGATACAATTTACTGGCATGGAACTAATGGGAATTAAGGGACAATTAAATAACTCGCTGAAATAGAAAAATGCTGGCGACGCAAATTCTGCCAGGACTACGTCGAAATGAGTGTTGTTGTCCTTTATTAAAGCTTGTATATTAGGGTGTGAAAGCTGTTTGATGCCAAATGCTTTCATTGAATGTGTAAGAATTGACCAATATTCGAAAATGTTATTTACATCTTGAACCTAAAAAAAAAAAAAAATGTGAGCTAATATGCATGAAAGACAATATTAAGTACGACAGGAACTAAATATGGCATAATGAAAAAATGCTGACTATTTATTTAATAAACGTTTGTTTTTATTAAATACAAAAATTAAAAATTCAAAAATTTATTTCAAGTTTCGACAACTCAATTCTTTAAATCAGTGATTTGTAGTTATATTCGATGTTGCCTCTGACAGCATTACTGTGATAATTGGTCGAGGATAACTGAAGTATGTTACAAAAGTATTGGACATAAAATTATCAAGACATAAATAATAAATACAGCATCTATTGTTGTTGCATATCTGGTGGGAGGTTCTCTTTGATTGTTGTTAATTTGCAATTTAAATTCTTTTTGGTGGAACGTAACTAATGGCACTGATTAATCATTAGCAAAATTTACATTGAAATCTCCAGCTAAAATCAATGGTAGTTTATCGTTATTGGTTTTAAAAATTATTGGACCTCTGTGACTGTACGGAAATAATTTCTTATGTAAAAATGAATTAGCATTCATTTTTTTATTAGGTGAAATGTACACTTGCATCTTCTAGTTTACAATACTAAATGACACCGTCGAACCGAGTGGGAAGAGAATCGCACAGGCGCTTGTGCATGGCGAGCGTCGCCACGGCATGCAGTCGCCACGATCGCCACGCCAACAATCCGGTTTACCCGCGCCACATCAAAAATTCAGACCGAAAGTTAAATTTCAACTGTATGACTGATTTAGATAATTTTATTGTTATCACAGTCTGATAAAACAGAATAAGGGTTCATCCATAAAGTACGTCACACGTTAAGAAGGGGGGAAGACGAAGTGTGTCTTAAGTTTCGTGACGTCACATTTCAAAATCTTATACATCTAAGTATTAAAATGCCAAATTTTGAACTGTTAACGAAAAACGTTATTTGTATCTATGGGCATAAGGTTTAAATTGTTTTGTTGGCGAGTTCACACTCACTCTACTAGTGTCACGCACCGGCCGCCTGAGCTCTTTGGCAAATGCTGCCACACGCGCCGTGATTGTATTGTTTATTATTTATATACAGGGTTTTTCAAGTTGATCAGCTATTAGAAGTATATGAATTAGTAGAAGGAATTTAATTCTGAAACTTGGGCTCATTTGGTTATTGTTTATGCCGCTTCTTTTAAAAATATTTTCAAGTTCGATTTACATCCGGTTATACCGGAAGTCGATACCAACTTTGTTATTTTAAATGGAATGGTATATTTTTCACGCTGAATTCGAATAAAACGTGTAATTCTAAGGTAAGTTTGATAACCAACTTGTACACCTATGACGATCGGTTTCTGAGTTAATTTAATTTATAGAAAAAAAATCGCTACTGCAACCCAAATTATAAAAAATCATAACTTCCACAAAATACGACTTAGAGTGTTGAAATTTTTACTAGTGATAGCTGAATATTAGTTCTAACGCCTTGACAAAATTGAATTAAATCATTTATACAGGGCGTTCAAAATAAAATTCTAAAATTGAAAAAGTTCAAACACGAATTACCTCGTTTTTTCAAATGGCACCTACTATTTTTTATTTTTTCAATCGATTCCTTTTTTTATCCTCTTTCGATCAATATGGATACTTCCTATTTTATTTAAAACTTTTGGAATAATTTTGAATTATTACATAAAATAGGAAGTATCCATATAGATCGAAAGAGGATAAAAAAAGGAATCGATTGAAAAAATAAATAAATAGTAGGTGCCATTTGAAAAAACGAGGTAATTCGTGTTTTGAAGTTTTTCAATTACAGAATTTTATTTTGAACGCCCTGTATAAATTATTTAATTCAATTTTGTCAAGGCGTTAGCACTAATATTCAGCTATTACTAGTAAAAATTTTAACACTCTAAGTCGTATTTTGTGAAAGTTATGATGTTTTATTATTTGGGTTGCGGTAGCGATTTTTTTTCTATAAATTAATTTAACTCAGAAACCGATCGTCATAGGTGTACAAGTTGGTTATCAAACTTACCTTAGAATTACACGTTTTATTCGAATTCAGCGTAAAAAATATACCATTTTATTTAAAATAACAAAGTTGGTATCGACTTCCGGTATAACCGGATGTAAATCGAACTTGAAAATATTTTTAAAAGAAGCGGCATAAACAATAACCAAATAAGCCCAAGTTTCAGAATTGAATTCCTTCTACTAATTCATATACTTCTAATAGCCCATCAACTTGAAAAACCCTGTATATAATATAATGCTATGCCAGTTATAAATAATTTGAAGGAGTCAGTTCAAAATCCACGGACTCAAGATGATTGAATTTGTAACTTCCATTATTATTATTATAATTAATAATTTAATTATTGTTTTGTTAATTTTTTCAAATGGTTGATTATATCAAAAAATAGTTTAAATGAAAATAAAACTAATTTCGGAACTGCTGTTTTAATTTTATAATTTCTAGATGTAAAATTGCAAAATATGTAACGTCACAAATGGAGGAGGGGGGTCTCAGAAATGAAACCAACTGTGACAAGGACGGGGGAGGGATCAAAAAATCACAAAATTAGTGTGACGTACTTTATGGATGACCCCTAATGAAGATATTAATGAATATTCATAAATAAATAATAAAATTATAATATGTAGATCATGCATGAAGGTAGGTTTATAGTTTATTCCTTATAAAAATACTTACGTTCTCGATAAAATGTGTTTCTTCGAAAATTTTAAAAGTGAAACTTAAGTCAATTTCTTTGAGGTTCTTAATAGTAGAATCATTTAAAGGCCTAGTTGCAATCACAGTGACATTATGGCCCCTTAATGCTAACTCTTTCCATATCAACCTGAAGAAACTTTGATGACTGTTGATTGGCAAGGCAAATATCCCTAATATATTGGCACCTTCACCCCTTTCAAAACGGTCCATCACAAAAAATATTAAGAAACACTTTATAATTGTTAATTTCATTGTTTTATTCTGTAGACTGGTTTGTTCTAAAATCTGCGGGTAATGACTTTTGCAATTATTAAAATGCAGACTAATAAATAAAAACACCAGGAAATCTTATTCCTATCTACTTACTTATCTCTCCAACAAAACACTGATAATTTTTATACTGAATAGTTATATTTATTAGTGTATATTGTTGCGAAACAAAAATAAAAAACGGGCGTACGTGACACGTGTCTTTAACAAAAAAAAAAAAGTTGTTTATAGAACTATCAAAATAGAAATTTTACTTAGGTACCAAAATATATTACATAGGGTATTAAGTAATAATATATGTAATTCACTTGTAGGTACATTATTCTATGAAAAAAATATCTGAATCTAGTCAAAAAGATTAAATTTATCGTGCAATAAGTAAACGTAAGCTCTACAGTACCTTTTTATAAATATAGGGACAAAGGCACTTCGTTATGTGTATATTAAAATTTAAGCAATCCCCAAAACGTTATTGAAAACATGACAAAGTAAATTTAATTTTTTTAAGAGGGTAACTAAATTAAATTGCATTTAAATGTTTTAAATATATATTGCAATAACTCTACAATTATTGCCTTTTTCAAGAGTAATCCTATTATTAAAATTAAATTTATTATACAGTGTTTATATACCTAAAGTTTAAAGAGGAGGGATACAGTCATATATTTTTAAATCTATTAAAGGTGTATTTAAAAATTGTTGTTGGTCATTAACAATATTTTCTTTTTTATAAATAGGTTTTTTAATTTCTAATTGTTCTAATAAATCTAAACGTTTCCCTTTTTTGGAATTGTGTAACAATTTTACATATTTTATAATTATTATTAATACAGTGAGATGCTAAGCCAGTTAAGTGTTTTAAGTTGGTTATTGTTTTTTTGTTCATCTATTCTGGTTTTGATATTACGTCCAATCTGCCCTATATAGAATGCGTTACAATTTTTAAAATTTAATTTGTATATTCCTGATTTTTAGAGTTTATCATATTTTTCTTGTTTATTGTTAGCGAGTAAAGTTCTTAAATTGCATTTATTTACTAATATAGTGTCAATATCTAATTTTTTTAAGATTGTTAACACTTTTTGTTGTCTTTTTTCCACAGTAATTTATAAATTTATATTTTCTTGGTTCTTTTATGAAGGGGTACATTTTTTTGGCTATTATTTGTTGTTTCTTTCTCTTTATTAGTTTATCTATTGAGAACTCGCTGTTTGCTTTATGGTATTTACTGCTTTTAGAAAATTAAACAGTCTATGGATAAGGCTATGAAATGTTGCTAATTTTATTTGTAATGATTGGTTAGAATTTGATCGTACAATTGCAATTTAATATTCAAATATTGGATTGAGTTGGGAGTTGCTTTGTGATAATTTATTTTAATTATTTAATGAAATTATAAATAAACTAGCCCGAGTAAGAATATATCACACGTTTGATGGAACATTCTAGAATATTCAAAAATTTAGAACTATCCAGAACATACCATAATGATTCAAAACATTCTCTAACTTTTTTTAACACTCTAAAACATTCTTGAATGATCTTCAAGATTCTGGAACATTCTTGAACATTGCTAAATCATTAAATTAATCTCTTGATTGTTACGATGATAACACTGACGAAAAGTAACTGAATTTCGGTTGATATACCAACAGACATCGAAATTTCTAGTATTAGAACACTCTAGAACATTCAAATAGTCGGTTCTTTTTCATTTGACGAAATCACTTCTATTTTTTTTGTCACTGTTCGCTCTTGTTTCCAGTTGATCTTCACTCGACTGCAAACACAATTTAACTGACAAAAAGTCACTGAATGTTGATTTATATATCATCGAACATCGAAATTCCTAATTCCTAGTATGTACCAGAACACTAGAATATTTAGATGTACATGACTTTGAAACGTAAGTGTACACTTTTTGAAACTTTCTAGATCATTCAAGAAATGTTTAGAACTTTCTCGAATATTCTAAGTCGATAATAACATTTTGCGCTCGTTTTAGAATTTTTTAGATCATTTCAGAAATTTTGAGATCTTTCCGAAAGTCCTTATGACTTAAAAAAGGACAGAAATATTTCTTTTCACCTTTCTGCCACCTACAACCACCCACTTCCACCCACCGCGACCAAACTCCCTTACTCCCACCTGGAGACCAAGGGGTATTTACCACCTCAACAGGAAGTTGATTGGAGTAGGTAGAGATAGTTAAAACCCTATCTTTACGTACGAACATTAGCATTTTATATATGTATTTAGATTAGATTTAGATTATAAATGGAAACACTAACTTTGTTTTTTATCACTTTATTTTGTAAATTGCTACTATAGTTTCGGCAATTCAGTCATTTTGTTTGTTTTTATGTACTTTACAGTTTCATCAAATGAAATTTAATTTATATTCAGCACCTAATTAAATAGTTTATTATAAATTAATAAGACTGTATACAAAACACAATTTTTAATATCCTGTATACAACTCCCGAACCTTTTTAATTAACCTGAGGCAATTTTTAAGTACCTAAACAAATGAACTCATCAAATTATTCATTCTGATGCTAAAGAATATGTATCCAAATCTTAAACAAACAAAATACCTGAGGAAACTGTAAATTTTGCCTTTCATGAGTTCAATTTATTAATTGTGGCAATTATACAAAAACAAACGTTAATTTAAACATATAATAGTTATGTGGAGGGGCTCTTTGTTACAAGACAAAGGCCACAAATGCTCTTATGCAAATTCGGCCCTGGTTTACTCATCTTCCATTATTTTAAACGTGTTCTGCAATTTTGCAGTTCATTAGATTAAATAATTGGACAATTTGTTGAAAAACAGTATATTTTGGACAAAGTAGATATTGTATTATAAAAATAGACAATAAATAATTACTAAAAACAAATGTTGTTTACACTCCATTTAATTTGAAGGCTAGTAAACAAAAAACAAGAACTTTAAAATAATAATAAATACTTAAATTACATGGTTTAGGATAATAAAAATTTTTCGTTATTCTCTTTTGGGCTTGACTTCGTATCTAATGCTGAAAATTTTTGACAACATTAATCGACTCACTTTTACAAACAAATATAACACAGGAAGGGTGGCCAATACAAATACACAAGCTACATCGAGTAAATAATATTCGTTTGAGTCGATGTCCAAATATGGACTCCTTAGTAAAGAGGCGCCCTTATGCCTGCTTACATATTCGATCCACCATATTGCTTCTTCCATACTGCTCATGGGCCTGTCGTAAGCTATTTCGGAAATTTTTCTAACATTTTCTATATAACTGCAAACGAAAAAAATATTAAAAATATTACGTCCATAAAAAAATCTATTTGAATAAATGACCGTTTAAAGATTAAATTTTTTGTATACTGTACTTTTGAATAATATAATAATAATGTCAAGGCACCAAGTTCAATTTTCGCAATCGAATGTCCAAAATAAATATTTTAATATTTTCTGTCGCGTTACCGAGATCCGCTTGAAGCCTTAAATAATTTCGATGTTTACCTTTGGTCGGTCATGACCTCCACAATAGCTCTTTTGATGTCGTCCTTTGTTGCCGATTCGAATTCCATATCGAGGCCCATTCCGGACTCGACCATTTTTTTAACATTCCCTTTCTGATCCCCGAACATGGGGAAACCAATCATTGGCACCTTGTACGCTATAGCTTCCTCGATCGATTGCAAGCCTCCCTGGGTTATAAATAATTTCACGTTCGGATGTCCTAAAAAAAGAAGCAATTTATTTATTATTAAACTTCAGTTACGCGTAATAATAACGTCACGTCGTACTTAGGATGTCCTGTTGAGATGAAAACCACCTCCTCAAAAGTACTTTGGTTGCGTTCACCGTCAGGCTGTCGTCGTCATGTTTCCAAATGACGTGGTACGGCAATTCGTCAAAGACTTCCGCGAAATGCCTGAAGGTATTTTTTGAGGCACTGTTTATCTTAATTGACGAACCTAAACTGAAATATATTGCTCCACCAACGGCTTCGTCTAAAAACTTTTTTATATCCTGTAAACGACAGAAATACTTTCTTATTTACACCCATAATAGATTTTATTTTGATTATTAATTTTAATATTGTCGTTAGAAATGATGTTCACCTTCTAAATATTTTTTGTCTCCTAAAACCCTACGAACTGTAGAAAAATCAAATACTTAATCAATATTCTGGAGTTTTTTGGGAAAAAAATGAAATCCTTACACTAAATATTTTTATTTTACTTAATTATTACATGTAGTGGATTTGAATTAAATTAAGGTTTGCATTTAAGAAAAAATGTTCACTTGACTAAGTCACAATTGAATTAAATTGAAAGTATTCGATAAAAAAATTAAGAAACAATAAACTATGTATATTTAATACGACGTTTCGACCTCTTTTACTTTTATTAAGTACATACTATCAATTGTTACTTACTTTTGTTTATCAAAACGTAATTTAAATTGTTTTATATGTAAAAATATATCACGCTTGGAACTATTTTTAATAGAATAATGACAAACACATATTTACTAGTGTTTTACTAATTAAATGGCGAATAATTACAATTAAATAAATATTTTGTTGCAGGTGAGGTTGTCCTTAAGCAGCATATAAACTTCGAGGAAATGTAAGTGATGTTATCTTTTTAATTTTCCCTTATAATAGCTACAAAGCTTTTATGATAAATATCAATATTGAACCGGTGATATTCAATGTCGGGTTTAAAGGCCGTCGTCGATTGGAATTTCTTCCTAACGTTTCGCTAGCACGAGTGGCGAGCTTCTTCAGAGGTCCTTCCTGGATGTAGACTTTAAAACAATCTTCTTCTGGTACTCATAACTCTCCAGAGTGTCGTGTCTCCTTATAAAATTCCCTTTTCCTTAAAGCTATACATACATTCCCGTCTATAAATTTTAATCGATCTTCTTTTAAGAACCATTTATCCTCAGAATGTCCCTTTATAAACTCCCTCTTCCCCTAAAAGTGATCATTCTCATCTATGAACTTTAAAACAATCTTCTTCTAGTACTCATAACTCCCCAGAATGTCGCGTCTCCTTATAAAATTCCCTTTCCCCGAAAACTAAAGGTACATTCCCACCTATCAATTTTAATCAATCTTCTTTTAGTAGCCATTAATCCTCAGAATGTCCCTTTATAAACTCCCTCTTCCCCTAGAAGTTATCATTCTCATCTATGAACTTTAAACAATCTTCTTCTAGTACTCATAACTCCCCAGAGTGTCGCGTCTCCTTATAAAATTCCCTTTCCCCTAAACTTAAACGTACATTCCCACCTATCAATTTTAATCAATCTTCTTTTAGTAGCCATTAATCCTCAGAATGTCCCTTTATAAACTCCCTCTTCCCCTAGAAGTTATCATTCTCATCTATGAACTTTAAACAATCTTCTTCTAGTACTCATAACTCCCCAGAGTGTCGCGTCTCCTTATAAAATTCCCTTTCCCCTAAAATTAAACGTACATTCCCACCTATCAATTTTAATAATCTTCTTTAAGTAGCCAATAATCCTCAGAATGTCCCTTCATTAACTGCCTCTTTCCCTAAAAGTGATCATTCTCATCTATGAACTTTAAACAATCTTCTTCTAGTACTCATAACTCCCCAGAATGTCGCGTCTCCTTATAAAATTCCCTTTCCCCTAAAACTAAACGTACATTCCCACCTATCAATTTTAATAATCTTCTTTTATTAGCCAATAATCCTCAGAATGTCCCTTTATAAACTCCCTCTTCCCCTAAAAGTGATAATTCTCATCTATGAACTTTAAACAATCTTCTTCAGTACTCATAACTCCTCGGTGTCCATTCCCGTGTACAAATTTTAGTCAAACTTCTTCAATATGTGATAATTGCATTCATCATTTTTTATATCTTTCAGTATTTTATTATTTTACTTTTACTTACTTCTGGCAAAGGTTTTGGGGGTGTTAAATGCAACCCATTAACTTCAATTAACGCTGGCACCCTTGCATGAACCCCCGTTATCCCCGGGACTACATTAGAAATAACCAGGCTCGTTTTCTCCTTTTCCAATGCCACAAGATCGACGTCTTCTCCGTAAGACAAATACTTCTTCACCAATTCCGCTTGTAACGGATACAATATCCCCTGCACTTGGGCATTAAATAAAAAAGTGTAAACTGCATTTACCACTTTTTCAAAAACGTTCAACTTCCTTCCAAACGGCAAGTTTCCGTCTACTGTTTCTAGAAGGTGATTTGGATTTCCGATGTTATTAAGGGTTATAATATGGGCTGGCATTGAGGTCATTTGTATCATGGGACATTTATATTTTTCGCTTAAGTAGAAAAAGGCCGGTGGTACAAATTCCGCTAATACCACGTCGAAATTAAGGGAACTGTCGTTAAGGAAGGAAATTGTCTCGGGGCGCTTCAGGATTTCTTCTGTCAGGTTCTGCAGCATGCTTGTTATTCCCTTCCACAAAATTAATCCGTTGCTAGGTACTTCATCCTATAAAAATATTTCTCGTAAATAATTTATTATCACTCCTGATAATATCTACTATAATAATTAAGAATAATAGGGCAGATATTGTTACAACACTTCATACTTTGCCTTTATATACTTAAAAGTCAACAAACTCAAATCATCTTCCAATTTTCAACCCCAATTTGTTTCACAAAAAAATACGATCGAATTGAGGACCTTCACATTTTTGAAGTCGATTGAAAACACCGAATGTTTCGAATTAGTAGAGAAAAACATTTGTTGGGTATAATAAAAAAATAAAAATTCTGTGAACACAGAGATAAGTACATTGAATGTAAATGTTGTTCTTTCAAGGTAAAATCCACTGCACTTATTGCATATGTGTGTTAAAACAATAAAAAATTGTGTAGTGTGTACACAATTGATAAATTTGTAAATAAATTTCACGTTCAAGTAGCATTGTCATATGAACTAATCGATTATTTACACACTAGACACTCGTGAAGTCAATGGCTGCACTAAAATGTAAAATAAACAAAATTCTGGAAACCGAAAAAAAATTAAAATAAAACAGTCGTAATCATTGTAATAAAATTCCCACAAAAAGTCATAAAAAATATTTTGTTTTATTAAATCTTGTCAATTATTTACGTTATTATTTTATCAAGAAATAATTACCAAATAAACCATAGACAAACTTTTTAAAGTTTATTTATGAAAAACAAAGTAAATGAGATATTGTTAAACTTTAAACCAAATTCTTATATCTTTAGGTCTAATAACTTCAATGATTATTTTATTTTATATGAAAAGTATTCCGTTTTAAAATTTATGCCTATCATTTCAAAATTCATAAGTGTATAACTTAAAAACTTGTTTGAAAAATCCACAGACAATTTTCGAAATAATTTTGAGTATTTTATTGAATAGGCATTAAAAATTTAATATTGTCCCTGAAATTCTTTTAAAATTTTTTTTAATGAAATAAACTTTAGCTTCACCTCGGTAAATAATTGAATTCTAGAAAAAATAATTTAGCATTGGGTACGACACTTACTTTGTCAAACAATCGTTGTTCTTCAGCTAACTGAAAGATATAGCTGATATCAATTTCTTTCAAATTTTTTATACTGGGATCCTTCAAAGGCACTGCGGTCATCACAGTCACATTATGTCCTCTAAGAGCCAATTCTTTCCAAACGGCCCGAAAAAACATCTGATGGCTTTTCGCGGGGAATGTAAAAGCCCCCAGAATATTATACCCGTTTCCATTGTCCGCCAAAGAAAATAACAACAACAACAGCACAACAACGAGATAAACTACCGACTGCACACTTGTACCCATGTCACTCGTTTCACATTTGACGTAAACGCTTTATTTATACTCTCACGCACATAATAATATAGTGATTATCTGGCATTTATTAGTAGTGATAAAGACCTTCACAATATTCTATTTACTTAATTACAATTGTAAACAATAACGGGGAGAATTCAGTCGACACAGCTCGCGATCGTGCAGGTATGATACATGGAATTGAGCCAACAGAATTGACCAAACAACATTCATTTACATATTACATACCAAAATGCGTATGAATATACGATGATAACTTTTGCCATTAAAAACCATCAACACCAATGTAATTAATAATAACTAATTTCTGTTCTTATTACGTACCTATGTACGTCAAAAACCACTTTGCAAAATTCTTTTTTAAATAATATAAACATTAGTTAAGCAGTGTGATAGTTCATAGACGATATTATCGTTGTCTTAATCAACTAAATTAATAACTAAAAGCACTTGAAATACGTTACATAATTTTATCCAGAAGAAAAAAATTTTTTAGCTTGTAGATTTTCTGTCTTGAGTCTTCTCTCAATTCCTTAAACAAAGCGTAATAGTTCCAAAAAACTAGCAATAAATATTTGGCAACTCCAGCAGGGCCGGATTTACATAAAAGCATTTGGGGCCTTTACAAAAATGGGGTCCCCAACAAAATTATAAAGGTCCTTTATTTTTGCGAAGGAATGGGTGCCTACAAGTGAGAGGATATTAGGACGCCGGTATTTTACATTCAAATACAATAAATTGGATACAAATATAGTTATTCTTTCCTATTTCCTCGGTTATTTATTTCATTTATGATATGTCTAATTACACAGAATAATTTAAGGCGTTTATTTTTTTAGGTAGTTAAAAAAACAGCCTCAAGTTAATTAAAAAGGTTCTAGAGTTGCATAATGGATGGTAAAAGTTAGTTTTTGTATACAGTCTTATTACTTTTATTTAATTAGTTAATTAAATTTCATGTGATGAAGCTACAAAGCACATCTTGGAAAAATATAAAATAAAGTTGAATAAATTCACAATCCAATCAAAAACGACAAAGTTTAAAAAATAAATTTTCAATATTTTTTTTTTGATTGCTAATTTTTGAAAGCATCAATAAATCGAATTTTTCAGATCTGTCTCCTACAATTACTTATTTCATGTGTACTTAGGGATTGTTTATATTTTATGAAATAAATCTTTATTTAATTATTTTTTTTGTGTATAAAATCATAAGAATGTTCACATCTTTATAATAAGAACTAGCAGTGAAACCCGGCGTTGCTCAGGTTAAAATACATCACATGTTTAGTGGTATAAAAAATATGTAAGGATCTATTTTTTAACGTAGATATTATAGATTTATATAATAGGTAACGTAGATATTGAGAGAGTTATTCGGCCATTAAACATACGCTGTATATAGAGTATATCTGATAGAGTGAACTAACTAACGAATTGAAATAATTTTAAGAAACAGCTTAGTAAATGGAAAATTTATGTTTTATTTACATAATTATTTACATAATCACTGAATATCGGTTTATATACCATCAGACATCGAAATTTCTAGTATTAGAACACTCTAGAATATTTAGATGTACATCACTGAAACGTAAATGTACACTTTTTGAAACTTTCTGGATCATTCAAGAAATTTTTAGAACTTTCTCGAACATTCTAAGTCGATAATAACGGTTTGCGCTCATTTTAGAATTTTTTAGATCATTTCAGAAATTTTGAGATCTTTCCGGAAGTCCTTATGACTTAAAAAAGGACAGAAATATTTCTTTTCACCTTTTTGCCACCTAGAACCACCCAACGCGACCAAACTCCCTTACTCTCACCTGAAGACCAAGGGGTATTTACCACCCCAACAGAAAGTTGATTGGAGTAGGTAGAGATAGAGAAAACCGTGTATTTACGTACTAACATTAGCATTTTATATATATCTATATTTAGATTTAGATTTAGATTTAGATTTAGATTAGATTAATCAAAGTAAAATATTTGAGAGGATATCTGTTAAGAGGAGTATTTTGCATGTTTTTTTAATCACCAAGTTACCACTTTATTTGTGCCCATGGGTTACAAGACTGTTAGATAAATCCGGCCCTGAATAATACGAAATAATAATAATAGTTTTACGAAACATTTATTATTAAATTTTTTTAATAATTAGTAGCGATATTTCATTACTTGCAACCCCACAATAATTGGGGTCACAATAAAATGTTTTTCTAACAGTAAACTTGTTTTCTTCAATTTTTTAAATATCTAAAAATATATTTTGTAAAATAACAGCTATAAAAAGTAAAATATAAAAATGAATGGAGCAATATCCTTCAGTTGGAGGAAACATTATTTTAATCTACATATATATACGTTACAAAACCGGAAATAAAGTCTCGATGTAAAGTACTACATACATATCATTTTGCGTGATGATATGTAATTATATTAGGCTGTCCAGTTATTTCCCTATTGCAATACTTTTAAACATTTACCATTGAGTAGATTGTTAATAAGAAATATAATTAGATGATAAAATTCTAATTATTTTTGTATCTCAAAATAATGTAAAACAAATAATAATTTTCGTGAAAAGAAAGAGGAAGCTGTTATGTTAAAATCATTACTATGACTTTTTTGTAGAGAAACTAATTGACCTCTTCTTATCACTTATCAAAGTTCGTAGTGGTTGTTGACTTGCACCATCAGATTGTAGCAAAACACTTGACGTAAGAATAAAAAAGACGACATCTTAGTTATGTTTTGTAGACTTTTTATTATGCAATGTAATCAGTATTTACCACTTTTACATTATGTGGTATTTTAATCCTCTCTGAAATATTTTTTAAACATAAATATTTCTAAAAAGAAGACTTTCAAGCCACAGAGCATGTTTACTAGTGTTTATGCAGTAGAGAAGAAATATTTTTTAATAACAAATAAAGGATATCTTAAAAATAGCCCATAAATTGACCAATACATTCGTGTTTATTGTTCTTACAAAAAAGATTAATAAATTACGTATTATATTTTTACTATTAAAAAACTATTTAATGGCAGGAAAATTTCATTTGATTAAAAAATGCGAAATAAAACAATCTCAGTAGGTACAGATTTTTAAATTATAACTAGAGCACGTGATAACGTTTAGACGCTATCCCTATTAGCCCCCTAATGATGATCAATAATTAAATTATTATATTGATTCCTATAGTTTTAAGAAAGTAATAAATCATATCCTGTAATATATTATTTTTTTTACTAGATGCCTATAAAATTATAGCAAATATTGATTCAAAATACCAGCTGTGATCCCTTGACTTTTAATACATTATTATTATTATCTTTAATAAATATATCAAAATGTAAATTTAAATGTCTAACATTTTATCAGGATAAATTTATAAACTATATCACGTATTTCAGCGCCTTTTTGTATAAATAAGGTCACGTAATCGGGCCATTTTTCATGTTCATGTTCTGATTACAACGTTTTTTAAAAAGGATCCCATTTGTAATATCGTTTACCACAAAATAGGGCAATTACTTACTGCGAATATTATAACAAGTATACGCACATATTATTATTTATTTATTTAATTAATTAATACACCTGAAAAATCATCAATTTGTACTTAATTTTTGTAATATTTGTTTATTTAATAAATTTAGTGTAAAATTATTTAATTCCATTAATTTGTTTATCTTTAATTACCTAAATTAGTTCAAAAAAGCTTTTAATTGTAAAACTCGTTTGATTCAAAAATTTGTGAAGAAGTATTAGTAGAACTAAACTGGATAGATACCTACTCGAAATTTCACAAAAAGAAATATTTATGATCTAAAACGCGTTTCGCCCAATAAATCATTATTTTTTTGTCCTCAAATATCCTAAATTTTATTATAACAACATTTTTTTATAATTTACTAGGTAAAGCATAATAAAACTAATATTTTACAATAAATTATCTATGTATACTTATATAATCAAAAATATAAATAAATAATTACTGCCCTCATTTCATATAATAAGAAGAGATATTTCAAATTCAGGTATTACTCTACTTTGTTCTTAATTCATAGCGTGAATTGCCCTAAAGATAATTTTTAATTGCATTGAAAACAAGGCAATTATGTGTGTTTATTGTATTAAAGTTGATGTAAAGGTATTATAGTTACATAGATATTACCTACACATTATTTTAATAAAAAAAAATGATGGTGTCGGTGAACTCATTATGTTTTGTTTAATAATTAATAAGTTATCAGTATTGATGGAAGAGGCATAGGGATTAGCAAATAAGTAATTATTAAAGCTAAATAGAACTATTCCTGTCTGTAAGACTGTCTTTCTTTACAAAACTTGCTAAATAAAAAAAGTTTTAAACTAACTATTTTTCTAATAAATTTTATTAAACAATATATTTAATAAATACAGCACTTTATTTCTAACATTAATTTATTTTAATTCTGATTCATTTATCTAAAATTCCATTTGCTATTAAAACAAGATAAAAATATTATCAACTCAAATTGTTATTCTATTTTGTGTTTTTAAATTTTCTGTAGTACGTATTACATTATATAATTTTGTTGCGCATAGTTTATCTCCAATCTAACTTTTCCCATATCTTATCAAATAATATTGACACAGAAAACCTATAAAAAATTCACACGTAGTACTTATATCTTTAGATTAGAAATGACTGATTTCAAAATTCATCATTAATAAACTTACACCATAAAATCTTCCATAATAACTAATGTAAGGGTTTAGCTCAATAACAGTGTCCTACACATTTTAATAATCAATTTTAAAATTTTTTTAAAACCAAAAATTTCAGATCAAAATTAATGCTTTTGTATTAATGAATTAATAAAAGGAATTTATTTAGTACATAATTAAAACTAGTTAATGGACTTGTTGCCCTTTAATAATTTCACTAACATAATTTATTTGGTTAAGAATTAAAGCTATTAAAGTAAAAATAAAAGAACAGAAATCAAAAGTAAATTTTATTAATAGAAAACATAAGTACAATGTACTATACAACTATATCTTAAATGCTATTTATAAATACATAAAATATACTATAAATACCAATTAACGAGTCACTATTGAACTAAATATATAAATTAATATTGCATATTCATGTTCATAATTATATTTATATTTATAATATAATACAGCATTAATTTATTTATAAGTCTTTTAAAAATAAATTGGGATAAAACCTCAATCCTTCGATGCAATCATCCCTGCAGGCTACTCCATATTCCTCACACGTCAAAAGTCTTTCTTTTGCCAACATCACAGATATTCCTAATAATTTTGCTAATTCCTCTGCTGATAACGACCCCTTTTCCTCTATCTTTAATTAGAGATAAAAATTATAAATAATCAAGTAAAGATAACAATGTTTTAAATACAGCATATAGTCTGGATAAGCATAAATTATGAAAATGTTTTTTAGACCAGGTAAAGAACATGGCACTTTAAATTCAGTCTTATTGAAAATGGAATTTTATAAATTTTTCTTTAAACAAAATTTAGATTTTCTCCTCAATATATTTCGATTAATATTGTAATTATTTGATTATATGTTTGTATGAAATAATAAACAGCAAATAATAACCATATTTTCCACTTATCTACGAATGCACTGTTTACTTTTAATTAGTAGTGGACACAACATTTCTATTTTACACAAACGATATGGAAATGCTCTCTCATGAGTAAGTAAATACAACACAGACAAAAGACCTGATTTGCCCTATTTTTTGCTTTATATGTTTATACAAAAAATCATTTTAATTCTGAGTTGGTAATTACATTATTATGTTAAAACTATACTGAACGTGTAAAGAAATTAATTTAATGAGTAAACCAATACATATTTATAAAATTACGTTTTAATTTTGTATATCTGTAATTGTGAAATCAAATAAACACATATGAATACTTACCAATTCAAGGGTATGATTTACGACGTGTTCGTTGCTGAGAGAAGCCAATTTCAATACCATAACACCGGACTTAAAAGTGTGTAATTTTAAGTACAAATTATGTCGTTCCATTTGACGACATGATGCTAGAAAGTCTTCTGGTGATAGAAGTTCCAAACCACGGGCCCTGTTTACTCTACAAAATGCGTCAATTAGAGGCAGAAGGCCCCCTGCATCTTCCAAAGGCTGTTTCACTATTTCAGATACTTGAATAGCCAAATTACTAAAATACTGGTCTTCTGTACTAAAAGTGTCCCTTGTTACTGGATCATCTATTCCCAAACTGAGGAGATAAGACTTAAACTGAACAGTTTCATCTTCTGTTACATTTCCTTGTTTTTCCTAAGATAATGTTCTTTATATATAAGTATCATCAGCATACAATGAAGTAATTAGTATACATACCCTTATTTTGTTAGATATTAACCGACTTAGCTGTACCATATCTTTTGCCATTACCATAAGCTTACTGAGGTCTTGAAATGCAACTGAAATACTTTCTTTTGTGGCTTTCTGTTTTTCTTGTATGCTCCTCTCAATTCCAACTATACCAGTTCTTAATTTTATACTAGGCACTGTGACAATTTCCCATTTCTTTAGGCTTATTGTTTCGTTTATGTGACCAACGACATCGGTTCTGTATCCTTCCCTAAATGATAACTTTATAAAATTGAAACTGCTCCTAACTTGAGGCCCTTCATTTTTATCTAAAAAAAATATAAATTTTAAACATTTTTCAAAACCGATAAAGTTACAAATAGTTGCGTTAGGTGTTCATAATATTAACAATTCACTCAACTAACCGGAATGTGGTTCATTTAAATACAAAATGACTTTTCTTGAACGTGAAAAACTAAATGAACTACTTTCTTCTTCGGCATAAATAACAAGTTTTAGGGATAATGAAAGGCATATTTGATTCAGCGTTAATGCTTCGCGATGGCCCCACAATAAACGATGAGAAGTTAGCATTATTTCGCCCCCTTCAAAAGAAGTCTGAAAAGAAGATTATCATATACCTCAAAAATCGTGTTATATTGTTGTACCTTTTGATGTCCGTCATATAAACGAACATTTTGCTCCCTAGAAATAACTGTTTCACTTTCTTTTAAAGTAGGAGTTGAATATTCCAGTCGATCCATTTATTATTAAATGTTTTTTATTAATTATAACCTAAAAGTGCACCAAGATAACCTCAAACGTCACCTTACGTACAATTACACACAATAGAGGGAGCTGTTTCTGGTTTTCTAATGGCGCTAAATTTAAAAATATTAATAGTTCAATAAATAATTTCATTCGAACTTTACTTACTTCCCCTTTTTATTAAAATATTAAGCGGCATTAATTATTGTAGAAAAAAAAAAGTACATCAGTTAGTGTGTTAATTTATTTTATTACGTGAAGAACAATCAAAACATTCTATAGGAATTACAGTTCAATATATAGCAAATAAAAATCAAACAGAAAAGTAGCTAAGGAAATAACCATTTTTAATTAAATAATTAAAGCTAAAAATTAATTTATGTTGCGGACCATTCCATCTTTTCTTCATTTTCCTTAGCGTTTTGTTCGGCATTTTGAGTTTGATTGGTCTGTTCCTGGTTAGAATGTTTCTCTTTTGCTTCCTTGTTGTCTTTTTCTTCTTTAGGGGCTGCAGGTTTAGGAGCAGGTTTGTTTATGATAGGATGAACGAGACTTTCGAAATGATTATGTTCCTGACGTATCTGGTTGACCGTTATGGGGGGCGGAACGTGTTTAGGGGTATTATTTAATTGATTTCTAGCCTGGTCCAGCCACTGGAAGGATTGAGATATTCCTTGTTCAAGCTTCTTGGCCTCGTCATCCGTAATGTGACTATATTTGGGGTCCTTCGATCTAAAAATAAAAAAATTAATTAAAACGTAACCAAACAATGTGAGTTTATACTTTACAATGACTCACTTTATTTGTTCTAATACTTTATTTCCAAGTTGAATGGATCTGCCATAGTCATCTAATACAATGGGTCTTAAATCTGCTTCGATACGCCTCTGTTGAATGGGTTCGCCTTTGCTTTTGAGATCTACCAGTTTATCCTGGTATATTTGACGGTTACAGTCTTCACCTTCTTCATAAAGCCAGTTTTCCATGTCTTCCAGCTGACTTATCAATCTCGAACCTTCCGCATCTAACACATAAGGAGCCAATTCGCCTTCGCAAGACAATTTGCCCCTTAATTCGTACACATACTCTTCCAAAGCGTTACGAGCATCGGCTCTTTCTTTTTCTTGTTTGTCAGCTGCAAAATTTTAAAAATAATATTAGTTAGTATCTTTCTTAAATTTAAAGAAAAAATTAAAATGTACCCACCTGCAATCATCTTGTATTCTTGTTCGGTATACTGGTTTAGTTCAACTTGAGAAAAGCCAGAAGTAAGAGATTCAATAGGTAGTTCAATGCACTTCACCTTCTTTTTCTTTTCTTTTTTCTCTTCACCTTCCTGTTAAAAAAATAATAGGGTAAGAAATTCATTAAAAATAAATGTAAACATTTATCGTTATAAACCCGTTTTCAATTAATTTAGTCGCATTTAATTTGAAACTTTCATAATGAAATTATTTTGTCATATAAAATAGTAAGGTATGTAGTAATATTCTGAGACGTAGCTTTTACCTTGTATTTCTTCAAAATCGAATTGGTTGAGTGTGCTATTCGGAAATAAAGCATAAAAATTTAGCAGATTCAACAAAACGAAAGATCTTTTTAAAAATACTAATCCATTACACAACCAGCAGTTACTTATACATATTTTTTTATCGAAATAAGTCTGAATAATTATTTCACCAAACATGCACGAACATGTTTTAATGTCCACACTGTCGCAACAGAGCACCCTCTTTTTCATAATTTTATGTTAAACAGAAAAAATGTTTAAGATAAAAAAATGTTATAAAACTTAAATAACGAATTATCGTTATTAAAAAGAAGCAATCATTTTGCAATTTAGGAAAAGTAGAAACAAAAAGTCTTTATGTATTAAAATGCAAATAAAAATAAATAAGTAAAAATGAGATTAAGAGGGTGCTCTTGTGGCGAGTGCAAGGTGCTTAAGCGTACCCGGCTGAACCAAGCTGAAAGTCTCTTCGTCCAGCTGGGTGAGCCTACCTCTGGTGCCGTTTGGCCGCCTCCGGGGCTCGAATCCACCGGCATCTTTTCCTCCGCATCACCCTTCTTCTGATTTTGTTGCTGTTGATTCTGTTCCTCTGGTTCTTCAGTGTCCACAGACTCTTTACTTTCAATTAACGAAGCACTCGAGATCGTCATGATGCCGTGGATGTTAACACGCACTTTCACCTTAACTTTCTGAGGTTTGCCATCAGCTGACGGATGAATATCTTTCACAACCCACGTACCTGGAACAAAAAATTACATTATTACCAAAAATATAATGTGTTCGATATATTTTAGAATTTTAGAAGAAAATTACCAATATTTTTATCTGGATAAGGTAAATTGCCGGAATAGATAGCTCGAAGGGTGAACGGCTCTCTTCTGTAGAACGTAAGCATTTTTGAGAAAGGAATGGCATGATTTACTGGAAATACTTCAATCTCTCCTGAAGCTTCACCTTCAGCACTGGCATCCCAAGATACCGTTATTGGATAAGTCTGAAAATAATTAAAAATACACAATTTAGTTTCTTTCATTAATAAATACATTATTTTGAACTTACCTGAACATCTGTCACACTGAATTCTCTAACTCGAACTGCAGGAGATAGCATAGCGCATTGAAGGGCGCAGCCCCTACTAACTGCTTCATCTTGGTTCAAAGTAGTGCTTGCAGACTTATGAAAGATTTTCTCAATGAGCTGTTTGATAGCTGGAATTCTGGTCGAGCCTCCAACAATTTCAACACCATGTATTTCTTCCAACTTCAGCCCCGAGCTGTCCAAGCATTGACGTAAAGTGTTCTCGACCCTTTGGAACAAGCTTGAACACATGGCCTCCATATCGGCTCTTTTCATCTCGCTTTTAACATCTTTTTCTTCCATGAAACATTCAATAGCCAAAGGCAATGTTGTCGAATTAGCTGACATTTGCTTCTTAAGCTTTTCTACCTCAGCCAGGAGTCGTATGAATGCCCTAGAAATTTCAAACAAAATTGGTACTCTCTACAATCAAATAAAAATAGAGAAAAATACCTTTTATTTGTAGTTGCATCTACTCGATACTTCTGAAGAAATTCTTTACAAAAATGGTCAGCTAGAATCAAGTCTATGTCTCTGCCGCCTAAATAGGGGTCAAAAGTTGTCGCAAGCATCCTTAGTTTGCCCTTGTGAAAGGCACATGCTGCTACTTGAAGTGAAGCATGGCCCCAGTCAACAAATATAACATGTCTGGGTTTTTCTTCTGGTGCTGGTAAATCTTGTTTATAAATGCCATAATTTAAAGCAGTTGCTGTGGTCTCATTAAAAAGACGTAGAACATTAAGACCTAAAAATAATCATAAATTAATAATACAAAACAAGCTTATTAAACTGTATTCACTATACCAGAAATAGCTGCTGCATCCAATAGGGCTTTTCTTTCATTATTGGTATAATAAGAAGGAACAGATATGACACAGTCGTTCACTTGTGTTTGAAGAGCAGTTGCTGAAGTTTCTTTCAATTTTGTAAACAACATAGCTAAGCACTGTTCAGCAGAGAAAATGTGTTCTTCATTTAAATAATTTACCTTTAACAAAAATATATTTATTAATATGCCATGTTTAAATTAGTAAGCATTTCAACAAACCTTTATACCAATGCCACCATTGTTTGTTTCAATAGCTGTAAATGGCAAATGCTTTAACTCATTCTGGACATGAGGATCTCGAAATTTTCTACCAAGAAGGCGTTTTAAACCATACACTGTGTTTTTCATGTTCGTCACCTGTTGATTTTTAGCTGCCACACCAAGTATTCGATTTTTTCCAGAAAAAGCAACATATGATCTGAAAATAATGATTTTTTTGTGTTAACATTATTTATATATTCCTCAATAACACTAGTAAGTAACAAATATTAAATATCTGATCTAGGATTTATTCAAAAATCAAGTGTAACATGTATACTTCGAAAAGTAAGCAGTATTATCTGCGCCCTGACTATAATGACTGCATATTATGAAATTAATAACAGAATGGAAAAGAAAATATAAAACATATCTATATTAATTGGATATGTTTAAAAATATTGATTTGTATTATATCTTCTACCATCAATAAATTTTGTAATTGGGTTAACATGACAGAGCTTATTTTTATTTCTGTTGTTTAAAATACGTCTGATGACAATTCAAAACGCTACTTTAATTACAAAAATCTAATAATAATAAAAAAACATTCTCAATTAGTGCTTCTTTTTCAAGGACTGCAAATGACTGGCTTGAAAAAAGTGAGGTTTCCATGGCAAATATAAAATGTGCTCTTAGGTCAATATTTTTAAGATGCACTTGTAATATATAAAATAATTAACAAATTAGTGAAAAAAACTTACGGGGTAGCTCGTAGACTGTAATCATTTGCTATTGTTTCAATTCCTCCGGCTTTTGCCACCGCAACATAGCACGATTCGTTACCAAAGTCAATACCTATTACCGACATTGCAGCCATGATTTTCTAATTTCCAACAAAACCAAATAAGAAAAGGCGTAAACCTGCTATATAAATGCGCTTGGAATGATATAATAAATTAGAAAATATTTAAAAACACTTTTTAAATACTACCGCACGAATACCACTAGAATACTCGATACTTCAATGACATATCCAAATGTGATACTTCTAGTTACTTAATTTTGTTCGCAATACCAACCTCGTAGAACAGGAAACTACAAGGTTCCAGAAAATTCGGGAACTTTTCAAATCAATATATTCAAATAAAAATGCAATTATTTTGAATATTTAGATATATTTTATCCTAAATTGTGCGTTACTTTTAGTATCAATAGAAGTTTGGTGCAAATAATTATAGAAATGACACTAATTAATTGTTTAAATAAACTGCATATACAGGGTGTTCTAAAAATATTATCGATATCGCAAATATAATATGTAATGCCATATTAAAATACAACAATTTGAAAACAAAAGTGCTCAAATACAATAATAAAACAAATTGGTAGCTTTAATAAAATGTATAGAAAGTTTATTTAAATACATATTTTTATATATCAAAAAAAATATGGGCGCCAAAAAGGTTTTTTTATAACAAAATTATTAAAGAACTGTAAAGAACTGAAAAATCACTTTCCAAGGTTTTACTGACATCAACAACCCCTAGCTAGTGTCTGTCGAAATATTTTTGTTTGTATTCTACAATGTTGACATTTAAACCAAACGTTTGAAATTAAAAAATTTTTGTAAATATTAATTCCTCAAGGGAACAAAAATGAATTACAATATACTGCATAAGTGTTTTATGTGCTTTTATAAAACTCTACTTTAAAAGTATAAGTAATTTTTAAATAGCTATGGATTTTCGCCCAGCTATGCCTCCGAACAATGAGACTACAAAAGAATTAACTGTGGCTGATTTTCAAAAGGCATTATTCGAATGGTATAATAGACGTGGGTTGCTCAGTGAACTTCGAGCCCATTTAAGGGCCCAAATGGTCAGTGCCTTAAAAGATACTTCAATAGAACAATGTTTTACATCAAAAAATATTTCTCCAAAAATGCAAGCCATTAATTTGCTTATCGCTGAATTTTTAATGTTGTACAATTATCACTACTCTTTATCAGTGTTTAGCACGGAAGTTCCATTTACGAACGCGTTGAATTATGCAAATACAGAAAAAACAGATCATCACAAAGCATTTGATGAACATGACGCTAAGGATATTCTTGAAACTCTGGGAATATCCCAGAGTACAAAAGAAGGTCCCACAATTTTAAGAAAATATTTGACAAATAATTCTGAACCATTACTAATGCACATTTTAAAGTATTTGGTCAACAAATTAGAATCTGTATCTGTTAGTAATGTCAATATTAAATTAAAAGAATTAGCTGTTAATATATCTGTAGATAAAAGCAAATGGGAAGATGCTTTCAACGAATTTTTCGTAAGCTGCGACTTGAACGAAGACAATTCGAAAAAACTGATATCTTTAATAGAAAACGTTTTCGATAAAGAAATCCATGACATAAAAGAAGCCCATAGCTCACAAATGAACCAAATGAGAGCTGAATTCGAAGCAAAAGAAATCCTTTTAATTGAAGAACTTAATAAAGAAAGGTCGAAGTGGGAAAATGAATTCAAAAATTTGAAGCAAAAACTTAACACAGTACGACAAAGAGAATTACAAACTTTACATAGACACGTGACTCATCTTTCTGAATTCGAAAAAAACTTAAAAGAAAAACAAGACATTTTACTTAATCAGCAAAAGGATATCGAGGACAAAGAGCAACGTCTTAATGAAGCCTTCAAAAGACTACAAGAAGAAAAGAAGGAAATGCACGAAATAAAAGAAAAACTAATAGAAGAAAAAAAAACTACAACCAAAGTACGAAAATTACTGGAAAATGAAAGGCTCTCAAATAATAACGAATTACATGTTATAAAGCCCATAAAGTCACCCTCTACTGAAGAGGGAAACATTGAAATTAAAAAAGGCAGTTCCAAACTAGTTAGTCTCTTGTATTCTAAAGACGAAGCAGAGAACAACGCAAAAACAGATGAGAAACCCCCAATGAAGCCAAACCACGGAAAGGACCAAAAAAAGGTCATCGACAAACTAAAAACTGAAAACAAAAAGATGCAAAACGAAATTGTTAAACAAAAGCAGAAAATTCAGGAATTGTCTTTCAAAATATCAAATCTTATTTTAAACACCAAAGGGATTGTTGCACCCAATTTAAGAAATTCTGGGGATCACAAAAAAGGTATAACTTTTTACTACACATATTCAAATAATTACAGAAAAGTTTTGTCAACGAATCACCCCATAAAATTCATCAGTAATCAGCTTTTTAGAGGAGTTCAAACTCTTCCAAAGTACTTAAAGTCTTTAAGGAGTATTTATTGATATCCCAAAAAGCTTTAAGCCTTCTAGGAGTGCTTGAATTCTTTTAAGAATATTTTGATGTTCTTCCAAAGAGATTGATATCCTCCTAAAATGTTTGAAGCTCTTCCAGAAGTGTTTAAGGTTTTTTTAAAGACCTTAAAACACTTTAAAATGCTTGAAGTTCGTCAAAAAGGGCTGAAACCCTCTCAATAAGTGCTTTAAGCATTGCATATTGTTCCTCTAAAGACCCGAAAACCTTCCCAAAATGCTTGAAACCCTCCCAAGAGTACTAAAAAATTTTTCATGGAACTTAAAGTCCTTCCAGGAGTGCTTAAATTTCTTACAAAGATTTTGAAGCCCTTCCAAGAATGCTTGAAATTCTTCAGGTGTAGTAATGTGCTTCCAAAGAGCTTGAAACCCTCCCAAAATGCTTGGAAATCTTTCAAGACTGCCGAAAAACTCTTCCAAAGAACTTGAACTTCGTTCAGGAACGTTTAAAATTCTAGCCTAAAGCGTGAAGCCCTTCCAGTAATGCTTAATGTTCTTTCAAAGAGTATGAAACCCTCCCAAAGTGTTTGAAATCCTTCAAAAGTATAAAAAAATTCTTTCGCTTAACTTGAAAGCTTTCCGGGAGTGCTGAATATTCTTCCAACAAGATTGAAGCTCTCCCAAAATGCTTGAAACCTTCCAAAAATATTTGAAACCTTTCCAATATGCTTGAAGCCCTTCCAAGGGCTCTTAAAGAGCTTCAAGCACTTTTAAAGTGTGTGAAGTTTTCATAAATGTTAACGATCTTCAAAAGAACTTGAAAACATTCCACAAATACTTGAAATCCTTTTAAAGAGTTTAAAGCCCTTTTAGGAGTATTTATTATTTCTTCCAAGAACTTAATAAGGCTCTTAGAAACGGTTTAAAGTTCCCTCAAAGTGCTTGAAGTTAACCAGGGGTGCTTAAAATTTTTTGTTTTCAAAAAGCTTGAAACTCTTCAGAGATGTCTAAAGTTCTTCAAAAGTACTTTTAAAGTGTTTAAAACCCTTTCAGGGGGCTCGTATTTATACTTCGAATAAAAGAAAAGACATTGGTCAGTGGCCATTAAAAAAATCGTGTTGTTTTAGATTCCGACAAGACAGTTCACGAAGATGCTACTTTTGAAAGTATATTTGTTTCCAAAAACAAACCAGAAGACGAAAATGTATCCGAACAGGTGATCAAAGAGGCAAGAGAATATTTGAAACGAATAAAAAGTGATAGTGTCCATGTAAATGATCATTACCAAAAAATCATGACAATGTTTTGCACAGGGAGGGCGCGGAACGAATGAAAAGGGTCCTTAAAACACCCTGTCTTAGTCTATCTTATAAAACCATATCTATACATTGCATAATTTAAAATAAATATTTTTTATTCTAAGACACATTTTTTTTATTAACTCATTTATTCAGTTGAATTGATTTGGTAGATTAATTAAATATTATCACCCTATACAATTACCTTAGGAAAAAGATATTTGGGATTGGGGTTGTAAAATACTTTTAAATAATTAGTAGAATTAATTAAAGGGTCCTAATTAACAAACAGACTGTATAATATTATGATTAAGACTAACAATAAGACTAAAACTAAGACTTCATACCAAAAGAATTAATTTTAAAATTTAATTATTTAGTGATTATTCGTAACAAATAAAATAATTAATATTAAACATTCTGGGTACATTTATTAGAAAAGGTATAGGTACAGATTTTTTTATAATAGTTTTATACAAAAAATTAAATCAAGCTCAAACGCCGTTATTTTCACTAGAATTGTTTATTTTCTTTATCAAGATTAATCGAAATAGATTTATATAGGCACACTTGTACATATCTATAATATTTTTTTTGGCACACAACTGAATTTATTAATAATTCTTTACGTTTCTCTGTATCATTTAAATTTATTTTTATTTCAATACACACATAAACATATTTAAAAAAAATTTCAACTCTTAACCAGCACTTTACAGATAAAAGAACCCTAAGCCAATCGTAACAAAACAATCTTGGGTTTGATGATTACAGGCAAAATTGCTTTCTGAGAATACCTCATATAATTTCAATTAAATATTTAAATTATATAATGTTCGACTCATCTTTAATATAAAAATACAATTATACTCCTAAATTATAAATCTTACTTAGCTATTGAATCGATTTTACTATTGATTTATGGAAAATACAGGGACAATCTTGCACTTATTGTGTTTATGTACTATAGGATAATTATTCAGCCTTGTTCATTTTTATTTGCAATTGTCAACATTACGTAATACAGTTATAATACTGAAATTAAAAACACTTGTTAGAAAAATTATTTTGTTGGTTTAGTGCCATAAGTGTATATCATCCAATTTTCATTTTTTTTTTTTATTGTGCATGAAGTGGTTTCTAAAAGGTTTTATATTTTATATGTTTTTGAAAACTAAGTATACTTTGCTGATTTGATTTTCTTTTTTTAAGTTTTGGGTAAAAACTTGAAAATAAAACTTAAAAACAGTTTGAGGTAATTTCTTTGGGGTTTTATATTTTACACTTTTTCGAAATCTATTTTATTTGTATTTTCGTTTAGTTTTGGGTAAAAACTTTACTAACATTGTTTTTAATGATTATTTAAAAATATTTCACACTATTTTGAAAATTTATTTAAAATATTAATCTATTTATTGTACATTATCGATTTGAAATCTTTTTGTTTCAAAGTGAAATTTAAAAAAGTTTGTGGTGGTTTGTATCTGTTATATTTTATAAAAATAAATTATTATCTATACAAAAAAATATAATTTGAGTAAAAAACTATTATACCTAATAAGCAATTAAAAACACATTCTAATACATAATAATTTATTGTAAAAAAGCACATAAAAGGAAACATTGTTTGTCCATTCCTAGAACAATATGTTTTTGTTATGCCAATAAACATAAATTTCTGAAAATTAAATTAATTAAGTTGCAAATTATATTTAAGTAAACCAAATTTGTTAGAGACTAACAAAAAATTTACGATTAATATTTACATACATGTTCACACGCGCCACCTAAAAGAAACTATCACGTTTTATTAGTTAAGGCCAAATTTATGATACGATTTTTAAGTAATTCAATTACATAATAAATGATGTTATCTGATATTTCGTAGACAATATTTTATTTTAATTCAAGTATTTTATTTAGGAAATATTTATTTAATTATTTATGTCTGCATTAGAGAATTTTGTTCCAATTTTGCCAAAGATTTTACAATCAAAAAGATATCAAATAGTTTCAATGCCATACATATCTAATCAATTCATATTGTTCTAAAATTAAATTGATTTAGGGACTGCAACATTTATTATCAATAAATAATGATACTCTTATAAAAACAATTGTTACGTGAGTGTACTACATATGTAGCAATTGTATTGTTTAATTTTTTGATTTATGCAAATAAGAAATAATTTTGTATTTTAGCTGACGAAAATTATTCTGCATATACTTATTTTTAAAAATTATTTATATATGTTAGTATTGATATTCTTGCACACTCAGGTCAATTTTATTTAAAAAATGTATTTATTTATTTATTTTATTAAAATTTTAGAAAAATTCCTGCATAAACACACTTATCTTGTTACAAATGAGCAATAAAATATGTTTTCTGTGATTTGTAAAGTAATATTTATCAGAATTACGTTTAAAACAACATAATTTTTATTATCAGCAGAAAATACCACTTTAAAACATTTGTAGGTACTTAGTGTCTCGTAAATATCGTACTTAATTAGATCCCTTATAAGATTAGTAGGTACGAAAATATTTTATATCTAAGTCTATTATATATTCAGTTTCGCATATGATTGATTATAGATATTTCAATTCACACAAAAATACAAAATTGTTGCAAACGTCAACCTAACGCATTAAAGTGACGAATAGCAGTCTGATAAGGAAATATTACGTATTATCATAAAACGATGACAGTGACTTCAAAGTTCGTAAATTCTTTATTTAATATTCATAAGTTCATAGTAACTTTTGTCGACTATTTACCAATCGAAGACGTGCCTAAAGGTTCGTCACAAACTCCATCACCAACAATAACAACTGTTACGAAAAATTTTATAACAATAAGAAATTATTTATTAATTTATTTTTATTTTATGAAATTTCCACTAGAAGATAAATAATACTTCAATTATCAGTCCCTAATTATAAATGTTGCAAAAAACTTTTGTTAATCAGGTGATAAGTGAAATATTAAACAAAAAACAAAATTAGAACATAGGGAAATTTTTTAATAAATGTTAGTTAATTAGTTGAAGAAATTGAAACATTAAGAAGTTCATTTATTAAATTTCTCTTTAGGATTCTCTTGGTAGTAGGTATCATCTATAAACTCACCTTTGGAAGATGTAAAGTTCTTTGCGTGTTTGTTTGTGTCTCTAACTGAAAGTGTTACAAAAAAAAACGTGTATTTAAGTTAATAACTAATATTAGAAGAGAATTGAAACATTAAGAGATTTTCTATTAAACATTTCTTGGGGATTCTGTTATTACTATTTTTAAACTCACCACTGAAAAATGTAAAAGTTCATTGCACACCTCTGTGTCACTAATTAGAAGTATAACAACAATATTTGTTAATTAGTTCAAATAAATAGAAACATTAACTAGCTTTTTATTAAATTTCTCTTTAGGATTCTCTTGGTAGGAATCATCTATAAACTCACCTTTGGAAGATGTAAAGTTCTTTGCGTGTTTGTTTGTGTCTCTAACTGAAAGTGTTACAAAAAAAAACGTGTATTTAAGTTAATAACTAATATTAGAAGAGAATTGAAACATTAAGAGATTTTCTATTAAACATTTCTTGGGGGTTCTCTTATTACCATTTTTAAACTCACCACAGAAAAATGTAAAAGTTCATTGCACACCTCTGTGTCACTAATTAGAAGTATAACAACAATATTTGTTAATTAGTTCAAATAAATAGAAACATTAACTAGCTTTTTATTAAATTTCTCTTTAGGATTCTCTTGGTAGGTATCATCTATAAACTCACCTTTGGTAGATGTAAAGTTCTTTGCGTGTTTGTTTGTGTCTCTAACTGAAAGTGTTGCAAAAAAAATGTGTATTTAAGTTAATAACTAATATTAGAAGAGAATTGAAACATTAAGAGATTTTCTATTAAACATTTCTTGGGAGTTCTCTTATTACCATTTATAAACTCACCCCTGAAAAATGTAAAAGTTCATTACACACTTCTGTGTCACTAATTAGAAGTATAACAACAATATTTGTTAATTAGTTCAAATAAATTGAAACATTAAGAAGCTTTTTATTAAATTTCGCTTTAGAATTCTCTTGGTATAATCTATAAACTCACCACGGGAAATCGTAATGTTAATTGCATGATTCTTTATTTTCTGTTACAAAAAATTTTGTGAAGTAGATAATATGAGATTTTTTATTAAATTTTTCTTAGGGGTTCTCTTCTCACTGTAGGATTACATCTTGTTTTGTGTCACTAATTATATATATTTTGTTAATCAATCAGTTGATAAGTATAATAATTGGCAAAAATTTGAATCGTTAATAATTTTTTTATTAGGGTTCTTTTATAATCAATTAAAAGGTAACTTTTTGCATTTTTTTTAAATTACATTAACTGTGCGCCCATTCGTACTGCATGTACAATATATTACTCTCTTTTTTTAATATAATGTTTAACTTTATACTCCTTCCAGGACACCCACGTCCCTCCCTAACCGGTACGAGTCCTTCAGCCAAGGCAACTACCTCAATGTTTTAAAATTAACAATAATTTGCATTTAAAACATCACCGGTTTTCTAAATTTTAACGAAACAACCCCTGCAAGACAAGTCAAACTAAAAATAAGCTGTTTCGCGTAATTTCTCCTTTTCTCCACCCACTGATTGTTTATTTGGATAACCGAAATGAAACGAGGACAAAGTGATCTACTATCAAATGACTCGGTATTGGTAGTGACAGTCTGCCTTCTCTCGACAATAATACACTGCTCATAAATAAACAAATAATCACCCAGGTTTAAAACCTCTCAACTGCAAACGAATTCGGCTCACAGTCTCGCGAGTAACAGTCGCGAAAGCATCAGAATTACACTGGTGCTCACGATCAGAATAAATATTATAACTAAACTACATCGCGTGCATAAACAATAAATAGATAATAAGTAATACAATACAAAATAGCGGTCAGTATCAAAAATGTTGTGAGTGAAGAACATTCAAATTATGGTATCTACATAACATATCGTTTTTATTGTTTATTTTAAAAAGTTTAAGTATTTATTTATTTCAAAATGAGCGGAAAAAATAAGGAAATAAAACGCGCCAATAAATCGTCATCTTCATTGAAGTGCTGCCAAGTTTTCGATTCGATGACTTCCCTGTCCGCAACCGATCAAGGGATTGTTTGCGAAGCTATGAACAATTTTGTCGTAAAACCCACCGCTCCTAAACAGGTGTACAACAACAATTACAATTATCACACCAACACCTACGAAATCAAACATGAGTTTCCGAAAAGGCCTCCTGCTACATTAAAATTTGAAAATGTAACATACACATCGACAACTTGGTCTTTGCCAAAATTTCAATCAGGTGAGAGTTATATTTAATTGTTCATAATACATAAATTAATTAGATTCACTTTTTGATCGATTAAATTTAATAATATTAATACTTATTTAGTAAGTAAACTTTTTAACCCAGATAAGAATTTTATTTGTGGCTATCTCAGTAGCATATTATATTGGTTTACACATTTCAGTATATTTAAATATACAAATATAATTCTAAAAACAGCTGTACCGACTTATAAATATTTAAATCTGTGTCTCGTTAAGTTACAAGTACCTACATATGTTTATAAGTTTCTCTTTCGACGACTTTCTATTTTTATAAAAAGATGAAAGACCTGTCGAACGTCAAGACATGAAAAAATAATTTTGCATACGATGCACGTTTGTGTTTGTATTGTTTGTTCTTACCTAGTGTTCTTGATAATACGTATTTTTATTAATTCCATTCTAATGTGTCTCGCACTGGCAACAATATCGTGACAATTATAAATAAATTGGGACGGCCTTAGTCTTCTTTTTGTTTAAATTATGGCAAATACTATATTTTATTATTTCATTAAAAATTTGATAAGGGCTCGTATATGTGATAAAAATCCAATGATATCGTAAAAAAGAATAAGTTCTTATGACTATTTCCAGAATGAATAGGTATCTTAGTGAAAACATTTTGAAAATGGAATTTTAATTTAATTTGTCTTGTCTCCAAATAATTTTGTTTTCTGTTTTTGAATTCTAAATCACTTAAAAAAAATGATTTTGTTTTTTATGATCCTTTTATTCTGGCAAAAACGTCACTACTAATTTAATGGAAGAATTCAGTTAATGTCAATAGGAAAAATTCAACTATCGTCAAAAATTTCCCAGAATTTGTCAACTGTATTTAACTCATCATTGATAAGCATATGAGAATATGAAAAAAACTTCTACGTAATTAACTTGCGTAAACATATCAGCGAATAATAAATCATTAAAAATTTATGAAAATCACTGTTTTATATACTTTATTGAAAAATAGTTGTCACGTTAATAAAACTAACCAAAAGTCTAAAGTCCTTTTAAATAAAAAAAAATAATAACATATTTAAAACATCATTATCACCGAATGTTTCGATTTATTAAATTTATTATTTTAGTTTGGTTTAATTTAAAATAGTTTGGATATAATAAATTGATTGGTCTTATAGAAATTATTAAACAATGTTTATCAAAAATATTTTCTTTAGGAATTTTTTTGGTGAGACCACTGACCCTTAAAAGCATAAAATTCAGACAAGACAAAACAAAATAATTTCTGCATCACCTTTTTTATTGACATTTTTTTTCCTTTTTGTAAGTGATTAAATGTGAGTAAAATTTCTCAATAAGTTTATTAAACTGGTGAATAATTTATTCTGACCAATACATGGTAATATAACAAATGGATATACTTAAATAACACAAATTATATAATATTCCTTAAAAGTAGCAAAAAGATCAAAATATTTCAATATTGTCTATCACTAGCAGCAATACCCGGCGTTGCCCAAGGTAAGAATATGTTACACATTCTAGAATATTCGCGACTTTAGAACTATTCAGAACATCCCATAATGATTCAAAACATTCTCTAACTTTTTTTAACATTCTGAAACATTCTTGAATGATCTTCAAGATTCTGGAACATTTTTGAAGCATTGCCAAACCATTCTGAAATGTTATAATAAAACATTCTTTTACTTCTTAGAACATATTTCATTGAACTCCCTGTAACATTCTAAAAAAATCTGCTTCATTCTCATCCCCACTCCCTGTGTTGTTTGCTGGGTGAGTAATGACATCGGTAGACGCCTGGCGGGGATGACTAATCGATTGATAATAATTGATCAGTTATCGACCACTGAGAGTTAAAGATTATTACAGTACTAATATCGCTATTAAAAAATGGGGGTTGGTGGTAGAAGGATGAAAATTAAGGGTTATATGTATTTTTTAATGCCAAATCATAAAAAAAAATAAAAAAAATTTGTCCAAAAAATTAAAATAAAAAGTTAGGGGTGAACAACCCTTATCACTTAGAGGGTATGAAAAATAGATAGTTCCCGATTCTCAGACCTACTGAATATGTATATAAAATTTCATAAAAATCGATCAAGCTGTTGTGGACATTGTGGCACGATAATTTTATATACATATTAGATTATCACTGAATGTTTATTTTAATTTATTATATTTGTTATTTACTGGTTTAGTTTACCATAATACAATATGAATATAATAAATTCATATAAATTGATTGGTTTTATACAAATTATTAGACAATGTAATGTATATCAAGAATGTTTTCTTTTGGATGTTTTACATGAAATTAATGACCCTTAAAAGCATAAAACTCACAATCAGACAAGACAAAACAAAGTAATTTCTGCATCACCATTTCTATTGACATTTTTTTCTTATTGTAATTGATTAAGTGATTATATAAGATTATAAAACTATTAAACAATTAATTCTGACCACAAACATGGTAATATAAAATCGGCTTACCTAGTTAATTAAATTAAAAGATTAATTTATTTTTCCTAAATTTTATCATCAATTAAAGTTTTTATTTATTAAATATGTTGTATACCAATTTAGTTGAACACAGTCTCAATAAAATAAACTATAAAAATTGATTGGTTTTATACGAAGTATTTATTAGACAATATAACAAACCTAGAATATTCCTTTTGGATTTTTTTTGCATGAATGAATGGGACACTGACCCTAAAACACTTAAAACAGGTCAAGATAAAACAAACTAATTATTACAACAACTTTTTTATAGCAGTTTTTTATGCTAAGTATGTAGTAGCTAAGTGTGAGTAGTTATTAAATTATGACCCGTTCCTAGCAATATAACGAAACTATTTACCTAATTAACACAAATTATATCATTTTCTATCCTTTCGAGGAAGTTTATTGAAAAACTATTACAGTTTGGCCTACGATTTAGATAAGAATTAATATGTACTTATTTCACAAATTACAAATTCATTATCTTATTTTTCTTCTCAAAGGAATGATGTTTTAAGGGCCTCCACTAGCATATTTACATTCCAGAATTACAAAATCACATTCTAAGAAATATTGAGTTGATATCGATATAAAACATCTATTGCAGGCTAAAAACCATGTAAAAAATCAAGTTTTTAGCTCAATGCAATTAAAATCACAGTCCTTCACTGTTTTTTTGTAGTGACAGACTAATTTACTGACTGACTGACTAATATATTATTATTAATATCGTAAAGTACTTCCCGTTGACCTAGGATCTTGAATTTTGGCACGAAGGAAGGTCTCGTGGCATCAGTAAAGGATAAAGTCAATCAAAAATCGTATTCTATGCTACAAAAGTAATTTCCCAAAGGGTTTTTTTTTATACAGTTTTCAGTAAAATTTTGTTCAATATTTTAATACACCAAGTTGTTTCAACTAAGACAATTGTTACATACTTTTTAGAGCAATAAAGTGTAAAAATTGCTCGTATCAATAATTTTTTAATTGCGATACTTGGCCATTAATTAGTACAAGACTCCATGGTAAATATGTGTTTGTCATTATTGTATTAAATATTGTCCCAACTCTTAATAGGTATATTTTTACGTGTAAAATAATTTATATGGCGTTTTGATAAATAAAAATACGTAGCTTGAAATTATTTTATTGTTTGTTTAAATTTTTAATCGAATATATTCCATTGTGACTTCTTAGTCAAATAAATAATTTTTTAATTTAATTCAAATCCACAACAAAGTACATATGTACAGATAGATAGATATAGGTATTAAGTAAAATAAAAATATTTGCTGTAAGGATTGTATTCTCATTTAAAGAAAAACAAAATGACAAAAATGTATAATCACACTAATATTATAAAAGCGAAAGTTTGTGAGTGTGTATGTTTGTTACTTCTTCATGTCTAAACGGCTGGAGCGATTTTAATAAAATTTGGTATGGAGTTAGCTGACATCCTGGATTAACACATAGGCTACGTTTTACTGCGGGAAAATATCTTATTCCCATGGGAAAATCGATGAAAATTAATTCGCGAAATATTATAAATGCGAAAGTAACTCTGTCTGTATGCTACACAATCTCGCCTAAAATTTACTGAACCGATTTAAATGAAATTTGGTACAGAGATAGTCTAGAGCATGAGAAAGGACATAGGCTACTTTTTAATGCGAAAAAAGGGTTCTAAGGGGTTGAAATAGGAAAGTTTGTGCAGAAATTCCGTAATTTTTAAAGATTTTTTAGGCTTTTGATTAGATATAAATAAATACGACATTCAATGTTTATTAAAATTTTACCCTAAAGGAGATAAAATTAGCCGATGAAATTTTTTGTGTAATAACATCGTCCAAAGAGCTTACGGCCCAGAAAATTAAAATATTATTAAGTGTAAAAAGTTATAGATGTTTTGTTTAATTGGATCAATAAAAGTAGTTGTATACTAAGCTATATAAACTATTTTAAACTATAATTAAACTATATTAATCTATAATATTATAAATGCGAAAGTAACTCTGTCTGTCTGTGTGTTACGCAATCACGCCCAAACTACTGAACCGATTTAAATAAGAATTTGGTACAGAGATAGATAAGTAGATATAAAGCTAGAGGCTTGAAACTTATTTTTTGGGCTTTGGATTAGATATAAATACATTTAAAGTTTGTAAAAATTTTACCCTAAAGGGGGCAAAAATAAGGAATGAAAGTTTTTGTGTAATGACGTCGGCAAAAAGGCTTACGGCCCAGAAAATAAAAATATAGAAGAAAAAAAATTTAAATGCTGACGAAGTCGCGGGCATAGCTAGTGAAATATAATAAACAATTACACTTATACCACATTTTAGACACGTTTAATGAGCTAAAAATAATTATTTAAATAGATTATAGTGAGCAAATACATAATATTATTGTAGATATTAGGTGTATCGATCATTTCTAGAATTTTATTACGTATTCTTCCCAGTACGGAGATATGTGTGTGGGTAGGGACAAGATAATTAAATAAGAACATATTTTTAATTTGAGTGCAAATAACCATTACTACCTATCTAATTCAATTGTTCTCTTGGCATTTTTTGCAATAATTCATTGCTGTAGTAGATTGAAAACAATGCTACAATGATTCATTCCTTGCCTCCAGTTGTATTAAATTAAGTTTTTACAACTCGCACAATATTTACACACGTTGGTAGGTACTTATCTGCCATATTCCATCAACATACATATATAGGTAATCCTGATTTTTAAAAAACTTAAAAAAATCCAAACAATAATTTCTATAAGTAACATTAACATAATAGTAAAAAAAATTAACAGGTTTGACTAGGTAGGTAAATAGGATTTGCTGTTGTTTTGTTATACATACACATATACATAGATACGTATACTGTTGTAATAATAATTAAAAATAAATACTTAATAAGAGAGAAAACATCGTTTATGTAGCAACAACCGATTTGAAGCGTAAACTAATCAGTGATCACTTTTGAAGGAGTTGTAATTATTATTTAAATTCTTAATTATGTACCTACAGTTTTTCTCAAACGAAGTAAAAATAATAAAATGTAAACGGTACTTTATAATTGTGTACCTAATGAAGGCCAGTTAGCAAATACCCGTAATGGATTGCGTTAGCTGTTTGTTAACAGTAAAAATTTTATTATCCAATAGTCAGTAAACACCTAAGAATTTTTAGCCAACAAAAATTATAGTGCAAATATTTTTTGTAGGTAACTAACTGACTATTAATGCACCCACTCCTTAAAAAAAACTTTATTATTGTTGAGTAAATTTCTGATAAATGTTTGTAGCAGTTACGTTAAGCAGAACCACAAGGTTAATATAGGAAAGAGTAACACGAACGAAGTGACTCTGTCAGCCATTTACAAAATAAAAGCTACAAATTAAAACTATCTACTTAAATAAATATTTCGTAAAAATGACTTAATACCTTTATATCGAAAAAATAATTGTTAGAGGCTAACAATCATTAAATTAAGGAAGAATATTAATATCTATGCAATTATTAATTAAAGTTGTAATAACCGTGTAAAATATTTACTAATGGTCAGATTATGTCAATACTTCTTATGTAAATATGTTATGTTATGACTTGCATAAACCCATTAAATAATCAAAAATATTTAGATAGGTAGGTACTAATCGACTATGTACCAACCAATTTTTTTAAACTGTACCTAAGTACCTACTCCTGCAAATTCGCCATATGTCATGTCATATAACATCTACATGTAGCTATATGTATAATATAATATATTTATTTATCTTTGTGACATCGTTTTTGATCCATTATGCAACGTTAACACAGATCGGAATAAAGAAGGTTAGTAATTAAGCATAACATGAAATGCCGATATCCAAAAATAACAAATGGTTAAACTCTTTTTAAATGTTAATTGAACCTACTAATGACCGATCAACTGTCGACGAGACGATTTATCTACTATAATATAAAGTGAGTGCATAACAATCTGCACGATCAAATTAATGAACATTTGAAAATTTAAAAATTATTTACATATTCATTATACCAATTTACCACAAATTATTTTTCGATTAAATTGCTAACGTTTCGCATGAATATTTTTAAATAATTTTAATTTATTTAAATGCACGCAAACTATTTTTATTAAAAATGCTAACGTTTCTTATAAAACTTTTCAAAAACGAATCATTCTACTTTTTCTATGGTATATTATTATGTTATTTGTTATTTAAGCACGTTAACTATTTTTATTAATCTGCTAGTTGCTTTCATGCCAAAATTAATTTTTTATGATGTCTGGTAGGTATTATTTTTGTAAATATTTAAATAATTTGTTTTGTTTAAATGCACATAAATTATTCTTTTTAAATTGCTAACGTTTCTGATTATACTTTTCGTTTTTATTTCACTTTTTATTGTTTATAATAGCTTGCAGTACTATTTTTTTTTTGCACATAAATACACGTGAATTATTTTTATTTGTACTTGCATTGCCTTTGTGTACGATAATGCGAATTGAATTGTGCAACAATATGACTGACTGGTCATTGGTATCACATCCTGTATTTTTTTTTATATCAACTACACATAATTCACTTATGAAGTGATAAATAAGCTCAAAATCCGGGCCGTATGGCGGATGATCCAACAGCCTTGATCGGGTAAAAAACTTTTGAGTAACTATAGTTATTGATTTACAATCCCTTTGACTTTTTAGTATAGACCTATTTTTAAAACAAGCACTGTTTTCAAAAATACCCAGACATAATTATTTTTGAAGTAACAAATTATTCAAATTGTGTAAGTACATTGTTACATAAACATCTGTTGAAATAAGTGAATAGTGGACAGAAAACAAAGGATGGAGGTCACAGATAAAACATTCTGTCTATTCAACGCTTATTCTTCTGCATAACATACATTTTCTATCGTAACGAGTAGCGAAAAGACACAACAACAAAAATTCCATTATTTACGACTCAATTTTACAATAAACAAATAAGTAAATTGAGCTTTTTTTATACTTTAAAATATTGCCAAAAATCAACAAGTTAAACTGGCCTCGAAACTATTTTGTTTCACAATTAGTATTATCCAAAAAAATTATTTTCGCCCATGAATATTTACTAACAATTATTTAATTTTTCTTTTTATAACACTATATAGGTAATAAATTTTTGAAGCTTCCTAACTAGGATGCTAAAAATTAACTGCGTACATAAATGAATATTCCAGTAGTTTTTAGTTTTACTGGAGGACATTGGACATGCAAATTAGCTTAACACTAAAATACTAAAGGTCCTGCTACAACTACACTGCACTTTTAAATTAGTGTTGGTACCTTCCTGTCTTCTGTGTTAAAAACTTGTTCTTTAAAGTACCTACACATGTTTTATTATTACGATGGGCTACTTGTTGATGTCCCACTTTCTGAAGAAGAATTACTTAATTTTTGTTGGCTGAAAGCAAAACGTTGTAGGCAGGTACATATGTATTTTGATGATATTATCAAAGAGAGAGAGAGATATTTGCTTTACGTAAGTTAATTAAACTTTCCTGAGGTGTTCTCATCCACAACGTTTTATGCCCTGAACTGGCATAACTTTGAAATATTAATTACATAAACTACCATTAAATTGTAGATTTCAACGATAATAAAACACATACCATGTGAAGAAGTAGGTCCTCAAGAGGTAAAGTTACTGTTATTTTGTTGTATTATTTGCAACATTTATAATTAGTGATTAGAAAAGCAAGACCAAAACCAAGACTCGGATAGTCTTCGGCTTGGTCTCGGTCTTGGTCTTGGTCTTGCTTTTTGGCAAAACCAAGACCAAGACCAATTTTGCTCATCACTATTTATAATATTGTATTATTATAAAGTTTTGTTTTCTAACATCTTATTTTATGATACAGCCAAACTTCGATAACTCGAAACTTGATAAATCGAACCAAATTAGTTATCAATAGCATCAACTATGAGAAATAGCTACATGTAATTTTTACTTGATAACTCTAACTCTCGAACTATTACTACTCGAATTACTTGATATTTCAATGATAATATTTAGCACCAACTTCGATAAGTCGAATTTTCTGGGGGAAACCCTTAATAATGTACAATTTTAGCGTCTCTTTTTAATAGCGGCAGGTACTATGCAATTAAACAGTAAGGCAGTTCAGTTTCTATGCTTATTTGTCATCAAAATGTACTTTTCATTAAAAAAAAAATAATAAGTACATACATATGTACCATATATGATTTGAGTCATCGAAGTTCGAATGTATTTGATCTCTGTCTTTCTTCAATTACATAATTTATACATACAGTCTGTTTTGCTTTGCAACTGTTTCTATGTTCAAACGTTCGTTTTTAAACATGTCCCTCAGTGTGTCCCACGTAAAGTTTGGGGAAAGACCCACATGCTAATTATTTTTACCAGTTTTTTACTTATTACTTATCTAACCAATATTTAGTTTTGTAGACTACACACCGTTGCAGATTAAAATTATATTTTACTAGCTATGCCCGCGACTTCGTCCGCGTGGAATAGTGACTTTCGGCAGCATTTAAAATTTTATTTTTCTATATTTTTATTTTCTGGGCCGTAAACCTTTTTGCAGACGTCATTACACAAAAACATTCATTCCTTATTTTTGCCCCCTTTAGGGTAAAATTTTTACATACTTTAAATGTCGTATTTATATCTAATCAAAAGCCTAAAAAATAAGTTTCAAGCCTCTAGCTTTATATCTACTTATCTATCTCTGTACCAAATTCTTATTTAAATCGGTTCAGTAGATTGGGCGTGATTGCGTAACACACAGACAGACAGAGTTACTTTCGCATTTATAATATTATAGATTAGTATATAGTTTAATTATAGTTTAAAACAGTTTATATAGCTTAGTATTCAACTACTTTTATTGATCCAAATCAACAAAACCTCTATAACTTTTTACACTTAATATTTTAATTTTCTGGGCCGTAAGCTTTTTGGACGACGTCATTACACAAAAACTTTCATCGGCTAATTTTATCCCCTTTAGGGTAAAATTTTTACAAACATTAAATGTAGTATTTATTTATATCTACTCAAAAGCCTAAAACATAAGTTTCAAGCTTCTATCTTTAAAAATTACGGAACTTCCGCACAAACTTTCCTATTTCAACCCTTTACAACCCTTTTCTTGCATTAAAAAGTAGCCTATGTCCTTTCTCAGGCTCTAGACTATTTCTGCACCAAATTTTATTTAAATCGGTTCAGTAAATTTTAGGCGAGATTGTGTAGCATACAGAAAGAGTTACTTTCGCATTTATAATATTCCGCGAATTAATTTTCATCGATTTTCCCATGGGAATAAGATATTTTCCCGCAGTAAAACGTAGCCTATGTGTTAATCCAGGGTGTCAGCTAACTTCATATCAAATTTGATTAAAATCGCTCCAGCCGTTTAGACGGTTTAGACGTGAAGAAGTAACAAACATACACACTCACAAACTTTCGCCTTTATAATATTAGTGTGATTGGTGAGATGCCCAAAAAAAATGTTACTTTATGTTGATTTTTGCAACATTTTTAAATATATTGTATTAAATTGCTAAAACCATAATAAGTCATTTTTGTTGATAATGAACTTGAACCAGTGGATAGATAATCAAATAACAAACACAGAACTTGCATATTTACTTACGGCTTCGTTTATAAACAAACAAAGCAAATAAAAGAAACGTAAACAGTAAAAATATCTGATATAGTACAGAAATTATCAGTTGTTATTGTTGTTCTTACCTATTTGATAATAAATAATTCAAGAGCACCTAACAATAAGCATTATTGTTTTCAAAACCATTTACGTAGATATTTATAAATAATATTGGTGTTGGAGCTAATTCTTAATTAAACCGTAAAAAAAGTGTTCAAAAATTACATAAATTAAATCATACACACTTATTTAAATTTGAGCAGTGTAATAATCTGGTATTTTAGACAAATAAGGAAGAGACACTATTTCTAATTAATATTTATACATAATGATTATGTAAATTATATCATACAAGTTAACTTAGTTATAGAAATTACTTTCATGCGAATTGTTTTCCAATTCTTTTTTTGAATTTCAACAAATTATTTTTAATTGACAAGTCAACTAATTTTATGTATATTAAAATTATTTGTTTATTGGATTTTGCTATTTGTGGACAAAAGCTAAATTTCCAATAATTCTAATGCTTCTTGGAAAAGACCGACGAATTATTATTTAACATTATAATATTACATACTACATCTTATACCTGTAGTAAATGCATTACACGACTAAAGAAAGTGAAATTGCGAACGCTGATCAGATTTCTGAGAGGAGAAAGTAAAAGGGTAACAACCGCAGAAGACATACAGATATAATCAAAGGCAGATATTAAAGACACCTACTTCGTATAATATGTTATTTAGTATAAAATTAATTAATAAAAGATATTATCTGATGGGCACGGTTTTATAACAATTTTGTTTGGTTGAATGCTTATTTAGTAATATGTAATTAAATGTTATGAAGATTTCTCAATAATTTTCAGTGATCGTGTAATAAATTACACCTAAATAGAAAAGGATTTTAACTGTGACCTCAATTTTATTTTTAATTTTTACAAGATTACCTACTACGAGCTCTAGCAACTAAATGTTTGAACACTCGAGTTTAGTAGACATTTCTTGACATTCTGGATTTTTTTGAATGAGAATAAGAACCTTACACAAAATATTTTTTTTATTTTACTTTTTTACTAGTAATAGCTGAATATTAGTGCTAACGCCTTGACAAAATTGAGTTAAATAATTTATACAGGGCGTTCAAAATAAAATTCTAAAATTGAAAAACTTCAAACACGAATTACTTCGTTTTTTTCAAATGGACCTATTTTTTTTTTATTATTCTTTCAACATTCCTTTTTTATCCTTTGATCATATCGATACTTTATTTGTCATAACTCAAGATTATTCCAAAGTTTTCAAATAAAATAGGAAGTATCCATATGGATCAAAAGAGGATAAAAAAAGGAATCGATTGAAAAAATAGAAAATAGTAGGTGCCATTTGAAAAAAACGAAGTAATTCGTGTTTGAAGTTTTTCAATTTTAGAATTTTATTTTGAACGCCCTGTATAAATTATTTAATTCAATTTTGTCAAGGCGTTAGCACTAATATTCAGCTATTACTAGTAAAAATTTCAACACTCTTAAGTCGTATTTTGTGGAAGTTATGATTTTTTATAATTTGGGTTGCGGTAGCGATTTTTTTTCTATAAATTAAATTAACTCAGAAACCGATCGTCATAGGTGTACAAGTTGGTTATCAAACTTACCTTAGAATTACACGTTTTATTCGAATTCAGCGTAAAAAATATACCATTCCATTTAAAATAACAAAGTTGGTATCGACTTCCGGTATAACCGGATGTAAATCGAACTTGAAAATATTTTTAAAAGAAGCGGCATAAACAATAACCAAATGAGCCCAATTTTTCAGAATTGAATTCCTTCTACTAATTCATATACTTCTAATAGCCCATCAACTTGAAAAACCCTGTATATTGCGCCTTATATAAAATCATTAAATGTGTAAAAATGGGTAAAGTTGTTGTACAAATAACAAAAGAATTTACTTATAAGGTCCAAAGAAGTCTCATTTTCATCAACTTTTTAATTTAAATAGTCGTTATAATTATCTTTCCTCTTTTCATTAAAAACTCATTATAGGAGTCCTCACATAATTAACGAAACATCCCCTCACTTTTTGAAACTTCTTCATTTTTTAACACACTATTTCTCAAGTGTATTTCATACACATAATAAGCAATATGATGTATTGTAATGATTATTCATTAATTATTGTATTTGCTTTACTGTACTTCGATTGTCAATTATTTATGCAGACCAACTTGTAAGGTCACTACTCCATTATCGAAAAATAACTGTTGTCTTACATACGTAATAAGCAATCATTACCAACTGACAAAAACAAACGCTGGTTGTGAGCAAATATGGACATGGAACACTTGACGAAATTAATTTATCAAAATGTAAACTACTGTCTATAATACGTCTCATAACAATTGCTAGAGAGGGATTAAAACAAAACAAAAGAAGAAAATAAAAGACAGACAGAGAAAGTACTTTATTTTGTCTCATTGTAGGTTGTAAGTATTCTGAAACTTTCTCATTTTACTTAATTGCTTAGTAGACCGTTATGTCTATCAGTCGTCAATTTGTGAAAGTTTTTTGTTGTTTCCTGCAATCTATTTTACGAATGATTTCAAGTAAAACAGTACCTAACTCGTATTTAGTGACCAAGAACTAATTAAACCCATCAAACTCATTGACCAAATGACCATAACAAAAAACTACTAGGTGCAGTCACTGCTCCTTTTTATATGAGAATGCAAAGGGGGGAATGATCTATAAAGTTACACAAAAGTATCAAAACTAGTAACAAATACATACTATTAAAAAAAATATGACATCAATCAAAATTGTCGCCCATATAGCCTTTAATCGGCTTAAGCTCCGGTGTTTTAGCCCATTTACTGCTGCCTAAAAATTGAGGGCCAGTCATTGCCCACAGCTCAAAACTAGAACAAGGCAACTATGCCACAATTTAAGTAGGTTTCGGGGAATACAATATCAAAAATGGACCAATGAAGTCAATAATTATCCCCTCCCTTAAATACCCCCAAATAGTAGCAGTAATAAAACAAATGAATATTCAAAATTTCACCTCGAAAATCTTCTCGTGGAGGTTTCCGGGTTGCTGATTATGAATCCAAAGTCCAAATAAAAGAAAACCGAAAACCTCCTAGAGGAGATTTCCGAGGTGAAATTTTTAATTTTCAAACAATTTTTATCACTACCAATAGTTGTGGTACTTTTAGGGGAAGGGGGATAGATAATCCTTATTTTTTAAATTTTTTTTGCCTGGGGGTCTAAAGAACCCAACAAATCGGTGCTGTTACAACACTTTTCTAAACTGTACAGTATTTTGCGATTTATTTGCTAGACTAGATACTGAATTGTTCCTACAATAAATTGTGTATTCCTGCTATATTTGTAGGTACCTAATTTTACTCTTTCAATTCCTTGTTGGTTATACCATAGATGCCCCGTATTTTGTATTTCATTCGAAATCGTTTTATTAACTTGCACAGTCCATTTTTAACAGTCAGTTAATGGGATAATATAAAAAGTGTAATATCCAATCAATTACGTCAGCTACGACCGAATGATGATCGTATTATTCTAAATTGAGCATAAATAATATTACACTTCTTCTCCAGACTACGTCAGCAAATTACCAGTTAGTGTAAAATGAATAATTTACACATATGTTTAAATAAATAAGGACATTTTAAACAAGTACGCAATTAATTATTTAATTAATTTATTAAACCACTGAAGTATACTTACAGATGCACATACCATAAAGGTGCAAATTCAACAGTTAAGTGAGTGACAATATTTAGTCTTTCAATAAAGCTTATTTAATTGGTTAATCGTAAAACATCATGCTTATTATAGGTACATTTGTAGTTATAACAAGAATTTTTTGAAAAAATCTGTTTTTATTTTTTTTTGTATCTACTAATTATATTCCCACGTCATTACTACGACGTCTCTATTTATCATGTTTAAAATTCTGTTACAATCAGAAAACAAAACGATATTTTAACTTAATACTACTACAAAAATAATTATAATTAATTGTTTCTCAATAAAATTTTAGTGAATAATATTTATCATGCATGCTCTTATGATTCATTATTAACGAAACAGTATAATTTTTAACGATAAATTACATATTTTTACGTAATTTTAACCCAAAATTTTACGCAGCGAAGTACACCCACCAAAGCATCGAGGGTTACTGATGCAGGTGCGTGAATTTCTTTGTTATAAACCGACCGAACGCATTTGATTGGCTGTACTCTGCGGGCCATTATGATTATCGATTGAAAAGTAGGTCAAGTTCAGTGCACCTGCACCTGTTCTATTTTCTAAAATAGTATTAGGCGCCACTTAAAAAAAATATAACTCAATTTCTACTACTATTTTGATGTTATTTTCTCCAACATTTCAAAAATTTACTCTTATTAACACGAATACGAATAAAATAATTCAACAGTTAAGCGAGTGTCAATATTTTGTCTTTCAATAAAGGTTATTTAATTGGTTAATCGGAAAACATCACGCTTATTATTGGTACGTATATGTCGTTATAACGAGAATTTCTTGAAAAAAATCTGTTTTTATTTTTTTTTGTATTTACTAATTATCTTTCCACATTATTACTACGACGTCTCTATTTATCATGTTTAAAATTCTGTTACAATCAGAAAACAAAACGATATTTTAACTTACTAATACTACTACAAAAATAATTATTATTAATTGTTTCTCATTAAAATTTTAGTGAATAATATTTATCATGCTCTTATGATTCATTATTAACAAAACGGTATAATTTTTAACGATAAATTACATATTTTTACGTAATTTTAACCCAAAATTTTACGCAGCGAAGTACACCCACCAAAGCATCGAGGGTTACTGATGCAGGTGCGTGTATTTCTTTGTTATAAACCGACCGAACGCATCTGATTGGCTGTATTCTGGCGGCCATTATGATTATCGATTGAAAAGTAGGTCAAGTTCAGTGCACGTGTACCTGTTCTATTTTTTTAAATAGTGTAAGGCGCCACTTAAAAAAAATATAACTCAATTTCTACTACTATTTTGATGTTATTTTCACCAACATTTCAAAAATTTAACTCTTATTAACACGAATACGAATAAAATAATTCAACAGTTAAGCGAGTGTCAATATTTTGTCTTTCAATAAAGGTTATTTAATTGGTTAATCGGAAAACATCACGCTTATTATAGGTACATATGTCGTTATAACGAGAATTTCTTGAAAAAATCTGTTTTTATTTTTTTTTGTATCTACTAATTATATTCCCACGTCATTACTACGACGTCTCTATTTATCATGTTTAAAATTCTGTTACAATCAAAAAACAAAACGATATTTTAACTTAATACTACTACAAAAATAATTATTATTAATTGTTTCTCATTAAAATTTTAGTGAATAATATTTATCATGCTCTTATGATTCATTATTAACAAAACGGTATAATTTTTAACGATAAATTATATATTTTTACGTAATTTCAACCCAAAATTTTACGCAGCGAAGTACACCCACCAAAGCATCGAGGGTTACTGATGCAGATGCGTAAATTTCTTTGTTATAAACCAACCGAACGCATTTGATTGGCTGTACTCTGCGGGCCATTATGATTATCGATTGAAAAGTAGGTCAAGTTCAGTGCACCTGCACCTGTTCTATTTTCTAAAATAGTATTAGGCGCCACTTAAAAAAAATATAACTCAATTTCTACTACTATTTTGATGTTATTTTCTCCAACATTTCAAAAATTTACTCTTATTAACACGAATACGAATAAAATAATTCAACAGTTAAGCGAGTGTCAATATTTTGTCTTTCAATAAAGGTTATTTAATTGGTTAATCGGAAAACATCACGCTTATTATTGGTACGTATATGTCGTTATAACGAGAATTTCTTGAAAAAAATCTGTTTTTATTTTTTTTTTGTATTTACTAATTATCTTTCCACATTATTACTACGACGTCTCTATTTATCATGTTTAAAATTCTGTTACAATCAGAAAACAAAACGATATTTTAACTTACTAATACTACTACAAAAATAATTATTATTAATTGTTTCTCATTAAAATTTTAGTGAATAATATTTATCATGCTCTTATGATTCATTATTAACAAAACGGTATAATTTTTAACGATAAATTATATATTTTTACGTAATTTTAAACCAAAATTTTACGCAGCGAAGTACACCCACCAAAGCATCGAGGGTTACTGATGCAGGTGCGTGAATTTCTTTGTTATAAACCGACCGAACGCATTTGATTGGCTGTACTCTGCGGGCCATTATGATTATCGATTGAAAAGTAGGTCAAGTTCAGTGCACGTGCTTCTGTTCTATTTTCTAAAATAGTGTTAGGCGCCACTTAAAAAAATATAACTCAATTACTACTACCATTTTGATGTTATTTTCACCAACATTTCAGTAATTTAACTTTTCTTAACACGAATATGAATAATATCTTAATCTACCAACAAACTATTAAGAAAGCTGTTTTGTAATCCCTATGTACGAATTTAATCTGTAAGCATTGGATTTTTCACTTATACATCCCAGCAAAAATACTAATTATAATTTGTTTTTTCAATAATAAATAGTTGTTTGCACATAACGGTAAACAGTGTCAGAAGGTTGTACTTTAATTAAAAAAAAAATAGAGTATTCCAGAGAATTCTATTTCAGAAGTTCACGACTTCAGTAATGTATTTGTAACGTACACATTTTAATTTATTTATGTAAATCCAACCTAGACCCATATTTGCCAGATAAAGTGACCTACAATTATTTTATTACTTACTGCCATTCACGTAATAATTGATGGCATATATAATTATATTTTATCAGTTAATTTATACAGTTCAATGTCTATAAAACCGATAGAATTTTTACATTTTTTATCGACTCTTTCATACATAAAACAACACCTATGAATAAAGCAAAAAAAAAATATTTAAAATTATTATTCTTTCCCTTACATTTCAAAATCGCTACCCCCAAAGCCAAAAATTCTTATTAAAAGTTAAAATTCGATGAGATGATCCATCTAAGAGCTCATCTATAGTTAGAATAAATAGTTTTTTGTACGTCCTAGTTTTTTTTAATTACGTGCCTTTTTACAAAAAAATAAATTTGTTTGGTGTAATAGCGGAGCAGATTACACGTCCATTTATTATATCTGCACGAATAAAACATTAATATAAAACATCCGGCGTGTGGCTTACACGACGCACAACATGTCTAATCAAATCATGAAATCTTTCGTCAATTTCATGGAGTTTTCTTTGAATTATCATGAACGTTTTATCCTGATGAGTTGCAGTGTTCAACAGGGTAAACGTAATTCAGTCACGATACTCGTATAAAAAATACAATAACGACAAAATAAAACAAAGCACGTTCAGGCAGTGCAGAACCCCATAAAACGTGTAAATAGACACGTAAAACTATTTCACGCTCAATTATCATAAAAAAAAAGACAAACAAGGCAATTAATCTGATGCTAAAGCCATAAAAATGTTGTAAAAGTGATCCTTAAATTTAAAAAAAGACTAGGAACAAGGATTTAATCTTAAATATGTGCACTATCAGGTTTTTTTATGTTTTGAAAAAGGAGGATCCTGATAAAATAATTCTTTTCCTGATCCTGACGATAAATTAATTTTCGCATTACTTAAATTTTCAAATGTACGTAGATCTTCCTTTATTCCTATTTCTACGTCCGCCTCCAGAATTTCTTTTATGTATCCAGCAATGGAATTTCATCCTTTTAACTAAATAACAAAAGGAGTTGTCAATATTTGAACCATCAGCAGACGATAATTAAAACTGTTAACTTCATTAAATTGCTTATGGTATTTTTCCGCATTTTCATAGTTCTTTTCGATTTTAATTAATATTATGTATTTGTATTCAATTTGCATAATCAATTTCATGTTTCCCCAAAAGGCCCCAAATCAAATCAAATTTGATACCGACCACAGAGTGAAAAAAAATCATCAAAATTCTGAAACCATCGTAAATAATATTGACAAAATTAATTGCCATAATAAACCTAATGATAATGATGATGAAAATTAGACATATTTTTTTTCTTTTTAGAAAAAATATCTTGCTAATTGTATGTGTAAGCAAATGTTTAATGTTTAAGTCCAATTTTGTACGCTTGCTTCTTTCATCATGATAATAATGTCTACGTATTTATTTGGTAAATGGTCTGTCACGTTCTTATTATACCGATAAATGTAAAAGTTTTTTTTATTTTATTTTGACTAGGTACTGACGTTTGTTTTTCTATCTGCGTATTTTTAAAAATGATCACGAAGTGGACATTTTGCAGAATAAGTTTGAAATTAATTATTGACCTTATTTATTTTTCCCTCAGTCAGAAAACCATTAATTTATATTAATATTAATATTTATTTGTATAAAGTAGAAAATATTATTTTATGTAGTTGACTTTCGTCATTTCTGGGCATTTTATTTATAACTTTCTGAATGTTATTTTTAACTTTTAAAATTAATTTGTAAAATTTTTTCATCGTTTTATAGCCTCGTAACCGTCAATTTTTTCATGATTGCAATTAAATTAAGTCACAAGGCTTTCTATACGTTTCTGAATTGTTAATTGTATCTATTTTTATTTGCAGATCAGAAAAAAATACTTCATGGCATATCAGGTGAATTCAAGTCTGGTGAACTCTCGGTAATTATGGGACCTTCAGGATCAGGAAAAACAACACTTCTTAATATCCTTGCAGGATTTACGTAATAAAAGGAAAATAATAAGGCATTCAGTAAAATTATTGTTATATTATAATTTTGCAGAACGAAAGGCAGTTCTGGTAACGTTTATATAAATGACACTCTTAGAGATCACAGCCATCGATTTAGAAAATTGTCAGCTTATATTCCACAAGAAGAAGAACTAAGATTAGGTTTAACAGTAATTGAAAATATGACCATTGCTGCCCATTTAAAATTAGGATATACCGTATCCTTGGAATACAAAATTATGCAGGTAAATTAACAGGATTAATATTCATCCATATAGAAATTTTATTCTGCTATAATATACAATGATTCTGTACGTCAATACAATAGTAAAACAATTAATAGTTAGTTATTTTCGTCAGTTAACAAAAAAATTGTTTCTGTGTTGCACAATTTCCTTTTTGTGATCGAAAAATTACTCATTATGTGAACTGTAGGTATGATTCACAAACATACTTTTATAATTAAACCTAATAATAATATTCATCAGTTATCTAATTATGCAAATTATCTTATTTAAATGTTTTATTGTCACTTTTTATAACATATTCTTTTATAATAAGAATGTTTAAAAAAAATTAAATATGGAATTTATAATAAAAGAATTTTGGCACGTAGGTAATAAAAAAAAAAAGGAATTTGTGGGCAGATATTTTAAATTAATTTTCAGAGCACTTGTCTATGTTTCTCTTTTTTAAATAAATTTACATATTAATAAATATAAAATACTAATTAACATTAACGTTAGATACTTTTCATAATTTTAATATATACAATTTAACTTGTATATTAAATTATTCAGATGACAATTTGTTAAAGTAAATTAATTGAGAATAATTTAAAGGTGGTAGAACTTCTCGAGCTGCTTGGTTTAGAAGAATGTCAAAGTGTTATAACAAGCAGATTGTCCGGAGGACAACAGAAACGCCTTGCAATTGCCTTAGAGTTAATCAGCAACCCTCCAATTTTATTTTTAGACGAACCAACAACGTAAGTATAACTTTTTTATGCATTTTTCTGTTTTATCGCTCAAAAATTAAAATCCTATATAGATCGTTTAGGTTTACCTGCTTACAAAAATTTGTGTTAGATTCATTTTATTTGCATTTGAATTATATTAACGTCGTGAATGGGCATGGTAATGTTAAGTTACATTAGACTTGGGTAAATTAGCTACCGAGCGGCATGGTCTAGTGGTCTAGATCATTGCTTAGCATTCGGGAGGTCACCGGTTCGATTCCGGGGCCGGCTACTCTGGTCCAAGTTTTTCTGTGGTTTCCTTGGATCATTTAGGCAAATGCTGGGGTAGTAATATTCCACAGATAGTCTTTCACTTCTCTTCTGTCTTCATTTCGTCCGTCTCATCTTTCTTCCCCCACACCACCACCCACCCATTCCCACGATTCCTGAAGGAGGCTGAAGAGGGCCTTCCGCCCTACCTCCCCGACTTTGCACAAGAGTGTAGGCCGGGGGGGACAGCCCGCCCACCAATATTGGTGGGAATGAAACACCCAAGTTTCTTTTTCTTTTTTAAATTAGCTTAGATTAGGCTCCAAGTACATAGCCAGAGTATTTGGTGCTTAAAAAGGTCAAAAGTCAGTAAGAGAGTGGTCCCATTCAAAATGTCTTGACCTAAGCTTTCTTTAAAAAGTATCTCTTGAGCCCAAGTCCCTTTCAAAATTTTACCCAAAAGAAATACAGTAGAAACTCGATTATCCGGCCCTCAGTTATCCGGATTCGCGATTATCCGGACTACCAACCGCGACCAATTATTTTTTATTATTCGTGATATAGCAGCAATAAACGTTGATTTTCGTTGATATGTATTTTTTGTTTTTAATAAACCCATTACATTATGTACTATATATGCATAAAACCTGCTTTTATTCATACATTCGATTATCCGGATTTTCGATTATCCGAATGCTTAAGGACAACAATTAGTCCGGTTAATCGAGTTCCTACTGTAAAAGAACGTTTTCCATATTTTTATAATAGATACTTATTATAATAAAGTAATTCGTACCAATTAATGAAATTTTTTTTTAATAAATAAATACTGTTTGTAATTTTCACCACGTATGTACGTGCATATGTACCTAGGTATGCATAAATTATCTATAATACCTAACTAAATATAAATGTGTACCTACATTACACATTTGTGTGTAAAAATTTATATAATATTCATGTTGCACCTACATACTAGCTATATACATGTGTGTATGTACATAAGGTGCTTATTACACCACAATGTAAATTACTCATGAACGCCATATTATAGGTACATTGAATTCCATATCATATTATGTATGTACAGGGTGATTCATTATAATGTCGCCCCCCCTTTAACTTTATTATTTCGAGTGTCCAAAAAAATTAAAAGCATAATTTATATAACATACCGTATACCTAAATTAAATAGTTTCTGAAATATTCGCATTTAAAACGTTATCATCAAATATTTTATTAAACAACAAAAAACCAAGAAATCTAACAATATGTATAACAAAAACACTTTTTAGTTAATTATAAAGATGCTCTACTAGGCTTCCATTTTCTTCAACACATTGTATAAGGGCTCTTCGCATTTTCTCTAATAAATCTGTTATGAATGGTGGGTTATTTTCATTTAAATTATTTAATTCCGTATCAAATCTTTAAGATGATCGAGGTTTTCAATTTGGTGGTCGTATACACGGTTTTTTATATAATGTCACTGTTAGTTATTTGTTTTCGATAAAAAGCGTGGTATCCTAGGACTTCTTGATTTGTAACGGTTGTTTAATAAAGTATTTGATGATAACGTTTCAAATGCGAATATTTCAGAAACTATTGAATTTAGGTATACGGTATATTACATAAATTATGCTTAGAATTTTACAAGGAATCGAAAAATAAATTCATATATAGGGTGATCCATTTAAAAAAAATGAACTCTGGTTTTCCCTGTATACTGATTATTTTTCAAATTTTTGTTAAGTATAAATAGAAAAAAAGTATTTTTAAGCACATACATAACCATACTTTTAATTTTTTTGGGACACTTGAAATAACAAAGTTAAAGGGGGGCGACATTATAATGAATCACCCTGTACACGGTTATAGGGTAAGTGGTTAATAATAATCACCTTAACAATAATAATAGTTACCATTTATTTATTTAATTTAAATTGTTTTTAAAATAATACAATGAGGTGCTGCGAAAAAATCGTCTTTAGGACATTTCATCTGCCAGTGAAACTACAAAAGACGTCTTCAATTGTAGATTTTTTTAGTGATAATGAGGTAAAAAGATTTGAGTACGCCACAATATAAAGTAGATTTCAGGGATTAAAATGTCAAAAATGACCCCAATAAAAGTTGTCCATTTTTCCTACATTTTGGCGTTTATCTCGAAAACTAGTAGATTAATTTTGATCGTCCTTTGAGATATTATGTAGAGAATTACAAGAGCTTTAAAATAAAATTTAAATCGTCTCGGTTGCAGCTACTTTTACCGAAAAAAAACGTGAAAAAAGTTATTTTATTCATAAATCATAACTTCGCCAAATTTTTACGTTTGTAGCATCAATCTTCTGAATTTCATCTACATGTTCGCCAATGGAATTTCATCCTTTTAACTAACAAGACAAAAAGAATTGTCAATATTTAAATCATCAGCAGATGATAATTAAAAATGTAAACTTCATTAAACTGCTTATGGTATTTTCCATGTTATTTTATGTTTCAAAGTACTTTTCGATTTCAATAAGTATTATGTATTGGTATTTAGTTTTAATCAAATTTGATACAGACCATAGAGTGAAAAAGTATAATCAAAATTCTGAAACCATCATAAATAATATTAACTGAGTTAAATGCCGAGAAAAACGTGAAAAACCTCTGGATAAATGTAATTTTTTTAATAAATCACAACTTAACCAAAACACAAAAGTTACAAAAGTTCTATTGTAGACCACAATAATATTATTTCACCACACAGTGGCTTCCTCAGGTGGAAATATAATGTTATATTATTACTAGCAGCAATACCCGGCGTTGCCTGGATAAGAATATATTACACGTTTGATGGAACATTTTAGAATATTCGCGAATTTAGAACCATCCAGAACATCCCATAATGATTCAAAACATTCTCTAACTTTTTTCAACATTCTGAAACATTCTTGACTGATCTTCAAAATTCTGGAACATTCTTGAACATTGCCAAATCATTCTGAAATGTTATAATAAAACATTCTTTTACTTCTTAGAACATATTTGAACTCCCTGTAACATTCTAAAAAAATCTGCTTCATTCTCATCCCCACTCCGTGTATTGTTTGCTGAGTGAGTAGTGACTTCAGTAGACGCCTGGCGGGGATGACTAATCGATTGATAATAATTGATCAGTTATCGACCACTGAGAGTTGAAGATTATTACAGTACTAATATCGCTATTAAAAAATGGGGGTTGGTGGTAGAAAAATGACAATTAAGGGTTATATGTATTTTTTAATGCCAAATCATAAAAAAAATTATCCAAAAAATTAAAAAGTTAGTGGTGGACAACCCTTATCACTTAGGTCAAGCCGTTTCGGAGGAGTATGGTAACTAACATTGTGACACGAGAATTTTATATACATATTAGATTATATATTATTAACATTATATTTACACCTGCGGAAGCCACTGTGTGGTGAAATAATATTATTGTGGTGTAATGGGGTAACTTGTTGAAGCCAAACCACTGAAGAGTTTTTACTTATTTATTTACAACTTACATTAAAGTTTTAAAAGATTGATAGATTCTCGAAACCGAAGATTATTAAAGAATGGCGACAAAAGTTTGAGTTAGAACTGAAGCTAAGACTAAGACTAAAGGTTTTTACTTGTAACTTCTCAATTTTGACGTCAGCATTAGGACAATTTCATTATCTGTTGTATTTTCCCAATAGAAACTGAACGGACATTGATTGTTTACAATTTAATAATTACTCATTTCGTAATGATATTGTCCCATGCCACAGTAACAATTTGTGTACATTTAATAAAATACAATTTAGGAAATAATTAAAAGAAATATTTAAAATAGATTACAAAGAAAGGCTGCTTAACAATTAAAGGAAGTACATATTTGTAATAAATAGTGATAAAGAAATAAAATTACAACTAATATCAGGTTGTCTATTAGAACATTACAGTGGTCTACAAAAGAAGTTTTGATTTTTTAAATTAATGATCTTTTTCCAGATGTTTTTATGTTTGTCAGTAAAAATAGCTCCGATTGAGATGATTTATAATTCTCAACATATTATTAAATTGGATCATTACGATTATCTTGTAGTTTTCGAAATAAATGCCAAAAAATATGTAAAATTCCAAATTGTAATGTTTAAAAAAAATTGGCAACTTTTGTTGGAGCCATATTTGATGTAGTAATTTCTGAAACCAATTTTAAATTGCTGTAAAAACATTTATTATTTACCAAAATACTTGAATACTAGTAGGTACACATTTAATTTCCTAACATTTCAGACATGATCATCAATCACTGATTAGGTACAGCTGCGTTAATAAAGTTTTACCTTTTACAAAGTCAAGATTACAATCTTCACAAGGTGTTTTCACTTGAAAAGTGTTATGTTAATTAAATCGAAGGAACTTTCAAAATAATAACATATTTACAATGAATTCACTTATTATTGTAGGCTAAGGTTATAAGATGTGTCTTATTATTTAGTTTTTTTTTTTATTCCATTGAACACAGATCCATAAGTACATAAATGATCAATGTGTAAAATCAATACAAACATTACGTCACCAATGAATGATAAGTGAAGCAATAAACATGGTGCAGAAAATTTCCGTTCTTAATTGATAAAAATAATTCCATAACACAACACATCACCACATTGTAACCTTAACTATAATATAATAATAATAATAATAGTAATATAAAATTATGAGTAGATAAATCCTTTATTTACATTATTTGATGTTTATTACATCGTCATGTAGGTACTTATGTAGATACCTATGTTATTATTCAGAATCTGATATTATTTTTTTATTATCTACTTAAAACTGATTATTGTAGCATTTTTTTCTAGTTTTACTTTAACGTAAAGACATAAAATATAAATTACGTAGGTGCTTTTCTAGCAGTAATTGCCAGATTAAATTGTAATCCACTGTATATGTACATGTACATATTATGCTGAATACTAACCATGCACCAAGTGAAAGTTTGTCGGCATTTTCATGCATGAAAATGTTTCGTAAGCCCAGTAAAAACTAGGACTAGGACTAGATTTTTTACCTTCTAATAGACTTCTACCTTATAAGATAGGATACATAGATACAACAGTCGCCTTGAAAATTTTACAGATACACAAAAATATATTTTAACTATATAAGTATTTTCAAATTAAAAAAAAAGATATTATAATACCATTTTTATTAAATAACACAAATGTGTAAAAATATAAAAACACATTTTTTAATTTTTGAGTGACTGTGAAGATGATTCAATTAGAAATAGAAGAAATAAAATCGTCGTAATAACTATAAATATTTATCGGATACTGGATAATTTCCACAATTTGTTTCTGTTTATTGTCATTTCAAATTTAAATCTTCTCATCTCACGATTAATTAATTTTATTAATTAGATAATAACTATAAATATTTATTTCGAACGTGCAGATGTCTACATTTCGACCACTATGTGATCATCTTCGATGCATGCACGATTTTATTTCTTTTGTTTCTAACCATTTTTATTGTTTTTGGCTTAAGGATATTTTGTTGCAGTAAAAAAATGTTGAAAAGGGACCGTCCAAAACAATTTGATAGTGCAGGAAAAAAATATGAATCAAACTAAGTGGTTCCTTTTTTGTTTTACACATAAGAAGTACCTTCATTTATATTTTTATTAAAAAAGTTTCAAGACTATCTACAGTTATTTTTATAATTAATATAAAACAGAAGAAAAGTGAAAACAAAGAGCAAATATTTTCACAGATTCTTAATTATTTCGAAATCAAGCACGTTAAGCACACATTTTATGTAAAATTTTCTTTTTATCTCTTTACTTATAAACAATTATTGTTGCAATAAAAATTACTCATGCTACATGTGGCGCCCTTAGGCAAACTTTAACTCAATTTTATATTAAATAACGTTTTCCCCTAGCTCTGTTGCGCCCTTAAAAGTTACCATCTTTATGCTGCACTTGGGTTTGTCCTTATAAAGCCTGAACTGCTTAAAATATGTCACAAAGTAATTAATACGTTTGACAAAGTTTTAATATCATTGTAGAAGTTGTCCTGTAGGATAAAGAAGATTGAAAAAATTGTGTGCTTAATTTGCTTTTTGTTTCCACTTTTCTTCTGTTTTATGTTAATTATAAAAACAACTTTTGAACATTCAATCAAAATATAGAATACGTGTATCACCTTTTTACTAAAAAATTTAAATGCACATACCTTTTTTTGTAAAATTGATCCCCCCCTTTAAAGGTTTTTTTATCAACATTTTTTCCTGTACTATTAGGTCGTTTCGGGCGGTCATTTGAGTCGGACGCACTCTGTGTAATTAAAATAGCAATAAAATATTTAAAACTGAACCTAACGTAGAAAAAAATTCTTATCAATCCTACTTTTTAGTGGTTTGGATAGCCTATCAAGTATTCAGTGCGTTTCCCTCCTTAAAAGGTTGGCACAAGAGGGTAGGACTGTAATTTGCACAATTCACCAACCCTCTGCCTTAATTTTCGAAATGTTCGACCAATTGTACGCTCTCTCCCAAGGAAAATGTATATATCAAGGATCAATTCAACAACTGGTACCACACTTAGCAAGTTTTGGACTCTACTGTCCATCGTACCATAATCCTGCAGATTTTTGTAAGTTGCAAACGTCCACGATTTTCCTTGCCAAAAATTACAAATATAATTTTCCAGTAATGGAAATTGCTGTTGGTGAACACGAAGTAGATCTGGAGAAACTTTCAAGTGTAAATAATTCTGAAGGGACCCATAATAAGAAAGCCCTTATGACAATGAAAGGTCAGTCTTGTTTTTATTTATAAAAATAGCAATCTTACAGTCAGTTGAGATTTGTAAGTGGCACTTAATTAATAAGTGATGATTTTTGGTGCCAAGTATTAATTAGAATAAATTAGTAATAACTTATGTATAATCTGATAATATACAACAGAAAATGCAAACAAGGTCGACAGCTATATAAATGCAACCTTGGTTGGCAGATGATAGTGCTGTTGACATTGTTTTCTCGTTAAAATATGTTATCAATTTTTTAACAATTCATCGGATCAGATGGTGCACAAATTGGAACAACCAAACAAAATTTCTGATTATGCAAATTTATGTTATCTACTACCAGCCAAACGAAATTTAAAAATAAAATAATTGAGGGTTATGCTATATTAGGAAAGATAGAGAACCGGTTTGGATTAGGAAATCATCCTAATAATAATTTACCCTGAAATGGGATTTGACCTAGGTACATAATCAAAACTGGTTTATTACTATCTGTAATTAGCCAAATTCGATTTCTGGATGAACTAGTTTTGCCTAGTTAATACAAACGTAAACAATAATGGGCTATTCTATCTTTTTATCCCCAAACAAAACCAGTTTATTCTAAGATAAATATACAGGGTGTTGGTTTTCAACCCAAACCCCTAGACGTATGTATCTCCGGATGGAATTGGAATATAAGTAGTTTTGAAATTTTAGTCGAAAAGGGTTTTCAGAAGAGATTTTTGTGCATTTTTGGATTTCTCATCAAAATTAAAATTTTTTCGTTTGCAGCATCTTCCTTTATCCCTGGTATCTTCAAAACTAATTCATATTAGTAAATTATTTTTGGACATCTTCTTAATGTTTTAGTATGCAACCAAATCGTCCGAAAATTTTTGAAAACAAAACTAAAATATCATAAATTAAAAATTTTAAAAAATTCTTTTTAAACAGCTAACCATATTTTTCTTCTTTACATTGTTATATCAACCACTTAATCCTCAGTAAAAGTGTTAAGATACTATGCGTCTAAAATTGAATTCTTATGAGAGCACTTAAAAAAAACTAATTTAATATTCATGAATAATTTTATTTAAGTTAATACGTAAAGGTAAACAATAATAGTTACAGAAATTGTTGGAATTGTTATCCATTTACTTCCAGATATTTCAAAATGGCCAATATTGTTAAGCTTTACGTATCTATTAACTTAAAATAAATATTTTGTAAATAAAAAACAGTTGTATTGAATCAGTTTTTTAATTTTTCTCACAAAATATTAATTTAAGACAGAAGTTTTTTGATTTTTAATTTATTATAATCAATCCATTTTTAATTTTTCTCTTCAATAATTTTTAGACATTTTGGTAACATACTAAAACATCAATAAGATTTCTAAGACAACCGTAATAAAGCAAAACTGAAATAACCCAAAAACTGTTGAAAATCTACGAACATATTACCAAAAGAAATTCAATTCTATCCGATAATACGTATGAGGGACAGGTGAAAAAAGCACACCCTGCATATACTTTTAAAATATGTGATATACAAAATAATTATTTTAATTATTAAACCGTAAAATGTTTTTTATTTATAATACCTATATTTTCGTAGATTTCTTAAAAATAAAAATTGAAATATTTCGAAAATAAAATTAAATACAAACGTATGCATTTTACAGGTAGGCTGAAATTTTTGTACCTATGTTTGTGAACCAGAATAATTTTTTGTGTCAGTTGATGGGGGAATCCATGTGATCAATTTTGGAAAAACGTACTGGATAATTTCCACAATTTTCTTTCTGTTTATTGTCATTTCAAATTAAAATCTTCTCAAATCACTATTAATTAATATTATTAATTAGATATAAATGTAACAAATTGTAGAAATTATAAAAGGAGTTGTTTCCTTCATCCTTTTATGTCCATTTCGTTCACCAGAAACATCCTCGATGTGCGTCCTGTATAATCACTTATCTTGTGGACTGTGGTAATACAGAACATCATGTCAAGTACATTTTTGCTATTCATTTTCACAAAAATTAAAATAGAACTTTTTATTTTATTAATTTAGTTTTTGGAGAAAAATTAGTTTTTATTTATTTTTTAGAAAAAGAACTACTAACCAAAGAAAATATAGATCTTAAAAATATAGATGCATCGCCCCCCGCTTCAGATATAATGCAATTTTTATTGTTATATAAAAGGAATCTCTTGACAGCTAAAAGGAATTATGTAAGTAAAATATTTTTGTTTACATTTAATCAAATTTAAAAAGTTTCAAAGTTAATATTCTCTGCACAACAGGATGGTAAATACTCATGAACAGTTGGTGGGTCATTAACAAAAATGACCATAAAGAAAACCATCAATTTTTGTTTTAATTTTGTGCCTACATATCTTTGTAAAATTAACTCTTCTTAGTAACAGTAATGACGTTTAAAATAAAAATAATGGACAGTACGTATAATTGCAATGATAGGACAGAATTGTTAATTAGAAAACCGCTTTTTTTATTAAAATTGCTTTTAAGGTATCATGAATAATTGTTGAATTCAGCATTGTACATTTTTTTTTTTGTAAGGTGACATTGCATTTAATGATTGAATTACAAAGAACGAATTGGAAAAAATGGAATGTTGTTGCATCAGACCATTACCTAGTACATTATTAATTAAATTAACGGAAAATTGCATAAAAAAAAAAAAATTATATTGCGTTATTATTTACTTCGTGCTCTCTAATGGCATTTTATTTTTTTTAAAATAAATATTAAAAAAAAATTAATAGTTTAAATTAAAACAACTTTTAAATAATTTTCCTCTTTGGGATTTCATGTAAAGAAAAATATTGGTTGACATTCCAATTCAGTCTCTAGATAAAGGGAGATTGAAAACAAACATCCTGTATGAGTGAATTGTTTAACACCAAAAAACACTGTATGAACTATTCGATAAGATTTTAAAAAGAAATTTATATCACAACATATCTGCTTCTCTTTTTCATGCCCTATTTATATCACCTGTCCTATATCGACTAATAAAGTCTAGGGTGAAGTAAAAAAATAAATAAAATTACAACATCTCTGCTATCACTATTATTTTCTTATTAAATAGGTGTTCTGTATATTTAAAAAATATTTTGATTTTAATTTTTATTCTTCTATTGTAGATGTTCTTCGTCAACAGACTTTTGGCTCACATAGCAATTGGTTTTATTTTTGGTTACTTGTATATAGATGTGGGTACGGGGGCAAATACCGTCTTAGCCAATTACGTCTATTTATATGGTTCGATGTTACTTATTGTTTATACAGGAAAAATGTCCGTCACATTATCTTGTAAGTTGGTTTTTACGGAAAAAACAAATTCTTTTTTTAATTTTTATATACTTATGTAGGATAGAATGAGAGCTACATATTTTTTTTTAAATCTAATCTTCAAAAATAAAATTAATTAGGTACAATAACCGGAACTCAAATAACTGAAAAGTTAATCTAATGTTTAACGTCTTTAACTTTTAATTATTTATTATTTTATTTATACAATGTATGTACGTTTGTGATTTTTTGCTCCTTCTGGGGTTTATTGTTACGACAGGGTTCATGTGTTAGTTGTCACCGACTTATAAGAACTACCTTGATAAAGCCTCAAAGAATAGGAAGCGAAACGTTAATTCGTTTTAATAATAAAGTTTTTTTGGTACCCCTATTTGGCTCTGATTATTTTGTTAATTCCAATCAGAAGAAGAATTATGGAATATAAATATTCAGGGATTTTACTCAAAACATCCCTCTCCTTTAATAAGTCACAAGCCGTGTAACCAATCGTCCCGCACTCCTTTTTAAGGAAAATACTGACACTTTCAATTCGGTATTTTTTTGCAATTTTTGTTGTAATTACCTCCACTGTAACAGGACACTCGTCTATATCTTCTTTGTGATATTTTTATACCTTCATAAGTTTATAATAAGATTTAATGAAGTCCCACAACTTTATTTATACGTTTAAATTTAATAAAAATTTCGTCTTACCCTCTTGTCCCTTCTAAAACGTTTTTTTTTTTTAGTTCCATTGGAAATGAAAGTGCTAACACGAGAGCATTTTAACAGATGGTACAACTTGACACCTTATTTATTATCGGTTCTCTTAATTGAAATACCGTTCCAGGTAAATATATAACTAAATAATACATATATGTATAAATGTATAAAAAATTTTACTTTCTCTCATATTTTTATTATTTCAGATTTGTTGCTCGTGGAGTTACATCGGAATAAGTTATTGGCTTACATCACAACCGTTTGGTTTTCGATTTTACCTGTTTGCTCTTTTATGTACCTTATCAACCCTCTGTGCACAAGCATGGGGTTATTTTATAGGGGCTACGACACCTACAAAGGTATTTACTTTTTTTCAATTTTCCATATTTTTTTAATAAAATACATTCAAATTTTCAGTGAAATAATTTACAAAACTGTTTTATTTTTTTTTTCACATTCCAAGTTTTCAATTATTGCCTAATTAATTAAATTGAAAGTTAATGAATAATCAATAGTGTTAATTTTATTATTTGTTTTTTTCAAATGCTCAATAAATTAAATAGAGTTCATTTTTAGATTGCAGTGTTTATAGGTCCTGTAATAGCATGTCTGTTTTCAATTTTCGGATTTTGTATAAGATACAGAGACACCCCAGTCTTTTTCCGATGGCTTTACCATTTAAGTTATTATAGAGCTGGTTTTCAAAGTATTGTTTATGTAGTTTATGGTTTCGACAGAGAAGATTTAACGTGCCCAGATAATATATTATATTGTCATTATTTAAATCCCACCAAATTCCTACAGGAAATGGACATTACAGACGTTAATATTGCCTCTAACATGTCACTTATAATCGTCATAGGCTGTTTAATGCATGCCTTGACTTACATAGCATTATGGTTTAAGCTTAACAAACGGTAAAAATATTAATAATTTTATTATTTTTTTATACATTTATTTTGTATTTGTTGTATATTTTTAGAACCTTTAAAATATATTTATATTTAAAACCTACCTAACATTAAACATGATCCTACGTTTTACTTATTCCTTTAGTAATTGCTATTAATTAGTATTAATAGCCTTATAATTTTGAATTACATTCATTTAAAAAATATCTAAGTATTAATGAAACAGGCACATCCAGTGGGTATTATTTGACCTGATTACAGCTGTTTTCAAGTGGTAAATATTATAGCCTGATATTTTATTAATTTTTTTATTGAAGGTGGATTATATTTTCAAATACATGCATTTCTTTTTCAAACAAGTCTAATTAAGCTTGCTAAAATCTGATAAGTCGTGGTCGTTTAGAAGATACAGCGACTTAAATAATTAGACATTCAGGGACTTCCCCTACTCCTATTAATAAGGCTATTAAAATCGGTACGCCAATGAGCCTGAGATAAAACTTGCGAAATTTTCCAGGCTTTCCAATGATGGTAAAGTGTTATACCTTAATATCAGAACTTTCGGGGAAATTTACAATTCATGATTCACTCTATCAATTGCGTCATCTAATATCAACCATAAGTGATACTAGTTGTTATAATTGTTGAAATAATTAACTGATACAAAGAGGCAAATGAACGAACAATTAATTTAAGTTTTTTTGACCTTTTTTGGTACAAAACTAATATATTCATGGAGCAATTTATTTAAAAAAACTAATTAATATTTGAATAAGCAATTAAAGAAAACACTTTTAAGAGTTTCAAAATTATTTTTATTGACCACAACGATCGTTTCACAACACTGTGGCTTCATCAGGTGAATGAATTGTAATTCATCCACCTGATGAAGCCACAGTGTGGTGAAACGATCGTTGTGGTCAATAAAAATAATTTTGGAACTCTTAAAAGTGTTTTCTTTAATTGCTTATTTAACATGGAGTTTCAACAAGTAAACGCTAATACAGTGAATAATTAATATTTGGCCTTCTCAATAGTATCTATGTAATTTATTATCTGCATTTGAGTATTATTTCCTTTTTGGGGTTTTTTTTTGTGTGGTAATCATAAGAATTAATAAAAGATCGTTAAGTAACTCCTTCCAATAGTAATTTTTTATTTAACATTTAAAACCCCAGTAGCTACATATACACATATAAGGAAACAACATAAATAATTATCTAACAAATGCATTTATAGTATTATATATTGGAAAAGACTGATATATTTAAATTCTAAACAAATTCCTATGTTTCTGAAGTGTCTTGTACAACATCATAACACGGCCTACAGACAGGTACAGCTGTTTCTGTTAAATGACCAGGAAGAATTATTTGTTTATCAATACATCTAACGCAAAATACTTCGCCACACTTTCTGCAATGATTCTAAAAAGGAACAAAATTAAATAGATTCTTGAAAACCAATAAAATCATACTTTTCTACTGAAGTGATCAAATGGCGTTGAACATCCACATTCTGTAATATTCCTTAGAGTTTTCCAATCAAGTGCCACAGAATCTAAATTTTTTGTTAATTCCTCTACTTTAGAATGAGCTTCTTCGCAAGGGCTGATCCCCTCAGCAGTCTTTTCCCAAAGATAAGAATCTTCAGATGAATTTAATTGCTTAATATCATAAATATATTTGTTATCAGAGACGTCAACGGTGGTGGTTTTATTAACAGATTTTGATAAGGGTTTTCCCAATCGTTTCGAATTTTCCATTATGAAGTTTTTAGCATTTACGATTTTCTGTTGTAAGGAATGAAACAAATTCAATTTTTCTTAAAAAGAAGGATATACAAGTAAACTAATGTAAATACCTTATTTAAAAATTTTATATGATCTTTTATAGAGTTACTATGATCAACAGTAGCCAAAAGAAGGTCACCTAAAGGCTCTCTAGGGTGTACTCCATTTTCGAATCGACAATACATGCTCCTCCAAAATCTAAACAAAAATAAAAAGTATAAAAACTAACATTCTCAAGATATTTTTACCAATTTATTTAAGTAAATTTAAAAAAAAATTAGAACCATCACGCGCAATGTGTTCATATTAAAACTAAAATATTAATTTTTTAAGTTTAAAGTAAAGTTAAACCTTTTTATTAATTCAAAATGTATATTTTTAATATGAACTGCTTACCTTATATTTTGGGAGCATAGATTAGGCTTTAAAATATCAGTCGTATTTTCTCTGCAAAATAGAGGGTTAATAAATTCGTTTATATGATGATTCATGTAGTTCCACAACGAAAACGTTCTTTCTTTCAGCCTAAAACAAATATGAAATAACAAATTTTTGCTTTAAATGTTTAATGTATTTGTTTACTTTAATTCTTGACGCTCTTTCTCAGAATTTCCGATAAATGTTCCAAATTGGCAAGACATAACGTGATCGTGTAATGTGAGTAAAAATCTCTCGTTAAACTGAAAATCAGAAGGAAACTGAACCATCAGCTGCCACGTTGTATCTAAAAATTGCGTAAAAATGGGCGAAATTTCCTTATTCTCCCCTTGGATGTACCCACATCTGTCCGTAAATTTATGTCCAAATGCCAGCCAATCTTTTTCGATAAGTGCCTGAAAATAACAAGAAAAATTGGATGGCTTTTATTATGTGACAGAGATAATCTTAATATTATATGAACATATTTTATAACTGAAAAAAATGGGGTAGATTAAAATAAGTGCTCACCCAAAATAATTTCTACAATATTTTTTAAATTATTTTTAAGTTAAAACTAGTCATAGGTAATTACTTGAAATCCTTCAATTGTGCGATAATATGGGTCGAGTAGAAGGGCTGCTGTGGAACAAACTTGTGCTGTACGGTCCCAACCATCTGAACAATGTACCACAACATTAACACCGTCTTCTACAGCTTGTGCAATAAAACGACCTGTATCTAAAATCGCCTTTATGTGCCTTAACCAACCACTAGACTCCAATCCACTCAAAAAACTATTAATAGAAGAGTTCTTTTGTTCACAAGCTAAAAAATATTATTAGATATTTTCATAAAAAAGTTTATATTTCATTTACATCTGCTCAACGGAAAATGTTTAAAAGAAGTCTTTTAATATGATAGGAATTTAATCTTTTTAATTTGAAGATCTTTTTGTTTTTAAAACTTTTTTGCAATTTAATTTAAATAATTCGTTAATTATGAATTATTAATTACATTAATACGTAGCACATAAAAAAATATGAAAGGACTGAAATTATATTAATTCATTTCTTACTTTCTATAATTTTTGATAAGCTGTTTCTCATCACATGTATATTTTCAATTCCTAAAAACTGAAACTTAATGTTCTCATAAAAATTTTTATTTTCATATCCTTTGCCAGCAGCTCTATTTGCCATGGCATTAATCTAAAATAAAAAAAGCCGTCACGTTATTTTAGGAAAACATTTGTCCATGTATTTAGTGACTTACTTTAGGGCGTGTATCAACAACAAACATAAAAGGGGATGCAGGATTAGTGGTGAGAATATGATTTAATAGATTTTCATCATCAATACATCTTGCATTAAATCCTGATAGCGGCTGGCTACATCTGTTGATACTTGCCCCATTTTTATGTAAATATGTTAAAACCGGTAAACGACCTTTTGATCGAAATTTAGCGCTCCCAATTAGAACATTCGATGTGGCTGATACAGGTACACATATCTTTGTAGGATATGTTTCACAAAGCTATTAATGCAAAAAAAATATTCAATAACAATTTAATCAATAATGCAAAGGGTATAGCAATATACCTTGTAATTTTTGTTTAAATTTGTAAGTGCCCAGTAATTGTTTGGAACTCCCATGCGCTGGTACTCCTTCTCAAGTGAAAAAGAATCTATACTGCTGTTTCTCATTATAACATCGTTTCCAGATGTATAATGAAAACAATACAAATCATCAATATTAATAGGTTGTGATAGTCTTTGTAAAGTAATATGCATATCATGACAATCTCTTTCTCTAGGAATAACAAATGTAACTGACAAAAAGGTTTTACACCTTATTAAAAGTGGAGATCCTGTTGTAGTCAAAGGTTGACGCTCTAAGCTGGCAATGTGCATGTGTAAAATCTAGAATCATATTATATTTTATCTTCAGTTTGTCATGTAAAAAGTTTATAGATGTACCCAAGTCTCCTTTTTTGCATCAGGATCTACAAATATTAAATGTGTGGCTGTAAGATACAGTGTCCCTTTACTTGGCGTTTTTGAATAACGGTCCAACATCTGGACATTTTCTATCTAAAATTCGATAAACATTATTTAAAGTATTTAAATTTGACTGGATTGGTGACATACTTTAGGAGTTTTAATATGTTCCATTATTTTAAATATAATTATGTATTTTAATGTCTGAAATAGGCACTAAATATTTTTGTTATAATAATAACACAATTACAACTAAGTATAAATTTATATTTTAAAATATAAATGCTCTCCGGAGATATTTTACAAGATATTTACAAATTAGGGTTATATTAAACGTCAACGTCAGTCAACGTCAAAATCACATGGCAGCCCTGAATTGTGATAAGGGATATTTGTTTATTCAAGTTTATCGTTTTCTCCACTTTTCCTTGTTTTAGCGATTTTTTGTTTACTACGGTTTTCTGTACAATGCGTGTTGTTGTGTTGGTGATAAAATAGTGTTTCGTTGCGTTCGCAGCAGATTGTAAAAGGAAAAGACAAATTACATTGTTATTAAACATTGCTGGTTATTAACGTTATTAGAGCGTAAATTCAGTATGAGCTGTTATTTTTCTTTATTTTTAAATAACGTTGGACTATATTATTATTATTTCCAATCGTTTAAAAACAGATAAATCGCAAATGCACAATAACTAATTCAAATATACTTATGTAAAATGAGCAGATTTGCAGATTATTTTGTTATATGTGGCCTGGATTATAATTCAGGCTTAGAACCAGATAGAGTCTCAGGTAAGGCATTCATTAATTTTATTTATTTTGGTCAATATGAATTTCTTTTGAAGGCGACAATTTACATGTGTCTCCACTTGAAAGGAGTTACAAATGTAAAATATTAGCTCATTATCCAGACAATGTATCCACAAATCCATTTGATTCGTCTGCAGTTTGTATGGTGAGTATTTTTCAAATACCAATTTACATAGCAATAACACAATTCATAATTTCAGCTTGCTCTGCCAAATGGTTTAAGATTTAGAACTCAGAAACATTCAGTAACACAGTCTCCTTCTTTTCACTCTTTTGTAATTACTCGAGAAGATGGCAAAAGATGTTATGGTTTTAGTCTTGTGTTCTTTGAAGAAGTTAGAAATCGAGATATTTGTACAGCTGTCCAGACATTACAGGTATTTATTTTCATAAACTTATTAAGCAACAAAACAGTATATCGCTAATATTTTTTATTCTTATTATCAGTGATTAATTATTACATACTGACAATCATTTCTTTATTTAAGGCAATGTATTTAACTGAACTATCTAGCAATCTTAAAAGTAACATAGTACAAGCTATACAAACCCAGGGACCCCATACGAGGTCTTTACCAAAACATTTTAAGTTATCTACACCCACAGCAAATGGGCCTTCATTAACCTATTATGATATATCAAAGGATAAACTATTTGTCTCAAAGAGTATATGTATAATTTGCCAGATTCCTTATGTAAATGCTGCCAAAATATTTTTAGAGAATTTATACAGGTATTAATATACTTTAAAGTTTCTATTACTTAAATAATTTTTAATTTTAATTTTAGATGTGCCCCTAAAAGGAACATTTCATCAAACTGCCTCAGCTTAGAAAGTTATGTATTTAATCTTTTGAATGAGGTAATCCTTTTTCTTTTACGTAAAATAAGATTTTATTTTCTTAATAGTAACAATTTGTAGGTGCAACTTCCTGCACCTGGAAAAAGCATTATGATTCATTTACCACCATCAGATCCTCATTTGCCACTAACCAGTTGCATTATTCAATGTCCTTCGTATCCCTTAGAGTTGCCACATTTTGATTTTCCTCTTAGGTTAATGTTTACTTGGTTGGGGGTGGATATTGTACTGCAACTTTTTACCTGTCTTCTATTAGAAAACCAAATTCTTTTGAGAAGTACAGGTAAACACACAATTTTCGTTAAAACACGTTATATATTAATTTTGTTTATAAGTAACTAATGTTTGCATGAATAAGTAATTAACAATCTAATTAACAAAAAGTACTTTTTGGCTATTGAAAATAACTCAATGAAAACTAATTTTCTATTTATTTATAATAGTTTTATAAATGTGAATGTAAACCTAACTAACATATTGCTTAACTAATTTAAAGATTGCCAAAGACTCATGGTGGTTGCGGAAGGGATAACGACACTTCTTTTTCCGTTTCTGTGGCCCCACGTGTATGTCCCAATACTACCAGCGTCTCTAGAACATTTCCTTGATGCCCCCGTTCCTTTTTTCATGGGTAGGTGGCATTACAACATTAATATCTACTTAAAAATTGAAATATAATTAAAAAGATCTTGCCTTTAGTTGGTGAATATTTCTAAAAACGATCATGTGACTAATTCTTGTAATTATGTTCTTCGAATTGAAAATTTTTTTTGATTTATTCTTATATTTTCTTTAAAAAAAGATTTTGCCTTGAAATATAAGTTATATGAAGAGAATTTCTATTTCTCCAATAATCATATATAAACTTCAGGACTTCACGCAAGCAATGATAATATAAAAGTAGCTTCAGAAGCCAGTTTATGTTTTGTGGACATAGATAAGTGCAAAGTTCAGTTACCAGAAGAAATGGCAGCGTTTCCTTACCTAGAAGCATTCACCGCAGAAATATGGGCAGCACTAGATAAACATCATGTTCACGTCCCCAATGGGGAAAACCCTAAAATATTTCAGGTAGTGCAACAATTACTTTCAATCTATATTATTCTACGTATTTTGTAAAATAATTTTTACAGCAAATAACTTACGACATCATGTCGAGAAGTTGTACATTACCAGTAAAACCCCAAAATAAAAGGATGATGTCTGTACATGATCATTTAGATTACGACAGACCACCTTCACCCCCTGGTTCCGCCAGGTCGGAAGCTTTGCAAAGAATAGCGGATATTGTCAGACGTACTGGGGTTGCCCTGGATAAAACGGACTCGGTACACCTAAGCGATTCGTACCTGGAAGATCTTCGATTAAATAACACCATCAGGGAAATATTCCTTAACAGATTCGTACACATGTTTCAAACTTATGAAAACTTTGTTATCATTCCAAATGAGGTGAGCGAATATTTTTTATTTTATTTAAGAAATCACTAATGCTATTTTATTTTAGCATAATAAAGACGACTGGCTTAATAATCGTGATTCAGTACAAAATTTTGACAAAGCATCTTTTTTGTCAGACCAGCCCGAACAAGATAGACATTTCCTCTGGCGTTTTTTAGAATCCCAAATGTTCACAACCCTAATCGATAACAAAATTTTATCAACGTGGGGGGAAGCTGATGAAAACCTGCAAATATTCGATAATAGAATCAAATGCCTTCGACAGCGTTATGGAGGTGAAAATTTAATGCGTTCTCTTACATATGAACCGTGCACCTTCAATTATGAAACACAAAAACTTATCGATTGTCGTGTGGAAAGTCCCGATTTCGAATCCCCAACTCCCTGGGAAATATTAACCATAAAACCTCAAACTGTCACAAAATATTTCCCTCTTTTGGACAAAGAAATATTAAATAAGATCCCCGTTGTTAATAAAGGAAGTATTCCGAGGGCTAGTGTGACTAGAAAAAATTATCGTTTGACCAGACTATCCCATTCAAATGAAGAAAAATCTTCTAATGTTGCCAATGGCCAAGACGTATCTCCTGCTGTTTTAGCACAAGCTAACTGGACTTTTGTCGAAAAACTTCTTAAGGTTTGTAATACTTTATCATTAATAATAAATAAAATTTAATTAGCATAAAACAAAAATAGGACTGTAAAGCAAAAACAAAACGAATGCTCTTATCAAAATTGGGGGCTGAGGGGGTTACCTTATCCTGTAATAACAGTACCGATATGAACGGAGCTGTGGAGGAAAGTACTTTAGTTACCTCTCTATGTGATTTTCTGGAAAGGGTTTGGTCCCATGGATTGCAAAAGAAGCGTGGAAAATCAGCCTTGTGGTCACACCTATTAGCTTATCAAGAGTATCATCAATGTTCAGTGAAAATGAATAATCAAATTTTATCAACAGGTGCGTTTATTTTTCGTTCTTATGAATTCTCAGTTACATACTTTATGATTTTGTATACAGATTTGTCAAGACTAACGCTGCGTAAAGTTGAATGGAATAACCTCAGTGAAGATTTAAAAAATGTACGAGCAGAAAGGTATAGCGGAGGAGACGAATTGAAAAATGTAAAATCCGAATTTCCCCCAGTTGTTAATTCCATTTCAATTGATATTTTGTAAGTACTCTTTTTTTAATGATCAAGGTTTAATAAGAAAATCTAGTTTTAATATTTCATCTTTTTTTTTTCATTTTGTTTTGGCTGTTCTAGAAATGTCCAAGGAATGGCTGACGTTAGAACCAGTGTTGGTAAAGCGAGAGCTTGGGTTAGGCTGGCATTAGAAAAGAAACAGCTTTCAAAACACATAAAAACCTTGTTATCTGATCAAAACCTTTTACGTAGCCTATACAAGAGAACTGCTTTTCTTCGTTGTGAAGAAGAAAGAGAACAATTCTTATACCATCTTCTATCGCTCAATGCCGTCGATTATTTTTGTTTTACAAGCACTTATCCCACAACTGGTAAAAATCCTTTATATTTTGTTTAACCCAAATAATATATTGTTCTTCTTACTGCAGTGATAAACTACAAGGTCCTTATTGTACCAAATAAAAAGGGGACAACTTCTGCCAATGCTTGGATAGTGCTTTCAGGGACACTTTCTGAAACCAAAAAAATTCCTGTACCCAAAAGCCAATTGTCGTTTGACTTTAAGGTAATAGAAAAAAAACACTCTTATATATGTTAATTCCATTTTTAATCATTTTTCAGCACAATAATGTGGGTGTTATAACAACCATGCGAATTGGACATGACAACAGTGGTTTGTATGCCAAATGGATGATAGGTTATGTCCTTGTAAGGAACGGAATTACTGGACACACCTACAAGTACCTATTATATTAAAGTTTTTGTAACTTTTATATTTGATAAATATTATTGATTTCTTTAAAGATTTCCTTGTGGTCGATGGTTAGGCAAAGGAGTTGACGACGGATCAATAGAACGGTTATTAGTGGGACAAATAGTTCATGATCAGGAAGAAGTGGATGAACCGGAACAGAGTAAAAGCAGAACGAGCTCATTAACCAGATCAAAATCTCCGGCACCACCAAGATCCGTTGAACTCAAACCTTCACAAATTCAACATTTGTTAGGTAAAACAAACTCATAATCAGAAATAATTGAGATTCCAATAGAAAAAAATGATAATTAAAAATTGCAGGAGATTGCGTTAACCGCATTGTTAAATGGCACTACAAACGGAGTTCTGAAAGAAATACAACCCTTACTGCGCTTCTCTGCGGAGAAAATGGACTTGTGTCTTGTCTTGAATTGGTATTTTTACTGGGTTTCAAATCAACCAGGATGTTTGGCAGACACCATTATCTATGGGACTATTTTTGTAAATAAAATCAATATTAATAGGCAACCAAAGGTTTTTTAAAACTTTTATTTTAGCTCGTGTAAAAGAGCAGTGGGAGCTAGAACTCGTCGAAGAAAACTTCAGCAGTCGTGGTAATTCATTGGAAAGGAGCCATCAAGAGCTTGTGGCAATCATGAGATGTTACTGTCATTTAATAGACGAAATCGAATGTGCAAGTAAAAGTCTTGGAAAGGATGGAAAATTTCAATTGTTTATCTGTTTAAGTGTCAGGTAAGTACCTAATGATTTTAAAATGTTTGTAATTTTAAAATAATAATTTATTAGGGAGCATCTCCTACATCGTATGCTGGTACCCCTCTCAAACGCAAAAGCTACCCAAGACATGTACGACGAACAATCGTTCTTACAAAATAAGGGTCTTTTGACGTTTTTAAGACAAATTTTATTACCCTTAGATGATCTCGATGTTGTTTTAGAGAACTCGGTTACTCACGGTATTACATCTCCTTCTCATTAGGATTATTGTTCATTATTACAATTTTTAATTTAAATGAATGCACTACTTCATATAGTATATTCAAAAGAGTGAATTGATATTTTTTGTTACATGCCAAAAAAAGAATACTGATTGAATGTACGCAAGATCTTCCAAACAAAACAAATATTTTTTTTATTAAAATATCTTAGCATTTAAGTGAACAAATTAAAAAATATATAAATCTTTATTTTTTTAATTAACAATTATGTATTCTTACTTTAATTAAAAAATTAGTTCGGTTAGTCAATATTCTCATTATTAGCGTAGTTCTTTATTGACTGAATGGCATGTTTTTTTTTAAATATGTGTAGACTTATTCGTCAATTTGGTTATTTTAGTTGTTCTAGTCTTCCATTTTCAGTTACCGTTCGATATTATTTGGAAGTGATAAATGTAGGCATATGAGAAAAGTTTAGGCATAGGATTTCACCATACTTGATCGAATTTTTAGCTTTAGGTAGTTACTACATTTACTTGCCAAATCTGTTATGTTAAGTATGGTGATGTTTTACAGTAAGTACCTTTCTTCTTCGATATACAATCAAATTCTTCATTAATTTTTTATATATATAAAAATTAACCTCCCACTCGCTGTACCATACTCTATTTTCCTTTAATTTATAAAACATTTTCAAGAATATTATTTTTTATAGAAAACGTCGTTAATTATTCTCTTAACATTTTTTGAAAACGTTGGTGCAATAAATTTGTGCAATAGTAGATAACAGCAAAGTTTGAGAACATATCAACTGTTACATTAAACTTCTTTTATATTTTTACTAAATGCACCTCCACTCCTTCAAATCCTGAATGGATATCCCACATTTCTGACTATTTGCGAACCATAATCTAATCTAGATCATTTTTGGTCCTTCTTTAGTCCTGTCTCGGCTTCTAATAGCTTTCAAAAAGTGTCCTATCATTGTATCATTTTTTCTTTATTGCTTACTTTCTTTCATTAAAAAAAATAATTATGAACAAGAAGTTTTGATTGTATATAAAAATATATTAATAAGATTAGTAGTAATTTCTAAATGTTATTTTTTGCTGTTGACCATACCAGTTTAAAAAGTAGAATGCATTTTTCTGTCCTCTTGTTTTTAGAAGTCGTGTATGTACTACAATTTTTTTACTTGCCTAATTTTTGTAATGTGATTATTATCTAAACGTGAGCGTTGCAGAGACTGTCCAAATTATACCTAATTTTATTACAAAATAAGTAATTCTCTCTAAAATTTAACTATTATTAAGTTAATTGTGATGATTTTATGAAACAATCTGTAAGAAAGAATAAAAGTATTAATAAAACCATTAAAATATATAATTTTTTTATAAGTCCAAATCAAGTAGGCTGTGAAGTGTTAAAATATTTTTTGACTGCACCCCGTAACTATAATAAAATTAAAAAAATAAAATTCTTAAAATATAATATTCAATAATTAAACAATAGTAACAAATTATGAATTAAATTAATAATTTCCAGTATCCATTTTCTGTTGCTAATTAAAATAAGGAATGTGAAATTTAAAAAAAATACCTAAAATGATTTATGTACTTACCTTTGATTCTTATTTTATTAAGTCGTGTATATTCATAAGTACTTGAATATATTTTTTTTAATTTCAAGTTAATAAACGCTTGCTATTTAACTGTTTTTATTCGTATTTTGAAAAAAAATAATTTAATCTGGTAACCTCATTAAAATTTACCGCCAATGTTTTCCTTATTTTTTTATGCAAGATGGCACTGAGAATTGTTGATGAAGTTTTAAAATGGCGGACCAAAGTTTGGTGTGCTCGGTATCTCGGTATTGTTTGAAAATTATGTCTGAAAACGTATAAATATCGGAAAAGCCTTGTCATCGAGGAAATAGTTACAATAGATGTCTTCTCGAAACGTAATTTTAATGAACGAGTGAGTTGATAGGTGTTTTTAATGTGCTTATTTTGTTGTGTTTGTGTTTAAGAAAGCTATTATTCAGAGCGCGATGGAGCCATATTTATGAAATATGTAATTAAAAGTTGTCAGTATCAATTTTTTATTCAAGAAGAAGTAAGTTTCCAACTTGAAAAGTATGTTATTTTATGAAAATATATCTCATAGCTAATTAAAGTCTTTTTTAACATGACAGTACGCTTGTATTAGTACGGTGTGGTCAACATACAGCCCTTAAATTTTAGAGGTCATGGATGGTTACTCTTTCTCGTTATTGGTTAGATTTAATAACAAAAAGATATTCGAATTTTTAAACTCTCATACTTTGTTATTGTGTTTTTGCTCCTCCCAATATAAAGACGTATTTTGTGATAGAAAATCATTACAAATAATTGCTACTTTTTTTATTGTCAACTGAAATTTCTTGTTTAATGAGGGATTTTACTTGATGGAATGTTTGTTTGGCTCTTCACTCATTCGCTAATAAAGTTAGACTTGACAGTAGTATAAAGGTTTTTGTAGAAATTATATCCATGACCTTGAGCAACAAAGTGGTTATTGTAAATTTATACTGTATATTATCCTTTGAAAGGGTCCTGAGGAATCGTTGTTTATAATTGACTTTAAATCAAAAGCTATTAACAAGTTGCTCATTTGTACTACCAACAAAAATCTTAAGTAGAAGTTCTTTCATTACCATCCGTATTATGTATACCTGCAATTTTGGTATGCTGCTTCTACAAAAGTAGGTTTTTATTAATATTTATTTATTGAACTAAGAATATAACAAACTACATGGAACAAAGACACTAAATAGAATACAAAGGCATAGTGCTTATGGTATCTTTAAAAAGTTCAGTGCATGAAAATTTATGTATAGTAGTATAGTATGCATGTTTTAGTCATCTAATGTAGCAGTTTATTTCAATTATTAAAAACACTGTACTTTTTTGTTATGAACTGATAATTTATATTTAAGTTTTGTAATGATGTATTTTAATTAATATTATAGATGGGATGGCTTCATTGTTTAAAAAGTTAGCATTGCCTCCCAGAAATGGATCCAGTGGGGCCATGGTCAGCTCCTTATAACAGATTAACAGGTGTTCAGACTGGCTCAGCTAACAGTGAATTGCATCATCATCTTCCATTCAGTGGATCAGGTGCGACACCCCCGACTACTACTGCACAGCTTTTACCAGGTGGTTTTTTGTCTCCTCCATCTGTAGGTTATGAAACTGTTTTTAGCCCACTGTTTCATCATACAGGTAACCATTGGCAAAATTTAATAAAACTTGTTTAATTGTATAAATTATCTCCGATTTACATACTCCTTTCTGGCAGTATTTGGTATGGTCTTCCAAATTATTTTTCTTGCTTGCCATAGAGACACTACTGCATTTTCAGTTTTTTTTATTTAATTTTGTTTGTTAACTGTAATTGTATTTTAACCTTCATTCCTCAACAACAATGGTAATATTTTTCATTAGATTATTTGTCAATCACTCTTTTTTTTATTCAAAAAATTTCTTTAAATTTAATTGTAAACATTCGTTTTTAACGTATACTATTTTGTTTTAATAGTACATCACGTATAATTTGCTATTCTTGCTTTTTTATTTTGCATAAAGTAAGGAGCTCTTCAAATCACAATTTTCTATTATTTTGACCAGGCACAAAACCTCCAGCCCATTATGTCGCTCAGGTGTCAGCACAACATAGACAAGTTGTGGCCCAAGCAACATCGACGTCTAAACAAGCATCGGATGGAGAATATCACCAGCCACAAGCATTTTTCGAACAGGGGGCAGCTGGTAGTGCCACATGGCAACAGAACAGTCCTTTCGGCATCCTGCCCCATGAAAGTGTAGTGAGCACTACCGCGAGTAAAACCGTAACGTACGAGAACTTTAACGCCCATTTTGTTGCGGCGCAAAACTTGAACCATCTGAACACTTTGGTTACGAGTAACGCGAAAAACTTACAAAGGGCTCAAAGCCCACAAGTGTCAAAACCTCCAACTTCTCAGCCTAACACAAACACGTTTTTTCAAGTGCCCATTAGCTTTACATCAAGTGAAACCAATACAAATAATACCAAGTCGTTTTCCAGTAGTAATTCTCCCAATTTGCAACAGTCGTGCATAGTTTCTTCACCCAACAATACTCCTACTTCAAAAGAGTACCGAATACCACAGGCACCATCTAGAGCGGCCTTTTTAAATTCTAACGCTGCAAGACCTCCTGAAAAGACATATACAACATCAAACGTGAAGCAAGTACCACAAGCCCAATCTCCACAGATACAGACAAAGGCCCAAACAAAAATTTACCCCGATTTGAGCAGCCAGAGTGAAAGAAGAACGAGCCAATCTGAAGAAAATCAGCAGACTCAGTCATCACCCATTAGCTTTTCTACTTTAGACTCTCCAGGTCGTATGAATTACCCTAGCAACAATTCGTCGACAAAACGGTCGCAGTTTCAGCAGCACTCGAATTATCGTCAATTTCAGTCAGGAAATAATCCAGAGCCAGACTTTCAGAGGCCCAAAAGTGGATCAGATTATAATAGTTCTAACGGACCAGATTGTAACGTGGTTGTGCCGAGACGACCGAGCCCTTTACAGGCTCATTCACAGGCATCACCCTTGGCACACGCACCAAGCCCCGCTTATCCTATGTACAATAGTCCCATGAACTCTATTTCTTCTCCCCAACAGAATACCAATAGCCAAGTAACCCCACCTTCCCCTTTGGACGCCTCCGTACCAAGACCAAACTCACAACAAGGTGGAAGTGTAGCATATCCTTCTGTCATTACAAGAGCTTTAAATTCGGAAAAGAACTTTCCGGAAAGGTATGTACGTCTTTAAGTAATTTTATTAAGATATATATATTAATTAAAGAATGTGGCTTTTATATTCTAAAATTTTGTAATAGGTTTGATCGTCAGAATCAAAACAATCAACAAAACTGTTGGGAAGACCGTCAACAGGCACAACAACGTAAATTTCAATCGAATCCTCCAGTTAATAACTATAGTGCTGCAAATAGTATGGATGTGTCGAACAGAGAGTCTCAGCAAAGGGCAGTAGTATTAACGGAAAGGCAACAAGCTTATTTCGATTCCAATAGTACAGTTACTCTTCAGGATCTTAGCAGTTGCAGGGGCGATCCCATGACTATCGTTAAAAATTTGCAGCAGCAAAGTTGTCAGGTAAAGCTTCAGATTTTTTTAATTATTTATTATTTTCTACTTGATTTTTTATTACAGATTCCACCACAAGAGATTAAGCAAGAAGTAAAGCCACCAAATAAAAGAAGGAGAAGTAATGAGAAGTTGAGCTCTATGTCTCCCACAGAAACACCAGTACCTACAGTAACAGATTACTTCCCTGGTCGTATACCACCTCCAGCTCACAGTTCTGCTGCCAATCAGCAACAACAACAGAACGGAGCTTATTTCGATTTTGACAGGTACATTATAATAAATTTTTACTTTTATAAAATCCGTATTGATAAGGTATTATTTATGTGTATAGATGGAATTTGCCGCCACCTCCGTCAAAAATCTTCGGTACCCAGGCTGCAGCAATCCATCAGCAGCACCAAGGCATCATGGTGCCACATCCGCATTCCCATCATCCACCTCCACCCCCATTGCCATATTTCCCACCCTTCCATTTGCCACCGCATCCCACCGAGTTTGCCTCATCGTCGTCCTCAGTCGAATTAACACCTATTCCAGGTTCATTTAATGATCAAACGCCACAAGCTTCCTCTTCTTCGGCCCAATATACCCAACAAGAAGATCAACCAAAGGTTGTGGTGCCGAATATCGAAGAGGAGCTTAATTTCTTAGCAGAAGGAGGTAATTGTATTATAATGAATTCATCTGTCAAATTATTAAATATTTTGCGTTACAGGTTCTGCAAAACCTGCGACAAACATCTACACTCGTCCTAATCCAACACAAAACCCCGCATCTGCCATAAAACCAGAAAAGCTTTCTGCACCTGGTGCAGACTTTATGAGCAGTTATTTGAAATTTCTACAAGGCGAAAAGGACGGTTCCCCTCCCCCTACATCTCGAAGTAGCAGAAAGCAAACGTGGCCTCGAATAAAAGCACCCCAAACGGGCGAAACTTCCCAACAACAACAATCTCAACCGTTACAACCTAAACCTGAAAATAATGGTATAAACTCAATCACAACAACCCCAGTTAGTAGTACACTACCGTCGACTTCTTCGACTTTGCCATCTGTTATTCCTGCACCTCAAATCACAAGATTGTCATCCCAAGGTGATCCCCAGGATGATCCGCGATATTTCCCATTGCCTAAGGAAAGAAAGAAAAATATGTTCGAAAGTTCAGATGATGGCATAAGCTCCGACGACGACCTATTTCCGAAGAAAACCCCCGTCGTTACGAAACAGGACACTGCGAAGGAAAAACCACCAAAGAAGCAAAAACCTTCTAAAACGACAAATGGGGAAAAACCAGTTAGTGAGAAGAAAAAATACAGGAAGAACTCAAAAGAAGGACAGCATGGAAAACATGAAAAAGATAGGGATGGTGAAAAAACAAAAGTCAGAGAAGGTAGGTTTATAAAATACATATTGTCTAATTCTTCAAATACTTTCACTTTACTATAGAGCCAATTGTGAGACGTGAAACGAGCAAGAGGGCAGCTAAAGAAAAGAGTAATTATAAAATGTTGGCAAAACAAGCAGAAGAAGATGAGGATGCCCAAGAATTCGTAGATTCAGACTCCGATCCAGCCTGGACTCCTCAAGCGAAGGAAGAAATTGAAGAGGAAGCAGCGCCCAAGAAACGGAGAGGTAAACATTCTGTTGCATAATTTCTCTTACAAAGAATTTAAAAAAATATTCTCTTACAAATTCTTCAAAAGACTCGCCGCCACCCGATTCCAACATCTTAGATAATAATTATTTTTAGAATTTCCTTCCCTACTTTTACTAAGAATTCAAATTTATGTTCTTACTGTATTTTACTTGTGAATTATAATAACTAATTTTTTGTTAACATGTACTGGAAATTATTATTTGCATTTATGTTTATTAGTCTGTATTTTTTGTCAAACCTATGTACAGGTAAACCTTACCTCTATAGGCAACATCTGCATTGAAGATGTTTGTATTTTGACAAAAAAAAAAAAAAAGAATTTAAAAATACATATTTATTTTTTATTTACAGGAAGAAAGAAAGGCTCTAAAAATTTTCAGGCTACAATTTCCAAGGATTCTGATGATCATGCTAACGATATAATGCACGTGAAAAGTAAAAAGCAGAAAGCCGCAGGTAAATAAAAAGTTGGCTAAAAATATTTTTACGTTATAAAAAGTTAACAGCTTAACCAATAACGCAATCTAAGGAAGCAACTTCAGTTATGAATTTTTTTAATTTTTTTTTGTCTAAATATAATATGCTCATTGATCGAACAAAATTTAAAAAAATATATTTTAGGTAGCAAACATAAAAGTTCGGCGCCCACTTTAGAAGACAATATTGCTGCAGCTGTTGCACAGCAAAATAGCGTTGTTTCAGACTCCTCTTCAAGTACGGATGGTGAAGGATTGCCTTTCAAAGTAATTTTTTAATAAATTATTATTTGAATAACAAAAAGAAAACTATTATTTTCGTTCGTTTTAGCAAGGCGAATTTGTTGTCATAAAATCAGAAAGAAACCAAGAATGGCCAGGGATATGGAGGGTTGACGGCAAGAACTTGCTTCAAAAGTACGAGCCGTTCGTCCAAAATGGCCTCACCCTTTACAAGAACATATCAACAGTGAGTTTATTTTTATAAATATATGTCGTAATATTTTAATTTTTTTTTTATAGTATACGTCGTGGACGCCGGAAAGTAAAAAACAATACGTACCAGTAGAAGTAAACGTGAGGTCGCAAAATCACCTAGAGACAATAGTCCAGTTGACTCGCAAGGACGTTCATAATCTTGACCCAGACTTTATGGCAAAATGCATACAAGAGAGTGAATCGTATCAAGACAATTTCGAAGTGTACATACAAACTTTAATATCTCAAGCTTTAGACAGTAACTTTCTTACTGAAATATTCCAAGAACAAGGTAAAAGAAACATATAAGTAAATACTTCAAAATATTTAGTTACAAATTATTAAAATTCATTTTTAAACAAAAAGAGATAACAATTTTTATATTGTAGCAATTTGATATTTTTATATGAAAAAAGACATTTTAAATTATTTAATTTAGACTTCTTTACATGGTTAATTGTGAAAATAAGAATTCTCGATGTTTTGCAGACGATTACTTTTTATCAAACGTAAAGACAATAGATGATATAACTGAAAGCAAGAAGAAGAAGCTCACACAGCTACTTAACTGGCCGAAAACTGTGCACGGAGCTGTAACCACTTGGCCGTGTTTCAACGTGATCCGTGACATAAACTCGTCTGATAAGGCGAAACCGTGTGCCGCATGTGACAGCTCAACCGTTAATGCAAGGGTGCTCATGTACGGCCAGCCATACAATTCCACGACGCTCGAAGGCTGCCAGCCTGATCCCCAAGCAGTTAATAATAAGGTAAAATACTTTATTAATTTATTAAAGATATTCAACAAGGTATTTCAAACTGAGTGGTACATTAGACATTAAGGGAAATAAAGGGGGTTAAACATCATGTTAATAATAAGTTATTTTAATCTATCAAAATATGAAGATTTTTATATAAAATTTTATTAGGGAGTATTTTATAAAACTTTAAATTAAATTACTTTACCTTTATAACAAAATTTAACCTTTTTATTGTAATTTACTAATACAGAAATGTTTTAAGTAGCAGAAGAATTAATGGTTGATACAGCCCACAAATCTAAATATATATAACAAAGAGCTTTTATTTTATCCTTAGAATTACCATTTTTAAGTAAGCCTAATTAGCAATAATATAGTCAAATAACTGTTTACTTTATCTTCATTGTGTATTTCTTCTATTGGAGCCTTTGCCCTTTATATGATCAGATTTCTGCGTTTTTCTTTCAGTTTTTTAAAATATATATCATCTGCTACAGAAATCCTATTCCTTGTTCTTCTATCAATTTTTAATCTCAAATCTTGTTGTTATTTCTTTCATTGTCCTGCAATTAAAAAATAAGAATAAACTATCTAAAGAGGAAAAACGTAAACTAAAAGTACACTTATCGATTCATAATTCGTAAGTAGTCTACAGTTTATTTTATTTGAAAAATTCATCCTTGATAACCCTTATCTATAAATTTTCAAATCTAACTCTTCTAGTTTCCCTACAACGTCTAGTGTATCATTCAGTTTGAGGAACTAATAACAAAAACTATAAAAGGAAATAATTTGATTTCAGTACCAATACTGTCAGATTTTTCAACATTTAAGCTATACATTTTAAATTTCATTAGTAATTTAAATATTTGTTTTTCGTTTTCATATAGGATTTTTTCATGTGCCGTTGGTGTACAAGTTGTGTCGATTTGTTGAACAAAATTTCTCATCAGAAGTACCTTATGTACATAGAGTGTGCAAAAAGGGTGGCCGATAAGAGGAGTTCCGATCCTCAAAAAGATACAACTTGTATTTTAAATGAATTGCTAGCTGACGAAAGCTGGCTTAATACGGTAAGTTATATATTATTTTTAATAAAAGATTGTTAATATTGATTTGGCGTCTCTTTAAAAAAAACTTTTTGAATATTACTTTTCGTTAAAGAATTCATATGGAATAACTTTTCTTGTTTTAACTGAGTACTATGAAAGTACGTGAAACCTTTTTTCAAAGGGCTATGGAATGAAAAATAGAGTGAATCGGCCCCAGACGAATCTCTGAGTCATTTTTTCAGGTATCTAATACGTTTTTCTACAAAGAATAAGACTAGGCTCGATTCACTATACTTATTTGTTTACCATGCCCTATCTACTTGTTCACGTATGCCTTAAAGTATAGACCTTATAGTGCTTGTAAGTCCTAAAAGAATGAGAATTACAAAATTGTAAAGCACTGGCTGACTTAAATTGAGATTTTAATATCCTTCCATGGTTCTTTTTAGTTATTTACAAAAGTGCGCCAAACGTGGGCTCAAGCGGACTGTATTGAACACTGTTACGGAGAGAAAAAAGGGACTAAGGTGTAGTGATGTATCCCATGGACTGTTTGTTTTTGTTTGTGAAATAATAAAGTATTCTGTGTATATTAATTGAAAGGTTATATAATTTTATTTTGTCTTAAGCTGTTGTAACAAAAGAAACGACCTTATTACATACTGCATACTATAATAAGCCATTATGATAGTAAGTAATAATTACAATGATAATGTACACTTTTTATTATTATTATTATTATTACAAACAATAATTGATAACTTAGAAGACATACGTATTGAACATTAGTTGCGTATGTGTCGTCGATATAAAAAAGAAATGAAAATGAAAACGAAATTGCCATCTAATAATGCTGTGCATATTCGAAATTTTAAAGTGTGCTCCTTAAAAAAAGTGATATTGATAAAATATATTTGATTAAATTTTGTTTACTGTATAGATTAATTTTAAGCACAATGAAAATCATTGAATAAAAAATTATTGGTATTTTGTACTTTTTTCATTTGAATGTAAGAAGAATGTACATTTGCTATTAAAGTTAAATAATAATAAAATTGAATATTTTTAGACACGTTTACTTATTAAACCGTTTAAATGAAAAGACAATTATTACATTAGTAATTATAAAGTTTAACAAATTACATGTCAATTCGTTTACACCAGAATTCCTTAAAAAAAAGCTAATTTATATTGTATGAGTAAATGTAATAAAATGAGGATTTGTTAACGATAAACGTTATTTACAATACGGTGTTAAAATTAAATGAATTTTAAGTTGAAATACATGATTTAGTTTTTTGTATAAAAAATTTAAAGAAATGTAATACATTTTGTCTAGGATATGAAAAAGATCTACAGAACAGTATTTTTTTTTTAAGGAAACACATTTGAAACTCCCGCCATGTGAACGAACTGGCTAAAATTTGAACGAATTAATAATTGACATTTCCGGATTGAATAGTAATGGAACGTTTCTTTCTTACGGTGTACTGTCAAATTTGTCGACATTTGTATTCCTCTTTTCATGTGCTTTCATGGTTCCTTTTTAGTGGTAGTTGTGTGGTTAATAATTCATAAACTGTAATTTAATAAATTTAGTGTCTTATTTAGCAATTAGTTTAAATCTTTAAAATGCCCTCGGCGGCGAATACGAAAATTGAAAAGCAAGCTCATTCGGAAAATAGTTTAACTGATTCCTCTGGAAATGCCCTTACGCCAATGCGACAAGCAATTACCGTAATAGAACACAAAATTAGGAATTTAGAAAAACGAAAAGTAAGTCACTAATTCAATTTCCACCGGCGGAATTTGAATACGCCATGTTACATTTTGCCTTAATTATAATGGTCATGTTTTTTTCTTGTAGGCGAAGTTAGAATCTTATCGTGAATTACAAAACTCGGGAAAAGAGTTAAACCAAGATCAAAAAACTGCTGTTGCAAAATATGATGAAGTTATACAGACATTAGATTTTGCTAGGGACTTGTGTAAACAGTTTTTAGGTATTGCAAATGTTTCTGAAAAAGAAGCTAAAAAACAAGCCAGGAAAGAAGCAGCAGCCCGAAGTCAGGCAGAATTAGCTAAGGCAAAACTAATTGTATTTCATGTGTCAAGTCACACATTCAATTTAATTTTTTTGTTCTTTAAGATTCGAGAAGTTCTTCTTGTACAAGATGCTCTCAATCAAATGGGTCAGGACAATGTACGTGAAGATTTTCTGAATGGTACAAATGGTGCAACCCAACTTACAACTGTGGATCTCAAGTAAGTTCTTTGTCATTCATTATAACTATGCTTCCATCAATTACTAATTACGTATTTACAGATTGTTGGATGATATTTATCCAGCAGTGACCCCTAAACATGAACCAGGAGACCCAACAGCATTTACAAATCAGGTTCAAGCAGCTGCTGAGCATTTACTTGCTGTGGTTGATGGAAAATCAAAAGAAGCATTTGGGGCAACTTATAGTCAAATTAAAGAAGTTATAGGAAAAATACATGAAAGTGGATACCTAGATCAAGCTTTGGTAAGTAAAATTGGAATGGTGAAATTGATATTGCGTCCATAGTTAATTATTACAAATTAAAATACTTTTAGAAACAATGCTGTTGATTGTTTGTAATAATATTATTTCATTTGCTTATTTTTAGATTGATTACTTACTTGTATATTACATACTTTACTTTAAAGCAACATTGCTAACAAATTCGTAAACTTTTTGTAAACAAAGTAAAATAAATGAAATTTGGATGTTTTTTTTTCTACTTGCCCAGTATGTGAATAAAATAATAAAATTATTCATAATTTCTTCAGGTGACGAGTTATAATGAAACTGTGGAAGTGATTGAAAATGATCAAATAGTGGATTCTGAAGTATCTGTTCCTCCAGCTGATATTCCTCCTCAAGAAACAGTGACAGCTATTGAATCTTTAACAATCGAGGCAAACGTGGCAGTCATGCCTCAGCCTCCAAATCCACAACTACCTTTAGCTCAGGCTCCACCTGAGCAACTGTACTACCAACAACCCCCAAGGCCAATAACTGAAATGTTAGGCTCTGGAAATTTTTTCTTTTTACAGGTAATATATTTATTTTAAATAATGCAATAATTTCAAGAGTTAAGAGTGTAGTTGTTTTCATAAATACTTTTTTTGTTAATTTTGTAGCACATGAACAATTTTTTTTTTTATAAAAAGCTGGATAATTAAGAAGTATTTAATTTTAAGAAAGCCATTACAAGTATGGGCTGTTTTAAAAATATGTACATATTTAATTATATTTATTTTATTTATAAAAGTTGTATGTTTTAATTGAAACTGTTATTTTATTGTTAAAATAGTGGTTTATATTTTTTTTAGTAATTTCCAATATTAATTTAATCAGTAACTGCGTATTCTTCACTTGTAAATTTAAATTATTTCCATTGTGGTAATCGTTATTTAACACAAAATACTTATTTAAGGATTCTGAACTGGATACGCCGGACACGCTGCCGACGCAAACATTCACCAATACAAGTTTTGTTCAGCCTCCTCCTCCCATCCCTCTTCCTCCTAATTTCCAACCATATCCACCCCAGCAGAACAATCCTGTGAACTTACCTCCACCTTCTGGAAATGGAATTGATGAACCACCTAAAGCAAGTCTACCTCCCCAACAACAGCCTCCTTTACAACAGCAACCACAACAAACTCAACAACAGCCTCCCCAACCGGACATACCTCAAAAAGCAAGGTCTATACCTCAAAAAGCGAATAACCAGGCATACTACCAAAACAATCGACCCCGTCAGAATCGAAACGGCCCACGAGCAGGAAATCGCTTCCATCAGTAAAAAAACTGTAAATTTCCGGTGACACTACCCAACTACCCAGTTGACTAACGGCTTTAAGGTCAATTTCGTCGTTAAAATGTATTTATCGAAACCTAGCCAGGGCTAATTTAAATAATTCATCGAAATATTTAGTTTATCGCAGAAGTAATGTATAACAAATAACGACTTTTTTTACGCTCGATTCTCTGGAGTAATCGTCGTTTTTTTGGCACAACAATTTCTACAGAAAAAAATAATATAAGATTTAATTTTAATTACTTGGTTACTGCATTGTAACGTCTGATTATTAAAACCTTTCAGTATATTTAAGTATTCTGAGCAATTATTTTACGAATATTCGCTATTTTTTTGCTTTATTAAGTTTTATGTTGGCAGTTTTTGAATTTTTAGCGTACATTAAAATATAGACTGGTTCAAAAGGTGTTTTTTTTTATACATACAAAGAGAAGCTAATAGCCATTCAAGCAAACAAAATATTTTAACACCATGGAATTCGATATATTTTATGAAGTTTATTGAAATTGAATTATTTCTAAAATACATTGAATGTAAATGAATTTTTAATCGTTAATTACTGAATTAATATCAATACAAAAAATATAACTAAAGCGTTAACAGAAATAGTTAATTCATAGTTAAAGGCCCAAATTTAAAAACCTTTTTACTCATATTTATTTCTGCTATATTTTAAAAAGCGCACCAGTTTGTTTCATTTTATTACTCTTTGGTCTTGTTTACTTTTTTCCCCATAAATACAACTGTCAACTGCCTGTTATCTTAACCTGAAAAGAGTTGTACACGTCTGAGCATTTGAAGTGTAAATATTAAAATTGTAAATTAAATTTAGTTTAGTTAATACTGCGAATACTCAGTTACAATGGCAGACGAGGTAAAGTATACTTTTTATAATATTATTATAAAACTAATATATTCTTATCAGTCTAAGGTTCTTGAATACAAAGTTGCAATGACCTGTGAAGGATGTTCTAATCAAGTTAATCGTGTACTGACGAAAGCCAAAGGTATTTCAAGAAGTGGTTTACTTAAAGCAATTGTTTGACGTTTTCATTTTTAGACAAGGGAGTAGAAAGTTTCGAAATAGACTTAGAAAACCAAAAGGTAACAGTTACTTCAACATTACCACCAGAAGAAGTTCTAGATATTCTTAAGAAAACTGGAAAAACCGTGGAGTTCTTAGGTACAGCTAGTAATTAATTTTATTTTGTTGACACATTAATTAACTTACTTAACAAACAATTGTTAGGTACATACATGATATACTAAGTGCTGCAAAACAGTGTACTAATTCTGCTCTTTCAGAATAAGTGCAGCAGCTTCTATAATGATATTTATTCCATTTTATAAACGTAAAAGAAGGGGGTTAAACATGGTATAATTAATAATTTTTTTTAATCTATCAAAATATAAATATTTTTATATTAAATTTTATTGGAAAGGATTTTTCTGGTCATTTTATACAACAGTAAATTAATTTATTATGCCTTTAATACAAAATTTAATCTTTTTGCTGTAATTTACTGATACAGAAATATTTTAAATGCAGCTCATGTAATTTTATGCCATCCAATTAATGGTTGATACAGTCCACAAATCTAAAAATGTATGACAAAGAGCTTTTCTTTTATCCTTTAATTTACCTTTTTTTAAGTAAGCATAATATAATCAAATAACTGTTTATATGAATTAAATGATTACAATATGTTTTCATTTACTTCATCTTTATTGTGTATTTCTTCTATTGGAGCCTTGGCTTTTTTCATGTTCAACTTTCTGCGTTTTTCTCTCAGTTTTTTAAAATCTATTTCATCTGCTCCAGAAGTGCTACTGTTTGCTCTTCTATCAGTTTTTAATCTTAATGATTCGTCCTATAATTAGAAATTTAAGGACTATAAGGAAATACTTAATTAATGAATTCTAAAATACCTTATCAGTTTCCACGCTTTTTAATTCTGAATCATCTACGATATTTCCATGAGTTCTTTTATACCATGAATCTAAAACTGAAAATAAATAAACAATTTTACTTAAAATTATAAACGTTTACCTCTTTTCTGTACTTTTGAAGCTCCATCAGTACTAGAACGCTACAAAAATATCTACATGATTATAATGAAAATGTAAAATTTTCCTTAACTTACTTTTCGATCTCCTGCACCGAAAGATTTCGTAGACTTAATTTTTGCTGTGGAAGGTATTGGAGCAATACCTCCATCATCAAGATATTGCAAAATACCATCCCAAGAATGAGTTTCTACTAATTTTGGATGTTCATGATGCATCTTATCTACAATTAAATAACAAACCTACAATTTTGTAACGTTATTAGTTGTACACTTATTAGTATAAAAGAAATAAAATTACTTTCATATGACGCTGTATCATCCACAGCACATCGAAATCTTCTTCGTCTTCTCCGAAAGGATTTATTAAAACTTCTGCTACTTTTAGCCACCCTACATAAAAGAAAAACTCAAAAAGTGTTACTAAGGGGAAGTATAAATCTGTATATTCGGCTGCTCTTTGTTCTGTCCATTGTCTTCCAAATAATGCGATTAAAAAGTAAGAATAAACAGCTAGCGTAACTACCTAAAAAAGAAAAAACCTATGTGTGTTATTACTTGAAAATAAACTTATAAATTAAGAAAAACACCTGGGTGTAAACTAGAGGTACACTTATCCAATCATAATCCAGAAGATTTGAACATTTCGTTCGAAAATTATTTATTTCATTCAAGAGTGCTACAACAACTGGGTCACTTTGTATAAATCCTTCGTGTCGCGCTCTTGTTACCAAGTTCGCAGCCCATGACAATGATAGCCTGATAATGAAAATTTTTTATTTATTAGATTCTATTACGGTTTTTGTTAATTTATTTCTTCACACCAGTATTGCATATGTGCAGGATAATTTTCTGATAAATCATCAAGGATTTTCTTTTCATCTTTTAACAATAGGCCAGCATCAACAAAGTCTTCCAAACTACTATACTGTCTTTTTACTCTCGGTGAAATCAGCGTAAGGGTGTAAGCAAAACAGAAGCAAACATGACGAACGATAGTCCGCATTATAAGTTTACTTTTTGCATCCTAAAAAAATCAAAAGGTTTTATGTGCTTATGTAAATTAGAAAGTTAGCATCTTACCTGTCTTTTAATACTTGCACTCACCAAAAGAGCCAAATTATCTGGAAAAGGTATTGCTTGAAATTGGGACCACCACCTGTTGGCCACTAAAGTAACATAAAAACCGAGCACAAAACTGACTGGAATTAAGTTTCCAAAAGTGTTACAATATGCCGCTAACTCCCCGAAAACTCTTTAAAAAATCATCTATCTACACTAAAAACTTTATCAAATGTTTATCATATTTACTTACCTCTTTTGTTCTTTATTTAACGCAAAACGATACATAAAATTTAATACGTAATATAATGCTAAATAACAAAGAACGTCTAACCATATGAGTTTATAAATGCTTCCCTTCCATCTGAAATTATTATATGATACTATTTATTATAGAAATAATCGACATTTACCTTAAAAGAAGTTTAACAAAACAGCCAAACCAACTTGTTGTTGCGACTTCACTTGTATAGGTAATAGTCATATTTTTTGTAAATTATGTTAGTCTTGATTTTTTTTATTCTTTTAAATAATTTATTTTTATATGCATTGTTCCAATAAAAGATATTACCAATACCGTTATAATAAAATGACTTCTCGTAGTAGATTCCGATAAAATCGTAGATAAGGGGAATATTTTAGATAACTACTGTTACTTATATCTAAGTAATAAAGTAAGCCCTTAAAAATTGATAAAATAAATAATCAAAACCTTGAAAAGGGTAATAGATAAAAGTTGTAAATTTAAATCTGACTTATTGCAAACCTTTAAAAGATTAAAGTTATAAGAACTCATCAATTTAAGCAGTGGCGTCAAACCTGATTTTGATAAAATTTTAAGTAACAAATTTTGAAGAAATGTATCAACTGGTTTATGCATATCATATTGGTACAACCAGAATTAAAGAACATTTAAAGAATCTCGATAAAGACACTTGAGGCTATCCAGAATATGAATTTAAATAACCAAGTAAGATTGCTGCACTTTATACCCTTTTACCAAAACTTGTTAGATTATTTATTTTGTATAATATTTGCTTAAACGTTCAACTTTGTTTTTGTTTTTTTTTTATTATATTTTAAAATGAATTTTAAGGATGATACTTTTACAAATAAAATATAGTAGCTTATTTCATTTATTAAAAACATGGAATGAGTTATGAAGTTACAACAATTTCTTAAATCATCATCGTGTTAAAAATGTATATTAATGCTGGTAACAATTATTTACTTATATTGTTTGTATACTTCACCTTTGTCTTTGGTTAATTATTGTGAGTATTTAAAAAACGTTAGTGTAAACAGTTAAAAGGCAATCGAAAAATTTCTGCATAAAAACTGTGCATAGTATAACAGATTAGATTAGCTATTGACTTTTTTAACAACACAAAATAATTGTGTCTTAACTTAAAATGGAATGTGTATTGTGTACAACACAAAATTAAAGTATCGTTTTGTTTCATGTTAAATTAAGATATTAAGTACTACTATTTAATCTATGTATTAATGTGTAATGATTAGGTACTACAGGGATACTTGTCATAACTCTTCGTCTTTAGGGGTTTGTGGTGTCGGTGGTGGTTCTGATTTATGTTCAAGCAAAAGCATTTCCTGTTCTTCATTGGGATTACCTAATGACCTTGCGATGTTTTGGAGCATTCTTGATTTTCTCTCTTTTTCCCTTAATTTTTTTAAACGGGTAAATTCATCAGCCCACGACTCGTCATCCTCAGAACCAATACTTATACCGTCTATGCTATCTCTAGATGTGCGTGTTACGGGGGCTGACGTTCCACTTAAGCGATGAGTAGGTTGTCGCATTGGTACCGAAGATCTAAATATATAACATAGCAAAATATAAATTTAAAATTTGGAACACTATTAATAACTCTATATACAAATACCTTCTGGAAACAGGAACAGGCACAGGATCAGACGGCTTAGGAAATTGAAAAAAATTTATTACACTCGGACGTGCTGGATCTTTATTTGATTGAATGGTAGATTGTTCATCGACCTACAATTAAAATAAAATAATAACGTACCATATTCTGAAAACGCATTTACAATAAATATATATATCTACCTCTTCTATAACTTGTTTGGCCAATTTTCGTTTAGATTCCGCAGATTGTTGCTTTAAATTTGTCGTACTACTGGACAAGTCCGCGGCTGAGCCCCTTTTGCTATCACTTTTACCGTCTTTATTTTCTACACCATCCTCTCGTGATAAAAACCTCTTGAACAATTTAACAACTGAATTATTTCGGGGAATTGCATCTGCAAAATAAATAACAAACTACGGCACACGCAAAATATGAAATTTCAAACAATATAAATTAATTGTAATAATTATTTACCTGTAACGGACGATCCCATGGAAGTTTTTGAGCTATCAGATCTTCCGTATTGAGGCCTAGCACTAAAATTTATTATGCTGTGCATTTCATCCCCGTACGAATTTACGTCGTCCACTTTCAGAGATGATGGGACAGTTTCTGATTCTTTAGGAATATTCTTAACTGCAATATTAGCCGTTGAAGGCTGCGGTTGTTGATCTCGAAGTTTCTCTGCCGCTCCCGTATATGGTAATTCCTGAGGAAATACTTCATCCCAATATTGGTCCCTTACTAACTCAGGATGTTCGTGATGCATTTCGTCTACTATCAAGTAGGAAACCTAAAAGGATAAATTGATCAGAATATTACTTATCTTTATAGAAACTTAATATTACTTGTAAATTTCTATCGATCATCCAATTTACTTCAAAATCATCATCGTCATCTCCAAAGGGGTTTATCAGCGACTCTGCAACTTTAAGCCACCCCATATAAAAAAAGAATTGTAGTGTGGTAAACACAGGAAAATATAAATCTACTTTGTACTCTTTTCCATGCACCCATTGATGCCCCATAATTGTTGTTAGAAAGTAACTGTACACAGCCAAAGTTACCACCTAAAATTAAACAGTCACACTACTGAGTACATTTTTGTTTTTAGTTTTAAACCTGAGTATAAACAAGTGGAACACTAATACTATCATAGCCTAGAAGCAACCCACATCTTCCTCTAAAATCATTTAATTCATCTAAAACAGTTTTCACAGCAAAATCATCACGTATCCTTCCTTCCTTTCTTGCCCTGGTAACTATACTTGAAGCCCATACAATGGGCAACCTTTTAAATCAAATAACTTGTAAATAACACTTTAATAGTAAAACAAAGTAAAATAAAATGACAGACTTAAAATAGTGATGTGTACACAATCAGATTCTGGATGTATTAATTTAGAGCATAAAAACTTTTAAAAAAAATGGACCAACAGTTTAATGTTCTTAATTTCAAATTCAATTTGTACCATATACGTACCATTGTTTAGAGTGACTGGGAAACTTTTTATTTAAGTGTTCTAAACTTTCCTTTTCACTTTCTTGCAGTAAGCCTGCTTCTACAAATTTATCAAGTGATGGAAAACGTTTTTTTACTCTTGGGGCAATCATAGCAAAAGTCATTGTCAATGAAAGGCACACATAGCGCATTATAGTCCTCCTCATCACCCTGCCCCTCTCATCCTTAAAAAATATATCCAATATGAAAAGCAGTTAACAAAATTTACGAATATAAATTCCTTGAGAATAAATAAACAAAGATTATGTAATTACCTGGCCATGTATCGTTGCACTAACATACACAGCTAAAGAATCAGGAAATGGTATAGAAATGTATTGATTCCACCACCGAGTCATAACAATGGTTACATAAAAACCCAATACAAAAGAAAGAGGTATGAGATTACTGTATTCGCCACAATATCTTACTAGATTTTCAAATAACCTGTAACAATGTAAGGTCAGTAATCATGCAGTTAGTAGTGACAATACTTACTCCTTATGGTAATCATTAAGTACCAGCCGATATACGAGATTCAGAGCATAATAAACACTTAAAAAAACCAAAAGATCTAGCCAAACTAATTTATATATGCTTCCTCTCCATCTAAAATTATCCGAAAGAAAAAATAACTCTATGTGAAATTTAACAAATCTCAAAAGAAGTAATTAATACCTTCGTAAAAGCTTTAAAAAACAACCAAATCCTCTGCATGTTGCAACTTCGGCTGTGTAAGTTACAGTCATTTTTATATTTTAGATTTTTTGGTGTTAGCTGAACACAGCTGAAAATAGTTGTTTTATTATTGTCTTGAAAAGGAATTTATTCTCCATTAAAAAGAGTAAACCTTGAAAACTATTTACGTAATTAGAGCATATTAATACTGAAACTGATTTTTATTTTGTTTAAACTAATTTCTAAAAATACATTATGACAGAACAATACAAAATAATTATAGGTTACGGTTATGAAATGTTACAGATCCATAAAGTTTAATGGATACCTCACATGACAAATTCTAATAAGAAGGCAATATTTCTTTTTTAATAAATAAAACGAACCAAAATCAAATTTTATAATTTCCACTTTATTATAGTGGAAATTACAAAATTTGATTTTGGTTCGTTTTATTTATTAAAAATGAATTTCCATAAAGTAACGGCGGATACAATCAATTTCTTTTTTAGGCCATTGGCAGTGTTGTGTATATGATTTGTTTTAATTTCCTGTGGTTGGTAATAACGATTTTTAATAATAATACGAAAAAATTTGACGTTTGACGGTTTTCCATTTCAAACTACAAATAATAATGGGTTTTATCAAATACTGTGATATTTTCCAGTGAATTAAATTATAAATATTAAGAAAATGGCAGAATTAAATCAAAAACCTGCTTTGGACATAGTTTACTTAGCAATATCTGCTCTATACAACAATCCAAATAATGAAGAAAAGGAAAGGGCCTCTCAGTGGTTAGGAATTCTACAAAAATCAGTAAGTACGTTTTCTATTTCGTTCATATAAGAATTTTTGAAATGTTACTTATTAGGTTTTTGCATGGACAATTGCGGACGAACTCCTCCACCACAAAAGAGACTTGGAGTCTTGCTACTTTGCTGCTCAAACCATGCGTAGTAAAATACAGCATTCTTTTCATGAATTGCCCTTAGAAGCACACGTATCTTTGAGGGATTCCTTGCTGGAGCATATTAGCCAAATAAATGAGAATACAAATACTGTGATAGTAACCCAGTTATGTCTAGCACTTGCAGATCTTGCACTGCAGATGCCTACCTGGCATAGAGCTGTTCTTGATTTGATAAACAGGTATGTTTACAGTAAAATTTAACTATTAATTTACATACTTTCTTGTTTGGTTTGTATTGCCATTTATAGATTTTCATCAACACATACTTGGCCCCTATTAGAAGTTTTAACAGTTTTACCTGAAGAATTGGAGAGTCGTTCAGTGAGAATAGGTGAAAATAGACGACTGGAACTTTTGGAGGATTTAAAAACATGTGCTCCTACTATTAATGAATTTTTGAAACATTGCTGTAGCACAAATTGTGATATGTCAGTGAACATTAAAATTATACGCTGTTTTACGTCCTGGGTATCAGTAAGAGCAATTTCCTTAGATGGAATACATTTTCACATTGTTCTTCTAAAAGCTTTTGATGTTTTGGTACATAAAGGAGAGGGAGAGAAACAGTCTGTATCTGGAGCTTTGCATGATGCAGCAGCTGACTGCATATGTACAATGCTACAATGCTTGGAAGATGAGCACCAGGTATTTATTTAATTTTAAACAGTCTTATCCATTATTACTACATTTTATATCATTTTGATTTAATTTTATTAAATAGGAGATACTTGAATATATTTTTGTTTTAATGATGTGCTTTTTTACTTAATAGGCTTTAGAAATGTATTTATTCAACAATATAATGACTCTTGAAGTGGCCTATCACATGTCTGTAGCTAAAGAAGACCAAGAAAAGTCGATGAATTATTGCCGAATATTTACGGAATTGGCCGAAACATTTTTAAAACGTATTATTTCTCAATGCAACGGAGAAAGTCAGCCTTATGCGGAACAAATTCTTGACCTGGTACTGGTCTGTCTAGGTCACCATGATTACGAAGTGGCTGAAGTTACCTTCAACTTTTGGTATCTTCTCAGTGAAGAATTGTACCAAACCAATACAAAACAATTAACGGATATGTTTCGGCCGTATATTGAAAGACTCATTACTGCCTTGTGCAGGCATTGCCAGATGGAACCGGATCATGAAGGTCTCTTGGAAGATGGGGATGATTTTAAAGATTTTCGACTGAAAGTATCTGATTTAATAAAAGATGTTGTCTTCATTGTGGGGAGTAGCAATTGCTTCCGACAAATGTTCATAAATCTGCAGGCACCTGGAGTGTCTTGGGACACTAGCGAAGCTGCCCTCTTCATAATGCAAGCTGTCGCGAAAAATATTTTGCCGTGAGTTAATAAATAGTTTTGTGACCATAGTGGTATTCTCCAATTTATAATTTGTTTTTCAGTACAGAAAACGAAATAGTTCCCAAAGTTGTCGAAGCAATTTTAAATTTACAACAGAATGCTCATGTTGCCGTTCGGCATACGTCCGTTCTTTTACTGGGAGAACTTTGTGAATGGATAGAGAAGCACCCGATCTCGCTGCAACCTATACTCAACTTCCTGGTTTGTTATTTGCCGCAACCGGGGGTGGGAGCTGCCGCCGCAACTGCCCTGCAAAACATCTGCACCATATGTAATGAACACATGGCCTGTCACGTGCCCATTTTGATCCAACTAATGAGACAGGTTGATTCGTTTCCAATTAATAATAATGCAGTTATTGGACTACTAAAAGGGGTAAATTTGTTTTATTTTCCTCTGATGATACTAAAAAGAACATATTTTTTTTATTATTGTTTAATTATTCTTATTTTTTCAGGTTGCGGCAATAATTAGCTGCATGCCCCATAATGAAATAACAAATTCAATGAGAGAACTGTGTTCATTTCAAATGACTCCACTCTGTCAGCTAATAGATAGTGATATTGTTCCAATTAAGGGCACCAAAAGTGATCCTGTGTTATGGTTAGACAGGCTGTCATCAATATTTAAAAATGTTAACATTAAATTAGAGAAAAATGAACCAAATCCCTGTAGGTAAGTTTAATACGAAAAACAACACGTTATTTTTTTTACGATTGGTAGAATCATTTTTCTTTTTATTATTTGTTAGAATAAACGCTTTAGAAGTATGGCCAACCTTGTCTCGCACTATCGACAAATACCAAGGGGATCTGCGTATAATGGAACGATGTTGTCGCAGTCTCAGGTTTATGCTACGTTGCGTGAGTCAACAAGTACCTGACTTGTTGAAACCACTTGTCGAACAATTAGTCCGTTTATATTCTATTCACAAACACTCCTGCTTTCTGTATTTGGGGAGTATTTTAGTGGACGAGTACGCCACGATAAACGATTGCGTGGGTGGGCTTCTAGAAATGCTCAAGGCCTTTATTGAACCCACCTTCCAAATGCTCGTCGAAAAAGATGGCCTTAGAAATCATCCAGATACAGTAGACGACTTCTTTAGGTATTAGATATTGACACATTCTCTCTTATATATTTTCTTTCATATGCTTTTTCTTTTCAATACAGATTATGCGCTAGATTCCTTCAAAGGGCCCCATTGCCCTTCTTGGAATGCGAAGCAATGTCTCCAATACTGGAATGCTCTCTTTCCGCCTGTAATTTGGATCATAAGGAAGCAAACACGTCAGTAATGAAGTTTCTGTATGGTTTGATAGCTGTAAGTCAAGGGAGTAAGCAACAGCCCGATTTGAAAAAACGACAAGACATCGTCACTGAGATCCTGACGACTTATGGACAACAGTTGGTTACCAACTTACTGCACGCGTGCGTGTTTTACTTGCACTCGTATATGCTCGCAGAAGTAGCCGACGTCCTCATTGAGCTACTTAACTGGGACAAGAAATTCACCAGCGAATGGCTTACAATCGCTTTGGAAATGTTACCAAAGCAAGTTAATGGGGGCATTATAACGGCCACGCCGCAGCAACTGAACAACTTCCACGAAACTGTAGTCGAGTAAGTATTCTTTTATTTTTTACTTTGAGTTAGAGATGGTTCAGAAAATTTTCTAAAAAGGAATAATGGTTCATTCTTGAATAAACCAATGAAGAACCAGAAACTTTAATAAAGATTAAGATTATGACTTTAAATTCGCCTAAAAGCATATTTTAATGTAGATGATAAATAGAGCAAGCCCTACATTATTCGTAATCGTCTAATTTCAGGTCAAAAACGTCAAAATCAATTACGCAAGCATTGAAGAAGTTGACGCGACTATACCGTTAAGTGTATAAAAAATACAGTTATGTAAAAAAAGACTTGATTGTTTTAATGTGAAGTTGCAGTTGCATAGTGTAAATACAGCACTACTTAATAACTCATGAAACATGAATTGCTCTTCGTACGTCTTTTTTGATCTGCGAACTATTTCGTTCTTTTTTATTTTGTGCAGTTTACGTAATATATTTTATGTAAATAGAAAACGTTTTACATAAGAATGTTTATTATAATTAAGCAAATGACTAATTTTACTAAGTAAACAATTAAAAAAAGAAACTGTTTCATTCACAATAAAAAAAAAAATGCAAAAATAGTATATACCGATATTTTCTAAAAATTTATTAACTCAACGAAAAATACAAATTTATAGCTTGTAATAGAAAGTGATAATTTTTTTGACTAGCTTTCAATTTAAAATTGAAACATTAAATATAGTAAATAGTATCGCAAAAATATACAATATTAACGTACAGATATCACATGAAATAAATTAAGGCATTCTCTTTTCAAAAATAAAATTGAGAATTATCAAAACTTAATAAAATAAAATCATATAAATTTTTATATAAGAAATATCTTGAGGAATATACATACACGGTGGCTTATAATTAAAATATAACACATAGTTATGAGTAAACGTGGCATTTATGCTTACATTTGTGTGCTAAAGACTTATTAAAAATAATTCTTCCAAATTGATGTAATAAATATCAAATTAGACAGGTATATATGTATATAAACATATAGGATACATCAAGTGCATATTATTAATTACTACTAAAATCTTTAAATGATGTTAAAATGGAATGTATTTTGCAGTCAGAGCTTTTTCCAAAAAGTACAGTAAGTGAAAAACATACTAATTTTTGAATTTCATATGATTTTTATTTAGTGTCCTTTTTGGATGTAAATTTTAGTGAAAAAAGGTCAATGCGGTTTAGAACGACCAACCTTTCGTCACATACAAATAAATTTACTTTTCTTTTTAATATTTTGTCACTTATTGAAGGTGAATCGAATATGCATCAGTCTTGCGAAGGAATTTATGTTTCTAATTCAGTAATACTTTAAATAAATAAGATTGGTTTGTACGTCGTCCGGTTAGTACTGTGTAATGTCGCTGGTCCCTTTGTGGTCGTTATATCCGGATTTACTTTATATGGATCAGTAAATTTGATGAACATATTAAATCGTTCTTGCTTATCATATATGATCTACATTTTCATGTATCGTCACTATTATATCGTACTATACGTGATAATCGATTAGGGGTGTATCAAATTTTTTTGAGACACTTGTGCATGGAAATAACCACAGTATAGGATACTGTCTTCCACAAACTTCGCTCAATAGAGCCAGTCTTGGCTTACGAGGCCGGTAACTTCCCATATTTTGTGTTTGTTCTACTCCAGTTTCATCCTCAAAAATCGCTTGAACTTGATTAATTAATATTATTATAACAAACAACCCAAATAAAATGCATTCTAGTAGTAAAATTACAGAGTGCATCCTAAAATGAGTTAAATTAAGTCAATAATTTTTCTTTCAATGTAGTCCAAGTAATACACACATTCTTGCTTGTCTATCCAGAATTGAGGTCCCACAAACTGTACATTCTGTAGTCCAAGATAAAGCTAATAGGATGAGTGTGTAAAAGCATAAAAGCCCTAGAATGAATAAAGGAGAAAATTTATTGGAAAAATAAATTGTATTAGCACACTGACCTACATATAGCAAAAACTGCATAAAATATTTTTGATTTCTTTCACCAACACAATTATTTATCCAGGGGCAATGATGATCCATTCGCCTAATGCATCTTTTACAAATACAGCAATGATGAGCCCTTGGGGGTCGATATGTTTCACACTTTATACATACTGTCCAGTCTGTATGTCTACAATCATCTAAAAAATAATTTACAAATACACATTTGTCTTTTGAAGTTGACAAAAAATTAGTCTTACTTTTTTGTGTTGAATATATGTCTGAGAAGTCTAATTTATTACGAGGAAGTGGGACAATTCCTGGATCAGAAAATACAGCACGAAAATGGGATACCATCAGCAAAGATAATATAATATTAAAGAATATAATATTAAATGAACCCCATGAACTAAAAATGGTTAATAACACTTACTTAATAATGGACTGAAGGTCTATTTACCTGTCTGACATTGTTTCTACAATAATCCATCTAACTACAACAAAGTCTGCATACAAAATAGCTATATATGTAAAACTTAAGCAAGCAATTCCACAAGGGTCTTTCAAGCAAACCATACTGTAAATTTTTTGAGAAAAGTAAATTGAAAAGTTAACTCGGTCAACTCATTTTCTGTGTGGCAAGTTAGTGTTATTTTAAATATACTTCGCTTCAAGCTACAGAACTTTAACAAAAAATCATTAAATTAATTAAAAATACATTTACATTTAAAACGTATAAAACAAGAGTGAGGAAAGTTCTTTTATCGAAATGACACTGAACTTTGCAGGTTAGGAAGTTATAGATCTTCTTGTTCTTGCCATAGATAATTTTATTTTTTTATTCGTTATTTCTAGGTTAGGTCACTGTTTAAACAACAAACAAAAAAACATCGAATATGATTTTTTCTGATCCATTTGTTTTTTCTTTTGCTCTTGTCGATTCTGGGGCAATACTGTTTTTATTAATTTATTTCGTATCCTTTTTTTTATTGTTTAAATGTTTTTTCAGTAAATAAGAACAAATTTTCCCTTAACACAATTTACAGGTTATAACACTTTCAGATTTAGAATGTGATTATTTAAATGCTCAGCAGTGTTGTTCAAAATTAAATGTATGGATAATGCCAAAATTAGTAGCTCATGTATTTCTGCAGTCACTTTTACTTTTACACGGTCATTGGTTACTAATGCTTGCTAATTTACCAATGACGGCATGGTTGGCTTACGAAATTTTAAAGGTACCGAGAGGTAATTTAGGAGTGTATGACCCAACAGAAATACATAATAGAGGACAGCTTAAAAAGCACATGCGAGATTGCATGATTTACGTAGGCTACTATATGTTATTTTTCTTTATATACTTGTATTGGTAAGTATAACTATTCTAGATAATTATATTTCAAATGGGAACACAAAATATGATTGTTTTATTTACAGCATGATTGTGAGCCTTTTGAAAGACAATCCAATTAAACAAAAAGACGATGAATATGAAATTTAAAGTGCAGTTACTAATAAATAATCAAGTATAACACTCATTAGTGTAAGTGTGCAAATTCATTTTATTTATTTTTTGTAATTTATACATTGCAGTTGTGTGTGTTTAAATAATAGTAGAAATAGGCAATAAGGTAATAAGTAAAGTATTTCTGTAATTGTAATTTAAGAACAAATAGTAAAAGAAGCATTTCTTTTCGAATATCCCACGTCTTTTTTATCTATAGAAATAAACGACAATTAAATAACAAGATAACGTTATCTATGATCGATAACATAACCATACAAAAAACAAACGTCATTTCTAACAAGTTCATTATTCTGGTAGAAATTAGGAAAAATATCAGAATTTCATTAAAAAAAAATGTGATATATTTTTACGGTGTGCTCATGGCTGGTTGTCTTAATTGTTTTTCCAAATGGCGGTTATGGATTCGTCCAGTAGCTATACTGCTATATGCTATAGCAGTACTTGTACTTGTTCCTCTATTTTTAATTAAGTCAATTGAAGATGGTTTTAATCAAACAGATCAGGAAGTTTTAATAGCTGGTTTCTTTGCTTGGGTCGCCATACCAATATCGTTATGGGAAATAATACAACATGTAATATGTTATTCACAGCCCAAGCTTCAAAAACATATCATAAGGTAAATTTTATTGTATTTAAAATAATTAACATTTTTAATTCTTTTTTTTTTAAGGATTTTGTGGATGGTACCTATTTATGCTATTAATGCTGTAAGTATTTAATGTCATTTATCATAATTTTACAGTGATATGTTATCATTTTAGTGGCTTGTTCTGTTATATCCGAATCAATCAATTTATATGGACAGTGGAAGAGAATGTTATGAAGCCTATGTTATATACAATTTCATGAAATTTCTTTTGAATTATTTAAATAATGAAATGGATTTAGAAGAAAATTTAGAAATAAAGCCTCAAGTCAAGCACATATTTCCACTGTGTTGTTTGCCTGATTGGGAAATGGGACGGTAAACAGTTTATTTAACATTTATATTTACAAGTATAAATTCTTTATATTTTTAGTGAATTTATTCACATGTGTAAACATGGAATTTTGCAGTACACAGTCATCAGACCTTTAACTACAGCAATATCTTTGTAAGTGTTTAATAAATTTAAGTGTATCAATGGTATCTATACAATTAATTGTTTTAGCATATGCAAAGTAAACAATGTATATGGAGATGGTGAATTTAAAGCTAATGTAGCATTTCCATACCTTGTAGCATTCAATAATCTTTCTCAGTTTATGGCAATGTACTGCTTGGTTTTATTCTACAAAGCTACAGCATCTGAACTTAAACCAATGAAACCACTGCCAAAATTTCTTTGCATTAAAGCAGTTGTCTTCTTTTCATTTTTGTAAGTTAAAATTTACCTAATTCTCTAATCATTCATTTCCAACTGCTAGTTTTCTTTTTTAACAGTGTATTTTTTTATTTATTTTAATTTTATCTATTTTTTGTTTCAGTCAGGGAGTTTTGATAGATGTTTTGGTGTATTCAAAGATAATTTTACCAAATCCAAGCCAAACTGTTGATGGCTTAAGTGTTTCAAAAAGATTGCAGGTACCTTTTATAAACTCTTTTCCTTTGGTTTCTAAGAAATAATACATACACTATTTTTTAGAATTTCCTTATATGTATTGAGATGTGTATGGCAGCAGTGGCACACCATTACAGTTTTTCCTATAAACCATACATTACATCAGAATCATCACCTTCATGTTGCAGTGCTTTCCTTGCTATGTGGGACATTTCAGATGTACATAGGGACATTTCTGAACACATCAACATTGTCAGTAAGTATCTGGGTTTATTTTTTTAATTCATATAGGTAATTTACTGTTGCGAGAAAGAAGCTATGCTCCCCAGTTTCTTTTTGTTGAGCAGGCTTGTTATACATTTATCGATATCCAATATTGGAAATATTGTTTGTTTGAATCATCAATTACTAGACATGAAATTAGCAGTTATAGATGGATTAAATCAATAATAAGTAAACGTATTAAATAATTCATGTATTGAATATTATATCTGAATTTTAGAATTCTTTTATTCAGCTAAAAAGAGCGCATTTTTAAAAGTAGAATATTATCGAGGGTTTTTGAAAAAGAAACAATTTCAGATAATTATTTAAATTTGAATTTGTAACTTCTAAACGTTAGTTTAGGATATCATATTTAGAACTTTAGTAGAACCTTGTATTTGAAATTTTAAGTGTATTATTTTTAAATAGAAAATTTGTTCATTTACAGGTAGTTCAATAAGCAGGAGGATTCGAGGACGTAGTATGTACAACTTGGCTAAAGGTAATGACGAATATGCAAATTTAATGTCTAAAACATCGTCTAGTGCTCCGATCGACTCCGGTTTGTACCAGAGCGAAGACGATGAGCTTTTTCTAAATTACGGAACCGTACCTTCAAAAGTTTCCGACTCGGTCAAAGAAAGTCCCACTTCTAAAAACCAAGGATTCATTCACTTATAGAGTTACTTTACGTTAAAACAAAAAAATACGCGTATTGGAAACCAAAGATGATTTGTATAGATTATTGACCACTAAAAACAGTCAAGGCATTAATTTAAAAGGCCAGGAAAGATACTTGTATAATTTCCACACTTGAAATATATATAATATATTTAAAGCGATATACAAGTATCTTGCTGGACACTTTCTCCGTTTTTTCTTTTTAATAAACAAGTCACATACACATCTAGAAATAACCATAGTGATTACTTGTCCTGATTTACAGTCTTACATTCTTTTTATTTTACTGTGATAAGTACATATACATCAGATAATTATGTTGAATTTTAAATTTTATTTTTTATTACATAAGTTTAAATAATTAATTTTGAATACTTGAATATTATGTGGTGTTTAAATTTAAAGGTATAAAATTTAATTAAGACGTTATGAAATTATCATGTATTAATGATAATAAAAGAAAATTATTATTTTTAATATTATATTCAAATCACTTTCTTTCCAAATCAACTTGAGTGCCTAATTATAAATAATTTACAATAAATATCTTAAAAAAATATTTTTCAGTAAGTCAGATGCTATTTCTAAATAGTTTCTACTACATACATATTTGCCTTAATGAAATTTCCATTACCACCAAAATAAAATACAAGCAAAATGGCAGTGACTCTATTATTAAATTTAATTTAAAGTAGAAGAATGTTCTAATTTTCATATAATGAATTAATTTCTTCTTCTAAGTTGTCAAGACAAGTATTAAGTTCTCTTGAATCTTTCTCTTGTTTAACTGTATTAAAAATGTCTTTTTTATCAAAAGAACCATCTGATGGTGATTCTGTTTTTATATCACTTGAGCTACTACATTTCACTGCTAGAGTCTTCTCTATATCATCTACAAGTTTTGACATTGTCTTCAAATCAGCTCTTGTTTCATCAGTCTTCTTACTTAAATAAAAATTTTCTCTCTCTACTTGTTCCAACATTTCATTTAAAGCAGTTTCAGTATCACTAATTTTTTCTAAAATACTTAAAGCAGCATGTGTTTCTTCATTAGTGTGGTTCTTTCGGTGATAAAGACTGTCCACTTCCTGTTCTATTTTTTCCAATGAAGTATTGATAGATTCCGATTCTTCTTCCAACAGCTTTGAAAAATTCTCCATTTTTTCACTTAATTATTGTATAATTTATAACGTAGAACATTTGTACAAACAATAATTAACACCATAAATATTAGAAAAAATTATTTATATGATTAATATTAACGGAGTTCTTGTAATAAGTCGAGTACTTTTCCAAAAGGGGCGAATCACTATATAACAACAATAACAGTTTAAATATTACTTTCGGTTTGTACATAAATAAAAGTAAAATAACATTTCATTTCTTGTATGTGAAGGTTAGAACACCTATCCACCTATCGTAACACCTATTAACACTAAATGTCGTAATATAATAATAAATAAATTCCATAGAGAAAATCTTTAAGTTCTACAATTAATGCTGTCCAAATACACGAAATACAAACTGCAATCTACGACGCTCCCTTTATTAAATTTATTGTTCTATACTTGCAATTATAATAATTTACAGTGGAGACATTTAAATTTAATAAAAATGTGTTTATAAATGGGATTAAGAATCAGTAATTATTTGTGACTTATTTTCAATTGCCAAATTGTGTTTATTCAGAAATATTAATAGTTAATATTTTATTACTAAAGTTGCCGAATGTCGTTTATAGCGCTACTATATTTTTGAATGCAACTTGCTATACGTTTTTCTATGGTTATATGTCATCTATAGGTGAAGTTGTCAGAATGGTAGGTTATCCTATTTTATTCAGCTTTTGGTGCGTGTTTTAACAATAAATTTTGTGTTTTATTTATTTAATATTGTACTTAATACCCTTTTTTGTCCATTTCTACAGATTGGTCGACGAATAAAAGAGAATTGAGTTCATTTGGTGATCATTCTAAAGTGGGATCAACCAGAAGACTGATGGTTCTGTTTCTTTTGGATTAGATTTTCTGTGGAGTCTTCACCTTGCAACATCATGCAGTTAATATTCGAAGGATAAATGAAAACAACGAGAAATAACCTGCATACAATTAAGGTAAGAATAAATTACAGTTGGTAGTAAATTACTCATTATTAATCTCTTGCCACCATATCTGTTTCACGACTTCGTTGGAGAAGACAAAAAGGTCAATTCAGTAGTTAGATGCTTATTTATTTGAATTACTTTCTTATTTTGCATATTCTCTTGCTTACCTCTTCGCTTTGCTTACTGCAATTCTTCCTATCATGCTTCGCATTTACCTTACAAGATCCGCAGGATTCAACGTTTCGTTATCTTGCTTGTTCTTTCTCATCTATGGATCGAAGCGTCCCCCCCCTCTCTTTTAAATGTTTTATTTTGTACTTTATAAATTGTTACATTAATATGTTATGTTTAATGTTATTATTTTGACGTTAATTTCTGAACTGTAGTAAATGTATTATATGAGTCTGAAGTATTAAAATGTTTACTATACAATGTATAAGTATTATAAGCAAATATTATTGGTAGTCATACTGAATTAACTTTTTCGTATTGTACATGTAGGGATATTAATTTAACTCATTATATACCTACAAATATAAATAATATGAGAAGATCAATTTTTTTTGTAACTTTTTATTTCAACATGAACGACATAAACTTTTATAATGATGTACATAATTGAATTTAATTTTTTGTGTATTTTCTCCTTCAGGTATTTTATTTTATTGTTGTTAAATATTAACATAATGATATTAACTTAATTTCAATCAACATTAACAATAGTTCGCAACTGTAATTTTTTTATTTACAGTTTTGTACATCCATGAGACTACTAAAACATTTTAGTAACTGTAACTTAATGTGTTGGTGATAATTATTCACCCTTCGTTTTGAACTTGAAATTTTATCATTTTTAATTGTCAAAGTTTGGAGTTCTGTAACACCTTCATTTTTTAAGATCCATTTACCAAATCTTCACAATTTTGTCTGTAGATGCTATGAACAAAATCTACTTAGTAAAATTTGTTGGGGATAATTCCTCACCCCTCATTTTGATCTTGAAATTTTGTCATTTTTAACTGTAAAAGTTTAGAGTGCTGTAGCACCTTCAATTTTGGAGATCCATTTACCAAATCTTTGAAATTTTGTCTGTAGATGCTAGAAACAAAATCCACATAGTCAAATTTGTTGGTGATAATTATTCACCCCTCATTTTGAACTTGAAATTTTGTCATTTTTAATTGTCAAAGTTTAGAGTTCTGTAGCACCTTCAATTTTGAAGATTCATTTACCAAATCTTCAAAATTTTGTCTGTAGATGCTAGAAACAAAATCCACATAGTCAAATTTGTTGGGGATAATTATTCAACCGTCATTTTGAACTTAAAATTTTGTCATTTTTAATTGTCAAAGTTTAGAATTCTGTAGCTCCTTCAATTTTGAAGATCCATTTACCAAATCTTTGAAATTTTGTCTGTAGATGCTAGAAACAAAATCCACATAGTCAAATTTGTTGGGGATAATTATTCAACCCTCATTTTGAACTTAAAATTTTGTCATTTTTAATTGTCAAAGTTTAGAGTTCTGTAGCACCTTCAATTTTGAAGATCCATTTACCAAATTTTCAAAATTTTGTCTGTAGATGCTATGAACAAAATCTACTTAGTAAAATTTATTGGGGATAATTATTCACCCCTCATTTTGAACTTGAAATTTTATCATTTTTAATTGTCAAAATTAAGAGTGCTGTAGCACCTTCAATGTTTAAGATCCATTTACCAAATCTTAAAAATTTTGTCTGTAGATGATAGGAACAAAATCTACTTAGTAAAAAGTATTGGGGATAATTATCACCATTCTTTTTGAACTTGAAATTTTGTCATTTTAATTGTCAAAGTTTAGAGTTGTGTAGCACCTTCATTTTTTAAGACCCATTAACCAAATCTTCAAAATTTTGTCTGTAGATGCTAGGAACAAAATCTACTTAGTAAAAAGTATTGGGGATAATTATTCACCCCTCATTTTGAACTTGAAATTTTGTCATTTTAATTGTCAAAGTTTAGAGTTGTGTAGCACCTTCATTTTTTAAGACCCATTAACCAAATCTTCAAAATTTTGTCTGTAGATGCTACGAACAAAATCTACATAGTAAAATTTGTTGGGGATAAGTTTTCAACCCTCATTTTGAACTTAAAATTTTGTCATTTTTAATTGTCAAAGTTTAGAGTGCTGTAGCACCTTCAATTTTGAAGATCCATTTACCAAATCTTTGAAATTTTGTCTGTAGATGCTAGAAACAAAATCCACATAGTCAAATTTGTTGGGGATAATTATTCACCCCTCATTTTGAACTTGAAATTTTGTCATTTTTAATTGTCAAAGTTTAGAGTTCTGTAGCACCTTCAATTTTGAAGATTCATTTACCAAATCTTCAAAATTTTGTCTGTAGATGCTAGAAACAAAATCCACATAGTCAAATTTGTTGGGGATAATTATTCAACCGTCATTTTGAACTTAAAATTTTGTCATTTTTAATTGTCAAAGTTTAGAATTCTGTAGCTCCTTCAATTTTGAAGATCCATTTACCAAATCTTTGAAATTTTGTCTGTAGATGCTAGAAACAAAATCCACATAGTCAAATTTGTTGGGGATAATTATTCAACCCTCATTTTGAACTTAAAATTTTGTCATTTTTAATTGTCAAAGTTTAGAATTCTGTAGCACCTTCAATTTTGAAGATCCATTTACCAAATTTTCAAAATTTTGTCTGTAGATGCTATGAACAAAATCTACTTAGTAAAATTTATTGGGGATAATTATTCACCCCTCATTTTGAACTTGAAATTTTATCATTTTTAATTGTCAAAATTAAGAGTGCTGTAGCACCTTCAATGTTTAAGATCCATTTACCAAATCTTAAAAATTTTGTCTGTAGATGATAGGAACAAAATCTACTTAGTAAAAAGTATTGGGGATAATTATTCACCTCATTTTGAACTTGAAATTTTGTCATTTTAATTGTCAAAGTTTAGAGTTGTGTAGCACCTTCATTTTTTAAGACCCATTAACCAAATCTTCAAAATTGTCTGTAGATGCTAGAACAAAATCTACTAGTAAAATTTTGGGGATAATTTTCACCTCATTTTGAACTTAATTTTGTCATTTAATTGTCAAAGTTTAGAGTGCTGTAGCACCTTCATTTAAGACCATTACCAAATCTTCAAATTTTGTCTGTAGATGCTAAAACAAAATCACATAGTAAATTTGTTGGGGATAATTATTCACCCCTCATTTTGAACTTGAAATTTTGTCATTTTTAATTGTCAAAGTTTAGAGTTCTGTAGCACCTTCAATTTTGAAGATCCATTTACCAAATCTTCAAAATTTTGTCTGTAGATGCTAGAAACAAAATCCACATAGTCAAATTTGTTGGGGATAATTATTCAACCGTCATTTTGAACTTAAAATTTTGTCATTTTTAATTGTCAAAGTTTAGAATTCTGTAGCACCTTCAATTTTGAAGATCCATTTACCAAATCTTTGAAATTTTGTCTGTAGATGCTAGAAACAAAATCCACATAGTCAAATTTGTTGGGGATAATTATTCAACCCTCATTTTGAACTTAAAATTTTGTCATTTTTAATTGTCAAAGTTTAGAATTCTGTAGCACCTTCAATTTTGAAGATCCATTTACCAAATTTTCAAAATTTTGTCTGTAGATGCTATGAACAAAATCTACTTAGTAAAATTTGTTGGGGATAATTATTCACCCCTCATTTTGAACTTGAAATTTTATCATTTTTAATTGTCAAAGTTTTAAAAGTGCTGTAGCACCTTCAATGTTTAAGATCCATTTACCAAATCTTAAAAATTTTGTCTGTAGATGATAGGAACAAAATCTACTTAGTAAAAAGTATTGGGGATAATTATCACCATTCTTTTTGAACTTGAAATTTTGTCATTTTAATTGTCAAAGTTTAGAGTTGTGTAGCACCTTCATTTTTTAAGACCCATTAACCAAATCTTCAAAATTTTGTCTGTAGATGCTAGGAACAAAATCTACTTAGTAAAAAGTATTGGGGATAATTATTCACCCCTCATTTTGAACTTGAAATTTTGTCATTTTAATTGTCAAAGTTTAGAGTTGTGTAGCACCTTCATTTTTAAGATCCATTAACCAAATCTTCAAAATTTTGTCTGTAGATGCTACGAACAAAATCTACATAGTAAAATTTGTTGGGGATAAGTTTTCAACCGTCATTTTGAACTTAAAATTTTGTCATTTTTAATTGTCAAAGTTTAGAGTGCTGTAGCACCTTCAATTTTGAAGATCCATTTACCAAATCTTTGAAATTTTGTCTGTAGATGCTAGAAACAAAATCCACATAGTCAAATTTGTTGGGGATAATTATTCACCCCTCATTTTGAACTTGAAATTTTGTCATTTTTAATTGTCAAAGTTTAGAGTTCTGTAGCACCTTCAATTTTGAAGATTCATTTACCAAATCTTCAAAATTTTGTCTGTAGATGCTAGAAACAAAATCCACATAGTCAAATTTGTTGGGGATAATTATTCAACCGTCATTTTGAACTTAAAATTTTGTCATTTTTAATTGTCAAAGTTTAGAATACTGTAGCTCCTTCAATTTTGAAGATCCATTTACCAAATCTTTGAAATTTTGTCTGTAGATGCTAGAAACAAAATCCACATAGTCAGATTTGTTGGGAATAATTATTCACCCCTCATTTTGAACTTGAAATTTTGTAATTTTTGATTGTCAAAGTTTAGAGCTGTGTAGCACCTTAATTTTTTAAGTCATATTCAAAATTTTGTTTGTAGATGCTAGGAATAAAATCTGCATAGTCAAATTTATTGGGGGTGATTATTCAACCCCTTATTTTATGCTTGAATGTTTATCAATTTTAATTGTCTAATTTAAGAGTGCCATGATATTAACAGTTCTTAAAATTTAACTATAAGATTTTAATAATTTTGTCTACAGACGATAGGGAAAAAATTGTTGGGGTGATTATTGTTTGGACTTTACAGATTCTGAAACATCTACAATTTCAAGATTTAATTGCCGAACTTGATATTTTTTTTTGAAATTTGTGTAATGATATTTTAAGGGTAATTATTTTCTCCTTGTTTTGGACTTTTTTTTTCTCTTCTTAGCATCAAAATTACAGGTGTAACTTTTACCTTTTTTATATTTAATAAAAAATGTAGTTACATTTTCTGATAGGGGTTATTTTACAACCTCTTCTGTACTTAATAATAATAATTTTCAATTATCAAAATTCATTCCAGATATTAATTATTTTTATATATAGGGGAACGGAAAGAAAAAGTCCTATTTTTAATTGCTATTTTATTAACTAAATGTTTATGTACATCAACAACAACAACATATAATACTTAGGTATTTATTTAAGTATCTAGGATAAAATAATTTTGTAAATAATATTAACATAAATTATAGGACATCTTTGAACACACAGTATAAAATATACTCGACACTACTAAAACATATTTGTAACTTAGTAGAATTTTCAATTTGAACCTAGTTTACTTCCTATCCATAGATGGCGCTGTGGAAATTGTTTGAAGCAGTTTTACAATCGAGATATTATGGACTAGTCGCAAAAGTACTATAGGGTTGGAGGTCGGGGACGGTGGGGGTCTACCTTGCAATATGAAAGGCGCCGAAGGCGCCTTTCATATTTAAGACACTCATCCTGAGCTATGTTGGTAGACCCCCACCGTCCCCGACCTCCAACCCTATAGTGCTTTTGCGACTAGTCCATAATATCTCGATTGTAAAACTGCTTCAAACAATTTCCACAGCGCCATCTATGGATAGGAAGTAAACTAGGTTCAAATTGAAAGTTTCCAAGTTTAAAAATTAATATGAAGTTAATTTTATAGTGTATGTTTATGTCTTGATGATGTTTTACTGTTTGTATACAAATATTAATTGTTTGAAATAAATGGCTGAAATAAATACGTATTTGTTTTTTTTAATAAGTGACCAAATGAAGTGCTTCTGAAATAATTGAGTAATATAAATGTTAATAAAACTATAAGAAAAAAGATAAAATTATTATTACATACTTAGTATTCTTCTAGAAAAGTGACGAAGTAAAAAGTTCCTGAAACAGCTGTATGTTGAGTAAGTTAATTAAATGTATTTGAGAATAAACAAGTCTTAAGAAATTAATTTATTGAATGCCTAAAAGATACAGAAAATTTTTAAAATAAATACTGTGAAAAAAGATATAATTTAATTTAAAAAGTCTCTATCAACTGATTGTAAGTACCTACATTAAACAAATTTAATTTTACAATTTTGGGAAATATTTGGAAGAAATTAAATACAATTACATCATTATAAAAGTTTATACGTCGTTCATATTGTAATAAAAACTTACAAAAAAAGACACCAAGTTGTTTGTGTTACTCAATTGATCTCATATTATTGTATTTGTAGGTATATTAAAATGAGTTAAATTAATACTCCTACATGTACAACAATACGAAAAAGTTAATTCAGTACGACTACCAATAACTTCCTTTCTTTTCTAGTATTTACAACACGAAAACTTATGAACTTTTATATTAACATTTAAACGTTATATTTGGACTAATAAAGTCCCTCTAATACTCCGTGGCCTCCACTATCATTCCTTATAGCCAACCCTTATCCACCAATCTATTTCTAATGATTAAAATTTAATTTAGTTTTAATAATTTTACCAAATAGACAATTTAGAAAAGTTTTGAGTATTAGAGGGACTTTTTTGTTACAAATATTTCGTTTAAATATGAACACAATAGTTTATAAATACAAATAAATACCTGCAAGAGAAAAATATAAGAAAATAAATAAAAAATAATAAAGTATGATGTCTTCAGTCTTCGATCGATGTCCGTTACCTGTAAGCGAATAGTGCAGTGTATTAACTAACTAAACTACAAAGGACTAACGACCAAAATTAATAGAATTTGGTAGAAAAGATTGGACAGATGTCGTCTGTGAGAGCTGGGCAGTCGCCTATTGCTTCTATTCCAGATAACCCACACCAAACAGTCTGAAAGGAAGTGACGTTCGAGTAGGCCGCGAGAAGTGTATAAGACACTTCAAAGAACAACTAAAAAGCTAAGTCTATGGCAAGTCGCTCGGGGAGGCCTCCACTTCGAACCTAGATGAGAAAGAACAAGCAAGATAACGAAACGTTGAATCCTGCGGATCTTGTAGGGTAAATGCGAAGCGTGATAGGAAGAATTGCAGTAAGCAAAGCGAAGAGATAAGCAAGAGAATATGCAAAATAAAACAGTAATTCAAATAAATAAGCATCTAACTACTGAATTGACCTTTTTGTCTTCTCCAACGAAGTCGTGAAACAGATATGGTGGCAAGAGATTAATAATGAGTAATTTACTACCAACTGTAATTTATTCTTACCTTAATTGTATGCAGGTTATTTCTCGTTGTTTTCATTTATCCTTCGAATATTAACTGCATGATGTTGCAAGGTGAAGACTCCACAGAAAATCTAATCCAAAAGAAACAGAACCATCAGTCTTCTGGTTGATCCCCACTTCAGAATTATCACCAAATGAACTCAATTCTCTTTTATTCGTCGACCAATCTGTAGAAATGGACAAAAAAGGGTATTAAGTACAATATTAAATAAATAAAACACAAAATTTATTGTTAAAACACGCATCAAAAGCTGAATAAAATAGGATAACCTACCATTCTGACAACTTCACCTATAGATGACATATAACCAGAGACAACAACGAGACGAGAAACTCAATGGAAATAAATTGTCCGAGAGAGAGAAAGGTGCCATGCGTCTTTGTCTGTCTTCAAGGAAAGTGAACGTAGATGGCGCACGGCACAGACCCTGCGATTTGCCCGCCAAATTCAAACAAACCACTTTTGTTTTTTGTCTGTATTCACAATTTGAAGGTTAAATTAAATAAAAAGTCGCATATTATTTTTATTTAAAAATGTCATGTATTTGGTTGCATATATATGTTTCTTACAGACGATACCAATACAAACACTAAAATAAAGAACATTGGAAAACTGAATGGCCATATAAACATAAATACTTATTAGTTAAACATTAATCACAGTTAGTAGCTGTAGTTTAACACCATCCATTTCACTGTTAAAAGGCACAAATTTAATAATCTACACTACACACTAATTAACGTCAATACTTCCAGGTCGGAAACTGGAAAATCGCACAATAACTCTACAAACACTAAACACCTACAACGCTACAACTCTGAACTCAAATCAACTAAACAAAGCGGCCATTACAATAACGCCAAACAATATGCCAAACGTTCTGGTGCAGCGTTGTCATATCGCAAATAAGTTATTCTTGTTTATATCTTCCGTCTCTTCATTAAGCGTGAGCGGAACATGGACATCAAAATGTATATACAGAAATTGTAAATGATATGGCAACAATGGGTAAGGCGATGACTGCTCCATCTACGATTGCTTTCCCTGATGCGTGATAAAGAGACAAATATCGGCAATTACGTGAACCAGAAAGAGTAGAAAACGACGGACAAATTTTCAGGCCCAGTTTCCCGTCTCGTTGTTGTCTCTGATATAACCATAGAAAAACGTATAACAAGTTGCACTCAAAAATATAGTGGCGCTTTAAACGACATCCGGCAACTTTTAGTAATAAAATATTAACTATGAATATTTCTGAATAATCACAATTTGGCAATTAAAAATAAGTCACAAATAATTACTGATTCTCAGTCTATTTACTAACGCACAATCAAAATCGAAGCTTTTAGGGATAAAAATGTTTCTATTAATGTAAAACCAACAACTGACGTTCCGCCTTATATTGTAATGCCTTTTCAAAACCAAAAAATACATTAAAGATAAATTGTTTTAATATCAATTATTGATAGTATTGATATAGATTTAAAAGTGATTAGTAAATTGCAGTTAGAAAACTTGTCTCAGGTACATGTTGGTCTTAGTATAGTAATTATCATTTTAAATAGATAAAAAGAGTCTCAAATACATTCATATAAATGTATAAATAGAAAATTGGTTAAATAGTACGCGCCTACATTAAGAAACACATAAAATTAATTTCAGACCATCAAAACATAGAAATTGTTAAAAAATTATGAAAGGCCGGGATAATAGTACATTTTTAACTGCTGGTGATTAATTTTGCCTATTTAAAATGATTATATCTAAACTAAGACCATCATGTACCTTAAACAAGTTTTTGAATCTGTAATTTAATAATAACTATGGGAACTGTTAAACCTAAGTTAAGACAAGTTAAGACCACAAATGATTGATATTACAACAATTTATCATTTATTTTATCTTAGTCTTAAAAAAATCCTGCACTAGAAGGCGAAACGTCCTAAAAGCTTTATTTTAATTCTGTATAAATTATATATATATGTTTAAGTTTTAGGAATTATTTTCCTTACCATCTATCTTGCGCTGCAAATTCCTATTGTGTCCAAAAAATTAACTGGTCCAGACTGTGTCAAACTTCCTCTTTGGCATCATGACTCATCTTTGATCTAAAAAAAGAAGTAAAAGTCACCACTGATTTCTTTTCTTATAATATAATTTTATAAGTGTTTACTACAAAGCAACAAATTTACCATAAATACTCAGATTAATTATGACTCGTTCTTATTTAGAACGTACTAATTAAATAGCTCAAAACCCCAACACTAAAACATACAACTGAACGTACTTTTCGGTAACAAAGGCTCTGAAGAAGATAACTTTGTTACCTAAAAGTACCTCGAACGTTCAGTTTCGTATTTTGGCGTTATGGTTAGTTATTTAATATATTCTACACCACCGCCACAGTTTCTGGTTATTAGATTTGTTCTTATTTAGAAAATTGTTAAAACTATAATTATATTTTTAAATTATTTCTCTTACCATCCATCATGCTTTATAAACTCCTTATATGTCCAAAAAGTAAACAGTTCCGTGCTTCAAGATCTTTCTTTGGCGATTCCCTTTGCGTTATGATTGTTGTCCTTCTTTCCAGACGAAAAAGTCACAGTCATGACTTTTCTTTCCAGTTAAATTAAGTGAAGGAAATCTAACGTTGTTCTCACTTATCCGTCGAATTTTAACTCCATGGTGTTGCAAGGTGAATACTTCACAGCAAACCAAATCCAAAAGAAACAGCACCATTAGTTTTAAAATCGATTAAATGATCATCAAAGTTACCTCAATTCCTACTTATTCGTCAACCAATCTGTAGATATGGAAAAAGAAAAGGATAACTACCCTATTAAATTATTTATTTAAATACGAATTTTAATACTACAACACGCACCCAAAACTAAATAAAATAAAATAACCATAACAAGCAATTTGTGTTGCAAGGTGAAGACTTCAAAGGCAAACTAAGTCTAGGAAAAAGAAATATGTGCCAATTTTTTTTATTATTACAAATATTCGATTGCATCATTGCATCCTCTCTAACAAAAAGCAAAACATCAGAAATTTAAAGAGCCTACCTTTCAATTCAACTCTGAGCTATGTTGAATACACGGTCTTAATTTCATCATGAAAATACTGTTCTCTAAGTTCAAATTGTTTCAAAGCTTTTAAAGTTCGGGTACTGCAGCAGGGAACAGGAAGGGGACCGAAAAAAACACCAACCTATTTTATAACTGTGTATCATTTTCTGTAAAATATAAAACAAAAATATTATAGTGTCATTTGCATTCGACAAATTAAGCCACATTTTTATAAATTAAACTTTTGTTAATTCAAGTGAATATTATTAACAACCATTTGGGTCATGACATTGAGGAGGTATTGTCGAAAGCACGAAAAATAAATTATCTGAAAACCAAATACTCACGTTGAAATTCATATTTATTGATATGGTTTCACCAACTGCATGAATTCAAGCGACGATTTACACTCAAATATTTTTTAATTTCTCATTCACCATTTTAATTGCACCTTGCTCAATATGTCTGGTCTGGTGATCTGGGCTTATCTGGGCTATGGTCTGGGCACAGTATAAACCTTATATAAGGTCTGGGTGGGTCTGGGTCGCTGAACTTAGCGGCTGAACTAGACGCAGTGCACAGGTGTGCCAATCCGACTCTGATGACGTTATTCAAGTGGCCAACTGATAAGATTAAAAAATGAAATATACTAGGATAAGATAAAGGGAAGGTTATGTTTTCTGTAGTCATTAAATTTATATTGCAAAATGAATTATTTTTGCTACAGTTAAATAACGTTTTATTCTGAATATGTCGATTACAACTGCAGCTGTTAAGGAAGAAGATGTGCAGGAGTTAAAGTCCCGTATGAAATTAATATCAGAAGCAGACCCTTCACAATACCATAACGAATTTTCATTAAGACGATATCTAAAGGCATTTAAAACTACAGATGCTGCCTTCCAGGTATTTATGTAAGTAAAACTACTTAAATTTTCTCATTGATGAGGAATGTTTTAGGGAATTTTAAAGACAAATAAATGGAGAAAGGAGTATGGTGTAGATCAACTGACAATCGAGACCCCAATGATTGTCAGTAATATGAAAGCTAATAAAGCCAGAGTGTTAAGACATCGTGATTTACAGGGAAGACCTATTATTTATATACCGGTAAAATATCACAGCTCTACTGACAGAGATATTGATGAATTAACAAAATTTATTGTTTTCTGCTTGGTATGTTTGTACTTATTAAACTTTAGTGTGAATGTAACTAAAACTAATTAGCATTCATATTTCTAAATAGGAAGAGGCAAGTAAAAAATGTTTTGAAGAAGTTATTGACAATTTTTGCATCATATTTGACCTGAAAGACTTTAATCTGGGATGCATGGATTACCAAGTTTTAAAAAATTTAATATGGCTACTTAGTCGGCATTATCCTGAAAGATTAGGAGTTTGTTTAATTTTAAACTCTTCAGCTGTATTTTCAGGATGTTGGGCCATTATAAAAGGATGGTAATTATTTATTATCCATTTAAAGTAACTCGAGAAAAAAAAAATTGTATTTGTTTTTAGGCTTGATGAAAACACAGCAAATAAGGTGAAATTTATTGGTTCTGAAATGGAACTGTGTAGTTACCTAATACCAGATGTCCTTCCAACAGATATCTAACAAGTGAACTAAAAAATATGTATTTATAATCTACCTAAGTTGATGTAATTCTTGAATTTACGAAAGAAAAATGTGTAAATATGTAGATGACATAAGTAAATCAATGTATAGTACACATTTAAAATGTGCTCTCCTAGATTTTTATTTCTGATCAATATCTTGCAAAGGCTTATAATTTTACATTTTAACATGAAATCGTAAGAAAGCACCGTCTATTTTCCATTTTTCCTTTATTAGAAGGGCACATTTCGTATCTGCATACTCCATACTGTTAATGAATCTATTTTATTAATTTCCTATATATAAAAATAGACGATAATTTTACTTATATTTCAAATAAAATAATTTTGTTGCTTTCTTGACATTATTTTGTTGAAAACATTCCAACTCCAAATCAGTGGATTCATAAACTTTTAATCTATATTAAACTAAAATTCAGTATGTATTGACAATTAAGTAATTACCTTCATTTTAAATTCACTCTGGAAACTGGAAGGTCCACCTGCTGATGATTGAATCTTAAGATAAAGGTGTATCTTTTACTTTCCAAAGCTATCATCTGAAATGTTGTCAAATCTTGCTAAAATGTATCACTGGTTCCTTTGGTTTTCGAAAATAAACCCTAAGAAACAAATGAATATCCAAATAAAAAAAAGTTTCAGAAAATTGACCTTATTTAATAACTATTACAAGTCACTGGGATGCAAAACAGAAATATTGGTTTAAAAAGCAAACATTTTACTACAAAAAGGAATCTAACATATAATCTATTCACAATATTTTGCATTTGGTTGTCTGAGACCTATAAAAGTTTCAGTTACAAAGAAAGTCGTTATATTAAATGCATTTTATTATAATTATGTATAATGTTAACATTAGACAGTGCTTCATTTAGTACAGGGCAGCTACAAAAAAACATTAAAAATAAACAATAGTCGTTATTTTAAGATGACATGTAGTTGTTGTAAATCGAGACCCAAACCTTAAAGGCAACTCCAGAGGATGGAGGATGAAATTAATGGGTCTTAAAACATCGTATATGTATATATACCGCGTATGAGATTCTTGTCAATGTTTGTTTTTTATTTATTTCAACCTTTTTCTAAAGGAGATCGACGAATACGAATGACGACGTTTCGTTTTACACCTATCCTTATCGCCGCAGCAACACGTCTTGTTACCGTTTTCCCAATTTCTTCATTGTTTTAATTGCCATAATACTGTTAAACCGTGTGCACCAATATCACAAGTATACTTATTTTCGTCTATATTTTTACCACGTTCTCATAAATATTACTTTCTTTCTCCATAATACAGCACAAATCAATGTCCTTATATTTATTACTATTTACAAGAAGACAATTATAATTATTATTCTACAAAGAAATAAATACTTTTCATGAAAATTGCACAAAAACAATAAAAACATTTTTTTATATTACAGCATTAGGTATATATGTATACGTAGTAAGAAACACTGAATGAATGAAAAAAATAATAATAAAAATAAAATAAAATAATAAAAAAAGGGGATATAATGAAAACGCGCGTATGGTTTTGTTTATATATGTGTGGGTGTGTTTGTGGGAGAATGTGGTATAGGTGTGTGTAGGCGTGTATAAATTAACATTTATAGTATATTTATATAATATATAAGTGTCCGCCGATTATTCTATACAAATTTTATACCAACGTGATATGAAAATAAAACAAGTGGTTTTTGCTACTTATCAATTAAAGGCTTTGTACACTTTCACTTATCATTTCTATTACACACAATGCTGTAAACTGGTGTCTATCCGTCCCTTTTTTCTTTTATTTTTTTTCTGTGATTCGCACTGGTCAAACTTAACTTTTATATTCAAATGAATACATCACTAATAAAAAAAAATAAAAGAACTTTTATTTCCTTTTATCGTTGTTTGCGCAATGGTCACCTATGACCGGCACTGTCGTTCATATCATACAATATTTGTGCTATAGTTCGTGAAGATTCGACATTACTTAGGGCTACATTAGCCAGATGGGGTTCGTAGTGCCTTAAGTACCTAAACAAACAAAACAAAGAAATATTGATAAACATTCTGAAAACCACCTTTAATATATCTCATTAACTTGGAATATTTCAATAAACCACAAATTTAATATATTTATTGAAATAAATAATAAATTGAAAAGAAAAAAGCAAGTTTTATATAGATTTCAAAACTTTCAAAAAAATAGCCGTGGGGTGTAACCCTTGAGGACCACTCGAACATTTCATTTTTTAATTTTTATAATAATTAATCATTTCAACGCATTTTTACATTGAAAGGTCACTTAAGTATTTTCAAAAAATATTCTAATATATTATATTTATTATATGTGTGTATGTGTTATATTGTATAACAGTTGTTAATAATATTTTAATGTTGATAATATAATATAATACGGTTAATAATTATATTATTAACACAATTTAAATTTAAAACCGCTTCAATATTCTAAATTAAATAAAAACACAGATAAATCCCTTACCTTCTACAGTTGTTACTGTATATGACAAGATTTCTAAGAATTAGCGAAGCAGTCAGCCTTATACTTTTGGTTACTGGTCCTTCATTGTCATCCTAAGAAATGAAGAGGACAATTATTAATATTTTCACGTTAAAATTTAACAAATTCTGAAAGCAAGGCAAATTATTCTGCAAAACAATATCTATTATGTACTTATTTTATTATAGAAATACCTATACTAATTAAAATAAACCCGTTTTAAATAAATCATGCAAAAATAAGTTAACAAGCTAGAGTTTAGGCTTTCACGGCCGACGTCAACTAACGAACTAGTATTTTCCGGACTGGTTGGCCGTGGTCGATTATTTTGGAGTTTTTAAGACGTTTCGTCTCCAACTGCGGGAGTATCAACTGTATAACATATATGACGATATACTCGTACAATCTTGTCAACATATCTACTGAAGATGTCTCCCGCAGTTGGAGACGAAACGTCTAAAAATCTCCAAAATAATCGACCACGGCCAACCAGTCCGGAAAATACTACTCCATTACAAGTTCACAATAATTTTACAGATTTATTATTATAGTTTGTTTTTACGAATTATTATTTAAAAATGGAAACATACGGAACAAACTTTTAATAAATTTAAATACCTATGCAGGAGGAATACAAGTTCTACAAGAGTAAAGAAACAAAGCGAGAAAAAGAAAGACAAAAAAAAGGCAACGAACGTAAAAGCTCTACACAACCTCTCACCTGATCGCACGACGTACAAGGCCCAGATTTGGGCGGAGGGGGAGGTGTAGTTGAAACTTGTTTAGGGGCCCTCTGTTAATATTCAATAATTTTTAAAATGAGAGTTAGTAGGATTTTTTTATTACATGTTTATACCCTTATTTTTTGTATGCAATTTAAAAAGCCTATTTATTAATTTATCTATTGAAAAAATGGTTAGACAGAAAACGAAATGTGTAATAGAAGATAAATAAATTATTACTAAGAATCCTAGCGACATTATGTAGAAATTAAATGCATACAGAAGTTGTTGTTAGTAGTAATTCCAAATTTACCACAAAAATACCAACAAATAAAATGTCTAAAATCGAAAACTTAATTTCTGGGTACTTTATCGTTTCAATTTGCAAAATGGATAAAAATGATTAGAAAATTATTAATTACATAATAATTAAATTAAAATCACCTGTAATTCCTTAGGATTAACAAATTCGAGGGCATGCCGTTTAATTGCATGTAGGGCGGCGTCAGGAGCGTATCCAGGATGCGGAGTGGCAGGGTGAGTAACGGGAGGCTCACTCTTTCCACTTTGGGCTAGCTGTTTTCGCCTAATTTGGGCTACCTTCATGGCCTATAATAAATTAAATATATTTATTTTTTTTTAATAAAGATTTTTACAAGAACATAATGTTTAAATGAATAAAACTATAAATTATAAGCTTGTAATAAAATTTGTATGAAATGATTTTCTTTTATTATTAATAACATCAATAATATAAAATTAACGAAGCACTATTTTGTAACCAAAACAAACTACAATAATTGTTTTTTGGGTGTAGTTTCCAAAAAATTATCTTTCTTATTATGAATAAACAAAATGTAATCCGATTAATTTTACTTTATCATTCATATGCATATTAAAAACAGTAACTTAATAGATAATATTTATCTTTGTGGATCGTTACGTATACTCCAAATTTTCTAGTTACCTCTGTATTACAGTGTTTGTCATATAGATGCGTCATGAGTGAAAAACGTTTCCTTTTCATATTGTCACATCTCTCCCACTGGCACGTTATCTCACTTTCCGTTGTCTCGGGACAATGAGCTTCACACACATGCATATACACTTGATTGGCTGATTTAAATTTTGTTTCACTAAAAAAGAAGGAATTTAAAAGAAGTATTAAAAATAATCTAAATTAAATCATATTTATGTGTTACCATTGGCAGTCGCCCCATTCGCACACGAATGGCGTTGATAAATCGCGAACTACTTTCTGTTTAGTTTTTGAGACAGTCTTGGGCTCCTCCTTTTTTTCAACGTTGGCAACAGAGACTGGAACAGGAACTGAAACTGCTACTGTGGCTGGTGTGGCAACTGTTGTAACTGGTGTGATCACAGATGTGGCAGGTGTTTTAATTACAGTCGTGACGGGTGTCACGGGGGCACTACTAATTGCTGAAGCCGTTTGCAAAACAGGCCTCTGGACCTAATATCGACCATTTTGAATTCAAAAAGGATATGCAATAAATTATTGATATTTACCTGTGTTACAACCATTTGTTGTCCCTGTGGGGCAACCACGACTTTTGGATGGTGAGAGGCAGCATTAGCGTTAGGCTGTTGCAATATTATAATGGTCTTCGTGCCAGTACCCTGTTGTTGAGGTGTCTGTGCGACCAATACAGTTTGTGGTTGTCCGTGCATCACTGCAGCCTGTGATTGGGTGACTACATAAGCCCCCTGTGTAGTCCCTGCTTGAAGAACAAACTGGCCAGGTTGTGTGGAGCTGGGAATAAGCTGCATCTGACCTTGGGACAAGAGAAACTGGCCTGTATTCGCCTGTTGTATGACCATTTGTGGCCTCTGTTGAGCCGTATTCTGTACTATTACAGTTTGGCCAGGTTTGAATCCTTGGGTACCGGGAATTACCACTTGATTCGAGACGGGCAACTGGGGTTGTGACACGATTATCTGACGAGGCTGAGTTGCGACGATCATTTGCTGTTGACCGTTACTATCCACGTATACTTGCTGTAGGGTGCTGTTCTGGACAACCTTTTTGGCAAAATACGGATTAAATTTTATGAATATTGAAAAAGGTAGAATTAATAAATTGGAGATACTTTTTAATAAGTAGTACTAGTAATTACCTGTACAATGTTGGGAGTTTCTGCAACTGTTTGTTGTTGTTGTTGCTGTTCTTGTAAAAACTGTTCTTCCTCTTCCTCGTCTTCCAGGATGTCTGCTGCGATGTCGGCAAAAAGTTTCGCAGCAGCGGTAGACACGCTCCCTTTGCCCTCCATTTCATCGCCACCATTTGAACTGCTCGAGATCGATTCGGGCGCTGGCGAACCGACACTTGATGATCCGTTCACTGACACGAGAACGTTCGCCCGTTTCGCTTCCGTCTCTGAAATGTCATCACTCGCGGGCCGTTTCGTGCCCTTCGCTTGCGCCTCTTCTTCGCCATTACTCACTTCTTTGTCCACGTGCATAACGGTACTGTCGTTATTTTCTGCAACAACCGTAGGCGCGGTGGTGATGTTCCTTTCCGAACACTTTAACGCCTTTTCTATATGATTTTCAACCAAATCAAGTCCCTTTTCACTTAATCGTAATTCCTTACCGAGCATCCCATTTAGTAAAGGCGGATCTTTATCGACTTTTTTCTCTAACAAATCTGCGAGCATGAGTGGTTTGTGTTTAGTAATGACTGTTGTTTTCGTGGTCGAATCTTTCGAATTACTGTCATCGTTTAAAAGTGTGTCTATATTCGGGACGCCGTTAAGTAATATACCCTCGAAACTAGTTAATGAATTATCACCGTCTTCTGTTGAAGAAATTCCGACATTACAAATGCCACTACTCGAAGCGACTGAGTTGTTTCCTGTCGAATTGCTGTCTTCGTCGATTCGGGGTGTCAAAGTGCGAGTTAAAGGTGCTAAAGGTGGAGGAGGAGGCTGCGGAGGTTCCCGTTTACCTGTAGTATACGTAGAAACCGAGGTTGTTGACGACACAGACGAGTCTATCACTTCTTCACAAAATAACTGCCTGGCGCCGTTTATACGCGACGATTTTGGGGTTTCCATCAATTTGGCTGTTTCCTGCTGTTGCTTGTTGTTCGGAGTTTGTGGAGAAACTGGGGTGCTGACTTGTTGGGCTAAAAGGCGCTGTTGTTGTTGACGAGCTACAACCTGTGGGTTTTTTCAAATAACACAATGAGATATTTTATAATCAAATTTTTTAATCGAATTTATATCGTCCTCAGTGTAATTTTTAAGCATTGCGACAAACAAGGAATTATTTAATTAATATGTTAGAAACATCAACAGCAAACTTTCTAAAATTACTAAGTGCAATGATAATAATTACAACTGCAGAAACTTTTTTTTTTCACAAAATAATTCATGGTTTCTTGTAGCTTTGGTAAAAAAAATAATAATATAAATATGGTAATTGCAAAAAAGTGAGCTCTTAGGGTTCAACTATTCCAAAACCTTTTTAATAGTATTACATGTTGACATTAATGATTAAAAAACTGTTATGACCGGACAAGATTCTCTATGTTTTAGTAACAATAAGAACAATCTGCCAACCATAACATAAGATCATAACCCAAAGACAACGTTTTTTTTGCTTCTTTTCATTTTTTTCTTATTTCTATAAAAAAAAAATAAAACGTGTACAATTACCAAATAAAATTACTAATTAAGAGAATATATTGTGTCTACGGTATCATGTCACTGGAATCCGCAAAAAAGTAGTAGTTATTCAAAAGCCGAAACCATAAGAAAAGTTGTTTTGAAAATTGATGCAGAAGGAAATAAGTACAACTAAAACTCTAGCTACTTTTTTAATTCGAGAGATATGTACTTATGGTTATAGTTTCTGATGTAATTAATATTTACAATGCAATGAAAAAAAAAACCATAAAAACATTAATTAGGTTGTCCTAATTTTAAAAAAGATAGCTTGAATTATAGGCTCATTTCATTTTAACCAATTTTCAGAATACTTTTCTTGTTACAAACCTTCATCTTTTATTTTTATATGTTACACAAAAGAGAACTAAATGATTAGAAATTACTTATCGGTGCGCAAGCAAATTTTCGAAATATGTTAATATTAAAGTCTACAATAAACAAACTTACAAACAGAAAACAACAACATTGATACTCACGTTACGTAAAGCAAATAAAAAATTCACTACATTTTGTACAATAAAAACAGAAATAATATAAATCTATGTAATAATAGCGAACTTACGGTAGTTAGTAAATTGTTTAGTAGGTGTTACCTGCGCTACGTTTTGGCAGTCCTTGGCAATCTTCATGCTGACCGAAGACATGCACTCGTTTACCTTAGTAGCAAGCAAGCTTTTGATGAGAGATGTATTACTCTGACCGGCCTGTTGAACATTCGAACCGACTATTGTTAAAGCAGAAGACGTAGATGAAGGACCCAGTACGGCCGCCGTGGTACAAGTAGCACTGGTAGTAGTTGCAGTCCCTGTAGTAGAATTGGACCCAAGGAGGGCGTGGCTGAGGTGAGGATGTGTCAGTGCCTTTACAAATAAAACAAGTTAACTCAAAAAATCACGAAAAAAAAATAATGAATGTACATACCTGACTTTTAGCATCGACTTTGCAGGCATTTGAAGTGATGACTGTTATTTCACGTGGCGTTTTGGCAGGAGCACTGAGTTGCGCTTTGAGTATGGGTGAAGCAGGAGAGGCTGGAGGAGTTTCCGTGCTATCACAATTTAATGCAATAGGAGGTGGAGAAGATACAGGTAAAATGTTGGAGGTCACGGACCCTTTACGACGAACATTCGTTTTTACGGTTGGGTGCACTTGTGGAGTGGGAGGGGACTGAATACTAATTATCAATGGCTGAGCGCGCACTTTAATACCCTCATAATACTGAGATTCTGGTTGTGCTCCTGTTTTAATGGCATTCGGACCTACAGTTCCTCCAAACACTGACCTATTAGATTGAATTTTCTATTAAATAACATTCGAAAACAAAAATAAAAAAAAAAAAAAAAGATAATTACCTGACACATCTTGGAAAATGAAGCGGTGCTATTACACCTCGTCTCCCAATTTTCGCGCACGAATTAATGTAGTGCTTATAAAGCTCCTGCTGTTCGATATGACTGTTATTGCAGGGTTCGTATATTGCCCTCAGCCAAGCAAGAGCAAACTGCTCGTTCTCTTGAATTGTTTGCTGATGTGCGTGTTGTTGAACGAGCTGTTGAGAATTCACCACCACTTGAGACACTTGCGTCACTTGAGGAACTGTCGACGTTGTTGTTGTTGCTACTACTATACAACACATCAAGATTACAACTATCATCAATTCTAATAAATAAAACAATAGATAACTTACATGATACTGGCGAAGATGTTGTAAAAACCATTCTGTGAGGAACCACGTTAGCATTTCTTAATGGTGTGGTTGCTGTAGTAACAACAACTTTCTGAGGAGTATTGGGAGCGATTTGGATTTGCGGCAAAGGAGGCGGAGGAGGAGGAGGCGGAGGTGTCGTAATGTTAGTCGTACTGGTTACATTCGAAGTAACATTGCTGTTATTATTGTTACAAGAATTAACGACCGCAGGAGCACTAATAATGGTTCCACCAGGGACCGTTTCGACCAGTTTCATACCAATACAAGCTTTCGGCCCGTAACTTTTCCCTTCCACGGTCACCAACGATACCAAAGTATCGACTACGCCATGATTACTCACGATGTAATTGCAGGCACGCTCGCCAAGTGACGACAACGAATAAAGACATTCGAGGGTATAAATGAGCAACATAACATCATGTAGGGTAAGAAACGAACAAACCTTCTTATATACAATTGATTCAAGTGAACGAGATAAAACGTCCTCATTGGCCTCGATCTGACTTAATTTATTAAGCACTTCCAATGACGTTATGCAAAAATTACGATCCTCACTATGCAGACCCCGCGTAACAACTTTTAAAAGACAATCCGCCAACCTGTAAATGGAATTATTAAATTTACCAACAAGTCATAGTATCATAGTTAATGATTATGCTGTCACATAAAATTTAACCATTTAAAAAACTTTTCAATAGGACTGCACATTTTCTTACCTATCCTTGTTACGTTCTTTAATTAAAAAATCGGAGGCAATGTTTCCCAGCATATCCAAACCTAAACTCTGTAAGCTGCTCCATTTCGCGTTCGAACACAGTAACAGGAACCGCATGAATGTCCGATTATTTGATAACGTTGCTATGTTGTCCTCGATAAAACTAAGATTCCGCAAAATTTGCGCTATCTGTAACACTCGTTGTCCAATATAATCCTGCGTACCCAATGTCCTTCCCAAACAGAACAAATTCGTATCCTCTGGATCTATTTTGAATCGAAATATACCACATTTCGCGCCATTAAAACGCATGTCATCATCATCACAGTCGTTATTATCTCCCATCACTTCACAATTATCTCTCATTACGTCACTACACCGTTCGTCCCCACCACTACTTACTACTATACCACTCCCCATGCCACTGTTGTCGATCCTCCCCACATCGGAACTTCCGCAATCGTGGAACAGCGACGACTGATGCGATTGTTGGCTTTGTTCTTGGTCCTGCTGTTCACTTACTGGCGCGTCCTCCTTAATGCTATCCTTTACAGAGCTACTCCCGACGAAATTATTTTCGTTAGTCAAGTCCAGGAACTCATTCGTCGCGAGCACTTCCGTCCAAAAGGAGTCGAGCGAGTGTTTCCGCACGTGCTTATAATAATAAATGAACAGTTTTCGCAGAGAGCTGTGATTGTACACGCCAGCGTGCGCGAGGAGGTTGTCAACCAGACGGGGATGTTTTTCCAACTTTAACGTGTGCTTACCGTCGTTGGACAAAACGGTGCACACATTTATCGCAAAATCCTGCTCATTTGGCATAGCAGACAAAAGCGACAACGCCAAACGATCATAATCCGATGGCTTGTATAAGTTCGTTGAGAGGTTGTTGTTTTCTCGCGAAGCTTCTAAAAGAATTAATTTTAACACATAAAATAATACCATTCTTTGAAATTAGTTTGTATAAATGTAACAGAAAATGGTGTAAAGTAATAAGGGAATAAAAGCGACGACTTAAACAATAATTTGTTATCTAAAGTAAACTTAACTGCATTAATTTCATTTACTATTGTTAATTAATGTTGAATTATCTAGATATTACAATCTAAATTTTATCGCTACTATATTAAACTTCTTAATATTCTTTTCCAATTTCTAATTATACTGATTGTGAGTGTAAAAAATAAAAAATGGGTGATCTTTCTACGCTCTACAGATAGCTCGTTAATTTTGTGGAAAAAATCTGTAATTACTGTCTGAATGTATTGAGTCCTGCTGATAAGATTAAAATAAAAACCTTTATCTGCCGATGCTCTATCGATATTTTGAGTAGTTCTAAGAAAAATTCTAATACAAATAGAATAAAGTAATATTACTAAAATTAATTATAATATGAATTTATCACTCTAAAAAATCTTTGAAGCGGCATCAAAAAAGATCTTTAAATCAATGGATAATGTACCTTTTATAGCATAAATCGGTTTATACGAATGCATACCGCATGCCCTTAAGTTACTTTCTACACCTCGTTCCTTGTTATTATTGATTTGTGCTTTTAATTCGCAAAACGGACCAAATGACGACTATAAATTTATTTATTAAGAAAATTATTATTATTCATAAAACAAATAGATTTAAGTTTCAAAACAATTTACTAGGTAGGTACTTCTTAAAGATGGCAAAAATCTATAAGAGTTTGTTGTCTTGTGAAATGATATTCGTTAGCTAATTAGATTGATACTATGTACTACAAAAACTAAGTTTTATAAAAAATACATATATGGAAAATCCCTATTAAAAAATAAAAATTTATTTCATTGTGGGTATCGGTATCCTTGCGATTATGTATTTGTAAATTATTTTTGCGTTAATTAGCTAAACCTTATTTCGTTTAAGATAACAAGATAAATTTATATATTATATATTGCCGATGGTTTTACGATATGTATATATAGATATTAAAGCAGTGGATGGATGATATCAGACATTTATCAAATAATTCCGTGTTCGCAGAGCCGTGCAATAGAAACAAATCAATAATGATAAGCGATATGTGCTGCCACCCGGCACCGTTGAAACTAACACAAATTTCGAGAGTGAAAAAAGTAGTTTCGAATTTTGCTCGAAATTTCAACCGGTAAGTACAAAGATTAACAAAAAATAGAAATACATTAAATGTCAATTTTTACTTCTTACAAATACATACATAGTCGAAACGAATCACAAAAATTAGTACTTTTTTGGTCTTCTAATTAAAAAGAAATTATTGTTTCATTGATAGCATTTAATAGACAGTTACGATTAAAATTTGACAGAAGATCGTAACGTGCACCCTTACATATCAAATATACAGGGTGGATAAATAATGCTGTAACTCAATTATTACTATATCATATATTATAGTGGGTGAAGCAACAAACATTTGGACTAATGTCTCAGTAAGAATAGTGAAGTCTGTAATAAGAACCGAGAAAGATGTCACCCTTTTAAACAATTGTATACCTGAAACATTATGCTGGTGATAGTTGTAAGCCAAAGGTACAGAATGGAGAGCCCTGGCTGACCACCGTTTATGCCGGTTACTTTCGTTGTCCTCCTCATCGCTGACACGGTCCGCTTCTTCGCCTAAGTAGTGCACCTTCTCCCATCGGTCCAGGTACCTGTAATGAGCAACAAGAAAGTGATTGATCTGGAAGGTATGCATGTAAAACAGTAGCACAATCTATAGTCTACATATTATAAACAGGCCAGAAAAGTCTTGCAATCGTCAGATGTGACCAGGTAAAATAAGTAGGTGGAGTGGCGAGAGCTTACTCAATTGACTCTCCTGCTGTTACGCTACCACGTCCTACTATTAGGAATATGTACAAAACAAATGTAACAATAATACGATAGGCGCTTCGCGATGATACTGCGCAGCCAACTCAGAGAACCAGCTACTGCCTTCTTGTTAGAAATAACAACGTAACTGACCTAGTGCATGGCACGCGCACAAAGTCACTACATAACGTAATTGAATTGGGTATTACTAGTAGGTAGGACGCTTTAAGTGTGAGACCCACGGACGTAAACGCATATAGAAGCAGCAAGCGACCACTACGTTTATTGACACCTCACTGTGGCGTTTTCGCCTCACGAGTCATACCTATAAAAAAAACGACCAAGAAGAGAGGAAAAGTAATCGTCAGGAAGTCCCATATTCTGGCCACTTGACCAACAACAAAAATGAGAGAAAATATTAAGTAACCTTTTATTTTGCCAATAATTCCTTGAACAGACCCCATAGGTAATAATGTTGGGCAGCGCAGTAACCATATGATATATTTCGATTTAAATTTTTGCAAATAAATATAGTTTCAATTATTTATTAAAATCACTCAATGTACACTTCTTAGGACATTATCAGGAGTATGAGTGTTAATTATGTACTTACAGTTAGTACTCATACTCCTAATGATGTCTTGAAACGGCGAAATGGACATTGAGTAATTTTAATAAATAAGTGAAACTTTTCCTTGTGTATTAATTTTTATCTAATATCTATTGAATGTTTCATCAAGAGTTTTCGGCTAATTACCTTTTTCTTTCATATCAAAAAATTCCATTTGGTTCATAAGTATCAACTATTACATAAGCACATTTTTAGCAATTTTAGACTCTCTATATGCCCTTGCATGATAATAATAATTAAGATAAGTAAAATTCACAATTATATTATAAAAAACATTCTACTAACTTTTTCAAACAATTATCATCAATTGCAAAAAATCTCTTTAATGACCTTCCCCAACACCAAAAAAATCTTCGTCAATTTAAAAATTTCATCTATAGTCGAACTTCGATAACCGAATTACGATATGACGCAAAAAACTTCGAGGTATCGAGACTTCCAGTTATTGAATAATAATACATAAAGTGCTTATTTTTGATCAAAAGTCAAAGTTTTAAAATATGTTTTAATAACAAATAATTGTAAATACTGAAATGCCTCACTGCTTGCTGCTGCAAGTCTTCAAGTCTTAAGGGGTTCCCCCGGAAAATTCGACTTAACGAACTGGGCACAAATTATTATTTTGTAATTATTAAGATATTCGAATAATAGAAATTCGAGATTTCAAGTTATTAAGTAAAAATAGACGTATTTTTGAGTTGTTATTGCCAACCAATTTGGTTCGACTTATCAAAAATCTGACTTATCGAAGGTTGACTGTATTTCAATAAACAATGACCTTCCCCAATATTTAAAGTAACATAAAACAAAAAAAAAATTTCGAAAATTTAAATTTTCTGAGTTTTATTATTTAATTCCATTGTGTTGCTAAAGAATACATTTGTTTTGAAATTGAATTTGCAATTGGCTGTATATCAGCAGATTCTCGTTTAAAACTAAAATAGATTACACTTTCGTGTAGGTAGTTATAAGTTATTTATGCAGATATGTGCTTATAATATGTAGGTTGAAGATTTTGAGTGGGATTCTTTCCATAAATAAATAGTCAAGACTATAAATTCAAACAATATGTAATATTCTTCAATGTCCCTGTGGGTGATGACGATCTATTATATGGTAAAACAGTAAAAATAAAAAAGAAATGTGTAATCGGCAATTCCCTTTATGAATTTTAAATTTTATTGAAATAATAAATGTTTTATATTGCTTACCTTAAATAGATTTGTTTTAAGGCAACCCCCGAATTGACGGACTTCCCTGTTAACCTGAAATACTTCAGAAGGTCGGGCCATTCATTTTTTGCGTTTACCTGTAAACAAAGAAAAAAAATTACCTATTAAGGAATTATTTTCAAAACCTAGGATGTAAAACTATTTTTTTTCAAGATATATGTATGTAGCATAATATAGTAATATTCTAATTACATGTTATTAATTAAAAAAAATTTTATTGTAAACATATGCATCCTTATCAATGGTTTGAGCCTCGAAAGAACATTTTAATAAATCCCGTTTAATTAAAGTTTTATCCTAATAAAAAATTAAACACATATTGTATTTTACCCACACATAAAAAATTGTGACAGAGTGTAGGTATGTACATATGTACTTTTTGTCTCAACAATAGCTCATTATTATTATATCTTCCTCCAGTAAAACCACGAGACGACTCCGAAGGTCTGAGGTCTGTACAGATCGCGAAAACATAACGAGTGAGGTTGAGCCTCGAGAAGTTCAGCGACCTTTCTTATTCGTGTATGAACTTACTTGTTCATAAATACATATGTTATGTTCATATACGCGTGCTTTGCAAGCAATGATATTTTATGTATTTTCTGATATTGTACACAACACAGAATTATACACGTAAACCAGTAAAATTAACCATTTTCACGACATCCTGTTAAGTACATTATGAGATCAATCTTTTAAAAGACACTTTGGGTCAATGTAAATACAGAGCAAAGTCTATTTAACGAAAAACTACTTAAAACGTAGAAATTGCTAAGGTTTGTTCAGTTTACATTGCTACCAATATATTAAAACACTCTATAATAGAGTAACAACAACTCTTAACTCACAATCAGTGAGGCAAAATGAGGAGGAACAAAGCGATCAAAAATACGAAATACGAAATAGCAAGCATTGAACAAAGTTATTAGGAAAAACATTTTTATTTAATTCATATATGATACCTATATATGATGAATAAAATACGAGAAATACAATTAAAATACTGGCATATAGTAAAAGCGATAAAGTTGTGTATTTCTTTTTTCACAAAAGTTAAAAGTACAAAAACCAAAGCTTAAAAAGTTTATTAAAGAATAAATTTTAAGATATTAAACGCAAATTATTAAGTTATTAGGGAGTTAAAAATTTGCAGCAAACGTGACACGTTGGTTTTAAAGTTTAATGATAGTTGATGTAGAGAAGGTGTGTAAATTATATTTTAAAAATAATGATTTTAAGAAAATATAATTATTCTTTTCATAACACACTTAAAAAAAGTCTTTTATAGCACAATAAAATTTCCTTGTAATTGTATTTTTTTTATATAAGAAACATCGTAAATAAGAATTTATTTATTTTTACAAGATCTGTTTGGAAATGAAAAATTTTACAGTTTCAAAAAATATTTCTAAAATCTTTTAACATTTTATTGAAAATGCATGTTATGCATCGAAATTCCCCCAGGAACTCTTTTGTTTATCAATTTTATATAACATTATTTGCAAAATCTTCCTGGAAGTAAATCTCGGTAGGAAATGTTATTCACAATTAACTATGAACTTTTTAGTACGATTTTGTAACATGCCACCAAAATGTATTTACCTACCCATAAGCCCATTTATCAATAATAGTTTATAGCTACATAACTAACCATTAAGTTTTAATTACAAGTGCTTCCCAACTAGTGACTGTCAATTTTGCAACCTGGCTTATTTTTTCCTACTTCCGAACCTGTCTCTTAATTTTTTATTGCAATTTTTGCACCTACGACTATTTATCTTATATCGTACTGCGTATTACAGAAGTATAATTTATTTACTTTTATATACATACTTATCTCCCTATAGATAATAAAAAATTAAATTAAATTCTATTTCATGAATAATGTAGACTCGAGAGGGAAACCTTTACTAACCGTAACCTAAGCCATACAATACAAAAGAATGAAACGTTAATAATTATATGTAATATTCGAAATTTTATCGTAATCAATACTGATTTTGACTGTACTTTAGAATATGTTGCTTAACAGCAATATAATTTACTTCATCTCATTTAAATTTAGATTTGTATTTATTCCTGAACATTAATACCCGTCAGTACACTTACTTATTACCTATACTTAGCTTTATAGATCGTTCTCAAAATGGGAACTGAAAATGTAAAATTTTATAAGGTAACGAAGTGAGAAGACGCCATAAACAGTACACGCAACAATTTGTTTTTTGGTAATATCTACTAATTAATATATATATTTTCACTTTAGACGCACCTACAACGAATCTGCAAAATTCGCTTTCAGTTGCACCCCCGGTGATGTCGTTGCGGCGGCGGGCGCCTAGCAGGCTGTCGTCTGACTTGTGGCACTTGTAAAATCGTACCGTACCCTGGGTACCTATTATACATACACACGCTAAAAAGCTTTGGCCGCTCTTTCCAGGTTCAGTATTTAAAGGAAAACTGCGGCGCACACCGACTACGCGACGACCACGACGGACGGGACGTTCGTTGTAGAAGCGCGTCCTAGACACCGACGACGACGACGTTCTACTATCGCGCGTCAATGCCCGGCCTCCCTGCACACACACCGACATCAAACAACAACAATAATAATAATGGCAACAACCAACGATCGCGTCTGTTGACTAGGTCAGTGATGATTAGATTCTGTTTTACTGTACCTCTCTCCTCTATACTCTACTACACCTCACCTCCTCAGCGACCGACGCTTCGACAGCAACACACATGTAGCAGTCGCACCGCTCCAAACGTTTGTCTCAACAGTCAATTTTCGCATCGCGAAATTACATTATTTTTTTACTTGGGTTGCATGTTTTCCTTTTGAACATAATAATAGATAAGATCTTCGCCAGATATGCGAAGGTGGTGTTGAATATAAATATCATTTAGACTCGATCGGGACAAATTTTGTTTTTGATACGAATTTTTGTAAACGATTTTTTGTCCTAATGGTAAAACATTTGTTGAAGACCATATCAACAAAAAATATGACAGAATTTGTAGAAAAGTCAATAACTATCAAAGATCATTGAATGAATTGAAATGATGTCTAACCATTTAAGTACGTTTTACGTTTTTACGTGGACAGTTTTTGATGTAATAGTATGATATGCAAAAATTCAATTTTTTTTTAAAATGATTGGTTAAAATTTCCATGATTGACAAGAGGTTGTCTTCTTTTTGGATAATTGTAAAGCAATATTTTTAACTCCACCTCACATTTTTTATTTTTTTTTACATTCCAACGTGTAGCATTTTTTCGAAATTTTCGTAGGACATATTGAGATATAAATGGAAAAGGGTTAGTGAGATAATTTAGTTACATAGTTATCCTATTAAAATCTGCCCACCCTGTACAATAAAACTAAATAGCTATCGCAATATAATTATCATTAAATATTTTTTTAATTATGAATTTTGTTAAATGGCAGCAAATAATAAAATTCACACAGAAACATTTACACAATTTTCAAACAACAAAAAAGAAATAGTCAAACAGTCAAATTTCGATAAGTCGAACCAAATTGGTTGGGAACAGCATCAACTATGAAAAATACCTATAATTTTTACTAGATATCTCACTCTCGTATTTCTATAACTCAAATAGGTATCTTCGTAACTCGAAGATATTTGGCACCAACTTCGATAATTCGAATTTTCTGGGGGAATCACTTAACAATAGGTATACGATGTTAACGTCTCTTTTTAGTATCAGTACTATGCAAGCATTTGTTATGAAAACGTAGGTACTTTAAAAACTTTTCTTTTGACTAAAAAATTAATCTTATAAAAATGTGATGGTTAGATATTACCTATATCTATACATCTATCTATCTATATATCTGTAGCATTAAATAAATTATAAATACTTATAAATGCTCATTTACAAAAAATAAGCACCACTTCAAAGTTTCTTTGCGTCACATGGTGATTCGAGTTACCGAAGTTCGACTCTATATAGTGAAGATATTTGAAAATATTTAATTAAATCGCTTGCTTTTTATATTAAGACAGCTATTATCTTCCATTATACCTCCACTAATTTTTTTGTTAAAAAAACATTAAAAGCAGACCATTAATCAAAGTAAAAGTAATATTTAATATTTCTATAACGTAGACTGTATTAAGTACATATTTATGGAATGAAAAACGGTTGTATAATTTTTATTCCATAACATTTATAAGTGTAATAAAAACCCCTGCGATTACTGCTAACAATAATACATAATTATAATATGTACTTGCATAGCATATGCACACGTTATCTAAAGATAATGTTGTTTGTTGAAGACCAAGAGTTTAATCGATTAAAAATATCATTTTATTCTTAATATTTATTTTTTCAATTATGGATAATTTCAAAAACATGTATGAAATATAAATTATTCATACATACATACTAAAACCAAATAGGTACTTAATAGCCCATATAATAAAACAATAGTGAATCTGGTAAGTTTTATCATTACCTGGGGTTCTGGTAAAATAATAAAAAGAATGAAAAGTTATCGTTAATTTTTTAATGAAAATTATTAATATACCTATTATGAATTTAAAAGCAAAAGAAAACACATTATTATAATCTGTAATAAAAACTGAATTGAAAATGTTCATTAAATTTTTGCTTGTTTTAAAAGAAATTTCTACAATTTTGTTAGATCGAACGAACAAATTAAAAAGTACATGCAGACAATTCAATATTTTAAATGTTTGAGTAATTAGTTTTAAAAAAAATCCTACAACTATTTATAAGTGACAAGTAAAAAGGTAATGGTTCTAATAAAACTATATTCTATTTCAGAAGATTGTGTGAAAATTGTATAACCTGTTTTTCCAAATATGAGTTTTATAAGAAATGATATGTGACTACGAATAAAATACTAAACAGTATATTTAAGAAATACCTAGGTAATTTTAAGAGTAACAAGGATACGGTGCTAAATTATTACGCATGTTTAATTTTACAAAATAAGAAATTGATGGTAGACCATAGCACACGTATAAAGAGTAATTAAACTCAAACTCAATTGTATTAATTAGTAAATCCTCATAATACGTTAAATTGGCAGAATTAATTTGTCTAGTCGTTGGTGTGTTTTTATGTGTCGTAGTTATTATTAAAATAAAACGTATGTCCATGTTATAAATTTTGTTTAAATCTTATTTACATATAAAATCAATATGTATCTACTTAATTATAAAATTCTTAGTTGCCAAACAGGGATGACAAATCTGTTTTGCAAGTTCATATTTACCTCTTAATAACACTTTCAAAGACGAATAAATTACTAAAATTTTTATTCATAAAAACTCCAGGTTTGTCTTTTCACCACACTGTCTTCCTAACTTCGTAAAAACAACAAAAATACAAAATAAAAAAATTATCTTTAAAACAAGAATTTATCTATTGCATTGTATTGACTACTACAAACTTTATATTAGACAGATTTGAAGAACTTTTACTGACGAGAGAGGAATAATTAGCATAAAACAAGCTTTGAGAATGAAAATAATAAAAATATAGTAGAACCTTTATAAGGAGGACTTGTTACCTGAAGAAGCCCCAAAGTGGCGAAGAATATTGTGAAGTTTCTATAAATAAAATTTTTTGTAACTTACTCGTATTTGATTGTGTATTCTTAAAACTAGTTTACAATAAATTAAAGTCTCGCCTGTTTTACCTACATTTATACTTTTAATTTTTTAAATGATATTTAATTTTTCATTTGCTAATTTAAAAAAATAAACAAATAAAGACAATTATTTCCTCATAACCTTTTATACATAATATATCCATTGGGAATATAATATGTGATAAAAGAATGGAACTTTTTGACTATCCTAACTTTTAATAGTGTTTACTTATATGTATTTTACATATTATGATATTGAATACCCATTGTACTTCAACACAACTAAGTATAGTTTATAAATAAGGATAGGTGTGAATGTAATTAATACTTTAGATATTTCACTATATTTGCATGTATATAAAGGATAACGTGTTTATTAAAAGAAACTCATATTCCTATGTAATAATTCCAGCGAAGAGGTTGTTTATTTCTTGAAATAGGAAAAAAGATTGCGTCTACCAAAACAACTTATCTGATCCAACATTAGCATTAGCAAAGTGAAATTAAATAGGCACAAGGAAAATACCGTTTTCTCCTCTTCGAAAACGTAACCAAAGTGAGAGTGCAAATAATGTTGCGAATGCGAATCGCACGTGGTAAGTATGTATGCCTTGCCAGAAATAGTGGAGGGGGGTCTGATAAAAACATAGCCCTGACCTTGCTCGACTGGGGGTACCCACCGAATTAGTAATAAGAATAATAACCTCTTCAAATTGCAATGTTTATGTTTGCTTTCCTTTTATTCAGAAACCGTAAAGCGAAAAACTACACAGCGACACCGATTTTATATGTATGTCTGACACAGAACAGCGAGCTGTCATGCAACATTTTAAACGGGTTTTCTAGCACTACAAAGTATACCTAACCAAATAAGCCTAACTAAAAATAAATAAAAGTAAAAATGTAATTACCTTTACCCAACCACCCTGGGCAGTGACCAATGAATACAACAAGTAGAGGTCGATTTCTTGACCGTTGATCTGGGGGAACCTCCGAAATGGAGTCCTGAAATAACGAAAATGATGGACGTGGTGACCCCAGGCTTGTTTGTAGCTTGTAGGTGAATGTAACTTACCCTCTGCCTTCATGGAAGTGCTGCAGGTCACGGAGGAATCCGTCCCTTTCCTTACTATAAGTAACCGGATCCTTGCCAAAAATTTTGGCCATAGTAGCACAAAACTCTTGTTTACACAACTACACGTGTCACTGCGAAACATTGATACTCGGCAACATAACCGATAGCGTCCGCGGTCCGGACGCTGATCGTCGCGAAATACCTACGGGCCCGACGTCGATATTGTTCACCTTCCGCACTTAGGACGCTCTCAGCCGCTGGGCAGGCAGTTAACTCCCTGCGCTAGCACGATGGAGCACACACACTGTCCGTTATAATGCGCAGGAAAGCTCTATTTTCCCTATGCATCGTCACAACGGTTTTTTCTCTTTAACTAAACCGTTCAAAACTGTTAAATGATAAACGTTCCAGGTCAAGATAAACACTTGAAACGCACAAAACGACTCGCAACGAACTTTACTTGTCTTAACCCATGATGCTTGACAAGAGTTATTACAACATGGCTGCCGGCTCTACCTTTGTATTCGGCGCGAAATAAAATTCACAGTTTGAATACGATCATCTCTAGCGTTGAATTAAAGTCACTGAATCAAATTTTATTTTTTTTTGTACGGCTGTCGCTTTATATTGTGATTTGAACTGTTTGCATAATTTAAATGATTAGTGAAAAATTCCTTCACTTTTGACAACACTAATTAGTTCGAATGTCAACATTTGTAATACGACATCTATCGGATAGCGTCTTACTTACAAAATAATATCAGGGCCTTCTTAATTTTAACACTTTACTATTTAATTAAATACAACTGACCATTTAACTTGAATATCTAAGAATTATCCATTGCATTTTTTAAACTGATTTAAACAAGTCATAACATTGTACAAACCACTTACTTTTAAATATCTTTGAATTGAAACACGCCTGTCCATTTTTAGGGCAGTGTACTCTTACAGCTGTTTATTAATTTATGGGATGTGACTTGCCCTATGTTAAGATAAAATAATAGATGGCGCTCATACCAGCAATTCTTAAATTTCAGCGCGAATTTTTTAAAAGTTTTAACAAAAACTAGAAAATACTCTTATTATAACGGCAATTCATTGTACCGTGCTTGTACATAACATTATAATTGGAAGTTTTATTTTTTAACGTTAATAATAAACGTTCTTTTTCTCTAAACATTTTTTACATTTAATCATACATTATTGATATCATAATATTGCAATATCACCAAAACTGGATAAAATCTATTGTTTGATAGTTTTTTTAAAACATAATTCATTACATACTTATTAATAAAACTGGCAAGAAATAAAATTTTATTGAAATTAATCATAACGTAAAAATAATTCTAATAAGAAAACGGTATCATCTAATTCAAGTTCGACTAAATTTAATTTCTTCATCGTTTTTCCTATTTTTCCTAATAATTCTTTCTCAGGTGGTGTAATCATTTCTTCGATCTGTAAAAAATGCAGCAATTGAGATAGGTTTTATAACAAAAAAAGTAGTGGTAATTCATACATCTGCCAATTGTTCTTCAGTAGCTCCTTGTACTTTCATTCCAAGCATAATTGTATCAACTCTCTGTTTTTTATCAATAATTCGTTTATTTACATTTTTTTCGCTAAGCCTTCTTGTCATCACATTATACAATGATTTATAACATAATTCTAACACCATTCTAACTACTTGAGCAATTTGTATATTAAAAAAGATAAAAGACTTTGTTGGTCCAGAATTAGAACTAGATTTTCGCAATTCTTGTACTTTTATAAAATTTTCTTCTAGAAGTTGATAGCAAAGGCGTTTGGCTTCTTTAGCCGGTATCATAGCAAGTTGTTGTATCTGCTCTGGTTCAATGTAACCCTTTAAGCGTATTAAGCGAAATATTCTTGCTGCTTTAGAGTCAAACTTTTCAAGAACAATTTGTTCTATTGTTTCCCATACTAAGTAAGTTATTATATCTTTCAAATATATTTGATAGGAACCCCCTCCAGCTTCTCCGAATTTTCTTATCATTTTACAACAGTCTTGTTCTAAAATAAAAAATAAAACTAGTGTTAAGTTGAAGTGATAGCATGAAAGGTACCTTATCTTTGTAAAATGAAAATAATTATCAAATATTTTCATTCCTTTATAATATTTTAAAAAGCCTTTAATTTTTTGGTAAATAAAACTTTATTTTACTAGGTACATATAAAACGTCAAAAACGCAATTTTGACATCAGACAAGATAAGGTTCCTTTTCTACATATCTCATCATGTTGAGAAACATTACCCATAACATTGATGTATTGGTCAAAGAAAACAGAAAGCAAATTATTATTTTTTTTCTTAATTATATTTTTCACTTCCTGTATAGGTACAGGATTTGAAACATCAGCCCAAGCAGTTGTCCTTATATACATTTGTTCAAGAAAAGTTTTCATCAGTTCTCCTGCACTTTCATCAATTTTTTTTGTAATAGCACCAATAATTAATTTGTCCCGTAAATCCTGATGAAATCTATCAAAATTAATGGTCCAATAACTTTCTTGTTTCAGTGGAACATTCTTTTCTATTAAGTCCTTTATTTCAATAGCTTCAATCAAAGGAAATAAAAATTTATCCTTTTCAGAAATTTCCAGTTGAGGAACTGGTTTATTATCTTCAGGCATATAAATTCTCATCAAGTATTGGGCAGTAACAAGAGCCATAAATACATCTCTTAATTGTACTTCACTTATTGTTTTGTTTTCCATTTCTTTCAGTCTATTATATGATTTAACTATTATTTCAGATGCAGAAGAAAATCCACTTAAAAGAAGCTCTTCTAAGATAACTTCACCTTCATCCTCAAATTTTTTCTTAATAAGAAATATATATTTTGGATATCGAAGCATTAGAAATATGTTCTCTGACTTTAACAAATAATTAGCAATATTTTCATTCTTGTTGGGAACAAATGTAACTAAACCATACTTTATAAGAATACATAGGGCTTCTTTTACCTATAAAATAAAATGTTATAGATAAGCACATTGAAATCACAAACTCATTATACAAATAAATATTAATAAAGGATCATTGCCAAATATTACCTTTACTAATGTTGATAGAAAAGTAAAAACCAAATTAGTTATTATTTATCTCATTAACTCTTATTTTTTTATTGTAAAATGTATTAGAAAAAAAAACACTTTTTAACAACTATTCATGATATAATTAATGACAAAATACATAATTTTATTTAAACAAAGTTTATAATTTTTTTTAAACTGTTTATCATACTTTACCACTCAAAAAATAAAACATGAGTACAAATAAAGGTTCTATTGAGTTAGAAAAGTTGTGGTTGTACTAATCAGACATATATTTTGTTTTACTTGAAAACAGTTTTATATTAATGTGAAATGTATTTATGTATGTATGATTGCTTCTTCAAAAATATTAAACAATCACCTTTAGGACTGACTTACGTACCTGAGACAAGGGGAGATTAGTATACTTTTTTATGTATAAAAGGGGGCTTGATCCATAATGAAATAAACAATTTCCCACCTTCTCCACAATCTCACCAAACCTCTCCAATAAAATAAAGGAAATTACTTTTCCATATTGCAAAGACATCGCTCTCTTAGTACTTATTCATTTTATATATTATTGAGAACTTGAAAACTAAAAAGTAAGGTTAGAACTTAGAACACTTTGGAGTACTATTACTGTTTTCATAAAACTTAAAAACTTATAAATATATTGCATATTTTTAATTATGATAACTAAATATATAAAATTTTGTTTTACGTTTAGTAAAAAAAAACATTAAATTAAATATTGGTTATAATATTATTATAAGATAAGCAAACGGTATGCAACCGTCATAACGAACGTGCAATTAGAGTTGCATAATATTTCAAATTCAGTTATAAGTTCTAATGTTACCAGTGTTGCCCCATGTTCAAATAATATAGTATATCCAAAAAATAAACTCAAATACTTAAAAAATGTACCAAATCATAATTAAAAGTTTGTATAATTCCAGGCTTATAGTGTTAGATCCTTGTATACTTTCCGAAACATTTTTGAAGCAGTGGCAACATTTCACATTACCATAGACCATAATTATTAATTATCTATGATGTCAATGAATATGATTATGGACCTAACCTAGTTTCTTATTTACTGGTCCAAGTAAATAATTTTTATCAAGAACATTTACAATCAAAAACAATTTCTTTTACAATTTTTACTCGATATTATAATACTTAAAGATGCCACCCAATTGCACACCCGAGAAAAATGCAGGTATGTTCTTAATAAGTTGATATATCCCTATTTGTGATGGTACCTAATTTGCAGCAAATTTAATAAGTCCTAGTTATGAAGTTGAAAACCTATATTTTAATCCTACAAATACTGAACAAAAAGAAGGTAAGTATTAATACAATAAAATGAATACCCAAACAAATTAACTTCTCTCATGTTTAGTTAAAATCAAAAAGGAACCTCATATAGAACAATTACTAAATGATCTACCTAAATTAAACAAGTTGTTTCATATTCATTCAAAAATAGGAGAAGGAACATTTAGCAGTGTTTATTTGGCTACCCTAAAGCAAAATCCATCTCAAGAAAAGAAATTTGCCATAAAGCATTTAATTCCAACTTGTCATCCAAACAGAATTAAATTCGAACTGGACTGTTTAAAAATGTTTGGGTAAGCAGAAATGTTAAATTTTTTAATTCTGTTCAAATAGATTATTTGATTTTTGGTTGTTTAAGGGGAAAAGACAATATAATAGGAATAGAATTATGTTTACGCAGTAAAAACAATATTGTTTTTGCAATGCCATATCAGCCTCATTTACCATTTGTGGTATGTACAATTTAAAATAATTTTACATTAACTAAATAAATCAATAAATTGGTATTTAGGAATTTGTTGGTGATATGGATGCAAAGGAAACGTCTGATTATATTAAAAACTTACTTATTGCATTGGCAAAACTTCATGATATGGGAATTATTCATAGAGATATTAAGCCAAGTAATTTCTTATATGATAGGAAAAGTAGACGGTAATGATTAACCACCTATTATGCTTCATTATTCTTTAGATATGACTTTAGGTATGTTTTGGTTGATTTTGGTCTTGCCCAAGTTGTACCAAGCAAAATAACTAATTCTTCAGACGAGTCATGTCTAAAAAGAAAACGGAAATCATTTTCACTTGTAAGTAAAATTTTAAATAAAAATAAACAAAATGAAATGACCTGCATTTGAATGCAAAAATTATACATGTCCCTTTTCTAATTATTAATTTTCTTGTAGCAGTATAATAGAAAAATTACACAAGATAGCAAACGGCCTAACATTGACAATTCACCTTCAACATCTTTAATTGAACAAAAAGAAAATAATAGTTTTCAAAAGGCCCATAGTAATTATCAAAATGTTATTTTAGATGGTAATATTTATTTTATTCTCAGATGTGTTTTAGCTTCTGTAAATGTCAAAAACAGTAAAACAAACGTTAAAATAGGTAATTAATTCATTTAATGGTAGTTTTTGAGTTTTCCAGAAGCTTTGCCCTTGCATTTTAGTAATAACGTAAATATGATAATTGTTATTAATTATTTACCAGCCTCGAGAAAACAAGACGATAAAGGTATCTGTCGATGTTACGGAAAAGCTCGAGTTTGCTCTCATTGCTTAGTAAAGAGAAGTATTCAAGCTAGCAGGGCAGGAACTCCAGGATTTCGACCTCCAGAAGTTTTATTAAAATACCCGGATCAAACAACTGGTCAGTAATTAATTATGAAACTAATGTACAAAAAAAAATATTTCCTTTCAGCTGTTGATATATGGGCAGTAGGTGTGATTTTCATGTGTATTCTGAGTAATTGTACTACTTTTTTTACTAGTTTAAATGATAATATAGCCCTCGCAGAAATGATTTCACTTTTTGGAACTGAAAAAATAAACAGACTCTCTCAAAAACTTGGTATATTATCTAAACAAATTTTTATATTATTATTAAATTGTATGTATATTTACAGGCAGGTACTTCTTATGTAGTGAACATAAAGAACCGGTGAACTTAAAAAACTTGTGTAATTTGTTAAGAAAACGAAAATGTGATAACTCAAAAGTAGAAGAAACTGAAAAATGTTCTAAATGTTCGAAATTAGTAATATACTGCTTATGTGCCAATAGCAGCATGGTAATTAATTAGATCAAGTAATCAAAATCTATTTTTAAAATGTTTATCTTTGTTTTAGGATACCAACGATGAATTTCCACAAAGCGCATATGACTTATTGTTAAGATTTCTTGACATTGATCCCAAAACTAGAATTACGGCCAAAGAAGCCCTACAACATGAATATCTATCCATTTAGGTTAAATCTGTTCTATTAAAAGCATATATTTTGAAAGATCTGGATTATTTAATTTTTAAGATTAAATATTATAATTTTTGTAATTGGCCATTTTAATTTAGACGATCCCTGCCATATACGTATCAATCATTTTATAAATTAATACTGTTTCTTGTTAAAAATTTTAAATTTTCATAAAAAGTATACTTACATAGGGATAAAGTAAGAATCGGAAATAATCCTACTTTTTAACGTTGGTATTAATTTTATTTTCCTTTATACTAGATTTTTCATTACGAACCTCCCATCAGAAACGTTGCTGTAGTTTCAAAGCAATAAGTGCAAAAATATATGAGAATTTATATCTGAAAAGAAAGTTTATAAGGATTCGTAGTACAAAATAATATAAAAAATATAACATAAATATAGTTAGATATGATAAATAGTAATATTACAATTATATTTGTTTATATAAAGTTACAAGAGATTAAAAAATAGCAGGCTTAACAACGGGTAACCATAACAGATCAAAGCTAAAACTATAATAGAATGTCTGGAAGTAGTTGTGCGAGAATTATTATTTTTTTTATACTTTCTATATCAAATAAATGATTTAAGTGAGTCTTGGTCCAAATAATATTTGACTATATTATGTACAAACTTCAAAAGAATTAGCCTTGTGTAACGACGTTTAATTACACAGGATATATTTTTACGTCAAGCCTGCTAATCAAAAACACTCAATGGTTTAACATCAAATATTACATATCATGTATTTACATATAAATTGAGAAAAAAAACTACTTATTACGACTATGTTCACAACGTAACATTTTATCTATCACGTACAAAAACAATTAAGTAATTTGTCACGAAAATATATCACAGATTTAACGTTTCTCTTACAAAGAAATGCAACATATTGTTATTTTATTTACATAGATTTTTACAAGCAATAACGCCAACGGATGCACTAAAAAAATGTTTGGATATTAAAAGTGAGTAATTTGTGACTTATGGTATAAATAGAATTTTAAATTTTGGCACTTCCGGAATTAATTTGTTTTCAAAATTACGTTACTTAAACAAATGTTTAATCTTTTAATTATCAACACGATATTCTTTAATTTTTTATTACTTTGTTGTACAATTTGCACTAAACCGACAACAGCATTTAATTTTGAGTGAAATACAAAATTTAGCAACCGTGGCTCATAATTTATAGCCGTCCAAACTGATGATACAGCTCAGAGATTTTACTAATCCAATATATGTTTTAGTTTTTTAATATCTGTAAAATTCACTATCTGAGACTAAGTTGATCGCCTATAAATACTATACTAATTATACTTAACGAACATAAGCAAACGGTTATAAAAGCTAATAGTATGTAGACTGAGGTGATTAGCCAAAATGCAAATAAATATAAATTCTTATTACAGTAATTAAGCTGATCAACATTTGGGTCGTAGTTTGGTTCGTATTCCTTGTACACCCAAACTGACCCTAAAAATAAATCACTAAATCAGATATCATTTCTAGCGTTCATATATTTTATGGAGGAAAAATGTTAACGGGAATAATATTTTTAACAGTGATAGTTCATTATAGTACGACCGTTCGCCACTTTATTTGGACCTTTATAAGTAACTAAGAGTAATGCATTATAAATTTTATCTATATCCTAACTATTGAAGATAAAAATAAAAAGAGTATCAGAAAATGTATGTTCTCATAACATTGTCATAAATAAATGGACTTTTGAAGCTAGAAATTTTATATTTGTATCTTACATGTTTACAGTATTTGAAGAAGTCGCAAGAAAGGGGCGAAATAATGTACTCTAATCAACTAATTTCGCTATTGTTCATATCTATAATATTAAATTAAATACTTCAAAAAAAAAAAAGTTTCATATTCGGGATTGATGTCAGTGATCCGGGATACTATAGTAAAACCGTCTCAGATCAAAGCCGTCAAGCCCTAAAATTGCTTAGGCAATGTTGGCTTTGACAACCTTTTCATCAAAAATTCCGAATTCTATAAAAATTACCTATTATAAACCATCCCAGCATAAAACAGTTTAGTAATGTTTGTGTAGGAGATTGCCGCAAATGTTCCTCTTGTCTTTCTTCTTCTCTTTTTCTTACGCGAACGGACAAATGCAGCAACTGTTTTAAAATACCAAAAATTCCTAAAACATAAAAAAAAATTTCTGGTTTAATGATTACCTATATTAAAAAACTAGCATTAAATTCTTAAACGTTACTATTGTAATTTCATTCATACAATCTCTCAATCACTTCCTTTAATTAAATTCAAAACTCTTTTTGTATGATGCGAGCATCTTGGTTATTCTATTCTTGAAATTGAAAACTGAATCACTACTTTAATTCGTTTAACGTTATTAGACGAATATTAATTTGAAGTACACAAGGCCAATCCAAATTTGAATATATGTAATTATTAACTCGTGGTAAACAAACCAATATTCGACGGTCGTGAGATTCGCTTAGCACTAAATAATTAGATATAAATTAATTATGATTAATTGAAAATAAAAAACGTCTTCTATTTTCATTTATTACTTCATCATAATTTTTGACTATGAATTTTGTTATTTACAATAATTGTTACTTTCTTATCAGGTCATTTTACTGACCTTATACATACGTAAAATAGTGCAACGTTTACACATACTATAAGTTCTTGAAGCGATCGACAAAATTACACATGTGCTGAACGATTTTATTTAAATTTAGATCCTAACATCGTTAGTAATTAATTAAAGATGGTAGAGAAATGATTTTTTCTTAATTATTTAACCTTCGTTCTAACAGAAATTTATATGGGATTTCATAAACTTGGAGGTCATTTAATAACCTCAATAATTTTAATTAGGTATTTATTATGTTCTTTAAAGCCGAACTATATGTATAAATATATACAAAAACTCACGTAAAAATAAATTAGAAAAAAAAATCTGCAAAATAATAAGAAAGCATTTATGAAGGTAGGCAATTACTATACTATATGTATATAGTTATTTACGCTATAGTAATTAAATATGAAGAAATAATTTAATTTTTATACTTTTTTGTTACTTTTTCATTTGCAAATTACATAAAACAAGGTCTATTAATCACCGTTTCTCATAAGGACATTAATCACCTAATGTAGTAAATTATAATTGAATACAAATTGTACAGTGTTTTAAAAGAAGTCAATTGATTACTTTTTGATAAGTCAGACTACGTACACATTAAAATTATTTCAATTTTTTTGCGCTATCAAGAATTATACACGGACGCGGCATTATTTATATTTAAATAATTAATTACAAGTATGTTTCATATTATTTGGTATATTTACAATAGGCACGTTTAAGAAAATGTTGATATAAAACCAAAAAACTTACCCCCAACTAAAAGATAAACTGGTATGTATTCTCCTCCGGGGCAATCATGCAAATACATTGCTCCCATTACAATCATACATATGGGAATTACGATGGTTACTCCTAAGATAATTGTGCATCCAACTTTAAAAAATATATAGTCAATCACATATAACAATTAAGTTGGATAAAAATAAGTAAACTTACTTGTTCCCAAAAGTATAATTAATACATTTTTTATGAAATCGAGAATACCTTTACTAGTTCTTTCAGCTTCTCGAATTCTACCAAAAAGAGAGTCGTACGACGGAGGAGGAGCTGCAAATTACATTTGATTTTCACTAAATACTTAAAATTATTAATTTAGATCAATAAAATTTCTTAAAATGAACACTCGGAATGTTTAATAGAATAAAATAAGCAACGATAATTATATTTGATATATATATAATAAGTAGGTAATTAAAGAATAAACGTATTTCACAGTGCATTGCAGCATACTCAAAAAAACTTTACCGGAAGTAGAAAAGTTTTTAAGCAGACGAATATAAGTATATCAAACTGTGTGCAATAAATTTTAAACGGCATGTTTATTTAAAAAAAGTAATATTAATATCGGAATATTACTGCAAAACGCAAAACTTGCTGTTTATTATTCGTTTTATGTAAAAATAATTTATTATTCCCATACCAATTGTTTAGCGAATCAGAATATTTGAATTACAATAATAAAATAATACTCTCATGTGCATTCCACTCACGTCAATTAAATAGTTAAAAAAAGCGACAACACTTTCTTTCCTTTATACAACAAATAGTTAATGGTTTTAATATTGAACGCTAGCTATTAACTTAGATTAGATATTATTTGAATTAATACATAAATTTTTAATACAAAATATGCATTCATTTTGTTAGTTAAAAAAATAGGGTAAATAGAACAACTTTATCATTACCATTTGGATTTATTGCCTCCTCATAGCTTGGTGGTTCCATTCCATCGAGACTAGTAAAATTATTTCCTACCACCGGTATATTATGATAGGATGGGGGTGGTGTGTTAATTTGCGGTACCCCAGTCATAGGTATGACTGCAGTTGCATTTAACTCATTTATAAATAATTGATCACTACTATAAACAATTACCGTACAAACAAATAACAGTATGCAAATGTTATGATTGAACGTAAAACAAAACAGTCTAATCTATGAAAACAGCTTTGTAGTACTACCAGGACAATCAATTCGATCATGCGCTTTCACCGACCATCACTGATAAACTATTGTACTGCATGACTGCAACATTGATGAATATCGGTTTCCTAACGATTTGAATTAAAATTGTTGAAATTGAAAATATATTAATAAGCATTGATTCCGGTTGTATCGATATGACCAAAAAGCTTATTAAAAGTCGTACAACTTGTTTACTACATCGTACACATACGTATTACAATTTTTAAACTATAGACGTTTCTGTGTTCATTTACGCTTATTTGATACAGATATCAGAATACACAAATCTTTATGTTGAACTGATAAATCATTCCTACCCCAGCAATTTTTTTTAAGTAGCATTTGATTTCTTTGCTTACAAGAACTTTGCAGTTAATTATCTAATTGTAAGCACATGTAAGCAACAAATTAATTTAATTTTAAGCATAAAAGAAAATAAATAGACGTTTTAATTTGGAAAAACAATCTTTATCTACCTATCAATATTGACTATTATCGGCACTTTAGCCACCTTTATTGGTGCCATCTCTTATTAAACAATTTCATCAACTTTTACTATACTGTTTATTCATTTTTATTGTTTATTTTCATTTTGAAAAATGAATGTTAGGGTTATTTCTGAAAGACATAAATTTTTAATTTAAATAATTCTAGATTACAAGTTTATATTGATATAAGATATGCAGCATTAAAGTTTGGTGAATGTACCTGTAGTGCAAAAAAAATGAATTTAGAGAAGGAACATGAAGTTGCTTTAAATTCTTTAAAGAAGGCACAAGAGCAAGTTAAAAGTGGAAATTTTGGTAGGGCATTTGCTCATTACCTAGTCGTATTCGAACTTTATCCGGATAAAAAGTTTGAACACGAAAATGAATTTGTTTACGCCCTTAGCGAATGGGGTTTAACACTAGAGAAAAGAAACCAATTTAAAGATATACGTAATTGTTATAGTCAAGCTTTGCATTACTTTCCTACAAGTGTAGAAATTTTAAATAATTTTGGATCACAGCTTCTTAGGTAATAATAGTTTTTCACTTAAAAAAATCATCTCATTAGAAAGCAGTTTTAAAATAATATATAATTGTTTTTCCATAGGCTAGATGAAAATGTGGAAGCAAAAAAATATTTCGATATGGCATATGTTCTAGATAAAGACTTTTTACCCTCTGAAAAAAATCTTGCTATAGCCAAAATAAATATTTTACCACGATGGCATTTCCGAATGCTTAATGATACAATCCGAAACGAGGCATACTTTAACGCATTGAAATTAAATATTTCACAAAAATTTAGCAGAATAATTGATATTGGAACTGGCTGTGGTTTACTTAGCTTGTTTGCTTCAAAGTGTGATAATTGTCAATCCATCACAGCCGTTGAAGAATTGCCAGTTTTGTCATTGACCGCAAACAATATCTGTAGGGAAAATGAAATTAATAATATAACTGTAATTAATAAACCATCCACAGAATTAAATGGAAATGTATGTGGATACCACAATTTATTAGTTACTGAAATATTTGATACAGCATTATTTGGAGAACATGTACTAAAAACAATGATTCATGCTTGGGAAAATTTACTAGAGACAAGTTCAAAAGTAATTCCTAGTTTTGCTAAAGTCTATATTACAGGTTTGAATAGTGTGGATCTTTATAAAAAGCATCGTTATCTGGGCGAGAATGATGTTTTAGCACTTAATAAAATTTGTTTAACTCAGTTAATTAAGGAACCCTACGAAGCTGAAAGTATAACAGATCTTAACAGAATGGTTACGAGTACTGAATGTTTTGTAATTGTAAACTTTAATGATGTTAAGCAGTTAAAAAGTCTATATAATTGTGATAAAAGTATGCCTCCTGTAACTTTAAAGGCTTTAAGAGATTCAGAAATTCATGCATTTACAATTTGGTTTGACTTGTATTTAGATGACTATAATTGCATCTCAACCGACCCTAATAAATGTAATGTGACTTGTTGGGAACAGGCCATCATTTATTTGGATCATCCTTATAAAATTTTCAAAGAACAAGAAGTAAAAGTTCAATTATCGTGTGTCAATGATAAGCTTCAACTCAAAGAATTAAATATTGTTTCTAGATGCAACAACTGCTTTAAAGTGTCCCAAGAAATTGTGATGCTTTTAAATGACTCTTTACTTATGAAACAATTTTATGATTTCTCAGAGAGATTTACGGGTACCGATTTGGTAATTTTGGATTTAAATGCATTTCCTATATTTGGAATTTTAATGGCAAAGAAAGGTTGCAAAGTGTACTGTTTGATGATTAATGATGCAGATTTAGAATTTCTGAATTATGTATGCGAAAAAAATTTTATTATGGAAAACGTCGACGTATTATCCGACGATGCCTACAACTCGCTATTAAGTATGGCGAACATTTACGATATTATTTATGTTGACGCTATTGGCCCAAATGGAATTCTCAATGATAAAATTTTGAGTAAATATTCCGAATTTAAAAGATTACTCAAACATAACGGGACCATCATACCAAACGAGATTGTACTGAATTTGCAAATAGTCAATTCTAATTATTTAGACAAATGTTGGAAGGTAGACGACGCAAATTGCTTTGGATTTAAAATAGCAGAACAAATTAACGAATTTGCGGTAATATTTTAATTAATGTTAATAGTTTTATATTTCAGTACGAATTTATCTTTTCAATTTAAAGGTAACAGAACTTTGGGAGCTTGACTATAAAAGTATTCCACATGAAAGACTATCGGAAACCATTGCTTTATGGAATATTATTCGAGACGAAAATGAAAATAAGAAAATAATTGAAGTTGAAATTAACAAAAGTGGCGTTGCACACGGAGTTCTATATTGGTTTGAAATTAATTGTAATGATAGACGACCGTTTGATACAAGGATAAGCAGCTACTACAAAATAGCTAGTTTTTTATTTACTTCACCAAAATACGTTGTTAAGAACTCTATTTTAAAATTACAAACGAAACAACACAGGGGAATGCTAAAAATTGATTGTGTAAAGTAAAACTTTTATATTTGTTATAATAAATAGTAAATAAAACATTGCTTTGATTTTACTTAACAGTTTAATTATTAAGTAAATTTAAGCAGTGAAAGTAAAAGATTTTGAATTCCCTTCTAATTTCTACTTTCCGCATGTGATATAATAATCCTGATACCATGTTGTTAACAATAAAATAATTTATAAATTAAATATATACCAAAATGAATACTGCTTATTATTATAATTAAATTCAACATTTTTTAAAGCTGGAATTATTTAATCAAAAACACTTGCCTAAATGAAGCAATAAATTAACAACTGTTATAATTTACTATTTTCACTTACTAAAAAATCTGAAATCGACTTTGAAACGTCTTTTGGATTGGTAACGTGACAATCATGACCGCCTTCAATTTCCTTGAATACAAAAATGTTACTCTTCTTCATTTCCTCTAAAACTGTATATAAATATTTTTTCGAATAAATATGGGGAAGTAAAGATTTGGAGGGCAGTAATACAAGAGCTGGGCATTTCAAAGGATGTTTTTTGAGCAACTTTATAACAATTTCTTCCGTCATAAAAAATTTTAGTACATTTTTTAAACGCGGGTCCGTAGACATTTTAAATTGATCTTGGCCAATCTGAATTAATGACCTTTTTAATACAGTATGACAAACATCAATGGGAAGTTGACCAGTACTCCGGTTAAGTGCTGCTTTATTCAAGATTTCCTTTAAGGTGTAAATGGGCGGTTTCTTTTGAGAATTATTTAAGTCAATAATTTTCTCAAACACAGGCCTTATTTCATCAATTTGTAAGCCGGTGAAGTACAGTACATCAATTATTACAAGTTTTACTACATACTCTGGATACAAGTGTGAAAACAATAAACTAATTTGCCCCCCGAAACTGTGTCCAATGATACTGTACTTATTCCTGTTTAAATGATCCAGAATTATTTTGAAAACGTGTACATAGTCTATTGGGTGAATGGGCAAAAACGGAGGGAAATGACTGGACATACCATGCCCAGGTAAATCAATGCAAATATAGTAGAACGAATTTGGTAGATGTGGAATGAGATAATCGAAAAAGCCGGCATTATCCTGTATACCATGGGCTACCAAAACAGGTTGGTTTTCTTTATCTCCCCAAGCTTTTACTATAATAAAAGAAATAAATACCTATAATTTATGCATTCAAACTAATCAAGGTAAAAACATTGTTATTTTTATGAACATTAAATACAATAATATAATTTGGCTGATGATTTTTTTTAAATAATGCTTTAAAACATATATTAATATCAAATATAGGTACTCTACTTGTTAAGATATATTATGTTCTCCAATTCAAAATTTTCTATAATTTACCTTGTAGTAAAAAACGCTTTTATGAAATGAAATTCAAATAATTTTTTGTCTACAAAATCATGATATCTATAGATAAAGCTGTCAAATTATTTACATAAGTAATGTAAGTTATTACATAAGAAAAAGATATAACTATTATAAATATTCACCAGACAAAAAGTTGTATCCCTAAAACAAAACTGTTTACCTGCAACGTGCCCCCATGGTACAGGAATTTTAAATTCGTCTATATCCATTCTAATTGTATCTTAAGTACAAAATATATATGTTCGGTCTGTTTTGAAGCAGTGCAAAACTTCAATTCAACTTTAAACGCAATGTAGCTAGAAACTTTATCGTAAAATTTTGTAAATCATTGTAATTTATTAATGACGTTTGTGTACTTTGTACGTATACGATGATTTTTTTATCTTCCCAAACTGATGTACAGTACATTTATAGATATAAATTAATGGTACACGAATTTCCTTTAAACTTTTTGCAATTAAAGTACTTTACTAAGTACTGCATCATAGATTAGATACTGCATTTTTATTTTATATGAATGTTCCGTTGCTGCCTTGAATTTTTAATATGACTCATAGATAAGAGATATATATATACTATAGTATAGTATATATACTATAGTATATATATATCTCTTATCTATGATATGACTATTGATGACTATTATATAACTCACAGACTGCTCATAGACAAAATATAACTGTTAAAAAGAGGAGTAATCTAGCGTCATTTGTTGAAAGCTTCCATGCTGATACGATAAAGATAAAACAGATTCACCAATCTAATCTATGATCTAATCTATATTCACCAAGCATCCTGAATTAATACCAATACACAGGATGATCATAAGCAATAATAATAATTAAATAACAGTTTACCAAAAAACGCTACTTATATTAAAATTTTAATTACTTATCGCCAAAAACATTATTTTAACATAATGAAATAGAAATTTGCTCACCGATAGTAATTGACATCACATGCAATATGCATACATGCCTCGATTTCTACTAGTTTTCGGCAATCATTATATGGCTTATTTTCATATCATTTATAGAAACATTGTTCCTAAAACCACTAACTGCGTCCTTTTAAAGGCATTAGCATAATTTATCTATAGCCCTGACAACCAAGGGGACTTCCAATTTATATTTCTGCAGAAGATTTCCAAATCCTATTCTTAAACCCTGAAACAACAAAATCATATATAAGTTTTATAAACGTAAAAAAACCCTCATAAATTAGTTACTCACACGAAATGTTTGACCACCTGAACCTCACCAACATTACCCACTAGCACCAAGTTTCCCAAAGAGATGTGGCCTTGAGGGGGCAAGAATTGTACAATATAACGTGAGCTTCAGAGAATAGAATTAGCCCAAAAATATTTCCTCTAGTCTGAAATAACAGAAAAAATGTTTGATGAGCTGAACACACAACCGTTACCCACAACCACTTCTTTTCAAAGATACGTGAAGTGGAGATCATCTAAACAGTTTTCTATGATGGGATGAGCGCCTATGAATACAAATGCTGATACCATTAATCTAAATGGTGCAGAATGAGTTTCATCGTGACGATAGATCATTTGGATAATCAAACAGGAAAAAGATGGATTCCTGGAGGTAGAAGGGTCGTCCTGTTTATTCTGCAACCTGCGGAGAAGCCTGATGGCCCTTTTCCAATCTGAAACAATAAAAACAATGGCTTGATTTCATAAGTTAAAACGACCAGACGAAATGACTTCCCTTCTCTTGTATTTCAGGATTATTTGCGGATGTCCATTATAATATCTCTTCTCGTAATCCGTTTAACAGGGCACTCACTAAACACTCGTGGTACGACGCCATCACACACAAAACACCCTCTTCACAACACTCACCCGAACGCAAATTTACACCTATCCATAGAATCCACCTCTTCGTCAATTTGACGAGTTGGCACTCACCCACATTACTCACAACCACTTATTCTCAAACAGACGTGGAATGGACATCTTCTAAACGGTCTCGGATAACCTCCCAAGTACCAAGGAATGGTCCAGGTAATCCAGAGGATGTAGGATGAGCTCCCACGGGTGGAAATGCTGATCCCATTAATACAAATGTTGTAGAATGAGTTTCTGCATGACGATAGGTTGTTTATTTGATAAAACAGGAAAACTATGGGTTCCTGAAGAAAGAAGGGTCGTCCTGTTGACTCTAAACCTGTGGAGGTGCCCGATGATTATTTTCTAATCTGAAACAATTAAAAAAAAAATGGGAGAAGATTTTATTAGTTAAAACGACCAACTGAAATAACTTCCCTAATTTGTATCTCCAGATTATTTGCGATCTGAATTATAATATCTCTTCTCGTAATCCGTTTAACAGGGCACTCACTAAACACTCTGGCACGAAGCCATAACATACAAAACACCCTCTTCACAACACTCACCCGAACGCACTTTTACACCTACCCATAGAACCCATCTCTTCGTCAACTTGAAAGTTGGCACTCACGAACATTACTCACAACCACTTATTTCTAAACAGTGTGGAATGGACATCATCTGAGCGGTCTTGGATAACCTTCCCGGTACCAAACATTCGTCGACGTAATCCAGAGGATGAGGATGAGCTCCTACGGGTGGAAATGCTGATCCCATTAATCCAAATGTTGCAGAATAAGTTTCTGCATGACGATAGGTTGTTTATTTGATAAAACAGGAAAACATGGGTTTCTGAAGAAAGAAGGGTCGTCCTGTTGACTCTCCAACCTGTGGAGGTGCCCGATGATTATTTTCTAATCTGAAACAATTAAAAAAAAATGGGAGAAGATTTTATTAGTTAAAACGACCAACTGAAATAACTTCCTTATTTTGTATCTCCAGATTATTTGCGGTCTCAATTATAATATCTCTTCTCGTAATCCGTTTAACAGGGCACTCACTAAACACTCGTGGGACGAAGCATCATATACAAAACACCCTTTTCACAACACTCACCCGAACGCATTTTACACCTATCCATAGAACCCATCTTCGTCAACTTGAAAAGTTGGCACTCAAGACTTTACTCACAACCACTTATTCCTAAACAGATGTGGAATGGACATCATTGAGAGGTCTTGATAACCTTCCACGTACCAAAATTCGTCACGTAATCCAGAGGATGCAGGATGAGCTCCTACGGGTGGAAATGCTGATCCCATTAATCCAAAGTTGCAGAATAGTTTCTGCATGACGATAGTGTTTAGTTGATCAAACAGAAAACGATGGGTTCCTGAAGAAAGAAGGGTCGTCCGTTGACTCTCCAACCTGTGAGGTGCCCAATGATTATTTTCTAATCTGAAACAATTAAAAAAAAAATGGGAGAAGATTTTATTAGTTAAAACGACCAACTGAAATAACTTCCCTTATTTTGTATCTCCAGATTATTTGCGGATCTGAATTATAATATCTCTTCTCGTAATCCGTTTAACAGGGCACTCACTAAACACTCATGGCACGAAGCCATAACATACAAAACACCCTTTACAACACTCACCCGAACCACTTTTACACCTACCATAGAACCCATCTCTTCGTCAACTTGAAAAGTTGGCACTCACGCACTTTACTCACAACCACTTATTCCTAAACAGATTTGGAATGGACATCATCTGAGCGGTCTTGGATAACCTTCCCGGTACCAAACATTCGTCGACGTAATCCAGAGGATGTAGGATGAGCTCCTACGGGTGGAAATGCTGATCCCATTAATTCAAATGTTGCAGAATAAGTTTCTGCATGACGATAGGTTGTTTAGTTGATCAAACAGAAAAACGATGGGTTCCTGAAGAAAGAAGGGTCGTCCTGTTGACTCTAAACCTGTGGAGGTGCCCAATGATTATTTTCTAATCTGAAACAATTAAAAAAAAAAAGGGAGAAGATTTTATTAGTTAAAACGACCAACTGAAATAACTTCCTTTATTTTGTATCTCCAGATTATTTGCGGATCTAATTATAATATCTCTTCTCGTAATCCGTTTAACAGGGCACTCACTAAACACTCGTGGCACGAAGCCACATATACAAAACACCCTCTTCACAACACTCACCCGAACGCACTTTTCACCTATCCATAACCCATCACTTCGTCAACTTGAAAAGTTGGCACTCACGACTACTCACAACCACTTATTTCTAAACAGATGTGGAATGGACATCATCTAGGGTCTTGATAACCTCCCGTACCAACATCGTCAGTAATCCAGAGGATGAAGGATGAACTCCTACGGGTGGAAATCTGACCCATTTATCCAAATGTTGCAGAATAAGTTTTGCATGACGATAGGTTGTTTTTTGATAAACAGGAAAACATGGGTTTCTGAAGAAAAAGGTCGTCCTGTTGACTCTCCAACCTGTGGAGGTGCCCGATGATTATTTTCTAATCTGAAACAATTAAAAAAAAATGGGAGAAGATTTTATTAGTTAAAACGACCAACTGAAATAACTTCCCTTATTTTGTATTCCAGATTATTTGCGGATCTAATTATAATATCTCTTCTGTAATCCGTTTAACAGGGCACCACTAAACACTCGTGGCACGAAGCCAAATACAAAACACCCTTTCACAACCTCACCCGAACGCATTTTACACCTACCCATAGAACCCATCTTTGTCAACTTGAAAGTTGGCACTCACGACTACTCACAACCACTTATTTCTAAACAGATGTGGAATGGACATCATCTGAGGGTCTTGATAACCTTCCGTACCAAAATCGTCAGTAATCCAGAGGATGTAGGATGAGTCCTACGGGTGGAAATGCTGATCCCATTAATCCAAATGTTGCAGAATAAGTTTCTGCATGACGATAGGTGTTTATTTGATAAAACAGGAAAACTATGGGTTCCTGAAGAGAGGTCGTCCGTTGACTCTAAACCTGTGGAGGTGCCCGATGATTATTTTCTAATCTGAAACAATTAAAAAAAAATGGGAGAAGATTTTATTAGTTAAAACGACCAACTGAAATAACTTCCCTTATTTTGTATCTCCAGATTATTTGCGGATCTCAATTATAATATCTCTTCTCGTAATCCGTTTAACAGGGCACTCACTAAACACTCTGGCACGAAGCCACCATATACAAAACACCCTCTTCACAACACTCACCCGAACGCACTTTTACACCTATCCATAGAACCCATCTCTTCGTCAACTTGAAAAGTTGGCACTCACGCACTTTACTCACAACCACTTATTCCTAAACAGATGTGGAATGGACATCATCTGAGAGGTCTTAGATAACCTCCCCAGTACCAAGGAATCGTCCAGGTAATCCAGAGGATGAAGGATGAACTCCTACGGGTGGAAATGCTGAACCCATTTATCCAAATGTTGCAGAATAGGTTTCTGCATGACGATAGGTTGTTTATTTGATCAAACAGGAAAACGATGGGTTCTGAAGAAAGAAGGGTCGTCCTGTTGACTCTCCAACCTGTGGAGGTGCCCGATGATTATTTTCTAATCTGAAACAATTAAAAAAAAAATGGGAGAAGATTTTATTAGTTAAAACGACCAACTGAAATAACTTCCCTTATTTTGTATCTCCAGATTATTTGCGGATCTCAATTATAATATCTCTTCTCGTAATCCGTTTAACAGGGCACTCACTAAACACTCGTGGCACGAAGCCACCATATACAAAACACCCTCATCACAACACTCACCCGAACGCACTTTTACACCTATCCATAGACCCCATCTCTTCGTCAACTTGAAAAGTTGGCACTCACGCACTTTACTCACAACCACTTATTCCTAAACAGATGTGGAATGGACATCATTTGAGAGGTCTTAGATAACCTCCCCAGTACCAAGGAATCGTCCAGGTAATCCAGAGGATGAAGGATGAACTCCTACGGGTGGAAATGCTGAACCCATTTATCCAAATGTTGCAGAATAGGTTTCTGCATGACGATAGGTTGTTTGTTTGATCAAACAGGAAAACGATGGGTTCATGAAGAAAGAAGGGTCGTCCTGTTGACTCTCCAACCTGCGGAGATGCCCGACGATTATTTTCCAATTTGAAACAATTTACAAAAAATTTGAAAAGATTTTATAAGTTAAAACGACCAACAGAAATAACTTCCCTTATTTTGTATCTCCAGATTATTTGCGGATCTCAATTATAATATCTCATCTCGTAATCCGTTTAACAGGGCACTCACTAAACACTCGTGGCACGAAGCCATCATATACAAAACACCCTCTTCACAACACTCACCCGAACGCAGTTTTACACCTACCCATAGAACCCATCTTTTAGTCAACATGAAAAGTTGGCACTCACGAACATTACTCACAACCACTTATTTCTAAACAGATGTGGAATGGACATCATCTGAGCGGTCTTGAATAACCTTCCAGGTACCAAACATTCGTCGACGTAATCCAGAGGATGTAGGATGAGCTCCTACGGGTGGAAATGCTGATCCCATTAATCCAAATGTTGCAGAATGAGTTACTGCATGACGATAGGTCGCTTAGTTGATCAAACAGGAAAACGATGGGTTCCTGAAGGAGGAGGGGTCGTCCAGTTGACTCTCCAACCTGCGGAGATGGCCGACGATTATTTTCCAATCTGAAACAATTTACAAAAAATGTAAGAATATTTTATTAGTTAAAACGGCCAACTGAAATAACTTCCCTTATTTTGTAACTCCAGATTATTTGCTGATATCAATTATAATATCTCTTCTCGTAATCCGTTTAACAGGGCACTAACTAAACACTCGTGTCACGAAGCTATCACACACAAAACACCCTCTTCACAACACTCACCCGAACGCAGTTTTACACCTACCCATACAACCCATCTTTTCGTCAACTTGACGAGTAGGCACTCACGCACATTACTCACAACCACGTAATCCTAAGCAGGCGTGAAGAGGACATCATCTATACGGCCTTCGAAAACCTTTTGAGTGCCAAGAAATCGTTCAGATAATACAGGGGATATAGGATGAACTCATATGAGTGGAAATGTTGATTCCATTAATCTAAATGGTGCAGAATAATTAAAATTAATTGACATGTTTTAAACAAAACATTTTTCGAAATCTTGAAAGAGTATATTTACGTAACTAAAGACAAAGGACATATTAGCTTCTTCTACAATCATTTATTTAATATCAGAGATTTTAATATTTATTTGAGCTGTAGTCATTTTTTGGGAAATGCGTCTGTCTTGAATCATAGTTAAACCCAGTATAATAATATAATGGAGATTATGCGCAATTGGTTTTTATACTGGGATACGCCTCACCCTCACCAGTAGTAAAATAAGATATGAAAATTATACACCCCTACACAATAACAAAATAATTACAGTAGAATCAGTTTTATATCCTTTTTATCCGATTGATACCTAAATAATATAATTACATAATTTGTGTAATAGCGAAGGTGCCGTCTCTTTTCTCTAAACGTGCTCTCTTCATAATTGAGTGATTCTTGTATTGATACGCATAGTTTTCAGACACCCTGTATATCAAAAAATTTAAACTCTTTATAGCTAGTTTATAGCAAGTTCTTTGCGACCTCTATAGTTCAGAAATAACAGCGTATCGGAACTTCAGCGACTCGTCTAACAACAGATGACTCTCAAGTATCTTGTAATTTCCTGTTTCTATCGACGTCCTCCATTGATTTCTCATGTTACGTATGTGTGTTTATTTTGTTTTTATTTGTATTGATCTGAATCATGTTATTATTGTCATAAATTGTTTCGCTATTACTAAGAGAATTTTATTTTCTGAACTTCAAAACGTGTACAACAATTACATTAAAATAGGTGGAAATAAATTTAAATGTGGTCTGTACAGTATAATTTATAATATTTTTATGAAGCGTTAATATAATTTTTTCTTGTTAAGTCGTAGTAACTTTTATAATTGATTGTACATTAATTTTACGACGCTTTCTAAAAATAAAAAATTTTTAGGTGTATCGAAATCTACTGAACAAACAACATGGCAGAAGACACATAAATGATTATAATTATTGGTAAGTTTAAATAAGTCTTGCCCCATCATAGTGTAAAATCTTAACTGTTAGCTATTTATCAATTATAGATACTAAAGACGCTGGTGCATGTGTTTCTAACAAGTACTAACAACTTATAAGAAGAAGGCAAAAGGCTCTAACACCATGTAGGTATTATTAATTTGAAATACTGTAATAAATTTACAGAAATGATATTATTTTGAATAGTTACAGTGCATGTATAAGTATTTAAGATAATACCATTGAACAAATCTTACATAATTACAGTACTTTCAAATCAAAATTAAAAAAAATTAAATGCCTCTAAGTAATGGCAGAATATATATGCCAAAATAAAGCTTAGCCTGGAAGCTACAACTTAATGAATACAAGAAATAATATCTCAATGACGAAATTATAAAACATTTTAAAACATTTAGAAGAAAATATTTTAAATTTTTTCTGTCTTGTTATTGAAAACTACAAATGCTTAGAATAGTTAGCCTCTTACCAAGAGTATTTTGTTGCTAACAAATTACCTTTGAAGAAAGACTACCCTGTTTGTAACTAACTAAAGCTTCATCTGAAAGTGACAATTGAGTCAATATAATAAATTCCTTGATGTGTTTTAAGTGAAATAAAAGAAAATATTTCAAAAGTTTAAGGAGCTGCATAATATACTTAGTCATTTATTAAGAGTAATTCGTTACTAACAAATTACCCATAAAAAGGGCTAAATAAATAAGTCGATTCTTCCATGATGCAATTATAAAATCTCTTAAAAGCAATAAAATAAAACTTGAATGTTTTAAAAGTTTAATGAATACTCTACATAATTATGTTAGCATAGTTAGCTCCTTATCAAGAGTAATTCTTGACTAACAAAATATCCTAATGAACGTCTAACTACTCAAAATGTTCTCATGAAACATTTGAAATATCTTAGTGTTTTCCTTTCACTTCTTACACATAGACAAATTACTGACAGAGGAAGATTAAAAGTTATCTCTCTTTTTGTTACAAAATTAATGTTCCTTTGTATCAAATCTTTAAAGTTTTCAATTTTAATAAAACTATGTATTTATATTAACAGCTTGTAAATTAAATTATGATGAATATATGTGTGGTAATAGTGAGGTAATAAGAGGTATTGCAAAAAAATACAATTCAGAAAAGTTTTATTTAAAGTGGTAATTTTATACATTAATTTGATTTAAAATTAATTTATCAAATTAATGTACAAAAGAATATTACAGAGAAACTTACCCATAATTTGTAATTTGGTTACCCGGGCTAAGGGCATATTGGATTGAAATGATAACAGGGATGGGGGCATTAAAAGCACTCTCGTTAAGGTTTCTGCATTACTGTATTAGAGGGAATGTTACACTTGCTTCATCTTTTCTAAGAAGTATTGTCATACATCATTACTTCTTCAGCCACCTGTACAATTAATTAAAAGAATGATACATTAAATAATAATATAGGTATAAACAATTAATGTCATTATACATTTGGAGGGAAACTATATTACATCTGTTCCATTTTCTGCAAACATATACCTAATTATAATTATTTTAACCGATTTGCATTCAATTTAATGAAATATTAGAGTTTAGGGCTTCATATATCACTTATCACTATTATTTTATTTAATTAAAAAACAACTGTCTTTCCGGCTAGCGTCACCCCTATGCATATATATATATAAAAATTACCGCGTTGCCAATTTTATGGAAACATTTTTTTTTTTATATAATTTTGTTGTAGGCTCAACTACCCTCACACATTGTTGCAATTGGAACAGAATTATCAAAATAATTTCGGCGTTGATTTTAATTTTTAAGTAATCAGTTATAAGTTTATTTGGGATTATTTGACACATCGATTGGTTTTCTTTTATGGCACTATACAGGTTGTCCCACCATGTACATTTATACGCAATAGTGATAAAAAAATGATTGACACCTGTTAATTTTTTTAAATTATTTTAGTATTTTCTATCTTGATTTGCAGATGTTCGTTTTCTTTTATGATAACATGATTATTTATTAACGTACACAATTTCAGTGTCAATTTCTTGATTTGTCATATGGGAGATTTACCTATTTATGTTCTTATCGAATTCTCCAAATCTTTTCTAAATCGAGGCATTACATTACACTTTAATATATTAATTAATAATATTAAATGATTCGATCAGAACCTATTAATCATGTAAAGATCAAATTTGTGCTGATTTTATTGTACAAAGTATATCACATTATTTATAACACTTGTATATTCTCTATCTAATTATACTAAACTTTTGTTTTATAGGGAAACAGGCCAACATATTATTACAAAACAGCTAGAATTTACCTGAGTACAAATTGATGAGGACCCATATAAAACGTGGTAAAGATAACAATAACTAAATAAATAATTAGATATTAAGGATTTAAACCCTAATTTCGTTATTTAACAGACGAGAAAAATCAATGTATAATAAAAAAAATGGGCTCCATTCTATAATAGGGAGTATTTTTTGTATTGTTCCATAGATTTATCTTAATAGAAATTCATAACACTAAGGAACACTCCAATAATTTAGCACAATTATTTTGGACGTTAAAGGTGGTCATTTTTCCTGTTATTGTTGAGAATAATTACATTTAACAATCTTTCATATAAATTATTCATTTAAGAAGAAGAAATTGTAGAATCATTAAAAATGCAATGCACAAAAACTACGAAAAATAGCCGTTTAACAAAAAAAAATTAGAAGTGGTCCTAAATGTCATGAATGATTATTTATTAAGATAAGGGATAATAAAAAAATTTTCTTTTTAGAAAATTTATCAGCCTAAGTCCCTTGAATCAAACAACTAATTACGTCAATAAGTACTTGTAACTTAACAAAAAAAGAAAGTTTAGAGTGCGTGTTTTCATTGTTATTTCTCCTTATAAAAATGCTTTTTTAAGTTGGATAATGTTGAAGGAACTGAGTTTATATATTAAGTACATATATTGAAATTCTTACATTTTACTTCCAATGCGTAGTAGTAACTAATTCATGCTGCTTAAAGTCAGTCTTTCCATTTTGATTAGATAAATTGTGTTACTGTTCCCAACTTATCTCGAGGAGAGGGCTGGAGGGACATTGATCGAACAACTAGTTAGGGTCCTGATATCCACATGATCTGTACAAAAAAATAGTGTGTTTAAATTATTACTGACCCTCTTATAATTATAATTAAGGCTCATTCATTAATTACATGACCTCAAACTTAGGTGAAAGGTCCAGCAAAGGAAGAAGGACATTGAAAATCCCACGTCAACTTGTTATAAATAAAATTCACATGAAGGGGGATTTTATAACTTATAAAAACTAACAGAAAGAATTCTAACAACAATTATTGACATCATCATTATGACAATAAAATAAAATTTTTAAAGAACATCTCAAACTGTGCATAATGATAATCAAATTTTACGTAAACTGATTAAGCTAAAAAAAGCGGTAGAAGACGGCCATCATTGAAATTGTTAGTGACGTAGCAATTGTTGAAAGTTCCAACTCACAATATAACAATTTTTAAATAGTAAATAAAATGCTTGCGTATTAATTATACCTATTAATAAAATTGAATGAAAACATATTATTATCTGTATAAAGTTACTATTAAATTTATCTTAATCTTAGTTTTATAAAATAAATTAATACAACAATCAGCTCGCCCCTCCTCTTTAATAGTTTTTTATTTTACGCTATTTTAAATTATTTTTAGTCTCAGATCAGTAAATTGCTTACCTTCGTGATAATCAACCCCGAAAAAGGCGACAACAAATACTTCTATATTAAGACGATTTTATAATTAACTTTTTCATTGTTATATGGAACTTCTCACGAAAGGTAACGCTTCTTGATACAAAATAAAAGAGGGAAGGGAGGGAAGTTAGATGTTGCCAAACATATACAGGCGCACCAACTCCCATTTCTAGGTCTTACCAAAATTATAAAAATATATTCTGCGGTTAATGCTTCCTTACAAGAAAAATTGAACAAATATGAAAAACCTGCTACTTATTTAACTAATTAACTAAAATAGTTACAACAATACCTCTATACATCAATTTTGTTTACAAAGGTAAAAATTATTTGTCATAGATTATTGAAGAAAGTTACAACAATGCCGCTAAATTTGTTTTTAACGCCGCTATATATTATTTAAGTTGTAGAACAGAAACAGATTATTACCTTACGATAAATCATCTCTGGGAAAGGTAGCAACAAATATTTTTAATCTTCACATTAAAACAAATACGTTGTAATGCTAAGTATGTGTTGTAGTACCAACTTAAACATGATATGAGTTTTTATTGCCAACTTGAACAAAAAACGTGGTGCCATGTTGCCAAACATGTTTCGCTATGTAATTTTTTTTCAAAACTAAATTGTATAAACACCTGAAGAGATTTTTAATATTATTTTTATGATTTTAGTATGTATTACTCAAATTTTCGTTTTGCCCTTTTATCGTATTCTTTAAATGCATATATACCTACTATGTATACAAGTTGTCCCACATTACAGTAAAAAATAATATTACAAAGGGTTAATACCTATTTACAAATTGATTTAATATATGCATTTTATTTGGTGTCGTTGATTTTTATAATTTTAATTTTGTTATTACATTTAAGTTGTATTTAAAAATGGCGGATAATTAAAAAAGTAGAAAAAATAAATATTATAAAAATGTTTTTATAGTATTGATGACATAAAATATACATACCTCATCTACATAATTAACTGGTACATAGTCATCAGTATTTCATTTTTAACCACCACTTTTACTAAGTAATTTGTAAAAGTAATTCTAATTTTTCAGGAAGACGTCATACTCAGAAAAAAGTGTCACAGGAAAGAGGTTCTGAAACAGCCAATCAGCGTTGTGATAGACGGTTAAATTTTTCTACGCCAACTATACCAAAGTAAACGTGAACATTTAAAAATATCTATGATAAAAGTAAATAATGTATGATTTATTTTAAATAAAATACATATTACTTTTTTTACTTATATTAGTTGTTATTGATGTAATTCTTTTCTTGTAAATTTATATTGACAATTGCATAAACAATCATTTTATTTTAAATATATCCTGTTGTATACATTTAAATTGTGTTATTTATTTATTATTATTAACTTTCTGTAAGTGGCTTTATTTATATAATATATTAATTTCACACTTATACTTAATAAAATAACTACAATAGTTCAAAGTAAAACATAGTAATTAATATATATAATTAATACTGCCGAATTACTCGTGGAAAACTAGAGAATAAGCTTAATTAAGCATAACATTTAATCTGAAATGGTCAAGAAAAAAATAACAACCAGTACAGCATATTTTAATCAGGATAGACACACTAAATAACAATGAACTAACAGTAACTTTTTGTTTGGCGTCTGTACAATAAATACGTATATTTTGAAAAATTAAAACAGTATTATTTAACAAATTAAAAAACTTGTGCTTCGTTATAATATTCAAGTTATAATACTGTTTTAAATAAGAAGAAATAATTAAATTTTTAATTAACCTAGTAGTATTTCAATTTTCAAGTTGGCAATAAAAATTCCATAATGTGCCAAACAAAACTGTCCAAAGTTTTCGGTTGCACGGTTGTGCTGTGGTGGCTTTGCTTGTAATTTTTAATAAGAAAGCAAAATAAAATAAGCAATTTTCTGTTTTCCCCGAGCAGTAAGTGCTTGGTCCTAAGTGAAAGTGAAAACTAAATATTTTGAAACACAGCTGATGGAAGATTTTGAGGAAGTAACCCCCACGAAAATAAAAATTTCATGAGGTTTACTTCCATACAACAAAAAGGATGAATGGTATGCTTTTATTTTCTTTGATTTCACAGCACAAAATCTCATAAAATCCTTGAAAATCAACATGTTGTAATGCTTAGAGCATAATTACTGCAAAAAAATTATCGACGATGTAATAATTAAAATAAAATAACCTCATTTTAATTTCTATATCTATACATTTTTCATTTTGAAATATTGAATATGAATGACTTTTATACAATTAATTGTCGTATTTACTTTTAAATTGAAAAATAAGAAGTTTTTAGTAACACTGAACCTTCTCTTTATATATAAAAAAGTAAAAATAATTTGGTTTGTGTTGCTCTTTTTTGTCTTTATACGTTAATATTACAATACAAAATGTTATTTTTTAATACTTGTGTTGATCTATAACTAACAATCTTAGAAAAAAATATTTATATGAACATTCAATTGAAATATTGAATATATAGATATATATAAATTAAATGAGAAAACTGCCACAAATATTAAGATTACATTGGAATAGGAAACAATTTGATAAATAAGAGATCTTTAGTCATTGTAGTATTTATTTATTTATTTATTTGTGAAAACATTTGTTAATCAACTGTGTAAATCTTGCAGTGTATACAATGCCTGGAATTACAGAAATGGGAATGGTGTGGATGGGTGCTGGTCAGTCAGCTTCAGACATGTCCATGGGATTAATGGCAACTGAAAATAGTGAATTAATGTTAGATCAAGAAAATCCATATTTCACACCATCTCATAATAGTGCATCCAATCATTCCTTAGATGATATTCATGGCGTTCAAGATTCATCTATGGTACATTTACTTTATTTCAGAACTATTAAGAAATTCCAATAATTTATGTATCTTTTATTAGGCAATGGATAATGTTGACATTCTTCCCTATGGAGAAATGAAACATGAAAACAGTGATGGAAGTTACATTGATGATGATAATTCCCATACTGTTTACATGGTAACAACTGCTACCCAAACTATACTGCCTTGCTCGACTAGGAAAATTAAACCCGTGAAGCATCCTGGTCTGGTTCTTAAGACACCAATAGCATATCAAAGCAATACAGATCCATCAGTGATACCTATTCAAAAAGACGGAATTGGTAAGTATAAAATCAAAACTATCAACTATTTTAAGTATATCGTCTTACTTCCACAAAAAACACTTAGAGTTCTTGTTATATTTATAGAATTGATAGAATACTTAATACTACTTTTTTTTATATGAATAACAAAAACAATTATAAAATGTTGTAGCCGTTTGTGAAAAATGTGGTGCCATCGGCGTAAAGCACGCCTTCTACACAAGGGAGCGTCGTTTCTGTAGCATGGCATGCGCCCGTGGCTACAGTGGTCTCATTCCCGAACCTCTACCTCAAACGAACCAAACCACTCCTGACACGAAACACTACGCCGAACACCGTTTCAAAATGGAACTTGAAGAAGACTTGACTGGTTTTGTGGCGGACCAGCAACTACCCCAACTACCTCCTCCTCCTACAGCGCCTCCTATTGATGATAACGTTCTACTTAGTCGCCGCAAACCTGCCGAACTTGTTAACTCATACGATTGGGAGCCCCATTTGGATGATGTCAATTTCTTTGCCGCTCCAGTTACGTGTTTCAAACACGCTCCAATTGCTGACATTTGGAGCAATATTCTGGTTGGAATGAAAGTCGAAGTGGAAAATACGGACTGTGACAATGTATCTGAAACATTCCCTGATTCGTTTTGGGTCGCTACCGTCATGAAAATCGTAGGCTACAAAGCCCTACTGCGATACGAGGGCTTCGGTATGAATGAGTCTAAAGATTTTTGGGTATCATTGTGCTCGAATCAAGTGCACCCAGTCGGTTGGTGCGCTACACGTGGGAAACCCCTCATACCACCCAAAACAATTGAAAACAAGTACAGTGACTGGAAGGAGTTCCTTTGCAAAAGACTTACAGGTCGGTAAGATATATTTGATACATGTTTTTTATTACGATTATTGCTTTTCTGTTAGGTGCTCGCACGTTGCCTTCCAACTTTAGCAATAAAATCAATGACAGCATGAAATCACGTTTTCATCGCGGCTTGAATCTCGAAGTGGTCGACAAAAATCGCATATCGCAAGTTAAAGTGGCCATGGTTCATAAGATAATTGGAAAACGTTTAAACGTGAAATATTACGATTTGCCACCAGAAGACGCCGGTTTTTGGTGTCACGAAGACTCACCCCTATTGCATCCTGTGGGTTGGGCAAAAAAAGTGGGTCATCATCTTGTCGCGCCCGTCGATTATTTGGAACGGGTAAACGAGGGAATCTTTGACGAAGATGATGCCACCGAAGATTTGTTTAATCCCGTACAAATTGGGTCAAAAGACAGCAAATTAACAGCTGGATTTTGTATTGGAATGAAATTGGAAGCAATCGATCCTTTAAATTTGTCTTCTATTTGCGTGGCCACGGTCATGGATGTATTGCGATGTGGTTATATAATGATCAGAATTGACACTTATGAATCGGATGCGACCGGTGCCGACTGGTTTTGTTACCATGTATCTTCACCCTGTATATTTCCCATAGGTACAAAAATAAACTTTATATACAATATATGCAGTCTACTTACTTAATTTTTGTATTGTAGGTTTCTGTCAACGTCATAATATACCCCTAACTCCTCCCAAGGGCTACGATTCTGCTATGTTCAGCTGGAGACGTTATCTATTGGACACCAACAATGTACCAGTCAATCCAAGCATGTTTGCTCCTCTCAAAACTAATCATGGTTTTATCGAGGGCATGAAGATGGAGGCTGCTGATCTTATGGATCCTCGTCTCGTGTGTGTTGCTACCGTAGCCAAAGTAGCTGGGCGACTCCTGAAGGTTCACTTTGACGGTTGGGAGGACGAGTATGACCAATGGCTCGACTGTGAAAGCTCGGACATTTATCCGGTGGGTTGGTGCCATAGTGTCGGCCATAAGCTCGAGGGACCTAAAGTTGTTCCAAAGCAACCAAGTGCTGTTATTAGGTCACCAAAAGGTAATGCTATGATATTATATATTTTAAAATGGCAAAAATAATTCATTAGGAAATAAATCTATTATTGTTTTATTTAAATAACAAATCAAGAACAGAAATATTGGTTTTAGGTTTGAAAAAGCGGGGCAGAAAAAAGAAAGGCAAAGAAACATCTCCAAAAAATCAACAGACAAATAAAGTGACAAAGTCTGAACCTCCCCCTGCATTTACAATGAAAAATGAAGTTCTTGAAGAAGAAATAGAAGACGATAACATTCAAGAGCCGGAAACTGGACAGGAGCCTTCCGGACCAGACCAGAGCATGCCTGTGCCTTCAGAATTACAACCTCCCCCAGAACGCAAAGCCACGTCTTACATTAATGTATGTACTTTAGTCCTTTATTCTGATAAAATAACATATAATACACTACTTCTAAAATATAAATTTGTTTTTAGACCACTGGAAGTGCCAGTCCAAAGGTGATTCCTCGTCTAATAGACAGTTCTGGCACCCCAAATGAAACCAATGGTCTTTGTCCTGAAGAATGGAATGTTTTCGACGTAGCTCAGTTTTTAAGAGTCAACGATTGTGCAAACTACTGTGACAATTTTAGTAAACAAGTAAGAATATAAAAGACTTCTTTGTGTAGTTAAGAAATTAATTATATTTTTATTTATTACAGAAAATAGACGGTAAAATGCTCCTGAACTTGAACAAAGAAGATATAATTGAATTTACGGGGGGTAAAGTGGGGCCGTCCTTAAAGATCTACGATCTCATTCAGCAGTTGAAAATCAAAGTGAATCCGGCGCAGTTGCGTCATATGAAAGCCAACGTGAAGAAGTTTTTATAGTGCCTGATAAGTACATAAGTACATATATTTATATATAATTAATTGATTATACATATTAAATAATGTGGAGAAAAGGGCGCATGCATGTTTTGAGGAGGAGGAGGAGGCCGTGCGGACCCTCTTCCAGCTACCTGCCTTTGAAAAGAGATAAATAGAGGTAACGACGCGATCGGGATTCAATTCGCTAATACTATAGTAATAATAATATTAATTAATACATTTAGTTAATTATTTATATGTCTCTATATAAATACTGATTGATTGAGTTATTTTGCTACACGAAATACCATAACAAAACAAACATTACCGCCGTTACTGGCCATAACGATGATAGCTCTCGATTTATTTTTGGCCTTTTTTTAGCCGAAACTGATGAACGATGTTGATAGACAGACAAGAAAAATTATTAATATAAAAATTTTGACAGTAATTTAGGGATGATCGATTAGATTTATTTATAAACGATATACTGAAAAGGGACGTTTATTAATGCTGATACTCTTAGATTTTCGATATTTTTTTTTTTAAATTTGAGTGAGAATTTGTAATAACAAATTGTTTTGTTTTTGTTTATTTGAGTAAGACTTTTGTAAAATTGGATTTATTTAAATAAAGAACTGTCTGGTCGAAATTTCAGTTTGTATTTGTAAAAAATCAGGTGTACAATCAAATTCATACAATTAAAACGTATTCCAATAGGCTCTGAAATATAGTGTATTTATTTTAATTTTTAGGTATAGACAACTCATTCACTGATACATTTTTTAATACAAAGCATGGAGGTCCATAAGGTTGGGGGGGGGGGGTTGTGCCATAAAAATTCAGATAATATCTCATTAATTGCACGAATGCAATTTTTAATTTTTGTTGTCGTAAAATGCACAAAATCTTTATTTATATTTTAAATTATTCTGGAAATGATTTTTTTCCCAGTGACCCAAAGATTAACAATTTGGCATTTCCAGATATTTAATCGTATGTTTTTATATGAGCGCGAGGGCGCAACAATTCTATTTGTATGTGTATCATTTGTGTAATAGTGTATTTTATAATATATTTCAATTCAATAGAAACATAGGATCAAATTTCCGAAAATTATATTTCAGTAATGATTTAGTGAAACGTATACGTCGTTATAAAAGAATTTAGTCCATTTGTAACATTTTTATTCAGTTTAAATCAATACCTAGTTTTTATGATAAGTAAAACATAATTAAATGATTTCAAAATTTTACAAGTAATCCTTTGAGTGAACGAAAACCGTAATAAGTTCTGAAAAGTTGTATCTTAAGGTAAGTTTGAAGGATTTAAATTAATCATTATTAAATTCAAAGATAATTACTATATATACATAGGTTAAGTTGTTGTTTAAGTGCATACAATTATGTTTATCTTATTTTTTATTACGGTATTCCCCCAATAATTGACAGTGCAGTAGGTTTTCGATCAGAAAAATACATTGTATAATTATTTGTGTTTTGTTTGAAATTGTCATGAAATCACGCACGAGGTTCATTTGTAGAAAATATCAATTTTTATATCATATTCCCGCTTTTAATGAATATAATAAAATAGTAACAACGTACGTATATGTGACAAGAGGTAATGAGTGCTTTATTGTTTGCCTATGTATCAAGTTTTATTTACGAAGGGTACATACACAAGCAATAGGAAGGAGGTAGATAGGTACGTGCATGTATAGGTTACTCGTTGCTCTACTATATAACAATGCAACGTACTACGTGTATTTTCTTGAAACGTAAAATCTGAAAACGGGCGTTCATGGAAGTGTAGTTTGGAGGGAAAGGAAATATCAATGCGCAACCGCTCCTTCCGGTTGTAGGACGACGCGCGGGAAGGACGAGAGCGGCAAGTTGGCTTGGTATGCTTATGGGCGGGGCTATACTGCCAGCTGGCAGACGACTGTCGTTCTCTTATGTACAATTCCTCCGCGTCGTAAATAGTACAGATATGTTACAACATATTACACAATTAAAAAAAGGGTATCGAAAAATCGATTTACTAAAATGTATAATAAAAAATGAGTAAAAAAATAACAAGCAATCGTTGTTTTGATCAGAAGAAGGTTCGGTTTTACTTTGCGTATGAATAATTCACAGTGGCGTCTATCCGGCCTCAGCTGTTTCCCCGTTTCCCGCCAAACATTGCTACCAGAAAACCGCTGTGAGGCGTATCGTATGTTCGCCGTCCCGCGCTCCAATTTTAATTTGTGGCTATCGCAACATTTCGAATTGTTATTATTGACTTTTACGTCGACCGATTGTTTTTAATATTATGTCATCAATTGTTGGTGGTGATAGGATCGTTCAAGAAGGAAATAACAAGAAAACAAACGAATCGCAAGGCAAAATATCCAGGTAAGTGCCTTAATAAATTTTATTGCCACATGTTTTTGACGTTTATTGGTAAATTTTCTGCATCTCTACCGAATGCAACCACTTTCTGTTTCGAAATCCAACTTCGAACTTTATTAACACGTTGCGCACCGGGTATTATGCGGTCTTGTTAATACGCACTTCATCGAAACGATCGGGTGTGAATTCGCCGGCATACTCAGCTGTTAACCGCGCCATGTTGTGGCGTTGCTGGTTTCTGCAACGACAACAGCGTTGTCGGCTGATTTGCTGCTTGTTTGGCTTGCTTAAAACCCAACGACGACCGCGTATATATACATACATATGGTATAAAAACGCCGAATAGCGTCGATTTTATCTTTACATCATTCTACAATATTGTTTCTCTATGTTGCCTGCTACTACAACAACGTACACTAACTATGACTATTTGTAACCGATACAAAAATAACTTGATTTCTACGTGCAACGTTTTAATCGGGTAATCGCCTTGCTTGGTGTACTGCCGTGAACTTTAAATGCTTGCTGTCTGGTAGCCGCATGTTCGAAACGAACAACGGTCATTTGTGGCATTTAATTTTTAATAACGAAAGAAATCGGCTCAAACTCGCGGTTACTTTTAATTATTTATACTGCTTTTATTTTTGAGTGTTTTGTTTTAATTATAGTTTTAAACGTTGCATTTGTCTTATGATGACTGCTCACTTGTTATTAAATCAATGGGTATTTAAATTTAATATAGTTTGCTACTTATTTAAATTAACAAGAATAGTTAGGTAGGTAAGGGTAGTGCAACTTTGATAGGTACATATAAATGGTTGTAGGTACGATTTACACAATGTGTTTATGTGCCTTCGTTCGTACATACAGTAAGTAGTAGGAAAGAAAAAATTCGAAATAAACGGATGTTTTTATTACTCATTATCAGCTGTTTCTCTATAAATGCTTTGGAATGTCTGGAATTTCCACGTCGGTTTTTTACGTACGTACCTACCTATTGAATACTCAATTTAATTGATGTTTACGTTGTACCTGCGAAGGTAACCAGCGAACGGTACCTACTAGGTACATTAAACGTGGCCAGAGAAATTACTGTTGTAAAGACGGTTTTATTAAGAAATGCATATCGATTATATATTTTTAAATAAACCTTATTTTCTTCATTTTGGTGCAATTGCTGGTTATAAAAACGCTCCCATTTCATACTCCCTCCCGCGTACAAGTGAAAATTTTACCAATTAAAGTGTATCATGAATGAAATGTTTTTAAAGTCAGACTGTTTGTTAGTAAATAGTAAATGTAGGGCGCCTGAATCATTCTTGCGTAATTCCTACAAAACAGTGTTTCATATTTTTATTTTCGGTACCTACTTAATTTAACTTTTCTAAATAGATAATACTTTATTAACGACAACTTACAATTACATATTTATATAAACTTGTGTTTGCATATTAAAGACCATTCGTTTTTTCTTGCACAGCCACTAAAATAATTAAAAATTTTATCCCCATTTTATAAATGTGTTGTAGTTATATTATAGCATTGTAATAATTGAAGTGGCAACCCGAAGGTGTAAAACAAGGCCTCTTGTGTAGTACCTACCTACCTACCAACCAACCGAGAACATCTTTGCACCAGGTGTTCCCGGGGGTATTTTCGTTACAGGTATAAAAGAGGGGTGGACTTTATATATATTCAACTTAGCGTTCGTTGTGTACGTTTAGAGAAACGACAATGCAAAAATAGCCTTGAACTTAAACTTGCCTGTTTATAAATATCTATACAAAACGAATTTAATCCGGGTACCTAGATGGGCCTCTCACACTTTACTGGAAAAAAAGTAATATATTTGCACATAAATACAGACAGTGTAAACTCTACTTATAGCGAAATTAAAAGGACTGAGAATATTTATTGCTTTAAATATAAAGAATTTTTGTTAAACGGAATGAAAACAATATAGAATCAAATATTTGATAAATTGGCTGGCAATAGCATAATTTTTACTTGATAACTTGAACATAATATTTGGCGTCAGCATCGATAAGTCGAATTTCCTGGGGGAGCCCCTTAATGATGTAGGGACGATTTTAATAGCGGTACTATGCAATTAAGCAGTGGAAAAAAGTGGTGGTGCACTGAAAAAAAATTATCCACCTATCTATCTACCTGTCTATCTGAAACATGAAATAAATACATACGAATGTTCATTTACAGAGAATAAGGACATACATAGGTATGTACTATTGTGTAATAACTCGATATCTCGAAGTTTTTCTGCGTCATTCATTCGAGTTATCAAAGTAGGTACGTCTGTATTTCTTAGGCCGCTTTCTGACTTGTCGGTGTAGCAGCGGTGCGGTATCGGTATGCTCGGTATACGCGGTACCGAATGCTTACTGAGCACCTATATTTCAATACGGTCTTCCTGACTTGTGCGGCACGTGCGGTAGAGGAGTGATATCGGTTCGGTATACTGCATCGCGGTAGAAACGTCCAGTGGCCGCTCGGGATTACTGCATGAGACATCATACAATATCTCCATCACTCAAGGAGGACGACATCTTCTTGTGACGGTACAAGCGGTTCTGCTCCGTTTTATGCCGAAAACATACCGATAGATGTGTAAATGCAAGCAACGCGGAATCGTTTCGGTACCAACCACTTCGGTACCGCACCGCTGCTACACCGACAAGTCAGAAAACGGCCTTAGATACATAACCCTCGACTTATTGCCAGTGTAATCTAATAATTCACAATTGTCCGGTATTTATTTTTTATTATGTTTTGAGTGGCATATTATACCTTTATACATACGTACATAAGTTAGTGGTTGTTGTAGGGTCAAAGTTCATGTTTTTTCTCTCCTTATTTAGAGTCCACAGTCGACATCATTATTCTGAATACCACTGTGCATACAGTACCTACATTGTAACTTCTTTAAACCATTTTATAATCGTCATACTGCATACTGCATGTTACATAATTATATGTACTTCGTATGTAGTACTTTGTTGTTTTAGTAAACGACCCCGCTTATAGAATTATTACTCCTTTTTTAAGCAGCAGTAGATAAATTTTATAACCCGTAAATTTTAATGTTGGCCACACGAAATAGTACCGTACCTACCTGACTGTTCTGGTTAATGACTGACTTGGGATTATCCTTAAAAGGATATAAAAATCATTGTTATGGTTTTAGCTTTTGATAACAAACAGATCTAGGTAGTTTGAAGGAAATTTAGTAACAAATAGGCCGTAAACGCATACCTATAATAAAATTGGAATGACCAACTCTTTTCTTATTTGTTACTCATGCAAAGCATAGACAGGACAAGATTAGCCAAATGTTTAAGGAGCAAAAGAAAAAACAGATTCTATGATTATAAAAGTTTTATTAATTAATGTAGAAGTTCGTGTTCTACATACTTTTGCAAGAAACGCACCTACATAAATATCGTAATCGTAATAAATAATAAAGTGTGCGTCAGCAGTGTTTTCTATTAATAATAGTTATCAAATAGTGGCGCCGTGTTATGTCATACAAATGCACCTGTCATGTTGGGAATGCAAGATAAGATATTTGAATAACTGGCCACAATAGTTGGAATACTCATTAACGTATGGCATGTATAATACCTAGATACTTAATACCTAATAATATACAGAATATGCACTTCAAAGTTGTTCTGGGAAAGTTATAATTAATCTTGGTATTTCATTTAACAACATTTAATAATTAATACTTACCTATAACAATAATATGTTATTAAGTTTGTAATTATATTAACAATTAGTTCGTACATTGACAAACGTAGTACCTATAGGTAGGTACAGTAGGCATTATATAATTTTTTGTTGTAAAATAACGTTGTTTATAATCCTCCACCAGTGTTACTTTTTTTTTTATTAAGCTGCATATAATACATACAATATATGCGGGTGTACGATACTGTATAAAAAATATTATCAATGAACAGTATCTATTATTGAAATAAAATTGTTTTTAATTGCATGTATGTACCTAATAGGTACGTTAGCAAATAAATTAATTGACTCCGCCCTAAAGATACGCAGCGTAAAGTTTGATAAATTAAACCTTCACAGGAATTGGAAAGTTTCAACCTTTACTTGATGAAAATCCATATTAATAAGTAAAACTAAATTTAAAAGAAATTCACAAGACTATTAAATAAACTCTATCGTAAAATGTTTCGCCAAACTTTGACGAACAAGCAGAGTGTAACAATTCCGCACACTTAAATTTATTTTGAACACCACCACCCTTGTTGTTAGACTATTTAAACACCTACCTGCTTGTCAATGTATAAAATTGTTGCATGACACTGAAACAAAATCGTTTTCCACCTTAATTTGGTAATACACATTTTTGTTTTAATTGGACGTTTTGAGTTATGCTTAAGATTTGTAGATGCCCCCACCACCCTTAACTACAAGAAAATTCTTTACTAAATTTAAATTTAGTCAAAATTATAACCACGTATAATTATATTTTTATCTTCTTTCACAATTTAAGATAATAAATAAATCCTGTGTACCTATTATTATAATATAGATACAGATGTGGTAACTTACGAACAGAACATAGGGATGTTCTGTATGGAATCACAACGGGCGACGTTACCTATTGATAAATAGCACATGTTATAGGAATATAAATAAAAAATGCCGAAAGAGAAACGTGTAATTCCTATGTTGGGTTCGTAAGTTACCAGATCTGTATATACATAGGTAATATAATACACAATTATTAGGTATATAAATGGATTCTAAGAACACTGAATACCTAATCTTATGTGATTGTGTACAAATAATAGTTCTGTCCAACCCATACAGCGTACACCTGTAAAAAGTAAATAATCAAGAAAATAACTATTTATGCCTCCGACCCACAAGGCCGATGAAGGTGAATTTCAGCTCAGCTGTTTACTTTATTATATTCATGTTCGTGTAATTTATAGTGAAGTGTATATATATTTGGTTAGAACACATTGATCGTATCGTTCTCTTTTGTATGCGTCTATACGTGTATGTATATAGTTTTCATATTCATTAAAACGAATGAGTATGTGTGATAGGAATGTGGCGTGAATCATAGCAAAAAGCTGTCTATATGCAAATTGCTTGTTTGGGCTATGTATTGTATTATTAGGTAGGTATACGATCATGCAAGATTCAATAGACGCTCAATGTAACGTTATCAAATATGGGGTGGTATCAATAAGTCACGGGTGGTCTGTAAACCATTTTTTTTTAATACTTAAAAGGGTTACAAAATCATTTTGTCAAATATCCACATAATGTTACAATTTAGACTTTTGTGTATTGAGTTAATTTTTTTTTGTTGCATATCTGAAAATTATTGATTATCAATTTGTGGGTTCGTTTTTCTGGTATAATTAATAATATGATAGGTATAAACCGCTGTGGCAATTTAAAAATCTTATATGTGACTGCATATGTCATTGACACAGTTTCTTTGATTACGTAATACATTTATTAGTATAACAGCGGTTTATGTAAATAATAATAACAACAAATAGCTTTGCGTATTTACGTTTCCTATAGCACGTATACTGTGAGTCCATTGTCCTGCACATTTTTTTAATGACGAAAATAAAACTTATTTTGATTTGATTCGGTTTTACCCACGAATGCAAAATAGTCTACAGTTTTGTGGCTTAAAGTTTGATAACAATAAGGTTTATTGTTTTTTTCTAATTGTAAGGGATTTTGTAGATATTTGTCTCCCCTTGATAAAAATAATTAATCTAGAACGTCATAGAATGTGTGGATGTGATTTTGAAACTGTTCGAAGTACATATTACATATAGGTACACTTTTTATTTTAAATTTGAAGGACACGTTAATAAGTTTATGACGATCGTTTTGTTTATATCTGACCTCCGTAGGTTATGTTTACAAACAGTTTTTTAATCTTTTGCTTCAACAGCTGATTTTACGTATGTATAAAACATATGTTTGTACTTGTATTACTGATGAATGCCATTATCTGTTGTTTTTCTATGTTTTTATCGAGTATCATTAAGTGATATATCGCATAATTGCTGTGCTACAAATAGCAAAGATTAACCCAAATACCTACTTAATCTATTTTTTATTTATTGAACTATAAATATATTGGGAGAATATTTTTAGTTAATCTGCGAAATATCCTTCAGGATAGTTGATTTTGTAATAACAATGAAATCAAATGGGCGCGTACGTGCAAGAAAAGGAGTTTGTTCATGGTCTGATTTTAAAATAAGTTTTGCGAAGGCGGGAACCAGATTTGTATTTCGAGTCACTGCAGCTCTCTAATAAATATCGTCATCCTTTCGTGCACAATATTCAGCTGCAACTTCATTTTAAAGATTAACAATTCTTCATTAATTAATATACATGTCTATAGTAGAATTATTTTATTATTTCCATCGCTTGACCTACTCTTGGTTTAAGTGGAAATAGAGAGCAATATATCTGTCTTTGTTCGAACCATGCAGAGAAAGTACGGTGAAAACAGAACGTATGTTGTATGTAAGGTTATGCGATATTAGAAACAAAAAGGGGTTAGGTTAGAACTAGTTGTCACATTTGACATTTTCTGTCATCGTGTTCACACCTTACCTAATAGTCTTTCTTTCTTGTGAGTTAATTGTTCATTTAAAAATGTGCAATATAATTGTGAGTTAAACAGTTTTTCTGACATCATTGTCATACATTTGTCTGCAAAAATACTGTTTTTAATTTTTTTTGTTACTAAGAGTACATCAACTCATTCTATACATAATTAATATACCTAACCTATAATTCAATACTGTCCACCATCTGTTAACATTTGACATAAATGTGTGAACTATTACGATTTTATTAATATGTACACCTTATTCAGCTCGCGTTATGGAAAGGATAAAATAATTTTGCTATAGTTAAAATTTAATTAAAAAATAATTTTGTTTGTCTTTTATACCATCACTGTCATCAGCAGCCGGATGTACGTTGACGAAAGAAAAAAAAGAGTACAATTAAAATTTCAATCATTTTGATTTAATAGGTAATAACTAATCACATAATTGACTTACTACATGTAGTTTAAATTCTATATAAAGCAAAGCAAGGCAAGGCAAGGCAATGCCCTTTGATAAGAGTAAGTCATGATTAAAAGGGGGTTTATGTATACTGTTTTTGATAATCCTAAAAAAAGGCTTTTTCAATTTAAACAATGATTAATCCATAAGTAATTTATTTCGTAAATACGGTAATTATACAGTTTATCAGTAAAATAGTTGGCGCCTGATTGTGCTTATCACAGTTACTCTGTTTCTGAGTGATTAACAAACAATTGAAACAGTAAAATAACCCGTGACAGATTCAGCACATTTCGTCCCCCACTTTCCCCTTTGATTTTGAATCACGATTTTTTTAATTCTCGTTCTACTTGGAAACAAACTGATCATTATGAGATTATATAATAAAATAAAAATGTACGTGATTTACGTACACTTGCATGTATACGAGGTCGTTTGAGTTAATCATAGGTACAATCAGCTGTTCTATATATACATAAAGACATTTACGTCATCGAACGTCAGTCTGAGAGGCGCCAGCGGATGTAAACAGAGCGAGTACTACTGTACAACATTGTATGTATGTTGTTATTAATATTATTATCCTGTAGGTACAAAACATGCTGCTAATTTTGTTTTTGACTTTTATTAGGATTTTGGCAACTCAGCTTTTTTTTAATAGAATATCACCTTTGTAAGGGGGTCATTTAAATATAGACAGGTACATGATTAGAAAGCAAACTTACTACAAAAAAAACCTTTGGCCGTTTATTATATCAGAAGAACGTTATTTAGTAGTGTCTACCTTTATAGTGCAATTTTATTGCACCATGAATAAAATTCGTTCAAGAACTTCTTCGGCCACAATAAATAATGCCCTGTGTACATACAAATTTTACGTTACATGTGTATTGTATTATGGCGTGTCTGCCGATCATGTGGTGACATTAATGGTTTTTATTTCATTCAACCGGCCGACAGGACAAAATGCCTGTACGCTACCATGTCGTGACACACATCATTTGCCTTTCCACGTGGTCTCCTTGTTTGTTCACGTACCTACTCCCCGAATGGAAAGCAGACGGTTTTAGCGCTTTTGTATTGTAGAAGTCAACAAAAAACAACCCGGGAACGTGGATGAGGCCTCTAAATTAATTAGGGGTGCAAAAAAAGCTGTCAAGGGTACAATAGAAAATTAATTCGCTCACAATAACACTAAAAAAATAACGTACGTGTATATGTATTTGAAAATACATAATGAAGTTAACATTTTTGACACAATATACATTGGAATTTGAGTTTTATGCCACCGGAGTATAAAAACACGTCCACGAATAATCCGTTACGTTATGTTGTATTGTAAAACTCAAGAAATATCGCATGCAAATACCCCCACGTGTTTCAAACCGCCTCCGCAATAAACTTTGGTGTAAATGCACGAGTGGGCATTCAGTGTAGGCACTTACGCACTTCAATGTACTTGCGAATGATTTTTATAACACTAAATGTTCAAAATTTGTAGACATTTTTTTTCCATTTAGGGGTTTTTTTGAATGAGAATAAGATACTTACATAAAGAACAATCAAACTTCAAAAAAACACTCGAATTACCATATGACTTTAAAAAAAAGTTGTATAGGTAGAAGTTCAATAGTTTTATTTCTCATACCTAGTTGATGCAATTGTCAATTAATTTGGTTCGAGTTATCGAAATATTTTTGTATTATTATTTGAGATTACCTTGTAAAGCCTGAAACCATAAATAATCAAATATCATCGTGAATGGGTACTAATTGATGATATTAATTTCATGTCTTCATTATTTACGTTTACTTTTTCAATGTCTGCATGAGAGTTGTCATTGTTGCAGTCGCGTTTCCAACGACGGGGATCCCCCTGTTGCAAACATGGAGGCAGAAAAACGGATAAGGCGCGAAATTGCCAACAGCAATGAGCGAAGGCGAATGCAAAGCATCAACGCGGGATTCCAATCTCTCCGATCTCTTTTGCCTCACCACGAAGGGGAAAAATTGAGCAAGGTAAGTTATTTTGACATTTATGTACTTATTTCTAAAATAATTAAAAAAAAAGGTTTCTGCTGGCTGGGCTGCTGTATTTAAAAAACAAGAAGAAAATAAAATATCAGTTTTATATTTTTATTAAATTCAAAAAAAAGTTAATATTTTATTGCCGGCCTGAAGGGTTTATAAACAATAATAACCTGCTAACACAAAAATTATTCTTGGAGGTACTTGGTCTACAACAGTTTGAGCGCTTTATATTGTAAAGTTTCTCTTTTAATAGGAACATCCATGTATGTACTTAAATTGTTTACCTCAGACAACAATGTACATATAACAGAAAAACAGAAACAAAGCATTTCATTAAGTTTTTCGTGATGCTTTTGAACCCCAAAAAAGTTAATAGAGTATTAGTGATCGTTTCAAAATTTAATACAACTAGCAGCAGAATAGTGTAGAAAAGAAACTGTTGAAGAGGTAAAAGGAAATCTAATTGTAATGTAATTAGAAGTTTTTAACCAATTATTTTTCTAATGTACCTATGTAGATACAGATATATCTTGAAAGGTCGTCAATAGGTAGACAAACGCACCTACTTATTTTTTTAGGTCAATTGATCATTTATTGTATGTATTTATTATCTTTTCGTACCGTTTATTGATTAATTTTTAACGAAGGTTGAATACATACTAAAAATAACTTTAGGTAACCAACCGTTATTCCCAAATAAACAAACGTTGATGGTTACAAAGTGTTGTGTTGTGCACCATACTACTCTATACATCTAAAAATCTGAAATCTGAATGAAAATACTCATTAGAAAGTCCGTCAATCTATCTAGGAAGTTTTGGGTGGTCTGCTTGAGTCGATGACCTTTTTGCATACGTGTTTGTGAGTGTGTTTACTGCAAATTTGAAAGTTGGTTGTGTATGTAGACACAGCTGTTCGGCGTTAGATATAAGTATGCAAATAAAGTGCATGCAATCAATGGCAAAAGCGGTTTTTAAAATATGAATAGATAAGTTGTTGCGATTTTGACATGTGTCCGACTGTAACACTTCCTGCTGATGCAGATATAGATGTAAATTGAAATCTCCGGCTTTAAACAAACACCAATTATCTACACGGAGAAAACAATCATGAAAATATTGCTAGAATTCTAGCAAACATGACTAAAAGATCTGTCAATTATATGGACGACCAGACGCTCAAGGAGATTTTACTAGAAATGTCTACGTAGTCAATCTACGTTCGGTGTTGAGACTGAATTCTAGTAAAATTGACTTGATTAGAAAACATTTTTTACAGTTCTTATCACTAATTTTACTAAACTATTCTCATTCTAGTATTTTTTTCTTTACGACACGATACGTAAAATAATCGAGAGGTAGAGAAAAAAAGTCTAAACTAATTTAGCTTGATTATTCTAATACTAATTATTAGAAAGAATGGAAAATTGTTTTATACCACCAAGTAGGTACATTTTATGAGAATTCTAGTACCTATTATTTACTAGAAAAATTTTGCTTGACTCATCAAGTAATAAAATCATGATAATTTTTCTTCGTGTACCCCCTCAGATTCCAACCCTATAGATGCGCCATTGCGTTTTGGTGAGAAATATTCGTAGAAACTGAACTACCTCACTGCTTAATTACATGGTACCTGTCGCAATTAAAAAGAGACGTTCAAATTCAAATCGTAAATTATTAATGGATTTCCCCAGAAAATTCGACTTATCGAAGTTGGCGTCAGATATTATTTCGAATTATCAAGTAAAAATTCCATTTATATTTCATAATTGATGCCAACCGATTTAGTTCAAATTTGATTGTATATATTCTTACCCTTGGAGAAAATATATTATATACAGCTTCATCTAAAAATAAATCCAAATCGGCCTAAATCATAAACACTTCCTTGCCACAAAAGATTTTCCAGTGATAATACATTATCAGTAATTTTTTTTTTAATATTTCAACTGTTAGATATTCTCTAGACAATCATGTTTATATATATAATATTATGGCACTAAAAAAGTTTATTTTGGTTCATTTTCTCCATGTGTATTAAATATGTGTCCACCTCTCATTTTTTAGAAGTAAAATATTCAAATTTGTTTTTGACAATTTGATGTCCACGCGATCGATATGTTTTGCCAACTCATCTGTTTTTTGCAGTTCAACGTGTAAATCTCTTAATATATGTTTTTACACGTAAAAAAGGAAGTTTATGATTGTATTTTTTATTTTATTTTGATCGTTCTATAATTCTTTGCATCACTGCTTAAGTACAAAAAAGGATTATATATATATTTTGTTTATTTATTTATAACAGCATATAGATATAAAATACTTAGCCTATAAGATGCTTAATCTTGTCATCCCTCCCCCCACACTAATTTATAAAGTGGTTGAAAATGGTTTTTTACCTTACCTATAATTCGGCACGAAATCGGCGAGGACCCACCCTTTTAATCCCCTATTGTTAGAATAAACACGAAAGAATATTTATTATACATATTGTAGGTTTAGTAATCAAAACTTAATTTCCTACTCTCTATTAAATTAACGATAACAAAAAAACAAAAAGTACTTAATTTATATTAGTGGAATTAAGATTCGAAATTGTGGTCAAAATATACGGATTTAGGTATACAGATGTGTTAACTTACGAACCGAACGTATGGATTTATTTAAGAAACAATAAACTATGTTCAGTACAACGTTTCGACCTTTTTTACTTTTATTTATGTCAGCTTATCAAAACGTCATATAAATTGTTTTACACACGTAAAAATATATCACGTCTGTAAAGATCCTTAATGCAATAATGCTGTCTTCCACTAATTAATGACGAGTTATTGCAATTAATTAAAAAGGCGATGTGTATCAATCTTTCAAATTGAAACAACATGGTGCATTAAAAAACATGATAAAAGACTCCTTAAATACAAAACTATGAATGTGAGCATTTTTGGAATTCCATTTGTTGACGAACAATGGTTTCGAAAATCGTCTGAAAATTCTGCCAAGATCTCGAAATTTATTAACGTTGAACCGCCGGTGACAACGATACACGCTTATTTATCTAAACGATTGAAAATGATTCCGTATAATTTTAACATACAGATATGTATGTTTGTACAGACTGATACTATATTGGTGGCAGACTGGCAGACAGATAGGAATCTAGGTCAGGGTATTTTTGAAACGTGGTCGAGCACGTGAGGGATGAGATCACACAGCTTGAATGGCAGCGTATTACAAACCGTCCCGTCCGTCGTCTGTTCTGTGCTGTTGATAGATAGATCGAAGACCCAAGTTTTAATACAGTACACTCTACTTATTACTGTAATCATCAGAAACTGGATAAATGCTACTTTGCTCAAAATCAGAAAATATGACATGATTTAGTATTCCTTTCTTTTAGGGTAAAGTTGTTTTTTTAGGGGGTCAAAATTTCTAAAATACTAAATACTTACAATTAGTGTCTTTTTACCTCTGTATGTGATGGATTTATAACGCAAACCTAAAACATTTCTCGATATAAAGACGAATAATTATTGATTGCAATTCTAATAATTCAATTGGGCAAATTAATAAACTTTACCATCTTTGTGACTCAGTAAAGCGACAGACTAAATATTACAACCCTCAATAAATCATCCAAGCAGAGTTCTTTCTTTTGGAAATAAATACCTATGTACAGTAAAATTTCGATAACTCGAAGGTCGATAAGTCGAACCAAATTGGTTGGATTAGCCTCAATTATGAAAAATACGTGTAATTTTTACTTGATAACTCGAACTCTGGAAGTTCTTATATTTAGGGCCAACTTCAATAAGTCGAATTTTCTGATGGAATCCCATAATAATATACAATTTTAACGTTTCTTGTAAATTAATAGGAAAACTATGCAAATAATGAGGCAGTTCAGCTTCTACGATTATTTGTCTTTAGACAAAAAATTAAATCTTATATAAGTGGAAGGTGGTGCACTGAAAAAAAAAAATATTACCCACTGTATATCTGCCCATATACATGTATTAGATATTATTTAATAACTCAAAAGCTTTGAAAGTTTTGAGTGTATTATGAATTGAAAATGATTGTCCATGCCTGGAGTGAACGTTTTGCGATTTCAAGTCGCTACGCGTCGCGACGCATCATATCCCGTGATTTGGCTACGAACTCCACACTCCGCGGCGACGTCGTTGATCGTTTGCCTACTGTAACTATACTGAAATTGGTACGAGGTCACATAAACGTTTTGCGACGCCTTAACTCCGAAACAGTCACGGTAGGTTATGTACCGAATAATGTACCTGCATTCATGTATATGTTTATTTATTTGCACATTAATCATTATATCTGTAAGTGTACAGTGTAAATTATGTACTACGGTCCATGATAATTAAAAATACGTGCTTAACAATCTTTATAATAATAATCATGGGTGGTTTTCTTTCGTAGGTATATTATCGTGTTTGGACAATGAACCCACCATATTTGATTTTTTAATGAAAAAAGTCACTATTAATTAAGTGTAATGATGTCGACTTCGCAATGCGGTTCATGTACTAGTAGATCAATCAAAATAAATTCTTTGATATAAAAAATTTAAGCAGCATAATCTTAAGTAGCTCTAGTTATTGTCTACATAATATAGTCCGGTCAATTTAGACATTCGAAGCTACATAAATTCCCACCAAGCTAAAAATCACTAAGATTGTTTAAAATATGATTAAAAATAAAATTTGAAAGTTCCCCATCTTTCCCCTGTATGGAAAAAATTTTATTCAAGGTCAAAGGTCAAAAAAATGAGTCGCGATTTTCAGCAAAACGGTAAGTTTTATCATAAAAATACTTCAGACAAAAATTGTAGATCATAAAATTATCTGTAAAATATGTATCAATATTTTTTTTCCTAAGAGCCACCGTTTCTGAGATATCAGGTAAAATGAAACCCAGTCCCTTATTTTATACGCCAGTGTAACCTCGAGACATCTGTCTCCTGTTCAATTGTATGCGTGGCTAAAGGTATTATGCCTGCTTTATGTCAGTGTGCTCAATCAATGAAATTCTGTTAGTCTCAGGGTTGCCAGATTAGGGAATTTTTTCCTTTGGGGTATCTTTTGGGGATATATTTTTCAGGGGAATTCTTCTGGGGAAAAATTTTCCTCTACAATATTTTTTCTATTTGCACTAAATATTTTCTAGTTCTTGGGGATTTATTTGTCACATAGCTTATTTTGGGGTATTTTAGAGATACATATTTTATAAATAATATTATGATCTACAATTTTTGTCTGAAGTATTTTTATGATAAAAATTACCGTTTTGCTGAAAATCGCGAAAAACTCATTTTTTGACCTTTAACCTTGAATAAAACTTTTTCCATACAGGGGAAAGACGGGGAACTTTCAAATTTTATTTTTAATCATATTTTAAACAATCTCACTGATTTTCAGCTTGGTGGGAATTTATGTAGCTTTACTCTCATTTTTTGGTCTAATTTGACCGGACTAATATCTCATTGGAGCATTACGATTGTCCTAAAAATTTTCGATTTGAATTGAAAATGTAGGCAAAATTACAAATTGCAATGTTTATGGTAAATATGGGTAAAAAAGCTTACGTTTTTTGTAGGGCTATTTTTTATATTTTATTTCTTGAAACCTACCTTACATTATTGCATACAAAAATTAAGTACAGTGGATTTTATTTATAACGACTTAGGTTGTAACGACCTTTTGGTTATAACGATATAGCACATAAGACCCTTGAATTTAAGAAGAAAATTTGGCTGTAACGTAACGACTTCGGATGTAACGTCGATTTCGGTTTTAGCGACTAATTTTAATGAACAATTAATTACAAGATGCTAGAAATCCCATGCTGACTGATATTGCGACCGAGTCTAAAACACAAAACTTTTTTATCTTTTCTTTCCATTCACAGATAGTCAGCAGTTGTACTTAGTAATTGTTTGTAAATGTTAAGGTTGATAAAGTTAAATCTAAGAATCAGTTACTGGGTACATACTTTTCTTGCTGCCTAATTTCCTTCATTCATTATTTCTCTCTTTCTTTTTATATAGCGACTTCCGGATATAGCGACGGAATTTAATGACACTTAAATCGTCGTTATAAACGAAATATACTGTAGGTACTTTTGAGCAAAAATGTATTAGTGTTAGCTTTTTTTTATACAAAAACTCTGTATTTTTATTTTCATGCCGAATTTCTTCTTTGTAAAGTAAGTCCATAAAACCGTTAATTTTTTAAGAAAATTAATTATTACCTCACATATTCATATCAGTATTTTTTTCTTTATCATCAGCACTTTTGTACTTATGTACTACCTATACAGAAACGTACAGTTTATTTATTGGTAATGTAAAACCAGGACCCAAGTCAGTCAGTCGCTTCTATATCTATTCCTAGAATTCTGATCGTCTAACCATAAGTTCTTGAACTATGTACATACAAATATTCTATGTACCTACCTGTATAGGTAATAAATGTATAATCGTGAACGTGAAATGCCGATGATTTGGCCGCAGCCCAATCGTCGCCGGCGCCGCCCATAATATAATTTTTTGCACGTAGCTATTTAGAGATCACACTAATAAAAGAGAATCAAAACGGTTGTCTATTATTGTAAAGCTGGGCCCATTGTATATTTAAAACATCGTGTTCTATTGCCAATCGTCTTTATGTCGCTGTTCGCGTTAGTGAAATGAAAGAAACAGCCAGCCGCCGTTCACGGTCTGCTGGACGTGATAATGACAGATAGTGCAGCCAGATAATGAGTTCGATGTTGCGGTAGGTCGATAGCTCAATAGGACTTTGTACTCCACCAGTTTTCTTGATTGTTTTAACTCATTGTACCTAAGTAGTATGTAGTTAGTACCGTTTATTAGCATCACACAGTATCTTATTATCCAACACAGGGGGTCAGTCAGTCGTACCTACAGAGGTAGGTAGGTACTACAGAGAAAAACAAACGACACAACTTTTTAAAGTTTTTTTTGTTTTTATTGCAGTGGTAATTTACTTTTCTTTTTATGATTTACAAAAAAATTAATTAAAAAAATGATTGGCTCAATGATGATGATGACAATGATAAATATTTACTAAGACATGTAGTTTGGATTCTATACAAGGCTAGGCAAGGCAATGCCCTTTGATAAGAGTTGTAACTGTAATACTGTTTTTGATAAAACTAAAAAAGGCTTTATTATTCTAGCAAAGATGACTAAAAAATCTGTCAATTATATGGACGACCAGACGCTCAAGGAGATTTTACTAGAAATGTCTACGTAGTCAATCTACGTTCGGTGTTGAGACTGAATTCTAGTAAAATTGACTTGATTAGAAAACATTTTTTACAGTTCTTATCACTAATTTTACTAAACTATTCTCATTCTAGTATTTTTTTCTTTACGACACGATACGTAAAATAATCGAGAGGTAGAGAAAAAAAGTCTAAACTAATTTAGCTTGATTATTCTAATACTAATTATTAGAAAGAATGGAAAATTGTTTTATACCACCAAGTACATTTTATGAGAATTCTAGTACCTATTATTTACTAGAAAAATTCTGCTTGACTCATCAAGTAATAAAATTATGATTATTTTTCTCCGTGTAGCCAATAAACGTATTTCGTAAATCGATCCACTTACGCTTCAAATACTTTTGTGCGTTTCATCCTTCTCTTTTCAATCATTAAAACAATTAAAGGACACATTATTCCGGTCGTTGATTATTTCATACACATGCAATATTAAATTTTATAGAGTATACATATATCTTCATATAATGTAAGCAATTCAATTTTTTCACGGAAACAAAAGACGCTATTAATAATAATAAAAGCAGCATTATCGGTAAGTACAAGCTTAATAACAGGGAAACATTTCCTGTTATAAACTCCGCGAGGCAACGCATCGATTATGCAGCGACGTATTACAATAATTATTATCGTGATTATACGATATTTCTGACAAAAATTTACCGAGGTGTACGCCCCTGCTCGTGAACACTTACAGACATGAACGATTAATAAATCATTAAAACACATTGAATTTCAGTGGCGACTCGTGAATATATTATAAATCGATGATTAGGTACATAACATAATCCTATAAAATATAAAATTGCTTGATGCGGTTATAATTCTAGATTGTAAGTATAAATCATCCAATAACTTTGGAGTTACGTTAATTTCTAGAAAATTTATATTCCATTGATACACGGAGAAAACTAATCATAATTTTATTATTTTATGAGTCAAGCAAAATTTTTCTAGTAAATAATACTAGAATTCTTATAAAATGTACTTGGTGGTATAAAACAATTTTTCATTCTTCGAATACTAAATAGTATCAAAATAATCAAGCTAAATAAGTCTAGACTTTTTTCTCTACCTCTCGATTATTTTATCGTGTCGTAAAGAAAAAAATATTAGAATGAGAATAGTTTAGTAAAATTAGTGATAAGAACTGTAAAAAATGTTTTCTAATCAAGTCAATTTTACTAGAATTCAGTCTCAACACCGAACGTAGATTGACTAGACATTTCTAGTAAAAACTCCTTGAGCGTCTGGTCGTCCATATAATTGACAGATTTTTTAGTCATGTTTGCTAGAATTCTAGCAATATTTTCATTATTGTTTCCTCCTTGTCAATTTAATAATAGATAGTGCAAAGATGCGATAGTTACATAAGTTAAGACTCTAGTTACTATTTTATATTTTTTGGGTTGGTTTTATCCTTTTCTTATTCATTAAATCGAATAAAGGACACACTGCTTTCATTGATTATTTCATACATATGCAATCTTAAATTTTATAGGGCAGGGCTTATGTATAGGTAGAGACATGTACGTAATGACTAGATGAGGACATCCATTTTTATGTGGTTACATTTGATTATAAACATCTACTCTAAGTTTCTAACTAGGCAATGGTTGAACTCTCAAATATGTGGCGAAGTACTGATGACCCCTTGAGTAAAATATACGCAACTTCGTTTTTGTTTAATACTTAGTTAAAAAAAAATACCAGAAACTAACAGAAAGTTGAGTAAAAAGTAGCTGCCATGAAGATTGAAGATGCTACTCACTACATCAGGGATGGCGAACCATTGGCACGTTTGAAAATTTTGATGGCACGCACAAAAACAAAATTTTTTTAAAGTTATCTTTTTTAATAGAAATGGATTAAAAATTATTAATCTACACTTAATTTATAGTTTATGATATAAATTTGTAGTATTGAATACCTATCTTAGTATGTTAACTAGAACCGTCAAATTATACATTTTATTATTAAAATATCGCATGAATTATTTCGAAGTATATACAGATACGCATTAGATAAAAATTTTTGCGTATCCAGTTTCGCCTTCTTAAGGTATTTGAATGTTGTTGCTGTCGCAGCGCTCGAATCAAAATTTATTTTATATCCTGATACAATACCATTTGAAAAATTAAATTTAAAAGTCCTTGAGTGGTTAAATTTTAATGAATTAGAAATGGAATTAGTTGAATTTCAGTCAAGTACCATATAGAACCAAAAATTTGTTGATTTAAGAAATGATTTAGAAATTATTGAAAGTAATCGATTATTGGATAAAATAAATAAAATTGGAGAAGATGAAATTCTAACTATACATGGAATTCAGTTCCTGACACGTTTAATTGCTTAAAACTTTAAAAATATTAGCAAAGGCAATTTTATCAATATTTTCATCGACGTGGGTATGTGTATGAATCTCTATTTTCAGAATTAAATTTTATAAAAAATAAATATAGGAATAGAATGACGGATGAGTCGAGCTCTGCATGCGTACTGTTGAAATTATCTAAATATGAACCAGATATTAAATCTTTATCATCTTGTGTACAGCAACAAAAATCACATTAAAAACAATTTTTTTTAACGTGAATTTTGTTTCTAGCATATTACTTTTTGTAAAACATTGATTAATAAAAAATTGTCTTAAGATGAATTGCTTTTGTTTGTTTGTTTAATTATACTTACGTATAGTTTCACCACGCTATCATTTCGAATGAAATTTTATTGTGGCACGTTACCTAGGTATTTAAAAAAGAATTTTTATGACTTTGTGGCACGAACATCAAAAAAGGTTCGCCATCCCTGCACTAGATAGATACATTAAGAATGACGAAACGTTGGGAGCTTACTTAGTAAAGGCTACAGTTAGGTACACTAGCCAGAAATTGAACCTCTTTGAAGGTTAGCTCTTCTGGGAGTTGAAATGATCTCCCGGTACATAGGAGTGTAAAATGTTTCGCGTGCGTTTAAAGAGTGTGTGTGTGTGTGTGTGTGTGTGTGTGTATGCTTCACTATCATCTGCATTCCACGCTTTATTAGCGAAGTATCATTTAAAACAAATGACTCTAGTAACAGTAAGTGTCCGGTTCAACGAACGGTCAATCGAAACGACATAGAGAAAAGCCGGCCGGCCAGTCGGCTGGCTGGCCCTGACCTGGCTTATGCTCAAAAATTCCTCGTTCTATTATAGATTGGTTGGAATTCACAAGTGAAAGGTATACATACACTATTATTGTATATAAATAATGGATATCGTGTAATTAAGTTTGTCCGAGTCCACGGAAAAAGCTTTTCGATTCCAGACCGATTGTCGAGCTTCACGCACCACGACGATCTAACGCCACATGATAACAAAAGCTAACCGTTATAACAATAAAATTACGTACAAAATAAACGGCGGGTCTGCGGTAAAACAGTGAGTGACCCATTTTTCTAATATTCATAAACACTGAGTATAAATCCCATATATACATATACATATTTAGATTTTTCTTCCCTCCATTACAAAATTTGTATTTTGAGGCATCTAATATCTACCACCCTCTACTACTCAGTCACTGTGGCTTTAATGAAAACTTTTTCGCTATTCATGCACGCATATTAATGGTTTCTGATTTAATTAAACTTGCCATTACGAAATTTAGGGTTGCGGCACAATCGGGCGATATCAAACACATTATCCGTATTAGCTAATTTGTAAAGGGGTAGGTGGTGGCAGCGGCAAGGAAGTAAATGCATCCCTTAATTGTTCACTCGCAAGAAAACGCTTCTTACGTTACCTGCGTTTGTTCCTTTTAATAGGGCTTCTATAAAAATAAAACACATGTTATCTTGAACACATGTTTTGTAGGTAGTTTACGTACTTCACATAAAATTATTTTATATATGTACCTATAATAATGTCTAATTTATTGACTCGAAACATAAGACATTGTACATATTTGCACGTACCTACGTAGAAAAAAAAAATGCAACGGAGGCGTTTCGCTTTATTCAATCGTCAATACCAAGCATTCCATTAATACAGAAACCGTTAGCATGAATGCATTCTCTCAACCCGAAAGCGTTACCATTTACGATGGTAATGTGAGTCATGCTACAGTCAGCAGACAACCTTTGCAAAACCCACGACCAGTCGCGTACTAAATAAAGAGAGAACATTTTTTTATTGTGTGCATACATCAATCTGAATTTTTAAACATTATTCATTTATTAAACAGTTCACTCAACATTTCTGTCTGAAGTATTTTTATGATTAAACTTACCGTTTTGTTGAAAATCGCGAAAAACTCATTTTTTTGGCCTTTAACCTTGAATAAAATTTTTTCCATACAGGCAAAAGATGGGGAACTTTCAAATTTTATTTTTAATCATATTTTAAACAATCTTACTGATTTTCAGCTTGGTGGGAATTTATGTAGCTTCGAATGTCTAAATTGAACGGACTAATAAAACAAAAACTGTTGCAGTAGGTACAAGGTGAATTGTTCGATACAACATTATATTCTATAAAATTCTGTCATAATTTTAAACCGTATGAATCAATCAGAAACTTTTCAATCTTCAATGTTTTTTCACATTTTATTTCAGATACTAAGTACCTAAATGTTTTATCATGAGAAATTACCGTTTAATATACTTTTTTTTTTAAGTTTTTCTACTTACAATTAGTGGTAGCGTTTATTTTAATTGTAACTTGCACCGAGAGAAAATTAATTAGAAAACATAACTCCGAGATGGAGGCAGCCTATGATGGTAATATTAAAAGTCGTTTTTGATACGAATTCCTGTCATGTAATTACTGTATACTACTACAACTTTATAACACGGATCTAATTAGAATCCAGCAATGAATGTGACAGTACACAACAGCTGAGAGAAAGCTCTTTCATCGGAAACGGTTTCGTAGGCGTTCACAACAACCGTTCGTTCGTTTTGGTGCTGTTGATTACTGGTGAACTACCATTTACCTACCATAACATCTAACTTGCATGTCATTTAAATAAAAATAACTATTAGTCTGAAATATTTTTTTTTAAACTTCTAAGACAGTCAGTCCTGCTGATAAAATCTCTGTTGTATGTTTACGTATAATAACTATAATTACGTTAATTAATTTGTTTTATTGAAAAAAGAACGATAGATTATTAGGCGTATGATAATAACAATAATTGCATTAAAAATTAAAAAAGCGACATATTTATTATGCTGCTTATAAATAACCGGGTTGACCGTCAATGTTCGACTTCCTGTGCTACCGGAAGTTTAACTAACCAATTTGGACTTTAAAGCTACGCTTTATTAGACCCGGTTATTTTTTTGCAACACGTGCATCAGTGCTCATGAAAAATAATTGGCATTATTATTATTATACTAAAATTAAAAAATTCAAGAAGGCAAATTTGCCGAGGTCGCGTTTCTTTGGGGAATATAATTTTTCTGAAATAAAACTCTAAAGTAATTTTTTAACTTATTATGTGAATTCGCTTGCGAAATGGTTTTTACCATTCAATGAACAAAATTTATCACGCATGACAGAAATAGGTTCTTACCATTCCGTTCCGAAATTATTATTAACGATAAACCGCACATTAATATGTATTTATGCAAATCTGGTATATTAGTTTACTGTTGCAAATTCTTGGAACATTGCGTTATGTAATAAGTTACAGGACGACAAATACTTACATTATGTATATGTATGTATGTCGGTACAGATACAGGGCGATCTATTATGTTAACTGAAACAAAAAAGTTTTTCTGAATTTATGTCTTGTATGTATGTAAAGATGTTCACCCTGTGGAATACTTCTTCTTTTCCATAACCTTCTTTGGAAGTCTCGCAAATTCCACCGTACCTACACCAAAACGTGTATGCACATACATAAATTTATTTATTACTACCACTGCTGTCGAAGGTTAAAATGGTCGTAAAAAGGCAGTAATAAACCGCACGTTAAACGTTGAAAAAAATTATCCGTAACAAGGCTGATCGCTAATATTTTCATGCAGTTGTTCGTTAAAAAAATGTTTCGTTTCAGCTACCGAAGCTAATTAATGTAATGTTGAGTTGCTATTGGAAATACATAGTCAAAAATATTTATATTATTTTCATAATAAAATTTGAATAAATTTATAAATATCTTTTGTAACGAACAAATAAATAATATTTCTATTTATCAGAAGTCCAAGGATTCTGTAAAAATTCAGTTAAATTTTTTGATGAACGGCGAACGTCACGTTGCCGTAGACCCCCTGTCCCCCCCTTGTCACCCTAAGCAAGACCCTTCCCCCCCCGCTTGTATGCGAACGTATTTTATGAACGGCCCCTTAGATAAAATATTTATTTTCATCGGGTTACATTTATTTAAAATAGATTTAAACTAATATGTAGGTTTTTGTCAATAGATTTTTAATTTTGTAGAAATTGAGATGAAACTTAATTTGACTCCAAAGTTTTTGATTAATTGATTTTATAAAGTATACATCATTCGTCGTAATTTTACAGTAATTTTATAAATTCTACAACTTTCTTGTGGCCATTTCGTACTTTTTCAAGAACTCTTATATGTACTTACAATACAAAATGTTTTTGCAGTCAGTTGCAAAAGTGCATATATATAGGTATATGTAGGCTTGTATTTATGGGTTGAGGTTTATGATTGCAGTTGGCTGTCGTTTGACGAATTCTTTTACTACGATTGGCTGTGCGTGCGCAGTGCATTCCTACTATTATTGATAATGCGCCGTGCAATATGCAGTAGTACGTTACGTTTTACGTTTTTGCCAATGCGAATCATCCCCCCTTCGTCTCCCATGCACCCGTCTCCGTTCGTTTTTGTTTTACTGACTTTTTAAACCGCACCCCATCTGTTTGTCAATTGACGTCACGCTGTTAAAGAAAACCCGCCAAATCGTACCTAGTCTTCGTTTTTAATTATCCAATCAGAGGCAAAATGTATGTACGTACACGTACACGTGGATGTGGGTTAGGGGGTAGGTGTGGCAATGAACTATATTCGTCTTTTGCGCCTTACTTTCCGTCTACGGAAAAGTTACGCCCTTTGTTGGGAATTGTTTACGGAAAAATATGGACACGTGGGGGTATTGATCGTCTCTTATTCCTGTTGTTTATACTATAATACAATAATAAAATTGAAAGTTATATTTGATGTTCTATACATATATTAAATTACAATTTGTTTGCAAATAACTTGTAGTACCTACTTGAAATAAGAGCCTGGTGAGATACAAAGTGTACAAGAAGGGAAGTAATATAATAAAATTTAAGAGAATGCATGTACCTATAACGAGTCATTTGCAAAAACCCTTCTGGTATGCATAACAAAGCATTCCCAAGTACATGTATCAAAATACTAGGTAAAATAAAAACCACTAAATCATTAAAGTAACCAAATAAAAAAAATCAATTAAGTCAGAAAAAATATATTTAAAGGAAACAGTCGAAAACAATGAGAAAACGTATGTGAGAGACTGACAGAGCAAAGGCTCTACTCCAACTAAACTTAAAACTAAAGAACAGAACCCCCCCCTGAGCCACCCTTCCTCTCCTTGTCCGAAGACGTCTTAAGTTGTAATACTTAACTACCCCTCCGGCCAGATCTACCTGGCACCATCCAAAAGGGTCGTCGTTTACATTATTTTGTGTGGTACTGATCTTATTCTCATTCAAAAAAATCCAGAATTACAACAAAATGTTAATAAACATGTACATATTTTGGCGCCAATACATTTAATAATGTATGTACCTATTATTGTGCATTTCAGTACTCACGTTTAGTTGCGTTGCCTTCACACATAGCCCATACGCAGTACATGTTAGTGATGTCAAGTACGATTACTTTTTGGTACTCGTTAGTACCAGTTACTTTATTAATCAATACTCGTTACTTTGTAATCGTTACAAATACTCGTTACTTTTTCTGTAATACGTAATATCTTTTACCTAGGTACGATCCACAGTAACGACGATTACCATGGCGATTACCAATAAATAATCGGTAATATGTATATGTATAATTATGTTATTCCCTTTTTATATGTATTATCGTTTATTCCTAAATAAAAAAAAAATAGTTCAATAGAAATTAAGAGTTTTATAATAATAACAATAACAATAACAAAAGTGCAGCTCTCTTTATCAATCAATAGAATTCAACAAGCCATTTTTTAACATTGTACCTAGTGCCTAAATTATACATAACTATAAAAACAGATATTTATATTATCGTATGTTGACGCAACGACGACGCGATGCTGCTCTACATGTTTATAATAAAATAATAATAACACAATGAATGGTGCAAGTAGTCCTCTAAGCACGAGCTTGTCTTCATCATAGATAGTCTTCGTTCTGTTTCATTTCCACCCATACATCATACATACCTAGGTATGTACTTAGGTACATAATATGGATATTGAATATAACAGGTACATGGTACATTTTTTATACGAAATAATATTGGTAATCGAACTGGCATGGCATATCGATTACTTCGATTACTTCGTCTTACGACTCCTACGACTAATGTACCGAACAGTACCGATAGTACCGATTCAGTACCGATGGGATGCAGTAGGCGGTATAACTAAAAGTAATCGGTAACGATTACTTTCCCAAAGTAGTACTCGATTACTACGATTACTACCAAGTAACGAGTATTGAGTAACGAATCATTACAATATTGACATCACTAGTACATGTACTTAATAAAGTATGTACCTATGTACATGCTGTTTAATGCAGTTAGTGCCTAAAAATAAAACCTGATGAGCACGACGGTGCCGATGATGGTTACATGCTCTACGGCCTTACGTTATACATTATGTACTTTTGTTTACAACAACCTTGAGCGTCGTCGTCAAAATTAAGACTATGACGCAATTCCGAACTTCGAAATCCAAATAGACGCATAACTTATATCCATCTATTTACATAAGTACATACATAGGTACTTAAATACCTAGTAGTGTGCGCGCGCGCGTGTTACTGTCTATTATAAAACGTTTGGAGTCCGAATAGAATACAGCAGCATACAAACATATCAATGTATCTACCATAGTATATAAGTATATAATAAGACCTTGTTATCCCGATCGTTCACCTTTTATTTAGATTCTTGAAATAATACCGATTTCGACATTTCTGTGAAGGTTAGTGCTAGTAGCTATTACGTTATTTTAAGAATTGAGAACCTATGTATGTATACTCACTCATAGGTACTTGCATCCTGTCAATAAATTATAACTTGAATGGTTATTGTGGGTCACAATTACCTATGCCGATTGAAAATAAAATTACAATACCTATACAAGTTCTCATTGATCACTTGAAACATGTGCAAGTTATGCAGCCAGATGGACAAAAAGTGTTCAACTATTTGCAGCGAATAGTAAATCAATTTATTGTTTTCTAGTTAGGGGCTGTTCATAAAATACGTCACGCTAAAATTTGCTTTTTTTTACCCCTTCCCCCCTGGTTGTCACGCTTTGTCACTTTCTGTGACCCCCCTGTAAATATTATGTCACAAAAACTTAACCCCCCCCTGAACATGATAAATTTTGATAGTCAAAAATATTGATTTTATTTTCATAATTTTTGATATGAATTAAAACAAGAAATTATAAATTAATTCACATTTAAACACCCTCTAGCCTACTTACGTACGCTACATTAGATCTTAAATAGTATATTATATACCTACCTACTATATAAAGAAAAGGAAAAAAAAACGAGAGTAGGTACCTAGTCGCAAAACTTTTCCAATTAATTCTAACTTCTCTAACCCCTTGTGCCAAATAAATACCTTCTTCTATGTCAAGTGTTGGCCGCGATAAGATCTGCCGCAATTAACATTTCCTACGAGCAGGTTCACGACAGACAGACAGACAATGATTTCCCGTCCATGAATGAATTTAAATGTCTTATGTGTTTGAAAGTAGTGGGTATTCGCAGCTTGGTTATACTCCGAGCGAAGAACTGACCTCGCAAAGAGCGTCATGCCATTGCTAGCGGGTGGGAGAACTCTTGGTTATTGCAGGAAGCCGCGGGGGTTGCGAGTTTTAAGCCGACTCGCCGACCGGCCGGCTACTTATATACATACAGATATAAATATACAGGTTCCTGGGATCAAAATTTAACTTTATACCAAATCGCTTCCTTAGCTAAAGCAATAATAGACAGACCCTATAATAGACATCCATCGAATTTATTTAAGGGTGGGGTAGTTTTTACCTTTATCGTATTTTGGTAAATTTGGGAATTTATGAGTAATTGAAGAGAAATTAAATTTTTTTGTTGCTTTTAGCACCCTCTAGCGATTTGGTAAAAGGAATTAAATCGAATTGAAATTTGGGACACCCTCTGCACTCACTCACATATCCCCCTTTGCCAACTTGCATTATTTTTCTTATAGGTGGGTATATGTACGTACTTCAAATACATTCCTTCCATAAAAAAATAGTCGTTTTTTGTAATTTTTGAAATTATTTTTGTTTTCTCGGTTAATTAGAGAAATGTTTTGTCTTGTAGAAGGTTTTATTTAATATTTTTAATAGCTCCGAAAATATCCGGAAAAAATAACTGTTTATGTATAATTTGATGACAAATAATTGTAGAAACTGAACTGCCTCACTGCTTAATTGCAAGTACCTACTACAAATGCGACCTATCGAAGTTGGTGCCAAATATTATCTTCGAATTATCAAGATATTCGAGTAATAGAAGTTCCTTGAGTTCGACTTATTGAGTAACTAAATTTGTTCGATTTATCACAAATTCAACTAATAGACATTAGAGTTATCGAAGTTTTTTTGTATTTTTTAAAAAAATTGCAAGTTTTTGTATTTGTTATTTCATTAAGTACATAAAATACGTCGCAGCCGCGTTGTATTGGCAGTAGGTGTAGGTAGGTAGGTAGATAAAGTAGGCAAATAATATAATTCGAGTGAAAATTTGAACATCGCATCGCTTAGCGCCGGCATGTCGATGACATAAAATGAAATGTTAGGCAACCTGCAAACCGGCTGATTCGATGCGTGACGTCAGCAGGTTGGCGGTTGCCGCGGCAACGACAGTACATTGATCCGCCGGGTTTGTTGAAAACAGCTGCTTGTATCTACGCTCGGATCGTAGTTGACCGTGCAGCTTGTATGTATGAGAGTTTTTAAAAATCACCTGGTGTGCAACTTCTATATACATCTACATACATACATATATGTATATTTTATGTATTATTCTTATTATTACTGTTTAAAGTATATAGGTAATATCGGGCAATGTAAATGGTCGAACAAGTACCTCTATGTATGTACATAAATACACACGATTTGTCGTTTTCCCGCCATTCCAATATTTAAAGACCCTACGTTACCTATATACTGAGTAAATACAAGCAGCAAAAGCCTCGATTTCTTTTTGTTTTTACTATGTATTTATTTTAAAACATACCTAGTAATAGGTCATATTAATTATTTAATGCATGTAGGTATACATAAATTTCCCCTAACGTTTTTTTTATTATTCACTCAGATGATTAATTAATTAGTGGATTAGATACGTATCTATTTAGTAAATATACCTAGGTATACCTGCATATTTATAAATTTTGTAACCACTATTATTTATGATTATTTAAAACACAATTAATTTATTGTCAGATTGATATATGGTTAGGGACATTTTTGCTTCTTCTGAATTTTTTTAAAAATACTGATTTTCTACAGAAGTCACAGTGTAAAGAAACATACCTCCTCAAATTGACACCAAAATTTCGAAATTGCTACAAATATTTTAATTTTAGAAAAAAAAAACCATTAAGTAAAAGCAAATTTTAATCATACAAAATATTTATTATCAGTTATGTATAATGGTAATTGTTATCTTAAAACATATGACGCGTACATATACATAGGTACATACTGTATAATTAATGCACACTTCAATTCTTTATATCGTATAAATAATATATATATGAAAGATAATATACACATTCCTGTTGTTGCAACCCATCTGTGCAGTTTCTCCAGAGATAATGCAGTCAAATAAATGATTTATATAAAACATTTTTATTTATTATATACTCTATAAAATTTAAGATTGCATTTGCATGAAATAATCAATGACAGCAGGAGCAATATGTTATTTAATTGTTTTAACGAATAAGAAAAGGGTAGAACCCACAAAAGTGTGTATAGTAAAATTATTTTTGACTTTACATCACCATATTTATTTTTTGGCAGTTCTGCAGCACCTTAACACCAGTAGAATTATTCTCTACATTTGGGTCGTTTTGTATACATATTTTATTCGTGACTGTTTTATTGTACAAGCAACTTCTGTGGGTGGCAGCAGGATTGTAGGTTGGTTATTGTATCGGATAGCAACATTCTTGCTATGCCAGAACTGTTGGTCTGATAAGAAGTTAGAAAACGAGTAGTGCGGCCCACTTTTGTTCGTTTTCTAATAATGTTTGGATCTGAACATTTAAAACTTTAAAAAATACATTACATATATGAGTATTTTATAAAATAATTCAGTACATATCTATTAATTTATACAGAATTTCTATAATTTACGATTTGACAAAAAAGTTTGGTTTTGAAAATATTCAATGAAAAATTTTTACAATTAATGATGTAACAATACAATTTGACATCCAAAATAAATTGATAAAATTAATAAAATATTCGTTTATTGCAAATAAATGTCATTCCTCATCATTTAATTTTTTTTATTCAAATCGAAGCAGATACGCGCTACTTTTTCGCAGATTACGATAATTTCTTTTGTCGTACTTTTTTCAATTGCTGACTGCGGTTTAATTTCACAACGAATTTTACTCTGCTGATAGATACTAGTAGCGAGTATTTAAAGGGAGCGAAAGGGAGGTTGAGTGCGAGGGTGAACGAGGGGGAGGAAAATTCGCGAGTACACCCGTACCGACGATAAGGCGGCGTCAACGTATGACCTTTATGTTCGTAACTGCGCGGTTCATAACGAACTGCTGAGGGTGTAATGGGAAATGCCGCAATGCACCAGCGATTAAAAAAATGGACACTTGTTGTTATTAAAATGAGGTTAGTGTTCTATACTTCTGCGGTCTTAAAACATAGTTTTATTACATGAGAAAAAAACTTGGATAAAAATACATACGCAAATATTATTTATTATTGTTCGTTACAAAAGATTTTTATTTAAATTTTATTGTAAAAATACAATAAATATCTTAGACTGTCAAAATTTGTGTATTATATTATCAATCAAAATTTATCATGTTCAGGGGGGGGGTTTAGTTTTTGTGACGTAATATTTACAGGGGGGGTCACAGAAAGTGTGACACAGCGTGACAACTGGGGGGGGGGTCAAAAAAGCTAATTTTACTGTGACGTATTGTATGAACAGCCCCTTGTATTCGGCTTTTTAGTTTATATTTTCAAATTTTAAATTCAATATCGTGTATTGTTTGTATCATTTTGGAAATCGGCCAAATGCACCTTGGTGGCAATATTATTGTTCTCCCTCTACTTCAAAATTCACAGAAACGTTAAAATACATTTTTGACGATGTGTAATATTATATTTTTGAAAATAGCATGCATGTACTCGTTTTCAAAAATTGCGATGTACCTAATTCTTCTTGAATAGTGTCCAAGTGCAATATTTTAAGAGATTTGTTAGAAAACTGATTTACAACATAGGTTTTTTTGCAACTGACAATCAATGCGCTTTTGAACAAGGTCCAAGTGCAATTCTGTGTAAATGAGTAAACTTTCTGGACCTACACCACTATTAGTGTCAACGCCGGTACATTGCTTCAACCCCATTAAAGGGCGTACAAACGGATCGATACTAAACATCCCCTCGCAGTCGAACTACGGCGGACGTCGGTATTCGGGGGCACAAGGCCGATTGCGCGCTATACTCTGCGTCGTCCAGACGCCCAAGGCCACCGTCGAGACGCCGCCTGTACCCCGTCTGTCTCTCATCATACAGTTTCATCTATAAAAGAAGAACCTTTTAATATACAACAATATTAATCAAATTCCGTTTTGTTTTGACCATACGTACCTACAATACGTTTGCATTCAAGGGTATTTTGGTCTTTATCGTGTTATAGTATGACGAAAGAGGTTAATCGGGAATGCATATGTCAGGTCTAAAATTATTGAATGGATTTTATGAATCTCATTCGATCGTTGACTGTGTCTGTCTGCCATGAACTCTTTTAAAATAGCAACCGATTTATTACTGCTAGGTACGAAGTTAGAATTAAATATGTACCTACCTACACAATTACATCATCATGATGATGTCTAATAAAAATTTAGTCCTAATCTCTCTTTATCTGTACCTTAATAGATTGCCAAAAAAATGAATTAAGCGCCTCATTTTTATTAGGTACAGTAAAAAAGAAATCCAATACAGCCTCAATTTTATAAACGCTGAGGGGCTTTTATTTTTCAGTAGAGCTAATTAAACTTGTAATTGCTACTTTTTACAATCTTGAGCAAAAACATTTTCTAAGAAAACGAATTTTTTATATCGAAACGAGACTGTTGTTTTTATAGACTCGAAAATTACCTAAAAAACTAATTTATTTTAAAAGAGAATTTCCATCTTGTGAAATGTAAAGAGAAATTGCTACAGGGAAGTAAATACCGAGCGTATTTTACTGCAAGTTTTTCCGGGTGTGGCTGGAGATGACGGTAAATTTCATGGAGCAGCCAACGTCAGTTGCCGTGGCTACCACACGAAATACCTTGCTAAATAAATATATCGTATTATACATTCAGAGTAAGAGGTTGTGACTTTTTCCTTTTATAATAGATATACTTACTACCAACTATTACTAAGTACCTACATATTAACAGTTAATATTAAAAAAAATATAATTTCGTGGTACAGGGTGATTCATTATAATGTCTCCCCTCTTTAACTTTGTTACATATTTGGAATGTCCCAAAAAAATTAAAAGTATGATTATGTAGGTGCTAAAAAATACTTTTTTTCTATTTATAACAAAAATTTGAAAAATGATCAGTATACAGGAAAAACTTAAAAGGTCATTTTTTTTTAAATGGATCACCCTATACATATATGAATTTATTTTTCGATTCCTCGTAAAATTCTAAGCATAATTTATATAACATACCATATACCTAAATTCAGTAGTTTCTGAAATATTCGCAAGTAATAAAAAAATTTGAAAACAGTATTTTTGCAAACAATGATGTTGTCAAAAAAACTTTTTTACTAACAATGTATTGCGTATTATTAAATGAACAAGTAACTCACAAATATTAGGCAAGGTGTGTGATACACAATGACACAAACTGTCAAATTTTGTTTCTAATATCGCGTAACCTTAGTAACAGTACACATAGGTTATTGTTCCAAGATATACGTTTTGTTTTCACTGCACTTTCTCTTATAGATTACAACAAAGACAGATATATTTCATTCCCTTTTCACTTAAACCAAGAATAGGTCCACGTGATCGAAAGGATAAAATAATTCTACTATAATTAAAAATTATGAAGAGAAATCCGATCAAGGACCAAAACCCCTACTTGTGTGAGGAGTATTGGGGTTAGATTTTACATTTTATTAAGTAACATTCTTATATAAGTTCCTAAAAAGCACAAAATAGAAAATTAAAAGAAAAACATTTTCAAAAAAAAATTTGTAAGAGCTGAACTTTAGTTGTATTTTATGTTTTATTGAATATTTTGATTAAAATCCAAAAATACAAAAACACCCTTTTTTAATTTTGGATTACTAACAGAATCGTGACAGTTTAAAGCGTCCCTGGCACATATGTACGTAGATACATAAAGTTAACACGAACATGCAATTTTACATTGGTACCTACATAGATGCACATTAAATAAATGCAAATATTGTTTTGAAAATGTACGAGTGGCCTTCTTGTTAAACTGTGCGTATATTTAGCAAAATTGTTTTTCTTGAAAATGCAGACATTAAGTAAGTTAAACAAATTTTAAAAGCATAGAAGATCAGAAAGTGTTGAGATTACATTTTTGTTATTTGTTAGAGCTAAATAATTATTTATTTCAGTTGTATCTACAAAGAAGTCGGGAATAAATAATATAATTAGTATCTACTTTTTACAGACTTTAAAGTTAATATGTTAGATTTTTGTTATTTTTCGACATCAAGGATCGTCCATTTATCCAAACATGATTGAATTCTATAGATAATATTATTACATATTGGAAAATCATGCCAAAGTATCTATGTACATTAAAATTTTTGTATGAAATATTTATGGCGTCAGGTTATTATTTGGCAGCAATATACCTATGTATGGTAGGTATACGATATTCACAATCATAATTTTCTTCAATGAATGCTATTTTTGAACCATGAACTCTTTGCTTTGCGTCATCAGCTGTTTGCTTAGATGTGATAACTTATCTTCTATGCGAGTGATAGTGAAATTAAATACAGACCCACGAGTTCAACTTTTGAATGGTGTCCGTACATATCTTCCATTCAAACTTTTTTCATTCTATACTCAATAAGTTGGGTTAAATTTATCAGTTGAGCTATTTCTTTTAATAAATTAAAAAATTAGATATGAATAGGTATTTTTATTATTATTAAAAATGGCGTGTGGGGTGTTTCGTAATTTATAACAACAATACTAAATTGAAACGTAAAAAACAAACGATTTTGCAACTTAGTTGGAGCAGTTCAAAAGTTAAATAAAAAAAAGTAATCTTTAGGTCATCAGCCCGTAAAAAATACCGCTGTTGTAATTACGTAAGTTTAAATGACTCAGGCGCCCGCCCTACTTTTAATATAAACTGCCTACCGACGAGCTATGAATGAATGTTTTTAAAACGTTTTGATACAAATATTTCATTCATACATACGACTATTTGTCTAAAAAATTCGACTACAGCGGAAATAGTAGACAGGCATTGAGACTCTTCAACGTTTTCAAGTTACATACATATAATATATCTGTTATGTATTACTGTCGACTGTAATACTCAGATTCAACAGTCATGGGCACAAATTAAGTGTGGATCCCAATTTTTTATAGTAGATAAATTTGCTGATTTATGAAATTTAGCTGCACCTAAAAGATTGGCTATAAGGTTCAGTCGAAATTTGATAACTCGAATCACCATTTGACGCAAAAAAACTTCGAGGTATCGAGACTTCGAGTTATTGAATAATAATAGATACCTAATACGTAGATATGCATATGTATTAATGTTCATTTTTTTGACAATGAGCGTTTGTATGTATATGTCAAATTTTGACTGTATTAGAGATTCCCGATGCCTTTCTCAAGTTTCTCATTTTATTTAGTTTTGTGGACGATTAGTAGTACCACGAAGAACTTTTTTCTCTATTTTTGAGTTTTACTAAAATTGTCAAACTGATGATAGAAGTTGAGACTATATTTTTAAAGATAGTTACCTACATGTTAATGAATGAAATGTAGTGAAGAGTCAGTAGTTCCATTCATTAATTGATCCCGTTAAGAATTCGTTAATAAAATTAGTAAAGGCCTTCTTTTATTCAAAAACTCGAAAAAGAAAACATTACTTAATTGATCTCAAATTTTCCGAAAACTGATTTTGGAAAAAGTACGGTAACTACAACTTCATCGTATTTTTTATTGATTTACTTCTATAAAGTGCATTCCTTAATATTGCCTAGTCCTGTTGTTTCGTTCCACATTCACCATTAAAAAAGGGCCTTTACAATTAGAAGTAAAAATTACATATAAATATTTTTAATAATCGACATTTTTTTCGACCAACTAGATACCTTCGACTTATCGAAATTTGACTGAGTTTATTATAAAGACGTAAACATCCATATGAATTTATATGTGAAAATTGAATTCAGGCCTCAAATGCCTTTCTGTAAATCGAGTCCTGCTGTATTTAATTATTCCTCGTTTATTATAAGACCACCCTTCTTGATCGTGGTCAAGCAACATCGATTGCTCTAACTTTGATTACTGATTTGGCGGGAAGTAGTTTTTTTGGTGAAAATTCTGTATATGTCGTCGGTACATTTGGCACATTTCTGTCCACGTGTATTGCAAAGAAAATAAACGCTTTCTGCATTAAGTGGTTGTACGTATATCGCGCGTTGTTTGCGTTCCCACGTTCTTTTCGAATTTCTGCGGTCATTTGATGCACGAACGTCGAATAGTTGGAATGGCGTTAGTCGTCAACGACTTCGTTCGTCGTAATGTCATGCATTCCATCGCGTATTTCTCGTCTTCTCTTTCATGCAAGTTCAATTGAATATTCGTTCTTTAGACTATATAAGTACAACGACGAGCGTCGACGTTTCTTTCTCGGTCTATTTCAGCCCATCACGATTACTATGTACTACGATTTATGTATTAACTTCGTGTCTTCCTGTTACAAGTGACTGACTGATGGATGAATTAAAGTCATTTAACATGCATTCCACTCACATAGTTCTATTATCTCTACTATCAGCTACATTACATTTTTTATACATTATAAGATAAATTACATACCTATACCCTACAAAATCTAAGATTGTATTATGCAACAACATTTGTAGACTGTATTAATCTATGAACAACTTTGGAGTCAAATTAAACTTCATTTCAATTTGTACAAAATTTAAATTCCATAGATAGATAATGAAAATAAATATTTTATCTTGCTTTTCAAACTGTAATGGTGGGAAAATATGCATAATAACTAAAACAAATGAGTAAAGAACAGATTGCTCCTGCTGTCGGTGATTATTTCATATACAGGCAATCTTATATTGTACAGGGTATATTTACTTAGTTTTATTTTGTAAAATCAACAGAGTTTGTGTTTTGAATAATTTTAAATGCAAGTACATTGCAGTCAACGTTTCAATCTTTTGTTTAAAAATTTCAGATTTTGAAAAAAGCATTCCTTCGCTTCATATCATGACGAGTGCAGTATTTGTTAAAAACCCTGAAGAAATCTAAATAAATAAACGAAACATTAGTTTATTAAGTATGTCAATAATTAATAAGAAATGCTGTTATAGAAAATTAACGACATTGTGTACGTATATCAGAAGTTTTGTTTACGAAGTTTTTTTACCTACAAAAAGGGCTCAAAATATTTAAATTCAAAATTTCGAACCATTGTTACGATCCGTACCATAGAGAGATAGAAGTCATCTTTATCACATAGCCTATTGTCAACACTTAGTCTTTAAGTGATATCTTTAACACTAGTAATATTTATATTGTCAAGAGCAATAATTATAAGTAATCTTTAATAGATGTTGTCAACACTAAGACTACTCATGTACCTATGTCCTATGCCTAAAATGATTTTGCAAATTCAGAAATAGATTTAGATCTCAACGAAAGTAATGTAATGATTCGACAATCAATATCCAGTTTTAGTACATACAAAACTGTATTATTTGTGCATTATTCAAAGAACAATACATAATTAAACATTCAGCGAGTTATTCTGTTTTATATCCAATTGGATTTCAACATTTTGAAGCAGTCAAAAGGATTGCAACACCATGAAGAAAAGTTTAAAACAGTTGAATTAAATTTATATATATTATTTAGGTACTTATTGAAATATGTACCTATAATTTTGCTGTAACATATAAATATTGTGATGCGTGAATAAAAAGTATCTAAGTAGATTTATTTTATATTTTATCTACCAGAGAACAAAGTTCTAAAAATAAATAGGAAGCACCAGTTGTTTGTTAGTCGGTTAAGTTCAAGGCTGGTTGTAAGAGAGATAAAATATGATTTTCATTAAATTGATTAAACCACGTTACACACTCTTTGTACATTACATTATGTGGTTCTACAATACGGGTATACAATGTATACAGATAGCTACATAAATGGTAGCTATTATAGGGAGAGACAGTTCTTTCTAATAATAAAAAATTTACAATTGCCCTTTTGAATATGCCGATTACATTAATATGTAATTTGTGAATTACCGATCCTCAGTAACGTAAAAAAAAAACATTTCATTGATTTTATAAACTACAGATTTATTATCAAAATGATATTTTATGAACACCCCCTTGGGTAGTTGATATACCTAGAATAATAAACGATTAAAGTAAAAAATGGTATAATAAGTGGCGAACTACTTGCAAAATAACCGACCGTCTTAATTTATGTGAGAACTATAGCCATAATATACAGACAGACTACTTTTATTAATAGAATCAACTGATTGCACAGCTGATCGCGGATGGACTACAACGAGGTTGAGGCTCTTCAAGGTAATTCAAAATTTTATATTCATGCTACAAACAAAATACAAACGTACGAGTTTAATAAACTGCTAAGTAAGTTTTCTTGGAATCTTCACTAAAATTATCTGTTTTATACTTAATAGATTTGCCCAGAATACTTTTTTTATTGTATCAACTCGAAAACATCACTGTGTAAAATACCTAAATAGGTACGTGATTACGGTAATTACAGTTTTTGTAAAATTACGGTTTTATTGAAATTGCCCCTTTAGGTAATTATAGCTGTTATTATTACTTTTTGTTATGAGTACCAGAATTAAGTAGGTACCTAATTTGAATATGTATAAAAAACGTTACCAACAGCGATGGATTTTTTTAGATTCATATTTGATATTTATAGACACTTATCTCCTTTATATAAATTTTTGAATCCAGTGTTAAACCAAAATATATTCTGCTCCACCCATCAGATGATATATGTACATATTTCGGCTGACGTCATAAATCCCAAATGCTCTATACGGTACATTCCGCACTGATCGCGTCACGGGGTGAATAACCGGCCTGGGGGGTGGCCTTTTGACTCGACCGTGTTTTATTTGAAACATTTGATTCTCCCCGATACTACGATAATTAACTATTAAAATTGACATCAGGTGTATCTCATCAATTAATTTTGACTAATTAAACTGTATGAAAAGACCCAATGAAAAAATACCAATTATTGTACCTTTACCTACTATAATTAATTTTGATATTAGGCATTTTTCCCCTACTTGAATAAATAATTTTGGGTTCAGTTGTTATTCAGAAAATTGAAAAGCAATAAAGTTCAAATAACATTATACATATACAGGGTGTACCGTACGGATAGATCCATTACAGATTATGTGTGTAGGATTGATGTCTTGCTATTAAGAAATGTGGCTTTTAAACACTCGATAAACACAAGAATGCATTTTAAGAACACTGTCTTCAGCACGATTTATCCTACTCAGGGACTGAATGCGGGACCGGTTGCGCAAAAATGATGTTCGGAATGTTGCACCAAGGTCAAGAACATAGCGTGTTTATTGAAAAGAAGGAAGATTCGTGAGACATGGTTGGTAACCGCGAGGAAAGCAATTTAATCGTTGAGTTTAAATACTTAGAAACATTATATCACTATATTGTCCCTAAAGATTTATCGTGGTTATGTAAATAATATTATTGTAAATTGTTGAATTAAAATAATTTCACTTGGTTTAACAGCTTCTGTTTCTTATTTCAGGCTGCTATACTTCAACAAACTGCGGAATACATCTACTCCTTGGAACAAGAAAAGACGCGACTATTGTCCCAAAATTGTCAATTAAAAAGGTTGGTCAACCAACATCAGCATGAGGTCGGAGAATTGCCCCCGAAAAAACGTAAAACTGATGTTATTCTTCCCCCAATTACTGAAACGACAGAAGACTGTGTAGATGCCATAGCATCGGATTCGATGAATATAATGTCGGTAGCGGTGGTCGAACCATCAGAATCGGCGTCGAAACTCCGACGTCAGCTGGATAGAGAACGTGGAATTCGGGTTGTTCTCGAGGAACAAATTCGACAACTTCAAGACGAATTATACCAACAACAAATGTACCAGATAACAACCACAGAAGAAACAGATGACCTCAGTTTACAAGTCGTAGCTGCCGATAGTTTACCTCCTGTGGGTCATACGCAGACTGTGGTGTGTTCTCCTGCCCCCTCTCGAAGTCCTAGTCCCGAACCTCCTATACTAGAAACACGGCTACCGTCAGTTTTGGAAGCTGCCATCAAGGCAGAACCAAAAGTTGAAGTCGAACGTGTTCCCACAACCCCTCAAGACGAAAGTGGCTCGGGGAGGACGCTTTATGGCCCCAACACTTCTCGTCAAAACCTCGAAACCATCGTCGAAGCAATTCGCCACCTGGAAGGTGATCACATGTTTGCGGAGGAGCCTCAACAACATGCGCAGGAAGCACCTCTCGCCCTTACTACCAACACGAGGTCGTCTGAGAATATTCTTAGACAGTACATGGATTTTAATGTCCAAATCCAACAACAATCCAGACCGGGAGTGATAGTTGTTAAACAAGCGTCGTGATTAGCTAATGTCACATGCAGTACCACCCCTCTTGCCCGCAGGATCGTGCAGTAATAAGCTTGGTCGCTTGGACACTCGAGGGTGTTATATTTTGGACTGATATGTAGTCAAAACTGGAGGAAGAGGGGAGCGACTGTCTTCATTCCTAAGTCTCTAGCTATGAATCTCGTTAATTACATAGTTCTTAAAATAAGGTGGCAGTGCTCTAAAACTGACCCAAATGTTGTCTCGACCTGTTTCATTATGTTAAAGGAATGTAGCTAGGTAAAATGATAAGTAGGACGAATTTTGTATGGTGTGGTTACGATAAGCTGTTAGGTTTGTATTTCTAGGTAGTTGTTGAAAAGTCTTTGTCCATATGGTGAAAAACTCGTTTAGAAAATTATATCACGTCTTGCACTATTTCGTTATGAAGAAAAATTTTTTTCATGTCTGTTTTATGCTTCCTTATTCATGTGTAAAAAAAAACATTTAAGTTGTCAAGACAAATTTTAACTTCTTTCCTGTAGGATAATTTCTTCTAGCAAATATGAAATCAAAAATCGTTATTCGCTTACTGATTTTATTAGTGCAAATATTTCCCAATACTGTTTCACGGAAACGACGTATACTTTGTTAAATAATTAATTATACATACATATTTGTAAAAAAAGCGCTTTAATGATGGACTTGGTGAATTGAGTCAGGCTTAGGATTGGAAGCGCGACGAGACTACACAGAAATGAAGGAAGGGTAGACTAGTCGGTTATTAATTTATAAAAAATGAAACAGGTCAGGTGTACGTTATACATGACGATTTTTGTTACTTAATGGTGATGTTTAATTTAAGGCGCCAAATCGCAGACTAGGAGGAATTGTGGGTAAAATTATATGATCAAACCATCATTTTTTTACGTTTATATTGAGCAATACAATATTTACATCTTTGTGATATACATCAACCTGTAAAATATTAATTATTTATTTGGTTTAAACCAGGAGTGTGTGTCATCTCCGAATATTAAAGTTACACAATTACTTTAAATTCAAATTTGGGCAAGGCTCTCATCTGGAACCTCATATTCAACTGCAACGCATTATAGATTTGTCCAGTTGTGTTTCTTCTAATATTTATTTATATCGAACTTTTGAATTATTTCTTGCCGTTAGAACAACTTTGAAAATTCCAAATCAGTGAAGTCGAATAATATCGGCCAGAATGTGGACTTCATTCAAATACTTGATTATTTTATATCTAGGGATTCATAATGAATTCGAATATTTGGAAATTCACATTTCACTCATTGGTTTAAATCGAAAGTTAATAGTTTGCACAGTCTGTATAAAGATTATTTTTATGTTTAGAATATGAAAAAAATTGACTTGAAAATCGATGTGCGTTGTCATATAACTTTACTTGTGAAAACTTTTGTTCCTTGTATATATGAATATATTATTTAATGGTAGATGTGGTTTTTAGGATAGATGTATTAGCATTCTCACTTTCCTATTGTATATGTTCCATATTACTTGATTTTTTGTTTGTTGTTTCCTCGGTATGTAGAATGGTTACGTTGAACCTGTAAATAATAATAATATATATATAAATATATCAGTTATTAGTATTTTGCATACGTAATCAGAGTTTGAGAATTTTTGTTTTTGTTTGCAAAAAAAAAAAAGAAAAAACTATTAGAATGGCTCTTTATATTGTTTAATTTTTTATGCTTTACGTTATTGTATTTTCTTAATTATTATTATTATATTATATTATTATTATTATTATTACTATCTGTAAGCATCGCGTTTTTTTACATTATATCCGTCATGCATTTTTTTAAACCTTTAGAAGGATGAATGAATTGTGTCTGTGTGGATTTCCTGATGCATTTAGGACAGAACTGAATTTTGTAAGGTTTACATTCGTTTTATGGTAAGGTACGATAATGTAACACAAACAAAAATCATATAATATTTGATTAGAGGCCGTTTCTCGTCTAGTTATTTTTTTTTTGCTTTTATTTCTTCATATATGTACCACGTAGCTATCCACATAGTGTTTAATTATTTATTATAGTTATCTGTCTTAACTTCGGAACCTAAAACTAATACCAAAACCTAAATTTTGCCAGTGATTTTAGATCTACTTCCAAAAACTTGTTGAGATACATGTTCTTACATTTGGACGAGACAATTTTCGTAAATTGCAAAACATTGAGGTCGCGTATTTTTTTTTTTGTAAATGATCAGTAAAAGGTACCAGTGATGCTAATTATTTTTCTCATAATAAAGCAAGTTAAAAATTAAGAATATTTTAATGAAATGTTATAAAAATTCTTAATAGACCAGGGTCGGTACAAGTATACAAACAGTGAGTTCAGTAAGTTATCTAAAAAAGTTATGATTCAAAATGTTATGAATTATTAAGATAAATATAAGAAAAATAACATTTTTTAGAAAAATTACTAAACTTGCTGTTTTATTGTCTTGCCGGTCTAGGTTTTTTGAAGGCTTGTAGTAGTATAAGTTCAATAACATAATGAGATGGCCGCTTTAATTTAATAATTTCAATTAAAGACGAAAATTAAAAGATTATTGTTTGTGTTTCGCGATTAATAATTTAAAAAATGTTGCTCAGTAAAACCTTTGCATTTGGCATTTGGGTAAATTGAATGAAAATAGACAAATTTGTCGGTGGACTTTTTGGTTCATCAATTAAGTTTAGACTAGAAAACAAGGAAAAGATAATTCGATCGATGGAATACATTAAACTCAAATGGAAAGGTGATTATAATAATGTAAGCGGAAATAATAGGTAAAATTAGTTTAAAAAGGTAATTTAATTTTCAAATTGGTTACGTTTATTACTGTGATTCTATTTGTATAAAATTTTTAAGATACCTTTTGTTAAGAGTAACGAGTTTAGAATTTGCATTTGAGAGCGATTATACAATATACATACATATTATATAATGCGACTACTAATGTATTAAAGTAGTTGTGTAAACTAAGAAAGAGAGAATTGTTTTATAAAAGAGAATTACAAAAAAGGTTGAGCAAAATTGGTTTAAAAAATATTAGGATAGCTTTAGTTTTTTTAAAACTACCAAGTATTTTTTATTACCAACGTTGCTTGATATTTTTTATTAATCTTTTTGCGTCGTAATAGCACTTTTTTATACCTTATTAAGGCAATCGTTGTAGTCCCCATAACTAGACAGTATTATATACTAAATTGATTGAAAGTTGTGGCTGCAAAAGACGATTGTCTGTACAATTTATTTAACGCAATAATTTTGTATTTGTGGGTTTTTTAAAACACTAAGTTTCATTAACAGATTACAATAATTGTAACATTTTCATTTGTTATGATCCTATGAAAATTTGCATTGCACATATTAATACAGTTGTATGCTTCAATAATTATTCTTACGTTGAGTCGCTTGTATTATACAAAATATTTCAATAAATATTATGTAAGAAGATTTTTAGACTATTTGTGTGTTATTTTTAACGTTGTTAATGTTTCTTAATTAAAGATCGAGAAAAAATAAATATATCGAGTCTACAATTACTCCAAAGCTATGTGGAAGTAAAATGAGTTTCTTGTATATTTTACGCTTTCTGTATACAATTACTCTAGTAAAAATATGAAAATAAAATTTAAATAAAGAATTAAATATGCATATGGGTAACACATTTTCAAATTTTAGCGGTAATTCGGCCATCTTGAAAGCTAAGTAGGGGATTTCAGTTCTGCTTATTCGGTTGGTAGTGCCAACCAGGCAAATGTCAAACTAGCTACCAATTTTTGTTTAGTGTTGTTAGAATACCTTTATTTGAACAGTGTAGCATATTTTGTTCTTCTAAATTAATTTTTGTTAATAAATTTTATCATTTCATTCAATTTAATTGGCCTCTCATCTCCAACGGGATTTTTTACAGAAAACTCGAATCGAAAAAATACGACTTCAGCCGAGAGTCCATCAGTGTTTTTGGTGACGAGCTAAGGTCTCGTAAGTGCTTTTTGCTATTTCACATTATTTTATAATTATTATTCTCTTTTACATTGGTGCGTTTCATTAATTAATTGCTGTAAATTTTGAAGAATTAGGATTTTGTGAGTATACTTTTATTAGTGCTTATAATGGGTGTGCAATTCACTACAACAGTCGATGGCTTTGTTTCATGAATTTTTTACAAGGAAAAAGTTTTACATTGGTTTTGCTTTTTGATCATAATGTAATGGTTTTGATGTAAATAATTTCATTAGTTTTTAGTGTTGTAGGTACCTATGTATATCTGCTTTTAAAACGTATCTTTTTTACTTTTACTACTCGAGATTCATTGCAAGTAATTTTTATAGTATAAAATAGATGTTTAGTGATTCGTTGATATTTTCGATCAGCTTGAAAAATGAATTTTTCTGTAGGTACGATTATTTTTTGTTAAAATTTATAGACTTAATAGTTAATTTGTGTCTTACAATTAGAAAACGTGTTTCTCAGGCAAAAATATACCTACACATTACGTTTGTACATAGCCTTCGTATTTTATGGTACTGTGTAACGTTTCGTAAAATTAATTTTCTTTGTTAAAATTTTGCTCTCGAGGTCATTTGCATGAGTCTATTTAGCGTGTCTTTTAAACGAACCCAAGAAGGTATGCTGGATAGGTAAGCATGTATGTAACCTGGACCTTGAAAACGAATTCTTTCCTTCTTTCATAGTTACCCTTAGGTCAATAACCCCATAATCGGTACTTGGATAGTGCAAAATGCAGAGTATACTTCGCTCCCTAATTGATTAAAATGAACATTTTTGTTTTAGGAACGTCTTATAATGACTCATCCATTTAGCCATATCTTGAATCTACAACGTATTCAAAGATATACCTATTTATTTTTTTTAATTTATTTATAATATTCAGTTTAAAAACACTTTAAAAGTTTTTCAATTATATACCTAGGTAATTGAAATTTAAAGTAATTTGATAAAACATAAGTACTTCTTAATAAATACAAAAAGATTTACCATTTACTCATTCTAAAATTTCATATAGGTAGTTTGTATAAGTTTTGTATGTACCTGCTAGTATTAGCCGATTAACATTTAATATTACTAGAATATTGTTAAGCATGACTTAATTGCTGAGTTAAGTAATTCAAATATGTTTAGAGAATTTCAAACCACTGTTATAAATTAAGAGAATGTAATAATTAGTTCTATCTATAACTAAAGAATTATATTACAAGTAGGTAGTTGTTTAATTTGAACTTATTGAAAGATCGTTCTTCAGTGAAACAATGACAAATTATATTCTTAAAATGAGGAACTAATTGTAAATTTATAGAAAAATTGTATAATTTCATACCTATCTACTTTAATTTTTTTTAATTTTATTTTGATTTTTTTTTTACAGATAATAGTTGGCCGTTTTTTGTTAATTATACGGCCGGTTATAAAACAGAGGACTCGTGTGTTTTCATAGCGCCCGTTAACCTCTTATCACAACGGAGAGCCCCAGGCAATCGGGGCCACAAGCTCGTGTTTCGGGGAAGGACAGTGTTCCCCCCGCCAAGCGACGCTGGGTCCCACCATCTACACTGCGCCATCAACAAGATGCCCTCACACCTGAGTCTCGAAACGATCTCATCTTTCGAAAAGTCCGTGGTATCCTCAACAAGCTCACGCCAGAGAAATTTCAGAAGCTGAGCGACGACTTGCTACGCATAGATCTTACTTCGCATGTTATTCTTAGAGGTAAATAATTGTTGCTTTATTTTTGATGGAATTTTTGAATGTATTTATTTGTTTGTAGGTGTAATTCTGTTGATATTTGAAAAAGCTCTCGATGAGCCGAAATATTCGTCTATGTATGCACAGTTGTGCAAACGACTGTCAGAAGAGGCGCCAAATTTCGAACCACCGGGCTACCCGTGCACATTCCGTTTGTTGCTCCTTAACACTTGCAAAGCGGAATTCGAAAAACGTAGCGAGACTTTTGACAAATATGCCAGTAATCCGGATCTCGACGAAGATGAGCGCCGTCAATTGGCCAAGCGCAAGATGTTGGGAAACATTAAATTCATCGGAGAGCTTGGTATTTACTTAATATTAATGATTTCTTATTTAATTTTGGTACATTATGTACCCCTCTTCCTAATCTTTACCTTATTTTTAAACTTTCTTATAAATATCCCTCCTTTTTCAGATATTTTTCCCTTCCCTTTTCTAAAAATAGTAATAAAACTTAATTGTTGACCATTAAGGACTTAGATAAGGTTGTCTGCATGCTTTAATGCCACAATTACAAACAAAAGATTAGAAGAATTGCTGTTAGAAAAAACCTTAGTTCCTTGAGAAGTACTAGTTTACTTCTAATTGATTCACTTTCCAATAATTTCTTACCGAATATTATCTGCAAGGAATGACGGAATTAAAATATTTTGTTTTGCAATTAAAAATACTTCGTAAAAATGTTTCATTAAATAATATGTTGACAGGTAAGTTGGAAATCATGTCAGAGGCGATTATACACCGATGCATCCAGCAACTGTTGGGGCCAAGAAAGGGCTGCGATGCGTCTGAAGATCTGGAATGCCTTTGTCAGATCATGCGTACGTGCGGTCGAATCCTCGACTCTGACAAGGGCAAAATGCTGATGAATCAATATTTCGGCCGTATGGCCAATTTGGCGGATAATCCCGAGCTTCAGCCGCGCATACGGTTCATGCTGAAAGACGTGATCGAGCTGAGACGTGATAATTGGGTCCCACGTAAGGCCAACGTGGTCGAAGGACCTGTGCCCATCAATCAGATTCGACCGGACGAGCATGAACGGATCGCGTTGAATTATCGCCGCGACAATAATCGCAACAATCATCACGATCGCGATTTGGATCGGTTCGCAAGCGTTTCTGAACTATTCAGGCACCCAATCAAGACCCGATCTTCTGGTATCGACGACATGTTAATGGGACTCAACATAAGTTCATCCACTAGCAATTTGATACATACCCACGCGTTTAATAGTCCCAACGGTTATGGTGCGCAAAGGGGCGACGTGGGCAGCGGTGGTGGCACAGGTGGCGGATTCCGTACCTCCAACAATCAACGCAATACCGGATTCAACAATTATAACAACCAACGCGGACAATACAAGCACAACCAGAATAACAGTAACAACCAATACAATAATCGTAAGTATCCTGATATTTTAAAATAAGTGCTTCATCGCAACATAATTTCATTAGGATTAGAAAATTCTGTGGTTTTTAATGTAATTATAAATGAAAAAGGATATTAATGTTCCAGTTTAAAATTTTAATTGTACCGTTTAAATATGACTTTGTTATATTTGCATGTACTCTCGATTTCTACTTTTAAAGAAGTTTTTGTGTAATTGCACTTCTCCATACAATTTTTTTAGTATGTATAATGATTTTAAAGTTAAAGTAAAATATTTGTACCTATAGTAAGTTTCCCAATACTCTCTTTGTAGAATCTAATAAGGATATTGCACCTCGTTTTAAGAAGAACTTAATCGTTGCCCGTGAACAAGACCTAGACGAAATCCAACTAAGGCCTTCTGCCAATTCGATGCTCTTCAGTAAAGCAACTGTAAAATCGAACCCCATAACAAACAGTCGCCCTATCGATCCTCCCTTGCCCATACCGAACTCTGTACCTAAACAGCCGCCCACCCTACTCAAGGAAACTGTACCCATCAAACAGGTCTCTGTTGAGAAACCGAAGCAGTCCAAAAAGGATAAGGTATTAAAAAACATACCAATTAATTAATCGTCTTTTCTAAAGCACTGTTTAATTTTGTTTTATTGTCAAAGGGTCCAAACAAGGAGGAAATTTTGAAAAAGTTCACATCATTATTGACTGACTATTTGAAATCAGAAGTAGACCTCAAACAAGCTATCGATTCTTATAAGGAGTTGAATGTTCCTGAAAAATTTTCTAAAGACATCATTTCTCGCACTTTTACACACGTCTTAGAAAAGACAGGTTAGTAAAAAATATTTGTAGTATGTAATTTAAAACCTAACTATTGTTTATTCTAGGACTGAATAGAAATTATTAAGTCAATAAAGTTATTGTAAATGTTGATTGTTTTTTCTTCTTTTAGATGATGAAGAGCGCGAAAAGTCGGTGAAGCTGTTGTCGTGTCTGCGAAAAGAGTCTTTGCTGAACGCAAATCTGATCCAAGAGTCGTTCAGAACGTTGTTAAATTTAATGGATGAAGAAGGCGAGAACGAGACAACAACGAAGATGAGTTGCGCGGGCGCTGCGCTCGTGGCGCACGCCGTTAGAGAGCAGCTGATGTCTCTAGTTGACGTCGCTGCCCTGACCGACAACGGCTCGCACTATCCGCTCTTCCTTTATGTGCTTCAGCGCCTGCACAAACTCATTGGTAAAAACGAATTACTCGAACTGTTCAATAGTAGCAAAATCAATTTGTTGTCCCAGTTGCCCGAAAGCGACAAGACAAAAGAACGTTTAGCGGAAATTCTGGAAGAGAGGGATCTGACATTCCTGTATCCGCTGTTGCGTATACAGGCGGAGCTTGCGAAACAGCTACACGCCGATCCTAATCCACAACAGTTCTACAAATGGATTAAGGAGAACCTGGATCCGACTAATTACACTGATCCCGGTTTTATTAATGCACTCGTTACCGTTCTTCTCAAATACATCATACAGGTAAGTCTTCAACTTACTTTGCTGTAATTTTATTAAAAGTTTCAATGATTCTTACAAATTATGAACGTAGGCTGTTTCTATTTGTCGTTTTTTTTGCCTGAGTATTTTTCTGGATTTTTATGCCCTTATCAAATAGAAAGTAGCCATATATATCCTCTAGTACTTAAATAGTAATATTTTTCAAAATTTAAGTCGCTTTTTAAAAAAAATTATATTTTTAATTTCTGGCTATTTGAAAAATTTCTAATTTTCTAATCTTACAATCTTTTTGAAAATATATGGTCAACAATTTCACTTATTAAGTCGTTTAAAAAAGATAATATATGATATTATTGATTATTTAAATTTTTACATGCTTTTTAATCTCGCAAACTGACGGTTTTTTGATAACTTATTGTAAAAAAAATCTTGTTAAAGGAGGCGACAGTGAGCACTCCTGGGGACGAGAAAGCAATAATTGAAAAGGAGCGGTCCCTCTTGGAACGCTACCGCCCAATTTTGACGGCGTTCCTTCACGAACAGTCAGCCCTGCAACTGGTCGCTGTTTACTCACTACAAGTTCACTTCTTCTCACTCGGTTTCCCCCGCGGCCAATTGCTGCGTTGGTTTATGGCTTTCTACGATCTTGAAATTATCGAGGAAGAGGCATTTCTCAATTGGAAAGAAGACGTCACTGACGCATACCCTGGTAAAGGACAAGCTTTGTTCCAGGTAAGAATCATTTTCATTTTTAGTTGAATTTCGTTTGGGTTTTATTTACGCTTTGTAGTGATTCTAATTTTTATTGCAATGAAAATGAGAAAATGTTGATGGCGAAAGCGGATTATTGTGAATTCTGTGGTTTTGAAATGATGTCATTGATAACGTGTTTGAGGGTCATTTTATTTTTGTATAGAATCAGAGCTCAAAAAAGTTTTAATGTTAGTGTTTTCAAGGCTTAGAAACTGTATATAATGCTCTTTCATGAAAAAGAGTAAGAGAAGCCCTTTTTATTTTATTAAAGTTTTGATCACCTTTGTATTATATTATATTAGGTAAATTTTTGATGCCTTTATATTTATTGTGGCGTGTTACAGGTGAATCAGTGGCTGACATGGCTTCAAGAAGCAGAATCAGAAGAGGAGGAGGAGGGCGACGATTGAAGAGAACCACGAAATGATCGTGATAAGTCATTTAGGAAATTTATTAGGATATTAAAATGAGAAAATAGCCTTTGTCTAATTTTATTTTTTATGTCAACAAGTCGAGTAACTTAAAAGATGTATTTAAAAAAAAGGTAATTCTCCATTACTCACTAGAAGAGTTTGATTTTTGGTGATACAGCATATAAACGAATAAAAAAAAGAAACATAAGTATAATACATACAAACACAGACAAGATACACTCAAAAAGTACGCGTCACATTTCTTACGATTAGTGAAAACAAAACTGTACATTGTATTTGACGTTCAAGTGTGGATGGTTTTATATATATATATAAATATGTTTTAGTGGACAGTATATGTGATGTTAGGGCAGTAAGATGTGTCTCTGATGTTGCTTTCAAAATTTAAGCCAATAGAAGTCAAACCCCCCTGACTGTTGTTAACTTTTAAACATTATTTTTTACTTTAACATTTTCATTTATTACTTACATATAATACTATATAGAATTTATTATTATAATATTATTAAATTGAACGAAAAGCGGTACATTTTTTAATTTAAAATATAAAAAACTTATACACATGATCAATGATACGTGTTAAACGATAATAGTACGACGTACTGTATATGTTTGTTTTCAATGTATTTTGTAAAATTTACTTGGATATAAATTACCGTTAGAAATAACAATTTACTAGTAGTTATCTATTGTCACAGGAAGAATAAAATTATTATAATTATTATTATACAAAAAGAAAAAAAAAAGACAAACCATCAATTTATTTTATGTAAGTTTTTCTGTACGATTAGTAATACATGCAGCGATATTTGCTATATATATTTAACGTTTAGTCGTTTTTATTTTCTTCTTTGCTCGAAATTGTAGTAATCAAAAAAAAAGTAATAAAAATAATTTTTAGCGAATGCTAAAATATGCCTTTTAAATTAAAGAACCTTATCTATTAAGTATAATTAATTTGTAATTGAAGTTAAAAAAAATATATATTGTGATAGCTGTAGGTATGTTAGTCAACATATTTTTGAGTGTTTGAGGGTGGGTAAAATTATCAGGTACAGGGTGGTCTTGACAGCCTGATTGTCTAAGAAGTGACTAAGGACAGATTTTAAATTAAGATTTATTTAAACTTCTAATTCAAATTAAAGATTCTTTTATAAACTTTTGAGTGAAGTTGTTTAAACTTCTAAATCAAATACAGAAACTTGTAAAGTAACAATTAATATTATTTTAGTCATTAACTAATAGATTTCATTTGCACTGTTAAGCAATAGGAGGCTGAAATTGAAATATAAATATATTGTTTAAAGGTATTTTAATTTAAAACATTAGTTATTCAATACAATTGATTATTCCACTTATGTATTTACAATTTATAAAAACTATTTGTAAAATATTGGTAATTTAAGGATGAATTGGTTACATAAAAAAGTAGAGATTACCTCTTATTTTTTGTGAAGAAATTCTTGCATGGAAATTGCATTTGTTAATTTTTGTTGAATGACTTCGATCTTATGCATTAAACTACTTTTCTTTGGTCATTTAATTATCCTGAAAATACAGGTTTAGAACAACTCAATTATGTTATATACAGATTAAAATTAGCTACCATTTCAGTTATTATTTGCTTTAACATTTAACCAAAGTTCCTTACAAAAATTAAAACTATAATAGACTTTTGACGTTTGTTGATAAATATATGAAAAATTTCGTCCTCCCTAACCTAAAATATGTTTCTAACCAAGTACAATTTTATTATCAGTTTATTAAGTGTTTTTAAGTGCTTTCGGTTAATTGTTTAAAAGCACGGTTTTTTATTTTACATTCAACAAAATGGACGTCAAAGAACCGTGGCAAATAGGGCTTCCTATATTTATTAATGTGTTAATGTCTGCTGTTGCATTTTTTACCACAATGAAATTGATACCAAAGTTTAAGGACACTTTCATTAAAGCACATCTTTTTGGTATAGACATGAATAAACGTACAAGCGAAAAAATGCAAGTAATGTTATTAATTTGTAATTTACTTATTCACAAAGTATTGAAACTTGTAGACCTGAATCATTGGGAGTATTAAGCGGATGTATCTTTCTTGTAACACTTTTTTTATTTATACCCGTTCCCTTTGGAAATCGTTTTTTTAATGGAGAATTTCCTCATGATGAAGTAAGTTAATTGTCTCTACATTCTTTTTACTAAATATGTACCTCAGACTTTATTTTCTAAACATATTGCAAAACAGCTTAAATTTAAAAAAATTTAATACTTTATAATCACCAAATTTTAATTATTATTATTATTATTATTATTTAATGCCAAAATACAAACATCTTATTCTCTCATTTCATACTAATATTTCTTAATAGTTTGTAGAATTATTATCAGCATTGCTTTCAATATGCTGCATGACTCTCTTAGGATTTGCTGATGATGTGTTGGATTTGAGATGGAGACACAAATTATTCCTTCCAACCATAGCATCACTGCCTTTGTTAATGGTTTATTATGTCAATTTTAACTCAACTACTATAGTAGTTCCAAAACCTTTAAGAGAATGGTTGGGATTAACAGTGAATTTAGGAATTCTATATTACATATTTATGGGTCTTCTGGCAATATTTTGTACCAATGCTATTAACATATTGGCTGGGATAAACGGGCTTGAAGTGGGACAAAGCCTAATTATTTCTTCATCACTCATGATCTTTAATATATTTGAACTATCAGGGAACCAATGGAAAGCACATCAATTTAGCTTATTTTTCCTTATCCCATACACTGCTACTTCACTGGCTCTATTCTGGTACAATTGGTAAGTGAAAAAAATTTTTATCACCTTTACAAAGCCATTTTCAAAATTATTTTTACTTCTATAGAAATTACCTAATATCTTCTTTATTCTTAGTTAATTTCTGTCTGTAAACTAATTTTATATAACCTGGTAGGGATTCTAATTAAAACAATTTTTAAGTAAATTATAATAGCATAATACTTAATTTAATTACACTGATATTATTGAACATAACAAGTATAAAACAATATCAATAATCCAACCTTGAATATATATTTGTAAGTAACCAATCATAATTCCATTTATTCTCTATCACAAAATGAGGAGCATAGTAATGCTCATTTGATCGATGTACTCTTTCTAATTCAGTCTTTCCATCTATATATAACCCATTACCCATTAAATCTTCCAAATATTCTTGGTCTATTTTAATGGTTTGTTGTTTTAATGATGTAATATTTTTGGCAATTAAGTAACTTATAATGGTCTGTGGCTCATAACAAAATTCACAAAACCACCCTCCAAAGTGATTTAGATCTCCAATTATAAATTCTTTATATGCAAATTTATTCATTCTTTTGCTACTAAAAACACTTTCTTTTATATGATTCCAATTTTCATTTATATATGAAAATGTGAAAATATTTGTCTTTAGAATAGTTTTCTTTGGATGCAACCAGTAATAGCCAAAAACAGACCATCTTAGACGAAAACTTAGTGGTTCAGGCCAACCATCATAAAGTTTCAAAAATTCCAGTCCCTCTTTATTTAAAATTTCATTTTCATTTATAAAAACAATCAGTGTTTCTTGTTTTAAATTTATAACAGTACTTTGTAACTTGGAAAAAAGATCACTTTCATTGACAATATTAAGATAGAGGACTTTTTTATGGTGCTCTTTTAGAAATCCATTATTTAATTGGTTTTTTAAAAATATTGCCTCAGAATATTCTATCAATACAAATAAGTCTACAACATTATTGAGTTCATTTACCATAATTTCAAGTGCTGCTGTTAAAAATTTATCTACAATTATAACAAACAGTATATTTCTTTTATATTTTCTTGGCCCTTTTATATTGATTGGTTTTCTAAAATTGAGTAATGCTCTCCAAATTATTTCTGGCTGACCACAATTGTTTCCATGAAATGTTGGGAGACATTTGCAGTTCCATTTATCGTTATTTTTTTTATGTATCATTAATTTTATATCAGTTCCATTTCTGTAGCATATGCTTGTATTAAAGTCTTTAAATTCCTTGTCAGATGATTGCTTCTGAAGGTATATTTTATCTTTGTAAGTATGATATGTATCTTTTTTGAGGGGTACATCTTTAAGGCTATTCTTTGTAAAAAACAATACCCTATTGGAAGTTCGCGAAGTTGCAGAAATTATGTCGACATTTAAAAATATATATGCCAATAATAGACTTACTTGAAAGCAAAATATTACATATAAAATAAGACGTTTGTGAAAAATCCGGAATTGGCGCATTTATAACCTCATTTACGAATTTGTTGGGTGTGTCGAGCTGTTTTCTCTGTATACACTAATGTTTTTCTTTCTTCACTTCTATCTTGTGCTTGTTAAGAGCCTCATCCGTCTCATCTTTCAATATAAAAAGATATTCTTATACATTTAAACATGACATTTAAATATGTAATAAAAACATTAATAAACATCTTTTGTTTATGTTTATGACATTTCTACTCATAGAATACAAATGACAAATGAGTGGTGGTTATAGAAAACAAAGAATTTTTAGTTGCGTTCTATTAATCTGGTAAGCTTCTGATTTCAATAAAAATTGGATCACATTAATTCGAGGATTAAAAATTATTTTTAGAGCAGTATACGGAAAAGAATAATTATAATAAATAATTATTTAATTATATGTTTTAGGTATCCATCTTTGGTGTTTGTTGGTGATACATTTTGCTACTATTCGGGAATGACCTTTGCCGTTGTAGGCATTTTGGGACATTTCAGCAAAACAACATTGCTTTTTTTTATTCCTCAAATATTTAATTTTTTATATTCAATACCTCAGTTATTCCATTTAGTACCTTGCCCGAGACATCGGTTGCCAAAATTAGATTTTAAATTAGATAAGTTAAACATAAGTACCACTACTTTTAAATATAATGAACTCTCATTTTTAGGAAAAACAATTGTTAATGTTTTTAGAATATTTAGGATAATAAAATGGCAAGAAAAAGATGGATATGTAATTACAAATAATTTTACATTAATTAATTTAGTGTTACTTATAACAGGACCCATGCACGAAGCCCGTTTGACCATAATTTTGTTAATTATACAAATAATTTGTACTTTGCTCGCTTTTATTATTAGATATCCTTTGGCTTATATATTTTATGATATTTAATTTGCTATAAGTCTTGTTATAGAGTCTTAATGTTTTCGAAAAGCAATAAAAGTGTTCTAGATTTTCTTATTTTCTTAAATATCAAGTGGTCTAATTAAATGACTTATTAATTAATTGATTTAAAATGGACGATGAAGAAGAAGGAGAAGGTGGCAAAGGAGAAGGCGAGGGCGAGGAAGTATATCCATATGGGGTATGGTATTATTGTTTTCATCTTTTAAAACAATATTAAACATAATTTTCGTATTGATTTTTATTATTGTCCGATTGTATCTTCAGTTTTTCCTCAGAAGTATTTTAAACTTTTTTAATAAAATAGGAATATGAAGGAGGAAGGGATGAGAATTTAGATAGACACGGTTGGGGGAGCGCCTTGCTTCCTAATGGTGACATATACGAAGGGGAATATCGTCATGGGAAACGTATGGGAAAAGGTTTGTATTGTTTTCGGATCGGAGCACGATATAATGGAGAATGGAGGAAAGGTTGGTTTTATATTAAACATTTTCGACAAATTAACCCTTATTTGCAAGAAATTAAAAAATATACGTATTAAATTATTATGAAATCAAATAAATGCCTTTTAAAAAGTAATTTTTGTCAATAAACATAAATATCGTTTAAAATAATAATATTTAACTGTTAAGGTTTAAAACATGGCCAAGGTGAATTTATTTATCCCGATGGGTCACGTTATATTGGCCAATGGAGAAAAGACTTCAAGCATGGACAAGGTTCTTATTATTACCCCAATGGGGACACTTATGAGGGGGCATGGTTTAGAGGCTTTCGCCACGGTTTAGGAACTTACACTTACAAAAAGATTAATATAACTCACTTCGGTACGTATCTTATAACTACACAGCCTAACATTTACTGAAATGCTGTAAATTAAGGGATGTGGATTAATGGTAGAATGGAAGGCTCCGGAATAATAAACTATCCGCGGTACAGATTTCACGGGACATTCGATAAAAATTTACCCATTGGACCTGGCTGTTTTACATTTGAAAATAAATATATGCAACACGGTTTTTATATAAACATTCGAGACCCAGCTTTTGATTACATTGGTGCAGAAGAACTTGCTTTGCCAGACGAACGAAGGCAAACTGAAGGTATTTCTTTTAAATAGGTATTAGGAAGAAAAAAGAAGTCAATTGATTACTCATATTTACGTTGGTTATTATCGCAAATTGTTTACGTATGACGTGTAGTTACTTTTATCATTACATAATGTCTAAAAATTTTGTTAAGATACACTAATTACGAGATATATTAGAATATGATTCGTTAGTACTTGTTACATGACAACTCTTGCCTATCTGTTCATCACAATTTAATTTTCTTGTTGAATTACTTTATTAAGCTTTTTGTACGGTAAAACTACAGGTGGTTAATTTATTTTTTATGTATAAAGCGTTGTGTGACAGAAGTTTATTTTTACGATGCAATTCATTTAAACCCACACAACTTTTTTAACATTTGAATACACGTTAATTTTGCAACAATTACGAAAATTATTATATGAAAAGAACATATTAATAATGACTTAGCATGAAAGTGTTAATAACAACCCTATTTTATACTAATTAGGTTTGGACGAAGAAGATAGATCGACACCTAAAGGAATTGTTCCAATCTGGAGGGCTCGATGTATAACCACATTTCAACCAGAATTACTACCGCCAGAACCTCAACCATGGCTTTACAAAGACTCTGAAGATTCTCTCCTTGACATTATAGAATATTTGCAGCAGCAATACCAAATAGGTGGCTACGGAGAGGAGGAGGAAGGCAAATCACCAAATTTGCTGGAAGGAGGGGATGAAAAAAAGGATACTTCACCTGAAGTTCCTAACGTATGAGAAATAAAGAGACGTTTTGGAATGTTTTTTATAATTTCTTTAATTTAATTTAATATGTTACAAGATATGGAAGTATACCGGTCTATGACGCTGATATTATTGAGTCATTTTCAGGATCATTAAAATAAAACTGTATTTTTGTGTTATTTCCTTTACACAAAAAATAGTAATTTGCAAGTATAAATTAAAAAGAAAACATTAAAAAAACTTTACCAGTGCAGCCTGCGGCGTTAGTATCTCTCACTTTGTTGAACCAGCTGTTAACATACTTATAAGGGCAGCCCTTTCTTTTTCTTTCTTCCTTACCGTATCCACGCACCTGTTTTTCCAATTGCTTTTGCGAAGTTTGATGGGTCTACTTCCTACATATCGCCCTAGAAAAAAAGATAATTACATTAATGCATTAAATTCTTGGAAATATTTAAGTCATTAATATTCTCCAGGAGATTTACTATATTTCTTGAGCGTTGATTTAAAATTTTCATTTTTAAAATCAAGTGTATTTATATATAATATATTTTTAGTTATAACCTATTTTATCATTTTGATGAATTTTTTATATTTGTTAATAACATATCAAATGCTGTGAACGGTAATTTTGATTGGGACATTTCCTAACCATGAGTAAACTTGATGATACTTAATTTTTTTAAGTCAAAGTCCAGCAAACGAGAAGACCTTTTGGTGTTATTTTTGTTAATGTTTATTAATTTAAAAATCAATTATTAAATTAACCTTTACTTATCTAATATTATGACCAAATAATCAAATTCATAGCTTCATAATTTCGAAATTCTCTACATTAAGTACATATGTTTTTGAAAAACTACATTTTTAAAAACTAAGATCATCCAAAATGTTTTTCTTAATTTTTAGTTATAAAATATATTTATGTTTAAAATAACAAAATAGCAGAATATTAATTTTATTGCCTTTCGAAAATCAAAGTTATTAAAATCTTTGTTTTTAATATTTTTTTTTTGGTAGGTACCTACAAAATTGAATTTACTTAAAATCAAAATTTTTTGGGATCCGGATAAACAATCTGACAAAACAAATCTGCATAAATATTAACATAAAAGTAATAACTGAAAAGTCAGATTGAACAATCGAGTACATGTTGTGCGATCCTTCTTACGACTCGACACGTGATTGCAGTATGAGCAAAATTTTTCTCTTTTTCGAGGGTTGGAGTTCATATAGTCGGAGGAAAGACTTTAAAATACCCGCTGGCGCTGTTACCGTTCTATTCGCTAAAGTGTAGCAAGTTCGAAAAAGTTTTTGGTGTCGAAAGTTTACCAGTAAAGTTAATAATACTACTCAGTAATCAGTTACCAGTTTATTATCTTCTTTTATAAAAGGTAACAATTTTTTTATTTTTTTCTAATACTTTATAATTCCATAATTTTTTAATAAGAATTTATCGTTTTTCTTTTTATTTCAATTCGAACTGTATGTAGAAAGTAAAACTTTAAAACATTACATCTATAAATTATAAAAAATAGCTTGTATTTATTTACAATTGCAGTAAACTGAAATGGAATCAAAAAGTTTAAACAACAAGAAATAAATTAAATATCGTTCACAGAAGAAAATGTTACGAAATACAACTGTAACACAATATTTACCTGGATTGACTGTTGTTTTCGACACAATTTATGCCTAAAAAAAATATACGGATTGAGAAATCTATTTCAGGCACCTACTTTTCTTTTGGTTTGACGCGGATGACATTTCGTGAAAATGTTTTTCACATTTTTTTGACTGCTAATTTTTCAACGACATATTTTTTATATCTGATCCAAAGTATTTCTTGTGCAAATAACAGGATTACATAAGCCATTTTTATTTCAAGACTAATAAAACTAATTTTTCGAGAGAGTTGATTTCCGTAGGAAAATTTTATGTAATGCTAAATAAAAAAAAATTAAACAACACAACAAAATGCCATTAGTTATGATTACAAAACTTGGTTTACTTATTAAAATTTTGTCACATTTCTTTAATTGATAATTTAATAAAAAAGTATGGGAAACATTATTACCTTTGTGTACCTACTATAAATTAAAAAGGTTAAACTAAGAAAAATGCTTTCGTGAAGATAGCAAATATGATTACATACAAGTAAATAACAATTTTTATAAACATCGTGAAAAATAATTAGTTATTTTTGTAATAATTACTTTTGACCTTAAATAATAACAATTTATATTTAGTACGAAGAATGTCAGTTAACTTTTAGAACCGGGTACAATGTTTAGACTATAATAAATCAACTAGAAGTATGGGCAATATCTATGACGCATTTTCAGATAAAAGTACATCTAGTTAATAAGATGTTACATTGGGGTTGAGATATTTACAGTAAGTTTAATAAAAAAGAGTTGGTAAAATGGAATTGTGGTAGATTATTCTTTACTGTGACATTAAAATATCAATTTTTAAGCAGGTAAATAATCCTGACAAAATTATTTTAGTCTTTGGGAGTATATACTTTTTTAATAAAAGTTGTTTACTCACAAAATTTTACTAGGACGTTTGGAAACAAAAATAAAATATACAAATTTATCGTTAGATCGATGAGAACGACCACAAAATTTTTTGAAAAAATAAAACGTTTTTATAACGATTTTCGAACGAAACTATAAGATTTTAACTATTTTTGTTTGAACTAAAAAAAAAAAAAAGGATCTTCTTAGAAGCGTTATTGCAATTATTTATAATAGTATAACAATTTATTGATAATTGTTTAAAAACAGAACATGTCACTGACATTTTTGCGTAAGCAAACTCATTAAAAGGTTGAAAAATATGTTCTATTTTTAAATAAAGACAATGAACGAGGTGGATATATTTCAAATATTATTGGACATTTATATAAGACTTATTAATTATTTGAATATATTAATTTAATTGAAATTTATTCTCTTTCAAAGATATGGTTTCGTTTATTTATCACAAATACTTTTATGTAGAATATTTATTTAACTACGAATATTTGTTTCAGAATGAAAATAGTAATTCCCGTGTTTTTACTTTGGTCCCTGGTGGTTTCAATGCCCCTTCAGGACCAGAAGTCAATCAAAGCTAAAAAGAATGTATTCACATCCTTTGGTTGGGGGGCAGCAGGAATGCCAGCTAACAGTTGGGCAAAAAGTGGAAACCCATTCAATATATTGTATATGCAAGATCATTTACATCATCATCCAGTAAATACATTTAGAGGAAGTAATCACCAGCATCAAGAAAATATGCACGAGTCGCAGGCTTTAAAATCTCAAACGCAGAAACCTCCGATAAGAAACAATAAAAGCACTCAAAGAAAAAAACCCACGCTTACAACTCCCAGGCCGTTATTTTCTGGAATGCCGCATTTATTTATGTCATACCACTGGGGGCCGTCAGGAAGAAAATTGGAAGACACCCAGGACAAAAAAAAATATTTGTGAAAAATTTCGTTTCAGGCAAAACGAAATGAATCTTCTATTTAAATGTAAACCGACTGTTCTCAAAATATAACGGTGTTTAAAGAATTTTTAAGAATCTAATGAAATTCTTTTACATATATGTATTTGAGTTTGAGAGCGACTACGGGTGTAATTGCGATATAATGTAGACAGTCGATATTTTTAATTTGTTTTGCCTTTTTATTGCTGTATAACGGTAAAAGTAGCGAAGAATGAATAAGGATTTTAAATTTGTTGCAGAGATGTAAAATAACATTTTTGTCTTGATCTTTTATAGATACATAGGTACCTAAATTATAAATTACAATTATGTGAATTCTCAATGTTGTAATAATAAACTTAATTATTTCTTTTGGAGATAACTTAATCCCTAATATTTTGATCTTTAATAAATTTTAAACAAGATTTATTATTTTTATAGGGCATTCACTTTCCTGCCATTTAATTGAAAAACTGCAAATTAAAATGATGCACCCCTTAATATTAGTAAGAACTCAGATTTTGTCGGTATTTATTATTTTTTGTTATAGAAAACAATAATTTTGATATATTTTTCATAAATATACTTGTTATTGATAAAATACTTGCTTAAATTACCAATATATGAAGCAGAGAAGTATTCAAGTATAACTAGAAACTTACCATTCATTTCTTTCATGGCTTTTGTGAAGTCTGATGGATCTTTAAAACTGACAAATCCATAGCCCCTGCTCTTGTTTGTTCTTTTATCTCTAACAACTCTGGCTTTAACAAATGATGGATATTTATTAAATGTTCTTGTCAAAAGTTCATCAGTGACATCATTTCCTAAATCACCACAAAATATCCTAAAGTCGTCCTCAGACCAATCAATTAAGGTTGGATCTTCCCAAACTTGACCACCTGCTGTTCGTAGCAGCTTTTTGTTTTTACCCCTCCTTTTATAATCTTCAGGGCCAAATGACTGAAATGCACTACTTGCTTTTCCTATAATAAAAATTAATATTAAAGTTACTATCATTGCTACAAGACTGTCTTTTTGTACCTTGTGAAATTGCCTGTTCTGCAGGAACACTGACCTTTTCTTTTAGCTTTTTTAATTTCTTGTCTACTTCTGATTGTAATGCCATAAAATCAACTTGACTTTGTAATACAGGCTGTTGCTGTGGTTGTGGAATGTTTTTGGATGGAGTATAAAGGGTTGGTTTTGCAGATACAACTGCTGGCTGTGGGACGTCGTTAATCCTTCTAACACTACCTTTGACTTGTTGAGGTATCATCATAGGAGGAGCAGGAGGTGGTGGGATATGACCAAAACCAGGCAAATTGAGAGTTGGATATCCTGGATTAAATGAAACTGCACTTGCCATAGGAAGTCCAGAAATTTCAGCTTCAAATCTACAAACGAAACCATTAAGTCGAAGGTGATAAAACAATCCTTAATGTACGTACCTGCTCATTTCATCTTCCATTTTTCTAAATTTGTCCCCTGATCTGTCCATTGTTTAATTCACAGAAATGATTGCAATATGTATCGATTTTTGAAGAAATTATTTTTAATAACTGGAAAACTAAAAAATATTTAAAAATAACCTCAACACATACATAGTTTTCTTAGGCAACCAACAATGCAACTAGCCATAGAGGAAAGTAGGTTCATATAATAATTTAAATATTAAAAAAAAATGCTTGAATTTAGAGGGAATTCAAAAAGTAATATATGTAATGATATTTATAATACATATTACATAGTGTGCATAAATATAAAACGAATTAATTAATTGAATGAATAGAAACCGAAGGAATCTATTGATGAACGATTTTTTTATCTATGAATGTAATTGACCATATGTTGACCATGTAATTGACAGTTGGTGACAATCTGACAATTCAATTAATGCGTGTAAATAAAACAGAATTTTAAAAGTTTTATCCATAATTTGATAGCCTTGGAAATTAACATTATTCACTTCTTAGATTATTTACAGAGTATAATAAAATGACGTCTTTGCCTGAAGTTCCAACAGATGAGTTACTTAATTTTCAAGATTTTCCAATTAATAGTGAACAGCACAGCATCCACATTGAGACTTTAACGACGAATCCTCCCCACACTATTAATAGTGACTTCGATAAAAAGGAAGATTTTAAGGAAGACAATGAGGCAAACACAAAGTCATTTTGGACACTAGAATACTATCAACAGTTTTTTGATATTGATACAGATGAAGTATTACACAGGATCTTTGCTTCCATTAATCCCAAAGAAGCATTGGGACTGAAACTTGAAACTAAGCCTGATTTATATGGCCCTTTTTGGATAACAACAACACTAATTTTCACAATTGCAGTTAGTGGGAATATGGCAAGTTATCTTCATAAAGCAGATGTTAATTATCATTGGAAATATGATTTTCATCTTGTCTCATATGCTGCTACAGCTATTATAAGTTACATTTGTCTTGTTCCTTCAGCAATTTGGTTTTCACTGAAGTGGAGTATTCAATCCACAACAGATGTAGATTTAGCCAATATACCAAGTGTTTTTAAGATTATGTGCCTGTATGGGTACTCATTGTTCATTTACATTCCTATATCTGTTTTATGGACTATTCAGATTCCCTGGTTTCAATGGCTGTTAGTAATTTTTGCTGCTTCATTGTCAGGGTCTGTTTTAATGTTAGCTTTATATCCAAGTTTGAGATTATCAAAGTTTAAGCTGATTTTTGCCTTAGCAATTGTATCATGTCATTTCTTTTTAGCATTAAGTTTTATGCTGTATTTCTTTCATGTTCCTAGTCATCCTCTTGTTAATGTACCAACACCACGTTCTGTTAATAAAAGTGCATAATCTGTATTTTTTTTTTCTGTTAAAATGTATTTAGAAATGTACTGGATGTATAATTCAGTAAATTAAAAACATATATTTAGAACTTCATATAAACAAGTTTTGTAAATATTACAGGAAAATTAAAACGACTCATTTTTGTCTCTAAATATTGTAGTCAATTTACCTTTTATTTTAGATACCTATCATAGGGATAATTTACTATATTTTACAATTTTTCTTAAAGGGCAATATTTAAAAAAATAATAATTTAATACTTTTATATAACTATATTTTTTTATAAACAATTACGTATAAATAAAACAGTACAATTTCTCTTACATTTTTCAATGATTTGTATAAGGTAGCAATATAAAATTTAACAGTACATATGTAATTTAATACTCATAATGTATTATTTGAAACAGTTCCTCCTTATTAAATGATTAATGTTGAAGGGCAAACTTAAATAGATACTTTCATCCTGCTGAGTTGTTAGGCCTATTGATGGTTATTTTATTTGGGGAAAACATGTTTTTATATTCCACTCTGAAATAAATAAGTCACATTAACGATTTATATATAGTTAGTGTTTTATTTATCTATCAATTTGTGAATGTTTATGAATTTATTTAAAAACATACTTTAAGCAATGGGGTAGAGACAAAGTGTCTAGCTTGTACTTTCTGACTGTCAACATACAAAGTGTCTTGAGTGAGGGATAAAAATCTAGGATATGCATGTCACTGTGGTCAATTAATTGATCGTCTATGTTATCTCCATCAAATTGTTCCTGAGCACCAGGGAAAAATGAAACAGGGCTAAAATTAAATTACCGTTGCAAATATGTATTATTAATGTAAAAAGTAAAAACCTTTACCTGGTGCCACCAAACAAGAAAAGTCTATCTCCACTAACTATACATGCTTGTCTTCTTCTATTACAAGGTGCTTTTCCTAAAGGGTACATTATTTTCCATTCCAAAGTGACTGGATTGAATTCGAACATATCATTGTAATGCTCAACAAAGAGGGCATTATATCCTCCAAAAATGTACATTTTGTTGTTGTGAACAACTAAAAATATCATATAAACAACTATATTATTTAATTTAAAAACATAAAGAAAAATAAATTAGTATTCATACAGGCCGAATGACTTCTTCTTCCTGTAGGAGGAGTCCCAATAGTATGAGGGCGGTGCCATTCATTAGTTTGGAGGTCAAGATACCATAAATTATTGCAGTATATTTCTTTACCAGGTACATATAGATTAAAAGGAGATTCGGTGCCTCTTCCTCCAAAAATATACATTTTGTCGTTTATGACAACAGCTGTGTGAAAATCTCTCATAGTTGGTTCAGATCCTAGGAAATTAATGAATTTTTAAGGAATAGAATTTTGTCAGTGTTTTGCTACAATTTAAGTCATTTAATTGCTTTTAGAACCATCAATAGAATTTAATTTTTAAATTTAATATTTCTAACAAAAATCAGTTTTAGAAAATTAACTCTCTATGGGTCTCTAATCAAAACTGAATTACTAAAATTAACACAGTGTCTTTTAAGACTTTATTATTTCATGAAAAGGCTTTAAGCTCTTGAAGGTGTGCTTTTAATTGTTATTGTAATTTAAGTATCAATGGCTTGTAGCTCATTTAATAAGAACTTTGTTTTTCTAAGCAGATATCTAATTTAAATGTAAATTTTACCTGTTGTCTGTATGTACGTCCATCTCATGGTTTCCAAATTGAGTGAAAAGACTGCATTTGTGAATGAATCACTTTCTTCTTCAAATCCTCCAAATATGTACATGTAATTTTTCCAAACAACAGCTGTATGTCCATCTCTTGCCAGAGGAATATCCCCACTAGTTTTAGTTGCTGTCCAGCAATGCCAAGTAGTGTTAAAGCAAAATAGATTGGAACACGATGACCTATCATTTCTACCACCCCATATATAAACTTTATCTTTATAAACTACTGCTGTATGACCATATCGTTTGAAAGGGAGGATGTCATCATTTTCATAATAGTTTAAGTCACTAATGGGATGCTTCATCCAACGAAAACTGATTGTATTTAACACATGCACATCCATTGACGTATATTCTCTTGAGTTTTCACCTGTGCAGTATCCCCCAAATGAGTAGATTTTATGACCAACTATTACAGCAGCATGATTCACACGTTTAGGTCCTCCTTCCAGATGAGTTATCCACTTCATTTTCAAGCATTAACTGTCCATTTACTGTTACCTTTTTGGCAAACACTACTTTGACAATGAATTTAAAATAACGTATGTTTTTTTACATTGTGTTATATCTTCCACTAATACATATTTACGAATCTTTATGTGGTAATATTAGAATGGTAATGACCTTCTTACTTTTATTTCCTGGTTATGTATTCGGTTGTTGTAAAATTTAATGTTAATCAGTTCCTGATTTCATAATATGTTTAATTAATCGAGGTACAACATAATTTTAATTCTAATTAACATTAAAATGGTTATAAACAACTATAAATGTAGAACGCAATATTTTTTTGACAGTATGACGTCTATCACGTCTATCACCTATCACCATAGAAAAACTTTTGAACTTTTGATGCTTTTGTTAAACATATGCAACAGATCTTTTATCTCTATGGTTTAACAAAATGGTTAATTTATTTGATTTCCGTAAGTTCTTTTCTTTTTAATTCCGTGATTAATAAATGATAGTATCTCGGACCGGTGTATGATTAATTAAAATTGTTCCGTTTTTATTTAAGTATAGCATTAAAGTCGCTTATCGTGTGTATTACTTAGTGAGTGTTATTACAAAGTTGTGTAAGTATTATGGGTTTATTGGGTAGGTTTTAACCATGTCTATTACCATGGCTTAACCATGCAAAATATAATTAAATTAATAGATGCTTTAATCAAATGAATATTACAGTACCTAATTAAATTAATAACACAGATTTTCTATAGCTATTTTTTTCAAATTAATATAACCACATCAAAGTATTTTAACTAAAATTAAATTTACTGCAGATCCCAGAGTTAAACCTAGTCCTAAAAAGACAGCAATTAAGGCCGATGCACTTTCTTTTTCATGTTCATCTACGATTCTAAAAAAAATAGTTCGTTTTGAAAAATCCTTATCTACATATACCAAAAAAAGTGACACATCTAGTTTAGGCTGCAACTTTGAATCATTGAATTGAACTTTATTTTTTATTAGTAAGAAATTCCTTTGTCTCTTAAAAATAATAAAGAGGGCGTAAATTTTTTCGAAGCCTCCTGGTTGGTAGTGTAAAAACTCAAACTATGTTTAATCTTAATTTTTGACTCACCGTGCGTATGTACCTACTACTCAGGTGATGCTATAAGAAGTTAAAAAGTTCTCTTAAAAGAAGTGTCTTTAATATAGGCTGTACGTAATTTTTTGATTAACACACATGGTGAGCCAAAAATGAAGGAAAAAAAAAAACATTGTTTGAGTTATTGCACTACCGACCAGGAGGCTTTGAAAAAGTTTCCTTCCCCTTTAATTAATTTGGAAGACAAAGGGATTATCAACTAATGAATTAAAAAAATTAATTAAATTCGGTCCATTCGTTCACAAATTTGTAACTAAAATTAGGTGCGTCACTTTTTATATAGGTACTCAAAATTGTAATTACCTTGAAGTGCAAATGATTGGAAGGTTTGTTAAATATCCATTGGTTAAAGCAAAAACTATTAAAATAATAATATAATAGTAATCTTCTTGAAACAAAACGGGTAAAAAATGTCTTGGTTGGGCATTACAAAATAATAGTAAAGGAATAAAAGTTATCCTTAATAAATTAAAAACTATCAGTAGGGACTTTCGTTCGGGCTGCAAATTAAACAGAATTAATTAGATATGTAACATTTAAATGTATTGTTTCGTGTTTACCCATTGAAAGAAACCTGCAAGTAATCTTCCGCCATAATCTGAGCAATTTACCAACAAATATGCAACAACTGGTACGAAGTATAAATCTAAAAAAATATAAATTCATAAATATGGTTTCTTCAGTATCTATTTAAGCATCATTTCTATTTATTAACTGTTTGAAATGTGGCCAGAAACAAATAAAATTTATAATAATTACCATTCCATTTGTTACCATTTCCTCGATTTTTTGATTCAATTAATACCGTTATACCTGGATACACTGATAAGGTTACCATGAATACGAGTAACACGGCTACTCCATGGAGCCAGATTTTTTTTAAAATTGTCCTGTGGGATACAATGTTGTTTGTATAAGCACTATCCGGTTCATTCTGCTCCCGTACGATATGTTTAAAAAATACAGATTTCGATAAAATAACGTATGCAATTAAACAAAATATGATAGTGACGTTTGCAATCATAAAATAGACAAATGCACTATGAACCGATGACGCCCCAATAGCCAGGGATACTATCTGAGCTATTGCTGCGAAAATTCCCCCTAACGATTGACCACCAACAACTGCAGTTATGTATTTTGTTGGAAACTTAGCCACCACCCCAAAAATACTTCCACATAAAACTGCACTTACAGCTAAAAAAAAAAACAAATATGTTTATAATTTCAAATTATACATTAGGTAATAACAAAATTATTTACGTACCATTTAAAAGAACGACTATTGCTATTGTTAATATAAAAAAGTGTTGTTGCCCTAAAAACATAAAAATTAGTTTGGTAAGCATTTAAAAGTGCACAATACTTATTTATAATAATTGGAAGCAATAACGAATATATAAGTAATTATGTTTATTTGTATGTTTAATTTTGCTAAATAAGTTTCAACATAACAACGACAGCTATACATAATGTATCTCTAGGACATATTTTATAAAAATGTCGATATAAATTTGACCTTTTACATTGCGTTTTGTTATAACTTATAACATGTGCCTATTATATACGCAATCGGAATATGATATTGTAAATTTTCTCTATACACGCGAATGGCCTCCTTTATTATTTTTCCTGAAAACGTCAAATTAATATATACCTAGTCAAAATAGTTTTTAAATTTAATTTTAGTCTGTCTCAGATTTTGATTTTGTTTTTATACATATACAGGGTGTGAGAAAAGCACCGGAGCAGGAACAAATACCCTGTATATTTTCTTATAGGTACTTTATTATGTACTGTCTTGTTAATGTCTTTGTAAAAAAAGGTACTGTATGTTACGTGTACTCCCCTCGTAAATTTTGCCAATAAATTACCGCTATTTCTTGAGATCCTTGTACTAATTAAGTAGAATATTCATGTTAGCACAGCAATGTAAATTTTGTTTTGAACAAAAATTGACTTCAAAATGCACCGTCTAAACATATAATAATAGAAAGCTAATTACGATAATTATAATAAATGCAATACTTACACGAGTCGGTATTAATTTGTACAAATATTGTTGTGACGATAAACAAAATTAGCATACTTATTAGCGAGCCAATAATTCTGTATTGGAGGGCAATTCTAAAAAACAATATTATAATTTAAATAAATACACATTTTTTCAATAGTCTGGTCATTTTCTATCTAAACCAGTAAAAGATACGAGTAGTTCAGTATTTGATGTTTTTACGTGTTCAGGATTTTGTTCAATAACTTTACTAAAAATCAAACTAGATGGTTCCTTATTTTTATTTGACACATAACAAGTACATTGATTTTATGTTAAAAGTTGCATTATTCTTATAATGAAGATAGAACAGAAGAAAGTGAAAACAAAAAGCAAATATTTTCAGAATTTTTTAATTAGGTACATATTTCGAAATCAAGTACGTCAAGCACGTATTTTTTGTTATCATCATTGTCCTACAGGATGACTCCTACAATAATGCAAAACATTAAAACTTTGTGAAATTATTAGCTTTTGTGGTATAAGACTTCAAATGTATCAACTCCTTTGTGACATATCTTAGGCAGTTTCGGATTTGTAGGGGTAGTCTCAAGCGCGGCTTAAATATGGCCATTTTTAGGGGTACAACAGCGCTAGAGAAAAACGGTATTTATTATGAAATTATAAACTAAGGCCGAAACCGTACGTAGGATATGCTAATAAATGAGTAAATAATTAATTTTTATTGCTCAAAAATAAAGAAAAAAACATAAATTTTTGGTCCAGTGTTTCTTAAGTGACGTATTTAATGTTGTAGGCAATAGCGTTAATATCTTAGAAACCAATAAAGATACAAAATTTTAATGTTTTCCATTATTGTAAGAGTTATCCTGTAGAGTAAAACTGATAGTCGAAAATGTGTGCTCAACGTGCTTGATTTTCAAAAAATTAAGAATTTCTGAAAATATTTACTTTTTGTTGTCACTTTTTTCTTTTCTATTCTCATTACAAAAATAACTGTAGTACTTTTGCAACTTTTTAACATAAAATCTGTGAATATACTTGTTACGTGTAAAAAAAAGGAACCATCTCACAAAAAAAAATTAAATGCTCATATTTTTTTCTGGATGAGATAGCCCCCCCCCCCCTCTTTAAGTTTCTCCCTTTAAAGGTTTGTTATCGATAATTTTTCCTGTATAAAAAATTATTCAATGCCTTTTGCATCTCTGCCATTTTATTAGTTGTCTTATGAAGTTTTATTTTATAGGATGACATTTATTATTTGCTGGTATTGTAATAAGAATGAAAGCCAAAAACAATTTTATTTATCATATTGTTAGTAGATACAAGGCCAAAATCGTTTTGTTGTTTGTGGTCTTTATATTTCTAATTTTAATTACTTATATAATAAAATAATGTAGCGATGGCAGTTGTTTATGAAATGAAGCCAGTGTTCTGCATTGAATGCAGCTCATACTCGTTGTTGCTTTACGCTTATAAAGAGGGCATTTCAGGGGGACCAGTTAAAAGAATTCATAAAATTGATTTTGTCTCTATCTTGGCAGGGACAATAATATCTTAGAAATGGTAATCAAACTAGGTACTTACTTTCTAGTTAGAAGGGCGTTGAGGGCGAGAAATGCTATGCTCGGAATATTAGAAGCAACATTTAAATAAGTAACAAATTCGGCTTGTAAAGGGGTGCGCTTCGTCAAATTTAGCGCTATATTTGGATGTATTTGTTTGGCGTGAGGGTCCCTAAATTTGTACATCCAATACTAAAGTTAAAAGATCATGCTAATATGTATTACAAAATTCATAAAAAACATAAAATTTGAAATGGTACTTACATTGTCAGCGGTAATAAAAAAATTCCATGGTAAAAGCGAAGTGATTCCAAGTAGATAAAATATGATATAAGCCAAATAATATTTATCTGCAGGCTGAGCGGTTTTGAAAACGTAATCAATATTTCTATTATTCGTATCGTTTGAAGAAATTGAAATTTCATTGTCGATATCGGAATCGGTGTCCATTTCTTCCAACAAAGGCTTTGTGTTGATACTTTTCTCTTGGTACTTTAACATTTTGTTCCGTTTTTATTAATGTTTAAACTTTAATAAATGATAACTTTTAACAGCACACATTGTATCGATTTGTATCTGTATCATCCTACATACGTCCATTGTCATTGTTTAATTATTTATCCTATAAAACATACAAGCACCAGTAATTAACAACATAACACAACAGCTGACAAGTAACTAACTAATCGTATCGTAAGTAAATCGAAAACAGTAAGTAGTACATACTACATACTAAAGTTACGAGATAGGAACCCGTTGTTTTGTATAACATGCAACAAAAGTTGTGTTTATATAAACAATACAACACAGTGCGATTCGGAAATGGTGAGGCAATTGAAGTTTGCCAACAATGTAACAGAGCTGGACAGCACTTTCAGTGCTTTGTGCTTGAATATTCATTGTCCATAGAGAGCTTAAAAGCACTGTATTTTTTCGCAGAAATACTTGGGGCTGGGAAATCGAAGTATGTACTTTATAAAAGTGCTTTGTAATTTGTACCTAATTTGAAAAAGGGATTTCAAACACTTTCAAAGTGCTGAATATCTTTCCAAAGTACTTGAAACCTTTTTAATATGCTTCAGGTCCTTTGAGAGCTTAAAAGTACTGTATTTTCTCGCAGAAATACTTGGGGCTGGGAATTTGAAGTATGTACTCTATAAAACTGCTTTGTAATTTGTACCTAACTTGAAAAAGGGATTTCAAACACTTTCAAAGCGCTGAATATCCTTCCAAAGTACTTGAAACCTTTTTAATATACTTCAGGTCCTTTGAGAGCTTAAAAGCACTGTATTTTTTCGTAGAAATACTTGGGGCTGGGAAATCGAAGTATGTACTTTATAAAAGTGCTTTGTAATTTGTACCTAATTTGAAAAAGGGATTTCAAACACTTTTAAAGTGCTGAATATCTTTCCAAAGTACTTGAAACCTTTTTAATATGCTTCAGGTCCTTTGAGAGCTTAAAAGCACTGTATTTTCTCGCAGAAATACTTGGGGCTGGGAATTTGAAGTATGTACTCTATAAAACTGCTTTGTAATTTGTACCTAACTTGAAAAAGGGATTTCAAACACTTTCAAAGCGCTGAATATCCTTCCAAAGTACTTGAAACCTTTTTAATATACGTCAGGTCCTTTGAGAGCTTAAAAGCACTGTATTTTTTCGTAGAAATACTTGGGGCTGGGAAATCGAAGTATGTACTTTATAAAACTGCTTTGTAATTTGTACCTAATTTAAAAAGGGATTTCAAACACTTTTAAAGTGCTGAATATCCTTTCAATGTACTTGAAACCTTTTTAATATACTTCAGGTCCTTTGAGAGCTTAAAAGCACTGTATTTTCTCGCAGAAATACTTGGGGCTGGGAATTTGCAGTATGTACTCTATAAAACTGCTTTGTAATTTGTACCTAACTTGAAAAAGGGATTTCAAACACTTTTAAAGCGCTGAATATTCTTTCAAAGTATTTGAAACCTTTTTAATATACTTCAGGTCCTTTGAGAGCTTAATAGCACTGTATTTTCTCGCAGAAATACTTGGGGCTGGGAAATCGAAGTATGTACTTTATAAAAGTGCTTTGTAATTTGTACCTAATTTAAAAAGGGATTTCAAACACTTTTAAAGTGCTGAATATCCTTTCAATGTACTTGAAACCTTTTTAATATACTTCAGGTCCTTTGAGAGCTTAAAAGCACTGTATTTTCTCGCAGAAATACTTTGGGCTGGGAATTTGCAGTATGTACTCTATAAAACTGCTTTGTAATTTGTACCTAACTTGAAAAAGGGATTTCAAACACTTTCAAAGCGCTGAATATCCTTCCAAAGTACTTGAAACCTTTTTAATATACTTCAGGTCCTTTGAGAGCTTAAAAGCACTGTATTTTTTCGTAGAAATACTTGGGGCTGGGAAATCGAAGTATGTACTTTATAAAAGTGCTTTGTAATTTGTACCTAATTTGAAAAAGGGATTTCAAACACTTTTAAAGTGCTGAATATCCTTTCAATGTACTTGAAACCTTTTTAATATACTTCAGGTCCTTTGAGAGCTTAAAAGCACTGTATTTTCTCGCAGAAATACTTTGGGCTGGGAATTTGCAGTATGTACTCTATAAAACTGCTTTGTAATTTGTACCTAACTTGAAAAAGGGATTTCAAACACTTTCAAAGCGCTGAATATCCTTCCAAAGTACTTGAAACCTTTTTAATATACTTCAGGTCCTTTGAGAGCTTAAAAGCACTGTATTTTTTCGTAGAAATACTTGGGGCTGGGAAATCGAAGTATGTACTTTATAAAAGTGCTTTGTAATTTGTACCTAATTTGAAAAAGGGATTTCAAACACTTTTAAAGTGCTGAATATCTTTCCAAAGTACTTGAAACCTTTTTAATATGCTTCAGGTCCTTTGAGAGCTTAAAAGCACTGTATTTTCTCGCAGAAATACTTGGGGCTGGGAATTTGAAGTATGTACTCTATAAAACTGCTTTGTAATTTGTACCTAACTTGAAAAAGGGATTTCAAACACTTTTAAAGTGCTGAATATCCTTTCAATGTACTTGAAACCTTTTTAATATACTTCAGGTCCTTTGAGAGCTTAAAAGCACTGTATTTTCTCGCAGAAATACTTTGGGCTGGGAATTTGCAGTATGTACTCTATAAAACTGCTTTGTAATTTGTACCTAACTTGAAAAAGGGATTTCAAACACTTTCAAAGCGCTGAATATCCTTCCAAAGTACTTGAAACCTTTTTAATATACTTCAGGTCCTTTGAGAGCTTAAAAGCACTGTATTTTTTCGTAGAAATACTTGGGGCTGGGAAATCGAAGTATGTACTTTATAAAAGTGCTTTGTAATTTGTACCTAATTTGAAAAAGGGATTTCAAACACTTTTAAAGTGCTGAATATCCTTTCAATGTACTTGAAACCTTTTTAATATGCTTCAGGTCCTTTGAGAGCTTAAAAGCACTGTATTTTCTCGCAGAAATACTTGGGGCTGGGAATTTGAAGTATGTACTCTATAAAACTGCTTTGTAATTTGTACCTAACTTGAAAAAGGGATTTCAAACACTTTCAAAGCGCTGAATATTCTTTCAAAGTACTTGAAACCTTTTTAATATACTTCAGGTCCTTTGAGAGCTTAAAAGCACTGTATTTTCTCGCAGAAATACTTGGGGCTGGGAATTTGAAGTATGTACTCTATAAAACTGCTTTGTAATTTGTACCTAATTTGAAAAAGGGATTTCAAACACTTTCAAAGCGCTGAATATTCTTTCAAAGTACTTGAAACCTTTTTAATATACTTCAGGTCCTTTGAGAGCTTAATAGCACTGTATTTTCTCGCAGAAATACTTTGGGCTGGGAAATCGAAGTATGTACTCTATAAAACTGCTTTGTAATTTGTACCTAACTTGAAAAAGGGATTTCAAACACTTTCAAAGCGCTGAATATCCTTCCAAAGTACTTGAAACCTTTTTAATATACGTCAGGTCCTTTGAGAGCTTAATAGCACTGTATTTTCTCGCAGAAATACTTGGGGCTGGGAATTTGAAGTATGTACTCTATAAAACTGCTTTGTAATTTGTACCTAATTTGAAAAAGGGATTTCAAACACTTTCAAAGCGCTGAATATTCTTTCAAAGTACTTGAAACCTTTTTAATATACTTCAGTCCTTTGAGAGCTTAATAGCACTGTATTTTCTCGCAGAAATACTTGGCTGGGAATGAAGTATGTACTCTATAAAACTGCTTTGTAATTTGTACCTAATGAAAAAGGGATTTCAAACACTTTCAGCGCTGAATATTCTTTCAAAGTATTGAAACCTTTTTAATATACTTCAGGTCCTTTGAGAGCTTAATAGCACTGTATTTTCTCGCAGAAATACTTTGGGGGGGGGGGGGGGGGGGGGGGGGGGGGGAAAAAAAAAAAAAAAAAAAAAAAAAAAAAAAAAAAAAAAAAAAAAAAAAAAAAAAAATTTTTACCTAACTTGAAAAAGGGATTTCAAACACTTTCAAAGCGCTGAATATTCTTTCAAAGTACTTGAAACCTTTTTAATATACTTCAGGTCCTTTGAGAGCTTAATAGCACTGTATTTTCTCGCAGAAATACTTGGGGCTGGGAAATCGAAGTATGTACTCTATAAAACTGCTTTGTAATTTGTACCTAATCTAAGACTTCGAACACTTTCAAGTTGCTGAATATCATTTCTAAATAGTTTAAGCTTTTTTAATATGCTTTGGGTCCCTTAAGAACTTAAAAGCACCGTATTTCAAGCTCATTTTCAAACAAGTACTTGGGATTTGAAAATCTAATTACTTACTTTAGAAATGTGCCCTGCAATTTATAATTTAAAAAGGGATACCAAACAGTTGAAATGCTGAGTCGTTTCAAAGTGCTGGAAAGCAACGGCTTTGAGCTTTGAGCTTTGGGTTTAAAGCCATTTTAGTGAGGACTTTGTCCAGCCGTGGTATGTAATTGTTTTTCAAAAAAGAGTCCTTCTCTTCGAAAGAATAATTTGATTTCAGCTAATTTGTGAAACAACTATGTTTGTGTGTTAACCATATCTAGAAAACATTGTTATTTAGTTTATTTTTAAATCAATTTATTTTATTAATTCTATCTTTTTTTTCTATTTCAGGTTTTAGTGATTTAGTGATTAGTGATTGCTGATTAGTTTCTCTGAAATTTTCTATGGTGAGTTTATTTAAAATTTACTTTATAATTTACGTTAACAATTGTATGTAAAATTATGTAGGTAAGTGACTAATTTACCTGCTCATTAGGTTCTTTATGCCATCACATCAGAAGCACAACTATTTTTTTGTGACCTCAACTATTAATAAGTACCTACAGCCTTTATGTAATGCTAAGTTAGAGTGAAAGTAATTTTTACCTTATAAGTGCTGGCATTGAAATCTGTTTTTAATCCCTCTTACAGTATTTTATTCATATATGGAGTAAATGTGAGGTTTTTAACATGCATCGAATTTTTAACATATTTCTTGTTATAGTTCCTCTATAAATTAGATAGGTTTTGACAAATCAATATTTGCTAAGGTTAGATAACATTTTTTTCATTTTGAGCAACAATTTTATTGGGAATAGGAAGAAAACAAATTTTTATTGAATCCATTTCGTTTTCTTTTTTTACTAGGTATAAAATTTAATCGCTTTATTTTTCGTATTTGCATATATTCTAACAATTATTATTTTTTAATAGAAATAAAATAATAAAACATCTATTCAATAACCGTACAAAACATACAAAATGAACACAAAAAGTATCTAATAGAGCAATAACACTGTCCATCGAAATATTAAATAGTTCTAATATCACATTGCAAAATACGTTTCCGTTTCGAAATATCGTTAAAAACGTCCTAAATTATGGTAATTCTAAACACTAAAACGATATTTAAATGCACCTAAATTAGTATATTTATTAATTACATTGCTGTCTCTAAAGGCTGGCTCCGGCTCCTGCTCAAATGAGGAGACGTTTGGCGTGAGATCGTTTCTTCTGGTTCAAAATAATCGAAATTAGTTTCTAATAAGGCCTCGCTCTTTGCCTTAGGAATATGTACATGTTGACCAACATGAGGTTGATCAAAATCAGTCTCTAATATATTGGCCGACTTAGGCCTTTCAGAAACGAAAGTTTCTGAATTCTCCAAAGCCACTGTATTATAATCTGGGGAGTATTTCAAGTCCTCCAGTTTTTGGGCATATGTTGGTGAAGATTTTTTAGGCTTTGGCAGTATGGCTGGAGGATCTGGTGGGGCTGGTAAATCGATAAGGGCGTATTTTTTTGGTTTTTGCTGATAACCGTTCCTTTGGACGATCGGAGGTTTTGTTTCTTCCGGCATCCGTTGAACTTCTATGTAGTAACCGTTTTTTCTGTTAGTTTCCTCAATTCCTCTCTTTAAGTCTAAGGTAGATGTCGAAACTCCATGGTCGCTTTGCAGGGGTAAGGTGTCGGTGTTGTAATAATCGTTTGGTGGAAAAGATAAGGAGGGAGCGCTGTTTTCCGAATGTATTATTGGAGTTTCTTCGTTTATCGAACTTTCTGCTCGAGATTGATTTGCGCTTGCAAACGTGGAATTATCCCTAAATCCTTCGTTTCTAAACGCTAATCCGTTAAATGAATCTGTGGAATACTGGGTTGTAAATTTTGGTTGGACTTTTTGGTAATCGACAGTGGGATTGTACGCGAAACCAGACGGATTTGGATTATGGGTTTCGTAAATATCGTAAGATTGCGAATCGTCTATTGAGGAACTGTATGTGGATTTTTCCATACTATCTATTGAACCGTTACTCGTAACTTTTTTATAATCAGAAGTTTTTGTCAAGGTATCTGTGGATCTTGAACTCTGTAAAAGATAATTTAACATTGAAACTTTATTTTTCAAAAGTAAGAATGGTTTAGTACCTACCATTTGTGTGCCTTTTCTTTTGAAACTACCGTCCGCGTATGCTCCGTGAATTGAGCCCAAAGATCGGACGGAATGAAGACTTTGACGAATACTGTTTCTACGTTCTAATCTTTGGGCTTGTCTATATTTGGATTTACTCCACCAACAAACGGCAATGAGAATAATTAGCAATACCCCTATAGCTGACGTACCAATCACTGCAATTGTAATGGCGTCTCCATACCAAGTTAATGGATCAATAAACACTTTTGGATCTGAAAAAAAAAATTAGGAAAATGTAAAACTTGGGTTCAATATGGGCATTAAAATAGTTTACCAATTTCGCAAATAAAAGGTTGTCTTCTTGTACAGTCGGTGATTTCAACAGTTTGATATGAGAACATGGTGCATTGGTTTACCATGTCTATGTGTTGTATCCAAACCCTATCAGAGTAAAGATACCATTGCTGTTGATGCCTCAAAAAGTTAAATAATTGGAGATAATTGACGTTGCCAATGAGGAATGGCATCGAAGCGTTGTCTTCCTAAGAAGTAATTTTTTCAATTAAATAATTGGAATTTTATTTTTTATGGCATAAGGAACTTACTTGACAAAACCTTCTAGCTTCATAAAAGGTCATCGGCGCTCCTATATAAATGTAACAGGTATCTCCAACAAGGTCCCAACCAGGAGGACATTTTCCGTCTAAAATGGTTTCGTTGTTCATGTAAAATGGTTCGTACGACACTTCTAACAGTGTTGGGTCATCCCTTTGATCCCGAATACGTCCCGATACTGCTAGGGTGGTGTTATACCCCCAATAATTGTATTCAGCGTCAATCCTCGTTTTCCAAATTTCCAGTGTACTAAAAGGGAAATACAAATTTTAGAGAAAATCCTATCAAAAAATAGCTTTAAAAAAATATTGTCCAAATCTTTAGGAAAATGGTAATTGAAATTATGGAACCAAGCCATTAAGGGTTGTAATATTATGTTTGGTTTCTGGTGTTGCAAATTTTTTATATTAGATAATAATAACATAATTATCATAAACCAACATTGGATAAGTTAAGTATTAAAAGTTAATTAAAGTAAGATTTGGGCAATCAGTTCATTTTCATTAAATCTAGCAAATATTCTTACCTGCTAAAGTTAAATCTGCACACATGCACCATGCAACATGGAAATAAAAAAATATTGAATTACTTATGTACCTATGTACCTAATAATTAATAATTATCTATATAAAACTACTTATATAAACTGTTTTCAACTCTAACTACCGTTTTACTTCTGCATAATCAATAATTCAATCGCTATGTAGGTACTCTTATATTTTTTACCTACTATAAAATATATGCTACGAATATTCTTTATTTCATATATAGGAAAAGATTACTATTTCATGCTAAATAATATCATAAATTAAAATGGAAAACTACTCACAATGATCTGTTCACTGTTATCATTTCGTAATCATTATCAGGATTGAAAAATATGTTGTCTACGTAGTGTTGTCCCGCAGTGCCTGCAATAACAGTTGACCTGCTATCCCTGTGCATTGCGTAATTACTGTAATGGAAAAATTAAGTATTAATTAATTAATTTTAGAAAGAATATAGACACTTTATCTTACTGATAGAAACCATTATGGGATGTGGTTTGATATATGGGTAATCGAACCCTATCGAATCCAGAAACTTCCAAGTTTTGCAGTCCAATGTTTCTCTTTATGTAATTGAAAGTAAAGTTAGAAACGACTTGCTTTAAGACGATGTTATTTTCGTAATTTGCAACGTTCCTGGTGAAGTAATTTCTGTAAACGGTTACTTCTTGGTACGGGGATGATTTACGCCCTTCCACATAAAGCGCCGGTAAATTGCTGTTGTTCACGAAAAGATTGTTGTATATGTAACCTTTGAGAGAAGTTGCTGAACCTCTAGAGTCCGCTTTAATCAATAGTCCACCCTGATTACTTTGAATTAAATTATTCTAAAACGACAAAATAATTTTGATCATAACATAATAAATCATCTATAGAAGACTTACCCTGAAGTACAGTGTTTGGGTGTTTTGGACGTCTATATTAATGGCTCCTTTGCAGGTTGTAAAATTTCCGTAGAGTTTCTCACAGTTTTCAATAAACTGACTCTTCTCAATCGTTACTATTGGATTGACCTCTCCTGCTGTCATATACAGAATTCCACCTTCGCGGTTATTGACCATTGAAGAAGTTGAAATGTTGTGCTGAACGTCCCTATCTGCACAAAAATTTGCATCGTAAATACGCTATTTGTAATATTAATGTGTAAGTATGTACTTACTGAAGCCAATTGCTGAAATGGGAAGTGTCAGAATTTCTGCGATAAATCCAAAATTAGAAGACGCCCCTTTTGCGAATAATTTAATGCTCAAGCTGGGGTTTTTAGTGGTAAAGAAAGTTTTTTCTTGCGACCCATCCATCGAAACCCGTGCTATCAATGTGGATGTTACATTATAAATATCACCATCGTAGAGGTCGATAAAATCAGGTATGCCATAGCTTTCCGTTCCGTTGAACAAATTGAACTGAAGAAGCCTAAATCCAAATGGCTTTACATTGTAGGCGCTTCTGAATATCTTAATGCAGCTAACAGGATGATTATCGTATTTGTAATACAAAACAACTCTCTCTTCGATTTGTATCTCCTTAATGGTGTCGCATATATCGATCAGACCGAAGAGATTATAAGGGATGTTGAGGTCTTTCAGGGGGGTAAAACTGGACTCTGTAGATTCCCGTCCTTCTCCAGTTAGTGATAAAATATTTATGCCTACTCCAAGAGTGTTTTGAATACTATTTTCCAGAAGGACTACAGTATTTATAGGTGATATCAAATTAATACCGTGAGAAGCTGTTCTAGTTATGTTAACGAAATTTATTCTTGGACTTCTGGTGATAGCCTGAATAGCAGGCGATTTTTCATTGTGTAACATCCCCGCCCCAACGATATTAATAAGTTCTAAAACAGATTCGTCTGTTCTAAAAGTGTTGTGAGTTTTCACGTCGTGGATTCTGTGTTCGTAGAAGTGTTGTTCGAATTCTGGACTGGCAAATCGTATTCCTCCCCAATATTCCTGATCAATACGGAGATTTCTGTTTCCGCAGTGAATAAAAATAAACTTAGAGTTCCATTTGCAAGAGTGTCTATGTCCGTATTGTTGACCATTCAGTCTTATGGGACAATCTTCGTAACGATCTTCTCTACCAGTGCATTGAAGGGGCTCAGGCCAAGACCAAATTCTGGTCAACGAGTTGCTGTGGTACTCTATTCGTATGTCGTAATCGAAGAAAACATTTATGGAATCAAATCCTAATTCTCTGCAAACTACCTGTGCATTTCTTTCTGTAAAGCGAGGATCACACATCGGGATCCACTGGAGTGTTGTTTTATTAAGATATTCCAAGAAACCTTCATTAGTAATAGTCTGGTCCTTATCTGAACAGCTTTTGTCTTTACACAATCGGATACTTTCTCCTTCGTATAAGTTCTCAAGCTCTCGCCGGTTTTGTTTCTTTATTTGTGGAAGATAACGAGGAGCTTCTCTTTTCTGGAGTACGAGGCTTATCTCAGGATGATGAACTTTCGGAACGGGTCTCATAATAATTTCATAGCCTTTAAAACCTATTGCCTTCAACGTTCCAAGTACTAAAATCCCAACATTAGGTGTGAACTCCATTACGACACCTGGTTGAATCGAAAGTGTAGTTCCTGGCATCACTGTAATATCGGACGAAATACGATAGGGGATGTTTCTAGCCTGAATAACGAGATCTTCTGTTAAACGCCCTCCAAGATTATCCAAGTCGATCGGTTTTTTAGTTTCAAAAGATACTGATACACTTCCGTCAAAGGAGTTTTCTAAAAGGTACGGTTTGAATACGGCAATGGCATGATCGTTCCAATCGTCGAAGTCGAATATTGTAGCCTCTATTCGTTTTTCTTCATTTGTGCCCCACCAATTTTCTGTGATGTCTAGGAAATTATTGATCTTTGCGGTTTTAATTCCTGCTATTAGTTGATAATCTAATGCATTATCCCACAATAAATTTCTGTTTACTCTTATTTTTTGTATACCCCTGAAACCAATGACCGTGGTTGGATTTGAGAAAAATCTAGGTTCACCACCACGACTGACGACAGAAACGTAACGATTTTTCTTTAATTCATTGTATACAAATCTAGCCGGCACTTCTCCGAGTATTTCTGATTGACTGTTGGAACTAAATTCGACAATAACTTTTCCGTTGTTGTTATCGAATGTGTTATAATCTATTAACATTTTCTTTTCCATTCCTTTAAACGATAAGAGTGTATTTTTACATTGGTTTTCACTGAAAGTACTTTTGGTTATGTTTACTATGGCGAAATGACCGTTGATTTCGATTCTGAAGTTTTTGTTTCTTCTCCACGTCACATTATTCATGTATATTGAATGAGTGAAATTTTCGTTGTAATCCCAAACGAAAGGAAGCAATACTCTGAATCCTTCGTCATTGTTTCTTTCGAAAGTATTGTCTTGCATGACGTAATGGAACAAATTGTTGGAATAACGTAGATCTCTGGAAAATTGTTCGATTCCTTTGCCATTATCCACTATTAATGAATTGTTTATCATAATGGTCATTTCTGAAATGTTGCTCTTGTGCAAATCCCAAAACGGCGAGTGAGTTAGTATAGCACCTTTGGTGTTGTGAGAAACTTCACATCCCACAAATTTCAACGTTTCATTAGCTTTTCTGAGGAAGTGGTTACCAAGCTCGTCCAGATATCTGTTGTAGTAAGAAATGTGGACACCGTACTGATTGTTTTTGATAATTGAATTCATTACTGTTAGAGTTGGTACGGGGCCTTTTTTTATCCTCTTCGGGATATTTTGAACAGGTGCTGTGATCGCACTCACCACTATCACGACTCCTCCAAGTGCACTTGAACCACTTAGGTAATCGAGAATAATTCCGTAGCTGCTTGATGTTACTGGAAATACCGTTAAATCCCGGTTTACAAGCCACACATCTGAATTATTGTTGTACGTTTGAGAATCATGGATTATAATTAACTCACTGCTTCTATTCTCTATTGGGTTTATTAGTTGTATTCCTAACACGTAACCTGGATCACATCTGATTCTGTAAGAACGAATTACGGGTTCGCCGAAAATTCTTCTGGTAACCAAGAATTTTTTCTGGCCAGAACTAAGAAATATGACATTTATATCGTTCTCGTCCGGAATAAAGAACGGTCTGTCGTACAAATAATCTAATTCTTGTGACGAAAACCAACCAGCTATTTCACGCTGTTGGAGACCTGTAAGTGCTGGATTGTGTCTAATGCCCATTTGGTTATTTTGAATTGAGCACGCATGTACTCGCAATCCTAATTGTTTAAAACTTATTCCGGCCCCTTTGTTGAAAGAGAATTCTGAAGATTTTACACTATTTACCGAGTCCATTGTGTATATATCGGAATAAGTAACACCAAAACCATCGTAGTAATTGTTAATCACTCTAATATTTTCGAAATTGTGATGAGCAAAATCTATTTGTAAAGCAGGTTTAAACGAGTTTGTTGCATAATCTAATAGACCAGCTTTCTCAATTGTCATGTACATCATGTCAGTTCTTTCTGAAAGTGCTCCAAATCTTATTCCCGCCCAAGAACTTTCGTAACATCTGATGCCAACATCGTGTTCGTGTGTGCAAGTGTTTTCGAAATCTGTTTTTCTTTCTGCTTTACACATTGTTATGTCTGTGTCGAATATATTGCATTCAACATTTGTCACTATAACGTCTTCGTTGGTTCCTGCGTCTGGGATTTCCACTCGCTCCAGAAACCAGTCGTCAGGATTCAACGCAAAACCGAGCTGATGACAAACCAGTGCAGCGTCTATTATGTCCCAACCATAATTGCACACGGTACCCCATTGGTTATCAATTTTTATTTGCAATCGCCCTTCAGATGTAGTCTTGCCGCCGAGGAGCCTGATTGGAATTTTCGATTCGACCTCGATCATTTCTGTTTCAGAGTCATAGCCTTCCGTTTCGGTAGTATTGGTTTGAGTGAATGTTATTTCTTCCTTTAACGTGAACGTTATGCTGTCTGGTCCGACACCTCTCGCTTCAAGTTTTCCTCCAACCATCATTCCGATCGACGGTGGAAATTTCAAGGTAACACCAGGTTCTAGTGTCAGTTTTCCTCCAGGCCTGATATTGATATCTTTTTCTACGATGTATTCACCTGCAGATAGGGTTTCTTCACCTTCAACTTCACCTCCAACTTTGTTGGATCCTCGAAAAGCAAACGTTGGCACGTACAGTTGGTTCGGGTTAAATCGAGATGTTAACGGATTAGAATTGTGTATGAGGTACGGGATGAAAGCAATTTTAGCAAGGTTGTAGCGATGATTTCTGTCGAAAAGTCTGTGGAAAATGGTGGCTTCATCTGTAGATCCTAACCAGTTATAAGTACAGTTTATTATTTTGCTTTGGTCTTCAAGCTGGCTACCTATTTCGTACTTAGAACTGGGATTGTCGATTATGTTTCTGAATATGTCGACGTTATCTGATGCTACCACAATTGGAGCTGCAACGCGACTTCTAGGGTTAAGAAGAGACTGCGAACCATCTTCAGGTAGAAAAGGTTCTGTCATGTTGTTGTATCTGACGAAGTTTCTGGTAAATAATAGAAATTGGTGTTGGGCATAAGGAGAGAGTCCTAGACTGACGGCGAATACTCCATTGTTTTCGATAAAGTAATTTTGTTCGATTAAGAATGACGTTTTGAGGGAGTTGAATTCTTCAAGGAGAGGATTTCTTACAACCAAGCCTCCAAATTGACCGTATTTGAACCAGTTATATTCTATAATTCCGTCAAAATTAAGAGCTGGCATTATCTTTATTCCTATTTTCGTGTTCGATAGAAAACTGTTATGACCAATTTGTAATTTAGTTGAAGAAGTTGTTTCTCTCCAACAGGACATAATTTGTAACGCGTCGTTTAAACTATTTTGGAACTTGTTGCCTGTAATGTTTATGTAAGACGTATCGCAGAAATTGCCATGCAGAATTCCAACGTCCACATTTTTTATTATTTCTGAGTATTCTACAACAGTCGTTTGATTAACGTAAACGTATTCGGTTTCTTTGGTATCATTGAGCCAAATTGCAAGACCATATCTTTCGTTCGATGTTAAAGAAGTCCTGGAAATGTTCCTGTTACCACCCGTGTAAGTGATATTTACCCCGTCTCCTTGATTAAAAGAAATTCTACTTTCGGTAACGTTCACATCTCCGTTTCCGCTAGTCACATGGAACCCAGCAACGTGGTTGTTTTTTGAAATGGAAGTTTTATGGATATGCACTTGTGATCGAAGGTTGTCGAAAGAAATTCCTCGTCCGTTATTGTCTGATATGTCCGATCTGCTGACGTTGAGCTCGTAAGTTTTGGTCAATCCTGATGAAACACTCATGTACATGAACATGTTCGTACGGGGTTCGGCATTAAATGAGATGAAGATTTGGTGTCTTGTGGAGGTTATAGATTGCGGTCGGGTGTTGTTTCTTATTAGAAACGACGTAAGTAAACGACTACTAGACGAAGAACCGTCATACACTTGTATACTAGCCGAGTTATTTCGATCGGTTTCGGCCCGAATAAAATTTAAGGTTAATCTGTGTCCATACCGGGTTGTAAACACTTTCGAACAAAATTTTTCTGTGGCAAGAAAAACTGATTGATCGACAAACATGTGTACGGGATACGTTTGACCCGATGTTATTGCTAACGTACAAAAATCGGAAATATCGGATTTATCTTGGCGGTCATTTGGTCGTTCCTCCCCATGGATGTACCGTATACCATCGCTTCCACTTTCGGTAACAACACAACCATCTATGTGCGCCATGCCATAACTGGAATTAATGAAAATTCCATATCCCCGATTGTTTCTTAAAACGCAGTTGTTAATCCTTAGTGGACCATCGGAGGTTGTAACATTTAAGCCGTTGTAGGCCGAATTAAATATTTCTAAATTGTTCATCACAGGCGGAACTCCTTCTACGTTTAAGGCACTAGTAGCGTTTTGGTCTCTTCCTGTTCCAGCATGGCTTATTATTACATAAGTTAGTCTTGAAAGAGACGTTGGCAAGTAAAGGGTATTGTCAAGTGCAAGGACTTTTTCGTGTTGAGCGAATTCGAAACGAATTCCTCGCCAGTATGGCAGAGGAGTTTCGTGTCGGGGAAGGCACCGGATGGCTATATCCGGGTGGTAATCGCATACCCCCGAACCTAGCTGACGTGATGACCAATTACATTCGAATAGGGAATTTTCGTTTCCTATACAGTTCGGTTCTTCGTAAAGGAGACGGGGAACTGAAGGCATTTCTCTATTGTACCAATTAGAAAACGAACCCCCGAGAAACCCCAATTGTCTGCAAGCTGTTGTTATATCCGAAAGAGTCCAGCTAAAAACGGAATAGGAAAAAATCATGTTGTGTGTAGACACATATAATAATTAAATAATTCAGATTATCTTTAACTACCAGATAAACTAAACAATCTTATCTATATTTTTACATATTTGTTTTTTGGTGACACGGTTTTGATTTGATTTTATTTAACTTGATCATTTAAAATTAATTTTGTGCAATTACTTTCTGGAGTTGGTGCAGATGCTTCTCCATTTTCCGTTGTGATAAAGTTGCACCCTTCCTTCTAGGATGCTAGGTCCATCCACCAGTCTTATTTGCGGCAGATCTTTTGTTGTTTCAGCACTCACATCTGCCGAGGTTGTAAAAGTAATTCGTTCTGATTCAGTTCCCTGTAAAAAAAAAATAATGAATAATAGTAGATCTCAAGATAAAAAAAAATTGAGGTGATTTTAAATAACCACGAAGGTTTTTGTTGGCAATGTGAAACAAGCACTTTGGTTTATTTTTAGAATTATCTCGTTAGTAGATAATTAAAGAGGGCGATGAAATCTGCCTATTTAAGATGAGCTTTTGTATTTAATTTTTTTATTTTCCTAATAGGCAATTAAAGGTAGTGATGGGCACTATCGAATAAAAACTATCGAACTATTCGATAGTTCACTACTATTCGAATTATTCGATAGTTGAAAAGTATTCGAATAAAAAAAGTAATGAATAGTTTTAGTAACTGAAAGTAGTTACTGAAAATAGTAGTTACTTTTTTTATTTGAATACTTTTCAACTATCGAACTGAACGTTGGAGTCGTGGTTGGAATGGGTAAATGATACGTTTGCGCATTGTCTACTACTTCGCTACTTCCTCGTAGCAGAGCCGAATAATATAAACAATTCTATAATTATTAGACGTTATCAATACATACATACATACTTTAAAAACATAATTTTCTATGGCACCAATTTATACTAGTTAAATATGAGGCAAAATAAAATGCAAATAAATAATTAATAATTTTTAAATTAGTGTAGTGATGATTTGAGTCATAAATACTTAGGTACTATATGTTTGTACTGCGTACTTATAATTACCCAAAAAAAAATAATAATAAGTGCAGAAACATAAAAAAAGTAGTTAAATGTAAAAATAAAAAACTCTTTATTCGTCGCCCTCTAACAAATACCTGGATAAGAACAACAGATGTTTCTAAAACACTTATTTTAGTTCAATAACAATAAAGTACGTATAGCAATAAATAATACAAAAAAGATCGCTTACCTAAGTAAATAATAATTTTATCAAAGTTATAAGAATTAGAAACCATGTTTCAAGTCGAGGTTATTTATTATTTGCAGCATAGCCTGTTTGTTTTAATCCATACTAGCATATTAATCGTATATTTGTCTGTTGGTATACACGTTCGTATCAGTATATTTGTATGTTAGTATGGACCGAGCGATGGATAACCGTCTGCTGCCTGACTATCGTGTAATTGAAAAAAATAGTAATTACTAAATTCATTCGATAGTTAAAAGTCTTCATTTAGTAATTATTTGATAGTTCAATTTATTCGATAGTGCCCATCACTAATTAAAGATTTAAAAATGTTTTATATATTACTTTTTGTAAAATTGTCTGTTTAGTATAATAAGAGATAAATATTATAAAATTTCATATTATCCATTTAATATTAGATTTAATATAAACTGGGGTATCATAACATAAATAACTTTGTTTATGCAGATAATATATTTGCTTTTAATGTAATGTACTTCCGGAGTATGATAAAGTGTAAAAATATTTGGAATAATAAAATTGCATAACAAATATGAGTAATGAGACAAAAAGAACCTTTTAGAACTCCTTGAAACGTTTTGTGTATACTTAATAATATTAAGAGTTATACCATGAAGGTACTTGCTGCTTTACCTTGACTGCAATAAATGATGCAGTTTTCCTTTCACGAGTGTTTACGTTGGAATTGCTACTTTTGTTTTAATTCTTCTATTAAGCACTCCCTATTCACATTTAAACAATATACGTCAAAGAAAATCATGCCCATTCTTGGTTTTATTAATTTTTATATTTACAACATAAAGGAGGGGTTAAAATGAATCATAAAAGGTGACCGGAAAAATTTCTGCTAGAAGTTTAAAGGACGAGATATCCTGTTGTGGCAAATTGGAGAAGTAAAAAGATTTCTGCCCTTAATAGTTAACTTTAAACATCTGTTTATTTTTGAAAACAAAATGCTTAAGTTATTGTTATCTATTAATTATTGTTATATATGTTGGGCATATTATTTTTTTAAAGTTAAAACATCTAGGTACGTATTGACCATAAAAGTACACCTACGTTTCTGGAAGTTGTGGATTAGGTACGTTGAATCATTTGAGATAATATAATTGACCTACAGTTAATTAAGAAATGGCCCAAAAATGACATTTTAATTGTCATAATGTAAATTACTAACAATAAGTATTACTATTAGTAGTTTAGTTGTAATAATGTCCATCGTCTAAAATAGATAAATGTCAGTCTTGTTAAGGAATTAATTAATTAATTCTGTTTATTCAAAGATGCGTACATTATATGCTATTATTATAGGAGTTTCCTAAATGACTTTGCTTACTTAGGTTAAATGAGTCAGGAATTTAGTCACGGTTGCATAAGTTGTGGATTTTATAAGAGATTTTAAAAGGTAATAAACATATCTATGTTATCTATAAAACAATTTACAGATTAACTAATTAGAATATTATTTAAATTAAATAAAGATGGATGACTAATTAAATTAAGACATTAAATGTTAGATATATGACTTGTGAAAATTAAATTTACGTTGCCTGAAGAAACAAAAATGTCAGTCAGGGTCACAATAAGTCAATTTCTTTACACCCAAATTTAATTTTGCATTGCTAGGTGTACCATAACAGGGTTCTTTAATAATATTTTTACCCTTAAAAACTGATAACTATTATACCAACACCTGTAAGAATTTTATTTTCACTTGTGCCATAATTGAATAATAATAATATTAAAAATATATAAAATTATGTGTACCTACATATTGTCTATATAATTAAATATGTACATTTTCCAACTTCCCAGAAACTACGGATATAATGTTTAATTATGTTTCTACATTAGTCAGTAGGTAGTTTATATTTTATTCCGCATTACCTGACGCTATTCATGATACAGCTCTTACTTATTTATATACGTGCTATTTTACGTAAGTATATGAATAATAATGTTAATTACAATTCTGATCATATTTTATTGATCGCATCCGTTCATTTTAATCATTTATTCAACGTTCAATAACCTTATAAGAGTATGAGAGACCCTTAGATAATAGCAGATTTAACTTCTTGGAATGTTGATTCGTTAAAAAATAATAATTAAATAATTTCTGTAAAATAAATAACCTTTGAGAAAGTTTTCATATATGTACGTATTTTTTTTTAGTGGGATAGATTTTGTGTAAACGTAAAAATTTAGGTTTTTAAAATTACTGAATTGATAGGCACTAAAATTAAATATTATTTGAATGAAGAAAACAGTTGGAAAATATTTTTTTTATTGTTGCAGATTGGTTCATTGCCACAAGTGAGGAAGGACAGGAATGATTATGGTGCCAGGTACTTTTTGACTTCTTCAAGGTAGGATTTTGTACTTTTCTAATAGCCATACTTATACTGTCTTTCGATACTCGTCCAAACGAAAAATCAACAATTTGTGGTAATATTGACCAAAGACACCATGAAAACTTGAATATTAACGCATGTGTAACGCTAGTATTATTATCCCACAATTAGAATAGGTTCTAAACAATTCGTTCCTTGGTTTGGGATGATGTACATTAACACGGCGATTTTCAACGACTTTTGTTTTGAATTACAATAGCTCGAAGTTACAGTAGCAAATGTGCATAAAAATAATTATCAGAGGTGTCAAAAAGATACTCAAGAACTTAACAAATATTACAAAATCTAGCTCAGATATAATACTTATTGTAGTTAAAAACTATCAAGAAATACTTGAGATTGGTTTTATTCTAAAATGTAGGGCAGTAGATTTTTTAAAGAATGTTGTAATTCCACTGAATTACTGTTGGTGGTGCAATTTTAAGGAGGTATTTTAAATATATTATAAATACTGACATTCCTAGGGTAGGGATAATTCATTAATTGATAAAATGTCCTCGGTTATTTTTACAATGAATTGTTTAATATTTTTAGAATATATTATACAATTTGAGTTAAAGAAGTTAAGAGCATTTTGTCTATGTTAATAGCAGTTAAGTTCCTATTGTCTCCTCTTAATTATGATTAGTTATACCTACACGTACTCTTGAAGTATGATATTCATGCTAGCTTTGTTCAACTTTATTCATTTTATTTTAGAAAATTTGAATCTTATTTACTATTTTATTTTATAGTAACCCTAAAGTGTTGTAAATTCATCAGCAAAACTAATATGTACTCTTTTCTTAACCTCCTTGTAATAGGCGTAGCCTTTAAACAAGTATATAATAATAATAATAATAATAAAAATAAAATTTGAGTTAAAGATCGAGCCCTAACAAATATAATCAAGTTTTCTATAATAAATATTTGTTGTCATTCATGAAAAGGATTCTTACAAAATATTTTTATTTTACTTAATATGTTGTTGCATGTATTGGGAACACTTTGTTGTGGATTTGAATTAAGTTAAATAATGTGCATTTAAAAAAATATTTACTTAACTAAGTCAATTAATTTATTTTAATTGAAAGTATTCGATCAAAAATTAAAGAAAAAATAAACTATATTGAATACGACATTTCGACCTCTTTTACCTTTATTACTGTCAACAGCTACGTACTTTTGTTTATTTATAAGTCATATAAATTGTTTTACACGTAAAAATATATCACAGTTGGAACGATTTTTAATGCAATGATGACAAATACATATTTACTAGTTTTTTTGCGAACGAAATAACTGATGTGAGTAATTTTTACATTTTATTCTACTAAAAAGTGTGGAAGTAGGTAACAATTTTCTGAGCTAAAATAACTTAAAAAATTATTAAAAAATATGATAAGAGAATGCTTAATATTGTAACTAATATAAAACCATGTACAGTGTTCTAACAAAAAGTTGTTAGGGCTCGTAAATAGGTATATTTTTTAATCTGTTATTGCTAGACGTTGTTTTCCCCTTCTTGTAGATATCTTACTATAATAAAGTCATAGAGGTCATAGCTAGTTGCAAAAAGCCCGAAAATTTGAAATCTTGTTTGCTTATCATTAAATTATGTTGAATCATTTTTTTTTAAATTGACAAAGTTGTCTAGTAAAAAGAACTTACTAAATTAAATGTTTTCGTGTCCTACATCATTAATTAGGTTAGTTGTAGGAAGTTGTAGTGATACTATAGATATATTTGTTTTAATGAATAGGGTAACAGTAATGACACTAATGACACAAAAATAGTATATAGTTCTTTATTCTGACAGTTGTTGCATTTAGGTACTCTTATATAATTTCTTAACAATTAACCAATTTTTCGGTTTACAAAATTCGCATTGCCTAATTAGTATTGAATAAGCTTTCGAACAGTTTTTCTTAGCCATGTTTGCCTAAATGTTGGTTGTATTGGAACCAATGACATAAAGTGGAAAGCAAATCAAATTTTACACCATTGTTTTAGTTCACACATTTTTACTAAAGTGTTATTCGGTATTAGGTAGCACAATGGTTTTATAATATAATTTCTTTTTTTAACCATTTGCTCCACATACTTATACACAGAGGTACGTACCTACCAGTCGTGCGTATCACATCGTAGGTACCTACTGGATTGAAATATGGCGATTATAATGCAGCGATTTTCGGAATTAAGTAACAAAAATTCCTGTTTTATATTTAGATGGGCGAACTTAGAAATAAAAACTACACGCTCGTGTAAGTTTATTACGAATAGAATGCGTGATAAATTTTTTGAAGGTACATAAATGTAAAGTATGTATTTGGTAAGAAGCTCACGTTGTTTTCTACGAAAATATGTCGTGACACTTGCACACAATAATAACAGTAAGATTGAGTGGTTTAATTTAAAATTTATATTACGAAATTTATTTTTGTATGAGGCTACTAGTGATAGGTATTTTGAAAAATTATATTGTAAAACATTAAAAATTAAGTTCTTTAAGGCGAACAAGTACTTATAGTTTTAATATTTTCGCGAATAAAAATATCATACAGGTACTTAAATATGTATTACGTAACATTCAGGCAAAAAATAGCCCACCTCCTCAGGTGATAATTAAAATTATTTTATTTTGTAGCATCTTTCGTCAGTTTTTAAGTACCTACGGTTATTTGGTTTTTCTTGTTTAATTCTTATTAACTCTCGTTACTATAAATGTCCATAAATCACGTCTCTGACTAATTATCTCTTGAAGCGTATTTTTTTGGTTAATCAATTATAAATCGTATTTATGGTGCTAATATTTGCGACGAACCGTTTCCTTTATTTATATTATTGTTACTTCTTTCGTGATAACGTTGGAGGTAGAATGGTTGTGACTTGTATTGCATACCCACGGTCGGTTTTACTCTAAATGCTTAGTGACCGTGGGAAATCACGGAAATGATACAGAAGACGACTGAACTATCTCTTCTACAACACAGGCAGACAGTTAAGTTACCTTTCTAACAAACAAACCATCCAAAGTCCGTCGTGTCTGATGTCATCTCGATTCAAAATTGTACTACTAATTGTAAGTATGCAAATGGCATCGTGATCTGAAAATTTCGCACACTGCTGTTTGTAGCGAAAATCGTTTGGAAGATTCATTCTTAGTACACGGAGAAAAATAACATGATTTTATTAGTTGATGAGTCAAGCAAATTTTTTCTAGTAAATAATACTAGAATTCTCATAAAATTTACTTGGTGGTATAAAACAATTTTTCATTCTTTCTAATAATTAACATAGTATTAGAATAATCAAGCTAAATAAGTCTAGACTTTTTTCTCTACTTCTCGATTATTTTATCGTGTCGTAAAGAAAAAAAAACTAGAATGCGAATAGTTTAGTAAAATTAGTGATAAGAACTGTAAAAAATGTTTTCTAATCAAGTCAATTTTAATAGAATTCAGTCTCAACACCGAACGTAGATTGGCTAGACATTTCTAGTAAAATCTCTTTAAGCGTCTGTTCTGTCAATATAATTGACAAATTTTTTAGTCATGTTGCTAGAATTCTAGCAGTATTTTCATGATTGTTTTCTCCGTGTAGCAAAAAATTTGTATTTTTTATTAAATTATATACCTCTACAGGGTGGTCGTCAATTAGTGCGTGGGTGACAGGCATCAATACAAACTATTCCTCAAAAAATTATCTACAAAAATTGAATAGTTTCGACCTTAACTTGATGAAAATCCATGTTACAGAAATAAAACTTCACGAAGCAGATTTTCACAAAAAAATTTTATTTATAACAATTTTTAAAGTAACATGTTTCGCCAAACTTTTTGGCTTCTTCCGACAGTGAGTATTTTCTACTAAAGTTAGAAACATGTTACATTGAACATTTTTTTGTGAAAATCTACTTTATGAAGTTTTATTCCAGAATTATCTACTTAATTAGATAGTAATTTATTTTTACATTCTCGAATTTCTCTTCAAATTTTAACTGCCAATTATTGCGCGGGTGATATCAAACAGAAAATATTTTTCAAAAATGTATTTATAATTTAAAATTATTTCTACTATAAGTAATAACGTATGGACATCCGGTTATCCTGGAACTTCCTTAATTAGATACTAATTTATTTTTTCATTTTCGAATTCCTCTTCAATTTCTAACTGTTCAAAAAGCCTTTTATTTGGAAAAAATGCGTTTCCTGTTTAGAATGGCACGTTCCGTTGATTCAACGTAGGTAGCAATTTTCCGGTTCAATGAAATCACTTTTGTTGTATGTGATTCTGTTTTCTATATCCGGAGGAAAACCTTTCACCTGCTTCGGCACTCTTTACTTTTAAATCTGGATGTATTTATAATGAATGACCACCTGATGTTTTATTACATACACCATTTATGTACATCAAGTGTAACGTTATTCAATTCATTGAAGCAAGTCTCTTTCGCCTCTTTTCTTTTATGTTATACGTAGGTAGGTACATAAGTACATTTATGCAATTGCTACTGTTGCGTTTTGCGCTGTGCTCGTCGGTGATTCATTGCAGGAATGATTGTATCATTAAATTGTTAATAATAGTTAATTGACTGTCTGTTTCCCACTCATCATGCTTACTTTTTTTTGTCGAAGTGTCTTGATTAATTTATTATTTTTTTGTAAACGGAAATTGCCATTATGTTGCTAATTTGAACAACTAAACGAGTTTTGTAAACGTTTCTTTGAAATAGAATAAGATATTTAAACAAAATATTTTTATTTTACTTAATATACCAAATCTGGGAATATTCAATTGAAAGTATTCGATCAATGAGTTTTAGAGGGCTCGTACACCTGAATTGAAGTGTTTAAATGTGAAAGTTTTTAATAAAAAAATAATGAAGTCATTCAATCAAAGAAATTATATCGGAAATAGCCTGTCATTAGTCAATATTGTTATCAGTACTTACATGTACGATACATATTTTTGTGGTTTCAGCTTTTAAAATTTTCTTAATCGTTTTTTGATGACAGTTTTCTAAAATTTCGTATCAACAAGTAAAGGGAACTACTATTTTGCTCTATCTTAATATAAGTATTCTGAGTTTGTGTCTCTTTGTTTTTGTACGCATTCTTTAAATTACGAAATATAAATCCATATATAACGTAATAATATAATTCCCTGTGAATCCTGATTGAACGCAGAACTATGAGAAAATTACAGTTTTTGCAAGCCTTAAAAAGTGCAAGAAAGCGTGTCTGTACAAATAACGGAATTTTTTGCGTTTCTGCGGATTTGTCACGCTTTAATTGCAGAGTATAATAAACTTTGGGGTCACGGGCATTTCACAAATCTCGCTCAGAATTGCAAAGAAACGGATAATTCTTATTGCGCTAACAAATTCGTTCATTTACTTATCTAAGCACGTCTTTGGAATTGCCAGAAGAGTGCGAATTGGGAACTTAAGCAAACCGAACAAAACCCAAACCGAAATACATTTTATACTATGGCGAAGAATACTCACAGAATTCAGGCATGAGGAGCGCTTAATATTAGAAGATAAATATCAATTTATAGTAATCAATAACATTTTATACTTTGGCCAGAAATGCAACAAAATTTTGATGTGATAAATAAAAAAAAATTTGGAAAATAAAAATAACGACCTATAATTGTAACGACCAAATTCCAACAATTTTTAATAGATATGTGAATGTTTTGCGACACTGTTTGGTTGGTGCTACAAACGAAGTTTTGATGAATCAATAAGACAAAAGAAACGACCATGGCCCTTAAATAGGTAAACCAACCCATTGGGTGGGTATTACATTGTTCTCGCTTTCTGTAATAAATTGTAACGAGCGCGTCGACAAAAAAGTGACCCGTTATAAGCTATTTACTTACACATAACAAAAGATACGCTTTCTTAACAGTTGCCTTTAGTTATTTTTAAGGAACATTTTCATGGATTGTCAGCGTGTGCAATCATTAAAAACTTTTGTTCGCTTTCTACCTACGGAGACAATAAAATGAATTTCCTTCATTACTATATTTAAGCAGTAGTTTCCGTTGGTTAAAATAATTAAGAAACAAAAACAGAAATAGGAGTCACACTATTTTATAACAATGGCAACGTAAACACTTTCATAATAATAAGATATCACACATCAACAATTTTCTTACAGTTTGACTCATATTTGGTTAAAAACGACAGATTTGTCAAAAAAGTATGTACCTGTTATTAAGAAAATTATCCCATTTAGTCATTTAATTGGTTAGGTAATTAAATGTGAGATGTTTTTGTCCGAAACCTCAAATGACCTCCTGTATCTAAACAAACAGCCTTCGTATTGAACAAACTTTCGTTCTTTTGGTTATATTTCTGCAACTTTATTGTTGAATATTAAGGTGGTGAAATTATTAGATAAAAATATTTCGTAATAAATTCGTTTTTAGCCCTTGCTTCACTTAATTACATACTTAACAATAATTCATCGTTACATCTTTTTATGTTCCATTTTTTATTTAAAAGTGCATGTATCTAATAAATAATATAAAGTATTTTTTTAAATAAAAACTATGTAGTTCATTAATCTAATCATGATACATGTTAAATACACATCTAGTCTATGAATCATTCAATAAATATTCTTCATGAATTAATTAAATAAACAGATATCGTAGAAAAATTTAATATTAAAAAAGATGGAAATATTTGGTTAATCGATAAGGCCTTTATTCCACAATTCTACCACAAATAGGCAGGTAGTTAACACATTCACCTGTTTTATGTACATACAGAATATCTATATACATACATACATTAAGTTGATAAGATAATGCTAATCTGATAAAGATGAAGCTACTAATGATTCACAGAAAGTATTTTGTGTTGTAACCTGGATTTCACAAAAAAATGAGTAATTCTTAATAACCTGGCCGTGACTGAGTAATCATAACACTTTAGTGATTTCAAAATGTTAATAATGCTATGCCACACATGGAAAATAAAACTTGCGGTCACATATTTTGCTCTGTGTTTGCTTAGGCAGCGATCTATATTGGATTTGCCCTACTTTTTGTTATATAAAATTGATTTATTTCGTGCGCACCAACTTCGTACTTATTATTTTCATTTATTTGCACGACTTGTCTATTAATTGTTTTGGTTTAAAACAAATTTTAAATATTAATCCAATCTGGTCATTTCTTAATAAAATGATGATTCATGCAAGGTCAGGTATATTATTTATCAAATCATGAATGAGATACTGAGAAATAAATATTATTTTAATTTTATGCAATACGTAAAAGTAAATTTATATTTAAAAGCCAAAAAAAATATGTTTGTTCTTCTTACTTTCTGCATTTAATTATGTAAGAAATTTTCATTTCTTGTAACCAATCATTAGAGGAAAAAAAAGGTTAGTACAATACAATCGTTTGAAGGAAATGAGGTTTAAGTTTTAAATTTATACAATAGACCAAAGCATTCACTCAGGCATTACTTAATTGTCCAAAAATTAACTGTAGGAAAGGAACAATTGGGTTTCAGTTACCTTTTGCAAGTGCATTGTTTTTACTTAAGGCTAAAACTTGAGGTAGTTTAAAACAAATTAAAATTTGTGTGTAGGAGAAATCGATAAGTGAATGCAGTTTGCCATTACATTATACAAAGACAAACTAGCAAATTTCTGTTTTTTGGGTTTTACTCTTTTTTTGAATAAGTAGGTATAGAGCAAAAATTATGGAAAATAATAATTGAAAGATGATAATTCATTAAATTAAACTTCCTATAAGGGTTGATAAAAAAACTTAAAATTTAGGGCTTACCACTGCAGTAAGAATTCCTCTAACAGTTATCCCCACTTGGGGTTCGAATCGCATTTCGACTCCTGGCTCTATCACCACCTCTGCATTCCTTTCAACAATGAGATCGTTCCTGAGCCAGTAAGGACTATTTGTCCTGCTAAACACTAATTTATTATCAGTCACTATTCCTCCGGGATGTTCGTGGACTTCGGTGTTCGGGGGTCTCGGAACAATTTCGGTGACGCTCTCCTGCGTCCTCACAAAATTCGAAGATGTAAGGCACATAAGAAACGCACAGTTTAAAATTATATATGAAGTTCTTTCGCGCGGTAACATTTTCCGTTCTTTTATTAAAAAAATTCAAACTTAGAAAACCAGTTTTCGGACGGAACAAAAAAAGTTAACGGAATTTTGTCACCTGTGCATGTTATTTAAAATTAAAATTACACCGTTCGGGACGATTTAAATGACAAAGAAAAGAGATTATGCAGATAAGCGTTTTAAATCCCTCGTGGCGACTCTCTTTTCTGTTTCAGCCATGAGAGCGCTACGTTTCTTACTTTCTTCCGTCCTTTCGCAATATCACACTACTCCAACGCATTTTTTTCACTTAGTTCGTCCACCGAATTCCTTTATAAGGAAGTTGCCGTAGTTTTCACTAAAATCAAAATCGCCACCAAAATTCAAAAAGTTCACTTGCTTTCTCTCACACAGCGTTCGGTGTTTACATTAGAATTCGTTTTTAACGGATTCGTTGTTTTACAGGCGCGGCTATAGTAACTTTTTTACCGTAAAAAATACTGGTCATGTGACCTGACGTCATCCAGGTAAATATCCCCACTCACCTGTCTGTACCTGTTAAACAGGTGTGCTATTGCTTTGTTTAACCGTCAGAGCGCGATATCAGTCAAGAAGTTTTAGATCCCGGAGTCGAAATACGACTAACTTTTCGACATGGACTCAGAAATAAATGCCCAAAGACTGAAGTGAGCGTAGGTAGAATTTATAATTACGTTATTATTAGTAATTGCATTCAATTACGTGTATGAGCAACGAGTGTAAAAGCAATTTTAACAACCTTTAGTGAAAAGGTTAATGTCTTCTTAATTAGATCGTTTAAATGTCTTTTTCCTCAAGAGATTATAAATGTTAACTTATCATTAAACCCCTTGTAAAAGTTGTAATTAAAAATGCTGGTTGTGCACGAAACTTAAACTGTATTTATTAATTGCAGTTTAAATTAATAATATAATTAGAAGGTAGGAGAAGATACCATAAAGTTAGTTATGTGCCCTTCTAGCTCAATGAAATCATCTCTGAAAAGTTTTCCAACTTTGGAGTAATATAAATAAAATAACGTTATTTATTTTTACTTTTTTTAGATTTCTTCGAGGTGTAGTAGCGCTAATTAAAATTGTTTTGTGGTTTGGTACAAACCTATTTATTTAAACAAATGTACGTGGTACTGTCTAAGTATTATGTATTACTAAACGAGTAGTATGTTACAAGTTTAGGGAGGTGATAATGAGTAATTTTGGGAGTGTAAAATTTTCAACAAATGAACGAATACAAAATGAAATTGAACCATGCTCACCAAATATTTTAAGTTTTGAACTATTAGAGCATAATTAGTTTATTAGGTTAATTCTAGTTGTACAATTATTTTTTTTTTATTTAAATTAGAAAATTTCATAATGAATTTCACTGTTTTTACACAAGGTGGAAAATTATTTCTTTTTGAAACCGTATAAGTGAAATATTTTTTATATTTGTTCACCTTTACACTCGTTTTTTGCTATTACATTTTTATTTTGTCCTTGCAGTATAAAAATTATTTTTTAAATATTTTTTTTTCAGTTGATTATTTCGTACAATCCTTTATCTATTTAATTAAATATATGTTGGTACTATTTAAAATAATTCATTTTTAAGTATTTAAATATAGTTTTAGCGGCCATTTTGTTTTAAATGTTCGGATATTGGGATCAGAGCCACAACCATCTTTTAATATGCATTTTAGACACATCTACTGTTTGGCAATTTAACCTACAATTTTGACGTTTGTTTGTTAGATAAGGACATAACCTATACATTGTACTTGTTTATAAACATCATAAACATTCAAATAACGATTATATTATATATATTAAACAATTATTTTACATCATAAAACATGAAAAACAATACTAAGTTAACAGTACTATTCGAAGGATATTCAAATATGGTAGAAAATGGTATGAATGCAAATTGTTCATGCACTTTGCTTACTGGACAAAAAAACATAATAGTTGATACTATGACTGCTTGGGACGGCGAAAAATTAACAAAAAAATTAAACGAATTTAATTTAAGGTGTAGTGATATTGATTACGTTGTTTGTACTCATGGGCATTCCGACCACATAGGGTGCAACTATTTATTTTTAAATGCTACCCATATTGTTGGCTACTCTGTCTCAGTTAAAGACTTTTATCACGATGTTGACTTTAATTCTCAACTAGAATATAAATTAGGGGATTATGTAAAAGTAATACCAACCCCAGGACATACACTTCAAGACGTAAGTGTTATTACAGAATTACCTGATTTAGGGACTGTTGCAATAACAGGAGATTTATTTGAAAATCAAAATGATTTAAATGATGAATCCATTTGGATTTCTGCTGGGAGTGATTCTAAGGAACTTCAGAGAAAAAATAGAGACCTTATTTTATCTTTAGCTGACTGGATAGTACCTGGACATGGTCCAATGTTTAAGGTTGGAAATGTTAAATGAGTATTAGTTTGAATTTTATAAATTTTCCTAATATTTGTCTCATAATGTTAAAGTAAATTAATATAATATTTTATAAGTACATATTGGTCTCTAATTTTAATTAATTCTTTTTTTATGGAGAGAGGATTTATTACTTTTTGGACTAATTTAATTTTTTTATCTTCTTCTGCAGATTTTAGATACAGATATGTATTTATAAGTATTCACAGCAAAAAATAATTATTTCTAACAGATTAATTAAAAATATCCGAATATTAGTTTTATTTAGGCAACCCGATATGCACAGGTGTAGTTATGTTCGACAGTTTTGTGCGCCTTTGTCAATGATTTTTATTTGAAAGAGAACATGTTCTTTTATGCGATAAATTGACTTTAACTTTGGGTTTGATTTGTTCAAACTAATAATTCTGTAATTATTGAATTTGTTCGGTCGAAAGAATATTATTTTCGGGACGAAAAGAACAAAAAGTTTCCAAAGCGAAGTAATGGAAGACGTTTGGAAAAGTAATTAGAAAAATATGATTAGGTATTTTTCCCTGCCAAACTTTTGTAGGAATTTCTTTTGCTTCATAATTGATCGTCTTATTAAAGATGAGTTAGCCCATCCTTTGTCTAATCCCCGTTGCCAGGGGCTACGCCACCCGCTTGTTTGTTCTGTGCAAGAAAACTCATATCCTAATTGGGTTACCTTACATCTGCGTCATCGTCGGCTAGAATTACGAATTATATAACGATGAAAAGACTAAGAATGCGCCCTTGCCTTTCAGTTTCTTTTTTTTCTCTTTTAGTAGGACATTAAATAACCAAATAATAGTTTCTTTTGAAATAAGGTTCTTATTACGCTTATGCTTTAATAAATCAACTCATTAGTCGTGGTATTAATAATTTAAAATAAAATTTATGTTACCATGGCTACAAAAGCTAATTAACCAATCGTGATTGTTTGTTCGGTTCCAAAAGCTTGCTGCTATGGCTACAAAGCTGTGCAACCAATCGGAATTGAGAGTTCTATTGGTTACTATGGTAATTCTCAAAGCCAAAGTTGAGCGGTAATTTAAATTAGTGGACTAAGTTTTTATAAATTTCTAATATGAGGATGTACATTTCAACAGAAATAGATAATAGATGTTGAGGACTAATTAAATGTCTTTTGAAAAATTGTTTCCAAAGTTGTTGGAACTTTTGAAAATTTATAGACTCAGGTGAAGGAAATGTCGCACCCAGTTAGTTACTAATTTTCTCGCCTCTATATCGTCTTTTATTTCATTGTTCGATTATTGATTGGCCGCCATAAGCGAATGTGGACGCTTTCAAACAATTAACCCTGTCAATAATGGATGTCATATTTGTGCTCTAACTCTAAGTGAAATATTAGATTGATTATTTTTCCAACAAAAAAATAGTCTACCGATAAACTTTCCCTAATGTATTGTTAAATATCTGGTTTCAGTTCCATTATAACTTACTTATTTAAACATTTTCGAAAGCAATACTTTTTTAATTAAAATTACTAATTTAAGAATAAATCATTACGTATTTTACTACAGTGAAAAAGTATAAAAATGTAGTATTAAATTAAAATTTTGGTTCTAAATAAAACGGTACCTAATACGTCGTTTAAAAACTACATTAAAGTATTTTTTCTATCAATAAAATTGACATATAATGATGACGAAATGTGTTTTAAAAAAATTGGGATTTAGGGGAAGTCTAGAACTCGTTCATAAATTATTTAATCGCCACCACTGCTTAAATCACTGACGCTACCATTGGCATTGGAGTGATAAATCATATGCATTGGATCATATGTTAATTTTGTTTATTATTGCACAATATGTTGCTATATTTCTAGTAGTATTTTTTTTATTAAAAAATTAAATAACAGTGGTTTTATAAAGAAATTACAAGTGTGATACAGTTTATCTATACTTTTTCAATTTAAAATTAGAATATAAAAATTTAATATTTTATTTTATTATAAATTTTCTTTATTGCAAATTTGTTTTAGCTTTTCATTAGTTACATTCAAGGATATGCCACGTGTGCGGACGATATTCTCAATCCCTTATGTATTTGCCACCCTTTTTTATCCGAAGGGGTTGTAGCTCTGAAAATTAAAAAAGGGTTGATACCCCTTCTATTTGGTTTTGTAATGGAGTGTTTCATATACATATATATTTTTGTTACCTCTTTTCTCATAATAGTTATTCTTGACATTAGGTAAACTTTTTTAAATATTTTTTGGTACATTTTATTAACTTTATTAGCAATTTAATTTGGAAATTGATTATTATTTCAATGCCTAGGTACTTTTTTAATTAATTTTTTATTTGTATTTCAGCTGAAATTTTAATGTGTCTAAATATTTTGTATTTAATGGTGTTAAATGTTGCATAAAATACTTAATTTTTGTATGAACCTCACAAATGAGGCTGGTTTATAAAAAATCATAGGGTGTTACCCCTTTAAAAAACCAAAGGGGTGTTCAAAAGGGTTGTTCTTTTTAAGGGCAATGGAAGTGGTAAATAATGTAAAAAAGCTGGGGTTGACTACTACGCAAGTACTTTTGGTTGGTACAACATGCTCGGGCAGTTGGGCCCCCTCCAAAAATGGTTATCGATGATGTCTTTAAAGCTCAGTCGAAGTAAGCCTTTGGTGGCATGCCTATGTATGTTTTGCCCCTTCAAAAGGGAGCAACCCTTTTTTTAACTTCTACTTCCTTCAGTGTGCAATGTTGCTCCCAACGGAGAAGGTGTACTTTGGGTTGATGCAGTTTCTTGTTTAAAAAAATTAGTATAGACAAAGGTAATTTTTTAAATTTTCTGGAACTGAGTGCCTGTGGTTTGAATAAATAGGTTTTGTTTTTGCTCAATATATAACAATTTTTTTAACACTTTAATTTTTTTTATGAGTTGAGTAGGAGTTTTTAGTGTTGAACTGTTTTGTATTATTTTGGATTTGAATGGGAAGTTTTTTGGTGTATATCATTAATTTGTAAAGTAAAGGCAATAGATTATTGTGTGATTTTGCTGTTATTAGAATTTTTTTAAATTTAAGTGATTAGAATAGGGACCTTTTATGAAATGCATATGCTTACCAAATTTTATGAAAAATTGGGGACACTAATGGAACAGAATTCTGATATATAAATATTTATTAAATAATGCTTTTATGGGGTTTATATTTTTAGTAATATTGTCTCTCTATTTCAAAAACAAAACAATCATGTTTTCCTTTAAACTGAATAATTTTTTCTTAAATTAACTGTCGATTCTTATATATTGCAAAATTTTAAATTAATTCCATGTTTTCATTAAAAATACCTATAAATAAATATGTATTTATTTATTTTGACAAAAATTAAGTTTTAACTTTTAAAATGGTGCCTTTTACTATAAACTTTTTTCGGATTTAATTAATTAATTGTTATGAGTACGACTAAATAAAGTTAGAATATCAAAATTGAGTAAAATATTCATGAAATTTTCAATCTTTTTATCTATTTCTGTCATAGCTGTTATCAAATTTTTGTATTTTTATCAACCATTGAGGATTGCTTTTTAAATTAAATCTAATATGCTCTGCTTGTTAGAAAAGCAGTAGATCTTTATACAACCTTAACTTCTTATGTGTTCGGAAATTTTTAGGTATCTTTAGTCTACAAATAATCGAATAGTGTTTCGATATTTTTTGAAAATTGTCTCATTATGTATATTAGTATAAAACAGTAATTGTAAATCTCAACTTATAGATACATGCACCACATCATATTTCTAGGGCTGTGTATTTTCTTTTTCTTATCAAAAGAAGTGTCATGATAAATGAGTTTTTTCGCGAATATCTCAGGGTGGGCGAGAGCTGCTTTAACCTGTTTGACCTCTCGTCATATCCCGCACTATATCGGTGCGATTCGAGGGTTGGAAAATTGCAACATAAAAATCATCCCCATATCGAATGCGCCCAGGGCCATTTCGTATTGCCTGTTCTTTTTTATATTCATTCGTTGAAGTAGATTGTGTAGATTGATATCTGAATTTTATTCAGAAAAACGTTGCGCGCCCGGAGCTGTGCTCGTAAATGGCGGAAATTAAGGGAAAAATAAATGAAAGTGTAGCCGGCACCAAGGGAAACTGTCCTCTTATTCGTAGACATCATAAATGACTAGCTATGAAGACGGTTTACGACGTGTTTTCGGAGAGTTCAATGGGGAACTATATTGCTTAATTTTTTTAGGGTGTACATTTTTTAAACCTTTAAATTATTATACGATACGGATTTTATAGTCGTGGGGTAAATTTTGTATTGTAAATATTGCATTTAAAAGATATGTTCTGAAATGTTTTTATGTTGTTATTATGAAAATGTGAACATTCTTATGAATTTATAGGTGAAAAATTTATATAAATACAGTTTTATTTCATAAAATATAAACAATATACCTACAATAAATAAGCAATTGTAGGAGTCAGGTTTGAAAATTTTGATTTTGTGATGCTTTTAAAAATTAGCTATAAAAAAGTAGACATTAGTGGTAAAGATTGAAAACAAATATTAAAAATATTTTTAAACTTTGCCCATTCTGATTGGATTTTTAATTTTTTTGCAACGTTTCGATTGGTTTATTTTTATTAAGGTACGTTTGGTTCGTGCAAAAATTATCTCCTAAACGAACGGCTCAGTGCGAGAGGCTTTTTCTTATTTAGCGTGATTAAAGTTATCCCTCGCTCTTTCCACCCACCCTACGGATTCTAGCCGTCACTTTGCCTTCATCGTTCGGAGGAGCTTTAACGACGATCTCATTTCCTTTTCCTTTAGCTTCATATAGGATTTCTTTGTAGTTGTGTGGTGTGCGCTATTTGTCCATTACTGCTCCATATCATGTTTCATCTGCATATAAGTAAGATGGAAATGCTACTTTAACTACTTATAAAATCAATATCTACATTTCTTACATATAAATAATACGACATATAACATTTAATAAAGTGGAAATATGCCCTCAAAATATTGTTTATGATTAAGGGTTCAAATATTTATTTAAATGTGTGAATTAAATTATATCTAATGATTTAGGACACTTATGTAGTTATTTAAATTTTTTTTCGTGTTCAGAAAACACGTTTAAATATTATTATTATTTAACTTATTACAGAGTTTACTTCAGCTAACAAATCTTATAAGTTTTGCAATTTAATGAAAAAAATTTGTATTTCATTTTTCATTGGATAATTTAACATATATGCTAGATATTTGAACATTAAAAGTTTAAAAACATTTATCCCCGGCACCTCCACCAATTATATCACATCAGCAAAATGTAACTATTATTATTTGACTGTTTTTCCAAAGGTAGAATTTATGTTGCTGAGCTGTTAGGTTCTCCGGTTATTTTTGAAGCACAATGGCAAACATTCCCCGGTTGTTTGGCATTAATATTAACGCGTTTACACTAATGTATTCTCATCTTCCCCCCATATATTTACTTTGCATTCAGCAGTTTTTTTATCCCTCGCTTTCTTGGGAATAAGATGCTGCTGGCCGGCAAAACCAAACCAAATCACCTTCGGCTTTCACTACCAGATATAACGTAGTACGTACTTATACTTGTATAAAGAAAAAAAGAAAATGGGAAAGGGAAAAATGTTATTTTAAATGTCTTGATCCGATATTTGTATTTGACGACGAAAAGGAAACGTTTTAAGTAAACGCTACAAAAATGTTATCCTTTCTATCCATAAAGGACGACGTGCGACGAACGTGAAAACAATTCCATTAAATCGGTAGTAAAAGAGCGGCGGAGAAGTCGTAAAAATTGGTTTCACAATTTAGATGGCGATTTAATATTAAGGACGATTTTACGGAAAATTTGGAATTAAAGAGATACATACGAATATTCAATAAAATTAACAAAACGATTAAAGTTATTAAAATATTGGGTGAAAACTAGAATAATCTCCATCCTTAACTACATACCATACGAGCCCTAAGAACTACATGTTTGAAAACACCTCTCTTTACCCCTTTTCCTGCTATTGTGTGTGTGTCTTTTTGCTTGTTAGTTTCTTCTGATCTACTTTTTTCAATACTTTCTCATTTCTCTTCGTCATCTCCGTTTTTTGATACCACATCTCAAACGCTTTTCAATGGTTTCATTAATTCAAATTGTTTAATATTATGATGACTAGGTACTCCGAACTACAATTTCCATGTTTTGAAAAAGAAAAACAGCGTCCCTTTGTTTATGGTTTTGTGTGGGGTGGACGAGGGGTTTAGAGTGATAGGGAGGGGGGGGGGCTTTGTTGGCAGCGACATTTAATCGTGCACGGTTATGCGCTGGGTTCACGTCAGTTCCGCGTAATAATCTAGCTGTCTGCCCGATCGTAAATCTATTCTTGGCAGGAAGTCCGTTCCTATAAGGTCTATAAAGTTGCGCGAAGTTTTTGCAATTTTTATATCGGATATTCGGGAGCTTCTCGCAGCGAGGCTCTCTCTCTCTGAATATGACGCCATCAAACTTCCGCCCCAGCGGACGGCATCGTTGCTACAGCCACCGGTCCATGCTGAAGACATTTTAATGTCTCGCAAGTCGCCCGTCTACCGAAATAACTACCGCTACAACGCTCTAGCTTTCTTTCTTCACATTCATCTTTCTATTTTTCTTTCATTTTCTCGACATTTCCACTGCTTTCTTTAAGTTATATTAGTTATTCAGGACTAGTATAACTATAAAAATATAATATAATTAATTAATTAAGTTGTAATTTGTAAGGTTTTCGGTCCACCCTGTAAATAAAAGTGAAATGGTAAAATGTGAAACAAATTTAAAACCAGTAACATTAGTGCCGCGCCAGGGCATCCCCTTATCATAAAACAAACATCCCCAATAACAAATCAATACAATTATAGGCGAGAGCGCAATTCACCCTCGCAGTGAGCAGGGGGCGCTGGCTCTACTTTTTCCATATCCCATAAACGTCTCCATATTTCATAGGATAGCAGACCACCTGCGACTCGGCCACGTAATAATCATGTCACAAAATGGAAAGATAGGAAGGATGTCAGCCTAAAATATCCGTTACGGGTTTTTGTCTTATTTTAGCCGCGAAAGAGGGTGGGTAGGTAGGTTGGTATTAAAAAGTCCCAAAACAATTTATTATTGAAAAAGAGAAAGTTAAGGGGGTTGTCACTTTTTTGCCATTATAAATTTTTGTGCATACCTACCCACTAAATTATTTAAACATTTTTTGTGTTTAAGGGTGTCAAATATTTAGGATGACTGTCAATTTATAAGACGTTTGACCATTTTTAAGTACAACGGGAGTATTTTCTTTAAAAATAGAGTTCCTGAATTTCTTCGATTTTCGCCTTTGTCTTGTTTTTGAAAGCTAATTTCGTTATGTTCTGTCAAGGAAACAAATCTTCTTCATTACCTAAAGTAATTAATACATATTACATATTATTGTTGTGCATTTTCGTGTCTATTATATACCCATAGGTATGTATATGTAGTTAGGTAATCAATAGCGCTATATTTTCCATCGATTAGAAAGCCACGCCTCATGCATTGCTTGCGCTACTATTCAATGCAGTTTCTTATTACACGTAGATAGTTAAGATCACATGCATCAAGAAATCCGGTTGCCCCTATACAGGGTGTTAAAATTATCAACAACCTTAAGAGACGTTCATTAATAATATAAATAATTTTATTTCAAATATTTCTTAAAAAGATAAAATAGAACATTTTTTTAGAACATACACATTTCGTATTTATATTTTGTTAGGAAATACTTATTCTTATTCTTATTACAAAATAAACGTTTATTTTTCCTCGAAGGCACTTATTATCAATAATAAGATAGCATTTTTCTTTTATCCGTCAGAATGAGATTTAATTATTAGGAACGGAAAATAAATTGGATATTCGTTTTTCGTTTGATCTCGGTGAACTGTGTATTGGGTTCGGTTCGCGGAAAAATCGCCCCTGGTTATAAATATTGGAGGCCAATAAAAGTTGTTACTTAGAATTCCCGTTCGTTGAGATCAAAGACTTTGGCGTTACGTTTTTATCTGCACCTGTCATTGAAATTTACGAAGCCGTAAAAGCTCTAGAATACTTCTTACATTTTTATAAAATCCATTTGTTGTATTTTAAAGTTAGAAAACGACTGTAGGTGGTTGCGGGAGCAACTAATAAGGGAAAATAACGATCGAAAGTTCGAAATACAGAAGAATAAAGAAAACATTCCGTTAATGAGTTTTTTTTTCAATTTGTTTTATTGAGAATCGTCTTTGACGCGAGATCTCATTGTGCCTTTGTCAAGGGGCGAGTGAAGAGGTCGAGATTAGACTAGTATGACCCCAGCAGGGGATGAAATCCAATCTTAACTTGCTACAACATTCCTTAAATGACATTTTCCTCGCTTCCAAGCGACTTTTTTATCTTTCACCCTTTGCTTAAATTGAAGTAAAAGGCACTGAAGACGCGAGAGAAGTTTCGAAATTTTATTTAAGTGGAATTTTACAGCACTAAATGAAAATTTTTATTTGTTAGACGAAAAAGAACAAGATGTTAGATTAGAATTAATTGAAAATGTGTTGTTGAAAAAGGAGAGATAGGATTTTAGGATACGAAAGGCATATTAGAAACAATTACAGGAGTAAAGGGGGGCAGAGATGATATCAACAATATTAGTGTTTGGAAATAGAGATATAATAGTTTTTGGGACAACGATTAGTTCAGGAAGTGTGTATATTTCTGTTTTTTTTTCTATAGAAGCTTAGAAGTTATTTCGGGATTAAATGATTGCATTTCGGTTTCCGGTCGACGAAGGATGTGGTTTTATGTTTTGAATGGTTGGAATGATTTATGCGTAATCAACCGAAGTGCGTGTTGCTTTTTATTCATGCGTTCCAGTGTGGGGTTGGCCTGAATGCGAATTTTATTATAAAACGGGAAAATCCACCCTCAAACATGTCAAAAATTGTTCGCAGTTTATGCGGGATTTGACGAGGGGACGATTTCAAATTTTTCCTGTAAATTCCGGATCATAAATGAAGTTGTTGAGGGATGGATAATGCGAAAATACTTTTTAACGCTTTTAAATCCTGCAAAGGGAAGGGGCGCCTCCATTTGTATGAAAAATAAATTACGTGTTTTGCAGCTATAAAGAATTTTCATAATTCAAAATTCAATTATTATTAATTTCAAAAACTGCTAATTTTACAACTAAAAAATTTTCATTCTAAGAATCTAAGAAGTTTCTGTTTTTTTGTAGTTGAGATTAATTCTGTTGAGTGTGTCTTTTAAGAAGTTGGATTGCAAAATTGCCGAATATACGGTGTCGAAACGTCGGATCCAATCGGGTCTTCGGGTGCTCTTTATTTTTGCCTTGGTTCATTTCAATATTCCATCAGCATTCGCAGTTGCTCGCTTGCCTTTTATTCTTTCCTCCTTCGTATCCAATAGAAGTAAATGGTTTTCTTGTCCCTTGCTCCCTCGACCATTAGTATTTGCGTGCCAGTCTGTCCGCGTTCGTTTCACACAAAGAAAAACGCGTCATGCAGAGGGCACCCCCCGAGCTAAGAATCCAAGCCTTGAATTTCTAGTAATAAGACTTAAGGCGTGCAACACTATTCCTTATATTTATAAAATAAATCGACGAGAACAAATACAATTGCCATTTTTATTATTTATTTGAGAAGTAATTTTTCAATTCGTAATGAATTGCCTTTTGTTGGGAGTGAAGTGGAGCGAAGGTTTTTCCCGTCTTATATAGTTTACTAGCCATTTTTAATTTCTTCCTCTTTCATCATTAAAACTTATTTATCGATAATCTTCTCGTTGCGAGGCTTTATACCGAGTCGGCAGCGCAGAAGTAATACACTAATGGTTCTGAGTTGGAAGGGGGTTGTAAATGACACCTCGGCATCCGACGCGTTGAATAGTTGATGGATTACCCTCCCGAGACGCCGGTGGCGGAATCAACCCTTTACTCCCTTACCCTTTATTGCGCACGCGTTTCTTTTGTTTGCCTCTTTCCGTTTTTGTATTACGAAAGCTTATCACATCTTTTAATAATAAATAGCCTTTATCGGTGCTTCTGATCATAATGATAAGAAAAACAAAGTAGAATAAATTGATCATTATTTCCAGTTTCATTAAATAATATTTTTTCTAATGAAATAATAACAGTAAAGGATTAAAATCAAAACTTTTAGTTTATTTCTGCAAAAAAAAAACATCCGACGTTTCGTCTTTCACAAGCCTTACGTTAAAAGGTGAAACGTGAGATGTTGATTAAAAGCTTTGATTTTGATCATGTACTTATTAGAAATTAGGGGGAGAATCAATAGTTTCGAAACAAACAAATTGCTTATTAGTTTAATGTGATGCAGTTGTGTTCAGCGCCTCCAGAAAAAGCTTCATTGAGGAGGATCAAGAAAATATTGAATAGCTGACAATCTTTTCAACGACGGTTCTCATCTCTGTGGTTTATTGGTAAACGGTTTCTTGTGTTTGTTTCGCAATTTAAAAGAGGATTTAAAGTTACATTTTTTAAAGTACATCCGCAAGTGACCATTCGCGATCGGTTAGGGAAAGAGCCCTGTTTTGTCCAGGCCGAGCCAAGTGATGCCAGGGCAAGCCAAGCCAAATAACGCTTACTATGACGACGTAGAGCTGGAGGAAAAAGGGGAAAATAAGTCTCGGTTGAAACTTCATTTTTATACAATGCATGGTCGTTCCCAATTCATCGTAATCCCCCACCGCGCTGAGATAATGCCCGCCATTTTTCCGGACACCAGGCGCATTATTTTAAAAAGTTTTTGTGTCCGAGCGACAGTGTGAATGCAGGGAATACGGGACTGCCATTAATAATATCCCTATCCCCGGGATATCAGGCCGACGTATGCGGGGATTTGCGATCGTGTTGCCGTAAACAAGTTTTTATGCCATTCGCTTTTGGATTTACTCCGGCACGAATCCCAAATTTATCCCAATTTAAAAAGTGTTTTTATCCAAGCGCAACAAGAAATCCACATCACTGGCCACAACTGGTCGAAACTTTTACAACTTAATAAAATTAACTAATTCATTTACATCTTTTTGTACCAAACCCAGTAAGGAATAAAATCTACAATTTTTAAAACGTGCATAAAAAAGTTTTGACCTTTCTATTCATTGAATATTTTTGAAATTCATTCCTAAATGTTGAGTTTGAGTATTTGCAAGAAGAAAAAATTCTATTTCTATTTTCACTAATCATTTAGGTACATATGTCAAATAAAATTTAAGATTTCATGTGGATGAAATAATCAACGATGAAACGAGAAACCTATCTTTTATTTTCACGATTGAGTTGCTTTGCACTATTATCCATCAATGGAACTCAATTTTTGCAGAAATTGAAACGAAACTTAATTTTACTCCAAAGTTGTTAACCGTAGGTATGCAATCTTAAATTTTACTTCAGTAACAGCAAATTATTATCGATTCTGTAAATATTTTTGTGGTGTATCAAGAATTAAATGATTTCTTTAGTTTTTACACTTTAATTATAAAAGCGTGCTATAGGACCGTTTTTTCGGTAATAATTTGGTAGATTCTGGCCACTTTCGGACACAGCTGTCCGACTCGAAACGTCCGCGTTAATAGTTTTTCGTGGTGCTAACGTGCCACTATTAAAATTTATGGGAGTAATTTACTTAGGCAGACAAACAAACACTCGGTGGCATATGGCTTATTAGTTCATTGTCTGTGTCGTAATCGTTTTGTGTGCCAGACATCTAAATTATTTCTAACGTTTTTTTTAAACGATCGATCGCGTTAAAGATTCAGAAGAGAACAAAAAGAACCTAATATGTATATTATAATTTGGGATGCCTTCTTCTTGAAAAATAAAAAAATATGAATACCATCAGACGGTACGAATAAAATACGTAATGTAATGGAAATAGGGATGGAAAAGAAAATGGAATCGTGTGATACTGGCAACATTTCCACCCGACCATCTCTTTGCCACTTCTGAAAAATAGCCCTATTTCGCTTTCAAGATTGCAATCTGCGCTGGCGTGCTATTATACTGGGCTCTTTAACTTTCAACCACTTACTTATTTCTTCGAATCGAGTGCCAACTTTGAAAAATTATGCATTATAGACCGTATTTAAATAAATACCTATCCGATAAAGTAAACCAAACTATACAATAACAGTAGAGTTAAAAATCAAATAATACAAAAACACAGTGGGACTTCATTATTCCGTACTTAATCTAAACAGTTAATCACATTTAATTAAATTGTTAGTTCAGTTTTTGTTATCGAAATAAAAGGAAATCGTAACTAGTACCTACCGGCATTCCTCTCCTGGCTATCGTATAGTTGAGAAAAGGGAATTATAAGACTGTCTGTGAATCTTCAGTTTACGCAAGCTGTCTTATCGCAATGTGCCAGCCCTTCTGGTTCTTTAACTAAGCTTTGCAACACGCCATCAAGCGAGAAGACCCTTATTCCAATCAGTAACATTATCCTATGCTGCAGTTGAACTGATAACGCGCCGTTTGTCCCTTGCTCATCTTTTTTTTAGTCCCATCGTCGTATAAAAAAATTATAATTATAGATATCTTTTCTTGTACCAAACCAGAAAATTTTATAGAATATGTATAAACGAGTAAAATTGAGCAGGGTCGTAGGGAGAGACGAGAATTGATATTAAGGGTTATTATGATTAAAAATTCAATCGAGAAAAAGAAGATATTTTTGATCAAACTATTCTGATCTACGCATTAATCAGAGCAAGGAATTACAATCTCAAAAAATTATAAAATTAGTCTATTTTGTGTTCAACGTTTAGCCCTCAAGATTTTAATATTTTGTTTTATTAGATTTTGTATAAGCATTCTTGATGGAGGAATTAGTAGCAGTTCTTTGCACTAACAAGATACGAGATGTAACTTAATCTCTAATCCAATGATGAGATTTTGCTGAATCCTCCAATAAAATTTTGCTTAATTATCATATGCAGTGTAATTTTGTTAATTCCAAATTGTTACAAAACAAAGCCAGCTCACGTACCTCGTTTTGGTCAGAGGAAGTAAGTCGTCGTTATTTCCATTTCACCGGGAATTGCAAGAAAGCATTCCCGACTATCGTAGCATTTTCTTTGTGCTAGCAAAGTTCCCCAATGTTAGTGCCCTCATTAGCAGAATTTTCGTTTCCTCATCTCCCGTGTTTATTCGTATTATGTACAAGTATATGAGTATATACTGGTGTGTATGTATGCGAATGCGAGTGCACAGGCGACCGCGACGCGCCTGTAGGATTCAGTGGTGCGTGAGGGGGGTGTACGTTCAGGGGCCGCAACGCCAGCGAGAATGTCACGCACAAGGTTTGATCGGGCTGCTGTCTGATCGATATTGAGAGATTCACCCCCGTCTGGACCAGCGCTACTAGTCTTTCTGCATAAGTGGACTTTTACTGCTCGCGAAAGAGAATATAACTACTTGCATTGTTTCGTTGCCGTATATTACTTATATTCTGTTACTTCTCTCCCGAAACTGCCACTCGCAAATGCTCGACCGGAGAATTAATTTGCGAAGGAAAATCGGAAAAATCTTTATGCCATTTTCTCCGGGAACAATAAACGCCTCGAAAGTTACCCAAGAAAGTTATTAATTTCCACATATTTATTACAGCAAATAAAGAACAATGTACCTATATTTCAAGAAACACATTAGGTACCATCTTAACTGCTGTAGTAAGACATTATTTGTTATTTTAATTAATAAGAAGGTATACAATGAAAATGAATGTAAATATTAAATAATAATTAATACGAAAAACTAGAAGAAGCCAAGTGGCGATAGTAGTTTGAGATCTGGTGTTATAGGCGGATAATGAATATATCGTGTAATAAATTAGCAATAAGGACTTATCGATTACAAAAAGTAAGAATAGTAGGAAAACCGATCAGGCATCTGAAGAAGTTAACAATAAATAGAAGAAATAGGGTGGTATATGGCAGTTTTTAAGACGTCAATGGCTTGCTAGATACTGCAGATGAAATAGCAATAAAGAGAGGTAGGGGAAGACGCAGATTAGATTACTGTTCACAGTTAGTTAATAAGTTTTTAGGGTGCTAGTCTTCAAACGAAATTAAGGACATACCTAATAAAAATAACTTTTATTTCAATTTAATAAAAGAAATGCTTTGGGAGAGAAAATTAACGGAGAAACAACTTTAAGGCCTCTAAATTCTAATTCTACAATGCCTAACAAACATAAACACCCGAGTTAAGTAAAGATTATTGTCATTATAGACTTCTTCGAATGAAGATGAGATCCTTACACAAAATATTTTTATTTTACTAATATGTAAGTACTTGCATTGGGAACATTTTGCTGTGGGTTTCAATTAAATTAAAAAAGAAAAAAAAAATATTCACTTGAGAAGTCATTCAATTGAAAGCAGTGGCGGATTTACACATTTGCCGCCTGTAGGTTATTCAAAATTTGCCGCCCCTACTGACACCTGCAATTCTATACCCTAATTCACAATCAATTTTTTGTCAATGAAATTGCAACTTTATGATTGTATTATATTTTTATAAGACTAATCAACAAATATTGATACGAATTCATTAGGATTAAAAATGTAAGAATGTTGAGAAGAACTTTTGTTGAATGGATATTTATTAATTTTATTCATTACAATATTATAATTAGATATTGTTTTTTTTAATTATCATCATTCTAATAAATGTATAATATTTATGAAATTCTGTGCAACAATATGCAATTTTTTACGTGTAAATTTATTAAATTTTTATTCTACACTCAAACAGGTTGTTAATATCATCAGAAATATCAATAGAAAAGTAATAATCTTCCACATATATATCTATATAAAATTTGTTATTGTTATTTTAAAGCAATTTATTTTTTGGATCCCATTTCTCTTCGAATAGATATATTTAAGTGGTGAAACATATTACACATTAATTGAATAGTTTGGGTGGACCTAAAGAAAAAATTATGGCAATAATTAATTTAAAAAATAGGTAAAAATACTAAATTTAAAATGTAATACTTAAACACTATTGGAATATTTTAAAAATTCAAAATCACAAAAGTATATTTTATAAATAAGCGTTTAGTAATTTTTCATACATACCTATACAGACGTGTGTATTCAGTATACTGTATAGCACTAAAATATTGTAATTTTTGTTGATTTTTTGAGCCTCGTTTTTTCCGTGTACAAGATAATATTTTTTTTTAATTTCTGTAAGACAAAAAAATTTTTGAGGAAAGTTTGCAGCCCCCTAAAATCTGCCGTCCTAGGCTCTAGCATATTCAGCCTGCTGGTAAATCCGCCACTGATTGAAAGTATTCGATCGAAAATTTAAGAAACAGACACTTCGATCTCTTTTATCAATACCTACGTATTTTTGCTTATCGAAACGTCATATAAATTGTTTCTCACGTAAAAAAATATCACGTGTAGAACAATTTTTAATGCAATAGAGGCAAACACGTATTAATCAGTCTCTTACTGATTAATGGGTAGTTATTTCAATTTAAAAATAATTGGTGTGGGCGATTTTTCACATTTTACTAAGGGTGTATCAATTTTCAGCGCTGAAACAAGATGGCCCATAAGAATATATAGCTAATTACCTACCCAAAACTTTAGTCAGTAATTAATTTCATTATTTGTATAACTTTCTACATTTTGATATTTGGAAAGTGTGAATTTTGGAAAAGATTAATGATAGGTGGATCTATTCCCTTTTATGGGAGTGAGACATAGCTACACCAATATTTTAGGAGAAAAACATTAGGGAGAGGAGAATATGTGACAGCGTTTTCTGAGACGGTCGGCGTTTCTGTGAACATTTGCTTTTAGTGTTATAATTGTGTTATTGTTAACGGAAACAGCAGTGCCACCTTTATGCAATTACAGTAACACTCCTCCCTTCAGAGAATAATGGATATCGCGTCCACGGCAATATAGCGAAACCCTCTCCTTCTAATGTTCTCGACGCTCTCCTGTTCCCAACATTTGAACAAAACTGTCAGACCGCAAAAAAAAAGAATGGCCACGGCGCAGTGCCAGCGACAATTACATTTCGCGCTTTTACAGAACAACCATCTGAATGATGCGATCAAACCTCGCGGAATTTCGCCCTTTAGAATCGTTAAAGATTTCTTTTTAAGCAAGTTGTAACAAACAATAACTGCTATTGACATAATATATATGTGAGAAGATAAAAATGTTAATTACCTTGCTATTAAATATGTCCATTGTACCATGCGATGTGTGAGTGGAAACAGATTGTAATGACATGTAGTTTTGAAACGGTGCATCATTAAGCATCATCCCTGTGTGAAAGGGAGTTTTACGTAACAAACAAGCGCGCAGCCCTTATCATCAGCCCCCAAAAAATGTTAAGTTAAAAAGCGTCTAATGCGATTTTGCTGCTTTTTGACTGCATTAGGTATGATTTATAGCTTGCAGGCCGGTTTTTATTCAGTAATTCTTAGTTACTCACAACTTTAGCATAGGATATCAGTCAGGACCTGACAGGGTAGTATATAAATCATCATTTTATCCCGGCTTCTCTCTCAACCCAATCCTGCTCGTCTTCGAGATCGAGCCATCATTTATCGCACTTTTTCATCCTTACACAGAACATCAAATTTTATAGACTGTACCATCTAACGGTCGGTGTCGTCGTTTCGAATACTTACGTAGAATGTTTTTGGATTTCCTAATCGATCACCACTAACTAGATCATTTGGGTTCTAGTTAAAGACGTATTTTTGCTTATTTCTTAAAATAATTGATCCAAGGGAATGGAGTTAAATAATTTCCAAGCTAATCTTAAACAAAAGCTAAGACTCTCGTTACTATTTACGAGTTGTTTCTGTTTTGTTCTTGCTATCCTTTTCTTATTCATTAAAACGAGTAGGCAAAGGACGGATTAACTTCTGTTGCAATCTTAAATTTTACAGGGCATACCTAGGTACCTATTAAGGGTGGAAATATCCTGTAGCTCTTTCTCTTTCCATCCCGTTCATGTTAAAATTACGAATGACTGATATTACTGGTTAAGCACAGTACAATAAAGTATTGAGAGTGAGAGAAAAGGGGAAAGTTGGTTGTATACGTGAATGTTAAATTGAAAAAAGAGTTAAGGAGAGAATTTCGCGAGCGCGCCCACTGCCAAAGTACCCTAACTACTGATGATGACGTCGCTGACGGTGCGCCGTATCGAATGGGTCTGTCCGTCGGTCTCTCGGTTTAGAATGCAACGGACGTAATAACGCAATTTAATCAGGACAGGTCAAGCAAAGGATAATAACAATGGAAACCGGTGCAGCTTGAGACAATGGAGGATCGGTCGGGGAACACACGGGCCACTGGACTCGGAATCAGAGTTTGTAATGAAATAGCTGGCATTCTTTTCGCATCGTAACATGCTGGCGCAAGAAGTACGCGGAACGCTCCCCTTATTCCCTCCCTTTTTGGTCGTCCTCCCCCCCTTCTTCTGCTTCTACTTGCCTTTCGTCTTCTTCATCATTGCCTTGTCTTTATCCTTTTTTTTTTCTTATTCGTTATCGGTTTTACAGCTTTCGGGAAGAAATCTGAAGCTCAAATCTTGCGTCGAATAGACTCTTAATTAAATTAACATTGAGAACTATCCTTCGTCGAATCCTTTTCATTTCTCCGCCGAACGACACACATTCCAACGAAGCGTTCTCCGTTACCAGAATAAAAGGAGTCAATTTTTTTATGGGATGTGACCGGTTCGAGGTATATTAAAACGATATTGATTTCTACCCTTTGTAATTGCGATAGGAGACAGTTGTAGTGGCAGTTAATATTACTCTCACATTCATTTTCATTTTCGGCGGGCTCAAGGCGATTCAGAATTTGTCAAAAACTGATATTTTGAATAAAAGTACCTCTAAACATGCATCTTTTTAAAGTCCACACTCAATTTACTAAAATTTTTACGTTTAAAAGATTACTACAGTATTTACTTTTACCTTTGGACTAAATTCCTAAATATTAATGTGAATATCTTCGTAAGTACATAGCTTATTTTTGTATGCTCCCTGTATGATGGTAAAATGGAGATGTAAGGGTAGGTAACTGAAGACGTCGCGTAATGACAATTATAAGAATATACGAAGCCATCATTCGTAGATAGGTAATTACTTGTTCGTTATTGCTGCCAAGGGCAGAGAGTTGTTCCATTCGGATCGTTTGAAAACCAGGTTTAATAAGGTAGGGAAGAGGAGATCCCAATTATGTGATACTGACCACTTTCCTTATTTTACTTTGTAATTCGTGACATTTGTGCTCTATGGGATCATGTAATTGCAATCATAGATTTCATTTTATTACACTACGGACTATTTCTTATCTTTTCCACTTGCTTCACTGAGCAAGTAGCGTGTTTCGTGAAAATTAAATCTCCCGATCTTCTTTACTATGACTCCAAACGAAATCCAGACTAATACTTGGCAATTTTTTCTATTTCGAGTTAAAATGTTATTGGTATTACAGTCTCTTATTCTGTAACCCTATAAAAATTTATAAAAAATTTTATTTTTTCTTCTATATTTTTGTGGAGAATAGGATCAATCAAAAAAATTTTACAAAATTCTTGTGTAAACGCATTTCAATTTCCAGAAGTATTTGCTTCAATTCAGTTTTCCTAAAAAATGTCACAATCAAATTGTATTGGATTGCTAAATTAATTTCAGACCCAAAGAAAATTGTAGCACTGTTTATTGATGTTGTCGAAAAACAGCATGTAGTAAAAAAGCTAAAAGAATATTGTGTCTTAAGATTGTAAAAAGTCTGTATCGCCATCTTCTTATTGAGCCTGCGTGATCTAATTTACAATTTAAAAAGAGGGTTAAAAACGCCGCGTTGTCATTGGTTGAGAAATTCAAACCCTACGACGCAGCCCTTTCGATCACGAGGGTTGAAACTCGCGCGTCGTGTTGTATGCAGAAGAGTTCACTGGAGTATTTTACATAAAACGAAACCTTACCCCATTGGTTCCATCATTTACATAGGGATGTTTTAGAATATCGGAACTAGAAAGAAGGGATGTTCCTTTGTTACCTAACACCGTACATATGCGTTCGTACCTTTTAAAAATTAACAATTGAAATTTCTCTTAATAAGTAATAAAAAGGGAAATTTAAAGTGTGTTATTTTCGTGAGGTCGAAAAGTTTTTTGATGTTAAAACGAGAAATTGAGACGAAGAGAAGGGGAAGTGGAAAGAGACCCAAAAAAAAAGAGCTTGCCGTTATTTTTTATCGTCAATTCGACAGCTTTCGCATTACTATCCGCAGCTTTTCTTTGTGGCGCCCTCAGGATTCGCGAGTGGAATGCCAAATAACCTCTGAGGACACACTACCACCACGACTACTACCGCGACAACGGGTGGATGTGTTCGTGCATTTTCAGTTTCAAAAGAAATGTTTCTGCCCTGCTTTATGTAAGCTTCTTTTATATTCACAAGGGAGAAATTTCTTTTTTGCCCTAGCACGGTCCGCTTTGCGAACAAGCCGGAATGATTTAGACAGGAACAAAATAATCAATTGGGGAAAAACATGACGTCAGGGCGGATGTTAACAAGAAAACTAAATATGTGTGATATGGTCAAAACTAATAAACTACATAAATATTTATGTAAGAATTAAATAGTATGTACAATTAATGCAGAAAATATGTTTTTCTGGTATCATTACTTATGTTTCTTATGTTTTTTGCCCTTCGTGCCGCCCTGTTGAAATTGTGTTCGGAACGTGTGACTGTAGAGTTGCAGCATTACTGAATTTTATTCCAGCATTCGGTCCCGCAGGAGTTGGGAATACATTCAAATCCTGGAGGAAAAGTGACGTCATGTCAGCCATACAGGTTAGACACCCTCCTGTATCCCAATTCTCAAGGGTTCGATCACACGGCAATCATCTTTTTCTACATTCGAACCTAAACGTAAACGTATACGTATATGTATCTTCGTTTCTTTGGCGTTTTCACTTTTCCATAACTTTATATAAGTACCTGCAGTTCCACAATTTATGACATCAGATAGTTACGGTCTTCTTAATGATCGAATAAAAATTGCTTGTCACGGTTGATGTTCAAACCAGGATAGGTAATCATCTAATTAGCTAGATTAAAGGGAATACTAATTACCAGAAAAAATTAAACTTTATTTTTGTTATGTGCCTTAAGGTATACTTACAAGTTTTATTAACTAATAGTAATATCTAGCTTATCAGAATTCTGTTCTCTTACAATCCCTAATAATTTTTTAGGTTTATTGGTAAACAAAGCATTATTTTATCAACCAATTCTAGTATCTTGTAAAATAGTAGTTGCGAATTAAAGGAAAGTGTACTCTATTTTATATAGTAAATATAATATTCTTATTAGTTGTGCTGTTGTGTAAAGGTTATAACTCATATTTATTTAGTGTTTGTTGTTTTGTAAGCGTTGTTGCTTTGAATATGCAGGTTTGCAGCATGGATGCAAGTAGGCAGACCCATAAACCGATTTTATTACTTGCATTGCTACTTTTTATTGCTTCTCATGTTAATTATACGTGATTTACGTTTGTTTTCGGTACGAAGAGGTTGTTTATGTATGTAACGTTTAATATTTATATAAATCATAATTTTGAAAACCTCATAATTGTAAAATCGAACAAAATCATGTTACACACATAAATACCTAAACCGTAACAGTAACTCGTTTATCAATTTATGTACGTAGTTGCATAGTCTTATGTGTTAGTGTAATATAATAGACGAAACATGAAGGTAAGTGGTTACTGTTTTTATTATTTACGAATTAATGCAAGAACAAAAGCTTGAAGTATTTAGTCAATTTGGAATATCATTTAAATATTGCGAAATTAGTTAACATAGTTTATAACATTTAAATACATTTTTTGACAGTCTTGGAATCGTCCTCTTTAGAGGATTTGCCAATTAGAGTTGTCTTTCTAACGTTTCGCACAGAAATAATAATTCTTCACGGTGACTACAATATTCGAGAGATAATTCTAATCGAGATTGCGGTAATCAATTCCTAAAAATCACTCTTTTCATATTTACCTTACATTAATTTTTCTTTAGAAGCTTTTTGATTGTTGTTTTATTAATAAATCAGTTTAGTTTGTATTATTTAAAAGGTTAAATGTGTTTTAAAAGTGACATTCTAAATAAGCTTGCTTTGTTTTAAAATTTAAGTCGGTGTATAGTTGTTGAAACTGGTACATGACTGTGGAATATATTTTTCATTTAGAAATTTCGTGGTTTTATATCATTTCTCTGTTGAACGACGGACACGGGCAGCAAGCGAAGATAAATTACATTTTCTTTTGCAGGTCGGCGGGGGATAGGGCGCTTTTGCATTATTCAAGTGTCTATCTCAGGCCGAGTGGTGAGTAAACATGAGCGCATCAACAATACAAGAAAGTCCGGGAGTCGGAGACGCCGGTGGTCGGGGTGAGGAATTGAGAGCCCGGGAAACTCGGAGACCGAGCCTGGAAATTTCGACGTTACGCTATACGTATGGACGTTGCGATGCCGTTGCCGGTGCTTTTGCTGTTTCCTGAGTCCGCAATTTAAAATCAGCACTGTCTTTAAATCAGCCACGAGAATATTGACCTTTGCAATTTATGTATTTTGATTTCTTTCATTCTTGGCCTGTTTTTCTTATTCTTTCAATATATTTTTCCAGTAGTTTTCAACAAAACAACCCAAAAACAACAATATGTTATTTTCAGAGAAGAGTCATAAGACAGTTTTTGACCTAATATCTAGTAAAAGTTATGTTATGTTCCCATCATAATTTTTCGTTTTTGTAGGTTTTTAAATATTAATCGCTGAAGGATCGATAAAGTAATGTTATATGCTGTAGGTACCTACACACCCTGTATATACCTGGTTAATTTTACATGGTAAGCTTTCAGGATAATTGGTAAGTTGAGACGTAGATGGTATACATAAGCAACGTATGTTTGCAGGTGCCGCGACAGGCAAGACAGGCACGGTCTAATAAACGTTCCCACTAATGAACAGGGTGGTTATTCCTTCTGGTAAATGTCAACACGGATGGACGGGAGAAAGGAGACCTCCACCACCACCCTAATACTTACCAACACCGACCAATACTTTGTTGAAATCAATTCGATCGAGGAGAAATGCGAGGGCCGCGTGGACGGATTGTGATTGGCTTTGGATTTCTCTCTCTCTGAGCCACGTTTGATTTTGAAGTTTGCTTTGGTCCTGTTCGACAATGATAGGAATTTACAATTAACGGACAATGTTGAGAAAACGCAATCAACGGATCCTCTGTCCCCCTTTCCTGTTAAATTAATACTTCTCGATTACCGAACCGGGCACGAACTCAAACAAACTTCTTCGTTAAGATGTCCTTAAATTGATTTTAACTTTTCTTTAAAAAAACTGCAAAGAAACGTACGTTCGTAGCAACTATTATTTGTTGATAGACGTTCAGGCAGGATTGTTCAACATTATCAGTTGATTAAGCTTTCCGGTAGAATGGGCCTTAAGGCCCATGGTATATTTAAATAAATAATATTGTGTAAAAGTTTAAAAAGTTTGTTTAATTTAGCTAGGGTAATATAATATTCACGTATGATGACATACCTATCACTTGCGTATTTTCTTGAGCCCCCTGGAAAATATTTTTTCTCACTAACTTCTGCAAAACTAATTTCTGCCACACGAGAGTAACTCAGTGATTAATATTTTAAGAAAGTTAGGTGGCAGGGTATGATTAGGGTTCCCTACCAAATAGAACCCTTTAGGATCGGTTTATAAACTATAACCAAATTAATTTATTTTATTCTTCAAAAAATTGCATAAATGAGTGCTAGTTAACACCCTTAACAGCCTTCAAACTTTTTTAATAGTAAACAGCAGCAGGTATTTTATTGTAAATGCAGTTGTATTATTATTTCTGGTTTTGCTCAAAAGTAGTTATAATAGGAGTCTGTAAACCGACGCAGCATCACTTTTTTTTTTAAATTTTTTTATCCTCGACCAACAGAGCACCGTAAACCAATTCCATTTATCTGACGCTCGTATTTGTCAATGTGGCTTCGTAAATAATATGTATAAAAAACGCTCGTTGGAATGTTCAGCTACTTGTCTATCGCTCCTGGTTTCCTTTTATCAAATTAATGCAGCGAAAAAGTAAAGTGTTAAATAAAAAGGACGCGAACTGTCAATGCAACAGAGTATTTATTATGTATTATGTATCCACCATGAAGACGTAAAATAATCGCTCTCTTCTATCTATCTGCCTGCCGTGAGAATAAATAGAAGCGGGAAAATAACACGCCTGATTTGTCGATTTGTAATAGAGTTCATTTTGTGACTATAAATAATTCTGATACTCCTATGAAACAGTTGTTGGAATAATAAGCAAATAATAACGCTTCACTACGGTCTTTTAGTGAGAAAAATGGAATTTTTTTTGATCGGTTTTTAATACCACACTTTACATGAGTACCTAGTAGAATTTTTTTTCGTGATGAGAGCTCCACATTTAGATTCGTTGGTCTTTACTGTCGTAGATATTGCTTTTAGTGAATCTTTATTATAACAGAAAGTGTCTTTTTACATTGCTTTGATTTATATTCGTATATTCGTAAACTGCTTAGGTAGCGTCAACATTGCATGAATTCTTTTTGGTCCAAAAACACAGTTGAAGTTCAAAATTTCATTTAATTAAAAAATTCCATCAAAGTTTTGGTGGCATTCAAAGTACAGCTCATAATCGTCCGTTCGCGAAATAATAAAGTTCATTAGTCTTTTTAATTTTTATCTAACAAATAATCGGAAAAAGGTACCGTCAGTTTCAGTTTTTATTATAATTTGAAGTCGTCTCTTTAAATATCTCTAAAATGATTTGATTTTAATTTAATCAAAGTCAATTAGACTCAAATATGTACTCCTATGAAGGGCACCACTATTTTCTGTTTCAAAGTAAAAGCTGCCTTAAAGCACATAGGTTATAATAACACAATTAATTTTCACTATCTACATTATTTCTATCTATCTTTGTTTGATTCATTCTAATTCTCGTATAATTTCTTTTATTATGACTGCTATATTCAATGATACGGTTTCTAGAAACGTGTTTTTTAGGGTTCTGCACCTCAAAAGGAAAAAGCGGAACCCTTATAGGATCACTTCGTTGTCCGTCCGTCTGTCAAGACCCTTTTTCTCAGGAACGCGTGAAGGCATCAAGTTAAAATTTATACCAAATACTCAGGTCTATAGTCCCTGTGAAAAAATCAAACTTCTAAGCCAACGCGACCAAAAGATACAGCCGTTTATGCCGCAAATTTCCGCAAATTTTCGAATCAAAACCTACAGGGTACCTACTTCCCGTGAACTCAGAATCTTGAAATTTGGTACGAAGCAACGTCTTATAGCACAGATAAAGTAAAAATTGCGAAAACCGTAAATTTTTAGTTACATCATATAATAAAAATATTTTTAATAATTTTAAAGTTACTACCCCTTTCCTCATGAACGCGTAGAGGTATTAAATTGAAATTCATATCAAATACTCAGGTCTATAATACCTTTAAGCTGTAACAAAATCAAACTTCAATCTCAACGCAATCAAAAGAAACAGCAATTTAAGCCGCATATTTTCAAACTCGCAACTACTCGCAAGGGAATCAAAACCTAAAGGGTACTTCCAGTCGATTTAGAATCTTGAAATTTGGCATGAAGCAATGTTTTATAGGACATATAAAGGAAAAATTCCGAAAACCTTAAATTTTTAGTTACATCACATATATACCGGTTTGTACGGAACCCTCGGTGCGCGAGTTCGACTCGCACTTGGCCGGTATTTTTTTCAATGAAAATTAGCTGTTGGTAAATCACAAATTTAAAACTTATTTGGTTGTTGTGATGAGTTTAACCTTATAACACTCTGGTTGTCACATTTTAGATAGTACATGTTGTGTAGGTGGGAGACATTGTATTTCGACTGTGCTCTAATATCATGTAGGAGAGTAATATTTAGCTGAGCAAGTGCTTTAGTTTGCTCGTGACCAAGCAGCAGTATAGTGGCGAATTATATATCTATAGTCACAAAGTGAATCTTGTCGCTGATTTAGGGGACAACACGTTTATGGTTAACATATCTACATTGAAAAAATGTGTGTACTTTTAAACTTCAGTTACGTGTAGAAGATAAACAGTTCAAAAAATTGAAGAAACCAAAGAAATGATTTAGGAGTTTTTTACCTGTAACACGTTCGTTCGGTCAAGTTCACTCATCTCGTTTTTTACATTTCGGTTAGGTACGTACTGTTATTTGACTTAATATTAACAATAAAAATAATGTAATAGGTAGGGACATTACACTTCCATCGAGTGATCATTTAGTTACAGTTTTAATTTATTTTTACCAAATTAAATCACGTTCTTAACAAAAACAGAAAACAGTTCAATTCGGTCGATGCAAATCCTCGATCGGCGGCGTCCCATAGAAATAACAAAAAAAAAAACTCCGGTAACGTTTTTACGTAGTCAGTCAGCGTGCATGACTTCTTGTTCCTCTTCCATTATCACGTCTAATCGTGCATAAAAATGCGGCTTTTAAATAATTTAAAGGTTGATTATGTTTTTGCCTCAAAACTATTTTATGCTTATTTGAATAATTAACCATAGGACTTCTTACCACCTTATTCGGAACGAAATTGCTCAACCAGAGCTTTGTACTTGTATACAAGAACCTGCTTTACTGAAAGAACATCATCGTCTTTTACCTACACTGGAATTATTCAAACGTAAAAAAATTAAAAACTTTTACTACGTAAAACCTTGAAGTTTGAAAAGTACCTTGCACTCTACAGCTAAAAGCAAAACGTTTATGACTACTCACGAATAATAACCACTGAAATATATTCATTTCTTTTTTTCGAGTCGTATATCACTTCAGATAGTTGATTATGTTGGCCTTTAATTGATGACGACTTAGAACAAACTTAAAACGTTCACACAGCTTTTTGCAACTTCTTTTACCGATGTTAATGTTAGCAAACCATTTTCCTTATAAACGTTTAAATTTTAGCATAGGTATTTTCGTAGTTGTTATCACACCAATATCATAAAGGCGAAAGTTTGTGAGTGTGTGAGTGTGTATGTTTGCTACTTCTTCACGTCTAAACGGCTGGAGCGATTTTAATAAAATTTGGTATGGAGTTAGCTGACACCCTGGATTAACACATAGGTAACGTTTTACTGCGGGAAAATATCTTATTCCCATGGAAAATCGATGAAAATGAATTCGCGGAATATTATAAATACGAAAGTAACTCTGTCTGTATGCTACACAATCTCGCCTAAAATACTGAACAGATATAAATGAAATTTGGTACAGTGATGGTCTAGAGCCTGAGAAAGGACATAGGCTACTTTTTAATGCGAAAAAAGGGTTGTAAGGGGTTGAAATACGAATGTTTGTGCAAAAATTCCGTAATTTTTAAAGATTTTTTGGGCTTTTGATTAAATATAAATAAATACGACATTCAATGTTTGTAAAAATTTAACCATAAATGGGATAAAATTATCCGATGAAAGTTTTTGTGTAATGACGTCGTCCAAAAACCTTACGGCCCAGAAAATTAAAATATTAAGTGTAAAAAGTTATAGAGGTTTTGTTTATTTGGATCAATAAAAGTAGTTGAATACTAAGCTATATAAACTATTTTAAACTATAATTAAACTATATAAATCTATAATATTATAAATGCGAAAGTAACTCTGTCTGTCTGTGTGTTACGCAATCACGCCCAAACTACTGAACCGATTTAAATGAGAATTTGGTACCTACAGAGATAGATAAGTAGATATAAAGTTAGAGGCTTGAAACTTATTTTTTAGGCTTTTGATTAGATATAAATACGACATTTAAGTTTTTGTAAAATGACGTCGGCAAAAAGGCTTACGGCCCAGAAATTAAAAATATAGAAGAAAAAAATTTTAAATGCTGCCGAAAGTCACTATTCCACGCGGACGAAGTCGCGGGCATAGCTAGTAAGTAGGTAATAAAAGTTAACATTAAAAAATCAAATACCATCAGAATAGTAATTCTACAGTAGTTTGCAGAAACTCCTTAACACACTTAAGTACGTTATTAAAAGAATGACAAATGTGTAGCGATTAAAAGGGTTTTTTAATTTTATACTAGTCGGTAAAATATTCTTTCACAACTGTATGAATTGGAACAAACGTGTCAGATCGAACAGAAAAGATAATTAGAGTTATCTAGCTCTACTTTGCTGTAGAGAAACTGGTTGGACTAAGCAGTTTTGTCACGACTTTCCTACTGACTGTATTAAATTTTTAATAAGCTCGTTTACAACAAAAATTGCATGTTTCATTTGTTTTTTAAGTGAAATCAGTATTAGGTCGTGGCCTTTTCAAATATGCTTGGAATTCGTCCTTTAAAAAATCCATGTCACTTTTGATTTAAGTACCTAATACCTGCCTGTTTCACTTTCTCTTAATAATATAAGTAGTAAATCATAAAGAAAGCTGCGCTTTTCGTTTTTGCTGTTTGAACGGACTCGACCAGTGGATCGGATATTACTTTTCGATTCCTTTGAAGCTGCATCAACGTTTTTGGCGTGCTCGTTAGTGGAACGTGAAAAACGTTAGGTCAGACGCTTGCTTAATTGTCCTGGAAAGCGAGCTTTCGGAAAACTTTCCGCCAAACTTTATGTAGAAAAGTAGAAAAATATCGCAGCAAAAAACGACGTCGGAAAATGACAAATGGCGGAACTCCATGCGTTGCTAGGCTACGGCTGCTCCAGAAATATGGCTGCATATAAATAAAAGAATATGCGATCGTTTCTGCATAGTTCAATACACGGTACGAGCAAAGCAGCCAACACCCTCAGAAATGCAAGCTTTAAAGCTCACATGCACAAAACTGCTTTCCGCAGAAAACCCTTACGAACGCTTTCTTTAAAATGTTTAAAACCTGCCCTTATTTGTCAAAAAATATCTTTTTTCTTTCATACTATTTTTGCTTTAAATAAATAAGCAAGGATTATCGCAAATGTGTTAATTCTTGATAAACCTATGTAGGTACATGAGCCCTAACAACTAAATAATTTATAAACATTTGTTGTTATTGTGGATTTCTTTCTTTTATTTTATTTAATATTAACGTGTCTTTTACTAATAGTCAGTTATTGCAATTAAAAAATAACTGATTTTTTTTATCTTCCCCTGAAAATGCTCCTTAAATAGAAAATATTTATTGTAATTGATTTAAATTAATTAAATTTTAAGATTAAAGGGGGAGACGATAGATTAACAAATAATTAACTGCCAAGTAGTTTAATAAAAATTTTCTTGAACGATCTTTACTGCAGCGATAACGTGCCTGTACGCACATATTTTACAGCTTAAGTTATACAAAGTAAATTAACAACCGAAATGAGATGCTCCAGTAAATTTCCCGCGATGGTTCGAAGTGTCAAAGCGGCCGTTACTTTTAAATAAGTTAAAAAGTTAATCATTCAAAGATTTACAATGTTTGAGAGAAACGGATCATAAATAAGGGCAAGTTATTGTGATAACTTCATTAACATGCAATACGTTTTGAGGCATAAATGTCAAAATATTAAAAAGGTCGTTATTTACAAGGATATTTAAAACGTCGAGGGAATAAGAGAAAGTGGGAGCGATAGAATGGCGGAGAAGGACGGAGATAGTGAGTGAACGTGTATTTTAATAGTTGGCGGATTAAATAAAAATTCACAGCATCTCTGCACCTAAAGAATTATGACCTATAACATGCCCAACGCAAATGGCTCATATAAAAACAATATTTTGTATCTATGTAAAATGAAGCGAGATAACGAGGAAATTGAAACTCTTACATAAATGTAATTATTTTTAGACAGTATTAGGAATCTCTTCATCAAATTATAAATAATAATAAAATAGATAATTACCATTTTCTTCTACTTAGATTTACGTGAGATAATTCTAAGTATAGGGGTGTTACTGAAACAAAAATAAGTTTGATATAAAAATTCAAGAAAAGAATAATCTCTTTGTTATACTTACGATTCAAATACATATAAGAAAATCAGAAGCTGACTGTATTAATATTACTGATTTTTAGACGTGTTTGTTTTTGTTGCCGTTGTTTACGTCTTTTTGCCCATTTTTATTACGCTAATCTACGTGTATAATGGCGTTTAGCCGCGGCTTCTGGTAGGAGAAAGGCATAATAATTTTTATCGAGACGTAATCGTAAAATACAGGAAATTTCTACACATAAAATACTTCTGACGTCTCTTTTTAGAAGACAGTATAATTTTAGGTACCTCCTAATGAGTGTACTTAACCAATATTGATACATACTTATTCCACAAAGAAAATCATTTCCGTACTAACATATTATGTATGTACCTACTTTAATTACCTAATTAGGAGGATAAGCTACTTATTTATGTATGTATATTATGTAATTAATGTTAGTCGGTATTCTGTCGAAATCCCTGGACGTGGATCTGGATTTCGACATTAGTAAATCTCATCAGCACGCAATATACAATTAATTATATCTTGGTATGCGTTTTGAATTTGGTCGATAAAATGAAACGTGTTTAATATTAATTTTCGAAGATTAAGAGTTTATTTTGACGATCCTGATTTGTCTAAGCATCAAGTCTAATTTTGATTAAAAATGAATGTATTTTAAAATTCTAAAGTATCTGATTCATCTAATTCTATCAATCAATGAATTACCGTTATTAAAGTTATGTGTAGTACAAAATAATAGTAAGTTTTGTAATTGTAAAAATTAGTATTTAATAAATGTTAGACGAAGTATATAGTATGAAAGAAAGGTTGGTTTTTAAGTTGCATTAAGCACGATTGGTGCTTTTTCTGTTTAACCATTATTATGCTTTTAAAAGGGGTATGAAAAACCGGAAAGTTTATTTTATTGACCAAAATAGCTTTCTATCGCATAAAGTAACTGTTCGCTAACGCTAGCAAAAACCTATCTAACGACGAAATGCAAATGTCGAACCATAAAATTACGAAAACACGATTAGTTTTCTACCTTCTAAGAAAATCGGGCAGTAACTGTCAAATGGAAGGCTAATTCATTACTGTTAAGCTTTAGTTCTGGGACGACATGTTCTCTCGTATACGGTAAACGTACAATTACTTGTTTTTCTGTCCAGTCATTAATCTCTTGCTGAACTGACTGTTATTCAGCGTTTTCTGTATATATTTGCAAACATTCTCTTCATTAACGTTATTCCGATATGTCCGCATTAAAATTGCAGAAGATCGTACTTGAAATAACAACAAACAAACAACTGCTCACTTAGGTACCAATTAACATTTCATCCTCACGTTATTTCTCATATTGTAAAATTGTAATCAACATTAAAAAACGTATCGAGACATTAAGACAGTTTCTTTTATTCTATATCCTTACATATTATTAGCCCGCATAGTCTTTGTGAAAAACACAATTGTTTGGAAAAATTATTTTAATCATTCAATCCTGAAGAAAAAATAAAATCATATTTACGTAAATTGTACTCTTCAGCGTACTTACTTCCATGGACTCATCGAATTATTCCACCACTCTTTTCCTTAATTATTTCTATGGAATCCTTATTCTCCTACCTTCTACCATGTCTAGTCATTTCTTTAACATTCATAGGACGACTTTTATCACACTTTTTAAGTGAATTTCCAGAAGAAAATAAAAGAAAATTACAATCATATTTTCGTAAATTTTACTCTTCACTTATCTATTATTATTTATCATATGTCTCTAAATAACCCTTGATGTCTCAGAATTATTCTACCACTCTTCTCCCTAATTATTTCTATGGAATCCTTGTTCTCCTACCTTCTGCAATGTTTCGTCATTTCTTTAACATTCAAAGGACGACTTTTACCACACTTTTTAAGTGAATTTCCAGAAGAAAATGAAAGAAAATTACAATCATATTTTCGTAAATTTTACCCTTCACTTATCTATTATTATTTATCATATGTCTCTAACTAACCCTTCATGTCTCAGAATTATTCCACCACTCTTCTCCTTAATTATTTCTATGGAATCCTTGTTCTCCTTCCTTCTAATATATCCTCATTTCTATTCAAACGACTAACATTTCAAACTTAGTTGTAATGTCACTTTAGTTAATTATTTGATTTGACAATTGTTTCGCCCTATAAGGGCATCTTCAGAAGACGTATTACTGACTAAACCTTAAGATGTTCTTATATATATATACAATAGGTAACTTACTATTAATCTTACAGTGGTGTGGTAGGGGTGATGTTTACCAGTTTATTTAATATTATTGATTCGTATACATTTTCTATTTCGTTCAAAATAATTTCACTGTTTTGTTTATTGTGTTTTTAATTTCATATGATTCTAAAATGTCCAGTTTTTTACTTTTTTCCAAACAATGTAAAATATTAAAATTATTTTCTATATTAAATTCGTGGTTTTCATTTTTAATATGATTCATAAAAGTTGATTTTCCTGCATAATTTTTGATGTGTTGATTTGAATTTGGTTCGTTTTATTTATTAAAAATGAATTTTCTTAAGTAACGGCGGATACAATCAATTACCTTCTACAATGTTTCGTCATTTCTTTAACATTGGACGACTTTTACCACACTTTTAGCGAATTTCCAGAAGAAAATGAATGAAGATTACAATCATATTTTCGTAAATTTTACCCTTTACTTATCTATTATTATTTATCATATGTCTCTAACTAACCCTTCATGTCTTAGAATTATTCCACCACTCTTCTCCTTAATTATTTCTATGGAATCCTTGTTCTCCTACCTTCTGCAATATTTCGTCATTTCTTTAACATTTAAAGGACGACTTTTACCACACTTTTTAAGTGAATTTCCAGAAGAAAATGAACGAAAATTACAATCATATTTTCGTAAATTTTACCCTTCACTTATCTATTATTATTTATCATATGTCTCTAACTAACCCTTCATGCCTCAAAATTATTCTACCACTTCTTCTTCTTACTGACTTCCACGGACGACTCCTTGTTCTCATGCTTTTTCTAATATATCCTCATTTCTATTCATGGGTAGCACAACATTTCAAACCATTAGTCTTATGGGTACTCTATAGGTATAATTATTTGATAAAATTTGAGAAAGCCACCTTGTGGTTATTATTCAGGGGAAGACTTTTACCATATTTGTAGCTAATTTTCAGTAACAAAAAGATCTCTGAAATGGCCATCCCATTTACTTCCCACACCGAAATAAATATTTTGGACACCATAAAAAATGTTTTTAGGTGCCTGGGCGACGCTTAAAAAATGGTACTTACTGTATCCGAATAGCATCCCATTTTATGTATGTGTATGTGTGATGATGTGTTCGTATGCATATCACATAAGGAAATTACGTGGCGAATGTTGGTAGCTGCGGACACATCTGGCAGGGCGGTAGCTTTATAGTAGCGATGCGGGTACGATTGTTGGCAGCACAAGAGGCGTCCGCCGCACCAGATACGTGATCCGAGGAAGTACAGATTCTATCTGAATATCAAAACATGACGGAATTTAAATATGCCCGCGCGCACACCTAGTGCTCCATGAATGGATTTTATCGTTAGGCCAAATTTACGCCCACGAAATATAAATGACACTTTTATTACTTTAGGCCGAGGTACTTAGTATGAAAAGTACTTCTATTTTTGTAACTTTTTAGATCAACGTGTTGTTGCAGTGGGGATCGGCCTTCCACATCTTAATTCTTTTGCAAAATAACGGGTGCGATTCCTTGGGGATTTCCATGTTGCTTTTTCTCATACCACAACTACCTAATTGCCTCTGCAGAAGTTAATTAAGAAATAACGGGTTGATATTCTACCCTGCTAAGCCGAAAAGCGCTATCTCGATCGGAGTAAGTAACTCTTTGTACCTACCATAAATTATTCTTTCGCATCTTCAAAAACAAACCTTTTAAAGACGTTTATATTGATTTAAGTAAACAAAGAATATAGAATATTTATTGCAATCTCATGTTTTTTTACCATAAGGGGAATTTATAAAAAAAAACATCAAAGGGATGTTTCCTATGCTTTTCCTCATGTCTAGCAGCAATATGACCATAACCATATTGTTAATAAACAGAATTTTTGGCCATGTTGCTCAACACTGCTGATGTTTACTACTTTTATATATTATATATTTTTTTGGTTATATGGAAATTGAAAAACTTATATCATCACGTTAATCCTGAACGTTTAAGGTATAGTTCCATGAAGGTGCAGAAAATATGTATTATTTATTCACCTTTATATAAAAATGAGTAGCCAAATGTTTTTAACTATTTTAATTGTAAAATGCAAGCAAAAATCACATAACTATTTGGAACCAACAGTCAAAATACCAGCGATACAAAATTGTAAATAGCGTTGGTCACGTTACATAATTTTTAAATGTGATAGGGAAATTTTGCCTTCACTAGCGCTAATTTTTAACAAAAGCCGACTTCATATGAACCGTAATTTTTATTAGGTACATATTTAAACAAATAAATCTTATTTTATTGGAGAAGCTTCTCGTACTGTACGTATACCAATTCTGACGTGTCATCTCTCGAAAGTAACATAGTATATCTGCATGGAACCGAAATATGAATATGTAAGCAAGTTTTTATGCCTCGTTAATGTCTTGCTTCTTCACTGTTATTAAATTCTGTGGAGGACGTCTTGGCATAATGGGCACCCTCAAGGCTTACTTCCGAGCTACAGACGTGATCATAGTTATTCCCGAAGTCTCATTGTCCCCAGTTTACAATAAAACGATAGCTATTCAGGTCAAAGTACATTTCTGATTCAGTAAATGTTTTTAATACGTAATAAGTAGTTAAGGCATTAGAAATGTTAGATATTGGCGTCCTAACTTCTGGATACTGTTCTTAATAAGTACTTAGGATCATTTATGTTATATTATATGTAAGTAAGATGTGTATGTGTGTTTATAAGGTGGTAATTGTGTTTGGTTAAGTAAGTATCGGTTAAATTCTTGTAGGATCAGCCGGGTATTAGCGGTGGAAAATAAGTAAGTATAAGTAAGCAGAGAAGCGTCATCTTCTGCAATTAAAATGATTCCGGTTAGAAGCGTAATTATTGAGAATGGCCGGTCTCGGAGCCACATTAAGAATACCTGGCTACTTACGAATACCCATTAAAAATTACTGCGACCAGAATGCGGTTCACATAAAATGAAAATGCGCATTTCAATGGAACAGGATACAAGAAAAATAGTAATGTATTGGAATTACAATAAAGGCTCATTGCGACGGCTATTATCAGCAATTAACATTGACGTGAATTTCGTTGAGAATAAATATAAAATTAAGCGAGATCATATTATGGCCACTGTAGTCATTGCGACCGGAATATAAACAACTAGCGAACCAATCGCGTTACGACGCTCTTACATAACACACCGTTGTATCGCGTTGGCCATAAGGACAATATTATTTCTAAGGAAACATTAACTTTTATGTAAAATCCTGCCTGCCTAGCTATCACAATAGATAAATCTCGAATGTGCTGCGTAAGCTGTTTTATTTTACGTTATATACGCGCTTCCCACGGTGTATGGGCACCTTTTTGCGTTAATGAATGAATCAACTCTTTTACCATATAAATACATACAATACCTACCTACCTATCTATCTATCTACTCATATTTATTCCATAATGACAACGTTTTACGCAATAGAACAGACACCGACAAACCGACATATTTTATGTAAACGTGTAATAAATTTATTAAATCGTGATGTTTAAGTTAATAAATAAATTTGACTTGCATTATAGTTGAAAAATTAATTACAGTAACGTCCCATGGGGAATCCTTTCATTATTCATATTTATTCGGCATTTGCAATATTGATAGATGTTTTATTCTTAAGGAAAATATTTGATTTTCTAATAAATTTATTAATCAACTACCTAAGCCCGCGACTTCGTTCGCGTGGAATAGTGACTTTCGACAGCATTAAAATTTTTTTTTCTTCTATATTTTTATTTTCTGGGCCGTAAGCCTTTTTGTCGACGTCATTACACAAAAACTTTCATTCCTTATTTTTGCTTCCTTTAGGGTAAAATTTTTACAAACTTTAAATGTCGTATTTATATCTAATCAAAAACCTAAAACATAAGTTTCAAGCCTCTAGCTTTATATCTACTTATCTATCTCTGTACCAAATTCTTATTTAAATCAGTTCAGTAGTTTGGGCGTGATTGCGTAACACACAGACAGACAGAGTTACTTTCGCATTTATAATATTATTTGATTAATAAAGTTTAATTATAGTTTAAAATAGTTTATATAGCTTAGTATTCAACTACTTTTATTGATCCAAATAAACAAAACCTCTATAACTTTTTACCCTTAATATTTTAATTTTCTGGGCCGTAAGCTTTTTGGACGACGTCATTACACGAAAACTTTCATCGGCTAATTTTATCCCCTTTAGGGAAAAAGTTTTACAAACATTGAATGTCGTATTTATTTATATCTAATTAAAAGCCTAAAAAATAAGTTTCAAGCTTCTATCTATAAAAATTACGGAATTTCCGCACAAACTTTCCTATTTCAACCCCTTACAACCCTTTTTTCGCATCAAAAAAGTAGCCTATGTCCTTTCTCATGCTCTAGACTATCTCTGTACTAAATTTCATTTAAATCGGTTCAGTAAATTTTAGGCGAGATTGTGTAGCATACAGACAAAGTTACTTTCGCATTTATAATATTCAGCGTATTCATTTTCATTTGTTTTCCCATGGGAATAAGATATTTTCCCGCAGTAAAACGTAGCCTATGTGTTAATCCAGGGTGTCAGCTAACTCCAAACCAAATGTTATTAAAATCGCTCCAGCCGTTTAGACGTGAAGAAGTAACAAACATACACACTCACACACTCACAAACTTTCGCCTTTATAATATAGTTAGTATTTGTAGATACTTTGTGTTAGGTCTAATTTTCTTTAAATAAAATTACAAAGATTGAAGTTTATGTAGGAGTTCAAAATTACAGTTCTTCAGAATTAACCCTAAAGTTTTTTTATATTTAAAAAAACTTCATGTTTTGAATTAGTGAAGCCTTCAATCCTAACGAAGAAACAGAAGATATTTTACTTGTATTAATATTTTAAGGACGTATAATCGAATTTCTGTATTTAATATAAAAGCTCATGTTCGATCTGAATTCTCTGAAATAATTGACAGAAATATTATAAAGTAATTGGAGATTTTGCTCACGAAAAAGGCAGGTAACTTCAAAGTGTAATTATTAAGATTATGTCCCGGAGATAAAGGAAATCAGGCCCTAATTAATGCGAGCAGGCGGTCGACAAATCATGCTTTGAAAAGCGGAAAGCTTGATTGTTAACAAACTTAATAAACAATGGTTTCGTCTCTAATTGCATAACCATATTCATGCTGGTGGATTTCAATCGGTTTATGGACTGAAATAAAAATGCAGACAGATAACATCACCGACTGACTGCAACTACAGGTCGGTTACAACCTTTAATAAATGTAAATGTAAATTTTTCATGAGGGTTTATCAAGATATTGTTTCATATTGTATTCTTTATCGATTTCAGAATACTTAGTCATATTTTGTACACTTGTTAGAATTTGATGAGCTCCAATAAAAAATTCTTAGTTATTTATATATTACCTTGTTTCTCTAAATTTTTATTGCCTCTTAATAATTAATATTTGGTCCATAGTTAAGTGATGTGCAGAAAATAATGAATCATTTATTAGTTTATTATTATATTAATAAATAATTAATTTAAATATTACAGTTACAATTTAGTATGCAGGTATTCGTTACATGTAATAGATAAGAATCGTGTTTCAGTCACAAAAACTTTAAATTACCAATAAAACTTAGTAATTATGGGTACAATTAGCGCTGCTCATTTAGCTTAAGTTTAATCCGTTAGATTGTGTTTGGACTGATTAGCGAATGAAACACGCAAGTCTACACAAATTAAACTGGGTAATAACTAAATAATAATGTAATTTCTTAATGACGAAGAATTCTTATAGGTAGGTAGGTACATACATAAATTATGCTTAGAATTTTACGAGGAATCGAAAAATAAATTCATATATAGGGTGATCCATTTAAAAAAAATGAGCTTTTAGGTTTTTCCTGTATACCTACTGATCATTTTTCAAATTTTTGTTATAAATAGAAAAAAAGTATTTTTTAGCACCTACATAACCATACTTTTAATTTTTTTGGGACACTCCAAATAACAAAGTTAAAGGGGGGCGACATTACGTATAATGAATCACCCTGTACAGTTTCTGCACTAAATGAAGCTGTTTCTAAAAGATTTTTGTCTTATTTCGTTCAACAAAATATTTAGCAGCAAATCCTTATTAACAAACAATTTCATCTGATTTTATTTAACATACATTTTATTAATAAAGATAATTTGTGACTATTAGGTAAGATGTTAACCCATTAGACTAATTATATTATGTTACATATGCCTATCATATTATGTAATGGACGTTAAAGAATACGCACGATTATATATTTACTGTTGTAATGTTTTCTTTGTGGAGCATGATTAATCAGTTACAAATTATCTTTGTTAAAAAAAATGTGTTAAATAAAGTCATAGGTTTATACATAGAATACTCGACGTGACTCTCACAACTTTTGACGGCGAATGAGCACTACGTAGACTTGGCAGCATTTTTTGACATCTGCAATTTTGTAATCATTTCTAACTGTAAAACCTATCCTTGAAGAAGAATTACGCCACAAGGTGAAACGTCGGCGTTAGTTTTAGATTAATAAATATTTTAGTCCCTTAAACAGCTTTGGGTTTTGATTAATAAATTGATCAATAGGAGTAGAATAAGTAATTATGGTAATTTCGAACAGTTGCTATATTAAGAGCGGAACTGAAAAGGCTTTCCATGCTTTATAGACTAAAAATTAATTGTGTTCGAAATTTCAAGCTTGTGTATCATCTTAAACTATCTTAGAGTTTTGATGTTCGATGAGTGATAAAATTTAGGACGTTTGACTCCTAATGGTTCTTAAACTACAAGTCCAAATTGAATGAAATCTAGTTATGTTATGTCCTTTTGATCACAGAAAATCTAGGCTTTTAGATCTTCTCACAAGGAGGTTACAGAAGGGTCAAAAATATCCTAAATGGCTTCGAGAAAGGGATCGTACGGCTATGCGTTTTTGGGCGACTAGCGGGGCACTGCGTCCCCCGATTCTTTATTTTTAAGTACTTGCCTAATAATATATTTTTAAGGCCACTTAACAGATAATTGATTACATAAAATGTTAAAATTTTATGAGACTATTTATACAGTCAAATTTGTATAACTTTACCCTCATTATAACGTCTCTTTGGTTGTCTGTCTATTACAAATAATTTTACCCATACTGTAATCTAATAGGCCCATATTCTTTAATTCCATTTCGTAGTAGGTTATAAAAGTTTTTATGAGTATCTACATAAGGTCAAGTTTATTTATCGTTACCCCCACTGTGAGATTTTTTTACTACTTTAAAATGATTCTATTATTTTTACAATCTAATGTGGATAAATATTTTTTTTTTTAATTTATGAAGCTATTTATACAGTCAAATTCGTATAATTTTGTCCTCATCATAAAGTCTCTTTGGTTTTCTGTTTAATAGAAATAATTTTACCCTTTCGCTAATCTACTGCTCATATTTTTTTATGCCATTGAGAAGTATCATTAAAGATCATGAGACCCTTTATAAAGTCAAGTTTCTTTATTGTTACACCTATTGTTTAAAATGTTTGTATCCTTTTTAAAATCTAGCAAGAATAAATAAACATATTTTTAATGCCACTTAACCCATAATTGCACAAAACTTTATAAGGATGTTTAAACTGTCAATTTCGTATAACATCTCTTGAGGCTGAAGTACTTATTTATTTCTTACCTTATTGATTTGATTAGTTATGTATCTTTAATTAGATATTATTTAAAATTCGTTAAACTCAATGGATACAATTCTTCAGACGATGAGTAGGTAATCATTTACAGTGGGATATACAATCTATATACCTATAAATTCCGTCGAAGAAGAAGCGGGTTCTGAGTTGTTAAAGGAATATCTTCCGCGGCGTTAATTTCGCACTCTGAAGGGAATAACATATTAAGCCATAAATAACAGGTTCTAGTTACAATGATATCACGTCCGGAACTCATTACTTCCGGCGTCCCATCTTTAATATCTTAGTCTCGTTTGGACTACTGATGCACAAGAGGCGGCAGCATTCGGCCTCCCTCCCTGGCTCCCATCGCGACCATGTTAAAAAATTCGAATTTGAAAATGAAATTAATCGTTCACATTCATTTATAGGTATTCGTACTTGGATCAGCAAAGGTAGGTGGCAGATATTTAAAAAGGAGTAAAGTAGATTATTTGGGGGGGGGGGGCACCTCCTTGCTGGAATAAGACGAAACTAGCTAAAGGATTAACATTATATATAAATTATTAGACATCTTTGATTTCAATTTCAAAATGTATTCCAAAGTAGGTACAATTTATTCAGACGAGTTTCTGTTTTGTAAATGTTTTGCTTCACTTCCGTTTCGCTTTATTTTGCCATTTAATAGATATTGGAGTGATATAGGAAAGGAGAGTGATTGAATATTATGTGTTATCGTTGTCTCATTTAACTCATATTTTTATATATTTAGTAGGCGATCGTAAAAGAATTTTTCGATTCGTTCCGGTTTTACTCTCGTGCGAAATGGATTTCCGACGGGAATTGCTGGAAGTAATCACCTGCAAGTTTAGACGATGAACAGAAATTATGTTCGGGAACAAATTCAATTTTAAGAGAGCTATATATTTTAAAGTTAAAAATTTATGAAAAGCTCCGACTGAAAATATAACTTCCAAACAACTTTTGTAATGTTATCGATGAAAGCTCCGGGAAATTTCATTTCATCGGATCCAGGAATGTATGTATTTTAACATTTCTCGCAACAACACTTTTCTAACGAGAAAGAAAGAGAGGATACAGTAAAATGTTACAGTTTTGTTTCATTGCCATTCATCCCTATTTACTACAAGAGAAATCCTACAAATTTATATTTGTATCAAACAAATTTATCGTTCAAAGTGGTTAAACGTCAATAGGACATAGTAAGTGAAACCAAAGCAGATTGAATCGAATTTTGAGATGTTTCTGGATGTACTCATGCGAAAGGTTTTTTCAAATTCTCACAATTCACGTGATACGTTTTCCAAACTGGTTTAATATAATGCTGGCATAATTTAATCAGTAAGAAAATCTAAAACAATACCGGAATATCAATAATTAAGTTGAAGGGTGTTCAAGTGTTAAGTTAGTAGTAGCTAGTCCGTGTTGTACCACTTACAATAACGAGTTAATGCATGTTGTAAAAGTTTAATATTAAAAAGATTTCACTTATTATCTAAGCTTTTATCAATTATTGTATCTACTTATCATTCCGAAACACGTACAGTTGTGGTTATATTTACTCAAGAGAAAATCATATACTTTTAATGTTAAATTATAAAACACTATTAGTGAAAGTTTTATAAAATTTGTTATTGATTTGTAGCTCCCATTTTAAAGAGGATTTCCAAATTAAAATTGCAATTTTCTTTAATAATATGATTTTAGGGGTTGATTTATCTTTTTTTTTTACAAATCCCAGTAAACTCAATATAGTTTTTTTTTGTGGACGTTGTCTATCCAATTTACAATACCTTACAGGCAAAACCCCATTTTGTATTTGAAAGTAGATAAAAATTCCATCAAAACGATAGAAATATTGTTCGAAGGTATTTCAGCAAATAAAATTGTTCCGCTAAATTTCGCCTTAGGACTTAAATAAGATGGAATCGATTTACAACGATTATCCGTGCGGTGAAACGAGTAGGTACTGCCATTATCGTCAATATAATGCTCGCAAGTCAGTCAAAATATTTTGTAGCATTACAGAATTGAAAACAATGTCCGTTGAATTTCAAATTCGCAAAAATGTCGTAAAATATGAAAATTGCCAAGCAGGCAGACGGGTTGCAAATTATGCCTGTTTGCTGCCGTTTACTCCCCGGCTACAGCGGAGGACAACTGGACGCAGGCGGAGGCGGCGGCCACGCAAGTTTTTTTAAATTTCTGCGGCTCTCTTTGAGACTCTTGCGCTTGCATACGTATCTACCAACATTTAAATAATTTATAGTTGCGTGTCTATGTGAATGTAACTCTGTGTGTGTTTTCAATTTTATCCATCGCCGACGACTGAGGAGAGATCATTGTAATAATAAGAAGAGATGTTGTGTGATTGATTAATATCGACGTTGATCTTACTTTGTGATGGATAATTTCATATTTGTAACAGGCGTCACTACTTATTTTAGGGTATGAGGGTAACATTTTAGCAGGAAACGGAAGTTGCGCACGCACAGCTTACGAAAAGTCGACAGGATGAAGTTAGAAGCTTGCTGACAAGTTTGAGAGAAATAGTTCTAGCCTCTGCTCAATGATTGGTAATTTGAATCCTGGCCAGTAAGGATAGCACTGACTGCATCATGATTTTATTTAAATACGTAACGAAGAGTAATTTAGAAACATCACTCGTTGCTTTAAAATCTTTAGTCTTTATCTTTCCAATTAAAGCTGAACTAATGTATTTGTGTTGGTTGAAGAAATCCTGTAAAAAATTATTGTCTTAATGTTTTCACGTTAAGGTATTTAAAACATAAGTATATCATTATCATCAGGTATTAACTTATTTCTTTTCTGATCTTCCTACAGCTACAACGACAAGAAGCATAAATTTGAAATTTAAATTTATAAAAACGAGTTACGTTTTTGTCCTACGGTACATATAATGAAAGCATATAAGTAAGTAATATATAAATGTATGGAGACATCGAATTGTACAAGAAATAAGCACACCAAGTTGGTTCTGTTACCGTTCGGCACTGGTGTTTCAGTTGAAAAGTTTTTTGGTCCTTTTATACTCACGTATATATTACCAGGCAATTATCTTATAAATAATCGGGTTCGATGAACGTGCTCGCAGAGATCCGACTCTTTTTATCATATCGCTTTAATTGGCATTCTTTGTAAATTAAAACTGATCCATATATCGTACAGGTACCTACTTCCACCCAGGAAGATTAAGCCAAATTTATAATTAGATTTCTTACAGATACAGAGGAATTAAAAAAATAGCCGTCATACAATATGTTAAGTGTAAGTACACTCTAAAGTGTTTAATTATTCAGTTCCCATCTTGTGTAAAAAGTGCAAATAATAAATTGTTGAAAATTTTTCCGTATGACGATGAGCACTGGCTTCCGTCTCATGGCGATTGTCCGCCAGCACTTAGCATTAAATGTGAATACTAAATTCAGATGCTTATCGATGTAAAATAGGTTTATTTAAATATTTTGCACTAACAACAAATAACTCACGCACTTTGCGCTGTCGCTGATTATCGTAAAATACGGCGGGTCGGCTTTGGAAAAGGTGTATAATTAAAATAATAAATGGTAGTGCTAAGAAAGAATAAACAACGTACAAAAGGCTCATCTATCTCATCTGTCGGCTTTGTGACGTATTGAAGTAATGCACTTTTACTGAATTAAATATTAAATGAAAAAATCAACATACAGAGTATTTTATAATATTCTATATTAATTTTAATTATTGTTAGAGTAAGGATGTTTATATATCCTGAATTAAAACATAAGTCATTATTTATCTTGGAACAATAGTGGCTAATGGGTTAGGTCCTGCTGGTTTAGTTCCTCTTTGTGCTAAGTTTGCTATCCTGATGGCAAAAGATGATCCTGCTTGAAGTACAACTTGTAGTGGATACGTAATGACATATTACAATATTTTTAAAGAAAATAAATGAGATCGTCAAAGGAAGCATGTTCGACAGAGGTTTCTTTTCTCATTTTCATTCTTATTCTCATCAACAAACCGGACTGTATCTACGTATAGTATAGGTAACTACTATGAGGTAGTCCTTGGAGTGCTTTCTTCATTTATTATTATTTATTTTGCATGCGCGACTTGCAATGTGTAGGTACAAAAACAAAAACGCCAAGTATGTGACCGTCGAGGACACTTGCTAGCGGATAAAATGTAACAGCATTCGACAGAAAGAAGATCACTGAATACGAGTCTTAACAACACTTCACGATGGTTTTATGTAGGTATATTAGTTGCAATATTTTCTATTAATGTATCGTGTTGTTTCGGCTTGGAAAATTGATACACACTCTTTAGTATCAGTTACTTTTAAATTGCAACAATTGGCCATTATTATTAGTAGAAGACTGACGAATATCTGTTTGTCATGATTGATTTAAAAATCGTTCCAAACGTGATTTATTTTACGTGTAAAACAATTTATATGGCGTTTTGATGTAGCTATTGATAGTAGGTAGTTATAAAAGAAAAGGAGGTGAAAATGTCGTATTGAATAGTTTATTGCTTTTCAACTTTTTGATCGAATACTTTCAATTCCGACCTCTGGGTCAAATCTACAACAAAGTGTTCCCATAACTATATACGCATAAATTTATTAATTTATTTTATGTAACGATCTCATCCTCATTTAAGGAAATCCATACTGATAACAAATATTGTCCATAATAAAACTCGAATGTTCAAATTTTAGTTACAAAGTAAATAATTATAATGTATAAAAGAAAGCAATAAGGGTGAGATTAAAGAAACTGGTGAAAGTGATAATATGGTCAAAATGATATTTATCACACTAATATTATAAAGGCGAAAGTTTGTGAGTGTATGAGTGTGTATGTTTGTTACTTCTTCACGTCTAAACGGCTGGAGCTATTTTAATAAAATTTGGTATGGAGTTTGTTGACACCCTGGATTAACACATAGGCTACGTTTTACTGCGGGAAAATATCTTATTCCCATGGGAAAATCGATGAAAATGAATTCGCGGAATATTATAAATGCGAAAGTAACTCCGTCTGTATGCTACACAATCTCGACTAAATACTGAACCGATTTAAATGAAATTCTGTACAGAGATAGTTTAGAAGCCTGAGAAAGGACATGGGCTACTTTTTAATGCGAAAAAAGGGTTATAACGGGTAGAAATAGGAAAGTTTGTGCGGAAATTCCGTAATTTTTAAAGATAGAAGCTTGAAACTTATTTTTTAGGATTTTGATTAGATATAAATAAATACGACATTCAATGTTTGTAAAAATTTTACCCTAAAGGGGATAAAATTAGCCGATGAAAGTTTTTGTGTAATGACGTCGGCAAAAAGGCTTACGGCCCAGAAAATAAAAATATAGAACACAAAAATTTTAAATGCTGCTGAAAGTCACTATTCCACGCGGACGGAGTCACGGGCATAGCTAGTATATAAATATATATTCGTATATATGCAATTTGTTAAAACCCAAATAGGACATTCTATTACAAACCGAACACCTATTTGACCGACACAATTTTGGTGTCACTGAAAATTGTTTTATGGGTTCTATATCGAAAAGTTTTTAGCCAAATCAAAAATATGTCGGTCAAATTTTTGCTCAAATCCGTTCGGTTTATACTCAAATCTCAAATGGGAACCTCACCGAGCAGACGTTACTACCCTCTCCCTGCACAAAATCAATTTCATGTCGATATTCTCTGTAAAAGAGATCTAAATGTCACGTCTTGAATGATTAAAAACTAAAACAACTAATTAATAAAACCAATAGGAGATAAACAACATCTCAGCAAAAAGGATATCAAATACCTATTTTTCATTAATTGTATTCAGCAAAAAATGGTTCTTATATCCTTTATTAGAGTCAGTTTCTCAAAAGACAAAATTAATTTTTGCTGAGCAATGTCACCTGAAATAGGGTTAATTTCAAATGATTATCACACAGTCGGTAATTACTGCTCTACTGCTAAATAGATAACATGGTCAAAACGGTAGGGGTATGGATTTATATTCAGGGGAAAGAATGTTATAAAACTGGTAATGTATGTAGGATCCGCTGTTTGCTAATAGGGGGTGTGTTTGCACCGTGACTAGTACAGGTGGCACTGCACCATGATATCATCTAAATAGTAATAACTTTAGTTTCTAGTTTTTTTAAATACGTACTGGAAGTTACATTCCAGTTGCAAAAGAGTGTACCTGACGCATTAACTTTAGCGGTGGAATAATATGTTTGTTCTTCGTTATTCACGCATCAACAAAGGTTCACAAGCAACGACGACGACGACGATGACCACGTCCGTCGTGGAGGCAGCGGAATTAAAAGGGAAAGAGAAGGAATGGGGCAGGTAGTGGCCGGTGGCTTTTTGCTCCATGTCTAGTGAATCTGTCACCTATCAATCAGTGGTAGCGCGACCACTTTTTGTCAAGCCTTCATACTGGACGACGGACGCTAGATTCGTCTCCAACCGACCGACCGCCCAAATATACGTATACGTATAAGTATATTGTAGTGTAGTTGTTGCAATCGTCGCACTCTCTGCCTTCGTCTTTCTTATTTTCCTTTGGGCAACCACCGTCGCGAATATTTAAAATAGCAACCACTTCTGATGTTCACCGCCACCGATTTCTCTTCTTTTGCTACCACTGATGCACACTGCACCACTTGCATATCAATTGCGTGCCTTTTGAATCACCTTCGTTCCGCTCACTAACTTTATATAATCTCATGTCTCTCATACGCCACTTATATCGATTCAGTTTCCATTTCTAATTTGTATCTATTTATACGAAAATTCAACTTCAAACATAGATACCTGAACTATCTAAAAGTATTTTTTTCTAACTTCACTAAATTTAAGGAATGAAACACTAACTTTGTTTTCGATTAAATTTTTAAGAATACGTGCAGTCGGGTACAAAGTGTTTCGATCCTTGAATTTAGTGAAGTCAAAAAAGGATCAAACGATTCTTTGTTGAATAGTAGGTATTTATTAAAAAAAGAAATAAAACATTAACATTTTAAATAGATTTGTTTAGGGTTTTAAGCTATTGCTGTTTCTTTTAAAACGAAATACAAACATGTTCAGTTATTTCAGCAATAATTCAATTAGATGTCTTGTAAAATTTAATAAATGAACTTTTTAATCTTAAAATACACTGTTTTTTTAATTACAATTTGGAATTTAAACAGGTCGTAGGGTTAAATTGATGACAAGGCATTTTAAGATAAAGTTTTTAATTTAATTTAACAGGTTTTCATTCAGTTTTATTTCTTTCTTTTTGCAAACGTGAAATGCATAATTAATTTAATTTATTTCAACATAGAAAATGGAACAAACACAACTACAACATAAAAAATGTAAAAAATATTTCAGCAATGAACAATAAAAAACTTATTATTTTCTTTGTTAACGGTGCTCTCGTTGTACAAAAGTATTCTAAAGCGCTTTTCCATCATTTTTCAATTTGATTCACCAAAGTTGACCCCACTAAATCTAAATACAGGGGAAAATACGCCGAACAAGCGCGCAAGGTACACCAATGAATCTATAGGCAATTTCGTAAAATTCTGCATCAAATATTATAAATTATATTAAATGAAAATGACAATATTTTAAAAAGTTATAAGATGCTTATTCTTTCATAAATAAAGACTTTTTAAAACAGTATCAAAAGTATTTCTATTTATTTTAATTGTAAGATGATAATATTTCTTTAGGAACTGACTTTACGTTAAAGTTATAGGATTTGTATTTATTGTAATTACCTACATTGTCCATATTAATACGTCAATACATTAAATTTCAGTTTGAATTTAAAGGGTTTTCTGATAAATAATACGTTGCAGTTTTAGAATATTCTTCGTTCTTACCAAAGTTCAAAATTGTGATATAGAATCTACCCCCTCGTCCTCGATATAAATTTTAGCAATTATCTGAGTTGAGGCATGCATATCTACTTATTTAGTTATTTATTTATTTAACGGGAGGACCCTTTTACAGTAAAGTGTTACAAATTTTTTCATAAGTTGCATCGAGTATATATAAATATATGTATACAAAGTGTCTTTACAGATATTACAATGATGTAAGTCATGCATATAACAATGTGAGTTGTTGAAGTTTCTTCTTGATTGTTAGAATTGAAAGTTGTTGGTCAATATTAATTTTTTTTTTATTGAAAGATATCATTGCTCTAATAATTGGATGATGATCACAGAGATTAGAAGGTAATTTTGGAATAATAAATGTTATATTTCTTTCTCGAACTACTCGATTAGGTTGGTATTGTACAATTAAACTACTAAGGTACTTATGTGTATAAATATTTCTCTGATGTGTTTCGTACATGAATCGTCTTTGTAGCTTTCAGCGCTCCTTAGATTAGTGTCCCCAAATGAACAACTTGGAAACATAATCCCTTAAAATATAACAATTGAATTAATAGGAAATATCATTAAAGTCAGTCGACAGTCAGCGAGTTACTACAGATTTGTTACTTTTTAATGCTTCTGACAAAATGTCACATTTGTTATTACTAAGTATGTCCTGGTGCTTATCTCTGATGTCATAAACATATCAATTAGACAGACCGTTTACGTACGTACCTTTGATGTGCCTAATTGACAAATGGATTTGATGTTAAGATATTGCCCGTATTAACATACTGACTGCATCCCTTATAAATTTTTGTTTGTTAATTGATACGCCCCTAGCGCCGTCAGAAGTCAATCGAAAGGGTGTGTTAAATAAAATACCCTCATTGACGGCATATGCTTGCGGTGACTTCGAGGGGTCCTTTAATGCGACAAAGATACTTTTAATTAGATTTGACAGGGATATTGGCTTTTATAATTCAATTTATGGTGTAATTTTCCACTTATTTTTCTCTTCCAATCAAACTTATTGCTATTTATTTTAATGTACCTACCTGCATCTGGATACATTATTAGGGAAGTGACAGAAATTATTTATTGTGCTAAATATTCACATTTTATTGATGTCTCGTAGATTTAAAATTGAACTAATAAACAATTGCAGCTAACTATTTATTTTATTTATTAGAGCCTATCCTTCATTTTTTCCCGCACGTTGAATTCAAGACGAAAACAAAAATTTGTTTCGATTGAGATTGTTTAATTGAAATTGAAGGAACGCATCGTTTTTGCCTGATGTATTTGAAAGTTTTGTGGTGAATTAAATGATGCATGATTTTACAAATAGGCACGATAATTTGTAGTGAGTGGAACGAATGAAATTTATCGTGTCTCTCTCGATATTGCAGACAATTAAGAAATTAGAACGGGCATTATCCAAATGTAGATAAATGAAATAATCATCGTTTGAAAATTGAGCTGCTATATTCCCAGGCTGGTGTAGCGCATAAACGGCAATTTAAAAAGTGCTTTAATTAACCAAATTTAATTGTGAAACTGATGAAATAATTGACGTTCGTTATACTTGATGCAATTTGTTAAAACCCCATTTACAGCTGCATTCGACTAATTGAATTATTTTCATAAATTGGAACCTTACCGAGCAAACGTAACCACCCTCCCCTTTCACAAAATCAATTATATTCTCTGTAATAAAAGATATCTAAATGTCACGTTGTGAATCATTAAAAACTAAAATAACTAATTAATAGTGTCAATATAAATAGATACGATCCCACAAAAAAAGGATACCCCAGAAAATTATTTTTATTAATTGTGAGCAAGAATTTTTTATAATGTAATTTCTTACTTAATCTTTAAAGTAAATAATATATAGTTAAATGATTGAATTGATAACAATTTCTTTATTTAGAGATTATTTCTTAAAAGACCAAATAGATCTATCGTAGTTGGGCAATGTCCCATTAAAGAGAAATAATTTTAAATTACCATCTGAGTAGGTAATTATACTGCTCTAGAAAGGATTGCTGCATTATAATTTGAAAATAGATATACATACGTTATTTTATTTATAATGAATTTCCTTTAATAAACAGTAATTATTTAAGAAATCCTTTTGATTTTATATAACAGCCAGTTGTTTATGAAATATGTGCTAAATTTAACTACAAGCAATAACTTTGAAGATGATTAAAATGTCCAAGTACTAACACTGTACTTGTATTTCAAATTTAGATTACCGTAACATTTGATTTACGATTTCATATACATTTTGAAAGTTCATATTGTAAAGGACAATTTCATAAATGACAGCAAAAAAATAATTACCATTAACTAATACTTCCACAGGATCAATTTTTTTAAATTTGCATTATTGTTATGTATATACAAGCATGTATTATTAAAAATGAAAATTAGATAATTTAATAGTAAACAAAGACAACCTGGTTTAGTGGGCCTATATTATTATACGACAGGGAGAATGTGGTGTTTGCCTACAGGTACATTTCTATGTGGAGCCATAAAACTTGATTTATGTAATAATATAAGAACAGAATAATAATCATTTGCAACAGTTTATTTATTGACACATAAAAAAATATCTACCCCAAGTTACTTTCCTATTTCGTACCGCGTTCGTCTTATAGTTAATCAAGCAGGTAAAATTATAATCCACCCAAAAATAAAATTAACCAAAATAAGACTATATGTATAAAGGAATGACAAGACCACGATAACACTCACTTCGTTCGTGTTGTCCATACATACCGTATCCTTGTGATTAGGCAAAGTCATTTTAATGAGTCAAGATTAATACAAAGGCAATATCACCCCCAACTAAACACATTTGTTTCAAACCTCTGTAACTTTCTAAGAAGATTGAACTATTTATAAATGAATAGATTTGTTTCATGGTAGTGTAACTCATTAAGTAGAACATAATAATTACCCGGTACGAAATGGGACAGTATAAAATGAGAATATACCACCTTAACAAGGATTGATTATACTTTCCAGCTGCATCAGAAAGGAATTTATATATCTGTCATCTATAATAAATATTTCATAAAATATTATCAGAAGAAGAATTTGTTAAATGTGGGAGTCTTTTCCCATTGCAGTTGTCCCACCTTTCGACACCATCAAAAGAATTCTAAAAAGGGGGCAAATGAAACGGTAAAAAGCTATATTTTCGCTAAATTATTTTGGAATTTTGTTAACTTTATTTGATCGTTTTAAAAATTCTAGAAATTAATTTTTTCAAATTCGCACCCAGCACAAAAATTGTGTGTCTTTCTATATCTATGTATCACACTAATATAATAATATTATAAAGGCGAAAGTTTGTGAGTGTGTTAGTGTGTGTTTCTTACTTCTTCACGTCTAAACGACTGGAGCGATTTTAATAAAATTTGGTATGGAGTTAGCTGACACCCTGGATTAGCACATTAGCTACGTTTTACTGCGGGAAAATATCCTATTCCCATGGGAAAATCGATGAAAATGAATTCGCGGAATATTATAAATGCGAAAGTAACTCTGTCTGTATGCTACACAATCTCGCCTAAAATTTACTGAACCGATTTAAATAAAATTTGGTACAGAGACAGTCTAGAGACTGAGAAAGGACATAGGTTACTTTTTAATGGGAAAAAAGGGTTGTAAGAAATTAAAATAGGATTCCGTAATTTTTAAAGATAGAAGCTTGAAACTTATTTTTTAGGTTTTTGATTAGATGTAAATAAATACGACATTCAATGTTTGTAAAAATTTTACCCTAAAGGGGATAAAATTAGCCGATGAAAGTTTTTGTGTAATGACGTCGTCCAAAAAGCTTACGGCCCAGAAAATTAAAATATAAAAGAAAAAAATTTTAAATGCTGCCGAAAGTCACTATTCCACGCGGACATAGCTAGTCTCATAATAAAATGCAAATTAAAATGTTAGAATGATAGAAAGAAACTTAGAAAGCAAGAGAAATTTAAATTAATTTCCTTATTTCTCAGATATTCAAAGTTACAAATAATTTTAGATTCAATTTTTCTATACGAAATGTATGTACATACTTTATATTATTTAATAGTATCCACTGCAGGTGTAGATATAAATAGGATAGGTACCTATTCGAGAAATTAATAAAATTATTTATTGTGAGCTTGTAAGCCTGAGCTATTTCAAATATTCATGAAAACAGTCGCCAATACATATGTGGTGGCTTATAAATGACAATTTAAAACAAATTGATTTACAGACGAATGCCGTTTTCTGTTACAAGCTTTTCAGGATTGCACGCAACGTTTCGAGATAATGGGCACGCGTTAATTTTGCCACGTACCGTATGTGCAGTAGGTAGTACCTAAGTAGCCTTTGGTAATGAAACGTGTTTAGAATTCGCATTTATTTTGTAAAATTGCAATGGTAGCAAGATACCCACCACTAACTACGATTAAAAATTCAAACAACAGACGTTTAGAGGTAGCTGCAACATCGAAAGCTTTATTTAGTTTATTGCTAAATATAAAATTTCTGAGAAAACCAAAATATCTACATGATGGACCAAAAGTAGACAAATATATCACAATCTCTTTACAGTCCTCTAACTTACCAAATCCTTATAGATAAATCACAAAACCAAACATGAAAACTTATAAAAGTTATTTAATTATTCTTGATGTGGATGAATTCTTTCCCTTTCTTTCCTTAAACTCTGGACTATGAAAATATCGAAAGCGATCACAATGAGGATTTTTTAAATAGCAGTAAAATAGGGACGCTATGGATACCAGTAGCAAGATTTGAGATGATATGTTACCTTCTGGGGCCTATAGAGATAATACCTACCTACCTGTATTAGAAGTATAGACAGGAATAATGAGGAGCAGGGACAAGACAAGACAGTTGTTTGCAAATAAGTATTCTAGTTAGAACGTGGGATGTTGAATGTTCTGGTATTCGGGAAATTGCTTCAGGATAGGGAGGAGTCCAGTCTTCATATTGATGATCTAGTGACGATGAGGGACATCCTGTAGGTACTTGTACGATGTATGTATATGTACATAGTGGAAGAGATTGATGTATTTTCTGCAATATTCATTAGCGTTTGATGTTTGTGGTGCTCATGATCGGCGCGCAGTTTAACCGTAAATCTGCATTTTAAATGTAAATATTAATGCGAGTTCAATGGTACGTCGTCGACGAAAGAACAGAAAACGACTGACCGATGGCGCGCGGTATAAAAATAATTAATGAGCGTATGCTGATGATTATTAAAAAGCAGTTGCATGTTTATATGCCGGTTTTTAGTGCGAACACCATATGACAAATGAGATGAAGTACATTCTAGACATTCGCCATGGAGCTGCATTAATTAATATTAATGGCCGCCGCTTAATTGCGAATAGCCGCTGAATTGGCATCGTGCTTATATGACGATCATCTATCTGTATACGTAAATATTAAAACTCACATGTGTATGAATATTTACGTTTGTAATAAAGTAATGTAACAAACACAAATGCGAGATTTACGTAGACGGGTAATCTCTAGGTGTGCACTACTAAACAGAGTTATATTTATTAAATTACTAGCAGCAATACCCGGCGTTGCCCGGGTAAGAATACCTATATTAGACGTTTGATGGAACATTCTAGAATATTCGCGAATTAAGAACTATCCAGAACATCCCATAATGATTCAAAACATTCTCTAACTTTTTTTAACACTCTGAAACATTCTTGAATGATTTTCAAGATACTGGAACATTCTTGAATATTGCCAAATCATTCTAAAATGTTGCTTATAATAAAACATTCTTTTACTTCTTAGAACATATTTGAACTCCCTATAACATTCTAAAAAAATCTGCTTCATTCTCATCCCCACTTCGTGGTTTGCTGGGTGAGTAGTGACATCAGTAGACGCCTGGCGGGGATGACTAATCGATTGATAATAATTGATCAGTTATCGACCAGTGAGAGTTGAAGATTATTACAGTACTAATATTGCTATTAAAAAAGGGGGTTGATGGTAGAAGGATGAAAAGGTGGTAGAAAAATGAAAATTAACTGTTATATGTATTTTTTAATGCCAAATCATAAAAAAATTAAAAAAATAAATTTTGTCCAAAAAGTAAAGGAAACATATTTGGGGTGGGCCACGCTTATCACTTAGGGATGTAAAAAATAGATAGTAGCCTATTCTCAGACCTATTGAATATGCATATAAAATTTCATAAAAATCGGTCAAGCCGTTTCGGAGGAGTATGGTAACTAACATTGTGACACTTGAATTATATTCGTATTACTACAGATTAATATTAAATAGTCGATTTATTTGACTAAATGTAGCATGTCGTAAAACGGGTAATTTCAATCCACAAGTTAATGCTAACAAGACATGGGTATATTCGCTTCAGTTTGGATTTTAAAGTCAAAATTATAAAACATTTACTTTATTATTTATTACTGGAACAATAAATTTACTAAACCTCAAGGAAGAGACGAGCTAGTAGCAGGTACCTAACACTACCGACAGCTTCATGAATCTTAAATAAATTACAATGGTATTGACAAGTTAAACTTACATAGATATGTTACATGATTTTTAAAAAAGTGAACGAAACTACTTTTTTCAATATGTATTTAAATAAGTTTATTGCAATGTACATAATGCTATAGACTAATTTTAAGAGTAAAGTAAATGCAGATTTTGATAATTTTTAATTTAAAGTCTCCAGCTGAAATTTTGAGTAGGTACCTAAGTTACTCAATTGTTCTATTTCTTCTACTCTACAACCATTTGGAATTTGGAACTTATCTGTCGGTACTAGGTAGGTAATAAATACTTAACTATAAGTGAGCAGTACTTGTTATTTTTCTTGGAAAATCTTTGGTTGAGATCAATCACACTTATTAACTAACCACACTTCATCTCGTCAAAAATCTTTCTTAAAAGAATAAAACTAATATTGTGGTCGCCTTTACAAGGAATGGTGACCATTCCAGGTCACCCTCTAAGTCAACGAAATCATATCATATGTGGGTAAAACTTGTCAACGACTGTCACTGTGATTTGAAAAACCTAACTAAAGAATTTGTCCCTTTTCTCAACGAATTGTTTAAATAAATTTTATAAAGTAGTGTTCGTTACCTTCTACTAGTGAAGAAGGATAAGAGTATCTCTCACATCCTTGTGATATGTATACGAGTTAGTAGATTTATTGTTCTAGTAATAAAGAATAAAGTAAAGGATTTACAATTTTGACTTTATAATCCAAAACCGGCAAAATTAAATCGAACCGACTATATTTGTTTTTGGTTCAGGTTAATTTTAGTAAGTATTTATAAAACCTAAACGTATTGTTTATTAAGATTTTCCAGATTGCATCTACTACAAACGGTTTCTTGATAAACGCACGAATAAACGCGATTCCACGTAAGAGGGTTCTTCAAAGAGTTTATTGATATAAACCTTATCTAATAATATTGTTGTTTCTTCAGAAGTTTTATTTTCTTAATATCGTAAAATGAAATTATTATTATTGTTATTATTTATGAGTGGATAACTGTATGTATTTACGTTTAGATTTCTATTGAGCACGGCCCGCTGAAGACGTACCCATTGTACACATGTATGTGTCACTCCTTGTGATAAAGGCCAAGATTTATTACAAACAAAAATATCCAGATATATTTTTCGACTTGTAACTTCCATTAAATTTAGTAAACACTTTTCGGAATTTCTTTCCATCCTCCATTTCACCGGTCATCTTGCATGGCTTTCTTCACAGTCTCTTTCTGTAGGTGGAATCTCGTGATGCTTTTACACTACTCATCAAATATGCTAATGAATTATCAAGTTTCAGTGAGAGCCACTCCCCTTTCAGATATTCTTCGCTATTGGTCAGGCATGCAACGTTTCCACTTTATATCAGAACTATCTCTTTTTTAAAAGTGACATAATTTCCCGAACAATCGTTATTAAATCTACTCTCTGAGTACCTAATCGTAGAATAATTAATTTAAATAATAATTTAATGTTACATTCGTGAAGAAAACTTTTTTATTTATTCTGCTTAAAAATCCTTGGTACATATTATAAAAATTGGTTGTTGGTAAATCCTCTCATATATAAACATTTTTAGTATATGAAATTCGAAAAAAATGGTCATTATTATCCAACAATTATTCAGAAACTTTTTGCTTACTAATTAGATGGTCAACAACTCTTAGGCATTAGCATGCACAAGCTAGGGTACCTACCTATTAATTAGGAAAAAAATCTCTTACAGCTTACCTACCATTCTAATTAATAAGTGGTCGGAAGTGAAGAAGCACCTGTTAAACGGTATTTAGGGTATATAAAAGGCAAAAGAATGCTTAATTATTCATTTAGGTGTATAATTTTTTATTATTCATGTAGGCAAATGTAGTGTCTAATTTTAGAGTAGGTACCTACCTAGTTTGTTTGCCAAGCGGAAATAATAAAATACCTATCTACCTAAAAGAAGTTAGTTCTTCTAATTTGAGATTCGTAATATAATTTGAAATAAAAAGATAGATATTAGTAAATCAGATCTAAAGCTCTCTATGGTAACATAAAATTTATACAAGATTAAGTTCACATTATAGTTAAGAGTTTTATAATCTAAATCTATATTTTATTATATATCTATTCGTTTTTTTAAAAGAGATAATAATTATAAAAACAAAATTGATTCAAATATGCAAAACTTCAATTTATGACTTTAGTTTGAAACAGTAGATGGAAGTGGCTAACAAACAATCGAAATTATTGCAAATTAAAATGTCAAAAGTGGTTTGTTTTGTCTGAGATTGTTTTATTCTTGTTATTAAATGTTGAATTAAGAAAATATTGATAGATATTAATAGTCAATAGATAAATTATTAAATCAGTAGATAGTTACGTGGAACATAAGATAAGTTTGTTGCAAATCTAAATCTAAATCTAAATATATACTTATATAATATATATATAAAATGCTAATGTTCGTACGTAAAGACAGGGTTTTCTCAATCTCTACCTACTCCAATCAACTTCCTGTTGGGGTGGTAAATACCCCTTGGTCTCCAGGTGGGAGTAAGGGAGTTTGGTCGCGGTGGGTGGAAGTGGGTGGTTGTAGGTGGCAGAAAGGTGAAAAGAAATATTTCTGTCCTTTTTTAAGTCATAAGGATTTCCGTAAAGATCTCTAAATTTCTGAAATGATCTAAAAAATTCTAAAATGAGCTCAAACTGTTATTATCGACTTAGAATGTTCGAGAAAGTTCTAAAAATTTCTTTAATGATCTTGAAATTTTCAAAAAGTGTATATCTACGTTTCAAAGTGATGTACCTACATCTAAATATTCGAGAGTGTTCTGGTACTAGGAATTTCGATGTTCGATGATATATAAATCAACATTCAGTGACTTTTTGTCTGTTTAATTGTGTTTGCAGTCGAGTGAAGTTCAATTGGAAACAAGAGCGAACAGTGACCAAAAAAATTTAAGTGATTTTGACAAATGAAAAAGAACAGACTATTTGAATGTTCTAGAGTGTTCTAATACTAGAAATTTCGATGTCTGTTGGTATATAAACCGAAATTCAGTGACTTTTCGTCAGTGTTATCATCGTAACAATTAAGAGATTAATTTTGTGTAACTTTATTACATTACATATACACAATGCCAAAGCGTAAAAAAGTTTTTCAATAAGAAGGAAAGCAACACGCCAAAATTAAACAGAAGAACAAAGGGAGAAACGGCTTAAATAATTATGCAAATAAAACATAAATTTTCCATTTACTAAGCTGTTTCTTAAAATTATTTCAATTCGTTAGTTAGTTCACTCTATCAGATATACTCTATATATACCGTATGTTTAATGGCCGAATAAGTCTTTCAATATCTACGTTATCTATGATAAAAATCTTTAATATCAACGTTAAAAAATAGATCCTTACATATTTTTTATACCATTAAACATGTGATGTAAGTATTTTAACCCGAGCAACGCCGGGTTTCACTGCTAGTAAGTTTATAATTACTGATATATTTTGAGATGTTACAAAAACAGATGACACATAATTACATAACTACCTGGATTGATTGAGAAAGTCGTTAGAGAGTTAGTTTTTAATTAAACGCTGATGCCACATAATAAGTATGTAATCTTAATCTCGGTTTGTCGTTATTTTTTTTTTGTTATCGTGCACCGAAAATGTTTAGCCAAATTGAACAACTGAAGAAATTTGATGACCGAATTTCTAATTTCCATCTAGTGCGGTTTTATAATCCCGGTTAATCGTTCGACTTGAACAAAATGTTTGTAAACAGCTACTCTTTTGACCAAGAAGATGCTTAACTTTGCCAATTCATAAAAGGTAGGTAACAAAAAATTGGTAAAGAACCACAACTACAAATTAATATGTTACGAAATAGTTAATAGAAACAATAAAAATAACTTTTTTCTTTTCTACCTATAGTACAAAGCCACTAACAAATGGGTAGTTATACCTAATATAAATTAACGATTGAAATTATTGAATGAACTCATTCATAACTATTTCTGCTGCCTTGTTTATCAAACTTCTGGCTCGTCCGAAATTTAGACGCAATAATAACACTTCGAGGTTCAATTATCTACTGTATTATGAAATTCTAAAGTGATTATATGCGGGTCAACAATTCATTATAGGCGAATTTCATTATACTTATGTGCAATGGGGGTTTCGAGATTGTGACTGTTTTCAATATAAGGCGAACCCGATACTGAGGAGATGCACGAAAAATATTTAATTTTGAGGTTAATTGAGGGTAGGTACGAAGGCCCATGGCAATTGCCACAGTTTGCACTTGGTCAAAACACATGTATCGAACGGTATTTGTGGTTGCTGTCAAGCGGGTGATTTATTCGAGTTAATGTATGAATTTATCCATGTGGCCGACCACTTTTTGCCTTGCTCTTGCAGAAGCCACGATGACGGACGGATCAAGAAAAATGCAATGAAACGACGACATCGCGAATGTGAAGTAGTTAAGCAAGTGTATATTTAAATGTTCTAAATAATTTACATTAATTTAATATTGATTTATTAATGTATTCGATGAGTATCGAGCTGGTCGCAGAATACATACCAACGTCCTTAATAAGCAAACGTTCTAATGAATAAAATCATGAAGTTTTTCTATACAGCGATGCGTATTATATGTGTATACCTTTATATGTATTATACACGTTTGTGTAGATATATAAATGACCGACCGTTGGACTTCATATTCGGTTGTACCTATTCAATAAATGGGTAAAGTATTCTTTATTTATTTCGCCTTATTCTTCAGCGCCGAAACAATCAAAGTATCTTGAACAAAAAGTTGAACACATAAATATCCCAAAAATTTCAATTCAAACGAACTTTTATTGCCCAAAAAATTACTTTTTATTCTTATTCGTACATCGTCCCAAAAGTAGATACTAAATTCGAATTTATTCATGAATAAATAATAATCATTATTACACTAGGTGTTATTAATAATCTCTAACAAATGCACATTTAGTAAATAAGTTTAAGAAGCGGTTTCATGGGTCATAGTACTTGCCAGAGAACAAATAAGAACATTAATTATACAGGGTGTTAGGCCAAGGGATGTAGGGAATTTAGGAGGTGAAAGCTGAGGGCCCAATGAGTATTTCTAACTATATTTAGTTTAGTGCAAAGTCTAATAGTTTTTGAGTTACCTATTTTTACATTTATTTTTACGGTTTGGTCATCCACATGAGTTCAATTATCGATTCAAATCATAACAAAAGCTTACACAGTACAAAGTAATAAATTAAGTTTTTACATGATATTTATCTTTTCAATTTTTTTTTCAATATTTGAAGGGTCATAACAGAATCAAAAACTATTAGACTTTGCACTAAACTAAATATAGTTAAAAATACTCATTCGGACCTCAGTATTCACCTCCTAAATTCCCTACATCCCTTCGCCTAACAGCCTGTATAGTAATTCTTTTATTATGACATAGGTAGATCTACTTGTTCATCTTCTTACCTATGTTGTAGGTATACTTGAACCTACAAAAGCTTAAACAGCTTGCAGAAAAATAAACTCATTAGTCAGGTAGGTACATACAAATAACTTCAAAAAAAAATGTTTCAGAAACAACTTAGGTATATTTTTAAGAAACCACTGACCTTTATTTATTATAAGTACCTACCTAGGTTTGTTATTTGTAAGAAATAACAAATAGAAATGGCAAAAGGTGACTAAAGAAAAATAAAGTAACAAAGTAATGAGGCTAAAACGAGTATAATCAAAAGTAATAGTAACTGAAACTTTGTCGCAAATCCTTCCCCATACAAAACCGCATGCAATCAAGGACCAAGTTTTCTTTATAAATTTAAGTTCACTGTACTCCATGGTAGGTACTACTACTAGATATTATTTGGAACAGGGTAGTATTAAACTTAAAAATAAAGTTTACACCGACGTCCTGTTCGTGTGCTGCTTAATTCAACCCCAAATGCTTCTAATGACATCTATTTATAATTCAAGAACAGTTGAACCGATTTTAATGATCTCTGATTTATTGGACTTATTATTAATTTTTAAATAAATTGTGTTTTGAATTCCTCCATCTTCCGCAATTGGTAGCTCACGCTACAAACGTTTACAGCTTATTTGTAAATTCCATATGTTGTAGGTTAATTTAACGACACAACACTTCGAACGCTCGGAATTGCAGCTAGTACTCGAATAAACGGTACTTTTACAATTTTGAATGTTTCCACATTTTCCTCCATTCGCCCTTGACGCTTTTTATTAAGTTTCATATACGGAAACAGGGTTTAATCTAAGTATACTTTTAATTTTTTTTGTCACGTTTGTAATGTGGTGGATATCAATAGATGAGTGTTTAGGTTTTATCAAGAAATTTTGGATAAACAATCCGTTTGGTTTCCTTGTTAAATAACAACGCCCCTGCAAATGGAAAAATAACAATAATGAGATAAATTAATGAAACGACGCGGCCGCGGCGTATCCTTGTTTGCCAGGATATATTAGGACACGCGGTAAACTTGATTCCTGTTTGCGGTAACATGATAGGTACGTTTAACAACAAAACTGATCCGATCGTATCTTGCCAGGAAAACAAAATAATTGAGTTCAAGAGCAGAGAAGTGCGGATGGGATGGGATGGGAGAGGGAATGAGTGAGTGAGTGAGTGCCTCTGCTCGGTCACACAACAGGACAAGAAGTTGAAGGAGCACGTACCGTAACCGAAAGGTCATCGCAGGCATCGGTACTCGTACTGTCAAGAGTCGAAGACTCCTGGTTGCTCGAGTGGAGCGGCCAGACACAGACAGAGACAAAAGCGGTTTTACATATTAAATTGTAATTTTTATAGTACGAAACCAATCGACTTTGCAATGTTTAATGCCATCGGCTGGAGCCGCGGACGGCCAATGGAGACCCGCTGGAGGTGTGGTCTCGGCTATTTGTTTGTGCATATGCCATGCACGTACCACGACCACAAAACGGCTTACAATCAAGAGCTGTTTAGCATTGCACATAAACTCTTTAGCATAGAAGTTATGTTACAGCAAACGCACCAGCACCAACAGCAGCAGCAGTAGATGGATCTTCGTCTTCTGCTACATCCACAACTTGTTACATGGGTAGGTATCTACCCTCCCTCTATCGTCTATATGCTGCCTGATGACCTCTGTTGCTACATCAAATCGTCTGCAACATATTTTATTAACCATGACAACTACCAACAACTATACCTATGTATCTTTGGGCATCTGCTGGGTAGTATCCATGTAATTACGTCAAGGTACATAGGTACTTGCTGTTCATTCACTCAACAACGATAGATACCTACTTAGCAATTACAACATTTGAAAATTATACATAGGTACCCACTTGTATCTACCATCTGCTTATCTATGATGATCAATAGATACCATTAACAAAAAAATGTTTACAACTGAATTATACTTTTTCTGATGAACCAAAACACCCCATCAGGAAGTGAAAGTACCTAATTGATAAATTAAAGATTAATCAGAAAGGGGAACAATATTCGAGCATAATTAATGGCTGTATCCCAGGATTGCTTCTTCTAATACTCAAGTGAGTCTACCGGTGAGTAGATTCTTGGCATCCCCAGGACATATTCAAAGGACCTTAGCGGAGGTATTTGCCCACATTTAATTCGTTCATGACGTTCAAGAGTTATGGTTCATATACGTATTTATTATTATTGAATTACTTGTTCAGATGGTCATAAAATTTTCATCAAGAGAAAATATTTTTAATTATTTTATTAGGTATAAGACAGTTTACTCATTTAGTTCTTTTCACTTAAACTACTCGTACTTGTAGGTATAAAAGTTGGACCTTATTGGTAATTATAAATTTCTTGATTTTTCTGTAAAATGTTTTGTCGCGAATTTCCAGTTCGTGAAAAAGTTATAACGGCATATAATTTTGTTGTTTTTGTCGTAATGAAACACTTGTTATATTTAACGCTTCCGATGAATTACGATGAAAGTATATTGACCCTGAAACCAAAACGCGAGGTGTAAGTACCTAAGTAAGAATAAGTGCTCACCGCAACTTATTCGTAAGGCTCTTCATTCATAATAAGGATGATCGGACAACAATACTGTTGATGACAATCACTGACCTGAAAATAGACCGTAAAAGTTATTCTAGTGAAAAATCTTATAAAAAGGACAGTTTAATGCTTCATTAAAATAATCTCGACAAAAATGGACAATTTTACACCATCTGATTTCGAACTTTTCAGCCGAGTCAAAAGTTTGTATTAGCTACCTGAGCCGGACTCTTTTTAACAGTTGCGTAAGGTACGAAAAAACGATCACCTGTAAAATTTTTTGCCACTTTCGTTGTGGATGTCTAAATTGCTATGGTTAACTACCGAAATTGCTTAATTTGACTAAGCTACCATTTAATCTAAATTACTAGACTTATGATACGCATTAAAAATATACACTGCAAAAATACGATAAAATAAATCAGATTTTCTAACAAATTTTATTTGCTGAATCATTATTTGACACTAACTACTCAATGTAGATTGCAATTGAATAGAAAATCTGTTGTTAAGATTTTTAAAGAAAATAAAAATGGATTCTTTATTTTATTAATGCAAAAATTTTTATAGCTAATTTTATTAAGGCACCAAAACACTACAAATATGAATTTCTGAAAACAATTGGTACCCACACGGAGAAAACAATCACGAATTCTAGCAAACATGACTAAAAAATCTGTCGACCAGACGCTCAAGGAAATTTTACTAGAAATGTCTAGTCAATCTACGTTCGGTGTTGAGACTGAATTCTAGTAAAATTGACTTGATTAGAAAACATTTTTTACAGTTCTTATCACTAATTTTACTAAACTATTCTCATTCTAGTATTTTTTTCTTAACGACACGATAAAATAATCGAGAGGTAGAGAAAAAAAGTCTAGACTTATTTAGCTTGATTATTCTAATACTGTAATTATTAGAAAAAATGAAAAATTGTTTTATACCACCGAGTAAATTTTATGAAAATTCTAGTATTATTCTCTAGAAAAAGTTTGCTTGACTCATCAAGTAATAAAATCATGATTATTTTTTCCGTGCACATAAGTATTTGTAGGTAAAAAGCCACATTGATAATTACTTTATTATCTACTAATTAAATACTTATTTTATTGTTATCCATAAATATGAAACTATTTTTGTATCTAAATCTCATATTTTTCATATTCTGCTTTCTAGATTTCATGCGCTTATTTTTACATGTTTTTCTTCAAGTAAAGTGGTCATAATATACTTACGTATAGAAATGTCATTTCAGTGCGTTGTCAGTTAAATAGCTCAAAAGGGAGTTAAGTGCAAATTGTTACAACAAAAATTACTCTTACTTTTACTAGTTCTTCAGCAAAAGGTTATTATTGATAAATAATTAGCTACAGATTTCATTAATATTAAATGTTTAGGTATATAGATAGATATTTATACATACGTTATGTTCCTTGCATATTTCAGTTTTTCATAGTCCTCCGTTGTAGATTCCGTGTTCTATGTATGTACTTTGTACAAGTAAGCCAAACGATTTCAAATAAAAAATTATGTCGTTATTATGGTATATATTATGTAGGTAGGTATCTATAGCAGAAGGAAGAAAGTGAACAGGATGTGAAGTTTTCAATAAATTATTAATTCCAACAATTAATACTCATCGCAGCACTCCACACCTGACACAATTTTTTGTACATACATAGTAATTGAACTAGAACTATTAAAACTCTTAGGTATATTAGAGGAAACGGTCAAAATGTTTGGAATACCAAACAATCTGCTTATTTCCTTCAGGATAATTTTATCACTGAATCTTATAGGTATACCTGCAACAACTTCTTATATCACAAGATATTTTCATTGTATGGTTTTAAGAATAATAAGTTTCGCCAGATTTTTCACTGAAATTTCTACTATACCTATAGTATAGACGTCTGTTAATGTCCCAAAATTAGATTGATAAATTAAAAAAAAAATAGGTTGTGGCTTCTCTCCACAAGAAGTAAAAACTATAAGTACTTAAGGAAACAATATTTCACAATTTCATTTTAAATGCAGTCAAAGTTCGATAACACGAACGTCGAACTTTTGGTAAGTCGAACCGAGTTGGTTGGCAATGGCATCAATTAACTATGAGAAATAATATACCTACATGTAATTTTTATTTGACAATTCGAAAACTCTAACTTCTATTACTCGAATCGAATACCTAAAAAACGTTCAAAGTTTAAATTTATTGGGCGACCCTCACATGGGGAGCAGAGGGTCAATCACATCTCATCAAAGAGGAGAAGTCAAAATTATCGGAAAAATACATCACACAAATAATTAATTCAAGCAAAGGTACTACAGCAGTTTCAACTATTTCTGATATATCAAAAATTTAGTATCTACATACCTTTACTTGTTTAATAGATCACGTACAGCGGATAGATCAGGTGTTAAAAGAATATTATTATCTATACTTTATTATAGAAAATAAAACCCAAAAAACTTGGGTTTCTTTCTCGCAGCTTTTAAATCAAAAGAGCATAAAATGTTTGCCCGTTAAAATTCGGATTTGCACGACTAATTGCGGGTAGCATCATCTCGCATACTCGCACTGTTACAAATCTGACGATATTGTGATTGAACAGAAATAAATAGACTATTTTAAAGCATATCTAATAAGCATTTCATGCTTTCGTTGCTCGGTGTGCGAATCTAGAAAAGGCTGCCGCGAGGAAAAAGTTGCTCGATGCTGAAGAAAACAGTACATCGCGAGCTTCAACCTGTATCCGGTTAAAGATCTTAATAATAAGACGGTTGAAATATTTTTTGAATTGACCGACGGGACAATACCTACTGATGCTAAATGTTTAGCACTTCATGCCATAATAGAATAACAACTACTTCAACTCCATGTTAAAACCGATTTATTTATGATAAACGGTGTAATGTCTTTTGCTGCTTCTTTTCAAGCTCAGCTTTTTCATGATTACTGTTTTTATTCAGAAATTGCAAAAAAATGTTAAAATGCTCATGTTTCTGATAATTTTTTAGCTAAAAAAAGGTCTTGTCAGTTTATCCTAAGAAAGCTTTAGGTTAAGTGCTTTTTAAATAAGTAACTTTCATAACATAAGTCTTAATTCTATTCTTAATTTTTAAGTAAATACTTCGTCTTTATTTAAAAGTTATTTTTAATTAATTACAATTTTTTATTTTAATAATATAATGCATAGGTACAATAATTCTACTTCATATTCGTTAAATTGTAAATTTATTTGTTAATTCCTTTTCTCTTGTTATAAACAACTGCTCGCTTTTTTTGCTATCCTTTTCATGATGTCATGTCTATAAATAGTGGTCACTTTCACTGTAACCTTGGGCATTCAACGAGTGCGAGAGAGACAGCCGTATCCCTTGATAAGAAAAGACGAGGCATGTGTTTTATAGCAGTTCAGGTTCGTGGCGTCGAAGATACATCATTACAGTGTCGGTTCGGTGTATGAAATTGTGTAACTTTAATTCTGATAGTATTAATAAATTTGACATTTATGCAATGAGAACATTTGAGCAAGTTCCTAATAATACAAGTAATTGTCTTCAAGTGCATATTATGGATCTTTATTAGAACGTACCTAATAACGTTTAGTTAGTTGATGAGAACTGAAAGTGTTCGGTAAGATTAATTTGATAGTTTTTATGTTTAATGTAACATTACATATATACAATAGGTACTTTAGATCACGCAGAGTATGTCACAAAATACCTAGCCACAGATTTTTCTTCAAGATATTCTTTTTTAATTGAAAATATGATACCTACACGATTTTTTTTTAAAATATCAATGTGGATACAGTCTTGGTTAGTTCCACTATTTGTATTACACAGTACAGGAAATCTAACAAAAGTTTATTTATTGTACCTATAGGTATGTGAGTTGATGTAAAAGTAGAGAGGTTTCATTTCGCTTTTATACGCCAGTTCAGAAATCGCCCATTTATGGGAAGCAAAAATAGTCACCTAAATAAAAGAAGTAATAACCATTATCAGCATTATTTGATCCCAGTAAAGTTCAACGTAGTTAAGTCTCCGCCTGCCTCTTTACCGTAATCGAGAGCTGTTCACATAATTATAGGTGGCTTTAATAATATTCCACGGGGTCAAACGATTACTCCCGCTGTCGGCCAAATAATAACGTCCAACATTTTACTGGACGCCCTTTCGCTTAAATATTTACTTATAATTTGGATCAGCATGCAAATTTCACTGTACGGAAGAACGGACGCGACCTCTCGCAGTATAAAACATCCATTGGACGTTGTTTGCGATAATGTGAGAGGGAAAAACGGTTTTATGGGTAGGTACACAGGTACCTACCATGCTATGAAATACTCGCACAAAATTATATAAATTTCAAAGGCGTATACAATACAGCAGTGTATTATAATTAACAGTGACTGTTTTCCTTATGCACAGCGACCCACCATATGCATATGCATCTGATTTTTTTTTAGTCAATACATAATTGGGATGCTCATATGGCGGGCCGTATTTCGAATTGACCCTAGAATCATATTCTTTTGCTGCCCCCCCCCCCCCCCCGAGAAAGATTGCGTTAAATATGTTGCTAATTTGATTTAAGTAAATCAAATTTTTCTGTGCATATAAAAGAATATTATTTATTTACTTGATTAACATGGTGATGTGCTTGCAACATTGTAATTTTGGCGTGAAAATATTTTGAGTAACTGATTTATAAACCATTGGCAATAAAAATGTTTTTAGGTCGCTTAATTCCTCCATATATACTAATTTTTATTGTTTTCTGTGCCGTTACATACGTAGATTACATCCTGAATAAGTTTTACACAGCTTATTATCGTACGGAAATCAAACTTAATGCATTTGGTTGGCCGTTCTATCTCTCTGTGTTCGTGAAGTAGAAAACTGAAGCAAATAAATGAGAAAATGAATTTAAAGATGCTCTATTTTAGTAACGAGAATATATTACATTAAGCAAGATTTATTATCCAATTAAGGAAACATTGCAGCTTTTATTACGTGTTTTCATATCTTAACGAATAAACATTTTTTTATGTAGATGTAAATAATGTAAATGGGCCCTCAGATGGATGTGTCTGTGGCTATTCAACTTGGCCGCTCGGCCACTTTTCTTTTTACTAGATACTAACATTTTTTTAATGCATTTTTTTCAATCGACAGCATGCAAGAAGTTCCTTTCATTTCCATCCTGATTCATTTACTACCTAACAATAACGTCATTCATTATCTATCAGTATCAATAAACCAAAACAATCTAAACATTTTGAAAATTATCTATATAAAATATAAATAAATACAGTGGCAGATCGTAATGTAATGGAGGAGAAAGAGGGTGGTCTGCAGATATTAATTCACTTACTGTTATTAAACTATGTTGGTACATAAACTTCAGAAGATTTAGCTGCACTGAATGCAGCACACTCCTCACAAGTCTGACTAAAATCGCGGCTTTGGCAGGACAAGATAGGTTGTAAAGAGGGGTGGGGGTAGATTTGGCGATAAAAACTTGCCTGGGTATGCAATAATAAGCAAAAGTTTTTTTCTTTTTCATTCTGATACATTTACTACCTAACAATAACGTCATAATTAATTAGTATCTATCAATAAGCCAAAACAATCTAAACTTTTTGAAAATTATCTACACAAAATATAAATAAATACAGTAGCAGATCGTAATGCAATGAAGGATAAAGGGGGTGGTCTGCATATATTAATTTACTTACTGTTATTAAACTATTTTGGTACATAAACTTCAGAAGAATTAGCTGCACTGAATGCAGCACACTCCTCACAAGTCTGACTAAAATCGCGGCTTTGGCAGGACAAGATAGGTTGTAAAGAGGGGTGGGGGTAGATTTGACGATAAAAACTTGCCTGGGTACATAATAATAAGCAAAAGTTTCTTTCTTTTTCATTATGATACATTTACTACCTAACAATAACGTCATTATCAATCAGTATAAATAAACCGAAACAATCTAAACATTTTGAAAATTATACAAAATATGTATATAAATACGGTGGCAGATTGTAATGTAATGGTGGAGAAAGGTGGTGGTCTGCAGATAATAATTCACTTACTGTTATTAAACTATTTTGGTACATAAACTTCAGAAGAATTAGCTGCACTGAATGCAGCACACTCCTCACAAGTCTGACTAAAATCGCGGCTTTGGCAGGACAAGATAGGTTGTAAAGAGGGGTGGGGGTAGATTTGGCGAAAAAAACTTGCCTGGGTATGTAATAATAAGCAAAAGTTTTTTTCTTTTTCATTCTGATACATTTACTACCTAACAATAACGTCATAATTAATTAATATCTATCAATAAGCCAAAACAATCTAAACTTTTTGAAAATTATCTACACAAAATATAAATAAATACAGTAGCAGAACGTAATGCAATGAAGGATAAAGGGGGTGGTCTGCATATATTAATTTACTTACTGTTATTAAACTATTTTGGTACATAAACTTCAGAAGAATTAGCTGCACTGAATGCAGCACACTCCTCACAAGTCTGACTAAATTAGCGGCTTTAAGCAGGACAAGATAGGTTGTAAAGAGGGGTGGCGGTAGATTTGACGATAAAAACTTGCCTGGGTAGGTACATAATAATAAGCAAAAGTTTCTATCTTTTTCATTATGATACATTTACTACCTAACAATAACGTCATTATCAATCAGTATTAGTAAACCAAAACAATCTAATCTTTTTGAAAATTATACCAAGTATGAATAAATACAGTGGCAGACTCTAATGAAATGGAGGAAAAGGGGGTGGTCTGCATATATTAATTTACTTACTGTTTTTTTTGGTACATAAACTTCAGAAGAATTAGCTGCACTGAATGCAGCACACTCCTCACAAGTCTGACTAAATTAGCGGCTTTAAGCAGGACAAGATAGGTTGTAAAGAGGGGTGGCGGTAGATTTGACGATAAAAACTTGCCTGGGTAGGTACATAATAATAAGCAAAAGTTTCTTTCTTTTTCATTATGATACATTTACTACCTAACAATAACGTCATTATCAATCAGTATTAGTAAACCAAAACAATCTAATCTTTTTAAAATTATACCAATATGAATAAATACAGTGGCAGACTTAATGAAATGGAGGAGAAAGGGGGTGGTCTGCAATATTAATTTACTTACTGTATTTTGGTACATAAACTTCAGAAGAATTAGCTGCACTGAATGCAGCACACTCCTCACAAGTCTGACTAAATTGCGGCTTTAGCAGGACAAGATAGGTTGTAAAGAGGGGTGGCGGTAGATTTGACGATAAAAACTTGCCTGGGTAGGTACATAATAATAAGCAAAAGTTTCTTTCTTTTTCATTATGATACATTTACTACCTAACAATAACGTCATTATCAATCAGTATTAGTAAACCAAAACAATCTAATCTTTTTAAAATTATACCAATATGAATAAATACAGTGGCAGACTTAATGAAATGGCAAGTCTGACTAAATTAGCGGCTTTAAGCAGGACAAGATAGGTTGTAAAGAGGGGTGGCGGTAGATTTGACGATAAAAACTTGCCTGGGTAGGTACATAATAATAAGCAAAAGTTTCTTTCTTTTTCATTATGATACATTTACTACCTAACAATAACGTCATTATCAATCAGTATTAGTAAACCAAAACAATCTAATCTTTTTGAAAATTATACCAAGTATGAATAAATACAGTGGCAGACTCTAATGAAATGGAGGAGAAAGGGGGTGGTCTGCATATATTAATTTACTTACTGTATTTTGGTACATAAACTTCAGAAGAATTAGCTGCACTGAATGCAGCACACTCCTCACAAGTCTGACTAAATTAGCGGCTTTAAGCAGGACAAGATAGGTTGTAAAGAGGGGTGGCGGTAGATTTGACGATAAAAACTTGCCTGGGTAGGTACATAATAATAAGCAAAAGTTTCTTTCTTTTTCATTATGATACATTTACTACCTAACAATAACGTCATTATCAATCAGTATTAGTAAACCAAAACAATCTAATCTTTTTTAAAATTATACAAAATATGAGTAAATACAGTGGCAGACTGTAATGAAATGGAGGAGAAAGGGGGTGGTCTGCAGATAATAATTCACTTACTGTTATTAAACTATTTTGGTACATAAACTTCAGAAGAATTAGCTGCACTGAATGCAGCACACTCCTCACAAGTCTGACTAAAATCGCGGCTTTGGCAGGACAAGATAGGTTGTAAAGAGGGGTGGGGGTAGATTTGGCGAAAAAAACTTGCCTGGGTATGTAATAATAAGCAAAAGTTTTTTTCTTTTTCATTCTGATACATTTACTACCTAACAATAACGTCATAATTAATTAGTATCTATCAATAAGCCAAAACAATCTAAACTTTTTGAAAATTATCTACACAAAATATAAATAAATACAGTAGCAGATCGTAATGCAATGAAGGATAAAGGGGGTGGTCTGCATATATTAATTTACTTACTGTTATTAAACTATTTTGGTACATAAACTTCAGAAGAATTAGCTGCACTGAATGCAGCACACTCCTCACAAGTCTGACTAAATTAGCGGCTTTAAGCAGGACAAGATAGGTTGTAAAGAGGGGTGGCGGTAGATTTGACGATAAAAACTTGCCTGGGTAGGTACATAATAATAAGCAAAAGTTTCTTTCTTTTTCATTATGATACATTTACTACCTAACAATAACGTCATTATCAATCAGTATTAGTAAACCAAAACAATCTAATCTTTTTGAAAATTATACCAAGTATGAATAAATACAGTGGCAGACTCTAATGAAATGGAGGAGAAAGGGGGTGGTCTGCATATATTAATTTACTTACTGTATTTTGGTACATAAACTTCAGAAGAATTAGCTGCACTGAATGCAGCACACTCCTCACAAGTCTGACTAAATTAGCGGCTTTAAGCAGGACAAGATAGGTTGTAAAGAGGGGTGGCGGTAGATTTGACGATAAAAACTTGCCTGGGTAGGTACATAATAATAAGCAAAAGTTTCTTTCTTTTTCATTATGATACATTTACTACCTAACAATAACGTCATTATCAATCAGTATTAGTAAACCAAAACAATCTAATCTTTTTTAAAATTATACAAAATATGAGTAAATACAGTGGCAGACTGTAATGAAATGGAGGAGAAAGGGGGTGGTCTGCAGATAATAATTCACTTACTGTTATTAAACTATTTTGGTACATAAACTTCAGAAGAATTAGCTGCACTGAATGCAGCACACTCCTCACAAGTCTGACTAAAATCGCGGCTTTGGCAGGACAAGATAGGTTGTAAAGAGGGGTGGGGGTAGATTTGGCGAAAAAAACTTGCCTGGGTATGTAATAATAAGCAAAAGTTTTTTTCTTTTTCATTCTGATACATTTACTACCTAACAATAACGTCATAATTAATTAGTATCTATCAATAAGCCAAAACAATCTAAACTTTTTGAAAATTATCTACACAAAATATAAATAAATACAGTAGCAGATCGTAATGCAATGAAGGATAAAGGGGGTGGTCTGCATATATTAATTTACTTACTGTTATTAAACTATTTTGGTACATAAACTTCAGAAGAATTAGCTGCACTGAATGCAGCACACTCCTCACAAGTCTGACTAAATTAGCGGCTTTAAGCAGGACAAGATAGGTTGTAAAGAGGGGTGGCGGTAGATTTGACGATAAAAACTTGCCTGGGTAGGTACATAATAATAAGCAAAAGTTTCTTTCTTTTTCATTATGATACATTTACTACCTAACAATAACGTCATTATCAATCAGTATTAGTAAACCAAAACAATCTAAACTTTTTGAAAATTATCTACACAAAATATAAATAAATACAGTAGCAGATCGTAATGCAATGAAGGATAAAGGGGGTGGTCTGCATATATTAATTTACTTACTGTTATTAAACTATTTTGGTACATAAACTTCAGAAGAATTAGCTGCACTGAATGCAGCACACTCCTCACAAGTCTGACTAAATTAGCGGCTTTAAGCAGGACAAGATAGGTTGTAAAGAGGGGTGGCGGTAGATTTGACGATAAAAACTTGCCTGGGTAGGTACATAATAATAAGCAAAAGTTTCTTTCTTTTTCATTATGATACATTTACTACCTAACAATAACGTCATTATCAATCAGTATTAGTAAACCAAAACAATCTAATCTTTTTGAAAATTATACCAAGTATGAATAAATACAGTGGCAGACTCTAATGAAATGGAGGAGAAAGGGGGTGGTCTGCATATATTAATTTACTTACTGTATTTTGGTACATAAACTTCAGAAGAATTAGCTGCACTGAATGCAGCACACTCCTCACAAGTCTGACTAAATTAGCGGCTTTAAGCAGGACAAGATAGGTTGTAAAGAGGGGTGGCGGTAGATTTGACGATAAAAACTTGCCTGGGTAGGTACATAATAATAAGCAAAAGTTTCTTTCTTTTTCATTATGATACATTTACTACCTAACAATAACGTCATTATCAATCAGTATTAGTAAACCAAAACAATCTAATCTTTTTGAAAATTATACCAAGTATGAATAAATACAGTGGCAGACTCTAATGAAATGGAGGAGAAAGGGGGTGGTCTGCATATATTAATTTACTTACTGTATTTTGGTACATAAACTTCAGAAGAATTAGCTGCACTGAATGCAGCACACTCCTCACAAGTCTGACTAAATTAGCGGCTTTAAGCAGGACAAGATAGGTTGTAAAGAGGGGTGGCGGTAGATTTGACGATAAAAACTTGCCTGGGTAGGTACATAATAATAAGCAAAAGTTTCTTTCTTTTTCATTATGATACATTTACTACCTAACAATAACGTCATTATCTATCAGTATTATTAAACCAAAACAATCTAAACTTTTTGAAAATTATACAAAATATGAACAAATGCAGTGGTAAATTGTAATATAATGGAGGAGAAAGGTGGTGGTCTGCAAATATTAATTCGTTTACTGTTATTAAACTATTTTGGTACATAAACTTCAGAAGAATTAGCTGCACTGAATGCAGCACACTCCTCACAAGTCTGACTAAAATCGCGGCTTTGGCAGGACAAGATAGGTTGTAAAGAGGGGTGGGGTAGATTTGACGATAAAAAATTGCCTGGGTACATAATAATAAGCAAAAGTTTCTTTCTTCTTCATTATGATACATTTACTACCTAACAATAACGTAACGTCATTATCAATCAGTATAAATAAACCAAAACAATCTAAACTTTTTGAAAATTATCTATACAAAATATAAATAAATACAGAGGCAGATCGTAATGTAATGGAGGATAAAGGGGGTGGTCTGCAAATGTTAATTCGTTTACTGTTATTAAACTATTTTGGAATATTATACGTAAATATCAGAAGAATTAGCTGTAGTGGATGTAGCTCATTCCTCACTGGTCTGTCTATTAAATTTGTGAGTTTAAGCAGGACAAGAAAGGGTGTAGATTGGGGTGGGGGTAGGTTTTCGGAACAGTGCGACCTGATTTAATAAAATAAAGACGTGGTAATTTTTTTTTAATTTTTAGGACGGAAACTGCGAACTGTCACATCTGATTTATCGAAAATAACGATACATAAAATTGCTTAATTACATAATAAAGCACATATATATCTTTAGGTGGTACTTATAATAACAATAAGTAATAATATATTACGTGAGGTTTTGGATGGTTCCGATCGTGTTTTGAGCAAAGCTAATTTCGCAGCCTTACAAATTACCACCGAGGAATAATTATCATTCCGCTGTATGTTTAATCAGATGGTCCGCCCCCAACGAACACATTACGGCTCATATTTATTCCTTTCGTATTAATGCCGTTTTTCAAGCGGCAAACACTGCTCCGCATAACGTATACACTACATATCTTTTCATTAATTTGGCGCTTCTCGGATATATCATAAGACTGTGAGCAAGGTTCACTATCTCTGCGGGGTGGCACATTACAGTAAAATAAACAAACATAAATAATATAACGGTAATAGTTGTACGTAAAAAAATCCTTCTAGTATTCATGAGGTTTATTAACGTCTCAGCAATCTTATAGATGGTTTCTTCAGGAAAAATTGATTTAAATCTATTCTAAAGAATTTGACGGTCAGACGATATATTTACCAATACGTAAATAAAGATACTAAAGTTTGTTTATATTTTTTAATTGTTGTTTTCCAATGAAGATCTCACACAATATGTATGAAATTTGACTTATTTTAATAGCAAAACTGTACCTGTATAGAAATATTTGCTGTTCTGTAAAGTTTGAGGGCGATTTCCTTTTTTGTACCTACTAGAACCGGGATAATAAGTATTCGAGAAACGCGTTGATTAATTCCTTTGCCGCACCCTTTCATAATGAAACGTGCTGAATGACTGAGACGTAGGGGTGAGGAATTGCTAAGTTTTCTTCATTTCATTTCATCTCCGCGGCAGATATAAGTCCGTAGTGGCGCTCCATGGCATACTGATTAATCCAGACTGTTTCAAAGGGGGATTAGAGAGATGGCCAAACATGGTTTATTTGCGAGATCGTATTATTATTATGTACCACTTACATTTTCAAACAAAAATTTTTCATAAACTATAACGAAAACCACAACGTTTCTATAGATACTGAAACTATTGCTGTCAGCTTTAATAAAAAATTAGTTTAAAAGACGGGAAAGGGGTTAAAGTATTCTTAAACACACAGTGGCGAAAAATTCTCATTTACCCCCATAAACAATCTGCTCATATCTTTTTATTTTGGTTTTGGTTTCTTGTTATTTTCTACATTTTTGTTCTCTAATGCTGTACACTATAATTAAATAAAAAAATCACAAATGGTTTTTCGTTACAACACAACAGACTCGTTGACCGCCAATACTCAGATAATGTTAAAAAAGCATCATCGGCTATTAAATGACCCCTATTAAAAAACTATCTAATAAACTAAGAACTACATCACGAATAGCAATAGCAACAACAACGAAATAGTTATTAAACATATCATTTATCAAGTAACACGTCACACGTCTCTGTAATTTGTAGGACGCAGTATAAAATTTTGAATATGAAAATTAAAGCTGGTAGCATCGGCCGAAGCCCATATAGGTACCAGTCGTCAATTAGTTTAAATTTCTTCGAGAGGTTCGTTCTTCCAACGGCGCCAAATTGTTCTTTACCTACCTACCTGCCGTGCCGCACCGTCCGTCCGAATTCTGAATGTGTTTTCCGTAATTCTTCCTGGGCCTGGAGTGCCGTTTTTAAACTGGGACTGGATCGACTACAAACGTCCATCGCGTCTGTCGGTAGTTGGATGCATCAATCAAATGGAAGGTACTCTGATGGAATGACAGGTTAAAATTTGCCTTCCATTCAATCCTACCGGCGCTATTATTATTATTACTATCATCAGGTCCAATACTTTACGATTTATCTTTTACACAAAGAACTTTGGATGAAACTCTTTCAAGGAAAAGGCTTTTTTAAAACAATATATGACTACTTAAAGTCAGAAAACTAAAAAATATCTTTGTACAAAGAACAAGTAAAGTTTGAAAGGAGTGACTGTAAAGTTTCATTTCACTTCAACTAACTTTGTGAAGAAAAGGCGTTTTTAGAAGAAATTGTGAAATCCGGGCTTGATGGTCGTGGTCTAGGATTGTTTTCCTTCCAAAGAAGTCTCTTACCCAGCGTTTCGCCAACAACTGTGGCTGGCATCCTCAGGGAACGTAGCGTTGGCGTGATGTCTATCGCTGCGGTTGTGCTGAGACTCAGTCACACACTTGTTGGCGAAACGTCGGGTAAGAGACTTCTTCAGTGTTCTCACCGAAGGAGAAACAATCCCAGACCACGGCCATCAAGCCCGGATTTCTAAGAATTTTGTGAAGTTACTGGCTTTTGAAGATCATTTTTACACTTCATACCTTGAAACGGAAAACTTGCTTCATTATCGTCTCGTTGTTGGCTTTGATCTTATAGCAGTGACTCTTGGTCTTCCATTGACAATTTTTTTACTCCTGACAAGACTGATATTGGGCCGGCTACTCTAGTCCAAGTTTTTCTGTGGTTTTCTTGGTTCATTTAGGCAAATGCTGGAGTAGTAATATTTCACAGATAGTCTTTCACTTCCCTTCTATCTTCGTTTCGTCCGTCTCATCTTTTTCTCTCAAACCACCCATTTCTACGATTCCTAAAGGAAGTTGAAGAGGAATTTCTGCCCGACTCTACGACTTTGTACCAGAGTGAAGGCCAGAGGAACAGCCCATCCACCAACGAGTTTGTTGACCATTACCTACCCCTTGCTATTTAGTAATATGTGCGTGATATTTTGGATTAAAGTAGGTATTTGATATTTAATTTACCTATTGAGTAGGTGATAGTGGTATTTAAAGAGCAAAAGTGACCGTATTCAAAGTAAAGTAAGAAAATAAGATAAAAAGTCAAAAATACGGTTCGAGCACCATATATTACGAGCCTAGGTGTGTGCATGATCTAGATTGCAGATATTGTCACCAGATAGGGACCGTGGGCCCTGAGGAGCTGCGCCTGTGGAGATGGTCGTGATAAGCGCCCTCTTGCGGGTGGTCGGCCTTCCAAGGCACACACGACCTCTCATTTGAATACGCTCGTTCTTTACTCTCTCCGCCTTCCGTGCTCTGGGAAATCTGCATCTGTGTGCCTCGCTCTTTCTTGGTGTAGGTACGTACCTTACTTAGCTCATGGCTTGCTAGATAGACGACGACGACGACGACCACTACCAGTTGCGCAGCCCGTTCTTACACCGTTTTAATGATGTGTCCGTTTTAATGAGATAAGACAAGATGGTAGATAATATAAATTTAATACTTTGTATATTGAGCTCTCTCTGCTGGTGCTGTACCATTTTAAAAACCGTCCCATCCGCCGTCGTGGCATGCGATTCAATATATTATAAAGGTACCAGCAAGCAACACACGGTGGTGGTGGTGGTTGTTGTGGTGTATGGAACGATTCTCGAATGCGACAGCAGCGGATTCCCTTTCGCAAAGCCTTTTTGATTCGGTGTGGGCAGACTACTTACCGCAAACTGTGTGATCTTTTATTTATTTGAAATAATCGCACTCGGTTACTGTTTACTGTCACTTATCGTATCGTTATAAAAATGGTCATAAGTCTTCACCTTACACCACTGGTAGCTAAATGTTGCAGTCGATTTCAGATACTTTGCCCAGCATTGATTTCGTTCGCAGATTAGATAAAAGAATATTATTAAAGAACTTGGATGATGTCGTCCAGAACCGCAGCTTATCTGATAATAGTGACATTATTTTCTTCCTTTTTTTAATTTTAAATGCATTTTTCTTTAAGTCGTAAGAAACTTCAGGGTCAATATGAAATACGGCCTACTGCCATTGGACAATAAATTTTAAGCTAGTGTGCTTATAAAATAATCAAATTAAAGTATAAGAGCAGGTTAATGTAAAACTTTTTTTTGTATTGTCTTTATCGAATTATCAAATTTAAAAAAATAGGTTAGGTTAGATTATGTTAGAACTCCTATTCTTAATACAATTCTGTATAATGTGTTGGATTATTCAGAAGTAAAACTACCTTAAATGAAACCGAAAAGGGTAAATTTCTAACTGAGAATCCCTCCTTAAAAGTACATATCCAGAGGCATGAAGGTTTGATTCCTTTTTTCAGTTTTTGAGCTAAGAAAATTCTTAGTTTGGTATTAATTTTCTGATTGTTACACGGTCGTTTTATAAACACTTTCTTTCAAATTTTTTAACTTTTTTTGCGTCAAAGAATCAATTTTATTTTTTTAGAACCTTAGCGACAACTTGTCCATTGGTTGATTAAACCAAAGATTATAGGTATGGTATTAAGAAAATCCTTTAGGTGTATACGTACACCTTTTAACCATACTAAGAAGCAAGTAATGTACGTACATACACCACATTTCACACATGCCGTTTGCGTGTTCTCTCGAGATTCTGCCAATTATCGCCAGTTCAAGTGTCTGCACAAACAAAGCAAGAACAAGAGAAATACCTCCTTTTTATTCCGAAATTACGACCTTATCCTGAATTAAATAACGTATTCGATATTTCTTTTTTAGTCGATAAAAAAATCTTTTGGTATTAAATAAACAATCCCAATAATATTTTTTAATCATTTAAATCAAACTGTAATTGAAAATCCGCTATAAACTCTTTTTATTTACAATGAAAGGAGGACAGCATATTATGTATGGTCTCCGGCCATTTAAAGAACTATAAACTCCATTCGTTTCAGCAATTGTATAAATAAACGAAAAAACTAATTTTTCAAATTGAAATTGCATGATTTAAAATAAATTGGTTAGCGAGTTATTTCAGAAAAAGTCGCCAATGTCGTACGGTCGTTTTTTAATTTTTACTTGTACAATAGAGTCCCCTTAGGTACTTTATAAGAATGACAAGCAATTTGTTCTCTCTAACTGCGGAAGTCTTCGAGATCAGATCGTCTATTAAATTGATAAGTGTGACATACCTAACAGAGATAGAAATAAAATTCGATCGTTTCTAATTCATTTCTAAAATTTTCTTTTTGCTTTTGTTATTATAATTGTAACGTAATTAGGACTTTTGTTCAGCAATAAAATATCCCCATTTAGCAAAATAAATATGCTAGAAGAAGAACATCAGCAAATACCAAATATTTTGATACAAATAGTTTTTAAATCAAGCTAAATTTTTCGTTGTCGTCAATATTTAACGATCCTTTGTGATAACAATACGTAGGTTAGAGGTTGATAGCTTCGAAAACGTTTATTCACCGGAGTGTGACATTAAATTACTGTAGGTATCACTGGCAGGTAGAGTTTATAAAGTGTAGTTGCTGCTGTCTCAGTGCAGTAGCAGTGTTAACTGGAGCTTAGAATTTGTTTTAAAGAAAGAAAGCCCCGGCGCGGCAAGCGCACTCCAAAATGGTTAATGGACACACCGTTATATGTAGTCACGTTCGTGGACTCGTCGTATTTTTATTCACTCACTATTGCTTCCTCTGTTTACGGATAAAAAAGAGCAGCTTTTAAACGCTTTTTCTCAATTAATCATTGTTACTTTCTAGAATATCGACTTGCGATCACTGAATCGAACAAGAAATTACCAATTTTTTTGTAAACAAATTATCGATGCGTTCATAGTTTATCTGTCTGACTTTGTATTTCAATCACGATGCGATAAATGAAACTTTTTTTTCAGTTTTCAATCAGTAGCTGATTTGCCACATGATATTCCCAATCTTTTTAGCATTTAAGGAATTCCTGACATTGCTAAAGCTCTCTTTTAAACGATTTCAAAAAAGGAGTTTGCAAATATTTGAGTCAAATTTTTTGCATTATAATTCTAAATGGGACTTTAGTTATGGTAAACAAATTATACGACTAGGTACAATTGCTGGTCATTAATCTGACAAAAACGAAATAAATTTAATTTCCAAAACCCAAAGAGAAAACAATAGTTTTGGGCTTCGTTTTCGTTTTAAGAACCGATAATTACTTCTCATTCAATAAAAGCAGGGTGGTTGCCAAAATTAGAATTGTAACGGTCAAATTGACCCTACGCCATATTAAACGGTCGAAAGCGCTAGGTATAAGGGCACCTGTTACTACTCATCTCGAAGACGAGCATTAGTCTTCAAAATTTAACAGCCTAACCAACCAACCAAGCAACCAACGTATTATATTATATTTATGCGATCAGTTAAGGTAATGCAAATTTGCTCAAACGTTCGTTCAAAGGTTATTTGCAACGTAACCAGGCCACCGTCACCTGCCGTGCCGACCTGACTGACTGACTGTTCGTCTAACGACACCTGTGCGAGTTACTCATCATTAAGCGGGACTATCAATTAGCCTTTTATGCAAATCGATTCATAATATCTATTAACGCACGTAGTACATCGACATATTCGCAACAGGTGCACGTGTATAAGCCTTTGTCAGGAACCAGGAGCGTAGCAATGGCGAGGAAGTTTAGGATTGACATCAGCCATCACAGAAGGGGAGGTCATCATAAAGGTCTAGAAGAAGTGACCAATTGTATCAAAAAAACTGGATTTTGTCTTTATTTCAATAATTCAAACAAATCAAAAGATCCTTTGGGCAGAAAAGGTTGGAGGATGTATTAGAAAATGCAAGAAAACAGAGTGTGTTAAAGACATCTGTAAGGAATAGGCGAAATAAGGTGGTGGGATCCGTTATAAGGCATAAGGGATTACGTGGAATGTTAAATGCTTGAACACACAAGTTTTGTGAACATTTGTAGTCGTTCTGAATGAAAATAAGATTCAACTACTCTTCAGATTAAAGACATAAACAAAACTTCTTAGGGAAGTAGCCAGTACATGTTAAAACCTATCCATAATGTAAAAATTTAAACACAAAAACAGTTTCAAATAAATTAATTGTATTCACAACAATATCGTTTCGCCACACAGTGACATCATCAGGTGATGAGTATACAAAGTTCGACTAAAACTACGACTAGTCCTACTCATCACCGGATGATGCCACTGTGTGGCGAAACGATATTGTTGTGAATACAATTAATTTATTTGAAACTGTTTTTGAGTTTTAATTTTTACACAAAATCAAAAGATGATGTAGGAGTAGGTTTTATTAGCAGCATATTCTCCTTTAAAAGTCAAATATACATATGTTATTTTAATTTTTTATTACCTTATTATTTACATCCCTTCAGGGGCCGTTCATAAAATACGTCACGCTAAAATTAGCTTTCTTTGCCCCTTCCCCCCCCCCCCCCCCCGGGTTTTCCCACTTTCTGTGACCCCCTGTAAATATTACGTCACAAAAACTAAATCCCCCCTGAACATGATAAATTTTGATTGATAATACACAAGTTTTGAAAGTAAAAAATATTTATTTCATTTTCCTAATAAAATTTAAATAAATTAATAAATATCTTTTGTAACGAACGAATAAATAATATTTCAAGGATTCTGTAAAAATTCAGTTAAATTTTTTGATGAACGGCGAACGTCACGTTGCCGTAGACCCCCTGTCCTCCCTTGTCACATCTTGTCACACTCAGCAAGACCCGTCCCCCCCTTTGTATGCGAACGTATTTTATGAACAGCCCCTTATTGAAATTAAACATATTCCTAAGAATATTAATTTTACAAAAACCAATTAATTGATTTGTCTCTACAGCAAAAGCATAGTTTGCTGTTTTTTAATTTACTTCTTCAACCCCTTATTATTATAATTTTGTTGTACGACGCCACTGGCGTTTGTGTGCGTGTGTAGCCTGTTATCTATGCACGCGGACCTCAGGAAATCGGCAGAGATTAAAGATCAGGAAGTTTCCAACACGATTTATTAATTGCTTTACCAGCTACACAAACACGTACCAATAACTATTACCATATCATGGCGTTTTAGTATTACGTAGTATTGGTACGTAGGTACAAATACCCACGTAATAAATTACTCTACTGCCCATATGTGTTTATCCAATGAATTATAGCAATTAATTAACTTTTTAAGCGTCTTAGCACATTGATTTTGATAAGTAATTGGTTTGGTGCAATAAAACACTTACCTGTCGAACATAATACCTTTACGTCTTTACAATATGGAGATTATTTCAGGAACAATTATTTTAGTTAAGGCGTCATTAATTTTCCAGCTATTTAACAATTTTTTTAATCTTGTTTCAGATTTTGGGGTTGTTCATATCTATAAACCGTCGAGATGTACAAACAGATGGCAGTATTTATTAAATTAAAGGACGTTCTTGGGTAAGCGTTTCAAACTGTTAATCCGTTATTCAGTTTTTAGAATTCTGTACCAACATGGTACCTACATATAAACCCTTATGGTGAGGGGAGACTTGTATATGTTACACTCGCAGTGTATTCCAATATGTATTGTTCACAAAAATATATTGAAGCTTAAACTTTGCAGGGGTATAAGGTATCTACATTCCTTAAAAAAATTAGTTACCACCCCCTGATAGTTGATGTTGATGAATATGTGTAGGTATACTTACAATTATTAGTTACTACTGTATTCGTGGAATGACCTATTGGTAGGTTTGATGGTTCGAGTTGAGTTAAAGTTCAATGCGAAAAAAAGACGAGAGCACACTAACATTTTTTTTAATGTGAATGCGTTTCTCGCAGTGGTCGGCGTTTGAAAGCGTCTTTTTTTTTCTTAATTAATTACAACAGTTTAAGAGGGCTTTCGGTGGGTAACCATTGGCCGTGTGCGTTTTGCGTTTTTCGAATTGCGCGAAGATGAGGACGTTTTGTACAAAGGCACGCTCGCATCGGCCGTAAACATCGTGGGACGCTATTATGGCCTCGCAAGGGTAATTAACAGAATTTCATACTATTTTAAAAGCTATTATGCTTTTATAGCTTTTAAACGTATGCATACCATTAAAACGTCCGTACCGACGACTATGACGTCGCTCACCGACGCTATACACCTGAGATACAATCACTTCCATGCATGCCCTGCACTTAAATCTGCGCATTATCAAGAGGAAAAATGAAAAATTGTTGACAATAAAATTATTTTGTATTACCGCCACGATTTATTACTTTAACAGGGTATTTTTCTATTCGAAAGCTCGAAATAATTAAATGCGAATGTTTTTCTATAAAAAGAAAGAACCCATCTACTGCAGCAAACTTTAGACTTGTAAAAACTTGTATACTCTTCGTTACTTCAGTTTTAATTTATAGATAAATTTAAATTTAAAATATTGTAAGTTATCACGTATTTCGGGTTTCGTCGAAAAGAAACGACAGTTTTTGTTAGTTACGTAAAGACCGCGAGTAACAATTCAAGTATCTACAGTTTTGAAATAGGTCTATGTATGAAATAATGAATGTTGGCAGGAGCTGTCTGTCCTTTACTCGTCGTTTCAATATACGAAAAAAGATTAGAACACACTACAGTATAGTAGAATTATTTTATCCTTTCAATAACGTGACCTGAATGAGATATATCAATTAAATCGTCATAGTTCATATGTGTACCTATGTCAAATGTTGACAGATGACTGAGAGTATAAAATTGTAGGTTATATTATGCTTCCATAGAATGAGCTGACGTACTCTGAGTAACGAAAGCAATTAAAAACAGCATTTTTGCAGACAATTGTATGAGAACGATGTTGTCAGAAAAACTGTTTTACTTACAATTATGTTGGACATTTTTAAATGAACAATTAACTAACAAAAAAAAGACTATCAGGCAAAGACAGAAAATGTGATAACTTGTTCTAAATCAACCCCCTTTTGCTTTTAATATGAACGTATTAGGTGCGTTTGTTTTAACAAAGATAGATATATTGCTTCTCTTTCTATTTAAACCAAGAATAGGTCACCTAAGGCTAAGGATAAAATAATTCTACTGTGTATGTTGTGTAACTAAATCTATTTACGAAATAATTCCTTGACAGTGTACGGCTAAAGACAGAGACAACTTGTAAATAGTAACCAGTCTTAACTTTCGTTTAAAATGAATGTGGAAATAGTTCAATTCAATTTCTTTCAACGTACCTTATGTCATTCGTTTTAACGTTTCATGTACATTCTGAAATTTCGTCATTTTTTTACATTTATCTCTAAGTAGCAGCAATACCCGGCGTTGCCCGGGTAAGAATACCTATATCACACGTTTGATGGAACATTCTAGAATATTCGTGAATTTAGAACTATCCAGAACATCCCATAATGATTCAAAACATTCTCTAACTTTTTAACATTCTGAAACATTCTTGAATGATCTTCAAGATTCTGGAACATTCTTGAACATTGCCAAATCATTCTAGAATGTTATAACAAAACATTGTTTTCCTTCTTAGAACATATCTGAACTTCCTGTAACATTCTAAAAAAATCTGCTTCATTCTCATCCCCACTCCGTGCCGTTTGCTGGGTGAGTAGTGACATCAGTAGACGCCTGGCGGGGATGACTAATCGATTGATAATAATTGATCAGTTATCGACCACTGAGAGTTGAAGTTTATTACAGTACTAATATCGCTATAAAAAGATAGGGGTTGGTGGTAGAAGGATTAAAATTAAGGGTTATATGTATTTTTTAATGCCAAATCATAAGAAAATAAAAATAAAAAATTTTGTCCAAATAGTAAAAGAAGAATTTTTGGGGTGGGCCACCCTTATCACTTAGGGGTATGATATTCAGCTTTTAAACCTTTTCTGGACTTCCACAAATAATTCAAGACCAAAATTAGCCAAATCGGTCCAGCCGTTCTCAAGTTTTAGCGAGACTAACGAACAGCAATTCATTTTTATATACAGGGTTGCTCATTAGTGCGTCAAAGGTCAATATGGCCTTTATTAAACCAGATTGAAGAATTTTTTTTTATGAGAATGATACAGTATCAAAAGACGCATATTTTAAAAATATTTTGACATATACAGGGTGAATCACTAAATCGGAGCACGTTCCAACATATTTTTCTTAAATGAAATACCCTGTATATTATTTGTTTTTCATAATCTACTTAAAATTGTCTTTTCAATGATACAAAGATTTTTTGGTTTGGATGTTGCATTGTTGAGTTAATAATGAAAATGTAAAAAAATTGGTTGCAACAGGGTTTGGCTTTTTAGTTCAATGCACGAGTATTACGATTAGTTGAGATGAAATATTTAGTAGTTATGCTGCCAACGGATGCACTAAACCTAAAAAATAATAAAATCATAATTTTATTATACAGGGTGTTTTTTACGGTGCAGTCAATTGAGCAACCTTCAAAGAGCGATTTCTCCATTTTTTCAAATGGAACACCCTGTATATTATTGAATTTTTGGAATGGTGCGTTAATTCTGCTTAATGTTTCTTTATAATATTTTATACCTAAACCTCGTAATTTACGAGATATTTCACTTTTTTCATTATTACCAACTAATTATTTGATCTAGTGTGCTTATCGGTCAGATTTGGTAAGTTGAGACAATTAAAACGTAAATAAATAAATAGATGGTCAAAGTTTAATATCGTTTACTATTTAAAGTAAATGTTCAGTGTCCTCCATTGTGATTGGAACACATTTGCACCCTTGACAGAAAGGATCTATGCACCCTTTGTAACATCTCAACGGAAACTGTTTCAAAGGCATAGATAATATTTGACCTTTGACGCACTAATGAGCAACCCTGTATATACATAGATATCCACTGGCTTTAATAAAAAATATGTTCTTTTCAGTTATTAGGCATTTTTAGCAACTATTATTATAATTTAAAAAGTAAGATAAAATTTTGGCTTTTTTATCAAAAGAATTTAAATTTTATGTAGTTTAGGACTATGGCCGCATGCAATTTTTTGTGATTATGTATATTTTAGTCTCGTTCTTTTAAAAATTTAACATCGAAACCAAGATCAACAAGTTTATTCGTGCTATAGTAACAACAGGAAAAGTATGTATACAGAGCTTAGATCCAGGACAAGACGAAAGCTAAAAGAATGTTCAAAACCAAGACTTGGAAGATCCTTTTGGTATTCTTGGTTTTGAACATTTCATAATTCAATATTCAGAGCAAAATACGTATCTCATTACATAATTAGGCATAGATTATTTTACTTATATCTTAGCTTTCTATGGGAGAAAACAATCATTAAAATATTGCTAGAATTCTAGCAAACATGACTAAAAAATCTGTTAATTATATGGACGACCAGACGCCCAAGGAGATTTTACTAGAAATGTCTAGTCAATCTACGTTCGGTGTTGAGACTGAATTCTAGTAAAATAATTGAGAGGTAGAGAAAAAAAGTCTAGACTTATTTAGCTTGATTATTCTAATACTATAATTATTAGAAAAAATGAAAAATTGTTTTATACCACCAAGTACATTTTATAAAAATTCTAGTATTATTTACTAGAAAAATTTTGCTTGACTAATCTAGTAATAAAATCATGATTATTTTTCTCCGTGTAATTTTACCAATTTTTTAAGTAAATTCTATTTTCTTATAAAGAAAACTGAAAGTGTCTGTCTTGAAATAGTGGCGTGGTTGAGTAAGTATTATATTTTGTAGTCAAAATGAGGATAAGGCAACAAAGGCCCATTTTTATTGAGTTGATTATCTGTTAGTCCCCTTGGAACAGTTCGGCAATTAAGTCTCGGCAGCTTTTCGCACTATCTTTAGTGCATCGGTTCGTGCGCGGTGCGAGACGAAGGGGGCGTCAGTGGGGCACCTGGTTTATCGGAGCGAAAACCCGGGTTAAATTAACTACGTCTAAGAGGAAGGTTGAAAACTTCATTTTTTAGCAGCGCGCAGCAGCTGCCATGCAACGCATCGCACCGTTCGCAATATAGACAGTCAGGCAGCCTTTAAGGCGACCGTCCACGAGGGTGGTTACACAATCACAATGCAAGAATGCGGACACATTTCGCCAAGAAAGGCATTAGAATATACTTAAAGAACGTATTGTGTCGTCCGAGTGACGGTAATCGAATTTCGACCTTGTGCAAAACCCACTGAAAGACTGACTGAAAGGTAGCAAAAGACCAGCGTTTGTATGTAATAATCGTTCAATTCTTACTAGGTAGGTATACCTATACCTAGTAGTAGTGACTACTCTGCAGCTCTCCTTCTACTAATATAATGAATGGTGCTCTATTTATTCTTAGAATGCAAACGTGCGTATAGGGAAATTTGGTCTATTTCAACATCGGCCGTTAGGTGACAAATGGGGAGGTTTATTTATTACACCCGCACGTTATTGCTCATTGACAAATACCCGTTACGATTAAAAGAAATGAGGGGAGCAGGATCATTTTGAAGAACAACTGTCCAACTGGCAGTTCGACGTGGCTTATGGTGTTCAGTTAAAGATAATACTTAATATAAATTTAAGGGCAACAGTTAATGAATTGGAAAATTAAGTATTTTCTGTAATCTACCCCAATTTTAAATAGTATACGAATGGTCTCGCTATTCTTGAGTTATCTACTACGTATGGGTGGGTCATGATCCACGATTTGAAAATTCTGGAGTTTAAGATTCCTATATTTTCGAATGTTGGCAAACAACATTATAAGCTTGTGGGTATCATGTCAGTCAATCAAAATATTTTTTTTATGATTATCTTTAGATGCTTTCTTATTACTTACCTACATGTAGGTATCTATTATTTACTTAGGTAATAAGTTGTTTCGTAAACACATTGAGTTAATAAAAACGCATAAATGGCAAGATTATCCTGTTCTCTATTATGAAAGACTTGGTTCCCTAGCTCAAACTTACTGCTTATTATTTTTTTTTTTCTATCTACCTAGGTATAGGTAGTTATTATATTATATAAACCTTTAACAAAAATGTCTTAAACCGTTCTCCAGCAAAACAACAAAGGTTTTACGCACTTTTTTGGGTACCAAGCAAAGAAAAAATCCTTAGAATAAAAAAAAATAGAGTCCGATACCTGTTATTTTGGCACAAAATTTTAAAACCCACACGAAAGATTAATTTTAACGCGTGGGAGCACATACGGCTTGATGTGTGAAATTCACAGTCGTTGCTCGATCGACCGTAAATTCTGCCTGTATTAAAGTCTTTTTAATATTTAATCCAAGCGTGGGAATCAGAATTTTATTGAAATGCAATATTAGACATCCCAATGCTTCCTTACGTATACAACTTATTATATCTTTGAACAATTGTAAACAGTAGGTACCTATCTATATCCTTTATAAAAAGAAAATCCTTACATCTGTTTTTAACTTTCCTTCTTCATGACTTTATTTTAAACATTTTATCGCTCCTGTTGTACCTCATTTCAAATTATTTTTCTCCCTCCCCATTTCAATCCATATTTAGTAATAGTTGCCCAACTTTGCATATTTTTTTATAAGTACGAAAGTGCCTAGTTTTCCGTAACATAAACATCTAAATCAATGGTTTAGTGTTTAGTGCAACCTTTAACCCACGTTTGTCGCAATAACTTGACATTTTGATCATTCATCGGATATGTAAATGTAATGTCCGCACAGGTAGTTTAAGCAGTTTCTCATTATTAATGAATAACAGTGACAATAATTGCATTGTGAGACTGAATATATGATGCAAATTAGTCGTCTTTAAACGCTCGTTGCATTTAAATAAATATTTTCTTACAGCCGTGACTCATAAAAATGTGTATATTGTACCCGATCGTTCTGAGAATGGGCTTCGGCAAAATACAGTTGAATAAAAGTTCTTTACAGAAGGAATTTTATTACGTATGCACAAGTTAGAAGCAATGGACAAAGATCAACTCATTACCATAGCTAATGTTCATCGTCAATGTAATAATAAAGCGTTTCTTTCTACCTTCTACTTAAAGGTTTTTTCTGTCTGATAAAAATAGGAACATTTTACGTGGCTTTATAAAAATAGGAGGTGGAAAATTAGTCAGTGTTGCATGTTAAAATTGAACTAAGAATTTATTTTCAATAAGTACAGTACAGTCGAATAAAAGTACGGTACAGAAGCAATTTTACTACGTATTAATAAGTTTTTAGAAGCGATGGACAATAAACAAGAGTTTCCTTTTATTAAAACCAGGAGCATTTTAAGTGTTGGTTAGGTGAAAAACGAAATTAACTGTTGCATGTTAAAATTTAATTCAGAATTAGTTTTAAAAAATATATCCAGTCGAATAAAGCTACATTTTATTACTTATTCTTAAATTTTTAGAAGCAATTGACAATAACTAAAAAGTTTTTAATCAACAGTCTCCTTTTATAATAAAAACAGGAAAATTTTGGACATTGGTTTACATTTTCTTGAAAATGCAGTTAGGTGGAAAACGAAAATAAATGTTGCACGTTATTTAGTTCAGAATTATTTTTGAGTAAGTATTGAAGTGACCGCATCTCATCATCAGGAGTCATTATAATTGAAAAGATGGTCGTCAGGCTATCATTAAGGCATAAATTATTTATAACAAGAGAAAACAGCGCATATTGTTACACAAACAAGTATACATGATAATACAACATTTACAAACAGTGGCGGTTTGTCTATCTATTTATAAAAATTAGGGAGCTTTAAAAGACAGAAACTTTTATTAAATTTTTTATTTAAAACACAAGTTTTGTAAAAAAAAACATTGCATTTTATGCAACAAAATGCGAGTTTAATATGGCTGCAATATTTGTTGACACCTAGTACACCATGAAGTGCTTATTTTATGCCATTTCGCTTAAGTACGGGTATTCTAAAAATTAAAAACGATATTGATATAATCAATAAAACATTCAAATTTGATGAGTTTCTATAAATTGCAATACGCAGATTGTTATAAAGTGTACATACGTAAATACATAAGACAGGCAGCAAAGACAATTAAGGAGAGAATACCAGAACACCATCTTCCAAGTGTCGGTGGCAAGAAACACTCACAGTGACTTTTTATTGGAGATAAGAACCAAAAAGTAATTATCAAAATCTGTCTAATACCTAGTCATTTTTTCTCTGACATCGTTTTATTTATTTTAGAGATGGTAATATTAATTCGGCGCCACTGTTGATAAATATAATAATTATATATCTCCAAGTGTGTTTAAGAGGAGTTGTCCGGCGGTGCCTCAAACAGTATAAGGATGTGTTACTTGAGGTTAATCCGGCATGCTAATTTCTAGAATATACGTCTAATTTACATTCATTTACATTATTGTTTTAAATTCGCCGTTTCTTTTGTGGCCGCAATGCCGATCTGACTCATCCGCTTAATGAAAATCAGACGAAATAGTGATAAATTTGAAAAGGAACTGAAACAACCTTGACTCGAAATACACACTAATTAATATTTCTATTAGTGCGGCTGCAAATAAAGGCGAAATTACAAAAGGCAATTATTGCTTTAATGCGAATCATGGCATGTTCTGCATTTCGAGCCGTCAAAAACGACACATGCATATACGCAATGTATTTTACGTGTACGTATGCGTTAACACGTTCACATGTGTGCAACGATTACATTTTGTATGTCACATACATCGGCCACCCCTGAAGAACATAACAGCAACAGGCGTTTTCGTCATAACAGTTGTTAACTGCAAAAATAACACGATTAACTGCTGATTACCATTCTTATATCGCCTTAATTTAGCAAATCCACTTACATGTATAGGTAGGTACACTTGTTCATGTTCAGCTTATAATTTTGCCGGTTTTGCATTATAAAGTCAAAATAGTGAATTTTAACTCGTACAACTACCACAAGAAAAAGAAGGATACCCTTTTCCTTTAGCAGGTAACGAACGCTTCTTTACCTATAAAAAATTTTTAAAGATTTTGTTCGCTTCATTAATCTTTTTAAATTACAAATTTTACTCACATTTCTAATATAATTTAAAAAAAAGTAATCAGTACTAACCAATGTATCTACATATAATAGGTAATCCAATTAAAAAATTGACTCATTAATAAAAAAATATACAGAAGCTTTTATATTGGGGTAGTTTAAGCTAAATGCTACCTTACTTATTTTCCTTGTAATTTTCTTGCCTTTACAGTTAACCGTTTACTTTAAATTAATTGAATCACATACTTAGTTTTTTGATATTATGATGAGTAATAAACTTTTACACTATCACACTAATATTATAATAGCGAAAGTTTGTGAGTGTGTGAGTGTGTATGTTTGTTACTTCTTCACGTCTAAACGGCTGGAGCGATTTTAATAAAATTTGGTATGGAGTTATCTGACACCCTGGGTTAACACATAGGCTACGTAATATCTAATTTCCATGGGAAAATCGATGAAAATTTTGGGGAATATTATAAATGCGAAAGTAACTCTGTCTGTATGCTACACAATCTCGCCTAAAATTTACTGAACCGATTTAAATGAAATTTGGTACAGAGATGGTCTAGAGCCCTGAAAAAGGGCATAGGCTACTTTTTAATGCGAATTAATGGTTGTAAAGGGTTGAAATAGGAAAGATTGTGCGGAAGTTCCGTAACTTTTAAAGATAGAAGTTTGAAACTAATTTTTTAGACTTTTCATTAGATATAAATAAATACTACATTTAATGTTTGTAAAAATTTTACCCTAAAGGGGATAAAATTAGCTGATGAAAGTTTTTGTGTAATGACGTCGTCCAAAAAGCTTACGGTCCAGAAAATTAAAATATTAAGTGTAAAAAGTTATAGATGTTTTGTTTATTTGGATCAATAAAAGCAGTTGAATACTAAGCTATATAAACTATTTTAAACAATAATTAAACTATATTAATATATAATATTATAAATACGAAAGTAACTCTGTCTGTCTGTGTGTTACGCAATCACGCCAAACTACTGAACCGATTTAAATAAGAATTTTGTACAAAGATAGATAAGTAGATATAAAGCTAAAGGCTTGAAACTTATTTTTTAGGCTTTTGATTAGATATAAATACGACATTTAAAGTTTGTAAAAATTTAACCTGAAAGGGGGCAAAAATAAGGAATGAAAGTTTTTGTGTAATGACGTCGGCAAAAAGGCTTACGTCCCAGAAAATAAAAATATAGAAGGAAAAAAATTTTAATTCTGCCGAAAGTCACCATTCCACGCGGACGAAGTCGCGGGCATAGCTAGTCTAATAATAAAATGCAAATTAAAATATTAGAATGATAGAAAGTTAACTTAGAAAGCAAGAGAAATTTAAATTAATTGCCTTATTTCTCAGATATTCAAAGTTACAAATAATAATATCTTTAATTTTTTTATATTTATTTAGTTGTATATTACCTACCTTAATCAAATTATATGCATATCACTATAATTTTGTATAAATACATGTATTTTTGCTTATAAATTGTTTGTTACAATTGTCTTATACTAAGCAGGGATATATATACCTACACGTGAATAGATATATTAATAAATAAATAACCACATAACTAAATAATCAAATAAATTAATTAACAATAATTGCCAAATAAACACATTTTGTAATTTCTGTATTATTGTTTTAAGTGACTTTCAAAAGCTTCATTTACTTTACTCTTAAATTTAGATTATAGCGTAATTACGCACATTGGAATTAACCTTTTTAAATACGTATTGAAAAAAGTTGTTTTGTTCACTATTAAAATCTTGTTGGATATATAAGTTTAACTTGTCAACGCCACTGTAATTTTATTTTTATCAGTAGTTTAGTAATAAAAGAGAGACAAGATCTACAAAGTGTTTAAATAGAAAGAAAAATGCATAAATTTGATGAAAAATAGTATTCGTTATTTACCTGAGACTAACCCAATGAGATAAGGGTATCTTTCATTTCCTTGTGGTAGGGATACGAGTTAGTAGATTTATTGTCCTAGTAATAAATAATAAACAATTTTAACTTTATAATTATCCAAAACCGGCAAAACTAAATTGAACCGACATTAGGTAGGCATTTAATCGGAAAATAATTTTAAACCGTACCATAAAAGGATTTTTTTAAATATAATACGTCAAAGGGACTGAATAAATATTAAAATTTTATAATCATCAGAAAAAGGTTCGTTGTAATGTGACAGTAGATATTGAACGTAATTTTATTGGTTTGGAAATTAAAGGAAAATAACTTTTTGAAGAATTACGTTTTGTGCATAATTTTTTTACTTACAAATTTCTATCTTACGTATAACTGAAACCTGGAAAAGGTACCTACAAATGTGAAAGCATCTTTGTACCTATTTTAATAGATAAATACTGCTGATGCGTTCTAACCGCTAACGCATTAAATACAAATGCAAATCTGCCCTGTCTTTCTCATTCTCTTTCAGTTTACAAATGCATCAGCAGAACTTTTTTTTGTGTTACATTTTAGCTCTCTGGAGACCGTTTTGTCATTTATCTTTAGGCCATCATTACCTGCAGGTTTCCGCATAAAAGGAATTCTTTAAATTATGCCTGAACACGAATACCTTCGGTTGCTGCCTTTTGGTTAAACGCGTAAAATATGCTAATGTATGCTTCCTTTTCCTTTTCAATATTTCAATGGGTCAGAAGTCTAAATGGAATCGATGAGTTTCATCAATAAACCTTAGCACACCTTACTGTGCCTTCGAAACATTTTTTTATTATTAAATTTGAAAACCTATTTATTTCACATAGGTACCTACATAAATGAAATGTTTACCTACCTGGTAAACAAGTACTTTAAAAGGGTAAAAAAAGGTGAAAACATAATAGCAACCAATACCTTCACGTCAGAAAAAATGTGTATTCTGACATCCCTCAGCAAAATTTACCTATTTCTTTTTAATCTAGACCTTTCTCTCGGAAATTAATTGTATTGTGAAGGATTACGTTTGCGTCTCATATTCCAGGTATCGGATAAAAAACCGTTTGAAAGGGGATGCAAAAGCATGAAGGGATAGCCTCTTTTAGTACAAAAAGCGGCGAAGCAAACAAGGGGTGGGTAAATGCGAATTATTTTCCCAGGAAACGGGAATCTTCGAACATTTTTTTTTTCAGGCCCACCTTGCGTCCTACTTAGTTTTTTGTGAAAGAATAAATTTTGTACAGGCTCCAATTCGCCTTTTTATTGATTGAATCAATTTTAACTGAGAACATGCTCTTAAAAAAAGGACACCGAAGGACGGTTTTCGCAAATCATCGTGATATTTAGGCAGTTTCTCACGTACCTTATTTAGATTTGACTGAAATCAGGTCAGGGACAAGTTAAGATTACCTGTCTGTTAATTTTACAGATGAATTATACAGGCAATGTTATTTTTAATTTAATTTTATAGTAACCTGATTACGAATGCATTTCCCATTGGTCAGGCTTTTAATAATTTCTTTTGTATATTTATTAATTAAGGAATAGTAATAGTTTACCTACAGAATGTCCTTATGTCTAGTTTATATCAAATGGTGGTAAAAATTGTTTGCTGTTTTCTTTTTCCACACAGAAAATATAGACATTGTTTTCTCTTGCATTTAGTTTTGTGCATATCATTAAATGGTATGTATACCTTCGTACTCTAACATCCCTATTAAAGTCCAGCCTGCCCCATTGGTCGTGAACAATGGGGTGTAGATATCCACACACACATTGGTACATGCATGAGTGTACAAACGTGTGCTGTGTTGATAGCAGCTTGAATCCCTTACTATTTAATAAAATATAAGCACAATAATATTCTAAAGTTCCGTTCTTCTGACGCCGAACAGCCCAGATATTTCGCTAATACGGGGGTGGGTGGTGGATGGTCTGCCAGGAGGACCCTTCGTATCGGCAGGTAGCATTTTTAACCCTCACTATTATAACAGAACAGAATGGACGGCAAAGAAATTCTCTGTTTACTGTGACCGTTTTGGCCTTGGAATCTAATGCACAAAAGCACCGTTGCTTCTCAATAATAACCTACTGCTTAAGTCGTAAAAAAATGAACGATTTGAAATGCAAAAAGGTTAGGTATATGGGGACGAACCGTTATAATAAGATGGAAATTTTGCTTTCGAGTAAAATAAAGTTTCGCCGAAATTGTAAAACGGATGCTTTTTGAAGGCCTTTTTTAAAGCTTTATGATCACTTTTCAAAATATCTTTTTTTATTATGAGTTGTTAGGTTTATAAGCTAGAGTTTTTATTTACACCAATTATACAAGAATATAAATTGTTGAGCAGCAAATAATTTTAGATTTTGTATTCTTTTTGTGAGTTTATTAGGTGTCATAGAATATTTTAAATAGTTTCATTTTGCTTTAAGGTATAATTGCAAACGGAAAAGGGTCTTGTTCTGTAGGTATTCCTGTACAAAAAAATCCAAACAGATGGATTTATGCCTTTATGTCTTACTTTTTTTGTTAATAGAGAAGAAAATAATTCGCACGTTTTCTTTAACGTTTCTGCCTTGCTCTAAATATCGGTTTCCTTTATTTATTCCTTACGTAGGTCCATCTCTAAAAGGAAATCTTGCTATGAAAACTTTTTCATTAAATATCGACGTCAAACTCTAAAAACTATGCCATACAACAACGCGAATAAATATATTAGACGCCTGACATTCAGAGAAAAACTGCAACGAATTGTTTGTCATAAAATCTTTCAAATTAAAATTTAAGGTATTTACATGTTAATATGGATAATGTGACTACAATAAATATTAACTAACGTGAAAGAAATAAGCTCTTAAAGAAACGTGGTCATCATAAAACAAATAGAAATACTTTTGATACTGTTTTAAAAAGTCTCTATTTATGAAAGGATAAGTATCGTATTACTAACTGAGCAAAATGCTACCATTTTGATTGATACGATTATGGAAATAAATATCCCACCAAAAACATTTTCATGTAAAAATGTTGCCAAGACGAGTCTACATAGCTTACCCTGTGAAAAAGTTATCAGATCTCGTATAAAGCCAAGCTCTAAAGACTACACGCTCTAAACCTACAAGCTCTACACTACACCTTAATCAAAATCTATGAAAAAGTGGTCAGATCTCATGTAGAGCCAAGATTCTTGATCTATGCGCCCTTACTTTTCCAAGCCTAACTTCACATACTCTACATTTTAGTTAAAACGTGTGGCTTGGCCGTTTTATTTCACACACGATGAACGAATGCCTATGAAATCTTCGTAACGATAGCAAAACGGCCAAGCATCACGTTTTGACTAAAATGTAGAGTATGTGAAGTTAGGCTTGGTAAAGTAAGGGCGCATAGATCAAGAATCTTGGTTCTACATGAGATCTGACCACTTTTTCATAGATTTTGATTAAGGTGTAGTGTAGAGCTTGTAGGTTTAGAGCGTGTAGTCTTTAGAGCTTGGCTTTATACGAGATCTGATAACTTTTTAACAGGGTAAACTATGTAGACTCGTCTTGGCAACATTTTTACATGAAAATGTTTTTAGTAGGCTTTCATTTATTTTTGTAAGTTGGTTAATGGACTTTTTGAGTTTAAAAATAACCTATTTTGACCCCGCGCCTTTACTTTCGCCTTACCCTTCGTCTTGGATTACGGTCGCGTTGTTAGAAAAAATCTAATAATTTCTGTTTATAGTCTAGAACAGGGATAGCGAACCATTGGCACGCGTGCCACAAGTGGCACGTTTGAAAATTTTGATGGCACGCACAAAATCAAAATTTTTTTTAAGTTATCTTTTTTAATAGAAATGAATTAAAAATTATTAATCTACACTTAATTTATAGTTTATGATATAAATTTGTAGTACTGAATACCTATCTTAGTATGTTAACTAGAACCGTCAAATTATACATTTTATTATTAAAATATCGCATGAATTCTTTCCAAGTATATACAGATGCGCATTAGATAAAAAAATTTGCCTATCCAATTTCGCCTTCTTAAGGTATTTGAATGTTGCTGCTGTCGCAGCGCTCGAATCAAATTTTATTTTATATCCTGATACAATACCATTTGAAAAATTAAATTTAAAAGTCCTTGAGTGGTTGAATTTTAATGAATTAGAAATGGAATTAGTTGAATTTCAGTCAAGTACCATATAGAACCAAAAATTTGTTGATTTAAGAAATTATTTAGAAATTATTGAAAGTAATCGATTATTGGATAAAATAAATAAAATTGCATAAGATGAAATTCTAACTATACATGGAATTCAGTTCCTGACACGTTTAATTGTTTAAAACTTTAAAAATATCAGCAAAGGCAATTTTATCAATATATTCATCGACGTGGGCATGTGAATCTCTATTTTCAGAATTAAATTTTATAAAAAATAAATATAGGAATAGAATGACGGATGAGTCGAGCTCTGCATGCGTACTGTTGAAATTAACTAAATATGAACCAGATATTAAATCTTTATCATCTTGTGTACAGCAACAAAAATCACATTAAAAACAATTTTTTTTAACGTGAATTTTGTTTCTAGCATATTGCTTTATGTGAAACATTGATTAATAAAAAATTGTTTAAAGATGAATTGCTTTTGTTTGTTTGTTTAATTATACTTACGTATAGTTTCACCACGCTAACATTTCGAATGAAATTTTATTATGGCACGTTACCTATTTAAAAAATAATTTTTATGACTTTGTGGCACGGACATCAAAAAAGGTTCGCCATTTCTGGTCTAGAACTTCTAGAAAAATTTGGCAAAGTGGTTCCGTATCTGTAAGTGCCTCGGGATTGATAATATTATTACGCGTGTCAAACTTAAGTCAGAATATTCAGCAACACGAAAAAGCAATAGATGGCCATTTACAGTGTTTTGTTCTTTATTAGATATTGCTACTATCAACTTCCAAATAATTTATCGAGATAATACTCAAATAATCATGAGAAGAAGGCATTGTATACCCGATCTGTCAAAACACCTTACGGCAGCTCATTTACAAAAGAGAGCTTCTATTCTATTCCTAAATAACCCATTACGATAAAATTATCAAACGTTATTGGAAGAAGACAACTGCAACCCATTTTTAAGAGTTAGGGGATGATTTTCAAAAAAATATGATTTTTTTATTTAAGTATTTCTGGGGGCACGCGAGTTTATTATTTGTTTCATATAATATCTAGCTTTTCAATAGTTATTACTTCATGATTACGTGGTTAGTGCTAATGTAGTGCAAGTCTCATACAAACTTCCACCTCCTATTCCGAGGGGATAGGTTAGGTTAGGTTTGGTTTTTTAATGTTTTTGTTGTCTTTGTAGTAATATTAGCTTACATACCAAATTTCAGCGTTGTAGGACTTCAGGAAGTACCTTAAGAATTTTGATAATCAGTGAGTGAGTGAATCAGTGACGAAATTGGGGGTTTTTAGATATTAATAAAATCTAAAGTATAATAGCTACGACATGTTTAATGATTGTACTGGTGTCATTATATCTTGAAATTTTTAACTATTTAGCATCATCCAAACCAAAGTTATAAGAGTTCAAATAAACGACGAAACGTTTCGAGAAAAGGTAGGTAGTGCCCTTGTCCGCTTGGCTCCGCTTGGCTCGTCTTGGCGGGGGCTCTACCGTGCCCCCAGATAAAAACGTTTTATACTTAAGAAAGTGTTAGTTTTTTTGTTTTAATTTTAATTCTAGTATGATATTAGTATATAATCATCACCACCACAGTGATCAGTCTGAACTTCTAATAAGGCACAAACCTTCACTTCTTTTTTTTTTTCTGAACAATTTTTAAATTTCCTAAAATTAGAACATCTCTAATTAATACGTATTTCTCTTCCAATACAATCTCTTATTCCTCCTTCGCGTCGTATCTCAAAAATTTCTTGTTCTCCTCACTGATTTTCATAACTCTGGTCTCCTACGTTCAACCCTTTCTAATATGTCGTTTCTTATCAATTTCAATTACGACTTTTTAAACCACATCTAAATGTATGCTTGCTTACATGTGGATATTATAGTACCTACCAGACAAATTGAAATTAAATTAAAATTGCATTCCGTACGAAATAATGTCTCCATTCCTATTATACTTACTACACCGTGAATTTATTGTTATGCAGTTGCAATTTTCGGTAACGTATGCATGTTATCAGTTTGATTTGTGGTTTCTATGTTCCTTGAAGCGGCAAATTGGTAATTCAACTAGTAAATAAATTTTTTAAATCAAACCTACATATCACCCACTGTATTCAACCTACTTGATTATGCATTTGTTAGTAGGTATACCAATACTTAATAGAGTTCCTGTTTATCTACTTTGACACATATATAGACTAGATATAAAATTTACTGGCTTATTTATACTAGTAAAAACATAGTAAATTATTTCTGTTTTTTTTTTAATACTCATCAAATAGATAAAGAACAATACGTAGGTACATTTTTTAAAGAAAATAAATCCTAATATTAGTAGCTAAGTACGTTTTGGTAGGTAGGTAATTAATTTTGTCTGAATTTCTCACACCAAAATATATGCTCTTACATTATTATTTTTTGCTCGTACTTATCAGTAGATACAATTTAAAACTAAAACTTTTTTAGTTATATTTTATTTATGTGCCCCCTCGCCATTTTAAAACGATTTAAACGTGCGTAGTAATAAAGGCCACGTGTCGACGGTTGGCTCGTTAGAATTGTAAATGACACAACCCTTTGACAATTGGATTCGTTTTAGAGGATCGTTTTGTGAATGGGGCGCGTGTGGAAGCAACATCAGTCCGTCCTCACAGCATCAACAAATCACCGACGAAAAAAATCCTCATCTCTGGTGCTTCTCTATTTCTCCCTCTTTTTTCTTCTTCTGGACCGATCCGCCTTTGTCATTTTTTTAAAGTTTAATGTACTTAAGTACTTACTCAAATATGATTCCCATATACAATATTTAACATCAGGATCTGAAAATTGGCAATAAGTATATTTTTGCTCTCTTAGAAGATTTTAGATAAAAAGGACAATGTCCATTGCATGTGGATTCGGATGAAGTTGTTGCTGGCAGTGAGTGTTTCGTGGTAGTTTGACGGTGCCGATGCATCCGCATGCTCTGCTACCGAAACCGATTATTTACAACAGCTGTTGTCGCCGCATACCCGCAAACACACACACATACAAACAAATGTATGTAGGTACCTACACATATGTGAAACCTTAGATTTTAATTAAGAAGTCGAGCAGGAAGTTGAAGGAAAGAGTTGGCAAAATGTTAAGGACACGTACCCTTGGATATATAAAGTTCCAGGACGTATGATCAACTTTTTTCTTCGCCAACACGTGCACTATAATATAGAGAATATTTTGAATTAAATTAAATAGTATAGAGCAAAAGTATTAAATTATAATCCCCACCAAGAGTTGCTGCTGAAATATTAAAAAATCAAAGCCAATTAGCCAATAGGTACTAAGGTCCTTTTTATGTCTTCTTCCTGAAGTGTGTATGTAAAGTAGTACCTAATGTATCGTAGGTACTTGTTATTTTTATACCCCTTCTTAAAATTACGTGTAGGGGCGTTAGGTGTAGCGGAAAGATATAAGAAAGATAAGTATATAGAATTTTAGAATCGCGATATATCCCTGACAAGGAGACGCGCCGCGACGCGGAATATATGAAAACTCGACGCCGCCAATAGAAAGACGTTTTAAAATAAAATACCCGCTTTTGCTCCACCACCCTCGCAGTGTGAGGGGTAGGCAGATCGCGCAATTGGTGCATATCTAATGGGGCTGCGCGACTGCGCTCCGCTTCAACATTTTCCCGTCTGAAGATTATATTACCTAAGGTGAATTATTCGATTCAACACCGAAGGATAGATGGATAGGGATATAAATGAATGAATGAATGGCTGGCTCTTTATGAGGACCGTTTCCTATTTTCTTATATAGCGTTTCCGGCGGCGACCTGAGCCTGACGACCGCACCGGCTGAAAAGTAAACGGAAAATTGGTGACAATTAAAAGTCCTAATATTAACAATAATTACTGAATGACTTATAGAGCATCACCAGTGTTTAACGGTTGTTAATCTTTTTCTGATCATTCGTTTAAAAAGAAATTTTATTAAAGTTTCTTGAATAGGATATAATGAGAATCTTTATTTCTTGTTGATTTTGAATTTTTTTCAACACTTTTTAACATTTCCAATTTGAAATATGCACAAATATCACAAAAACAATAAATAACTTAAATTTTTATTAAGGTATCTATAGGTATCTATGTTTTAAGTGCCTTTTTCTAATTTTTAAAAAAGCAATTAATTACGTTTGTAAACTTCCTTCTCCAAAATGAAGAAGTTTTCTTATGTTAATAAACAGTTGTAAACATATCAAATGTAAATCCACGCGATACTTACATATACTTACAATTGAAAAACTAATAAGCTTTTATTTACTTTATAAATTAATACAATTAATTAATTACGTAAACACGCTTTTTCTCAGTAAGGATAAATAAATTTTTTATTCTTCAGGTCTATTTATAAATCTATAGGACCTACAGAAGTTGATGAAATAAGTTTTTTTATAATTTATTACTTTTAAGGATTACTTAATAGAATGAGAAGAAAAACGATCAACATATCAACCCTTTAGCCAAATTATTTTATGGATAATACATTCTGGTAACATCAATAACAATTAATTTCATAAGGAGCAGAACTCGGGATATTCGTTGACACTTATATAAAGTTTTTTGATAATCAAGAGCTTTTCTTGCCATCGTTAAGTACCTAGGTACCTACGTTACAAAATGTAAATGAATGTGGTGGTAGTAGCCCTTAGCCCATTTACCTGTACCTATTAATTAATTTAATTACTCAACTTAAGAGTTGCATTCAGGACATCTAGCAAGGATCCGACTAAGTTATTTAGGAGGATTTAAATTATTGAATGTTTCAATTTAAATAAAATGAAAATAGTAAAATTCAACTCAATTTATATACCTACCTACAGGATGTTTTTAGGTTTATTAAGGACTTACAGGATTACCTACTTTTTGGCAAGAAGCAAAAACCTTTAAATTTGGTTCAAATAGGTACCTAAAATTTAATGAAAATAAAATTTCTCCTAAAGAAAATGATATTTGTAATTTTTTTATTCGACTTTTGTTTTCTATTATTTGGTATTTTCCTCGAGAAATTTGACAATGAATTGCTCAACTTAAGAACTGCATGCAGGACATTTTTTGGTCTGGCAAGGATTATTTAGGAATATTTAAAAACATTTCCTTTTCAATTTAAATTTGAATGAAAAACAGTATCTAAAATTAAACTTATTTTATATACAGAACGTTGCTTAATTTGCCATGGACTTGCAGGATTATATAATTTTTTTGGAAGGATTCAAGAACGTTTAAATTTGGTTCAAATAAAATTTGATGAAAAGGGGTAGGTAAACTACCTACTAAAGAAAATAAGATTTGTAATTTTTTTATTCGACTTTTGTTTTCTATTATTTAGTATTTTCCTCGAAAAATTTGACAATGAATTCCTCAACTTAACAGTTACATATACAGGACGCCTTTCGGCCTAGCAAGGATCTGACCAAATTATTTAGGAATGTTTACAAATTTCAATGTTTCAATTTAAATAAAATGAAAATTAGTAAAATAAACTCAATTTATATACCTACAGGATGTTTTTTGGTTTATTAAGGACTTGCAGGATCACCTACTTTTTGGAAGAATTCAAGAACATTTACGTTTTAAAAAAAGGGTAAATTTCTTTAAGCAAATGATATTTGTAAATATTAATAATCGATTATTAAAATGAGGAAAACTGTGATGGAAATGAGTATCTATCGGTTTTCCATTCGATTTTTCCACCATCGCGACGAATCGCGAATGGAACTCCCGCTTAAATATTCCTCCTTTGTTTTAACCAATTCTATAAGCGTATACATAGATACGTAACGCGAATAAATAAATAATCCATACGATTTATATACAATTGTGTATTGGAACATCGCGGGCTGGGATTGGTCGTTGTTCCGTCCCCACCAGTGCCGGCTCCGGACATTGCCGCCCCTCCTGCTGGTCTCAGCATCCCACCGATGCATATACACATGTTGTTATATGGCATTCGTCGGTGGCGCCGATGCTACGGAGGAGGCCGTGAAGAGAGTAAAGTAACATTAGAAAGGGTAGTTTCTGAGACCAGGTCCTAGTGCATCGACATCCTTATCAGCAGCCTCTTATCCATTTCGAACAGCCACCCCAAAGCATGCTGCCACTCTGTTAGTGCGTCGACGATCGAAATAAATATCGCGAGTGCAATCAAAACATATCATAAATCACGTACCAATTCAATTATTACCTACCTGTTATCATCGTGAAACGATGCGATGATGTCCATCAAGATGAGAAGAACTATCGTTCCATTCTCGAATCGTTGCAAGGACGAAATCGTGATCGGTTTTTAAGAAACATTTAAATACTTTTGTGCGCGATCTCACCTAAAAGACTGTGATGTTGTATGAAGGTGCAGTGAAAATTGATAACCTGGCTGATTACAACAGTGACACGGTGAGGCGGTGGGTGCAATCGAACCCGTCCCCGATAGCCAACAAGGGCAGTAATAATTTAATCGACGCGTCCACCCCCGGAGGCGTCGGCGGCGGTAATCCCAGGCTTAAAAGCAGCCTGAACAACAACACTATAGACTTTACACAAACTTTCTGGACTCGTGCTAATAATAAAGAAGACATGCCCATGTTGTTACAACACCATCAGCCCTCGCACGTTCTACTATCGCCCCACGAGACCGAACAACCCCTAGACTTCACCATGTCCAAGTTCAAGACGAGAACGACGCAACTGAAACAATTCGGCAATTTGTCTGCGCAACAACATATGATGCTCTTACAAAACAACGGGATGTATTACAACAGTAGCAACAATAATAAATGTTTCGCGAGGGGTAGTAGCCCTTCGTTGTCGAGTAGTTCTGAAGATGAGGGTGTCGGTCCACCTGGAAGTTCGCCCCGATCGCCACCCCCAAGTCCGACACCTTTAAGAGGCGACGGTAAGTTAAAAATTACCTGATGTGTGTACGATCATCATGAGGGACCTTTATGCATGCATGCCACATTGTGTTTTCAGTAGACACTCTGAACCAGGCAGGCAGGCAGGTAAAATGACGATTGCAAAATCTAGTTCCACCGGTGCGTTTTTACTTTCGTTTAGGGCCTAGGGAAGCGGTTTTTTTGTTAGGTATTCTATGCTGCTCGTTCCTCGCGCTAGGTCATTTCTTAGAAAATGCTGACCAAAATTTTAAAAAGATGCAAGGTGCAACTAAAAATACATAGGATAATCGAAATCCATGAAAAGGACAATAACTTTTTGTTATGTTTTTTTTTTGCATTGTGAAACGATTCTATTTGCTTTTCAGATTTTTGTATTTTATAATCTTTATTTAAAGCAGTAACATTGCAGTAAGATTTAAATTTTTGTTCTATTATTTGTATAACGCCCACAAAATCAAAAGACAACGAACTAAATTACAATTTTACTGTTGAAAAAGCTTGCCCATTGTATTAATTTTCGTATAAGAACTTACCTAGGTATTTGGCTCTTTAGAAATTTTCTTTGACTCCTTCTCTTCATTTTTCAATAGCACCAATCAATTAGGTATTATTTAATTACCTAACACTTATTGTTTATTTTCTTATATCTATGTATTTAACATTACTTTTAGAACTTTATTTGACTCCGTCTTTTCTAACTTTTTAAATTATCTAATCATTTATGATAATCAAAATCAGCCTTGTAATGAATATTTAAACTAATTATTTAATTAAAGGTTTTCCGACTTATTTCATCCTCAATTAATTTAATATAATCAAGAAAAACATGGAGTAGCTATTACCTACATAGTTTAGTAAAATTGCCAATAGCAGGAATACTATATTAAGCTCTTTTGCACATTTACTAGCTCCATAAACAAAATACGTGTAGTGTAACTGATTCTGTTTGGTTTATGAATTAACTTCTTTTAATGCTGTAATAATAAAATCTATATGTTTCCAAGTATCTATAATAGTCACAAATTTATTTACCTATAAAACAATTTTTAACATCAGAAACAAAGAGAAAAGAAAAAACAAATTCACATTTGCACATTTGTTTCTTGTTCTTTTAAAAGCAAGTGACCCGTGTCGAATATTACGAATGATTGACGGAATTAAAACTGTTTAGGAAACCACTAATTTGTTGTGTGTTTCACTGAATTCAGAATGTGTACACACATATATTTGTAATACCTTCACCTGCATGCGGAAATCGTTAACAATTAAGCGAGTACAAGTGCGTGTGGTAACCACTCAACGATAGGCAGGTACCTATGCGATTGTTTCGGTTAGATAATTGGTCAAAAGTCAAACAAAATTCAGTGCACCCCAAATCAAACTATTCAAATTTTTGTTAATCAACGTGAGACCATCAATGAGTCGTTTGGGTAATGTATTCATCGCTTGGAAATCCTTTTAACTGCTGAATTAAATTAAATCATATTGTTTAAAAATCAATAATTAGTTTATTTTAATGATAAAAATACAACACATTTTCGATATTTTATTTGAAGGTTTTTGCAAAAATTAAGAAGTTTTCTGGTATTCTGTTTCTATGCTTTTAATCATATTAACTCACAGTTAAACTAATACCTATAGATGACTGACTCTTGGTCTTTAATTGATATTAAGTGAGTGTCCGGTATTAACAATTGGGATAAATTGTTTCTTACTAAGTACGAAAAAAAGTTTTAAAACTTTTCGATTGACAAGGAATACATTTATTAACTGTATAATGAGGTATACCGGTGAATAAAATATATACGAACATAACAGAACGTGTTAGAAAGATCGGAAACTTTCGAGAAACTTTCCGAATTTCCCAGAAGTTCCTGGAATTATCTAGAAGCTTCCAGGTCATCTCAAATTAATCAAACGGTTCTTGAAAGGAACCTTACTGTTTATAACGTTTCCAGATACGTCCTCAACGTACATAAATCTTTATGTACCTAATACCGAGAGCTAAGATATATATCTATCTATATAAAATATTATTATTTCCATTAAGACTTTAATAAACAAATTGGTATAGTATTAAAGAACAAGAGGATTGAACTTAAACTCTGTAACTTTAATCGATTTCATTCTGACCATTTAATTAAGGATTATTTCATCGATCTATGATGCTAAGTTGTTGCAGAAAATATCCATCCCTCCTTATATTTTACGTGCAAATACAACCCCTTACAATAAATTATACATTTGAATACTTCACAATTTATTATTAGTCGTAATATTTAAGTAGCCTCCTAATGCACGTTGTTGTTTCAGCTCAGAAAATTGATACACTCCTTTTGGTGTAATAAAATGTAAAAAAATGTCAATATGAATTTGTTTTTTAATTGAAATAATTGTCAATTAGTAGAAGACTGGTAAATATGTGTTTGTCAATATTGCATTAAATATCGTTCCAGATGTGATATATTTTTACCTGTAAAACAATTTATATGACATATTGATAAACAAAAGTACGTAGATGTTGATAGTACCTATATATGTAATAAAAGTAAAAGAGGTTGAAACGTCATATTGTAGATATATAAAATAATTTATTGTTTCTTATTTTTCACATCAATTGTGCCTTCTTAGTCAAGTACCTAAATATTTTTTTAATGTGCATTTTGTTTGTTAATAATTTAATTCAAATCTACAACAAAGTGTTTCCCCTATATGTGCCTAAATTAAGTAAAATAAAAAATCCAAAGGCAACAAATGTTTACACTACATTTGGATTAAGAGATCGTATCTGCTACCACTGAAAAAATATTAGGAAATCAAACGTATCTTAAATAAATAAATAGATAGTTATTTGCGTTGAGGTTTCGGCAGTGGTGTCGCTGCCTTCTTCAAGATATTAAAGCCTGTAGGTCAAGCACTCCCAACTTAGGTATTATAACATACTATTTTCACATTTTTTTGCTTTTATTGGGTGATTGTTTTGAAAGGAATCGATTGGTATTTCAAACAGTTTTGATTTACCTATTGGCCTGGAAGCGTTATTAATGTGTGGTACCTATCTGACAAATAATTCATTAATTTTATCGTCGCGTGTAATTATTGAAAACGTTCTAGAACGATAGCGATTTTCAAACATTTTGTGACAGCTATGCATGACATGTTTAGGAGAAGTAGATTGTGTTTTAATGGAAAATAATCCACACGGTCGCCTACTGTTATTAATTCCAGTGAATGCATACTAATAAACCGTTTCGTAATCAATTCAAAAGGAATAATTGAAATTTACATATTGTCGTTATTAAATGAACAATTGAATTGACTCGGAAATATTGCATACCGGTCTTCTTTGGTAATCTATTTTGTTGGAAGCGCAATTAATCTTTTTTATTGTTATGTACACCTAGTGATTTTTACTGCTGTAACGTATTCGCAACATACAATAACAGACACGTTTCAATTAGTTAGAGAATATGCTAATAGGAGAAATGTTATGCTTGCTTTAAAAACTTAATAATCATGCAAAAAAATAATCGGACATTTCAGAGCTTAACCATATCGCTTTATGTTGCTTTAATTTTTCAAATAGTATTTATCTTTTTATTCGTTAATCATCATTAGAAACTCCACTTCTACATTATTATGTACCTTATTACAGTATTATCAAATGTGTACAGAAATAAAGTTTACCAGCCCTGTTTGAATATTTGGAAGATTAGAAACCTCTAGAAATAATAATTGTGTGTCCATAAAAACTCGGAAACCTTTTTGCATAAAATTGATAGAATTTTTAATGTTATTTTATTAAGAAAATTTAGAGCATCAACCTCCACTAGCAAGCGAAGAGCACGCACCTGTTCAGTGACTTTTTGGCTATGTCCATGTCTTTTTTTATGATATGGTAATGATATTTATAAGGCATCCTTAAAACAAGCCGATACATGATCGTCAGCCTTAATTAAAAATCGACGCATACTTCTCCTTGGTTCGAAATCGCGACAAACAAAAAGTCAGAGTGACCGAACTGGCTGTCGAAAGACACGCGGGGCAAATTTGGCAACAATAGTGGCCTAAAATAATAGCCATTATCATTACGTCTTGGAAACTAATGACTCATTAATGCGAGCAATTTATTTCATTATTGTAATTCATTTCTCTGCTTCTTTTATGACTCAGCTTGTTTCTTTGCCGAATGAATGTGAGAGAGCGAGGAGCAGAGCGACTCTTCTTTTACGTGTGTGGATGGACCTCGTCGAGGTGCCCGATGTAAAGGCTTCGGTCGGGTTTTCGTTTGATCTCGTCGACGGTGTACTCTACTCTGCACCAGGGTCCCGATGCTAACATTTCAATCTGCTGACCGGCTTACCTGCCGCAAAATCATTAGCATGGGAAAATATGCCCGAGCAAAACAAAGACACGACCGTCTTTCGGTCCTCAAGAGCAGCATACCTAATAACGATTGCAACCATCTCAGTACTTTTATCGTGTACCTAATACATACTTTGAAGCTTCGAGTAGACAAATGATAAAATATTAAAAATCACTGTAGGTTGGTGTGTGTGTAAGGTCTTGGGTTTAGGTCATACCTGGCCAATAAATTTCGTTTCGGGAAAAGGTTTTCGAATTAAAGCAAAAATTGGCATCCTGTGTGGAACAGCTGAATCAAAACGAAATTGCTGAAATTATAGAAATTGAAAACAGAATAACATTTTACAATAGCTCTGAGAAAGTGTGTACCTAATTATGGCTGGTGTTCCGAAAACAGGAACCCTCAGAATCACTTGAAATTTTGCACACATTCAATTATCACACTAATATTATAAATGCGAAAGTTTGTGAGTGTGTGAGTGTGTATGTTTGTTACTTCTTCACGTCTAAACGGCTGGAGCGATTATAATAAAATTTGGTATCGAGTTAGCTGACACCCTGAATTAACACATAGGCTACGCTTTACTGCGGGAAAATATCTAATTTCCATGGGAAAATCGATGAAAATTTTGGGGAATATTATAAATGCGAAAGTAACTCTGTCTGTATGCTACACAATCTCGCCTAAAATTTACTGAACCGATTTAAATGAAATTTGGTACAGAGATAGTCTAGAGCCTGAGAAAGGACATAGGCTACTTTTTAATGGGAAAAAAGGGTTGTAAGGGGTTGAAATAGGAAAGTTTGTGCGGAAATTCCGTAATTTTTAAAGATAGAAGCTTGAAACTTATTTTTTAGGCTTTTGATTAGATTTAATTTAATATGACATTCAATGTTTGTAAAAATTTTACCCTAAAGGGGATAAAATTAGCCACTGAAAGTTTTTTTTTGTAATGACGTCGTCCAAAAAGCTTACGGCCCAAAAAATTAAAATATTAAGTGTAAAAAGTTATAGCGGTTTTGTTTATTTGGATCAATTAAAGTAGTTAAATACTAAGCTATATAAACTATTTTAAACTATAATTAAACTATATTAATCTATAATATTATAAATGCGAAAGTAACTCTGTCTGTCTGTGTGTTACGTAATCACGCCCAAACTACTGAACCGATTTAAATGAGAATTTGGTACAGAGATAGATAAGTAGATATAAAGCTAGAGGCTTGAAACTTATTTTTTAGGCTTTCAATTAGATATAAATACGACTTTTAAAGTTTGTAAAAATTTTACCGTAACGGGGGCAAAAATAAGGAATGAAAGTTTTTGTTTAATGACTTCGGCAAAAAGGCTTACGGCCCAGAAAATATAAATATATAAGAAAAAAAATTTTAAATGCTACCGAAAGTCACTATTCCACGCGGACGAAGTCCTTATTACTTATTACATAAAACGAACGTATCTAGACGGATTTTTGGTGACATAAGAAATAACCATAAATAATTTATTAGTCTATTTAGTTTAAAATGTTATTAACAATCATTAAGGCATACTCAGGAAATCAAAATAAAATAAAAAAATGGACACATTACAATAAGGCAAAATTTTGTCGAATTGATGTTTCATTTACTTTATGAATCAGGGTAAGGTTAAGGAATGTATAGGTCCCCCTTCCTCTTTTCCTAATCGACTTTATTTTAAAATATGTTTTTTAATAGCATTGGTTGGTGTGGGGGGAAACGGGACCTTTACATACTATAACCTAACCCTGACATGGCAAAGTTAATGAAACGTTAATTCTTAGTGTTACGGTTTTACGAGGGGTGGGAGTTGGGAGTGGGTAGTGTCAATAATATCTATAGATCTAATTAATTTTAATATATAGATACATATTTTTCATCTGCTGTTATTACAATTTTCAAGCTGAAAAAAAAACTATTAAAAAAAATTTTGTCACCCCCTCCCCTTGCGAATCGCCAACAATCCTTTCAGATACATCCATTTTACATATATTTTTGAGTGTATTCACAAAATTCCTATTTTCGAAACTTCAGCCCTAAATATTTCCAATACTAGGTACGATTTGTAATAACAGCAATAAACAGTTGGAAATTAATAGATAGCTTTCAAGTATTTTCGTTTCGGGGCCTCAGGATCCCTTAAAATAAAACTACAGGAACTAAGAGAGTCCTGAATAAGTAGATACTTTTTTTAATACAAAATTTTTGCAGAGGAGCTTAAAATGAAATGGAATTATAAGCACCAGTTAAAAACAGTACTGTAAGGAAGTTTTAAACAGATCGTTAAACATAAATATACTATTGCAACCCCATAATAATGAATAATTTTATTTATCATTAAAAATATTTTTTTATGCATAGGTAAGTGAAATTCCCACTTTTACATTATCGAGGTTTCACTGTATCAACTTTTTCAACAACGTACCGGTGGGACGAATTAATTCCTGGAGAATTAATTTCTGAATGAATAAACGAATTTATTTCTCAGGAATTGTTTCGTTTTGAAAAAGCAAAACATCGAGAAATTATTTTGCTTTGCAAATGAAACAATTCCCGAGAAATCAATTCGTTTGTTTCCGGTTTCCTTTCAAAACTCATTTAATGACTAACTACAATTAATATATCAACACAATAACACAACAAAAAAACACACCGGTAATAACCTACTCTCGGGGGGGGGGGGGGGTTAGGTTGGGTTAATTTTTTTTTTGTAAATTTATTTCTTTAATCGTTTTCCCCCGTTAGGGCAATCCATTTTACATTGCTTAAAAAGGCCTTTCAATCGCAAACAGTCATAGCGATGCATTCGTTTTTGTCTATTTACAAGAATTTGTAAAAATTGATTGATTATGTAAATTGAGGAAATATTTCTACAAATTGTGTCGTCTTTTAAAACTGAGAAAATATTTCTAGAAATTATTTCGTCTTTTTTTATATTTTCATCAGGAATTAATTCGCTCATTTGCAGGAATAGTTTCGTTTTGAGAACGAATGAATTTCTCAGAAATTAATTCGTAAAAAAATAAGAAATAGTTTCGCTTCCTATTTTTTGGCAAAATTGCTCTAGGAATTAGTTCGTAGAGCCAAACGTACCTATGTACTTTGAATTTAAAAATCACTTGCCTTCCTTCTATTATATCATTTAATATTGTGGTTAATATACAAGTAAGTAATTATACAAACGATCATTGTACGCCCCTGATAAGTACCTACCTATGCCCGTATTGTGTGGCGGTAAAAGTCCTAATAGGTGGGTATCTAAGTAGAAACCGAAGCAAACTTTTGTTATAGCTCTCCGTATTCGAACCACCGTGTGCATTGGGGGCTTTGTATCTTACAACCGAAGCCACATATACTTGCATAGAGGTGGGTAAGGTGCAGGTGTATAGTCATTCCAGCACACGGAGGCATATAATTACACGGAAAGATTCCCTAATAAATCTTGGCGATATTTTCTTGTTCGCGAAACACGCGCAATATACGAAATAAAGCGTAGATATCAGATAAAAAGGAAAAAAAACAAAACGAGAAGGAAAGGAAAAGAGTGAGAGAGGGAAAGGAACGTTTCGCGTAATAAATCAAGAGTGCAGCGCGTATGCAAAACACCACAATGTTTTGCTTGGTAAAGAAGGCGTAACATGTGTATTAAAACACGTCGAGAAAGAATTATTGTTCGGGTTTGAAACGTGCGACTCGCACAATAAATCGCAGCCCTCTCGATCACACATGATGTCGGCCCTGTGGTTGCTTCACATTTAATTGCATTATAATAGTTCTCAACCACGTTTGAGAATAAGAATAAGAAGAACAAGAAGGAAGGCAGAAGACTTTAACCCGACTGGCCGCACAGTCCATAGACTACAAAGTAGAGATGATCATCAATAAAATATGGCCTGCTGCTTTTAATTTTCCTTCAGGGAAAGGGGGTTTCCACTCTTCGCACTTATTTGTAGGTATCTGTACTGTAGGTATCTACAAGAATTTCGAATCGTGTTTCTACACCAACACAACGAGTACCTACCTAAACTTACATATTTCTAACTATCCAATTATACTAATCTATAATAAGTATGGGAGGTTACAGGCTACCAAGTGGTACAAAGAAATATAAACTTGTAAATCATAGGTAGGTAACACAAAAGCTTCTTTCACAAAACAATAAGAGTTCTTGCATTGTTTTTTGTTCTAAAGTAGCCAATAAAATTAAAAACAAAAAAATATTATATTTTAATATCATAAAAAAGACCTTATTTTCCGACTTTTAAATCATAGTCTCTTGCGGGATTTAAATCACTTTAATTACATACTGGAGTTAAAAGGATCATTAATTGATATACAAATGTTTCATGGTCTGAAAAAATCTAATGCTCCTTATTTACAATAGTGAATTTACGAAATCTCCTCAATAGTTTGCAAGATAATCGTACAAATTTACTCTCGCATATTTTCTCAAACTCTCACTCTGCTCTGCAGTCGAAGTCGAAAGGCGGTATCTCTAAGATAATACCCCCTTTTAGTTTTTTGTATGCCCTTCGATAACCATAACAATTTCGCATCTAATGGTATAAGCCAAAATAATGCTTTCAAATTTAAAACATTAGAAAAAACACTAAGAAGTTTTTTTATACCTCAATTTTCCCTTAAATTACTAAAAGCATCAGTATCTCAAGTTTTGAAGCCTTTCTATTTAATCAAAATATGTAAGTATCTATAATGGTACAATTTATAGATTATTTTCAGTATGCCAATAATATCTATGGTCAAAAATATGTATTAATAAATGTTAACGTCTTTTTGTTTTTAAAGATTCGAAGGAACAATTTACAGAGTTGTTTTTCTCAAAACTTACTCCGATTGTGGTGGCGCTTTTCGACTTAGCAGGGCAGCATTGTAGGTACATAAGTATATTCCCAACTCTATACTTGTTAATAATATTAATGGAGTTAATAAGGAATTTTTGATATTTATGTCAAAGAAGAAAAATAATGCTACTCAACGTGTGAAAACTTTTTATGCCAACGTTTTGCTTTATATATTAGCTTCATCATAAAAAAATGACCATTTTATTGGTTATTTGTTATTGGTATTCATACTTATGTAGCTTATTGTAAAATTGTTTAAGTTTAAAAAATATAATAATAATAATGAAAATATGCCCTGATGAAACTTTAAAAGTACCTATAAAGCGAAATGTTTGTCTGATGATGAAGTATTAAAAAAGTTTTTATCCCTCGAGTTGCTCGACTTCTTTAATTTTTGAAACAAAGTTTGGAGAGACTCAAAAAAACGAATGATATAAATTTCTCCACATAATAATAAACAACAAACTGTCACAACTCAGTACACCAAAATATTTTCAAAATAAGCACCGTCTGTCATGTATCTATGTACTGCCTCTAAATTTCCATAAACATAATTAATAAAAAGACAAACCAATACAATTTATTATCACAAATTATAAAATAAATGATTTAATTGAATTCCATATTCTCGTAATCCAAATTCAGATATCAAAAGCTCTTTAGTTAAAAATAATCGACGTTACGTCCATAAGTTGGGGACTTCTGTAGGACCTAACATAAATTTTAATCTTATTACTGTTGTCAATTTTTTATGTGAGATCCTGAAGATGCCCACAACAAACGGGAGAAACGTCGATTATTGTTAAATAAATGGCTTTTAATACCTGAATTAGTTCATACCTTCTTTTGGATTACGATTTAATGGTTCTGATTGTATTTGGTTTTATATTATGGAAGCCTAAACTATACTTCAAAAACCTTACCATACTTCTTATATGCGAGAACTGATAATGTTTGAATACTGATTAAATTTTTTAATCTAATCAATATTCGTTTGTTTCATAGGTAGGTACCTATAACCTACATACTAAGCGAAATCATTTGCATTCCTTACGATTATGTGTTATTTTTATCCTTCGAGCAAAGCGTTTTGGTATTCATAAATACCAATTAAATTTATGGTATGCTGTTGATAGTTAAGCCGCCTTAAATTGGAATACCAATTACCAACGATTGACGCTGTTTAAGACAACCTACCAGACAATATTCTGAACCAATTACAGGCGTGACAATCACACAAATAAGCAACAATCCATTCGAGTATTCGAAATAAACATTTACTTCTTCCTTTTAAGTACAGTCACCTAAATAGTGTTAGAACACTATCTCCGCCATTACCTACAACTACAACTACTGCTACTACCTACTACTAAATACGATCTAACTCCTACAAGAAATTGAAAGTTTGTTACCTAAAAGACAGACATACCCAAAGGTACAGATATAGAAAGTTAATTACTGTAGCTGTATCTTACATTATGCAAACTTAAAACTAAACTGCTACCTATAAGTAAAGATAGATATATAGATAGATAGACGTAAGAAAATACTTTTGAAATCTGTCCTTTTTTGTATCTGATTATTTCGCACAGCAAAAATGAGTACCTACCAAAATTTTGTTTCGAAACGTCTCAAAAGGTTAACAAAAGATAGACTAAAGTTTATTGCACAATTTGACCCATAATGTCACCGAAATCAGCGGTTGCAAAAATTATTTTACTTGCTTATAACATCACTCAATCACTGTACGTAACGATATTCCCTTGTTAAGTTTTTGCAAATTATAATACAACGCTTTTTAACATTTTTATTTATTTATTATTATACATATTAATTATCTTTAATTGTTACAGAACTCTGTGATTCACCTACGAGCATCGAAAAGCAGTATGGTGAGTTTTCTAAAGATTATAGATACTATCTTAAAATAAGTATTTCGTAAATAAAATAATATTGTTTATCATAAAAGAAGGACAGTTAGAGACGACAAATTGGTTGTAGGTATAATAAAAAGGAAAACATCGGTATTTTATTGGAGGGATAATAATTGACATAAACTGTCTTTTTAACTTTCTAATATTCATTATGTTGGCTACGTCCTCAAAGTTAAACACGAGCAGTAAATTTTATTAGGGTCTTTTTTCCTATTTTCTAATCGAACAACCCGGTAAAGCTGCGGCTCTGCCATTTTTTTTTTACAACTGCTCATAAACTCAGTTCGCAAAAACCGTTATCCATCTTAAACGTCCGTTTTTAAATTATTTGCTTGTAATAAACTTCCTTTCCTTTCATAAACCGTTTAGTACAATGTACGAGGGCTGATCTCCCTCCCGAATGACACGACCTTGTCTCGGTCGGCGGGGTTAAAAAAATGTTCCTAAAAAGAAAGTTAAATTTCGCCCTTCAAGTGCGTTAAAATGCTCTTGTGTTTAGAATTCCGGGCCCTTGATTTCTTAGGGTGGCAACAGGTTAAAATGCCCTTTAGCTCATGGGGATTCTACCCCCTCGAATCTTACACGTGTTATGGGTATTTCATATCGTTATACATATATCATGCTGGCACATGCTTTTTATGATCTAATCTTTATATTGGTAATAAGCTTCACTTTCAATTACTTCGCACGACAACAACAACGCGTGTTTTAAAACGAACCCCATCATATTTTTAACAAAGTATATTTTACCAATTTATTTTTAGTAAACGTTCCAAAAATTTTTTCCAATTGTTGGGTTGTTGCAATAATTCCTTTTGGCGCCATATTCTAGACTAAGTATTGCCAGGAACACGGCAAAAGACAAAAGAAATAAAGAAGAAGAAAGAATTGATAAATATAATACTACCCTGTCCCAGTTTGTTCGTCTTGTGTTATGAGAATGCCAAAAACTTAACCTTCTCGCACTGGTCGCGCTGTGCAGGTAGAAAATCTTTTAAGGCTCTACTCATTAGGTGCGGACCATCAGGTAAAATAAAAGAAACGTTCCTATATTTCTGCGGTATCGGATGCGAAATCAAAAGTTTTTTATGAGGGTGTTTGAGTTTCAACAGGAAGAGCTGATTTTTATGGTCGGGCGTGAAACATACATAGTTGTTAATAATAACTGATTCGCTCCTATAAAATGCAATTTTGAGGGGTGATTGTAATGAGAAGGTATTAACAAAAGAATAAAATATTTTTTTTTTTCAAAATGATACACTTACATCCATCGAATCGTTGAAATAATATTAAATCACGAACCTGCATAATTTAAATTTACTATGTATTTAAAAAATTGTTTCCTTTTATATATGTATAATATATAATTAGCACAGGTGCATTTGAAAAACTTATCAGTATGTACCTATTTAAGTTTTCTATAAGATATAAGTATCTTCAGGAAATGATTTAGGTTTTATTTTATTTTGAAGTAGTTTTTAAAAACATTTTTGACGAGTTTTGTTTCTAGACTTCCTAGACTTTCTGAATTAGGTACCTACCATTGTAGTTTTTGAACATATTAATCCCGAGCAAGTATTTTTTAAATAAAAAACACAATAAATAGTGAACCTGTGTCCTTTTTTATAACGCAGCGGCAGTAGAATGGTTAACCTTTGAATGATCCTGAAAGGACCCTTATCATCAGCCTATTTTCTTTGCAAATAATGGCAGTTTACATCATCAATCCATCAGGACAACGGAAGATGATGACGATGGGCGGTCATGTTTTAAAATTTACGGGCATTTTTGTAATAATCAACCTTTTAAACACCGTCACGATTTTTGATGATGCGTCGGTCAATTTGCCTTTCAATCATCGCCACCGTCCAGTAGAACGTTAGTTTTTGTGTCATAAAGAAATTCTGCGAATGGCGCTCCAGTTATTACGAAAATTACAACGTAATATGGTAGCAGGAATGTTTTATAATACTACCTGTCGAATTTGTTCGGGTAATTTGCTAACTTAATATTAACCCCGAAAAGAGTGGCATATTTTAAAACGCATTAAGTCGAAGCCAAATCGTCCCGGTGCCCAAACATCCACGACGGAAAAAAAGACAAAACGGAAATAGAACGAGAAACCTTGGTGGAAGTACTTCTCCACTTCGTCACGCCCATTTGAAGAAAAAGACAATTATTTATCAATTCCAACAACGGCTCGTTCAAAAAAAATTTTTTCTTAATCCAATTGGCTTAAACATACATTGAAAATTTATGGTTAACATGGAATATAAATAAAATTTAAACGGCCTAGCGAACGTTAAAATCCCCAAGCACTAGGTAGATACACTTACTTTCAATGAACGCAGAAATTATATAAATTTATTACAACAATTTTTCAAACGGCAATCAATGTCATTGTGTAACATTTAAATGGACAATAAAGAACAAGTGTAATTGCGGTAAGAAGACGGTTGGCCTTGTCTGCATTATTGCAAATAATTAATTATTCAATTAACAGATAAATTATCACCTGACTTACAATAAGGGCAGTAACATACGTACCTATCTACTACACAGTCGGTTTGCTGTTTTAAGCATTTTACTAAAGTTAGTTCTTCGTTTCTTATCTTATCAAGTATTTTTTAATTATTTTAAGTAATATTCTTTATTTACTTACATAATATATACGTAGGTAGGTATGTCTTTTAACTTAAATTTGAACGGTTTCTATTGATCAGGAAATAACTTGTTAACGAAGACTAAAAAAACTGGTAGTTTTCCTTTTTAGAAATTTAAACCTCAGGTTCGTATTCAGTCTCAAATAAAAAAATAAAAATTTTTGGTTTTAATTGTTTTTGATATTTTTAAAAAATTGTTCTATAATATTACGTAACCATTCGATCATTTTTATTGTAGGTAATTAGATCGTGTAGAGCGATTAATATCTAATTAGGAATTAGATTTTTTCTTCGCTTAGGTACGGTATCCTCATCAAATCCCGACCTAACCGCGTGCGGATCCAATATAATTTAATCCTGCTCAGATTTACTGACAGGAAATCGTGTTTTCTACGTTCAGAACTCATTCATCATTTTGAAAACTATAATCACGGTCATCTGCATAATTTGTATTTTCTTATAACACAACGAAAGCTATCGCAAGGTTAAAGCGCGGCGCAGGCGTGATGTGTGTGTATGTGTTGAGATTCTTATACGAAATTAAATTCACGGAGAATAAAGGTTTTGCTCGCTCTCTTAATTATTCATCCTTTGTTTTTATAATGGCAAGAAACGAAGAAGCAATTCTTACCTACAGTAGTTACCTATGTACGTTTCTTTAATTAAAAAAAGAAGAGTAACTTCACTTAAAACCGTTTATGACGACATCGTTTATAACAACATACCGGTTATATTGACCAAAATTAAAGGTCCCGGCTGAATGCTTTATGACCGCCTTATCAAGAACATTGCCTGTGAGACGTCTCTCTATTTGATATTGACCTTATTTTGTTTTCGTCGCCAATATTAAAATTGCTACACCTGCCCTGATGGTAGAAATTGAAATCGGGCTCCAAATCGAGCTACCACCAACAGTACTTAGTTAAAAATCGGGCCTGATTTGGTAACCCCGATTAAATGCCCGACCAGAATGTAATGCTTTATGAGGAGGGGCCTTATCAAAATGCCCCAACGGGCGCTTAATCGGATTACAAATTAGATACCTGGTCGGGTTTTTCTTTGTAGGGCCGATTTGTTTTTTTAATAAATGCCGGAGCGGGAATGTGGTATTTAGCCTATTTGGGAATTTAGTCAGTATCTTGGCGGATTTTGAAGTAATCGTTAATTAACAATGTATTTCTAATCAGGTAATAAGTTTTCAATTTAGTCAGGTAGTAGATCGGTTGACCAATCTTTAGCCCTATTTGTTATTAAACAATTATTTTAGTTTAACAGGTCACCAAAAGAATATTTTATTTATAGTAAAGGATCTTTAATTGATATTTTCTTTATTGATTAACTCTTTCTCTTAAATATTGTAATAATTAAAAACGGGTTATTGTTAAGGGCACAAAACTATATTATCGTAATTTTTTTCGCCCATCTCAATCTTTGGAATTGGAAAGGGCATCCCCAATGGTTTTAATGCTTCTTTATCGGTCGATACGTTGGTGTATTTTTTCAACATGGATGAAAATATTATAAACTTGTAATAACAACAAATATAAATAACTATTATCAATTTACAACTTACAATTACTGTTTTACAGAACTAAAACTACTTTTAGCTTTAATACTTACATATCAGGACTTCTGTTATCGCGAAGTTTCTTATAAGAATTTTGTCTTTCACTTCCCTTTGTGCTGTCAGCATCATGGCAACATTTTGCCGAAATAATATTTTTTAAATGTGCATGCAGTAGGAGTACTTTTCAGTAAGTTTGTTACTTATCTGTATTTGTAAAAATTTTAACATGTCGATAAGAAAAAGAAAACAAATTGATATCGAAGAGAAATCGCGGGGTTGTTACTTATTACTATTGTTTTTAACGACCAAATATGAGAGTCCCTTCGACGTCGTTGTAACCGATTTTGACTGTAGTTTCTAAATAAACATTCAAAGCTACTTGGTCAATTCAAAGCCCTAATGGCTGAAACTTAGGTAGATAGGTACATTAATATTCCCTTTAAAATTAATATTTTTGAGCTTTTTTTGAAGCAAATCACGTAATCGTTTCCAGAACAATCCGTTAAAGTGGAGATTTATAACTTTCGAAACAATTGCAATTAACCGTGAAAATAATTGCTTTCTCAAGAAATAACACCCCTGCATTCATTAAATAATTCTTTTTGACATGAATAATAATTACGATAGACGTCTGAATATATTTGCAAATCGTATAGAATTGAATGCGATAACGAACCTCCAACATACACACAAAGGTTGTAGTGACAACCGCTCATAAACATTTTCCTCTGGCTCGTTTGCTAAGTCTAAAAAGTCATAAATTGGCGTCCGTGTAATTTACGTTGACTAGAAACAAAATTTCGTAGAAATTGGATATGCAATTTATTTTTCACGCAACTGTCGCACGCTTATTAACACCACACACATGGTCGTACGAAAACAATATCGATACCATTATAATTGAATTTATTATGTAGTTTTAATCGTGTCATTCGTATCCCGTTTGTTCTTGTAAATGCGTTAAGTCAAAACGGATTAAGAGTAAGTTCTTAGATTGCCGTTTGATTCCTTTTCTCTCTCTCTCTCTCCCCCCTTTCTCGCTCTTTATCCAAATACAGTAGCAGCTTTGCAAGTCACATGAAAATGACAAAACAATCGTTACATGGAACGTAGGTACTTACCTATGTACATACGAACACCGAAGTAGAAGTAAAATAAAAATAAAGAGAAAAAAGTGAGCACCGAGCAGCGACCAAAGGTACTTTACATACTAAGTACCTGTGGGAAATAAAAGTTAATGATTATTTATTCTTGCTACTGTTCACTGGTAATGGTCGCAAAAAAATGACATTTCCATACCAAATGTGGTCGTATAACGTAAGAAGCAGCATATGTCATATATTAAGACTAGTTTATGCGAAATTGTTTATGGCGCTGTTCTGCTCTATTCTTTTACGGCGATAAAATTGCCTGCGAAACTATAGACGACATACATAAATGCACTTCTAATTGTGCTACTCCACCTAAAATTCCTTTCGTCTAGAATTCTAAGTCTAAAAAAGCAGTCCCAACACACGTAAAACGTATTCCTTTTTCTGGGCTAATCTCTTATTACATCAACTGCACCATACAATTACTTATTTTTATTATTATAGCAACAGCGGCGTTAAATAATACCTCAATTAACTTTATTAACATACTAATTTTAATTTTGATAATCATAAAAAGTTTGAACGTTTGGGATGCGATGTTATACCAACTTATGATATTATGGGCCTGACGAAATTAAAAGGAATAGAATGAAGCCATGTAAGGTAGTCATATTAGAAGCAGAAACAGGAATAGAGAGAGAGAGAGGGACAGGAGTCATACTTACACGCTTACAGATAGGGATGATGAGGGATGTTTTAGAAAAACATCTCACAACGAAAGTTCTAAAGTGCTTGTTGGATTACCTAATTATAAAACAATCCTGCACATTTATTTGATTACGGGCCTGTTCTAAAAAAGCAATAAATTTCATTCGTGGCAAATGGCGACATTAAAAACAATTTCATCTAATTTATTCGGTCGCCTAATATAAGACGAATGAAATAAATAAAAAAAAAAGATGCCCCGTACCTTAATACCTACTAATAATTTATCAACCGTCCTTTCCCGTAGAAACTTGGCCGTCCGCTTCTCACCGAGCATAATAGACACAGAAAGAAATGGTCATATATAGGTGCCTAAAAGAGTGGCACTCAATTTAAAAGCCCGATTTAATCGGCAACTCAATTTGGGATGTAAATGACTTCGCAACAACTTAAAACAAACGCATTACCTCTACCTACCTCGCAGGCCCATCACTAAAAAGCTGATTAATTTGAAAGCCAAATGTAATTACCGTCGCTTTACTATAAGGCATAAGATCTATGTGCACGTACGTCGAACTTATGTAAGCTAATCAACCAGGTTTTGTTTAAATGCCAACGTAGTCGAATGATCACGCTGAACTGCACCAGCTAGCTACTCTTCATTAGCAAGTCATTGAAAATTTAACAACACAGGTTGTTAATTGATTATTATAAATATATTAAAGTCGGAGGGAGCTTATCAATGGCGGTTTTCCTTGATTCTCAAATTGACGATGTCTTCTTATGGCTTCATGAGAGAAAATTTTCTTCAGATTCAACTTCCACAATTTCTTGCTCTTGGTGGACTTTCAAACATTGATGGTAGTGTAGATACAGGGCTCCCATTACAAGTCCATTAAGTTATTTAAACTTTCGACCATGTCTTTGAAAGTCATTCTTCAAGTTTATTTTTCAACTGAAAAAGTAAACTCAGACATCATTTTTACGTGGCCCTGAAGATTGTTCTTCAGATAACTCCAAGAGACTTAATTATTCTTTGATTTTTTCTACTCCCACTTTTAAACAAAAAGGTCCCTCTGTATTTTCTCAAATACATACTTGAATAACCCCCGGGACCTTCCACACCTATAAGTTGAATCATTTGTAGTTTCTAGGGTTCCGCACCTCAAATAGAAAAAGCGGAACCCTTATAGAATCACTTCGTTGTCCGTCCGTCCGTTCGTCTGTCAAGACCCTTTTTCTCAGGAACGCGTGGAGGTATCAAGCTAAAATTTATACCAAATACTCAAGTCTATTGTTCCTTGGAGCTGTACAAAAATCAAACTTCTTAGCCAACGCAATCAAAAGATACAACCGTTTATGCCGCAAATTTCCTAATCAAAACCTACAGGGTACTTCCCGTGAACTTAAAATCTTGAAATTTGGTACGAAGCAACGTCTTATAGCACAGATAAAGGAAAAATTGCGAAAACCGTCAATTTTTAGTTACATCATATAATAAAAATATTTTTAATAATTTTAAAGTTACTACCTACCCCTTTCCTCATGAACGCGTAGAGGTATTAAATTGAAATTCATATCAAATACTCAGGTCTATAATACGTTTAAACTGTAACAAAATCAAGCTTCTATGTCAACGCAATCAAAAGAAACAGCAATTTAAGCCGCATATTTTCAAACTCGCAACTACTCGCAAGGGAATCAAAACCTAAAGGGTACTTCCAGTCGATTTAGAATCTTGAAATTTGGCATGAAGCAATGTTTTATAGCACATATAAAGGAAAAATTCCGAAAACCTTAAATTTTTAGTTACATCACATATATACAGGCTTGTACGGAACCCTCGGTGCGCGAGTTCGACTCGCACTTGGCCGGTATTTTTTTGTTGTATTCTACGATTTCCTTGTATTAAATAATTAATAGACGCTGGTGCAATTCTTGCAGTCCAAAGTCCGACAGTTCACCCGGTAAAGTTGTGTCCGTCTTAATTACGACGGCGGAATAATAATAAAACTAACGAATCACAGGTGTACTTCCGCTCCTCTGTCATGCAACCTTATTCCAAAGGCATAAGTTCCACCTTACGTACATACATACATACTTACTTATATAAAACGAATCGGAAATTGTTTGCAAATACGTTGGATAGATAGAAGATGGTTTCATTTCCGCACTATACCAAAACGAGAAAAATATGATTATTTATTGCATAGGTAGGCGTCCCACCCTCAAAATTCCTACAGCATTAAGTGTAAGATAAACAAAAGCACAATTTAATAATAAATAAAATAATTAGGTGATAGGTTTATTAATTAGAGGCCGTTCGCATACAAGGGGAGGGGAGGGTCTTGCTGAGTGTGACAAGGGGAGACAGGGACAGGGGCAACGTGACGTTCGCCGTTCATAAAAAAATTTTAATGAATTTTTACAGAATCCTTGGACTTCTGATAAATAGAAATATTATTTATTTGTTCGTTACAAAAGATATTTATTAATTTATTTAAATTTTATTATGAAAATAAAATAATTATTTTTGACTATCAAAATTTGTGTATTATCAATCCAAATTTATCATGTTCAGGGGGGGTTAAATTTTTGTGACGAAATATTTACAGGAGGGTAACAGAAAGTGTGACACATCGTGAAAACCGGAGGGGAGGGAGTCAAAAAAAGCTAATTTTAGCGTGACGTATTTTATGAACAGCCCTTTTCCTTTAGTGAGTACTTCACAGTATTTTCCACTATTTATTTATTTAATAAATTTAATAAATGGTGGAAAATACTGTGAAGTGTTTCATTTAATATATAGTTAATATGATGATTTTCCGAAACAGTAAAGGCAGAAACAATTAACCCTTTAGTGAGGTTTTTTCTTTTAATTTGGACCCTTTCATTTAAAAAATTTTAATTAAAATGTTGAGCTTTGGCATTTTGCCCATTTAATTTTTTTTAAAAAAGAAAATTAAATTTATTGTTTTTCCCTTTTTTTAAATTTGAAGATTTTTTCTAATCTTTTTCCCCTTTAAACTTTTGGGGGAGCTCACGTAATTAATAGATGCTCTTCTTTTTGGGCATAACTAGACTGGGGAATTCGTGAATTATATTTTGAAATTTTTTAATTTAAATTATTAATTATGTTTTTTCAATATAACATATCATTTTAAGGGGTTATAAAAACTTTTATTTGACCACAATCTGACTACTAGTTGCTAGTTTTTACAACCCCTAAAAATTTATGTATTCCTATTGCATTGAATAAAAAAATTGGGGAACAATTATAATGTTGAGCTTTGGCGAGTTTTGCCATTTAGATTTTTTTTTAAATCAAAGAAGTACTTTCTTTAGGTTACTTAATATTGATTTAAGTAGACGCCTTTGTTGTGTTTTTATCTGTAAATTTAAATTTCTTCTATTGTTTCCTCTTCTAATTAATCTTCTGAAGTGGACGACTTAAAAAATTACAGTTATTGCAGTTAATAATAGTTAAGAGTTGCGACAAGGAGGTAAAAAATGACAATGTTAACAATAATAACAGGCGAGTGTTCAGGATCTGTGGCGAATTGCCATCAACAGTTCACAACACAAAACAAACGCAAAATATATGCAGACACGATCATAAAACAACGCTAACTAAAACTAATTTGCCTACCTTCTCCTTCTTTTTCTCTCCATGTGTAGGTATTATATTTATTGTAAGCATACCATACGTGTATGTAGGTATGTATTTATGTGTATGTATATACACGCGAGAAAACAAAAGTACTCGCCGCGACTCGGGTTAATTTGATTTTAATGTCAGGTGACGCGATAGATGCCGTGTAACACCATATACCATGACATTTTAATTTAGTAATTTGTTTATATTACAATGCACCTAATGGTCACGCTCTATGCTCGATGGTCTCCTTCTTCCTTTCGACAGTTAGCTCCCTGATGCGGCCTTTGCGCGAATTTGTTGACATATTTTATTTTAATATTATTATATCTACGTATGTATTATTTTAGCCCAAAGAGAAACCCGTTACAACACCATCATCCATTTATTTAAAATTATCTTCGTCTTGCTCGCATAATTTTCGACTTATTATATTGTGTTATCTACAGTTTTCAACTAATCTTCCACTTACGCACAATGTACTTACATAAAATACCTATGTACATACCATATAAATTAAACCGTGCTTTGGGTTAAATTTGGCGTGATTCAAAGTGCTTTGCGATTACGGAAAAAATTAACCAACTTTCTTACCGTAATACACACCTTGTTTTACCAGTTATTCTTAATTTTTGTAATAAACACAGATGAAATGAAATGTCTGTTCTGCACTGAATGCAGCTCAATTACCTACCTAAATCGCTCCTCTGTGCTAGTAAATGTAGTTGGGTGATGGTAGGGGTGGGAAAGGACCTTATAGTACCGAGAAACCATCTAATTTTGTTTTTTGTTTCAACTTTCTTACAATTGTACAATTCTACAGCACTTACTGCAATGTATTATTTATCAGAACACCTTTTGAATTGACACTTAAAGTATCTACATATTAATATGGATGCTGTGATTACAGTATATTCTAATCCTATTACTTTAACGTGAAATCAGTCCTTACAAAAATGGTGTCATCTTAAAACAAATAGAAATACTGTTTATGGCTAAGCATCTTATTATTTCGAAGAGTTAAGTTAAATAAATAGAATGTTGTCATTTTGATTTAATATGATTAGGGGATGTAAATAAAATAATGTTCTATTTTAAACATAGTGAATTGAATAGTTTCAATATAACACTTCTTGGAGACAAAGTGATGCACCCATTAATTTATAGCATGTGTTATGTACTTCTTCGGCGTTTCTCCCTAAATTTAGTGTAGTGAATTTGGGTTTGCGTTACACATCATACAGTTAGTTCTTGGTGTTTGGTGAAATTAAACTGAAAAATACTGGAAGAGATCTAATATATCTCATTAGATAATCAGAAAATACTTCAGTACAACGCGTTGGAACAACTAATTATTCCTGACAGCACTGCTAACGAAGATAATAACAAGTTACATGCTTGTTTATTGTTTCTTGCTGAAATGGCTGTTTTTCTTTAAAGTTTTTGTATTGTAGTTTGCGTTTATTGTTCCATTTTTCCACAAATTTAAATATTTACTTTTTCACATTGAAAGACATGAAACTAAAATGAAAGGCTAATAAAAATGGGTAAGTTATTTATTTAAAAATGTCTTATATTCTTTAACCCTGTGATCTGATTAAATTCAAATGGTAAACAAAAAAATATTTAACTATTTTCAATACAAGACAATTTTGCAGGATTAAAAATTTTTGCAAGACATCTGATTAAATTATTACTGAAATTATTTTTATTTGATTAAAAAAAAAACACCAATGACGCAAAAACATAAGCAAACCTATTAAAATTTTATCATTTTTTCTTTTATAATTGTCTAATTGTAAGTGTATATCTACACCAAAAACCCCTTTTGGGGCTTCTTATGAGATACACTGGGTTATGCAGTTTTTTAAACAATGGAACCTAATATAATTTTAATTAAATTATACGTATATTTATCCCTGGCATTTCGGGGATAACTATTTTGCTTTTCACTACTATACTTTGTGTTGTGAATTTAAGTTTATTTTGTAAACAATAGTGGAGGTGATTGTCGTGTTGCTACGTATTGTAATTATTTTGGTGGTAATAGACAACATATGTCGGTACGACGGCAGTCTTTAAGAATTGAAACAGTCGATGTGCGGTAAATTATTGCTCATTTTCTATCATTTAAGCGCTTTTAGGTTCACTAGGCGCAACAGGTGCTCGCTTTCTTGCACGATTTTGTTGAAACAAATGATACATTTTGGCCGGGTTATTACTCTGCTGGAACTACCACCTTAACTGCACTATAGGGTTTTTTTTGTTTACGAATAATTATTCCAACTTGAGCTACATTTACTCCATTCATACAAGCTTATTAAAAAACTTTAACCGTTATTGGTAAGTTGTGTTATTATTTTAAGTCAGTTATTAAATTTTGGAGACGAGGAACCCCCTAAAACATTGTTGCATATCACAGTAGATCCACAAGTTAACAAACTTTAAAAAAAATGCATATAATATATCTTAACGTGATTGCTATTAATTGTAAATTCATTTGTAAAATGAGTAGGTATGCAAAGAGTTCTATTTACGTCAGTCTTACAATCCAAGTCGATAACGAATTATTCCAGTTTTTAATTAAACATATAGTTTTCGTCACGGTCGGTAGGCTCACTCTGGCCGTAAGTTATGAAAGTGCATTATGTAGGTACCAACTCTTTATGTACCTAATTAGGTACTAATGAGTTCCACGAAGATCATGCACGATCCGCACACAATAAGACCATAACGGAAGAACACTAACCACCAAAATATGTATTCTAATTTATGCATACAATTGAAATAAAATGTATTTCTCTGAAACGACTAATGAGTCAGCAAAATTGTAAGAAAAAGTGTATTGCTCACTTTGGATAATTTAACACTTTCGTATTCTAATTTTTCGCTTAATGTCTTACTTATTTGTTGCAACTACCATTTGATTAAATGAGATACCTGTCTTATGGTAAGTGGAAGAAATAAAAATAATCATTGAAAGTGAAAGAGGATCATTTCGTAAGCAATTTCTACCAAATCATTATATAATGTAAAGGTTTCACTCAGGTCAAGAAGTGGTATTTTTTAATTAAATAATAATAGATCCAGGGTACTACTAACTATACTGAGCGTTTTGTTGTTTGCCATTGAATAGCAAAATAAGATTAAAATAAGTCCATCACTGTTTAAAATTCAACAACAAAGCGGAAAAAATCATTTCACATTTCTGCTAGAGTTGTAAGAACCATTGTATAAATGTCCAATTGTGTATTATTTGATTTCAAATCAATACATTGATAAAAACGAGCCACTCAAATAAATATGCTCGATGATTCAAGAAGTAAGTAAAAATATCGTTACTACGTAATAATAATTGTATGTTCATGTTTCGTATACAGTTATTCTGATATTCTTTTAGTTACTTCGTATTCACAGACTTGAATTCAACGTTCGTTCTCTTCACTGAACCAAATCGTTTCCTCGAAATTATATTTTAAACGTCGAACTTCCTCCTTAATTTCTAGCATTACTAAATACATACATGTGTATCTATTCACGTATAGGTTGATTTTCTCGCTACATACAAATTACGAAGTAAAAGCGGTAGTGTGCCGAAATCATATCATTAGGCCAGCTAGTTCGTCTTTTTTTATGGTCGCATTATTATAACTAACCGACCTAAAGCTAAGTAGCCGGTTAACGTATAATTTCGTGTTTTATGTCGACCCCTTTGAAAGAAAGAACCTGAATGTAATTAATTCTCAGAATCCTAATTTTTGTTGGCCACACAAATCATACAACCAAAAATAAATAGAAGACACCGTATATCAATCAATCACGAATCCTAATAACAATTAAATGTTTGAATGAGAATAAGACCTTTACACAAAATATTTTTAGAACACTTTGTGGTGCATTTCAAATAAATTAAGAAAATGTACAATTAAAAAATATTCAGTTAACTAAGAAGTTACAACTGAATTAACAGTATTCGATCAAAAATTTAAGAAACAATAAACTATATTTAGTACGACGTTTCGATCACTTTTACTTTTATTACCATCAATAACTACGTAAATAATGGCGATTAATAAAGAAAATGTCAGTGGCGCACACAGAAATTTTCAATATTACCTACCCACTTGTTTTTTGGCAAGAGGGAGGAATGAATACCTAAATTTTTATTGAAAATTCTGCTTTACAATCAAAAAAGGTTAATTACTTCCTCAATGTCAATCAGAGTCGAGCGATAAATATTGAGAAATGGCGCTAAACGCCGCTCTTCACTAATACCTACTGTTACAGAGATACGATTTTAATCTGTTTAATGTTTAATGAGACCTCTTTGTAGTATTAAAAATTTGCATTGGTAGGATTGTAAGGGACTGCTGTAGAATAGAAAATGATTCAGATTGTCGTCGTTTTCATGAATCAAATGGAAATATTCTCATTTGTAAATAAATTAATCTTATATTTAAAATGATTATAACGTTTAAAAGTAGTAGACCCTGAATTCGTTATTAAAATTACTATTACTAGAAAAATATTTTTTATTTTAGAAAACTGGCATTGATCTTTTATAAGAAGACGTTTATAAACGGACTATGGTTTTGAAATGTTTTTCATCATTTTATATTATAAAGAATCTCGAAGAGGAGGGGGCTGCACCTTGGCTGCCAAGGTGCAGCCAGGGTGCAGAGTATATAAATTTTCTAAGCTGAAACAATTTGATATCTTATAGGTAAAAATGTAAGAGACTACTTAAATATTGGTTATAATTTAAAGTTTAAAAATATGGTTGTAAAGGCTATTATCAACACAAACAGCCATAAAAAATATAATCCAATGCAGAAACATTATTTAACTTTCCTTCAGAAAATTGATTCCTACCCTCGTTCCACTTGTACTGACAGGATCAGTTATATTATCAATAATCTTCGATATCTACCTATTATTGTGTATTATTTATTTATTTACTGATGTATTAATTATATTAGTAGGTATCAACTTTGTAGTTTTCTCCTCTAAAAAAATAATTACAGCAAAATATTAGGGATAAAAAAAGTAGCTTTGGTGTAGTAAATCTTATCTATAAACATACATTCCTATGTATATGTTATATAGATAATATATATTTGTTATCCTCGTACTCTCCTTTGTTTATTGCCATTTTTTCATTCTCTTTTCATGTTATGTTCCACAAGTAAAACTAAATTCAAGAGATTTTTACGAAACTTTATTAAACTGTACCGTAATGTACCTATGTTTCGTCAAATTTTGGCTTCTTCAGACTAAAGTAAATACCTTTAAAAATACATTGACAAGTAGGTGTTTAAATAGTTTAACAATAAGGGCAGTTTATGGTCAAAACAAATTTAAGATTGGGGAATTGTTATATTCTGGTTGTTCGTTAAGTATAATATCAATTTTTTTTGTTATTAATTTCTAAATTTTCTAATAAAATTAATTTATATCCTAAATGTAAAAATTTCCAGGATATTATTAAATTAGTGGTCTTTTATTTTGTAAAATAATTTACATAAGTAGAATCTGATTCATTTTGATGTAACTATTTTTGTGCTTTAATTTTAATAGACATTTTTTTGAAGTTTCTGCCAGTCTGACCAATATATACTTTTTGGGATGACCCACAGGTTAACCTATAAACTCCAGAACATTATTTTTGGTATGATATTAATAAATCCTTCCAATAGAAAAAAATGTTTTATAGGCTATGTGAAGACTACATTGTTTTAAATAAGAAAATATTTTGTTACTCGTTATTTCACATTCTTTATAGGCTGCTTTTTTTTCAATAATTTGTTGCTTCTAACATTTTTCTTAAAGTTTTTAACATCTTTCAAATATGTATTGTAGTTTCTTTTCCTTTTTTACACAGCTTGCATAAGCCTATTTCTCCGACTCCGAATATCCATTTGCTTTCGTTTCGGAATCTAGTCTGAATCTTGCTTTCCATTTCCTTTCTTTTCTTCTTGCCATTAATTCTAATAATCTCGTATTAATGTTATTTCCAGTATTTTTCTGCATATCTTGAGTTTCTTGTTGTTTTCTTTTTAGTTCCTGCATTTCTACTAATTTCCTCAACTTCCATCCATATAGTTGTTTCAGTTTCCATCATGTTTTCTCTAAATATCTACATCTTTTTCACTCTTTTCCATTCCTCTTTTATAACCTTTTTATTGTATTATATACTTAATCATATCAACTTTCCTCCAAATCAACGAACTAATAATAAGAAAACATTTAGCGAAACAATGGTGTAATTCGTATGTAAAATGGGTAATAATTATTTTTAGGCCTATGTAGGTATTACTTTGTATTGTTCCAATGTGGTAGCGCGTTATAACATGTGTATTTATTAAAAGATGCTAATATTTATAATGCACAGATGATTCTATTTCTGATCAGGCAACCAAAGCCAACGGCGCGTCGCACTAGGGGGTATACACTAATCATTAGTATACAATGCTGTCTCATATATTATCCTTTCAGGTAGGCCTTCTATCGGTCCTTTTTTGTACGCTTCCTATTATGCATGCCGGAGTGCAACTTTGAAATCGGATCTGCACGACTTTTAATAACCCCTTAAAGATACTTTACATATCCACAAAGTAATTTAATTTTTAATAACGTTTTTAGTTGTTTGTTGATGGCAAAAGTCCGAATTTCACTTCCGTTAATGTTCTAAATAATTCCGTATTTTTAATAACCTTGACGCCGCATTCACTTGCAAAGAATTGAACAGATATAATAGGAAATAACAAACATAATGTGTAGCTTAATACGTACGATGTAGTAGTTATGTATAACCAAGTTAATGGTATAATTAGTTATACAAAGAGAGCTAGCAACGGATTTTTCTTTTTATTTAGAAGGGAACGGGCCAGACGGTGGCCGACCCATGTTTTAAAATAATAATTAATATTTAAATTAGTTTTTTGAACACGAATATATTTGTGTTAACCTTGGCACAAAATTTCGTCTAGGTATGTAGGTGCACATTATAATAATTACAGAGTTATTAAGTTTACTTAATATAATATTCTAATGTCGTAAGTGTAACAACAGCCAACAAATCGTTGTAACATTTTATGTCTAAGCATTTGATGTATAACAACAAATTGATTGATCAAATGATCGTAGGGGAAACTACCACTACCATTGCTATCCAGCTGCTACATTTAATAAAACTAATCGAATAAATACTCTTAAATCTAAAGTGTTAAAAGAAGTGTTAGAAGAAATACTTTTATAAAATATACCTAAATCACCATCAATTCTGATACTTACAAAGAACAATTACACGAGTCCAAAAAAACAAATTGCTTCCTTAAAAAAGGAAATACAGTAGAACCTTGATAACTTAAACCTCGACAAGGTAAAAATAACTCAAATTATTTAACGTTTCCCCTGGTCTTTATCTTATCGAGATTCTACTGTATAAGGTCCAGCCCCAATGCAAATCCCTTCCCAAATCTACCCAATATAAATATTTAAGAATCTCTTTTAAGGCTTTACAACTCGCTGGGCTTTCCCTCCCCATTTTCACTGCTCTCTGCTTCCCAATATTCCCCTTAATACGCTCAGCCCACCTCCTTCCTCTTTCAACAATTCCACACATTCTTCCATCGACCTACTTCCCTCACATCCCCCCAATACATGCCCTCTCTATCACACAACCTACATCTCCTGTCCTCCTCCTTATAGCAAAATTTACACCCACTGCATTCGATCGTTCCCTGTTCTAAATCTAGCTATCACGCTTATACTCCCCTCCTTCTAAATATCTAGGCACTAGGCCACCCTGCCAATCTCACCTCAAAAATTCCTCTAACCCCACCGTATATGTGGATTCCTCTATTTACTTTAAGTCATCCTCCTTCGTTATTTCCCTACATCTTATCCTCAACATTCTCTGTTTCTGTCATATCTATTCTATATTAAGAACCTTTTTTCTCCAAATTTCCGTTCTTACATCCCTATCCCCAAATTTCCCCAATTTTTCCTCATACTCATCTACCCTTTTCAGCGCTTCCCCCCCACATTTTACCACATTATCCGGCATGCTTATTTCTACTTGCAACACCCACTTCATAAACCAGTTGTATAACACTTTTATCTGTCAACAAATCGTTACACCATTTTTTATCTACTTGATGGATAACAACAAATTCAATTTCATATCACGAGGCGGTAAGTTGTTGATCAACTGACCAAAGGGGAAACTACCACTACCACTGCTATCCAGATGCTACATTTAATGAAACTGTTCAAATAAATATTCTTACGTTTCAAGTTTCATTAAAAAAAGTATTAGTTGTTGTATTAAAAATCTAACGTTCTGTTTTTTTAAAAATATGTCTCACCTGATGAGTTTTACTGCTCTAACATAGAAGGAAGTCTGTCTGTGTCTTCGCCATTGGATGATCGTATAAATTTAAAAGTATTCGTGTTATTTAAGCTTCCGCCGCGGAATGGTTTGCATATGTAATAAATAATAAGTAAGTTTCATTCAAATTAGGCTCTGATAAAATCAGTTGTTATTATGGAGCAGAAAGCCTTAATTTGATATAACGTATTAAATAGCTTATTATTGTTCAACGAACTCAGTTACGTATACCTTTAATTGTATACCACGACCATTTAAAACAGTTTAGTAGATATGTTCGTACGCATGTACACACTTAATACAAGAACCAATTTACATACACACGCGTACCCATACGTGCCACTACCCACTAATGCAGGAGAAACTTGAGAAATAACTATATAATTAACATTTGCATCACTTCGACAGCTTCAAATTGTTATAATAATAACTAAATACATACATATGCATGCACCGATGGCTTCAGTAGCGTAGCTATTCACGTTCTTTCAAACAGGATAAATCTATTTTGAAATTAAAGTGGATAGTCATTCTATAAAAAAAAAAACTAAAGTACATATTTTAATGAATATTTTTAATAAAATAATATATAGCAGCAATACCCGGTGTTGCCCGGGTAAGAATATATTACACGTTTGATGGAACATTCTAAAATATTCGCGAATTTAGAACTATCCAGAACATCCCATAATGATTCAAAACATCCTCCAACTTTTTTTAACACTCTGGAATATTCTTGAATGATCTTCAAGATTCTGGAACATTCTTGGACACTACCAAATCATTCTGAAATGTTATAATAAAACATTATTTTACTTCTTAGAACATATTTCATTGAACTCCCTGTAACATTCTAAAAAAATCTGCTTCATTCTCATCCCCACTACGTGCTGTTTGCTGGATGAGTAGTGACATCAGTAGACGCCTGGCGGGGATGACTAATCGATTGATAATAATTGATCAGTTATCGACCACTGAGAGTTGAAGATTATTACAGTACTAATATCGCTATTAAAATATGGGAGTTGGTGGTAGAAGGACAAATATTAAGGGTTATAAGTACAGTAGACTTCCGATTATCCGGATCCCGATTAACCGGAACGCTGCATTATCCGGAATGATATCGATTTTTAAATCCGCCGTTTTATCCGGAACTGGAGTGATGCGGCTCCCGTTTATCCGGAATTTTCCTAAACTAAACTGTCTACTAGTACATTTGGTTAGTCCAAATGGTCAAAAGAATGTGCCTCGGTATACAACACCCTCTGAAGGACATCTTTCAGATGGTGTTGCTCGGTGCCGCCCTACTGGACCGCACCCGACCCGTTAGTTGATAACGGCATATTTTATGTCTGTTTATGTTAGGCACAAGTGCAACACATGCGGCCGAAATCTTTTATCTTTTTAATCGACCATAGAAACTATGTCTTCTGCTGATTTTGCTGTTGCTAGAAAGCTAGTGGCTAGGTAAAGAGCTTAGTGCAGGGCTGCAAGTTGCACAGATTATTTACATATGTAATAATAAATGTTCTTCAATAAGGTCTCATAGTTTCCGTCTCCCGATTCCGATTATCCGGAAAATTCGGTCATCCGGAATAGGTCCGGTCCACACTATTCTACTGTATTTTTTAATGCCAAATCATAAAAAAAATAAAAACAAAAAAGTTTGTCCAAAAAATAAAAATAAAAAGTTAGAGGTGGACATACCTTATCACTTAGGGGTATGAAAAATAGATAGTTCCCGATTCTCAGACCTTCTGAATATGCATATAAAATTTCAAAAAAATCGGTTAATAAGTTTCGGAGGAGTATGGTAACTAACATTGTGACACGAGAATTTTATTTATTAGATGATACGAATAGACAACACAAACGAAAGAAAGAATGAATGAAAAAAGTTGATTGAGGCTTTTACTGCTGTCGTCTGTAGAGGAAACCCGAATTTTGGATAAGAACATAGAACACTTTTACCCCACATGGGGATGTTTATTTTAAATAAATATGTTTAGTGAGTCAATGAAACAGAAAAAAATCACCCAAGTACATGTGAAATTAAACTAAATATTATACAATATTGTGAAAACCAAGAAAAAGTAATGTCTTGCAAAAATAATTTCAATTACGTAACAGTTGCCTTCAGTAAATCGCATTTGTAACGACCAATACATTTATGATTTTTAGGGTTCCGCACCTCAAAAGGAAATAAGCGGAACCCTTATAGGATCACTTCGTTGTCCGTCCGTCTGTCAAGACCGTTTTTCACAGGAACGCGTGGAGGTATCAAGCTTAAATGTATACCAAATACTTAGGTCTATTGTCCCTTGGAGCTGTGAAAAAATCAAACTTCTAAGCCAACGCAATCAAAAGATACAGCCGTTTATGCCGCAAATTTTCGAATCAAAACCTACAGGGTACTTCCCGTGAACTCAGAATCTTGAAATTTGGTACGAAGCAACGTCTTATAGCACAGATAAAGGAAAAATTGCGAAAACGGTAAATTTTTAGTTACATCATATAATAAAAATATTTTTAATAATTTTAAAGTTACTACCCCTTTCCTCATGAACGCGTAGAGGTATTAAATTGAAATTCATATCAAATACTCAGGTCTATAATACCTTTAAGCTGTAACAAAATCAAACTTCTATGTCAACGCAATCAAAAGAAACAGCAATTTAAGCCGCATATTTTCAAACTCGCAACTACTCGCAAGGGAATCAAAACCTAAAGGGTACTTCCAGTCGATTTAGAATCTTGAAATTTGGCATGAAGCAATGTTTTATAGCACATATAAAGGAAAAATTCCAAAAACCTTAAATTTTTAGTTACATCACATATATACAGGTTTGTACGGAACCCTCGGTGCGCGAGTTCGACTCGCACTTGGCCGGTATTTTTTTTATAAATACACACGTACATTACCTACAGATCGTACAGTCCAAAATAAAAATATAAAAAAAGCATATACCAAAGCGATAATTTAGCAGTAGTTGTGTATTAATAAAACTAAATTACGGAATCATGATTAAACCGTGGACATTGATGAATATCGCCGACAAGTTTATGGTTTGTGTGCACGATAGAGTTTTTAAAAAGGAGTCCCGCGCTATTGCGAAATATGAATTTATTCGTTCGCCGAGCCGCCGCGGTTTGCATGAACTCGATCGCGAGCTATCCTACTTCGTATGCTAATGATTTACTGCAAATTAATCGGGGGGGTTCCCAGTGATATACTGAATACACACAATTACGGTGCACGTCCTTAATAAATAATTACCATATAAGAAGCGATGAGCTATGACCTATTATTATTTCGTTGCGTGTGTGCTCCATATCAATTGATTTCGTTAATGGAAATTATTTGTTCTTTTTTGCCCTTAATATGTAAATATAAACCACAAACAAAGGGATGTGTTTTTGGATTTCTTTAGTTTACAATTAATTTCAAAAAAGGGGGAAAAGTGCACTAAGATTTTGATTGATTTAAAATACTTAATAGGAATCATTAATATTTCATGAATATTAAAGATTTTTAAAGTATATGGCCACTCCTGTGAGGTTGTGTTATCGATTTGTGTGATTATATTTTTTCAAACTAAATTAGTCTTGAATTGGTCCCATTTAAATTTAATTAAACCGGATGCAGTAGTTTTTTCTGAATAAATAATGAAGTGAAGTTGTGCTGCTGCTTTAGGTACTCACGATGTCACAAGTATTTTATATTAATATTCTGATGCAGATATTTTTTGCCCATTTTGAAACTATTTTAATTTTTTATGAATATATCTACATTTATAAATACAATGAATAATTAACTACTAAACAAAATATTTGAAACAAAAAATAATAAATACCTTAAAGAGTTCTGTTAAGTGTTCCAAAACTTTTTTAAAATCGGTTATTTTTGAGGTGTCTTTTCACTTCGGCAATTTTGCATTTTTAGTTCCCACTTTGTGACCTGCTCTGTAATAGTATTATTATAATTCCCATTTCGGGACCTATCAGTATGTACTTACTTATGTACTGTATATAGCCAAGTAGATATTAATAGAATAAACCTAAATGAATTTAATTTTATTAACCGCTGGTAATATCTAGTAAATTCAAAAAGCTAAATTTGATTTCTTTTATTATAAAATAAAGAAATCGTATCGCAATTGTAATAATATACAGGGTGATCATTTTCAGCCTACTTGATTTATTAATCAAAAAAAGATTTTGTTTGATTCCTAAGGATCACAAGGTTACGGTATGTAAAGACAACACAAACGAAGTGAGTGTTGTCGTGTCGTCGTCTTGCCATTTCCCTTTACATATTGTTTTATACATTTCCAATGTCCTATATTCAAGTGAATTAAGACTCGTACATAAATTAAACTACATATGTAATACGCAGGTATAGGTCGTAGGTCATGAACTGGGAATTAAAAATGTGCGAGTTAATGACAATTAAGACGCAGGACCCGAAGTCGAAATGACCCTATTTTGACCTTACTCCTTTAATTTATTTACCAAATATTGTTTTTTCCAAAAAATATCTTGCTTCAACAATTTGGTAATCAAGCGTAATTTTCACTGCTCCAATTTAAATTTAACTTAAACATTGGATATTTAATTCATACTTATTAATACTATAATTTTTAATAAACAATAAATAATCTTATCGTGACACTCCTAAGGAAAACCGTTTTCCAAGTCAGCAACTTTAATAATCACTTACAAATTAATTGTTCGTATAACTCTAATAGACATTTATTGATTTGGGTCAATGAGAATTTGTGTACTTACGTACATATGCAACTTGCTCCAACAACCTTTGTTACATTAAATAACCTTTTATAATAATTATATCTATAATAAAAACCTTATGCGAGTAGATATCGTGAAAATTTTAATTTTGTTTTGCCTTTCTCTTTTTAAATCCAAATATGCAACCCCCTTCAAGTTGCAACGCCACTTTCTGACTGTCTAGCTTTAAGGGGATCGTTACCTTCCCTGTAGAAACTGCTTCAAAGTTAAGAATGATGTGGAATATTGCAATTTTTGATTCAAGGAGAGCAAACCTGGAACCTTAAATAATAAAATTGTACTTATTTATGATTGATATAATATGTTTTAAAACATTAAACATCTTACCTATACAATTTCTTGGACCCATTCCAAAAGGTAAATATGTAAATGGTTTTATTTCGTGTTTTCGTTCGTCACTAAACCTTTCAGGATCGAACTTTTCCGGATCTGGGAAATTTTTGGGGTCTCTGTGTATAGAAAATGCAGGAATCCATACAATGTCTCCTTTCTCTATTTTTAAAGGAGACTGTCCATTACCGCGGGGAATTGTATATGGTTTTACAGCCTCCCGATCCAAAAATACTCCTTGAGTCCACTTCCTCAACGATTCTAAAATCATACAATCAGCTAAATTAATTAAATACATCAGTCTGATTACCTGCTATAATCTTATCCAAATATTTCATCTTTTGAATATCTTCATAACTTATGTTACTTCCTGTTCTTTGAAATACTTCATTTATTTCGTCATGTAATTTCTGTTGAATATCGGGATTAACTGCAAGTTCTGCAAACGTAAAGCTCATCAAAGAAGAAGTCGTATCAAAGCCTCCAAAAAAGAATATGAGAGCTTGAGCGGTCATTTCTTCGTCAGTAATTTGGGTTGGACCTCCGACATCCTTCTCCACAATTTCTGATTCATTTACTGCTGCAAAACTATCTACTTCGAGATCATCCGATTTGTCTTTCTTTAACTTCCCTTTTCTTGCTTCCATAAGAAGATGGATCATGTCAGGTCTAACGATGTTCTGTTCTTCACGAATTCGAACAGTGTCTGATACTACTCTAGTGAAGAAGTTTGTAACTTCTGGGCCAAATATGCTCAAGCGTAGTAACTACAAGAAGATTTTGTTCATACTACTAAGTGACTGGAATTTTAAATAGGTACCTCTATCAACTTCGGACAGCTATTGTAGACAAAAACTTTTAGAGCTTTGACGCCGTCAAAATTTGAAATATTCTTGCCCATTAAATAAAATTCGTTATCTTGATTTTGTAACGAATCGCACCTTATTCCAAATGCAGTTGTTGCGATAACATCCGTTGCAAAACGTCGACAAGCATCTTTCACGTCCAGCTCAATAATTTCCTCATTTTTCTGAAGATAGTAATTAGCGAAATTTTTTGCACATTCTTGAATTAAATCGAACATCATTCTCAGTTTACTTGCTGTAAATGCTGGGGACAAAGTTGCTCGGAGATGACGCCATTTGTGAAAATCTACAAAGAAAAATTAGGATTATACGACATATAAAAATAAATAAATCTAATTACCCATTTACCTTGAACAGCAAATAAATTTTTGCTCCACAATGGGTCCATGTCCTCACTAGCGAAAGCACGGTGGCGTGGAAATGTATCGAAATCTTTAACTGTGACCCGTTTAATCAACTCAGGGTCTTTTATAATTAAAATGGGGGTTACAAAACTTAGGAACCCAAAGTATCTACAAAAGGAGGAATTTTGTTTTTTATAAATACCTAAGTAAGTTTATCGAATAATTACGGTGAATTAGGGCACTTTTTATAAATATTATCAACAACCGTTAACGCTTGTTCCTTTTTAAATATTGGTTTAAACATGTTTCCGAAAAGGGGAACGGGATTTTCGAAGGGCACATTTCTGCTTTTCCAATACCATAACGGTTTAATCCAAGAATAGTACAGTAACACTGACACCACAACAACCAGCAATAAAAACATCATTTCGGAGCTGCTGTTGCTATAGCCGATGCGCATCTCAAATGAAAACTAAATTGTGTTATGTATCATTATATTAGTTTGATGCAGTGAACGTGATGGCGAAAAGATAATCAACGTAAACAGTTTTCGGCCTTGAAATGAAATAAAACCTATCAGTGTCAGTTTGCGAGTGTCAATGTTTTTATTTGTCGCACCATACATATTAAAAATTCAACGAAGTGTTTTTATCTACTTCTGTAGTCCATCCAAATGCATGAAAATTATTAAAGCAACCACAATTTCACTTTCGAAAAGCGAAAGACTTTAATGGATTATTTATTGAATTGAACTGTTTGGTTTTGTCGCGGAAAAAAATATTATTCTTCTCTCATTAGTACTTTTAATTATGTAGTTGATGTCTGGTCAGTTTTCTAAAAGGCAATCGCGAGAAATTAATGTGTGTCACAACCCATTAAAATAAATGGAGCCTTGAAATATTTGTTATTGAATAAATATTGTGTTTTTAAAATGATAATTTTTATAGCAATTTGTTTATTTTAGTTTAGATAAATTTCATTGGAAATGTGGATTTTGCTATATAATTATGTATTTATAGTTTCTTATCAGTAACCACTTATAAACTAATACAGGTGCAGGGTAAACAAAAACTTCTATATGATATAACGTGAATATATCTACATATTACCTTCCATATTCTGTTGCATATTTACTAATGCATCTTTAATATAAAACTACCTTTTATTTGTTAATTGACGTTTGTGTGGAGGTTCCTTTTCTTGAGACCAAACACATATCCTCCCTGAAGGTTGGGTCATAACTGGGAAACATCTAACTTAAAGGGTATAGATATTTTACCTGTTGAAACGATTTCAAAATGTGGTAAAATATGAACAAGTGCGATTTTGGCTTCCAATAAGGCAAACCTTGAACCTGAAATAACATAAATATTTTTTTTTGCAAAATACCCTGTATTGTAACCATTTTACCTATACAGTTTCTGGGACCCATTCCAAAAGGCAAATAAGTGACCTTTCTGGGTCGAACTTTTTAGGGTTTGGATAATTTTTGGGATCACGGTTGAATCGAATAAGCAGGAATCCATATAATGTCACCTTTTTCTATTTTTAAAGATGGTTTCCCATTATCTTGAGGAATAGTGTACGACTTCACAGCTTCTCTGTCCAAAAATGCCGACCACTTCCTTAGGGTTTCTTTAATGACACAAATTGTTAATTGTAAATTTCTAAAGCTGACTTATTAAATACCTGATGTAACAATACCTAAATATTTCATTCGTTGAATATCATCACATTTAATTTTACCACCCGTTCTTTCAAACGGTGGGACGAATTTATTCCTGGATGAATAAACGAATTTATTTCTCAGAAAGTGTTTCGTTTTGAAAAAGCAAAACATTCAGATATTATTTCGCTTTGCAAATGAAACAATTCCTGAGAAATAAATTCGTTTGTTTCCGGTTTCCTCACAATAACATAACAAGAAAACACACCGGTAATTACCAACTCTCGGGGGGGTAGGGGTGTTAGGTTAGGTTAATTCTTTTTGTAAATTTATTTCTTTTATTGTTTTCCCCCGTTAGGGCAATCCATTTTACATTGCTTAAAAAGGCCTTTCAATCGCAAACAGTTATAGCGATGCATTCGTTTTTGTCTATTAACAAGAATTTCTAGAAATTGATTGATTGTGTAAATTGAGGAAATATTTCTACAAATTATTTCGTCTTTTAAAATTGAGAAAATATTTCTAGAAATTATTTCGTCTTTTATATTTTCATCAGGAATTAATTCGCTCATTTGCAGGAATTGGACCAGGAATAGCTTCGTTTTGAGAACGAATGAATTTCTCAGAAATTAATTTGTAAAAAAATCAGAAATAGTTTCGCTTCTAAATTGCTCCAGGAAATAATTCGTAGAGCCCTTTCAAACACGTCGTTTATTTCTTCGTTCGACTTTCTTTGAACGTCAGGATTTACAGCAAGTTCAGCGCATGCAAAGCTCATCATAATAGAAGTTGTCTCCAAATCACCCAAAAAAAAATATAAGGGTCTGAGCTGTGATGTCTTGGTCAGTTGACAGTGTTCTTTTTAATTAGTTCTGGATCTTTTATAACCAGTACCTACAGTTTTTTGAAAATTAATAAATCCGAAGTAATTTGGGAACTTTCTGTAGATCCTGTCTAAAACAGACAGGATGTGTTCTCTTCTAAAAGTAGGTTCAACCATATTCCCAAATATTGGAAGGGGACCTTCGTGCGGTACATTTCTGTTTTTCCAATACCACAAAGGTTTAATGTAAAACAGTACAGTAACCCTAACACCACAACAACTAACAACAAAAACATTGCACTATTATTGTAAATTGAAAATAGCTTCCGACCTTGAAATTAAATAGCCGTTTCATTATAAGTAATGGTTTATATTTCTACTCTGGTTTTTATTGCTTCATTCGTAAAAAAAAAACAAGATGCGTTTTGCGTTGCCAAGTTTTTTGTAACAAACCAATAGTGCATATCATATCTAGGTGCATTTGGGAATAAATTTTTACGCAGTTCTATGCTAAAAAATATGTAGAATTCTAAATTTGATAAACCACAACATTCTACGTGAAAAATCTTGCGGTCATAATAAATTAATATTTAAGTTAATAGATGCGTTGCGACCTTAAAAAGTATGCAAGTGATGAAAAATCAAACGTTAACTTGTTTTCAAGTTTCAAAAATATGTGAAAGCACTTGAAATTTCGTATTGTCAGCCATCCAAAGGAAAAGGTTAATAAATAATTAAAAAGTAAATTTTTATCTGTATTTATTTCTGTTTTTAATACTTATAAAAAAGTGCCTTATCTTATATTATACATCATATACTTTGTCATCAGCTTCAAAAGAAGTTCTACGAATTTGTGTCTTCTATTTTTATATTTGTTTTCCTCCTTTTAAGCCCAAAAATGAATCCTCCATCGAGGTATGGCGAAAACTGAGCTCTGTCTAGCTCCAAGGGTATTTTCACTTTCCCTGTTGGAACAATTTCGAAGTGAAGTAGAACGTTAAACAGAGCAATTTTTATCTCTAAAAGAGCATACCTCATACCTTAAATAATAAAAATTAAAAAAACATTTTCTGCTAAAATTTTACAAGATTTATAAATTACCTATACAATTTCTTGGACCAGTTCCAAATGGCAAATAAGTAAAAGGTTTAATTTCATGTTTTCGTTCATCGCTGAATCTTTCGGGGTCAAAATTGTCCGGGTCTGGAAAATATTTGGGATCCCTATGGATAGGGTACATGGGGATCCATATCGTATCATCAATATTTATTTTAATCGGTGGCTTCCCATCACCTTGGTAAATGGTGTATGGCTTTACAGCCTTTCTGTCCGTTATACCTGACCACTTCCTCAGGGTTTCTTAAATAGTGTTATATCGTTAATTATTTATAAGTAAAAAGAAATAAAATTTAGTTAAAATACCTGATACAACCATGTCCATATATTTCATTTGTTGAATGTCTTCGTACATTATTTTCCCTCCAGTTCTTTCAAACACATCAGTTATTTCTTCATAAAGTTTTCTTTGAACATCAGGATTTATAGCAAGTTCTGCGAATGCAAAGCTCATCACAGTAGAAGTTGTTTCAAAACCTCCCAAAAAGAATATCAGAGCTTGAGCTGTTATATCTTGGTCTGTAATTTCCATTTGCCAGGCAGCATCTTTCTGTGCCATTTCTGATTCTCCTTCTGGAACCAAAGCTTCCTCTTCGGGATCTATAGGTTCCGATTTCTCGTTTTTGCCTTTACTTTTTCTGGCCTCTAAAAGAAGGTTTATCATGTCTGGTCTTATAATATGCTGTTCTTCACGCATTTTAATGTTTCCTGATACAATATTTTGGAAATAGTCCGTAACGTCTTTACTGAATATTCCAAGTCGTAAGGCCTACAAAATATTATGTGTCTATTCTTTAAAAATCAGTTATTTTCGCTAATAAAAATACCTTCATGAGTTTTGGAGCACAACCGAACAAAAATAGTTTCAGGGCTCTTAGTCCAGTAAAATCGATAAAGTCTTTTCCCATCAAATAAAATTCGTTACTTCGATTTTGTAACGAATCGGTTTTTATACCAAATGCAGAAGTGGCTATAACATCAGTTGCAAAACGTCCGCAAGCATCTTTAATGTCTACTTCGATGATTTCATCTTTTTGTTGAAGATAGTAATTAGCGAAATTTTTGGCACACTCTTGCATTAAATCGAACATATGCCTTAATTTATTTGCTGTAAATGAGGGAGATAATGTAGCCCGAAGATGACGCCACCTGTGCATATCTAAAGTTTGCAATAAATTAACGAAATCGTTTTTTTTTTGTACCTATTACAACATGCCTTGAATTGAAAACAAATTTTTGCTCAACAGTGGATCAATGTCATCACTAGCAATGGCTTGATGGTTAGGAAAAGCGTCAAAATCTTTAATGGTAATTTTTCTAATCAATTCTGGGTCTTTTACTATCAAAATAGGTTGTTGGAAGTTGATAAATCCAACACACCTGGAATAAAGTACCTAACTGTTTTATTTAGCTGTATAACGTATTATTTAAATAATTACGGTGAATCCGGGAATTGGTCATAAATATTTTTTATGGTTGTCATCATATGTTCCTTTCGGAAAATTGTCCGTCCCATGTTCCCCAATATTGGAATTGGATTTCGAAAGGGAACATTTTTGCTTTTCCAATGCCACAACGGTTTAAAGTACGAAAAGTACAGTATTAACGCTAATACTGCAAGAATTATTAACAAAAACATCGCACTCTTCACACAACCACACAGTAACACAGACTAAACAGAATAATAACCCGTACCTACAAGTGATCAAAAGTTGACCATGAATTGATGCGTCACTTTGTTTAAATATTGTATTTTGTTATGTACCTACTACTACATAGAACTTCTCTTCATCACTCGTAACAAATTTAGGTAAAAGAGCAAATTAAGATGTGCGTACAGTAACTTCGATGTGTTTAATAATAATGTATTTGTGTATTTTTTTCCCGGCTTTTTATCTGTCTGCATATCAGTGCAAAACAACGCGATTAAACTGTTTCTCAGTATGTGAGGACTGAACACGACCTTCGCAAGTTGAAACTAATAATATTGCATAATGTTATGGTGTATTTACTCCATCGCCTAAAAATAGGCTGACCGTTACATTTGCACTATCAAAATAATCAATTTTTGAATGTTACGATATTTGTACAGGTCAAAAAAATTTTTTTTTGTTATTATGAAAATGCTTTTCATCCAGATACCACAAAATCAGAAATTTTCTTCTTATGTTTGAAAGGACGTAGAAACTGTAGAATCCCTTCACACTTGAAATTTTTTAATTTTAAAATAAATAAACTTCAAGAAGTCAGCTTTTGTTTCTGCAAAGAGCGCCTGTCCCATGATCAACCCTAAAATTGACTGATTAAAAGCAATACTCGAATATAACAAAAGGATGCAAATGTTTAATTAATTTAATTAATGTTATCAGTTAAAAATATGTAATTAATATTAGTCTCCTATCGTTATATAAAAGCATAATATTACTTCGTACATTTTACCATAAAATTCAACTAATGAGATATTTGCCCTTATTATTTTTCTTCCTTTCAAGTCCAAGTATAAACCCTCCTTCAAGTTGTGGTGTGACTGCTTTTTCATTTAACTTTAGAGGCACTGTGACTTTTCCTGTTGGCACAACCTCAAAATGCGTTAGAATGCTAAACAAAGCAATTTTTCCTTCCAACAGTGCAAACCTTGAACCTTAAATAACAAAAATTTTATTAAAAAAATGCAATAAATGTATGAGTGTGGTCATTAAAAGTTTTTTTTCCGACGCCCCAAAAATGTTGCTTTTGATTTTGTTTAAGTTCATTTTTTAATAAAATCGTATAGTTTTGTGAGTATACGATTTTGAGAAAAAGTTATCGAGGGAATTTTGTAAGAAATTCAATGCTCTACAAAACGGTCTTCTCAATTTTCTTCATAAAATTCATAATAAATTCTCAACAATAAATTCGTTCATTTCAGAAAAACTGGCGTATGTAGGCCTTAATGAATTGATTATTGAGAATATCTCCATAAATATGACTTTTATGGAGAAAATTAACAGGACATTTTTTATAGAGAATTTAATTTTATACAAAATTGCTCCTACAAATTTTTCTCAAATGCGTATACTTTAAGAGATACTTACAAAAAGCTACGATTTTATCATCTTGAGGCACGTGTTATTTTTGTATTAAAAGAAAGGTTTTTGGTACGCCGGAAAAAAATCAATTTTAAGCAACCACCGTAATAATGTATATTGTAAATATTTTACCAATACAATTCCTTGGACCTGCCCCGAATGGCAGATAAGTAAATGGCTTTATCTCATCTTTTCGTTCATCACTAAATCTTTCTGGATCAAATTTATCTGGATCTGGAAAATATTTGGGATCTCTATGTATAGAGTGAGTAGGAATCCATACCACATCCCCAGCCATTAACTTCAATGCTTCTTTTCCGTTATCGTCGTAAATTGTATATGGTTTTACCGCTTGTCTGTCTAGGAGTATTGCAAGGGTCCATTTTCTTAACGTTTCTTAAAAATAATCATTAGTTTCTTTAGTGGCAGATCCACGATTTGGGGGAAGGTTTTAAGTACCAAATCCCCCTACGAGATTGTTTAACTAATAAACGAAGATATTGTACCTGATATGATCATGTCGAGATATTTCATGCGGTTAATATCTTCATAAGTTATTTTTCCCTTAGTTTTTTCAAATACGTCGTTTATTTCTCTTTCTAACTTCCGTTGGATTTCTGGATTTACAGCAAGTTCCGCCAATGCAAAGCTCATCATTGCAGATGTAGTATCAAAACCTGCCAAAAAGAATACCATCGCCTGAGCTGTGATGTCTTCGTCAGTGATTTCCATTTGCTTGCCAACTTCTTTCATTACCATTTCCGATTCTTCTATAGCCGCAAAACAGTCTGCCTCGAGGTCTCCAGGTTCCTGTTTCTCTTTCTTCAACTTACCTTTTCTTGCCTCCATCAGAAGGTGTATCATGTCAGGTCTTACTATGTTCTGCTCTTCACGAGTTCGAATATTATCCGAGACTATTTTTCTGAAGAAGTTTGAGGCTTTTTTACCAAAAATTCCCACTCTTAATATCTATACAAAAAAGGTATCTTTTTATTTCTTTTTTTGTAAACTTTTATATGTAGGTAGGTACCTTGGTTAATAATGGGCTTATAGTGTACAACAGAAACTTAAAAAACCGAATACCATCGAAATTGCTAACATCGACGCCCATAATGTAGAATTCGTTCTTTCGGTCTTTTAAAGAATTACAAGTAATACCAAATGCAGTTGTTGCTATTACGTCAGTGGCATAACGCCGAAAAGCGTCTTTAATATCCACCTCAATAATTTCATCGTTTTTCTGAAGATAATGTTCTGTAAGGTTTTTGGAACACTCTTGCATTAAACCAAACATCATTCTTAATTTATTTGCTGTAAATGTGGGAGATAAAGTTGCACGAAAGTGGCGCCATTTGTGAACGTCTAAAATCAACAACAAATTGAGAAAATAATGATGAAATGTTCTGAGATTGTGGGTTTTCGTAAATTTATTTCGTTAACATGCCTTGAATTGAAAATAAATTTTTACTCCAAAGCGGATCGACTTCCTCATCGGCCATTGCGAGGTGGCGGAAAAATACGTCAAAATCTTTAACTGTGACCTTTTTAATCAGTTCAGGATCTTTAACTACTAAAATCGGGTTTTGGAAGTTTAGAAATCCAAAGTATCTGTAATATAGTAATATTTATCTATCAATTAATTTAAGTATTAAAAAAATGTTACGGCAAATCTTTGAAGTTGTAATACATCCTATCAATAAGTGTCGTGATATGCTCCATTTTTAAAGAAGGTTTCATCATGTTCCCAAACACAGGAACAGGATTTTCAAACGGGACATTTCTGCTTTTCCAATACCATAATGGTTTGATGTACAAATAATACAATAACGCTAACACCGCAAGAACTAGTAACAAAAACATTGCACTTCTAATAAATGCTTGTTGAAGACTGCAACGCATTTGTATGCGCTTATAGTTAGTAATCTATTGTTATTAATAAACTACCAGCAACCTTGAAAATGAATTGATGGGTTGCCCTAGAACATATTAGATGAATTATGCGTTATTGTAAATTGCTCGAGAAAACGATAACACGTATCACTCTATAATATATGTAATAAAAATTAGGCAAATAGATGCATTGACAAAACATGTAACTGGAATAACTATGATAGTACACTTTCTAGGTAGTTCCTTACATCATTTTTGTTGTTTACAAATTATTTATCAACATTGTGACGCGAATACGGAATTGAATCTAGAACTAAACAACAATATCATGGCCTTTATGGTATCATCTCATAAATATTACTTTGATAATGTTACTATAAGTGTGATAGTAAACTAATAGATCCCATTTTTCTTTTTTGCCTAATCGTGAATAATATTTATGTCTTTCAAAACCAGAAAACTTAAAGATTTTCTTCCACTTTTCCTATTTTAATATCGTGTTTATTTTTACTTTAATGAACACCTTTGTTTTTTATAAGAAATAGGAGTTCACTGAATTTCATTATTTTTTGCCATAATACTAAGAAAAACTTAGTGGAATTGTCAAAGTCAAGAAATGTTTGTACTAAAATATTGTAAAATATTTCAGCCTTATTCATAGTCAGTTAGTAGTGACTACTAGCAAGCTACTAAGAGCGTACTAAGAAAATCGTATTCATAGTGACATTTGGTAGACTACTAAGCTTAGTAGCTACTAAAAAAGTTAGTAGCGTGGTGGCCCGTGTTTAAGTGGTACAAATACGATAAACATAACCTCGAGTGGTAGATCTTAAATTAATCTACGGCTTTTAAGAAGCGGGTTATTGGTACAAAATACAAAATTAAAAAGAATACCACAAGAATAAGATGGAAAATAGAAAGGATTTATAAAATTGAATTGAAAAATTAAAAATCAAACTGGTACATGTCGTGTTAATTTATTTCAGTGGGCAGTTATCTTTTAAAAATTATTTCAATCGTTTTTTCTGAAATAATTACAAACTTTATTGAATTAACATCTAGTTTGTATATTTTAAAGTAAATTGCGTAATAATGATTCGTAAATGAAAAATAATTGAATTTATTAATAATTTATTAAGGCTCAGAACATAAGTAAGTTTATTTATTTATTTGTCAGTAAATACATCCCACTGAGAGAAATAAATCCTGTTTGTAGACCGGACAAAATAAAGGTTGTTAATATTAGAAGCTGATTTCTTCCTTCGAGAACATCATTGCATTTTATACAACTCTGGGTTGTTTAAATTGTCCTTTATCGATTAGATATTGTTATATATTCTTCTTTGGGTATTTAGTCCTGGGCAGTTCATGATATATCCCATTGTTTGGATGGAGTTGGTGTTACAGTTTGTACATTGTGGGGTAGTTATTCATTAGGTATACATGTGTTAAATATGTATAGCCAATTCTGAGTATTTTTTGTAATGTAACTTCTTAAATTGATAATTTTTTCGATATTAATTGTGATGGGAATGTTGAACGTAAATAACAGCTACACTACTACAAAAATACGTAAAAGAGAAAACACACCAAAAACTCTTCCATGCACTGTATTGAATAATAAATTAACTTAAAAGTAAGGTTAGGCCGTTACACGTCAAAAATAGACGTTCAGTAGGTCATTTGTTACAATTTCGCGCCGTTGTCAAATCGTTTCGACGCAAACCATTCTACTAGCTAGTAGCGTACTAACTGACGTCTATGAATACGATGCAGATAGTAGCGTCTTAGTAGCTACTAGTTAGTAAACTACTTAGATCCTACTAAACCGTTGACTATGAATAAGGCTGTTTATTTTCAAATACCTAATACATACAGTTACTATTAATACATAATATAATTTGCACATACCTATTACTTCGTTATCATATTCTATTGATATCAAAAATATATTTATCACTGGATTGATACAATCTACCTTAATTCTATATTTAACTTATAACATAATTGTCGAAACTTGTTTTCCTCTTTTTAAGACCAAATATGAACCCACCTTCAACTTGTGGCATAAACATCTTTTCGTCTAACTTTAGAGGCACCGTAACTTTATCTGTTGGTACAACTTCAAAGTGCATTAGAATATTGAACAAAGCGATTTTTGCCTCCAAGAGTGCGAATCTTGAACCTTAAACGACAAGAATAATAATAATAAAACAATATTTTTAATATGTTTTGTAAAAATCGTACCGATACAATTTCTCGGGCCTGTTCCGAAAGGCAAATAAGTAAACGGTTTAATCTCGTGTTTTCGTTCATCGCTGAACCTTTCTGGATCGAATTTTTCCGGGTCTGGGAAGTATTTGGGGGTCTCTGTGTATAGAATACGTGGGAATCCATATCACATCACCTTTTTCGATTCGCAAGGCCGGTTTTCCATTGTCTTGAGGGATGGTGTAAGGTTTTACAGCTTGTCTATCCATGAACACTGCGAGAGCCCATTTCCTCAAAGTTTCTTTAAATAAAATTTTAAAAACGTTATCCATTATTTTTTTCTTCTAAATATTCCTGTGGCATTAAGTCATAACAAGAAATCAATCCCGACAATATTACATGAACCAGGAAAAAGTTGAAAATTTTCACTTATAAGACTGAAATAATACCTGATATGATCATATCCAAATATTTCATGCGAGTAATGTCCTCATATTTTATTTTTCCTCCCGTTCTTTCAACCACGTCGTTTATTTCGTCTCTTAATTTCTGTTGGATTTCTGGATTTACCGCAAGTTCCCCAATTGCAAAGCTCATCATAGTAGAAGTGGTATCGAAACCACCCAAAAAGAAAACCATCGCCTGAGCTGTGATGTCTTCGTCAGTAATTTCTATTTGCCAGTCAGCTTCTTTCTTTACCATTTCAGATTCTTCTACAGCCGCAAAACTATCTATTTCCTGGTCCACAGGTTCCGGTTTTTCTTTCTTCAGCTTCCCTTTTCTTGCCTCCATCAGTAGGTGTATCATATCAGGTCTGATGATGCTTTGCTCTTCACGCATTCGAATATTATCTGACACTATTTTCCTAAAAAAGTTCGATACCGTTTTGCCGAAAATTCCAATTCTAAGTATCTGCAAAAAAGTTTTCTTCATGTCTCTGTTTTACTTAAGTATATAATTTTATTTAACGAATGTGTACCTACCTTACACAGAAGCGGACTGCTGCTGTACAGGAAAAACTTTAAGGCCCTTATGCCATTGAAATTACTAACATCCAGGCCCATAATATAGAATTCGTTCTTTCGGTCTTTTAAAGAATTACAAGTAATACCAAATGCAGTTGTTGCTATTACGTCAGTAGCATAACGCCGAAAAGCGTCTTTAATATCCACCTCAATAATTTCATCTTTTTGTTCGAGATAATGTTTTGTAAAATTTTTGGCACATTCTTGCATTAAATCAAACATCATCCTTAATTTATTAGCCGTAAATGTTGGAGATAATGTTGCTCGAAGGTGACGCCATTTATGAACATCTGAAAACGAAATAAGAAATACATGCATAACATAGTTGAAATGCTCTGAGATTTTACGTGCCTTGTACTGAAAATAAATTTTTACTCCAAAGTGGATCGATTTTCTCGTCAGCCATAGCACGGTGGCGTGGAAAAACGTCAAAATCTTTAACGGTGACCTTTTTGATCAGCTCAGGATCTTTTAAAACCAGAATTGGATTTTGAAAGTTTAAAAATCCGAAGTATCTGCAATCAATTAGATAAGAGGCTAATGTCCATATTTGTTTATATTTTTATGACAATAGCATATTCAAATTAGTTCAAAAAATAAATGATTGACAATCGTGAAGGTCCAGGAATGTATGTATAGGTGTATTAAGTAAATAATTTATTAATTACGGTGAGTCCTTGCTCCTCTTGTACATCCTATTTATAACTGTAGTGATATGCTCCAGTTTTAGAGTAGGCTTCATCATGTTCCCAAATACAGGAACAGGATTTTCGAACGGGACGTTCCTGCTTTTCCAATGCCATAATGGCTTGATGTACAAATAGTACAATATTGCTAACACCACGAGAACGAGTAACAGAAACATTGCACTTCTGTTCTTGTTACACTGCAACCGATGCACTTGATGGAGATTCAACTGAAACGCACTTATATATATGCCCTTTGTGCTAATTTGTTAATTATCATTAAACTACTAGTAACCTTGAAAATGAGTTTATATTATTTTAAATTGGCCGAGAAATAATACGTAATAACACGTATCGCACTTGAAAGAAGTAACTAGCTAACTACATGCATTGCGGTTCCTTACAGCATTTCATCGGCTTTTATGTGAATCTGAACATTACCAAGACTGACGTGAACGCAATAAAATAAAGTTAATAACATTTGATGACCTTCAAAATAGTAAACATATGTAATTAGATAATTACACACAACATAGTACATATCATGACGCAGTAGATTATTATTTTTCACTTTATTTATTTAATTAAACTGATCTTGTTTTTTTCCGCACGGAGAAAAATAATTATGATTTTATTACTTGATGAGCCAAACAAAATTTTTCTAGTAAATAATACTAAAATTCTCATAAAATGTACTTGGTGGTATAAAACAATTTTTCATTCTTTCTAATAATTAGTATCTATTAGAATAATCAAGCTAAATAAGTCTAGACTTTTTTTCTCTACCTCTCGATTATTTTATCGTGTCGTAAAGAAAAAAATACTAGAATGAGAATAGTTTAGGAAAAATAGTGATAAGAACTGTAAAAAATGTTTTCTAATCAAGTCAATTTTACTAGAATTCAGCACACCGAACGTAGATTAACTAGACCAGGGATGGCGAACCTTTTTTGATGTCCGTGCCACAAAGTCATAAAAATTATTTTTTAAATAAGTAACGTGCCACAATAAAATTTCATTCGAAATGTTAGCGTGGTGAAACTATACGTAAGTATAATTAAACAAACAAACAAAAGCAATTAATCTTTAAACATTTTTTTATTAATCAATGTTTTACAAAAAGTAATATGCTAGAAACAAAATTCACGTTAAAAAAAATTGTTTTTAATGTGATTTTTGTTGCTGTACACAAGATGATAAAGATTTAATATCTGGCTCATATTTAGTTAATTTCAACAGTACGCATGCAGAGCTCGACCTCATCCGTCATTCTATTTCTATGTTTATTTTTTATAAAATTTAATTCTGAAAATGGAGATTCACATGCCCACGTCGATGAAAATATATTAATAAAATTGCCTTTGCTAATATTTTTAAAGTTTTAAACAATTAAACGTGTCAGGAACTGAATTCCATGTATAGTTAGAATTTCATCTTCTGAAATTTTATTTATTTTATCCAATAATCGATTACTTTCAATAATTTCTAAATCATTTCTTAAATCAACAAATTTTTGGTTCTATATGGTACTTGACTGAAATTCAACTAATTCCATTTCTAATTCATTAAAATTTAACCACTCAAGGACTTTTAAATTTAATTTTTCAAATGGTATTGTATCAGGATATAAAATAAATTTTGATTCGAGCGCTGCGACAGCAACAACATTCAAATACCTTAAGAAGGCGAAACTGGATACGCAAAAATTTTTATCTAATGCGCATCTGTATATACTTCGAAAGAATTCATGCGATATTTTAATAATAAAATGTATAATTTGACGGTTCTAGTTAACATACTAAGACATGTATTCAGTACTACAAATTTATATCATTAACTATAAATTAAGTGTAGATTAATAATTTTTAATTCATTTCTATTAAAAATGATAACTTTAAAAAAAATTGTGTTTTTGTGCGTGCCATCAAAATTTTCAAACGTGCCACTTGTGCCAATGGTTCGCCATCCCTGAACCAGACATTTCTAGTAAAATCTCCTTGAGCGTCTGGTCGGTCGTCCATATAATTGACAGATTTTTTAGTCATGCTTGCTAGAATTCTAGCAATATTTTCATGATTGTTTTCTCCGTGGGGTGTTTTACCTTAAAAATATAAATTAAATAAACATCGTGTGTAGGTGATTACAATAAATGTGTCAACTACACTTGACATTTTCTAGAAAACATTTGCTATCAAAGTACTGTTTACCTTCCATCCAAAAAAAAATTATTGGTTTAAAACCTCTAAACTGACGATAACTTTAAAAAAATATTTTTTATATGTTTTATTTATTTATTTTAATCGGATACAATAATAACATTTTACATGTACGTATAGGTATTAGTAATACAGGCAGGTTACATTGCTGTACGCAGGTAGGAGGTCAAAATTTACCTATACACTGGTCTGGTAACTTAATACTAATTTAACATAATAAACTTAAAACTAAGTTCAAAGCTTTCGAGCGTTCATTAATATCACTGTAGATCTGACGATTCTAATTAAATAAATTATTTTTCAAAGTACCTTTACTTATGTTAATTGTTTTAAGGTTTTGAGGCAATTCATTAAAACATTGTATTGCAATATAAATACAAGTGTGTTTTTTTTACCTATTTCTAAATTGACTTTTGGTAGAATTAAATTTCTTGTTCTTGTTTTACTCGTGGTATTATTGCTAAATATATATTTTAAGTATTGGTAATTTTGAATTAATATTTTCAACTGATATGATTGAGTTATGGTAATTATATTATTTTCATCGTCTATAATTTATTTTTGTAATTGTTTTAGCGGTTTTATTGAATTTTAATATGCAGCTCCCCAAACTTCTATTCTATACGTGGCTAAACTATTAAATAATCAATCCATAATATATCATGATCATAGTTTCTTTGCTTACAGTATTATTCATTTTAGAAAAGGCAAACGAGATGTCTCAAATTATTTAAAATACAACTTAGTTTTTAAAAATTGTCACACAAAATAACATTAAGAAAGTTACGGTCTCATCCAGAAATAAAAACAACAAAATTGTTCGTTTATTTTTGTGTGAACCTGCACATTTTACAATAAAAATGTAGTCTCCTCCGCGGCGATCAAAATATTTTTTGTTTTAACTCTGGTTCAATAGCATTAACTGATAAGGCGTTAAATAATGTTAAAATGAGTTAAAGATAACTGTTATCAATACCAACAACAGTTATGTGTGTAAAAATATATTTACTTACCGTTTTTTATCCATTATATAAATATACATATATGTACTTCACAAGGGTGTGCTTAAAAAAGGCGATTAACTGGAAAATTATTATTAGTCAGGTCCTCAGAATTTTATTACCATAAATAAATAAATAATATTGTGCAACACAGCAGAATTTATTATGTTTTTCCAAAAAGCATTTTGTTTTTAATTTACAACATTATTTATTATATAATCTTTATGTATTTTTTAACAAATGTAGTAACAATATGGCGACGGCTTTACAATATATGTATACATAGGTACCTAGTTAAAATCCTTTCAAACGTGGATATTAATTAATTTATGATTTCTTTTGTTAATTTCTCTTTCCTCTTTAACCCTCTTCAGTACAATTTATATGTACCTATACATATTTATTTATATTAAGTACCGCACCGCTTCTTTAGTTGTCGATTTATTTATAGCAAGAGGTATGCTAATTGTGCATCGGGTAAGAGTCTTCTTGTTCTCTTCTCAGGCCGTGGCTTACAACAACATAAAAGCATGCGATATGATTAATCAATGATTCCTCTAGAACTCTTTGTGAGTACCGCTCGTGCATTAATTGTAATCGATCTTATACTCACGTAACCCCGAGATAAAAGCTTGTAAATAGCGCTTGTCCAATTTTTATTTAAACATAATTAAACAGCCGCATGTGACGTGGACATTTGTATACTATTTATTAGCTTGTATAGTGACGTTATGTTGGCTATCACGTTCACGCAAAATTAATTTCATTAAACCTTACTTATTGGTTCTATAGGCTTCATAGAGTCCTTGCCCGCGATTTTCTTTGTGCGGAATCAGAAGAAAACACCCACGCAACTTTAAGCTTTTGAGATAAAATTGATAAAACAAATATTAACTATATGTAGGTTCGGGCTACATTAGAAATGAATAATGTTTTTCATTGCTAGACGTAAATATGACTGTAGTGTTATTTGTTAATAGATAAACAGGAAAAAATCTTTGACCTTCAGGGCTTTTATGTTATCTTTTACCCGTCTGTGTAAACAAAATACATAATATGTTTATTATTTATGATAAATATCAGTTCTCTGAAGCCGTTTTGATGTATATAGGTACGTAATTGCAAATTTTGTTCAATTTATCACTGATTAGGTCTTGTTTTTATTAAACATCTGTTTTATAATCAAGTGCGAGGCAACTTAATAATTTGTTTTGTCGTTACATACGAACAGATTTTACATTTTTAACTCCACGTTGACAAATATCAGTAACCTTTCGGAATTTGACTTAATTTTTTACTCATACAATACAATAAAGAAACGTTTTCATATAAATATTGTTTTTTTTTTGTTTGGCCTAAAATCTTTAATGCCATGAATAAAACTGATTCTATCAAGTATTTTTTTTTATTTAAATTTAATTCCATCATAAATGGATTATTGAAATCAACAAAGGCAATCGCAATTCAAGATTGGATTTGAAAATTAAATGGAACGATCGGTTGGGGGATGAATACCACGAAGCCCATCAACCCCTAAACAGCCAATCATTTCTGTGCTTGAAAGATATCATCTCCCCATCGTATCGTTAAAAAAAATACGTAAAACGTGAATGTAATGGACGATTCTCTGATTGCATTTCTTTAGAATCGGATTCACGATAATAGAAAATGTCGTCACCTCTTTTCCATGACCTTATCTCTCTCCCTGTGTTAAACCAATATTCGGTTTAAATCTCAAATTACGTATTATCTATTAATAGATATTGTTCTATTATTTTCTCGTGGGTATCGAATACAATACAAAACACATTCTATTAAATATGTTTCTCTATTTATCGTTCGTGCAGTCGACCGTGAATTGTATGCAAACAATTTGATGTGCAATTTTGTTTGATCTCAAAGGAGAAGATGACAAGATTATCGTAATAAAGTAAATGTTCATGGTCACCACTTGACGCGATCATTATCCAGCAATTTGTGTACAATGTAATGCAACAAATAAAAATATAAATACAGTGAGTAGGTAGTTTTTATTTCCTAAAACAAATCTACATAACTGCCTAGGTATATTTGATATCAAAATTTCAAACCATCTACGAAAAGTCGACGAATTTTCATTAGGTTGTGTACTTAAATATTAACAGTCATATATATATAATTAATTGAATAATAAAAAATTCTATTGCTAAAATTTAGCATCAAGAAAATTTTATTTCCTTGAAATTTATTTTTATATCAGTGTAGTATAGATTCTGTAACATTCAACAGCACTATAAAATTTTCTGGAAAGTTCAAAATTTTTTAAGGGTTAATTTAATTGTACTCTCCAACCTTCTGGAAAACATTCTCAAACTTCCTGGGAAATTCAAGAACAGCCTAGCTAGCACCTTTTGAAAAATTCTAGAACATTCTCGAACTTTCTGGAAAATTCGAGAAGATTCTCAAACATCTGGGAATTTCTAAAACATTCTCAAACTTTTTGGAGGATACTAGAAGACTCACAAAAATTTTTAGAACATTGTTGAAAATTTTGGAAAATTCTACATTTTCGAACCTTCTGGAGAAATTTGAAAGATTCTTAAACGTCTAGGATTTTTTAAAACATTCTCGAATCTTTTGGAGGATTCTACATCATTCTCGAACTTCCTAGAGAATTGTAGGAGATTTTGGACATTTCTGGAAATTTCTAGGACATTCTCGAACATTTTGGAGGATTTTACAACATTCTCGAACTTTCTGGAGAATTGTAGGAGATTTTAGACATTTCTGGAAATTTCTAGAACATTCTCGAACCTTTTGGAGGATTCTACAACATTCTCGAACTTTCTGGAGAATGGTAGGAGATTTTGGACATTTCTGGAAATTTCTAGAACATTCTCGAACCTTCTGGAGAATTCTAGAAGACTCTCGAAACTTCTGAAAATTTCTAAAACATTTTTGAACCTTTTAGAAAATTCTACAACATTCTCGAACTTTTTGAAGAATTCTACAAGATTCTGGGAATTTTTAGAATATTCTCGAACTTTATGGAAAATTCTTAATTTCGTTTTCTCATGTATTGCAGCCCAACCTCTACAGCTAAAGACCAAAACTTTTTTCACGGATTATATAGAAGCAACTAACTATTTAGGTACATTAATTGGAGAGTTGGGAAGTGGTTGTTAATTCATTACTTTATTTTTTAGACTTGTCGATTTTCGATTGTTATTGATGGGTTGATTCTTGAATCCCTGGGTGTCCCTTATCTGTACTCGTTTGCAGCTGTTTTTAGATGGAGGTGGCTTGGAACGTTAAATACTCGCAAAAGTAGAGTTGCTAGTAATTGAATTGTCTTGTTGGCAAGCCCAAGTGCTGCGGCCGTGCCGTTGGTGACATTCAGAAGTGCGCGCCTATAACGACTTAGCGCCGCGACGTAAACCCCCGTCGCCGCGCCCTCCGTCGCGACGCTCCCAGCACACCACTTTTCACAGGCAGCGTCACCAAACGCTCTCGCACACACGCCTGGGGTCCGTAATTGAATTTTACCCCGCACACAGACACGCGAACTTACACATACGAGCAGCCAAATAAATTCTGTTCCAATCGAGGGCAATCGCAATGGTTGACCTTAATTATGGACGTTGACAACCGGGGGGGACTTCTTTGCCCAACTTTCTAATTTAAGCCAATCGCCACCACCTATCATTATGAAAATCCCATAGAACTAATTATACTTACTTTGGTAACAACGTTTTTCTTAATTTAACTCTGAGATATGAAGGGTTGGAATGATAATATATTAATAGCACTAAAAGTACAGAGGCGTATGCGTATTTAAATTAATACTCTGCTCAATCTTCGATTACTAAAGATTTGCAAAGTAAATACATAATGAAATTCTTCATTTACTATATGAGATGACTACAAAGAATTTTTTCGTACGTATACGTATATAGGTATATTTTGTATAACCAGTGATGGGAAACCCTTTCTTTTTATTGTTAAATGAAGCAAAAAAAAGTTGACTTTAAGAAATAATCGAGTCTGTAACGAGCAAAAAATGTTGCTGATATAAATTCGGAATTGAATTGAATTTGTACGAAAAGCGGCCAAACGTCTAGCGACGTGGTACTCTCGAAATATTTCGTTGATTGACGTATGAATGAAAAGAAATCCGATTCGTTTGCGGACGGCACAGAAAATCTGAAATGGAAATAAAAATTAATGAACTATATACCCCATAAGTAGCCCTTAATGGTCTTAACGAGTAGCAGTGCCCGCTTTTTGTCTATAAAAGGGTAGATCCTTTTATTGACCTACATTAATTTTTTTCTATGCAATTATGCTCTTAAGACGCTTTTGTATTAACCAAGGGTACCGTTTCATAACCATAACTGTAGGTAGTATATATATTAATTTGAAAACAACATTGAGATGGTACGGTATTATTTTTTTACCTGTCATATTGTGAGGTATAATATGGTCATGACGGTTTCCTGCTATCAAAATTTTATATATAAATTAATTTCATTAACAGTATAATTCACTCTGTACCATTAAGCTATTATAGAAAACAAAAAATATTATTACAAGAAAAATTGATCTGAAAATGGGTAAAAAATGTAACTAAATATGCATGTATAGCTATCCTTGACCCTTAAATTTTCTTTATTCTATTACTAGTTGAGCAGATATTTTTTTAACCATGATGAATAGTTTGTCATTCTGTCTTTCGAATTTAACTACCACAACAAATTTAGTTATTAAACTTATCAGGTAACAATTTGTGGTAAGTAAACTTCAAGAGTTCTTTTTGTTCACTTCAGAATGCCGAACAATTCTGAGGGGGCATTTTATCACTCACTCTAAATCATAATATAATCAACGTGTGTCTAATCTAGATGATCAATTCGACACTTCAAATGAACCAAATGTTTTACGATAAAAAACTGTTGTATAGGTCAAAGAACTTGCTCTTATTGTTGTTACAGTAACCAAATTTATTTAGTTATGAAAAAATACTTTCGATTGGTCACTTAAACTGAAATTATTTGACCCAAATGAATTTTGTGGGTAACTAAAGCTGGTTCACAAGACGTGTTCTGAGGTCATACTCATTTATCCACTACACTAAATGCAGATTTTGAATAGACTGCATCTACCAAGCAAATTTTTGTTTTAATTTTTTAGTTATTTCAGGCCACTAACCCTTAATAAGTATCAGAAGATTAATTATTTTTAATTCACTTTATTCAGTCATAAATAATTAGGTACCTAATTTAATTTCTCGTAAATTATCATCACTTTTTTTTTGTAGGTACCTACGTAGATAAACTAATATGCATTTTCTTCAAATTAACGTCTATATTTATTCAATTCTTGTGCTGATTATTGTTTAGTTTGGTTGGCTTCGTTTGCTCGTTTACAGTCTATCTGATTAAATATCCTAACGAGTTGAATATTTATTTTCCATTTTACTCGCCAGTCACGAATAATTAAAATGATTGGTTGATGTAACACGTATGTAACTAACTACTTTATGTATCTAGTACCTACCTATTTTCCTTAATTGTAAAAACGAAACATCGTTGCCTAATCGACCTCTTCGAGTAGCTAATACAAATATTCTGCGTGCCTTACCAATTTATACATTATTTACTTATGCATATTAGCTGCAGGCAAAAGAATACAAATGTTTGTAAATAAATACATAGATATATATGTTCACTTTCGGTAGGTCGGTAGTAAATTATGCTGCAGAAGAATGTAAATGTTAATTTCATCCTGCATTCGAAATATCTATGTATTATATTATTAACTTAACGCTCACAAATCGGAAATTAGGTAAGTACTTGGCGGGAAAGTCATTTTGAATTTTCTTTACGTTACATATGTACTTAAATTAGATAAGTAGATAGAATTTTGTACAAATGAGAAAATTTAAAATAAGTATGAGTGTTATGCTATGTAGTTTCAGATACGTAATCGAACGATTACTTATAAATATAATTTCCACAAAATTGTTTATCTTACCAAGCGCTCATTTAAAGTATCAAAAATGTTCCATATAGATATTTTACAAATTATGTTTCTGGTGAAACAATAGATAATCTATGTTTTACCCATAATTATTTTTTGTTGCATAATTTTACATAAATCTAATAATAAAATGTAAAAATAATCAAGTTATCGATTGTACGTTAGTTTACATTTGTTGCTTGTTCTGTGTACATAGTACATAGGTATGTACATAACAAGAAAGACGAATGTAATTTTTTGGCGTATATGGATAGATACAAAAAAAATAATCTGTAACTGAAATCTCTCTTGAAAGTTGCGCAGTTCCCACGTTTCGAACAAAAGGTTCGTTTAAAATTCATTCCAGTTGTACAAAAAAGACTTTGCACCCCATTTTTTAGCGAGGCAAATCTGACAAGTAGGTAAAGTTGAAATGGGCTGAATAAAAAGACACTTTGACCTAAAAAACACACCGGGGAATGCTTAAAAAACTGCCGTTATAACCCCAAAGCCCTTTATTGAAAAAACGACCTTTTTTAGGAATCTCTAACGGAATTTCTAAAAGGTTTACATGCTTCATGTATTGTGTGTGTGTACATTTTGCAGAATGTATTGTATTTTTCCCTCAAAAAACATGAACGGTGTTTGATCATAATAGAACTCCGCGGTGTATGATGGATAATTTCTGGAAGAAACGGTTAAGACGATTTATAAGGGTTGTTATAATATACACTTTATTTTTAACGAACTTTTCGTCTGAAAAAGCGACGGTTAGAAATTGACAAAAAATTTAACGGACGAACTTTATATAACTAAGTATATCTTTCGAAATATATACCTAAAAACTACATGTATATGCTGCACTGTACATAGGTTGATACTTACACATAACAAATATATAAGTTTCAGGATTAGTATTTTTAATGTACAGTGTATAAAGTAACCGCTCGTAAAGAAGGTAAATAAAAATATATAGATAAAAGTATATAAAGACACCTGGGGGGTTGAGATGCAGCCAATCAGAGGTGGTGTTAAAGACGTTGTGTATTATAATACGAAAAAAAGAAACGAAAGGGTTTTTAAAAACGACTTTTCAAGACTACGTCACATAATTCCCAATAAAGAATTTAAAATTTAAATTTACCTACCCCCCTTTGTTTGCATTACTTCCTGATTATTGAAAGAGGAACATTATTCTATAATTATATTTTCGTAATACTCCAAAAGTATATTTCTTCCACTGTCAAGATAATTGTTATTCCAGAACTGTTATTTTAAGGCAACATAGACCAGATAAGACTCAAAGATTTTGTAAAGCACCATCAAAAAGCCATTAAACACTTTTACACAATTTTTTTGAATATGATAATACCATTAATTCATTAACGATAACCCCAATCGCAAGGGTATTTTAGGTAAGTACCTACATACATAGTTAGAAGTTGTCGTGTTTGGAAACAACTGTGCATAATAGTTAATGATTAATTATCTTTGAAGCAATTTTTCATAACTTGACGTTTGTGGAGTTCAAGGCAAGTTCCAGAACAAAGAATTACGAAATTGAGAATACTTTAGGAGGTTGTTAACTTCAGATAATTATTATCAAAACCCAATTTTTGTTTTTGGGCAAACTATTTTATTTTTAATTCTATTTCTTACAGTAATAAAATAAGATATTTTTTTATTAGGTATCTATGTATCTCCCGGTATTTTATTATTTTTTAATTAAGCGTACGAATTCTAAAATGTTCACGCAGAGTTATTACATATTAACTTTTTATTGTTTCGTATTTTATTTGAATATAATCTGTTATTTATGAGTTTATTCAAGGTATTGCTGCAATAATGTACAGTGTAATAATAATCGTAGGCAGTACATATATATGTTAAAGTATAAAACAGTCAGGTGTAAATTAAAATTGTACTATCCTATAATTATTAACGAGCATTATTCGTGTACGAAGCAGATTTGATCTGAACGAATTAGTAATTTATCATTTCTTACATTAGCGTGCCCACTTAATTTAGTTGCATAATTAATTAACATTTTATAAAACTCATTTACTGAGGATTCCTCACGGCGCGCAATGCAAATTAATGAATGATACATCCTTATACATATGTACCTACATAAGACATACACATGTAATAACTACATTCATACAAAATATAACAGTTGCAAGAAAAAGTTTTTTCCTTTTTAATGTATATACTTACAGAGAAATCAACTGAAGCATTTAAATTAGTACCTAGTTATATATAATTAATTACACTAAGAATCGTTAGTTATTTTTTTTTTTTTATTATTATATACATGCATAACTGTAACTTACGTGGTACCTAAATATATAAACAGAGTGTGTGCAACGTATAGTGCTTGCTAAAGAAAGGGAAATCGTTAAAACTCTGGTTTCAATTCAAATGTATCAATGGAGCTGCCACATAATAAAAGCTACCGTTTAAAATATGTTTGGTACCTTTGAAACTCTTTTATCCCATTCCGTTCCATGACAAATAATGCCCTAAGCGTGCAGAGCTCGTGCTGCAGTAAGCGTTTCTTTTTACCTTCGTTTGTTGGAACCCTTTTTTAAAAGTCCGCGTGTTCAAATATATATTTATACATACATACATATTATTCAAAGGCAATAAGCAGCCTTCTTTTGTTATTATACCTACCTATACATACATACATATACCTGTGTATGTATGTACTAACACGACAGTACCTCGTTGGTTGGCTCCGGATGCTGCCTCAGACCAATCATAATTCCTTTTGCATAATTCAAAAGGGTTAAATCTCAAATTACCTAACGACACTTATGAACCTTTGGTAGGTAGGTACTCATTTGATATTCAAAATGGAAGAACGAATTTTCCACATCTAAAAAACAACATTTTATTGTTTATTATATTTATACTATTAAAAAAGTTGAAAATTATTCACATTAAAAGTTGCAAGAAGTGGGTATTTTATTTTTTATAATTAAGCCTTTTTATCTTACACATAGCCTGGCATAAACAGTTTTTTAAGATATGTTTAATAATCACAATTAGACAGGGAGGGAAATACTGAATTGTGACGTCATAGTTTTATACCGCCATATAAATTACATGCAAAACGTCGTTTTATAAGGAAGAGATAGAGATACCTATAACGCTTTTATTTTTCTGTTATCGTCTTATATATTAGTCAAATACCCTAAGTATACCTAAGTCTCTGCTGGTAACTTTATTTGTTCCCTAATTTTTACATAAATATGGAAAAACATATCGTAAGTAATGAAAAACTGAGATTTAATTAAAATTGGTATTAATTATTCCTTGTATTTGCACTTACTTTTAAACAACGTGATTAAAGTCTATTTAAGTTTCAAAATTTTAGAATGTATTGCTGATACAGTTCGATTTAAAAAATTTTGTTTTTAAATTGTAACAATTAATCGACAGGATATTTATGAAACTTAGTAATTATGTTTCCAAAACACAGAAAAAGCAATTTTATTCTTTAATCATCCATTAGGTGTTTGCAGTTCTGTTCATTGTATTTCATCCATCTGATGAAGCACAGTAAGGCCAAACGGTCGTTGTGGACAATAAAAAACAAAATGGATAATTAAAGAATAAAATTGCCTTTTGTCTGTTTTGGAAACATAATTATTATGTTTCGTAAATATCCTACCGCTGAATCTTTACAATTTCAAAATCGAATGGTATCTAACTTCTAAAAGTTCCTTCAAGAACCTGAAAAGAAGATTCATTGATGAATATTATGAACATTTGTTTTCATTTAGGAGCCTTAGAATTTATTTGATAAAATAAAAAAAACAATTCAAATATCTTCTACTGTAGACTGAGCATGACATCTTACATCCAAGAGTGTCTATACATACATACTTTATTAAATTAAATGTTTTTATATTGAATTTTGAGGTTTATTTAATGAAATACATAAAAAATATAAAAGGCTTGTGATATTTAAATAATATAATATAATATTTATTGACGATCACTCGATTTACATTGCACTATATAAAAAATGTTATGACAATAAATTCAAGTAAAAAAAAGAAAACGCTTATAATCAAACAATATTAGGTCATTTAATTAAATTAAACTTAAAGATGACATAATTTAAAAACTTACTTGAGCGTAATTCCAATACTTACATTTATCCTTGTCATTTTTTATGTAAATTGGCAGATTATTAAACGCTTTAATCGCAATAAACCAGTAACACTTTATCCCACTGTTTGGCTTTCTTATATAGCGGTAAAGAAATACATTTATTTCTAGCATTGCATTTATCATTTTTGTAAATATTTGACAATTCATTAAGTAGTATCTATACAATTAGAGCATTAAATAAGCCCCCAAACTGAAACCTTTTAAGAAAACACAAACAAACGTTTCTGCAAATAAACTTTTATTACTCGACAATTGTTTCGAACCTAGACGGTCCACGCCCCTCAATCTAAACTTAATAACTTTTGTTCTATTAAATACGTTAAAAACACCAGCAATAAAATTAAAAACAAATTAAAAACCTTCAATTTACAAACCATCGAAATAAACAACAACAATTTGAAAAAACTGCTAGTCAACTACAAACTAAAAATAGATAAACCAAAAAGAAGCGGTGTCTATCAACTAAATTGTATGCAATGTGATGCAATTTACATTGGGCAAAGTGGACGTTCACTAGATATACGCGGAAAAGAGCATTTAGATAGCATTAAAAAACATAAAGTTTCAACAGGCCTAGCCGAACATTGTATCACCCATAATCATAGCATAGACATAGATAAAATGTTAGTTTTACATTCACAACCGAAGGGCAGAAAACTGACCCTTCTTGAAAATTTAGAAATAAAAAATGCTCTACAATCAGGAAAAAATTTAGTAAACAACCAAAAAGAAATTTTAAATGACAATACACCCTTAGTCATTTCAAAATTCTAATTGTTACCTTTTGCACCCCACCCCCTAATTGTAATACCTATATAAACATTGTCATTTACATTTTAAGATTAGTAACCGTTTGTAGTAGGTACTCTTGAAAATGACCGTCTAGGTTCGAAACAATTGTCGAGTAATAAAAGTTTATTTGCAGAAACGTTTGTTTGTGTTTTCTTATTAAAATGTTTCTCCACGAATGCACCCACGATAGTTTGAAACCTTTTATACGAATACTAATTAAAATAACAAATTAACACAGTGCACCCAAATGTTTAATACAAAATAATAATTTTTTTAATTTATGGGTATTTTAAGTACCAAAATATACTGCTATAACTGTTATTAGTACATAGTTACCTGAATAACATCGAAAATAAATTTTAAAAACTATGTATGTATTTGAATACCTGCCTCTTATCATCAATAATATGAAACGAAAAAATAATACAGTAGATTTCATGTATAATGACTTCGGTTGTAACGTCCTTTTGGTTATAACGACATAACACATAAGTCCCTTGAATTTAAGGAGTAATTTAACAAGAAAATTTTGCTGTAACGACTTCGGATGTAACGTCCGTCGATTTCGGTTTTAGCGACTCATTTTAATGAACTATTAATTATTACAAGATGCTAGAAATCTCATACTGACTGATATTGCGACCGAGTCTAAACACAAAACTTTTTTATATTTTGTTTACATTCACAGATAGTCAGTCAGCAGTTGTACTTAGTAATTGTTTATAAATGTTAAAGTTGATAAAGTTAAATCTAATAATCAGTTACTACTGGGTAGTACTTTTCTTGCCTAATTTCCTTCTTTCAATCTTTCTCTCTTTCTTTTTATATACTTAGCCACTTCCGGATATAGCGATGGAATTTAATGGTCCTTTCATCGTCGTTATAAACGAAATATAGGTACTGTAGTTAAATAATTTAATAACATGCCATTCTTATTTCTATTCAGTTTAAGTAATATATAATGAAATGATCTGATACGAGTCCTGGTAACTAACTAAGTCATTGAACATTTCATGATCATATATTAGTCAAAATTAATATCATTTTTATGGTTCCGTACCTAAAGGCCAAAACGGAAACCTATCGCTGTCACCCTGTTGTCTGTCCGTCCGTCTGTCAATATGTCACGGTTTCTAACTCATAAACGAAACGAGTTATAGACCTGACAATTGTATATATTATGTAGACTGTTGGCCCAAAACCGAAAATTTACTTAAAAATTCAATTTCATTATTATTTTTATATGGGATCCTATAGATACATCAAAAGGAGCAAAGGTTTTCTTACCCTAGGGGGCCGCCAAAATAATCACTTTTGGACTTTTTTGTTAGGGGGTCTATCTCAAAAACTAAACTAGGTAGTTAGGAATTTAAAATTTTTTTGTATCATTCACCTTATACTGTTTTTAAACAACAATTTTTGAAAACGCCGATTTATTATGTAATTTACCAAAACAACGAAGCATTTCTTTCTTTTATTCATGTCACATGTACGGAACCCTGTTTTTTTTTGTAATACAACATATTGTTTCAGCTCAAAAAATTGATAGGTATAAACTTTTTAGTGCAGTAAAATGTAAAGCATCGCCCTTATCAGTAATTTTTTAATTGCAATTATTGGCTATTGTTAGTAGTAGACTATTAAAGATGCGTTTGTCATTACTGCAATAAAATTCGTTCCAGACGTGATAAATATTTTTTCGAGTGAAATGATTTATATGTCGTTTTAATAAACAATAGTACGTAACTATTGATACTAATAAAAATAAAACATATAATTTATTGTTTCTTAAATTTTTGATCGAATACTTTCAGTAACAATCCTGACTTCTTTAGGTGAATATTTTTTAAAGGCGCTTTCCCTTTTAAATTTAATTTAAATCCCCAAAAAAAAAAATGTTCCCAGTGCATGAAATATTTTATTAAGTACAAAATTAAAAAAAAAATGTGTAATTTGAGTCTTCAAACATTTAGTTATTGTTTTTTTTCGCGATTTTTGCTCTTCAAACCATCAACTCTTCTTCATATTGTACAAGATTATCAGCTTAATACATGGTATAGATATTATTGCTAATATTATTTTGTGCAAATTTTTAATTTCCTGAAGGTGATGGCGCTCAACTTTGTTTTACAACCTTAACTCTTTTAAACATTAATTAATCAGCTTTCTTTACCAACAAGGTAGGTTTACATACATATTTGATGGGTGGTCCGCAAACTGTTATTAAGGTACTTTTAGCAAACAAAATGTGTAGTTACCACGTGTCAAATTTAGCATAAGGTCTGGGGTGGCGAAATTCTACCCTACAATCGTTGACAATATCACTATACCTATATACCTAGGTACTACTCTCAAATATTGTGTAGAGGTAGGTAGGTAGATAGGTACCTAATAGCGTTTCAGTATTAGTTCAGAGGAAAGTGTGCGGCCAGGTTCGCCACATGCCATTAGGTACCATTTTTTACTCTTTTAAATGCACGCTTCTTTTGTTCACGCACGCCTGTACATGTCTGTGGGGTGGCAACCCTTAACTTAACTGCGAATGTGCCCTCCGCTCCTCCACGCGCTTTTCGCATCCCTTCAACCCTTGTGCGTGCGTTCCGGCAACAATCATCAGCTGTACGAAAGACGATGATGATGCCATTGCTGCCGCCGCTGTGCAAACATTTCGAAATCAGTTCTAATTCGAAACAGTGAAACTGGATTCAGAGAATGAAAACCGAGACCCTGGGGCCGTCCGCTTTAAGATTTCCGATGCCTTAAAGAAATACGAAGAAAAAATAGACGGTGGGGCCCATTGTCATGATGATTATGATGATCCGTCGGCCGTTTTCGTTCATGGTATAAAAACATCTGAAACGGCGAAAGGAAAAAGGTGAAATTTGTTGACAGAAATGCGGATTTAACGTCACAGGTCGTACAAATAACCAACGGATGAAAAGGAATTGAAGGGAGCGAATTTATGAACCATCACTTAAACGAATATTCGTATAATATAAAACATTTACAAAACATAGACGGTCCTACAAGGATTAATTGTAAGTTCTGTACATACAGTGGATTGGTCACGGACTTAATTCAGTATGAATTAAATAATAAATTAAAAAGTTACATTAGTATATGTTACGAGGAAATCTGAAAGCTTCAATACTAATTATCAAATCCATCTACTTTTATAACAAAAAAAATCGTCTTCACCTTTTCTTAAAAATAGTGTCTGTGGTGATGTGTAGGGGTGTAAAAGATGTACAGTTTTGGAAACTTTCAAGAATTCTTTATATTTGATGAACTGAAACATTTACACCAAATTTTAACCCTTAGTATAATCGTAGAACAATCAAATCTTTCCTCGTATCACTGAAAGAGCAGTTTTGATCCTTTTTGTTCATATTCCGTCCTTTCCGAGATCCGCTATGTATCATATCGATGTAAATTTAAATACATAAGGGTAAGTCGGGATCGGTGCAGGATCTCTCCATCTTCTAGGGTTAAAAAGTAGGTCGTGAGCTTTTTGGTGGAAGGATATTGGTCGGCCAGCCATCCCACTTTTTTACCGTATGCAGATGTAAAGGGGTAGTTTGCATAGCGCAAGCGTAGCACGCCCATATCTCTCTATTGATATTATGTAAAATCGGCACGCGTGCGCGAACTCGCACATTTATATGTACATTTTTGTAATCTGTTCAGGTAGACTTGCTTCGCGCACACACACACACAGACATATACCTATATGAGAATAAGCTTCAACCCTTATATTGAAAGGGTAACCAATGGCAACCACCGCGTCGCTCCGAACACGAGTTTTTTTTTGTTATTTGATCGAGGAACGTTTGTTCGGCTGATGCTTATTTATTTGTTTTATTTCCAAGTTTCGGAGTCCTTTCATTCAGCTTCCGGTCCATGCGACATAATCTAATGGAGTTGCCGCGTCGCAAAAGACGTAACAAGTTTTATTAGCAAAAATTAGCTTGTCGTGGAACAAGACAAATCTCCCTCGTCTCGATCTTTTGTTAAGTCTTAAAAATTTCGTCACGATTTACTTGAAACTCGCCTCATTCGCGTGACAGTTTTCTTGTTCTAATTGCTCCTTTGTAATACATAACGATTTTAAAGAAACATGAAATCTTAGCAAAGATTATGTACCTTAGGTAGGTACCTATCAAAAACCTAGCGAGACCATTAAGAAATTTATAATTTTTCAGTTCACCGAGTTATGGCTGCAAATTTTTATGATAATGGGGTTAAATGAGTTTCGTCGTAATAAAATCCTAATTGGACACGCATCTCTTCTTTTCCTATAAACTACTACGTCTCTAACTATTTTCGTATAGTAATCTAACCCATGTCTTTATATACCTCTTTTTATTCCTGTATCTTCCTCTAATATACCTCTGAGTGGCCCTTAATGTCCTAGAAGCTGTCCTACGTTCTATCTTTTCTAGCCTTAGCTTCCACAGACTTTTTATAGTTATGTATAAGAGACACAGGAGAAATTCTTTATAGATATTACGTAAAACATTCGATTAGGTATTTATGCCAGTCGGTAATTTTATTCTTCTACTATAAATTACAATTGTATTGTAGTTAAAGCTCTCTCCTACTTAATTAATGTATAAAAAAGAAATTTCTTCGACATTCTGCAAAGAAGTAAACAGAGGCAGGAAGGTATGGCCCCATTCCTCTTACTTTTGCTGACATTTCATTTTCTTTATGTCTTCTTTAATCCGTGTATTTCTCATTTTTCCATTTCCGTCTTCGTTTATTCGTTCGTTAACGCCTGTTTTTGCAATACCTAATAACAGTTTCCTTTATAAGTATTAAAACATAAATAATGTATCCTTTAAAAATAACTAATTAATCATTCATTACGTACCTACTTGTTATACAGTGTTAATATTAATAGAGAGCAGCGGCTGCCTGCGCACACACCATTTACTCAATACCATTTATGGTCTAATTTGTTAACCAACTATTTCTATTTTTTGCCCAATTTTATCGGCCTGCCATGCCAACTATGGTTCTGATCATGAAATTTTATCTGTTAAAAGTTCGAATACATTAGCATTTTTTAGCGGCTCTGATCGCATTCCAACTGTAAAACGTATGTATAATGTACGAATACCGGTGCAACTTTAAGCCTTTACAGGAACAGTAATTATCTAATCAGGACGTTATTAAATTATGGAGTTTTTTATCGTTAATAATACCAACCACCTGGAAAGTTACATATATCGTTTACTTTTATTTTTCGGCCATAGTCTGATTTGAATTTCTGTAACGGGATGTAAATTCATTGATGCTCCCATTGATACAAACCAATTACATAAAATATACAAAAATACTTCATTATTTAACACTCGCTGTATTTTTGCCAATTATAAAAATAAAATAAAACACAACGTACACGAGTTACAGAAATTTATTGTTATACCACAATAATTATTTCGGCACACTGTGCCTTCTTCAGGTGGCTGAAGTAATCTAAACTAAAACTTACAAAGTTGACTTATATACTAACTTAAAAGCTAGATAACAAGTGGCGACAATTTCTAAATATTTAACAAAGGTGTATTTATTACATCTGTTTGATCATTAATAATAGTACCTAATTTATTTAATTTATTTATTTCCATATAGAGAATAAAAGTAGAAAATTAACTTTACTAGAGTATATGGAAATAAATAAATTAAATAAATTAGGTACTATTATTAATGATCAAACAGATGTAATAAATACACCTTTGTTAAATATTTAGAAATTGTCCCCACTTGTTATCTAGCTTTTAAGTTAGTATATAAGTCAACTTTGTAAGTTTTAGTTTAGATTACTTCAGCCACCTGAAGAAGGCACAGTGTGCCGAAATAATTATTGTGGTATAACAATAAATTTCTGTAACTCGTGTACGTTGTGTTTTATTTTATTTATAATGGAGTTACAAACATTAAAGGCTTCTTCTATTCAATTATAAAATTTGTAAACGTGGTCGAGTTATACGCAGTTTTGCTTGAATACCCTACTAATCAAAAATACTAAATCGATTCCGTATTTTTAAAACTTTCAAAATTATTGTGGACACCCTGTATCTGTACCTAATACATAAATATTGTGTATATTTTGGCATTGTGAGAAATGATTTGAAAGGAATGCTTGTTCGCTAAACATCCAAGGACCTGTCCTACGGTTTGATCGAGATAAAACCGAGTTAAATAAAAGTGAAATGGGGAACATTTCAGTTAGACGGACACACGGAGCGAACCTTCTTTTGAAGATTCACAATTTGATTCAAGGGGCCTAAGTAAATTGCGGATGCTTTTACCAGACGCTTTCATAGCGGTACCGGACGAATAAAAGTCCGGGTACCCGGAGCAAACGAAAATGCGGGAGAGAAAGAGAGAAAGGTTGCGGATTCTAAATATGTAAGACATGAAGCACGAACGAAGCTTGTTTGCTTTTTTCAACTGAATTCACTCGAACGAACTCGGACGACTAAAGGACGAACACAGGACTGTGCGACAGACGGGGCTAGTCCTACGTCTTCCTCTTCCGGAAAATTTACAAGATTCGATCAAATATTAACGTACCAACTTCCAATTCATAAAACATAATTTTTTTATGTTGTTAAAGAACGTGACAGCTGGGATGATGGGATCAGGAAATAAAAATTACTGGCACTCTTAATGAATGAAAAACTTGGGTAATTGTGGAGCCAAATCAATTAAAAAGTGAATCATCTCAAAACATAATTTATTACTTCAATTTTTTTTGGACAAGTCTCCATGAGTCTTAATAATAACTTTAATAAAAATTGTGAACTCAGAAGTTCAATAAATTATTCTAAGCAATAAAAGGACTTGAAACACTTGCTTCTTTTTTGTCCTTATATTTAAAAGGTTATTATTATGGGAAACCAACAGATATTTAGGAATGTAGTAAGTTCTACCAAATGTGCGTATCAACAAAAACCGAAAGGTTGACAAATAATAAATATAAAACTGTAAAAAAGTATATATTAATGAAAACGTAAAGCCCCTATGGTTTGGTTAGATTATTAATATGTCAATAGACAATGACAGGATTGAACGAAGACTGGAAAAACATTGTTGGTTGTTGTAGAATGAACAAAATAGCTCAAACCCCAACGCCAAAATACGACACTAGTTGTCCGAAGCACTTTTAGGTAACAAAGTTACCTTCTTTAGGGACTGAAGTGAACTAAACATAAAAGAGAACTAATCCTAATATATACTGAAAGTTGTTAAGGTTCAGTGAACATGGTTCAGCACAAATAGTGATGATGTTCAATGGACCTTAACAATAACAAAAAATGATAATTAAACTAGACTAAATAGAGAAGATCCAGGGATAGGACCCTTGTCATAATCAACATAAAATGGCTAGTTTTAATTTCCTCTTAGTAAAAGTAGATATCATAGGGAACTGTACAATTAAGAAAATTGCGATTCACAATGGTTACAATAGTAACATCATTGATAAATTAGTTAATAAGATTAAATTTAAGAATTCTGTTTCAAGATCTTCGACTTTTCGAACAGACACCAGTAAGACCAAGTTTATTACTATGCCATTATACGAGCCAAGATTTACTCGGGGATTCGATGGCATTTTTCGTAAACTTGGTTTTCACATTGCCTACAGTTCAAGTGGTAACTCCTTTAAAACTCTCTTCGGTAACCCCAAGGATAAAATTCCTTTCTTAGAAAAGTCGGGGATATATGAAATTAGCTGTAATGACTGTAGTAAAAAATATATTGGACAAACTAGACGTTCGATCCAAACCAGGTTCAAGGAGCATTTAGCTCATGCACGGTTTGGTAGAGCCGAAGAATCTAGTGTTGCCCAACATATTCTTACTGAAGAACATAATATTAATATTAATAATCTTAAATTAGTTAAGGAAGTTAGGAATAATTGTCTACTAGATAGTTTTGAATGTTTATCCATTTGTAAAAATAACCAAATTTTACTTAACAATGATAAAGGTCCTATCCCTGGATCTCCCCTATTTAGTCTAGTTTAATTATTTTTTATTATTGTCAAGGTCCATTGAACATCATCACTATTGCTGCTAAACCATGTTCACTGAACATTAACAACTTTTAGTATATATTAGGATTAGTTCTCTTTTAGGTTTAGTTCACTTCAGTCCCTGAAGAACGTAAAACTTTCTTACCGAAAAGTGCTTCGGACAACTAAAGTGTCGTGTTTTGGCGTTGAGGTTTGAGCTATTTTGTTCGTTCCAATGACAGGATTCATTTTCAAATAATTTTATCAATAATCCTTCTTATCTGTTTAAGCAACACAGCCAATATAATCGCAAAGTATTTAGTTGTAATTATGAATGTTTGACTGTAGAGTCAAAAATGAAGTTGGAATGATACAAAAAATCTTTTAGGAGGTCTCCATAAATCTCATTCAAATATCAGAGAATTTTTCAAAAGTCTAAATCATGGTTAAAAATTTTTTTGAATCCCTGAATATCTAAAATTATTTATTTATCTCCTCAAAAAACGCAGGCTGCATCTGTGCTATAACTGTGCAATAATTTATTTTAGCAGTAGGATGTGTTTATTAACCGGTACGTACTTTTTTTTACATTTGTAAAAGAAAAAGATTAATTGTGTTAAGTCGTAGATACGCTTAGGTGTTATTTGCGTGAAATTACATGTCACATGCAACGTTATTGTTTGTTGCTGCGATAGTATAATTTAAAAGAAAGTTTTATACGCACTCACATACGTATAGTTGTATTATAGACCACTTTATTTATACACACACCGTCAATGTTCTTGTGTCATTTTGTTGCTGCTGGTAGTGTAATGACAGGTTACGAACAGTCTTTTTTGTTTTTTTGTATATTGTCTACTTCCTTAAAAATATCTCACGGTCATGCACGATTTTAATATTTTTTATTATTCATTTCGGTAGCCACAGATATATGTAATAATTGTTTCACAGAACCGTTCTCTCCGTTTCTATTTCAACGTCATTATTCAACTTGTAATTTGGATAATTTCAGTTTAAATTTTCAGTATTTACGAAAGAGCGATATATCATTATGTCATAATGACATGCTACCGAAAAACTGTTTCTCTCTTTCTTATACATACTTAGGTAGGTACTATTGCCGCCGTTAATGCCCTCTGTCTCTGTTCGTCCTCGTGAAATTGTCAGTCGTCTTTTTGTTGGCCGAACGGACCAAGAAAATGGGGAATTTCATAAAGATAAATTGCTTTCCCTTCCCTTTTCAAAAATCGTTCAGACTCGTATTCTTCTATCATATTTCGAGTTTACTCCATGGACAAGATGTGTTTCAAATTAATTTGAGAGTCAAGTAGGTTTTTTTTTTAGTTTTAAGTGCTTATCTATTATTATTTCCTAAAAACTAAATGAACTATGAAATTTCAATAGATAATCGTATTGGATTCGCTGAGATTTATTTATTTTTGCACAGTCAGTAGATAAATGATAAGATATATAAAATAAATCATTGCCAATTAATAATATAAAAAAGTACAAAGCGGTTAATTACAATTTAAATACTGCGTCCGAAACGAATTTATTCTTTTAAGCGTAAGAAACGTAAAAAGTCGTGCCACTCAAGCGAATATCTCGTTGTTTATGTATAAATGGCCAAACAATGGTGCTTAACTTTACGCCTTTCTTTTCATAATGCTTCAATTAATTACTGTGTGCACTATTGAATTATATTCTTAATCATGAATAAGTTAATTTATCTCCGCTCTACCGTTTGTTTCGATATTGATATTTCGATTAAGTATATCTCACTGCCAGATAATCCACTTCGATTCTTAAAAAAATCAACTTTATTGTTTACTACTGCCGTATTTTTATGCTCTCAGTAACTGACGGGACTAGTATTATAATATAAAATAACTAAAAACTTACAATTAGTAGGTACCTATACATATGTAGGTAACATCTTTTTGAAGAATTTTACAGTTTCCCATTTAATGACGACCTTATTACTTCTATCGACTGATAGTATTTATTTATAATTGAAATAAGAGAATAATTTAGTGTAAAGTGAACAAGCGATAAAGATTATTATTGGAACACTTGATATTACAACGTTTCTTAATTTTACTTATTTTAATTACGATTATTTATTAATCAACCTACTTTAAAATTAATTGAAAGGAATATTCAAATGTAATTTATACCTACACGTGAGCAGAGATTTTTTTTGTATTAATTTTAATAATCAAACAATTTATTGGTAGGTAGGTATACATAAAATTTTTGTTTTCATACTGTCAATGTGTTTGTTGATTCCAATTTATTTCTCGCACTACCTAAAGTGTACGTAGTAACACGAATAAAGAATAATACAGGTTTAAAAAAGGCATTTAATAATTATAGTGTTAGGCGGAGGGATGTAGGGAATTTAGGAGGTCCCAATGAGTATTTTTAATAATTGAAATACTGCGGTTATTCGCCACTTGGTGAAACATTTTTAAAAATAAATTAAAAGAAGAGATAAAAAACACTTGGTAGTTTCACTAATATTTATTGAAAAATTCTTGACGACAGTCGTTTCGGTTGTTACACCATTATCAAAAGAGTAGATATACTAAATAATATTTCTTATATCTAGGCTTAAATACTAAGGTTTTATGCTAGTTTTTAAAAGTGGGGATATCTGAAAATCTATTTGGTCATTCGTTACCTCTTTGTTATTAAGAAGGGCTTTATTAATTTCAACAATTTCAAGTAGATTTAAATGTCTACCCTTGTGAGTGTTGTGGAGTAATTCGATATTATCACAATCTAAAGTATGGTTGTTCACAATACAATGTTCCGCGAAGCCGCTGCATAGATTTTTTTGTGCAATTGATTTTTGATGTTCTAAAATCCTAACTCCTAGAGCTCTACTCGTCTGTCCCATATAAATAAATTGCCGGGCAATTTTTACAATTTATTTGGTATACTCCACTCTTTTTTAACAAATCCGTTTTTTCCTTATTATTCGTTAATAATGTATTTAAATTTAGTTTATTTACACTTATTGTATTTATGTTTAGTTTTGATAATCTCTTACTTATACTATTTGTTAGATTCGGAATATAATTAATATAATAGTAATGAGTTTTGTCTTTTGTGCTTGGCAAGGTATAGAAATGTTTTAAAACTAATTTCTTTCGTTTTTTATTTATAAGAGTGTCTATCATACTTTCCTTATAACCATTATTTCTAGCTAAAACTTTTAAGAATTGGATTTCTTTGTTAAAATTATTTTTATTTAAGGGTAAAGTTAATAACCTGTGTATGAAACAATGGAAGGTGCAATATTTAATATTACTAGATTGTTTGGAATTGAAATGTGGAAGAGTATCAGTGTAAGTAGGTTTACGATAAACATCAAATTCTATTTTATTATTTTTTCTGGTAAGGTTTAAATCTAAAAAATTTAAGACACCTGATTTTTCGACTTCGTATGTAAATTTGATGCTTTTGTATAACGAGTTTAAATAATTTAAAAATAGTTCCAATTGTCTTTCTGTATTTTTAACTATATTAGTTTATTAGACAGCCTAATAGTTTTTAAGTTATCTTATTTTTCAAGATTTTCGAAAGTAAAATCGTTTTAAGACTAATAAAAGTAATGAAATGTCACCAGTCAGGATAGTTACATTTATTTTTACGCTTTTGTCATCCACATGAGTTCAATTATCGATACTAATCATAACAAAAGCTTTCACAGTACAAATTAATAAAATAAACTCAAATGTTTACATGATATTTATCTTTTAAATTTTTGTCGTCAACATTTGAAGGCTCATAACAAAAAAAATTGGAGGGGTAGTGACATTAAAATAATTTCAAAAACTTCTTTAGTTAATAGTCTTTCTAGAAAGGCATAAAGTTCTAAAAAAGGAAGTAGGTAACTAAGTAGTCCAATCATTTGGTAGTTTTACCTGGAAAGTTTTCCGGGAGTTTTGAAAATTGGTCATTTTATATACTTATTTCGATGTGTTTTTTCCGAATTTCAATTTTGCCACTTCGTATATTGGCCGCTCGCGCCTCTATATTGGAAAAATGGCTCCTAAAAGCAGCTTTTTGATAATATCTTATTTTATACTAATTCTATGATCAAAATAGTTTTGTACAAAATGAAACTAGAGAAAATTTACTACAATTTATGTAATAACCTTTTTTTTGTCATATTTATAGTTTTGGCATACGAGCGCCGCAAAGTGTAGTACAACACGCGTTTTGACTTAAAAACTCATTTCCGCACCACCTTGAGGTAGAGCAAGCAGCACGTTTTTTTTTACCGTGGTTTCCCCAGTAGACCTAATCCAAATGATTTTACTGTCTTAAAATTTAGCGAATTTTTCTTAGCTTCGTTGTTCGTGATGCGAGTTCATTGTCTGCCATTTGTACTCATCGAAAAGTCACAAACCGAAATTTCTTCTATATCATCCGCGATTAAATAATCAATTTAATCGCAATCTTCTTCGTCTTCGATTTCATCATATGTTTCTTAAAAAATACTCTCCGTTTCTTCCTCCTCGTCGGTATCTTGTGATGGAACTTGCGAGTTACTGCAGGTACCACTACAATTCATGCATATAATGGAGCACTTTTACCCAATATTTTTACATCCACAGGCTTTCTGGCATCCTTTTTTGCATTTACAAGAAAATATTTATTATAACTTAGTATACTATTAAGATTTCATTTAATTTTATAACTCACAACTCATAAATATAATCAATTTCAATTAAATGTCCCGGGTTGGTGTAGATGTATAATGTTTTGCAGCCCTCGTACTTCAAAACCATTAATTTAATGAAAAAACAGTCATCACATAAATTGTAGTTGATTTTCTCTAGTTTTAATTTATATTTAACTGTTTTTATCGTAGAATGAGTAGAAATAGAGATATTATCAAAACACTTATTTTAGGCGCCATTTTTCCAATAGCGTGGCGCAAGCGGCAAAGATACGAGGTGGCAAAGTTGAAATTTGAAAAGAGCACATCGAAATATATAAAATCACCAATTTTCAAAACTCTCGGAAAACTTTCCAGGTAACCCCCTTTTTTTCTACCAAATGACTGTATTAAATGTAAAGTACATAAAAAAGCAATCAGTTTTTTTCCGTAAAACATAGGTAGGTATAGTTAAAAAATTCTCAAAGAGACCTCAGCTTTCACCTCCTAAATTCCCTACATCCCTCCACTTAACATCCTGTATAGAGGTAGTTACTTTTTTGTATCATATAAGTATGTAGGGTCAGGTGGGGTAATTGTGAACGATTTTTGAAGTTTGACTTTTGAAGCTCGATGTACCTTTTGTTAGATGAAGATTAAATTTAGGCGACTATATGATTAATTTAGGTCCTTGTTTGGTTTTAAGTGAATTTCTGTTGTTAAATATGCCAATTCGGATACTTAAGTTTACAATTACCCCACCTGACTATTTGTTTGCATATTTCAACTAAACATTTAAAATAGGAATCGGTTTCTAAAGAACAACAGGAAAACAGAAAAATAAAATAAATCCTACTGTGTCATCCTTTTGGATTTCAGTGTTTTATATCCAAAGAAATTATTAATACGTGGCTAGCACTAAATATATGGTCTGTATGGGATTTGCATATTTATGCAAATGGATATTTCCCATTATTCCATTTCAGTATCGTCCCTTAATTTGCTAGTTGCCATGTTGATTGTCTATCGCCTTTAGGTCCTGCGATTCCTCCGAGGTCGAGGGCGGACGAGTGTAGTTGCAGTCTCCGCGCTAACTAGGGTCCAACTAATCAATATCCCTCCTCCCCCTCTGCACGGTCGACGTCCTCCCTTCGTACACACGCAGCTTCCTTAATGTTACCGCTTCAGCTGGACCGACAACGAAACATAATACATCATCAGGAAATTACCAAATGGTTTCTTACTTAAAAGTTTCTTTCTTTCATTAGCATACGTTATCGTATAGATAGGTAATTAATAACAAAACGAAGTTGATACACAAGTGACAATGACCTACTCATACTAGTTCCAATCTAGACGTTTGGAATATTAAAAGCGAGATCATCTCAGGAACGAATGCAGCACTCTGGTGAAAAATAATTAACGAGATATATATAATATCAACACAAATATTTTCTTTTATTTCTTTTAATTTAATGACTCCTTAATAACAAACAATACCTACAAATGTTCTAGTTGTCAATAAAAATTTAGAATTCTTAGAGAACCACTTTTCAACTTCATTTTCTACTCTTATCTATGTATAAACAATTTCACGATAGATAGGTCACTTATTAAAAAAATTGTCGTGTCTTTCAACGCAGTCTAACTTATTTAATCAACTTTATCGTATAGTTGGAGTTGGAACCTACCTTCACGTAACAATGGCAATCATAATGCGATTTGGAAATCGACATCTCAATCGAATTTTCCCGTAAAACGGTCTTTTTAAACTACTTTAGAAAACGCTCAAGTACCAGTATATATTGTACGAAATCGAATTATTTACTTACTTTTGAAAATTCGTTTCCAACTTAACAAAAGAAATGGGCACCTACCCACCTACGTACCTATTGAGACTTACTTAAATTATTGATGACCAATGACTTAGGTACTTAAATATTAACAATGAGACTTTTAAAAGCTGTAAAATTAGTTAGTACTCATGGATCATATAAAAGAAAACATCCTCGCCATCCTCGCGTTGTAAAAATAAAAAGAAAACTAAAATCACCAAACCGAACTTTAATTAAATGAAAAATATTTAGTTTCCTAGAAGAAATGTTGAGTAGGTTTGTTAATCATACGTATAATACTGAAAAGGTAAAAAAACATCCATCCAGTTATAGTTTATGCTGTTGTAAAATTAATATAATAATATGGAAAACCACCATCGATTGAAAGAAATATTAATTCACAATTGAAATTTTTGCTTAAGCAACATGTTTGCATGGATGTACTTAGGGCAGGGATGGCGAACCATTGGCACTCCTGCTATAAGTGGCACATTTGAACATTTTGATGGCACGCACAAAAACAAATTTTTTTTTTAAAGTAATCTTTTTTATTAGAAATGAATTAAAAATTATTAATCTACACTTAATTTATAGTTTATGATATAAATTTGTAGTACTGAATACCTGTCTTAGTATGTTAACTAGAACCGTCAAATTATACATTTTATTATTAAAATATCGCATGAATTATTTCGAAGTATATACAGATGCGCATTAGATAAAAAAATTTGCGTATCCAGTTTCGCCTTCTTAAGGTAGGTATTTGAATGTTGTTGCTGTCGCAGCGCTCGAATCAAAATTTATTTTATATCCTGATACAATACCATTTGAAAAATTAAATTTAAAAGTCCTTGAGTGGTTAAATTTTAATGAATTAGAAATGGATTTAGTTGAATTTCAGTCAACTACCATATAGAACCAAAAATTTGTTGATTTAAGAAATGATTTAGAAATTATTGAAAGTAATCGATTATTGGATAAAATAAATAAAATTGCAGAAGATGAAATTCTAACTATACATGGAATTCAGTTCCTGGCACGTTTAATTGCTTAAAACTTTAAAAATATTAGCAACGGCAATTTTATTAATATATTTTCATCGACGTGGGCATGTGAATCTCTATTTTCAGAATTAAATTTTATAAAAAATAAACATAGAAATAGAATGACGGATGAGTCGAGCTCTGCATGCGTACTGTTGAAATTTAGTAAATATGAGCCAGATATTAAATCTTTATCATCTTGTGTACAGCAACAAAAATCACATTAAAAACAATTTTTTTTAACGTGAATTTTGTTTCTAGCATATTGCTTTTTGTAAAACATTGATTAATAAAAAATTGTTTACAGAAAAATTGCTTTTGTTTGTTTGTTTAATTATACTTACGTATAGTTTCACCACGCTAACATTTCGAATGAAATTTTATTGTGGCACGTTACCTATTTAAAAAAGAATTTTTATGACTTTGTGGCACGGACATCAAAAAAGGTTCGCCATCCCTGACTTAGGGGATTAAAAAAAATGAACGTATACCATCCAAATGTAGGTAATAAAAGCCCCAATAAAACCAGCTGGAAGTGCACGTCGTTGATTTTACGTACTAATTGCATACCACTGTATCTAATCGTACTTACATATAGACCTTGATGAATAACAAATTATTATGTAGTCATATTTCATATAAATTTTGCTGCAGAAGAGAAATTTATTACCTTCAGTAACGGACCGTTTAGCAAGCATAAACTATGACAGATTTTAAGCAGCTACAATACTAAAAACTTTTACTTGAAGGTTGGCTCCGTTTCCTTAAAATAAAAATAACAAATCGCCAATGGATTCCTATAGAATTACATACTCAAAAATTTAATCAAAATAATCTACCCCCATATTTGTTGTTAATTGTATTTAACTGAAAGTTATAATTTAATTATTAATTTTAAAATTTATTATTACATAATTTCATTGTTACAGGTAAAAGTTGGTTGCAAGATGATTTGGCTTGGCGAAAAGAGATTCAAATTTCAACCAATGACGAATCTAAGACTGCGCTGCAATCGAAAACTAGTTTATCACCCTGTAAGTACCTCAATTTATAAATTTACGTATGCGTATATTTGTTTGCATGAATATGATTGAACTGAAACTAGACAATAACGAACGGAAATGGGATCGTCGATTTATTCGAAGGGAGGCCCATCAAATCGCAGCATCATCGATTTGAGAAACATACCCTACTGACAGAATATTACGAAAAATCCCTAAATTTGCTGACTCACCCCTTCCAGATGCCCTTGTTAATGTCACATGTTGCTCAAGGCTATACTCTCGCATCCCTTATGCTTAATTTCGAAATAAATTGCTCTTCGGCATTGCTACACTCAAACCAGACCAGTTTTCAAAATTCAACATAACAACACATTTCTGTATACCAAGTGATTTAAAAAAGAAAGGTGTAGATACATTTTTGTAAAATTTTGAACCATTACAAGACAAATATATTATATGTGTGTATTTATGGACTATAAATTATTATACTGAAAAATATAAAGCTACAAATTTATAAAAATAAAAATTCCGCCCTGTTGAAGGACTTACACTGTTAAAGCTTAAAATAAGGGCTGATTAATGCTATCAAAATATTTATTTTTATCCCCAAAAGACAAGAAGAGAAATAGAAATTAGTGCAAATGCAAATTTTGTTCCATATTTACCTAAGAACTAAAAATCGGTAGGTAGTTATTAAAACTTTTATTCAAAGTAAACAAATGGGATGGTCCGATTTCCTCACTTCTATAATTTCCATATATAAATTCCCTTTGGAATGTGACAGTTTGGTCCGTACGTTTTTGGCGATATATTGGTTACAATAATTGTTTTCCGCTTTTATCTGATTGTCTAAGAAAATGACCCTTCGAAAAAAAAAAGAGAGAAAAAGGCGAAACCGGTTTATTTAAAAGGCTCCTACGAAGAATAAATAGCCATCACACTCAAGTATAATTCAATTTAAATAACAGAAAGTAGCGCTTCTGCGTGAGGGTGAATTTAAAAGGGCAATCCTGACCGACGACTGCCGGACAAATGGACTCTCAGGATGTGTGAACTCGGTTAAATTGACCGATTTAGATTAAAAAGTGAACTTTTGCAGTAGGTACATTATAACTTATTTACTTATACGTAGGTATTATACAGGGTTTTTCAAGTTGATGGGCTATTAGAAGTATATGAATTAGTAGAAGGAATTCAATTCTGAAACGGGCTCATTTGGTTATTGTTTATGCCGCTTCTTTTAAACATATTTTCAAGTTCGATTTACATCCGGTTATACCGGAAGTCGATACCAACTTTGTTATTTTTAATGGAATGGTATATTTTTCACGCTGAATTCGAATAAAACGTGTAATTCTAAGGTAAGTTTGATAACCAACTTGTACACCTATGACGATCGGTTTCTGAGTTAATTTAATTTATAGAAAAAAAATCGCTACCGCAACTCAAATTATAAAAAATCATAACTTCCACAAAATACAACTCAGAGTGTTGAAACCTTTACTAGTAATAGCTGAATATTAGTGCTAACGCCTTGACAAAATTGAATTAAATAATTTATACAGGGGGTTCAAAATACAATTCTAAAATTGAAAAACTTCAAACACGAATTATCTCGTTTTTTCAAATGGAACCTACTATTTTTATTTTTTCAATCGATTCCTTTTTTTATCCTCTTTCGATCTATATGGATACTTCCTATTTTATTTGAAAATTTTGGAATAATTTTGAATTATTACTTAAAATAGGAAGTATCTATATAGATCGAAAGAGGATAAAAAAAAGAATCGATTGAAAAAACAAAAAATAGTAGGTGCCATTTGAAAAAACGAGGTAATTCGTGTTTAAAGTTTTTCAATTTTAGAATTTTATTTTGAACGCCCCATATAAACTATTTAATTCAATTTTGTCAAGGCGTTAGCACTAATATTCAGCTATTACTAGTAAAAATTTCAACACTCTAAGTCGTATTTTGTGGAAGTTATGATTTTTTATAATTTGGGTTGCGGTAGCGATTTCTTTTTCTATAAATTAAATTAACTCAAAAACCGATCGTCACAGGTGTACAAGTTGGTTATCAAACTTACCTTAGAATTACACGTTTTATTCGAATTCAGCGTGAAAAATATACCATTCCATTTAAAATAACAAAGTTGGTATTGACTTCCGGTATAACCGGATGTAAATCGAACTTGAAAATATTTTTAAAAGAAGCGGCATAAACAATAACCAAATGAGCCCAAGTTTCAGAATTGAATTCCTTCTACTAATTCAAATACTTCTAATAGCCCATCAACTTGAAAAACCCTGTATACAATACGAATGGCATATTATTAAACTGTTTTCACACTTAGTTTCCATAAAATCTAATGTTCTTCATTACTTCTGTCAATAAATAATTAGATGACCACCAAATTGATATAAAAAAATTGAAGAATATGTATATAAATTAAATTATACCTATACCGATATTTAAATATGTAGTCAAGTAGAAAAATGTAATATTTGTGGTGATGTCGTTTATTCTACATGTGCATGTCGAAGGCAAATTGTCGGATGTCGTATCGCATTGACAGAGACCTTCAGATCTCCATTTCGGACTTCCATTAACGTCCGATATATATATTTTATGCATAGGGGAGTGGACCGTTGTTCTCTGGGAGTGTTCGAGGGTAGGAACTTTTAATTGCTTTCAACTTTTGCGCCCGTCTAGCACTACACTACACTACTACGAACGATAAATGCACCGCTAGAGTTAGACAAAAAAAAAACAAAACCAGAATTTGGCGAATGTCATATTATTTTATTTTCTAATTTGGTTTGTATGTATAAAGAACTTAGATTAGAAATAATAAAAACCGCCCCGCGAAAATTATTGTGCAACAATCTTTATTTTTACTCTTGTGTGATTTAAGTGACATGACAACGCCACGTTATGTTAATGAGACCTTCGTGGAAAATATTTTTCAATTAAATTTATCTTTTTATTGTGAACCTACCAAAGGGTGTGTGGAACGACTAGCCACACAGCCCTGACTGAAAAGAAATCGTGTCTTTTAGAAACTACCCCCAATTTCATTCGTCCTTTAAGGAAGCTTACGGTTGTTTTCACTTATTTCATATGTAGTTATGCAATTATGTACATTAAATTAAAAAGAATTCTCTATTTTATTTTAAAAAATATACTGAAGTAATAAAAAGAGTTAAAACAGGAACCTGATGCATGCAATATTTTTTCATAAAAAGTGATAAAAGAGCGCCGGCTGAATTTAAGACGAGGTAAAGAAAGGGGATCGAATGGACGCCGTTTTCCTCAACGCCATGTTCGGTGGCCGGTGTTGAAAATTTATGTCGCATGTCCGTCGTTCGTATAAGTCATATTCAGTTACAAGCGTCGTCGGGTGACATTTCAATATATGTTTTATGGAATGTATAACCTGCAGGACCGTATATCACCGGGGACTATCATGGCAAGGTGCCGCGCGCCAACGACGCGACGGGGTGGCCGGTGGCCCCGGTAGGTGCTCGTCGAAACTGTCGAAAAGCTACCCCGCGTCCGATCGGATCGGTCTGTCCGACAGGCCGTTCGGTCATTTGCACTAAGACCCCTTATAACGTACCGCGGGTCTCCGGTTATATACGACCGGCTTACTATACGGCCAAGACATAAGGGAAGCATTCCCGAAAATCGAACTCGCATATGCCAAACAAAATAGCCACCTAAAAATACCCAAACCTTTCGGCACACAATAATGCAATACGATAGATAATGAAAAAAGGTAATTGGAATAGAAGTAGTGTCACATTTAAAGCGATTTTTGTAGAAGATCAATAATCGATTGAATAAATAACATTTTATAGCTAAATACAAAAGAACAAAATTTTTGAACACTTATTATTAAATTGATACGCATTTTTTACGGCAGCTAAGTCTAAAAAAATCGCTCATATCAATTATTTTTTAATTGTAATCACTGGCCATAAATTAGTAGAAAACTGGTAAATATGTGTTTGTCATTATTGCATTAAAAATCGTTCCAGACGTGATATATACATAACAAAGTGTTCGCAGTACTTGTATTATATAATAAGGTAAATAAAAATATTTATTCTAATAAGGATCTTACTCTCATTCAAAGAAATCCAGAATGACAACAAATTTCTACAAAAACTCGACTGTTCAAACATTAAGTTGTTAAGGCTTGCTCGCTCAATAATTTTGGGTGAAAGCGCCAGACACTGCAAATAAATTTGTAGATTATTCCACAAATATAAACATTTGACAAAATACGGAGAATAAATAAAAAAACAAATAAGAAATTTTGGCAAATCTTACTTATTGTTTCTTTCATTCCTTTTAAGATTAGGTAATGTCCCTTATTACGTATCTTTTGAATTATAAATAGACTACAAAACCTGCTTTTGGGAGCACCCTCTTACGTTACTGTGTATATTTCATTAATTATAGTATTAATTAAATTTTAAATTAATATAAAGCAGTTATTCCCATTCAATTGAAATTATATTAACAGCAATAAATAAAGGAGAAGATAAAATTTTTTGTTATGGTTGTTATCTCCTAATTGTAAGGGCAACGTCCCCAAATATAATCAATCCTGAAGGAGGTGGAGATGCTTTGTTTCCATTATTTTTTTTCGATCAATTGCTATGGCCTTTATACTAGACTGTAGGTAATTCCTCTTTTTATAAAATTTGAAATATGTAACAAGCTTTTATATTTTATTCACAACTAGATGACCCGGTGAACTTCGTACCACATAAAATTTATTTATCTATTGAAAGCAATTGGAAGTGGCAACTCTCGTGCAAAATTAGACACCAATTTTGAGTTTTGCGTATTTTTAGGGTTCCGCACCTCAAAAGGAAAAAGCGGAACCCTTATATTAGGATCACTTTGTTGTCCGTCTGTCAAGACCCTTTTTCTCAATAACGCGTGGAGGTATCAAGCTAAAATTTATATCAAATACTTGTCCCTTGGAGCTGTGAAAAAATCAAACTTCTAAGCCAACGCAATCAAAAGATACAGCCGTTTATGCCGCAAATTTCCGCAAATTTTCGAATCAAAACCTACAGGGTACTTCCCGTGAACTCAGAATCTTGAAATTTGGTACGTAGCAACGTCTTATAGCACAGATAAAGGAAAAATTGCGAAAACTGTAAATTTTTAGTTACATCATATAATAAAAATATTTTTAATAATTTTAAACCCCTTTTCTCATGAATGCGTAGAGGTATTAAATTGAAATTCATATCAAATACTCAGGTCTATAATACCTTTAAGCTGTAACAAAATCAAACTTCTATGTCAACGCAATCAAAAGAAACAGAAAATTTAAGCCGCATATTTTCAAACTCGCAACTACTCGCAAGGGAATCAAAACCTAAAGGGTACTTCCAGTCGATTTAGAATCTTGATATTTGGCATGAAGCAATGTTTTATAGCACATATAAAGGAAAAATTCCGAAAACGTTAAATTTTTAGTTACATAACATATATATATATATATATATGTACAGGTTTGTACGGAACCCTCGGTGCGCGAGTTCGACTCGCACTTGGCCGGTATTTTTTTTTTCTCGTAAACCCCCCCGAACAAAACAAAACAGAAAATATTTAAATCGGTCGAGTCATTTTTGTGTTTTTGCTAGACGCATAATAATTGAATTTTATATATGTAGATATCTAATATATTTTTTATCACATTTGTATTTTAATAACACCTCTGTGATGGTCTGATGCATTCCATAATTCCACATCCCCATATTTTCCTTCCAAATTCTCCTGTTTTCTGTTTACATTTTACACATACACATGTACATGTGAATGCGTCCGCATTCCGCCCACTTATGCTTTTAAATTGCCCCGCAGTCACCTTAGTGTCGTGTTTACATCGCCCCCCCTCGTTTTAAGCTCATGTAAATTAGAGTTGTTGAGACAAATGCATGGAATTTAAAGTATCCTACTACTGAAGAAGAAAGCCGGTGTCCCTCACGACCCCCGCCGTCGGTGCCTTGAGGTGCCTCGCGTAGGTATACATACACACACACACGCACATACATATATACATATAATACGTGCAGGATCGGCTTGAGGTCACCGATTAGAGGTGGTGGTTTATGCGGTCCCGACACGCGTACCGATTAACACCTTCGGCTTTAAAGTTTAACAGGTCAGGTAGTCAGTAGACACACACACCACTCATATAAGAAGATGATAATACAATAAAATAAAAAAAGTCCCAAGACTTCAATCAAATATATGCTAATTAATTATTATTTAAATTTAGGAGGGTTAGTGAAGCTTGATGTGGAACATGTGTAATATTTTTACATTATAATCACAAGGGTGTCGGTTCCATGATCGTAGTCTTCATATACCTCTCTATATTCCTGTTTCTGCCTCTAATATGTCTCTTACCAGTCTTTCATGTCTTATTTTCGTTTTTGACTTAAATAACGTCCTATGTTCTCCTATTTTTTCCAATACTCCCTCATTTATTTTCATGTTACCTAGCAAAATATATTTTGATCTATTTTTTACCTGCCTACACTATAAAGGTGCCTTTGTGTCTTATTTACATCCGTATATTATGTTTCTTTTATTTTTTGTTACAATAAAAACCCTTTTGGAATTAACTACCACCTAGGCATAAAGGATTACGTAGGACCAAGACCCACGTGTGATATTAAAAGGGATAACTCAAAAGAACACATGTGCTGATTTCTTTAGGTGTGTCGATTTTTTTATCTATTGTATAGACATGGTGTTCGAATCTTTTACTTTCGTATTAGAAAGTGGAAGTAGGTACAGAGTATTAAATTACACAATACCATTCTGCTATTTTTAAGGACGAATGACAAATGGGCACCTTTAATTTAATTCTTCAGCAAGCAGGTGATTACAACAACAATTTTCCCTTTGGTCAGTAACGAATATTATCCTTTGATTTTTTTTCAGTAATTAGATCTTACATATACATTGAAAATTAAATTAAATGGGACTAAAGTTTAACAAAATAAGTGTAAGATTTTATTTAGTTTACCTCAGAAATTTAATTGTTAAATTGTTTCGTGCAAATCGGATAACGAGTCGACTATGACCTGATCCCCTCTTATATGTCTATGTGAGCCTGTTTAATAGTCAACACGCGTCCAAAGTCAGCCAAAAAAGTCATTCAGAATGGAATTTAAACAGGAACAAACTGATGCAAAAACAGTTTCCTTGGTCGGTGGGATTCACGAATAATAAAATTATACAACAAGATTTGCTACGTCGGGGGTAGACAAGTCCGAAAGGCTTAACCTGAAGCGCACATAACGTATAGTTTAAGTACAATTTTGAGTCAATAAATCTACAGTAAGCGTAAAATAAAAATAATTAACACATTACACTTTTACATTCTGTTTCATAAATATACTTACCTAATACACTCAAATTTTAACTAGAGAAATTAGTATCTATCTACGTATATTAGGGTGGTTCATTTTTTCATACTGTCCTACCTGAAAATCTGATACTTTATAATAAAAAGTGTTGCCATTGTTATTATTTGCTACAGAAAAGAATTTATTGAACTTGCATAAAAAAATAACTTACAATAGAGATCATGAAGCTACTAAATTTTTTATTTTAGGAATTACTAGTTATATTTAGTAAATAAATATAAATTTTAATTAATTACTATGAAATAATAATACCAATTAATTAAAATTCACATTATCTCACATTACTTTTTTTTTTAATATCTGTGACGGTGACGCTGTTTTTGACTTTGTCTATATTTTCACTGCAGTAAACAGAACTTTTTGCTCTTTGTTTTATATTATACATCACTATAGACCAATAAATTCAAGTTTGAAGGAGATTTGGTGTCGATTATTATCAAACTTTATAATCCAACAATTTTTGATTGGACAGTGTTTGTTCAAAGGAGTTTTTTGTAGCAAATTTAATGCCCTACAAAAGTTCTTTACTTATTTTTTCCAAATTTTTTTTTTATTATCAAGTTGAAACGTATGTTATTTTTATATGAAATCGAATTTTTGGACGAATAAAGCCTCTAATTCACTTAATTTTTAGGGTTCCGCACCTCAAAAGGAAAAAGCGGAACCCTTATAGGATCACTTTGTTGTCCGTCCGTCCGTCTGTCAAGACCCTTTTTCTCAGAACGCGTGGAAATATCAAGAAAAATTTATACCAAATACTCAGGTCTATTGTCCCTTGGAGCTGTGAAAAAAATCAAATTTCTAAGCCGACGCAATCAAAAGATACAGCCGTTTATGCCGCAAATTTTCGCTAATTTTCGAATCAAAACCTACAGGATACTTCCCGTGAACCCAGAATCTTGAAATTTGGTAGGAAGCAGCGTCTTATAGCACAGATAAAGGAAAAATTGCGAAAACAGTAAATTTTTAGTTACATCATATAATAAAAATATTTTTAATATTTTTAAAGTTACTACCCCTTTCCTCATGAATGCGCAGAGGTATTGATATAAAATTCATATCAAATACTCAGGTCTATAATACCTTTAAGCTGTAACAAAATCAAACTTCTATGTCAACGCAATCAAAAGAAACAGCAATTTAAGCCGCATATTTTCAAACTCGCAACTACTCGCAAGGGAATCAAAACCTAAAGGGTACTTCCAGTCGATTTAGAATCTTGAAATTTGACATGAAGCAATGTTTTATAGCACATATAAAGGAAAAATTCCGAAAACCTTAAATTTTTAGTTACATCACATACATACAGGTTTGTACGGAACCCTCGGTGTGCGAGTTCGATTCGCACTTGGCCGGTATTTTTTTATTAACTATCAAATTTTTAGATCGCCTAAAAATGAAGCAATGAAAATGTGTTATTTTTCTATTGTCAATAAATTTCCAATGGTGGAGTTATTGAAGAAGAATTTCGTGTTTGGGAATCGATTTGGATAAATTGTTAAAATATTTCCCCAGTTTGATCGAATTTAAATGATTCATGTATTCGGCGGTCTGAAACAGCATCTACAAAAGACGCTTTCCCATTATAAGAATTCAACATGTGATTATTCGAGCAGAGAAAAAACTGGTGGACGTTCGAAAAAGGTCTTGGAAACGTTCAGGATTCGCAACACCAGCAAAAGAGGCTGCATAAGAAAACATTGTTCAAACAATGCATACCGGAGAAGAAGGAGAATCAGTAGGTAAAAGAAGAAGATGAAGAAGAATAAGAAGCCTGGACTTCTTTCTTTCTCTCTATGTGCGGGTATGTGTGTGGCTGACTGGCCAGCCGGATAGAACGGATGCTCTTAGCATTTAAAGTGATTTTAAATCAAACGATTTACATGTTCAAAGAAATCGAATACCACGACTACGAAAAGAGAATGTGGAAAAGCGAACCGTTTTCCTTTGCTTTCTTCAGAGTACAAAAGGCTGCGTGCAGTGTGTAGAACTTCTTTAATCTTCTAATGACCATCATCAATATCATATTTTCTTTTTCACTTTCTGTTTAAATACACAATCTATTACCTATAGTCACGAGGCCCAAAAGTTACTATACCTGTAAAAATAAAATAACTTTTTTTTCCAAATAGTGAGTTTTTCTTTACCATTAATATTCTACGTTTCGTACCCAGTGTAGTTTTTTCTTCGATACAACATTTTTGCTTTGGAATTAGTAAATATTTTTGAATTCAAAGCAGATGTCTCAAATTTTCGTTATTATTTTGAGACTGGGACAACTGAAATATCTCGATTTGGTTTGGACATTGTGATTTTAATATTCACGTTTCTGGTGTATTAAGGCACATTTGATCATATGCATTTACATTTTTCTGGATTGATGAATTTTCGACCCTGCAAATGAGCAAAATAACAGATTATAAAATATTATACTGGATTTATTTCCCACAGGAAGTCCAAAGAGTAACAATTTTTTTGCCTCGCTTAGTCAAAATTGTTAAAAGGCGAAAATATTGGCCAAGTATCCAAAAGTATTAATATTTGGGCTCTCGTGGAGTGGGACAACGTCTGTAAGTAAATTATCGAGTAATTTTATTATAATCATATAAAAAATCTAAAACATTTTACATGCATCCAGAGGGTGTTGTAACTTGTGCGTGGGTGATTCGTAGAACCGTTACCTATACAAACCAAAACACTCCGCAAATTTTTCAAACCCCATGGTCAGCTGCAACCCCTCAGGGCCACTTATTGATATACTATGTAAACATGACCAAATTTACTTGGACCCTTTGTTCGGTATCCTCTCGTTTTGCAACTCTAAAGGGCACAAACGTTTGGAATGCAAATGTGTCACACTATCGGTAAATTTCAACGTTAGATGTGCAAAGAGAGGTACAGGCAACAAGAATACTTAATGAGTTAATGTTTGAAAGAAGAGGCTTTCAAAGGATGTATGATATCTGATTACTAGGTAGGTAGGTATTTATTTTTATTCAAATTTTGAAAAATAAAGTGCTTCTACCTTCTATGATGAACGTATAAATTTGAAATGATATTTATAAAAGAATTACTGATATCTGATTACTAAGTATTTATGTTCATTTCCAATTTTTAAAAGTAAAATTGTCAAAAATTAAATAAGTACCTACTACTGTGGTAATATTTAAAGTGATACGCCTTTGAAATGATAACGATTATCATACGTTCACATGTAGTTTTATTGCTACTTTTAAAATTAATCAAGTGGCGGATATCAATATTATTGTTCCCACTGGAAAACTTAAAATTAATTTAATATTGATTTTTTATATAATGTCAATTAAAATAGCAAAATATATATGGAAATGAAAGAAACAAATCGGTGTTGGTTTAAATAAAAAAATAGACAGGAAGAAAAAATTCAAAACTTACCTACTTATTTTGTGGGTCAAACTTTAAATACTCTATTGAGGAATTATATACAATTTTCACGGTAAGTACTTAATGCACATCTTTTTGATTACGTACTTATTTATTAATCCTATTAACGAATAAGACAGGGACACCACTTCTCAAGCTTTTCACACAATTAACTTCTTACTATCCAAAAGGTCCAAAAGCTTCTATCAAACAAATTATATATAAGTTTCCCTTTATATATTCTAAAAATTATCCTGTATCATTTATTTGTAATATACAGGGTTTTTCAAGTTGATGGGCTATTAGAAGTATATGAATGAGTAGGAGGAATTCAATTCTGAAACTTGGGCTCATTTGGTTATTGTTTATGCCGCTTCTTTTAAAAATATTTTCAAGTTCGATTTACATCCGGTTATACCGGAAGTCGACACCAACTTTGTTATTTTAAATGGAATGGTATATTTTTCACGCTGAATTCGAATAAAACGTGTAATTCTAAGGTAAGTTTGATTACCAACTTGTACACCTATGACGATCAGTTTCTGAGTTAATTTAATTTATAGAAAAAAAATCTCTACCGCAACCCAAATTATAAAAAATCATAACTTCCACAAAATACGACTTAGAGTGTTGAAATTTTTACTAGTAATAGCTGAATATTAGTGCTAACGTCTTGACAAAATTGAATTAAATAATTTATACAGGGCGTTCAAAATAAAATTCTAAAATTGAAAAACTTCAAACACGAATCACCTCGTTTTTTCAAATGGCACCTACTATTTTTTATTTTTTCAATCGATTCCTTTTTTTATCCTCTTTCGATCTATATGGATACTTCCTATTTTATTTGAAAATTTTGGAATAATTTTGAATTATTACTTAAAATAGGAAGTATCCATATGGATCGAAAGAGGATAAAAAAAGGAATCGATGGAAAAAATAAAAAATAGTAGGTGCCATTTGAAAAAACGAGGTGATTCGTGTTTGAAGTTTTTCAATTTTAGAATTTTATTTTGAACGCCCTGTATAAATTATTTAATTCAATTTTGTCAAGGCGTTAGCACTAATATTCAGCTATTACTAGTAAAAATTTCAACACTCTAAGTCGTATTTTGTGGAAGTTATGATTTTTTATAATTTGGGTTGCGGTAGCAATGTTTTTTTCTATAAATTAAATTAACTCAGAAACCGATCGTCATAGGTGTACAAGTTGGTTATCAAACTTACCTTAGAATTACACGTTTTATTCGAATTCAGCGTAAAAAATATACCATTCCATTTAAAATAACAAAGTTGGTATCGACTTCCGGTATAACCGGATGTAAATCGAACTTGAAAATATTTTTAAAAGAAGCGGCATAAACAATAACCAAATGAGCCCAAGTTTCAGAATTGAATTCCTTCTACTAATTAATATACTTCTAATAGCCCATCAACTTGAAAAACCCTGTATGTAAAACTTTTGTGGTTATGTCACGAAATTTGTCAAATTATTGTCATTGAAATTTTTTCGGAACGACGGTATGGAAATCAAAAAGATAAAAGCATGAAAGTGCATTCGTGCTCTTGTTATCTCAAGTGAAGGACATTTTCCCATAGAATAATAATTCGAAGACCAATCGTAAAGGTATTTCGATAGATTTTATCAGGTTGTGGCACCCACTCGTGTAATAAGTTCAATTGTCTGTGTACAGCTGCCTCCGACTTGTCTCACGTACTTTTTGATTATAATGAGGACAAATTGAATTTTTACAGTAACTCAAAAGATTATAAAACTAGGGAAAGTTCAACGAACCACACACGATTTCATAATATATAAATAAATAACTTTAGTTACGTACATCTACCTCTGTATACGCAATATTTAATGTTTCATCTATACTACCACATTATGATATTGGAAACGTTATATTAGTCGCTTAAGACCTTATTGATTTCCTTTGGCATATTATATTGTTTTATTAATGTTTTTATTAGCGTAGATCAAAGCAAAATTGTAAAAAACAGCTAAAATTCCTTGAGGTATTTAATTTACACATATTTATTGCATTTTTATCTGGTTATGTAAAGTAAACAAGGGGTCATAAAAACTTAATCTTCAGTATTGTTGTTTGGACGAAACTGCAACCCATATGATCAAATGAGTAATTATTTTCTAGCAACTTGAATCCGTAACTTTCGTGGGTTATGGTTCTATAAATTAAAAGTTTCCCATTATAAGAGCTTTCTTATATGGTTCCCTTTATATTGGAAAAATATTAAACCAATAATGAAGCTGTAAATTACACCGGTTTCCTAAATGTCTAAAGTTTGCTAATTAAAATGGCCAAAGCTGAATTCCCATAGAAAAATGAAATACAATACGTAGATCCCATAAAAACCCCTCCAACAACACCCAAACCCATCCTAAATAATATTATGATTTTATACCAATATTTTAATTAAGTATATCGAAATTGACCCTAAAAGGGTTGCTACGTATTACATTAATATAAACTATAAGGGTACTGACTGATATTTATGTAAAGAAAACACATTGAAAACTTTCACATAATTTTTATTTAACTTCTTAACTAATTTCAACCTACAAGGCCTTCTTCAGAAGTAGGATTAATAACTATGTTACAAATATTTGGTCTTTAATATTAACAATGTTTTCTGGGGATTGGATTGGTAGAGGTAAATACTTTACACATGTTCTGACAATAAGGGAGTCGTAAACATTTTCTATTTCGTTTGTTATGATTTAAATGCGATCTTATCTCTATTGACTCTAGGATTGTTAACTTTGTACTTTTGTGCTTAATATGTAATATTTTAAGATCTTCTTTTTTGTTGAATGTGTGACCAGTTTTTTCTATGTTATTCATAAAACTAGACTTATGATTATCAATTTTGCAATGTTCGTTGATTGTGTTTTTAAACGTTCTCCCCGTTTGGCCTATGTAAATAGAATTACATGTATTGCAACAATTTATATACTCTATTTTTTTCTGTTTTCTTTTCTCTTGCTATTAATTAAATAAGTTGTTTACAGTTCTAAAAGCAATCATCATGACATTTTCTGTCTATTTCTTTAGATATTTAAATGGTAGAAAGACGTAAATATGTTAAAGTATTAAATTTACAATTTTTAGATGTGACAAAAGAATTGAAGCATAGTTTCTTTTGCTTTTTCTTAATTAATCTATCTATAAGATTTGTCTCATAACAGTTATTATAAGCTATTTGTTTTATAATGGTTAATTCTTTATTTAAAGTTGTTTTCATATAATGGGTGGCAACATTTTTTATGTATTGTTGTGTCAGTATGTGTGGGTTTTTGATATACAGATACATACTTCAATTTTATTTCATGCGATATACAATTCTAGTACCTAGATGTTAATACTTTTAAGGGTTCAAGACCCTTTTTCTCAGGAACACGTGGAGGTATCAAGCTAAAATTTATACCAAATACTCAGGTCTATTGTCCCTTGGAGCTGTAAAAAAATCAAACTTCTAAGCCAACGCAATCAAAAGATACAGCCGTTTATGCCGGAAATTTCCGCAAATTTTCGAATCAAAACCTACAGGGTACTTCCCGTGAACTGAGAATCTTGAAATTTGGTACGAAGCAACGTCTTATAGCGCAGATAAAGGAAAAATTGCGAAAACAGTAAATTTTTAGTTACATCATATAATAAAAATATTTTTAATAACTTTAAAGTTACTACCCCTTTCCTCATGAACGCGTAAAGGTATTAAATTGAAATTCATATCAAATACTCAGGTCTATAATACCTTTAAGCTGTAACAAAATCAAACTTCTATGTCAACGCAATCAAAAGAAACAGCAATTTAAGCCGCATATTTTCAAACTCGCAACTACTCGCAAGGGAATCAAAACCTAAAGGGTTCCAGTCGATTTAGAATCTTGAAATTTGACATGAAGCAATGTTTTATAGCACATATAAAGGAAAAATTCCGAAAACCTTAAATTTTTAGTTACATCACATATATACAGGTTTGTACGGAACCCTCGGTGCGCGAGTTCGACTCGCACTTGGCCGGTATTTTTTTCTAAAAAAAATTGTACTATACACGCTTATTATCATTAACCTATTTTTAAATAAGATCCAAAAATTGCTTTACGATTAGATAAGCTGAAGAATAAATAAAACTGTTATATTTTAAGGGAAGGATAAACGAAGTTGTTATCTCTCCCATGCGGTATCGAATCAGTTAAATACCTTCATATTTTCATAAGATTTGCAGAAGAATATAAATAACCCTGAAGTCAACGAGCAGGTGCTTCACGTTGAATGATATGAAAACATCTTTTTTTTCGTAAAGAAAATTGAACTAGATTGTTTACTTTTATTGTTTTTTGTCCTATTTTCTACATTATGTTAAGCAACACTTTCCGAAATTATATTTCAATAAATTTTAATCTATAACCAAATAAAGCCAAGGTGTTTTTCTAATGGATAAAGATGATTGCAAATAACTTTATCTATTCAGAGCGTTTAATTGATAACTTTTTGTTTAATCGAAGAGCTTATCACTATTTACCTTGTTATTCCAATAAAATGTTGCATACGTAATTTTTTGCCTACTTATTACACTTTATGGCGGTAAAAAGTGTCAAATATCCATGAAAATAAGTATATTTGAAGGTACAAGTTGGTTCACACTGAACTTTATACCTACCAATGAACTGATAACTGGTAACTTTTTATCTGTTTGTATAATTAATATCAGAAAAACTGTATTCAATGCTAGTTTAGTAGATAAACTAAATAAAACTAATACAAATAGCTATTATAATTGAAAAGGGAAACTAAAAATAACTGCTAAGCCTTAAATTGATAGATACGAACTTTTTTCTTGAGTAAGCGCGGAATAGTTTCAACAACTGATAAAAGTTTATTTTATTTCATTCATGTTTCAGGGGTCCACACCATATATTTTCCTTATCCCTATAAAATTTAAGATTGCATGCAGTCATAATTCTAAACAGTATTAATCAAATAACTTCTATGTTATTAATTAAGTTTCATTTCAATTTTTACACAATTTAAGAAATTTGTGTAGTCATAGATAAATACAACTCTATTATGAAAATAAATATTTTATCTTACTTTTAAAACTATAATAGTTGGTATAGTAAATACTTATTAAAAAGAACAGCTTTTTATATTAAACGCAGTAAGTACCTATATATTTTATTAGCGATAGGCTTGAAGGAATAACAAACACACGAAACGTCGTTAATAAGTTAGTATAAAAAAATTGAGACTGTAAACCAAGACAACCTTTTTATCAAGTTGGCGTTTTATTTACTTTATGATAAGTTGGTTGGGCTGGATAAGGTTACGGTATGTAAAGGTTCCCTTTTGTCTCTGTTTTTTTCCTGGAGTATGAGTTAAACTCAACAAAAAAATACGTTTCTTTAATTTTTTTGTGTAGATTACGATTTTGCGACATAGGAAAATGTTATAGGTACATGAAAATAGTTTTTCTTTAATATTCTGACTTATAAAACTACAATTTTTTAAATTCTTGTATTTGTGTGTTGATTGTGGTTTTTCTCGCAGTCGTCTTAATAAACTCTATTTTAACTATTATTCTAACACCAGCGCTAACTACATCACCCAAGTGAAGTTCCTGAAAATGTACATTGTGATGGGAAACGAAACTTTGAACACTTTTAATGTTCCAATGATTTCATTATGAATACGCGGTTAGAACCCGTATCTTATATTTGTTTCGATTTCTTATTATTAAAAAACCAGGTGACCGAGAATGTTTATAATTACCGTCCTTTATCTCCAAAAATAATAAAAAATAATTTTCTTTCAACTTTAGCCCTGAGGCGTGAAGGCTTTGATCCCTTTTTTGACGAGCAGCATAAACTGCAAACCTTGTTATTAGTTCACCTTGTACATTCTTAAAAATTAACCCCTAATAGAAAATTATTTCTGTTGTTTGTTTTTTCGAATTGAAAAATAAAGGTGGTCCATAAAGGGTTTTTTTGGCCCTATGTAAGAATTCGGATAATGTCTTGTTAATTGCGCGTATGCAATTTTTGCGTTTTATTATCTAAAAACACAAATTTTTAATTTTCATCAAAAATTTTTCTAGAAATTAATTGTCGAAGATTCGCAGTTTGACATATTTGGTCGAAATTTCATAATTGTTTTTTAAGGAGCAAGGGCGCAACACTTTTTTTTTTATGTATTGTATAATTTGTGTTATGGTTTATTTTATGAAACATTTCAATTAGATCATGTTGCGCCCTTGTACTCATATAAAAACGTAAGATTAAATATCAGCCAAAAATGCCAAATTACGAATCTTCGAGTCTATGGGAAACAAATAATTAAATAATTTCAATAAAAATTAAAAAAACGTCTGCTTTAAGATAATAAAACCCACAATTAACCAGTCCGAAAACCTCCTAATGAACATCCATTCTTTATGATGTGAGGTTGTTTTGCAGTCGCCCTGTAGATAGATGGAAACCACCCCCAAAGACGGCGCCGCGCCGTACATACAAACTAGTGAAAAGACAGTCGGCAAATGTTAGGGGTGCATGCATTAACAGCTATCTATAAACGTGAATGTGTGTAACCAGTGGTCAGTCGTCGGTCTTTATTGAACCCGAGAAGTAGAACTTTTAGCTGTTGCGTTTTTTCTACATACATAAAAAAAGTAATCGCAAAAATTATCGTTATCGTTTCGTGCGCGTGTGATGCAAATAAGCTCTCTAGATTTTTATAATCGCATTGTTCTCTGCCAACCATTCCGATATATTATTGCTTTTATCGCTGTTTTATTGATATGATTACATGAATGAATTATTACCTTCCTCTTCTCATCACAGCTCATCACGTATCCACTTAACGGTGATTGTAAACTTTCGTCAATTTTGTTTTCAATTCAATATCTATCGCATTCGTTCAATTTGCTGTAAACAATTAAGATATTTTTCTTGATTAGTGCACAAGTACTCAAATAAACGCAAAATATTTTTACTTCATCTCGATTCTAAATTTTTTTAAATTTCACTACTACCTAACATAGTAGCTGAATTACGTGTAGTTTTGAAACTTAATATGAGTAGGTTATAAAATTTTCAGCAACCATAAGAACCATTTTAAAACAATTGGCACTGTTTATAAAAATGCTTTTATTTATAAGAAGAAGACCCCATGAAATTATACTTAATAACTTCACAAAAAAAATAAGAAATTACTTACCTGTTTGTTATCATAAAGTAATTTAATTGACAATTGTAGTTTAGTTAATTTTCTTGTAAAAAATTAATTGAAATTTCCCTTATCTCTTATCTCAACATACATACATTATTTATATCTATTAATTATCTAAATATGGAATTTATTTCGTAATTCAATAAACTGATTTTTTATGGTTGATTTTGTCATTTCCCTCTTCATCTTTGTCATATGTTATAACGAAGAAAGATATCAATATTTGCTATTAAAATTTCAAATAAAACTATAAAATACATTTAAATAATAGTAATATCTATCTACATAATCTGATTATTTAACAAGAGAAATCTTATTCATCTTTACATTTTTAGGCAATTATGTTAATGTATGTAGAAGGGGTAACTACCTTTTCTTAGAGATATTTGCATACCTAGGAATTAAAGGGTACAAAAAAGAAAATGATTACAGTTATTAATCAAATACTGAGTGCAGTAATAACCGTTCTTTTAATGATATTCGCGAGCCTCTTGATATACTTGATTATTTACTACGCTCTGTTATCATTCGCGATCAATTAGCGCTGAGTAACATTTTATAAAATATATTTTTTATTATTGTTTGTGTGTGTGTGTGTGTGTATCTCAAACTGAAGATTTCAAGCATTATTTCCGTTACCTACCAAATCGCAAATACATACGAACTCGCAATCAAGCGCACATTGAATGCTGAGATATGTGATGACAAATTTAAAAGGTAAATACTATGTGTTTTATGTGTGTACACTTAAGCTTGATTTAATAACACCTTTGGAAGGTTTTATCGGTATCTTATCGATATTGTGAGTTGACATTTTAATATTACAATATTAAAAGCCGTACCTAAATAAATTATCTATACAACCCATTTTATAATAAACAGCTTTACTTTTAAATATTCAGTTTTAATTTAATCATCAACATGACATCCTTCCTTGCAAGAGACATGAACGATTGTAGGAAGTTCTTTAAGTCGATGTATCCTGATAATACCCACCTGTATCATCGTAAGTACAATTACTTCTGTGCACTTTTTCGAAAATAAATAAATAAATAAATAATAAAAGCTGATAAAAGGCGCCGACTTGAATACACATTTTTATAAGACAATGATAAATTTACTATTGCCGTAGTGTAGTAACACATTTTTCGGCTCGCGAATCCTTTTGTAGGATACAATCGTTTATCATCATCTCATCAACTCTAAATTTATCTGACGATAATATTTTTCTATTCTTAGTCTATAAAATAATAAAAAAATAACAAATTCTTCCCCATGCTACCCTAATTAAAAAAACATTAACACAATATTGGAAATATTTATTCACTAATAAGTAGAAACTGTTGTACCTAATGATTCTTATAGAAATTATTCGTGAATTCCTCCACATTGAATTTAGTTTTAATTTTTTCTAAATAATTTTTTCAACGTTAATTGTAAAGCGAATCTGTTGATTGTCTATATATTTGAAATTGCGTTATAAATTCAGTCGAGCTTCGATAACTCGAATCACTGTGTGAATAATATGTAAATGAGCTTTCGTTTTGTATGTATTTATTTCATATTGGAAATAGATAAATAGATTAGTAGGTATATACAGGTAATATCTTTTTTCAGTGCGCAATGATCCAAAATTTAATTTTTGGTGAAAGAGAAATTTTTTAAAGTACCTACAACGGTGAATAAATATACATTTTTTTAATATTCACTATTTTATATGGTGAATAGTGAAAATTAAAAAAAATGTGTATTTATTCACCGTTCACTATTAATTTTCACCAAGTGAACCAAGTTGCAATAATTATTTTTAAATTACTCTTTGGTGACAAATAAATCGTAGATCACTGCTTAATTGCATAGTACTGCTATTAAAAGGAGACGTTAAAATTCCCCCAGAAAATTCGACTTATCGAAGTTGGCGCCAAAAATTATCTTCGAGTTATAAAGATACTCGAGTAGGTAAGAGAAGTTCGAGAGTTATCAAGTAAAAATTATCTACACATGTTTCTCATATTGAACCAATTTGGTTCGACTTATCTATTTTTTGAAATATTTAGTGACGTACTACGTTGAGTTAAGTGAGATTTTGAAAATGTTTCATGCCATATCTGTCTATTGTTTTCACAAGAAAAGTAAATGCCATTTACAACTCCCTTGTTCCATTTTCAAAAATATTTTTTACTGCTATTTAACTCCTTAAGGTTTCAGCGGTTTCAACTTCCTGATTATGAATAAGCCAGAACATGCTCCTTATTTAAATGTCTGTTTTTTTATAAATCCTTAAGAATTTATTATGAGGGATAAATTTAGATTCTCTTTAGTTGGCACAGATGACACATCATAAATCATTTACTTACCTACTAATTAAAAACATATAATTGATAGCAAAATAAAAAACACTAATTTAAAACAATATATAAGTTTATGTATAACTAACTGACAACAGAAAGAATAATTTTTAGACACTCATATTTTCACAATTAATTGTTTTCTTAGAATGTAAATCATAAGTTATTAATCTGGTTTTTTTCATCATTATGTCTCCGATAACAATTATAAAAATTAATCAATTTAATAGATACCAAAAAAAATTTGATAAGAAACGAGTTCAATTTGATGCGTACTTATCAAATAGATTTTTAAGTATCGCGTAAACTAATTTATCTCTCACGAATTGTTAATTTTAATAAATAATATTTTTCTTTATACATAAGTAATAATAAATAATCTATCAAATTATTTTTTTTACATTTTTTGGTAACCTTGCAATTTTATTTTTTCTCCGTACATCTACAAATAATACAGCTGTAATAATCTATTTCCGAATAAATCTGCTTACTGTTACAGTGTAAGTATCTTTTGTTGTTATCTATTTAACAAAGATAATTTGTTACACATATTCAAAGTAAACATATATCGTAATATATTAGTATATGTAATACCTATAATTTCAAATAAAAAAAAAATATTCTCATTTAATAAAGCAGTAAGTAGTTAATTAGAAAATTATTCACTCAAGTCAATTTCATGAATAATTATTATTTATGTATACCTAATAGTTCTTATAATTAAATAAAACTATTACCTTATTAATAATAAGAAAGGTACGATAATAAAATAAATATATACAGTTTCAGTGATTTTACTATTTCTCGCTAGGTATTTTTATAGATAATTGGAGAGAATATCAAAATTCTGCCCATTTTATGACTATGTACTTAGTAGGAATATTTGCAGGAAAATGTGAGCTTTTTAAAAAACTGCACCATTTATTTTGGTATCAATAGAAAACAGTATTTTGAAATAATGTTTTTGATCACCTGTTCTTTTACTTCCAATTTATTGAAAGTAATTTTGTGAAATTTGCTTTAAAACAGCACTTGTCACTCTAGCCGTTGTTAACAATTACCAATTAATTACGTAACAAATGTACCGTCATTTATTTGTCGTTTTTTTGTCCAAAAATAGTTTATTTCTTTTCATAAATTAAATAATCGTTTTCTTCTTGTTGTTGAACGTTTTATAACTTAAATGGTAAATGACCCAATAAAATTACGAAGTAAATGTGCTTAATTACTATTACATTATCGGCATTTTTCTTTTACATTTTAGCTTTCAGGAACAGTCCGTAATTAATATAGTTAATTGATTAATCGACCATATTACGCTTTATTTATTTTTTCGGGGCTTGCCAATGACAAAAGCAATTTATTCTTAAAATGACGAACGTTCTCGGTAGCGCCGATTTATTTTCTACCTCTTAATCTATAAGCCATCATTGTTTTAAACACTCTTTATATATCAAAACTTTGTTGTTTTCAATTTTATTATCTTTGATAGGTACAATTTATTTATCCGACGATCGATTATCCGAAACCTGCGAGTCTCATATTTATTTAACAAAATCGTTATCACTTCCAACACACGCTGGAAAAAAAAATTGTACCTAATAAGGGATGACCAATATTTTTTTCTTGGTAAAGCAATTAAGCCACTTTTTTATTGTTTCCATTCGTGTAAGTAATCGAAAGAGTCGATTTCGACGCGAGAAATGGTTTTAGTATGCAAGGCTGACATTTGCATGTATCGAAACTTTTTTAATATTTTAAGGAAAAAAGCAAGTAAACCAGGCTCGTCTGGAACAAAATAATAGTCCTGCCAATGCTTCTGTTGTATTTAATTTGTAACTCAATAACCCTTGCGTATGTACATACAATCAAATAAACAGTGACATAATTTTCAAACTTTTACTCTATATATGATATTTATATAATAAAATGGAAAGAAACATCTGGAATTTGACCAATTTTTCCACAGTACTAAATAACTTTCCAAAAAAGAAAATGAGCATAAAGAAAACTTTTATTCGGTGCTATAATTCAAGGCTAATCCAAATAATGCAACGTTCAATATGGGGAATTTGGTTTCCTGGCAAGAGTATGCAAACACTCGACCGGGGGAGAAAAATAATAGCGTCGAGGTGACGTCCCCCGGGAGTCGTAACGGGTAAACTACTCCGCTGACCGGTTCCCTGACCACATCTTGAACGAGTCTGTTGGTCATACCAGCCATTAATAATGCACCTTCTTTCCTTTCTCCTACCGATTCCTTTTCTGCCTCTCATTTATATAAAGGACTTGCAAAATAATCTTTATAAAACCCCTATTTTAGAACGTTCACTCCCTTCCGGCGCACAAATTCAATTAATCGAAGAAAGGTCTTTTCTTTTACATATTTAGGACTCCATCCTGTACGTTCAATAATGGAATGAACACCAAAAGTTTAGGGAAATTACATCCCTCAACTAATGTTATAATATCACTAAATAATTATAATAATTAAATACCTATAAAATTTTCTTACAATAATAAATATTTTTAGGTACCCATGGTAAAATAATTTTGTCCTTTCCATCAGTAAGTGGCAAGGGTAAAATTTATTTTACAAATACCCTGGCATAAACAGTTTTTTAACACTTTAAAAAACAAAAAGATATGTTTTAATTTACAATTAGACAGGCAGGAAATACTGAATTGTGACGTTACAGTTTTGTACCGTCATTTTTATAAATTACACGCAAAACTTTTTAATTTTTTGACCAATTTGAAATTTTATTCCGAATTCTGTTATCGTATTACGTATATTAACATATTCTATCTAAATCAATATACCTATAATATTTAATTCTATTCTATTATACTTATTGAATTAATAAGAAAAAATAACATTTACCTATTTCTTTTTTTCAGCTGATCAAAATATACTCAACAGTTGCAAAGTCGAAAACGCCCCCTCTACACCACCTTCCAACGATGGTAAGTTAAACACTATAAAATATTAATAATAATCAATATTTTTTCTTGAGTTTATGGTATTTTCTTCATTGTTACAAGAATAATAAGAATCTTTTTCCTATCACAAGGAAATAGAAATTTAATTAAAATAAACCATATAATGAATTCGATATAACATTTATCTATTATAGACCCACATATATTATGATTCCAAGTTTTTAATTAAGTAACTGGCTTGACAAAGGTAACGATATTTTTGGCTTTATTATCAAGTGAAATTTCGACTTTTAATTAAAATCGAAAACTGGAGTTTTAATTTATTTTGAATTTTAATTTCTATTTTTTATTTAATAAATTCTACAGAAATCAGTTTGATATTGTTGTATCTCAAATTAGTTCATAATTTATTTAAGAAAATTTATGTGATTAAATTTATTATTCCAGATATTCGAACATTCCAAACATTTTTATTGAAGTACTCTATGTATCTACTATAGATAGATATACATATTATTAATTCTGAACGTTATCATTGATAATGTCATCGATGAGACGTTTTGCGATATTAATTGCGATAATTATTTGAGGCGTATTTAATTATTACTATTATTATTATTCTAATCCTAATATAGGCCATTAGAAATCATTTAAATACTAACTCACTTTCATTTTACATTACAACAAGGCTGCTAATATATAGCCGGTTATAAACCAGTCCTTTATTAAACAAGGGTTTTGTCGTCCCCCAAAGAAACATAAAGTACCTACTTTCAAAATCAGACCCTTAAGGATTGTTTAACTCTTTTCAATAAAGGAACCGAAAACATGAACGAGAGGGTTAAGTCGCGTGGCATCAATTACCGACAACTAAAACATGTTAATACCTTTTGATTAAAAAAGGAAGGCTTTAAAGGCGACATACGACCATTTCCTTCCGAAAGGGTCTCGTGGTTTGTGCCTTTTATTATCAACCCCATCTTCTTATCCATGGCTCGTGCCCTATTTATTTTTTCTTGCTTTTTATTATACCTAAGCAGTTTGTATGCCTGCCTACCCTCATGCCACAAAAAAATTATTCCCCACCCAATTGAACGTTTATGTACTTGACACTTAGTATTTAAATAATTTCTCGAACAAATTTCGATAGAAAATAAAAATACGTTATAAGTAGTTACAATGTTTCTTATCATCGTTTTTAATTTTGAATCAGTCAATTTTATCTGTTGCTAGATAAAGCGTTTTAAAATTTATTTGTACAAATTTAAGCATGTGGCCAATAAACATTTCCGAATTTAATACTTTTTGTAGTTGTATGTTTACAAAAAACTTTTTAAATTTGTGAAAGAAAACCGAAAGAATTTGCAGCAATGAAACTGTTAGTTAATTAATTAATTAGAAAAACTTTCATTCAAAGATCATTAATTAAAAACTTTTTGCATGATTAGTCAACCAATTATTATCTAAGCACAGTAGCTTTAAACTTCGACCAATGACTGAGTTAGAGTAAATTAATTGTAGCATCCTCCTTTCTTAGAAAATATTACATATTAAGTATGAGGAAAGTTTTATATATCCACCATTTTTTAATTTTATTTCACCAAACACCACGAACACGTTCTAAGATCTCTTTTAAAATTCCCAGTCCCTAAATTTAACTTTGCATAAAAAGTTTATCAAAGTTCCTTTGGCAAAATAAGTTTAAAAAAATTATTTTTCATGATGGTTTGTGCTGCACTTCCCCCAAATATTCGAAATCGCCCATTTCCACCCCATCTTATTGATGGACGCGTAACGTTCGCCTATAAACTTTTTTCTTTCGTACATATATGTACGTACACGAGGAGCTGAAAAGTCTAATTTTCCAACACATCAGCGGGCAGATGTTAAGTCCTGCATACAAACCGATAAGGAACAGAACGGTCAGATAAGGACGCGCAAAAGAAGGAGAACGCCTGAAGGGCCGGCACAAAACAGCTATAAGAAATTTCACACCGGTTGAATTTTGATATTTAGGGATGCAGCGGTCATTTGAGTTGAGTTTACCGACCGGAAAAATAGCTTCGGGAACTTCACTTCCACTTCCTTGACTGTCCAACCGAATGGCGCGCGAACTTAAAAAAAATCAGATTTGCTCGCGAATATGTTTTATTTTATAACGTCAAAAAACAGAAAAATGGTATATGAATCTTTAAATACCTAATCCAAATTGGATTGCTTACAGTTAGTTCTCTATTTGGAAACGCGAAAGTTTCTTATGTATTTTGTATCTTTATTTTACTATTGGACCATAAAATATATCAAGAAGTATACATGAAAAAATTACAATTTCAAAATGGTCATAAAAAAGGAAACAAAATTTTTATCATTAGGTAGGTACATACATTACGAAATATATTCGTTATAATTATTTAGAAAAAGCTGCCTTAACAACAACAAATTTTTAATTAAGTACTTAAATTGCCTAACATAAATAAATTACAGTGTTAATATTTTTTATAACCACATTGAAGTATTTCGAGGAATTTTTTCAAGATGATTTTATAATTTTAACATTATCTTTATTATCAGAATAAGTGATTTTTTTTGGTGTTTTTTATCAATATCTTAATTAAAATCTTTCTCAACTAAACAATTTATCGTTTATGTCAAGATAAAAATTATTTATTTACTACAATCCACTTATATACTTATTACAATTAAAATTACGTATAATATTGCTTTTTCTCTATTATAATTCTGCTTGTTAGATGGTTAACAGCATTAACAATTTATCATCCTGGTTTTTAATTTTAACATTTGAGTAATGAATCATAAAAGACCTTATCATTTCATATTTTATTTATCTTAAAAGCTTTAGAATCTCGAGATGCTCTTTCGAAAAACGACGTATTCAATTTCAGGAAGTTCAGTCCTTACGCATATCAAATGAACAAACAAAAGATTTCAATCAATTTCACTTGTTGAGAGTTTGTTATTTGTATTAACTTGAAAAAGAAAATATTCCTACCATTTTATTAATGCCACATTTATAAGATTATCTCAGAATGTTTTACATAAACATCACAAATCGCAACAAAAGAATAAAATTAAAAAGTTTTTATTTCAGAAACTTTTTTTAATCGATTATTATTATGTTTTGATTAAAATTTATGTAGGAAAAAAGGCGTAGAAATGGTACGTTATATGTCGCATTAATTCGGCCATTTTTTAGACACCATATGGAGCAATCATAATCGATTAAAGTATATTTTTCGGATTAAGGGCACATAATATCTCCTTTAACTACAGTTAACACCCCTTTTAGACAAATATGCACCCTCGCGATGACCTTATAATGTACATTTTGATCGAATGCCTCTGAAATATAGCTTTTCGTGATTGATAGGGGTGTTCATAAAACCGTATAGATTCTCTCTCTTTCTCTCTCTCGCTGTCTTTCGTTCATTCTCACCCCTACGTCCCTAACCATTTTTTAATGTTAAAAAATCAAACGATTTACACAAACGTTCATACAAATATGCAGGGCCGGATTTAATAGTCATGGGACCATGGGCACAAATAAAGTAAGGGTCCATCTTTGACTTAGAGTAGTGAAATTTGGTGATTTAAAAAACTTATGCAAAATACTGCACATAAAGAATATGTATGCTCTCAAATATTTTACTTTAATTATTATTATGAAGATTGTAGATAAAGAAATTTATTAAATGATGATTTATTCCATAAAATTTAAACAATGTCCGATAAATAAGTAATCGTAGGAGATAGATCTGTTAAAAAAAGGGAGATTTAAAATTTCGTTCGATTTTATTGATTTTACACCAGGCATATTTAATAATTAAAATTCATTGTAAATTAGTAAACTTGTATAGAATTTCAATAATTTAAACTTTTGGAGTTTTAAACATACCTATAGTTACAAACATCTTCTATTTCGTTATGATAGCGTGCTAGAAACTTTTTCAGTAAATAAGACATATCTTAATTAGTTAATTATTTTAATTTTTAATTAGAAGTTGCAAAATGTAAAAGTGTCTTCTGTAAAACGGCGTCAACGTCGCCGTTGCCCTATTGATGTTGCAGCTTTTCTTTCGTCCTTTTGTTTTCTCGATCAAAAAGTCGCTCGTGCCGAATTCTATTGGATTCAAAACCGCTGCGTCAGAAACAAGATTGATAATGCTGAAAACAACAATGGTGGTGTCAGACATTGTTGTTATCGCGAGCTAACCCCTAATCCGTTAGGTCGCGTTAAAGCACCCCTTCTAACCCTCTACCAATCATGTTAGCACGTCGACCGGCAAACGAAATTTCACAAACACAACAGTCGTCTGATGGCTCGGTTTCCTTTTGTCCTTAAAAACCCGACGAATCTATTAACTTATTATTTATTTTTAATTTTAATAAAATGTACTTTATTGAGAAATTAAACAATTAGACTGAAAACAAACCAATCAATTGATAATGTTTCGGAAAATTGGAAAAGAAAAACTATATTCGTCAAGCAGTATTAGTAATGATGTTGACGGACCGATTTCGTTCGAAAATAAAAATCATTTGCAATTGTTGCAGATGGAGATGCAAATGGAAATATCAGTAGTGAAGATCGAAGCATCTGTAGCGAACCTCACGTCGATAATAACGATGCTGATTCAATGGATTCAGAAAAAGATGGGGCTCTGAACCTAGTAAGTTAATTAAATGTTCTTTTGACACCTAGACATATTGTACAAAAAGAAAAATTTACTAAACTTATCTTAACTTCATCAAATACAACTAAAGAAGTAGTAATTATACCAATAACATTATCTTATTTTAAAGTTCGTTTATCAATAATTTAATTACTAACTAACAAAAATTCTACTCAAATAGTGTAATGAATAAAAATTTATCTGTGAAATTAACAACATCTGTAAAAGATAAACTTAAATTGTAAGCACAAATTTCGTATTAGACATCCGATACTTGAACTAGTAATTGACGTAATAATCACTGATAATGATAATTTCACTCGTTTAATTAATTACCTGTGTTAGATACTGTTAACAATATCTATATATAATTATTATAAATGGTACTTAATATATTTTTTTACTTATTGGACATGAATTAAAATACCTAAATTAAAAAGCATTTGTGGTTGGGATTGAATTGAAATTTAATAATATATTTCGAATGAAATGTAAAGTAAATAACTTGGGGAGAATATAAAAAAGTATCAAAAAGTTAAAAGGACATTCCTCTTCGAAGAAACGAGTTTATCGATTACAAATCAAATTAAAGGAGCATACACAAAGGGGATGTTTAGAACTGTTTTCCCCAAAGAGTTTAAACATTTCAACTTTTTGAGGGGCTGAAGTGACTCGCGTACGTTTGGGATTAGCAAACTTCAGATTTATATTTATTGAACAAGAAGATTGCGGAGAAAGGCGGATTGAATAAACAGCCGAAAGGTACAATGAAATTTATTAACGTTTTTTGTTGTGTTATACTTCCACGAACCTTGAACCCCCACACATTAAATATCGTGTACAACAGGAAAATATATTTACGTCATCATAAATTGAGGCTATAGCAATAATTTTGAATGAAAGGTCCCACTCGATCATTTTTGAACAAACAAAATCATAGAATAGACAATTTTGGTGTAAAATTCTTTAACATGCCACAATATAATGTAGGTTTAAGTGAGTAAAATAAACCTTTTCTCGGAAAACCGATATTACAAATGTTAAATTAGCGAAGTTATATTCGAGATATATGCGAAAATGTAGACAAAGTTGCAAATTGCAGCAATATACATTGTGGCAAAACCTTTTGCTAAAAATTAAGTACTTTTAAACTTTAATAGCCGCCTAGAATGTTCGTACATGTATTATTAAATGCTTTGTCTCAGAGCTATGGTACTTAGAACATTATTTTGCATAGGTCACAGGGGATCCACCAAGATCAGCTTCTCCAAATTCTTCGATGGTATCAGCACCCACGGCCGGTGGAGTCGGAGCCGCTCTTGCGGCCCTAGGAGGACTCGGTAGTATTTTAGGTAACCCCCTTCAAATGCTTGGGAGCCTTCAAGCATTCTCAAATCCAACTAGTCTTCAACAGTTGCAGCAACTCGCGATGCTGCAACAAAGTCACGGAAATCAACTCAATCCTCAAGCGCAGTTCTTTTTACAAAACCAGGTCAGTCTCATTTTTTTAACTGTTACAAACGATGTTCCAAAATAGACGTCCTGCATTCAGGATTTATTAAGGCATCATGTCTGTTTACAAATTAACACTTAAGAACCCCTATTTTAACACTATTCTACTCAGTATTCCCAATGGGCTTACACTTATTACCAAATAATTACAATTAATTATCGTCATTTCTACAAAAGAGATCTAAATGAAACCGTTTCGTTGAGTATTATAAGCTACAATTATATGTATTCGTAGCTTTGATTTCAACGTGTGTACAATAAAGAACAGATTAATTTCCCATTAAGAACAATTTTTAATTTTTATATAAATTTGGTAATATAATGGTAATTTTTGAAGGGCTTTCTCCAAGGATTTCCGCGTTCTGGATTATCTTCCAGAGTACCCCATTCAATGCAGGTGTGTCTCCTGTTGTGTTGTGTTTAGATTTTTTTGCATGCGTTTTTCAAGTCAGAACATTCAGTGATATAGCATGAAATTTTAAAGAAACATGCCTATTTTTTATTAACATATGCTTTTTATGCTCTATTTAGCCTTTTGGTTAAAGATTTTTACAAGAATTACAGAAATTGATAAATAATCAATCAATTTTTAACCATTTCCCTCCCACAACAAAACTGTAAGATCTATATTACATTGCCAAAATTCACCAGGATCTAAAATATATATTTAATCATTAAATTGCCTTGATCCCCTTCCCCTCCAAATCTACTACCACCCAACTTGCGTTAATCAGTTAACAGTCAATAAAAGATAATAAAAATTCGACCATTGGCCATAAATCCCTCAATTTCTTCTAGGTTCAACAAATTGCTCAAGCTGCTCAACAACTCCAACAGCTTCAGAAAGCTCAACAACAAAGTCATCATCACCAGCAGCAGCAACAACAACAGCAACAGCAATCTCAACAATCCCAACATCACCAAAGTCGACATAGTAACAATATTCAGCAAAACACTCAAATATCACAAACTCAATCAACGCCGCCAAATAACGCCCACATTCCACCCAGTCTGCTTACCCCAAGCACTCCAGGATCAGGAGGTCTAACGCCTCAACATTTGAAGACACCCTCAAGGATTCTTGAACCTTCTCCAGAAGAAACTACTGATCTTGAGGAATTAGAACAGTTTGCGAAAACATTTAAGCAGAGGAGAATTAAATTGGGTAAGTTATTTTATTCGTATGACTAATTTCGTAGGTACCAAATTAAATTACTTGTTTATAATAATTTAATTAAATAGAAAAGAAAAAGTGTAGTTAAGAGATTTAAATTTCAATTTTTACGATTTTAAAATTTTCTGTTTTATTTATTTTTTTTAAGTAACTTAAAGGAAATATGTATTTGTTTATTAGTGTAATATAATAATTAATAATAATATAAGTACTATATATAAGTGGGACCCTTCAGCTACAGTTCGTCAAGCCTAAGCACGATGGGTTGCCTGCCGTTTTTACTCTCATTATGGAGGTTCAAATCTCGTTACCAAAGCATTTTTCAGAAAAAGTAATAAATAGAACTTTAAGATAGATGTATTGGAATTATCCGAAAATGCACCGATCTATTAAAAATTCTTTATTAATTCTAAATTTTTATAAATAAAGTGCCCTCTGAATGCTTCCTGTACTACATATGCAAGCAACAAGTTGCATATCTAGTTATTTTTAATCACATTATCTATTGATTCTTATTTGTGACCTTACAACTATTTTGCTTAACTTCTAAAGAACTATAAAGGTACAACCCGCACATAAGATATACTTAGTAGATTACATAACGACCTACATATGTCATTGAATTTAAAAATGTACGAACTATCATCCTAATTTTATTTTTATAGGTTTTACTCAAGGAGACGTGGGCCTTGCAATGGGAAAACTTTATGGTAACGACTTCTCCCAAACCACAATATCTCGATTCGAAGCGTTAAACCTTAGTTTTAAAAATATGTGCAAATTAAAGCCACTTCTGCAGAAATGGTTGGAAGATGCGGACAGTACTCTAACCAACCCCGGACAACTAAGTAATCCAATGACAACACCAGAAGCCATAGGAAGAAGACGCAAAAAGCGAACGTCAATAGAAACAAGCGTTAGAGTAGCTCTGGAGAAGGCCTTCTTACAAAATCCGAAACCTACTTCCGAAGAAATATCGATGCTTGCAGACGGCCTGTGTATGGAAAAAGAAGTGGTAAGAGTATGGTTTTGCAATCGTCGACAAAAAGAAAAGAGAATTAACCCGCCCACGGCTGCCATGGGATCTCCATGTTCGGTCAGCAATGGCAATAGTTCCATGTTTGCTATCGCAAACTCGTTATCGGCCAGTCCATTATCCCTGGTCACCTCCACCGGACACTCGTTAAATCCAAACGTTATGGTAAAGCAAGAATGACACCATGTCAATTTTTTTACCGACCGTTTTATGGACTAGTTAAATGTTCAGTATTGTGCAATGTACCTCAAACAAACTTACTTATATAAATTGCGTACACCCATCAAAACTTTTATCAAGACTCGTAGTTTGAGGCATCCTTTTGTCGATTACACCTCATCTCGCCATCTATACGAAATAAAATAACGTCCGATTTCAGATCTCAGTGTATATTTACAAAAATACTGCTGTCGCTATTTAATTACCTTTTATGTTTAATTGAAATTAAATCATTATCACGATTATATAAGACTCAATTTGAACAAAAATTTCTGCAACTTTTCACATAATAAGACACCCAATTCTGTTTTTACGCGATTTTGATTTTGCACAAAATCTATCAAGTTGTTACTTAACATTATAATCTTATACGCATGTTTTACTGAATAATATGTGTTTAGTAGTATATTTGATAACGAAAAATTGTAAAACAAATTTGTCCCGACTGTCATTGTCATTGATGAATCATTCTGGACAATTTTCAGAGTCCAGAACTATTAATCTATTTTTCATAACTAGAGTATATTTTGTACAAGCCCAAATATGTAAGAACAGAATTCGATGTAATTTTACTGTAAATTTTTTTTCCTTAATCGTGATAACCGTCTTCCACGATTGTTTTCTTTTTTTTTGCCACTTTGTAGGCCATCTCAGTTGAAATTACGATCATCCCGGGTGAAACATACAACATTTGTATATAGTCCATTCATTAATATCGTACTAAAAACATATACTTATACTAACGTTGTAACTTATGTAAGAGAAGCGCCCTTATTTTAAAGGGTTTTTTTCTAGCAAGTATTTTCTGTTATACTTATCTAATATTATAATGCGAAAAAATTAATTGACAAAGAGCTGTCACACAATAAGCAGGGTCTTGAGATATATATTTTACCAGTGGCTGTTCTTCGTTGATTTTTGTATAACCTTTGTAGATAATAAATAACCCGAGTTATAGTCCTAGTTATAGTGTGTACAGTAGGAGTTAGAATAACAGTTTTTTTATTGATATTTATCGTATGTTCCTGTATATATGTATCAACTCGTGGTAGAGAAATGGTTCGGTTTCAAATGTTAAGGAGGACCAAACAAAATAGAAATCTTAAAGTTCCTAGTACTTATATTTCTGATATATATTAATTATCTAATATTATCGTCTCCCTAACATTAAGTACATATTAGTCGTCATTCTTCGATTTTTGTTTATTTGTAATTTGTTAAATAGTTTTCATTTCCGAATACAGGACTTTTTATAGTGTAAGTTTTAGACTGACTATATTACATTTTGAGTAAGTTGTGGGACTTTGTCTTATTGTCACGAAACGAAGTTAGTTTTGTTTGCACTAAATTTTTAATGTAGTTTTGTTTTGCTTACTCTATTATTTTCAAAATCAAGCTTTTGAAATTAATTTATACCCATTTTTGCAAAATACTGTACAGGATGTCTTTTTATAAATAGCTCGATTCGTTTTTATTACAGCTATTCCTGCTTTTTTAAGATTTCCTTTTATTTTCCGAAATATTTAAACAAATGAATAATTTGACACCCTGTATTTATTTAAAACAAGTACTTTCAAATATTTTTGTTACTAAAGTCATGGAGAATTTCGTAATAATTAAATCCTAACATTCCTTAGGTGACGCATGTTGTTTATTGTTAATATGTAAATCAGAATATTTAAATTTATTGAATTCTTACCGTATTTTTTTGTTCAGTTAAAAATAAAATTGTGACTTTTTAATGCCTTTAAAAGATCTGTTACATTACTGTTAGTTCGTACAAAAGGCCACTGTTCAATAACTGAATACAAAATAAATAATTGTCTTAAATTTCACCTTATAGTCGCATTACAGTAGCATTCCAAAATATTATACTTTTTGTGTTCATCTTCTTTTGTAGTTTTATATCCTTTACAATTATTTATTTTGTGTACATATAAATATTGTGTACGAGAAAAAATACAAAGAATATCACCTTTCTTTGTATTTTTTCTTCACATTTCCTGTTTTCGAAATAAAAATCAACCTTAAAATTAGTTGTTTGTTACAATCGGTTGATTTTTATTTTATTTTATTTACTAAAATTGTTTAATTATCCAACAGTAGTACTTTTTTGAGATTAGAAATTATCGCTAATCGCTATTTTGTCTTTTGAAAACTATTCAATTAAATGTTCACAGAATTTCGGAAGATAAGGTAAAAATATTTGTGACTTTTATACATATCCCAATAAAAAAAGAGAATAGATTAAAGTGCGTTAATAACACGACGAGGCGCTCGAGTAAATGGCTTTTATAAAAAAATATTTTTTGACCTGTGAGCATTAAGACATCGCACTAACGAAGTAAATGTGTCATATCAAAAATAAAAGAAAATATAATAAAACGAGGAAACCGGCAATGAATGTAATTATTATTATCATTCATGAATTCACTTTTAATACTAATAATAATATAATATTTAATTATTTAAAATTTTAAAAAATGGTAACATGTACTCGTTACGATGTATAAGCATGTGTGTATGTAGATCAAAAATCGTGTTTAGCGGAAATGAATGTAAAATCGTAAAATAGTAAAAATATTTGCAATGAGTATTCACAAAAGTATGTATAAAAGATGAAGAATGTGAATTTACGTGATAATTTAATTTCGACGGTTTGATGGAAATAATGCAGTGTATTTATTGTAAATGTTAGGTCATAATCTGATGTGTATTATATACCTAACTATTATGGTGGTCTAGGCAATAATGTGTACATTATTTTCATTAAAGAAATTATTCGTACCTATTCCAACCATTTATTACTCTACTTATACACTTAGTAAAACTGTGTTTGTAGCTCTTAAAAAAAAGCTGATTCCATATAAGTCATTTTTTATGTAGAAAAAGTTTATCGAACAATAACTAAATATAATCTCCCACGAAAATGACCTTTTCTCTTTACAATCTATAATAATATATGCAACATACTTTGTTACATTAAAAAATGGGTTTCATAATGCTATAATACTGATTAAATTATCATTTCATGTATGCAGATGGGGTTTCCTTTTAATTACTTACATATCCATACTTATAAAAATTACAAATTATGTTTTTATATAATGTTATTATTTATTCAGGTCTGATCTGTAGTGAACTACTGTTAACAGATCAAATGCTAGGTATCGTTTATAGGAATGCACCTCTATTGCTGCTCATTTTCGTACTTTATGACAGTTTTGTTTCTATGATTGTATGGTTTCTATGTTTCTATTTTCTATTATTATTGTGAAAAACGTGAAAAAAGTGAATGTTTTGCAGAAAAATATCTTGTTCTAGTTTATTCCATAAAAAATGTTTTACATTTTTCTGATTTATCATACACTTGCGGTTTATATATCATACTTTGAATTATAACAATACAACACCTAATAATAATTTACTAACTTATTAGTGTATAAAGCTGTTAATGTTAAGGTTCTTGCAGACAGAAGGTTTTACTGGATACAAATTACCCATTTTTTTACAACAAAAATAAATTAGTAGGTGTAAATTTTGTTTGACATCCATTTTGTCCTTTTTTAAATTATTAAGTGTATGATAACAACTTATGTTGATATTAGAATGTAATATTTTTAGTTTGATATGTTAAGAATTTGACAGCTTATAAAACCTATAAATGTACATTATTTTAAAGTTAAACTAATTTTGAGTTTTATAAAGGCTAATTTGTGTTATTCAACGTAAGAATCGTCAAAAAACCGTTACTTTATATTTATTCAGAATTAATATCGTTTTTATGTTTATTTTTAGAATAAATATGGATGAAAATATGTCTGATGATGATATTGAAAAAACCGAAGAAACAACCAATCATGTGAATCATATTGAAAATGCAAAACGTTTAAAGACTGATAATTGTAGTTTTAATGAAAATCTAACTGATTTTGCCTGCACTAGTAGGAATACTACATCTCAAACTAACATTGAAGAAGACACAACAAAAAATGCCACAGAAGAACAAGAAACAACCAATAATAATACAACTGTTGGTGGTTTTCCAAAAGGACGCAATTCAATGACTAGAAATTACAGGCGAATTATTATTGATGATGAATCAACTCGATCAAGTGATAATGGCAGGTAAATATTAAGTTTCGTTTTTTCAAGTAACCACTATGTAGAAGTGTGACTAGAATCTTAAAGTGAGCTACCCTCTTCTATTAAGGTTTTAGTTGCTGTTTGAATTTCTACTAATGCATGAGAAGTTTTCATATTTTAAAAGGAAGAGTTCATCAGTGAAAGCTGATTTTTTTGCATATTATACTCAATGAATCAGTACATTCTCAAGAAGAGAGAGTTAACATTCACAGTCATATGTTTGAGACTCTACTCTAGTACTTTAGAGTACTTTAAAAACATGAGGTGGTATCAAAAACTTCTTCTGTAATACAAATATTCTTATTTGTTTATGCCAGGTATAAATGTAAAGTTTATATTGTACCTGCAGAGGTGCATAATAGTGCACCTGTATGCACACTGATACCTTCATAGTAAAAACTACATATTAAATACTAAAATACTAGTAGTAGTATACATATATTTTTATTTTATATTACAGTGGAGACGAACTTAGATCTATATCTCCTCTACATCAATCCAACAGTCAAAGAACTGATTCTGAACGAGATGGTGCATCAAACATCTCTGACATAGACAGCTTATCAACTGTGATAGAAGATACTGATTCTGACGAGTCATATGGTGAAGAACCTGCAGTTCTAAAGAAAGAAAAACCAAAACACAACTGGTTTATCATCCCTGAGATTCTAAATCGTCAGATGGGGACCACTATTCGCAAACAAAATCCTATCTTATTTCAACAAAGATGCTATGGTTCTTTACATTGCGTGCAACGTTTGAAATTAATGAAGAAGTTAGAGCAACATGATGGATGTGTTAACAGCTTAAACTTCCATCCCAATGGCGATTTATTAGCCAGTGGATCGGATGACTTAAAATGTGTCATTTGGGATTGGAAAAGAGGAGTTCCAATGCTCTCATTTGATACAAAACACAGGGGAAATGTGTTTCAAAGCAAATTTCTACCCTTGAGCGGGGATTTACACCTTGTTACCAGTGCCAGGGATGGTCAGGTAAAAAAATATATCTTTATTGATTTGATTTTTTTTATAATTGTATATATTTGTTCCAGGTTCGTTTGGCACAAGTTTCTGCTCAAGAAGGTTTGCGTAGTAGCCGAAAATTGGGCTCACATAGAGGTCCTTGCCACAAGTTGGCCATTTTACCAGACCAACCCCATATTGTATTAAGTTGTGGAGAAGATGGTCTTGTTTTAAGTCACGACGTACGTAATTCAAAACCCGAACGGTACGTTTAATTTTTTTAGATTTTCGTGCTTAAAACAATTAAAAAATTTATTTCAGAGTTGTAAGTGTAAAAAGCGACGTACGAGAAGTGGCGTTGTATAGTGTCAATTCTCACCCTTTGAAAAGTCACGAATTTTGTGTAGGAGGGCGAGACCACATTGTACGAACTTATGATCAAAGAAAATGTAGTGAAAATTGCCCCCCACTTAATACATATTATGCTAAAAAGGTTGAAGTAAGTATTACTTAATTATCTACGTAAATTGAAACAAAATTAGAAATTGTTTTCATATTTCGTTAATTAAATTTGTTTTTGTTAATATTCCTTTATTTTCTTACAAATGAAAATAGAAATCAGATTCATACTTGAGTGTGCACGTTACTTGTGCAATATATAACTACAATGGCTCAGAAATTTTGGCCTCCTATAACGATGACGACATATACATCTTTGACACAAATAGTGAACCGGGTACTTTTGCGCATCAGTACCAGGGTCATCGTAACGGCGCCACAATAAAGGGTGTCAACTATTTCGGTCCAAAATCCGAATTCATTGTGAGCGGTTCTGACTGTGGAAATGTTTTCTTTTGGGAAAAGAGTACTGAAGCAATTGTCAACTTCATGTTGGCCGACGATAATGGTGTTGTAAGTTGTTTTTTGTCTGTATTTACAATTTCAAAGTTATAAACACTTTTAATTAATCTGCACTGTTCTTTTGTAATTATAAAAACGATAATTTTATTTTTAATTCTTTTTTTCAAGGTAAATGTGTTAGAGCCTCATCCAAGTTTACCTTTTCTATGTACGAGCGGTTTAGATTGGGACGTAAAGTTGTGGGTGCCATCGAGGGATCACGATCCGCCCATGACGGGAATCGCAGACGCTATAAAATCCAATAGCAAAGCCCGTGTGAGTTGGTCATCTTCCACAGACATTAATGAAGGCCAGATGTTGTGGATGCTTTGGCGTCACCTTAGAAATTCTAACAGACAGGTAAAAACGACAGCAAATCCTTTGTGGGCCGAACATTATATTTTTAAATAATTAAATTACAGAGAGCAGCTACTTCTGGTGCTGAGGACTTTATACAGTTCGTTAATAACTCTTCCAACAGTGTTAATAATTCTTCAAGCAGTTCTTCAAGTTCGTCTCATTCTGGTTCTGATAGCAGTATTGACTCAGATCCGGACAGCCCAACTGGCTGCACCACATCGTAAACAACGAAGAAAATAGAGTGTGATCTTGTAAGGTTTATATTTGTATTGGGTTTTCCTTTGTCTGATATTTATCTTTAGTTTCCTAAACAAAAAAGAATTCGTCCTTTTGCTAATAAAATACTATTCCCAAGTCGTAACAGCTAGCAAGAATTTTCAGTATTGGAAGTTGCCTTTTTTGATATTTAGTTTTCTAACCACATACTTCCAAAACAAAAAGCAAAAGTGGAATATTAATATTCTCGTTTATATATGGTAGTTATTATACATCACAGTTACTAGTTTTGTCTGTTGTATATTTATTGTTTGTAATATAAATAATTAATAAAAAATATTTCATTAATAATTCTGAAAACGTTTGATAAACGTTTATAATTAACGGTGGCATGACTCACAATTTTTTTTAGACAGGAACTATAGTTAAATATTAAGACTTAACATTATTAAATATTTCTTTCTAGTTTAAAAAAAAAATTATAAATAACACAAATGAGACCTTTATTACTATGGTTTTGAGTAATTCCAACGAAACTAATAAAAAACCTATTACATTAACAATTACTAAAATATTCCAATTGCTTGGGCAAGCCCTGCATACAATATTAGTGTAACAAGACTAGATGTAATGGTAATGATTGCTTTTAGTAACAATGCGACCCACGGACCTATTGCTAAAGATTTGAACAATAAATCCAATATTAATGTTTTATATGATGAAAATACTAATAGTGATACAACTATGGGTCTTAAACGTGCTTTTAAATCATGTCTTGTCCACAGCCAAACCAAAGTGGCTGTAGAAATGTGTTGTATCAATGCTATATTTGATTCTAGTGACTTTTGAATGTATTTCCAATCAAACTCTGCTCCTCTTGCACCAACCCAAAGAAGAAGGGCCCTCGAAAGAATTACTTCAGCTGTTGCCCAGCCTATTCCAGCAGTTAGAACTTTGCTGTGTCCTTTTCCAGGAATACTGTTTAAAATTAGATAAAGGCCTACCAAATCTGTCAAATCTACAGTGGCTTTAAAGAATTCCTGAAAGGTAATTACTCTATAGTACCTTTATCTTTTGGGATGCAGTGACTTACCCCTAAAAAGTCAATGGTGTCTGTTTCACTATCTGGAAAAAACGTTGCTAACACTAACATTTTTGCTAGCTGGGTGAAAATATAAGTAAAACCAGCTTGAATACACTTCCAAAACGCCCCATATTCTGATCTAAATAAGAAGAAACACTTTAATGTTCCACTTGTTAATTATTTGGTAATAGCACTTACAGTCCTGAATATTTATATGTGAGATAATATGGAACATAAATGAGAGCTACACAATTACCAAAGTGATAAAGAGTCATTTTAGTTATAAAATATTGTTTTCTTATAAGAAGATCTTATTTTTATAAGCAATTTGAAGCCTCAAAATTATTGGTTAGGTACAATATCATAGATAAGCATAAAATGAAGTTAAGCTCATTGGATCTAGTTCTAGTGATGAACTGAACTGAACCAAAAACTATAGATACTATTATCAATGTGCATTACAACTGATTACAACAAACATAACCTAAAAATACTAACCTTATTTTATCAATTTTAAATCAAGTTCAGAATGTTTAAAAAGTAAGTAAGACTTAAGTAGATATTGTACACTTATTAATTAATGATTCTTGTAGATTTGATGAAAAGGAAAGTATATCAGGCATTTTACAACTAAAATCGTCTGTTCAAAAAGGCATCAGAAATAAACTAATTGAACAGTACCCCCACTTAGAAGGGTATATTGATAATATACTCCCCAAAAAAGATGCAATTAGAATAGTAAAGTGGTATGTTTTCTAAATTAACTTGTTAATTTAATGTTTTCATATTATTTTTTCAGCCATGACCATGTAGAAATTGTCGTTAACAGTGCTGGAAATTTACTGTTCTTTAGACAAAGAGAGGGACCATGGATGCCTACATTGAAACTGCTGCATAAATGTAAAGTTTTACTTAATTTTACTCCATATAGAATAACATTTTATTCCTCTTAGATCCATTTTTCTTGCCTATGGAACAAGTGGATAAAGGAGCAATTAAATTTGTTTTAAGTGGAGCAAATATCATGTGTCCTGGCTTGACATCCCCTGGTGCTAAGATGACAGAAGCCCCAAAAGGAGCAATTGTTGTTAGTGAGATATTTTGTTTATAATCCAGTGCCAAAAACAATTTTAAAGTCAAGTAAACAATAGCTTAAAACTATTAAAGATGGGCAGAGCCTTCCTCATAATAATTTGAAATCTCATTATAATTTTAAATTAAATTTGAAAAATTAAGTGAGAGTTTTTGAAATACAAATTGTAAAATAATTTGTTCATAAAAGGATTTGAAGTGCAACAGTACACATAAACTTTGAATGAACTAAAATCTTATTGCTAAGTGCAGAACAGTAAAACGTTGCCCAACTCTGAAAGTTATTACTTTGAATTCTATGAATACTAGATAAATTCTGAAAGAAATTATACAGTTTTATTAATGTAGAATTTAATTTGCAGGCTATCATGGCTGAGGGAAAACAACATGCTCTGGCCATTGGTATAACATCACTTTCCACTGAAGAAATGTAAGTAATAAAAAACTAATTTATTGCGTTATTGTTAAACTTTTTTTGTATATTTTCGTACCAGAGCAAAGGTAAACAAAGGAGTTGGGATCGAAAATGTCCATTATTTGAATGATGGTTTGTGGCAAATGAAACCTGTGAAATAATTTTGTAATTTATATTTTTGATATATTTTAAATTGAAAATTTGCTATTTGAATTTAACTAAACACAAAAGTCAGTAATTTAATTGTTTATTAAATTAAAATAAAACTGTTTTACTATTTTTAAGTTTTATTTTACGTTCAACTAATTAAATAAAAACTTCACAGCAAGCAGGAAAATCATAACTTAATTATGAATTACACTTATTTAATTAGTTTTCTAATTACGGCAAATATTGTATGTATAAATAATTTATCAGATAATTTATTGATACGAAACGCATTGGCATCGTGGGTGATGTCTTTGGTGAGAACAAAAAGGATAAAAAGATAAGTTATTTTATATTTTCTTACTGAAAATTATTTATCCCCAATTTATTAACTGATTTATGAGCAAAGAGAAAACTATTTTAATTTATTAGTTGTACTGAGTGAACTGTAATTAAAGATTGAGGTAAAATTGGGTAATTTTTCAATTTACTTTTTTGAATTTATCGTTAAAAGAACATTAGACATGCTTGACTTTTTGAAACAGTATCTTTGTCAATTTCAAATACTTTTCAGTACTTTTTGGTAGGATTTTTTAAATATATAAAAAAAGATTAATACTTATTCACTTTATTAATATTCAGTATGCAGGTACGATAATTGCGTGTAATAGAGGTTGCCTATATTAAATTGCAAAGCAAAATTCTTATTGCGTGTTCGGTTTCCGACTTTAATCGATCGTCTTGCTGACGAAGTGCATATTAAAAGCTTGTAGTTGAACGAGTTGATCGACAAGTGTAAGCTGTTGTTTGCAGCAGTGCGTGTGTTTTCGGTGTGTTAAATTGCCTCTCGTCGTGTTTAAAGGTCCTTGGCTTTTGCGATCGGTGTATTTTAAAAAAGTGTCGTAACATTTGATCGCTGCTTTAAATAATGCGTGAAGTATGACGACTACTACAATAAGGAAGTCGTATGGGAATAGAAAATTGTATTCGTTTCCTGAGGATTATCCTCTACGTGTTGTAAAACAAAAAGCCAATAACAATGCCCCCAAAAAGACTGAAGACGTAGCAAAACTACTCAAGTACATCGAAGATAACATTATCGGCAAAAACAATGCCTTTCTGGGACCATTTGGAAGACGAAAAGGTAAAGTGTTTTGACGTTTCGCTTACATAATTTTTCTGTATATACTTTGTTTTCCGAATACCACCAACTTCTATCTGTATGCTAACGAAATTCGATCGTGTTTTTGGGTTGAATACCTATAAAAAGACCGGTTTGATTAAAAAATTGCATAAATTGCTTTGTTTACGTAATAGAACAGCCACTTACTACTCAGTAGGTATATTGCTGAAAGGTTTATAATAAAAACAGTTGTGGAACGAACGTAAAATACAAATCTGATTCCCATTTAAATTGTTATGTTAATGTGTTTATTGTCTAACTAAAATTAAAATTCACGTCAAGTCTTCGAGTTGCAATATCATCGAAATATGTACTTAATTATAAATTAAAATTGCAAATACTTTACGTAGGTATGTAAAATCAAGATATTATTTACAATTAAATTATTCATTAAAAATTTAATAAAATAATTAACTACCTATAGTAAAGTACTTAATATCATTTAGTCATTATCTAATCATTGCATAAATCTTGTTAATTAATGACCATAAAAAAAGGAAACATATTTGAAATTTCTAATTCATTCTGCAGATGATGTTTATAGTTAGTTGAAAGATATAATCTAAGCACAATAAAGAAATGTGTGGGTGAGCTTCATCCGAAAGAGTAAACATTTTTACAGTAAAATTCAGTTTGTTAATATATTCATAATCATTATCAGCCTCAATATGCTATGTGTTACGAACGTGTCAAGGTTGATCAGAAAAGGGAGTGTAAAATGTATTTCTTCTCAAATTTATTTAAAAAAATAATTGTGGTTTAGGAAGAGATAATAAAAAAAAAAAGGCAACCCATAATTAGTTAATTCGAATAAAAATGCGGAAGTTGCACAAGAGGTAATTGCGTAGGAAAATACATAGCCCTGACTTTGGACATCAGCATTAGAGTTATTAAGATAAACTTTCTAAAAATTGTATTCTTTACCTACGTCAACAACGTCATTGAAAAAATAATAAGAATTGTGTGTAAGTGTGTATAAAGAATGAATGAATACGTACGAGATATAAAGGAGGGTGTATTTTATTTGTTTAATTATTAGTTACTATCTTAGTATATTTACCAGTCAATTAAATAAAACAATAAAACTTGTTAATTACATTTATAAATTATAATAGCAGTTGATACATATGTTATAGTGTGCTACAGTGTAAAATATATATAACGTGAACTCCTTATAACGTAGGAATGGGCACAATATGGTTGGTTTAATACACTCTTTATAGCCCAACAGCCATTCCCTGTTACGATGAAATTTTGTAGATAACACGATAACAACAAACACTAATTGTACCAACACAGTTTGCTCTTATTACAGAATATACATACTTAAAAACTTTCTTTTGACCAAAAATTAAATCTTATAAAAAATAAAAAACGTAAAGTCTGTCGCGTTACATGGTAATTCGAGTTATCAAAGCTCGACCGTATTTATTACATTTAACCAGTTGCCCTTCGGTTAGTCATAATTTCAAAGTAGATATGGCAATTTTTACATAAAAATCCTCCATTGTTTGTAAATATACAATTATTTACTTGTGTGGAGATTTAAATAGCTTATTAACATGTCTTTCATTAAATATGCCGGAATAATTAACAACCTACTGTTTATAACAGGTATTTGCAGATATAGGCAGCTTATTGTTTACGTAATTACCTTTATATTTCAAAATTCATTTCTAAAACAGTAATAAATCACACTTAATAAAAATTAGAGATGTTTGGAACCTACCAACAAGAAAATATTGTCTTCTTTTCAATCCTGTGCCTTATTTTATGAGGAATGATCTTAATTTTAAATTGATTCATCACTTATGTTTTTAATGATAGGTAAACGTACACCTGCACTATAAAAATACTTTTGTTATACATATGTACGTACGTAATACACTGATAATGCGTCATTTCATATTTAATACATAATTTATATTCTTCGTGACTCTTTATAGGAACCTACCAGAAATTTTCCACCCAAAAACAATAACGGATAAAACGATTATCTATATATGTGTACGAACTACTTAATTACATCTAGTGCACAACAGATAATAAATTGTTTATCTATTTTGATCTGTACCTATTTATCATTATTTTTATCCACTTTTAAATAGAAAACAATATCACGAAACGATGACGTGCTAAAAAGTTGCTTGTAATTACATATTTATTAGAAATTATTAATAATATTTACTAATTATGATACACTTTAGACTATTTGCCGCCTGCAGTAATCTCAAAAGGTTGTCTTATAAATTCGACCTTTTTGTAATCACTGATAGGGGCCTCGTAAAAACTAGAATTAATAATACATATGTACTTGCTTACCTTTACAGTTATGTGTTGTGAACTTATTTTACGTATGAAAGTTATTCTTTATATTTCATTTTAAGAGCATTATGTACGTACATACTAGCTATATATATTTTATTATATTTTAATTTACTCTTTTTTAAGTAAAAAATTATTACATATCTACGTATTATCAGTGGAAGATAAGTACTTAAATTGAAACTGGGTACCTAATAACGTAGCATTTGTGCCTTACTGTAGTCTCGTGATGTAATTATGAAAATTATTTTGTGTTATTAAGTAAGTCTGCGAACTACAACATGATACACAGACAGTTATCTGCCGTGCTATTAAATACCTAGTTAGCACAACAAGTTAATAAATTAATTAATATATGAAGCGATGTTGTACGAAACGTTCGTGTGCAAAATACTTCTTTCTGCATGATTTTGTAACTCTTATCTTCACATTATACATACATACATAAACATATCTATTGTTAGTGATAGTTGTTCTTTAAATTTAAATTTTTAATTTCCTGTGCCTATGCTCATCAATAAGACTGATTTAAAATTCCAAATCCAATGGCAAAAAGTATTATTTATGTAGGTATTTATAGGTACCTACTCGTTATATTGTGACTTGGCGGTCATTGCCGATCGTCTTATCACTAGAAGACAATGAGAAAGAATAAACTACCTGCTGAGTAGCTGAGTTGTGTGGTTGCAGTTGTAAATACAAATTAACAAGACGTTTTCAGATAAAATTAGCAAGATATACAAAATATAATAAAATAACGTTTCCTCTTATTTGCTTTTAAGAAGCTCAACCCTGTATTTTACCAAACAACCATAAGAAGGTCGATTTATGACCCTTATAGTACATAGTTATAATGCAGCCAGTATAGGTACAAATGTTCATGTCAAATGTGAACCACCTAAAGTATACATTTAGTGAGTGTTTCACGAATTATTCTACTTTTTTTCGTATGTTAGCCACATATAGGTACATAGAAAGTATGAGTTTCGATCGTGTAAATTAACTTAAAGTTCATAAACCTTAACAGTAGTTGTTGAGCTGAGGAAGCCTTTGAAGTTGAACGCTTTGTGAGCATTTATCGTCAGGTAATTAACAAACTAAAAATAGTCATGTCACTAACCCATGCTGCACAAGGCATGTATTCCAAATAAAAATACACAGGATGTTATAAAAATATACCTTCATCAGGGAGACATTGTAGGTATCAAAATATAAATAGTCGGTATCGGTATTATTAGATGTAGACACTTTTTAAACATTTTATTGTAAAGTGTACCATTTGTTTTCTTTTCTTGGAGACCACCAGAGTAACTGCTTTGATTTGCATTTAGGTAAATACCTATATATTTTTTACGTGTTATTTATAACGTATTTTATTAACGGCCCCTTGTCAGTTGTAAGTGATAATTAATTTTTGGCGAAGACCACATTAAAATTTCCTTTAGGAGGTTTCAATTATATTATTAACTATTTTATAAGATTTGATTTTTGGTCAAAAGACAAATTTTTTAAAGTATTTTTGGATGGCAAATAATCATAGATGTTCAACTGCCTCGCTGTTTGCATAGTATCGTTGTTAAATAGAGGGTTCCCCCGGAAAATTCGACTTATCGAAGTTGGGGCCAAATATTATCTTTGAGTTACCAAGATATTCGAGATTTCGAGTTGATAAAGTAAAAATTTCACCTTTGCCTCATGGTTGGTGCTATTGCCGACCAATTTAGTTCGACTTATCAAAGATTCGAGTTATCGAAATTTGGCTGTATCTATAGGTATCTATCGTGAAGTTCGATTTAGCACTTACACTCAAATAATATTGACCTCTAAGTCACTCTTTAAGAATATAAAAATATATGTCCATGCAACTTAAATTAATTTAAATTTTATGTTAGAATTAATTAACTAGGTGATGTATTTTTCCAATAATTTTGACCCCCTCCCCATTGATGAGATGTAGTAGACCCACTTGCTGCTCACGTGAGGTTAAATTTAAACTATGAACGTGTTTTTTTTATATAAATAATATATTTTCAAAATAAAAATTATTTGATGATTCCTTATCGAAATTAAATATTTACAGAGGTGAAAATTGTGTACAGAAAACATGAAATACCTTCTTAAACGATTCAAATATTGAATTGTAACGATTTTACCTATTTATTATTTTTTTTCTGACAAATTCCAGGAATATTTGTAATAAGAGAAAACTGTTTTGGTACAATAGGTGTCTGATGTTGTTGTTATCGTGATATTTACAAAATTCATTTATGTTGACACAAATACCAAAAGAAATATTTACACGTGTGTAGTAGACGCCAAATAACATGATTTGTCCCCATTGCACACATATTTCATTGCATAAATATGTACTTAAGAGAATTTGTGAATTTTTCTGCGAGCATAGTTCTCAAATAAAATGCGTAGGTATTGATTTACAATGGGTAAATATATTTTTTTGTGTATGTATTCAGAATTCGCATACCTATTAGATAAATTTATATGTAGTGGAAAATTTTCAAATGATTCTGGGCTTATACGTACAAAATATGTACATATACTAATCACAGCAAAAAGTGAAAGAGAAACATTATATGAATTTAAATTCTTTTAATGTTGATAAAATGTTTTTGTTACAATAGTTGTGATCAAGCTGATTTTGTTGTTGTTACTCAATTTAATATCAAATACTTCGTTGTTGTGTAGTGGTATGGAAAGTTTTCATTTTTATAACATGAAACTGAAAATTATTTGTATCACCCAGGTAATTGTTACTATGGCTAAATAATATTAATAAACATATTGCCTGGGGTGTTAGGTCACTACTATCTGACTCATTTTTATTACAGATAATAAATTACACTGAAGTTATAGATAACCTTTGAACCTTTTGCAAATTGTAATAAAAATCACGTATGATGTAGTACAGATTGACGCGTTGACACGATGAATGTTTAAAATAAAAATATAAGAGTGATTACAATTTACAACTTACAGATTATTTGTTGTGTGTAGGTAATCCCAACTAGATAATTCTTAAAACAATCTACATACCAACAATAAGACAATTCGATGGTGATTAACCACAATTTTTCTTGATTCGAATTCTAGGCGGTACCTACCCATATGGCACATAAAATTAAATTAAAGTAACAAACTTTGTTAATTATTTTTACCTAAGTAAATTTATATTGCTATCAAGGTTGATAAAAATTAATGAATTTTCAAAAAATCACAATTTTTTTGCTGGTTTTTAAGTTTTAATTGATACATTTTATAACAATTATAACTATTTATAGCATTTGTTTGTTTAAAGAAGCAAATAAATATTTTTATGCATGAATAATACATACACAAAATGTGAAGTTAATTTTTTTTTATGAATAAATACATTTTTATGTATTATTCAAATTTTAACTTCTTTTCTAAAATAAATCATGATTTTTTTTAATCAGATCCATTAAAATCGTGATTTTAATCAACTGATTTAAATCTTCTCAAACCTGATTACTATTATTATTATTAACTACACCTTATTTATTAATTTTATTTTATTCCAATGGAGTAAGCCCTAAACTAATCAGTTTAAAAAAGCTTACAAAGATAATTACTTAACTGTCAAAGTCGTGTGTAAATATTCAGAAAATAACTTATTAGTAAATATATTAATAATTAATAAAAAAAACTTAAATAATAGATAATAAAAAAAATAATAATTAGGTACTTTTTAAATTCTCGTATAAAAAATATTTTTTTTTGGTCTGTAAAATTTTAGATTTTTTAATAAATCCAGTTTTTTAACATTTCTCTTTGTATGTTTACTTGAAGCATTTTTGCTCTTCGCCGTCCATTATTTTTAATTGTGTGAAATCATTCACAAATTTGACCTTGTGCATTTATTTGTGGTAAATTAATAATATAATTATTATTCTTTAACAAAAATTAATGAATATTAATGTTGTAGCAGTACTTACTAGTCATTAGCCACGTCAAAATGAAATTGTAGCTTTGTTTTTTGTCTGTTCATGATCTGTTTACTTCGTTGCCGGCAATTTGAAGGCGTCAAATTGTCTGTTGGCAGCTGTTAGGTAGGTACTTATTATTGCGTACACAAACTCATACAGTAGTAAAAACAATAATACTTATGTATATTGTATATAAACTTTTTCGTATACATACCTTCGTAGTTTCTTGTATAGTAGTACGAATACGCAAACGGTAGCTCTGTATATACGTATAATATACGTATGTATATGTATACAAAACCACATTAAATTTCTACGTTCCGCAACACATGTACGTTTTAAATTTTCGTAGTATATTATTTACTATTTATGTATTTACATGCGTATAAAAACAACGAAGATGAATCATACCAGTTGCTTAAAAAAAATTAATGTACCTGTATATACTTTTATTTTATTTTAACTGAACTGAAATTGAATTTTATTTTAGTAATACGTAACACTTTTTTATTTGAAATTACAAAATGAGAATTAAATTAATTTTTACTGAGCACACATTTTCACTTACATAAGTACGTATGTGTTTACTTATTACTTCTTTATTTTTCTTTTAGAAAATTAGGTACCTAATAATTTTTATTGCGTATTTAATTTGTTTATTAAAAACGAAAGCAGGTGACAGGCAGTCTGAAAAGTTTATTATTTGTTATGATAAAATTTGCAGTATTACCCACTTACTTACTTTTTATCTTCATTGTTATAAGTAGATATTTTTATTTATACATACCTACCTATTTTTCTTCCAGTTACTGTGAACTGTAACATGTAACATCATATGTATAAAAAGTTGTTTTTGTGATGACACTTACCTTTGCTTATCATTATTAGATATCATTTATCCTTCTTTATTATTAGAAATACATAAAATATAGGTAATAAGACAGCTGTAAATAAATAAATATGTTTTTTTAATTAACAATATCTCAACGATAATCTAAAAGACGTGTTACGTGTTACGATTTTGTATTATTTTTGGAAGTGTACAAATAAATGTGTACGTATATCTCACATTTGTGTGTAAATAGTTGTTATATAGTAGATATATGAATCTATCAAGAAGTGTGTCATTTGGATGGGAGTTATGCCAAGAAGCAAATAAAAGTACTAGGTATCTATAAAAACTTCAAGCTTAAAGTATTAAAAAGTAAATTATTGCAGAGAAAAAATAATCTGAGCTTCCTATTTTATAAATCATTTCGTTACAACGAAAAAGAATTTGGAAACAACTGGCAGTATTATGTAGATTATTTTAGAACCAATACTCATTGTTTATTAAAAATGTGGTATTGGGTAGGTAGTTTTTAACCAGTAGTCAGTACAGTGGCGGATTTACACATTTGCCGCCCGTAGGCTATTCAAAATTTGCCGCCCCTGCTGACCCCTGCAATTCTATACCCTAATTCACAATCAATTTTTTTTAAATGAAATTGCAACTTTATATTGTATTATATTTTTATCAGACTAATCAACAAATATTGATACGAATTCATTAGGATTAAAAATGTAAGAATGTTAAAAAGAACTTTCGTTGAATGGATATTTACAGCTTTTATTCATTACAATATTATCATTATTGTTTTTTTTTTTTAATTATCATCATTCTAAGAAATGTATAATATTTATGAAATTCTGTGCAACAATATGCAATTTTTTACGTGTAAATTTATTAAATTTTTATTCTACACTCAAACAGGTTGTTAATATCATCAGAAATATCAATAGAAAAGTATTATTGAAATACTGCGGTTATTCGCCACTTGGTGAAACATTTTTAAAAATAAATTAAAAGAAGAGAAAAACACTTGGTAGTTTCACTATATATTTCTTGAAAATTCTTGATGACAGTCGTTTCGGTTGTTACACCATTATCAAAAGAGTAGATGTACTAAATAATATTTCTTATATCTAGGCTTAAATACTAAGGTTTGATGCTAGCTTTTAAAAGTGGGGATATCTGAAAATCTATTTGGTCATTCGTTACCTCTTTGTTATTAAGAAGGGCTTTATTAATTTCAACAATTTCAAGTAGATTTAAATGTCTACCCTTGTGAGTGTTGTGGAGTAATTTGATATTATCACAATCTAAAGTATGGTTGTTCACAAAACAATGTTCTGCGAAGCCGCTGCATAGATTTTTTTGTGTAATTGATTTTTGATGTTCTAAAATCCTAACTCTTAGAGCTCTACCCGTCTGTCCCATATAAATAAATTGCCGGGCAATTTTTACAATTTATTTGGTAGACTCCACTCTTTTTTAACAATTCCGTTTTTTCTTTATTATTCGTTAATAATGTATTTAAATTTAGTTTATAGTAGTAGAAAAGTATTAATTTTCTACATTTATATCTATATAATATTTGTTATTGTAATTTTTAAGCAATTTTTTTTCGGATCCCATTTCTCTTCGAATAGATATCTATATTTAAGTGGTGAATCATATTACACATTAATTGAATAGTGTGGGTGGACCTAAAGAAAAAATTATGGCAATAATTAATTTAAAAAATAGGTAAAAATACTAAATTTAAAATGTAATACTTAAACGCTATTGGAATATTTTAAAAATTCAAAATCACAATAGTATATTTTATAAATAAGCGTTTAGTAATTTTTCACATACAGACGTTAGTGTATTCAGTACACTGTATAGCACTAAAATATAGTAATTTTTGTTGATTTTTTGAGCCTCGTTTTTTTCCGTGTATAAGAATATTTTTTTTTATTTATCTAAGACAAAAAAAGTTTTAAGCAAAGTTTGTCGCCCCCTAAAATCTTCCGCCCTAGGCTCTAGCCTATTCAGCCTGCTGGTAAATCCGCCACTGGGTCAGTATAAAAATTAGAAACATGAAACTGTAAGTCTTCAGAAGTCATCTGTATCAATTGATAATGATAGGTTAATTCCCTAGGTCCTGAAGTAAGTAATTAAAATTTGCCCTGCTACCTGCTATCGTCTAGGTACCTAATTCGTTTCACATTGTACATTTTTGACGTAAATCGTCTTATGCTAAACGAAATTGATCGTTTTCCTTTTTCTACACGTTAACGAATTATAGGTACATTTTGTACGCGTGAGCGATGATGAATCTATTATAAAATCGATTCGGTGAAATTGGTTCTATGTCGAAATAATGGTTGATATAGAGATTTCGTTATGAATTAGCATTGAACCCTGTTTTATCGGTCAATATCAGAAAAGTTTTACCTCACGAAATGAGTTGAAAATTACAATGTTTTGCATGATTAATGATCTGATGAAAATTTCTAACAAACACTTCCTTGTTTTGTAATAAACGGTAACGTTAAAGATGCATTGTATTGTGGTAGCAACGTTTTGCAACTATTTTGACCTTCCGCAAAACGTTCATTAATTAATAATAATAGTTTTTTTCAAGTAAAGGTAACTAACTTACTTACCTTCATTAATCTTAGATAGGTTACGGTTGTCTCTATTGTACTATACTGTACTCTACTCTACTGTTCATTAATAAATTATCTATCATTGATTTTCTTGTTGCAAAATCCTTACTTGATGATTTAAAAAAATCTAATGTTATTCTTTAGGGTCATTCCCAGTTCGGGACGTACGCCATAGCATAAATTATGTACTTCTATGTACCTACGAGCCCTAACGCACTTCAATTGGGCCAAATATGTTACACTATATATTAAAAGTTAGATATTTATGAAACATTATGTATAAGGGAATGACAAGACCGCGACAACACTCACTTTCTTCGTGTTGTCTTTGCATACCGTAACCTTGTGATCGTAAGGAATCAAACAAAATATTTCTTTGATTAATAAGTCAAGTTGAATAAAAAAATACCGGTCAAGTGCGAGTCGACCTCGCCCACCGAGGGTTCCGTACAAACCTGTATATATGTGATGTAACTAAAAATTTAAGGTTTTTGGAATTTTTCCTTTATATGTGCTATCAAACATTGCTTCATGCCAAATTTCAAGATTCTAAATCGACTGGAAGTACCCTTTAGGTTTTGATTCCCTTGCGAGTAGTTGCGAGTTTGAAAATATGCGGCTTAAGTTGCTGTTTCTTTTGATTGCGTTGACATAGAAGTTTGATTTTGTTACAGCTTAAAGGTATTATAGACCTGAGTATTTGATATGAATTTCAATTTAATACCTCTACGCGTTCATGAGGAAAGGGGTAGTAACTTTAAAATTATTAAAAATATTTTTATTATATGATGTTACTAAAAATTTACTGTTTTCGCAATTTTTCCTTTATCTGTGCTATAAGACGTTGCTTCCTACCAAATTTCAAGATTCTGAGTTCACGGGAAGTATCCTGTAGGTTTTGATTCGAAAATTAGCGAAAATTTGCGGCTTAAACGGCTGTATCTTTTGATTGCGTTGGCTTAGAAGTTTGATTTTTTCACAGCTCCAAGGGACAATAGACCTGAGTATTTGGCATAAATTTTTCTTGATACTTCCACGCGTTCTGAGAAAAAGGGTCTTGACAGACGGACGAACGGACAACGAAGTAATCCTATAAGGGTTCCGCTTTTTCCTTTTGAGGCGCGGAACCCTGAAAAGGAAATGGCAATTTATTGCAATTAAAAAATAACCACAGTTTATTTTACTAAAGACTGTATCAATTTTCTGAATTAAAACAATAGAGTGCATAGGGAAAAAATTAATAAGAGACTGCTTAACTTTTTCACATCCGCTTCTGAATTTTTATACTAAAATATTAAAAATCTTCTAGAAAACAAAGTGACATGTTACTTACCTATGTATTTTTTCAAGAAGAAAATGTATCCAATAAGATTGTTTTATATAATGTTTTTAATACACACAAAAGAATATCTTCTACAATATTCTGTATTACATACAATTAATTGGTTTAATTTGTGTGTTACCGGCAAAGAAAATTTTTCTCAATTAAGATTTTCGTTATTACTTGATTGCTGCCTACGCCTACAAATAAATAATCCTTGATACAGCAACAGAATTGCTATGAGTAATATCCAAGAATCTTGTAATTAATTTTCAGCAGCTGTGCTCTGCCTTGCACTGCAGCATATTGTTTGTTATAATTTTAACACATTGTGACAAAACCTATTGATAATACATACATACAGCAATCGTTGCCAATTCGTACGTTTTTCGACGAACCCGTCACAACTTGACTTCTATGTTATGTCCGTCAGTCATCATTTAATTGCCCGGGGTTTTTAACTCGGATGGCATGATGCGGTAATTTTGAAGTTTGAAGACGAAACGTCAGCTTCTCCGATGTTGTTATTCGATTTTGTTTTTAGCAAACGTTAATTTGTAATTTTTGTATCCTCCCGACAATCCGTAATCATCATCAACCTTGAACGTGGTTAAAGACTTCGGTTTAGACATGCAGATTTACGAAGAGATGACGTTGGAAGTTTCTTAGAAAAATTATTATGGCCAACAGCCTAACAAAACAACGCCTGCCAATTACTATTATTACAAAGTATTATAATGTGACATGATCAGATGGACAGATGTTCTATTCTCTAATAACACGTACATAGGTATATAAATAATACATAAAGGCTTATATATAGGTAAATAATTACTAATGCAGAGTTTGGAATTCGAGATGATTCCAGGCCAATTTAATTTTTCTGCGATTTCTGTATTAAGATTCCATAGATTATCTTACAGTTAGTTTTTTATGTGTGTGTCTGTTTCCCCAATCGCCAACCATAAATTTCTTGAAGAAATAAGAACATCCACCTTGCCTTCCAGATTTGCACTTAATTGTTGGCGGAAGGACAAGTTTTCCCGTCATTGAATAGATTTTTCGATTCTAAAGTTGTTGTTTACGAGATTCGAGCTATCTAAAAGGTGTATAATTATAGATTTCAAGAAGGACGTGTAAAAATACAGACCTCTAAAAGCTACAACAAATGCTGTTTTTCAACAGTTATTTTATGTATTTGATTGACGTCAAAACACGTCATATATGTAACTAACTAGCAAATCAGGAATTAATTGTTAATTTTAATAGATTGCTTAAAATTATGTTTTGGATATTTCATTAATTGCTACAAATTAAAATGAAAGAAAAAATATTAAAATCAGTTAAATTAATAACTAAAATAATCCCTATATACGTATGAAATTTTACCTTGCAAAAATATATTTATATCAAGTAATAATTTAAATTATAAGTGGTAACATATAGTAAGTAGCAAACGTTGAAGTACATAAATTATGATTCTTCCTAGTACGCTCTGCCAAACCTTTATTATTTTTGGAAACTATGATGCTGCAAACATTTGGCGCTAATCGACTAAAATTAAAATAATTTATTAATGATAGGTACATATACCTATGTTCCATAAAATAAAACTAAAATTGTGACGTAGGCCAAGTATATACATATGTATATTTAGTGGCTAATTTGAAATTTGATTGATTTTATAGTTTAAAAAAATTAACCCTCGACTCCTGGTAATTTTTAAGAAAAGTAGTGGAATTTAAATGCATATTTATTATAATTGATTTTGTCTATTGTTACTTGGTGAAACTCCATACTTAATACATAACAATAAAAATGCACTTATGGATTTCACAAAATTTATTAACAAAAACTTCTTCGGAAGTTACTATAACTAAACTTATTCTAAAAACAAAATATTTCACGCTTAAACCCTAGAAATATCGAGTGGGGGATGAAATAAATTTAATAGTGATAAGTTGATTTTTATTAATTTCTAATGTTTCTAATAATTTCAATTTATATGAACTATTTTCTGTACGAAGTGCTTTATTAAACTTATGTTTATTTACAATTATGTGCTTAGCATAATTTGATTCTAACTTATTATTAATAAAACATTTGTAGTTTTCGTTTTAAAATTCCTTTCAGTTTTTCAGATGTAAAATTTATACACGAATTACATAATAATTTATATACTCCTAAGTAATCTGTATTCGTTATTGACTATCTTTTTTTAATAATTCTTCATAAATTAAATTTAATTGTAAATAAACATAAGTTTAATAAAGTGTTCCAAATACTTCGTACAGAAAATAATTCATAAAAATTGACCTTATTCGAATTTCAGGAAATTAATAAAAATAAAAATTGATATGAATGATATTATAAAAGAACAACTAGAGGAAATAACACCACTGTTAAATTTATTTCATCCCCCACTGGATAATTCTAGGGTTTAAGTTTAGTTATAACTTCCGAAGAAGTTACAGTGTGTTACAAGTTTTTGTTAGTAAATTTTGTGAAATTATTTATTACACCTATAATTATTTTTGCGTGAGTACTTCTTTAGTGTTTTAGGTGAAAATTTAGGTTACAATTTGTAGAAGAATGAGTATTCAAGCGGATGACCCATTTTTAGTCTGCTTTGCAAAGTATTGACGTTGAGCATGACCTCAATTTAAGGGTTTAGAATTACAATTTATGTACTGCAGTGGAGGTTTATTACTTTGAGATTCCATGCCATTATTGTGATGTACTTTTTATCGGTGAAAGTTACTGAATGACTTATTTTGCTGTCGTTAAAAAATCGAAATTGTTATACATTTCGTATAATACATATTTTTGATATGGTACAGAAACACAACCCCCCAATATTTGGAAAAATTAATCTTTAGCTAGCTCATCATTTGTTTATTATCTGTCAGGTAATTAATCATCAATTCATCGTGCTCGTTGTTGTTCTTCGGATTTTGGTTTCCTTTTTTAATGTGTTTGTTTTGGGCTGTTGGTAATTGCATGGTTAAAAATAACTTCGAATTCACAAGACAGAACTAATCAGTACACGCTCGAGGACAAAAAATGCGTGAATTGTGGCCGATGATGCGATAGAATCCTGAAAATATATGTTTGTCGAAAAAAAAATCGAAATTCCTATGCAACTGAAGCGCAAAATTAGTTTGTTCGCTTCGGTAACCATGTCAAATTTCGTTGACACGGTGCGTGACTGTTTGTATTTTAATACACCTAAACGTAGACACATTCTGTTGATGATATTATGCGTGCCACGGTTACATTTTCCAGCAGGAGTTATTAAAATTTCCACAAAACTATTGAAGCTAACAATCCGTAAAGATTAAAATCGATAAAATCACTGTTGATGCCAAAGGAATTAGGAATAGGAAAAATAATGAAGTAGCTTTTGGTATATGTAAATGTTAGGAGAATTAGGAAGGATGAAGTAGGGCACCTTCTAAGACATGAAGGAGTAGTTAATGGTGTATTAGAAACAGAAACAGGAGTAATAGGAAACAGGGGAATACCTAGATAAGACTAGATTATTACCGTTTACGAATGAGATGTTCTAGAATAAAAAAAATTACAAACATTAAGGTTACAATGAATATATTGATTACAATCACTACAATTGTTTCTGTAAACATTACCTTCTTCAGGTGAATATTATTTAAACGTATTTATATACTAAATACTACATAGATTAATAACCCTGTGTCGTTAAAAATAATTTAGAGCTAGACAGAATTTAAAAAATTGCAAATAATGGTAATGGTTATCCTAGTAGTGTTACTGACAATTTATTAGGTAAATCAAAAGTTAAAAAATAAAGCATTAAACAGTATATATACCTATACGATCGTAAAACAAAAACCGTACCAAATTTAATTGTATCTCCTATTTGGGTAATATTTCGATAAAAATAGTTAAACATGTTGAAAAAGTTAACAATAGTTACGTAGCATACAAAACTAACAATAACTTAAGTAATATGATTGTAGATAAAAAAGCGTGAAACACCTAAAAATGATAAGTCAGGTGTTTATTTACTCAGTAGGTACACAAAGTCTATGTAGGCCAGACAGGTAGATCGTTTAAAAAACGTATTCTTGAACACTATAAATGTTTCTTAGATTCTGCCTATGGATTTAATCATAGTTTTAATCTAAATTACAAAATACTACACTTACAAAATAAAGGAATTAAATTAGACTTACTAGAAATCATGGAAATAAATAGATACAATAAATTAAATATAATATTAAATGACCAATTAGATATTAGGAATTCTTCACTGTAAACTTAACAAATAAGTAACCATATCCCCTCTACTTTGTTATATTTAGTATATAAATACGTGTAGGTATAAGCGAAGTAAATAATCACCTGAAGAAGGTAATGTTTACTGAAACAACTGTAGTGATTGTAATCAATATATTCTTTGAAATATTAAATAGTTGCGACCTTTACTTGATGAAAATCCATAATTAAAGAATAAAAACAGTTGTATGTATATTATTTTCACAAATTATTTATTAATTGAGCAACATGTTTCACTTTAACTTAGGCTTACTTCTACAGTAGTAAATACCCAATAGCCTTAAGAAGGTTAAGTTAAGGTGAAACATGTTGCTAAATCACACTAATATTATAAAGGCGAAAGTTTGTGAGTGTGTGAATGTGTGTGTGTATGTTTGTTACTTCTTCACGTCTAAACGGCTGGAGCGATTTTAATAAAATTTGGTATGGAGTTAGCTGACACCCTGGATTAACACATAGGCTACGTTTTACTGCGGGAAAATATCTTATTCCCATGGGATAATCGATGAAAATGAATTCGCGGAATATTATAAATGCGAAAGTAACTCTGTCTGTACCTATGCTACACAATCTCGCCTAAAATTTACTGAACCGAATTGAATGAAATTTGGTACGGAGATAGTCTAGAGCCTGAGAAAGGACATAGGCTACTTTTTAATGCGAAAAAAGGGTTGTAGGGGTTGAAATAGGAAAGTTTGTGCGGAAATTCCGTAATTTTTAAAGATAGAAGTTTGAAACTTAATTTTTAGGCTTTCGATTAGATATAAATAAATAAATACGACATTCAATGTTTGCAAAAATTTTACCCTAAAGGGGATAAAATTAGCCGATGAAAGTTTTTGTGTAATGACGTCGTCCAAAAAGCTTACGGCCCAGAAAATTAAAATATTAAGTGTAAAAAGTTATAGAGGTTTTGTTTATTTGGATCAATAAAAGTAGTTGAATACTAAACTATATAAACTATTTTAAACTATAATTAAACTAGATATTAATCTATAATATTGTTACGAGTACTTGCCAATTAAGTTGGTGTGAACATAATTAATGAACATCTTCCCTGATTACATAAGGAATATTCTCGGCTTTCCTGATACATCTAGAAAACACCAGCAAAGATCAATGGGAAAACAATTGAATTACTAGACGGCTGTAGAATACCCTAGAAAAAGGCTGAGAAGACTATAAAAGCGGACGAGACACTCACACCGAGTTAGTTGACAGTTTACAGTAACAGCTGATGCAAAGCGATCGATAGGCGATACAGGCGAACCATAGAGGCGATAGTGTTCATAGAGAGCGATAAATAGTGTCTACCGGAACGGCGATTAAAAAGTGACTTTTAGTGAAATAAATTGTGCGGACTTGTTCATAACTGTAGTGTAGTCAAATTAATTTTAGTAATTAAATAAACTCGTTGTTTTGTTTTGTTAATTGTGTTTTCTGTGACCGAACACGTCACATTTGGTGTCAGGAGTGGGATAGTAAGGGAATTGAAGATTCCCGAAGAAAGTTAGTGCGACAGATTGTAGAAGAGGTCCGAAGAGAAGAAGAATTTTGAAGCCTTATGCCAGTAACAAGAAAACAATCAGCAATAATGGAAGAACAAATAAGGGCTTTAATGGAAATGAAGGAAGAAGTGAAGGCAGGCCAGGAAGAAGTGAAGAACATGGAAGAACAGGGGGTAATTGAACCATCACAAAGTGCTTGGGCTTCGCCGATAGTGTTGGTTAGGAAGAAGGATGGATCGACCAGGTTCTGCGTTGACTACAGGAAGCTCAACGACGTAACTTTAAAGGACAGCTATCCCTTACCCAGAATCGACGACACCCTTGACAGCTTGGTTGGTGCCAAATAGTTTTCAACGTTAGATTTGAAGAGTGGATACTGGCAAGTGGAACTGGATCCACAAGACAAGCAGAAGACCGCATTCACGACTGGTTACGGGCTGTGGCACTTTAACGTTATGCCATTTGGACTATGTAACACTCCCGCCACCTTCGAGCGACTTATGGAAAATGTGCTACAAGGGCTCAATTGGAAGGTTTGTCTGGTGTACCTAGACGACGTGATAGTACTGGGAAAGACATTCGAAGACCACCTCCAGAATGTCGAAGAAGTGATCAAGAAGCTTTCAGCAGCCAAGTTGAAACTCAGTCCCAAGAAATGCCATCTGTTCTGTAAGGAGGTGAAATATCTTGGCCACGTTATTACCTCAGAAGGAATAAGAACTGATCCTGACAAGACTGAAGCTGTGAGAAGTTGGCCTGTTCCGAAGAACCAACACGACTTGAGAAGCTTTTTGGGGCTGTGTTCCTATTACCGACGATTCGTAAAGGGATTTGCAGATATAGCTCGACCGCTCCACAAGTTAACAGAGGATGGTGTCCCTTTCCAATGGTCAGAACGATGTCAGCAAGCTTTTGAAACACTGAAGTCTACCCTTTCTCAAGCCCCAATACTGACGTACCCACAGTTCGACACAGACTTCATTGTCGATACGGATGCCAGCAATGTAGGAATTGGTGGTGTACTGTCGCAGATGCAGGAAGGAAAAGAAAAAGTCATTGGCTACTTCAGTAAGGCACTGTCAAAGCCGGAGCGAAACTATTGCGTGACCCGTAGAGAATTGCTGGCAGTCGTCAAAACTCTCGAACATTTCCATAAGTATCTCTACGGACGAAAATTCCTGTTAAGGACAGACCATGCGTCCCTGAAATGGCTGCTGCAATTTAAAACCCCAGAAGGACAACTGGCTCGATGGCTACAGCGGCTACAAGTATACGACTTCAGCATCGAGCATCGTGCTGGAAAACAACATGGTAACGCTGATGCCCTCTCGCGAAGACCATGCTCGAAGAACTGCAAACATTGCATGGCCGCCGAAAAGAAGGAACCAGTCAACTTGGCACGGATCTGTCAGACGATGGTGGAACCTGAAGAACACTGGCAGAACGAAGACCTGGCGAAAGACCAAGATAACGACGAAGACATTAAACCGATACTGCGGTGGAAAAAGGCAGGAACAGCACGACCTACCTGGGCAGATGTTAGTAGTACGAGTACCATCACGAAGAGCTATTGGGCCTTATGGGATTCGCTCATCGTCGAGAATGGGGTACTAAAAAGAGTGTGGGAAAGCCCTGACGGAACTAAAATTCGACATCAAGTAGTTCTCCCGAAGAACAGAGTCAATGAGGTGCTGACAGAAGTCCATGGAGGTGTTGGTGGAGGACACTTCGGAGTAACAAAGACGTTGGAGAAGGTGCGAGAGCGATTTTATTGGCTAAAGTGTAGAAGAGACGTCGAAAATTGGTGTAAGAAGTGCCCAACGTGTGCGTCAGCCAAGGGACCTCAGACTCGAAGCCGAGGGCGAATGAAGCAATACAATGTTGGTGCCCCATTTGAGAGAATAGCTCTGGACGTAGCAGGACCATTCCCAACAACAGCTGCTGGCAATAAATACATCTTGGTAGTGATGGACTATTTTAGCAAATGGCCCGAAGTGTACACACTCTGACCAGGGACGGAACTTTGAATCCGCAGTATTCCGGGAAGTCTGTGAGCTGCTAGGAGTACAGAAAACTAGGACCACTCCATTACATCCACAATCTGACGGAATGGTCGAACGGTTTAACGCGACGCTGGAAACAAATTTGAAAATGGTTGTCAACGATCACCAGACAGACTGGGACCAGCACATACCTTTGTTCCTGTTGGCCTATCGAAGTGCGGTTCATGAGACCACCGGCAGAACACCAGCCAGCATTTTATTTGGAAGAGAGCTGAAGTTACCGATAGACATCCGGTTTGGACACCCAGAAGATCGGCGACCTTCGGCTACCGACTACGCACAGCAGCTAGAGGAACGACTCGATACCATCCATAGAGCCGTTCGTAACAAAATCCAAGTAGGGAGTGACCGCATGAAGACCAGGTACGACCGGAGAGCCAACAGCACAGGATTCAGAGAAGGGGACCAGGTGTGGCTTTACAATCCTGTCCGTCGGAAAGGACGCTCACCGAAGCTACAGCGAGCCTGGGAAGGACCTTACACTGTGGTCAGAAGGCTGAATGACGTGGTCTACCGTATTCAGAGAGGACCAAAGGCCAAGATGAAAGTTGTACACTTGGACCGCCTGGCGCCCTACAAAGGTCAAGACATTGATCGGGACGATCAATTCTAAGAAGGGGGCAGTGTTACGAGTACTTGCCAATTAAGTTGGTGTGAACATAATTAATGAACATCTTCCCTGATTACATAAGGAATATTCTCGGCTTTCCTGATACATCTAGAAAACACCAGCAAAGATCAATGGGAAAACAATTGAATTACTAGACGGCTGTAGAATACCCTAGAAAAAGGCTGAGAAGACTATAAAAGCGGACGAGACACTCACACCGAGTTAGTTGACAGTTTACAGTAACAGCTGATGCAAAGCGATCGATAGGCGATACAGGCGAACCATAGAGGCGATAGTGTTCATAGAGAGCGATAAATAGTGTCTACCGGAACGGCGATTAAAAAGTGACTTTTAGTGAAATAAATTGTGCGGACTTGTTCATAACTGTAGTGTAGTCAAATTAATTTTAGTAATTAAATAAACTCGTTGTTTTGTTTTGTTAATTGTGTTTTCTGTGACCGAACACGTCACAATATTATAAATGCGAAAGTAACTCTGTCTGTCTGTGTGTTACGCAATCACGCCCAAACTACTGAACCGATTTAAATGAGAATTTGGTACAGAGATAGATAAGTAGATATAAAGCTAGAGGCTTGAAACTTATTTTTTAGGCTCTTGATTAGATATAAATACGACATTTAAAGTTTGTAAAAATTTGACCCTAAATGGGACAAAAATAAGGAATGAAAGTTTTTGTGTAATTACATCGGCAAAAAGGCTTACGGCCCAGAAAATAAAAACATAGAAGAAAATACTTTTAAACTGCCGAAAGTCACTATTCCACGCGGACGAAGTCGCGGGCATAGCTAGTTAATACATAATTTGTGAAAATCATATACTACTGTTTTTATTCATTTATTCTTTGAAACTTTAGTGTTTGTTATTTTCCTATTCAATATGTACGAGTTTCAACAAGTATCAGCTTCCACAATTATGAGATGTTCTAGATTTTAGAAAATAAATTCGAAACATTGACCTATTATATTAGGACATATGTCGAAGAGGAGGTGCGCGTGTACAACAAGTCTTTGAACTGACTGACATTCTCTGATGATAAATGAATCCTATTTTAAACCACATGCTTTTGATTTCTGTAAAATTTAACAGACAATGACAGTGGGAAAAATATAAAAAATAATATTGTTTGCGCCGCCAAAGAGACTCCCCTTTTTTTTTTTTAATGCTGAACCTTAAGAACGCATGAAGATGATTCATGAAAAGTTTTCCGTAATTTTTGTTGTCGGCCTTTGTCTGAACACACTTGCTTGTAATTGATCACTTTGTGTTGTCGTCTGTAGGACAAAGCAAATGTTATCATTTCTCAAGCAACGTAAAATCAAAATATAGAGACAGTTCTTATTACAAGTTTATATCTAATGCAAATTCTCTCGTTACAATACACGTGTGCATCGTCTGGCTTTGAACTAAATAGTTTGGCACTACTTTACCAAACAACGCTGTAAGGAGGTATAACTAGAGAAAATTTTATTTCTGTTTTTATGCGTCGTGAGTCATTTTCCCAAAAACAAATTGCTGTTTTCGTTCAAGCTAGCCACCGTTCGATACCGTAATCTACCAGCAAATCTAAACTCTAAAACACAAGTAAAAAATTACTGGCACATCTGAAGGAAAATCTATCGTTATACATAATAAAATAAATATGGAAAGACGCCAGCGCCTTCAAAAGTTATTTAAATTATAATTTTTTGTGCTAAGCGATATATTGTGTAAAACAAACAGTAACCTTCCTACAAATCATCAACTTTAGTTTAAACATGAATTAGTATCTGATATTTTTTCGTACTTTTTTGTGTTTTATAAATTACATCTAGGTTTTACTTTACATATACATACTCATTTTGTGTTGTTTTTGTTATACCCTACGTACTATGGTTGAAATTATGGTAATGACGACAGATGCTAAATTCTACTTATTGAATATTTATTTATAGAATACAGCAATATGTATTCAGTTACACCTACAATAAAAATAAGGAATGCACCTGCACTTAGCATAACCATTGAAAATATTTTATATCAACAAAATAAAATAAAATACATCTACTAAGTTAATTATCAGAAGACCTGAGAGTACAATTATTGTCGAAAATAAACACTAATAATGTAAATATATCCGGGTGTAAGGGAAATATTTCGCAAGTTAGAATTTGTTTACGTAAAATACTACATCTACATTATACCATATGATAACCATAAATAAGTACATAAGTGGTAAATTATTCATTTTGATGGGACAAAAAATAAAACACTCGGACTCAGTTAGTAATTTTTATTTTCCTCTGTAAAATAAATTTTAAGAGAATCATAAAAATGTAAAAACACATTTATTTAAATTTAAAATTTGAAACACGTAGTTTTGTGTAGGGGAAATTTTTGGGTAAATTTCGAACACATGCATATTTCTAATAATACAGAAAATTATTATTTGGTCCTGGCCAATCCAATAATTCTTGTATGACCTAGTCCAACGAGCTATTCTATATGCCTGATTCAAAATTAACTAAGTTTAGATGCCAATTATTATTTATACATATACATAACTACAACAACACTTTTTATTAAGTATTTTAATTAAAAAATTACCTACAGCGGTGTGTTAATTATTTATTTAATAAACATTGGAATTATTGCGATAGATAGAATGACCATTTGTAGATAATTGTAATAACTGTTTAAGAAGGAGACAGTCAGAAACGCACGCAGTTTCGGCTCGGCCAAAATATTACAGACGCAAATAAATAAAAATATATTATTGTTAAAGCATACTATGGATGGCATGGGATTAATTCTTATAGTTTTTGGCCGACGATAGGGTCGGTTGTTGTTTATGACTTAGTTGGAGCAAGACAGTGGCGCATTCAGTATTGGAATGTTGTTTTAGAAATTAAAATAGGTATTTAAGACTAGTTTTTTTTTGCTATAAGTTAATAATAAGTAAGTGAACGATGAATATTATTGAAACGCAATTAAAGTTAAGGGGGTAGTTGACGTCGAGGATATACTATAAAAATCGTTTCGTTTCATGTAATTTAATATTTTTTCAGTCATGTTTAATATGTAAGTTTTGGGAGGGGGGTAATTATCCCATTATGCCCCCCTGGCAAGATATTTAAATACTTACAGCTGACGTAAGAAATTGTAAACAAGACATTATTTGCACCCGTATATTCACTAACTTGCTGTACTTAATATAATGAGAAAAGAAATGACGAGAACATTAGGGGGTATGCCCTAAAGTTAAAAAAGCTCAATTTAATTTTTGTTGTAAACGCTTTTAAATTTTTTGCCAATTTGCAAGCATTTTTTTATGCTAAGGGCCCTCGCCCTTTCATTTAAAAAGCTTTAAAGCATTAACGTGAGATAAGACCACGACTTTCCATATCAGTTAGACATCACTAAACTTAATAATTCTCTTACCATAAATAGCCACAATGGACAACCATAAAGTAGTTTCATTATGTACAACTTTTTGTTATTCAGTCGAATCACCATGTAACGCAAAAAGCATCAAGGTATCGAAACTTCGAGTTATTGAATAATATTACATATACATAATACATTTGTATGTGCTTGCTTTTTTGTAAATAAACGTTTAAGTAGGGTCAGGTGGGGTAATTGTGAACGATTTTGGGTTTGACTTTTGAAGCTCGATATATCTTAGATGAAGATTAAATTTAGGCGACTACATATATGATTAATTTAGGTCCTTCTTTGGTTTTAAGTGAATTTCTGTTGTTGAATATGCAAATTCAAAAAAACTTTAGTTTACAATTACCCCTTCACTTATTAACGCAGTCGAAAACTTAGGGGTAAATGTGAACAATCATCTTGTTTGTACTGGCTTTATAAAAGTTTTTAATGGGGCAAAAGTGAACAATTCGTTTTCAAATGTGAATTCCAATTAAGATTATATTGCGACACTCTTCCTCTGCTGTTTAGCGCGCTAAAGCATCCAACCGTCAAAAGTCAACACCACAGTCTATAATTCACATTAGTTGGAATAATCAACAGTCCTATTTTATCGAAATAAAGAGCCTTATGTGTATTTTTTCCTTCAAGAAATTCTACTTACTGAAATTGAAGTCAAATATTATAAGATATTCGAGTAATAGAAGTTCGAGAGATCAAGCTATTGCTAACCAAGTTACTTCGGCTTATCAACGTTTAAGTTATCGAAGTTTGACTGTATTTATTCAATAGTAAATTAAGCGGTGATGAAGAAAGAAAGATGGTTGATTACTCACATTTTTAATTTACACATTACTTTAAAAGTAGGTCCTATACAATTCATGTTGTCCCGAGGACTTTAGATGAGAAAATAAGGAACTGGTTTCTTGAAGTAAGTACTACATAGGTACATAGTGACTAACTACCATATCATAGTTCGTAAGTTACCTTGTTTAAAAGTTGGCTGTTGGCCAAAATTCACCGTGTATCACATACTGCACTTTACGTGTGTGTGAACGAATTCTTGTACACGTTCTACACACGTACAAAGATTGTGTATACAGTAGCTGTTCTGGACCTAATTTTTGAATCGTAATTTTCTGCAAGAATGGGAACATGGAAGGAAGTCAATATTGAGTATACATAATAATGTTTTAGACGTTTGCAAACGGAAATTGGATTTACGATTACTTAAGTAGATACTGTCATTATTACAAGGCGTGTATTATGGTCGTTGTAAAGGCATAAGTAATTTAATATAGACACGTAGCATACATAATCCTGATGGGTAGGTACTTTGTTTTTCATAATAAGATTGTTTTTATAAAATATTTACGTAATTTCAAAATAAAACTTTTTTAAAAATAATTCAGCTACTAAACAACAAAAGGCACAGGTCCTACTCCAATCTCTTAACACCCAAATTTTTCTGTTGTAAATTTTTTTTTATATTAAGAAAGAGTCCTAAATCACAAAGCGCAATGTTATAGAGAGGATAATCCATCAGTGTGATCCTCAGTTAAGTCAAAAAGTCTTCAGTTACTCTTGTCCTAGATATTGGAGCATTGTCGTGATGATGTGCCAAGTACATATATGTGATTTTGGTCACAATAAATACAAACCCCCATAACTCGAAAATCGGTAAGTTGAACCAAATTGGTTGGCTCTGAGAAATAATTTGTACTTGATAACTAGAACTTTCGAACTTCTTTTAGTCGTTTTTTACGCCACGTGGTGATTCGAGTTATCAAAATTCGACTGTAATTAATTTACAACTTGAGATAAATAAATTTCTGTAGCTGTGTACTTAGAGGAAGAAGAAAAAGCTTACATATTTACAAAACAAAAGTACTTAATATTCAAAAATATTTCTAAAATCTAAGGCTGAAATGTTGAGTAAAAACACATTCGGAAACGTTTGAAGTATTTTACTGATTGTGAGTACCTATTAAAATAGTGACACATAAGCACAGTTTCGTAACTAAAAAATCTGGATCTAAAATTCGAAATTATCCGGATAAATTTTCCTTGCAATCCTTCTCCAATCATCTGCCTCTAAATAACGCCTTTTTGTTAGACACAGGGCCAGGTCAGTGAACTATTTACCATATTAAACATTAGAATCCCATCGACCCAAATGATAGTACTTCATGAATTGCAATTTGGCTTCGAACCAGAAACGTGTTTCAAATTCATAAAGCAATTTATAAGTGGACATGTATGATGCCTACATACATTGGATGAGTAGCGGTTCAGGAACATGCTAATTGGATGCCACTGTTGCGCGAATTAAGATCAAGTTAATGCGAACAAGAGCAAATTCACATAACTTCCGAATTCTTAAATGCCTACCATTTGTTTAAACAGATCAATCAATATATTTTTAGAACTTACATTTTTTCTTCACATTATTAGACTTGCTGTTTTAAATTTCCATAGTCTGCCCAAATTTTATTTTACTCTATAAGTCTTTATCTAGTTGATATTTATATTATACTTGTACATATCTATTACTTTAAGTAAATTGCTCTACCTGAAAAAATACACTTTGGGACTGTTCATAAAATACGTCACTTTTTTTGACCTCCTCCCCCTCGGTTGTTACGCTGTGTCACACTTTATGTGACCTCCCCCCATAAATATTACGTCACAAAACTACCCCCCCTCCCCTTTCGCCCAGGCAACTAATTAAGCAACAAACAAAATAATGCTTATAGTTTAATTTATATTAAAAACCTTCTTAAAAAGACACATTATTTTCTCTGAAATATACGCAAAAATGGGTTTTCAGTTTAGCCCATTTGTATGATTTTTTTAAATAAAATCTGTTTGGAGAGGGGGAACCTTTACATACCATAACCTATCATCAACATCGTTTTGCCCCCCTTGGTCAAATTTTAACGTACTAGGTAGAACAAATGTGAGTAATGGATACAAAACAGAGTATCTATCATAATTATTTATTAAATGTGAGATTTTCCAAAGCACCAGTTGTACTTATCAATAATATATAAGCAACTATGTATTTTTTTAATTCATATGGAACTCTGTGTGTATATATTTTACTTACTTGAGTTGTAAAAGGATTTACGGACGATCCATTGTAACTGACCATAAATAAGCAGTTTACCTAGGGTTTATAAATAATTATTTTTTTTAGATGAAGTTTTATAAAGTATAATTAAATTCTTAGTTAAGCTTGGACGAACTATAACAGTAAAATAAAATTCTGGTGGCTGCATTTTTATTACAATAGAAAATAGAAACAAAATATTTAAACAGAAGTAACGTACCGAAATCAAATAAAGAACCTTTACCGATTTTTAACACAAGGACACCAGTGTTAGGTATGTAAGTATTTGAAAATTTTGGAATAATTTTGAATTATTACATAAAATAGGAAGTATCCATTTAGATCGAAAGAGGATAAAAAAACGAATCGATTGAAAAAATAAAAAATAGTAGTTGCCATTTGAAAAAACGAGGTTATTCGTGTTTGAAATTTTTTAATTTTAGAATTTTATTTTGAACGCCCTGTATAAATTATTTAATTCAATTTTGTCAAGGCGTTAGCACTAATATTCAGCTATTACTAGTAAAAATTTCAACATTCTAAGTCGTATTTTGTGGAAGTTATGATTTTTTATAATTTGGGTTGCGGTAGCGATCTTTTTTTCTATAAATTAAATTAACTCAGAAACCGATCGTCATAGGTGTACAAGTTGGTTATCAAACTTACCTTAGAATTACACGTTTTATTCGAATTCAACGTAAAAAATATACCATTCCATTTAAAATAACAAAGTTGGTATCGACTTCCGGTATAACCGGATGTAAATCGAACTTGAAAATATTTTTAAAAGAAGCGGCATAAACAATTACCAAATGAGCCCAAGTTTCAGAATTGAATTCCTTCAACTAATTCATATACTTCTAATAGCCCATCAACTTGAAAAACCCTGTACTATTCAAATTTATTTTCGTTTCGTAAGAGATAGGTACTACATTTCTTGTGTAAGTGTTACAGAAATACATTTGATAAATTACTTTTTTAAATTTATTTTTAACGTAGGTACCCAAAAGAATTTTATCTTAAAAATATATTCGAATATTTTATGGTTTTATGCCAGTTGCAAAAGTTAAGCAGTTTTTTATCATTTATTTTAATAGTGCAGTGCACAATGCTGTTTCAGCTCAGAAACTTTTATTGCAATAAAATGTTAAAAAATGCCCACATCATTTATTTTTTAATTGCAATAAATGGCGATTAGATTAGTAGAAGACTGGTAAATATGTATTCATCATTATTGCAATTGAAAATGGATGAGAATGTCTTTATGGTTGTGAGGTACCTAATGCATTTATTTTTTGTAAAACTATAATTAATCAGAGGATAGCAGTGCTTTGTTCACGAATTCAGAATACTATCACTTTCACATCATTTTGTATGCATTAGCAATATAATTAAAAACTCTTACTCGAGGCCAATTCTAATTTTATTGCATAATACGATAAGTTCCTACTCCATGTAAATCAGTATAAATATGATGTATGGCATAATAACACTTTAGCTGAATGGTTAGGAAATTCTTTAAGAACAAAATAAACAGTTTCACAATTCTGAATTGTCAGGAGAAATATAATTAGTATTATTCAGTAAATTTTGTCAGAATTAACTTTCTACTGGGCAAATTTTTGTAGATAGATACTAGCCAAAAAATTTATTTGATTTGTAAATTATGAAAAGTGTAGTTCAATTAGTTTTACTTAGTAAAGAACTGCACTTATCGTTTACCATTAAAAATGTTGAAACACAAATGTTCATCATCAACTAGGTACCTACAACTGATTACAAATGTATTCATGAATTACAAGATTTTTTTATACTTAATACCAATATGTAGTACCTATGCTATTTGTTTACTTGCGAAAGTTTATGTACCTAGACACATTATATAAATTAAGACATTATGTATTCGTTCATGTAGGCAAGCAGCTAATGTCTGGTTTTGAATTAATTCATGTTGGTGTACATTACAATAATGTAGAAATTAATCTTACGTACATGCATGCACAAACATCATCACGTCAAGTAATTCGAGAACCGAGAAGCGAAAGAGAGAAAAAGAAAAACGAAATGTAGCAAAAACATAATAAAACTCAATTAAGCGTAGCCAACGGGTAGGTAGGTAGATAGGTACCCATCCATTATTTATCGAAAGTAGCAGAACTGGATTTCTTAAAAAAAAGGTGCCATTTGAAGGTGCCGACCTTGACCGACATCATAACATATTGGCAACATAATACAATTTATTATACAAACAAACACGTGTATCTGCAGAAAATGTTTCCTTGTATGCGTATATAAGAAGACTTATTATGAACACATACATGACACTATTTACAGATAATATTTGTTTTGTTTGTGTGTGGGCTTGGGCACTTGATTATATTTTATTAATTTTATCTATAATTTGCAAAAGTGAAAATGGGAGAGAAAATACATCCTCGCTCGTATAATAAGAACAAGCAGAATTTGGTAGAACTTTAGTGTTTTGTGATTGAAAATTTCATCAAACAGTTTTTAAATTAAAATAAATTCAAACTGCTAGTCCGGTCAATTTAGACATTCGAAGCTACATAAATTCCCACCAAGCTGAAAATCAGTAAGATTGTTTAAAATATGATTAAAAATAAAATTTGAAAGTTCCCCATCTTTCCCCTGTATGGAAAAAATTTTATTTAAGGTCTAAGGTCAAAAAAATGAGTCGTGATTTTCAGCAAAACGGTAAGTTTTATCATAAAAATACTTTAGCAAAAATTGTAGATCATAAAATTATCTATAAAATATGTATCGATATTTTTTTCCTAAGAGCCACCGTTTCTGAGATATCAGGTAAAATGAAACCCAGTCCCTTATTTTATACGCCAGTGTAACCTCGAGACAACATCTGTCTCCTGTTTATGTCAGTGTGCCCAATAAATGAAATACGGTTAGTCTCAGGGTTACCGGATTAGGAGATTTTCCCCAAAAAATAGGGGATTTTTTCCTTTGGGGTATTTTTTGGGGTTATATTTTTCAGGGGAATTCTTCTGGGGAAAAATTTGCCTCTACAATCTTTTTTCTATTTGCACTAAATATTTTCTAGTTCTTGGGGATTTATTTGTCACGTAGCTTATTTTGGGGTATTTTAGACATACATATTTTATAGATAATTTTATGATCTACAATTTTTGTCTGAAGTATTTTTATGATAAAACTTACCGTTTTGCTGAAATTCGCGAAAAACTCATTTTTTTGACCTTTGACCTTGTATAAAAAAATTTTTCCATACAGGGGAAAGATGGGGAACTTTCAAATTTTATTTTTAATCATATTTTAAACAATCTCACTGATTTTCAGCTTGGTGGGAATTTATGTAGCTTTACTCTTATTTTTTAGTCTAATTTGACCGGAGTCCTTTTGTAATGAGCGCTAAAAATTATTTCAACGAGTTTGAAGCCTTTTTAAGTTGTTTACCTCTTCTAAAGTGAATAAAACACCTCCAAACTACTCCTCCAAGTCCCATTAAAATCTTAAAGTCCTTTCAATGAGCTTGAATGCTTTTAGAGTGATTAAAACCCTTTCAAACCGCTCCTTGAAGTACTTTTAAAGTGCTTAAAGTCCTTTTAATGAGCTTGAAGCCCTCTTAAGTTGTTTACCGCTTTTAAAGTGATAAAACCCTTTCAGACTGCTTGCTCCTCGAAGTCCTTTTACATCTCATAATTTTTTTAAATGGTCTTGAAACCTTTTTAAGTTATTTAACACTTTTAGAATGATTAAATTCCTTTCAAACTTCTCCTCGAAGTCTCTTTAAATTGCTTAAAATCCATTCAATGAGCTTTAAACCCTTTTAGTTTGTAAGTTTGGATCTAAATCATAATTTAACATGAAAGAGAACAAAGGGTTTTATTTGAAGTATTCCTGACCCAGTCTAAACTTTGCTATGGTTCCATTCTATCATTTAAATAGATGCAGTGACATTCTTCATTTCGTACAAATGTAGTCTTTCTTTTTCAATCCACCCAAAAGAAACCCGAAAAGCACCTTCTTCCTTACCATTCGAATTTGCACTAGGTTTAGGTTAAATAGACTATCCTTCTACCAGGATTAGTAGCTACTAAGACGAAATACCCAAAAAAGGTTTTAAAAAGCATTTCAAGAAAATATAACGTAATGGTGTGCTGATGTATTCAAAATTACAGCTAATAGTAAATTGTTAAGTCATTCAAAAGTTTTATGATTTCACACTTAAATAAAATAAATGAGTTGTCTGCTTAAATGAACTTTTAAACGCTGAAAATTATCATTTTATTACAGACACTCACTTCTGCTTAATAATTGATGTACTAGGTATATTAAAATAACAAAAACGATAATAAATCTTTCGATTTCGAATTTTTTTTTGTGTTTGTAAAAATCTGAATAATTTCTTTGTAAGATGTTTATTTTTGCGCCACAATACCCATTGAAATATAATATTGTCAATCGTATTGGTTGCCTCAAAAATTTAGTAGAATCCACTGAGTATTATAAATTTAAAAGTTAATAATGATAATAGACCAAAACCACTGAACATTATTTATTGCCTGGCTATATAACAGCCTTAACCTGTAGTTTAAATTTAATCTTCTGTGGTGTAAAATTAGAAAAGGTACCTACTTCAAGAATCAATTCTACTATATTTCTGAGGTTAGTATACCTACCTCCTTAAATTATGATAAAATATTTTAATAAGTATTTAATTGCCGTTTTTTGACACATGGTTCTTCTTCTTTTCATACGTAACAGTTTTGATTTCCTTTAATTTAGGTTCGACTGGTGGCTTTTTCTCACAGTTTTAAATTCACGGCCACATAAAAAACAATCTATTTTGTAATAACAATAGACAATAATAATACATACATACAGAGGTAATTGCCGTTTAAAAACGTTAAGCCTTCACCGTCGTCGTGTTTGTACCTACTATCTAGTTACTAAATGTCTTAAATCTTTAAATAAAAACACTTGAAAATTGTTAAGATAATAACGCATTCGTTTAATAAACGAAATTAGTTTGTGTGCAAATAATTCATTGAGTCATTTAATAGCAACAAACTCCTTATTACAGCCCACACAATTGCGGTCAAGAAACGCGAACGATTTTATTATTGTTATACTTATCAAATTAATGACAATAACTTGAGAGAAAAAACCGCATGACAACCTCCAAACTAAATAACATTTTAGTTTTGTGTTCATTAGGTAATTAATATATAATCAAAGAGTCGATGGGGGGATTTACTGTTCTATGTACTTGGTACTGGCTGAATAACCAAAAGGTACCGCAAAGGCCGCTCGAGTACCTATACAGTATTAAATAGTGGAAGTAAAAGTTTTAAAAATTAAAACTTGTGTAGGTACTAATTACGATAATTATGTACTTGTATTCCCATATCAACACTGACCATGAAAGAAATGTTTAATGCAGTAAGTAAAATGTAAATTTTTTATCTAATAACAGTGTTACAGTATGTATGTATGTCATTTACACTCCCATTAGATGTGTATTAATTATATACTTATGTAAGGTATGTACTTACGTACATATGTTGGTGTTAGTGTCTGTTCATGTTCTTCAAACAAAGGTGGCAATTTACTTATTTCGTAGCATATAATTTTATTGCACGTCAAAAATACGCTATTCACTTTTGATTTTAATCGACAGTTGTTGAACTGTTAGCAAACTTTCTATATCTACTTAATTTAACATACAATCCTTTTCAGACATTGACTGCATACTATTTATTTCCAAATAAAGTACCTATCTACGTTGTAAAGTCTTAAAGCAAAATAGCAAAAATTATTATTAAACATTAGAGTATTAGATGTTTTACAACACCTCTTTATGTTTATCTGAAAAATAGTAAAGAAACTACCCCTAAATACACAGGTTAGTTTTTTCTATTTATGTAGTTACTGTCCTTTCTTTTTAAAATTTTGTAATTATGTGAAAGCTCTTTTTTAAATTTCATGGAAAATTAAACCCCAAATAAAAACGTGTAAGTAAATAAGAAAAAACATTGTTTTATAAGTAACGAAAATACTAACGATGAATAAATTATAATATTAAGATACAGTAAACAATAAAATGCCCAAAAAATGCTCCGGATGTTATTAGTTGCTTTTATTATTTTAATTACTATCTGTGATGCTTAGGAACTCACAATCAGCGCTTTCTTAATCTAAATCCTTCACTAATTACCGCTGTTAATTCTTTCGTTATCTTTTAAGAAGTGATAAATATTGGGAAAGAGTTTAAAATTTGTTTTTCTCGTTATCAATAAAGTACATAATCAGTTGGATAATGTCATGAATTAAAATAATTAAGGACAGCATCGAAAATGTCATGTCAAAAATAAATACGTGTGACTTATAAAAAGAAAGACGAGAGCTAAAAACGAAAATTAATTGCATCTTCTAATTTTTTATCATGACACACTGAGTAAATGCCTTTTTAATTCATAATTTTTTTTTTATTTTGATTTTACTTTCCAAATTTTTTTAAAACTGTTAATTTGATTACTCCAGCAATTACATAAATATATGGGTACATAATTATTGTAGTTTTCATGTAACTAGCAACTAAAACTGCTTGCTTACTATTTTTTGCCAGTAATTTTCTTTCTTTGTGGCGCTCATCATCGTCACTCAAAGGTTTATTCTGTCTTTTAAAAATTTTCCACCACTAGACTTCGCGCCTTTAAGCTTGAAAGTCTCATCAAGCATTACAGCTTAGATATTGTAGAAAAGCTCCCTTCATCAGTGTCTTACATTTTCAAGCCTACAAAAAGGAAGCATCTTTTTCTTGAATGGTAAAAATGCTCTGCGACTTTAAGGGATCGTTTTTTACGTGAAAAGGGTAATCAATATGTGACACTAATACATAGGTGGTCAAAATACTCTGCAATAAATTAAAAAAACTCATTTCATACATTTCACAAAATACTGAATTCCCTTTCTAACTAATTGTAAGACTAACTTCAACAACTAATACTTTATTATTTATACTACTTAATACCCAATTGCTCTTTAATTATTGCTAGTTTCGGCTTATTATTCTCATTATAAACTATATTCATTATAATTATTATATATTCCTCTTTATCTTAACTTCAATCAATTTTCTAAACCCAATATCGTCTCCTTTAGCTGTTTCCTTTTTTCCCACCCTTATAAATTTATATCAACTATAATTATTATGTGACAACTTATCTAGTCAGGTAATATATTTTTCCTTACACCACGTCTCACTCGTTCAAATAATAACCAAATCAAAAATGAAATTCCAAAAGTTTTTCAACATGTTTTTCAAATTCGCAATATTCGACTGTAAAAATCTCAGGTTTTTTCTATTTTCGGAACTTCCTTAATTTCCCTTATCTCTTTCTTTCTTAAACTGTCCTTTTCTATCATTTTTCAGCCTTTTATTGATTTTCTTTACTTTACTCACGAAATGTCTTCCCTCCTTTCCAAATAACAATCCCCTTCTTGTCCCCAAATTTTATTCTTATACTTGCCTTATTTTGCCTCTTTCACCTTCTCATCCTTAACGTTTTAATTTTTCTTTTTTTACTGTCTTATTGTCTTTAATAATAGTAAACACTTTTCTTCCTTTTACATTTTTACTGTTTTAATTTTTCCTTTTTTTTGTGCAAACTCTCCACCTTTATACCACAAATTTTATCTTTGCTTTTCTACACATCAGTAATTCTAACGCTCACCCCTGCATGTTTTTGTAATATATGACTCATTTTCATATTATTATATCATCAAGACTATCTTTCTCCTAATATCTATGAATTTGTATTGTCGTGGAATGTTCTAGAATCTTTTCGGAAACTTCTTATAAATTTCTTTTATTGCATTTTGCTTATGTGTTATTAATATTTGATTTACGACCCTCCGCTATAGGCTACCAGAGCGACAAAAAGTCACTCCGTATCGATGGCATAATAAACAGACTTATGTGGACCCATTACAAGTTTTTATTTAAGTGAACGATGTCATAAAGTATTCCTTCATGAAAGAAACTCAGCACCCAGATCCTTGTTACAGCCTAGATACACGATTGCCTAATAGTCCAATTAAATTGTAAATCCCGGAAATAAGTTCTTACGGTATTTTAACCGAGATCTATTGGACTAATAACCGCGTCAGGGAACATTTATTCGCCTTATTTGTTCACTAGGTGAAGATCAACCACCTTATGTAGGTATGTACTTTGTAAAGTCCTCTGTACTCGACGAGACAAGGCGGATTTCCTTATTGACTGAGTTTCATCTTATTCTACTAGTCAATAATAAGCCAATTTAAGTGCAGAAGATATCTCTTACTATTACGAAGCAGCTTGTCGGTCTCTTTTAAAGCTGATGATGTTCACCGCAATACATATATCTGTATTACATACATAGCATGAGATGTTGTTGAATAATAAAAAAAAAATTACAATGTTTTAATCATTATTTGTTTACATAATAAACAAGTAAGTAATACAATTTTGTTATTGTGTTGGGATATTTCATAAATACAATAAAAACAAGAAATAAAATGAACAGGTTTAATTTCCTACTAATAACTACCTATCACGTCAAGATTATTTTACAAAAAATTTGGAGCATTATTCCACATTAGTTTAAAATGAGGGGAGGAGGCCCAGTAAATTTTCATTTAATCTAAGTTAAGGGTCATTAAAATATTTTCAAATTCTACTTCCACTTTTAATTAGAAAGTCGTTGCAGACAAAATCTAACGTGAGTGGTATGGAGGAGAAGTCACAACGACTTATCAAATTTTAGGGGAGGCGTCCAAATTAAAAAAAAAGGGGGCACCTTACGTAATTAAAAAAGAAAATTTTCTATTACCTGTAGCAGTGTGATAATTTTTTGTTAAATAAAACCGAAAGTAATTAATGTTGGCTAGGAAAACAATAGCCCATTGAAAATACCACAACGGAGTATTTGCATCTACCGGATTATTGTTAAAGATTAATTTAATTCAAAGTCACCTGCAGAAATGGTAATGTAGCAATACTTCAAAGGCAGCGAAATGTTGAAAGTTTATATACTTACTTAAACATTAGACAGGTACATTGCGCAGATAGTTTTTAATGTGGTAAAGGAATGAGTTACTTCCCACTTAATTTTATGGAAACCTTGGCATTTTAGTGAGCGCGCTCTTCTGAAAACTTCTGTTTTTATTGTTAATAACTTTATATTGCCGATTGCTTAAACCCCAAATAAGAAATAAATGTGTGTACATAAATACGTATATATAATAAATGTACCTACTTATAGGTAAGTAAGTAGGTACGTAAATACATATCAAATAGACAACGTGTTGTAATGCTTGCTTTTCATATTACTAAGGAGCCACAATGTGGTAAACAAAACCACAGCAGTAGCTCAAAATGTCATGTATTTATTTTATTCGTTTTATTACAATTCGAAAAGAGGAAACTACAAACCTTATTGATTGTTAGATTTTAATAATTTAATCACGTTTTATTTTTTGTCTTAAATTGTATTCTGTATCGTGCACTAAACTAGACATTAGCGATGTAAATATTCGGATGAACTTAATACTCGGATTATACGGAATCGGATGCAAATAATACTCGGATTAATTACTCGATTCCGAATTCACAATACTATTCGACATTGCCGTGGTGCCATCCAATCCGATGTCGTCGTTCGTGCCGAAGTAGCCGAAAGCCATCAAGGCCAACGGTTTCGCACGAATGTTGAATGAATCATACATAGGGGTTTACATCTTTATATGAAGCCAAAGAACTTTTATTTTATTTCTTATAAGGTTATAGGTTCTTAGTATTTGTTTTTCCTTTAATAAAGAGATATATATTATTAAATAATTGTATTTGAGAACACGTGCATAAACAAAGAAGACCGCTTCCCTTTAAAGTTTGAAATAGCCGGGTCAGCGGGTGCGCGGCGCGTTTCTTTATGTAATGATACGACGAGGTCGAGTCGAGAGAGCGAGAGACCTTTACCTACCGTCTCGTTCTTGCATTCACATTTTCTTTGAAAATAATTAATCCGATTCCGTTTCGAATTCGTATCGTATGACATACTCGGATGCATCCGAGTATTTAGATATTCGGATTCAACGAGTATTTTAATTCGAATTCTCACATCACTACTAGACATTATACAAAATTAATAATATGAGATATAAATATTACACAACATTCCACAATATTTGGGTCACCCATCAATCTGTCATAATTCTACAACCCATTTTTTGTGTTTGTTTTTCTAGATATCATCTGTGTTGTTAGATGTTATTACAACTTTGTCGCGTTCTTTCTTCAGCTAACACGAACATACCTACTAATAATACAATGCGAAAAGACATGTGTTTTGCAATGTATTTTGAAGTTTGGACACTCCTTTTCTATTCTTATTACTCTAACCCACTGTTAGTGTTATGCTGGAATCAGGCCTTCAGTTCTAAATAAAAATCGGTAGACTTCATTTTAACTTTGAAAATCTGATAGGTAAATAGATTGAGCTACTTTAAAAAGATAACATTTAAATCTGGGTACACAAATACTTGAATAATTTCCATCCCAAATAATTAAGGACGGTATCGAAAAATGTAATGTCAATAATAAATACATAAGTAATTACTTGCGTCTTCTGATTTTTTATGATGACACACCCTGGGTAAAAGAATGATTATTTTTTGTCATAAAATTGAAACTTAGTGATTTTCACTTATTTTTTTATTTTTTATTTTACTTCAACTATCAACATAAATTGTCAAGTTTTTTTAAAGTGTTTTTAATTTCTCCAGCAATTGCAAAAATACGTAGATGTATATATACAGGGTTTTTCAAGTTGATGGGCTATTAGAAGTATATGAATTAGTAGAAGGAATTAAATTCTGAAACTTGGGCTCATTTGGTTATTGTTTATGCCGCTTCTTTTAATAATATTTTCAAGTTCGATTTACATCTGGTTATACCGGAAGTCGATACCAACTTTGTTATTTTAAATGGAATGGTATATTTTTTACGCTAAATTCGAATAAAACGTGTAATTCTAAGGTAAGTTTGATAACAAACTTGTACACCTATGACGATCGGTTTCTGAGTTAATTTAACTTATAGAAAAAAAATCGCTACCGCAACCCAAACTATAAAAAATCATAACTTCCACAAAATACGACTTAGAGTGTTGAAATTTTGACTAGTAATAGCTGAATATTAGTGCTAACGCCTTGACAAAATTGAATTAAATAATTTATACAGGGCGTTCAAAATAAAATTCTAAAATTGAAAAACTTCAAACACGAATCACCTTTGTTTTTTCCAAATGGCACCCACTATTTTTTATTTTTTCAATCGATTCCTTTTTTTATCCTCTTTCGATCCATATGGATACTTCCTATTTTAAGTTAAAATTTTTGAAAATTTTAAAATTTTCTTAAAATAGGAAGTATCAATATAGGGTCGAAAGAGGATAAAAAAAGGAATCGATGGAAAAAATAAAAAATAGTAGGTGCCATTTGAAAAAACGAGGTGATTCGTGTTTGAAGTTTTTCAATTTTAGAATTTTATTTTGAACGCCCTGTATAAATTATTTAATTCAATTTTGTCAAGGCGTTAGCACTAATATTCAGCTATTACTAGTCAAAATTTCAACACTCTAAGTCGTATTTTGTGGAAGTTATGATCTTTTATAATTTGGGTTGCGGTAGCGATTTTTTTTTCTATAAGTTAAATTAACTCAGAAACCGATCGTCATAGGTGTACAAGTTTGTTATCAAACTTACCTTAGAATTACACGTTTTATTCGAATTTAGCGTAAAAAATATACCATTCCATTTAAAATAACAAAGTTGGGATCGACTTCCGGTATAACCAGATGTAAATCGAACTTGAAAATATTTTTAAAAGAAGCGGCATAAACAATAACCAAATGAGTCCAAGTTTCAGAATTGAATTCCTTCTACTAATTCATATACTTCTAATAGCCCATCAACTTGAAGAACCCTGTATATACAATAAATAGCTTGGTGTCATTATTTTTTTGTCAGTAATTTTCTTTCTTTGTGTTGCTTTCCTTCGTCACTTAAAAAAGGTTTATTCTGTCTTTTAAAAGTTTTCCACCACTATACTTCACACCTTTAAGCTTGAAGGTCTTATCACAGTTTTTATATTGTAGAAAAGTTCGACTCCATCAGCGTCTTACATTCCTTTTTCAGTTAACATGAACATACTAATAATAGTAATAATATAGTTGTACTGGATCAGGTCTTCAGTTCTAAATTAAAAAATTATATGATTGTAGATTTCATTTTAATTTTGAAAATCCGATGTGATACAATATGAATATTTTACAAGTGTTTTGAAAAAAAAAACTGTAACATTTTAAATAGATTTTGCACCATTGGTGTTTCTTTTAAAATCAAATAGAAACGTTATTGTTCGGTTAATTTCAGTAATAATGTCTTGTAAAATTGACTAGATGAACCTTTTAATCCTGCAATATAGGTACTGTATTGAACATGATTAAATATCTGTTTATTTACCATTGGAACTTAGTTAAATTGAAAATAAAAATATTACCAATAGGTAGGTAGTTTTCATTTAGTTTCATTTCTTTCTATTTGAATGAGAAAATTAAATAATAGTGTAAGTTAAATATTTTAATATATAATTGATGAAAAATGTAAGAAACACACAACAATATAAAATATGTTAAATAAACTTATTATTATCTTCTTCCTTAGTAGTAATTAGTTGTCCCTATTCGTACAAAAGTATTTTTTGGTTATATAACGAGGTTGACATCTTTTCCTGCATTTTTCTATTTTATTTCACCAATCATCGTATAACACAAACCCACGTTAACCCCATTAAATACAAGGAAAAAACGTCATACACGTACCAACGAATCTTTAGGCAATATTTTTACATCACATGCTATAAATTACTTGGCACATCACTTTGAATCCAAGAAGTGTCATATTCAAACTATAAACTACGTTTTGTTATTTCTTATGTATAAAACATTCTTATTGTATTTACTTTCCCAAATTATATTCAATCAAAATGACAACATTTTACATAGTTAATTCCTTCAAAGTAATAAAGTGCTTAGCCTTTTATATAATAGAGACTTTTAAAACAGTATCAGAAGTACTTTTTTTTGTTTTAAGATTACCACATTTCTTTAGGAACTTATTAAAGTAACACGATTAGTATTGATTGTAATAACATCATCCATATTACAATGTAAATACATTAAATTTCAATTTAAAAGGTTTTCTGATTAATAATATGTTGCATTTTTTCTGTGAATGTCCTAAATGTAGGTGCTAAGCGTGCCAAGAGTGGGCAATGTTGTTAAAAGTTCATTGTTGGGGGGTGTTGTGTAGAGACACTGAATTAATAAAATTATCAATTTTAGTAATGATTAGGGAAATGAATATATAACTTTTTGGATTTTGACATCCCTGCGGTGGCAGGCTTTTAGGCACATAAAAGAAAACTTAGATTAGTAGGTTCTTGCCTGTACCCAAACAGGGATGTAAGATTTTTCAAAAAGAAGGAAGACTGGTCCAAAGTGGAGGTGTTTATGAAGTATAAATAGGTACTTTTTTCAGTTTAAAGGTTTTTTTGATAATTAATACCTCGCAGTGTAATTTATAACGTGATGATAATATGATATTCACCTAAAAACTTCGTCATAAAATGGGCTTTTTGAGAAAAAATTTTTTTTAAATGAATATGTAATTACAATTTATTAAACAATCATTAATTAAACATACATACTTCAGGCATATGAATTATGTTTCCATAAAATAATGTTATTGTTCGATATCGTTTTTGATTTGGTTTGCGAGAATATTTTTGTCGAACGCTTTCCCGTAATTCGTAAAAATAAGTATGTATGTACCTAACTGATAATAGTTACTCATAGCCTTTAATAGAAGACTTCGTGACTTTGCACAGTGAAAGAATAATCAAACACTAAAACTGTCAACTATTATTTATCATTTGCCGAGTGTATTTTAAGAACTTATTTAATACGTATGTAGTTCTGTTACACACTATACAAATGTTTCCTCCTGTGGCTTGTTATTAATACGTATTAGGTACTTGCATGACTATTAACAGTAAAATAATGAAACAATGAAAGTAAAAGGTAAATGTTTATTTATAAGTTTTCTGCAATGTCGTTATTGTCATCGCCAATAAATGTAGAAAATTGAATGTGGTTAATAATAATTAAAAAATATTAGGTACATGATAATGAATCAGTAATTTTTATTTATTTTTGAAAAAGAAATATTTTTACGTATTTAAATTATTTGTGTTTAATGTCAGCTTTTATATAAATATGTACTTATACACAAAATTTTCTAAAAAAATGGAAGATTAATTTATTAGTGTTCAGTTACATTAAAATTACCTAATTGAATTTCGTAAACTGCATCTACTTCTAAAAAAAACTGCTATTATGCTTGTTACTGATTACATAGTATCAGTGAAATGCGTGTATGTACATGTATGTATGTTTGTTGAATGTGTTTGCATCGTGGTTTGCATATTCGAGCCTTCTAACAACAAGAGCTCTCTAATAATGTATGCATTTGCTTTTTCAATTTCCGGTGTCGTATAAAATCAAACTGGAGAGTTAAATAACATACATACATAGATAGAAGGAATAAAATCAAAGTAATAACATTTTGTTCAAAAAGAAATTTATTAATCGGTCACATTCATCACAAAAAAATAGTAGGTAAATAAAATATCACAAAAATTAAAATTGCATAAAATTGATGAAATCCCCATGGCGGATCATGAACGTTCCTTGAGATATGGGACCAAAACGTCTACTATTGTGATTTCATCCAAAAGGCACGTTAACAATCCGAAAATTCAGTTTTATCAAATAAATATTACAAAACAACCGACGGAATTATTTTACTGTTGTTTTTTAAATTCAACAATGATTTTTTTGTCTGAGTGTAGTACAAGGATAATGTAGCAAATTTAGGCGATACTGACTGTATTCAATGCTGAACACCCACCTCATTATATCTTGAACTACTCTACCACTAGAAAATTTCTGTCTTTGCTGCTGATGATGACGTGCACTTATTAATATTACAATAAATCGATTAATTATGCTAATGTTGTCTTTAATTTTTGTTACAGTTGTCTTCTGCGATTACGCAGCATCTGGAAGATCACTTCAGTTCATCGAGGAATATATTGTTCGAGAGGTATTACCATGTTTTGGTAGTACTCATTCAACTGTCAGTATTACATCATTACAAACCAGTCTTTTCAGGTAAGGGGCCATTCTACTTTGTCCTTGAGAATTAGAAAATTATTAGATTTTTTTAATACATCATACCTACAATAATTGACTTTTGCAAAAAATACAGGCGAACACATTATTTAGTCAAGCCTGTTAGGCATTTCTATAGTTTCAAAAGAAAATTGTTTTTCTGATATTTTTATTATTACTGCATTATTTGGTGGCATCCATAATTTTGTATATTTTTATTAAAAAAAAAAGGAACTGATAGTCTCAGTTGATCAACATAATTTTGTACAGTTAACAAAGTAAGAATAATCTGATTAATGTTTTTGTTTTGCTAAATTTACAAATGCAAATGACCAATTGTTATTTTTATTGTTAAATAGCACTTTCGATAAAGTTGCTTACCACACAATACCTGATAACTAATAACCAATTAAGTGTGTAAGTAAATTCTACAAAACTTGCATTTTCTGCTATTAGTTAGATGCGTACATAATTCGTAAAGAGGTTGTCTTAGGCCAATGAATTTTTTCTTTGTTATGCAATTTTTAAATCAGCAACTTACGTATGCAATTATATTTTAAACGCTATCATAATTAAGTAAGTGGCGTGATGTTGTTTTTATAAAATCAGAAATATAGATACGTTTCTCTCTTTCTTTGTGTTATATTTTTACAAGTTGTATTTTATTATGTTGTACGTTATTCGTTTAAAATAACTGGAGCTTTTAACAAAATTGACGAGAAAATATCTATCAACATTAAGTAGTTACCTTTATTGTAGCAAGAGGCGGTTTCTAATGAATTACTTTGTTTGTGAGACACGCCAATATTGATTTTCTCCGTTAATGGCTCAACTAATTGTTCATTACTTTGTTTGCTGTTGCTTTGCTACATGGGCACACAAAAATTACAGTTATAACAAACACAAAACAAAACTGTACTTAGATAATATAATTTCCTTCAAATTTGAAAAACGAACTAAATTTGAAAAAGTTTTCACATAATTACGTATAACGAGGTAAATACATATCTACATATTTTTGCTACAAAGTTGCAAATCAAATTCAATCAGTTGGTTATAAATATAACTTTTTAATACCGTTGTAAAATGCATTAAGTACATACGTGCAGTGCCCAATAATAAGTAATAATGGAAGTTTATGGTTTTGTTTACAAATGGTTTCAAACCGTATTTCTTATCAGGAGAAAATAACTATTTTTTGTTGAATGTTTTCGAATTTCGATAGGGGCAATATTACGACTTGTTGATGTTTACAAAACGTTTCGCAATGCGTCCAAAATGGACGAACAATGAGTGAGAAAATTAAAAATTTTCTTTCTCGTTGTTTCAGACAAGAGACACGGGACATAATACGGAATGCTGTGAATGCTTGCGATGATGACACTGTTCTCTTTATGAGCGACGGTGCCAAAGGTGCCATTAACAAACTTATACAAATTTTGGACTTCAGAGAACCACCTATTGTGTTTTTCGCTCCCAACGAAGATGCCGAAAATATAAAAACATGGCAAAGTGTTGGGACAACAGTAAGTGTCACTTTTATTAAACTTATGGCGCCCCTTTCTACCCCTCACTCTTATTACACTTCGCTCACTATCAAACTAACTGTAAACATAAAGTCACTTCTTCAACATTTAGTATCGCTTAACTTTTTACCAGCTAAGAGGCCATCCATAAATTGCGTCACACAAATATTATGGTTTTCTGAACGCCCCCCGCCCCCGTCCTTTAATTTTATATTTAGAAGTGATTAAATTAAAACAGCGATTTTTGCTAATATTTTTATTTACATTAAAATCAATTTCTAATTAAATTAACATAAAGTCAAATATTTTAGATGTTGGACAAAACAAAAATAGACTTCAACCTACATAATTCTTATAAATATAGATCGACTTAGTAATTGTTTTTAAGCTTTTTGTTTACATATAGATAAATTTCACGTTTGACATGTGACGTCACAAAGCTTTTGACGACCCTCCCTGCTCCTGTGTCACACAATGTTACATTTCATTGCCCCCTCCCCTTAGTGTGTGACGTAATTTATGGTTGGCCCTAACAACAAGGTAAGGGGTGATCATGAAGTCATGACATGAACAAACTTGGGTTGTTATAATCGTGGTTTTTTTTTTCTATTTCTCCTGTAGGTGATAAGAATAGGGGAAACAAAAGAAGGGTTTATAGATCTCAACGATTTGGAGGAACAGCTAAAATTATACCAAAATTCTGGACGCCAGATGATTGGTTGTTTTTCAGCTGCCTCCAATGTAACGGGTATTCTAACTGATGATATTGCGTCAACATTACTTTTACACCAATATGGTGCTCTATCGTTTTGGGATTATAGCGTCGCGGGACCGACTGTCTTAATAGATATGAACCCCGTAGTATCGGGGGTCGAGGAAAATGCCCTCAACAAAGACGCCCTGTATTTTTCAGGGCACAAGTTTATCGGCGGAGTACAAACACCAGGTGAGATTCCAAGCTAAATACGCTAAGTGATAAAACATGTGTTGCTTGCTTTTCAAAAAAAAAAATATTCTAGCAGTGAATATTGAATATATTAATTTGCAGCTTGCGCTTTCTGCCAATAAAAAGATTACCTATGTAAACTTAATAGCGCAGTAATTAGGGCTTTCCGCCCACAGGTGTTTTAGTTGCCAAAAAGACTCTTTTCCAACAAATAAACATGAATCACAACGATAGTTTCTTCGAAAGCCACGAACATAAAAAATGTTTTGAAACCAACGAAGAGGGTAGTACTGCTGCCGTCGTCGAGTCCATTAGGGCTGGACTTGTTATGCAACTCAAAGAAACTGTAACAGTTGCAAACATTATGCAAAGACAAGAGAAAATAACGAAGTGAGTAGTTGTAGGTTATATTTTGACTGATATCAGAAACGGGCGGCTCATTCTAGTAGGTACTATGTATTTAAAAAATGTTACACCAGAAATTATTGACTGCCTTAAATATTTATTAAGTATTGTTAAATGCAAATATTTTTTGCATGGAACAAGGGTGAAAGCTCCGTATAACCCAAAACGCTTACTTTTACAAAACACAAGACCTCGTTTTTTTATGTGAAGTTAATTGTAAATGATTTTGAGATATATAGGATTGAGTTAGTACACAGGGTGAAGCAGTACATGAATCAAAACATTTACAAGCTACATGGGTGGATTAATGAAAAATTCTGATATGTACTTCACTTTTCATTAAAGTAGGAAACCTCATTAATTATTTTTTATATCAAATGGACTCAAAAGAACTAACCCCAAAATTTAAAAAACACTTTTTTAAATTCGTGTTGATAATGCCCACGTTTGAAGTGTCCGCTTCTAAAATTGTGTTAGTGGTAATTAGGGTAAATTCTTTTGAGTTTATTTATTTATTTACCACAGTCTCCGTTTTCTTTCTTTTATATTAAAGTTGAAGTTCAGTACCTATTATGTGAAATTTTTATTATTTCATAGTTATTTTCGGTTAAACCTACCGTAATACGAAAAGCTGTTATTAATTTTTTTTAGTATAAATTGCACTAACCAATCCCATGAGATTTAGTGTGGGATTTGGTTAAACTAAGTATAGCTTAACGTTTATACGCTTGCCTCTCTGCAAATTAAATGTGCAAAATTGTATTACAATTTTCGATATCGATTTTTAACGACAACTACTGTCGATAACAGTAAAGTTGACAGAAAGGGCGAAAGTGTAATAAAAAGCGATCTTTGTACGACGCCGATTATGTGCCATGGTCAAATTAATAAAATTACCTACGCATACATATGTGTTACAGAATGGCTTTATTTATTTGTTTATCATTATTTTCAACACAGATATTTGCATTTCAATAAACAAGTGTCACGGTTAAATGAGAATTTCTATAAACCATTACGATCTTAAATTCTTTCGATAACGCCGTACACGGTGTTGCAAAGGTGTCATAATCTGCCATTGAATCAAGAAAAATTATCGCCAATAAATGTAAAAAGGTCACATGTCTGCCAATAACATGCAGAATATTTATTTTCGTACAGAATTGTGACGCCTGTAGATTTTTAATGTAGTCTAGAACAAGTCGTTTTATTCAATTGTGTAAATTAAATCACGTTGGAACTAGAAAAGCAACTTTAGACATTGAAGGTTTTACTGATGGTGTCACCCTAAATAATTATAATTAATGAGCCGGTCGTTCTTTAAATAAATTTCAGTCAAAATAATTGTGGGGAGGTTTGTTTTTAATTGCCCTTATAAATATTTTAGACAAATGCTTCAACATATTCGAACAATCCCGGAAATAATATTACTGGGAAATGGTTCGACACAGATGAAACGACTTCCCATATTCTCGTTTGTAGTAAAACATCCCCGTGGAATTTTTCTGCATCATAATTTTGTATGTGCCGTACTTAATGACGTTTTTGGTATCCAAGCTAGGGCTGGATGCGCTTGCACTGGCTCTTACGCCCAAGATCTGCTAAAGATCGATCAAAATTTAGCCGATCAATTCGAAAACATTATTTTAGAGGACAGGTGAGAGTCCCAAATCGATCTATTGTAATCAGATTAGTAATCTTTTTCCCCTGTAGGAGATTGAGTAGCTTGAATCTATCAGTGAGTTCGACGTTAGAGCTACTTAAACCGGGTTTTACTCGAATCAGTCTTCCGTATTTTATGAGCGAATCTGAATTGGCTTTTGTTATGGAAGCTGTGAAAATGGTGGCTACAGAAGGTTGGAAACTTCTTCCACAATACATCGCCGACTTGAATACGGGCGAATGGCGCCACTACTCAAACGCGGTGAGCAAAGACAGAAAGTGGTTGAATTCGGTTCGATACGTCGACGGTAAAATGACAATGAACGAAAGGCGAATATCGGGACCCGGAGTTTTTCCGCAAAATTATTCGGAATGTTTACAAACTGCTCGTAATTTATTTAATCGTGCCAGGAAGACTATTTCGCGGAGTCCTTTCCCAGACCAATCGATTCATTTCGACTCACGAAGCGAAAAATTAAGGTGGTTCATGATCCCAAAGGAAGCCCAAAACATACTGATGGGAAAATCACAGAACGTTAAAAATACAGTTCCATTTAATCCTGTCGGGTACGCGGGATCAAGGAAATGTGATAAAACAAGGGATGGAAACACCTGCAGTAGCAGCCCCTCTCCTTTGCCCTACACCTCGAATTGTAATCTCACCACGAGACACCTTAGCCTTCCCACGATAGACGATGCCTTGCATTCCCCATCCCCTGTACCGTACTTATTCCAGGACAACGTTTCCAATGCCATGTTTAATTCCTCAACGTTCCACCACTTCATTCAATCGAGTGCGCCGAATTTTGCGGTTGGTGAAGCCGTTAGTTCTAACGTATTTAGCCCAGTTGCACCCCAACCGACCGTGTACCAACGAGAAAGGTGTTTGAGTTTAGGCGATCCAACTGTATCTCCTCCACCTCCCCCACCCTTACTGAGTCCACAGACAAGAGCCAGTCTAGGGATGGGGGGCAGCGTTCGTAAACGAAATTGTAGTTGTAGCAGCCAGACGGATCTCCATTCCTTAGATTCCGACACTAACACGTCTCCATCGTACAGTCTCAATATGCTTTATTGTGGTACAAATGACAGTTCTTATCTTGGACGTGGATCGCCAGCACCAAATGCCGAATTACAAGCGTTTGTTAGTGAACTCGCTACGAGCATCAAGTCCGAAATTCGCGAGGTAACCAAAAAAGTTGAAAACGTTTTAGAAAACACGGATTCCGTAGACGTATCTTATTGTAAATATGACAATCACGAAAGCAGCAGCGAAGACGGACGGAGTGATTCTATTTCCGCAACGGAAGTTGCGGAGTATTTGGAAAAAGTGTCGAAAGAGATGGTTAACGAAGTTAAATCAGAGATTCGGGACGTCGTCAGTGCTGTAGACGTATTTATAATGCCTGAAGAGAGGATGTCTTACTCAAGGCTTAATTCCAGCGAAAGTGATAAATACCCTTCGACTTCTTCAAAAGGAAGATATACACCGGGATCCAGCAGCGAAACAGTTATTCAACTTATTAACCAAACCGATACTACTAATATACCGAGTGATGAAGAAGCCGGGACATCCGAACAAAATGCGAATAAACTGGCCGCTTCCACTGTCACTAGTGTAAGCTCTCAAGATTCCGGCATCAATCTTTCATTCCACGATCAAGAGTATTCTTCCAACGAATTCGCCAAAAGACGTAGCAGCTCCGAATCATCGGCAACTCGTCATTTACGAAAAGAAAGTGACAAACTTAAATTTTCCACGTTACAGAGACAGAACAAAAGTGAAGTGAATGAGAAAAGCATTGTGGACCAGGACAGATCCGGTCAGATAATGAAGTGGTCTAGTCCGCCAAAGAACGTATGGTTACAATGTTTGGAGGCTTTACAAGAATACGAAATGATTCAAGATGGTGATAAAGTCATGGTCTGCTTATCTGGTGGCAAAGATTCGCTCTGCTTATTACATACACTACTTCAATATCAAAACCATGCGCAAAATAAAGGGATTCTCTTCAGTTTGGGAGCTGTCACAATCGATCCCGATTCTTCCGGTTGTGACCATTTTAAACTCATGCCCCATTTGAAAAACCTGGGAGTACATTACATCGTCGAGGATCAAAGCGTGTCCCAAACTGATATCGGTAATATAAACGTAAATTGAATATATAAAGCGTCTTTGATTAATTGTTTTTATTTTTTCGATTGATTAACGCAGGCAAATGCCGATCGTCTACTTCTAAATGCAACTTTTGCAGCTTCTGTACTCCTGATAAACGAAGGAGGTTGTACTATGCTGCCAAAAATTATGGTTATAATGTTTTGGCAATCGGCCAACATTTGGACGATTTTGCCGAAAGCTTTCTAATGTCTGTTTTTCATGGTAATAGTCTCAGAACAATGAAGGCGCATTATTTAATAAGGTACGTAAAACAATAGAAATAATCAGAATTTTGAGGCTTTTGCGTTTCCTACATCAAAAATAATTTTTTATTCAGGACTTCTATTGTTTTATTTAATTGAAATGTATAATGAAAGTCCTCAATACAACTCTGAACAACTAGACACTGTCTAGCAATTTTGAAGAAGTGTTTATGCGTCTGATTGTAATTTTTGTTATTTAGAGAACACGATTTACGGGTAATTCGGCCATTTGCTTATGTAAGAGAAAAGGCTCTGAGACAGTTTGTGGTAAGCCATGGTTTGCCGGCAGTGTGTAATAATTTAAGTCCCGAAACGACAAAAGAACGCCAAAGAGTTAGACAAGTTTTAGCTCAGCAAGAAATATTGTTTCCGAAGCTGTTCACGAGCTTACGGATCGCTCTGAAACCTTTGATGGCTTTCCAGTTAGATTCTAAGAAATCCAAAAGAAACGAATCTGAAAAAAGTAACGAAGAAACGGACACATCCGACCCTGAAACTGACGAAGAGCCAGTACTGAAAGATGACTGATTTTTTTAATTTAATTAGCTTTATAATTTTGATAATTATGTTGTCAGTATTTCTCATTTCAAGTTCGTAGGTTGCACCTCGAAAAGGACAATGATACCATACCTACTTCTCCCCTTTTTTGTAGCTGTTATGAATTTGTTTAAAGACTTTATCGTTTCTAAACTGTTTTGAATGCTTTGAAGAAGGAAACCTTGCCAAAAAAAAATTTATAAAAATTTTGTGTACCTAAAAACTATTTTTTTAAGTGTTGTTCTTAAGATCAAGATAAATGCATGGTTGATCTATCTGGTAAGTGTTTATTACACATTTTATGCATGAACAAAGTTTTAGTAAGACAACTGAATTTGTTTCAGTTGTTCTTTAAATAAATATTGGTGTGATAAGTGATATGTATGTATATTTGTGAGAATACGAAGAGTTACTTAAAAATTCAGTTCAACCCCCAAACATATAGGTACTTACAAAAATAGTAGAAGACGACAATATTACGACCAAATTTCTTCATTAGTAATAAACATGTTCTATACAAAAAAAATATTATTTACCATTTAACAAATACACAAAATTAGTGTTTAATAAATAAAACGCTCGTCTTCTATAACTATCCAGTTGCTGTCCCAATGTAATAAACATCATCGTTTTAAAGAAAATAAATGCACCTGGAGCAAATTAAGTGTAGATTAAAAATGTCAATTCGATAACGATAATATCCATTACATTCTGCTATTTTTCACATTATCAAAATTAATATAGATAGTCAAAATTAAGTTTCGTATTTTTTATATATAACTTTTTATCACCAAATTATTATATAGGCTGGAAATTAGCACCTATTTATGTTTTTTTTTTTTATTTAACAGATAAAGCTTTCTGATTACTAATTTTAGGAAAACATTAATCCTTCGTAAAAATATCTGCATGGCCTAAAACCGAAAATAAAACAGTATCAAGTTTTTTCAGTCGTGTACAAAATTTGCCAAAAAATATGAATTTGCTCAAGAGTGTTCCTTTATTTTTGAAATATGGAAAAAGTAATTTAAAAACTTGTTTCTAATGGCATTTTACGTTAACATGATATTCCTATTTTAACATTTTTTGATACATCCCCGTAACCGACAATTTTAATTAATTAAAAAGACTTAAAAGCAGTGAAAAGACAACAATTCCCCACCAAATTTTTTGTTAATAATAATGTCCGATGATGCGGTTAGTAATGGTCTTTTAATCCCTTTTAAGTTTTACAATGAATTCAAAATTGTCAGTTACGGGGATGTATCAAAAAATGTCAAAAATAAAATTTTCTTATGGAAATATCTTTTTCAACAAGTTTTTTAGTATTTTAATAACTTTACCCTTAAGTAAAATCCGTATTTTTTAACCAAATTGAAACTAAAAAAAATATACCTTATAGTTGCATTTTCGGTTTTAGGTCTCTTTATGAAAAATTACTTTTTTCCTAAAATTAATAAAAGTTTTTTATATGTTGCTAACTTTTTCAGGTGTACTGTATATGGTTTAATGTTTTATTACTCGTAAACGATCGAAAGTATCTATAAAAAAATCCAACAACACATCATCATATTACAAATAAATCTCTACTCAAAATTTATTTATTAATTTGATTAAAGAAGTGTAAAAATGTTGTTACCTTTTTAACTACTTTCTTAATAAACGACATTGACCAATCGATTCGCATGTTTCAAGGTGTTAACATGCGATATAATTACTATAATTACTTTTTACTTATATTAAAGTAATTTATTAATGTTTGCTATGCAGATGTTTTAGCTATGTTGAGATTTAAGTTAAACCCATTAAGGACCTTATACTATGTGCTACTATGTTTACCACTCCATAGGAGTTTTCTTAATTAATTGCTATATATTGTACAGTAGTAGTAATGGCAAGAATGATATTATGTACTATAAACTGTGCAAATGCCAAACTGTATACTGATGTAGCTCCCTGTTTTGCTAATGCCATAAATTTTTAAATCGTGTACGCCATCATTTTTGTATATTATATTACCATATACTATATTATATATATATATATAAAAATACGAACAGCATCCAGAGGAAATCTAATACCCTACACAAATAATTGGAAATTTATTATTTACCATAAATGTTATTATTTATTTATATATATATTTATATATGTGTAGTATTATTTCCAAAATGAAAATATAAACATTTAAATAAGTTTTCAAAAATATTGTAGTATTAAATGCTACAAGAAAAAAGTCATTGCAAGGTAAGCATGGATAATCTACCCTTAAATATGACTGACCTTAAAGGCCGTCATAGGGTCTCATTTTTTTTTTTTTTTTTTTGAACGGTTAACTACGAATGACAATTAGGTTCAAACTTTCGCGGCCATCGTCAGTGTTGTCGTGGTTGTTATTCGGGCTTACCGGCCGTCGTCTTTCAAGGTTTATCCTCGACGTTTCGTCGCCACGCACGGACGGGCCAGTAAGCCCGAATAACAACCACGACAACACTAACTACGAATGCTTCAATTTTTTCTTTTCGAAATATCAAATCAAAAATATCATTAGTTTAGGAGTAAAATAATTCTTTTATGAAAAATTTTCATCTGTCTCCCCAATATCTCCCACCCATTTCCACTATTTATAAAAAGAGAAAAATAGGTCTTCCACTCAACTCTTCAATTACGACTGATGTTTGATACCATAATAATTCTTTTTCACTAAATAAATCTTAATCAAAAATTCAATGTAAAATTGGATGGTACCTAATTATTTTGAAAAACACTTTTATAATTGTAAAAAAAATAAGACTCACAGGGGAAATTTACCCATATTTACCTTTATTATTTATACATAATGTGATTTTACCGTAGTTAATTTTATTCCGAATTTATTATCACCGTTTTAAGTTATTAATTGATTAATTAATAAACTCGAATATCTTGTTATATCACCACAGTTCTTGTATATATACATATTTTAAATTTTAAACGTAATGGTTTTTATTGAACAAAACTTGTTTTTTGAAAATCTCTAAAATTTTTTTGGCTCCCCAGTGATTTATTTTAATTATTATTATTATAATATTATTTAAATTGTAAGTGCAGTTCTCTCATAATACACAACATTTGGATAATTCTGAAGACTGCTTTTAAATTGTATGTACAATGTTTAAAAAAATATTATACGAATGGAAATACTTCCGTACGTGTGGATCGTTATCACTATGAAAAAATTATTATTTTACTTATCTGACAGATATCTAAAAGTGTGTTGATTTCCTAAAAATGTGATTTGTAGATGTAGTTACTGTTGGACTACTATTTAAATATTTAATGATGTTGTAATGCTAATGTGAAATGTAATTTTTGTTATTTAAAAAATATTAAATACATATTATTGTAAGTAGAACAATAATATTCTTTATGCATTAAAAAAGTTTTATTTATCAAGGTTTAAAAATTGATAATAAATAAAACGTTCAAATGAAGCAAAAGTTTAAATAAAAGCTAATACTGTAATTACCTTAAATTTATCAATTCCACATAGGCAACCCACCAAGCATTTTTGTTGTGAGTGTAGTCTACTTATACTCTGTAAATTGCATCTATGATTATAATAGAATTTGTCAGTGTCCTCGAAATACTTACCTACTATTAATATAATCCGTTCAATTTATATTATATTATATCTTTGACCAATCAACAAAATAAGCGATTTGGTATTGATTAATATTTCCTCATTATTGGTATTATTACGCGATTAAAATCAAAAATTGTTTTTGGAAAATCTATTATCTATGGCATAATGTGTCAAATATGTATGTTGTAGTTCTATGGAGACTGAAAAATGGCAGCAGCTTTATCATTTTTCTCGTCTTTTTTCAGTACTGTTTCTATACATTAATTACCCTTGGTAATTTATTTTCCTGCTTCCCTATTTTAGTGCCAATAAATGGGTAAGTCAGAGAAGTTTCAGAAACATATTTAAATTATCAGTTTGTATGTCTGTACAAAAACATGTAAGGGTTACCTTCACCATTTTTTTACTTATTCATATTTCCTTACATTCTTTCTAGCAGACACTAAAATTACTTTATTTAGCTATTGTTACTTGTAGTAAATCTTTCTACATGAATAGTGTGCTAAATCTGGATCTGTATGTTATTAGGCATTAGCCGTACCACCACATAAGACAAGCAAGAAGGTGCTTTTTTACAATGGAAACCGACATCTTGGTATGTTTTGCTAGAGGAATTGAAAAGGAAATCAAAGGTAAGCAATATCATTAATATAAAATAATTCGGCTTTAATATAAGAAAAAATTTTAATTTAAAAATAGTTTCTGACATGAAAATACTTACCTTTTGGGTACATTGGAATTTCCAGGACAGGCCAATGGTAAGAAAAATGAAAATTAGATATTGTATTTTTGAAAATAGTTTTAAATGTTTGAACAAGGTTAATTTTTGTTTTATAGAGTAATCTTATTAGAAAATTGGTCGTAAACAAGTTACCAAATACATCTTTAATAATTGTAAACAAAAAATCGTAAATTATACAATATCTTAACTGCTTCGGTGCAATATATGTGAATTTATATCATTAATTCAAATAATTTGAATAAGTAACAGTCAGTTTTAATTTCATGTGTCATTTTCTCCTTTACAGGTACACTTCAGAAAAAATTTGGTTTTCTGCCCTTTGCCAAACAAGTTCTTCTTTCAACAATTTGATGTGGCGCTAGAAGTTAATTTCCTGCCTATGTTTAAAAGATCTTATTAAGTATGAAGAGATTAATTAGACAACTTAAAATATTTGAAACTAAGTTAAAAGGTAGGTGATGTAATTTATTTGACATTGAAAGATTCTGATAACACAAATAGATTGGTTTTGTAAATTTGAAACAAATGTTAATTTATACATTTTATGAATGTAGGTAAAAATTATTTAAAAGATAGATAATCAATTTGTAAATTTTACAGGAACTTAAAATGTCAGGATGTCAGGTGATGCTGAATATTGGTTCCTTCAATCTTTTCTTGAGAAAACCACTACATCTAAGTGAACGAAAGTACCACATTTCCCACTTAAAATAGAAGTAGAGAGTTTTTGAAAACCGAATGACTTGTGGACATTTAATTGGTAAGTAATTATATTTTCATTAAGAGTTTATGTGTTGAATCTGAAACTGCATTTTTTTAAACAAAGTGCACGCCTCGTCGCCATTGTAATGTAATACAACTATCCTGGTCTTTCAGTGCGTTTTTTAATTTTATTTTATAGTGTCGTTTATTTAATAATGTAATTAATGTGTTCTTTTTGTCCGTTTCTACAGAGCGAGGTATGGATGGACCATGCACGAGCGATTAAGTAAATTTTGAACTCTGCAATGGAAGTCGTTCCTTTTGGATTTTGTTGGGTGTTAGCTTCTTATCGTTGGATTATTTAGATTATCATGCAGCTAATTTTGAACCTGAAAGTGGGACCTTGGTCCAATTTTAAAGGTAGGAATACGTAATAAATTTAATGTTTATTGCTTTTTATTATTAGTTAATTTTTAAGGAGTAACAGAAATTAAATGTACACATTTTGAATTATAGAAGGGGAACAATTTTAAGTAAGATTTAACATGGGGGCCCACACACCGTTTTTTGGGCTTGAAACTTCAAAATTTGAAGTTGTTAAGTTAGGGATGTTATAATTCGTTCAGTTTTCGAAATTTATTTTCAGATTTTGTAATTTTGTTAACAAGGAAAGGGAAACAAAATATATAGAGGAACATTTTACGTCGGTGTTGGGGGTTCCACTCTTTTCGTGAACTTCTTACGTATTATAATTGTTATTTTTTTTTTCTTATCTAGTGAAGAACACTGATGTGTGTAACTACTTACCTAGTGTGCCATTGACGTGTTCCCGTTCAACATATCCGCATTATTTTCAACAGCGTTACTCGTCGTGAGAGCATCCTGAAATGTATATTCTACCGAAACAACTATCTATTCGCCATGGTCTTTTTCTTGGATTTGCTGCTTTTCGCGGCCTACTCGAACGTCACTTCCTTTCAGACTGTTTGGTGTGGGTTATCTGAAATAGAAGCAATAGGCGACTACCCAGCTCTCACAGACGACATCTGTCCAATCTTTTCTACCAAATTCTATTAGGTTTTTATCGTTAGTCCTTTGTAGTTTAGTTAGTTAATATACTGCACTATTCGCTTACAAGTAAAGGACATCTATCGAAGACTGAAGACATCATACTTTATTATTTTAAATTTATTTTCTTGTATTTTCCTCTTACAGGTATTTATTTGTATTTATAAACTATTATGTTCATATTTAAACGATATATTTGTAACAAACAAGTCCCTCTGATACTCAAAGCTTTTCTAAACTGTCTTTTTGGTAAAATTATTAAAACTAAATTAAATTTTAATCATTAGAAATAGATTGGTGGATAAGGACAGACTATAAGGGGTGATTGTGGAGGCCACGGAGTATTAGAGGGGCTTTTTTAGTGCAAATATGACGTTTAAATGTTAATATAAAAGTTTATAAGTTTTTCATGTTGAAGTAAATACTAGAAAAGAACGGATATTATTGGTAGTCGTACCGAATTAACTTTCTCGTATTGTTGTACACGTAGGTGTATTAATTTAACTCATTTTAATATATGTACCTACAAATACAATAATATGATAAAATCAATTAAGTGCCACAAACAACAACTTGGTGTCTTTTCTTTGTAACATGAACGACAAACTTTTATAATGATGTAATTGAATTTAATTTCTTGTGTATTTTGTCCTTCAGGTATTTTATTTTATTGTTGTTAAGCATTGATATAATGATATTAACTTAATTTCAATCAACATTAACAAAAGTTCGTAATTGTAATTTTTTTATTTACAGTTTTGTACGTCCATGAGACTACTAACATTTTTGTAACTGTAACGAAATGTGTTGGGGATAATTATTCACCCTTTATTTTGAACTTGAAATTTTATCATTTTTAATTGTAAAAGTTTAGTTCTGTAGCACCTTCATTTTTAAGATCCATTTACCAAATCTTCAAAATTTTGTCTGTAGATGCTAGAAACAAAATCTACTTAGTAAAATTTGTTGGGGATAATTATTCACCCCTCATTTTGAACTTCAAATTTTGTAATTTTTTATTGTCAAAGTTTAGAGTTGTGTAGCACCTTCATTTTTTAAGTCATTCAAAATTTTCGTTTGTAGATGTTAAGAACAAAATCTGCATAGTCAAATTTATTGGAGGTGATTATTCAACCCTTATTTTATGCTTGAATGTTTAGTTAAGTTTAGTTTTAATTGCTTAATTTAAGAGTGCCATGATATTAACAATTCTTAAAATTTAACTATTAGATTTTAATAATTTTGTCTACAGACGATAGGAGAAAAATTGTTGGGGGTGATTATTGTTTGGACTTTACAGATTCTGAAAAATCTACGATTTCAAGATTTAAATTTTAAATTTTTTTTTTTAATTTGTGTAATATTTTAAGGGTAGTTATTTTCTCCTTGTTTTGGACTTTTTTTTCTCTTAGCATCAAAATTACAGGTGTAACTTTTGCCTTTTTCATATTTAATAAAAAATGTAAAGTTACATTTTCTTATAGGGGTTATTTTACAACCCCTTCTGTACTTGATAATAATAAATTTCAATTATTAAAATTCATTTCAGATATTAATTATTTTGTCTATAGGGGAACGGAAAGGAAAAGTCATATTTTTAATTGGTATTTTATTAACTAATTGTTTATGTACATCAATAACAACAACATATAATACTTACGTATTTATTTAAGTATCTAGGTAAAATAATTTTGTAAATAATATTAACAAATTATAGGACATCTTTGAACACATAGTATAAAATATACTCGAGACTACTAAAACATTTTTGTAACTTGGTAGAATTTTCAATTTGAACCTACTTTACTTTCTATCCATAGATGGCGCTGTGGAAATTGTTTGAAGCAATTTTACAATCAAGATATTATGGAGTAGTCGACAAAACACTATAGGGTTGGAGGTCGGGGACGGTGGGGGTCTACCAACATAGCTCAGGATGACTGTCTTAAATATGAAAGGCGCCAAGGCGCCTTTCATATTGCAAGGCGCCTTCGGCGCCTTGCATAATTAAGCTACTAATCCTGAGCTATGTTGGTAGACCCCCACCGTCCCCGACCTCCAACCCTATAGTGTTTTGTCGACTACTCCATAATATCTTGATTATGAAACTGCTTCAAACAATTTCCACAGCGCCATCTATGGATAGAAAGTAAACTAGATTCAAATTGAAAATTCTACTAAGTTTAAAAATTATTATGAAGTTAATATTATAGTGTATATGTGTAAGTGTTTTATATCTTGATGATGTATTTCTATTTGTATACAAATATTAATTTGTTTGAAATAAATGGCTGAAATAAATACGTATTTGTTTTTGTAATAAGTGACTAAATGAAATGCTTCTGAAATAATTGAGTCATTAAGAAAATTATAAGAAAAAAGATAAAATTATTATTACATACTTAGTGTTCTAGAAAAGTGACGAAGTGAATAGTTTCTGAAACAGCTGTATGTGGAGTAAGTTAATTAAATGTATTTGAGAATAAACAAAAGTTTTAAGAAATTAATTTATTGATTGCGTAAAAATTTTTTCTAAAACAAATACTGTGAAAAAAGATATAATTTAATTTAGAAAGTCTCTTTCAACTGATTGTAAGTACCTAAATATAAACAAATTTAATTTTACAATTTTGAGAAATATTTGGAAGTGTTTTTGTATTTTCAAGTCACTTTACAAAATAATAAGAACACACAACGAGGAATATCGATCTGAAACAAATACGGTAGCAACAGATAAATAACGAGCAGTCATTCATTACTTTAATTTAATCTCACCTTGATTATATGTTCGTCACATTTCAAAATGAACATGCGGAAGCAGCAAAAAATCAAATCCAAGAAAAAGATACCATTGCAAGAAGATAGTTGTTTCGATGGAATATACATTTCAGGATGCTCTCACGACGAATAACGCTGTTGACTTAACAACTTCAAATTGTGAAGTTTCAAGCCCAAAAAACAGTGTGCGCACCCCCATGTCAAATCTTACTTTAAATTGTTCCCCTTCTATCATTCAAAATGTGTACATTTTATTTCTGTTACTCCTTAAAAATTAACTAATAATAAAAAGCAATAAACATTAAATTTATTACGTATTCCTACCTTTAAAATTGGACCAAGGCCCCACTTTCAGGTTCAAAATTAGCTGCATGATAATCCAAATAATCCAACGATAAGAAGCTAACACCCAACAAAATCCAAAAGGAACGACTTCCATTGCAGAGTTCAAAATTTGCTTAATCGCTCGTGCATGGTCCATCCATACCTCGCTCTGTAGAAACGGACAAAAAGAACACATTAATTACATTATTAAATAAACGACACTATAAAATAAAATTAAAAAACGCACTGAAAGACCAGGATAGTTGTATTACATTACAATGGCGACGAGGCGTACACTTTGTTTAAAAAAATGCAGTTTCAGATTCAACACATAAACTCTTAATGAAAATATAATTACTTACCAATTAAATGTCCACAAGTCATTCGGTTTTCAAAAACTCTCTACTTCTATTTTAAGTGGGAAATGTGGTACTTTCGTTCACTTAGATGTAGTGGTTTTCTCAAGAAAAGATTGAAGGAACCAATATTCAGCATCACCTGACATCCTGACATTTTAAGTTCCTGTAAAATTTACAAATTGATTATCTATCTTTTAAATAAATTTTACCTACATTCATAAAATGTAGAAATTAACATTTAAGTTTCAAATTTACAAAACCAATCTATTTGTGTTATCAGAATCTTTCAATGTCAAATAAATTACATCACCTACCTTTTTACTTAGTTTCAATAATAAAAAGCAATAAACATTAAATTTATTAGTATTCCTACCTTTAAAATTGGACCAAGGCCCCACTTTCAGGTTCAAAATTAGCTGCATGATAATCCAAATAATCCAACGATAAGAAGCTAACACCCAACAAAATCCAAAAGGAACGACTTCCATTGCAGAATTCAAAATTTGCTTAATCGCTCGTCAATGGTCCATCCATACATCGCTCTGTAGAAACGGACAAAAAGAACACATTAATTACATTATTAAATAAACGAAACTATAAAATAAAATAAAAAACGCACTGAAAGACCAGGATAGTTTAGTTTAAAATTTGAATTCTAGGGACAAAATTATAACTGAAAAATTAATTTTGAAAACTGTACAAGATGTGACGCCCTTATTTTTTACTGTTAAAAATTTTAATAAATATCGATAACTAAACGAATTATAACATTCTTAATTCAAGAACTTCAAAGTGCAATGAAGAGGTACACAAGGGAACAAGCAAAATCAAATAAGCATGCAAAATAAAAAAGGAATTCAAATAAATACATTATAACCATCTTCTTTTTCTCCTCGAAAACGTTGATCTCAAACAAATAGGATGGTAATAGATTAGTAATGAGCAATTTGTAATTAAATTTAATAACTGATTGAATAAATTCTGTATGCTCACCTCTATTAACTGCACAATGTAACATTTCAAAGTGGATAAAATTGCAGATAACTTGTTGTCACAGTTGTATTAAGCCTACATAGACTGTATAATGTTGCATGGGGAAGATATCAACAGCAAACCAAGTCAAGGGAAAGATGATCCAATTGGTGGCTATAGAAATAGGACACAAAATTGAATTAACTGCATTTCTTAATTTCTTTAATATAACATATAATGTTAGGGCATGTAACTATTCTTACTTTAAATGACTACAAAATCGATCAGATGAAAATCCATCAGGAAGCAAGAGTCCAACTGGAAGAATATCATGCCAACTTGTTATTTAATAACTTTAATGCTCTTTCATTTATCGGGCAATCTGTAAGAAATGGACAAGAAAAATAGATTAACTAGACTAATAAATAAATAACCGCAAAATAGAATAAAAACAAGCACCGAAAGCCTAATAAAACACAAGATAAGATAGACTATAATGGCGAAGTCATTGTCATTCACTCTTTAATTCTGTCATTTGCTTGAAGTAATCATAGATAGAAGTATGATAATGAAATTATGGTGATTTCTGTGGTGGCTGCCTTTGCGCCATTTAAAAGTTAGTAGAACATCAGTATATGGCGGAAATTTTGAAATTTGCATTGCTTTTTTTGACGCATCAGCATTTAGTAAATATTTACTTAAAATATAAATAGTAAACTTATGAATGCTTAACTTAACACAAAGCGCATATTGCATACTTTTTGGGCCACTTTTGGCAAAGAAAAAACCCCCCCGAATATCGCCGCTATTTATCATACCTATAGCATATTTTGAGATGTTGATAAATTTTTTGCTATTTTTTCGATTTGGTGAATATTTAGGGGTGCTGTGATTTAATCTAATTTTTCAACACTGCATAGGAAATTAAATTTGGCTGGTTACAGATGTTGCATTGAAAAAGGGAACAACTTTAATTTGAAAAGATGTTTAATTTAATTTTAGTTTGGTCAAAATGAGCATATTGTGTACTTTTTGGGCCTCACTTAATAATATAAATAATGATAGCCTCAACGAGGCAATTAAACTGGCTTTCGAATAGGGTTGTAAGTTTTTTATAAAATTTCAATTCAAAATGTTTTAAACATTTTTTATTTCTTTTATTTTGATTCTTTGTCGACATTTTTTTATCAATATCATACAAGCGAAAATGCATAATTTCATAATTTAGTTAACATGTGGAGTATGTTCTTTTAACCATGCCTATCTGAAAAAATATCATATTGCTCATAAATTTTATTATACAATATAACTGTTGACAATAACATGTATAGATAAATTACCTATATTTAAATACAATTCTTCATCACTTTGCAAGCACCAACTCTAAAAAAGGCTTATTTTTTATTGGTCAGTAATTTTTATAAATTTATTTACTAAATTAAAACCCTTGTTTGCGAGAAAGGCACTTGACTTTATCATACAAATGTTTCTAATTTTTAAATTTCTCGTTTCAGTAACGTTTTTAATCAAAATAATAGAATTATTATATATCTATCAAAACCTCGCCAAAGTACAAATAATAAATATGTAATTTTAAAAATGTCAGTATTATGTGATAAATGCACTTTCACAATTTGAAAATGACCTTCTTAGTTTAATAAAAAAGAAACGTTCACATGAGAAATTTAAAAACAAAACAAATACATTTAAAACTTTCTTTAGATAAAACGAAACAGGAAAAATAAGCGCCGAATTTTAGTACAACACACGGATCTTTTTCACTTTGCAAACTATTATTATAAAATAATCGTGAGATAAAATACATGACATAGGTATATACACTTTTTTTTATTTCAGTTATTATTTTAGTATCTCAGTATTACATGCAAACTCTTATTATCCACAAACATATTACTATATTTTCAATTAACAAGGAACTAAAAATATTATACAACGTTTAGTTGAAATAATTAATTGTGACTTAAATGTTTCGCAGTAACAAAGATAATTCTTTTTGTTATATTTTTCTGACGAATTAGTAACAGTTTGTTCATTTAGTAGAATTTGAAATCACAGCTCGTTCTTTATTATCATTTTCTAAAAATTAAAGTTTTATGAAACAAGTATTTTAAGGGGTTTTCTTTTTCAGAGCTTCCTGCGCTCTTTTTTCCCACTCAGCTTTTCGCTGAATAAAATTTTTAGGCAAAGTAGGAAAATCTTCATTTTCAAAATCACTTTTAGACGAAATATCGTGAATTACCTCGCTTTGAACGAATGTTTTAAATACTTGTTCTTTGATATCCTCTTGTTGTTTATTAATATTAATCCAACTTTTGCTATTTGTGTCGATTTTGTCAGTCCTGGATTTTTCAGCAAACGAACTATGCTTGTGAAATTTATCCTGTGCAACTGACTCTTGAACTCGGGACACATTTAAGCTGGTGCTTCTGGGAAAACCTGAAAATTTATTGTTAAAAGGCTTTCTGAAAATTACTTCGGCCGAATCATTTTGGGAAGGCTCCTTGGTAACTGTTTCTGTTTCCTTCGTTTTATGAATTTCCTGTTTTACTAGTTTCGATTCAACCAATGATTCCTTTATATTTTCAACTTCGGGAAGCCTGTTTGGATCTTTATCTCTTAAAGGAAATTTTCTGCGTTCTAAAGGAGAATCTAGCTGGTTTTCTTTATCGCTGTCTCGAGATTTAAGTGAACTAGTGTCTACTCTCAAATCATCTTTTTTAAATTGTTGCATTTCTTCTTGCAATATTTCCTCATCTTCATCCTTAATTTTAAGAGATCTTCTTGCAAATACTTTCATCAATTCTGGTTCGTCATCCTTTTTTTGTCTTCCAAATGATTTTCTCCTGTAAGTAATGGAGTCAGAAGTTACACTATTTTGTAAACTACTTGCGGACGATGTTCTACTGCTATTACTAATTTCACTTTTGGTGCAATCCAGTTTCTCGAAACTACTTTGTAATGATTTATTATCTGAATCGTCGGGAGACTTTTTAATGCAATCAACAATTTCCAAACTATTTGATTTGCTTTTCAATGGTGATTTGAAATTTTTAAATTCTTCATTATATTTCTTAGTTAGTGGAGGGTACTGAAATTGATTGTCCATGTGCTTCTTATAAAATTGGATCGAGGTCGGAGACGAAAGCGAAGGAATGTCTGTAGGAGATTTCTTACTTTCACTTGGACTATTATCTTTTTCAAAAATTTCAATTTCTTCTCTGCTAAATTTGCGTCTCCTACTATCTAATTTAGGAGAATTGGTTTCGAAATTAAAGTTATTTTTTATTTTATGTTCTCCATCTAAATCTATATTTTTGGGAGAATGTAAATTGGCAGTTAAAACTATATTTTTTGCAGGCTTTGGATCAACTTTATTTAGTTGAATATTTAAAAATTCTGGTACGTTTCTTTTGGAAATCGAACTGCTACAAGTTTGTTTAACTTGAACTTTAAGGGATGATTGTTGTTCTTTTACACTCGTTTGTTCGTGTATGTTCTTTTCTTGAACGCATTCAACACCTTTTTGTTCATCTGTTTGAATATAAGCTTCAGTCTTTTCTTGAATTATACCTTCATTTTCGATATTACTGACAAAACAAGTCTTTTCATCCTCGGATGTGTTACATACCGATACTACAGCCATATGACTCGAGCTACAAACGACAGTACCATTATTTATTGTTAAACTGTCTAAATATTCAGTAGAATTTGTCCTATTTGAATTAATTGAATTTATACTTTCATTAGAATCTGATTTATAAAACGTTTGTTTTCCATCATTTACAATTTCCTGAGGTGTTTCTGAAGTCTCATATTTCGTTTGTATATCTCTAGAACTTTCTCTGTTCGAATCTGTTGACATAAATCGATGAAAAAAATTCTGTTTCGTAATTTCATTATTTTTGCCGCTGTTTACCGTCTGACCACTTTTAAAACTATGTGATTTTGCGACTTTTGTATTATCAATTAAAGTATCGTTACTCGGTAGATCGGTTAAAGATTTAAAACCAATTTCATCCGAGTCATAGTTAAGATGAATGGCTCTTTGTTGCAGCGAAGAAAGTCCGGTTATTTTGGGTCTGTGTTTGCAATCTTCCTTCGTTTCGAAATGTTTGGTCTTGAATTCTTCGCGATTTTCAAAATGTTTAATTTTAATCTCCTCTTTGATTTCACATTGTCTTGAACTATTTGGTGGGGAAAATTGCAATAATTTTGGAGACTGAGGTGACTCTACAGGTGGTCGTGGGGGTTTCGCTTCGTTTACATTTATAGTGATTAGATGGTTTTTGAAGTGATTCTGAAGTTCCTGTTGTAGTGGAGACGTTCCCGTTAATATTTCTGGAGAAGCTTTTGGAGCGTCATGTTGATCGATGTGGCGACTTTTAAATTCTGGAGATGCGGGAATATCAATGGGGTTAACACGCTGTCGCGAAGCTGGTCCAGTTCTTGGCAAAGGTGCGGGTTTTATGTTTGTTTTAATTGGCCGATCGATCAATAATTCAGCGCTAGAATATGAAAGGGCGGATGTAGGTTCTTGTTTGCTAATGGTTTTCTTTTTTCTGCTGCTTCGTCTTGGAAAAAACCTTCCAAATATAGAATGGCTCTTGTGCTCTTTTTCTTCGTGCCCCTTTTCAATAAAACCGATAGAGTTTTGAGATTTGCTACCTACACTTGATCGACTTCTGTTCAGCTTATTCATGTCTTCAGGTCGTGCTAAACCGGGCGGTAAAGAAGAACATTTTAGTCGTGTCTCGTTTGAAACTTGAGTTCGATTTTTGTTCATGCTCATGCTTGCATTAATGTCGTTTAGTATTTCTGAAATAAAAAAAGCCATGCGTTACTTACCATTTTTCATGTTAAATAGATAATTGAAACAATGCATATTTTATTAAAAGAATTAATGAAATGTTTTTATTTTTAGGTTAAAAAGCAGTACAACTATAATAGTTTTTTTTTTTATATTTACCTGGTGTGGATTCTGGTGTAAGACTTCTATTGGTTGTCCATTCTTCATTTACTTCAGGTGTAGTAGGTAATGTAGTTCCGGTCAACTGGGAGAGAAAAAATAGATAAATTTTTTATAAGTTTTGGTCAATTTGCAAATGTAAATTATATACCTGTTGAATATTTTTTCTTCTAGGAGCTCCATGAGTACGTTTTGGTCGTACAGCAACTCGATGGTGGGCAGCAGCGTGATTAAGAGGGGTTGAAATGCTAATCAGCCCAATTCCGAAATCACTATCTAAAATCATAACTTCATAATTATTGACCATGGGTACATATAATTCATATATAGATATACATATTTACATATTTGTATTTAAAATTACCTTGCTTTTCGGTTACTTTCTTTTCATAGAGAGAAACTTTTGAGGAATGTTGTGACGACTGTAGTCCAATAGAATCCTTTAAAATATAATATCCTATATATGGATAGATTTTTATGTACGCAATTACATTACTTATACATATTTTCTTAATAATTTTCTTTTAGGTGCGTTTATTATTTACCTTTAAAAATAAATTATAGATTGTACTAATCGGAAAAATAAAAATGATAAAATGTAATTTTGAAAAAGTCAGTCCCGATGACATGTTTTTTATGTAATAATTGTAAAATTACGTACTTCACATATCTCCTCTGTGTCCGAACTACCCATACTAAGTAATGATCCATCGCTACATGTGCTATGAGATTTGGTAGCGTGGTCCTGCAATAAAAATATGAAAAAAATAAATGTGTTCTTTTCTCCAATCGTAAATAAAATAATGTTTACAAATTCTTTAACCTTATTTATATATTATAACTTACTTTGATAGGAACTTTATTAAATGAACTTTCAGTTGTGGTAGGTGAATTGCATGGGCTATGTGGCAAACCCTCATCGTCTTCGCTCGTGTCACCCCTTCCACGCCTTAAACGCAGTCTTTCGCTCAGTTCATTCTGCAATAAAATAGATGTTCAAAATGAAAAATGTTTCTTGTCGTTATTAAAAAGATAATTCTTCAAAATTATATGTTTATTAAAAAATCATTCACTAAAAAATGGCCATTTTCAACTTTTCATACAAAATTACACTTGTATACATTTTTAAAGCTGCTTTTCTTCTTGGTTTACAATTTCATTCTAGTCCCTTTCTTACTTTCTTGCCAATTGCATACTTCTTACTATTGCAACATAATTATTAATTTTAATCTATAAAAAATAGATAATATAAGATGTACACTTGTGTGTATATATATATATATCTACATATATATCTAATAACATTTAACAGACGTCATTTACTTAATAATGTAAACTAAATTTCAAATTAGAGCAACCTAGCCCAACTATAGCAAATTTCTTAATATTAAAAGACACAGAAATTTCTACTTAATGCAGTTATTTCGTACTTGAGTACATATTTTTTCATAGTAATAAATAAGTTGTTTATCATATTCCTAAATAGTTCAGGAAATATTTAGGGAGGGGGGGAATTACTTTATATCCGCTCGGTATGTAATTATTTGTACGATTATACAAGAAAAAATTGAGGTGGAGCGTACTTTTCTTTAATATTTTTGACTTCCTATGTAGATACTGATTGAAATTATAAAATCAATGATATGCTATAGAAATAGATTGATAGTTTTAAGATAAGTTTAAAATAAAAACGAAAACCTAGATAAATCAGAAAATATGGAATATTGAAAGTTAAATTATAATTTAGAAACGTCTTACTACTACATTCAACTATGTTCTCCAAAGCAAATCATCACCAAAATATCGGTTTTTGTTTTTTACTTTTAAATGTCGCGCCATTTTCATCAATATTACTAAATTTAAGAAACATTATTGAACTGTAAAATTATAAAAGAAAACTTCAATTGTTTGCATTTATAAACAATAATTCTATGGCCTACTGATTTATGTAAGTTTTCATTTTTATTTGAATCTTGATTAGTTCGGAAGCTATCAATGTAAATGTCCGTTATTGCAACAGGATAATGCAAGACCACACACCGCAAGAAAAACGAAGGATGTTTTGAACGATTTACAATGGGAATTGCTTCCGCACCCACCTTATTCCCCGGATCATGCATCTAGTGATTATCATTTGTTCTTATATTTAAAAAAAACCCGACGGAGTGTTCGATTTGAATGTTTAACTGACGTAAAACGTGCCATAAATTGGTGGATTGATGAGACACCGAAAAAGTTCTTTGAGGATGGCTTAAAAAAATAAGTTTATCGTTGTAATTAATGGAGATTATGTTGAAAAACTACATTGTAATATTGGCAAAAACAAAATAATAAAAATTATAGCTACATTTCCAGAACTTTGAAAACATCTCTCGTACATTTGATAGTTCTGATCACTTAAAAAAAACATATCAGACATGTGAGCAGGGCCGGACCGTGAGTTTAGGGGGCCTTGGGCTAATACTACTTAGGGGCCCACCTAATTACTCAAAGTATAGAAAACAATGAGACAGTAAAATATTTTATTTATATTATAATTTATTAAGGATTCTTTTGCATTATTATTATTATTTTTTTGACTGACTTGACTTAGCTGGGGCCCCTTGCCGTGTCCTAGGCTGAAGCCCAAAAAGCCATAGGTAGATCCTGTCCTGCATGTGAGTAAAACTTGTCTACGCCATTGGAATTTATTATTTAAGATTAATGAAGAAATGATAGTATAGTAAAAATAGTGCGAATCGGTCCCGAACACCAAGGGTTCCGTAAAACTTTTTTTTTTGTGCTACATGACATTGCTGCAAGAGATTGCAGACCTGAGTATTTGATATTACTTTCAACTACCTCCACGCGTTCTTGAGAAAAAGGGTCTTGACAGACGGACAACGAGGTGATCCTATAAGGGTTCCGTTTTTTTTTTTTCCTTTGTAGGTACGGAACCCTAAAAAAGAGAAATTCTTAGGAATTGTTTAAATATATAGAGAAAGACGCACAAATTTTATGAAAAGTACCAATAATGTTCATTACCTACTACCAGCCGAAAGAGGCTACCGTTCTCTTTAGTAGTTTAATTTGCAATTTTGACTTTCTTTATAATCCAAAACCAGCAAAATTAAATTAAACTTAGTTATCACACACCCTCGTACCTTCTAATCTCCGCATTTCCCGAAAAAAAGGATCTGTCCTACTAATTTTTGTGCTTTTAATGTATCTTTAGCCAGGTCATTTATTAAAATTAACTTACAATTTTTAATCGAAATTATATGGGGAAAATTAAGCTTTTCTTGAAATTTGATTAGAGCAGCCTTGCAACGCCTTTTTGAGCTAACAGCCAAAATTCCTTTCGGGTACTTTAATCTATGTAAATTTTAAAATTTTCTTAACAAATTATGCCATTTCAATAAATTAGGTTTTATACCTAGAAAATAAACATACACATGTATGTACACAATATTATTTTTAAAACAACGGTAAAATAGTGTACGGATTGCTTTCACCTTTAACGGCAATATAAATACGTAAGACAAGGCCATTTGTTAAGTGCCTCTCTCTTTCTCTCTCTGAACAAAAATCCATCGCAGTAGACCTATTACATAAAGAAAGTCATTACTCATTATTCATATTACATCAGATAATTTATGAATAAAGGTAATAGACAGTCTATTACATGAGCAAATATAAAAAATTACCCGCCATAGGTAGGTTGAAAATTGCCTTTTACAATACAAAAACTAACCGTTAAAATCTTAACAGATGTACCTAGGCATTTAATTTTTGAATAAAATATTTCCGAAATATAAAGTAATATTTCAAAAATAACAATGATGATGGCGATGAAAAGGAGTGTTTTAATAGACTTAAAAAAACGAGGGGGTGGGTGTTGGGTTTTCAATTCGATGAGTATTTATATTTTATAACGAAGAAATACGATATTCTGACTCACCAAAAATTTACAGAACAGGTTCCGAGTTGGAGGACGTCTACCCCAACACCTTCCATTAGAGTTGGTGCTCACTCTCATATCTTCACAAAATCCACAGAAAAACTTGGTGTATTCTAATAACGTACCTACATTACTTCTTATAAAAATCGAAATTAACCACTTGTCAATATATTAATCTATTATTATATTCTTTTTCCATTTGTCTTTAAATTAATTTGTATTTAACATCTGAAAAAGTAAACCAAATTTTGCAAATACCGAATTTCCATATTTTACCTAATGCAAAATGAATAAAACCAGTAAAAAAAAAACAAACACCTCTAGGGACACTCGAAACCACTTCGACATGCAAAACAAAACATCACATTATTTTTTTGGATTCACCTCAAAAACGATTTAATATCCAGATTGAACAAAAATATTACGGGCACACTTATAAGTTACGTTACATGGAGAGAGCCATACATTCAAATCCGAACCCGGAAACGTTAACATCAGTAACTGACCAGTTAACCAACGATGGGTTTACTCAATGTTTTAATCATCAACAAGCAAATTCGCCATCTTTGCTATTGGCTATCTGTAAAAGTAGTAATAGTTGCCGAACGAAGAACACAACATGTGTACATTTGACATTTGTTACTTTGTGGTGACAAACGGTAAAAGTTAAAATTGTTGTTAACGTTTCTGTTGTACCATATATTACAACACTCATGGTTTCACAGCATAGTTACGGTCATAATATTGAGGCCCGCATTTAATTTCGCGATCTACTCGACTAAAACAAGACATCTCGAACACCGGTGCACTAATGAGGATAAAAGGAACGAAATACAAATTTCTGAACCTGACGATGAGATTTGAGAGCGAACACATTCGATTTAAAAGGAAGGGGGTACGAATAGTTATACCCGGTTTTTCAAACAGTGCAAAAGAAGAAAAGACTATTATACTGTTATACATAGTCTGATGGTCTAGAGAAGACCAGCTACTGTAGTTTTGTAGACGTAACCGGTCCTCTACGTTTAGAATGGATACGTTCTTTGAGCATTCACAGTCGTGAAGAGAACTTGATCCAGCTATGTGTTTTTCGCTGTTGCCAAGTTGTTCTGTGGTGTAAGTAGATTCATTATGATTATTAATTACTAGTGTATATTTCAAATTATAGCAAGCTAAACCTTGCCTTTGACAGATGCATAATAATTAAAATAAAATATATAAAGGAATATTGTATCGGCCGGGGGGTGGAGATGATACTTTACATCTTAGGCCGCTTTCTGACTTGTCGGTGTAGCAGCGGTGCGGTATCGGTATGCTCGGTATACGCGGTACCGAATGCTTACTGAGCACCTATATTTCAATACGGTCTTCCTGACTTGTGCGGCACGTGCGGTAGAGGAGTGATATCGGTTCGGTATACTGCATCGCGGTAGAAACGTCCAGTAGCCGCTCGGGATTACTGCATGAGACATCATACAATATCTTCATCACTCAAGGAGGACGACATCTTCTTGTGACGGTACAAGCGGTTCTGCTCCGTTTTATGCCGAAAACATACCGATAGATGTGTAAATGCAAGCAACGCGGAATCGTTTCGGTACCAACCACTTCGGTACCGCACCGCTGCTACACCGACAAGTCAGAAAACGGCCTTAGTCTACTATTTTTCTTACTAATTTCAGGTCTGGATTTAACAGTTATTAGGTTAATGAGTACAAATAAAGTATGGCCCCCACCTTATATTAGGTAAATTTGATGATTTAAAAACTTGGAAAGGTTCTGCACTTAAAAGATACATAAGCTCTGATATACAGTAAAACATCGATAACTCGAAACACCATATGACGTAATGAGATTTGGAGTTATTGAATTTTTCTAATCTCTAACATCCATAAGGAGACCGAACATCATATGAGAAATGTTAATTCCTTTATCCTATAAACTTTTGGACGTTATTTTTAATAACGATCGTTCTCCAACCTCCATGGGTCTCCTGTTCTCTAACTTTAATGCTGTTGGACTCGTGATGTCCTGATTCGGGAAGCAATTCCAACCGACGACCCTTTAGACCCGAATCAGAACATCACGAGTTCATCAACTGGCTGCGAAAGCCATTACCAACTTTTTGTTGTTGTTCATGACCTGCTATCGTTTTAAAGGACGTAAAATCCTTTTTACAGTCTTCATTTTATTATTTATAATATTTTTGACTATTATTTAATAATGTTTAAGTAACCAAGCTACCAAGGGACTGCATAATCATCAACTACACACTTGTCTAAATGACAATAAAAGACAAATTACATTTACCTGACCAAATACAAAATAAGTAATAACTACTTTAGTAAAAAATATACTAAAACTGTTTGGTTTCCAAAAATTAAAAACAAGACAAGTTGGTGACTAGGTTGAAAATAATATATATTCCTTGAGGAAACCATAGACATGCAAACTACATTTAAAGAATAAAAATCACTTACATGTAACCTAAGTTCAGTCTGAGTTGGTTGATGAATACACAATGAAGACGAACTCTGAGCTTCCAATTCTAAATTCGAATCAGAATGTGGAGACTGGAAAATACTGTCGTGAGACAGGCTGAGGCCAGGGTGCATTGTTCCTCCACTTCTGCAACTTAAGCCACTATTACTTACTGTCGATGAAAGACTATCCCAACCATTAGCAATCGAATTAACTGTGTCTTGCGAAAGCGAATGTTAATTACTTTAGTAAATAATTGCAATTATTATTAGTATATGACAGTTTAATTTTACTTTTTAAACACATTTTATTCAGCACAAATGGCTTTCGAAATAGACCGTAATTTTTCAAGGTTCAAATAGTAGTTGTAATTGAATTTGTGAATACCTCTTCCATTATTGTATGCTACTCCTCATATATGTATCTCTGTTATAGAATATAATGTTCGTGTAACTTATAAAAAATCAAATAAAAGTCGAGTAAAACAAATAACACTGCATATTTATTCAATATGTCTTATCATTCTTGTGACAGATGCTTTGTGAATTTTATTACGAATATACGTAATTAAAATCGCAGTTTAATATTTTATGGCCTGTACAAAATTTATTTAATAAAACACAAGTGTGTGTACTTTATCTTTTGAATGAATATTACAAAATTAAACAATTATGAGCAACACTTACCTTCTTCTGGTTGGTTCGTCTATTTCAGACAGTTCACTTGTAGACCGACAACGACTGCTTTCTTTCGATTGTTCAAGACTGCTAGCGGGAATGTGCATGTCTTCAGAAACTTTGTTGCTTCTTCGCTTAAACCATCTTGTAAATTTCCAAAATGTTTTCTTCGACGCTCCTAAAACAAAAGAAGCGACTGCTTAAGGATACTTACTATACAAAAATTGGAAGCAGATATTAATATTATGTAGTAAAGTATTAATAGTTCCGTAAACCTGATGGAATGTTGGATTACCGACAGGCCAACTCAAAAGAACATTTAATTTTAAACGGCAATCCTAATATGCTACAATGTAAAGTAGGTCTCTGGAAATTAAATATTGAAAAATCTTTGGGACAATAATTTGCAGTTAATTAGTTGTGGAAGAAAAAATTGTCGTTTACTATTTAAAAAAAATATTGGATGTTTTGCTAACTTGCACAAGAATTAATAAAACACAGATGAGTTACAAGAATTTATTTATTGAAACCACAATAATTATTTCGGCATACAATGCCTTCTTCAGGTGGAGAAGTAATCTAAACTTAAAATAATTACAGTTCAACTTAAATACTAAGTTAACAGAGTGGGGGTAATAAGGTTAAATATTAAGTAATGGTGAATTATTCAAGTCCGTTTGTTCATTTAAAATTAAACCTAATTTGTTTAATTTATTTATTTCCATAGTTTCTAGAAGATTTAACTTAACACTTTTATTTTCTATGTGTAATACCTTAAAATTATCATCAAAAGCGTGTGAATTGGAAATTAAGTGATTAGCATAAGTGGAATGGTTATTCTTTTTGTCAAAACATTTCTTATGCTCTTTTATTCTTTCGTTAAAAGATCTACCAGTCTGACCAATGTAAGACTTATTACAACTACCGCAATTTAACTTATAAATACCGGATTTACTTTCTTTTTTTGTGGAGTCTTTATTGTTTCTTACCATTCCACTTATGCTAATCACTTAATTTCCAATTCACACGCTTTTGATGATAATTTTAAGGTATTACACATAGAAAATAAAAGTGTTAAGTTAAATCTTCTAGAAACTATGGAAATAAATAAATTAAACAAATTAGGTTTAATTTTAAATGAACAAACGGACTTGAATAATTCACCATTACTTAATATTTAACCTTATTACCCCCACTCTGTTAACCTAGTATTTAAGTTGAACTGTAATTATTTTAAGTTTAGATTACTTCTCCACCTGAAGAAGGCATTGTATGCCGAAATAATTATTGTGGTTTCAATAAATAAATTCTTGTAACTCATCTGTGTTTTATTAATTCTTGTGCATTATGGAGTTACAATACTTAAAGGCTTCATCGTTAGAATTTTGCTAACTTAATATAAAGTTAGTGAAACACCTAGAGATTGTTGATAAGAAAAAAAAATTAACAACAATCAGTCCACTAGGAGTTCGCTGTAACAAAATTCTATGAAATATACACTGAAAAAACAGTCTTGAACCAAGAAACTTTTCTTGGTTTGAGTAAATTTTTTTTTGTTTAAGTATTTTTTCTCTTGACTCAAGATAGTAATTTTTTTCAAAATGGTTTTCATGGTTCAAGATTTTTTCTCTTGAATGAAGTTAACTGGTTTTTCAGTGTATTATAATTCAATTCATTAATTTTCTTCTTTATCTGTGGGTAAGATGTTAATTTTTTAATAGATCAATTATAATCTTTATCGAGTAACGCTTTTTACTTTCTGTTCCTTTAATAAGATTAATCTCACGTGTACAAAGCGTTTTAAAATTACTAAATCTTATTAACTTCTCGATTTGTTTTTAGTGTAAAATGGAAATACTGTAGATTTGCATGTATTGAATATAATTTTGATATTCTTTCAAAAGTGTCAGGACTTTTTTGTTTATAAAAACCATTTTTCATGGAATTTCGAAGTTAATTATAAGATATGTACGTGATAACGGTGAAATTGTTGAATGGTTTCTAGAATTCCTACTAAATATCGGCCATAAAGTTAAAGATATTGAGGATGCTATACTAGACACTCTGACTGTATAATTAGCCGGACGTAAACGTGCATATGAAAAATTTTACGAAAATTTCAATTTATCTGAAATAGATACAAACGAGTTGAAAAGTCTTGCCAATAAACTAGTCAATAAGTACCCTGACGATTTGGAAGAGACGTTAGGCAATGAATGTATTCATTTCCATTACCAACTCAAAGATTCCTTAGCAAAAACGGAAGATGTACGCTCTGCACAAAAAATATGCAATGCATTGCATTCACGGAGTCTTCGAGATGTTTATCCGAATGTGGACATTGCTCTCCGAATTTTTTTTAATATTCCGGCTACAAATTGTTCAGGAGAAAGATCTTTTTCCACTCTAAAAAGAGTAAAAACATATTTACGCGCAAGCATGGGCCAACATAGACTTAATGCTCTTGCATTACTGTCTATTAAAGTCCAAGAAATTAATTATGACGATAATTGCGGACCAAAGCCAGGAAAAAGAAATTTTCAAATTGATTTATATTAAAAAAAACATTTATTGTTTATCTATCTAAGGCATTTATGAATGAAATCCAGTTCAGCAATAGCGTTGAAGACAACGTGACATTCCTGAAGATGTCGCTTATGATAGGAGACGATCGAAACGTCGAACACTTTTAACGCCCTCATAATCCGCCATGGGGATTACATACAGATTCTTCAGACGAAAAATGTGAAAGCCTCAATCATACATCGCATTGGAAAATGGTTCATGTGAACTTCGGGTCACACATCTCACGGCTCGTTTTTTATTTTAAAATAAAACTAAAAACCGACAGATAAATCTGTTTATTCTTCGTTACTTACAGTTGTAAAAATCGCACTTGATTTTACATCTCTAATTGTTTAAGAATAACCGTATATATTCATAATCTTAGAATGAATCGACGTGTGTGAGATTTTTTTGGCATCATTGTTAGGCAACACATAAAATTCTCCCCATACAGGACAATGTGGCGAAACAGATCCTCCCCATTCCCACCCATTTGGTATACACAAATGACTAAGGCCAATTTTTACTATTCCCCATGAACCGGTAAAGTGACCAGTACGAATTGATGAATTAACAAGAATTGAATCATTGTAGTATAAAGCACCTTTAGAATTGTTCAAACAAGTATTTAAGGACGAAGGAATGAGAGGTGTCAGTCCTGCCACAGAATTTATTCCGTTTAGTTCTTTTCCAATAAAATTTTCCAAGTCTCCAGTTACTAAAACCGGTTCGTCATGATCCTTCAGAAGTTCTGTCATTCTGGTTTCAAAATTTATTATAGCATTAGGTACAAGTCGAGTATTAATTACGGTAAAATATTTACGACCTATTGCAAACGTGCAAATGTCCGACTCACAACCTCCGCAGGTTCTGTATATATGGCGAATTAGTCCTACTCCTATACCACCACTTTCCGCGTCGTATATGAAACCCATATCGCTGTTTATCGACTGATCGACGCAAAATCTCCAACATTTACTATTGTTACCCTTAAATTGGCACGTGCGTGGTAAACGAGGAGCATTTAATTCGTTACAAAGAATAGTTAGAGCTAAAGGATCACAGACTTCTTGAAATGCTATAATGGACCATCCGTTTTCAAGAATAGTAGAACAAACGACTTCTACTACTCCTAAATTTCTCACCTTTTCCAAAGTTAATTCATGCAAATTCCAAAATGCAATTCGGAAGGCTTCACATCCATTTCGTTCGTACTGAAAATTTTCTAAATTTGCTGCTCCTCGTTCAGAAAGGTGTGAAATAACGTCGAAAATTTCGTAAACATAAGCAGAATAGAAACCATTTCGCATCGAAATATTTGTTGGTTTAGTGATGTGTCGTTTAAATGTATGAGAAGAATCCTTTTCTTCATTTTCTGTGTTCGATAACTTTTTTTTATCTTTAGAAGGATATATCGTAGTATTAAATCCTTGAAGTAAACCTTCGTTTAATGTGCTAACTTTATGTGAAACATTATCCGGGGCCGGATGTTCTACCAAAAGTTTTATCGCGGATTGAAAACATGACGGAAGATAATTGCTTTTTCCGCATTTATCTTTCTCAATGTCTAAAGGCTCGTGAATCGAAAATACTTGCTCATTAAATTACTATTATCTGTAGTATCATTATTTACAATTTCTTGATCATAATTATTTTTAATTTTTGACGAATATGTTGTGTCAATATTGCCATACCCTTCCTCCGTTGTTTTGGCTATATTTAGCGTCAGTTTAAATTCAGATAAATTTAATGAACGGAAACTTTCATTTTCACTTTTCAAAAAATTTTTTTCTACAGTGGAAACAACCGAATCATCCGTTTGAATCTTAACTGTACTTTTCTTGATAGAATCTTCACTACTATTTGGAAATATGCTCGTAGTATCTGTACCTATCAGAACATCATTACAAATTTCAATTTCTTTTGAGGGATTTTCAAAATTTTCTGCGCTATTTATATTTTCTTTTGTTTCTAAATGCTGAATTTTCTTTTTATTATCATCCATTTTCAGGGCTTTATCAATATCCTCGTACTTATTGGTCTGTTCCGCAGTAATATAATCGTTTATGTTTGAATTACTAACGTTAACTACCCCAGTGTCGTCAGTGTCTCTCGATGAATTTATAATTTTTGCACTATTTGATTCGCATGCTTTAATAGCATATGCCTCCAATTCCTCGAATAAACCATAACGAGATGATTCACACGTGCATTTCATGTATATGTCTCTTACGTCATCAAGTATTATCGGTACGCGGTCTTCAGATTTAGTGCTTATCTTTTCTTCTGTAGAAAAAATGTAGTTCGACGGAATCTTAATTTGATCATTTTCATTGTTTTTATTGATGGCATTATTACTGATACATTCACTTTCCAAAGACGAGGAAAAAATATTTTCATTGCTTGGATTCCTATTCAAATTTATAACAGTTATGCTTGATGTCAAATTTTTTTCGTTTTGAAACAAATCGATATTTCCCGACAGGGTGTCATTAAATTCTTCGTTACTTTTAATTATAGGAATATCTACTCCGTTTGAAACCAAATTTGTTATAGTACTTTTTTGAAGTGAACAGGAATTCTCCAAAGGAGTTTGAGTTTGATTGTTGATTAAATTGTTTAAGACATCTTGAGTTAATTGATTTTCTGTAATTACATCCTCCCATTCTGACGATATGATTGCAGCAGAATCAGTTATCGGGTCTAATATTTGATGATTGCTACCGTGTTCAAATCCTTTTTCAATAATTTGAGTTTCGTTCTTGGAACTATCTTCCATTTTAGATACATTTTCCCATTTCAAAAACGTATTCGGACCAGAATCTATTAAACCCTTTGATAAACGAACGTTTTCAGAAGTCACTTTGTTAAAGCTTTCTTTAGACTCTTTTTCTAAATTTATTGAAGAATTTCTTAAGCTATCTAACTGAATGTTTTTTGAATAATGACTAGAGTCAGAACAGTCTTTCCAAGCAGAAGAAATGATAGCATCTGAATTGATGGAACCTTTTGAATTAGGGATTAGTTGGTTACTTGTTTCCAAAACGTTTTTTTTAATCGATGTGTAGTCAATTTCTGTGGCATTTTTGCTGTCCTTGTCGGAGAAAAGGTCTATTATAGGTTTACCATCGTTAACATTATTTGTGGTTGGTGTACTTTCAGAATGAGTTTCGTTTTTAGTTTTAGCAATTTCAGGAGAAGATGAATTATTAATCCATTCGTTATTAGCGTCTAAATATTCACAGACCGACGACAACATTACACACACATCCGCTAAAACTTCCTGTGGTTTATCTAAGTTATGATTCCTTTCAAACGATACATTTTCACTGCCTAATAAAGATGTTTGTGATTGGCGAATTATGTTTTCAAAAGTTTTTGATCCTTCTGATGACACGCTGGTTTCTTCAGTTGTAGAAAACGAACGACTAGCAACATCTAACTCTGACGATGTAATCGATTTGTCATGTAAAGTTACATTACTTTCAATAGTACTTTTCGTATCATCATTTTCTAAAAAAGCATCTCTATTATACTTGTTGAAAATAACATTACTATTATGCGTATTATAAAAGTCAGAGTAATCAGATGTTGTATTAATAACTTGACTGTTGTTATCATTTAAAATCTTAGGGTTAAGTACAGTATCCTCTGTAATAACTGCTGTGCCGTCACTTGTGTTGTTAGGTAAATCCGTTTTTTTACTTTTTAATGAATATTTTGACCAATCCATCGTAACAGATTTAGCAATTGACGTTTCTTCTTCTTCGGAATAAAAATTGGTGTTAATCATGGTTGTATCTATATCTTTTTTTTCGTCGATTTTATTATTTTGATTTATGATGGTCGAAGAGTAGATTTCTTCTTCTTTTTCGAAGGATTTTAATTTTACATCCTCACTAAAATTTAAACTTCCTTCTTCAGATACAATAAATGGATTTGATCTTGCTGAAAAATACACATCGATTGTTGACTGATTCGCGCAACTTTGTTTATCAGATAACACTGTGTTAGAAATATTCTTGACAATATCTTTTCGTACATAATTGTCACCTTCAGCATCGTCATAGTTTTGTAATCGAGAACAAGCCTGGAATGATGCATCTTTAATTTTTTGCAACAGTGGGTTTTTTCCTTTCTCTTTATGATCTCTAGCGACACACATTTCGTTATTTTTCTTAGAAACAGAATTTTGCGGACGTTCTTCTAATTTTTGAATTTTTTCTGTACTTTTATTGTTTTCAGTTACTGATAGAAACATCATATTTCCCCGCTGGCTTTTAATAGAATAAGTTGACTTATTTTCAACGAGAAAATATTTCCGTGAATCGACAAAATAAGTTTCATCTTTGTCAGACTGCGGAATGTTATGTTCTTCCATCCGTTTAGGTTGCTCTTGTAGAAAACAAAACTCCTTTACATCCTTATTTTCCGGGCAGTCAGTGAAATTAGAATGAGATTTGCTCAACGCAATTTTCAACTTTATTTCATTCGACTGTATATCGGCCTGAGATGTAATTTCGTTAACATCATTTCTGTTATGAACATCGTTCTCGTCGACGTCGGAATCACTTTGTAATGTTTCAGCAATCGCATTAATTATAAATGGAGATAATTTATTTCTAATACAAACATCGACCAAATCAGAACTCATGTTATTCACTTTACACTTTAGTTTTATTCATAGGAAATCTTTCAAGATGCACCTTAATTTTGATTTATGTCAAAATTTCAAACGGTGACGTACAGGTAAATACAGACGTAGTGGCAGTTTGTGATAAAATGACACAGGTATTTTACAGATGTTTGATTTTTTTTATGAAAGTTAAGCAGTTCCTATTGAAAGTATAATTCCATTGTACTATAAAGATCTGAAGTTCACTTTTAAAGTAAAATGACTTTCCTTTTTCTTTTCTGACAAGTGCATTAAATCTTCCATCACCCTTACTTCTGTCCATACTTTGTCGTCGTCAAGAAAGAAACAAGGAAAATAAACCGCATAATGTACTTTTTATTTACACCCACGGATTCAGTTTTGCAAAAGTACATGACAACAATAATTATTTTCTACTCAGTGTCTTTGTCAGATGGGAGATTTTAATTTTGAATTATTATCACACATTATCACATAATTTTTATGGGGGAGAGAGAGCAAGGAAATGTGGATGGGAAAAGGGGTTAGACAGGGATGCAAGATAAGTACACAGATATTTAACATATATATAAGTGGTTTAGAAGAAACAATAAGTAAAGTAAATGGGGGGAGAAAAGTGATAGGAAGGAAAACGATATGGACAATATCGTATAAACAAAAATAATAGTTTTTGGTGAGGTAAGAGGTAGGAAAAAAAAGAAAAGAGAAAGAGGAAGTGAGATGCTAACAGAAAACAACAAAGACAATGTGAAAATAAGTAACCAAGCAGCTAAAGCAAATGCATTGCTGGGGAGAATATGGGAAATAGGACAGAAATTGTGCAGAAATAACTGGGAAAGAAGGGTGGTACTTTTTAAAACGCTATTTAAAAGTATAGTCTTTTATGGAGTCAAGATATGGGGATGGAAAGAGTATAGAATAGTAGAAAATATTTATAAAAGGTATACGTATAAAATGGGTGTTGCGGTTAGAAAGAAGTACCCCAGACTACACTTTTGGGGGAAAAAAAATGTGGGAAAACGGTGGAAGATACAAGAAGAAGGGTTGTAAAATATGAAGAAAAATTGGAAGAATTACCAGGGAAAAGACTTAAGAAAGGAGATATGGAGGAAAAAGGTATTGGGGATAGGGACAAAAAATAAATATGATGTGGAAAGGGATTAGGCCTTAACAGAAATGACAATAAGTAAAGAACAAATGGAAGAGTGAAGAGGAAATGGATTGAATATTAGTAGAATTGTGGGGAAAAGATGCAATGAATTAGTAAGAGGTGAGGATCTGAGAAAAATTTGGGAATCAAGATACGCGAAAGGTATGAGGGAGTTTATGTGGGTAGAATGTCAAGGGGATGAGGTGCCAGGATATCTAAGAGAACGAAAAAGTATAGAGATAATAGCTAGATTCAGAATGGGGAATGAGTGTAATGAGAATAAGTTTTGGATGGAAGAAAGTAAGAGACTGTGTAGAGCAGGGATGGCGAACCATTGGCACTCGTGCCACAAGTGGCACGTTTGAAAATTTTGATGGCACGCACAAAAACAAATTTTTTTTTTTAAGATCTTTTTTAATAGAAATGAATTAAAAATTATTAATCGACACTTAATTTATAGTTTATGATATAAATTTGTAGTACTGAATACCTGTCTTAGTATGTTAACTAGAACCGTCAAATTATACATTTTATTATTAAAATATCGCATGAATTCTTTCGAAGTATATACAGATGCGCATTAGATAAAAAATTTTGCGTATCCAGTTTCGCCTTCTTAAGGTATTTGAATGTTGTTGCTGTCGCAGCGCTCGAATCAAAATTTATTTTATATCCTGATACAATACCATTTGAAAAATTAAATTTAAGTCCTTGAGTGGTTAAATTTTAATGAATTAGAAATGGAATTAGTTGAATTTCAGTCAAGTACCATATAGAACCAAAAATTTGTTGATTTAAGAAATGATTTAGAAATTATTGAAAGTAATCGATTATTGGATAAAATAAATAAAATTGCAGAAGATGAAATTCTAACTATACATGGAATTCAGTTCCTGACACGTTTAATTGTTTAAAATTTTAAAAATATTAGCAAAGGCAATTTTATCAATATTTTCATAGACGTGGGCATGTGAATCTCTATTTTCAGAATTAAATGTTATAAAAAATAAATATAGGAATAGAATGACGGATGAGTCGAGTTCTGCATGCGTACCTACTGTTGAAATTAACTAAATATGAACCAGATATTAAATCTTTATCATCTTGTGTACAGCAACAAAAATTACATTAAAAACATTTTTTTAACGTGAATTTTGTTTCTAGCATATTGCTTTTTGTAAAACATTGATTAATAAAAAATTGTTTAAAGATGAATTGCTTTTGTTTGTTTGTTTAATTATACTTACGTATAGTTTCACCACGCTAACATTTCGAATGAAATTTTATTGTGATATAATGGTCATTCATTTATTACGTAAGGCGATTTTTACTAATTTTCGACACCTTCCCACCCCTAAATAAGAAAAAAATAAGAATAGGCCGACCCCTCCCCCTGTTTAATATTTATTACGTAAGAATCTAAAGGAAAAATTGAATATACGCTTGGTTGGTTTTGATGTTTATTTTTAAAAGTAACAATTTTCAGTTAAGTTTACAATCATGTTGAATGGAATTATTTTAATCGTTTGGATATAATCACTACATAACATTTTCAGTCCAGGGGCTCAAAACCCACTCAGAAAGTGAATCTGCCACTGGAACATCTCTAATATCAGGTGTTGCTTCTTCTTGGTCACATCGACACATCACTAAATCGTCTTACGTAATAAATGAATGGCCCCTAAGTGGGCTGGCCCTTTTGAAGCAAATGTTAAAAAGAAGAGGTGTGGAAAGGGGGTTGGGAATACAGAAAAAATGAATATCAGGAAAGGAAGGGAAGTGCTTAGTTTAAATATTTTAATTTTTTGTAGGTTGAAGAATATAATATGTTTCTTTTTTCCTTTTGTGTGTGGAGATGTAAACATAACTTATTGTTTAAATAAAGTTCTTACTACTACCACTACAGTTAGGGTACACTTCCTGTATAACCAAAAATACTTTTACGTTGTTATACATTTTACATAATTTTTATTTGAATACTACAGACCGATTTCGCCTTAGTGAAAATCTTCTCTACAATAACTATACAAAATACAACTACATGTATTTACCGTACACCCCACATGTGTACCGCATTTATTGTTAAAAAGCTATAATAAATCTTACCTGTTCGTTGAAATTCAATTTGGAAACACATTTGTCAAAAGTGGACACAATATTCGAAAAGTTAAATTAGAAATTCTGTTTTTTCTGCGATGAAAATATTAAAGAAAATCGTCCAACGAGTAAGAATTTTTAACAAATTATTCAAAGAAGGGAACATTCATTAATTAAGTATATGAACTTAAAAGGTTGATGAAATTCGGTTGCAAACGCTATGATAGAAACGTCATATAAACATTATTTATTAAAAAATATCAACAAGCAAGGCATTGCACATTGCTTTTAGCAATCGAACATAACGTATCATTTACACGTCTACTGTAGGTACGTAAGTGTGAAAATCGAAAGGCGAAAATGACCCAGGATACGCTAACACTGGCCTTTTTATTACGGAATAAACTGAAGAATTGAAGAAACCAATCAATGTCATGGCATTTTTAAGGCTTCCATTCCCCATACGTCCATAATAATATAAATTGCACTATACAAGCACATGTAGAAGACAATGTTAATGTACTTGAATACTGAGTGTTGGAATTGTAGTTATAATGTTATGAAAATACACAAATACGGATTTCATTGTTTATTAATCAGTCCTTGCATAGTAAATTTTGAAATTGTTTCTCGAACGTTATACTTTTTGTTCCGTAGTGGCTGGAGGAGCGGTTTAAATGCGATTCATAAAAAAAAAGTAATATAACAGTTCTTTAAAACTAATCACATACAGTGTTCACTGAGACTCCCGGTATTGAAACTATGTAGATCCTGTTTTAAATTATAGCGTGGCCATTGGCATATTTAAATAGCAGTCTACATTACTATTCCCCTTTATATTTTTAAAATTACTTTAGAAATATTTAAAAATACGTATAAATCCGAAAGATAGCTATCTAGTCGCCATCCTTATAACTGTGGTTATACATTCTATTGTCTGTTGCAATATACCGAGTGGGGGCCGCCGGCTACTGGGTCCAGAAATTTGGGGAAAAAATTACTACTAAAATGAGAAAACCCTTGGAAATTATTTTTAAGCTCAAAAAAAGATTTAACTTTAATAACATCACTAGAAAGCCTGAAAAATTCCGGGATGTTTTCTTTAGAGGCTCATTGGCGTACCGACCTTTTTTTAAGAGTGGAGAAAGGGTTCTGAATGTTTAATTATTTAAATCATCTAAACGACTTATCCGATTTTAACAAATTCAGGTTTGTTTAAACGAGAAATGTAAGTAATTGTAAGTTTCGAATAAAATTTAAACCATACGGTATAATTATGATATCAAAATTGGAAAGTAGATTAAATTTGCAAAAAAGAAACGTCTGTTTCAAAATTATTGCGAAATGACTACTTTTTAACACTTTAATTGGAAAAAATGGTTGTTTTCGTAGCTTTCTCGGTAGGATTAATAACATTTAGTTTTCATTTGTCAAATTCCAGTGGGTGTTTAAATCTTTAAATTTTGATTTTTACAACAAAATATTATATACAATTAAAAGAGATATATTTCTAAGAGGGTATGGTTCACCCTAAGATAGTAAATAATAACATACCACTTCTTTCACTTTCCATTTCGGCAACAGAATCTTGGGGTGATGATTCACGAACACAAGACATAAGACTTAAAGGGCCTCCTCCACTCCCTGACGTGTTAACAGCTGTAGATGACATGGTACTCTGAAAAAAAAAACATTAAAATGTAGATTTGTTTAATTGAGTTTATTTAGAAACTTTTAGCAAAGTAAAATTAAGAAAAACGAGATCCATAAATAATAAACTAATTCGAAATACACATTAAAACAAATTTATTTTATCAAGTAAAGAATAAGTTCTTCCACTTCAATAATAGATACAACAATAAAAACGGAAAATTGAAAACATTTATACTTGCAACAATTTTTTTAGTGATTCATCGTTGAAAAACTGTTTGATAGTGATAATTGATAATAGTCATGGTACGATACTACAATTTGTCACCGTTTGAACGATCAAGAAACGTATGCATGTTAGACGTAGCTGTGAGCAATCAGGTTTGTTTACATCTTAATCACGTTGGGAGATTCTATGGATCTGACGGTCCTCATACAACTACATACACAAATTACCCTCGCTTCAGTCAGGAAAAGTCAGCGAACTTATCATTGAATTGAAATCACAACGAAGAAAATATCTAATATATAAAATTTTCGTGTCACAATGTTAGTTACCTTACTTCTCCGAAACAGCTTGACCGATTTTTATGAAATTTTATATACATATTCAGTAGGTCCGAGAATCGGGAACTATCTATTATTCATACCCCTAAGTGATAAGGGTTGTCCACCCCAATTTGGCATAAAAAAAATACATACAACCCTTAATTTTCATCCTTCTACCACCAACCCCCATTTTTTAATAGCGATATTAGTACTGTAATAATCTTCAACTCTCAGTGGTCGATAACTGATCAATTATCATTATCAATCGATGTCACTACTCACCCAGCAAACAGCACGGAATAGAGATGAGAATGAAGCAGATTTTTTTAGAACGTTACAGGGAGTTCAAATATGTTCTGAGAAGTAAAAGAATGTTTTATTATAACATTTCAGAATGATTTGGCAATGTTCAAGAATATTCCAGAATCTTGAAGATCATTCAAGAATGTTTCAGAATGTTAAAAAAAGTTAGAGAATGTTTTGAATCATTATGGGCTGTTCTGGATAGTTCTAAATTCGCGAATATTCTAGAATGTTCCATCAAGCGTGTGATATATTCTTACCCGAGCAACGCCGCTAGTTATTTTCATAAAAATTAATTTTTTCTTTCATTGTGGTATTTAGAAACTACAACATTCGAGAGCATTATGACATTTTTTGGATTTTTATAGGATTCCAAATTTTCGAACTTCTGGATGTGGCCATCACATAGGTATTTTATTAATGTTTTGTGTTTTTGTAAATATGTAATTTTATTTGTGTACCTACGTAAATGTGTAAATATTCTTTTCTTGCAATTCTATTTCTGTACCTGCTCTGTACCTATTCTTCTTTTAATGTTAATTTAATTGTCGAAGTACTTTCGTAATAGCCCTTTAACAATTCAACTTTTTATACTAATTGCATGACGTCTGCAATTCTTTCTTCTGTCTAATTGCTATTTTATGATGGGTTTCTTCGGTGCATTTGGGTTCAATCTCTATTTCTCTGTATTTCTTACTATCGGCATTTCCAAATTTTAGTACTTTTCTATTGTGTCCCTACTTTCACTTACATATTTTAAACTGCTCCTTATCTATCTTCCTGTTTTTCTAAATTTCAAACAATAGTCAGTCATTCTTCCTACAAGTTCAATTCTTCATTCATTTCACTTTCATTTTCTAGTCTTCAGTTCAGTTTTGTTTATTAATAATTATTATCATAATTAGAAGTTGTTCGTGATGTAGGTAAATATGTAGTAAATCATTAGTTTCACATGGATAGGTATAATAGTATTTTCGGTAATTATTTACTAAAAAGTTAAAAGTAACGTGGCCCCCGAAACTTTTACAGTATGCGTAGAAGAAAAAATACCGGCCAAGTGCGAGTCGAACTCGCGCACCGAGGGTTCCGTACAAACCTGTATATATGTGATGTAACTAAAAATTTAAGGTTTTCGGAATTTTTCCATTATATGTGCTATAAAACATTGCTTCATGCCAAATTTCAAAATTATAAATCGACTGGAAGTACCCGTTAGGTTTTGATTCCCTTGCGAGTTTGAAAATATGCGGCTTAAATTGCTGTTTTTTTATTATTGCGTTGACATAGAAGTTTGATTTTGTTACAGCTTAAAGGTATTATAGACCTGAATATTTGATATGAATTTCAATTTAATACCTCTACGCGTTCATGAGGAAAGGGGTAGTAACTTTAAAATTATTAAAAATATTTTTATTATATGATGTAACTAAAAATTTACGGTTTTTGCAATTTTTCCTTTATCTGTGCTATAAGACGTTGCTTCGTACCAAATTTCAAGATTCTGAGTTCACGGGAAGTGCCCTGTAGGTTTTGATTCGAAAATTTGCGGCATAAACGGCTGTATCTTTTGATTGCGTTGGCTTAGAAGTTTGATTTTTTCACAGCTCCAAGGGACAATAGACCTGAGTATTTGGTATAAATTTTAACTTTATACCTCCACGCATTCCTGAGAAAAAGGGTCTTGACAGCCGAACGGACGAACAACGAAGTGATCCTATAAGGGTTCCGCTTTTTCCTTTTGAGGTGCGGAACCCTAAAAATCAGAACGCATTCGGAGAAAGAAAGACTTAATCAAAGCTCGAAAACTACCACAAATAAATACACTGTATTCAAGACAGGCACCCCTAGTGCCTGTTCTCCGGTATTCGCCAGTTTAATTTATACCTGAGGTTCTCAGTACTGTTGGGCGCTCCAAATTAAACGAAACTTAATCAATTGTACATCTTGATGAGTGGTAAAACGAGGTGCCATCCTAGAGTAATTTACTACATACCTAGTACTTTAACTGCCTCACCTCGATTTTCTTGAAATTCGAGTATATATATTACTACTCGATGTGCTGAGCAAGAATATATATATGTATATAAATCTTGGGCGCAGAAACCACCCCTTCACATAGATTTTACCTCTCGAAGTTTGCACGGGTTAAACTAAATGAACTAAGTAAGTAGATGCTTCTATCACAAGTTTAAAGACAAAATATAATGTTCAAAAACACACACTACAATATTGTTTCACCATACAGTGGTATCATCAGGTTATGATTTGACAAATTACATCTTATTAACTGGCATTTACTTATAGTAGCGAAGGGTAGGGGTTACATATTAAGATCACTTAGTCAATATTTAAAAACGGGGAATTATTCACCTCTATTTGATCGTTTAATATGTTACCTTTTTTATTGTATCTATTAATTTCAAGCAAATTTAACTTATAGCCTTTATTTTGTATCTATATGAAAATTTGGATCAAAATTATGTTTATTATTAATTAAATGTTCGGCATATGTCGAATCTGTTTTATTGTTAGGAAAACTCAAAAAATGTTCATTTATACGTGTTTGAAAGATCTACTATATAAACTTTTGGACAATACCTACAATTTAATAAACAAACACCTGAATTACAGTTCTTCTGGGTTTTACATTTGTTGTTTAAGATATATTTACCTAACGAATTACTTGTTTTAAAGGCAAAATTATTATTAATGTCTTTTTCCAATTTTTAATGAAATTTTACCTAAATAAGAAATACAGCTATTTTGGGGAAATGGGGTGAAAATAATTAGCGTATATGATAGTATATTTGTACGAGCTGGCTTGTGAAATATATTAAATTTGTGTTGTGAATTATTACGTGTTATAGTTAAGTCTAAAAAATTAATAGAATTGTTTTTTTTCTAACTCTATAGTGAATTTGATATTTTTATGTATACTATTTATGAAATTGTGAAAAGATGCTAATAATTGTCTATTGGAACCTTTGAAGCAAAGCAAACTATCTATCTGTCTACTATCTGAAATAGTAGATGCAGTTATTGAATAGCGACTGTTTTTGATGTTTAACAATAAGTTATTTAAAAACATTTCTGATAATAACGGGCTAAGCGGATTACCCATTGCTAAGCCTTGTTCTTGACAATAAAATTAGTCGTTAAATTGTAAATAATTTCTAGTAGATTTATTAAATCATTTATAATTTGTCAAATCATTGCCTGATGATGCCACTGTGTGGTGAAACAATATTGTAGTGTGTACATATTTTGATTATATTTTTTCTTGAAACTTGTGTTTTATTCAAAATTATAAACTAAATTTACTTAAAAGGGAGACCTTTACACATTGTAACATAATTCCTACATCACAAAAGGAACGAAACCCCCTGCCCCCCCCCCAATTTTTTTCTATCATTTTAATATTGTTAATCTAATACAATTTTGCATGTATTTGATGTTGAATTTATAAATCTGATCATCTGGCCTTTAATAGTATGTAGTTTACTATTAACAACTGTGTTTGTTTATTTGTCAATATTCACGCCATAACAACACGCAACCTGTTGATCAGTGGCTACCCCTTTTACCGTTACCTAATAGAGTTATAACCTTGTAAGAGACGAACAGACACATCGTAGGTGAAGAATTGCAAGCAGAAATGATTGGATTATGAAAATTTTATAGGATAAATAATTATTATTGAATAAAATGAAAAAGCAGCCCTAAAAAAAATACTTTAATCTATTTGATAAGTACCTATTATAAACCTTATCTAATAGACATTGATAAGTATCTAACACTATAACTAGGTTAAAAAAAAGAAAATAATAATGGGCAATGCCACAAATATTATTTATTTATCTACATACTAGGTGCCAACGCCTTGTCGAAATACCTACCAAGTCAATTAATGGAAAATAATTTTTATTTTGGCATTTTAAATATCACCATATGTAGATGATAATTATGTATATAACATAATAGTATAATAATTATAAAACCTGTAGCCTGTAGTAGTAAACAGATCAGTACACACATGCATAATACGTAATACTCATCACATACACACAACAGCGGACCTTACAAATTAAATAGGCTTACCTACATGAATTTCTATTTATAATAATGGCCTTCTTATGTGTATATGTGTACACAGAGAACTGGAACAGCGAGCTCACCATAAAAATGAAATGTTTGTATCTGAATCCATAAATTTAGCAGTTGTAGCACTAATAAAGATCACCGTTTAATAACAATAACTTAAAAATCACATACGAAATATATTCAATTAAAATCAAATTCCTATCACTCAAATGTTTCATAATAGATTTTATTGTTCTATTATCCACATTCTATAAAACTTATCAACAAGAAATATCATAACCACTAAACACACTACACGCACAAACTGGCATAAACTACATGTAAACTGTTGCACTGTGCATGGCACTGATCTGCACCGAGCATTGCGCATAGCTGGTATAATTTTCTTCCCGATGTGCGCACACCTACAGACTACAGCTGTTCAGCGAAATCTATGATATGTCTATGATTCTGTTCTGATGCCATAATTGAAACGGCCGCCATTTTTTTTGGTGCCAAACGTGTTGCAAGCGGTAATGAAAATTGAATATTGTGTAAAATGGGGTTGGGAATTATGAATACGTTCAACACCATAAGTTAAAATATAAAATGGCCATTAATAAACATGCATCTTATTAGCTGTTAACCTATGGATGAAAATTGTGATAAGGAGAATTACGTGTTCAACAGCCATAGTTACCTTTTTAAATGTTAAAAAAGCCCCAGTTGAAAGTAACCGAAGTAACCTACGCATGCTTCGGTAATGGAAAAAAAATAAGAAAAATAGCAATGTCACCGCTGCGAAATATATAAATAATTGAATATGTTCTATATTCTGGAAAATTTAAATTAGTTCAACTATTTCTAGTACCACAGAAAGTTCTTGTTACAAAAATGTTATTAAATTTGCATTTTATACTTATAAAGACGTTTCGAGAATTTCAACCGACCTATTTCATTTAAGTCATAAATCAAGCACTACGCGGCATATCGAAGGTCCAGTATCTTTTGATGTATTGATACTTGCATTCGTAATTCGTACGGTACACATAGCTCAGAACAAAAAAAATCAATGGCGCAATATCAAATAAAGGGTGTTTTTTTTTTAATAACGAAGTTAGCATTAACTTCCAGTATAGTCAGAAGTGTTACAAATGTGAAAATGTTTTAGATCCAGTATAACTGCTTTTTCATGCCCGTTTGCTCACTTTTTCACAAAAGTGGATAAAAAAAGATATACATTAATTTTAATTTGTGGAAGTAGTTTTGGTAATTTTGTTTGCATAATTATAGTTAATAACAAAAAACCTTAATACATTTTAAAATTGTTTAAATACCATACATATATAATCAAACAAACCATTAAATTCACCTTGACTTTTTTACCTGCAAGTGTTAAAAAGCTATCTTAGCAGGTAACGTCTGTAATTTCATTTTAGTTTAAATATGTACCCTGCTTAATAATTGTTTCGTAAATACACATCGAATGTGAAATTTTTAAAAGTTCTACTTATATTTGATATTTCCTTTATTTTCAATAAAACAACGAATAAACTAAAAGCTGAAATTTGCAGTTGTATAAATTTCGAGTGTATTTAGTAACAGCATTTAAGTATTAATAAATTATAAACATGTTCTATTTTATTTGTTAACATTCATGTTTAAATGTTTTGTTTCTTTAACCATTTATTTCATGTACAATGTATTAAAACGATACAATAAAAACCATTTATGTTATAAAGTTTTGATTATAATATTGGAAATATTATCCAAAAACTAAAACAGAGCGATAACATGAATAATTATATCAAAATAATAAATAATTTTAAAACTTGAGATTGAAATATATAATATATACGGTAAACGCAAAATAATTAATTTTTTTATCTCTTCGAGTTAGAAAACATGATGTATATATCTTATATAACTACAAATATAGTACAGATATATAGTGCAAAATTTAGCCTGAGTTAGGAAAAATGGACTAGCAAGCTAAAAATTGTTCTTTAAACTAAATCAATTTTAATTTGATATCATATTAACGGGCATTTATCCGCATTTACCTAAGGATAATACAGATCTGCAATTTGTTCGAATGTATTTGGGACTTTTGGTATTTCTTTCCAGGCTGTTCAAAGACCACCTCTACCAATTTTCAAATTGTTATTCCACTTTTCTTAACTTGAGCACATTTTTCTTACACTAATGGTCATAAGAAAGAGAAAAACGACAATCATATGAATTAAAAAATGCTTTAGCAATAAGTTAAAGTCACATACACAATTTACAATCTACATATTTTTTTCTTTTGTATTTTTCCACAAATTATTTTTTTATATATGTATATGCCACTAAATATATGGAATGCAGTTAATACACATTTCTGTTTTTGCTTTGACAATTGCTACGATAAAATAATGAAATCAATAAAAGAAGAGTAAGCGTTCTTGATGACTAGTACTCAATAAGTGCCATCCTCTTTTTATATTTAAGTACTGTAAAATCGCACGGATGCAAATTATTAGACCTAAAAATTACAGAAGTTAGAAAATGAAAGGTAATGGATTAAAAACATATTGTTGGACCTTTTAGAGAGCATTTATGTATTACGCAAGGATGATTTCCGTTTTGCCAATTCCCGTTTCAACAATTGTTTCTCTACATGTTTTTACTTCATTTTATTACGACCGTTAAATCTCCGACTCATCAATATATAGGTGTACGGATTCAATTAAAATAGATACAATTTAAGCTATTACTGTTACGCCTATAATTGAAATTATCTATCATACCATCATATGTCAAGGCCTGGGTGGGTAGCCGAAATTCCGTTAAAAAATAGACAAGAAATTTCTATTCTACAACTTACATCCTGGAACACACCAGATTGGGTCTGGTCCTCTACAAATGAGCTGACACAAAGAGAAGAAGCAATTGAATGAGTGCAGAGTAATAAAATAATAGTGTCAAAGTGAATTATTAATTGTTTTGGTATTTAAATAGAAAAATAAATTATTGAGTGCTAAAAGCGTTTCGACTACGCGACAATATTTATTAAAAAGTATTATATTAAATGCACTGATGATACAAAACTAAAAAATAAAATATGGAGCAAAAAATAGTAGTCAAATCCAATATATGCTTAAGGTATTATATATAAGTTGAATATTTGCATAAAGTTTTTCTTCTGATGTACTTAGTTTCAAACCGACGTATATTTTTATTATTTCAGTTTTTATTTTCATATCATATTCTTTTGTCAATACCACTTCATCTCTACTATTTTCTACAGATGAAAAAATAGAAGTGACAATGTGCATCCTTATTTAAACTCCTTCCTAATATTAAATTTATCTTCCTGCTCTGCTACTCAAATTATGACTAACTTTATACAAACTATCTTATTCAGCAGATTTTTAACAATAGACTAACTCCTCTTGTCAAGTGTTAAAATTTGGATGCAGTCTACAGTTTACAAATCAATAATTCTGTTTTTGAAAATAAATTAGTGGTTATTTTGCTCTTGAATTATAATATGAACATAAAAAAACTTCTTATAACTTATTATTTGGGGAAAGGGTTCCACAATTTTCTTCAGGAATGTATAATGGGAAAAAACTGCTTACTTAATACTTAATTACTCCCTCATGTAAATGCTTTTAACTTTTGTTTACATACCAAAGGTCATTATAAGCCACCAAAGCCAGCTGTTCTCACTAGAAGCTAAATCTGTAGAATGTTTTACAATTAATGTCCACTTTGCTAATGATAATCCAAAACCAGATAGTGCTCCATAACGTGATGCAATTGTATGACAGAAGCATGTCAACAATAAAAATCCAATCCAATTAAATACAAAAGCAACTACAAAAATGTACCAATTCAAAACACATATATTATGTCAAACGATTAGGTTTTTTTGTTTACCAAAAAATGCAGTGTAAAACATAAAGTCTGTTCCCAAGAGAGTTGTATCAACTTCTTCTGTTGCTTCTGCATCAACAATTATTCTTTGTCCAGTATTGATATTACAAGACTAGACAAAAAGATAGCATGAAACTATTTATTGAAAACAAACTACCACACTTACATTTATATGACAAGTCGAATAATTAGGAGGATTATTACTTTCTAATACTTTCTCTCGCTGTACTTCTTCATAAGTTGGTAATTTTGTTGCAATTTCATAAGGTGGTGGAGCAGAATAATCTGGTTTTGGTGGTGGTATATCATCACAACTACTTGTACTTGGTAAATATGCTAAATTTGGATTTGTAGAAGTTATAACTGGAACTATGAATTCCGAGCTACCAGCATTTTGTTGAGGATTATTCTATATTTAGATGGATAATTATTCATTTATAAGTTGTAATTATACCAGAAATACACTTTCTTACCAATGGATATGGATTATCAGAATTAGTTGTATCACACATATTTTAGTATTTATAAGTAAATCGAAATTGGAATAAAAAAAGCATATGGAGCAGTTAGGGCTTCTAAAATAAATGAAAATGTCAAATATATAATACAGATCTAAAAAATACCTTACTTCAAACAAACGCCCCTTACGTCTTACAACTATACATACAAAATTTAATCATAGATAATACCGATAATACTTACTTTACTGCTCCCAACAAGTACAGAACAGATCTACGTAAACTTGACCCTAATAATACCTATGATATTAGAACAAATACTTCAATTTGGAATTTAGCTACAATTTCAGGTTTGGCGTTTGCTATATAAACAATTAATAATTATTAACTAATAATATTTATGATTTGACGTGACAATAATAATGATCGAACGTTAAAATAGTCCGTGCATTTATTCCCCATGCGCGCGCAACATAATATTAGATGTGAAAGTCGAGGTTTGCATCATTTAAGAGCGGGGGCGCCAGGGGGTTCTAGAAAGTAAAAAATCGAACGAGATGAACAAGAGATGTCGCCATGGGTCTTAAAATTAAAAGTTTATCAAGGGGAACGATGGGTTGCATAAGCAAAGAAGCGTTTCTTTATTAAAACAGATTTACAATTAGATAAGTTTTTGTTTACTAAAATTATATGTAAATTATGGTCATGTATATACTAATTGGTAGATAATGAAACTATAATTTACCTCAGGGTACAATTTACCTATGCTTTCGTGGGGGGAAAGGAAACCCCAAAATAGGTATGCACATACAAATAGTATAGTATTTGTACTTGTATTTTAAAAACTTTTCAATGAAATAATACAATATTTTTTGTATTTTATTTGATAATCCCACTGCGTTTTCGTTTCTCTGAATATTCAAGAATAATTAAATTCAGCAGAAAATATTAAATTACATATGAATTGCCCAATAAATAATTATTAGTAAAATAATACTACACTGTAATGTAAATCTAGATGGAAAATTATTAGTATTTGTATTTAAATACTTTTGATCAAGTATTTTTCACAAGTAGGTATACATTTGCTTAAGAATAATTTTTTAATTAGCCAAGTCTTTAAACTTGCCTACATATTATATAATTGCATGAGAATAACTTCCATAAGTATTTGTATTCATATTTAAAATACTTCAAGAGTATTTATATTTTCATTTAAATATATATTAAAATAAGCTATTTGTATTTGTTTCCGAATACTCTATAAAGTATTTAAATACTTCTGAACAGTATTTTTGCGAGTCTGACTGCTTATAAAATATCCAAAATAAATATTACTTACACAACGTTGTTGTTTTAGAACAGTTCGTTCAGTCATTTAATTACTAAACTAAATATAAAAAAGCCACGAAAATTTTACGTGAGAATGTTGTTATAGATACTCCTTCATATTTATTAATTTGTTTTGCATCTGTTTTTAAATTTGTGGGTAACATTGATGAAATGACTTAAACTTTGGGTAATTTGGTATTTCTGTTTAACAAGTACTTTTCACTCCCTTATAACTATTATAGAAACTGATTATGTTAATTTTGTTGTTTATTCGATATTGTAATCATGTTTTGTGAAATAAAAATTTTAATGGATATTATCTTTTAGTTTCTAAAAACATTTGAATGATTAGATGAAAATTAGTCATGTAACAAACTCTTCTTAACTTGTAAAGATTGTTTCTTGATTTTTCGCTTAATCAATAAATGTTTACTTTTCATCACTTAAGTGGGATGGCGTTAAAATCGCTGCAAAAGAAGTTTCACATCTACAATAGTACATATATCCGTTATGTCCTTATTTATGTTTTTATGTTTACAGTCGTTACTTACGCATAAGATCGTTACAGTCATAGCATAAAACCATGTTAAAAAATATTACAGAACAGAATTTTATCTGGGTCTGTTAATTTTAACTGTGTATGAAGCACGAAAGTATGCCACTGGAGGGCGGTGGTGAAACAAAAATAAAAATGAATTTCCAAAATATGCTTCAGAAAGTGCGAACGCTTTTAAAAGCGTTTCTAAATGAATTTGCGAAAATGTGATAATCAAGAACAGTGTTATGTCTTTTGGTGCCAAATTGTTTTTATTCACACTCTTTATTTTTTTATCGATTTGCTGGTTTTTGTTATATACTCAACTTCCAATATGGGCGGATATTCAAAAGCCTACAGACGTTGATATTTGGTTAGATGAAAATCAATTTTCAGAGTATAAGGAAATTTTTAGAAAAAAAGGTAAGTTTTCTGAATAACCCAAATTCACAATTGAATCCCACAATATGAAATTTTAAATACACGAAATTAACTTAAAAAATAAAATATTGGGCTGCACCTAGGTAGTTTGGTTTAGATGGTACAAAAAGATATTGTAAACATATAATTAATATGCATCTTTCTATTTTATTACTACAGTGATAAATAGGTTGCATATCTGGCATGGCTGGTTGTAAACAGGTTGTGTAAAAATGAAATTTCGCAAGGCACTTGGTGAAACGTTTTAAATTTAAAAGAATAATGAAGTAAAAACACTTGACTAAGTCAACTTAGATTCCTGAAAATATTTTGCTAAAAAGCCTTGTGCAGACATGCAGAGAATAGAATTAATATTTAAACACAAACCTTGTATTATTATGGCCACAAATTTGTGCAAAAATGACCATGATAATGAAGTTCCATAAAGTAGATACAGACACAATTAAATATTTGAAACCTTGTATTATTTAAAGAATTTTATTCAGAATGAGAAACCGAAAACTACTTTCCCAACTTAATAAGACACGAATATATACCTATAATTGCTTGTCATTTGTATAACATCTAAACGACACAATCCATGTTTATTTACCAATTAAATCTAGTAAAAATGGGGGAAAGGGGGGTCTATGAAATGTTACATCATTATTTAATTCAAATAATTGTTATAATTACCTTGCATCTTAATTAAGATTTAATTATTATATTATTACTGTATTATACCCACTTTACATTAACTGTTAAAACCATACGATAAACGCTTTTAGTTAAAAACAAATTTGTTTTCAAAAATCACAATTCCGTTGAATTTAGTGTTTTGTTAATGTGATGCTAAATTGTTGATAAATTGAATTTGAAATTTCGAATATTAAAGCGGAAGTTTATCTTGTTTTCTTTTATATAAATACAATAAGCGTAGCAGGGGAGGTTGTTTATTCTTTCGTATCTCTGCCCACTTTAGTAGCCTCTTCAGCTGCGCGGTTCTGAAACCACCAGCACCACTGGGAATTGGGAATTGAACCGATGCCGCAGTTGCTAACTAACCATGCTTGATATCGTTGTCTACTTTTCTTTCCTCTTTCGTCCCTTTTTCCTTTTTGTTGCACATCTCACATTGTGAACAAAGTTTCTTCTCTAACCAAAAAATGATTTTCTTTGTTTTCACAATGTATTCTCCTTTTTTGTTACTTGTTTTCTAATAAGTATCTACCAATTTGTTGTATTTTTTTTTTTTTTTTTGAGACAACCAATCAACCAAAAAAAGTGTTTTTTTTTTGTATTTTGAATTCCAGTGTCTAACAGTATAGTAGTAAAATGTGGTATGACGATATTGAAATCTACTCAATCGGTATGACCATAACGCCTTCCTCAAGTGCCTCATCAGGTAAAATTTTAGAAAAACAAATTGCAATTAGCCCATTCTACTCATTCACTTGAACATTATTGCAATGCAACGGAAAAGAAAACATAAAATTTAATTTTTCTGTATTAAATTTTAACAAGCTTAAAACTGAAATAATTATACTACATTGCTATCTCGTTTTCTTGTTAATTTAATGAAGGTTTTAAAGTACCTATGTATATGACTTAATTAATTCAGATAATAAAAGCACCTATTATTGTTGAGTTTTTATTAAAATGTATGTACTTTTCGGGTTTAAGTAGGTATGATGCCCTACATTTTGCTTGTTATAAATGTTCAGTTACTATGGCAACCCTTTTGATAATCATTTTCATCAATTTTCACGACCTTTCTGACAGCATTCATTATTATAAATAAATATTTTAGTAAATATTATAAATTTTATGTCCATTTCTTCAAACACAGTGTACACGTTGTTGGAATTTTATTGCAAGACGCTCTTACTTTCACCCTCTCATCAAGGTCTCAAGTATCTCTTGGCGTCTTTTAAATTATGTAACAAACAATTTTTAAGAGTGTTTGTGACATACATACATTTAAAAACTGTAAATTTTATGGTATATTAGAATTGATTCATCAGTTATACTTTTATATATGTGCGACGTATAATTAAATATGTACATTTTGTATAATAATAAACAATACTTTTTTTCGAAATACAATTTTATTCTAATGAAGGCAAGCTGTAGGCAAAGAATCGCCATTTTAGATTCATATGTAAGGATGTGAATAATTATTAAAGTGGCCCTTTAATTTACATTAGGTACATGAAAAAGCAAATTCGAGGTTCGAGCTGTAATACATACATATACAGGTGCAGAATGCGACATGTTAGCGCATCTCTTTATTAATATTTATGCAAAAAATATACAATTAAATTTTACAACGTGTTGTAGTGCAGTTTCGGATTTTTTTCACAAATACAGATGCTTTTTCATATTAATTATAGCTACAAAAATTTTCAATTTTTAATAAGATTATCAATGTAAATTCGCTGAGTTTTGTCTACTTACATATTGAAATAATTCACACACCGAAAAATTACAAAGTATTTTCATTTTACTTTTTCTTTTATACAGAAACAGATTGCAAAATATAACGGATAATTAATGTTAAAAATATATGTATATGGATTTAGTCGAGTATTTATAACTTTGATTGCTTTTTGATATTGATTAAGAAAATTCCTAGCATTTTATCTATTACTATTTAATTATACCATATACAGAGATACCATACTTCGATCCCTCGTTTACGTAGATAAATATTCAATGAGTAGCTTTTTCGCAACCGTAGGTTGACCCAGTTGGCCAAGGACCAAGTCGATGTTATCTGTATTTCAATTTTATCCCGATGAACTTGAAGAATGCCACAAATTACGTATGCCCAAAATTTGAGGAAAATATTGCCCGGTATAACCGTGAAAAGCGCAATGCAGCTGCTTTATTCTGAAGGCGTTTCTGCTGCCATGATTTATTTACGGGTTTATTATTTTTGGACAAATAGTTCGTAGATTTTATCAGTAGCATAACAATTAGTAAAAATGCATTTTTTCAATTAAACTGTTTTACAAATGTCGAGTAGTTAGGTACGGAGAATATTCAAAATTTTTAAACGAGCGCACTGTTGATAACTCCCAAAAACAAACAAATAAAAATAAGTTGGTTTTTACAGATCTATGGATAGTAATATTTTTTTATCATTTAGGAATTTCGCAGTTGACCCAGTGTAGTCAAGTTGCGAATTTGCCAGAACTGCCCGCTCCTGATGAAGAACGTCTCCAGCAAGCAGCTTTATCTCTTCAACAAAAGCTAATTCTGCGTCAGTGGATGAGTAGATTCAGTTTACTCAATTATTATCCACGGTAAGAATGTATATCTTCATTATATAGCGTATTTAACTCACCAAAATATGTAATAGTAAATAATCATAATATTATAAATATATAATAATAAATAATGCTTTCTTTACAGATTATTAGCCCTTAATGTTAATAGATTGGACGATGTTTATTGGTTTGAAGACAGTAAAGCAAGCCAAATTCTTAATAAAGATATCGTACTATGGTCTAATGCCAGACAATCATTGCCTACAACTAAACAAGAGCTGGAATCTTTGAAAGCTGATCTTTGGTCAGAAGTTGTTAAAAGTAGCAATCATCAGGACGCGTGGACATGGGGTAACATTTAGATACTTATTTACTAATATTTTATCTGGCTACCTATTTTTTTTTTATAGGTGGAATGTTGATAGTTTCTGTATCGGTGGCTGGGCTGGTCACTTTGGCTGCTATGACTCAGCCATCACTAGCACCAGAAGCAAAACATACTCTTCTACAGTATGTTACCGGAAAATATTTGATGCCATCGAATTGCAAGGTAGGATTCACATTTTATCTTTTAATAAATAAAAAAAATGTTTTTTAAAATTTGAATGATACGAGTTAAATGTATTTTTTAATTATTATTTATTAATATAATTAGTGTACTTCGCGATTCGCGATATTAACCTACAATAGGCCTCTCAACAGGTTACATTTCATTGGAACGATATGCACCCCGTTGGTCATACAGTTTGTTTTACTGTTCATTTCTATCAACGTAATGGTCAACCGTATCCGATTTGTGATACCGATCAATTAACCGTTGAAGTCTCCGATGGAAACAGAAAGGTAGTTTTAACTAATTGTAAAGTACTTCATAAAAAGATAGTCTATGAGAAAATGATTCAAAATAATTTCGTACCCTCATAGTACAAAATATTTGGACTATTTAAAGAAACTAATTTCGGATTTTAATCACGTATTCTTGATGATGAAATCCCCATGGTGGATCATGGAGCTGGTGCTGAACTGTTCAGTACCAGCGTTGGAGATCCTACATCGACGCTCCGGTGATCCACCACGGGGATTTCATCATCAAGAATACGTGATTAAAATCCGAAAATACAGTTTCTTCAGACGACAGCCGTAAAAGTATAAATTAACTTGAACTATTTAAATAAAATGATGTGGCCACATTTCTTGATTCTTAAACATTTACTTTATTAAAAGCCAAAAAGATCAAATTAAAAATTGTTATTTTGTGTTACATTGCAGATGGCAATAATCACAGAATTGGGTTCACCCACGGACCCGCTTTGTGCCAATGTGGCAAGAATAAAATTTACCGTTCGCCATGCTAGTCAGTATATTATATCTGTGATGGTTGGATCTCAACACGTAGCTGGTAGTCCTTTTTCTCGCACTTTCATTCCAGGAGCTATTGACGCTCATCATACTGTTATGTTTAGATATTGTAGTACAGTTGTATGCACAGCTAACGTAGGCCATTTACTGTATGTCGAACCTAGAGACGAATATAGTAATGTATGCATCTTTAAACCTGGACAGGATCCTACAGAGGTAAAATTTATTATGTACTAGCTATGCCCGCGACTTCGTCCGCGTGAAATAGTGACTTTAGGCAGCAAATTTTTTTTTCTATATTTTTATTTTCTGGGCCGTAAGCCTTTTTGCCGACGTCATTACACAAAAACATTCATTCCTTATTTTTGCCCCCTTTAGGGTAAAATTTTTACAAACTTTAAATGTCGTATTTATATCTAATCAAGAGCCTAAAAAATAAGTTTCAAGCCTCTAGCTTTATATCTACTTATCTATCTCTGTACCAAATTCTCATTTAAATCGGTTCAGTAGTTTGGGCGTGATTGCGTAACACACAGACAGACAGAGTTACTTTCGCATTTATAATATTAAAGATTAATATATTTTAATTATAGTTTAAAATAGTTTATATGGCTTAGTATTCAACTGCTTTTATTGATCCAAATAAACAAAACCTCTATAACTTTTTACACTTAATATTTTAATTTTCTGAGCCGTAAGCTTTTTGGACGACGTCATTACACAAAAAATTTCATCGGCTAATTTTAACCCCGTTTAGTGTAAAATTTTTACAAACATTGAATGTCGTATTTATTTATATCTAATCAAAAGCCTAAAAATAAGTTTCAAGCTTCTATCTTTAAAAATTACGGAATTTCCGCACGAACTTTCCTATTTCAACCCCTTACAACCCTTTTTTCGCATTAAAAAGTACCTATGTCCTTTCTCAGGCTCTAGGCTTTCTCTGTACCAAATTTCATTTAAATAGGTCCAGTACATTTTAGGCGAGATTGTGTAGCATACAGACAGAGTTACTTTCGCATTTATAATATTCCGCGAATTCATTTTCAATGATTTTCCAATGAGAATAGGATATTTTCCCGCAGTAAAACGTAGCCTATGTGTTAATACAGGGTGTCAGCTAACTCCATACCAAATTTTATTAAAATCGCTTCAGCCGTTTAGACGTGAAGAAGTAACAAACATCCACACTCACACACTCACAAACTTTCGCCTTTATAATATTAGTGTGATTAAAATGTGTTGTATTTTTCCAGTGCTAATAAATGTCATATAAAATATTTTTTTAGGGATTTACTGTGTCTTTAGAACAAATGGGAAGTCAATCTCGTGAAGCTGATTTAGACAAAACCGATAAGCAAAATAAAATAAATTTAGATTACGATTGGCACAGTAAAAGGCTAACGATTCAAATTAAATTCTTTTACGAAGGAATATACCACGCAACTATTCGATATAATGAAGCGGAAATACAAAATGGCGATTTCGACGTTATCGTTCTCAACAGTAAGATTTTTTTTAATAAAGAAATAATGTATTACTCGTCTGGGGAGGAAAGGTATGTCTCAGATCTCATGGTTCCGCCTCAGGTGGCAAACATGAGATCAGAGCAGTTCTTAACTTTACTCCCCGTGCCTGATGGTAAAAATGCAGGGAAAGTTCCATTTCCGCTCTGCAATCACGAAAATAGATAGAATATCTATATATCTCTTGAATACCAAATATTTATTTTGTAGGTATTGATTCTGCTTTAGTTCATAAAAATGTTGTATCGAAAAGTCACAATATCTACTACGAGGCGAAATTAATTGCTCATAATGGTGAAAAATATAGTAAACCAAAGAGAGTATTATGTTACATATCACCCAAACAGTTTATTATAAAAGAAATGTTTCTAAAATTTATTCCGAAACGACTGTTCACATTCCGATTGTGCCCTTCAACAAAGGTTAGTAAATTAATATAATATCTTGCATACTTAAATAAAATCAGAATTTGAAAAAATCTATTCTCGTGTATTTTCAGTACCTAAATTTCATATTCGTAATTTAATAAAAAAAACTTAAAGACGTTTGTTACATATTCTACTGTGAGTGTATTTTCAGAGGCAATTGAAAAAAGCTTTTTCAGTTTAGTTTTAGAACGAACACAACAGCAGCGACCGAAAAAACATCGGAATTCATGGGTGGCTTTTTTTACATAGATGATGGTTGCCAGCCTAAGATCGAACTTGTATCAAAAGAAAGAAATGTGATAGCGGCAACATTTATGCAATTTCTTTTGAAAAATATGGGAGGGTCGGAAACATTCAAAGATAAACAGGATTTCTTTTATCACGAAGTGAGAAAGTTCCACCAGAAACATTACCACGAAAAGTTAACTATCAAAGTAAATCGAGAAAAATTAATTGAAACTAGTATGAAAGCGACAAAAAATTTTTCCGTAAATGACTGGTGTAAAAACTTTGAAATTATATTCCAAGGAGAACAAGGTAAGCTATTACTATTAAACACTGTTTTATTTTATATATAAGTGGACGTGTTTAGTAATAGGCAGTAATACTTTGTGTTACAGGGATCGACTGGGGTGGAATTCGAAGAGAATGGTTTGAATTAGTTTGCGCTCAACTTTTTGATTCCAAAAACGGTCTTTTCAAGAGTTTTCATGATGGTCAACAGTCTTTAGTGCATCCAAACCCAAACAGGGCTTCTCATCTGAAACTGCGACACTACGAGTTTGCGGGAAAAATCGCAGGAAAATGCTTATATGAAAGCGCCCTTGGAGGGTCGTACAGGCAACTAGTTCGCGCAAAATTTACAAGGTCTTTTTTAGCTCAGGTTATTGGATTAAGAGTCCACTACAAAGTAAGCATTTGTAATGTCTTTTATTGTATAATATCTACTAATTATTTATGTGTATATTAATCGACCCAAAGTCATAGTGCGATTATGGCTTTGACTTCTTCAGTTGTTTACAAGATGCTTTGATGTTGTAGGTTAAATTGTTATTTGAGAGAATTTTTTTACGGATCTGAGTTTGTCAGGAAACGTTCTCCTGTCAACCAATTTTTATGATCATGTAGAGTGCGATAAAAATTAAACATTAATTAAGTCATAACCGCATTATATCTTTGGGGCAACTTGATAAGGTGTTTCATTAAGAATAGTCACTATATTTCGGAAACTAATGGGTATAGGAATTCAGGTTACCACTTTTATCATGTAAATTTAATCTACTTTCCGATAATGGTATCAAAACATACCGTATGATTGAAATTTTTGTGACCAAATCAAAAAAAGCTGTTAGTACTATGAATTGCGCCCTTTAGCAATTTTATTCGAAAATATCAGATACCAAATTTCACTTACAACTCTGTTTCAAACAACCCTTAGTTGTCTAAAATAGTTTAAGTTGTTTAGAAGGTAAAGCGATTTAAATAATTAGTTTCTCCAACCCATATTAAGGTCGGTACATAGATGAGCCTCAAGTGAAACTTATGCAGAATTATTTAAGCCTTCTAATGATGTTATTGGTGTTATAGCTATACATGAGAATTTTCGAAGAAATCTTGAATTTTATGACTTACCAATTGCGCCCCTTTGAGGTGAAATGCGGAGCTTAAAAAGAATTTCCTAGATTTCCTTATGACCATTTTAGTATTTTTATTTCTATACCCAGTAGCTTCTGTAATATGACCGGTGGCCACCCTTAATGAAACACCCGGTACATAGCAATTTATATGGTCCAAAATAAAAGTTATTTTTTTAATTTTATTTACAACTGTTTATATATTGCAGTATTTCGAACAAGACGATCCCGATCTGTACCTAACAAAGATCAAATTTCTTTTGGAAAACAACATTGATGATATGGATATGGAACTGTATTTTGTCGAGGAGATATACGATTCATCTGGACAATTGTTACGAACTGTTGAACTTATTCCGAACGGCAGTAAACTAAGGGTGCACGACTCGTCGAAACATCAATATTTAGATGCTCTTGCTCAATTTCGATTAGCAACGAATGTAAAAGACGAAGTTGATGCATTTTTAAAGGGCCTCAACGAACTCATTCCTGATAATCTTCTCAGTATATTCGATGAAAATGAATTAGAGGTAACCATTAAACTATTTCCTTTTATACCTACACGTGTTTGTTTATGTTAATATGTAATTAACTAAAATTTTATCTGCAATTTACTAAAAAAGCAAAAGAAATAATTAATTAAGCATACAAGGTGAGTCACTTAAGCTAAGTCGGTTTGTAGTCCACGTATAGTTTAAAATAGAGAAAAATATTTCAAATAAAAGTTGTGTAATAACTAAAGAATTTTAATATATGGCAAACATCCGGTTATACCGCAAGTACACCCTAACTTTGCCCGCAGAGTATTCCATTTGAAATAAATACAGACCGATTTCGCCTTAGTGACTTACTTACCCTGTATACTTAAAATCAAGTTGTGTATTTTATTTCTAAATTGTAGCTTAATTGTTTGTCGTAAGATTTTAGTGTAGCTTTCTATTTCAGTTACTACTGTGTGGTACCGGTCAGTATTCAATATCAGATTTTAAATCTCATCACATAGTTAATGGAAATTCTTTAGAGTTTCGGCGCATTGTAGGATGGTTTTGGGCTGCCGTTAGTAATTTTACTCAAGAAGAAATGGCTCGACTTCTTCAGTTTACAACAGGATGTTCCCAACTACCTCCAGGAGGTTTTAAGGAACTTAGTCCAAAATTTCAAATAACTGCAGCGCCCACTTTCGGTAATTTACCAACAGCGCATACATGGTAATTCATTTATTTATTTCTTCTTCTATAAATAATAAAAGTAAATAATAATAATAAATTTCGTTTTTTATAGTTTTAATCAGTTGTGTCTACCTGATTATGAAAGTTACGAGCAATTTGAAAAGGCACTCTTATTAGCGATCAGCGAGGGAACCGAAGGATTCGGAATGGTTTAAAACAAAAAAAAAAACATAAATCTTTGGTTACGCTGATTAATACTTTGTATCATAAATAGCAGGGTGCAATACATTAAATTTATTCCATATGCAATAATAAAGTGGCTTATATACGTATTCTTATATGTATGTAGATACATAATACCTATCTACGTATGTATAAATAATAGGTAGTAGGATAGTTCTATAATAGTATTAGAGTGATTGCTTTTTATTATATTAGAATGAATAAATTTTACACCTAGTCGTTACGTGTCAATGCACTGGGCACTTAAATTAATTGAATATTAACGATTAATAAATCCACAAGTGATTCCTTTTGGATACTTACTAGGTATTATAAAGTTGTGGTCGATAAATTTCATGCATAGCTGCCTTAAAATCGACTGAATTAAGTATTAGTTATATAGATTAACAATACGTATAGAATTTCATTATAATTTGTAGCACAGAAAATAAGACATTTACAATAAGGTCATTATATATATTTTTTGTTATTATTATAGACTACTGCAATGTTGAGGCTGTACACAAATGTCTACGTTTGGGTTAAAATAGAGTGGCGTTTATATAGTTAATTTAATAATTTTCTTTATTTTGAGAGCTACGAGAATGGTTTATGTGTTAAAACGTAATCAGATGAATGAGACTTTTTTGAAATTCTGTAACTGTTTCTAGAATTGAGAGTAGGATTTGAACATTTCACAAATTTTCTAAAATAATAATTGCTTTAAATGAAAATTGGTCGTTGGGCTTTAATTATTTGTATTTGTATACAAAACTCACTTCGTTCGTTTACATACCGTGGAATCCAAACCAATCAAAATCTAATTTGAAAATGATATTCCAATTCAGTCCAGAGAGATGGGCCTAGGGGGTACGCTGAAAATGGTCACCCCGTATGTTGTTACAATCGCGATACGTTTTCTTTATTTTAAAGGAAGTCAAACTTAGCTCTTTATAATATACTATTACTAATGGCTAATATAGTTAAACTCGATTAGATTTGTTTCGATAATTTTCCATGTACTATAACATCGATTCAGACGGCCATTTAAGTCGGGGACGCCCTGTATATCTTTCTCAATTAACACCTACCTTTTCGGTTAATAATTTCTAATTTTGGGAGTGAATTTGACTGCATCATTTTTTCTTACTTGTCATTAACGGTTCTGTCCCTTTATTCATTTTGATTTTATTGACTTTGACTGGTATAAATATATACAAATATATTTATCTTAAATTAAATAATTAGTGCGAATTTAATGCTTTTCATCAGACCTAAAGAGTGAAGGTTGTATTTTTTAGAGAGTGCAGAATTATGTGTTATACTTTTTTTGTACTTTACCTACTCTGGTTGAAATAAATAAATATATATAATAACAAAAACGCTTGAATAAAGTTTTGCAATGTTTTTTAATAAATTTTATTTTAACTATTAGATATTCCTTATCAATGCAGTCAATATAATTTGTTATATTAACATTAAGGGTTGTTCTAGCATCAATTACTATTGTATGTAAAATAAAACAGCTATTTTCCTAAACAATTTGCTTATAAATATTGAAATTCCAAAATAGTTTTTATTAATATTGTCTTCTATATTGTGCCATATTGCATATTTGTTTAATGCTTTACTTAAGTACTTAATTAGTTTAAATGTGATCAAAAAGAATGTTAAAATATGATGTAGTTAATTGTTTTGTAAATTTAAAATAAAAATTATTACTTTAGAGTTAGCTTCGAGATAAATTCTTAAAAATACAAAGAATTAATTTGGAAAATGAACACAAACGTTTTATAACCTTTCTACTTCCAATTTTAAATACAGCCAAAAATTGACAACTAACTATACAAATGCAATAATTACGCACGAGTAAGAGAAAAATTGAGTTGAAGAAATCGAACGATCATCAAAACTCATATTTCGCAATATCGCTCTATATTTATTTAAATAGCTTTTTGAAAAATATATATGCTCTAATATCACTTTTCTACAAACTCTCTCTAAGTAACTTAGACTTATTAAAATACATATGTATATGTAAGGAATATAAAAATATTAATAAGACGTTTTTAATACCATTCACGTAATGGCAAATTACTCCCTTTTTCAAAGTCACCATTTTGTATTTGCGATAAAGCCGGAAGCATTGTAACCGCTGCAGTTTTAAATAGTGCAAATGGATATCTGAAGACATCTCGTGTTGCCATCCACCATGGCTTGTTTCTTTCATTACGAAGAGATACCTTCAATATTTCAACTTGCATCTTCAATATTTGTATTTCATTTTTGAGTTCGTCTTTATCTTTCTCGTATTGGTTGAATTTTTTAGCGTTTTCCTCCAACTCACTTTGTAATTTTAACTTTTCTGATAATAGCACTTTAATTGTGTCGTTTAGTTTTTCGTTATTTTCTTTATCTTGCAATAATTGTCTATTAAGAAAGTAAAAAATTAATTTTTGGGATTTCCAATACTTTAAGCAGACCTTCGTATTATTCAAATTGTCATTTCTTTTTTTTAATTTTATTTTGTATATACTTATAGATATTCTAATTAACAAAGAAAAGGAAACCTAATTAAATATATTAAATTACTTTGCTATCTAAACGTCAATTTGCAATACCCAAATACAATTATTTCTTTATCGTACCTTTTTAGAGTTGTAAGTATCGCATCTTGTTTAATCGCACATTGACGTTCCTCCAACAACTTGTTTTCCAATATTACAATCCCTTCTTTTAATTTTTTTATTACTTCCTGGTTAATGAATGTATCTTTTTCAGAAAGTACGATCTAGAAAACAATGTTTCCGTAGTGAAAATAAATCAGCACTATCAAAAAAAATAATAAAGGAAGAAAAGGAAATTAGATATTACTTAGCGATGCTGTTTTAATTGCTCTCATTATTTGTAACGCTATTTTGTCATTAAAAAGGTTTTGACGTAAATTCGCATGTGTATGTTGAATGTCAACTTTTAATCATCATAATCTGGTATGAATCATACCCTAGCGTTCCAGTTCCCCTTCTTTCAAATTAGGGGTTGGGAAAACGATGACGCCAACAATTTCATCACGTGTTGCATGAGTCGCCACGACGCTTAGGCGTCGTCGTTAGTCGCAAGAACGTTTATTTTATCGAAAGTGATTCATCGAAGTTGCTAGACATGATACAAGTATTTACAAGTACTATTTAAATGTATTATTAAAATTAAATTTGGTCGTCCTATTCAAAACATGGATGGGGTAAATCTTTAAATTCTGTTACTGGTGCATCATTACAGCTTTGTGGTAGCCATGGTAGAATTCAGCTACAAATTTTCACATTCTAAACCCAAGCTAATCTAAATAACCCCATGACCATAACATGTTCTATACCGAACTAGATATTTATGTTGCAAAAAAAAAGACACATAAGTTTAAACCTGACTGTTATCAGCATATCATATTAAAACGTTGAGTTCTTGAGGTTTTCTATTATTTTTAAAAGTGAAAAGACATATGGTCTATCTGTTTATGAATAATATAATAATCTTGATTGTTTACTTATTTGGAAACTGGCTACTTCTATTTGGATTTTCACAATTTGTACAATAAGTTTATTTGGTAAACTCTCTTCAGTTAAAATAATGGAATGTAGTAGCACTTCCGGTTATAAGTACTAAAAGTCGACATCAACTTCCTTATTTTAAATGGAATGCCCTATAAATTATTGCATTTTTTAATTCTCCATAAAAAATAAATGTTAGTTTATTAACACTATCGGTTCTAGGTCGCACTATTCCTGATGTTTTTCATATTTTTTAAAAAATTTGACGTTTGCAGTGTGGCGCCTTTTCGAATATCTCTTAACCAAAGGCTCTTGGAGGGGTGCGGTTTTCAGGGTTCGATTCATGAGATATACATATTACATGAACATATACTTTTTAAATACTATTAAATTTATCAATGGCAATATTTTCAAATTCCAATATGTATAATACTTTTTAAAATGAAACGCCATATTTTTCAGATTAAGATTTTTTTTAACTCTACTGTTCAAATTTTTAAAATTCAAATGGAAACAGTTTCCAAAATATTATGGTTCATGAGTCCTGAATTCTATTCTGAAAGCTCCCTTACTCTGATTGCAGAAAAATCTTGAATGATATCGCATATCTCAGGTATGTATTACAACTTTATAATATAATCATTGTACATTTTTCGTAAGAAAATTATTTGTCTTAATATTTTTATGTTGATTCTATTTATATTTAAAATCTGTATTGAAAGTAGGTATGTAGTTATTTTGGCTGACTAAATTAATATGATTATTAAGAAAAACATCGTAGGTATCGTTTTAAATTTACACAATTTTTCCAAATTAATCTAGTTGCGCGCATTTAGGAAAGAATACTGACGTCATTACAGGTATACGTATCTATTAATACATAATTAATGATTATCAACCGGTACTTTTCTTGTTGCAAGTCAATAAACTGCCGATTCATTCATAAACGCAAAAAATGGAATTTCCGACTTACTACTTTTAAAATAAATACGTTCCCAGGTGATACATACATATGTATAACGATATGGGATTTCCCTACTTTTATGTGTAAACGTGTCTACACATTAAATAAGTCTATACAAACAAATACTGAAATCTTGTAATGATTTAATAAATGACCAAGAGGTGAAGTTTTATAATATTATGTATATTAAGTATATTTATAGACTAATTATGAGCCAGTGGAATGTGTTGAGTGAAAGGAAAATTGCTGGTAATTTTCACTTTCATAGATGTATCTATGTATAATTTATTTTAAAAAGTAATAGGTAAGTAAGTACCTTTTCATTCAATACACGTAATTCTTCTTTTAACGAGGTAACCTTGTATTTTTCATTCTGGAGAATTTCCTCCATACATTTCATTTCCGCTTTTAAACTTAAAAGATTATTTTGTACATTTGATAACTCAACCTTTAAAGACACCTTCTCTTCTTCACAATTGAACAATTCTTTCTTCCAGACATTTGTTATCCTTCAAAAAAATATTGCAAAAAAATTAAATAAAAAGATTCGTACAGATAAAATATCCAAAAAATGTAATTCTGTTACATTATTTACTTTTTATGAATAAATAGTGAAACAACCAGGTTAATACATACTACGTGTATGTTCAAATTTACATGTATGTATGTACCTATTTGTATAGAGAAATGCTATTATTAAACTTTCTACCTATCATTCATTACCTTTATATAACCATACGTTATTTCATAAGAATTAAATTGTTGTGGGAATCACATTTAAATTAATAATTATTTACTTGTAAATGAGTAAAGGCTTTTTGGAAATTTTACACCACTGTTGCTGTTATTCGTATACGTGGGAGTTGTTAAAACCGCACATACATATGCATTTATTCATTCAAAACGTTTTATTCTTGTTTTCATTTACGGATGGATACCTTTGAAAAATACTATATAAAAATAACTTCCAAGTGGAATATTTATCAAAATTGATAAATTTAACAGTTTTCTTATAGGTACACATCTTGCATTCGGGTTCCGGTTTCTTTCCCAAAGATTTATTTAATTATTAACAATATTTTGTTTTTACACAAAGGCACACACATACAACTACATTTTAGTTTTCAATATAAACTGAAAATTTAAAACTTTCTTGCTGAAATTGCATCAGAAATTTTATGTTATTATTCAATGACATACACGTATTTTTTTTGGTATCTTTTGAAGAAATTCAAAACTCGTAACCCAAAATTATCACTTAATAAAATAACATACGCTTTAATTTTTGTCTCAAATTACCAAAATTCTCGTCTTTTTTACAGTTCAATGAGCAGTTATCATATTCCTTTTTGAATTGGTTAATACAGTCTTTGTAGATAACGTAAATGCAATCTCTTGTGTAGTGTAAAAATTCCGATAGCGTATAATTTTCCTTATTTTAATTATGGACTGCGAGGTCAACACACGAAATAAAAGCATATTAGCTGGCCGGCGCTCACCAACCTCTCGTCAGCGAAGAATAGGAATTCCCAGTTTATACTGATGACATAACTGCGGTATTAGCATATATCTACTGATTTATATTTTATATAGAAACGTCTATCTTTAAATAAAATACGTAATATACATACATACGTATATTATAAGCAAAAACGCATTTTTAATTATGTCTTTTTATCTTTTTCCTAGGAAATGATAAAATTGATGTAAATCCCGTAACTAAATTGTTTAATTGTTTAGCCTAATAAGGGAAATATGAGTAAGATTACAACTTCAATTTTTGTTTTTTGATTAAAGATACTGCTTGCTGTCTTTAGGGTTCCCTAGTACGACCGAAAAAGAAAAAAAACGAACCTTTATAGGATTACTCATGTAGGTATCTGTCTGTTCGTTTGTCACAGCCAATTTGCTCCGAATCTACTGGATCGGCTAAAATCAAATTTGGTACCCATATCAATTTTTGTGGCGCAAACAGGGACTTGTAAAGTGAATTGACAAATTTTTAATATGGGGGTCACTTTTGGGGGGCAAGTTGAAAATTAAAAAAAAAATTGCAATCTGTACCGTGTAACATATTAAATGAAGAGGTTGTTGTAATATATTTTTTATAAATTTAAAATACAGTAGTGTTCCCTTATAAAGAACTCAGTTAAATATTTCGTTGATAACGAACCACATTGAAAAATACCTACGAATTAAAGGTTCATATAAACATGTACTAATTTTTTCGCGAATAACGTACCCGTTTATAACAAATTTTCGGATATTTAGCATCTAAAATACTGAAGATTTTCGGTTAAAGTCAACTATAAAAGCGGGGCTTACTCAATCAACTGAATACCCTAGAAACCCTCAGCAATTAGGGCCGCAACATATTAAGGTTGCATCAGTTTAATTTTGTCGTCTTTGTATTATGTATAAAGTTAAAATTGTTAATATTTTGCTTAATTATTTACGTCTTGACCAACCGTATTGGTTATCTACCTACATCGCTTACACAAGTAAAATAGTTTCAACAAGTTTGAGCTATCCAGTTCGTTAAAATATGGAACAACTTGTAAATATTTTGCACTAAGGCATAAATATGGCATTAACAAAAGATTGCAAGAAGACGTTAAACAAAGTAAAATTTGTAGTGAAATGGGACTGAAAAAATTAACGATAGGTTTATAAGATGCTACAAATAAAATTACAACTTGAAAACGTAAAATGTTGAATAGCTTTTCACAAACAAAAATCCTATGTGAAAAAAGTACCTAGTAAAAGCCACTAAAACAGCTAATCAGACTCTTTTGAAATGGTTTTCTCAGCAATAAATACAAATGTGAATGTTACTTGTGCTGTAAGGCAAATTAAAAGCTGAAGATATTTAAAAAAAATATTCAGTAAGCTACATATTTATTACAATAGTTCAAAATAGTGGTATTTTTTACTTGTCACTTACTAGCTATGCCCGCGACTTCGTCCACGTGGAATAGTGACTTTCGGCAGCATTTAAAATTTTTTTCTTCTATATTTTTATTTTCTGGGCCGTAAGCCTTTTTGCCGACGTCATTACAAAAAAACTTTCATTCCTTATTTTTGCCCCCTTTAGGGTAAAATTTTTACAAACTTTAAATGTCGTATTTATATCTAATCAAAAGCCTAAAAAATAAGGTTCAAGCTTCCAGCTTTATATCCACTTATCTATCTCTGTACCAAATTCTCATTTAAATCGGTTCAGTAGTTTGGGCGTGATTGCGTAACACACAGACAGAGTGAGTTACTTTCCAATTTATAATAAAATAGATTAATATAGTTTAATTACAGTTTAAAATAGTTTATATAGCTTAGTATTTAACTACTTTTATTGATCCAAATAAACAAAACTTCTATAACTTTTTACACTTAATATTTTAATTTTATGGACCGTAAGCTTTTTGGACGACGTCATTACACAAAAGCTTTCATCGGCTAATTTTATCCTCTTTAGGGTAAAATTTTTACAAACATTGAATATCGTATTTATTTATATTTAATCAAAAGCCTAAAAAATAAGTTTCAAGCTTCTGTCTTTAAAAATTACGGAATTTCCGCACAAACTTTCCTATTTCAACCCCTTACAACCCTTTTTTCGCATTAAAAAGTAGCCAATGTCCTTTCTCAGGCTCTAGACTATCTCTGTACCAAATTTCATTTAAATCGGTTCGGTAAATTTTAGGCGAGATTGTGTAGCATAGACAGAGTTACTTTCGCATTTATAATATTCCGCTAATTCATTTTCATCGATTTTCCCATGGGAATAAGATATTTTCCCGCAGTAACACATAGCCTATGTGTTAATCCAGGGTGTCACCTAACTCCATACCGAATTTTATTAAAATCGCTCCAGCCGTTTAGACGTGAAGAAGTAACAAACATACACACTCACACACTCACAAACTTTCGCCTATATAATACTAGTGTGATACTGAACATTAGTGTAAAAAGTTATTTAAGAAAATACACGAGATTGACCAGAAACTACTGAGTCTAAAATTTTGGAAATGTTTGGCAAGGTACGAAACAACGAAACCATCAACGAGCGAGTCAAAAACGCCCTTACCTACATAGCTATATTTTCCGTATTAATGACAAAAACTACTTACCTCTACCAACAAATTATTGGTTTTCATCAATGCAAATATTTCTTCTTTAAGGGTCCCATTTTCTGTAACAGCTTGGTCTCTTCTTCTACATTCGCTCTCCCTTAATTTTTGTAGAACATCTGCTTGCATTTGTAACTGACCGTTCTGAAATATACATTTTTATATATTAGTTTAAATTGTTTCCTCTCGTAACAATTAAGAAAAAAAGTTGAATATGGCTTATGTATTAAAAGTTCCTAGCCTTCTGGCTCTCTCAACTCTCTTCTAAATGTTATATGACCGTTACCAATGTATTTTTTTGTTAAAAAAAATCAAACCCATTTATTTTTTACAATCTTGTGTGATGTGTGATTCTCTCATTGCACTAGCGCTTCTGTGGGAATCCCAAGAGCAGTTGAATAGATGCATCATTTAGTACTTTTAAAACGAAGCTAATTGTTCTAAGGTAAGAGTACTCAAGAGTGTTCAAAGTAATGTTTTTTGAGTAACTAATTTTCAGGAAAAATTCTCCTTTATACAATAAGGTAAAATCAGCCCGGAATCGTTTTGCCTGTATGAATCGAAGACGTTCACTAATATTATACTTATGAAAATATTTTATGAAAAAGATAATTCCGATCCATACACTTGTGTTTTGTACACACAAGAAAAAAGAACGAAAAAAATTCGCAGAAAATTTTCAAATATGTGGTATACTGGTAAAGCACAGGCCTATCAATTTGGAATGACAAAAATTAGATAGATTCAAAATTTACTTGATGAAAATCATCCATAATCCATTTAGATTTTCACAATTTTATTTTTAAAATGACGATCGTTATTAGAGAATTGAGAGAAAAACAAATACAAAAAATTAGGTATCTAGATTGTAATAATTCTCCTGTGATCATACTACCCACCCCTAATAATAGTTATTGTGTAAACACTTACACTGTAGGTGTTCAATATCTGAATGGCAATGTTTGACGAAACAATCGTCACGTTTATAAATAAATTTTACAAAAATTTAATGAATAGTTTTTATGGTGACAAAAATTAGTTATTTTAGAATTTTTGTATTTTTTAACAAGACTGCAAATGTTATTAGTTAGTGAAAATTTTATTTTGTTCTTTCTTTATTAATAAAAGTGTTTTCTTATAAAAATCACTTTTATTCCAGAATTGAGAAACTTACAAATGTAGATCATTTTACCTGTACCCTAATGCCAATCGGTCCTTTTACACTGTATAATATAAATAAATAAAATGTTGAGCTACTTTTATATATTTTACTTAAAACTCCACATAATATCATTTTTTAAGACACATCGAATTGTAACAACTTTTATAAGTAAAAGGTGACCATTTTAGGACACTTTTTTCTATGTCCTCTGGCCCACCCTAAAAATTATCTTAACGCAATATAATCCAAAAGATAAATTTTAAAATAACAAGCATTCAGTTTAACAATACCCCAGGCCTTTGAGTATTGTACAAAGAACTCATAGCGTTTTATTATATATTTTTGTAGGTTTTTATGTCACTTTTGATTTTGTATTAATTTATCATTATATTCACAAAAATTAACTTGCAGACATAACAAGTGCACTTGTATCAGACCGTCATCGTAATTTTTGAGATGTTTTTTGTGAAACCGTCCAGACGTTGAGTCAATAAGCTCGAAAATAAATATTGTTCATCAACGACGCGTCGTTGTCGCAACGCCCGTTTTTAATAAGTGAGTAGCATCTTTAACTTACTTTTATTTTTACTCGTTTCCCTGAAATATTCTCGATGTAGTACAGAATAAAACCGCTAACTGTAATACATGGTACCGGCCGGGTTGCCACTGACAGTTTTGCGCTCTTACCTAAAATCGGCCGTAAGGGCTCTGAAATAAACCCGACTAGTTTTTCGGTTTTGTTTTGTTGTTTTTAATATGTAGAAACACAAGCTTAATTGTGACTCACGTAATAAGTTCTACGTTGGTCAAACAGGAAACGAATTAATGAACATAAGAGATCTTTTGAATATAAAAAATTAGATTCAAACTATGCAAACCATCAAAATGATCAAAATCATAAATTTAAAGGAAAGTTTACATTTAGAAACAAAAAGTTATCGACTCTCCTTACTAGAAACTATAGAAATAACTAAATATAAAAACATAGACGTACTTCTGAATGACAAATTATATTTTACCAGCTCATCTATACTCAACCTTTTTGTCAACCCCCACCCTTACACATATTTATATATAAGTACGTATTATTAATGTAGTTTTAAGTCATACTTCTGAAGAAGCCTCAAGGGGGCGGAATAATTGTCCAACTTTCAGTATTAAATTTTGTGGAAATTTATTTATTTATAAAGAAACATATGCATTTAACAATTACAATTTTACGTTCGGGTGGGTCTTCAGTTTCTTGTGGAGGTTATTTCGAAGTCAAGGCATTTGAAACTGTTCATCTGAATATTTTACCAGGGAATCCCCCAAACCGAAAGTAACTTCTATAGACATTGTTAAGTTCGGAGTGGAAATCATGCCCTTCACCTTAAAGCTCAATTCTAATATTTTAAGACCCCATTTTGGTTAATCTCATGAAAAACAAAAACGCAATTAACCCCAACAATAGTAGTGAAATTTGATATTCGTCCCATTAAAACAAAATCTTCGAAGGTTTATTAAGGGTTGCCTTATTAAATTTTTAAATAGGTGCCTACCCCAGAATTATTATCAAAGAAAAGCCGTAGGTATTCATAGTTTAAAGTTAGTAACTGCAGATTCTTGTAATGCGTTGCATATTTTCCCTGATTGCAAATCTCCAGATCTGAAAAGTTTAGAATCTTTTCTACGAGATTTCTTGCATTAATTGGACGGATAATAAATATTATTATTATTGCAGGGGTTTATTGCGTTCATGAGATGGACGAAAATGGGGCCAAAACAGATTTAACTTTTAAACAACTTTTATGGGGAAGGTCTACGAACTTAAACACCTCTGTAGAAGTTACTTTTGGCTTAGTGGCTTCCCTGATGGGATATTCAGTTGCTTAGTTGTATTTCAAAATAGCCTCCACAGGTCATTCAAAAGAAAAATCTAAAGATCCATCAATATATAAAATTGTGCGGTCTTTCGGAATCTAGGGTCAAAAATAGGGGGTCCTATTTAAAAAAATCGATGTAACCTTCAAGTAAACTTAAAAAAACGTTTAAGGTAAAATTGTAGGTCACTATCCTATGTCCCCCTTTGAATACCTACTGAAACTTTTGTAGAGATTACCTTTCGATGGGTTACTTCCGGGTGAGTTTGAATAGAACACCCTGTATATTATAAATATCTTTTTAATGTTTATTTCATATTTTAAGATTTTAAATATTAGACATAAACGCTCACCAAGTAAAGCTAACTTAATCTCTCGTTAGTGTAGTTAATCTAATATATAAAATTCACGTGTCACAATGTTAGTTACCATACTCCTCTGAAACGGCATGACCGAGTTTTATGAAATTTTATATGCATATTTAGTAGGCCTGAGAATCGGCTACTATCTATTTTTCGTACCCCTAAGTGATAACTTTTTATTTTAATTTTTTGGACAAAACTTTTTATTTTTATTTTTTTATGATTTGGCATTAAAAAATACATAAAACCCTTAATTTTCATCCTTCTACCACCAACCCCCATTTTTTAATAGCGATATTAGTACTGTAATAATCTTCAACTCTCAGTGGTCGATACTAATCAATCGATTAGTCATCCCCGCCAGGCGTCTACTGATGTCACTACTCATCCAGCAAACAGCACGGAGTGGGGATGAGAATGAAGCAGATTTTTTTTTAATAATGTTACAGGCAGTTCAAATATGTTCTAAGAAGTAAAAGAATGTTTTATTACATATAACATTTCAGAATGATTTGGTAATGTTCAAAAATGTTCCAGAATCTTAAAGATCATTCAAGAATGTTCCAGAATGTTAAAAAAAGTTAGAAAATGTTTTTAATCATTATGGGATGTTCTGGATAGTTCTAAATTCGCGAATATGTTCCATCAAACGTGTGATATATTCTTACCCGAGCAACGCCGGGTATTGCTGCTAGTAATTAATAATTCTTTATATATGATAAACACGAACCTGCGCCTTAATTTGTTTCAGTGATTCACTGAGTGTCGCGACTTCAATCCGACGTCGACGCCAGGCGTTCAGCAACAGAAGTTTGTATACGCGACGACCGGCGTCTATTCGTGATCGCCGCGACGCCACTCTTTCCTCTTTAACTGTACTTTCAACGTCAGTCATAAATCCTTCGCTAACACTACAAAAAATAGTAAATTGCGGACAATTTCATATACGTATACTATTTTAAATGCCCATACACGTTATGTGAAAAATTATAAGAAAATACATAATACATACATAGTTAAAGTATAAAGCAAACACAGTAGGAACCTTTTTATATACATATAATTTAAAACATGATCGGTAAAAACATAAAATTGATCCTTTTTGAAAAAGAATACATATCTATATAAAAACGCCAGGACTGACTTGTTCGATTTGTCAAACGTTTAAATATATTAGTACATTACTTTGATTTAAGTTTCCTTTTTGTTGGTGTTATTTCCGCCATGGTCATGCTTTTTCGTCTAGGTTTTTTTTGTTTTGGAGGAGTCTCAAATTCGATTATAGCTCGCTCCAACTTTTTTCTTATGTCGCGTTCTTCTGTTACGGGCCGTGTTGCAAAACGACGACATGAAGGTATTGGAACTCTCTTTTTATTATTATCAGTACGTCCAGAAGAAGCAAGTCGTAATCCCGCTCCATCCCCACATCCGGAATAAAGCTTCGCTTTCGGAGTCACTCGGTGTATTTCAGTAAAAGACATTTTAATAAATTGTATTAATGCTATGTATATTTTTGTTTAAATAAAACAGTGAGACAATCTTTCAATGCCTACTCGAACACTACCTTTCAGAATTGTCGGTTTTTTGAGGTATAGTAGAATTATTTTATCTGTTCCATCACGTGACTTGTTCCTGGTTTAAATGGAAATAGCGTATGTCTATGGAGGAAAAACCTACGTCCATGATGCGTTCTCGTTTTAATAAAAAGAGTAATTACAACGTATTGCATATATCGTTCCTAAGGTTATGCAATAGGCATTAGAAATGAAAAGGGATTAGGTAAGGATCAGTTGCATATCAGTTGTCACCATTGACATTTTCTGTTATTGTGTAATATGTAATAAACACCTTGCCTAGTGTTTTTGTTTCTTGTGAGTTAATTGCTGAATAAGGAAGTTTTTGCCAAAAGCGCGGATTTTTTTAAATCATTTTGGAATATGATATTGATCCAACCTAAATGCGGGCTTCAATTCTTATTGGAATGAATTTCTAACTTATTTATTGATTTGTAACGTCATTTTCAACATTAAAGCCAAACCCCTTAGTATGTAAGAACTAAAGTACTACATCTGAAATTGTTAAAAATTTTCGTTGCAAAATGTAAAAGTTACAAATGCCTAAACATTGAAATCGTAAATTACAATTTTTACCCTTTTTTGCACTATAATTTTGCCAAAAAAGTTTTGCAACAATCTAGTTTACACAGTGTCACATAGTGATAGTGATCTAGCACCGTAAAACTCCACCAGAGACGGGACCCCTAAAGGACAGGAGCCTCCTCGAACGCCTCCCCAAGAACGAACCTATTGAGTAAGAGCTTTAATTTTCTCCCTTTTCAACAGTGGCTCCTGACTCTGAGATAGTTACATCGACGCATTTCCTACATTTAGTTTAAGCTGATAAATATGTGTATTATATAAATAGCCAATATATATGTATAGAAGTTAGAGCAAACAGGTGTTTTCATTGGGCCTCCTTTTGCATGCAAAGTAACCCCCAACAAGCTACGTTACAACAGATTAACGAATAAATTGTCTTAAACCCTTTTTAGGATTCCGCACCTCAAAAGGAAAAAGCGGAACCCTTATAGGATCACTTTGTTGTCCGTCTGTCAAGACCCTTTTTCTCAGGAACGAGTGGAGGTATCAAGCTAAAATTTATACCAAATACTCAGGTCTATTGTCCCTCGGAGCTGTAAAAAACTCAAACTTCTAAGCCAACACAATCAAAAGATACAGCCGTTTATGCCGCAAATTTCCGTAAATTTTCGAATCAAAACCTACAGGGTACTTCCCGTGAACTCAGAATCTTGAAATTTGATACGAAGCAATGTATTATAGCACAAATAAAGGAAAAATTGCGAAAACCGTAAATTTTTAGTTACATCATAAAAATTTTTATTTTTTAATAATTTTAAAGTTACTACCCCTTTTCTCATGAACGCGTAGAGGTATTAAATTGAAATTCATATCAAATACTCAGGTCTATAATACGTTTAAACTGTAACAAAATCAAGCTTCTATGTCAACGCAATCAAAAGAAACAGCAATTTAAGCCGCATATTTTCAAACTCGCAACTACTCGCAAGGGAATCAAAACCTAAAGGGTACCTACTTCCAGTCGATTTAGAATCTTGAAATTTGGCATGAAGCAATGTCTTATAGCACATATAAAGGAAAAATTCCGAAAACCTTAAACCCTCGGTGCGCGAGTTCGACTCGCACTTGCCCGGTATTTTTTTTATCCGACTACTAGGAAAAATGTCATAAGCAAAAGTATGAGAAAAGGTTTCATTGTTTTGTAATATTTTCTAGTTGCAATTCCCGACGTTATCCGGGCTTTCCTAGTGTTGTGTCGTTAATTAATTCACCCCACCATCTGTCAGAAACTTATTATGTCACTTACAAATAAGTTATAAGGGCCCATGACGTGAGCGGTCAGTTGTGGAAGATTTTCTGCATAATTGTTTTCAGATATTTCAATAGTTATTCTCCTATTCAGGGCCGAATCCAACAAAATAAAGATCATTAAAATGGTGTAACTAATAAACATGCATATATAAGTATATATAACAATTGTGATCGGCGGCTCACATCATGAAGCACTGAAGATGCTGTTTATTAAGAATAGCGAAACGTCTGCAAGAAAATTTCGACCACGGCAGAAAAGCAGCTATTCATCATCGATAAGGCACCGGCCGTGAAAGCCTACGAACTGTTGAGTATTACTTGTTGTTTTAATATGTACAAAATACCTAAGTACTTCTTTTTAATATAAAGGAAATGATAACCTTTAACATAATCCCAAGACACATTTAAGCAAATTATTTTATTTATATATTATAGTATCTCGACAATTTCATAATCTGGAAATGTTGATGATTAAATAAGAAATGCACATTCGAATAATATTATCTATATATTATAATATATAGGTCATGTTAACAGAAATTTATAACAACGTGAGCTATTTTATTAGAAGAAAAGCAATCATTTTTAAACAAGTAATTAACAGGAACAAAACTTCACGAAGTAGATTTTCCCATTTTTTTTTTATTTAACAATGTTTAATGTAACATGTTTCGCCAAAATTTTTGGCTTCTTCGGACAGTGAGTATTGCATCACATCTTAAATACTAGGTTGCATTTGGGGGTGGATATAACATTAAAAAAGATCAAGGAAAGGGGCATTTATTTCCTTCTGTCTGGTCATTTAAGATTAAGTTCTGTTTTTTAAATTTATTTATTTCTAGATTTTCTGAGATTTAATTTTTTTGCTTTTATTGCAGATATGTAATATTTCAAATTTGTCGTTAAAAATATGGTCTTCTATTATGTGGTTCGCATAATTAGTCTGTTTTATTTTTTAAAAAACTACTTTTATGTTCGGAAATACGTTATCCCATATATACTTTTGGGCAAGACCCATATTTTGTCAGTTTGTAAACTCCGGAGCATTTTGTTTTATCTACTCTATCTTCATTATTTCCTACTGAAAAACTTGATTTACATGCAATATTAAGACCATATTTTTCTAAGGAAGAGCGAATTTTATTTGTAAATGGGCCTAGATATGTAAATGTATTGTATAATTTATTTTTAGTTATTGTGGTAGGGTAAATATAATGTAAGGCAAGTATTTATTGTTTTTTTAAAATTATTTTGTCTATAATGGACGGATCATAACCATTGTTGTGTGCAATTGTTTTATTATATTTAATTCTTGTAAATAACTTTCATTTGACATCGGGATAATTAGGAGTAGAGTCTATGGACCATACTATTTTGTAAGCAGCTAATTTGTGTTGGAAAGGATGGAACAATTTGTTATGTATAGTTTTTCGAGCTACCTCAGAAAAAAAATCAAAATCGATGCATAATTCTCGAAGAAAACACAATTCACGATTGGAGTACAGTACACCCCCTCATACCGTCCACGATTAGCTGTCTCGCTTATTAAATTTTACTTTATACATAGTTTTTATTGATAACAAATATAATTTCTTAAAAAAGTACAACTACTTAACTGTCGAATACGACTAAATTTAATTTTTAATTTAACTCAGTTCTATACAGCCGAAAAACATTTTTTTTTTTTTTTTTTAATCTTTGTTCCAGTCAAGTTTACATAGAATTAAAAATTTCAATGATGTATAGTTGTCGCTGTAGCGGTAATTGTTATTAAAATATATATTTTTTTCATTCATCTTTACTATCAATTATCAATACCTATTTTTACACCCCCTCCCTAGTTGTGCCACAAGGTGAATGTGTTGTTTCTTTAAAAATTAATCCTCACTAGGGACCTAGGTACCTGCTTTAATACACCCTACTAGTCTAAGACCCTACTTTTATTAATTTATCTATACAATTTTCTTGTATATACAAAATAGGTATCTATAATTGTTATTAATCAACAATATTGTAAGTACATAATGTATTTTTATATTACAGAACACAAAACATAGTGCTAAAACTTCCATAAAATCGTAGACTGCTCGCTAAGATAAGCAAGGTCAAAATTATAGATATTGATATAATGATACTTACAGATACAGTAGAACCTAATAATATGTAAATAAATAAATTACAGACGAATGATAAACAGTAACGATATTGAAGGTACGCTAAGTTATTAACGATAAATGAAAATTACTCGCCTTTTAATAGAAAGTGAAGACAATGAAGAACGAGCAAATGAACGAGAAGCATTTATGGTTAAACCGGTCGAGTTTTAAGTTGCGCTGCTATACTTGTCCGATTTTGCTTTCCATATTACCTACGGTAAATTCTTATGTATGTGTTTAGTTAATAGCTAATTAATTCGATTTGAAACGAGCGCCTCAATATTATTACGACAAAATGACGTAGTGGGTCAACTATAGGAAAACACCAATAGCGTTACGTTTTTCCGTGCGCGTTCCACGAAAAGATGAGCGAACCTTGTGTCTTAAAATACCTCGCGTTCCGAGTCGAACGTTTAGTTTCATGAAACGCGTTTATTCGCTTGTTGTTTGTTGAGTTAACCGCGAGTGCTCGGTGTATGTATCCAAGTCGAGGGTATTTGTTTTGTGAGCAAGTGTGACGGGTCTACCAATACTTTCATACAGTGATATTTATACAATCAGTTTCAACGGTTGTTTCTTAGAGTTTTTGTTATTTTCGATTAGGAAGTTCGCCTCCGTTATTTTTCGTAATACTAAAACGTAATAAACTTGTCTCTATCTCCCATTGTTGAGTAATTGTGATCTGGAACCTGTAATCAGTGTGTGTACAGTGAATATGACCTTGGCAGTTTCAAATAACTTCGACTGGCCAACATAATGCAACAGAAGGTATGGTCGTCGGTCGGCACTGGATAAAGTTTATATTATTTTTATCAGATACTATCTGTCAAGTCATTTTTTTCCGTTTCATTATTCAATCGAACTTTTGTACTATCAAAATTCTCGATAGAGTGTACATTTTATTTTTTTCTCTCCATAAAAAAATGATACATAAGTACTGGTTGTTCATTCTCTGTCGTCTATTGCTGTGTGTTGATTACCATTACATACTTTGATATTTTTTTGATTCACTCGAAGGCTGTCATCTGAAGCAACTACTTCTAAGGCTACGGCTGTCCACATTTTGAAAATGGACGAATGCAGTAACATAGTAGGTGTGTAAAAACAAAAAAGCAATTGTTGGTGCATGTTAACAGTGTTGAGTTTTGCATTTTTTTTTATTGTCCGCCAAACGTGCAAAATTAAATTTATTTAATTAATTTAATCGAACGGTTTGTGAGGGTTCTGTGGCTTAAATAAAAAAAAATTAACAAATACAAATGCTGTGTCTCTCCACTGCTTAAGTTTTGAAATATTTAAAAAATTGTTCTTATACCAAAATAGGTACAAGACCTAGCATAGATATACCTAATAATAAGTTACAAAAAAACACATAAAATTCCGTTTTTATTCCGTGTTAGTAAAAAAATACTCAAACAAAATTTTAACTTATGAAATAAGATGAAATGAGATTTCACTTATACATATGTCTAGGTATTTCACAAGAGTTACAGAACCCTAAAACACTCGCCCACTTGACCGGATTTATTGAAAAGATGAGTTGAAGTGCTTTCAGAAAATCTGCGTCCTCTGATAGTAGTTAAACCCACACAAATTCAACTGAAACCATTTTAGCCAATTGCTAGGAAATGTTAAAATGAATAAGTAGATTAAAATAGATAAAAAATTAAATTTTCTTATAATAGATAAAATTGAATATTATCAATTTCAGTACATTGCAACTTTTCTAATGCAATATTTGAAAATAATACAATAAAAAGAAATAATAAAACTGTGTTTAATATTTCAAAGATTTATGTAATGAGAACTCTATGTTCGTTTTATTTTTATTAAAAATAAAACATTACCAGTAACAAATCATTATAGGTAGAAACCTCAGAAATATTAAGTGTTTTAATAATTTTTTGTATTCAAAATTTGCTTCATAATTTCATCAACAGTGAATCTAATAAATATAAAAAAGTTCCTGGAAGGGGGGCGCAGTTTATTTGAAATCATTAAACTAGATTTCTTTTAGGTACTTATATCTTTTTAGCATTTCCGATTACTGTTTTTTTTATTACCTAATGCGTTTTAAATTCATTTACTTATTTCTAACACTGGTTTAAATATAAACATAGTTATCAGTGTAGTTTTTGTTGCTGAAGAACGTGTAATGTAAGTAGTTTATAACTAATTATCTAAAAGCTGCTTCTATTTTTGTGCATGATATATGAACATTTTCATCAGTTCTTAAATTTTTATATGATGCTTAAAAGTTTGGAATAAGTAACAACCATACTCCAATATAACGATGTATCTACATACATATGTGCTTATTCCTAGTTGAATAATTAATTAGTTATCGACGTTTCATCTTTCATGGTGATCGTTAAAGTTAATGTGTCAAGTTACACAATAATAAAGAACATCTTCAATTTCTAGTATATCTGCAAGTGCCTACTTAATAAAAACAATGTTGCTTGTATCTATGTTTAGTTTGAAGACACCTGTATCCTAAATATAGAGAAAATCGTTGGCCTAGAGCCAACCAAAGAGAAAGAGCTGAAATTCCTTATTCGAACGACGATTGTTTACTGTTACAGTAATTTAAATTATTTTTGCAAAGACACATTAGTATATGTAGGTACAAAAGAGGTCGAATTATCTAGCATTAGTTTAATATGCCATTTGTAACAAATAACAATTTGTTTTAATTCTAACATTTTGAAACTCATAGGTATTTCAGTGGTAATTTACAAAATTTCGTGATGTTCTAAACATTTTCAAACCCATGTATATTTATGAATTAACTGACAATGGGGGAATTTGGTGTAACATTATGGATTTATTAAATAAACATATAAATTACTAGTTGTCAAAAATTGGTTTAATTTTCAAGGCAATAATCAGATAAACAGATTTATTGGTAAAAACCTTAACTGATTTAAAGGGGCATAAACCTTTAGGATAAGTATGGGGGTAAATGTAATTGATTTCTTATATTTATAAAATATCTAGCATGAAAGACTGAAAAATATTGAATGTATACAAGTAATGAAGACGTCTCCACCATACATTTGGGCAAGTTGTACAGCCTCTTTGTTTGGGACAATAATAAATGCCTACGAATCGTTTCTCTCGAAATGTAGTGCACATATGCCGTTTTCTTAAATGTTTAATAACAAAATTTTGATATATGTATTAGTTACATTTAACAACAGCAATTAAACTGTGCCTCCTGCAGTGCGGTCCATCCGCTTACGATGCCCAATTGAAGAGCAAGCTTAATAAGAGGACCCCTGTTGTGCTGGTGTGCGATATAATACCAAATAATTATTTTCAAAGAATTTATTGACCAAGTTATGTATCCGCCATTTTACGAACTATAATGGTTGGTATCCTTAGAGAAAATAGAGGCGTTTAGAGGGACCTCACTGATGTTTTGGCTATACTTTCGTCGCAGGCACGATAACATTTTTGCTATCTCTTATTCGTTTTGAAATTTTTTGTTTTGACGTTTCGAGCTTGATCCATTGCGATTCTCGTAAATTAACACAAAATTGATTACATATTAGGCAAAATATTTTGATAAGAGTGAATGAGTGAATTACCGAAAAATCACGGTTCTATGCCGGGTTGATGCTAACCAAAAAATTTTTCATTCGTACGAGATCGTCAAAAAATATGAATTTTGCTAAAAAGTAGCGTACCTTTATTTTAAAGCATGAAAAAAGTCATTGAAAAACTTCTTTCTAATGACATTTTACGCCAAAATACCGATTTTTAACAAGATATTCTTAATTTTTTTTAACATTATTTAATACTCCCTCCTAACTGAATTTTGAATTAATATAAAAAACATAATAGGAACAAAAAGACAATTTCATTCAAGTTTCTGTTAATAGTGTTCGATGGTGTGATTAGTAGTATGTATTTTCACCCCTGTTAAGTTTTTTCAGTGAATTAAAGATTGTCAATTACGAGGAAGTTACCTATTAAATAATGTTAAAAAATTAAAATTTTCTTAAAGTAGGAAAATATTGGTCAAAATTGATATGTTGACGTAAAATGTGATTAGAAACAAGTTATTTTTAATAACTTCCTTTTTCAAAATGAATTCACATTTTTTGACAAACCTCGTATACTTCTGAAAAAATTTGGTATCTGATAGTTGCATTTTTGGTTTTGGACCATACAGAACTTTTTATAAAGAAGGCTTTTTACCTAACGTTTCAGATATACTGTATATCTCTATGTGTGCCATAGTGGGCCTCTTTGAGCGAGAGTAAATTCGAAAACGTTTGATGATAAATATGAAAGAAAAGCATTTTGTGAAAGTTAAAGTAAATTTCAAAATAATGTCTCCTAATAAATTGCCTTTTTGCATCGGCAGGAAGGTACCTAGTTTAGAAAATTCAAAATGATTGTATGAATTTTATGAGACAATGTCCATTTGCCTATAAATCCACAAAGACGGCATTTCCTTGCAGGGGCAAAGATTCCAAAACGCCCCTTTTAATTTACTTCTATTAAAACAACTATTATATGTCCTTGACCTTACATCTGCTTTTCTATTTTTTTTTACGATTTAAAAATAGGTAATGGGAGTCCCAGTAAATATTTGCATAACAGTCTCATGACTGTGTACAATTTAAGTGTGTACTATATTACAGTAGATGACGTTTTAATCATCGAAAACAATTTTTTTATACGTCACTTAATAAAAAGGAACGGAAAAAAGTAAAAAGTCAAATCTTTGTAGACACCGGTTGTCTTTGTTGTTGTTATTAAAATTTTTTGTTACAAAATAAAAATCGTGAAATGATTCCCATAGATTTTTGGAATCCTAATTCTTCAGTGAAAATCGCCAACAACTAATGAGTTTTTCACCATGCCTTTTTTTCTTATGTTACTTCTCAGAATCAAACTTCAATTTCATGTATTATAGAGGTATTGAAAGAAGCTTCTTTCTTATTATAAAAAAAAAAACAGATCGTTATATATAGCTTTCTCCTATATTACGGTATATGTCAAAAGTCGGGTGTGGTTCACTATGACACTATGTATTTTGATAAGATACCTAAGTTGAGCCATACATCTGGATTGAGCGGTTTCCATATAAGCATTATATATATATATAAATTTCTAAAGATGGTTTTAATGAAACACTAAACACTGGATATATACCTACTTCAGGTATATACTCGCAACGCAACCCATCAAGCATTAAACGTGTTATGCTTGACCAACTTTTCTATTTGCAAACTAAATATGTAAATACCTGTCAATTTTTAGTTTTTTTAACTCCGTAAATATAAGCCAATAATATAAAAATACGTACCTATACTTCCGTTAGGTATAATAGGAGAAAATAGACGTTTATGTTGACACCTGTTCGTGTATGTTACAAACAATGTTATTAGGTAAATAGCGAGTATATATAATAGCTGGATATTATATGGGATGCCTACTAAGTTGTGAAGATAATATGATAAATTATTTACTTTATTTGAATATTATTCATAATAGCTAGGATTTAGTTAAAGTTATGACTAGCATTCCTTCCCCATCTCACAATCAGATCGTGTTTTTTTTAAAAAATGCAGCGTCTACAAAAACCAACTAACGTAACCTAATACAACCCTAAACTAAACTAATCAAGAAAAAAAAAATATTTTTGATAGAATACATTTGATTCAACCCATAAATATAACTGCAACATAATTAAAATAAACTAAAATATATTGCAATTTATCATCATCAATTTTTGTCCCAACAATCGCTTATTTGTCCAAATTATACAGAAATAATACAATATTATGTTTAAAGACTGGATAGTATGAATAATATTTACATTAATCACTTTAGCTATAACATAAATATTACGTATACTTATACAATAGATAATGTTTAATAGATAATTGTTGTTGGGCACCCCAAGGTTATAATGGAATATCTAATTGTATTTGACCATCATTATGACATTACAGACTCTTACATATTTACAATGAAGAAAGTCCTCGGATATTCGAATAGGTATTCACTATTGCAGTTGTAGGTACTTAATTGAATTAAAAAAACGACAAAACGATTATTGTAGTTATTTTATTATTTATTATTCGATTGAAATGATAAATAAACTTATATACATTATACATATTTTATTTAATTATTGTAATTCGCCAATTTCATTATGCTGGGAACTGGAAATGGTGATTGTGTAGACGAGGCGACCCAAGGGGTGAATGTGAGTGCACTGATGCGGTTGATCTTTAGAAAATTAAAAAAGGGCTTTTAGGTAAAGGTAAAGAAGAGAGAGGTGATGGCGCAGATGAGGTGAAGAAGATCGAAATAATATTGGATAAGTATACTAATCTAACCATATCATAATCGTAATAAAGTGAAAAGTTTTTTTAAGTGACTTTTGTCAGAAAAAATACTTGAATAAATTTATTTTTCAAATTTTTGGTTTTTCACCATTACCCGCTGCGTTTTCACGCCTCAATAATCACCTTGAAACCGTTTTTCGCGCATTGAGATTCTCTTTATTATGTTCTATTACGTAGCTCGTTTAAAAACTAATTAACGCCCGTATTACAATATCAAAAAGAGACCAAAACACAAAAACAAAGTGATTTGTTAAATTGACTTTTTCCATAGTTGGCATTTTTCGAAATATTTTTCACAGCTAATTTAATAATCTAATTATGAATGCCGAGTCGATGTCTCGATGTCCAATTTTTTGAACTAATACCTCATTAATTAGCGCGTCTTCGATTTCCTCCGTTTAAATAAATCGTACGCCCGCCAAAATATTCCTTTAAAATTTGGGAAGAAAGTGGCGCTCCATCTGACCGACATCAGATGATTATGGGAAATTTTTTAAAAAATTAATTTTTGCAACTTTCCGTACGCGGTGCAATGTGGGTTTTCATCTTTATTGAATTTTTAATGAATTTTCGTCACTGTTTTATTATTATACAGGGTTTTTCAAGTTGATGGGCTATTAGAAGTATATAAATTAGTAGAAGGAATTAAATTCTGAATCTTGGGCTCATTTGGTTATTGTTTATGCCGCTTCTTTTAAAAATATTTTCAAGTTCGATTTACATCCGGTTATACCGGAAGTCGATACCAACTTTGTTATTTTAAATGGAATGGTATATTTTTCACGCTGAATTCGAATAAAACGTGTAATTCTAAGGTAAGTCTGATAACCAACTTGTACACCTATGACGATCGGTTTCTGAGTTAATTTAATTTATAGAAAAAAAATCGCTACCGCAACCCAAATTATAAAAAATCATAACTTCCACAAAATACGACTTAGAGTGTTGAAATTTTTACTAGTAATAGCTGAATATTAGTGCTAACGCCTTGACGAAATTGAAGTAAATAATTTATACAGGGCGTTCAAAATAAAATTCTAAAATTGAAAAACTTCAAACACGAATTACTTCGTTTTTTCAAATGGCACCTATTATTTTTCATTTTTTCAATCGATTCCTTTTTTTATCCTCTTTCGATCTACATATATGGATACTTCCTATTTTAAGTAATAATTCAAAATTATTCCAAAATTTTCAAATAAAAAAAGAAAGTATCCATAAATTTCAACACTCTAAGTCGTATTTTGTGGAAGTTATGATTTTTTATAATATGGGTTGCGGTAGCGATTTTTTTATCTATAAATTAAATTAACTCAGATACTCAGAAACCGATCGTCATAGGTGTACAAAGTGGTTATCAAACTTACCTTAGAATTACACGTTTTATTCGAATTCAGCGTAAAAAATATACTATTCCATTTAAAATAACAAAGTTGGTATCGACTTCCGGTATAACCGGATGTAAATCGAACTTGAAAATATTTTTAAAAGAAGCGGCATAAACAATAACCAAATGAGCCCAAGTTTCAGAATTGAATTCCTTCTACTAATTCATATACTTCTAATAGCCCATCAACTTGAAAAACCCTGTATATGATTAACGAATTGCATAACGAAGTGCATACTTGGACAGTTAAACTTCTCTAGATTCAACTTCTCCGCAGCTATAATAGTAAATTTTCTATTATTTGTATGAAACCCGAGACCTGTTGGACGTCTTCTTATAATTTACAGGACTTCAGCCAAAAACAAAGCTTTTGTATACATACATACCTACTCGAATTCAGATAAAATTAATTTATTCTGTATTTATGGAGATGTATGAATTATTAGGCTTTAGAACATCTTTTTTGTTCGTTTTTAGGGTTCCGCACCTCAAAAGGAAAAAGCGGAACCCTTATAGGATCACTTTGTTGTCCGTCTGTCAAGACCCTTTTTCTCAGGAACGCGTGGAGGTATCAAACTAAAATTTATACCAAATACTCAGGTCTACTGTCCCTTGGAGCTGTGAAAAAATCAAACTTCTAAGCCAACGCAATCAAAAAATACAACCGTTTATGCCGCAAATTTCCGCAAATTTTCGAAACTCGCAAGGGAATCAAAACCTACAGGGCACTTCCCGTGAACTCAGAATCTTCAAATTTGGTACTAAGCAACGTCTTATAATACAGATAAAGGAAAAATTGCGAAAACCGTAAATTTGTAGCAACATTGCCAAAAAATTAAGTTTGTACGGAACCCTCCGTGCGCGAGTCTAACTCGCACTTGACCGGTATTTTTTAATAATGACGGTGTTTGTCCATGGTACGCTTTCCTTAAACTAAAATTAGTGAAACTAGCTAGGTAGGTACTTTTGTAAAAATCCAAAATTATTCAAAATTTTTCAATTAAAACAGTATAATACATCTGTATGGTTCGAAAGAGCAATCAAATGAGAAAATGAAATGTTTGTCATTTGAGAAGACGAAGTCATTTAAGTTTAAAGTTCTTAAACTTTTGGTTTTATTTTTCTGAACGCCCTGTACAAATTATAAAGATTGGTATTGGGATGATGTTAGCAGTAATTCGACCATAACTGCTAAAAACTTCAACACTCTAAATCATTCTCTGTGGAAGTTATGATTTTTTATAGTTTGGGTTGCGATTGCGATTTATAATTGAACTACTCTTTATTTGGAGGCATACAAGTCGGTTATCAAACTTATCTTAACATTTTGTGTTTCATACGGATTCGTTTTTAAAAAAAAGGCTCGATTTAAAATGTTAAAGGGTGGTATCAACTTGGCCGATAGTTGAAATTCTTTCAGTCTAAAAGATCATTCATCATAACCTTTCATTCCCCAAATTTTCAAACATTTTAGTTTCCCTAATAAGACATCTAATGTACCACCCAGTATATAATTATATTATTACAACATTCTTAATTGTAGAATGGAATAAAATAAACGTTAAGCAATACATAACTACATAAATAGCGTTTAATTAAAAGGCAATAAAATAGGTGCATCATTATTACAACTTTTCCATTTGGATGTACATATTTAATGCATGATGTTTTTACACCTACCTATTAGGTACTTATATATTGTGTGTAAATTCTCTTCATTAGTCAAAAACTAAGTAGTACCTAAGTAAAAAGTCTTGAAAAAAAACTGTACTAAGACAATAATTTATAACTTGCATGTTACTATTTGTTGTTTTCTTTACTACTTATTATTTATTAACTGTATTTACCCATACCCAAATTATTTCTTTCAGCTTTTTACATTTTATCAACTCCCATGGACCAAGTGAGCGATAATTAAAAAAAAAGAGACATATTTTCGTCATTATTTTGGCACATCAAATCATGAAAATAAATATTTTGATTCACAATTTACTTTTCTATGTAAAACATTTCATTTTAATTAACCTCATATCCATACCATACTAAATACTGAAATTGATAATGTGTTATTAATATTGAAAAGTGGCCTTAAAAAACTACTCGACTTATTAATTAATGGGTAAAATCAAATGTCTAATGTGTTCATTATAATATATTTAAGTAATGATACCTCATTTTTTTAATCGATAACAGCATTTTTATCAAAATAAAAAATGATAGAATGGTCATTAATAGAAAATTGATTTTTATGCATCTACGCAACTACGTACCTATTAATAATGCATTCCTGGTAAGGTCAGGAATGCACGAAACACGATAAGCAGTTATTTATTTTTTATGTCCGGATGTGGTAGTAGTAGTAGTACTTAGTATATATGTAGTAGTAACCATTATGTCCACTTTTCAATAAATTGTAACAATAACAACAAAATATCTACTAATTATGTGTTAAAAACTAAACAAATAACCTATAAAATGACATTTGTTTTTATTATCAGATCCTCTTCAGTCTTCCACTGCATGCGGTGCACTAAAGGACGACATCAACATAAGTGATGTCAGTAAGTAAATAAAAACCTAATAATAAACATATGTTCGTATATGTATATTTAGTTTTTATGTTCGTGGCTATTTATCTTCATGGTATGTTTTCATTCCCAATATACACACACACATGTGTGATTTGCGATTTAACTTGCAGGGAAAATGAAATTTAAAAAATAATTAAAAACACACGAAATCAATCATAGATTCGATTAACAGTTGTTATTCATTTAATAAATAAGGGCCTATTAAATGAACAATTATCTGCTATAAATACTAATTGCATTGAATTTATGTTATTTAAAATCGTCCTTAAATTTTAGTCAGTTGACGAAACGTTAACTTAATACCTCGCTAAAAATATCTTTTCGTACAGCGTCCTGTTTTGTTCTAAAAATACGTTAATGAAGTAAGCGATGTATTTGAACCGCCCAAAAATCAGTTATAATAGTGTTACTTACAACAGTTAAAAAATTCATGATTGATTGTTCGATATATCACCAATTATAAAAATAGATAATTTTTTTTACCTACGCTTACAAATTAATATTTACATTTATGTAAGTAACCCTTCAACATAAAAATTTAATTTTAGAATCAAAATTAACAGAAAACTATCTTCAACACTTATTAAATATCTTATATAAAGATTCGTGAATCAGTTTTAAAGGAAATGCTGAATAATGAGACAAATAAAAAACAGGCGAATGTAATTGAGACGACGTTGATGTGTATGTAAATATAACTGAACGCAAACGGAAGTGTACCATTAATTCGAGATACTTATTTGTTATAAATTTTATAATTTATTTATTTATTAGAGGCTTTTTTTATTACGTAAATGATTATTAAACACTAGCTATGCTAACGACTTCGTCCGCGTGAAATAGTGACTTTCGGCAGCATTTAAAATTTTTTTCTTCTATATTTTTATTTTCGGGGCCGTAAGTAAGCCTTTTTGCGACGTCGTTACACAGAAACTTTCATTCCTTATTTTTGCCCCCTTTAAGGTAAAATTTTTACAAACTTTAAACGTCGTATTTATATCTAATCAAAAGCCTAAAAAATAAGTTTCAAGCCTCTAACTTTATATCTAGTTATCTATCTCTGTAGGTACCAAATTCTCATTTAAATCGGTTCAGTAGTTTGGGCGTGATTGCGTAACACACAGACAGACAGAGTTACTTTCGCATTTATAATATTATAGATTAATATAGTTTAATTATAGTTTAAAATAGTTTATATAGCTTAGTATTCAACTACTTTTATTGACCCAAATAAACAAAACCTCTATAACTTTTTACACAACAATATTTTAATTTTCTGGGCCGTCAGCTTTTTGGACGACGTCATTATACAAAAACTTTCATCGGCTAATTTTATCCCCTTTAGGGTAAAATTTTTACAGACATTGAATGTCGTATTTATTTATATCTAATCAAAAGCCTAAAAAAATAAGTTTCAAGCTTCTATCTTTAAAAATTACGGAATTTCCGCACAAAATTTCCTATTTCAACCCCTTACAGCCCTTTTTTCGCATTAAAAAGTAGCCTATGTCCTTTCTCAGGCTCTAGACTATCTCTGTACCAAATTTCATTTAAATCGGTTCAGTAAATTTTAGGCGAGATTGTGTAGCATACAGAAAGAGTTACTTTCGCATTTATAATATTCCGCGAATTCATTTTCATCGATTTTCCCATGGGAATAAGATATTTTCCTGCAGTAAAACGTAGCCTATGTGTTAATCCAGGGTGTCCCTAACTCCATACCAAATTTTATTAAAATCGCTCCAGCCGTTTAGACGGGAAGAAGTAACAAACATACACACTCACAAACTAACTACAAAAATAGTTTTAAATACTCGCATAGCAGAACGAAATCATCGAATTCGATTTTTACATACCTTTAAAAAGATTGAGTACAGAAAAATGCAAGAAAATGTACATTTAAATTCCCGTTACCCAGTCACGCATTAAATAGATTCTGCAAACAGTAAAGATATGAAAAACTTAGGAAAAAAGAACACTTAAAAAACTTCCACTTAATTTTATTTAAATCTTAACAAATTCGTTTCAACCCACAGGGCCATCTTCAGAAGAAGGAATAATAATTCATTGAAACGAATTTGTTAAGATTTAAATAAAATTAAATGGAAGTTTTTTAAGTGTTTTCTTTTTTTCCTAAGTTTTTCGTAATGATCAACTTTCACATAGTAGAGACCAACTCTATCAATTTTTTAAGTAAAGATATAATGTATATTTTAGATTGTAAAAGATATTATGTTCCTTAATATATACAAGTAATGTTTTGATAATTTTGATAAATTGTAAGGTATGCATACATACCTTACATAGCTCATAAGTTAGTTTATGCACATTTTAGGAGATGGGGAAAGACGGCAATTTAATAGGGCCAAGTTCATAATATGTTTGTGTGGCACAGTATCAATTCGCTACTTCCGCTACTTACTTATCGCTTATCGTAAATCGAGATGAAACAGAACTTCATTATGTAAAAGAGAATATTATGCTATGGTTGCCATCCACCTGGGTTTCCCCAGATTTGTCCTATTTCAGAGGGCGTCGTGCCAACTGCGTATATCATATCTCATTTGCGCACAAGTTTACCGCCAGCCATTGTCCACTATTCCATCTAAAAAACCTTTTACCAATTGCGTACAATTGCGATTTAAATAATTATTATAATAAGATAAAAATAATAATGATAATAATTGAAAAACATAACATACATATTTGAATCTTAACGTACACAAGTGGCACAAATGCTTTTCAGATGGAATAACGGATAATGACCGCCGGTACGCAAATTGTTGTTGTAACAAAATTAGATTTTGTAGGAATATATAAATATTTGAATAAAATATCTTATTGTGAATATTATTAGTTGAAGTTATCGAAGAAGATCCGGACTTCAGGCAGTCCAATTCGACACCAACAGCTATGTATAACGGAGGACCGGGTATCGAGAATACTAATCTCCAATTGGGACAGCCTATAACTGCATCTCAGGCTAGACGACATTGCTTTGTTGAAATAATAGAACAGCCAGCGCCCAAGGCACTCCGTTTTCGTTATGAATGCGAAGGACGGTGTGCAGGGTCAATTCCTGGAGTTTCAAGTACTCCAGAAAACAAAACTTATCCTGCTATTCGGGTGGTGGGTTATAAGGGGAGAGCCGTCGTGGTGGTCTCGTGCGTCACGAAGGATCCTCCGTACAGGTAAGCAATATTTGTATACTTTATGCACTTCTTTTAAAAAATAACCAAATTGAGTGTTTCCTAACCCTTTTCTTCGTTTATTTTAGGCCACATCCTCACAATCTAGTAGGAAGGGATGGTTGCAGGAAAGGCGTGTGTACTCTTGAGATTTCACCCGAGACAATGTCTGTGACATTTCCAAATTTAGGTATTCAATGTGTCAAAAAGAAAGATATTGAAAGTGCTCTCAGACAGAGAGAAGAAATTAGAGTTGATCCGTTTAGAAGTAAGGCTGTTATTTTTTTATTTCTTCATGTATACATAATTAAATATTATTTATTTTCTTAGCTGGATTTTCTCATAGAAACCAACCAACGTCCATTGATCTTAATGCTGTAAGGTTGTGTTTCCAAGTGTTTTTGGGGGGTGAAAGGGGAAAATTTACGATACCTTTAACGCCGGTAGTTAGCGAAGCCATTTACGATAAAAAAGCAATGTCCGACCTTATTATCGTTAAGTTATCAGATTGCGTAACGACTGTCGATGGCGGAAAGAAAGATATCATTCTTCTTTGCGAAAAGGTATGTAAATAAAACACAAATTATGTTAACAGTATGATATAGTATACGAATCTATTAGTAAGTAGTAGATAAGGGTGTTGCCTGTTAAAATAGAATCAATAAAGTTTTAAATATATGTATTGTATATTGACAACACCTATAAATGTTTTACCATATCATGGCTTCTTCAGTTGAAAAATCTAAAGCTTTTACATTTTATTATATTATTTATTTGTTTGCCATTTTTAGGTGGCCAAAGAAGATATTCAAGTTCGTTTTTATGAAGAAAAAGAAAATCAAGTGGTGTGGGAGGGTTTCGGTGATTTTCAACCCTCTCAAGTTCATAAACAGACTGCAATTTGGTTTAGACCTCCGCGATATAGGACTTTAGAAATTACAGAGCCGGTCAAGGTTTTCATTCAGTTGAGAAGGCCTTCAGACGGATCTACAAGTGAACCTCTTCCTTTCCAGTTCCTACCTCTAGATTCAGGTAGGCCAGCATTTTGGTCTTTTCGTCGAAATTTAACTAAAAAAGATAACTATAACTTCTTCAGCACAATTCTAGCCAACGATGCTAAAATATTGAACAAAAGACAACTTGGCAACATTCCCCCCGTGCTTTCGGAAAGTATTAATCAGAACGGCAAGGCTAAAATATCCGAAAATATCGTTTCCTCTTCTACATCCTTAGTTATAGATACATCCGATCAAAGCAATTCAATTTGTGAAACTACTTCACCCGTTAAGTTTATCCCTGATATGTCCAAAATGCAAGAAGAAAAATCATTTAATGAGTTAATTGATCAAGTCGCGGAGCTTGACGAAATCTACTCACAAACTCGAATCCGAAAATTGAGTGACGTCAACAATTCAAATGACGAAACATTCGACGATACCAAGACGTACACTAGTTTACAATTGGCTTTTGCCAATCCTATAAAAATGCAATTCCGTCCTGTTGATCAAGACTCTGTAGCAGTTATGCCGCTACCATCGATTAGCGAAGCGTCAAATTTAAAACGCGAAAATGAAATAGAGAAACTCCCTCCTTTACCACCAAAACGATCTAAAAAAGTCACTGATATTTGTGAACCGTACGTTCCTAAACAAGGTTCGATGAAAAATATGCAACTAAACGAAAGGCAGGCCGAATTCATTTTAAAAGGCTCTAATCAAAGTCTTGTTGTTCAATCGGTATCTAGATCATCTTCTTTGAATCTTCATAGACCTCGTTCACAAGGTGACTTATCTCCGCCGTCTAAAAAACTACCCCCTAAACCAACTAGTACTCTACCAAACCCGAAAAAACGTGGATTTCTGTCTAAATTGTTTTTCAGAAAAAAAGATAAAGAATCGAGTAGATCTTCGCGTGAAGTAAGCGCATCCCCTTCCGAACGTAATTCAATAACTGGCTCAAAATTACTTGTGACAGAGTCGAGTTTAAAGAATGCAAGTTCAGGAAATCTCTCAATTTGTTCCACTCGTTCAAACACAGATAGTATACATATTCCTTTAAAAGATCCCGAAATGGGAGATAAAACTGATCAAAGCAAAACAACGACAGGCACAGATTTAAATGCTAATGACGATGCTCTTTTTAATAACATGGATTTGACGGAAGCGGAACATTACGCCCTTTATACTGCAATTGCTCCTCATGCCACTCAAAGCGAGTTTGACGAAATGTCATGTTATTATGCTCCGGTAGAGGGCGGTAAACTACTTTCTGATAATTTTGTACGACCTAAAACATGACGCTTACTACTACTACTACTAATCAAATGGAGTTTTCTCTTGAACGTTGTTTATGTATTTACAAACCAAGTTAAATGCCATATCTTGATTTGCAATTCTTGCGACTAATCATCTTATGATACAAAAAACAGGCATTTAAGTATTAGTAATCTTTCTGATTATTATTATTTGTCAAATTGAAGTATTGGCATAATAAGATAACAAAATTTATAAAAATGCTGGAATATTGATTACAGAACCCCTACTCCACTTTTAAATTATTAAATTGCATGCATGAAAGTAATCGTTGGCAATTCGATAGAATGTTTTATAAAGAAGCTAGCAATAAATTTATGTATTCTGTCATAGTTATGCTCTAGTGAGATATGAGGCAAATATAACCCAACAGTCGCCCCAAGTCCTTAAAATAAAGGGGGAAGCTTATACATAAAACCCAGCATTTATCGATATTTCTTCGACAATTGCAGTAAGCGTTTTGGGAAGGTGGGGGGGCAAAAATTGACTTCTCCTATGCTTAAAGAGAAATAACTGTATTATATTTGACAGCAACGTTTTCTTTTCATGTCGACTTTCGGCGCGACAAAGCTTATTGAATATTGATGAGATTAGTTAACCCAAAGATATAGTGTGGTTATGGCTTTGACTTTTTGAGCATTATACAATATCTCCTGATAGTAATTTAAAAAATTAAGATGCAATCCTTAGTTCAATAAATTTTTAAAATACGAACCCTATATTTGACTGGAAAAGTTCTCCAATCAATCAGCTTTAATGATTATGTTCGGTTAGGGTCTCCCAAAAGTTAAACTACACTATATCTTTCGGTCAGATATATTAAATTGTACTTCAAAAGTGTATGATAAAATTAGACATGCAAACTGCATACTTTACACTTCGTGCCTCATTTCTCAAAAGAGGATTTCTACTTTGTTATATTACTGTTTTGTAACCTTTCATAGTACTTTTTTTGCAATTATCCCAGAAACGAGCTATGTTTTAAACATGAAATTGTTTATTATATAACATATATATTACTGTTTTAGAGCAAGGCATGTTAAAGCGTAAACGGCAGAAACACGAAAATGACGCGAAAAATCATATATTGTTTCAGTTACAGGAACAGGAAAGCAACAGTAAGTTTGAATTTTATAAATCTGTTATCGGTGCTGGGATTTACTCATATTCATTTCTATTATTCATATATTTTTCGCTTCATTCTGCTGGTTTACTTTACATTGTTACATATTAATGATATATGCACAACTTACGGAAATCAACCAATGTAGTGTAATATCATAATATGGTTTGCATAATTAAATATGCGTTAAATTATTTCTATTATAAAAAGAAAACACTACTTTAGTTAAAGTATCTCAAGTTATGCCACTATTAATGTTTATATATACCTATCTAGTCTATTACCAAAGTTTAATGTGTGTTGTATTAAAAGGAAAGTTATGAGCATATGTGATTTATATCTTTATTTTTAAAGAGTTTTATGAAATTTGTACTTTGGCTTTTTTTAAATATAAAATGTCTAAAATCTTGTAGTTATGTATATTTTACATTATTAAGTTTTTAACCAAGTTAGCAGCCTACAAAAGGATATAAAAGAGGTACTTATAATCAAGGTAATTTAGAGATTTTGGTTTTTAGTTCGTCGTAAATAACATTGGTGTAATACTACTCTAGTTCTTTTTGTTTTGCTTTAAGGTTTTGTTTTGCCAAAGTAGTTTTTGCTTTTTTTATTAATACATATTTTCAAATCAAATATGTTTTATTACTAACCAAACACATGTTAATAACGCCATTCATAATCTTTTTTTGCACCATTCCATTTGCTGTGTGTTGCAATTTTTTTTAATTTTGAAGTTATTAAATATTTTACTTTTTCCGTTCCAGAGGCACATTTCGACCAACTTCTCAACATTCCCGTAAACGCGGTAAAAGTTGAACCCAGAGGTAAGATACGTTTCTTACGGTCAATTAGAAAGCATTAAGTGATAAGTTTATATTATTTTTTCTGGTATTTATTTATTGTATTTATTGGTCAAAAATTCTAAATTAATTCAGGAGTATTGTATTACAAATTAATGACTAAAGCAATATTGATTTTGATTGTGATTGATTATGTATTTAATAATAGACCAAATTATAATTTTATTTTCTTTTAGTTTTTCTTTGGCATTCCCTTCATTTTTAAACCTGCTAGCTTAATACACTACGACGCTTTCAAACCAAGTATAAAGAAAAAATGAGAAAATTCTATAAATTAAAAAAATTATAAATAGCAGTCACAACACAAAAAATAATTATGTTATGCTTTAAAGTGTGTGGTGTCAGAACGGTGTGGGGAATGGGTATGTAAATACTATTAAAGAAAGTGAAGTTAATACAAGTGGAAGTTATGAAACGCAATCAAAATAATAACTAACCAAAAAATTTTCCCTGAGTTCATCATTTAACTAAAAATATAATAACTACTACTGCTCCTCTATTTTTAGATACTAGCCCAGCTCCTTACGGTGGTCAGGTTTATGGAAGTCCAATGTATATTCCGAATCCATCTTCACCGCCCCAACAACAATACCGTATTCCAATGGATCCTCTCGGCCCGACCCCACCACCTGCAGATATGCTTTCTTATCACCCAAATATACCCGTCACTCTCTGTCTCGGCATGACCCAACAACAATCATTACCACCTATGGATAGTTGGAACATACCCTCATGTTCTAATGTACAACAAAAAGCAGCCAACAATTTGGGTGCAGCCAGCGCTATGAACTTTGATCAACAACCCTCCACTTCTGGTTTAAGTAGCCTCCTTGATTTGGACAGTCAGCAACCAGAATTGAGGCAACTAAATTCATCTGATCTTGATGTTTTTGACACAAACATGTTGTCCGAGAATCTGTCAAATAATCTCTCTCTATCGGATGTCCTGCCACCAGACAACAACCAGAACATGACCGACAGCCTCACGAGACTGACCAACAATACCATTGACAGTATATGTCAATTAAATGAACTATACAAGCCGACACCCCCTCAATAGATTTTAAAAAAATCTATTTTAATGGTTTCACTGATCTCTATTATGTATAATACTTGTCCGGGATCACTAAAAACTTTGAGATTATAAATCTCTATATTGAAGGACACTGTGATTCTAATACTTAGCAATTTATTACTTATCTTTTAGTGTTTTAAAATACTGTTGTAACCAGAAAAATGCAATTTTTATATGTGAATGATAAAAAATATTATATATTTATAGTTTTTAATGGATGATAACAAGATGACAGTTGTTTTATTAGAATGTTTCGAATGTATATAGTTTTTAATAAAATATACAAATATTGTTTTAATAATTTCTGATTTTTTTTCTCAAAATTGAAAGTAACAGATTTTCCTGGAACATAAAAAACTACGTTAATTTTAGATTATTTAAATAGTTAACAGAAATAATTCTTACAATGGTGTAGTTTTCGAACTTTTTATGAAAAACGTGTTGTTTTAAAGTCTAAACAGTATTCCTTTGTATTGTTTTTCAACAATTTTATTCTCTTAGTTCTGTTTCATTTTTTACTATATTAACACTTAAATTTTAAGAAATACAATAAAAGTATTCTTCTGTCGTAGTCATTAGAGGAACTATGACCCAACCGAAATTTAATTATTTAAAATGATAACCGGAATATGAGGTAATGTTGGAAATTTATAAAACTAAGATTAATTAAACGTGATAGTAGGTACAGTAAATAAATATTTATTAAATACTTTGATATTAATCTTTGTAAGATATTTTATTGATAACGTGCTTGTTGTAATTAATAATAAAACCCCTTACTACCCTAACTGCTCGAATCATTCGTATATTCTCTTTTCGTACCTTGATTAGATATTACCTGTTTTGAACAATTTTATTCTTGTTTTGTACTGTGAGACAAAATAAGTTTTCGTTTCGTGCCCTGTGCTGGGCTGATTGTGAGTCGAATTAGGACCCAATAATTTTATTATTGTAACATAACAAATCAAGTAAAAAAAAAAACAGATAACAAATTACAGTGTGTACACAGATAAGGATACCTATTGGGTTGGTGAATAAACATCTTAAAAGGGTATTTTAAAAATAACTTTCATAAGCGATAAAAATAAGAAATATTCATTGTATTAATATTTGTCCAATTGTAGATAATTACTGTTATTTTTGTGTGCGATGACATGAGTGAACAATCCCATTTTTTTAAATTAAACCTATGGGTGGGGGGGGGGCGAATTACATATAGTTCAGTCACTTTAGACTTTTCGACCTGAATAATTAGCTCTTTCATTTTTTTCTTTTATTCGTTTTATTTTGGTGTCTTAAAGAAAATACTAAAAATCGAGAACGATATCGGTGTCGCGTAAAAAATTATTCAAAGGTCAGAAAAAAACAGTTTTTCGCGAATATCGCGCTTTCTATGGCTCGGAGGCCAATTAAGGTTATTATGAAAATGAAAGATCATGTAATTTTCCACAAAAATTCCATTTTTTCACGTACAACGAACGGTTTAAGCAAAAATGAGCTCCGAAGATTCCGCGTAACGCATACGCTCCAATTCATGCATAGAATATGTGCTATTTATATATGTACATTGATTTTTATATGGTTTGAAACAGAACTCTTGTATGCACTACCAAACTCAATGATAAAAAATAACTAAAATATGTATTGCACATGCATAAAAAATATATCAAGTGGACACTACGATAGCAGAAATTTTAAACAAAATTAACTAGAATGACATTTAAGTTCACATCATTAATAATTTTTTATGTCGATACAAAACCAAAAACAACGAAATGTACATTTCAAAAGTAATCACGCATCGTCAAGAATTAGACATTTTACAGATAGAGCTATCAATACAGATTTAACTTACGTAAATGTCTGTTAATGATGTCCAGAAATTAATGTTACTAAATACTAAATTGTAGGCATCAATGCAACTAAAAGAAAGAAACGTTATGCAAATAAGAATAAGAAATATTGAAGAATTGTCAGATTGTTTCATTTTCGGAGAAGAATTGGGAAGAGGAAATTTTGCTAGAGTTATTTCGGTCAAAGACATATGTAGTGATAATAGCTGGGCTCTTAAAATAATTGAGAAACCTAATGTAGGTATGAGTATTTAATAATTGTTCAATACTATTAACGCCGAAAACTTACTTATATTATAAAAATTATGGGTAAATGTTTTTATATCTGTGTACCCAACACACGGATGGACGGGGTAAATTTGTAAAACACCATTCAAGTGTTTATAATTTAGGGAGAATTCCTGGAGGTGCAGCTGAACATTTAAAATAGGGCGAATTCTATTTTACATGATAATAATAATAATAATTCAAAACAACCAACCTTTTAAGTAAATTCACGTTCATTTTGTATAACGTGGGTAAGATTATAGTGTGTAAAGATACCCCCCCCCCTCTTGCCTGAACAGAGATGTTTTTCTCTAGAGTATGGCTAAGCTAAGTTTTTGAAAAAAAAAATAAGCATTTTTGTAAATAATGTTGACTGGTTGACCTAACTCATATAATACAAAGTGAATTAAACGTGAAAATGATAAAATTATAGTTTTTATTATTCATTCAATCTTATTTCAACCCCCTAAACCTTAACGAACCGAAAATTGTTCTTTAAAACTTGTTTTAAACGGTTAGAAATACAGTCGAACTTCGATAACTCAAATCACCATATGACTAAAAAATCTTTGAGATAATATATTGAATAATTATGCACATACAAATGTATGTGCTTATTTTTTGTAAATACACATTTGTATGATAGATAGAAAAATATATAGATATTTTTATAAGATTAAATTTTTGGTCAAAAAAAATAGTTTTTAAAGTACGTTTTGATGACAAATTAAGGGATTCCTCCAGAAAATTCGACTAATCAAAGTTGACACCAAACAGTAATAGAAGTTCGAGAATTGCTGTTATCAAGTAAAAATTATAGTTATCGTAATTTGGCTCTATAATATTTTTAGAATTACCCTATTTTAAATTTTCACTCACATCTAGCCATGTACCCAAATTATGTTCTTTTTCAGACATTTGAAAAAATGAAGTATATACAACATGAAATCGACATTTTAAAATTAGTAAATCATCCTCATATTATATACCTAAATAAGATTTATGAATCTTCTTCCCAAATTTTATTATTACTAGAAAAATGCGGAACTACATTACTTCTGGAGTTTAGAAAACGAAGAAAGTTCAACGAAAGTGACGTGAAGAAAATGATCAGAGAAGCAGCCAGTGCAATAGCATATTTACATAAGCATGGTTAGTTGAATACTTTTTTACTTCTGGTTTCTTTTTGTTGCCCTCAATATACCTACAGTGTGGCCTATCGATTATTGAAAGAGATTGAGCAACGGTTAAATGGGGAATGTTTCACATAATTTAATACTCTCAACAAGTCTCACTTCAAATTTCAATTTTGATATATTTTGAAAAAGCAAAAATTTGCTGATATCATTTCATTCTTACTACTAATATTAGTGGGCGGATGATTCTTTCGATCTACACTTTAATAATCGTTAGTGCAAAGTCAGGGCAATGGCCAAAGGTTTTCTTCAATTACTTTTAGAAATTGTGGTGGTTAATTGGGGAAGGAAGAAAAGCCTCGCCCCCCTAAAAATCCTGGAACCGTCATTAAAGCATAAAATATTCATATACCCCTTTCACCTCTAATAACTTATTTTTCGTTCAAGATATTGTCCACCGCGACATAAAGTTGGAAAACATACTACTGGGAACAAATCCGAAAGATCCTAAAGATTCACTCTACATTAAACTGACAGATTTTGGATTGAGTGCAATCAAATCAGGTGTGGGCATTTCATCTATGTTCCACGAATTTTGTGGAACTTTAACTTATATGGGTAAGAATAATAAAATAGTAAAGTTGGCTAAAAGATGTAGTAAGTTTATGACATATTCGGTGCTTAACAGTTACGAGATGAGATCCTAACATGATCCTAACCGCAGATAGATACTTGTGAAAATTGATTGACAGGCAGGAGAGCCTTTCCTGGCAAATCTCAAGTTGGTAATGTAAAAATGTATCTAATAAATTAAGAACTGTCTAGGAATTTATTTGCCGAGTATAGAAAGAAACAATTTCTCTCAAATAATAATTTTTCCTGTATATTGAAGTACAGAAACCATCCAAATTACTGTATAATGTACATCAAAAGGTATTGAACAATACTTAAGGGGTCAACGTCATAACCGCACTATATCTTTAGCTCACTAATACCTGTATTGTGCAACAAATTGAGAAAATGAAATATTCTGAAACACATAATGTGGAGTACAAGCCAATTTTTTATTACTGGCGCTGAGTCTCTGACGCTCACTTCTCTAATCATGTAGTAGAATTATTACCAGGATTCCTGGATGTCCGATTTCTTATCAGTCGTCTGACTAATCCAACACTCAAACGTGCTGTACTTGAATATCAAATTAATTATGATATAATTCCATGAAGGATGGATTTTTATTAATTTTTACTCACGACTTCTTTTTTATTTCAAATACCCACTATTGGAAAAATTCTTATGTTACCCTGTTTCATGCAATACCCTTTTAAGATACCTACAGTCTATAAAAATTTGATATTTTACGGTGCCGTTACCAGAACGTAGGTATTTAAAAAAGGCCATTCAGAAATAAAGTGGGTGTTGCATAAAATATATGTTAAAATTATTTATTATTACAATAAAACTACCTGTTATATTACTGGGGCAGTAGTGGCTTCGTCAGGATCTCTTCCAAAAGAAACACGTACTAGTGTAATAATAGTTTAATGATAAAATGTAAATAAGAAACACTTTCACTCACTTTCGGACAACTCCGCATTCTCGACAAATTCGATTACACACAACCGTCCCGTAATATTTTCTATAACTACTTACTTTTACCGCGCGTCCAACACGCTTCTCACATCCACCTAACCTCACTCCCTCGTCAAGACCACGCCATATTATTGATTCGCCCAGCCCATAGATAACGAATTGAATTCAAAGAAATGAATAACAAGTAAATATTACATACCATTTAATTTTTTAAGCCCCCGAAATGTTAACCAAACCTACTTACAGTCAGCAGTGTGACGTTTGGTCGTTAGGAGTCATTATGTACACCCTTCTTGCAGGCAAATTACCATTTGGTGGTGATACAGAAGAAGTTAAGTATACCTACCTATACAAAATAGTTAAAATTAAAAAAATTGTAATATAGGAATTGATGGTAGATATTGTTAAGAATGATCCTCAATATACTCATATAAGAATATTAAGTCAAGCAGGATTTAACATACTCAAACGGATGTTGAATAAAGAACCAGCAAAAAGAATCACAGCAGCGGAAATTATGATACACGGTTGGATAACAAACGATCCTAAGCAAAATAAAGGAGTTGAAAATGTTCTTGATATGATGAAAAAATGGAAACCTGACTTGAAAGTAAAAATTGTTTTTATTTTAATTAGCGATACATAGGGTATCTCAAAACTCCATACACAGGGTGGGCTAATTTGGACACGTTTAAAGGTAGAGTGGAGTTTTGAGATATCCTGTATGTAAACATAAATTGAACTTAATTTTCACTGTTATTTAACTAATTGTTCAGGTGCCTGCGGTGGGTTCAGAAAGCGATTGGATTTCATCTCCACGTACGTCTGCAGCTAGTTCACATACGCCTCGGATCAAGGAAACTACAAGACAATTAGCACCAGTAACTATTCAAAATATCGAGTTCTCTAAAAATCGAAAAGTGCCAGTAACTTACTCTGAACAAAAAGAAAACACAAATGTTACCTACCAAAAAACAATGACAAACACGGAACAAAGTGCTTATAAGCCAGGTCCTTCGAAACGTGTTATGAGTAAAACATCTCAGCTCAAAACCAAGTAATGATACTAAATAACTTTATACATGTACATTCTACTTCGCATAGTTAAATCCTTTATTAAATAACTATTTCATTCTAATTTAACAACCGTCTTTTTATAAGTAAAATTATTAAATTATCACTCAAAAAAATTGAATATTTTTTTAATAAATAAATGTAAAAATACAGATACGAATATTGAATTTGAAGTTTTTATAGTAATACTCGTATTACTTAAAATGGTCAGAATTACAGTGTCACTCCGGCAGTGGTGACTCGTGAAGAAATAAAGCAGGTACGTATTAAAAAAAAATTAATATTGCTTATAGGGAGAACTCTCTTATTTTGACTTTATTTCATCTACAAAAAAGGCAGCAAGTCTGAAGTCTCAAACTAAAGACCCGTTTCAGTAATAGGCGACCGCGAAACAATACTTTTCGCCGAGAGGGGGAATCAAGATTCAGGTAACTACTGAAGTCCCTTTGAAAGAGGGGGTGTCAACAGCAAGGAGACAAACCGACTTACATCCCCTCTGTCCGGAGGAGTGAAAGAAAATCACCCAGGAAGCGCGGAGTTTCAGGGCTGAAAAGACATCACTGAGGTTTGGCAATAAAAGTATCTCAAGTTTTTGATGTTGTAGTTTCCCTTGTTTGTTCCGTTCTGGGAGTCGGATAAGGTGTAGACATTGTTGTGGGGGTTTGCCGTTATCAGATAGGGGCCGAAGTACAGGGGGCAAAATTTATAAACTATCTTTTCACTAGCGTTAGACTCGCGGAGAAGTACGAAATCTCCAATGGAAAAGCTATCGAATTTTTTTGTAACACAAGTAATTTTATATTTTGCGTGATATTTATTAGAAAACCCAAAATACAATATCCTGAAACATGTCTTGTAGGGAACCTTATATACATACGTATTACTCGCACAACGTCAATGCTTAACAACGCAAACCTATACAGGTAATTTTATTTAAATAAAAATCGCAACCTTGTTAGTTCTACTTACCTTCCTACCTACATTATATATTATTCACAAGTTTACTTTATGTAAAAAAACACAGTCACATACCACATTTTAAAGTTTTTTTTTGCAGAAAGTATAAAATGTCACCACATTTGTAGAGTTTATTGTTTTTGTACTTTATCAAAAATAAAAAAACAGTATTTACATTAACGTTGTTTATGACAAAAATGAAATGTAATTAAAAAGTATGACAATGTTACTAGACAAGAGCAATGATTTAAAACATATGCATTTACACTTTGTTTATTTCTAATTTCTATCTTAGAACTTGTTCTTGTAAAAAAATGGGGCAAATGACATAATTACCATTTCAAGAAATTACGTAGGGATTGTTCAAGTTTCCATATAAACAAACGAATATCCTTCTTTATCGAGTAAAAAAAAGAAGATATGAATAAGAATAAATTGGTTTCATTCATTGTCTAAACAATAGATGGAATGGATCGCTGATATGAACAGATTTCTAGTAAGCATTTTAAAAATATTTGCAGCAATATCATCACAACTCTCAGTAACAAAAAAAATCCGCTTCTGCTTTAATATACCAAAATAAATTCTGTATCCCATAAAATAAGATTTATTTTTCAAAAGTACATCTGAGAATTTAAAAACGCACATTTCTTTAATTGAAAAACACTCTTAAGCACTTTCACGTCAACCAATATTGAACACGAGATCATTTTTTAATTCAAAATAATGAAATTGACAATTTAATAAAACCAAATTCAACGTTTAAAAAAGTTGTCGATATTAAAATAAACCGCTTGTAAAAACTCTTATACAAACATATATATACGTTTCTTTCCTGACAAAAACGAGTTACTTTCCAAAGAAAACAAAAGTGAGTTTTCAGATCTGTTTCTTCAGATTTACTTCTGAAAAACTCTCAAGTTCACAGAACTTATTATAGTAATAATTTTTAATTATCGATACGCACATGGATCGGTTTGTTGTAAACCAATAACACGAGTGCCATTTTGCTGCACTGCACACAGAAAAAACATTAACAGACAAGGCAATCGCGAGTGTTATTGGTTTACAAAGTAGTGTGTCAGATGCGGAAAACGTCTATTCATCAAATACTCTACAACACTTTATTTAATTTACAACCACCTCAAAAACAATTTGTCAAAGAGAAATTTTAAAAAGTAGAAGAAAAGAATGACTAATGAATACCTTTATCTGTTGCATTCGCCATTATTGCCATTATCTCTAACAATTTTCAACATATCGGAAAAACTGTATTTACGACACAAATACGACTTTAATTTCAATTGCTCATTTGTGCACTTGTGGTACGTTTTTTAAAATTGTATAATATTTCTAAAAAAGAAATTGTGTACATAGAACTACTTATTAAAGGAAAAACAAAAACTTGAAAATTAAAACAGTTGTAGTAGAGTAATAAGAGGGGCGTCTGTGGCAGAATAGTTACGACCTCAAAATTGAACACCAACTTAAACTAATTTACATCTAACTTTACAAGTACATAATTAATAAAATGGACTTTCTTTACAAACGAGGGGTACGTAGAGACAGGGCCAGACGAGCACCCGAATACACAAAATAATTACTTAAATCTGCTTGAGATACATCAGTATGATACTAACAAAATACTGCCATTTCGCACCAAATTATTAAAAACGAAGAAAAAATAAAAACTGTACCAATTAAAGAGTTAATCAACCACGACAAATGAGAACATTAGACAACTAATGGACAATCGAGAAAAATAAAAACGTAATGACAGATAACTTCAAATAAAAATGTATGCGTACGTATTTTTCTTACGCACATTATCACCTGTCTAGTATACACTGGTTTTACTTGTACGTTCGGTCGCTCGCTTAGCCCTGCGCATAAAGTGGTAGTAATAAGTTAGAGTAATTAAGACGACAACGGCCGGTGTATGGCCGATCTGCAATAATTAATAATAATAATTAATAATGACAGGTCCCAACAACAGTTCACGCACGAACACGAAAAACAAGTCATGCGATCCCTGATGAAGTCTCCGCACAGTGCGAAACAATAATCCGAAAGTAGTTGTGTGGCTTGTTGGATCGGGAAAAATGTAGGCAAATGTTGATTTAGTTTTAACGTTTGGTAATTACGGTTGCGATATATGCTAAATAGGCTGCCGGTTGGGGGTGGACGATGATGTGAACGTTGAACAAGAACATTTTTTATTATTTTATCTTTTTAACTAACTACTAATAATCAACTAAATAAAAAGGAGGCCACAAATAACTTCGGACTAGTGCGCACTGAGTAATGAGTCCGTCACTTGCTCAATGAGATCGAAATGCGGCTATTATGCATCATCTTCGTCCTCGTCCACCCCTTCTTCACCTTCCACGTCTTCTTCGTCGTCATCTGTAAATAAAAATAGAAAAACTATTACTTTCTGCTCAATATCCAAATTAATTACCTCTACACAGTGTGTCCAAGATATATTATTTTTACTACAAAATATAAAGCCATTTCTAATTCTTGATTAGATTATATTATGCTTACAACTATTTAAATACATTTTTAGCTTGTTGTAGGAATTATTAAAAATTTTTCCTGAGTACGGCCCTGAACGCCACCAAACTTTTCATTTGGTGGAAGTCATAACAGTATGAAAGTTAATAAAGTACCAAATATCCAATAATTTTTTTTAAGTATTAATTAAAAAACAAATGTAATAACAAAAGAAGTATGGTTTTATTTGGTAGTAAACAAAAACACACTTGTAACTTTCACAACTTTATTATCTAACTTGACACGTGTTTCGCCAACACTGTGGCTTCTTCAGAAGTGTTTACTACCAATATGTTAGACTTTCATCAAGTATCCAATAAACCAATACAAATGGTTTTATTTCTTACATTTTAACACATGATAAGAAAATTGTCGGATATTTTCTACTTTATTGACTCATGCTGTTGAGTTTGCCTAAAGGAAAATTCTGGAGGTGTTCAGGGCCATACTCAGGAAAAACGAACTAAAAACGTATATAAACTATTGCAAGTGTAATATCATATTCAGAATTAAAAATGGTTTTAGATTTTATAGTAAAAATAACAGGACCCTACTACAAAAAAAAAAACAAAACTTATGATGGCCGCTCGGAAACGAAACGTCCGACCTCAAAAGTGTTGCTACAGTCCGGAAAAAGTGCAGTTTCTTTTGATATCCATTCCTCAAATAAAGCCAGAACAAAAATAAAACAATTTTGAGAATTTTCAGTTTTTTCGAAACTGGTTGGAATTTTAAAACATTCTACATGGCCTATTGTTAGGGTCAAAAATGCTTTTCTCTAATTTAATCAACTAATGATATCCTATCCTTATTTTGGACACACTGTATACGTAAATTTTTTTTTTGTATAACAGAATTTTTTATAATTTTTATAAAATATTTCTGCTTAATCATACACATACACGTATATTTTAATGCTAATATTTATTTAATTTCTTTATTGCTATCATCAGTTTATCATAATTATAATAAATACGTTGTGACCCCAAACCATACCATTTAAGTTACTGATGACTTTTTGCTACACACATACATAAATATGCATGTTCATCAATATAAAGAAAAGAAATACACACCTTCACATTCTAATTCTTCTTCGTCACCTTCAGGAAGTTCATCCTCTTCATCTTCTTCCTCACCCTCGGCACCCTCTTCCTCTTCTTCTTCTAACTCTTCGCCCTCTGACCCCGCACCGTTTTCTTCTTTCCTTGCTTTTTTTACTTCCTCCGTCTTATCCTTAAAAAACAAGAAAAAGCAGCCATGTATTTTATTTGTTTAACGTTAAACCTTAATTTATTTCGGAATTAAAAACAATTTCTAAATTATTTTTAATATAAACAATAACGCTACTCGCATATATACCATACCTTTACATTAAATTTTTGTTTTATTTTATTAATAAGGATACAAAAATAATTGCAACTTCTCTGATTTCTTGGAAAAATAAATAAGCAGAAAATAATGAATCGTTCGTAAACACATGCTTACATTGTATTTATTATTTACACTACGTAGGTGAAGAATAATATTACAAGTATCTATGCATGTTGGAAAATCTTCCCACTCTCCATGGAGCAAACCGTTTATGAAATACATTCATACATATACTGAAATCAACAGTGGGGAGAATTCATTTTGTTGAAATACTTCTGACCGCCCGTGTATTTTCGAGAAGTGTAACGATAAGTTAACTACAGGAGTGGGATAAACAAGGATGGAAAGAGTACTAATACTAACATCTCATTGGTCAAAACAACTTTAGCTGATGTACGATTAAAACGAGAGGATAAAAACAAGGACGAAAGATGGATAGACTATGCACAACGCTTCACCGAAGAAAAATGGAAATTTATTAAATAAAGTTTCCTCAATTCATTATCACCAACATAATCAATATAAACCGAAAAAATATATTTTTTTTACAAAAATTTTACCTATAGATATCAAACTCATGCATTTAACGTTCGTAAGACAAAATGAAAAAAATAAATCATACAACTTATTTTGACGTATTAAAAAAAAAAAAAAAAAAGTATTTATAATTAAAAAACAATGTACGCTTCAACGATCATTATATTATTTAGTAATTGGTTTTTGTTCCCTCCATAATTAAACATAATCAAACAAAAATATAAAAAAATATTTTTGAATGGGAAAACAGCCTCAAACTACAGCCAAACAAGCTATTGATTTCGCCATCTTGGATTGATAACTTAGCCTCCAACTAGGTACCGTCTATAAATGTGGCGGGATGCTTAACGCTTGGCTTCCATATTTATTTCAACATCAATTATTATTGTTCCATAGAATTTTTGAAAACGAATACACGCAAAACGTTGTGTATTTTTAAAAAACGCTATTAATAGTATATATTTTTGTTTAATTTAGACAGTACTAATAAGATTTTATGATTCGTCTCACATGGCTTTCAAAGGTTTGAAAACAGCGAAAACCTCGACAAGAAGTATATCTATATTTGTATTTAAGGACTTCTTTGAAAACATAAAAGTATCTCTAAATTATTTCCTGTTGTATAAAATTAACAAAAATTATCAAAATGTCGTACTTCTGGCACTTAAACATAAAATATGTAATTACTGTTGCACTTACTTCTGCTGCCCTCTTGGTTCCTTTCAACTCACATTTACCATCAGTGGCACTTCTGTCGTTTTCGATTTTTTCAACAGCTACTTCGTTATTATCCTTTGTACTCATTTTGTTTATATTTGGTTTTATTATTGTTACTTCTCGTCAACTGCAACCAACGAACGCCAAGAACACTACTGACCGGCTTCAGGCAAGCTTCGTTCAAAAATGAAGATGGCGCCGCTAAAACCGAAAGAATCCGGGGACACCCGAATTGCCGGCTTTTAGAAAAACAACCAATTTAAAGAATTTTTTCCCTCCTATAAAATTGACAGACATTGTAAATATTTTTGAAATGAACCACTGTTATTTTTGCTTATTAAAACGAAATTAAATAATTTCAAAATCTATTAAATTGAGGGGTTCGAGAGTACAAGGGTTTCTTTGCTTGCCGTCGTCGAGATTAAATCATTCTGTTTTGATATGCTACCGCTAGGGGAATAAGGCGGTAAAATATAATTTAAATTTAATCACTTCCATTGCCTAAATTAGTTTACATTTTTTTTTGTATCTTTTTAACTTGCAATTTCTCAACTAAAAATGAAATTATTAAACTAATATACTATATAAAAGTTCGATCAGATGACATTATCATCAACGGTAACTTTTACATTGATACTATAAGTATTTTCAGAAACGAACTTACTTTAATAAAAAACTGATTTGTTTCAGTTAACAAGATTGGATATCGTCGTAAGATAATTCAATTTACGAAAATGTATTTACCCTTCAAAAAAATTTGCCCCTTCAAAAAAATTTAGACTCAAATTAATAACTATCGAGTATATTGTACTTTTTTTCAACTAATAGAAAATCTATAATAACACCAAATAATGAATTAAGTACGTATTAAATGTCTTCGTTATAAAATTTACGGAAAAATGGGAATTAACTAAATATTATACTATAAACAATACAATTTTAAAATTCCCGCAAAATATGAATCTTAGTGTAAAAGCTAGGGTTTTTAATTTCACTTATTTAAGTTAGTACGTCAAGTATGTCAATGTAAATGTCAGCTTCAATTCTTTGCGGTAAATCGTCATCAGAAGAAACATATTCTACGATTCTACGTAAATATGGTATGTTGTTATCCGAAAATATCTAGTTATTAAATAATCATCCATCAATCTAATTCGAAATAAATAAATGTATGTTTTAGTATGAATGATACTAAGCGTACATTAACCAAATAACATTGAAGTAAGGTTAGTAGAAATTAAAGTATTTTTTTTAGGTGAACGTTCCAAAGCAGAGAAAAACGTTTTGCAAAAAATGCAAAGTTCACAAATTACATAAAGTAACACAGTACAAAAAATCAAAGGAGCGTCATGCATCTCAAGGTAGAAGACGTTATGACAGAAAACAACAAGGCTTTGGTGGTCAAACAAAGCCTATATTTAGAAAAAAGGTAAAATTTTGTTTCTTTTAGATTTCACTTACCTCTCGTTATGTTTTTTAAGGCTAAAACCACTAAGAAAATCGTATTGAGAATGGAATGTACAGAATGCAAGTATCGAAAACAAATACCTCTTAAAAGATGTAAGCATTTTGAACTTGGTGGTGACAAGAAGCGAAAAGGACAAATGATTCAATTTTAAGTTATTGTAAGCTGTACAACAAATGAATATAAATAAAAGGTTATAAAACTTTTCTCAAAAATAATGTTTTATTTACAGTTTATGCAACATTTTTTTTATAAAAATAATGTTCCTATATGTTACATGCAGTAGCATATGATTATTCCTTCACTGTACATTCCTATGGTTTGCTGGAATTTTTTTTAACAAAACATTAAAACAGTATGGACATCTGTTATGATACTATATTTAGAATTACTTGCAATAATTTAAATAGTATTAAAAAAAAGCCAAATTATACTCTTAAATCTTTAGATATAAATATTCCAATGGTAGATGATCATTATAGATATTTGTTGTAATGATATCAATTTCAACTTGTTCATATAAATTGCTATTGGATAAAATGATAAAGAACAAATACTGAGTTTTTAGGTTTAACCAGTTCATTTATGATAAATATATGTAGACCTCAGTTCCATTGTAGAGAGTTAATATTATAATGATGCTTATTTATTTAATGACTATAAATTTTTCAATTCTTGTACCTTTTAATACTAATAAACATTCTTTAAATGTAAATCACTATAAAATACTTCATAGCCAAAAGATAGAACACTACCTAGACTTTAAAATTTGTATATTAACCCAGGGTATATAACAAAACTCTTCAAAAATATCATGTAGCCAATATATGTCAGAGTATCACAAATTAACTGGTATTTATCATACATTATATCCTTCAAAATGTTTAAATAGTAATAGGTATTTGAAGGAATAAAGTTTTTGAAATTTGAGTGGATAAAAAAATAATTTAAAAAAATACTTACTCCAGCAAGGAAGGATCTACACCTTCTAATTGCATTTTTAATTTCACAGCTTGTAATGGAACTCCAACATGCAACATTTTCAAAAAATGAGTTAATTTTGGATTTTCAGTAATATCTACATTTGAAGCTGTTGAAATGTTATCCAGGTTTTCTACAATGTTTTCTTTATTTTCATCACAATAATCTGTTACCTCAGGTAATTCAAGAGGGGTAGATGGTTCTAAACTAACCATATTAACTTCCTTTGGTCTTAAACTGCTAATGGATGATAGCTATAGGTATATAAAACTACAATTAGTGATTGCAGTAATAAAAATATCAAAATTGTTAATGCTTACATGTGATTCTAAAATTAATAGTGAGCTTTCCAGTCTTTGCATTTTGTGTTCGATATTCATTAGTTTTGATTCACAAGAACTAGTAAAAGTGTTTAAAAAATATACCGTTGTTGTAACAAAATGATTAATAAAGGCTATAATACGTTTCTGGTGAATAGGTAATATCTGTAAAATAAATTTGTATTGTTACACTTTTACATTTACTTAATTTGGTTTTTGTTTTACCTTATTAAAATCGACATTAGGTGATACTGATGGAAGTATCATAAATTCATCTTCCTCCATTATTAAAGAAAAGGTATTATTTGATTTATCTTACAATTATTAGCTATGTAAATAATTTAAACCAAACCTTTCAAACATTGACAACTCGTAAATTTAAAACATAAAAAAGTACACTTTATACAATTAAAGATTGCATGTATATAAAATAGACAATAACGGCAAAAGCAATCTGCTATTTACCCGTTTTAACAAATAAGAAAAGGATAGAACAGCTAAAAGGTACGTGTTGTATTGGTTGGTGCAAACGGGCATCAATCTAACTTCTAACTTATATCACTATATCCATTATAAATCTATGTACTGTGTTAATTGTTAATCTATGGTAGTGTCAAAATCTATGCTAGGATCTATGCCATATCTATGCTTTCTTATGCTTTCTTTATGATCATCATATGATCATAATTTATGATTAATCTATGTTTATGATCAATGATGCATGTGGCATATCTTGTTCGATCTTGTTCTCTAACCTCTACACATGTAATTTTAAGGAAATTTTATTTATTAATCAACAATTTGGCAATGTTTCCGTGACTTATTACTAATGGATTCAATTTTAAACGAAACTGCGGGACATGGTGTCATTAATGTGGATGATGTTTCAAATAATACAGTAAAACATGTCGAAAATGAACTTTCACAGCAGTCTCCTTTAAAATCGATATTGCAACCTCTGGTAGGTTTTATTATTGATAATAATTATATATATACACTAGTTAATTCAATATAGATTTGAAAGTTTTATAACATTTATTTAATACCTCTAGGGATCCACTTCATTAACTAAATCACCATCATGTATGGTAGTTTACACTCCTGGAGGGATGAATGAACCCCACACCAATATTACATTACAGTAGGGATTAAATATAGCTGTTAAATGTGATTATTCAGTTTTGCCTTTTCAGAAACTGTGTTATTACAATGGATTTAGGATGCCCATTAGATCTCATGAAGATTAATCTTAGAACACGCAACTCAGAGTTTAATCCTGCTCGTTTTTGTGGGGTTGTTATGAGAATTCGAGAACCAAGAACTACAGCTTTAATATTTAAGAGTGGAAAAGTTGTTTGTGTGGGTTCTAAAAATGAATATGATGCCTTAGTAGCAGCAAAGAAATTTGCACGTATTATACAAAGAATTGGATTTAATGTAAGTTTCCAAATTAAAGAAAATGAAACATTATTTACAAATTGTTTCTCTAGATTCGATTTACGAAATTCCAAGTGCAAAATATAGTTGCAACTTGTGATCTACGATTTCCCATCAAATTAGAAAATTTAAATCAAATACATGGACAATTCAGCAGGTATTATTTTGATTAATACGATTATTCCAAAATTGACCAATTAATTTTTTCTTTTAGTTATGAACCAGAACTTTTCCCTGGATTAATTTATAGAATGGTGAAGCCAAGGATTGTTTTACTAATTTTTGTAAATGGTAAAGTTATCTTTACAGGTGGAAAATCCAGGCAAGACATCAAAGATGCTCTGGATAATATATATCCAATTTTAAGAAGTTTTAGAAAAAACTAACGAAGTATAGAATGTTCTTGATAAAGGTAAATGTCATTTTTTATATATTACAGTAAAGCATTTTTGCATATCAAGACATTTTTATTAATACACCACACAAACAAATCAAATTTATTGTAGAAAATTTTCAACACCTTTACACTTATATTTTATTTAATGAATAAAAACCACACAAAATTATTAAGTTACTAATTAATCAATCGTTTTCCAATAATGACAAATATTGCATTAAAAATATTTCCTCATCATCTAATGGTAAATCTAAATAATCTTCCTCTACTACAGAGAGGTCTTCTTTTAAGCGATCAAAAGCTTCTTCTTTCTTCTTTTTGTATTCTTCGTCCACTTTACTTTTCTTCGATTTGTTTTCTTCATTTTCTAACAAAGTAATTGGTTTTAAAATAGTGTTATTTTCAAAGTTATCTTATAAAAATATGTACCTTCGAATATTGTATAATCTCCTTCAATAATGCCTTCATTCTCTATTAACTCCTCGACAGCTCTAATTACATCACCATTGTGCTTTCTTAAAGCCAATTTTACCATTCGCGGATCAAAACCTGCATTTTCTATCTGAAAATAAAATAAATAAAACAGTAAATATTTAAATTATATGCAAATTGCACCTCAGGAGTAAAGTCATTTATTAATTTGAGCATTTCTTGACTAGTAGAAGAACTTGGTCCTGGGATTGGATTTTCATGGATGTACTGAATACTTGAGGATATTTCATTATTACAGTTTTGAAGAGCCCTTCGGGCTATCTCTTTATTGTAACCCATGTTTATTAACATTGTTAAAAAATTGGGTTCAACGTACTGTTTACCGTCAATACATTTCCCCAAATGTTTTCTCTCTCTGAAAAGAAAAATAAATGATTTCCTTATAATGCCTTATTGATTTTATATATTATTACCTTTGCAATATTTTTTCAGCCAGTGCTTTCTTTCTTACTTCTGCTTTTCTTTCTCTATTTTCATTTATAAAATTTGCAGCTAAACTCAAATCCCCATGATTTGCTCTCAGGGCAACTCTAGCTTCAGGTACTGAAAAGCCTACCAGAATAAGAAAGTAAGTCTTAATCGACATTTGTTTTTAATATACAAACCTAATTCTGTTAATGCTCCAATTTTACCATCATCGACCTTTAACTCTTTCAAATCCATTTGCACTTTTTCTAAAAGTACCTTTGCTTCCAGTCTTTTGTTTTGGTGGTAAAGAACAACTGCTTGTAATAAATGCAACCGAAGTAAAAGTGCAGCTTCATTTACTACAAATTGAAAAGAATATAAAAAAAAAAAAGCAAGTAAAAATGAACATGCCAGCTGTTCCTTTTAAAGCTATCAGTCTTTCCAAATTTGGTCCATAGCTTTTGACAAATCTTTCTTCACATCTCTTTAATCTTTCATAAGCTTCTGGTAAATGATCCACACTTTGAAGACACATATAACACCAAGCAATGTCGAGATCCAGAAGTGCATAATTGTCTACATTTTCCAATAATTGAGAATTGCATTGTCTTAAAAATAAATATAGTGTAAAAATGTATGTAATATTTAAAAATATACACTACTTGAATTCATCATCGGCTTCCAAAAAATAGATTAAAGCCTTGGCATGATCATTTTTTTTTAATGCACTCCGACCTTTCTCATGCAATGTCATTGCAAGTATCAAAGCTTTTCTTTCTCCTTGTGGTATATTAATTTTATTTCCATATTGGTCTTCTAGCTATATATAATTGAAAAGGTAATGTAATTTGTATTAAATTTAAGGTAGGTATTATCAGTTGTAACCTCTAGGTAATGTCCATCATCCTCTTTTAAAAGTAATTTTGTATCTTCCTTTACACCTTCTACTTCTTTAAATTTCTCTGCAGATTTTTCAATATCAGATGAAGCTTCATTTTGAACTATTATTACTAAAATTGTTTGACCGTTTATAATGCCTTGAACATTTAATTTTTCCATTTCTTTTATAATTTTCCCACTAGCAATCAACTTAATTCTACAAAATTAAATTTTTATTGAAAGCACCTTACTCTGTTACCATTTTACCTTTCATCATTATTTTGTAAATGCGAGATAATCAATTCTTTTAATTCAGCCCCTGAAGAATTTAATGATGTCTCAACTGAGAAAATATTTGTGCTTGATTGAGTAACAGCTTTAACTTTCAATGTAGCAATGCCAAATTCTTTAAATTTCTCTTTTTGTCTTAACTTACTTAAAGCATTATTCTGTAACTCAACAATAGCATCGTAACATCTTTCATATGGTAATTTAAAAAAGGCACTGTATTCTTGAGCTAGAATCTACATATAAAAATATTTTATGTTAATATATAGGGCTGTTAACTAACCTTTAGATTTTCATCTGAAGGAGTTCCTAAATCGGTGAAGTAAGGCTCTTTCCAAAGCTTTATATTATCTTTTTGTAACTTATCACGTATTTGAATAATGGCATTATTTAATTTAGGATCCATGTCCATCAAAGATATCTATTCTGCTGATTAATACGACACAAAGTTGTTATTAAACTTTTGTAGTGTAAAATATTATTAGAAAAACGTACCTATAAATTTCCAACGTTAATAAAAATGTTGAAAATTCAGAAAACAACGACAAATACTACCTATTTTAAACTTAACCTAAAAAATAAATAGGTGTAAATAAAAAAATGAGTATGTAAAATTTACAGTAGTAGGTCTAAAAAGAACAGGAGATTTGGTTATGATTTGATTGATTCGGAATTATGTTCGGGATCGCATGTGCGATAGATTTCTTTGTTTACTTTTCATTCATGTGGAGTTTTTGAAGACTACATAGGAGATAAAACTCTATTAAAAAAGTACGCCAATATGTCATAATGGTCATAAGAATCTATGGTCATAACGTCATAAGCATATCGAGTATATCATAACACAGTACCAAGTTCGCCCTAAGGCCGCTTTCTGACTTGTCGGTGTAGCAGCGGTGCGGTATCGGTATGCTCGGTATACGCGGTACCGAATGCTTACTGAGCACCTATATTTCAATACGGTCTTCCTGACTTGTGCGGCACGTGCGGTAGAGGAGTGATATCGGTTCGGTATACTGCATCGCGGTAGAAACGTCCAGTGGCCGCTCGGGATTACTGCATGAGACATCATACAATATCTCCATCACTCAAGGAGGACGACATCTTCTTGTGACGGTACAAGCGGTTCTGCTCCGTTTTATGCCGAAAACATACCGATAGATGTGTAAATGCAAGCAACGCGGAATCGTTTCGGTACCAACCACTTCGGTACCGCACCGCTGCTACACCGACAAGTCAGAAAACGGCCTAATGGTCAGTGCTACTAATCTATGAGTGCTACGAGTGCTACAAACCCATACAAACCATAGATAAGATATATACTATTGATACTATACTATACTATAGTAGTAATATATACTAATACTAGTATACAGTATACTACTATACAAACCTACAAACTGTGAAAAACACTATTCATATTTATTAAAGTAGTAGTAGTCTACTATGCTAATATTAGTAATATTATTGAATTAAATGGAATGTTTTCTTGAAATTTTGTTAAATATAATAAAAGCTTATAAATGTCTGACTAGCAATAAATCTAATAACAAATTCGTGTTTTACAAGTGTTTCAATTGTATACCTTCTTTGTAAATTAGTGACGGCTATTTAGTCATGGCTATGTCAGTGTGTGTCAGTGGATTAATATAATCAAGAAAAGCCAAACGACAAAAAAATCGAAGCAAAGGTTAATACTGTTTAACCTTTTATGATTTATTTAATTAAACGAATTTTTAAATCGTAACCATACGAGAAACTGAAAAAAGCTGAAAATGGGTATGTACAATTTTTAGTTTTTTACTATCTTGTTCTTATCACCTTTATCAATTGTTTACATAAATTAATCGATGTTACTGTTACAATAATATGAGTTATAATTTATGGAATAGAGGATTAATAATGTGATTAACGTCACTTACTTATTGGTAACCGACAGCTGACTAATCAGTTGTTTTGTTATAGTAATTTTGTAAAGAAAATAAAATAAGAATATTGCAAATAACAATTTTTATAATGGTAAATGCAAGGACACCTTTGCAAGAGACTTCTTTTATTTCTAAATCACAAGCAAGCATAGGGCGTTACTCTGAAATATCAATTCAAAGGAAAACAAAAGGTACAAATAATTATTTAAGGAGTCATATTTTGACAAAAATTTAACTATAATTGTATTATTCTTATATCGAAATATTGACCTACTTATTGTTTATTTGTGGGTAGCAAACGTTTACTGTTTTTTGTTTTTATTTTGTATTTATTTTCATTAGGTTGTGATGCATGCCTCACTCGTATCCCCTATGCTACCCTCATTGCCACTATTATGTGTATGTTGGGTGTGGTTGTATTTTGTGGTACAATGTACAGGGGTGCTACCCTAGCAGTTCTTATGTTTGAACAAGTGTTTAAGATGAGACTCTTCTGGTAAGTAAAGTGCAAAATATAACCATATAAGTGTTCTTTACATTGAATCTGTGTAATTGCTTAAGAAATGCAGTACAGTTACCGTTTCTATATAACAGGTACCTAATTATTTCTTTTTAATATTGTGGAGCTCTCCGAGGACGTTGCGGTTAATGTGGATTACCCTGTGTTAAATTTTAATCTTATTTAATTTCTGGATAGTATTTTACATTATGTGTTACATAGAATCAGCAATTCTGTTGCATATTTTATGAATTTAGCATAACATACAATATGTGTATTACTAAAATATTTTAGGATTGATGCTGTACAAATGACTTTTGTAATTACTGGAGCTTGTATGGGTGCTTTAGGATTAATGATTTTAACTGTTGGTTGTTTAGCAACTGGAGCTACAAGACACAAAGTTTATCGTGCTTGGAGATCAAGAGTGGGAGGGCGCATAAGCTGTGCAGTGGTAAAATATTTACTTAATTTTATTTGATAAGTATTAATATTAATCAATATTCTATATTTTAGTTTATGATTATAACATACATACTAAAAATAGCATGGTTATTAATGTTTTGTTTCCTAATTATTGTTACTTTCATTTTCACTGTATTTTGGAATATGTGTGCCAATCCAAATGTTGAAACATTACGAGATTGTATTGATTTGACCCAATTTTGTATGTATTACACTTATATTATAAGTTGTAAACAACTACTCTTTTGTTGTTTTTTTTTTCAGACTTCCTCTTTCCTACAGGAACAAAACAGGAACATATGAAAGTTTGTGATTCTCAAAATGTGAAATTGTTTTGCAAAGATTACGTTGAGAAAGCAGAAATAATGTTTATTTTGGCAAGTGTTGCCACTGTACTGGTAATATTAAGTTTGGTAAGTTAATGTTTGTAAATATGAAAATTATTTTTTTAAGTATAAATGTAATTTAAGGTTCATTACTTAATGTGTTTGTCTGCAAACTACGCACACATCAGAGACCATGAGAAATTCCAAGAATTACAAGACTTACGTTATTTAAATGATCCGGATATGATTAGTAGCAAGGATAGATTTTAGGATACTGCCCAGGAAATACACATGTGTCCAACTTAATATTCCATTTTTTTTTAATAATTGCAATAAAAAACGTACAAATTTTATACAACTTAACTATTCAGCAGTTGATAATATTTTTTTATAGATAGAAAAATTAATATTGATTTAACGATGTGTCGGAAGTATCTATTAAGAAGTAATTATGAATGTGAAAAGTAGTTTAAGGGTAAAAAATGTTTTAGAAATCTTGTGTATTTCCTGGGAAGCACAACGTTAGCAGCTAGAGGTTCTGTAGAAATAAGAAAAAAACTTTAAAATATTCCGTAAAAATAATTGAAAAATAACAGTTTTAATTAAACTGTAATGCATAGTAAATGTAATTATACATTATGTATTTGTATTTTTGTCGATTGTGGAAGTTATTATCAGTTATAAATATTATATAAAAAATTAGAATCAAATGCCTATAATTTAATGTGGGCCACTGTTTGATTGTGAATCTCTTCCGTCCAAATAGTATTTAAGTGAATGAATGTGTTTTATATATATTGTCTTGTATTCATTCCATGTAAATTATTAAATAAGGAACCATTGGAGTATTGTCTGGGAGTGTGGCGACATCAAATTACATTTTGAATTAATGTTTAATATAAAAATATTTTTATAAAAAAATTCTTTTATAATAAACAAATCGCAAAATTGAAAGACTGTATTAGAAGACTATGGTGAATCAAAATGAAAAATACCAATTGCCAATTTAAAATTAAATACTGCGCAATAAATTTGTACACAAAACCAATATTGAAAACCACTAAAATATAAGTAATATACAATAAATTGTTTTGATACATGAATGCAAAGCTTCATAAATATATTATTTTTTAATGTATAAAATTGAGTTTTTATTTGTTTTCTACGTTTATCAGGTTCTGTATGTGATCCTCTAAGAGGGCCGCCAAGTGTTGCCTTTTAAATCTTAAAGATTCAACAATAACTAGTCTAACAGTTTGCACTTGCATGTCCGTATCACCTTTGAGTAATTTTATATTTTTTAGAAGTTCCGTAAAATTTTTACCTGGCCTTCGTACCAACTTATTTAAAAGTTTTCTTGTTTCTAAATTGTGACTCACTATTTCGTCTCTTGATTCCATAATTATCACCTATAACAATTGAAAAACCAATTACTAACGTTCAAATTATAAAAGCCGTTCGAGTTGCTCTGTAAATATGTAAATAACAGCTATTTTTTAAAAACCCCTTTTCTCACCTTAGGTTTTTGATCTTGTGTAACATTATTTTGAAGAGGTGCCCACAAACTGTTAGCCTCTTTCAATATTTGCGAAATTTGCTTGTCATCATTGGTACTTGAGGTGCTGTAAGTGAACTCGTTGCCGTTATCTAGACCGCTTGGAGAATAGCAGACGTTTTGATTCATAGTATGCGTTGCTCTCGGAGATATGAAAGACGTGTCGTTATTATTAACGGATACGTCGTTAAGATGAGTCGGCGACGGAGATCGTGATCGTTGTTCATACGATGAATCTATACCGTTTACAGCTGCGTTAACCGCCATTGGGGGTTGTTTTTCTTCAACTAACATTGTGACTTCTTTATCAGGAGAATTTAGCCTGAAATATTATATTAATACCTCACAGCAATGAATGTTTAGTAACTTTTAATTACCATGGTACTGGAGAAGAAGAACGCGATGAACTTGTCGAACTGGAGCTATCCAAGCTTGGTTTACGTATAACTAAATCTTTCGGTAATGGTCCTGGTTTTCGCTTCGTTGGAATTCGGGAAATAGAGTCCGTAATACCTAAACCTGAGCGTTTAGTTGACCCTTTAGTACCTGGTGCTCCAGAGCCTACTAAATCAATGTCAGCTTCATCAACCTAAAATAACAATCATGATTAAACGAACATCTATACACCATTAATAATTCATCTTTACCATCATCCTTTTATCAATTTTAAACGGATTGCCAAACATGTGTTGTCGAACAGGGGCCGACTCAATTTCACGTAACTGCGGTGTTTGTCTTTTTAAGTACTCCTGGTAATTACCCATTTGAGAGATGGGTAAAGAATGGGCGCTGTCCAAATCTTGAGCTATCCAGTCAGATTGTAGAAAATTGTTTCTCATTCTAGCAACCTACACAAAACATAATTAAATTTTCTATGTCTCTTATGTCTCTTTTTTACCTGTTGCATGAGCCGGTCCCGCGGTATATCGAAGGGATTTTTGAAACTAACTGATAGTCGTTCTTTTTCAATTGAGCAAACAAAGAGATTTCCTTGTTCCAATAATTGATCTCTTTGTGCATTAAACTTGTCTAGAAGTAAGGGATGGGTTATCAAGTCTTTTTTAAGCGTAACCCGAGGCAACATCCATATCTGTTCCGGTATATTAAAGTTATTTTTGCTTACGTTCTAAAACAAACATTCCTTTAAAAAAATTCAACCAAAGAAAATTCATAATTTGCAAGACATACTTGTGTCTGACGTTGCAATATTTCGCTACACAAACGATCGTACTCTATTTTGGCTTGATTTTTAAGTCGTTTCAAATAATTACTAACAGAGTAGCTGATTCCATTTTCAGCAGTTTCAGGAATTAAAGTTTGGGCGAGGGCAACGGGAGAACCTTCAAAAGTAACTTTATTAAACTTTAGCGTTAACATTGTCTCAGTCAATTATACCCATTCGTGTAAGTGCACGTCGTAATGGGGCCGCATAGTAGGAAGGCAAAGTTCGCATGTAGTTTTGAAATTGTGTTCGCCATTCATTTGTCGGTTTCCATCGGTGAATCTTAGAAAAAAATAAAAACATTACAAATACATGAATAAACCGTTAATTCGTATAAATAAACATACTTTAAGAAGTTCGTCTAATAATGGCAAAAGAACGGGATAATTGTAGGGCATAACAAATAAATTCACACAACTTAGATTTGTACTTGCTTTAAGATATCCAAATGGATGCCCAACTTCAGAGTTCTTATAGCTATTGGCCACAAAAACCTGTGAAATAAAGTAAAAACCAAATGAAAGAAATACTGTCAATCAACTCGTAAAAATTATTTACCTGCCAGCAAACGGTTGGCTGTTTCCTAGATAAGATATATTGAGTTAGTGGTGAAGGTTCTAGCTCATATTTGTCAAAGGGTAAGTTTTCTATAACCATTGGATCTGAATTGGTACATGTGAATTTCACATTTGGATGTGCACTTCTTGGGGGAAGAACTGTAGCAGTCATATCAGGCCAAAATGATTCAGGAATAGGCCAAAACCCTAATGGAAAACCTTTCTGATTTTTTTGTACGTATATCATTTTTCGACAATTGTGCCAAGAAGTACTGCTTAATGAAGGAATTGGCCTTTCATTCTTAAGAGGAGAATCATTTGAGTTTTCATATTCTCTACTAAGTTCATCATCTTTGTTTAAAATGTCATCTATTTTGTCCATATTTGGTGGTGGGGGATCTGGACCAATCTTTTCAAAATTTATTACAACGCCATTTAAAACCTGCAATTTAAAATGTTACTGCAAAAAAAAGATAACATACCTTTAAAGTCATACCTTTTGTACCAAACTATCAATACATTGATTTAACATCCTATGAGAAGTTATGCAATAGGATCGACCTCCTGTTACTTCACACATGGCATCAATGGGACTGCTATCACTAGGAACTAATCCAGCATCTCTTTCGATAGCTGGTGTACCTTTAAAATATTGAGACTTCAATTTAATCGTTTGTGAAATTATTTTAATTATGTACCTGCCAAACGTAAGACAAGAGCAAAAAGTCTCTGGTCCCAACGAAATGGTTCTCTGGTCATTTCTGCTCCAGGGATTTGTGAAGTCATTGGCAAAGTGAAATCTTCATATACACCATTCACTTAAAAATTAGGAAAAACTTTGCTATAATAAGCTTGCACAGAAATTTAATTTTATATGATTGTTCAAATTATTACCAGATGTTAGTTTTCCTCCATCAGTAATAAGTACTATTACAGAAGTTTCAAGGAAAAATGGACATCTTCCTTGCCCATAAGTATCTATACCGGATGTTACTCTATTAATGTTCAAGATATCAAAGGCCTGTTTTACAGCTACTCCCATTGTAGTCATTGAATAGCATTGTAAATTTTTTAATTCATTCATGAATGTAGCCAGGTTTTCTTTCCATCCTTAAAGTAAAGCTTCTATATAGAATTTAATTTGTTTATAATTTACAAAAGCAAACCTGCTTTAATATTATTTGGAGGATCTTCAAATGTTAATAACATATATCTGTCAATTCTACTTTCAGGACTTCTCTGACGTATTTTTACAAAAGTTTCAACAGCTGATTTAGCAACATCTAGTAATGAAGTTCTACCTCCCACATAGGTTCTAAAATATATAAATAACATACACATATAAAAAACTACTTAAGCCCAAGTTGATATGATTTTTACTTCTGGTTCATGGATGCTGAAGTATCAATCAAAAAAACTATAATGGTCATTTTCAGGTTTCACACAAATTTTTTTCCATATGAAAATAAAAAATTGCAATGTATTATGGTGGTCGCTTTCAGATAAACTTAAAGAAAATATTAACGAAAAAAATCCACTTAAACATTTTAAACAGTCGATGTTATGAAAATTACACTATTATGTATCATCGTCACTTGCGTATGTTAGCAATATAAGTTGTTTTATTGTTTACTATTTACGGAACAATAAAAATTTTATTTTCGGTTTAAGTAATTTTAAACTTTTTTAAGATATGTAAAATTACTTCCTTTATTCAAACAGAATTTGAGTTGCCATCACCTGTAATTATTCAGTATGGTTATGGCTGGTTAATGTCAATTGATGTCAATATGTCAATAATATTATGTTAATATCATAGATGTTAATACCATAGATAATAAATTACTAATTGTGTCTAGAGGTCCTAGAAATAGTGTCTGGACGCGGTCATAAAAACATTTAAATTTAAATTTAGCCAATCGTAATGCAGAAGTCACGTGTGTTAATGTTGACCAACAGAGTTTTGATAATAAGTCTACTAATTCAACCTACGCAGAACATTTACTTCTAAATTCATATAGTTTTGATGACGATTTCCAAATATTACATACAGAAAAGAAAGGTTTAAAGTTAAATCTGTTTGAATGCCTTGAGGTAAATAAATTAAATAGTTTAGGCCTAATAATGAATGATCGAATAGATGTCAATAGATCACCTCTTTTAAATATAAAGAAAGTTCCTACTAGATACTTGTAACTTGTATTAGCTACCTCTTCCATTATTCAGTCTCAAATTTAGCATATATGCAAAAAATTAGGGGTATATTCAGATTTTATTTCTAGAATGGCCTAAAAAGTGCCCAATGTACTCATTGTTAAATCAAAAACCTGTTTCATATTTTAGTATAAGTTCTCCGGGGATATTTAAATTTAATTATCTGTACAGGACGTTGAAAATTTAGGAGAGTAAGGTTAAGGTTAAATGGCAGGATAATTAATTATTCGCTAAATTGAGAAAGTTACAATTTTGACGAGACTGAAGAAGATTCTGTAAATGTGCACTAAAATACATTAAACTTATTGCTAACAAACTTATTGAACACATAAAAACTGATATTGTTGATTGTTGTTTTTACATTACATAACCTTCTTTTTTGTTTTAACGTTTTAAGAATGTAGTGTTTTTGTGATCGCTTTGTTTACAGGAACGAGGTAAGTTTAATAATAATTCAATAAGATTGTTGATTAATTATTAATTTAGATTTAAGTTTATTTATTGTGGTTTAGTACCGATTCTCCCTTTTTTACTGAATACTATACAAAAGAGACATTTAAAAAAAATCATTATTAGTTTAACAATACCGTATGTAGTTATGTTGAGATTGAAATTTGTGAAAGGAATTCAACCAATTGTTTGCACCTAAGTTATTGTTTTTAGTTAATTACCGATTACGTAGATACGAAATAATAAACAGTGGGCAACAGTATATGACGAAATAAATTTTATAAAATTTAACTCGGCTATGCAGGGTTAGTCACTAAGGCAAAATAGCCCTGTAATCTGTAGTTCACATACAGTTTAAAATAGAGGAAAATTATGTAAAATTAAGTGTATAATTACGTAAAAGTGTTTTCAAATATGGAAGACACCCTAACTTCGTTATTTTAATTGGAATATAGGGTGTTGTTCAATTTTTGAATTTCCACAAACATAAATGTCAGTTTATTAACACTATTTTGAAAATAATGTAAACTAAAATATATCTCGAGCTAATAAAGCCCTAAAAAATATGATTTTCTTATAATAGTCAATAGATATACTTATTCTACATTTCTGTGTATCGTACTATTGGGTACTTCATTAGGCAACTTTGTCCCCATTTAACCGTCATCGCGTCTCTTACAGTTTAGAAGAACCAAACAGTGAGTGTCAAAATAGAATTAGCCTCTATAATGAAAATAATTTAGAATAAATCGTAATAAAATTACAAAATTTGAACGTGTGGACGTTAATACCGTTGTACCAATAACCCGCTTCTTAAAAGCCGTAGATTAATTTAAGATCTACCACTCGAGGTTATGTTTATCGTATTTGTACCACTTAAACACGGGCCACCACGCTACTAACTTTTTTAGTAGCTACTAAGCTTAGTAGTCTACCAAATGTCACTATGAATACGATTTTCTTAGTACGCTCTTAGTAGCTTGCTAGTAGTCACTACTAACTGACTATGAATAAGGCTGTAAGTTTCTATAAACTAATATGTAAACAAGATTAAGGGCTCACTTAGAAGATTTTGACAAACTTTTATTTTGTAACAAAGTCTTCGACATCGATTCATCAGATTAATTTAGTATTTACAAGGTACTAGCTACAGTCTCAGCAGAAATCTACTGAGGATTGCAGCAGTCGAGACTGGCGAAACGTTTAGTGAAGGAGGAAGACAGGACCACGGAATAACAACCCGGAGAATACTTGGTTACCAGGGTACTAGTTATTTGACAAGCAGGGAGAAACTTTAAAAACGTCTGGTAGACCATAAAAATAAAATAGTTTCAACCTTTTCACTTAAATTATACTGTTGGAGGATATTATTTTAATAATATCTTAGAAATTTTGCACAAAAATTAACCCTGTCAAAGAACCTTGTTCTTTTTAACAAAAATAAAAACTTAATGTTAGATATGTTGTGGCGAAACATTTGTTACAAAATAAAAGTGATTTCTTAATCCCGTTTTTAAACATGAATTTTTATCAAGCAAAGCTCGAAACACTTCAAATTAATAAGTACATAACTGTCATTAAATTCTATTATTTGAATGAAAAACAAAGAAAATTTTATGAAATATGGTATAGGTACTCATAATATTACGAGATAAATGTCAAAGTTCAGCTCTGCCTGGGAAATACGTGAAGGTCACGGTTGTAGCTCAGGCTCAGACTATTATTAAGTTAGATCGCAACAAGCACACAAGGGTATCTACCAGGCATTTATTTTTCTCTTCCCTAGAGATAACTCGCGCAGGAGTTTTGTAATTTATCAATGTTTTTGAATTAACATTTTAATTGCTCTGCATAAACTTTGTTGTTACATTTTCAATAGGAAATTTACTGTCACGTAGTCTTTACACAGAGCGTCCCATCAGAAGCAAATGCTAAATTTTGTGTTAGAAAAACCCTACAGATTCCGAGTTATTCGGATTTTGGAAATTTTTGAAAAATTATCATTCTTGGTCGGTTTCTTCGGCTCTACAGCCATAAATGTTATATGCATTTCAATTTTGTTTACTGTTATTTTCCTAGTTGTAAAATAAGCACTAGATGAAGATTTTAAACAAGGAATTAAGAAGTTAATTTACAAATACACAAAGATCAAAGATATTCACGGGAACCGAAAATGGTATTTATGTTGTACTCAAGTATCGAATTCGCCTAATGCCCGACATTTTTATGTGACGAAAAAATCCTCAAGCAAAATTGCAGTTTTGGCTAGTTATAGAGAATTAGAGTAACTTAAACTAATCGTAACCATGTTAGTAAAGAACTTGTATCTGCAGCAATTTTGAAGAAAAAGGAAATGGTAGAGGCAGTTGACACTTTTGGCCTTTGTATTATCCTTTTTAATTCGAAAAGGACATAAAGCTACGGTTAATATCCAATGATGCACAAATATTTAACAATGGAGATAACAATTCAATAAATGGATGACTTAATACTTAAAAATCGTTAAAAATTACCATAATTTATAAGAGAGTAAAGGATAGGTACCTGCATACTAAACGATTCATAATAAAAATCTCCAATCGAATATGTAAAAATATATAGGGTATTCTATTTAAAATATGAAATTTTTTGTTGTCTGATATTTTCAACATATGGATATGTTTTTTTGTAGATTTTGAAAAAACTTTATATGGCACTAAAGACCATTAAACAGTTTACTCATATTAATTTGATTAAATTACGGTGCGTTATAATTGACGGTACAAAATTATTTTTGAAACCTTGTTTTTCAAGAAAAAATGAAAGATGACCGTTTATTTCCTAAATGGTGGAGTTTTCGGGTGGGTTAGTTTATATTAGGTTAACTTACCTTTAAATTAACCGAGCATTTCAATGATGTAATAAAATATTAAATTTTTAAAATCAAACCCCTATTATTACTAGGTACTTAAAGTTTTAACAAAGTACTTCCTTGGTAAACCCTGTAAAGAAAATGCCCTTAAATCTACTTATCTGATTCCAAGAACCGGTGGTTGCCCTATGTTTTGAGACACCCTGTATAATTAAATCGACAAAAAGGTTAGTACTTTTTCATGATTGAAAAACGCCTTTTTCTTGTTTTAACGCTATCTATACTTTGTTTAAACAATGAATATTTTATTAATAATATAAAATATAGCCAATTGTATATATTTACAAAAGACATTTAAAGGGGAATGTTTGAACGTATCACCTGTTAATTAAGCAATACATTTAACAAAAATAAATTTTTCACGGTGCTAGCCTTATTCGTCTTAGTTCCTAATTATTAGAGGTAATTACAGGGCCGTAGCTAGAGTCGAATTTGAGGTAGGGCAGCATTGGTTACAGGTAGGGCGGAAGTAAAAAATTGATCATAATTGATGTGCCCTCGAAGCACGGGCTCCTAAATCAATCACCCTGTATATCACTGACCTCTAGGTCAGTGATGTACATTCAATAGCTTTCTGAAGACAAATAATTACTGTGACAGAGCATGAGCATGTATCTAAAAACTATTAAATCCTCAATGATGAAGAACAACCGAACAAGATGGTTGAACTTCCAAATTTGGATGTAGAGATCCACGTCTGAGTGAGAAAGAGGTAATAATTAATTGAGTAAATAGTTACGACCAAAAATACCATTTAGATCATATTGTTTCTGCAAACTTTGTGCAATATCAGAACGAATACTATGGCTAACATTATCAACATGTGTTGACCAACCTGTTGCCATAGACCTAGGAGTAGCGATTGTATTTTGTGCTTCCACCTGTTTTGAGCAGTGAAGTTCTTCATGGTCAATTTCCTCTTCAACTTTCCGTTTTTTTCCATCGCGAAATCAATGAATCTTCAATTTATAGCAGTAAAAATAACAATTGTATCGATTTTTGACTAAAACAAACTTTACCGTACACTTCACTTAACCAAACTACAAACAATAATAAAAAATCTCTAGTTTATGTTTATTTTAATTTAAAAAGGGATTCTCCGTACCATATCTTGCAATATAGCCCATATTGCAATTCCTATATGCTACGGGGAATCCCCTCTGCATTACAGATATTATAATTAAATACATAGACCCATCGCTTCATGTGATGGCGCTTTAAATGCCGTCTATACACCGAACAAAGAATTATTATAATATGAAATAAATGTCACAAACTGTGGTATGTTCCGAAAGGTTTAGATAGATATCTATCGCTACCATTTTTTTATCTCAAAGTATGCACAAACAGTTTAATTATAATAATTTATCTTAGTTTTTGGTATTTTTAAAGTAGGGCATTGTGATTTCAAGGTAGGGCATTGCCCCACAATGCCCCCCCCTAGCTACGGCCATGGGTAATTATAGTGGAATAACATACGTTCAAATGAGTTAGTAGCTCAATATACATACATAAAAATCTAATCGTACAGTAAAATAAATAAATGAGCAGTAGTGCGTGTCCATACTTTTTGTAAATGAAATGGGGGGAGGTTTACATACCGTAACCTAACCCCGATATCGCAAAGTGAATAAAACGTCAACCAGTTCAGACACTCTATTGCCCATTCTATCATTTTATCATTCAAATAGATAATAATTGAACTAGCCACTTTATACTGTCACTATTAATTAATTATTGCCAAAAAAATATTTAATGCTTTAAATTACTCAGTATTATCGTCCGGATATTTAAAAAACCGTCAAAATAATTACTTCTCGTACAGTACAATTTACTTCAGTCCCTGAGGAAGGTAACCGAATGTTACCGAAAAGTACTTTACGTTCAGTTTTGTGTTTTGGTGTTGGGGTTCGAGCTATTTAGAGCGTTCTACAACACCGCCAGTGTCATTTATTAAATAAATTACTAATTAGAGATATTATAAACATGGTGGCCATTGTTATGTTCATTTGTTCTGCATTCTAGCAGGTAGGTACTGTTTCATTGTGTGTACTTACTAATTGAAATTTTGAAAAAGTAACTAACCGTACATAACTAATTCCTAGCCTGAGAGTTAGTTTAGATCAGATCAGATTAGGGTAGAGATAAGCTACCCTAATTCCTTTTCCAATATTTATTTGTAGATATTAAGTAGGTACCTATTTTAGTTAACAATGTTAAAATTGCTATCCTTTTAAATGCGTGCCTTATCGAGACTTGACGACTGTCTTGCCAAACCAATCCGTTTGGAAACTAGAGCAGTAAGTAAATTCTTTCATTTTCTTCAATATTTTTTTTTTTTTACTTAATAGAAAAGCTTGTTGGTTTGTTTTATGGCGGCAATATCTTCAAAAACGATCGGGAAATCGCGAGTTAAAAGAGGGATTATCAATCATTGCCCCTCCTCTTTACCTGGTACATTACCCGGACGTAGCTGATAGAGGACAATGCACTTTAAAATCGTGCTCGCTAAGAGAGATCAAAAAGCTCAAAGTAGGCCAAAGGAGAAAATCTGGCCAACTTTTGTACCTATTACTAGTAGGTGTAACATAATAAAAAATAAAATGTGTTAAAACTTGTTTGAAGAAGTATTCATTTTCATTTTGGTTTTAATGTGAGGGAAATCTAATAAAATAATTTGTTTTATTATATAATAATTACGTATGATATTGTGCCAAAGCTAAATATTTTCAAATTCTAGTTGTATAAATCTTTAAAATGTTGATTAAATAATTCTAAATTTTTAAGTCTTCGATATCTTTAGTTTCCCTAAAATGTCTAATACACCACTCAGTTTAAATAAGTAATCCTGTATATAAAAAGTTTTTTGTTTTATAAACGTGACTAGATTGTCATATTTGTTTGAAAAGTATCAAAAGTATTGAGCTGAAAAGAAAAAAAGATGCTGAAAATTTTCAGATACCTAGCTATCGATAAATTCATTCAGTTTGCAAAAATAATTCGCGTAAACGGAGGATTGATTGGATCTTTGAAAAATCTTTACCGGTACGACGATCTGCGAAAGGGAAAATTAATGGGTGTAGATAAATATGGTAACAAATATTACGAGGACTCGACCTTTTTTTTCGGAAGGGATAGATATGTTCACTACGCTCCCTATTACGGTATGTGGTATGACGCATCCCAGATACCGCCTGAATGGCATGGTTGGATGCATCACAGGACCGATTTGGTGCCATGCGAGGAACCGAGCAGACCCTGCTACAAGTGGATGTTAGACCATGCCGAAAACCTGAGTGGTACAGCGAATGCTTATTATCCTTATTCAACAACAAAACCGAAAATACATCACTGGATACCAACGAGGTCATGCTGCTGAATGTCAAATTTTTATTAGGCATATATATACATATCTATTATACGTAAAATTATTTGTTAATGAATACATAATAAATTCGATTCCCCCAAAACGACATTTTTAAGAAAAAAATGCTCTGGAAAGTGAAAAAACGTTAATGCCAGATAAAAAAGAACATATATTTTTTAAAACGTCGGATAAAGCGTGGAGAAGGGAAAAGGGGGGGGGGGGCAATACACCCTTAAATTTTCAAATATAAAATTCCTAAAATGTCTAATGTACCACCCTGTATTTAATAACTCTCTCCCGAATTTTACTTTTCAATCTATCCCTAGATTATGAAATAAAATAAAATCTGTACAACCCCTTTAAATTGCTTTTTTTTTTAATTTCTCAATGTCGTAATCAACTTTGACAAAAAGTGGGATTTCACACTATTTGGCCAGCTACAGGATTTTCATTATTATTGTTTTTGGGAATAATCTGATGTTTGGAGCCGTTTAACCGCGCGACCTAAAAATGGAAGGTGAATGAACAGTCGAAGGGGTGGTTTTATATATACGTACATCTGTATTATGTTATAGCACTTGTCGATCGAGATCGTAAAATAGGTCGTTGGTACTGTGGTAGTGAGAAATTCAAACTGTCCGTCCTTTTTCCCTGTTCAAAAACCACCCGATTTTCCCTTGGAGTTTCCGAGGGACAAATAATTTCGGGTCAACAACCTCAGCTCACAGTTCGGGGTTCCAACAAACAGGTTAAATCGATTTATTGAAACTGGGTTATTAATGTTTGCATCCCCTTAAAATTAGCCCGAAACGGTTGTCATTGATAAATTAATCAACATTAATTAATTTATTAACCGATACAACATCCTTTCTATCGTATTTTCGTCAGGAAGCTACAATGAAATAAAGTTATTCCGATTCAAATCCTCAGTTGGATTTTATCGACTCACTTAAATAAAAACACACGTTTGAGGTAATAGTAATTATCTTAGTATACAGTACCCTCTTGGAAAATTAACTAAATTCCTTAATGAAGGAATTATTATCAGTTTCACTAATTTGTTTTTTATGTAATTTTTGGAATTATTATAAGTCATGCAATAAAGTTTGTATTCGTATAATAACTTAACACAAATATGATCAATTTTTACCCAATTTGTTGCCTGATTAAGCTCTTTATCTGATGTTTAATTTTAGTTGAAGTATTTTGTATAAAAGAAATAATTACGTAGGATTAAAAAAATAGCATACTTACACTTCTCGGCTAGGTTTAAATAACGAAAAATATTTTTAATGGAAAATATTTTTATTTGAGGGCTTTAAAAAGCTGAAATTTTGTAATAGTCACCAACTGTATAGATTACATCAAAAAACACAGAAAAATTAAAGCCATATGCTTCAAATACATCAAAAGGCCTGAAGCACTTGTGAAAAGGGCTTCGAAACACACTATAAGGATTTAAATTAGACCAAAAGGGCTTCAATTGCATCAAAAAGCTTAAAGCTATGATTTCAAGCAACAAAAGGGCTTTGAATATTAAATATGGTAACTCAAACCCTAACGCCAAAATAAGAACGTCCGAAACTCCAACAAAGTACGGTTTATTACTATGCCCTATTAACCAAGATTCATTCGAGGTCTTGAGGGCATTTTTCGTAAACTGGATTTTCAAATTGCCTATAGTTCAAATTTTAATATTCTTCAAATACTTCTTAGTAACTCTCGGGATAGAATTTCTTTTCAATAAAAGTCGGGGATTTACGCAATTAATTGTAAAAACTATAATAAGAAATATATCGGTCAAACTATATGTCTATTCGCGTTAGGTATAAAGGGCACTTAGCCCATGCTAGAACAGAAAAATCAAGTGTTGCCCATCATGTTCTTAATGAAAACCATAAGATTACTATTTACAATCTTAAATTGCATAATGAAAATAGCAGCAATACCCGGCGTTGCCCGGGTAAGAATATATTACACGTTTGATGGAACATTTTAGAATATTTGCGAATTAAGAACTATCCAAAACATCCCATAATGATTCAAAACATTTTCTAACTTTTTTTAACATCGTGAAACATTCTTGAATGATCTTCAAGATTCTGAAACATTCTTTAACATTACCAAATCATTCTGAAATGTTATAATAAAACATTCTTTTACTTCTTAGAACATATTTGAACTCCCTGTAACATTCTAAAAAAATCTGCTTCATTCTCATCCCCACTCCGTGCTGTTTGCTGGGTATGTAGTGACATCAGTAAATGCCTGGCGGGGATGACTAATCGATTGATAGTTAATAATTGATCAGTTATCGACCACTGAGAGTTATTAAAAAATGGGGGTTGGTAGTAGAAGGAAGAAAATTAAGAGTTATATGTATTTTTTAATGCCAAACCATAAAAAAAATGCCTAAAAAATAAAAAGGTTAGGAGTGGATCAAAAATAGATAGTAGCCGATTCTCAGACCTACTGAATATGCATATAAAATTTCATAAAAATCGGTCAAGACGATTTGGAGGAGTATGGTAACTAACATTGTCACACAAGAATTTTATATATCAGTATAGATTAGAAATAATCTCCATCTGGACGATTATGAATGCTACGTATAAAAATAAATTAAGTTCTCTTAACAATGACAGGGGTCCTATCCCTACCTTTTCAATTTTTGGTTTAATTTAATTAGTAGGTACCGTAACTTTTACGTAGTATTTATAGTTGTAACTTTGTTATCGAAAAACGCCTAGCTATTTAGTGTTCACAATACCACCAACGTTTCCCAGCCTTTTAATAATGGGGCTTCAAGCTTCAAGCTATCGAGGGGGTTGTAAATACTTTAAAAGAGTTTGGAGTCTTTTTTTAAATTACAAATATTAAAGCTCTTTTATAAAGTAAATTGTTATGAAGCCTTAACATCCTAACTACTTGTTCGAGAAAGGGCATGAAATATAGTGCTTCCTAGCTCTCAAAGGATTTGAAGGATATTTTTAAGCAATAAAGCTCTGTTACAAAATATATACTTACCTTCTTAGAGAAAGGAAAAATAAGTTATATTCTTTCCAAAGTTGTAGGAACTGACGATTTTTATTAGGAAGGAGGGTAATGATTAACTGCAATGAAAGAAAACAAACTTAAAAAATTATCATTGGTAAATCGTAAAACTCGCGAGTAATTTGATTTTATTAATTAATAATAATTATTCACTGGGACTGAATATTTAAAAAAAATTTTTTGAAGTTTAAATTTGTGTAGGTGTAAGGCCTTCAGTAAATAGAATCTTTTGTTATATTTTTATTTTATAGTAGGCATATAAAATTTTTAGAAGTAACGAGAACGTTCCGAAAAATTTTAGTAGGTACGTGATGAAAAGATGACTATTTTTAAAAGCATTAATAATAGATACGATAACCAAAGAGTATCTAAAAGAAGGTAGTTCCGTGCACATAATATTTATATTAAAATCAAACAAAAAATATCCATATGTAGATAATTACACGTGTATTTATATTTAATATTGACATTATATAATATTGTACATCAGTCCTTGTGATTTCTTCTATAATCATATAAATATACTACTATGTCCTCTGCAACACGTTTTTTCTCCGTTAGTTAGTATTAAAATAGAGAAGGAATGTTAACATAAATAACAACATTTTATAATATACGCATTATATAATAAGTAAGTTAGGAAATATCAAAATATAATATTTACAACATACTTTAAAAGAAACAACTGTAAAGATATGTACATTTAGTTAGGTTAGGTGTGTTAATAGTATATATACGTAGGTATACAATAATTAATAAATAAATGTTACATATTTATGTCTTTAGTAGGGCCCTAAGACATACTTTTACCCTGCACCTAATATGAAAGTAGTTTCAATAAAATAATAATTAGGCTTGAATTTTGTCACTATGTAGAGGTATCTATAAGGAATAATGTGGGATATAACTATTTATTAAAAAAAAATACAATCCGTATATACTGAATTAGTATAATAATCTAACGTCAACAAATCGTTAAAATTTATAAAAAAAATCTTTCTATGTTATCCCAGCATGTTTAATTTAACAGTAAAGTAAACGGATTGTACTTTTACAAAGTTTCATCTTATTATATCCGTACGTGGATAAAATTATAGTCCTCTATTTGCCCGAAGAGATTTAAAAATAGAACGTAATGTACATAATTCTAGACAGACAAACTACACATTATTGTAATATAATCTTTATCTATTTACAAAAGTTTATTATAGGAAGTATTAGGTACAAAAATATAACGACTAAGGCAAGCATTTCAATCTTAAGTAGCAGCGATAATAATTATTTCTCTAAAAACTTTGAATGCAACATTTGTTGTTATTAAAAGACGGACATTGTAAGCTACAACTGCTACAAGCTACAACACCCTAACAAGTACTTATAGGAATTTTTACACACACATTTAAGAATACATGGGTAGATAATCAGGTATGTTCACCCATTATTTAATTAAAAGTGAATAAAAAAACAAGGCAAGGGGGGTAGAGATAGCAGATTGTTTAGGTATCTATTGTTTTTTCTACTTTTACAAAAATGAGATTTTGGAAAAATGCGTTTTTATTTAACAACACGGAAAAGCTTCAAGTCATCTACCATAATCTCATCATAATCTATTAATGAGACACTCATATGGAGTGCCCATTAAATATGGAAATTGTTAAATATCTCGGAAAATACGTTTCGTTTCGGAAAATGTTATAATATACCAGCTTCGCTCATGAAAAGGAAATTTCTAGAAAATTCTACAATCTTCTAAAACATCTTATAATCTTCTAGTTTACATCGATTTAGGGGATAAGTTTAAAATATTAAATAGCAATTCACATTTATTACGTAACTTTTAATTGAAACCCTTTTTTAAATTCATGCTGTATTTTATGAAATTTATTATTTTTCTTTTATTTTTGTAATTGAAAGTCGATTCACTTGATTTTTCTGCAATGAAAATCTTTCAAAAATTTACTTTTTTTGTGTTACTTAAACAGTCAACATTTGTGTTAAAAGTTTAATTTAGTTTTACAATTTTAAATTTACATCAAAAATTTTGCCTTTAGGATGTTTACAATTATTGTAAATAAAATACTTCTAACGTAAGTCAACAACAATGTCCTGGACGTATAAGTTTGTTTTTAAGTGCTAGATTTAGATGCTTGATTCAATTTAGTCAAGATACGTTAATCCAGAAATCTGAAGAGGAAGAATTCATCTGAATGAAGTACTCTGGTGGTGAGTGACAAAGAAATTACCCTGAATGGAAAACCCTGATAGTAAGAGACACCCAAACGGAACAAAAAAGTACCATGTTTACGTAGTTGATCCTGAGTTATGCTAAAGTAGTTTATTTATCAAATTTTTGAATATTTAAAACAAAAAATTACAATAAATTCAAATGAATTTCATCGATTACAGCTGCACCTGATACGAATTTAAAAAAAGTGTTTCTAATGAAAGTTATCTAAGCAATCAAAAGGGGTTCCGTTTAAAATTTTAAAGGGGGCATCCATTAATTACATGAGATAAAAATGAACAAAATCTCACAAATTCTCATTTAAAGAGGTGGAGCTCACTGAAACGTCACGTCAACTTTTAAGTTTAAAGAATATATTTATTATAATTAGATTTTCTTAAAAAAATACCATTTTTTTGTTTTCTCCGCAAAAAAGTTTCACGGGAGGGGTAGGATCCAAATTATCAGAAAAATACAACATGTAATTAATGGTTATCCCCAAATTGTTCCCTTTATTATTTACATTACAGGTGCTGAGGTGTATAATCAGCTTTGTTATCAGTTGATTGCTCCTTCAAAAATATGAGATACATATATTCCATTTCATGACTCATAACGTATTTTTTAAGATATTTACATGTTTCCACATTTTATAGACACCCTGTAGATTGGCTATTAACTACAACTATGCACGTAAATTTAGGCTGCTGCATATAGATGTAGATAACAATTCGTATTTTGTGTGTAATTAGTTTTTCAAAAATTATCTCGCCACACGACGGTTTCTTCGGTAGAACAGTTTTGTAATTTATCTAATTTTGTAACAGCAAAGATTAAAACACAACGTACAATTTTGTGATCGACTGACTTTTATAGAAAAAGGGACGACACTTTGTTCGTGTATCTAATATATCTGTGAACGAATGACATAAAATTTAATAAAAAAAAAAATAATTGAACTAGGTACTACACTTGCAGTCCTTGTTCTCTATCACAGATATAATCTCTGCAATGCAATTTATTCTGTTGAATACATCCAAAAAGCAAAAAGACCAGTATTCTTTTGAAACGTCATTCGAAATGCATATTATAAATCTACGTACACTTTAGTTTTTGAGGAAAGATATAGATTCATACATACATGTATTATTTATCTATCAAATGGTACCTACATCGTATTTCCATTGATACTATTACAACTTGTACTGTACAAAATCAAAAATAGGGAGGTATCTACTGCTAAGCTTTATATTTAGACTTGGCATTAAATTAAATTTTTATTATGAGAGCATTTCAATTAACAAATTTCTGGAATTTGACTTATTTGAATAATGGTTAGTTAGAAAATAGTTTGGTTTATTTTTTGTTATTATGTCGGTACTAAAAGTTCGTTGAAAAAAAGATGTGAAAGCAGTCAACTTCTTTTACCCACCCTTCAAATAATATTCTATCACATTATTTTTGATGATATAACCATTTTATGTGCATATTATTTAAATATGTAACACTACTTATTTAACTACTTTTGCATTGTTATCTTTTCTTTTCAAATATTGCATTCCAATGCTGTTAGACGTCTCTTAACAAATGTTATATCTTTTTCAACTATTATATACTGCATTTCCATTATTGATAAAAATATCTAATCTTCTAAAGTCTACTTTTTCAGTCTTAAATGAAAATATTTATATTTACAGTTAGGTATGCTTATAAAAAGAATTTAACGGTTTTATTTAAATATAAAGTCAAACGCAACAACATTTGAGTGGATCTTTTGGCTAAGTTGTTGGTTAACTTTCAATTACATAGCGCTTTAAGTTATTTAGAATTAATAAAATTAATTAAAATTAACTTACGACGTTTTCTTAAGAACCGACAACTGCTGTGTTAAGTTGTCTTCACTGGTTACAATCCTTTTTCTCATTGGAGCTTTTAATTCGTTATTTTTGTAATTCTGCAATAGTAATAAGAGAAAAAAATTAAAAACAGTGCAAAAAAAGAAAAAACCTAAAGCATGTTTTGGCCATGTTGGCAATATTCCATTTCTATAAATACTTTAATGTATATAGGTATGTGTAAAAAAGAAAAATAAGGTAATGACGGACGAACGGATGACAATTGGATTTATATGGAAATAATTTTCTAAGAAGTGAGTATTGATTTAATATTGTATATTTAATTAAGCTGCCAATGCTAGATTAATTGAACGGGCATTTTTTATGAGAACTTGTCATGAAATTCAAACACTGTAGGTGGGATTTCTTTTTTTAGATAATAGCGGTAATATCACGTATGAATGTGTGACGTAAAAAATCAATACTTAAGAGCTCTATTTTTATATTCAGCGTTATAAGAAAATCAAGTATCTAGCAATTACGAAATTAGAGTTCAACTTACCTTTTCTAGTTGTTTTTCCATATCCAACATATGTTTTATAGTATCATAAACTGAAGGTGTCCTCTTCTTATCGTTTTTATGTGTAACTACTGAGTTTGTAGACTGAGCTATGAATCCTTGCCAATTAGAAGAAGCCGGCCTTGCCAATACTTCTTCCTTTTGCCCTTGCAAATGTTTATGTTGAGAAGATTGAGTGGTGGTTGCAGTTAATACTGAATCTGACGAAAGTAAACTGTTCTTTTCTGGTTTTGCAAATTCGTTATCGGAAGAAGAATCGGCATGTTTTCTCGAAACCGAGTTTCGTTTAATTTGCTTAGCAAAATTGTCGAATTTCCGATCTTTCTGTGGCCCTCTCGTGTTACTTTCAGACTTGAGCCAATTGTAACGTTCTTCAGGCGAAATATTGTTGTTAACTTTTTGTTTGTTAAAGCGATCTTGAGGATCGGCTAACTGTTTTAATTCTTTTACATCTTCATCGTCCTGTTGGGAACCGGTACCACCGAGAGGCAAGTCCTTAAGAGCTCCCCACTTCTCCTTCGAATCTTCAGAATAATAATCAATATTTGGGGTCTGTTCGAAATAAGTTTTCGGTGTTTGTAAGGAATCCTTGTACATCTGAGACATTATTAAATTTTGAAGAAAAGCAGCGTTGACGTCGTCGAAATTGTCGTCTGCATCGTTATCATTTTCATAAAGAACTTCTTGTCCTATGGGTTGAGATCTTTCCCTCTCTTCCCTTTCGGCTTCTTGAATCATTTCATCTTCAAGGTTCTCAAAAGGATCTCCGTTTCTATTGTATCCGTAATAGCCATAATTTGGCGGCCGCACAACAGGGGCCTCGCCATAATAATAAGGCATAACAGCTTGGTAAACTTCGTATTTAGAAGTTCGGGGAGGTGGGTAATAAACAGGGTAAGAGGCGGATGAATCTTGCGGATAATAATACTCTTCTGCATATTCCTGATTGGGTGAGTACGACGGATACATATCGTAGTTAGAAGGATAACGTTCAGAACGAAGAAATTGATGGTACGGAACGGGTATATTCCAGGACGGGTTGTTTATCCTAGGAACGGTACTTGCATGGTTGTACCTTTTTGTACCGTAAATTGTGTACGTCAGACAGGGGGAGAAAAACAAGAAGAGTACCACGTGCAACAGCTTCATCGTTGGTGACAAAGTCTGTAAAGAAAATAATAGTTTTTATTAAGGTAATAATCTAATTGAGTATAAAACTGTTATTTAGCTGTAAGTTCTACGTAAGAAAGTAGGTGACTAAATATAAATAAAAATAAAGAAAAACGTTTATAAATTGGAGTATACTTCTTACCATTGTATTAGTTTTAGTGAAATAGGACGACAAAATAATGCACAGACACACACTTATTAATTGACTAACTTGGTAGCACGTTTTTAGCACACAGCTCACTGAAACCTGTAGGACTCTGTGACGAAAATGCAGTCGTGTGAATAGAGCTTCTATTTATAACAAAAATTTCCCCTGCTTTCTCACCCACACGGTTATCAATGAATTTGAAGCGAGTGGGGGAGAAAATTCTAAATGCGACAATCAAATCCTATTGGCCATGTATTTTCCGAGGAAGTTTCCATTGGTCCTAGTAAAGACCCTTATTGATCCTAAAGGAACGTGTGTTCACGAAATAGCCGTTCCGATCCTTTTCATCGCATTCACGTTTCCTATCTCCTTTGCCATTACATACAATATATATAGAGATAAATATTATATATATATAACTTTAAAGTCAACATAGGTACTTCAAACAGAAAATATAAAGAAAAGAGTTGCAAAATTACTGTTTAGTTTCGGAAAATTATTTTTAACATCTAGCGTTTTATTGACCCCATCGTTAAAACTTGATGTACAATAATAATAAGGGGCTATTCATAAAATACGTCACACTAAAATTAGCCCCTTCTGAACATGATAAATTTTGATAAATAATACACAAATTTTGATAGTCAAAAATATTTATTTTATTTTCATAATAAAATTAATAAATATCTTTTGTAACGAACAAATAAATAATATTTCTATTTATCAGAAGTCCAAGGATTCTGTAAAAAATCAGTAAAATTTTTTGATGAACGGTGAACGTCACGTTGCCGTAGACCCCCTGTCCCCCCGTGTCACACTCAGCAAGACCCCTCCCCCCTTGTATACGAACGTATTTTATAAATGACTCCTAAGTAATATATATACAATTTTTTACTTAAATTAGCGTTTTTTGGACCCCCTCCCCCCGGTTGTCACGCTGTGTCACACTTTCTGTGACCTCCCCTGTAAATATTACATCACAAAAACTAAACATCCCCCTTCTGAACATGATAAATTTTAATTGATAATACACAAATTTTGATAGTCAAAAATATTTATTTTATTTTCATAATAAAATTTAAATAAATTAATAAATATCTTTTGTAACGAACAAATAAATAATATTTCTATTTATCAGAAGTCCAAGGATTCTGTAAAAAATTAGTCAAATTTTTTGATGAACGGTGAACGTCACGTTACCGTAGACCCCCTGTCTCCCCGTGTCACACTCACCCCTCCCCCCCTTGTATACGAACGTATTTTATGAACGGCCCCTAAGTAATATATATACAATTTTTTAATATTTTTATTATTTATTAAGAAAATATGTACATATACAACTTTTATAGTCACCAAAACGCAGTTATATTCGTTTTACTAGGTAGATTTATTACGAATAGGTACTTTTACATAAAATTGTGGGCGTACTATCACATGTTATTAAAGAGGAATGTTGGGGGTTTCGTTTAAGCGATGATGGTGATATTGAAGTCAAAATTAAATCCAAAAAAATTACCAATATCATCAATACACAAATGGTACAGCAAGAATAAAAAATATTGTATCTATTTGTTTATTTTTAGAGAACTAATAGATAGTGAATTGTTGACGTTTAATTTACAAGAAATAAGTCTACAGTATTTTTGGTATTGTTAAGTTTTCAAATTAATATTTACGTCGTTTTTCTTTCTAATTGACAAACCTAATATACGACCATTTTATTTTAATTGTTTTGTTGGAAAAGCCGAACACCTTTCAAGAAAATAGTATCTTAGTATCTAAGCACATATAGGTATGTAGAATAATCTAAAATAAACTCCAGTCGAAATAAAATAATGCGCATGTGTGCCCTAGTATTATATGGTACTAGTGATCCACATCCTGCCCTTAAAATGTTTTACAATTAGCAAAAGATTGTGTATAACGAACTGCATTCAGCCCATTCGAAGATCGTCCTAAAATGATCGCCAATGCCAGTGAGTGTGTGGGAGAGAACGAGTTCGATTTTTGGCAACAGAATTTATGAATGAAGCTACGGCGACGTCAGCTTTGCGAAATCCGAAATTCGCTTGATAAACGTCTTTTTTGTCGTAGAATATAGACCAATTTATGTAAATAGGCAAAAAGTATATACGTACATATATGCAGATATATAATAAGTATGTATGTGTGTATATAAATAGGATTTGAGCGGAAATGAGTTTTATAAATGGCACAGGATCGACTATAAAAAAATGGTACATTTTTGAAACAGTAATTCCAGGATTAAAGTTTAAATTATTACCTTCCTTTTATTATCGTCTATTAATTTATGTATTTATCTTTATCATTGTTTAGACATTCCTTACTTAGGGGCTGTTCATAAAATACGTCACACTAAAATTTGCTTTTTTTGACCTCCTCCCCCCCGGTTGTCACTCTGTGTCACACTTTCTGAGACCCCCTTGTAAATATCACGTCACAAAAACTAAACACCTCCACTGACCATGATAAATTTTGATAAATAATACACAAATTTTGATAGTCAAAAATATCTATTTTATTTTCATAATAAAAGTTAAATAATTAATAAATATCTTTTGTAACGAACAAATAAATAATATTTCTATTTATCAGAAGTCCAAGGATTCTGTAAAAATTCAGTAAAATTTTTTGATAAACGGCGAACGTCACGTTGCCGTAGACCCCCCGTCCCCCCTTGTCACATCTTGTCACACTCAGCAAGACCCCTCCCCACCCCTGTATGCGAACGTATTTTATGAACGGCCCCTTATAAGTATCTAGTAAGAAAAAAAATAACACCAAATACCTATGTAATACCTTGTAACATTTACATATGTGGTTGCATGTTGGAAATGATATTGTGACTGGGGGTCAACATATTTTTTTAAAGTATCATCCCCTAGCGCCTTTCTGTAATATTCTTACGTCACAACCGACGCTCTGCTGCCGTCGATGCCAGAGACGTCGACGCCAATTCAGACCCAGCCGGAGCCAGTGGTGAATCGAAGAGGGAGGGTTAGAAGGGGGATGAAACTGGCGAAACGAACGTGGGAATATTGTTGCAGGCAATGACGTCAGTCAATGCGACGACGTCGCTAATAAAATTGCGTATGTTTCAAACGTTTCGTTCTCTCTACATTATACATTATTATCTGACAAATGAATGGTTCATAACTGTATGCATGGAAAGATGTTTCTCAAAGTAACCAATCTGAAAAAGATTGCATTAAATTCAGTGACGGTGGCAAGAGGGTTTTATGAATAAGCAGAAAGTTGTACACTACAATTGTTTCACCAAAATATGAAATTCTTCAGGGGAAGATACATCATAGAGATATACCTGTATGTGTCTTTGTAGGCAACAAGTTGTAATGTACAATATATTAAATATGTCAAAAAAATTGGTACTAAGATAACGCAGGCAAACATCAGTTAAGAACAGTAGCACAAATGCAATGTATGAATAAATAAATAATTAAAAACCACGAGGCAAACATTTGGACGTAACAAATTCAAAACTAGCCCTTAAAAGGCCGTTATCCGTTATCGCGAAACGTCGGCAGTAGTTTTTTGACATCTTATTTGGTTTCTTTTTTATTGTTTTGTTACTCGAGATTACGAAGATAAGAATTTTGAATTACTATATGAATAATCTGTTAATTTTGTTTGTCGTTTTTTACAATGCAAAAAAATTTAATTGTATCCCTCGTTATATTTTATTCATATTGTGGAATATACCTAGTGAGATGATATTTGGTAAAGAAAACACTTTTTGAAAACTTTCACTAAATTTTTATTAAATCAATATATATAAAGTCAATACAGATAAGATCACATTTAAATTCAAACATTGAAATTGTAACAAACGAAATAGAGAATATTTACGATTCCCCTATTGTTACAATGTGTGTAAAGTATTTACATCCCCCACCCTAACACCAAAACAATATTTTTAGTATTGAAGACTTACTTATTAATCCTTCTTCTGAAGATGGCCTTGTAGGTCGAAACTTGTTAAGAATTTTAGTAAAAATTTAGTGAAAATTTTCAAAAAATGTTTTCTGTACCAAATATTATGAGTTATGATTAACTTTCATATACAACTCTATCAATTTTTTCAAGGCCTAGTGGGCTCATCTTTGTTAAATAAAAAGAATTTTCCTAATGATTTGCGAGATGCAAAGTTTGTTTAATGCTTGGTGGTGATACAAGATCATCCATTTCATCTTGTTCCTCCTCATTTTGTCCCACTGAACGAAGAATTTCTTCGCTAATGAAAGTGATTGTTACGCTATATATAGTGTTTCAATACAATCACAAAAAGCATTGATTTATTGATGTAAACGTCGGAGCCGTCATGAAGGTTCTCAAAACCCTTTCCATAGGTATTTAGGCTTTCAACTTAATTGCTTTTCTATGGAATTGGTTATTTAAATTCCTTTTGGTTTAATTGAAGCCCTTACAGTGTGCTCGAAGCTCTTTTTGTGAGCTCCTCGTGTTCTTATGGTTTAAGTAATTCTCATGTCCTCACTAAAAAACTTTTCCATAAGTGTTTAGGGTTTTGAACTCAATTACTTTTCTAGGAAATTTGTAATTTGAAGTTCTTTTGCTCTAATTCAAGCCCTTATAGTCTCTTCCAAATCCTTTTTACAAGTTTCAATCTCTTCTGGTTTAATTCTCAAGTCTTTCTTCATGGTATATCCAAAATATCCACAAGTGCTTAAAATTTTGAACATAATTACATTTTTAAGAAATTGGCCATTTGAAGCCCTTTTAGTTTAATTTGTGTACTCGAAGCTTCTTTTGAAAGTGTTTCAATTTCTTTTGGTTTAATTCTCAATTCGCCTTCAGGGTATACTTAAAACCCATTCCAAAATGTTTATAGTTTTGGAATTAATTAATTTTTATGTAGTTAGTATTTTAATGTCCATTTACAGCTTAAAACTTAATTAGGACTTCAAGGACTAAAACATTTTTAATAAGGGCCTTGTGCTTAGGGCTTGAAGTCCTTTTGATGAGGCCTTTACCCAGTTTTGATGGTTAGACTATAATATGATCACAAAAATTTTTGAAACTTCTAAAGTCCACTTTTTACACATTTCTTACAAAAGTAAAAGTAATGAGCGCAAATTCGACAGAACAACTGACCAACAATTCTTCTTAGTTGGCACGTTTCAAGTAGTTCGCCACTTTGTGGGTTAAGTTTGATAAGTCGATATTCTTAATTGTAAAAGGTCCTTATCAAACATTAATGAACTCATAATTATTAGCTAAATATTTGTATAGATGGCGTTCATCATGTGACTGCTGTTCCGTTGTTGTTCGGTTTTAAATCTAAATTAGGTCATAAGTACCAGGACATTCAACGTCACTTTTTTACAATATAAAAATTACTAAACTTTTGTTTTAATTAAAAAAAGAAAATGGGTTCACAATGAATTTATAGATACTTTTAAATAAGAAAACAATAAGATTAAAGAAAATCTTTTGGATAGAGATTTGTATCTTTGGGAAAAGCTTTTACATTTTGATATCGATTTCCTGCAAAAGTTATTTTAGAATTGTGGAGGTGCAATGAACTGCATTTCTTTGGCAACATTTCAAATGAAACTTAGTAAATGGCGTATTGCCAAAGCTTCCTATTCCAGACTAGACGTCTCTTGGGTTTCCACGATTGTACAAGTTGAACAGGAAACAAACCGGGAAAACATCAACCGAAAATAGATCAACTTACAATTTGAATGTGACAAATCAAAAACAGTGTCGTAAATATAGGTTCATTAATAAATTTATAATGTGATATTGAAACATATTAATTAAGGTTTTTTGTTTTTGATGAGGTTCAGAGTTATGAAGTATACTACATATATTGCGAAAATTAAATAATAATAAGTGGTTGATTGTTAATTGAAAAATGCTAATTGGAGACGAAAAACATGATAAAAAAATTAGGATTATAATTAATCAATTATTACATTTTAAAATCAATATTTAGAAGAACGTAGAATTGATTTTATTATCTACATTATAATTAGGACAGTAGTTTCAATTAATTTTATTGATTATACAGCTTGATATTTCTACATAAAAGATACTTATACTTAATTTCTAAATTAAAACTTTTTCTATATCAATTAAGAATTATTCCAGTTAAAGATAAGTTTTGCTCAAGGTGGAAATGACATTGACAATATGTTTTTATATATCTAAATAATAAGAAAATTTGAAATGTCGATGGTGATAACGACGCCGACAACAACGGTGCGGTAAGAGGTCAGACCCCTAGATGAAGCTAACGCCCCCGCGTTCCCGGGGCAAGTCCATCCGCCCAACCTTCCATTGCTAACAGTGCGGAGGTAGAACATGAACAACTTTTCATAGCAATATTATCTTTTCATCATTCGCCTCCGGATATAACATTTCAATAAATAAATAAATAAATACATATTACTTACTTTATAAAACACATTGTAGACAATATAATTGTTTCTATGTACAGAGTGGGCAAACTTCGATATTTGTATAGGACAATTCAATAACCGTAATACGAAGCAAAAAATAAGCTTCTCGATTTGTTTTTTTTTTTTTGAGACAAATTTATCGTTGTTTTCAAAAAGTTTTTGTTACATATCCAAATCTTGGTTGTCACACTAATATTATAAAGGCGAAAGTTTGTGTGTGTGTGAGTGTGTATGTTTGTTACTTCTTCAAGTCTAAACGGCTGGATCGATTTTAATGAAATTTGGTATGGAGTTAGCTGACACCCTGGATTAACACATAGGCTACGTTTTACTGCGAGAAAATATCTTATTCCCATGGAAAAATCGATGAAAATGAATTCGCGGAATGTTATAAATGCGAAAGTAACTCTGTCTGTATATTACACAATCTCGCCTAAAATACTGAACCGATTTAAATGAAATTTGGTACAGAGATAGTCTAGAGCCTGAGAAAGGACATAGGCTACTTTTTAATGCGAAAAAGGGTTGTAAGGGGTTGAAATAGGAAAATTTGTGCGGAAATTCCGTAATTTTAAAGATAGAAGCTTGAAACTTATTTTTTAGGCTTTTGATTAGATATAAATAAATACGACATTCAATGTTTGTTGTTATATCTAACCTTGTTACAATTTTAAATTCAATACAACTATAATTATGTATTCATAAGAAAAGACATAAAAAACAAAATATTTTAAGGCTGATACTTTTCGGACTTCCGTTCTTTAAACAGGTAAATAAAAGAATTTACATCTAATCAGTGAGATGTAGTCTTGTGATTTGATTTTTACTTTATATACCTACTCCAAAGTGAAAGAAATGTTGTTGACGATAATTTTGGCATCCCTCCAAACCTAAGCAAAAGTGCTCAGCCTACACCTAGTTTCAGCACTGGTATTGAAATCTAACATCATGTTTCTATTTTTTTTTTTTCGTGGAAGAGGGGAAGTCTTCATAACCGTCCGTATGACTGGATAGCGTCGAATTATCTCCTGAAAACATCTCAGGACCATTTTACTGTTTCTATTAAAACATGACTTAAAATTAAAAAATTTAATTCAGTCGAAATTAACGTCCTTTGTTTTCAAGTTTTTCTTAACTCACTAGTTTTAAGTTAATATGTGTAAATTGTACGATCCGACATAATATTATAATTTTTACTTTGTGGGGGAGGGGGGGAGGTATTTTTTTCAAAATCTAAACTTTATCATTAAAAAGTAAATCATTTTATCTGTGAGGGGGTGACACTAAAACTTATTAAAATACGAATTATTTTAAATTATCGCGGATTTCCTGACTGAAGATTAAAAATTCATCGGATCTGAAGTTAAAAATCTTATGGATTTTCTGCTTCGGAATAATTGTCGTCAGACCAAAACGTACGACACTAAATAAATAAAATTTGCGTTGTTATTTGACTAAATATTCATTATAAAATGATATTTTTGAAATTTGAATACAATGTAAATCCTCGGGCAGATATTTGGAAATCTTATTGCAGTTAAAATCCTGCACATGCATTAAAGTAGTAGGAAGTAATAATTTCTTTAGAATGGTGGGTCTGACTTCTTATAATTTAAACTTATAAATATATATGGAGTAATAACGAAAAGGGTGTGGTAAATGCTGCAAGTGATGACCGCACTTTTAAATACTAGGGTCAGGTTGTAATTGTGAACGATTTTGTAAGTTTAAGTTTTGAAGCTCGATGTATCTTAGATGAAGATTAAATTTAGGCGACTATATGATTAATTTAGGTCCTTGTTTGGTTTTAAGTGAATTTTTGTTGTTAAATATGCAAATTCGCGTTTTTTTTCCAAAAAACTTAAGTTTACAATTACCCCTTCACTTATTAACGAAGTCGAAAACCTAGGGGTAAATGTGAACAATCATCTTGTTTGAAACTGGCTTTATAAAGGTTTTTAATGGGGCAAAGGTGAACAATTCGCTTTCAAATGTGAATTGCAATGCAAATTATATTTATAAAGCCGTGTTCACAATTACCCCAAAAATTATATATTATATAGAAATATTTTCAGTGTTTAACATAAAATATTGCGACACTCTTATTCTGCTGTTTAGCGCATTAAAGCATCCAATCGTCAAAAGTCAACACCACAGTCTATAATTCACATTAGTTGGAATAATCAAGAGTCCTATTTCATCGAAATAAAGAGCCTATTTACAATTACCCCAAAATTCTTGCATCTAATTTTTTCAAGGGCCTGCTTCCAGAACTCATTAATATATATAAATATACAGTGTATCTCGGTTAAATGCAAACAAATCTAAACATACGTTGCTATACGTTTTCCAATACAATTTCAGGAAGCTAAATACTTACCCAAAAATTTTTGTGTGGGTACAACTACCCCTTGTGAACGAAGTGTACATACAATGGGCTTTTCTTAACGTTTTTTGTGTTTCTAACTTTTGCTTCCAAGTTGTTTCTATCTTCTATGATAAGCAGTCACTCACAGCGTAGCGACTCTGGCGTTTTCTATTATGTAGCCATGATTCATGATGCTTTTTAGATACATTTGCTTCAGCTTTAGGTTAAGTTTAATCTGCTATGGTCCTAGCTCTTATCCCTAGTCTCTTTACTGATAATAATTCTACATTATTGACATGAATAAACTCATAACTAACTTAATTGAAACAATTAGGATAACGTATTAGGTAATGGTAACGTATTGACAGGTATAGTGTGTTGTGCAAGCAACCCACCTAACAGCAGGCCCTGTACGGTGAGTTGCCCATATTCAGTTAAAAAGACAAAAGAGCCAAGAATTGTCTAATTGTAAGAGCCACATTTCAAAACTTTTTTAATTTAAGTGAGGCAAAGTTGTCTAATGGTTTGTGTGATATTTGATTCTACTTTGAATTTTTTTAGCTTATATTTCAGTTTATAATTTCATTGCAGTTTGTTTTTTTCATACACTGATGTCATTAGACTTTTTGTACAATATTTCGTCTTTATGGAGTCATCGTCAATAATTTTAAAATGGAATTTTTCAATTTTCACTGTTTACTATTATTAAGGGAGAACGCCACCGTGACGGGCCAAAAAATTGCAAATTGTCGAGATTTTTTTCCATAGATGTCCTTTATTTTTAAAGGATCGGATAAAGGAATATTTAAACATTATATATTCAATTATACGTATACAAAATTTTATTAAAAAATATACAAAATTCATGAAGTTAAATACATTTTTGTAATCGTCCAAAAAAATCTTTTTCATTGTCTCAACGATATGTCGATGAATTATCTAAAATTGAAAAATTGAATCTATATAAATGTAGTTATCGTTATGCGTAGCTGTTCTATTTTTGCAAAATGGCAGCGTTAAAATGTTTTTTAAGTGGGAATTATGAAAATTTTTAAAATCGCTTACGCAGATCGAAAAGTTCATGAAAAAAGCTTTAAAATCGGCCTATTTGATCATTAAGAAACCCTTGGGATAAAGTTAAAAAAAGCCGTTTCGAGAAAAACAAATTAGAACTTTTTCACCCATTTTCACGAAGTTATTTTTATAATATTTTTACATATTACTAATACTTACAACAAACTCTATTCCCGGGCAACACAAAAATTATTTTACAATAGAAAATTTTCTAATTTTCAATCTATTTTGAAAATGCTAACAGCAGCCTACAACAAATCACAGCGGATAGCGCTACCCATGCGCTACCTGGTCGCACTACCCGAGCGCTACCTGCTCCACTAAATTATCTGTAAATCAGTCAATTTTCGAGATTTTAACTTAAAAATTGTTTTACATATTTTTCAATATGTATACTTTGAGAAACTGTAAAAAAAATCTATTTTTTTGATCCATCACAGTGGCGTTCTCCTTAATAACTTTGAACGTACATTTTATGATCTTAGTATTGTTTATTTCACAGTTGGCACTACATGTACGTTGAATATGAATTTAAAATTGAACGTTAGACCATAGAGTATAACCCAATAATAACCGGTATACTTTTGTATTTGTTCCCGATACGCTTCCTGCACTGAAACTTGAAATTAAAATGTTATGTACATACCACGTACTCATAGACTCTACGTACTGTACTTCTGTACATAAGTAGCTTAGGAATTAGAATTATAAGACAGAGTAGAAATGCTGCCGTTGTTTTATCTTTTCCTTAAAAAATACGACATTTGAATAACCAAAAATGTGTCAACAATCACTTAATCATAGAAATATTAAGTATAGTAGAATTATTTTAACTTTATCATCGTGACCTATCTAAATTATCTGTCTGTTGTAACCATGCGAAGAAAGTGCAGTGAAGACAAAACATATGTTCCCATTTTAATTCATAAGAATGGTAATGAAAAACGTATTGCTTTTGTAGTTCCTAAAGTTATTCCAAATTAGAAACGAAAACGGTTTAGGTTAGGACTAGTTGTCACATCTGACATTTATTGTATTCTAACGAATAAGCGGAATTTTTATGGTGTATTTTAATGGTTTAATGAATTAACAATATTATAAAATAGATAACACTTATAAACCAATTACAAATATATCTTAAAACTACTTGCCTTAATGATTATCAACTAGGGGCGTTGATAATGGTAGGGACCCTTAATAAGGCATTAGAGTGAGGAGTGAGTGATAGCGGCAACCCGCTACACCCCCCTTACCGTTTGTATTACATACTTATAGTACGTCAACTCATTCTATATGTAATATAACCTATAGCCACAGTATACTTCTAAGCAGTAGGGACATAACGCAATTTTCGCGTAGCGTATTTTTAATACGCATGCGTTACAAGGATCCACTTTCAAAATGTCGTCGACAAAACAGCTGTTCCTCACGTTTACAAATATTGAATTATTTAAGGCAATTTAAGGTTAGAAAAGTTGCGAAGCAATATTTGGTGTTACGTGTTACCTTGTTTTTCAAAATGAATGCGAAAAAAGGCAGCAGATGGTGTGCAGCTTCAAAGTGTAATGAATCTTTAATAAACAGTTTTTACTTTTCTGTGTGTTGTTTTATTTCTTCTCAATTTTAATACAGTCGTTTTCTTTCATATTACACATCGATCGATATTTGCTAAACAAAGCAATAATTTTGTACTCTCCATTGCCATTATCGCAATCATATTGCAAGCTTGGTTCGTTTGCACTTTGACATCTATTTAAATTCCCGCTTAAAAAGGATCCACTTTTAACATGGCGGACCCCTCTCAAGGTCACAGAAACGCGCTACGCGAAAATCAAAGGAACCGACAGTTATGTCCCTACTGCTTAGAATTATACTGTGCTATAGCTTTATACTATCAAATCATGTCTCAACAATTGTCATATGTACGTATATTAGCTATTACGATTTTATTCACATACCTTATTCAGATAACAGGATAGTAAAGATAAAATAATTTTACTATAGTTGTAGTTGCGCACGCATTGAGAACAGAAGTATACTGGCTATTTCTAATTTAAAAATTAAAACAGATTGGATTGGTTAACGGTTCTCGTTTTCGTATGGTTTTCGTTTATGTTAGTAGATAGGTGTAAGTCAATAAATTGTAATTTGTAGTTTTGTGTTTAACTAAAGTGTTATTTTTAAATAGTGAATTGTACCGAAGACGTCTAAATAATGTCTGAAATAGGAAGAAAAGCAAAACCTCAATCTGTTAACGTCTACTTACGAATAAGGTTTGTATATCTGCCTTTAACGTAGTAATTCTTATTAATGGTAATGTATATTGCTTTGATTAATTTAATATGTAAATTAAAACTCAAAAGATCGCCTAAAAATTTCACTTTTGCTGGAGGTCTGGTGCCCTATTTCTCTGGTACATTTTTTTTTTTGATAATTTCCATAATGTAGACCAACGAGATTCAATACAGTAATTAATAGCAAATTATATTATACCTACTCGTAACATTATATGTATTCACAAGTTTCCTATGTTATATTTTTTTTTACCCTCATCTCATGGCCTGTAAGCTACATATTTAATTTGCCCCATAAATATGATTCAATTAATAAGTATCTACCTACTATAGTTTATGTTTTTTAATGTTTTAGACCTCCAAATAAACAGGAACGTGATGCTCATTCCCTGACATGTGTGGAAATTCCTAATTCTAAGGAAGTTATCATTAAACAACACCATGGAAAAAAATATTCTTTTGAAAAAGTTTTTGGACCAAATTCGAAACAAGTGGATGTTTATTTAAGTGTTGTTAAGCCACTTATTCCAGAAGTACTTGCTGGTTATAATTGCACAGTTTTCGCTTATGGTCAAACAGGAGCAGGAAAAACATATACAATGGCTGGAGGTTCAATTAATTCAAATTCAACATCATGGCACGGTGTAAGGATTCATATATTAATGATGTTTTGGTTCCATTAATTATTATTTTTTTTATTTATCATTGTATATACTTTCATAAAGACTTTTTGTAAAGGCCCTTGAATACAAGTATAATTGTAAAATTTTCATTAGTTCACACAAAATAAAATATATAATAATTATTTATATGATACACATTAGGATGAAGATGCAGGTATAATTCCCAGAGCTCTTGCACATCTTTTTGAAGAGCTTCGTTTACAACAACAGCAAGAATATACAGTTCGTGTTTCATATTTGGAGTTGTATAATGAAGATATTTTTGATTTGCTTTCGGATGGAGAAGATAATAGTCGTATACGGTGAGTTTTCACAAATTTTATTGTATTTATTATTAATATTAAACTATATTTGGTTGAACAGAATTTATGAAGATCAGCGTCAGAAAGGATCAGTTATAGTCCAAGGAATTGAAGAAGTAACAGTATGTAATAAAAATGAGGTATATAAAATTCTTGAAAAGGGCCAAGAAAAACGTCGAACAGCTTCAACTTTAATGAATGCGCAGTCTAGCCGATCACACACAGTATTTTCTATTACCGTTTATGCACGTGAAACAACCCTCGAAGAAGAAGTTGTAAAGATGGGCAAATTGAATTTAGTTGACTTAGCAGGTAGTGAAAATATTGGTAGATCAGGGGCAGTGGACGTAAGAGCTCGCGAAGCTGGAAGTATTAATCAGTCTCTACTAACATTAGGACGTTGCATAAAGGCTCTTGTAGATAGACATCCTCATATTCCATACAGAGAATCCAAATTAACAAGAATTTTGCAAGACAGCTTAGGAGGACGTACTAAGACTTCAATTATAGCTACAATTTCACCCACGTTTTCGAATCTGGAAGAGACATTAAGTACTTTAGATTATGCATACAGAGCTCGTAATATTACCAATAGACCTGAAGTAAATCAACGTTTATCGAAACGTGCTCTTCTTTCTCAGTACACTGAAGAAATTGAACGATTAAGAAAAGATCTAAATGCTGCACATTCCAAAACTGGCGTTTTTATTGCCCATGAAAATTATGAACGCTTAATGGCAACTAGCGAATATCAAAAGGAAGAATTAGCGGAAAAAATAATTATAATACGTGATTTGCAAAACAAAATACAGTTAGTAGAACAACAAAAGGCAATTAAGGAAAAAGAATGGGAGGACTTGTCTGCTTCTTTTAAAATAGCACAAGACTACTTGTCTCATTATGCATCGACGGAAAAAGTTTTAAAACAGCAAGCTGAAATTTTATTGGATGTGGTGGAAAAATCGACAAGTAATGAGACAAAACTCCATGAAAAAGTTGATTACTTCTACGATGTGACCCAAAAGAACAAAGGAAATACCAATAAGATCATATCACTTCTTGACGAAAAATTATCCTTTATGACAGAAAAAATGCAAAATTTTTACCGACAGTACAATTTTCAGAATAGAGCATTGCTCGAAACTATTAGAAATTCTGAACAATTACTTGGAACAATGATGTCCTCTCTGAATTTAATAGAAGAAAAAAGTAATAATTTAGACGATAATATCATTCAGTTGCAAGAAGGGCTCGACACAGAGACGAATGATTTTTACATGGACATTAACAAAGCTGTAATAACATCGAACAAAGAAATACGAAATTTTAAATTATTATTTGGAGAACTCATGCAAAGTCATCTCAACAATGTGGCAATAGTAGAAAATAGAATTAGTAAACAACATAATGAATGTAAAGATTTTATTAAAAATTTAATAGAACATGTAAGAAATATTTTTTTTTGCAACACATTAAAATATTCGATTAATAGTAAATTATTTCTTTTTATTTAGATTGAAAACGCAAGAATACATCTCATAGTGCCAGCGGAGGGTCTCATGCAGCAAACTTGTATGTTGAAAAGTCAATTATTTGAGATTATGAATGACATCAAAAATGGTATGGAAATGGAGAAACAACTTCAAGATATGAAATTTGCGAATATGAATAAAGTATCTCAACACTTTGAGAAAATAGGGCCTCTTATTTGTACTCTCAATTCTGACGTTCAGCGACAGTCTGAAAGCCTTTATGGTGCAATAAATGAAATGCACAATATTATTTCAGAAAAGCAACCAAATGTAATACTTTTACTGTTGAAAGTAAAGTACCTATAGAATAATTTTAATGTTTATATAACTTTTGTAGCTGACAACTCAGTTCGAAGGAAATATTAGTAGTATCCAAGATGTTTCTGTAACATCTCACACAATCAAAGACTCTGTAAATAATGCACTCCAAAAATTTGAAAGTAAGAACCTCAGTGACGCTGCACGTTTACAAGAGAAAACTGCATTCTTTAAAGATAATTATATGGAAAATGTGGAAGTACGTATAAATTTATAAAATATTTTCTGGTTTTATGAAAGTTATATTCTTTTTTAGAGTTTATTAGTTTTGATAAATAATATTAAACTGGATGAGTTTGATGTTAAAGAATATTTGAACAATGTAGATATTAATACGCATAGAACATTATCGGGTTTTAACGAAATGATGAATTTTATATCAGAGGAGACAGAAACTAGTAAAGAAAACTTTAAGATGTGCACTGAAAATGTGAAGAAAGTGTTGACTGAAGAACTAATTACTGTGGAACCAACCGGTGCTACCCCTTTACGCACACAATTTCAATATCCTAAAAAAATAGTTTCTACATCCCTTAAAGAACATTTATTACAAAAATTTGATGATGATTATCAAAAAGATAAGGTAAATGTAGAAAACATATTGTTTAAAAGGACTACTTTAATTTCAACTTCCTCTCTTAAATGATTATACTTTTTTTTTTCCAGATGCTAAAGTTGCCATTAATGGAACATAATGGAACAGGTAATGTAAAATTAGAGGCTTCTACTTCAAAACAAAAGTATAATGTTTCAAATAAGAAGTCCGTTTTTGAGGTATTCTCTTATTTATTTATTTATTTTATTGCTTTTAATAGAGTATTTACTGTTTTCAGGACAAAGAAAATTTTGAGAAAGATTAATTATGAATTAATATTGTACAAATACGTTAAGATGCAATATTTTGAAGCTATTTCTAATTCAAGAGAAGTTTGCATTTAATTAAATTCATATTCATATTATTTGTAATCCCATTTTTTTGATAACTTTCAATAATCTTGTTTTTTTTATATATTTATTTTATATTTTAATAATTATAAACACGTATTCAAAAAATGGCTATAAATGTTTGTTTTTGATAAAATAATTTTTAGGGTCAAACTATAAAACTATATTACTAACTATATACGTCTGTACAAAATTAAGACACCCATCTAGTAATTATAATGCGTCAGGTGTTTCTTTTTTTTTTTTTTTTTGATTTGGGCTTCTCACTCCCTTGATGAAGTAGGGCCCTCCGTTCCCCAGTCAAATGAGTCCTAACTTTGAAATGCGTAGATATAACTCCGCCTATTCTTAACTAAATATTCGAGCTTAAGTATGTACAGTTGGTACTGCAAATATATATATATATATCAGAGAGATATGATATACCCTATAAAGTTTAAGATTGCATGTGTAAGAAACAATCACAAGGATAAATTGTCCTTTACTTGATTAAGTAAATAAGGATAGAACCGACAAGGTTAATCTATTTGCGGAATACGTAATTGGCGGTGTTTGCATAAAAACTGGATTAACTTATACATAGTAACCGAAACCTTACATATTGTTTTATTTTTTTGTTTAAGATGTCATGCAAATAATTTGACTCGGTTCTTTTTAATCTAAATTGTCACCTGTTTTTCTTGTCTCGTGTGTTTTTTAAAACTTCATTAGTTTTTAAATGTATTGCTAACATACACTGCCCTTAATAAAAAAACCTGTTTTTTTAAATATTATACATATTTATCGATTCTTATAGTTTTAAATGTAAGGTAAAATATTTCTTTTCGTGACCGAGACATCTATCTACGGCTTTGCACCATTATTTATTAATAGGATTTAAATTTTGTAGAAGTTGAGATTAAAAATAGTTTAGAATTATGAACATATGCATTCTTTAATTTTATAGAGTATATTTTCGCATATAACAATTACTATGATCTGTGGCTATATAATGATAATGATTATCTATGATAATGATCTAGGATAATGATCATAGATAATGATGGATATGGATAACCTCACTGGTGGATAACACGTAAGCAAATCATGCATAAAACGTCAAGTTATAAAAGCAATTAAATAGTTATTAATGTTTTGTGAATATCTTGGTACAAATTGTTGACTTATTCTTTTAATTCACGTAGAGATGACTACTTTAAGACAAAAACAAATAAGTAAAAGAGTATTAATGTTATTATAACTGTAATTCTTAACCTAAAAATTGTAGATGCTTTAAAACAAATGCTGAATTTAAACCAGCCCCTTTCAAAGGCAGGAAACTCTGAACCCATCTGGAAGGTGTTAATTTATGATAGAATCGGTCAAGATATAATATCACCACTTATATCAATAAAAGAACTTCGTGAGCTTGGAGTAACTTTACATGTGTAAGATTTTTAGTAAGGTTACTAAATATAATAAAATAAACCACCTATTAAATTACAGACAACTTCATTCTGAAAGAGATGCTATTCCGGAAGTACCTGCTGTTTATTTTTGTACCCCTTCTGTTGAAAATTTAGGAAGAATTAGTCAAGATTTTCAAAAAGGCATTTATGATGCATATCATCTAAATTTTATATCCCCAATAACTAGGCAGAAACTGGAAGATTTAGCAGCTTCAACACTGCAAGCAAACTGTGTTGGGAGTATTCAGAAAGTATGCAAGTTTGTACATACAAATCACAAAGCTACTGCCATTATTTTTTTAGGTTTATGATCAGTATATTAATTTTATTTCATTGGAAGATGATTTATTTATCCTGAAACATCAAAATAGTGATTCTTTATCATATTATGGTTTGTTTTATTGTGGTATTAAATTTCATTATTTAATATAATTGAATAATTATTACAGCAATAAACAGGGGTGACATTAAAGACACTGAAATGGATGAAATAATGAATAATATAGTTGATAGTTTGTTTTCAGTTTTTGTTACAATGGGTATGTACTTAATTTATAAAACATGATATACTTATATCCTTTTTAAAAGAAAGAATGAACATTCGCATTGCCAATAGCAGCAAAGAAATGATATTCACTAATGCAATTTGGTCTTGGTTTACTAACTATTACTATTGGTTGCTTGCTGTTACGTAAATATTACATTAATAACATTATCCTTTTTCAGAGCAACAAATTTAGGCTAATACAAAACAGTTTTGTGTTCTTTATTATTCAATTATTCTCTTCTAAATCTAATGTTACTTTTGATGTTCAGTTTAATAAAGGAAAGTACACACAAAATTCGTTGATGGGTTCATACAGGTTCATTCTTTCTTGGGTCAGATAATACCTCCTCATAACATCTACATTATGCAGGGACGGTACCAATAATTCGAAGTCCCAAGGGCAATGCAGCAGAAATGGTTGCAAAAAAATTAGATAAAAAATTAAGGGATAATCTGTTTGATGCTAGAAATAATTTGTTCCATTCTGATGCACAGGCAGGTAGTTTTAATTTTCAAAGGCCAATTTTGATCATTTTGGATAGAAATGTAGACATGGCCACACCTTTACATCATACATGGACTTACCAAGCCTTAGCTCATGATGTTTTAGATTTAACACTTAATAGGGTCGTAATTGAAGAGAAAATATCTGCTGGAGGTAAAAATTGATTTTAGTCTCACACTTTTTTTTAACTTTAACTTTTTAGGGACAAGAGCAAAAACCAGACCTTATGAACTTGATGAAAAAGACAAGTTTTGGATGAGTTACAAAGGTTCTCCATTTCCTATGGTAGCTGAAGCTATTCAAGAAGAACTGGAACAGTATAAATCATCTGAAGATGAAGTTAAGAAATTAAAAACTTCAATGGGAATCGATAACGAAAGTGATCTTGCTATTTCAATGGTTTCTGATAATACAGCACGAATTACATCAGCTGTTAACTCATTGCCACAACTTTTAGAAAAGAAACGGCTAATAGACATGCATACTACAGTGGCTACAGGTTGGAATAAAATATTTTTATCCATCTTAATTATTTCACCGTTTTTATTGTTCGAAATTCAAGGGATTTTACTCTTTTTGCATATTATAAGGCAGCAATCTATGCTAAATTGCAGCTGCAAGCTAACATAATAAATAATAATAATACTTTTAACTCATTGTGTAGCTACAGCGATATTTTTTTAAGAAATTTTGGATTTCATAAAGAAACGAAAATTGGACACCTTTTTTGAATTCGAAGAGAAAATTCTTAGTAAAGTGAACGTAGATAAAGGCCTGTTAGAAATTTTAAACGATCCTAACGTGGGAACGCCCGAGGACAAGTTAAGGTTGTTTTTGATTTATTACATTTACACTCCCCATGTATCAGAGGCGGATTTAAAAAAATATGAAACAGCACTTATGGAAGCAGGTTGTGATCTTTCACCAATTGCATATATTAAAAGATGGAGGTAAAACACAACTTTTCAAATTTAAAAATAATTGCAATAAAACTCATTATTTCACAGGAGTTATACAAAAATGTCATCGGCAAGTCTTAATCAGTATGAAGGAGCTGGAACTAAAACAGTTAATATGTTTTCCAAACTGGTATCACAAGGTTCCTCATTTGTCATGGAAGGAGTTAAAAATTTGGTGGTCAAGAAGCATGTAACAAAACCATAACTTTATCTTTTTATTTCTTATTAACTAATATCTTTTAGAATTTGCCTGTAACAAAAATTGTAGACCATCTGATGGATTTTAAGAACAGTTCAGAAATGGAAGAGTATCATTATTTAGATCCTAAGCAGTTAAAAGTGACGGATATTCCTAGAAATAGGTCCCCATTCCAGGATGCTTTTGTATTTGTCATTGGTGGGGGCAATTACATTGAGTATCAAAATTTAGTCGATTATGCAAAGGTTAAAATAACAATTTAAATGCATTTTCTTTAGGTTTCAATATCATGAAGATTGTATCATATACTGATAAGATTCTTTTTTAGGCAAAAACGGCTTCAGGGAATGTAAAAAGAATTATTTACGGAACAACTACTTTAACTAATGCAAAACAGTTTCTTAAGCAATTGTCTTTGTTGGGACAGGAAATATCCTAGTATCAATTTTTTTTTGTTTTTATAACAGTATACACTCCAATATATTTTAACAGATATATCTTATATAAATATATGGTTAGGTCATATTTATTAAAAGTTAGTATTTTTGTAAATTTATTTTAAATTTGCTTTTATTTGTTATATAAAAAGAAATAAAACACATAAAAGAATTTTTATTCATCAGAAAATACAGATTTCAAGTAGGGTAATGAGAAAATAATTTGATATTAAAAAAATAATAGTTTATAAACATTTTTCCTTAGAATAAAAGAATGAGTTATAAATATTAGTAATATTATCTTAAATGTAAGATAATTTAATTTTTTCATTTCAATAAGATTTTGAATTTTGGCTCTAGACGACTAGTCTAAAATCGTTTATATTTTGACGAATAAATTTCAACAGATTTAATTAATCAACTTTAAAATTGTTTCGCCAAACTTTGGCTTCATCAGAAGTTTATTATTAACTTAAACCTAGTGATAACACGTTTCCTTACATACTATTTTATTAAGCGAGGGGGAGTAGGGAACATATTTAGTAAGGGAGATTGGCTTAATTCGGTTTTTTCGTTAATTAATAGACTACTTATTTTTAAATTTGTTAATTTCTAAAGCCGACAATTTATTCCAATTAATTTCAAATTAATGCGAATTTCAACCAAGTATCGATAGAATCAATTAAATAAGTATATCATTTACATTCTCTAGCAGTGTCCGAAATATTGTCCGCGAGTTATCAAATGGCATTGTTTTTTTGAGTGATTCACTGTACCTAAAGTATATTTATAGTAAGTGAGTAGTCATATAAAGCGAACACGGTTTTGTAATATTTTAGTATAAAAAAGATTTAAAAAAAAGTCTAGGGACTAACTTTTGGCGTACTTTTATTAACGAGTTATTTTTGTTGCCTAGTTTTTATGTGTGTGTTACTCTGATTACCTCTTAAATATCTAATAATTATAATCTTCCAGGCTTTAGGACCGTGGTCTAGAGGCCTAAAGTCCGAATCTTTATAACATTCCAGAATGATTTGCAATGTTCCAGAATTTTTAAGATGTTTCAAGATTCCCGATTTTACGGGAATGATCGAGAACCTTTAAGATCTTCCGAGAAACATCTAGACTTTAAGATATTTCAAGAATGTTCTAGAATATTCAGAAATGTTTTGAATCAGTACAGGATTTTCTGATATGTTTCGATGTCCTAGAATCTTTAATCGAGAATGATTCAGAATGTTCTGAATATTTAAAAATATTAGGGAGTGTTTTGAATCATTAAAAGATATTCTGGAATGCTACCGCTTTTTCGGGAGTATTTTAGAATATTCCTTCAAATTGCAGCTAGTACCGACCTATTATAAAATGAACCGTTAAGATATTACAGTTCAATTTCCAATTTTTAATTTTACTGGCATTTGCAAAAATTTGTTCAGAAAAATATGACGGTTAGCATACTTAAAACCAGCGCATTTCGGCAGTGATGAACTTTGCCCCGCTTAATGCCGGCCCTGATAAAATTTTTGTTATTTTGCGTTCATTGTCTTGTAGTGGTCTTGTATGTAATATGTAAGTTTTGTAGTCTGTCTTAGTCTGCCTTACTCTGTCTAGTTCTAGGTGTCTCCGTCTCGATGTTTACTTTTGGCAGTGCAGCCACAGCTGGCAATGGGAATATGGCGCTATCAGCTGATTAATGTTTTGATTAACATTTTGAAGATTAAATTTCGATTACGACTTAGTAAGTAATCGTTATGTTGTGGGTCATATAAACTATAATTATTCAAATATTCTACTTTAATAATAGCCTCTAAACATGGAATGTATAAAGGAACCTAAACAGGTTAGAATCTTTTGCGTGTAATTTAATTTTCTAAATCTTTTGTCTGTTGTTTTAGAAAAAGAAACGAAATCGAAATAAATTTCCCTCAGATTTTGTTGAAGTAAAACGAGATGTAGAAGATTTTGTGACTGATGAGGATGGCGAAAAAAATCTAATAACAAAGGATGCAATTAGCTCTAATTCAAATTTAAAAGTGGAAACAACTTTAGAACCACAACCAGAACTAAGTAAAAGCACATGCCACTTAATAGAAAAAGAGATAAGTAACTTGGGGATTCATAAAGAAAGTAATTCATCACTTTCAAATTCTTCTCTTGATGACAGTTATAATGCAATTGATGTAGTTCCTTCATCAGCAGTTCGTAATAATGACAAGTTACCAGAAAATAAATGTAATGATATAAAACCAGATGCTCCTAATATTGAAGAGTCATATAAGCCTAATTTGCAAGAATTAACCACAAAACAATCAAATTCTGTAGAATCATATAAATTTGATAAGGTTTTACAAATAAATAAAAATATTTTACACAGTATAACAAGAAATAATGAGATATCCCAACTTACAACAACAGAAAGTATGTGCATAAGACCTTTTACAGAATCACAATTAACATCTTTATATATGAATTCTGAATTGGAGTCTGTGGATCAGTTTATTTGTGGTTTTATTGAAGCTGAACTTAAAGGGACTCTAAAAAAACATCCTCTCTATGAACTGCTCGATAATTATCTTCTTATTAGAAATAAAATTACAGGAAACACATTGGAATTTGAACAATTAAGAAAAGAGTACAAAGATTCTCAAGATTCTCTTTGGACTATGGAAACTGCAGTAATTAGGGGAAGAGCAGAGTGTTTAGATGGAAATATGGTAACTGCAACACATTCTTATAATAAAGCCATTTTTCATAGGTCTGTTTTTCAAACAGTTTGCAGAATTTTAAATTCTGTAAAGAAAGTAGCAGCTGAATATCACACTTTGTACTCTTATTCTTCCCAGGTTTTGAAGTTACAGGTAATTACATCATATTTATACTCCAAACAAACTATTAATTTCAGTTTATAATTTTATTATTTTTAGATTGATGCATATTTACAAACATTAATTAATAATTGCATGAAATTTGTTCGTATGTCACAATCATCTACTGTTTTAACAAACCAGACGCCTCCTTCTGAATTGGTTCCCCATATTAATGAGTTACGACTTTGCATATCTATATTGTTTTCTTTTCAAAGAAGACATGTAAGAGATTCCATCTTTGTGGAGGAGACAAGAAAATGGTTAACAAGGGTTGTTGCTATTCTTTTACGAATAGCAAATTGGCAGGATCATATATTTATACTTAACCATGCCCTTAGGTATATAGTAGCCATTAACAACTTATGTTATTTCTTTTTTATAATTTTAATGATTTTAGATGCCCTGCAGGGGTCGGATCCTGGGCGGCAAATTTTATTCAAGCTCCTCTTTCTGAACAAAATGATGAGTCGCCATTTAATAGCATTGAAATTAACCACATAATTGCTGTTTTGTCTGTTATTCTTAGACCAGTTGAAAAGCGCGAACAATTTTTAGAACAAGTGAGCTAATTGTTTTTCTTAAGTATGTATATTAGGGTAGTTCTTTTGAAGGTCACTTCTTAATTTTATCAGTTAAGCCTATTAAAATGCTTAAATTGTGTAAAAACAGTATCTCCCAAATTTCAGTTTTTAATATAATCTGACCCTCACGATCCAAATTTTACATAAGTAAATGGATTTTTCGGAATCTTGAATTTGTCTACCTCGTGAACGACTTAATTCACTGAGTCGAGGGCGGTATTCATTTGAATGAATTTTATGTTAAAAACAAAATTTATCTAACAACTATTAAGCAATTTCTATTCACTTAAATAAACATAAATTTGAGAATTGTTCATGTCTGTAAAAATATTATTTATGATTAAATTGAATAGTTCAGAATCACAATGTCATTCTTGTAGGTAATAAGAGGTAATTGAGTAATTATTACGTACTACAAGAACTAATCATATTCTACTGATAAAAATAAAAAATGACAACCCTAACACATTTAAATATACAAATAAATTAGTTTCTTTAATAAACAAGTTGTTTCCGTAGTTTTCTCAAAGTGAAGATGTGGTTGGTGAAAATTTATGGATTTTAGTAGATTCTGATGGAGAAGAAGATGAAGATTCTGCTCTTCCTGCCCTAAGGGAAAACGATTTAGTGCAAATTATGAACCAGCTTCCTCTGGACAACATGTTTAGAAAAATATTGAATATCCGAACCAAGAATGGCACTGTAAATATTTATTATGCTTCTTATTTCTAATAACTAATTTAATATTTTTTTCCTTTGTTAGGATCATTATGAAAACTCTCTAGTTTCTGAACACCATATTTTGCGATTTTTTGCATTTGGCACAAAATTAATTATGATTTTAAGAAGAGGATTGGAAACTTATAATCAATCTCGTTATAATCAATTCAGTAAAAGATTGTGTCGTTTCATGAGACATGTTGTCCAATTTGCTACAGATCAGTGGGAATGTTTTAAAAAAAATCAACATTTAGACGATTCGTCTATGCTCCAACGTCTTCAGGTAGAATATGATGCCTTTTTCCTCAGGGCAACTCATTATTTATATTCTTCTCAAAAATTAGGAGCTTGGCAATTTTTAGGTATTTATTAATTTAAACTAAATCTACAGTCGATTTCATTTATAACGACTTCGGGTGTGAGGTTGTGACGACCTTTTGGTTATAGCGACATAACACTTAAGTCCCTTGAATTTAATGTATACTTTCAGAAAAAAATTTGACTGTAAAAACTTCGGATGTAACGTCCATTTTGGGTATAGCGACTAATTTTTATAAACAATTTCTTACAAGAAATCCAAATAATGATATCAATCGCGACCGAGTCTAAACACAATTTATTTTTACAGTTGTAATAATTGTTTATAAATGTTAAGGTAGATAAAGTTAACTCTAAGAATCAGTTGCTGAGTAATTTTCTTGTCTGCTTTCTTTCTTTCATTTTTTTTTATATAACGGAATGTAATGGTCCTTTTATCGTCGTTATAAACGAAATATACTGTATATAGTATATGTATATCCTTGGTATATAAATCATACAATTTTGCTTTCATTCACTTCAGCTGTGGTTCCATACCATATGGTTTCGATTAAGACTTTATGGAAAATATTTTATCTATTGCATAGTTGTGATACTAATGAAGACGTCATTTTGGACCCTACCGATCTCACAGATTACAGTCACAAATTGTGGGAAGAATCTTTACGTCTGGAATTCGAGGAGAAACTGAATAGTATGATCGATGCAGAGTCATATTATTTGTTAAACACGTTCACAAACATGGCTTTGGCTCGTAGAGAAGAAGATTTAAAATTTATTGAAGTTGCAGTTTTAGACTTGCTGGAGGTAAAACTATATTTTTCTTATTGTATGGTTATAGTTAATTTAATTCTTTTGTCTTTATTTTTTTGAAGGTCGGTTTTATAAGTGAAGCGACGCGTGAGTCATGTTCAAAAAACGCTCGTATTTTGCTTACTTATATTACTTCGAAATATCCTCATTTTATGTCTAACATTTTGGATACGATTAATAGGAACAGGAATAAAATAACTGATATGTTTTTATACCTTTATGAAGAGCTTCCCTTGTCTATATGGCGACCTACCATTAATGATATTGAATTAATATCTACTTGGGTCCTTCACATGCCATTTTCTTCTGACGAAAATCGCTTGGCTCGTATGATTCTTTCTCGTTTAAATTGGGAATTCGACCACGATGAGTGTTTGTTTTTGCATCATAAAATACACGTAGATGTAGCCTTGCTCATAGCTCAAGCTGTAGATAAAGATGAAGCATGGCTGCAATGGGCTTGGAAAATTATTTTGAAATTAAAACTTCATTACAATGACAAGGGATTCACTGATTTATCTAGTATACCTGATGTTGAAAATTTAGATGTTGTTTACAAAGGTGGTTTACAATTCTTTTTTATGTTATGAATAATAATTTTAACTTCATTTGTAGGTATTCATCAAAATAAACCTTTCGCATCCCTTCTTGCATTGCTCATTTCAAATTGGGGCCATTTAGTTCCCCTAGTTTGTTCAAAAGGACTCTTTCAGCTTAATATATTGGTTTCCAATCAACAGCACTATGCTACAATTTTTGCGCTATTCGTACTTGTGCCCCTATTTGTCGAATGCCAAGAACTGCTGATAAATTCGGAGCATTTTCAAAATGTCCTTATTGGACTTTTGAACGCAGATCGTGGCTATGTGAACATGGCAAAAAGTTTTATAGCCCCTCAGTATCCCATACTGGAACAATTTGGAAATATGATTCAAACGCATATTGCAAATTATCGTAATTACAATCTCGACAATCCCAAATGCCTAGTACGTTTGTGGATTAATTCTTTAGTTTCTGTACCTGGATGGAATAAAGATTACGGAGTTCTTTTTTTATTGGATGGTATTATAAAAGCAGCTTTTTTTAAAGCAGATGCTTTACTTGTTGCAACCAATACTTTGAAAGAATTATTGCAGGTAATTGTTTTCTTTTCCTGTACTGCTTTGTAATTTGTTTATTATTATTTTTTTTTAATTCAGGCGTCCACTCCTCAAGAGCATCTAGGAACAATTTCTTCGATATTTAAATGGGCGTCTTTGTCCAATACACCCCAGGGATCTCTTTTAACATCCTCGAGTATTCCCAATTGTCCATTTTTAGCGTACATAATAATCAATATCGAGTATGAAGAAAGAGAAGAAGCAACAGGATTGTGGAAAGAAATTCTATTACAGCTTTGGGCACAGAAAGGAAAAGTTAATATCGATGCAGCCATTAAGGTAATTATTACGAAAATAAATTAATTGTTTTTAATAATGTCCTGCTTTTTGTTTTAGAAAGCTACATCTATTAGAAAATTACCCTCTTTTACTTCTTCATCATTGAGCATTTATCGTTGGACTCAGCAAGCTTTGGATACACCTGTTTCGCATCCTCTGTTGCCGTTATTGTGGCAAAAATTTTTTTCTTTGTACCTTGTCAGAATTCCCGTTTCATGGTGAGACAATAGTTTACTGTTGCGTAAAATAATTAATTATTGCCTAATTGTCATATGTATTGTAGTGCCCAAGAAAGTGCCTGTGTTGGTATGAAATTTTTTCAAGGAGTTATAAATTTTAATTATTTAAAACGTATAAAAAAACATTTACAAGATACAGTTGATTACTACAAAAAAGTTTTGGATGATACATCTAATGATGAAGAAACAAAACCCAAATGGCTTTTATATGAACAATGTTTTAAGTATGAACTAATATACATACATGTATATATAATTATATATATAAAATTGTCATTATTTTTTTTTTAGAATTTTTAAGGCTTATTCCTTGTGGTTAGAAGATCATAGGTTACAAGAACATTATTTGCATTTGCCTGGATTACCATCTCAATATTTACCAAATTATTTGGCCTTAATTTTGCAAAAAGACCCTGTAAGATATACAATTTAAATATGGAAAATATTCATTATGTCTTTGCTTGCTCTTAAAAGAAGTTTTTTCATTGAAATTTTATTATAGGCTCCATGGGTAGAGTTCGTAAATTTTGAAGAAATAAGCCGTGTACAAGAAAAATCGTTACAATCGTGGAGGATAATTCTTTACAGGGAAAAGTCAAAGAGTAATCAACCAACACCAAATTCAAGAAGTGGAATGGAAAGCGAAGATCCTGTTGAAAGAATGTTAAAACGTTTGAATTCTTTTGATTTACCTAAACCACCACCTGAAATAATAATTTCTGACGTATTAGTTGTACAGGAAACCAGTATTGAAAATAAGGAAAAAATGTTCAAGTTTTTAGAACCGCATTTTAAAATTATACAGCAATTTTCTCAGTAAGTTAATTTTCATTCTATAATTACTGCTAATTAGTTAAAAATATCTTGTATTTGTTACAGCAATTACGTGCTGAAAATTTCAGAGCATAAAGCGTTAGATTCGAGTTACAAAGAATTGGCGCCACAGTTGTACCGATCGGTACTTTTGAAAATAAAAAAGAAAGTTAGTTGTAATGGTACTGGTAGCAATAAGTCTTGCACTGGAGCTGCCTTAATAACTCTGGAAATGCAAGTAAATAAAAGGTCAAGTCGTTATTATTTTATTTTATTTTTTGAAAATTGTCGTTTTAGGAAGCAAGAATAAATGAAAGATTAGATCATCAAATTCAATCCAATAGAAAAGAATATGAATCAATACTTCATCGTTATTTTCAGGAGCCTCCTCAGGCCTTATGTGTAGCGTCTGTGATTGTTCAAAAGATTATAGAGTTAGTTCAATTTAATGATAAATATTTATTTATTTTATGTCACTAATTGTATTCTTCAAACAATAATAACTTACTAGTACAAAACAATGAAGAAAATATAAACAAGAATAAACTAAAAAAAAACATTGACATAATTTTCAAAATCAAAGTTCACTTTCAAAGTTAATAAAATTTTCACTTTTTGTCTATTATTTAAAATTTACTTTTAGTGAAAGTAATGAAAATGTATTAAACTTTACTCGAGTTCTTATCCATCTCTTTAATTTTGTTGAATGATTTAACAGCACTAACTAACTAATCTTAGTTAAATATTGGCATAAAAGTGGTTGTTTTTTATTAGTATTTCCAGTTGCTGTTATTTTTTAAATTGCTTGAAGACGCTTTTTATTGTTGTTTAGTTTAAAGTAACGGTAATTTAATGTTTAAAGGCCAAAATTTGTTATACGTTTAAAATATAGTCATTATCAGTAGAACTTTTATAAATAATTTTTTGGTTTTATGTTTTTAGAATATTGCAAAGAGATCCTCTGTATTTAGAAATGGGAGTTGAACTGTTTTATTATTTGGTATCTTTAGTTGGTGAAGAAACGAACGCTTATATACCTGCCCGACACTTCATAACTACTTGTTTGGATAAACTTGGAAAGGTTTTATAAATTTCTTAATTTCTTTTATCAGAACTTTATTTTTCGTTCTTTAAATATTAGACACACATTATGGGGGTTGATTATGAAACTCCTAGACTTCTAAATAAGATCCTGGAAGACACGACATTAAATGGTTTGTTGGCTCCTTATTTTTCTCCGACAAATTCCGGTACAGCAAATTTTCTGTATATGTACTTGACGTTAATCGAAAACATGCACCCAAAAATCGACATCGTTTTTGGTATATTGTCTAAAGTAAAACAGTAAGTAGGCAAGCTACCACTTGTACTAAAAGTAAAATTTTTACAGTTCGACATATCTGTTTGGCTGACATTGAAAAAGCCAAAAATAAGCCAAAGAAACGAATTTATTGAATTGGTTTTAAAAGCTTTGGTAAAATTGGGTCACGAACCTCAAAAAGAATACCAAATACTACATGAATTATTCCGAAAGCATCTTCTTTGTGTATTTGATTTCCAGTTTCCGGAACATTATGGTGATGTCCTTACTCATTTGTTGAAGGCTTCAAATCCAGGAGTAGATTCAGGCTGTATTGCCCCATCTGTATGGACAGATATTTTAAATTCATTGTCTAAACCTGTTCAATTAAAACAAACAGGTCCCGTAAGAGAACAATTGCGTCAATACGCTCAAAGGCAGCATTTGCTGAGCTACCAGGATCTTCTGGACACCTTATGCTTATTGACGAAGCATTTTTCAGACGAAAGACTACAGTATGGGTTGTACGGACTTTATCCTAAATATCGGAACTATGTAGACGTCTTTGTATTATTCTTGGGAATGATTGGACATGCCATTATTGTAAGTGCAATGAATGTTCATTTGGGCGTGTTGGGAGATAAATTGTGCGAGATTTTGTGGCCCCATTTAAGAGACGTTTTCGCTCCTTGGATTGCCCCTTATTACATGCAAAACGTTAAAGATAACATGCCTGCATGGATGCAACAGTTAACAGACGATAGGGCGATATTGACGCCCTGGATACCTGCAGACTCTCCATATGCACAAAAAATGATGCATATGTTCTTCGAATGTCTTCAGTTTATTATACATACATTACCAGGTATTTTGTTTATTGCATATATAATAGGCATATGTATTTGATTTAATTTATTATCTTTTTAGCCTGTAATAATATCTTGGGTTTTATTTGGCAATGGTATGTAACAAATTTTGCACATTCTTCAGTAAAAGACCATGTTTTGAACGTTGTTCATACTTCTTTTCTTGCCTTACCATGGAACAATTACTGGCCTTCTACTAGTGAAGTGGAATTAATGCTAAAGGTGCGAGTATTACCAAAAATTATATATTTTGAAGTTACATAATAATTGTATATAAAAATGTAAGTGCAGGTTGTTGACCAATATCTTCCCGACTGCCACGTTTTCTTGGGATATATTTTTATCGAAGTAAATTGGTCAGATTGGTTAAGAGTTTTAGTTTCGAATTCTCCTATTCAGATAGCTATGAGAGTTCACCAATGTCTTTTAAATTTAATCATTAAACTTTCGAATGACCCCCTATATAAGAGGCAGTCATCAAGAAAAACTTAGGGCTCTTCTGCTTCAAGCGGAAGCGTTTGATTGGAACTTGATAGAGGCACAAGTATTACAACAAATAATGGACTGGCATGTAATGAGTTGTAATCCGATGGTGCTGTTTTGTCAGGATCCGATCGATATCGACTTTAGAGTCTTACAGTATGTTACCATAGTATTAATTACATAATTTATTAAAGTAAATGTATTTCTTAATTTTATAGTTTACTTAAAACAGTTTCACACTTTCATCAGCACCTGCTACAACACTCTCCGGAGATATTACAAAAACGTCACATTTATGTACGAAGTTATCTTAAACTTTTGTCTGTTCTTATAAATCGACATAAGCAGTTGGTGAGTTCTAAACAGAACAGTGTCAAGTCTATGATTAAATCGCAACTGAATCATTTTGATTTGGTCGTAAGAAATGAATTAGAAACAACTGTTTTGCTAAGGGAATACTTTGGATTTCTTGTTATGGAGGGTTTAAGTGTTGTAGCATTGAACTGTTTCGAGGAGTGGATTTCTAAAAAACCGTCCGACAGTATTGTGTTGAAGATCATATTAAAAGAAGTTTCTTCCTCTGTTAGTGATTCCCAAGTTGTAGCTGTTCTATACGAATGTTGTCTTGATAGTTATTTTAATAATAGTGGTATGTCTTTTTTAAACTTTAATTTGAGATAATGATATATTTTTTTTTTAAGTAAATCATTTGCCTGTGATATCGTGGAAAACTGTTTCTAGTTATGTAAAACCGTTTGGACCAAAGCAGACCGAGTTGGAGAACGTTTTAATTCAACAAGGAAAAATTTTGGCTTTGAATGCTTTGATTTATCAAAAACTCAGTATCAGCACAGACTACATGTCTCTGCTCAATTCTTTATTACAATGGCTGATTGACATTAAAATAACGTAATATTGAATTTAATTCAATGTCTAAGTAACTTTATTACACGATTTTCTTTTTAGACCATATACAGAAGATAAATTGCCCCTGGTTTGGTTTCAAATATTACTTTTGTGTTCGAAATATTCTCATGTGAATGAAATTAATGTTAGTATCGTTTTGCAAAAGTTTTCACAAATTTTAACGCAAATTTCTGCGGACAAGGGGGTCTCTGGATGGGGAAAGGGTCTTCTAGGAGCAATAGGCCTTGCAAAAGGGGATTCTACTTCTTTAAAGTAAGGATCTTATAAATCTTCCTTTACGTCGAATTTCATTCTAACTCATATATAATATAAGTAATCACCTAATTCATATTAAAATGTCTCCCTAGATCCTCTAAATTATTTTTTAGCTCATTTCTTTTAACGTTACTTTTAATTTCAACAGTTGATTAGAAACATTAGATAAAATAAGATTTTGGAAAAGTGTTTTAACAATTAGTGTATCTTTAAAATGAAAAGTTTTTAAAAAATATACAAAACGAACAAAAAATTCAAAAATGCTTTTTTCCGAATAAACTCAAACATGTATTAAAACGGACGAAACGAACGAATGCAAATTTGACTAATAAGAGTATTAATTGAACCATATTTGTTTTAAATGATTGTATGAATATTTTTTAATTTTCAGATTTAAATTTCTATGCAAGGCACTATGTGCATATATTTTAGCCCAATTACCTGACGCAAAAGGCGATATTCCTTTTATAAGAAAACACGGCGGAGCCCCAAATGTAGTAGGACATCCCGGAGGAAATAAAGACTGTGGTAAGCTGTTACTCAACTTGGAGATGGGCCAGTCTCAAGGAGAAATAAAAAGTGCCGCTGAAGTGGCGCTTAAACAGGTCTCGTATATATTTATGTATTTAATATGAATACAAAGTCCAGTCACATTTTAAAATTTACTAATTGCAATAAAACTGAATTCCCGTTTCGGGTCGCAAAACGCATTAAATCTAGGACATTTTTTACTTTTCCTTCCTAGGTGGATGCGTAATACACTATTTCAAGCTACGACGCTAAAACACTATTTTTCTCAATTGTTGCTTTGTAATAAATAAATGATTCGCAATTCAGATTTTGCGGCAAAACACAAATCTAGATTATATATTATTTCGTACAGCAATTCCAACAAAAAAATTTCAATTAGGAAATTTTCAAAACTAGTTTGATTGGTCTAAACAGTATGTCCATATTTCAATGGTCACCATTGAATTGGTATCTCGCTTATTAGAAGTAGGTGGGGGGCAGGATCTTTTCGAATGCATTGAAAATTAAATCGATAGAAACCAATTGCTATGTCTTTATGTCCACGGAAATCGTATAGTTTTTAAGAGCTCTTCTATTTTCACAACTATCAATTCGGAAATTTGTATTGCAATGAAAAAACAATCTTGGGATTCAAATTTCTATGCGTTTTGATAGAGACAGAAAATATCCAGTTTTCGGTAAGTTAAGATCTTTTAAACGTACTTTAAAATAGTTAAATTTAATGTTTAGACTGCAAATATCCTTGTAACTATTGATTTTTCGATTTTTACGAAGAATACTTTTCTTTTTAGAATGAGCCATCTTTTCATAAAAACTACTCTTAAAATGAAAAATGAACTGTTTCTTATTTGTTTAAACAAGATTTATTAACACACATATTTGTTTTCAGTGGGCAAAAATATATAATGATCTATGATTTTTACCCATTTAATAGGATTAGATATCATTAATAATTTGATACATAATTAACGAAAACTGGACGTTGCTGTTAACACCAATAAAATTGTCTTAAAAAAGATATACGCTGTATCCAAATGCGTTGTATTGCAGGGGATTATAGTCCCATTTGTGTCAACTACATTTACACTACTGAGTAATGGCTTCTATCCTTCAAATTATGGTAATAAAAAAATGCCAGTAAGAGCTATAAAAGGTATAATCTGTCTCATTTTAATGTATTTTGTTACATTCGTTGGTTTTTGCAATTTACCAATCGAAATGAAAGACGTTTTAAAGCAATCCCATTTGGCGTCATATTTAGAAAAATCGGCAAAAGTTAGGACAAATTTGAAATGAGGTTTGTTGAGAGTATTAAATTGCGTGAAAGATTCCCCATTTAACCACCATAGCAATGGTGAGCAATGAAATATGAACACTGCATTATATATTTGTTAAAAATATCAATATAACAAAATTAACTAATAAATTATATTTTTAGATTCAGGATCCAAATAATTCCTTGCATAATGCCAACATCTTCTTAATGAACTTGGTGTCAAGGTTGTATACAAAACCTTATTTAAAGGGCATTGAGAATCTTTGATAAAATCATAATTTGTTTTTTTTTATATTATTTTAAAAGAGAAACTATTTTATTTGAAGGCATTGCTTACATGAAATAAATTTACATTTTTTTATTGTTACATTTTAATATTTTTAGTGAGTTTAGTAATAAATATGCCAGTTTTTTATTCTTTTAATTATAATGTAGTTTTTATTTACAAATTTATGCATAAAACATAGTATTTATTTTTAATCTTCTACATATAATTTACAAATATCTTCATACTTTACATTTGCAACTTTTCGCCCTTTTAAAACTCCTGAAGCAATTTCAATGTCTGCACAAAAATGGTTTTCGTGGATATCTTTCAATATTGCGTTTTCATCTCTATATGCACCATTTACAACACGCACTAATTTTCCAATTGCAGGTAATACAGTTTCTAAGTGTTCCTGGTCGATTTTTACTTTCTTTCCCAGATCAAGTAATTTAACAATGGCTACATAATGGCCTTTCAGTTCTGTTATTATACCTTTCTGTTTATAAAATTCTTCACCAAGAGATTTTGTTACAATTTTCACAACAATACCTTCAGTTATCCAATAATCCTTGCGATTATTTTTCTCTTTGAGAGCTTCTTCTTTTGCAATTATTTCATCAAGTGCAGATTTTGGTTTTGAATCATTTTTATCTTTCTTCTTTTGTTTTACTTCTTCTTTTACTTTTAAAAGTTTATTTAATGGTAAAATTGGTTGTGAACAGGTCACTTTTGATTTATCTAATTTTATATCCAAAATTAATTTTTCATCTTCATTTCTTACAAGTTCTGTGTAGACTTTTTCTGTCGGCAATTTTTCCTGTTCCTGTCCTCTTTTTACTTGCTTTTCTATAAATTCTTGTAAGCGTTCTTCATCATCTTTATCTAACTTTAGTTTTTTATTTCTTCTCTCTTCAGCAGCTATTGTCTCTGGATCTCTATCTATATAAGTAATAAACCAGCCCTTTTCTGTCTCATCAACTATACATTTTCCAGTTCTTCCAAGCCATTTAACGAAACCTGTCAGAGTAACCCATCTTGTAGAATTCATATGTAAATGGTTTCTGTCTGAAATGTACTCCTGATACACCCTATTTGCATTTACACGTTTAGTTCCGAATTGTCTTCTCAAAATATCCAAATATCCTTTAGCAAAATCATATGAAAATTCGTCCATGTATTTTTTAGCATTATCAGCAAATAGAAGAAGTTGTCTTTGATGAGACTCAGACATAGTATGGCATTTGAAACCATTTTCGTCTCTGCATTGCTTTTGACACATTTGGCAATACCATCTCAATTTTTGGAGACCCTTTGCTTTCATTTTATTAGCAATATACTTCGGAGTTCCAACTTCTGCACGGGGCATTTTGAATTTTTCAAGTAACTAGTTGCACAATAACAATTCTACACTTTATTGAGGTTATCTTAATATTTCGTTGATTGATTTTACTTACAAATGTAGTGCAAAAATTAAAAACTTATTGTGTACTATAACACATGAAGTCAATATTTTTACTAACGTACTTTTGAGGTTATATTCGTTATGTTTACTTCATTTACTTGTCAGCTATCTAACAATACACAATACATACAACGCCGCCTGACGTCAACTTCAGTAACTTCCATATAATCTCGTTCCCAGTAGCACTTTTAATTGTTTAGTAATGTACCAAAAATTTAATTATCGTGTTAAATTAAGGGTGGGTATAATTATTTTTAATTATTGTTTTAAGTCGTCATTTGCAACAATTAACGACAAGTTAGCAAAAGAATGTGTTGAACATTAAAATTTTTTAATGTTGGTAATGACGTAGTTCCTTCTTGCTCACTGTCTTTTTGTTATCTAAACTGTCTTCCAGTTTACTGTTGTATTGTAGCGTTAAAGACGTTTTGTTGCTGATTTAACATTCGTCTGTGTTTTTGGCAAAATAATTTGGGAAACAATAATGGTACACACATAATTTATATTACAATCGAAACTGAAATTGAAGTTTTATAAGTGGTATGTATTTTTTTATCGAAGTATTACATTATTTATACGATTTACATTAAATAAGTAAATGGACAGCACGAACGTCAATGTCAGCCATAATTGATTACCTATTTAGGAAAAACATACACACTAGTTAATTATTTTATAATTAATTTAATTGTAATAAAATAACTTCTATTTTCCTTCATCAGCCATTTTTGTTCTACAAAATTACTTTTCTGTACTTGATAAAACGTAACCTTAACTGTTTCGGTGTAATCTATGATTAATTCAAATAATTTGTATTAAACACCACTTCTGCTTAATTTAAAGTTCATGTGATCTTTTCTAGGTGTACTTCTTCAGGATTTTTTTCCTGTCTTTTGCCAAACAAGTTTAATCTATGCTGAAGGCGCATTTCCTCCCTACGTCTTCAAATATCATATTAATTATGGAGATAAAAGATAACTGAAAATGTTCAAAAATAAATCCATAGGTAGGTGATCTAAATTAATTGAAGTTTCTGATTATATAAATAAATAGATTTATAAGTTTTGATAAAAAAAATTAAACATTGTCTTGCATTCAATGATATTATTTATGTTTTATTTGTATTATTAATGCTTTTGTATATACATTTGCAATTCCATTGCAATGTAGTTTAGTGTTAAAGAAGAATTGTAAAATTATATTTTTCTTTCTCAGAAATAAGGAGTAAACTTCAACATGGAGTCTTCCCATAAAAATAGTTTGTCACATGAAATTAGTTGCGTCTTGAGTACATAAAAAATTTCGGGACAGGGCAATGGTAAGAAAAATAAAAATTAAATATTTTATTTTTGAAAATAGTTTATAGAGTAATTTAATTAGAAAATTGGTTGTAAACAAATTCCCAAAAATCGTAAATTATATAATACTTTTAACTGCTTGGGTCAATGTGTGTGAATTTAAATGATTAATTCAAATAATTCGAGTAAGTAACACTCAACAACTTTAATTTCATGTGTCATTTTCTACTTAACAGGTACACTTGAGGAAAAATTTGGTTTCCTGCCCTTTGCCAAACAAGTTCCTCCTTCAACAATTCGACCTGCTCAAGAAGTTCTTTGAAGTGTTTTATACACTTCTTGCGGCCTACTCGAACGTCAGTTCCTTTCAGACTGTTTGGTGTGGGTTATCTGGAATAGAAGCAATAGGTGACTGCCCAAATCTCACAGACGACATCGGTCCAATCTTTTCTACCAAATTGTATTAGTTTTTGTCGTTAGTCCTTTGTAGTTTAGTCAGTTAATGTACTGCACTATTCGCTTACAGGTAAAGGACATCGATCGAAGACTGAAGACATCATACTTTATTATTTAAAATTTATTTTCTTGTATTTTTCTCTTACAGCTATTTATTTGTATTTATAAACTATTATGTTCATATTTAAACGATATATTTGTAACAAACAAGTCCCTCTGATACTCAAAACTTTTCTAAACTGTCTTTTTGGTAAAATTACTAAACTAAATTAAATTTTAATCATTAGAAATAGATTGGCGGATAAGGGTTGGCTATAAAGGGTGATTGTGGAGGCCACAGAGTATTAGAGGGGCTTTTTTAGTCCAAATATGACGTTTAAATGTTAATATAAAAGTTCATAAGTTTTTCGTGTTGTAGTAAATACTAGAAAAGAGCGGATGTTATTGGTAGTCATACCGAATTAACTTTCTCGTATTGTTGTACACGTAGGAGTATTAATTTAATTCATTTTAATATATGTACATACAAATACAATAATATGATAAGATCAATTACTTGGTGTCTTTTCTTTGTAACTTTTTATTACAACATGAACGACATAAACTTTTATAATGATGTAATTGAATTTAATTTCTTGTGTATTTTCTCCTCAGGTATTTTATTTTATTGTTGTTAATATTAATACATATAATGATATTAACTTAATTTAAATCAACATTAACGAAAGTTCGTAATTGTAATTTTTTTATTTACAGTTTTGTACGTTCATGAGACGACTAAAACATTTTTGTAACTGTAACTAAATGTGTTGGGGATAATTATTCACCCTTCATTTTGAACATGAGATTTTGTCATTTTTAATTGTCAAAGTTTAGAGTGCTGTAGCATCTTCATTTTTTAAGATCCATTTACCAAATCTTCAAAATTTTGTCTGTAAATGCTAGGAACAAAATGTAGTTATTAAAATGTGTTGGGGATAATTATTTACCCTTCATTTTGAACTTGAAATTTTATCATTTTTAATTGTCAAAGTTTAGAGTTCTGTAACACCTTCAATTTTGAAGATTCATTTACCAAATCTTCAAAATTTTGTCTGTAGATGCTAGGAACAAAATCTACTTAGTAAAATGTGTTGGCGATAATTTTTCAGCCCTCATTTGGAACTTGAAATTTTGTAATTTTTTATTGTCAAAGTTTAGAGTTGTGTAGCACCTTCATTTTTTAAAATCCATTTACCAAATCTTAAAAATTTTGTCTGTAGATGCTAGAAACAAAATCTACTTAGTAAAATTTGTTGGGGATAATTTTTCAACCCTTATTTTGAACTTGAAATTTTGTCATTTTAAATTGTCAAAGTTTAGAGTTCTGTAGCACCTTCATTTTTTAAGATCCATTTACCAAATCTTCAAAATTTTGTCTGTAGATGCTAGAAACAAAATCTACTTAGTAAAATGTGTCGGGGATAATTTTTCACCCTTCATTTTGAACATGAGATTTGGTCATTTTTAATTGTCAAAGTTTAGAGTTCTGTAGCAACTTCATTTTTTAAGATCCATTTACCAAATCTTCAAAATTTTGTCTGTAGATGCTAGAAACAAAATCTACTTGGTAAAATTTGTTGGGGATAATTTTTCAACCCTCATTTTGAACTTCAAATTTTGTCATTTTAAATTGTCAAAATTTAGAGTTCTGTAGCACCTTCATTTTTTAAGATTCATATACCAAATCTTCAAAATTTTGTCTGTAGATTCTAGAAACAAAATCTACTTAGTAAAATGTGTTGAGGATAATTTTTTCAACCCTCATTTTGAACTTCAAATTTTGTTATTTTAAATTGTCAAAGTTTAGAGTGCTGTAGCACCTTTATTTTTTAAGATTCATATACCAAATCTTCAAAATTTTGTCTGTAGATGCTAGGAACAAAATCTACTTAGTCAAATTTGTTGGGGATAATTATTCACCCCTCATTTTGAACCTAAAATTTTGTAATTTTCAATTGTCAAAGTTTAGAGTTGTGTAGCACCTTCATTTTTTAAGAGTCGATTCAAAATTTTGCTTGTAGATGTAGAGGAACAAAATCTGCATAGTCAATTTTATTGGGAGTGATTATTTAACCCCTAATTTTATGCTTGAATGTTTATCAATTTTAATTGTCTAATTTAAGAGCGCCATGATATTAACAGTTCTTAAAATTTTACTATTAGATTTTAATAATTTTGTCTACAGACGATAGAAAAAAAATTGTGGGGGGTGATTATTGTTTGGACTTTACAGACTCTGAAACATCTACAATTTCAAGATTTAATTGCGGAACTTTAATATTTTTTTTTTTGAAATTTGTGTAATGATATTTTAAGGGTAATTATTTTCTCCTTGTTTTGGGCTTTTTTTCTCTTAGCATCAAAATTACATGTGTAACTTTTACCTTATTCATATTTAATAAAAAATGTAGTTACATTTTCTTATAGGGGTTATTTTACAACCACTTCTGTACTATGTTCTGTATTTAATAATAATAATTTTCAGTTATCAAAATTAATTCCAGATGTTAATAATTTTTGTCTATAGGGGAACGGAAAGAAAAAGTCATATTTGTAATTGTTATTTTATTAACTAAATGTTTATGTACACCAATAACAACATATAATACTTAGATATTCATTTTAGTATCTAGGGTAAAATAATTTTGTAAGTAATATTAACATAAATTATAGGATATCTTTGAACACACAGTATAAAATATACTCAAGACTACTAAAACATTTTTGTAACTTAGTAGAATTTTCAATTTGAACCTAGTTTATTTCCTATCCATAGATGGCGCTGTGGAAATTGTTTGAAGCAGCTTTACAATCGAGATATTATGGACTAGTAGCAAAGGACTATAGGGTTGGAGGTCGGGGACGGTGGGGGTCTACCTTGCAATATGAAAGGCGCCTTCGGCGCCTTTCATATTTAAGCTACTCATCCTGAGCTATTTTGGTAGACCCCCACCGTCCCCGACCTCCAACCCTATAGTGTTTTGCGACTAGTCCATGATATCTCGATTGTCAAACAGCTTCAAACAATTTCCACAGCGCCATCTATGGATAGGAAGTAAAGTAGGTTCAAATTGAAAATTCTATTAAGTTTAAAAATTATTATGAAGTTAATATTATAGTGTATAAGTGTGTTTTATGTCTTAATGTTTTTCTATTTGTAAACAAATGTTAATTTGTTGAAATAAATGGCTGAAATAAATACGTGTTTGTTTTTTGTAATAAATGACCAAATGAAGTGCTTCTGAAATAATTGAGTAATATAAATAAGAAAAACGATAAAATTATTATTACATACTTAGTGTTCTTCTAGAAAGGTGACGAAGTGAAAGGTTTCTGAAACAGCTGTATGTGGAGTAAGTTGATTAAATGTATTTGAGAATAAACAAAAGTTTTAAGAAATTATTTTATTGAATGCGTAAAAGATAAAATTTTTCTAAAACAAATTCTGTGAAAAAAAAAAAAATTTAATTTAGAAAGTCTCTATCAACTGATTGTAAGTACCTACATATAAACAAATTTAATTTTACAATTTTGAGAAATATTTGGAAGTGTTTTTGTATTTCAAGTACAAAATAATAAGAACCCACAACGAGGAATGTCGATCTGAAACAAATATGGTAGCAACAGATTAATAACGAGCAGTCATTCATTAACTTTAATTTAATCTCACCTTAATTATATGTTCGTCACATTTCAAAATGAACATGCGGAAGCAGCAAATCAAATCCAAGAAAAAGATACCATGGCGAATAGATGCGGATATGTTGAACGGGAACACGTCAATAGCACACTAGGATAAGTAGTCACACATCAGTGTTCTTCACTGGATAAAAAAAAATAACAATTATAATATGTAAGAAGTTCAAGAAAAGAGTGGAACTCCCCAACACCTACGTAAAATGTTTCTCTTTACATATTTTGTTTCCCTTCCCTTGTTAACAAAATTATCAAAATCTGAAAAATGAATTTTAAAAACTATAAAAGATAACACCCTTAATTTTATTATTAGAAAAGATTACAGTTGTATGTCCTCAAAAGGGTATGCACACACCCCCATGTCAAAACTGAAAAATAAATTTCAAGAACTGTACAAGATATGACGCTCTTACTTTTAACAATTAATAATTGTAATGTTTTAGATTAGAAAATAGGGTTGCGTGCAGTCCCACTTTAAATCTGACTACACATTTTGTTTCCCTTATCAGTAACCAAAATTATCAGAATCTGTAATGTAATTTCGAAAACTGAACGAATTGTAACATCTCTAACTTTAAAACTTCATTTGTGAATTTTCAAGAGCAAAAACGGGGTTGCGTACGCTTCCACGTAAAATCTGATGCCCTTATTTTTTACTGTTAAAAATTGTAATATTTGAAGTCAATAAATGGGGTTGTGCGCAGCCCCACGTTAAATCTGACTTTACACATTTTGTTTCCCTTCCTTGTAAGCAAAATAATTAAAATCTGAAATATAATTTTGAAAACTATACAAATTATATCCTGAATTTTGCAACTGCAAATTGCAGTTTGAAATTCAACACATAAACTGTTAATGAAAATATAATTACTTACCAATTTAATGTTCACAAGTCATTCTGTTTTCAAAAACTCTCAACTTATATTTTAATTGGGAAACGTGGTACTTCGCTTTACTTAGATACAGTGGTTTTCTGGAGTAAAGATTGAAGGAATCAATATTCTGCATTATGTGCCATCCTCACGTTTTAAGTTCCTGTAAAATTTATTAACACATTATCTATCTTTTAAATAAATTTTACATAATGTAGAAATTAATATTTAATTTTCAAATTTATTAACACATTATCTATCTTTTAAATAAATTTTACATAATGTAGAAATTAATATTTAATTTTCAAATTTAAAAATTTATTTGTGCCATCAGAATATTTCAACGTCAAATAAATTACATCACCTACCTTTTTACTTAGCTTCAAATATTTTAAGTTGTCTAATTAATCTCTTCATAATTAGTAATATCCTTTAGACTTAGGCAGTAAATTACCCTCTTGCGCCACGTCGAATTGTTGAAGGAAGAACTTGTTTGGCAAAGGGCAGATAACCAAATTTATTCTGAAGTGTACCTGTAAAGTAGAAACTAACACATTAAATTATAACTGACTGTAACTTATTAATATTAATCATTAAAATTCAGAGACATTGCATCGAAGCAGTTAAAATATTGTATAATTAGCGATTTTTTTAGACAATATGTGGTATCCAACGGTCATTAATCATTAAAATATTTTACGCACGCTCCTTTTAAATAAAAAAAATATATATATAGTTTTTCGAACATGGTATTACCAAATTCTTTGCCAAATTTCCTGATAGCTTTGTGAATATTTGCTTGCATTTTACGTGAGTAAAATAAACTAAGCAACCACAGTTTTTTTTTGTGTGGTCTGCCTAATTTCTGTTGGTGTTCTGGCGTTTCGCACACATGGGGTAGAATAACCATAAATAAAAATAAAAACACAACACAAAAGTTACAAAACTTTTATTGTAGACCACAATAATATTATTTCACCACACCTGAGGAAGCCACTGTGAAATAATATTATTGTGGTCTACAATAAAAGTTTTGTAACTTTTGTGTTGTGTTTTTATTTTAATATGGAGTTACAAGAATTAACAACTTCGTCAATTAATTAACCATAAATACTCTTGAGTTGGCGTGAGAATCGACCCATTTTAGGTAAAATTTTTGTTACTTGTCTCGTTGATCGATTTCCTGTGGGAATTTTTCTTACATGCGGCGTGGGTTCGATTGGTTTTGATGACGTGTTAGAGGGAGTCTTTAAAAGGGCTGCGACGTGATTTTTAAGGCATTCAATTCAACTCAATTCCATTCAAATTCAGATACAGATCCAGCAATCATATTCATTTCAATTCACATTCATATTCAGAAATCAGATATTATAATTTGTTTTGTGTCTTTATTTGTATTTTGTTTTTGAGTTTTTGTTCCAAATTGGATTAAGTACTTACATTTCTAGCAGGTATAGTAAATATTTTAAATTAATATTATTTTTTTTATCATGTTATAATTTTAATTTCACTTTTTATTATTTTCTTTTATAACTATGGAAATTCTGTTCAAGTGTATAATTTTTAAATCAATTTCAATTCAGGTAAATATCACTAAATTAAATAAAATACATTTTTAACACAATTTCAATTCAGGTAAATCTCACTAAATTAAATAAACTACATATTGAAAATAATTTCAATTCAGGTAAATCTTAATAAATTGAATAAATAATATTTTTAAAATTAATTCACTTAAAAAAAAGTTTTTCAGGCTTAACATTAATATTTCATTTTTCAATTTATAATAATTTGTATATATTTTCGAAAGGGGTAAAACATTTTGTGGTTCAATCTAAGTATGAAATGCCTTGTTGTAAGTGCTAATATTTTCTCACGTGTGGACGTTGACGGGAGTATAACAGGGGCTTTTGTTATATTGAGAGTTTTATTGATGATGTCTCGCTCAAACAGAAAGATGTCTAGACTAGAAAATGCAAACAAACATTTAGTCGTGTAGTCCGATGCGTTCCAACGATCAACGTTATCTAGATTGCTTCCATACAGGACTCCAGACCCCTAAATTAACTAACAAATATGTTTTTGGTTTTAAAATGTGCTGCTGTTTGTAGGGATTGAATTTCAAATTGTGTCAAAATTAATCAAACATTCGGAAATTATAATAAAAATTAGGTTTTGTTCAGACTTTTTTCATAAGTTTTTCTAAATTTTATTACACAAATTATTTTTCATTTTTGTTGAGCCTGAGAACTACAAAATTTAATTTATCTTTTTCAAGTTGTTTTGATTTCATTTTATTTGAGAATTTTTAATATTTACAACAATTTCTTATTGATTATTTTACATACATTTTATTTTGTTTTTACCTTTTTATGTGTATTTGTGTGCTCTGATTTATATTTGTTTTATTGAATTTTCTTATTATTGATTGATTATTTTTATGTGCATTTTATTTTGTGTTGGGTTTACTCTGCAATTACATGTTCTACTTGAATTTATTTTTGCATTTGATATTTTTGATTTACATGTGTTCCACTGGAACTTATTTTTACCTGGATATTTTGATTTACCATTTTACATGGATTTGACATTTTTATTTATTTGTGTTTTTCTTGAATTTATTTTTGCATTGATATTTTGATTTACCTGTGTTTACTTGAATTGTTTTTTTTTGCATTGATATTTTTATTTACAATTTTACTTGAATTTGATTTACCTGTGTTTTACTTGAATTGATCTTTGCATTGCTATTTTGATTTACTTCTGTTTTACTGGAATTGATTTTTACTTGGATATTTTGATTTACAATTTTACTTAGATTTGATATTTTGATTTACCTGTGTTTTACTTGAATTAATTTTTGTATTGGTATTTTGATTTACTTGAATTTCTTTTTGCATTGATATTTTGATTTACATGTGTTTATTTGAATTTGTTCTTACATTTGTGTTTTTAAATCATTGAGTGGCTGAGACTGTGGTTTTCTCTGTCAGGCTCTTTTTCAACGCTAGCCACAGGCTGAGTCTGACACTCTCATTTCCAAATTTGCAATTGATTTTGAATAAAAAGTAGGAATGAATTCACTGTCTTTTATTTAACCTTGTTCCTCTAATGGTAAACTCGTACCAAAGTACAATTTGTCATTTTTGGCAAGACCTGGATTTCCAACACAACGAAGGGTAAGAAGTTTTTGATGATCACGTTGGCCTAGACTACACTACAAATATTACTAAAGCTGTATTTGGTAACTTGGTTACGACTAATCTATAATATAAAAATGAATCGCTGAATGTGTTGCTAAGCGCATATCTCGAGAACAGCTGAACCGATTTCGCTATTTCTTTTTTTGTTGCGTTTATGGTTTATGGTTCTTATGAAAGGAAAAATTAAGAAAATTGCGCGGAAAATTAGAAAAAAAAAAATAAGAAAATTAATTCGTCAATATAATTTGTCAGTAAAAAACGCAATCTATGATTATTATTAATTTTTTTATGTTGTCAATGTCAGGCGTTACGAAGTTAGCCGGGACAGCTAATTTTCTAATAATATTACTCTATAAAACAAAAATTAAACTTCTTCAAACATTTTAAACTATTTTCAAAAATACAATATTAAATTTTTGTTTTTCTTACCATTGCCCTGTCATAGAAATTCCAATGTACTCAAAAGGCCATGTCAAACTATTTTAATGGGAAGACTCCATGTTAAGGTTTTAGCCCTCATTTCCTAATGAGAAAACCGTACATTCACAATTTTTCTTTAGAACTACTCTACATTGCAATGGAATTTTCACATTTATACAAAAGCAATGATAATAAAATAATAATAATAATAATAATATGATTGAATGTGAGACAAAGGTCAATTTGTTTTATCAAAACTTTAAAACCTATCTACTAATATCATCAGAAACATCAAATAAATTAGATCACCCACCTAAAGATTTATTTTTGAAGACTAGACAGGAAATACACCTTCTGGCTTCTGCATTGGTTGATCTCGTTTCACAAAAGGCAGGAAAACCAAATTCTCAAGAAGTGCATCTAGAAAAGAACACATGAAATTGAAATTAAGCAGAAATGGAGTTTGATACAAATTATTTGAATTAATAATATAGTTTCACATATGTTATACTGAAGCAGTTACGGTTACGTTTTATCAAAGTACAGAAAAGTAGTTTTGTAGAACAAAAATGGCTAATGAAGGAAAGTAATTAACTAGTGTGTATGTTTTTCCTAAATAATTAATTATGGCTGACATTGACGTTCGTGCTGTCCATTTACTTATTTAATGTAAATCGTATAAATAATGTAATACTCCGGCAAAAAAATACATACCACATATAACTTCAATTTTAGTTTCGATTGTAATATAAATTATGTTTGTACCATTATTTTTTTCCCAAATTATTTTGCCAAAAACAAACGAATATTAAATCAGCAAAAAAACGTCATTCACGCTACAATACAACAGTAAACTGGAAGGAAGTTTAGATAACAAATAGACAGCGAGCTAGATAGAATTACGTCATTACCAACATTAAAAAATGTAAACGTTCATTAAATTCTTTTGCTAAATTGTCGTTGATTGTTGCAAATGACTACCTAAAACACTAATTTAAACTAAGTATATCCGCTCGTCACTTCTTAACAGGATAATTAAATAAAATATGTTTTTTTTGTATATTAATAATCAATCAGAAGTGCAACTGGTAACGAGATTATCTCGAGATTACTGAATTTTCGGGGAGAGGCGCTGTTAACCCCAGGCGCGAAATATTTGAAATTCAAATAAATTTATAAAGAGGATAAATCCTTATAACCTTCCTAATGCAATATTACTGTAGATAATTATTAATACAATTTAGCTTCAAAGCAAATGTTTTATAATAATTATTTTGTAATTGTGTTCTTTGTAATGTTCAATTTAATAAATTATTGGCTGTCTGACAAAACAAAAGGATAATTTATTGTATACTTTTAATTACTTAATTTTACATGTAGTATCATTATATACATATAACACATAAACCAAGAAGACTATAGACAGGAGAAGTAAAGTTGTAGGCGAGGGTACGCAAATTAAGGTGATCTGGAGCGAATATGATATTATTAGCCTCTAGCCAGCACCAGGCCACAAACAGTCTTCTATGCATATTTAAGTGAGTACTTAATTCTTCTTTCTTCGGCTCAAGCTTTTTGGCATTGAGTTATTTCTCATGTTTACAGTCTTTTTAACGTATCAGTAAATTTAGTTTACTGAAGCAATGTAACTTGGCTCAAACGAATATGATATGAATTAAGAATAAAAGTAACACTAATCTTAAGCCTGTTTGGGCTTTTTTAAAATTCAGTAAAAACATTAATTTTTTATGAGTAGCTCATGTTGTTTCTGAAACGAATAATCAACTACACTACACGGTCATTACAAAAATTAAAAGTAATCAATGAAAATGCTTTAAGCCTCAATTTAATTAGAATGTGATATGTTTCTTAAAGTTAATTCAAATTAGCAAAATGTTATTTTTGTAAGAGAAACAACAATCACATAAACCAAACTTTATAAATAAAATAAAAATATGCAGGTTTGCTAAATACAAATGGAAAATGTAAAAAACACAACAAAACTTTACTGAATCAAAATTGTTTAATTGCATAGCACTTAAAAAAGTTATAGCTTTTTAGTTATTCCCATATTGGTTGAGATTGATTCTGCGCTGTTTTTTTTATTTATTAATAATAGATCCCTTTAAATAAACCAACGAAAATTAAAAGACAAAATGAAAAACGTAAAGTTGTGGTGATATATTCTTTTTATATCATATTGTTTGTTGCTGAAGATGCTTGTGGGATAGAACGAAAAGCCTTTTTAGTTTTGCCGCCGTGTCATTACTACATGCTTTAGTTAAGTTGTGGGACAAGTCAAAAGGATCTTGAATGCATAATGGCGAAAGAGCTCGAAAAACTTCCGCACCTTCCGATCTTTTTAGTTTGGTAATATACGGTAACATTTGTACAGGTAAACATTCACCATTCGGTTTGTCTATAAAACAGGCTTTAGGAATAGGTTTTCCGAGTAAAGGGCAAACGACCTGTAACAACAAAATTGAATAAAACTCTCATTTATCGTTTCATATTATTTAAGTCTTACCATTTTTTTGAAGTCGAAGGAACCATAAAATTCGAAAAAATTCATTAGCAAAATGTTTATAGGTAGAGTCATATTATGTTTTGGGATTTGTAGGAGTTGGTGAAACGGATCAGAAATATCTATCGCTTCCCACCCTAAAAACAATATTTGAAAAATGTTTTCGGTATGTTAAAAATAGAATTAATGTGAAATTTACCGTCTATATGAATTACTGCATTACTCATAAGACGTTTTAAAACGTCTACTGGTAATAAATAACCCTTTATTTGTAAGAAAAATATTGCCATCATTGCCACCGCATATGTTGTAATACGTTCATTCATTTTCGTGGCCTTTGACCATTCCTTTAGATACAAAATGAGCGATTGAGTAGCTGGTTGAACCATAATACAGAACCTGTACAATTTTTAAACGTTGATTTTTAGGATTCTGGTTTGACATTGTAGTGATAGTGAAAATGAAAATAGAAGATAAAATAGAAATTGTTATTGAAGGAGTTATATGCGTGTAATGTCCGTAAAGAAGTAAAAATATTGAGGTTTGTAAAGATATAGACGATCTTCTATAAATGCCAAATGCTAACTTAAATTTTTATTATTTTTCTTATAAATAGAATTTAAGCATTTTATTATTCAGTTTGTGAATAAAGTGTCATTTGAAAAGAACAAACAATGGACAAATCAGTTTTTGTTGAAATATTTGGAGTAAGATTGGTGGGATACCGTCTTATCTTACATATACGCCCAGGCTTTATAGCCTTTAATCTAATTCATAAGGGTTGGTAAACTGGAGAAAAGCATGGTGAAGTATCAGAGGCGACAGCGGGATTTATATTGTTTTAAATCAGAATTGACCAGCAGCAATCATCCGGATCAGGGTGGAAGAGGAATTTTTTTTAATATAAAGGCGAGCCTCTGTAACATCAGACAAAAGCTCAATTCTGTGGTCTATTAGCAAAGCTATAATGTTACCAGTCTTAACATTCAGACAATTTACACCAAGTACAACACGCTCTCAGTAGTTATTTAATTTATAATAAGAATAACTTTAATAATAACAGATAATATTAAGGAATAACAAAACTCACTTCAACCACGTAAGCAGTGTAACTTAAAAAAAAATAATTATGACTTACTTTAAAAATTTCGTGTTTTCGACACTAAGTCCGTTCTTGAATGAAAGATCGCAGTCGATGTTAGTTAATTTGTGATAGACTTGAACGATAGGTGTGCGCGCTGTCGGTATAGAATTTATGTCCGTGAATTCTGACGATCGTTTACGAAACGCCTTTGCGCATCTTTTTACGAGTTCTTCTTGATGTTTTGCATCTTGAAAAAATGTGCCAATGTACATACCTCCGAGATCAACAAATACATCCAAATCACTATTCTACAACAATAATAGAAAAAATGAGGTAGGCTGTGTAATCTATACGGCTGAGACATTACTATTCTAGACAGAACAAACTCCACAAAAAAAATCGTCTACCTAATCGCATTACCTTGTGTAAGCAGAGCTAATGCAATGGTACTTATTTGGTATAGCTTGTACTTTTTGATAATATCCAAACTGTAGGTCGAAACATATACAAGATGTCCCATTTGACCAAAATTGTAGAATTCTTAGTGAATTGACATTCGGGTCGATTTTCAATGTTATTTTAAGGTCAGGTTTTTTAATGGAATGCCCTATTTTTGACTTCAGATTTTGAATGTGCATAAAATTCTACTTCTAGTCATATGTATTTTAATATTGGTCAAATTCATTTAAAGATCAATTGATAACAAAATGACAAAATAATGCTCTTTATTGGGTCTTTTTTCACAGTAGTGAACGGTCCCCAGGCGAATCAATTTACTTGAATAAAATATAATAAATTCAATAGTTGTTTGATTAATTTCTTCATCGCAGTCATTAGTGTTAATTGGTAAGATTGTTGTAGGTAAAAAATTATGTACATTCAAAAACTGAAGTAAAAAATAGGGCATTCCATTAAAAAAAAACTAGATCTTCAAGTAAACTTGAAAATCGACCCAAAGGTCAAATTCAAGGTCATTGTTTAAAGCACATCCTTGAAATTGGCCTCAAGTTATGCAATACTGTCAATAAGGGTTTTAATAAACCTCAATTTAAAGCTAGTGAGCATCTTTACTCCCTTTGTTCTATCCACCGCCGACAGAATAACACGAATAAGACCGAGTTTGTAACTAAGGATGACATCTGCGTTTTAGATATCTAAATTGGCACGAGTACAATTTTTTATATAAAAAAAAAAATGTGCTACTTACTTCGTCACTTGTAAGTCCTGAGATGCGCGATCCGAAAGGATAAGCTTTACATTTTGTTCCCAAATCTTCTGAAAGGACCTGTTCTATTTGTGCACAACAGTAATTTACCTCATCAAGATGATCCAATACCTTTGAGGCGGCCACAACCATTTTAATTGATTCCTGTGTGATATGTGCCTCTGACTGTAGTAATAACTTTGTTTTATCGTTTAAAACAATATCTAAAAATATTACATTTTATAAATATTTTTGCAAAACTATTCATTTACTATGGTAATTTATTATAATTACTACCTTCTTTAAAATTCATTTTATTGATAACTCGATAATTATTACTATGTTAACAGTTTGGAGATTTTAATTGTTTGCTAAGTACAAAGAATTTTGACATTGTGTTTCTATGGAAACATTTTTCTTAAAAATTGAGTCTCTTTTTTCTTAGATAATTAATAATTACCTTTTTCTCTCAATTTACGCACTTTTAGTTGTTCATGGGTTTGCTTTGAAATTTCATTGCCAAATATTACAACTCTGCATGTTTTACATTCATATTCCACTAACGCACTTTTTGATGTTGACTCCATTTTTCGGCATCTTTAAGAAAGGACATTTTTATTTTATTTATATATGGAAATAATATAATTTAAAAATGAAAATTAATTTGCCAGTTTGAGAACAAGCAACATTGGTTGTAGTTACAGAAATAAATTTATAACTTCTTAAGTGAATACATCAAATATAAGAAGTAATAAGTAAAGAATTACAAGACAAACATTAAAATGTATAGTGTAATGTTGATTGTAATGCAGTCCATTGACCGCGAAAGAAGTACTTAATTCGTCAAAATTCATACTACTAACTTTTTACCTTTCTTGGTGTAATACTTGTTTTAAATGTTCAGTCCACTGTTCTTGTTTTCGGAATATGGTAGTGCAAATGTCACAGTGATATCTATATGATGGTATTGGTATTCCAGTTAGACTTCTATGAGTTGGACTTAATATGTGTTGATGTAGTTGAGTCACATTTAAGTTAAAACTAACTTTACATGCTGTGCAAGTAATAATGCTTTTTTCTTGTTTTATCACATTGAGATGGTTGAGATAGCGATTTTCTAACAAATCTCCGATATCATTACTGTCATTTTTAAGAATCGCCTTAACTACTAAATGTTTTGGCTTATTGGGTTGTAAATTATTAACATTTAAATTGTTTTCAATGGTAGAAACTTCAGCATTGTTACTATTTTCACAATTTGTACTTTTTATATTTATTGATGATGAGCTTTCACTTTCAGAAGCAGTATCTTCATCAGGAACTTGAATTCTTCCATGTAAACGTTCCGAATTTTGATTAAGTTTGTCTACCTGATCAAATCCATTCTATGTAAAGGTGCAAAGGAAATAAATAAAATGTTAAAAACAAAATAAAGAGAAAGTGAAAACTTACTAAATTTTCATGCTTATAGACTGTAGTTTGTAATTCATTTAAGTATACAAAGTTTCTTCTTTTTCCTTTTTGTGACTGTAGAATTAAATTCTTGTGAACTTTGTCGTCAATGTGAGGTATCAGATTATTATAATGCACAATTTGACAACATAGAAGACAGCAGGTCATTTCAACTGTATAGGGCAAGAAATGTGTCTGATGTGATTGGTATTCCAAATCTTGTCTCATCCATATCTCATGATATTTTTTCAAAGCTTCTATCATTTTCTTCCTCTTAACATTTAAAGTATGTTTATGACCTGAAGCATGCTCAAAAACAGCCTTAAAAGTTGAATGAAATGGTACTTCACGTTGACAAAGTAAACAGAACACAGATTCAGGACCTCTTCTTTGCACTGTGTACATATTAAGTAAATCAATGTTCTTGACCTAAAGAAATTCAAATCTCAGTTAAAATAAAAACAGTTTAAACTAAATTATATGTATTAGTACCCTATCCAATAAACTTCTTGGGTATATTTGTTTTTTAATTTGTTCGTCATAGTCAATATCAAATTTGAATATAAAATTTCCATCATTATATATCATGTACTGTTTATTTTCTGTACAGTTTTTTTCTTGATTACTTAACTGTAAATAATCATTTACTGATTTTTTTATTATACATCGATTAATTTGTTGCAGAAAAATGTTATTTTCTTTGTTCTGTTCAGTATTTATTTCTTCAAAAATTAAATTACTTTCATTTAATCGTTGATTATTACACCAAGTTGAATTAACTGAGTTTTCCATAAATACTAAAGCCTCCTCAATATGTTCGTGATTTTGAAGAGCTGCCCAAAACTTCACATCTTTTGGAATTTCTACATTTTGATTACACTCTTTACAACCAAGTATGTAAGTTAAATTATCTTTATCTTGATTGTTTTTCATTGCCTTTTCAAATATACCTTTGATGTCACTGAATTTTTTCGAGATGTAGGATATTTTGGTTAGACAATTTTGTACTTCTTCCAAAGTACAGTATTCTAAGGTTGTTAGAGTCAAAGGGGTAAAACCATTATTTAACCAGAAAATAACATCATCCAGTTGATTGGATAATCCTGCTTTTGAGATAATTTCAGCTCTTCTGCTACTACCAAATATTTTTTGAAAAGCATCACCCTCGAATGCATTTATAATCGAATTTACGTCAAAATTACTGGGTAGTTTTTCCTGTTGCATTTTATAATTTCGTTTTTTAACTTTTTTTGTACTAAAACACACTGGATAAGGGAATAACTGTTATACCTCACATTTTTTGTTTATAACTTTCGATAATGATTTTTTAAGGTTACGAGGTTAAGTTGTCCATAGAAGTTAAAAATTCATATTATCTATGATCAGTAGCACATAATAGAATAGACAACCAACATTACACGGTAATTAAGCAATTATAAGTAGGAATGAATTTTTATTTTCACAAATATACTGAAGAATTTGTATATTTATGCAATTTCAATCATTATACGATCCAACTACTAATTAAAATTAACAAAAATCTGTTGTAATCGTTATCTACAGCGAAATTAATATTAAAATTAACAAAGTTTGTTCCAATCACACATTTCATTTTCCACAATAATTATTTCGCCACACTGTGTCTTCTTCAGATGAAGTTGCTTTCACGTGTTGACGGGTATATATTTTTTTTTCCTAGTTATAAAACTTAAGATATATTTACATTTATTCCAATTTAAAAATGCAATGTGTTGAATTTTGGAAATACAAAACCCCCACACAGAACTTCGATATAATTGCACGGCAAACGTCGGCCGTGACCAACTTCCAAAGTTCCGTTTGAGGGTAACTAAAAGAGCACAATGTGTGTCAGTATAAATTAACAAATTAAGAGGTCAGTCGAAAGTAAGAAGACAGTAAACAAGCGAGTCAGAGCGGTTAGGGTGATGTAGCGGGTGACCCTAATGTCCTACTAAAATTTCCTGCTATTTACTACATCCCAAAATGTAAACTAGGCAAGTAGTTGTTTTATTAAGTTTTGTAATTTAATTTTATCCTTTTCTTCCAAAAATCTTATCTTTTCTATTAATAATTTCACTTGTAGTTGAAATTTGAACATTTTGCGTGTAATGTTGGTATTCCCCTACTTTTTTCACTGAAAAATATTTTTAAATTAAGTTTTAGTTTTAGTGGGTATATGTTATGTTAATATATGTCAATCTAATTTTATTTAATATTTGGCGTTAGAAATATAGAAATAATGCCAAAAGAAAAAAAAGGAAAAGTAAGTTGCTCTTTTTTTATCAACAAAAAAAGTTTAAAAACATTCAATATGGTAAATACGTATGTACCTAAATTGTAGGACAAACAAGAAGAGTCTCCAGAAAAGAATCCTATTGAAGAGATAGTGCTCCCTAAATTAATAGCAAATATAATAATTACAATTAATTGTTGTGAACATCTCGTACGTTCAACGCCTACATATTTTTAACATTAGGATGACAATATTACTTTTACTTATGCAATTTGAATTCGAATTAGAGTAGAAAATTATTAGCCATTTTTACAGAAACCCATATATTCAGCAACTGATGTAACAATTAAGATGCAATATTTAAAATCGGACCCATGGGAATCCACAAGGATACCAGTAACCGACGATGATTATTTACAAATTGATCAAATTTTTACTTTGTCTACCGATTTAAATTCTAAGCTCGATATGGACAATTTAATTTCATATCCAGTGAATTGTAAGTAATAAAAATAATTTTGATTATTTTTTGAAAGAAAATCAATTGGGATGATCCTTTTAGTTACGGTAGTGGAACATCCCGGTATTATGGACCCTGAAATTTATGCACAATTAAATGTTCAAAATGTACCTCAAGTAGTTGAAGAACCGATTATTACTTGTGTAGAGAGTGCTGCAAATCTTTCAGATATGTTACAAGATCAAAAAATTGATCGTACCACTTTATTGCGCGACGTTAAAAAAGGAAAAGGAAAAAAAGACGAAAAAAAAGGAAAAGACAAAAAAAGAAGCAAAGATAAACGAGGTACATCTATCACAAATTGCTTATACTCCAAGAGTTTTTGATAAAAAGTTGAAAGAGTTTTGTAATGTAATGGGTTATTGGGCTTTATGTTGTACATATTATATACAGGGCGAGTCACTAAGGTGAAATGGATTTGTAGTGTAGATACAGTTTAAAAATTACTGAAATATGGGGGTGCCTCAAAAGTTCAATTTTCAAATTCAATTCCACCCTGTAATTTAAAAACAACACCATGTTTAATTTCACAAAAAATAGCACTGTCGCGTAAATCGCTACTCTATAAGGGAGATATCCCGCAAAAGTTTCGAAAATGCATATGATAATTTTTCTATTCTAAAAATTACAAATTCACCCTTAATAACCCTATCTCAAACGATCCATATATTTACCTCATAAAATTTTAATGGCTGCAATATCTAACTGAAGTAAAATGCAGTGGACTGGGCTGAAGTGCTCTATCGTATTATAGAGCATAACTCCTGAAGATACCAACATATGTGTCGGTAAAACGTCTGTAAACCACGGCCAATAAGCCAGAAAATCAACGTTTCATTGGATACTGATTGATATAATACCATACACTCATTATAAGTACCTACCAATATTACTACATGTTATTGCAAAATGAGACATTACAAAACTTCTACATTTTTCTGTCACCAGTTCTTGTATTATTACATTAGAATTATTAGTTGTCATATTCTGATTTATCAAAATTTCAGATAGCAAAACATCGAAAAAAAGCAGTAAAAGTGGCAGTAGTAAAGACACGGTTAGTTTGAAGCCTCCCTCAGGTCCCAAAGAAATCGGTTATGGTTGTCTAGATCTTTTACCTTTGTTCCTCGGAAAAAATGAATTTTCAGAAAAGATAGTTCTACGTCAACCGGACGCTATGAACGATGATAGTATGACCCCAAAAGATTGTTTGCCTACCCTTTCTGTAACTGTTATCGTTGATTTGCCTTGGTACACAGAGGAAAATAAAACCAACGTTATAAATTTAACTTTAGAAGCAGCTTATAATTTACCAAGTATAGTTATGACAAATATGGATTATAAAATATGTACACATATTATGCGAGAAGAGGTAGATGCAAAACATTTTTATAGGCACGTTTTTATCTTACATACTCTACAGAAATTGGAGCCATTTGTTTCAATTGGTGGAAAGGTATCAAATACATTAGACAGAGAAAGAATAAAATATTGGCCTCCGATAACTCCCGAAGATATTTACCTAGATCCAACAAAATACAGGTTTCATATTTTTTCTGCTAATTACATAATATACTCGTACAGTGTGTCCAAAATACGGAAGGTTAATTTAGAGAAAAGTTGCGCATTCTTCTTCAAATAAAGCCAAGAAAAAAATGGTTTTCCGAAACTGCTGGGAATTTTAAAACTTTTATACAGTTGGGGCAATTTTATATTTAGAAAAGACATTAGATAAAGTATTGTCCGTTAAATATAAAGTCGTTTTAACAAATTTAAAAATTTCACAGCGATATCTTCGTTTTAATCAACTTTTCTGTGATTTAATCTCTTATCATTTACGAGATCCTAATGCTATCCCATCTTTATCTTGGACACAGTATAATTAGTGCAGCGAATTAATTTTAATTTATTAGGATCGACAGAGAATGTAGATCAGTCAGAAACAGTTTGGATATCAATTTGGAAGAATATTTGAATAAAGATGTTCCTAAAATAGAATGGAATATTTTAAAAAGATTCTTTTTAAAAACAGAAGGTACAAATCTCTTTAATGAGTACGTCAAAAGATTTAGAAAAATTGGCTTAGAATTTTTAATAACTCCCAAAGTGGAACAGGTAAATATTTATGCAATAATACACAGTGTCTCTGCATATAGAGCAAGCACACTTTCTTGTGATAAAAATAATCAATTTAGTAGCATTTATCTATATGCTACATTGCTAAGTTTACTCGTAATGGGGTGGCAAATAAGATGAGAAAAATTGTTTCTTTTTTACTACTTTCTAAAGAATAAATCAATTTTCATAAAGTATAACAAGGGCGTAAACCACCCTTCAATTATTCTAAACTTTCTTGAAAGGTTGAATAATAACTTTAGCAATTTTTGTAAGAAGAATACATATGTTTTAGCTTAATTTTTTCGGTGATGGACAATTTATTGTTATATTATTATAAGTCCGACGTTTCATTTTCGGGGGACCATCATTAGTTTCATTTTTGTTTCCAGTACGACCCTGTTATATTTACTACAAAATCTAAAACCATTTTTAATTCTTAATTAGATTATGTTACATTTTCAATTGTTTAGACATCATTTAAATTTTTCCTGACTATGGCTCTATACTCCACTAAAATTTGCTTTTAGGGGTAGTCATAATAATATAAAAATCAATAAAGTACAAATTTGGTTTTAATTATTAACGGGTGAGAAATAAAACTGCGCTATTCATTACTTTTGTTATTACAAATTTTGTATAGATAAATGCTGCTAAATCGACTTATTTTGATCCTAGAAATCACGGGGTTTTGAGACACCCTTTATATGTTATTTTATATTCTATGTAATCGAAGAATGTAGCTGAAAAAGCAGGTAAGAAAGGAGCAAAAGATAAGGGGAAAGAAAAAGGAAAAGGCTCACAAACTGCGGACGCTCAGGAAAGTTTTTCTGAATATTTTCACTTTATGACTTTTATAGATGTATCAAGTTTGCTTTATCCAGGAGGTACAGTTTCTACATTTTAAAATTATTATTAATCTTGTTATTACTTAATGGTATTAATTATTTTTTGGTAAAGTTAATAAAGTTCGGGTTGTATGCCCGTTACGTTCATATCAAGGCGTTGAATTTGAGTCTGCAACAAATGTGAAAGATTCGTATTTTATTCCAAAGCCTCCAGAAATACCACCGACACCGGTGGTGTATAAGGGAGGTAAAGGCAAAGGTAGCAGTAAAGGCAAAGGTAGCAGTAGTTCAAAGGGTAGTTCGAAGAAAGGGGGTGCTGGTGATGGACCTCCACCAAAAACTAATTTAAATAAAGTAACATTATTTATAAAATCGATAATTACATAAATACTACAATACAATAATGTTTTTTTGAAGCTTTTACCACCCCCTCCACCACCTCCACCTGAGCCTAGCTTTCCTATTTATGATGACTTTGGCCGACAAACTTTTATTATTGTCGAAATAGAATTGTTAACGCCAATATTTCTTCCGAGGAATTTAGAAGATCTTTCAAATAAGTAAGGCAGATAATAATAACTGTTTTTAAGAGTTTCATAATTATATTTAACACAAATGTTTAAGATTGCAAGAGATTGTGCCTCAACGTCCATCTCAACCTAAATCTGTGATCGATTGCATAATTTCCGAACAAATTTATAAAGAGACTGTTAAAGAAATGATCGAAAATTTGAGTTGCGATTATCAAAAGTACATAATGGAAAAAGAAAGTTGTGAATGTACGAATTAAACAGTTATTAAATAAACTATTGGTCAAAAAAACATGGGGCACGTAAAACTTTCTGTTGTCACAATTTATTCTGAGATTCACGCAAAAAAAATATTTCGGCAATACATATACATATTTTGAAGATTCTGGGTACTAAAAAATCAAATTCTGATTGTCTTTTATTTGATTTCCTGGGTTTTTCTTCAGTAACCAAAAAAATGACCATTTCCATTTAATGTCCCAATTTTTTTGTACCCTAGTGTAGATATTATACATATTTGGTAACTCATGAACCGAACATATTAGTTTAATTTTTTGTATTCTGTTTAAGGTACTTCTGAGGATAGCGAACAGAACTCTTTCATGAATTATCTTAGTAAAGTCGGATTGTATCAAGTCTACTTTAAATCAATTACCAAGTCTACTTCTCTAATTGTAAAGAACAAATTTCCTTTCAGAGGAGATACCAATTTTGGAAACAAATATTATTTGGTAAATTTTAAAAAGCTTTTCAGTAATATAAAAGCATGTGTTATAAGCGTTTTCTAGGCCATGGTCTATAAACTGTTATGTATTTTTCTAACAGAAACTTTTTTTTTACTTATTTTCGGTATTAAAACTATAACCCTTAGAACCATATATCAAATGTTTATTCGTATTTGGTTACTGAAATGAATGGAGTAATAAATAATGTGCTTACGTATGATGTCAATAAAGAGTACAAACCAGTACAAAAAGATTTAGATCGATTATTGTATTTTGCGAAAGAGGCTACTGAACTGAATGCCTTCGTACTTGCTAGAAATTATTATTTAAAGGTATTCTACATAAGATTGTTTATTTTTGTTTTTACACAAAAAAATATAATAAATTTACTTTTTAGAGGATATGTTCAGATGAAAGAAATCCGAAATGTTGGTATGATTTTGCGGTGTTTAATTTGCAATTAAATGACGAAAGACAAGCATTTGAATGTGTCCAAGAGGCAATAGGGGTTGATCCCGATCACCCTTACAGGTAAATGCGTACATGGCTTTTCATTAATAAAATCTGTTTATCTACTTATTTGTAGTTTGATGTTTTACGGATTTTTATTAAGTAAACGGGGTCTTCCAGGGCAAGCAGAAACATGTTTCCTATCTGCAATTGCTGGAAATACAAGATGGTTAGAAGGTAATTCTTTCTGATAGTATTAAAGCTGTTATTATAGCGTAAAAATACCAAATTATTAATCGAATCTATACATGCTTTATTAATTACTAGCTATGCCAAGCGACTTCGTCCGCGTAGAATAGTGACTTTCGGTAGGTTTAAAATTTTTTTCTTCTATATTTTTATTTTCTGGGCCGTAAGCCTTTTTGCCGATGTCATTACACAAAAACTTTCATTCCTTATTTTTGCCCCCTTTAGGGTAAAATTTTTACAAACATTGAATGTCGTATTTATTTATATCTAATCAAAAGCCTAAAAAATAAGTTTCAAGCTTCTATCTTTAAAAATTACGGAATTTCCGCACAAACTTTTTTATTTCAACCCCTCACAACCCTTTTTTCGCATTAAAAAGTCCTTTCTCAGGCTCTAGACTATCTCTGTACCAAATTTCATTTAAATCGGTTCAGTAAATTTTAGGCGAGATTGTGTAGCATACAGACAGAGTTACTTTCGCATTTATAATATTCCGCGAATTCATTTTCAACGATTTTCCCATGGGAATAAGATATTTTCCTGTAGTAAAACGTAGGCTATGTGTTAATCTAGGGCAGGGATGGCGAACCTTTTTTGATGTCCGTGATGTTGCTGTACACAAGATGATAAAGATTTAATATCTGGTTCATATTTAGTTAATTTCAACAGTACGCATGCAGAGCTCGACTCATCCGTCATTCTATTCCTATATTTATTTTTTACAAAATTTAATTCTGAAAATAGATTCACATGCCCACGTCGATGAAAATATTGATAAAATTGCCTTTGCTAATATTTTTAAAGTTTTAAACAATTAAACTTGTCAGGAACTGAATTCCATGTATAGTTAGAATTTCATCTTCTGCAATTTTATTTATTTTATCCAATAATCGATTACTTTCAATAATTTCTAAATCATTTCTTAAATAAACAAATTTTTGGTTCTATATGGGGTACTTGACTGAAATTCAACTAATTCCATTTCTAATTAATTAAAATTTAACCTCTAAAGGACTTTTAAATTTAATTTTTCAAATGGTATTGTATCAGGATATAAAATAAATTTTGATTCGAGCGCTGCGACAGCAACAACATTCAAATACCTTAAGAAGGCGAAACTGGATACGCAAAAATTTTTATCTAATGCGCATCTGTATATACTTCGAAAGAATTCATGCGATATTTTAATAATAAAATGTATAATTTGACGGTTCTAGTTAACATACTTAGACAGGTATTCAGTACTACAAATTTATATCATAAACTATAAATTAAGTGTAGATTAATAATGTTTAATTCATTTCTATTAAAAGAGATAACTTAAAAAAAATTTGTTTTTGTGCGTGCCATCAAAATTTTCAAACGTGCCACTTGTGGCACGAGTGCCAATGGTTCGCCATCCCTGATCTAGGGTGTCAGCTTACTCCATACCAAATTTTATTAAAATCGCTCCAGCCGTTTAGACGTGAAGAAGTAACAAACATACACACTCACACACTCACAAACTTTCGCCTTTATAAAATTAATGTGATTAAAAAGCACAATTAATAATAATTTCCACGCTTTTTATTGTTCTTAACAGTTGTTTCGCCACTTTTGTTTTCTTTTCATACAGAAGATACAACGGCGGGACTAACGAACAGCAATTAATTTTTATATATATTGTGGCATAGGTACTCGGATTGCTATTAAATATTTGTTAATTTTACTGGTCTATATTTATATGTATAAATACATTTAATTATATTAGAAATTTAAATTTTAGGGTGGGGTGCTCTTCACATATTTTATGTTTCGATTAGTAATCAAGAGGGGGCCGAATTTGGACTTGAAATGGCTAAAAAGTATATAGAAACTGACAGAACAGATTATGCAGCTGACTGTGACGAAGATTTATCATGGACAATGTCTATTTGTCCTAATAAGATTTATTTTAGAATCGCTTGCTTTTTTATAAAAATGAGGGCATACGAGGTTGGTTGGATTAAGCAGTAATACCATAATTTGAACAAAAACTGATTTTCACATCTTTTAGTTAGTTACACAATTTCAAAACGTATTTATTTATGTAATTATAATTTTATTAGTTTATTAACAGTTTGCAGAAATAGCTCTTTCATACGAAATACATAAAAATCCAGGACTTTGTCACTATTATTTGGCTGTAATAACATACCTTCAGAAGAACTATGAACATGCACTGAGTCATTTGGAACAGACAAGAAAATATTATGGCCTGGTAAAGAATTATCAAACTTAATTTTTTTGTTATTTCTGTTTCTGTTTCATTCATTTTCATATATTTATTTTGACGTGAACATCTTCAAGCTCGATACAAATAGATAACAGTAGGGTAAATGAAAAGGGTAAGGGCTAATATTTGGCCAAGCACTTAAATTATTTATCCATAGATATAGAAATAGAAATGAATAAGGAAACGCTGATAAGGATAACGGAACTTGAATTTTGTTTACTATTTATGGTGTATTGGCTTCGGTTGGTGGTGAAAGGGTGTCAAATTTAAACAGCAACTTGAATTCTTCTTATGATTTATTCGGAGTATTTTTATATAATTTCGTGCTACGTAACATGAAATGAATAGTTCTTATTACCAAAAAAAAAATATTATTTGTCACTGAACAGTGTTGAATAATAATGTATGAAAAACGTTTGATCCTGATTCTATGGCGGGAATTGATGGCAACACCAACAGTTTTTTTTATTTTATATATATTTTTTTTGAAGAAACGCGATATCGTTATATGTAAAAATTACTCACCATTTATCGCGTGTGGTATCGTCTGAAACTCTCTTAGGGCACTTCTGAAGACGATAGCGAAATTTTGGCGATGCATTCGCATGAGTTGATCAGGCAACAGATCATTCATTGACTAACGAAAGGTGAACAACTCTGTGGGGTTTTAGAGAAAAGATATGATAGATTTAAATCGTGAGATCATATGGTTGCTTAGTATGTAATATGAATGGATTGTTTACCTTAAAGATTTGAAAAAAATTTCATTTTCGGGGCTGTGTCCAAATTTTCTTGTGGTTACCTTTGATCATTTAGCCACCCACCAATTTTCACAAATCCTAAGGGAGGCTGCAGACGGTCTTCCGTCGACTTTGCACTAGAGTGTTGGCCACAGGGATAGCCCACCCACCAGTGTTGGTGGGAATGAAACACCCAAAAGTTATGGCTATCGAAATCTTCCCTTGTTTCTAAGACCTTGCTTGACATTTTTTACAAGGTGTACTTTTAATAAATGTTTTATATCAACTGTCATGTGATTAATTATTTATTTAACCCGATTCACCCTCAGATATCAACAATTTTATTTTTTATTATTTACCATGTTTCATCAAAATTAGCTTATCCAGTACATTACAAATCAGTCAAATATTTTTAAGGAAATGAAAGAAAATTACTGAGACAATCAATTATAATATAGCTAATTATTGTTACATGTTGCGCTTCTTTTCCTACTTTCTTACTTTTAGGATTATGCAGTGTTGGGTTTGGAAGCTCACTGTTATTTTCAACAGAAAAAATTCGAAAAAGCGAACGAAAACTACGAACGAGCCTTACAATTATTTAATCGCCCAGAGGACGTCCATTTAATTTTTATTAATTCGTCTTTGTCCTATAAAGCAGTTGGTGATGATACTTCTGCTTTAAAACTAATTCTTTTGCCGTGCAAATTAAGGTATTTATATACTTTCACATTTTTGTTTTTATTGAAAAACATAAGTACCTAATGTACTGTTTTTCAGTCCATCAGCCTATACATGGTTTATGGCTGGACTACATTACTTCCATAAATACGACTTCCTTAGCGCTGAAGAGTGTTTTACTCAAGCAAATATTTACGATAATAAGTTAGCTGAAATTTGGGCGTACTTAACTCTGGTCAACTTACATCTTGGTAGACCTATCGAAGCAGATTTGTGTTATGCACAAACTATTAAGGTATACTTCAACAGTGAGAAACTAGTCATTATTTTAATTTTTGTTGTATAATTATAAAATGTGAAGGTAAAATTAATGTCGAACGTTTCGCACACTAACAACTTAAATTAATAAGGAGTAAAAAAGTAAAAAACACTTCGAAAATTTCATCAAACGTTTATTCACCTCGACAATTGTTTCGATCTAACGATCATTTTCAAGAGTACAAAAATAGTAACTAAAGCTAAAAGTGTACAAAGTGAATATATGTACAGCAGTAAATGAAAGTGGAGGGTTAGTTCACAATTTTAGAAATCAGTAATTAAGAGAGGTGTGTTTTAAAAAACCAAAACTTTTCACAATTTAACCCCCCCGAAAACTTGGAAATTAAAAAAGCCATCCAAAAAAGAAAAAATCCCGTTAATAATCAAATGGAACTAATTGTATATAACACACCTCTCTTAATTACTGTTTTCCCTAAAATTGTGAACTAACCCCCCACTTTCATTTACTGCTGTATATATAATATTCCATTTGTACACTTTTAGCTTTAGTTACTATTTTTGTACTCTTGAAAATGATCGTTAGATCGAAACAATTGTCGAGGCGAATAAACGTTTGATGAAATTTTCGAAGGGGTTTTTTTACTTTTTTACTCCTTATTAAGATGTTTCATGGTCACTGCACCGAAGAAAGTTTAAGTAACTTAAATTAAATTCTTATACCAAGATACACAATGTCATTGTCGCCCATTCTAAAACATTTCATTTGAATTCGAATTTATCAACAAAGCTAGCGGTCTTGAATCTAAATTCTTCTAAATCTAAATCTAAATAGTTAAGGGTAATTAGAAAAAAACAGTCCTTGACCTGGACAAAATTTTAAGCTGTAATTTGTAGGAGTTTGTGAAAATTGAATTTTTCGAATTTTAGCAATATCTTTTGAACAAGTGACCGTAGCGAGATTATTTAAGTGTAAAATAACTGTTAATTAAATATATTATAGAATAAATGAGTTAGGTATAATCGTTTCTGAAATAAATTTACCTAAATTGTTATAGTGAATATGGAAAAAATAAGTTAAACTGATCCTTCTTTGTATATTATCTTAAAAAAATGGTTGTATTATTTTAACTGAAAATAGCATTAAGGTAAAACGGTGTCGGGACATGTGCGGCACCATCATTGAGTGAGACATTGGCGACCCTCACTCTTATTAATGTATTTATTGGCAGGTAAAGTTTAGGTAGAAACATTCGTGGTGAGATATGGGCGACACTCTTAATTTCTAACTTATACCTTGTATAAAATAATTATAAAATTTTAAAACGTTGTCTACATGATATATAAGCTTCCTTTCACAATTTATGCAGACTTAGGGCCATCAACAAAAAGTTTGCTTTTATTCATTCTTGTGATGTTTGGGTTAGGTTGCGGAGTGTAAAGGTTTAAGCGACTTTTAAAATCAAAAATATCTTTCATTCTAATAGAAGACGTCAGCTTAGCTATTCCCAAACCTGAAACTCCAACATATATTTCCTAAGCTCCTGTGTGCTCCTTAATTAACGATCTGTTCAAGCGATTTGAGGTTTACCAAAATTTTATCACATGCTCATTTTTCCGGGACATTTTGCGGGCTTGAATAATATTTTTTTAAGGAAACCCAACATACGGTCCTAAGCCTCCAGGGTGTTCTTTAACGACCTATCCAATTTCCCAGTTTTCGAAATCTGTACGTAGTTATTTTTTCGGATTTTTTTGCATTTACGTTTACTCCATTCCCAATTTTCAACTGTCCTACACTTTAACCAACTGACGTTGACGTAAAAATGTAATTCTTTAATTTTTTTCAGAACGAATTAATAGACGAAGTTTTATTGGAAAATGTGAAGAAAGCGATGAAACCAACTGAACAATAAATACTTTTTTCTTTATACTAATTTGTTAAACATATAATATACGGTTTTATATCAATTTATTTATTCGATATGATCAATATTATAAGTTAGTATACTGTAATTTTTTAAAAATACACTAAACTTGCAACAAGGACGGTAATAAGCTGAAAATGTAAAACAAAGTAATAAGAACATTTTTTACAATAATTAACGTTAATACCTGTCCGACGAATGCAAGGAAAATAAACACGGTGATTAGCTGAGATTCACAGTGAAGATATATCCCTAAACGGTCTAAACAACCAGGGCGATACAAAAGTTTTTTTGTTAAATCCACCTGAAAACAGTGTTATTCATAATTCTCACTTAAAGAAATTCAGTGTAAAAGAATTACGTAGCATGAGTTAGGAATTTGGATATTTAAACTAGTCCAGTCGGAATAGTTTTTAATACCACAACATTTGAGTCTAATTTGTGTTAAATCCCATGCATGTTTATATCGGTGATTATTCTCATATGAAACGGCAGTTTGATAAAGTGTTTTGTTAATTGTATCTCGAAAAGGACACGGAAGGAAGACAGCCGGCACCCGTTCTTTGTCTAACTTTAATTGTCGTTTTGTCAACAAGCCCATCGTTATCGAGGCCGAAGATAAGCCCACAGCAAACACCAGAATAATTATAAGCTTAAAAATTTTAAACTCGTCAGATTAAATGCATTAAATCATTATTAAAATTATTTATTTACCAATGGCAGAAATACGTAATTTTTTTTGTTATTATGTGCTATCCATGTTAACCAAAAAGCAGGAATGTTTAAAAGTGCCGATATGAAACTGGATACGTTCATCATAAGTTGAGTATTTCCTTCTGTGACTACCACAAATGGAATTCGGTATATCATAGACCAAGAGCAAACGGTGCATGTTGCTAAACTGCAAACCTATAAAAAATATGTGGTAAATACAAAAAGTAGAAGAAGGTATTTCAAAATGTCTTGAGACTATGATAAGCCGTGAAATGTGCAGGAACGGATGCAAAAATTATGATGTCTCAACGCACCCTAAGGTCAAGCCTCATGATATTTTGAAATACCTATCTGTAAAAACGACAATGAAAGGATTGCTGAAATCTGGTCATTAATGATAAGTATAGAGTACTTGTTTAATGAACATATTTATTTGTTAACACGGTAAAGTATTCGTCGTTATGTATTTTACGTGTGTATATGAACTGCCCCAAAGAGAGACTTCGCAAAGGAGGCAGAAATGTCTTGTACCAGTGGCGGATTTACACATTTACCGCCCGTAGGCTATGCAAAGTTTGCCGCCCCTACTGACACCTGCAATTCTATACCCTAATTCACAATCAATTTTTTGTTAATGAAATTGCAACTTTATGATTGTATTATATTTTTATAAGACTAATCAACAAATATTGATACGAATTTATTAGGATTAAAAATGTAAGAATGTTAAGAAGAACTTTCGTTGAATGGATATTTACAGCTTTTATTCATTACAATATTATCATTATTTTTTTTTTTAATTATCATCATTCTAAGAAATGTATAATATTTATGAAATTCTGTGCAACAATATGCAACTTTTTACGTGTAAATTTATTAAATTTTTATTCTACACTCAAACAGGTTGTTATTATCATCAGAAATATCAATAGAAAAGTATTAATTTTCCACATATAAAATTTGTTATTGTTATTTTTAAGCAATTTTTTTTCGGATCCCATTTCTCTTCGAATATATTTATATGGTGAAACATATTACACATTAATTGAATAGTGTGGGTAGACCTAAAGAAAAAATTATGGCAATAATTAATTTAAAAAATAGGTAAAAATACTAAATTTAAAATGTAATACTTAAACGCTATTGGAATATTTAAAAAAATCAAAATCACAATAGTATATTTTATAAATAAGCGTTTAGTAATTTTTCACATACAGACGTTAGTGTATTCAGTATACTGTATAGCACTAAAATATTGTAATTTTTGTTGATTTTTTGAGCCTCGTTTTTTTCCGTGCATAAGATAATTTTTTTTTATTTCTGTAAGACAAAAAAATTTTTGATCAAAGTTTGCCGCCCCCTAAAATTTGCCGCCCTAGGCTTTAGCCTATTTAGTCTGCTGGTAAATCTGCCACTGTCTTGTACACATATAATATAAATTGTATTAGTGGAAGAAACTAATTTTCAAGCAAAAATTGTAGATTAAATTAAATAAAACTTCGAAGTTAATTTCCATTGCATTTACTAAATTCATTTTACAATTGTTTCGCATTGTTTAAGGAGAATCAGAAGTATTACAATAACATTAAACATTTAAATGCTTCTAGTGAAGTCTTAAACAAGGCGAAACGATTGTAAAGTGAGTTTAATAAATAATGAGGTAATTAATATAAATGTTTTATTTAATTAAAAACGAATTTTCATTAAGGGTAGAAACAATTAATCATAAAAATTGTAGCCACAAATACAGTTTTGGAACAAGTCTATTGTTGATAAAAAAAAAGTTCTGCTTTTATTTAATTTTTGTATACATTAAAACTGTCTTACGTCCATCAGTATTTTTATTAGATAGATTTTATAGATATTCTGAAAATTTCAAGTTTTACCTACTGCTTAAAAATTTTTAATTAATAAATTGTAAATTTAACGAAAATTTCCACGTTTAAGTAGCTTTAACAATCTCACATTGGCAAAGTGTGTTATATTTGACCTAAGGCTGAATTGAAAATAGAAACTGCGTCTATTTGAAATTTAAAAATTACTATTATTTTCTTTTTTTAATTATTTGTCTGGCTACCACTTTTGCTTGCTAAGCTATTTGTCTAATAATAGTTTTTGCATTAATACAGGATTGTTCAAAATTCATATTTTCTGTATAAATTTGTGAAATATCCTACTCACACTTTTTTTATAGCTTACCAATAGTACAATTGCACAGGTACAAAGAAAGAATGCAGCCGATGGAACATCTCTTACCAAATCGGTACTTTCTTGATATATATTTCGTCTTTGAGTCAATCGATTCCATGGAAATGTTACAGAAATTGACTCAATAGAGTGATTATTAATTGCCGCATTATCCCCAGATTCTCCAATCTACCACATTTAGTTAAATAAATACTTATACTTGTCATAATACAATTTTATTTTATACTTACTTGTAATTTATTTTTTGAGTGACGATTGTCTTCTAATTTTGACATTTTTACTAATTGTAAGACAACTGCAGATTTTCTTACTAGATTGTCGTATTATTATTAAAAAAACAACGAGTGAATAAAAATAATTCAAAAATACATGGAATAATTATTTCTACTTGAAATCATGATATTCAGTCAATGTACAGGGTGAATTTTTTAATTCGATACTCCTTTTATCACATTATGCTCATATTTGTCATTAATTGTTCTTATATTTTATTAATTGCATTTGTTCTATTTTCAATAAGAAAAGTTTTGATTTTACGTAACACAGAACCACCACACGGAATTTCGACCTAGTTGGATGGCGAATGTAGGCCGTTGCCAAATTCCAAAGTTCCGTCTGGGGGTAACTAAAAATGCACTTTGTGGCTTATTCTAAAAGAATAAGTTTTTGGCCAGTAAGATCAACCAACTGAGTCAAAAGGATTAAGGTGGTGTAGCAAGGCAAGTAGTTTACTTATACATTTTTCTAATTAGTGTTAAGTGTTATTTAATGTGTAAATTATTATTAAATTTATTAAATATTATCAACAGAAACGTATAAAATTTGTTCATCTATATGACACGCGTGTATATTAACAGGTTTATGAAGATTGTAATGCCACATATTTATAAATATTAATACTAATATAAATCACTAGCTATGCCCGCGACTTCGTCCGCATGGAATAGTGACTTTCGGCAGCATTTAAAATTCTTTTCGTCTATATTTTTATTTTCTGGCCATAAGCCTTTTTGCCGACGTCATTACACAAAAACTTTCATTCCTTATTTTTGCCCCCTTTAGGGTAAAATTTTTACAAACATTGAATGTCGTATTTATTTATATCTAATCAAAAGCCTAAACAATCTTTAAAAATCACGGAATTTCCGCACAAACTTTCCTATTACAACCCCTTACAACCCTTTATTCGCATTAAAAAGGAGCCTATGTCCTTTCTGAGGCTCTAGACTACCTCTGTACCAAATTTTATTTAAATCGGTTCTGTAAATTTTAGGCGAGATTGTGTAGCATACAGACAGAGTTACTTTCGCATTTATAATATTCCGCGAATTCATTTTCATCGATTTTTCCATGGAAATAAGATATTTTCCCGCAGTAAAACGTAGCCTATGTGTTAATCTAGGGTGTCAGCTAACTCCATACCAAATTTTATTAAAATCACTCCAGCCCTTTAGACGTGAATAAGTAACAAACATACACACTCACACACTCACAAACTTTCGCCTTTATAATATTAGTGTGATTATAATGTATTTTGAAAAGGCTTTTTTTAAAATAAAGGGCGATATAAAATTATGCAAAATTAAGTGTATAATACATACAAAGATAAAAATATTTTCAAATAGTTCTGGTAATACCGAAATAATATAAATACCTATTAAACTTGCAGATGCAGCTTAATAACAACTAAATAACGCAATTGAACAAATAACGAAAATAAAAATAAATTAAATATTTTACATAACCGCCAGAAAAATACAAACTAAACTACAATTACGGCTAAAGTAATAACACAATTTTATTTAATTTTCAGAAAATTGCAAATTTCTTAAAAACTACTAAAGACAGTACTAACAACCTTATACCAGTACCTAGAATGGAAATTAAATTTTGCATTATATGGTGTAAAAAAGTAAAAAAGAGTTTGCATTTTGGAACAGCTCCAAACACAGAACGATTAAAGCAAAATAGAAGAGCGAAAAGAATAAATTTAGTAAATGATATAGTAGCAACTAAGTAAATTTTGTTGGTGTTATTTGGAGATAAATTAAAAATAAAATTAAAAAACAATAGCATTTAACTCAGGTGGTCTAGATCCGATTTTTGACTAATACAAAATTCAACACCTTTTTTATTTTTTTGTATCTTCGTTAACGAAGAGCACATGAATTATTTTATTATTAGTGCCTTTTGAATAATATAAATCTGATTCCCCTCCTTCTATAATAAATATCGAATATCACGAATTATTTTTTAATGTGTACTTAATCATAATAAAGTAAGGAAATATAATTCAAAACGGCAATAAAAATATTTTATAAATTCAACAGTCAGTAACTATATAAAAAATACATTGATCTCAAAAAGGTAATACATTTATAACTCACAATACTGGCAGGTATACAGGTAACACTTCATTTAATATGGCCTTACATTTTACAAAGTTATCTAATGTTTGTTTAAGTACAAGTTAAAATCATTATTAAATATATATGTTTATTATGTAAAGTGCAAACTTTCTTACCAGTTTCGAACTATTCTATTAATTTAAATAGGGCAATAGAAAACACCATTCCCACGATCTGTAACATTTTTTTATAAGTTAGTAGAATTTATTTATGTGAGTTTACTATGTCCTTTCTGAAGTTGGCTATTCAATTTATTAAACTTTCACAAACTTGTAATTTGTGTAACTGACTTCACCATGGTTATCAATGCATTGCACCGCCCACGAATGCTAACACAATTAGATTTAGATTTTGTACCAAGCAAGCTACAAAGTTTGAGCTCCTGTCTCTAGTATTCATAGTTTATTAGGAAAAGTTACGGAGGAATTAATTTGCTCTGTTTCTAAATATAATCTTATTGTTGTTCATAACATTGAAATTATTTGAAGCCAACTTCAAGGAAGGTTGATATTTCTTTTAGTGCGGGTTTAAAAAATAAATTAAATACCATTAAACATGCAACACCAATTCCTGCTCCTCCTATGATTGCTGCATGATCTTTTACAAAATCAGCAGTAACGTTGAGACAACCTCTTTGGTACAGTGTGAATGAATTTTGTTGCTCAAACATCAATTGACACCTTTGCGTTTTTCCCTCAACAGGTTCTCTACAGCAGGAATCTGGAATATTGTTCTGCCAATCTCTGGAAATTATTTAAAGAACAGGCATCACTCCCAATAACAAATAGTATTTACTACCATTACCTGTACGAATATACTCCACAGCATTGGAGGCGATGCTGAGTTTCATCCCAGGCATTGGTAACACTTTTCACTCTACCATATGAAGGGATTGAACTCACCATCGCATTTCTCATTGTGATACCAACTTTTTCACGGAAAACGTATCCCAGGATTCCCCCAAGTAGCATTGTTACGAAAACGATGAAAATCACAATGAAATACTAAAAGCGATTAATTTATATTTTAACTGCATGCTTCATACAGAAATTTCTACATACCGTCATTAGCATGCATCTCACTTCTTTAACAGCCCCGAAACATCCAAAGCAGGATACGAGAGATATTAATATTCCTGTTACCAGCAATACATAAATGGCTCCTGAATACAAATTGGTTCCAAGCAGCTCATTAGCGAATGATTTATCGACAATTGTCCAAATTCCTAGAGCCACAATTACGATTGCTCCAATCTGTAAATATCAGGAAAAAAAATTAAAAACTTTTTTAAATCGTTAATTAATAAGAATTGAAGTTTTGTTCTTGTTTGACTCGAAATAACCGTAAAACATTAGGGACATAAGTATCTATAAGAAAAAAGTGCGACCTTCTCAGTTCAATTAAGGCGTTTTAAAAAACAGTACCATATAAATTTACCATAAAAGGCTACATGCTGTCTATGTAGGTTAAATGCTTTTGTATACTTGAGGTAAACTAAACTTTAAGTTTAGCGTTATACACCTCTAAGACATTAAAAAAATATTTAGGTGAATATATTAGGTACTTACGAATATTATGAGATTAATAATAAACAATCCATATTTCATAAAGCTTCCACAACCATCCATTTGCCTTCCAAATGCCATTGTAGATCAAAGTTCTGAAAATTATAATAATTAACAATGTAATTAATAGCTGTAAGCGATTTAAAAAATAAAAAAGAAAAACGAATGTATCAAAAAATGTTTTATACTATAATATTTATTAAATCGTATAATTAAATATGTACTTGGTACTTTATCGTTCGAATCCCTTAAAATTTAAATCAGTATAATTAACAGTGATTTAGGATTCACGAAAATAAAACACAAAAAAGTTTATAGTAGAGTAAATTTAATTGTATGTACTCCCAACCACATAATATTAATATCAGCTGATAAGCCTGAAACAATATTGCTGTGGCGTTATGAAAAGACTTCATTTTGAAACTATTTTATGTTATCAGTTACATACTTTTTTTATTTTATTTATTATAGGTAGGTATATAAAAATTTTAGTATTTTCTGTAAATACAATAATGTACCTATTGGTATATTGGAAGTTATGTAGTACTGGTCAAAGTTGGCAACCATTAAAAATTAATATTCTTTACATCTATGTATATATAATAATAATAATTTATTTCCTTGCATGCCTTTATGGCTTTTGCATATTGCTTTCATTACATTGTATTTACTTTACAAAATTTTGCATCATGTCCCTTAAAACTATGATTCCTGCTTACAATTTTCCTTTTACGTATAACTAAGTACATCTCTTTCTGCTTTCTTTCATACTATCCCCTCACTTACTCATTTGTCCCTGCCCTGACTCTCATCTTTGTCTCTACTACTCTTATATACTCACACGTTTTCTCACAGATTTCTCCTCTTAATTTTTTGGTTATTAAATCTAACATATCATCCTCACGTCTGTCTCCTCTCCATTCGTTCATGAACATGCTTATTTCATCCTTTTGTGCCCTTATTGCTTCTTTGCAACAGAATATGTGAGCCAATGACTCCTCTCTAGCACCACAGAGCCTACAGCTCCACTCAATATATCCTTTTTTAAACGCCCTTCCAATGTTCCCACACCTCAATCTGGCCCATATCTCTTTGTTATCTTTTTGTTTGCACACTGCATTCAAATACCCTGTCCCATTTGTCTCCGGGATTAAAACTCTATACAGGTTGTTGTACGTCGAAATCTCTATCGCTCTCCATTCTTTCTCTAGCTCTTTTCTCCACCATCTGCTCATTCCTTCCCCAATTATACTCATAATTTCTTCCCTTCCCCTTCCTTCCCAAATCATTCGGCATATTTCTGTCGCCCCTAAATCCTGTAATACTTCCCATACATTTTGCCCCCACTTTGACGGTTTGTTGTTTATAATTGATCTCATTTCCTCTTTTAAACATATTTTCGGCCATCTGTCATTATCCATCCCTAACACATCCTTAAAATATTTACACGCCCTTTCTCTTGCTATATACTCTATGCTAACTACCCCTAACTCGTTTCTCCATATGTAACTTGGCGTGTTTCTGGCCACCCCCAGCGCCATCTTGCAATATCTTGCCTGGACTTTGCTCAAACTTCCCAGTTTACACCATCCCCATACCTCAACTCCGTACATAGCTATCGCTCTAACAATAGAGTTCATCAGAAACATACGATCTTCCCCCTTGTCCCTGCCTGCTCTTTTCATTACCCCCCATGTAGAGTTGGCAGCTTTCTGCGCTCTTCCTGCCATCTTATCTATATGTTTGCCTGAGCTGTTGGTTGTTGAGAAACAGAACCCTAAATATTTAAATTCATTTACCGTTTCAATTTTATCCCCCTTGAATGTCCAATTTTCACATGCTTTCTTTTTCCCCCCATTCCTAAAAACCATTATCTTTGTCTTTCCCGTATTCACCTCTAGCTTGTTTTCGTCAACGAATCCCTCTAGTGTTTTAAGCATTTTATCTAAATCTCCTGCGCTCTCTGCTATTATTGCTATATCGTCTGCGTATTTTAGTGTTCTTATCTTACTTTTCCCTATTACAGACCCTCCCTCTCCTATGGAGCTTAAAGCGCATCCCTGTCTTACCCCAACGTTAGTGTTAAACTCTATAGTGGTTTTACCATTAACCTGAATATTCGCGGTCGTAAGCGTCTTTACATCTATGTATATCTATTTATTACCGATTCGTTATATGTGTGATAATATAAATTTTTTTAAATGCAATTGCATGTTTAAATCAATAATTTTCATAAACCTTGAAGAGATTTACTTACAAAGTTGTTTGATGTTTTTTCCAATTTAAGCAAATCTTGGACACGTTTGTTTCATTTCCCCTACGTAGTTGTTAAAAATGTATTAAATGTATGTATGTATGTACATAATTTTAATATAATTAAATTTTGAAATACAGTTTCGTTATTTAAACTTAAACAGTTACAGTTTCAACGTTATTTACCGCTTTTTATAACATTGAAAACAAACCAGAGTGCTTTTTATGTAGAAAAGTTAAAATTTCGAAAGATTCCTTGAAGAAGTCAACTCAGTTTTGAAGATTTCCTTACAGAAAACGTGAACATCAATTCCTCTCTCTTCACATCCACTCCAACCGTTTAAAAATAATTAAATAGGGGAAACGTGTCCCTCTATAAATCATTCTAAATTCAGTACTAAATTAATTAGAGAGTTATATAAGGATTTATCTTCAAAATATTCAACTTCAAGGATTACACTGAATCTCAATTCATGGGTCGAAGAGGTATTTTAGAATAGCCAAGTATGTTCCAAGTACTTTCTTCTTTGGACTTTTTTTGCAGAGGTATTTAAAATCAAAAGTTTATGATAACATTAATTATTGATTTTTATCCTATATCAAATGTTAATGGTATAGATATGACTCCTGCAATTCCTGAAGTAGAAGAAAAAGTTGGAACAAAACTTTTTATATAGTTACAAAGAAGTTGGAGGTGCTCAATTAAAGTTTAATTTGTAGTAGTAATTTTTCTCACATTTTTAATTAGAAATAATCTTTTGTTTTATGTAAATTGAAAAGCAATGCAGTGCAATCTTTATATTCAAAATTTTGAAAATAAGTGGTATTAGGTAAGTGTCTAGAAGAAAGAGACGTTTTAAACGGCTTATCACAAGACCCCCATTCCCTGTATAAATTTTAAGGGTTGGATTAGCTGTATAGAGAGAATAAATGATAAAATTACCATTTTTTTATTAAAAGATGCCTCCCTTCAAAAGTAAGTTGACTTGTTCAAGGGATTTTTTTTACATAAAAGCTCTCGGGCTCGTTTTCAATGGCCTTGCCTAAACAGATCTGGTAACTTATGAACCTAACATATATAGAAATTACACGTTTCTTTGTCGACATTTATCATTTTTTATGACATGATGTAGATTGCGATCCTATATAATTTGAACTTGATTAAAATTCCGAGGACTAAGAAGGATCCAGGTTAGTCAGGTCATAAATAATTATTGTTCTATACAACGTTTCGCAAATAATTTTTTTTTATCAGGTGATCACAATATTAATGTGAACCCTGTCGTTTTTAATTAATTGTCTTGCCATTTGTTTCCAGTCTACAGTTAATTTAATTTAAATGTAGACGAGGTACAATATAAAGTCTATTCTTATTAGATTAACAAACAGCCATTATAATATTTTTTTAGTTATATTGCTGTATCAATATATCATATGGGTACGTTTAAATATCCCTATATTTACTTTAAAATAAAACTAAAAACGTTAATTTCCAGTTTTACACAATTTATTTAGTACTTGACAATTGTTTCGCACCATTTAGTGCTTCATCAGAAGTGTTACAATGAATGAATGAAATGAACGTTTTTATCACTATATTTCGTTTGTAAGTTACCAGTAGGGTATATGACACATAACGATTAGTTTATGCCTTTAAAATTTTTGAGAATATTATTTATTTACGTTCACTTATTTAACCAGAAATAACGTCCAATGGAGATAGGTATAAGAACCTGTAAGAGACGACAACTCTCTGTGTACATGTGCTAGTTAAATACAAAAGATGAACAAAAGAAATAATAAATTTTTTAATAGTTGAAATTGAAGTTTCGCTGATCACTTGGTGAAACATGATAAATAATTAATAAAATAAAACACACGGTATATTTCACAAATGTATTAGAATATCTCTGACATATGTTTCGGTTTTAACACCATTTTCAAAGAGCTATAGTTAACTGAGGTACATTATTTCCTTACAAACTACTTATACCTAGAATACAATTGATTTTAATAACGGGGAAACCCCAAAATCCGTCTGGTCATTGGTAATAGGTAGACCCTTTGCGATGGCATGGTTTATTTCGACTATTTCTAAGAAATTCAGTCGTCTCCCTTTACTTTCTGTATGTATTATTTTTATGTTTTGGTTATCTATTTCATGATTTTGGGAAATACAATGGTCGGCTATACCTGTACATTTGTTGCCATTTTTTATGGATTTCACGTGTTCATCTAAACGTTTTTTAAGGGCCCGCCCCGTCTGTCCGATGTAAAACGCTTCACAGTTCTTGCAGTTTACTTGATAAACACCGCTTTTATTTAATTCATTAATTTTTGGTTTATTATTTACTAAAAATTTTCCTAAATTGTTTTTATTAACCGAAATGACTGATAAATCTAGCTTTTTTAAAAAGTTAAATAAAATTTAATTTTTAAAAAAGCTAGATTTATCAGTCATATTTGGTTAATAAAAACAATTTAGGAAAATTTTTAGTAAATAATAAACCAAAAATTAATGAATTAAATAAAAGCGGTGTTTATCAAGTAAACTGCAAGAACTGTGAAGCGTTTTACATCGGACAGACGGGGCGGGCCCTTAAAAAACGTTTAGATGAACACGTGAAATCCATAAAAAATGGCAACAAATGTACAGGTATAGCCGACCATTGTATTTCCCAAAATCATGAAATAGATAACCAAAACATAAAAATAATACATACAGAAAGTAAAGGGAGACGACTGAATTTCTTAGAAATAGTCGAAATAAACCATGCCATCGCAAAGGGTCTACCTATTACCAATGACCAGACGGATTTTGGGGTTTCCCCGTTATTAAAATCAATTGTATTCTAGGTATAAGTAGTTTGTAAGGAAATAATGTACCTCAGTTAACTATAGCTCTTTGAAAATGGTGTTAAAACCGAAACATATGTCAGAGATATTCTAATACATTTGTGAAATATACCGTGTGTTTTATTTTATTAATTATAACTTTTTTAGTATTCTGAAGAGTTTATTGATAATAATATTTAATAATTATTTACAGTAGACAATTCTATTTGAATAAAATAATACTTCTTTGTACGTTAGGCAAATACCTAATTACGTGAAAAATCGTGACGGTGTGTAACATAGTTGACATAATTGTTCCTCAGAACCTTGAATTTAATGGATGTGTAATGTAACTTCGCAACTTGTATTATAGTACCACGGTATACGTATATATATATATCATAGCCAATCTGAAAAATCTGACATTTTCATATACATCTAGGCTAGGCAGTTAAGAAAATAATGCAGGAAATGGTTACATCGTAAAGTTTTATAGCCCTAATTGAGCATATTAAAGGTATATGGATAAATTAATAATTTAAACACATAATTAACATTTTTTTGTAAGCGAAAAGACAGATTGTATGCATCTAGTAGTAGTGTGACAGACTGTATATAGCAATCGTATCAAGTATAACAGAAATTAAAAAAAAGAAAGATAAACAAGAGGCCCCGCGGGTTAAGATGGGCAGTAAAGGAAAGGAAAGGACGAAAGGACATTCTGATATATGTATACGTTGAAGTGTAGATGACTGAGGCTGAAATAAAATATTATTTTAATTACAAAAATAGTTCCTAACATTTTTATTTTAACTGCAATTATTTCTCCAAACTTTGGCTTTATGGCTAACGTTGTTTGTTTATTGTTACAATATATGCAAATTACAAAATTTAGGGATGTGCATGGTATATGATACATACCTATGTACATCCTTGGAAGAGTTCTGGTAAACTTTTTATTAAAAAAAATAGTATAAAAGTCTACCATAGCAAATTCAAAACATTATAAACTTATTGAAGGAATAATATTATAACTATCGAGAACAACAAAAATCGTTCCTAATCAATATAACTGTTTTTATTGTTTTAATCTTTCCTGGTTAATTTAAAGGTTATTAGGTACTTATGTTTACGCAAAAGTAGCAGAAAAAAATTCAGAGTACCAAATAATTCACATGGTACACATTTCACAGTTAAAAATAAGGTTTTAAAGAAACAAAGATGAAAAATTGAGGTATGAAGAGTAAAATAAATAATCATATTTTTTTTACTAAAAAAAGGCAGGGAGTTTAAACCTCCCTAAACCCTTAAGTATAACTTAAGTGAACAGCCCTGACAAAACTAAATAATTATAATTTGCACTTCTAGCTGTTTTCAAAAGAGAACACTATCCAACAATAAATAAAAATTATTATGTATTTAAAGAAAGGCATTTAAAATAGAAAATATTTTTATATTTTGAATTCGCAAAAACAATGACGTTAATACTGCTTTAAACTATAGTGTGCTTCAAATTAATACAAAATACACATTTATTTTATACGAGTACAATGAATATTTCACTATTTAACATAAAAAAAAAAAATAACAAACCGTCATCGTAGATTTAAATTCGGATTAAATCAAAAACTGCGCTCGTATGATGTACTATTTTATTTTGCTGAACAAACGACTTTCACTTTATACGCTGTTTTAAATCACCAGGCGTCTTTACAAGTGGCATGGAAATGCCAATTAAAGGCGCGCACCTGATTGTTGGTGACCTAGTATTGAAATTTCTTTTTCGTCACTTACACTCATAGCTTACACTTCTTGACGATAGTAATGTTATAGGATTTAACCGAAATATTATTTTCGTGAATCACACAATTTACATCATACTATTATTCATCGTTAAGAAATATATATATATACTTAAGCGTATTAAGGTAACAATAAAATTAATATGATTTATAATTTACAGTTTACTTACATTTTACGAATGAAATAAAAAATCTAGTTCTCAAGACGTCTTGACCATTTCACACACTGTACACTACACTACCACCTGTGACCACTGACTACCACACTTTATTATTATATTGTGTACAGTCTTTGATCGGCGCGTAGACTTGAGTTCTGAGTAGGTACCTCACTTGGAACTTAGAACAACGTATCTTCGAAGCAGTTTCGAAGAGGCGCACAAAGCTGCGATAAAGAACGACGAAGCCAAGCCATGTTACTCCCACCTTTCATGAATCCAACTTAACAAATAACAAGTAATAAGACAGTAAAATTGGCATTACCACATTATCATAAATTTTTATCAACCTATCAACCGTACTTACAAAGCTACTTTTGCAAAGTGCCCCCTAAAAGCAAAAGACTGCAAGAAATTGTTTAATGTAGGGAAGTTATTACAAGTATGAATATAAATTTAGTATTTTTAGATTAAGCGACTTTAAATTTCACCGTAGAAAAAATTGCTCTCGAACTGCTCAATGAGTCATTTAATGTACAGGAAATAAACTACTTTTTGTTTCGTGAATTATAATAAGAAACAGACTGCATTGTACAACGATGAATAGAAGACTGTAAACATTACTTAGGCAACCCAACGAACTTTGTGTATATTCTCGATTTCCCTTATTATGACGAGGGGGTATCCGTATCCATAAATTACGTGAGGTGAGATTTGGTAAGGGGCCATTCATTTATTAGGTAAGACGATTTAGGGGGGAGAAGGGTCGACCATGTATTATTTTTTCTTACAAGGGGGTGGGAGGGATTCTTGATATTTCTTACGTAAGATCACAAATATACGCAAAGTTAAGATTTGAAAAAGCGCGAGTGTCAATGTGACCAAAAGAAGCAACACCTGGTATTAAAGATGTTCCAGTGGCATTTTCACTTTCTGAGTGGGTTTTGAGCCCCTGGACTGAAAATGTTATGTAGTGATTATATCCAAACGATTAAAATGATTCCATCCAACATGATTGTAAACTTTACTGAAAAATGTTACTTTTAAAAATAAACATCAAAAGCAACCAAGCGTATATTCAATTTTTCTTTTAGATTTTTACGTAATAAATATTAAACAGGGGGAGGGGTCGGTCTATTCTTATTTTTTCTTATTTAGGGAAGGAAGGGGGTCAAAAACTAGTAAAAATCGTCTTACGTAATAAATGAATGGCCCCTAAGAAGTGGTGAATCCCCCCTTTACAGTGGCGTAACTATGATATGGCAAGGCTGTGCAATGCACAAGGTTCTGCACACAAAGGAGTCTTTTTGAGCTCGAAGACGCCAATTTTCATTAACGTTTTTTAAAACTAATATGTGTAATAATAAAAGCTAGGGAACGTACCCATACTACATGACCCATTTAGGGGGGAGGCAGGTATTTAAAATACTACGCTGTCACAGGAGCGGGGGGGGGGGGGGTGGCTTAGATTTTTGTCACGTAGTTGAATTTGTGTAATAAATGTATCAATAATGACGAAAAGCAGCCAAAACAATTTTTATTTGTTTGTTTTTTTGCGTGCGAAATGATTAAAATTCACATTCGCGATACTACGTAACAACTTGGGGGGGGGGGATATACTACGAGTAATCACCGAGGGGGTCGAAAAATATGAAAAAATAGGTCACGTAGTATGGATACGTTCCCTTATTTTTGTGTCCTATCCTTATACTTGTCTTTTCTAATTTAATACGTCCGGTTAAATTAGACCAAAAAATAAGAGTAAAGATACATAAATTCCCACCAAGCTGAAAATCAGTGAAATTGTTTAAATATAATTAAACATAAAATTTGAAAGTTCCCCATCTTTCTCCTGTATGGAAAAAATTTTATTCAAGGTTAAAGGCCAAAAAAAAATGAGTTTTTCGCGATTTTCAGCAAAACGGTAAGTTTTATCATAAAATTACCCCAGACAAAAATTTTAGATCATAAAATTATCTATAAAATATGTATCTCTAAAATACCCCAAAATAAGCTATGTGACAAATAAATCCCCAAGAACTAGAAAATATTTAGTGCAAATAGAAAAAAGATTGTAGAGGAAAATTTTTCACCAGAAGAATTCCCCTGAAAAGTATTTCCCCAAAAAATACCCCAAAGGAAAAAAATCCCCTATTTTTTGGGGAAAATCCCCTAATCTGGCAACCCTGAGACTAACAGTATTTTATTTATTGGGCACACTGACATAAAGCAGGTATAGGACCCTAGCCACGCATACAATTGAACAGGAGACAGATGTTGTCTCGAGGTTACACTGGCGTATAAAATAAGGGACTGGGTTTCATTTTACCTGATATCTCAGAAACGGTGGCTCTTAAGGAAAAAATATTCATACATATTTTATAGATAATTTGATGATCTACAATTTGTGTCTGAAGTATTTTTATGATAAAACTTATCGTTTAGCTAGGAATCGCGAAAAACTCATTTTTTTGACCTTTGATCTTGAATAAAAATTTTTCCATACAGGGGAAAGATGGGGAATTTTCAAATTTTTTTAAATCATATTTTAAACAATCTTACTGATTTTCAGCTTGGTAGGAATTTATGTAGCTTCGAATGTCTAAATTGACCGGACTATATCATAAAGTATGGTTTTGAAGACTCAAATTGGAATGTATGCATTTAAAAAATAGACAGGGGCAGAGTGAGCAATCACTGTCCATCCTTCCTACAGAGCTCAGTGCCTCAGTTGCAGTAATCTTCTTTTTTTCGAAAATGTACCTCGGTAAATGATTTAAAAATATTTGATTTAAAAATATTTACTTCTTAAAATAAAAACTACAAATTTAATTACGTTATTCCACAATTCATTGAGGTAATTCATTAATTAATTAATTTATGGATTGTTATTTATAATCATAAGCCGCACTTAAATTTTAACGATATCAGATAAATCCAGATGTTGGGGTATGTTTGAGCATTTACCATAGGTACTCTCCAGGTCTTGCACCAAGCAACTACTACCTTGTCTACGATTAAAAGAAAACTTGATTACAATCAAAGACGAGTAAAGAAGTTGAGACAGCGGTCAAGTCATGGCATGGCTTCGAAAGCAAGAAAGTGTTTTCTTTGAGAAAAGACTGAAAAAATTAAATGATAGATATGTATTATAGGGTAAGATGACTATGTATAATAAAAAAGAATTGTTTGGCTGGAATATCTTGTTTTTAATTATTTTTCTAAAGGGGCGGAAAATTAATTGGATGTGAAAAACCCTGTACTTCATAAAGTTGCAGCTTTTTAGTGACAAATTGTGTACCAATGCATAACTAATTTCGTCACTGTTTTAAAAATATGACGTTAGCACACAATGCGTTTTCACTGTGGATGTAATATTAAGAATGATTTGTTTTATATTCCGCCTCTTTTAACTGACTCTGATCTCTCTTGTGCAATTATTGCTAAATAAAATCAAGAAACATGAAAGGGTGTCTAAAAAATAAATACATTTAATCTAAGAACGTTTTAGTGTAGGGGTAGAAATCGTGTGTATTCAAAGTTTAAATTAGAAAAGTTGTACAATTATGAGAGTAATACAAGACAACAGCCACTTATTAATTATTGAAAATGTGGAAATTAATGAATAACTTTTGTTATCAACGTTTGGTATTTCGAAGACATTCTTCAGCATTACCTCCTCTTAACAAAGTTGGATAAATAAACACAGAATCAATGATTTAAGAGATGTCGCATTTAGAGATTTAAAAATAAAAGACGAAATTATTGGAATGTTATAACACAAACAATAACATCAAATATGAAATACTTTATGAATGAAATAAATAAATTTTTATTTTTTAGAGTAATAATGCACGGTTATTTGAAAAAAGTTTGTATTATGATGTATGTATATCTAAATTTAGTAAGCTGCTTTTAAAATAAATTGTTCTTTATACCCTTTTTTGTGGATTTTTTGTGCTGTACCTACTCGTTACAAAGGGGTTATATCATATAACGATCTAAATACAAAAAGATATTTATATGCACGTTACAGTTATTGCAAAGTTTATTGTCATACCAAAATATAAAATAAAACGACAGGCTATAAAATTCTTACATCAATATCAGGATCAGTGTTGACCTTGTGTGTGCTTGTTGTGGGAGCTACAGTTGTTGGTTCACCTGTAAAAAATAGAAAAACAGTCAACTCATGCATATTTTCAAATATGTAGATAATAAGTTATCAAATATGTATTACTACAATTAAAGAAAAAAAGCGATAGAGAAGGTAGACGCAAGTAAAGTGTGAATTTAAAAATAACCATGATGCATCACAAAAATTGTAATTAAAATAGTTTGGGTAAGAAGCGAATAACTTATCATTCATTCATAACCATGTATGTAAAAATTATGCAATAAAATAGAAATAAATGGGACGGAGAGCATGGTAAATAACTGTACCAACAATCAATATGAGGCAAAAATTGCCGTTAATGGGTACTATTTTTGTAGATTACTTCAAACGTACATGACGGAAAAGGGAAAAATGAAAAATTGTTATAAATATTCGAAAGTTAAATAAATAAATAGTCTTTATGATAACAGGATACCATTGCCAATCCCCCCCAAAAATTTCAAATTAGGATGAAGGTGGTAAATTTTGTAGTGGAAATTACCTGAAGGGTTACGTGGCGAAAGAATTGCAGAATAATCAAGGGTAGAATTAGGTTGCAGTACTATTTGATAATAACCGTTTCCACGATTATCAGACGGAGATGAATAGGTATTATCCCCAACAGGTGTTGGGGATTGTTGGTGTTGATAATCGTTTCCAGAAGATTCTGAATTGAAATTATTTTCTGGCTTTAGACCTAGTTGCAAATGAAAATTTGAATTGTGTGGGTCCATTGGAGGTGGCGAATTATAAAAGAATTCGTTTTCGTAGCCAGGTCCAAAATTTTCTTCGCTTGGTCGTCCTCTTGGAAATTGTCCTGGAGGACCAGGAGGGGGCGGTGGTGGTGGTGGCGGCGGTGGAAAATGAGGAGGAGGAGGAAAAGGAGGAGGAGGAAAATGAGGAGGGGGAAAATGAGGAGGGGGAAAATGAGGAGGAGGAAAATGATGATGATGAGGAGGAGGAGGAGGAGGTCTTCCGTAAAATCCTGGATGGTGATGTTGTACATCCATAACCATATACCCTACATTATGTACAATTTATTAAATTCAATACAAATAAATGGGGCGTAGAGTATAGTAAATTGTACCCACAACCACAGGGAAAATGAAAAATTATTTTAAAAGCACGAAAGTTAATCAAGTATAGGTTGTGGCTGCCAGTCCCTCAAAGAAGAAAGGTGGTAAAATTTATAATGAAAATTACCTGGAGGATTACGTGGTGATAGATTATTAGACGAAGGTGTTTGGGGTTGTTGATTTTGATAATAGTTTTCAGAAGAATCTGAATAGAAATTATTTTCTGGCCTTGGACCTGGGGGTGGGCCCATTGGAGGTGGCGGATAATTAAAATACCCATTGTCATAATTATATCCAAAATTTTCGTGGCCTGGTGGTCCTCGTGGAAACGGTCCTGGAGGACCAGGTGGTGGTGGTGGTGGTGGTGGTGGATGATGATGAGGATGAGGAGGAGGAGGAGGAGGTCTTCCGTAAAACCCTCCATACGAAAAATCGAAACCATGAGGTTTAAAGTGATGAGGTCCTCCACGATGATGTGGTCTTGGTCTAAATTCATCATTATCTTCGTCAACTAACCCTAGAGAACGCAATCGGTTCTCTACTGCATCTCCTAATCTTTGGGCTAAACGAGAAAGAATTGATTCGTCTTGTTGTTGGGGTGAGGACTTGTCAAATCCAGGTGCAATGTCTTGTCTGGGAATTCTTTTTGGTTCCCTGTAAGGTAAGGGATCTAAAGGAAATATTATTTTGTCATTTTCCTTTGAGTATATTGGACTTCTTCGAACTATGTTATGGAAGCATTTTTTATCTTTTATTCGTTTCCTTCGGTTGGCAATGGAACCTGCAAATGTTTATCAAAAAATTTTTGTATGTATTTATTACGATATATTGAATTCTAGACCAGTGAAAGAAGAAAATTAAATATCTACATACATAGTTACAAAAGAAGATGTAGATATGAAAATGTGTTTCCTACAAAAACATTTTTGTAGACGAATCATTAAAACGGTGTCAACTTGTAGGGCGTCAAATTTAAAAATCTCCGCCCCGCTAAAAAGTCCCAGAATTCCACGAACATAGAATAATCACTTGTTCTTAGCATCAAAATAAGTCGATTTAACCGTATTTATTTATATACTAAAAGCAACAAAAAGTTATTTTTCTTTAATTACTCAAAAACGATTAGTACGATTTCAATAAAATTTGGTACATAGCAATATTTATATAATTTCTGATGTGCATCTGAATTTTCTTAAAGAACGACAAATTCCCCTACCCTCAGTTAAAATTGTTTTTGTATATATATAAAATATATATAAAAGTATATTTTATTGTTAGTTTCATTTTTTGTCTCTTATAAAGAGTCATTCATATCTGCAACAGTTCCGGAAAAACAAAAATCTTTCCTCAACGATATTTACCTTCAAAAACTAAAAAGTCGTTGATGGTTAGTGCTATTTGAATAAAATTTGATTTGTAAACATTCCTAAGGATGTACTAAGCTTAAATATGTTTTTAAAATCTAAGACAAGGGTATAAACCAAACATTTTAGAAAGGTACTTTAATTGCTTACATTACTTGTTATTTAGTAAAAATTCGACGTTTTTTTTGGCGAAACAGAGGCTGGTTAATCCGCCAGTGTGTGATAATATGCTACAACTTCCTGTTTTTCAGCAACCTCGTTGATTAGATCTTAAACCTTATGATGTTTTGGCCTTGGGCTAATGAGAATTATTATCTACTAAATTAAAACATTTGTGAAACTAAATCAAAAATGCTGCAGATGTTATTATTTTAAAGAGAGTTGATTTGAGTTGTTTGTAATATATCTACAAGATTCTACACAAAACGAGACTTTGTGAAAATGAATACTTTAAGGACATGAAGAATAACACTTTTAGAAACGTTCAAAGCTTATTTTGAAACTTTACAATCAAATACAAAAATTATTGGTTACGATTGGATACCTCCTAAATTGTCATGCGTAGATACAGATTTTTACTAAATGACTAGAAATATTGATAGTCCGGTCAAATTAGACCAAAAAATAAGAGTAAAGCTACATAAATCCCCACCAAGCTAAAAATCAGTGAGATTGCTTAAAATATGATTAAAAATAAAATTTGAAAGGTCCCCATCTTTCCCCTGTATGGAAAAAATTTTATTCAAGGTTAAAGGTCAAAAAAATTAGTTTTTCCCGATTTTCAGCAAAACGGTAAGTTTTATCATAAAATTACCCCAGACAAAAATTGTAGATCATAAAATTATCTATAAAATATGTATCTCTAAAATACCCCTAAATAAGCTATGTGACAAATAAATCCCCAAGAACTAGAAAATATTTAGTGCAAATAGAAAAAAGATTGTAGAGGAAAAATTTTCCCCAGAAGAATTTCCCTGAAAAATATATCCCCAAAAAATACCCCAAAGGAAAAAAATTCCCTTCTTTTTTGGGGAAAATCCCCCAATCTGGCAACCCTGAGACTAACAGTATTTCATTTATTGGGCACACTGACATAAAGCGGGTATAAGACCCTAGCCACGCATACAATTGAACAGGAGACAGATGTTGTCTCGAGGTTACACTGGCGTATAAAATAAGGGAGTGGGTTTCATTTTACCTGATATCTCAGAAACGGTGGCTCTTAGGAAAAAAAATATCGACACATATTTTATAGATAATTTTAAGATCTACAATTTTTGTCTGAAGTATTTTTATGATAAAACTTACCGTTTTGCTGAAAATCGCGAAAAACTCATTTTTTGACCTTTGACCTTGAATAAAAAATTTTACCATACAGGAGAAAGATGGGGAACTTTCAAATTTTATTTTTAATCATATTTTAAACGATCTGACTGATTTTCAGCTTGGTGGGAATTTATGTAGATTCGAATGTCTAAATTGACCGGACTATGATAATAAGTTTGGAGAAATAAATCGGCCTTATAATAAACAGCGATTAAATTTATTTAAGAGTGGGAGTGGGGTTTACCCTTGTCGTATCTTTGTAAATTTGAAAAATATATATAAGCTTTGGGGCTTTTCATAAAATACGTCACGCTAAAATTAGCTTTTTTGACCCCCCCCCCCCGGTTGTCACGCTGTGTCACACTTTCTGTGACCCCTGTAAATGTTACGTTACAAAAACTAAACCCCCCACCCCCCCGCTTGAACATGATAATACACAAATTTTGATAGCCAAAAATATTTATTTTATTAGCATAATAAAGTTTAAATAAATTAATAAACATATTTTGTAACGAACAAATAAATATAATATTTCTATTTATCAGAAGTCCAAGGATTCTGTAAAAATTCAGAAAATTTTGTTGATGAACGGCGAACGTCACGTTGCCGTAGACCCTTGTCACAATCAGCAGGACACCTCCCCCCCCCCTTGTATGCGAACGTATTTTATTAACGGCCCCTTAGTATCCCTTAGTAATATTATTAAAATCGCACTACCATCGACTAATTTCAAAAATTTCTACTTGTTTCTCCGAAAATGTTGCAGATATAGAGACCAAAAATTAAACTTAAAAAAATGTTCTGAACAATTGCATGTGAGGGTTGGGGTAATTTTCACCTTTGTCTTTCTTTAAGAAAATTCATATACACATCAGAAATTAGTATTTTCATAAATATTTCCATGTGCCAAATTTTATAATTTTATCGAAATCAAAGTGTTTGTTTTTGAGTAGGTAATTAAAGAAAAATGTTTTTTTTTTGTTACTTGATCTCTTACGGGCAAACGAAACGATTTAGTATATAAATAATTGCGGTTAAATCGTCTTATTTTAGTCCCAGAAGCCAGAAGTCCACCGCATTTTGGGACACCCTGTATTAGCTAACAACTACATTGACAAATGGCAAACTTAAGTACAAAAATATTTAAGTCGCTGGAAGAAATGTTAATAATAAAACTCATGACCTGTAGTGCGATTGCGTTGCGCTAGCTGATTGAAACCGACCGCGCGACTAATTTTGCAAAAATAATTTATTGTCTATTCAAATATTCACGAATTTCAAACATTTTTAACAACAATTTAACGAATTTTCAATCAGTGTTATTTACACAATCAAGAACAGGGAACACGGTACTTATTACTTCTACTTGATAACACTATAAAAGCATGAAATGTTTTGAATGTGGACAACTTTACAGGTCTACCTAAACTACAATTCAATATTATTATAAAATGTAAATTAATGTATCAAAAAGAACGAGTTTTTAAGGAATGTGCCTAAAATTTTTTTTACCTAATAGTATGATTATTTTTGACAATTATATGTATTACATACCATTATAAACGAATTTTCCATCGTCATATCGATATCCCAATCCATCTTTAATCACATAAAGCCAATAATGGATTACATCTCCGGGTTTTATGTTGGCCGATTTGTTTCTATAAATCCATTTCCCTTTTTTCTTCTTTATGATATCAACTGACATTTGACCGGCTTCCAAACCGTCCATTTCTTTATTAACATTTCCGTGGAACGCAAAGAGCTGTATACCATCTTCATCTGGTATCGAAACTGTTAAACTTTTCGATTTAATTTTTATTTCTGGTTCAGGAACAGCATATTCAGTGGAAACAATAAAAAATAATTGGTGAACAAATATTAAAAAAAAAATTAAACACAATTTCATTTTTTCTATAACGTTTAGTTTTTGATTTGCGAAATGTATTGTTTTATCTTGACGTTAAGTCGCACGCGAATGAGACAGGATGTTTACTTTTGTAAAGTATTCATTCCGATGGCGTTGATATGTGTTTTAACGCAATTAATTACGAAAAACCCAAACGGATGATTCTACATATCAAAAAAAAATGAAATAATCAACATCTACAATATTGTGATGTATTTATATACGTCTAGTATATAACAGGTTTTTCAGACGGCAGAAGATCAAGGTTATTAAATAATTAGTACTTATTGAAACTGTTTCTAATTTAAATAACACTGATTTGACCGTCACTTTATTAATTAGTTTGTAGTTGTCTATTCAGTTCCTCAAAATTTATAATTGGATATAACTTGAGTACCTCTTTCTCATATTTCTTATTAGCTATGATGTAATTCAATCTTATACGTATAATATAAAGCATAGTGCTGAATCTTAAGTTTCAACAAATAGTTTATTATAAATAAGCAAAGCAGTTGTAAATTAATTAAAAATGATTTTAATAAGCATCTTTCCAGGCGCATCCTCCAAATTTTTCATAGAAAAAAGTTTGTGTGTATTCATAACACTATCCGCACAAAAAAGCTTATGATGATTTAGATTGTCTTAAGCTTAAAAAAATACTCAACAATAAAATAATACAAAGTCTTAAAAAAGAACGGTTATTCTAAAAAAGAAAACCTTTTACCTTTGGCTCTTTAACTATATGTTGTACGCCTAAGTGGTTTTCGTCAAGTTGGATTGTGCAATGTAATTAAGATAACAACCTAAAAACTATAGAGGTAAGAGAACGGAGAAAACAACTCATCAGTACAACAGGATCACTTACTCTTGGATGTTTACCAACTAATTAAAATACTGGGTGATTCATTAAGGGCGGCCATCGGCCAGGGCCGGACTACCTTACTAACCCTTAGTACCCCTGATCTAAATCCAGCTCTGCCACCGGTCATATCTAGGAAACAACTTATTGTTAGTATAGTAATAAAAAAATTTTTAGTACTATAATAGCCCGATTAAAAAACCACAAGGGAACGCAATTGATAGGATGAATAATAAAATTCAAGATTGCTTTGAAATTTCTCGTATAAAGTTATAACTTCAATTACATTATTAGAAAGCCTTAAAATTTTCGTATAAATTTGTCTTAGGTTCACTGAATGTCTACTTATTTAAATCTTCTGAAGGACTTTATATCCGGTTTTAGTAAATATTTTCCCCTTCCCCCAACTGATATTAAAAAAGAAACATTTTTTATAAATATAGCCGGTTGGAGGAAGGGGAAAAAAGATCTAAAATCGGCAATGAGTGCGGTTTTTGGCTAAAGATTACAGATATTAATATTGGCATTCGGCTAGCGCACTGGTAAGACGGATAGCATCAAGTAAGTTTGCTAAAATCGAAACTGTCTTTTTATTATACGCTTCTATGTAATAACAAGATTAAATACAGAAAAATATTTATTTCTCAATGTTTTAATAAAATTTGAAACCACAAAATTCGCCAGAGTTTAAAACATGCATGTAAATAAATAATGAACAGCAATAACAAAAAATGAGATAGATTCTTAGTTGGTGTCTCTTGGCTCGTGAGGTGCAGGTAACTTTTCATAACTCGGTTGAACATCCCAAATATCTTTTCCATAGTCAATAATTGTACGATCACTTGAAAATTTACCTGAAGACGCAATATTATGGATAGCCATTTCAGCCCATTTAGACTGTTTCTAAAATAAGAAGAAAACAAGAAGGTAATTAAGCGAAATAATCAAAGAAAATGAATTTATAATACCTCGTATGCTGCATTTACTTCTTCCTGCTTTTTAATATACGATTCGTAATCAGCAAGAGTTAGAAATCTGTCATATTTTAGCAAAATGTCTGCAAGATCTCTGAATTCGTCTGGATTTTTCGGACTGAAGAAACCGTTTTGTATTTGATCTATCACTTGTTTTAATTCTGGAATATTATTGTAGTAATCATATGCATTGTAGCCTTTTCTTTTCAGGTTTTCTACTTCATCAACGTTCATTCCAAATATAAATATATTATCGTTTCCCATTTCTTCTGCCATTTCAACGTTGGCTCCATCCAAAGTACCTATGGTAAGGGCACCGTTCAACATAAATTTCATATTACCGGTACCAGAAGCTTCAGTCCCTGCCGTGGAAATTTGTTCACTTAAATCAGCTGCTGGAATAATTTTTTCTGCAAGTGTTACCCGGTAATTTTCGAGGTAAATTACTTTTAACTTATCCCCGACTATTGGATCGTTATTGACGACGTTTCCAACATAGTTTATGAGTTTGATAATTTTCTTTGCAGTATAATATCCTGGTGCTGCTTTTCCTCCAATCATCACAGTGCGGGGTGTGAATTTTGCTGTCGGATTCTTTTTTATTCTGTTGTATAAAGTAATAATGTGTAAACAGTTCAGAAGCTGCCTCTTGTACTCGTGAATTCTTTTAACGTGAAAGTCAAAGAGAGAAGCAGGATTAACTTTTACTCCATAATCCTTTTCTAGAAGCTGCGCTAATCTTAACTTATTTTCTTGTTTCACTTTTAACACCTCCTTCTGGAAATCCGGATCTTTTGCGAACTTCTTTAAGTTTTGAAGTTGATCCAAATGAACTGTCCAGTCTTCGCCTATTTTGTCGGATATTAAATCTGCTAAGGCAGGATTACAAAGTAATAACCATCTCCGTGGTGTGATTCCGTTTGTTTTGTTTTGGAATTTTTCTGGGGTGAGCTCATAAAAGTTTCGGAAACTAAAAGAAAACAATATTTAAAAACATAAGTATCTACGCAAATAATATGTTGAAATTATTACGTTTCATTTTTAATAATATCTGAATGTATTTGAGCTACACCATTTACAGCATGGGATCCTACAATGGATAAATGGGCCATGTTTACACTTTTTTCACCGTCTTCTTCAACCAACGACATTTGTCGTAATTTGTCCATATCACCTGGCCATTTCTTTTCGACTTCTTTGGAGTGTAAAAAGTTAATCTGATAAATAATTTCTAAATGTCTCGGCAGAACATTTTCTAGCATTGAACATGGCCATCTCTCCAAAGCTTCAGGAAGAACAGTATGATTAGTATAAGCACAGGTATTGACGGTGATTTCCCAAGCTTTTTCCCATGATAAACCTTCAACGTCCACCAACAATCTCATGAGCTCGGGTATGGCAAGAGATGGATGAGTATCATTGAGTTGAATAGCTACTTTTTTTGGGAACAAATCAAAAGTTTTTCTTATGGCCTCTCTAGAACCGAATTTGGTTGCTTTGAATCTACGAATGGTGTCCTGCAACGAAGCTGCGCATAAAAAGTATTCTTGCTTTAACCTAAGCTCTTTTCCTTCGAAGAAATTGTCATTTGGATATAGCACTTTGGTAATGTTTTCAGCTAAATTTCTATCAAGAACTGCTTGTATATAATCTCCATCGTTAACTAATGAAAAAATTAAAACCTTACGTTAGAAAAAAATAATTGGGTATTCCTGTATACACCTTACAAAATTTAAGATTGAATTCTACTGGAGACTTAGCTGACCACAGCCTTAAGGTGTTGACCACGTTATTTTTGTAACCAGGAATAGGATTATCATAAGGTAGAGCAAACACAACTTGGGTGTTAACCCATTTTTTTCCTTGAGCGGTATCTTCGACATGTCCAAAAAAGTTAATAGGTAACATATATTCAGGTCGTGCTATTTCCCAAGGATTCCCGTACCTTAACCAATCGTCAGGTTCTTCCTGTTGTTCGCCATTAACAATTTTCTGAGTAAAAATACCGTATTCATATCGGATTCCATAACCATATGCAGCCATTCCCAGTGTTGCCATGGAATCTAGAAAGCAAGCTGCTAATCTACCTAATCCACCGTTTCCTAGACCAGCATCTTCCTCTATCTCTTCAAGTTCTTCTATATCAAGACCTAATTGATATAACGCCTCATCACAAGCGCTTTGAATTCCAACGTTTATCATTGTGTTAGTTAAGGATCGTCCCATATAAAACTCCAGAGATAAATAGCATACTCTCTAAAATAAATAACTATGTATATCTAATGATAACGAAAATACAAAATATTTATTCATTTATTTTCCTATGTTATTGACTGTTTTGTAAAAATTTTACAATGATTATTATTATCCGATAATATGTAAAAGAATATAAAAAATTAAACAAAATTCACTCTTATCTAAAATGGCACATAACAACATTATGATATAACACGATATTTTCGAGAAATTTATTTAAAACCCTACACGGTATTTTATAAATGTCACGATGCAATGCATGCATTGGCAACTAACAAAACTGTTAAACTCAGTAACAGAAAAAAATATTATAAAACATATCTTATTATTCGTTACTATGCAGTAATTAAACCATATTATCATGAAAATAAATTTATTTAGATTAAATTGAACCGATTTTTTTTCAATAAAATTTTCAAGCTTTTAGGAACCATGGTGCAGTTATATTGTACCAAACCTGAAGCTTGATACGAAAAAGTATCTTTTTTATCAGGAAATTGGATCATGCAAACAAAATACCTAAATACGCACCCCAAAAAGTAAGAAATAAACAGTAGTGTACCTGATTAAAACTTGAGTGACAATTTGGAATATTTTCTTTAATAAAAATTGTACGTAGAGAATCATTATTTCTTAATTAGTGGTAATTTATTTAAAAAATGAACTAAAGGCCGTCAAATTGGTAGAAAATTATACTTTTTTTGTAAAATGCAATAAAAAACATCACGTTAAAGGGTAAGCCGAGAAATTAAATTACCAATCGTTTTATTTAACAAGTTTGGCCCAATTCAAGTGCAACATCAAAAATTTTTTGCCCTGGAGGACGGTCCTGGTTCGATTTCCGCCCGGTGTAATGTTTGTTTTTATTTTTAACTACCTATGATAGATGTAACATACAGAAATGTTTTTTATTTTGTAAGCGTCTGACACAATAAGGTTTAAAAGATATAATTTTTGTTTTTTATTTGTACCAGAATTTTTGGCGTTCACGTATTAATGTAATGATTAATAATAAAATTTCCATAATTCCAAAATATTTTGATATGAATGATAAAAAAATTATTTTTAGTATATTATCAATGTTTGTATGTAGTATGCACCGGTACTGATAATAAAAGATACCCAAATAAATGAATAATATTTTTTTCGGAATTTTACAAAATTCTTTTGCATTTTCTCCAATAGTTAATAAATTTGGCAGCATGACGATTGTTTTAAGACTTAAAGTATTTATTATTAATTGTAATAATTAATATTCCCGTTTGTAAATTTATGTAGGATATGAGTATATTGTGTAAGTATATTCTACTTGAAAAAAAAAAGTTGTAAAAAATTGATCGTGCCATTGTCACTATTATTATAATTCTGGACATGAAGCGGCATTTTACCTCAGTGTAGCAAATAAAAAATGTCTTATTATTTACGAGTGTTAATAATAGTTATAAGCATATTTCGAAAAAACGTACCAATAGAATAAATATTAATTCACAATACAAATAAAACACAACAGTTTCAGTTACAAATTATATTTATTGACCACAATTATCATTTCGCCACACTGTGGCTTCTTCAGGTGGAAGAAATACTGAAATACTGAAATACAGTATTTCTTCCACCTGAAGAAGCCACAGTGTGGCGAAATGATAATTGTGGTCAATAAATATAATTTGTAACTGAAACTGTTGTGTTTTATTTGTAACGTGAATATAGAGTTACAACAATTAAAAGCTTCCTCAATTAAATATTAATTCATCAAGTGATTTAAAATAAGTTTTTTATTCTTATTTGATCTTTTAAATACACCAATCAACATAAAAGCATGAAACTCAAAATAAAACAAAAATTTAATTGCTTCTTCACTATAACATGAATAATAATAGTATTATTTTTTCTCAAAATCTTGTTCTAATTTTTCAAATTTAAAATATACAAAAATATTAATTTTCTTTTAGAAGTGTTCATACCTTTGGATCTTTTTCGTAGTAATGTTGTTGGGTCCTTATCCACCTGGAGACAAGATGATCTCTAACGGTATGTGCAAAGGCAAAGTAATAATCTCTAGGGGTGGCAACATTCCTGTCTTTAACGAGGGTGTAGTGAACATGCCGGTTGAAGTTTTTTTTGATAGCCGAAACATCTTCAACCTCAGCAATTTGTCTTACACTGATCTGTTTTCTTTTTTCGTGATTTGAGGCTGGTGTTGCCATTATGGACCGCTTTTATTTTTACAGAAGTTCTTCGGTGATGGTCGTGAGGTATGGTGTTTGACTGATGAGACACAAAATTTAACCGGCAATTTTTCCTAACTTAACTTTTTATACTATGAGCAGAAGGTACACACGTTAAGTTAAACACACGATTTATCGACACAACAGGCCTCACACCAATAAAAACAGGCTGATAGGACGGAGTTGTTATTACCAAAAAGGTCACCTTGTCAACTAATATGATTTGGAAGGAGCATCATGCGCTTGAATTATTTGATATGTCGGAACAGGCTTTAATTCTCGAATGGTACCTAGTATTTATTTGATTATTATCCATGATAATTAAAATAACAAGAACATTGGGTACAACTAGACGTAATAACAAACCTTCAGTTTGATTACAAGTCGAAAACGAATACATGGGCTGTCCGTCCTATTTCGCAGTTAATACCAAAATGTCCCCGTCAGCAGCCCCCCTGTGGCAGGGACCATGCCAACACATGGCCCCTTTTCCCAAATTTCTCAGAAACACCACAACAGGACAGCCAGCCCGTGTCTACTTTCGGGGATCTCACTTGTCACCTCGACTTGGAACATGGTTTCTAAATCTTATTACTCTGATAATACAAACAATATAAACATACTAAATTACAAATATTTCAACGAAAAAATTTGTCTTTGATAAACTGTATAGCTGCAACAATAGGAAATATGAAACATAATATTTACAACTGAAAACCTAATATACCTAAACTAAAATGTACACGACAAAAATAATAATAAAATTTAAAAATATCTTAAACACAATAGGTATAGGTATACAGAAAATATACCAGAAAGGTCTTTGAAGTACCGAACAGTTATAATAAGCAAAGCAGTTGAAAATTATTTGAAAAATGATTTTAATAAGTATCTTTCCTGGCGCATCCTTCAAAATTTTCAAAGAAAAAAGTTTGTGTGTATTCATAACATTATCCGCAAAAAAAAGCTTATGATGATTTAGATTGCCTTAAGCTTAATAAAATAATACAAATTCTTAAAAAAGAACGGTAGATATAAGTTATTTATGCTGACCAATCAGAGTACTTATTCACACCAATTACAAAGTAGTAACAGTAATTAATCTTTAAAAATCAGTACAAATTAAATTTTAATCAGCATAAAACAGGATCACTTACTCTTGGATGTTTAACAACTAATTAAAATACCGGGTGATTCATTAAGGGCGGCCATCGGCCAGGGCTGGACTACCTTGCTAACCCTTAGTGCCCCTGATGTAAATCCATCTTTGCCAGCGGTCATATCTCGGAAACAACTTATTGTTAGTATAGAAATAAATATAGATATATAGATTACAGATATTAATATTAATGATGGGCACTATCGAATAAATTGAACTATCGAATAATTACTAAATGAATACTTTTAACTATCGAATGAATTCATTCGAATGAATTTAGTAATTACTATTTTTTTCAATTACACGATAGTCAGGCAGCAGACGGTTATCCATCGCTCGGTCCATACTAACATACAAAAATACTGATACGAACGTGTATACCAACAGACAAATATACGATTAATATGCTAGTATGGATAAAAAACAAACAGGCTATGCTGAAAATAATAAATAACCTCGACTTGAAACATGGTTTCTAATTCTTATTACTTTGATAAAATTATTATTTACTAAAACTATTCATTACTTTTTTATTCAAATAAAAATAGTAACTACTATTTTCAGTAACTACTTTCAGTTACTAAAACTATTCATTACTTTTTTTATTCGAATACTTTTCAACTATCGAATAATTCGAATAGTAGTGAACTATCGAATAGTTCGATAGTTTTTATTCGATAGTGCCCATCACTAATTAATATTAGCATTCGGCTAGCGCACTGGTAAGGCGGTTAGCGTCAAGTGAGTTTGCTAAAATCGAAGAAATGGTTATATAGTCTAATTAAATATAAAAAATGGCTTTAGATTTTGTAGTAAAAATAACAGTGCCTTGTTACAAAAAATTATGATTGACCTCTCGAAAAGGAAACGTCTGATTCAAAAGTGTTGCCACTATTGCATAGTCCGGAAAAAATGGCAATGCAAAAGTGCAATTTATTTGAATACCCGTTCTCAAATAAAGCCAGGAAAAAAAACTTTTTTCAAGAATTTCGATTTTTCCCGTAACTACTCGGAATTTTAAAACTTTCTACAGGGTATATTGTTAGACTTCCAGTTTGGGAGTCAATACGCGAAACACCCGGTACTTTTAATACTTTAAAACTCGGAAGTTTTCGGTTTTTCAAACTTGATACTCAAGAAAAAAAATAATGTAATAGAACATGATAAGATGTTAAAATTGTCTTTTTATTATACATTTATCATATTACACGGTGTAATAACAAGATTAAATATAGAGAAATATTATTTTCTCAATATTTTAATAAAATTTGCAACCACCAAATTTGCGAGGGTCTAAAACATGCATGTAAATAGATGCTATTCAAAGTAAATCACGAACAACAATAACAAAAAATGAGATTCTTAATTAGTGTCTCTTGGCTCGTGAGGTGCAGGTAACTTTTCATAACTCGGTTGAACATCCCAAATTTCTTTTCCATATTCAATAATTGTACGATCACTTGAAAATTTACCGGAAGACGCAATATTATGGATAGCCATTTCAGCCCACTTAGACTGTTTCTAAAATAATAAGAAAACAAGAAGGCAATTAAGCGAAAGAATCAAAGAAAATGAATTTATAATACCTCGTACGCTGCGTTTACTTCTTCTTGCTTTTTAATATACGACTCATAATCAGCAAGGGTGAGAAATCTGTCATATTTTAGCAAAATGTCTGCAAGATCTCTAAATTCGTCTGGATTTTTCGGGCTGAAGAAGCCGTTTTGTATTTGATCTATCACTTGTTTTAATTCTGGATTACTATTATAGTAATCATATGCATTGTAGCCTTTTCTTTTCAGGTTTTCTACTTCATCAACGTTCATTCCAAATATAAATATATTATCGTTTCCCATTTCTTCTGCCATTTCAACGTTGGCTCCATCCAAAGTACCTATAGTAAGGGCACCGTTCAACATAAATTTCATATTACCGGTACCAGAAGCTTCAGTCCCTGCCGTGGAAATTTGTTCACTTAAATCAGCTGCTGGAATAATTTTTTCTGCAAGTGTTACCCGGTAATTTTCGAGGTAAATTACTTTTAACTTATCCCCAACTATTGGATCGTTATTGACGACGTTTCCAACGTAGTTTATGAGTTTTATAATTTTCTTTGCAGTAAAGTATCCTGGTGCTGCTTTTCCTCCAATCATCACAGTGCGGGGTGTAAATTTAGCTGTCGGATTCTTTTTTATTCTGTTGTATAAAGTAATTATGTGTAAACAGTTCAGAAGCTGCCTCTTGTACTCGTGAATTCTTTTAACGTGAATGTCAAAGAGAGAAGCAGGATTAACTTTTACTCCATAATCCTTTTCTAAAAGCTGCGCTAATCTTAACTTATTTTCTTGTTTCACTTTTAACACCTCCTTCTGGAAACCCGGATCTTTTGCGAACTTTTTTAAGTTTTGAAGTTGATCCAAATGAACTGTCCAGTCTTCGCCTATTTTGTCGGATATTAAATCTGCTAAGCCAGGATTACAAAGTAATAACCATCTCCGTGGTGTGATTCCGTTTGTTTTGTTTTGGAATTTCTCTGGCGTGAGCTCATAAAAGTCTCGGAAACTAAAAGAAAGCAATATTTAAAAACATAAGTATCTACGCAAATAATATGTTGAAATTATTACGTTTCATTTTTAATAATATCTGAATGTATTTGAGCTACACCATTTACAGCATGGGACCCTACAATGGATAAATGGGCCATGTTTATCCTTTTTTCACCGTCTTCTTCAACCAACGACATCCTTCGTAATTTGTCCATATCACCTGGCCATTTCTTTTCGACTTCTTTCAAGTGTAAAAAGTTAATATGATAAATGATTTGTAAATGTCTCGGAAGGATATATTCTAGCATTGAACATGGCCATCTCTCCAAAGCTTCAGGAAGAACAGTATGATTAGTATAAGCACAGGTATTGACGGTGATTTCCCAAGCTTTTTCCCATGATAAACCTTCAACGTCCACCAACAGTCTCATGAGCTCAGGTATGGCAAGAGATGGATGAGTATCATTGAGTTGAATAGCTACTTTTTTTGGGAACAAATCAAAAGATTTTCTTATAGCCTCTCTAGAACCAAATTTGGCTGCTTTGAATCTACGAATGATGTCCTGCAACGAAGCTGCGCATAAAAAGTATTCTTGTTTTAACCTAAGCTCTTTTCCTTCGAAGAAATTGTCATTTGGATATAGCACTTTCGAAATATTTTCAGCTAAATTTCTATCAAGAACTGCTTGTATATAATCTCCATCGTTGACTAATGAAAAAATTAAAACCTATCGTTAGAAAAAATAATTGGGCATTCCGGTATACAACTTACAAAATTTAAGATTGAATTCTATTGGAGATTTAGCTGACCACAGCCTTAAGGTGTTGACCACGTTATTTTGGTAACCAGGAATAGGATTATCATAAGGTAGAGCAAACACAACTTGAGTGTTAAGCCATTTTTTTCCTTGAGCGGTATCTTCGACATGTCCAAAAAAGTTAATAGGCAACATATATTCAGGTCGTGCTTTTTCCCAAGGATTCCCATACCTTAACCAATCGTCAGGTTCTTCCTGTTGTTCGCCATTAACAATTTTCTGAGCAAAAATACCGTATTCGTATCGAATTCCATAACCATATGCAGCCATTCCCAGTGTTGCCATGGAATCTAGAAAGCAAGCTGCTAATCTACCTAATCCACCGTTTCCTAGACCAGCATCTTCCTCTATCTCTTCAAGTTCTTCTATATCAAGACCTAATTGATATAACGCCTCATCACAAGCGCTTTGAATTCCAACGTTTATCATTGTGTTAGATAAGGACCGTCCCATATAAAACTCCAGAGATAAATAGTATACTCTCTAAAATAAATAATTATGTAATAATAACGAAAATAGAAAACATTTATTCATTTATTTTTCGATGTTGTTGACTATTTTATATAAATTTTACAATTATTATTATTATTCGATAATTCGTAAAATATAAAAAATTAGACAAAGTTCACTCTTATCTAAAATAGCACATAACATTATGCGATAACATGATATTTTCGAGAAATTCATTTAAAACCCTACACGCTATTTTATAAATGTCACGATGCAATGCATGTGCGAGAATGATCTCCATCTTTCTAATGATAACAATATTAAAATACTATTTAATCACTTGTAGAAACTGATATATACGCTTCTTTCTAACCTTTTTAATAAAAAATGAATTTAATGAGTCATCGACATATACTTTTAAATTGCAAAAGCTTTTTCTTGATATTGTAATTTATTTCCTAGAGATGCTTCACATATGTTTTGTTCTATTCTAATTTTATCCTCTGCCTTACACTTTATAGGCTCAAATTTTGGAGGCAGTGGGCCAACTACTTTATTTATCTTACATAAAAGATCGTACAAACAAACCAAAGGAACTGTAATCAAGTTACACCAAAACGACATAAAATGTACAATTTGGCTCAAGTATAACAATTACTTAATTCTAATATTGGCAACTAATAAAACTGTTAAACTCAGTAACAGATACAAAAATATTATAAACCAATTGTTTAGATTAATTTGAACCGATTTTCTTTCAATAACATTTTCAAGCTTTTACGAACCATGGTGCAGTTATATTGGACCAAACCTGAAGCTTGATACAAAAAAGTATTTGTTTTTATCACGAAATTAGATCATGCAAACAAAATACCGAAATACACACCCCAAAAAGTAAGAAATAAACAGTAGTGTACCTAATTAAAACTTTAGTGACAATTTGGAATAATTTCATTAATAAAAATTGTACGTAGAGAATCATGTTCTGTCCTGGAGAACGGTTCTGGTTCGATTTCCGCCCGGTGTAATGCTTCTTTTTATTTTTTATCTACCTATGTTAATTGTAACATACAGAAATGTTTTTTATTTTATAAGCGTCTATGTATGACACAATAGGATTTAAAAGATATAACTTTACATTATTTGTACCAGAATTGTCGCCGTTCACGTATTATTGTAATGATTTATAATATTCCATAATTCCAAGGTATTTGGATATGAATGATAAAAAAAAGATTTAAGTATGATATCAACGTTTGTATGTAGTACGTACCGTTACTGATAATAAAAGAAACTGAAATAAATGAATAATATTTTTTCGGAATAGGTAAAAATTTTACAAAATTCTTTTGCGTTTTTTTCAATAATTAACAAATTTGGCAGATACTTTGGGCATTACTACTGCTACAGAATATTTAAAATGTTCATTACTTTAACGATGACTTTATTAAAGTTAATTAATAGTTACTATCGTTTGGAATAATGGCGCATTACATTGGTTTAAGACTTAAAGTACTTTTTTATTAGTAATTGTAATACCTAATTCATATTCCTATTTATGTAGAATATGAGTATGCTGTATATATATATTCTACTTGAAAAAGAAAGTTGTAAAAAATTGATCGTACCATTGTCACTATTATTATAATTCTAGACATAACCAGCATTTGACCTTAATAGTGTAGCAAATAAAAAATGTCTTATTATTTACGACTGTTAATAATATTTTAAAGCATAATTCGAAAAAATATACCAATAGAATAAATATTAATTCATCTAGCGACTTAAAATTAGTTTTTTATTCTTATTTAATCTTTTAAATGCCCTAATCAACAAATCAACATAAAAGTATGAAACTCAAAATAAAACAAAGATTTCACACAAGTTCATTGCTTCTTCATCATAACATAAATAATAATAGCATTATTTTTTCCCAAATAAATAATTATTTTCTTTATCTAATTTTTCATATTTAAAAAAATCCAAAAATATTAAATTTCTTTTAGGACTGTTTATACCTTTGGATCTTTTTCGTAGTAATGTTGTTGGGTCCTTATCCACCTGGAGACAAGATGATCTCTAACGGTATGGGCAAGGGCAAAGTAATAATCTCTAGGGGTGGCAACATTCCTGTCTTTAACGAGGGTGTAGTGAACATGCCGGTTGAAGTTTTTTTTGATAGCCGAAACATCTTCAACCTCAGCAATGTGTCTTACACTGATCTGTTTCCTTTTTTCGTGATCTGATGCTGGTGTTGCCATTGTGGACCGCTTTTATTTTTACAGAAGTTCTTCCGTGATGGTCGCGAGGAATTTGACTGATGAGCCACAAAATTTAACCGGCAATTTTTACCTATTCCTAACTTAACTTACAATACTATGGACAGAAGGTACACAAGTAAAGTTTAACGCACGATTTACACGACACAACAGACCTCACTGCCTCACACCAATACAAACAGGCTGATAGGACGGAGTTGTTACTACCAACAAGGTCACCTTGTCAACTAACATGATTTGGAACGAGCATGCGCTTGAATTGGTTGATATTTTAAATGCCCTCAGTCAGTGCATTGCCAATTCCGGCCAATAGGATATTTTTAACAAATAAAATTAAAGCAGTTAAAGTTAAAGACCCAGTACATACACAAAGGGAAAGTTGTCAGTGCAATGTTTGCAAGAAAATTCACCGTTAGGAAAATGAATATTATGTATAAGTTGATACGTTGAATTGAAAAACTGCATTTATTCAGTACCACCGAAATTTGTTTTATTTAAAACAACTAGGTACATATTAAATTGTGTATAATATTAAAAATAACTAAAAATAGGTCACTCAGTCTATTTTTGTTAAATTTACTTAGGCATCTTTACAGAAGAAAACAAATAGCTAATAAATTTTTCCTTCTTGAAAACAAAAATTAGAACATGGTTCTACGTTTAACTTTTTCGCACGCACTTATTTAAATTGTTATAAAATAGTGAATAAATAATAAATGGTCAAAACAAAGCCACAAAGAATATACTGTCTCTGATTTAACCGCATTTATCACTACACCAAATCGCTTCGTTTGCCCCCGTTTGCAATTTATTATAGGGTCGTTTTATTTCTCCAAACGAAAGGTACTTTTAGCAAACATTTAACAAGAGTTTTTGTATAATTGAAGAAAAACATTTTCTTTGTTACCCCTAGCGCCGTCGCATGGGTAAACGAGGAATTTGGTAATAAATGAATGTGGGTAAATGAACCCCTTTTTACCCAAGAGCTTCTGGTTATTCTATTGGATTATATTCTGCTTATTGTTTTTAATCCTCGTAAAACTATGTGAAAGAATGTTTTTCTCGCTCAGAATATGCATATTTTTAAAATATCACAAAATCGGAAGCATGACCCTTAAAGTAAACAATTAGAAAGGTAGGTACTAAACATATTATTTATTTAACTGTGCCAAATATCAAATTAGATTTGGTTGATGTTCAACAAAACTCATTACTTGCAATTTATAAAAATAATTTACATACGAGAAAATTTAGTTAAACGACATTCTTTCGTAATTTTAAATAATGCAAAAAATAATTGAAACTGGAGGAGGTAAAAAACTCACAAAATGTTCTAAGTATTCCTTATTAATACATTCAATTTTATCACGCACGTAACTCTCATTATGATGTGATAAATTCGCATGTTCTATTATCTACTAATATTTATTAATAGCAATTGATATGATTTATATACCGTTATGATAATAATGCGTAATTGTTATCATGTTTAATAACGTAAGTAAAATTTGGTAATTAATTATTTTAGCTGCTTTTACTTATTCCAGCTTTATACAGATAAGTTTTTTTGAAGGACTTTAGCCCCATTATACCTAGCCTGTAGAAAAACTGATGAGCTCCGTTGTAATAAGATCAACAATTTATTAATTTAAAAACCAAAACAGAAATAAATAATAAATAATCAATGGCTTAAATAGCAACTTATTATGTTTTTTTCTTTTTAATAACTTTAATAAAAAATAAGGACCCTTGAGGGAGGGTTTCAAAATTTAGTACCGGGTTCTTATTACGTACTTAAAACTTGAGAACCGACACTGGTTATCGTGGTTATCGGTTATCTATGGTTTCAGCCATGTTGATTTCGGTGGTCTGTGTTTATGGTTTATTAGCAAGAAATGTCTGTCAACGTCGAAAAAGTTAGTGTTAATTACATTTTTAAATTAGAATTGTGAGTGAAGTTGTAGTTATGTGTATTAATCAATTCTTGAACTGTATAAACTCATAAAACATTAGTGAAAAGGTAAGTTTTTGAATGATGTTTAGATTTAGATATAACCGCATACCTGTGCATATGTATAATAATTAAGTTAAACATCCTATAGGTATGTTTATGCAAATGGAATTTTTGGAAACAATTTGAAAAAATAAATTAAAAAATGTGAAGTTTCGTTAATTTTGCTAAGACTATACATTAATGGTAAAATAATTGTAATTTGTTTAGTTAATGCATATAACTGTATTATTGTAATGTATCTGACAGTCAGTTTGTTATGCGAAAAATGCTGTAATATATTATTATAAACTGTAGAGTAGTATAACAGTGTTACAACTGTATTACCTACAAAGAATAATTTATTAATACTAATAACCTTTTTTGAGCCATTATGATCGTTTTTGGGCATACGTGATTAATACTTTCCACAATTTTTACGCAACGAAGTAGGTACCTATCCTGTATGCATACAGCTTCAATAAAACTTTCACAAATACCTATCCTGTCCCTTATGAATAAGTAATGCACGTAGCTTAATTGTTAATACACAGTTATATTTGATTACAATCTATTTAAACTCATTCATACAACAATTATAGTGTAAAACAGTTTTGAAACAATTAGAAATCATTTGAAAGTAGATAACAATTTAATAAAACATTATTTTTCTTTCTTGAACATTTTTCGATTTTTTTTATCAATTTGCAAAAGTTACAATGCTGTATTAACATGACAAAGTGATCGTTTAACATTTAAATTACTGAAGTTTACCAGGAGCAAAAGGAGGGTTATGCTGCAATTTTTTAGCCCTTTACATAAACATACAAATCTCCATACGTTGAGTTAGTTACGGAAGATGGATTTCCTAAAACTAATGTACAATCGGTAAAAATAAATATTAAACATCACCTGTATTTGTAGTGGAATTAAGTAACACATTGAGAGAGCTTTAGTTTTAGTTTTTATTGACCTAAGAATTATTAATTGATATAATAACATAATTGATTTTCAAAAATATGATAATTTATAATTTGTGTATTTACTTCTTATAATTAAGTATTCTTACCTATAGGCATTTTGTAGTGGCTTTTTCTGCATAGGTACATAATCAAATGGAATAAAACAAACAATCTCTAACTGAGGATGACACCTTGTAGTGTCGAAACGCGTTTTAGTTGGTATTTATCATTCCTTATAGAGAAATGTATGTAAAGGGGCTAAAAAAGATTGCAGCTTAAAATCGTTTGGTACCAATTATTTTCATATTATTTAAGCCTACCAAAATTAATTTTCTTATTGTTTTCTTACTCAACCCCTCCCACCTCAAAGGGTCAAAACATGTGGTACGTAGTTTTAAAGACAAAAATTCTTATTTCCGGGCTATTGAAAGAGATGTTTACGTTATCAAAAAAAAAAAAAAGAAAAGGTTTCGGTAATACATGTAACTAAAACTATTGCTCTATTTCAAAAGCTTTCCTCTTATTTAAAAATTTGTGATAAATCTAATTAAAATTTATTTTCTAAAAACGTTTCTATTTGCATAATGTACGATGTTGTTATTCTGGTTGTGTTAACACACGATGTTAGTATATATGGTAGGATGGGCCACTTTCATGACCCAGTTTGTGTTAAAGGCCTGACGACTTCGCACTTGGCACACAAGGACAGTGCACATACAACCAAGGTTGCATTTGCAAGATGATTGTTCTGCTAACCGAATGATTTTTGAGTGGTGTTTTATAAAAAATTTGGATTTAACATGTCCAACAAGAAGCAACCTCAGTTCGTCTCGAAACCGTCTCCCTCAGATACCGGTTCAAATACCGCCATTCCGCCCCGTTATCAACCACCCCCATTGCCAGCATCTGGGGCAGGGATACTCAAACATCCTGCGGTAAAAGATGCAAAACAATTCGTTCCCAAAAATCAAGAAAATTTGAAGAATCCTTCGGATCCAGCAAATTCTAACAAGTATTATCCTACTGCAGTACCTGTTAAACAGTTTCCCTCTTATCCTTATCCTATTGGTGGACCACCTCAGGCCCGTCCCAATCCGAGGACCTTCGAAGAGGATTTAAGGGTACAATCTCAAATTCATCAAGATTTAATTAGAAATCCTCCGCAAAGGTTGGACGAACCCGGAATTCCTCAACATCCCCAGGATTTACGTCTCCATCAGATCAGGGCAGGAGTTCGGGGATTTTCAGAAGAAGATTTTCATAGAATTACCCCAGGTAAAAACAGTATTAACTGAAAGAATTAAATATATATATTAATATTTCGTTAAAGCAACTTTTGACATTTAGTAGTAAATTGTGACCTTGATGTGTTAATATATTTGTTGGCATAATTTTGCAAAATACTTGTGCGTACCTATATACTAAAAAATTACTAAATTGAAAATGGACTAAATCATTGGTTAGCAGAAATTATAGGCTTATGTAATATTTGTAGAAGAGTACCTAAAATATTCAATTATAATATTGGAGAAAAATTAATAGATGAAGTTATAGCTGTAAAAGAGTTTAAATATTTTAACCGTTGGTATAAAGTATTCAGAATTAATGAAAAGACCAAGTAATCTTTTTTGGTGGTTTACAAAAATTCTGTACTATTTACTGAAAATTACCACTTTCTTTTGATAAATCGTTGTCATGAAGTTGGTATTTTTATTATTTTTTAGTTTTTTACACGACGTGTTTAATTCCATATTCACTCCATTCAATATTGTTCTTAAACTAAACTGTTATTTTTGTAGGTGACATGTTAAAATTTGTTCGCAAAACCGACCCTCAAGCGGAACAAGCTCGACATTTACAAATGCAAAATCTTCTTGCCGAACTTCGATCTCTAAAGGAGGCAAATCAACGACTTGCAGATGATAATCAGGAATTGAGGGATTTGTGTTGTTTTTTGGATGATGATCGTCAAAAAGGGCGAAAATTAGCACGAGAGTGGCAACGTTTCGGCCGATACACAGCCAGTGTTATGCGCCAGGAGGTTTCAGCTTATCAAAACAAACTACGAGAATTGGATAATAAGCAACAAGAACTTATTAAAGACAACTTAGAATTGAAAGAGCTTTGTCTTTATTTGGGTAAAATAATTTTCCAAAACAAAAAAAGAACCGATAATAATTTTTATATTTACGTTAGACGAAGAAAGGAGCGGTAGCAGTATATGTCCATCTTGCGGGAGTAGTACTGCTGGAAATTTACGGGACGACGGAGATGGATCAAGTTCAAGTACAAACGCTGATGAACCCCAAGTTCCTCAGCAATTTAACGGAGGAACAAATCCACCCCGAAGAAGTGCCAGTCGGGAGCGAATTCTTCATGAAAATTTATCACGTCAAAGAAATACTTTGAATGGTAGGTGGAAATATTCAAATAGTTAGGATAGAGAAGTTACGAACGGTTAAAGCAAGCTTAGAAAAACTTTTAGAAGTTAATAGTCAGAAACAATTATAGGATCTAATTTTGACTGTACTTTACATAATTAGATTTTTATGGTATTTTGATTTCTTGTTCGTATTGACCCTATTGGTTAGGGACTTTTAACACCCTTTGTATTGAAATCAAAATATCTTTTTTGTGTATGCATTGTTTTTCAGATCAAACCATGCAATACGTTCGAAATTTGGAACAACGGATCAAACAGCTGGAAGAAGAGAAAAAGGCGTTGACTGTGAAAATTAATCAATTGGCATCGGCTGTGGGTGATCCAGGATTGTCTATAACCACAACAAACCAAACTGAAACAGCAGGTTTAACCGGACGTCCCGAGGCTGTTGTTAGGGCCCTCCAGGTCCTCGAAGTACGAGAACAACTGGAACGGGAAGCTCGGGATAGAGATGAAGTCGAAGAAAGAGGGGATATTATTTCTCAGGACATGGACGATGGAGAAAAGGCTTTAGTTAGAGAAATGTGCAATGTAAGTAAAGCCTTAAGGTTATGAAAGTCAAAATATTCAATGTATATGTACTTCTTAGGTTGTATGGAGAAAATTGGAAGAAGCTCCTCCTCCACCAAGACGATAACATTACAAATGAATTAATACTTGTTAGGATTCACGAATTCTTGCCTTTTGATGTATATACTGAATGTTCAAATTAGTATTTTTACATATAGTATCGAATTTTTTATACACTTATTTATACATTTATTTTTATAACATGTTTAAATAGCATATTTTAAGTTTTTTGTAACGTTTGTCGTTGTTAAAAAATTATTTTATCGGAAAAAATAGTTTTATTGTATTTATCCTTCTCAAAACTCATCCCATTTATGTTGGTTTTTTATTTTTATAAATTATGTAAGTAAAAATACATTACTAACTTATCAGTTAAAGGTTGACAAAACATCATAATAATCATATTCTTGTAAATCAAAGAAGAGTGAACGTTGTAAAATTTATTAGTTTTTTTTTGTTGGTAGTATTTATTATTTTACTGGCAAGGTACCCCCCATTATATACGTATTTCATAAAGATTAAAAATTAGGTAAATGTACTAAATAAATTAATTAGTTAAAAAAAAAAATATTTAAATATAAAAAGGAACAAACGCTATAAAAGGTTAATAGGCCAATCATTAGATTTGAAACTAACTAAATTGCAATACGCAAACCTTTACGCCCAAATGAGGTGGAGCTTTATCTTGTTGAAATCAAATGTTTGCATGGGTTATATCGTCGTCTGCAGAGTTGCTACAGCCGACACCAACTCCCACAATGCAGAAAATCATTTAGCAGCAGTGAGGTTTTCTCCAAAAAAGTGGAGTTCTAAAAATTGCCTTCCTGTGATTCTCACCTATGCATTTAATTTTCCTCGACACTGACTGTAATTTTGTTTCTAAGCAACGAGCAACAAACGAAATGTAATGTTTCTTATCAGTCACTTAAGTGCTAACGATAGAACTCACAATTTTTATTGCTAAACATGCAAACATTTGTTCATTATTTGCATTTGTTTTGTTTCCAATTAAAATTTCTTTTATAAAAAATTACATTATTCTATCAAGACAGCGATCAAATGGGGATGTTTATATCTTCGAATACCGATTTTTATACTTCGACTTATCCATACTAAATATTACAAGAAAAAATTCTTGTTCTATTCGAAATGCAATGTTCACCCAAAATTTTAATGGAACAATAGCCATATCATTAATATAACAAAAGTATTGTTTTTTGGTACTACAATTACAATTAACTTACAATAAGTCAAAGGTCTAATATTTATAACCTTTGCTTATTTTACTGAATTTCGGTAGCTTTAAAAATAAAGATGGTGCCATAACTTCGGCCTGTATAATAAACGAAGAGTGGGTATGTATTTACAAGTTATCTATGCTGTTAATATAACAAGAATGAAATAAAATTGATCAAATGAAATATAATTATGTATGTTGATATTTATTGACATAAAAACCAATAGATACACTAACAATCAATATCCACCTATTTGTACTTCTAAGTGACGTACATATACAACCAATGTACTTGATTTTCAAAATATTTGGTCTCGATTGATAGCGTAAACGCCACACTACTATAATTACAAACACGAAAAATCATTATCATTTAATATACAATACAAAGTGAATTAATTATTCAATGTTATCAGTGGCATAAGTAGTTGAAAAAGAGACAAAAATGTAGACAATGATTGCACATTTGTGATTAAACATGTCGACTATCTAATTAAAATAAGAAGAAATATTAATAAGCACAAAACAGACACGAATAAAAATCGTATTTCTAGCGTCTTATGCCATTGAATAATTGGAATATAAAAAAAAAACAAGAAAATAGTAATATAATAGTTTTTTTTTCTAAATTATGGTACTTAATCGTTGTCGAACGAAGAAGCAGTCGTGTTTTTGTTTCAATAGCGATGTCTTCTGCCGCCACTTCTTCGACGGTCGTAGTCGTAGTCCTCGTACCTTCGAGATGAGTGTCTACGTCTTCCGTAGTCCCGGCCGTAGTCGCGGTCGTAGTCACGATCCCGTCTGCCTGATCGTCTTCTAGAACCTCTGGAATCGTAACTAAAAAGACCATATAAGTCAGCGCATCGCATTCTCCCGGCTATCCCGCGGGACCCCGGCGCGCAACACACAGAGACAGACAACAGAATAACGTGAGCGCGGTGCAAATGCCATTTTATTTTATTTTTTGCATAAATTCGGCCCAGTTTTGTTTGACCGACAGACTGATTGATTGACTAATCAATTGATCGATTGATTTTCATAATCGTGATTGTATTTGTTTGATGCCCACATTGCGCTATATTGAAAACCATGACAATATCCATCTATAATGAACAACCAAACCATTTAAACTATACCATAATACCATTAGCCTGATAAACCATAAATACAATTAATTGTTGAACCAACGCTATGGCTGCATACAAGGTTTTAAACACCAGCACATCTGACAGGTATTTTATATATTATACTAAAACTTCAACGACATTCATCAATACATTAGAAATTTCAAGCTTTCAGTAATTTATTCTGTTTAGTTTATTTTATTTTAGAATAAATGCATCAAGCAGGTTAACTATCTTAAACTTGTTATCTGGAAGTACAATTTAGACGTGCTTATTTCAAAATTGGTCTTCCAGATGACAATATTTATTTATTTTTACAGCACTCCTACAGACTTTATACATACGTGTATTGATAAAATATTAATGGTAATTAAAAAATATATATTTTAAATCATGTTATTGGTATGATTTCATTGCAGAATTTTCTAATATCAAATTTCAATACAATTAAATCTTAAACTATTCTGAGGGCAAATTTCTGAAAGCTTTATTAATAATTATTGTAGTAGAGTTCGATTAAAAAGGTTTTTAAGAATACATTTGATAATTTTCAAATGTTAAACAAGTTTGAAAAATATATTCTTGTTATATAAATATTGAATAAAATTATCAGTATTTTTCAAGTGCCAACTGATAAAACACATTGTTTTTAATGCTTTCTCATATTTCATTGATACTAGAATATTTTAAGAATTGCCTTCTTACAATTTAATTGAACTCTAAATAATATAGAACATAATTACCTTTTGCCTCCATCCAGATCTGGGCAATCTCTATAAAAATGACCAGAATAACCACATTGATAACATCGCATATTGGGATGGAATGATCTTCTTCCTTGGCCCCGTGTTCTTGGTCTAGCATGGGTTACTCGAATTCTGCTTCCACCAACACTCCTAAAGTACCATATTATATTGAAACTGTTATTCTAAAAATGTTTAACAAATAAAATAACTTACGCGCCATCAGTAGCCTTTAAGGCTGCAGCAGCACTCTCTTTAGTTTTATAAACAGCAAATCCAAAAACAGGTGAGCTGTGGGTCATCCACAGTTCCTTAAGATTACCATATTGAGAAAATAACTTCTCCAAATCAGATTTTCTGACTTCATCAGCGATATCAGCTATGTGTAGTCTGTACTCATCTCTCTCACTGCTATTACTTCGTGAGCGTGAACGCGATTTTGAGCGGCTCGATTTACTTGATAAACTGCGGCTTTTTTTCTTACCATTTTCCTTGCTTGTATTTGAATTACTTCGACTTCGACTTCTACTTGATCGAGGCGATTTATCTTCTCTCATTGTGGAATCAATTTTGAGTTTTTCAAATTAACGTTTGGTTGAAATAGCTTTTGTTTTAAACAATTTGTTGCAGCCAACTACGTTTAATGTATTTTGCCTTGAAGAAACAATTATCTTATCTGGTTAGTTATATCACCAATATGAAATAATTAGGTGCGTAGCTTAAAAACAGATTGAAAAAATGCTCATACAAACACGAGTTGTATACAAAAATCTTGTCCACAAAATCTACCTGACCACTCAGTTCCACTTATAATTAAAATGTAATCTGCAAGCAATTAATATAAAGGCTTATCGATAAAACTAAACGTAAATACGACAGTGCATTAACGAGTAACTAAATACCGGAATGTCTGCTGACGTACACCCCACTTGCTGCAGTCGACACCACAATGAGAAGGAATTATGTACAATTATGATTATGATTATTGACAACCATAGATGATGATGACAGTTAATGAAAGTACATGTTGGTAAACGTACCAAAATGAAATTACCAGATATTATTATATTGTAATCATGGGTGGCTGGTGCATATGCAGACCATATTAATGAGACTAATATGATGGAAATGAATGGAGACCAAAAAGGGAACTAATCACCTCGTGTGGAGATTAGAAGAAAAAAGGGGTTAAACGTTGAAATTGAAACATAGAAGGGGATGAATCGTAGTATTTAATTCATTATGAGAACTTCTTAGCTTTCAAAAAATAGCTTTCTATCATGAGCTGTGATTATGAGTTGCCATTGATTGGAACTTAAATTAATTATACGTATAATAAAATCTATCGGGTATGTGTTTTTATATCAAATTAAATTCAAGTTCACTTAATACAATTTAAGTGCTGTAATTTCAATTTACAGTCCTTTATACCTAGATAATAATTGTTACAAAAATAGTTTGGGTAGTTTTAAGTGGTGAGGTTGTTTACATGTAGGTATCCTTGTTTCCTGGTTACACTGGTTACATGTGATTTGACGTTTGTGTTGTAGTGGTACTGCTGAATAATTAAACGTCAAAGCTAGAAAACAGAAAATATAAATAAAGTAAAAATAGTATGAAAATATAAAGCAATAAAGTTTACCGTGTAAAAAGTGAATATTTAATAAAAATGGGAAATGCTGCAAGTGGAGGAAATGTTTCGAGAGAACGTCAGAAATCTGGAGAAAACATACCATCGTCACCTTGCAAGGATGGTGCCTTCGTTTTTGATAAGAAATTAGAAAATAAGCTTGTTTTCCAGGGTTCTCACGATGACGACGAACCATATTTTACTAAACCGGTATCTCAGGACTCATCTTATGATGGTCCAAGGCCTAGATCAAATACAATTTCAGAAGGTACTACTAAACCTGATACTAATGAGAAAGCATTACCCACAGTGTTTCGTTGGGAAGGTGGAGGAAACGATGTATATATTTGCGGTACATTTTCAAACTGGAAAACCATACCAATGGTTAAAAGTCATGGGGATTTTGTAACTATAATAGATTTACCAGAAGGAGAACATCAATATAAGTATTTTGTTGATGGAGAGTGGAAGTATGATCCTTGTCTTAAGGTTGTTGATAGTGATGCCGGATCAAAAAATAATGTGGTGTCAGTAAAAAAGTCAGATTTTGAAGTTTTCCAAGCTTTGGCGAAAGACAGTGAATCACAGAAAGGTGATATGCAAACTGAATATTCACAGGAAATTCCTCAGAATAAACCATGGGAAAAAGTATCAGGGCCCCCAATTTTACCACCACATCTACTTCAAGTTATTTTAAACAAAGATACTCCTTTATCTGTAAGTATAAATATTGTGATAAATTTTTAATTTTTTCCGTCTAACAGGTTCAATAGTTGTAAATGCATATGAAAAGCACTTTGGTTCAAGCATAGTTTATAATGCTGAAAAATATTTCCTGCTGGCTCACTGGAGTTTAGTTTTTATTAATGAAAATATGGAAAAGAATACTTCATGAAGCATTTCAAAGTATAATATGAGTAAATATTAATTATTACAAGCTCTTCTTGGACCCAAGTTCTTCTCATGTGCTGAATCACCTTAATAAACAAGGGTTTTTGAAATATGTTCTTTATAATATATTTTTTTATAGTGTGAGCCAACTCTTTTACCTGAGCCTAATCATGTAATGTTGAATCATTTGTATGCCTTGTCAATCAAGGATGGTGTAATGGTCCTAAGTGCTACACATAGATATAGAAAGAAATATGTTACCACATTGCTTTATAAACCCATTTAGTTAATTTTGTTTGTAGTGTCTGTAATTGTTGCTTGTTTATTTTGTTTTTATAGATGAAGTACATATATTGTTTTAATTTGTGAAATTTTTACAGTTTATCATGTCATGTTGACTATGTAAATCTTCAGGTGTCATATTTTTAAGAAGCAACTTATATTTTATTAGTGAAATGTAAATATAGCTGTAAAAAATATAATAAACACTTGTTCTTTTATTTGACTGTTTTTGTTAATTTTGCTTTAATTAATATTTTTTTGAAGATTGAAACATACCTTGCTAATTTATAGTAAAACAAATGAAATCTTGGTTTTAGTTAATTTACTTTTCTTAACTAATATGATCTGGTTAGATGTTAATTATATGTATTTATAATGTTCTATGGATTTTTAATTTTAATTGCATTTACAATTTTCCAAGCTTGAAGCTGTTTGTAGAGGACTCAATCAGTTATACAAAAAAACATTCGGGCCATTTATAAAAAGAACATCCTGTTTTTTAAATATAAGGTATCGATTCAAATTGAATTAGTTCTAAACAAGTAGGTAATTTAACATTTTTAATTCTATCTATAAATTAAACAAAAAGACTACGATAATTTATGAGATGCATAAAAGGGGTGTTTTGTTTTTAAATATTTTAAGAACAATTTCACTTATTATATATTTCTTTTTTCTAACGGAAATAAACTTTTTAAAATAAATAAAGGTTTAGGGTTTATTTTTTCAAATCACTGAAACATTTTTTTTAGATTGGGAATATTGGTTTTTTTCGTTTTAGCGATTACGGTTACTCTTATAATGTTGTCAAGGACTGATTTAATTTTTTTTCGTCGTTTATATAAAAAATTTTCAAGTAGTGGTTGGAACATTGCTTCATTTTAAAATATATTGTAAAGGTTTTAAAAAATTGGCAAGAGTTTTTCCTTATAAAGGGAAAATTTCTAAAACTTTTCTTTAAAAATTCTTATTTTTTTTTTGGAACTAGTTATGTATAATTGATACCTGTTTTTTAATTCTTACGTATTGGTTAATTTTAAAGGGTTAATAATATTCGCATAAATTTGAGTCGTTTACGTTAAAATTTTAGAATTTAATTGGGTTCCCTTTGTTATCGGCGGGGCCCGGAAAGTCAAAACACCCAAAAAAATTTGGCCAAACAAAAAACCCAAAAATGAAGGAAATCTTGGGGGGTTTTAAATTTTTTGCATCTAAAAAACCGGAAGCCTCTTAAGAAACGAAAAAAGAAGGGGGTTAAAACAAAAAAAAGTTCTTTAGAATCTTTATTCCTTGACATTTTTTCAAAATTTTTATTTTTTCCAAAAAAACATTTACCTCATCGAAAGAAACATCTACAAATGGCTAAAAACATATTAACCAAAATGGTACGATGCCACCAGTAATACAGCGAAATAAAACAGCACTGCAAGTTTTCTCAACAAAACTTTACTTTCAGCTTCAACCCATTTTACGACAATGACTTGGGCGCGCAATGGAAGTCCGCTATCAGGTATTATGGCTGAAATATACCTACAAAATTTCGAAAATAAAATACAAGATACAATTAAAAACAAGTTCAACACAACAACATGGATAAGATATGTTGACGACATATTCTGCATAATCAACAACAATAAACACATAGAGCTTTTAAACTATTTAAACAACATACACAACAACATACAGTTCACAATAGAAGTAGAACAAGACAAAAAAATTAACTTTTTGGATTTGACCATAATTAGAAAAGATAAAAAACTACAGTTCGAAATATATCGAAAACCGACGCAAACAAGCACGATCATTCATGCCGAATCAAATCACCCAAAACAACATAAATATGCAGCCTTTAGAAGCCTATACTACAGACTAGAAACAACACCACTCAACAAGGTTCAATACAAAAAAGAAAAAGAAACCATCAAACAAATAGCCATCGAAAACGGATACAACGAAAAAACCATCAATACCATACACAAACAAATAATTAACTCAATCCACAAGAAAAGAAACAAAAACCAAGAACAAATAACAAAAAATAATAATAACAATAACACATCAACAAAATGGGCAACTTTCACTTACGTCGGCAAAATAACATACAAAATCACCAATATTTTCAAAAAACATAAAATCAACATAGCTTATAGAACCAACAATAACTTAAAGACCAAACTACCCAATAACATAGAAAAAGAAGATAAATTTGAAAAATCAGGAATATACAAACTAACATGCACAACATGCAACAAAAAATACATAGGACAAACAGGAAGGAAAATTAAGCAGCGATACAAAGAACATATTAAATCGTACAAACATAACAAAACAGACTCCAATTATGCTGAACATCTAACCAATAATAACCATATACCAGGCCCCATTGAAAAAACAGTCCAAGTTCTTCATACAATTCCAAAAAGCAAGAAAATGAACATTTTAGAAAACCTAGAAATCTATAAGGAAAAAGTCAACAACAACATTATCAACATACAACTAAATAACCAATCCGAAGCAATCTTCCAACCACTACAGAAAATATATAAACGACGAAACCCAAACCCATCATCAGTCGCTTGACAATGCCGAGAGGCGAAACACGTGTCGCGAAAACGAAAAAACAATATTCATCTAAAAAAAGGTTATCAGTGAGTGAGAAATAAACTAGCTTATAATTTCACTTATGTATCTATTTTTTTTCGGTAACAGGAAATAAACTGATAAAATAAATAAATTGGATTTGGTATATATTTTTTAATGCTTTAAACATTTTTTCAATTATATGTGGAACGTACGCTGAGATAGGCTATTTTAATTTTGTGTATTAGTACGTAGTTACGGTTACTCTTATAAATGTTGTCAAGGAAACAAATAAAGTTAAATTTCTTTAATTCTAGAATCAGTTTCAGTATAAAAATATTTACAAGTCTTTTAAAAAATAGGCAACATTTTATCATTTTACAAGTATATTGTACAGGATCATTATAAAAACATATGGCAAGAGGTTTCCATTCCTTGATACAAGGCTGAAATTGTACAAATACAGACTCCATTGACGTAAGACTTAAGCGAAAATTCTTATCTAAATTTTTTTAACTAGACATGTATATATTCGAATACCAAATGTTTTTTAATTCTTACGTCATTGGTATAATTTAATGTTAATTAATAATTACGCTATCACTAATCAGTCGTATTACGCTATACATATTCTTCAGAAGGCTTTGGAGCATTGGTTAGCCTTAAGGACGAAGGTGCCCTTCCACTAACAGAGTCAGGCAGTTCGGCAATGTCTTTAAATACACCCACCAAGCTTTCAAAATTAGGTCCCCAATTGAGCAAATAATCCCAACTTAATGCCGTAGTGGAAGGAGAACCTGTTGGCGGTCTATACAATGGTCCTCCTAATTCGTCATCTGAGGCAACCAATGTACTCATGGAGCCTCTGTAAGAGGAATCGAAACCATCATAGGAAGGTGGTGGCACAGGATTTTTACTATTAGAACTAGAATTGTTTCTTCGAGAATCGGGTTCGTTAGCCTTAAATTTATCCCCTGCTAGACTAGCATTGTCGTATTCTATTTCCGAACATGTGAAACTATCGTTTCCACTCTCATCTGAAGATGTAGAACTGTGATGGGTTTCTGGCACTGGAGAATGGCGCATATGAGAAAGATGATTAGCACCAGTGGTTCGAGGTGCTTCACTAGAACTAGATACAGCGTCCAAAGTAGAAACTAAACTGGAAGTTCTCGGTCGCAAGTTTAATCTTTCGATCTCTTCAGCTGTCAATCCCATACCTGGGGACGACGAAGTGACTTGGGGCGGCGCACCCGGTTTATGACTACTCGAACTTTGTCCGCTTAATTGAGACATCACAGGACTATTTAAACTACGTTCACTATTACTATGGAGAACGTCTTTACCGACACCGCCGGAACTTGAGGTAGTTGCTAAAAGGGCACTTTGCAAAGGCTTGCCGCTTATATCGTGTAATGTTAAAATTCTCGGTTGTTGAGCGCTCATTTCGCTGCTGGGACTTAGACGAGCCAATGGTGTCGTTTGGTGTGGCCGAGACGAGGGATTCGTGACTGGCGGAGCTCTGGGAGGAAATCCCGTAGGGTGATGGGGAGAATGTCTATGTTGAGCCTGACCTTGAGCGGATGTGTGTTTGTGATGATAACTGCTGATTGGCGGAGGTGTTGCTTTATATTTACGAACTCCTCCTGCTTCCCGGAATCCCTTATAATGGTACACTATGTCTATATCTGAAGGTGCAATTGAACTGGCATTTTCTAGATCGTAGTGTTCGGGCATTTCCGAATTCAAATCTGTAGGACCGTGATCGTGATTATGATTTGAAGTTGGAGGAAGTGGCGGATGATCATCTCTCATAGGAGGATTTTTATTAACTACTTCTCTTTCAATTATATCTGGTCTTTGAGGACGTTGGATTTCGTTTTGAATAATTTCTCGATCTTTGAATTTCTTCGAAAGTAGTTCGGGACCTACAATATGATGACCACCAACTCCCCTGATTATGTCCCCATTTTCCGAATGGTAAGCCATGGAAGACTCATTCGTATGGAGTGGTCTTCCTAGAAGGTTGTCGTTGCTGGAGTTTACGAGCCCGTTGTTACCTCCATTCTGTTTGCTGTGAACAGGTGACGCACCTCCTGGCGTGTTTCCTTTCTCTTTGCTTTGTTTACGAAGACGGAAAACAATGAAAGATACTAATATTGCGATCAAGAGTACTACAAAAAATACAATGACCAATGTGATTCCGATACTGAGAGGATCGGGATTCGGGATCGTTCCGACACCGATTGGACCGTAACAATGTTTAGAAACTTTTCCACGCAAAACAACTTGGTTGAAGATGCTTCCGGAACCGTTGAAAGGTTGAATTTCGTTATTGACACTAAAATTTGCGAAACATCCCTCGAACGAAGTTGTTGCCATATCATAACCATGATGGGAATTATCAGGGTAATTGCCAGTTTTTATTCCACCTAGTGTAAGTGTGGTCAAATAAGGATCTAAAAAATCGTGTACGCCATTCGAATCGAGTTCATCTCCTAGTTTTACGTCGTCAAGAAGGATTTGAAGAACGTCATTTTGAATGTTTAAAGTCAAATTATGCCATTGGGCGTCATTAACAGGTTTATGTGGCTCCGTTACATTCACAGTATGGGAAAGTTTACTTATATACATTAATTGGCCGTTTATTAGCTCGACCGACGTGTAATGTTTATTACTAGCAGCGAAAAACAGCACTCCCGTTGTTACGACCGTTCTAAACCAAAAACTAACACGTTTTGATGTTAAATAAATTGCACTAGTATTTAACAATCCCGCTGATCTTACATCTCTATGGTATTGCACGGAAGAAGTGTTTTCGCTGTAAATATCTGCATTAGCTAACACGTATCGTCTTTTTCTTATTATGCTGTAGTGATGATGCCATCCTGCAGTTCCGCTGTAGAGATTATCGAGTAGTTGCATGCGTTTGTGCTTTTTTGAAATCACGAATTCGATGTATCCTCCATTACTAACCGAAACAGACTGGAGAGCACTTCCGCAATTTGGAGCTATGAGATTTCCTCCACAAGTGCAGCTTGCTGTATACCAACGGTCCACGCAGGAACCGAAACTCATACAAGGATTGATGGTGTTGCTGCAGAAATTTTTGTGGGAACATTTTGGTTCCACTCCCTCGGAATGAATTGGATTACTAAGATTTAGTTGACGTCCGTTGATTGAGATGCTGTGTACGCAACCGACGAGATCGTCTGAATGGATTTGTCCTGGCCTCTCCAACACAGGATCAGCGCTCATTAGGCCGCCAATGAGAAGAGGGTGGCTATTGAAGTTAAGGGTACTATAAGAAGAAAAATACAAATTTAGTCACAGTTACCTTTTACTCTAAAAATTGCTGCTGTTACTTACCCTGTTGGTCCGATGTCGTCTACATAGCAAGAAACATCTCCTGGTACACATTCTTCACAAACATTACCATTTTCCATACATGAAGCGACGCTTAGAGACACAACTTTACCATTCCTGGTTGCGGTCAATTTGTACCAGTTTCCGTCAGCTAAACTATGAGTTTTCCCCTTGACCGTAACACTCGTTATTGCTGTTCTTGCTCCACCAAAGGAAAACACTGCCCTTCCATTGATTAGTTCGATTGCAACAAAATCACTTCTTCCTCCAGTTTGTATGCCATAATTGTATACTAGAAGAGCGTTTGGTTTCGTAGTAGCAAAGATGAAGGTAATATCGTTTGTTGCGGAGTCCAGCGGTGGGAATGTCATGTAGGAAAGTTCTTGGAAACCGTAAGTAGATTTTTCGCAGTGTCTCCCGTATCTTCCATCGATACAAATGCACTTGTAACCTGGTTTGAGACTGACACACTGGCCGCCGTGCAAACATGGATTAGGTCTACAAGAATCTGTCAATGTTTCACATTGATTACCACGATAACCAGGACGACAAAGACAGAAGAAGGAACCATCTGGGCTTTCTTGACACGTTCCTCCGTTTTGACATGGATTTTCGGAGCATGCATCGTTCTTTTCAAATTCACAGAAGCGTCCGTCTCTGGATCGTGTACATACGCAGTAAAAGTTGTAACCTTGACGCCTACATTGTCCTCCAGATTTGCATGGATTTGGAACACACGGATCTTGTCTCTTTTCGCAATTCTCTCCAGAAAATCCACCTATACATTGACAGCTGTGATCGTTAGCAATTAAGGGAGATGTAAAAATCAGGCTTGGACTGTCCACCGTTTCAGTTTTATGTTTGACCGTTATGTCTTCAGAACAGATACCTCCGTTTTCGCATAAGTTTTTGGCACAGGGGGAATATCCTATTTGAATGTTATTCACGTGTAACAGCTTTTTCATTGCCTCTCGCTTTTTAACTAGTTTATCGATAACGTAGGATTTTGTTCTGAACGAAGTAGAGGCTTTAATTGCTATTATGGCTTCTAGGGCATTCTCATCTTCGTGGAGACCGTAAAATATTAGAGATTCTTCTGCATTTAAACTGCCCTTTAACAATTCTAATAATCCACGATAATGGTTGATTAAAAACTGTCGAGCAGTTAAATTTTGAATTCTTACAGTCACAGAATTTTCGACAGTGTTATTGTCGAAGTACTTGAATTCTACGGTAACGGTCGAGATGACATCAGCGTGTCTCCCATCATTCCCAGATATTGAAAGAGAATATCCTTGACCAGGCGTTGCTTTCGAAGCGTATAATTTGCAGCCCGATTTAATAGAAAGAACATTTGAAGCTGGTGAACTTTGTAATATTTTGCATTTGTAATCACCTACGATATCTGGATCATTTGGATGTACGTCGGCTATTTTACCAATGGGGAATTCATTATTAAACACATTTACAAGAACATGAACGGATCTTGAACTCGATGGACTGTCGTTTTCGTCAAGGATGTTAATTTTAATGTTATGTTTTGATTTCATTTTCGGAACGCCGCTATCTTCAACTTCTACCATCAAATCAAGGACTGGCGTGACTTCTCGGTCGATGCTTCTTGTTGTCATGATCAGACCAGAATGTTTGTCTACTTTTACGAAATCTTTATGCCTACCTCCTATAATTCTGTAAGAGAATGGAGCTCCATTTGGAGGTAGGTCAGGATCATTTGCTGATAAAATCATCACGCTGGTATTCGGGGGTTCGTTTTCTGACACTTGGCCAACCATTTGTTCCGGATTGAAGACTGGACCGTTATCGTTTATATCACTTATGTGGATGTTAACAGTTGCAGTGCCCGTTTGAGGGGGAGATCCAGTGTCAATACTGCCGATTATTAAAGTGTATAACGGTATCGATTCTCTGTCCAATTTTCGTAACGTTTCTATTTCCCCAGTTTGCGGATCTATTTTGAATGTTTGCTCCGGATTTCCGCTAAGGATTGAATAACTGAATTGATTATTTTGTGGTCTGACGTCTTTATCTATGGCTTTAACTGTAATAACTTTGGTACCAATCGGATCACCTTCAGATAGTTCAGTTTCATAAATGTCTTGTAAAAATTCAGGAGGATCGTTACCGTCTTGTACAGATATAATTACTTGCGCTTCGTCTGTGTCGTTTCCTCTGATACCTCCAGCATTTTTAGCGAGAACTGTTAGTACAATGCGACTTTGAGTTTCGCGGTCGAGATTACGAGAAACTGATATGACACCTGTGTTGGAATTGATAGTGAATCCTTTGTCATTGCTCGAACCAACAAGTAAATAATAAACTTTTCCGTCTTCGCCAGAATCTTGGTCTGTAGCTTGAATGTTGCCTATGCTTGTTCCTACCTCAGAAGATTCAGAAACGTCAAAATGAAATACTGGTTGAATGAATCTTGGATAATATTCGTTTACACCTGTTATATGGATTAGAATCTCGGTAGATCCAAACATTGTAGAATCTGGATTTGCCGCTATAATTTTGATACTATAGAAATCGTTTTCTTCAAAATCAAAACTAACTTTAGTAGTTATTATTCCGTTCTTTTTGTCGATAGAGAAATATTCGGATCCAGCACCATCTGATATGGAATAGTGTATTATTGCATTTTTGGGAGAGTCTATATCGGTTGCTTGCATATGGTACACAAAACTAGATGGAGGTAAATTTTCTGCAATAAATGCTTCGTATTGTGTTTGGTTGAATGTTGGTGGATTATCGTTGATGTCAGTTAAAGTTACAGTAAGTGTCGCTGTAGTTTTGTGAGGCTTGAATCCGAGATCTTGTGCCGTGATGTTTAGACGATATTCTTGTACTGTGTCGTAATCGAGAGGTTGTGAGATCGTTATAGCACCAGAAACAGCATCAATTGAAAATTCTTTTCGTTCATTTCCTCCGGAAATTTCGTACCTTATCATTCCATTTGGCCCTTCGTCATTATCTGAAGCACTTACGACAAGAATGGTCGAACCCAAAGGTTCATTTTCGGGAACTATGACCTGATAACTGAGCGCAGTAAAAATGGGATTGAACTTATTTTCTCCTGATGTTACTAACGTCACTGTAACTTCGTCTTTTTGTGGTGGTACTCCTTTATCGGTTGCCGAAATTCTTAACTCATATTGTTTGCCAACACCAGTGACTTTTTTGGCAAGACTTATCCATCCAGTAAGTTTATCTATGGTGAAGAAATCAGATCCGTTCCCATTTACTATGGAATATTCTACTTCCGCATTAACACCAACATCCAATTTATCTTCAGCTGTGACCTTTAACAGTCTTTTGCCTTCGACTGTATCTTCAGGAATGGGCGATAGGTATTCCTTTTGTTCAAATTTAGGTGCGTTATTATTTGCGTCAACGACATTTACAATAACTAAGCATTCTGAAGACATCGGAGGTTTTCCATTATCTGTCGCCAAAATGGTAAGTGAGTAGGTGTTTTCTGGTGATGATTCTAGTTGGCTGTGTTTATATCGAAGACTTCGTTTGCTGAAAACTTCTCCTGAAGCAGGATCAACGGTAAAGAAGTCTGACGGTTGCTGGAGAGAATAACTAATGACAGAATTCGGTCCTTGTTTGTCTCTATCAGTTGCTGTTACTTGACCTACAGTAACTACATCCCTTTGAAGTTCCGGGAAATTAAAACTGTAGTAAGAGTGCTCAAATTCTGGAGCGTTATCGTTTTGGTCTTGTATAGTAATTGTTAATGGTGTTTCTTGTCTCCAAGCGCCATCGTATGCCACAACTTTTAGTAAATATTCGTCCTGTTGTTCTCTATCTAGAGCTCCAACAACGGTTACGTTTCCACTAATAGGGTCGATAGTAAATTTGCCACCGGGATTCTCCGCAAAACTGTATGTTGCATTGGCATTTTCCCCAACGTCTTGGTCGGTGCTTGTTACTTGAATCACGAACGTTCCAATCTCCGCGTTTTCTGTAACGTTAACGCTAAAAAGTCTGGTAAATCTTGGCGGATTGTCGTTTTTATCTAAAACATTGACCACAACAGTGGCTGTACCAGTTAACTGTGGAAACCCGTGGTCGATCGCTTCTATTGTTAATTCGTAAGTGGAAGTTTCTTCTCTGTCTAAACGAACCCGTGTATAAATTTCTCCACTTTCTTCGTCCATTTCGAATGAACTTTCAGAGTTGCCGGATAATCGGTAATAAATTTTTCCGTTTTCGCCTGAATCAGTATCAGTTGCTGTTACTTTTACAACTAGCTGAAAAGGAGCCTCTTCTTCCAAAACAGACGCATTATAAAGAGGCATTTGAAAAACTGGAGGATTATCGTTAGCATCGGTCACATTAATTATTAGGGATAAAAAACTTGTTAACGAGGGAACATCAGAATCTTTTGCTTCAATCCATATTTCGTATTGGTGTGATGTTTCGTAATCTAGTCCTTTTCCCGCAATTTGCACCTCTCCATTGATTCTGTCAATTCTTAATGCATCTCCAATATTCCCGCCAGCAATGGCATATCGAACATTATTCGCAGGACCAGATTTTGGAGATGCAGCGCTGAATTTTGCGATCACTTTTCCTTCTTTTACGTTTTCTGTTAATGTATACTGTGTATGAGTGGGTTGCGAAAAGACCGGAAATAGATGAGAAGGACTTAAATAAACTTTTAATTCGGCGCTAGCTTTTCTTGGAATTTGACCACCATCTTGCGCCTCTATTTCTAAATTGAAGATGGTAGTGGAACTTTTATGAAGATCTTGATTTGCTTTAATTACGCCAGTGTGGGAATTAATAGCAAAACTAGAAGCATGTCTTCCTGTTAATGAATACGTTATCTTGCTATTCGCGTCAATGTCATTATCGAAAGCTTTTGCTCCGAAAACAAACTGACCCTTTCTTGTATTGTCTGATATGTAAACTTCATATTTTGAACTCGAAAATGTGGGTGAATTGTCGTTCTCGTCTAGTATAGAAATTGTTAAGTTAACTGCTTCAGCTTTGGGTTCTGTGGGTGAGCAATCTTGTGCCATAAGTGTTAAATAATACACATCGGTTTCTTCACGATCTAAAAGTGTAGCACTGGTTATTACTCCAGTATCAGGATCTACTTTAAACCGGTCCATTTTATCACCAAGAAGTGAATAACGAATTTTTGCATTTAGACCAGTATCTCTATCAGTAGCCACGGCAGTTATTATCCAAGTACCGATAGGACTATTCTCTGTTATTGTTGCATGATAAATATGTCTCTTGAATTGGGGACTGTTGTCGTTAACATCCTGTACTATTATTTTTACTAATCCTGTTCCGGTTAAAGGTGGAGACCCTGGCAAAGTAAAAAAATAATAAAATTATAATACAGTATAGGTACTTGAAATTATTTCTAATTGCTATAGAAGCCAAATAAACATTATTTTTTATTTTTAGTAAGTATATAAGTCTAAATGTTACTCAGCAACTTATTTTAGTGTCGTTTAAAATTCTTGTCTGTTCAGTAGTACCGAGAAATTGAAACTGTGCGATGAGACGAATACATAATATTGAAAAGCTATAAAAATTCTATAGGAATTAATTAAGATTCAATTCATGAAGAGGTAATGCAAAATATTAGCATCTACATGTACCTAAAGGTTTAGCATAACAATTGAAAGTTTTACCGAAAAAGAAAAAAAAAACAAAATGAAACATATTAGTATCTACTGCGATTCTTTTGTTGGCAAGCATGACTAAAAGAAACATATTACTTAGTATTAGTTTTCAAATACCTGTACCTAATACAATACAGCGTAGTGTTAGGTATTTGTGCAGTATTGCGATTTTTTTAGAGGTCGTGAATTGTAAGCATCATAATATTATCAATTATCTAAAGCTCGGTGCATGTTTTTCTTATCGCAACGACTATCGGTCGGCATAGAAAATTCAAAAGCTGTCTCGTTTCCCATGATCTGCATCTATATTATGGTCGGCTGACAAAAATGAATAGCATTTTTGTTAAGGTATTTGACCTAAGTTCAATTCTGTAATGGTTTGCCGTGAACTACAACAATGCGAGTGTACGGCCCGACCGCTGTCTCCATTAAACGTTATGTTCTTCTTGGACTTTAGATCCAGCCGATTGGGTCTCTGATTTGCCAGTCGATCAATTTCCTTCCTGGTATAAGAGACCACCTGAGGTTATTACCGATTGTGACAAATACTACCGAGTAGATAAGTTTCTATTTTTATATTTCTATATTTATTCAACATACGTATTTACCATTAGCTTATTACTCTTAAAACAACGAAAAATTCAAAGTAATAGTTAATTAATTATCCCTACAGAGCATAACACCCAAATTTCAAATAAGGATTTACTCATATGACACTTCAAATCTAAGTGCATTTTTCCTTAGGCAAGTACCTAAGCATTTTTATCGGTTATTTTAAAGTGCTAATACATAAATAGTATACAGAAATATATTGAAAACGAGCTAAACAACTTTTTGTATAGAAAAATTCAAATTTCGGAAAATCCCTTGAATAAGTCAATTTAGTTTTAAAGGAGGATAACTTTTGATACAGGAACGCTGATCATATCTTTTCCTCCCCAACCCAATCCAATCCAATCCAATCCAATCCTTAAATTTCAAAGGATGATACGATACATAAATCGAAAAGTTTATTTTTTTTAGTTACTTACAACACAAAAATAATGGGAGATTTATTTTATTTGCGGTTTGAAGGGATGCTTTAAAATGACCAATCAGATTTCCAGATTTTTCTCCTTTTGACTTTTTTATGGAGGCATTTAACATCAAAGGTTTATGGTATTAAGTGTAAATCATTGGAAGAATTACGCCAGAGTATCATTGCTTAATGAAAGAAAATAATTTCTAAAATGCCCGATACTGAAAGCAAAATTTTAACAAAATTCACGTAAATTAGATTAAAGTTTAATCTGTAATTTGTGTTTAGATAAATAATAAGTTTTCTCATTTGTTGTCTTATATTACGTAAAGTAAATCGGTCTAGTATCGACTGTACATGATACGGAAGTTTCTGTAGTACCTAATTGTAAGTGATTAATTTTGTCTAATTTTATTTTTATCCCATATTATTCGAAATATTTTTAAAATATTCTTTCTTTCAGTGTATTTTCCACATGTTTCTTGAAAATAAATATAACAACACATACTTTTGTAGGCTCTATCCTTCTCGTATTCATTAAAACGAGTAAAGGGTAGATTGCTTCTGCCAACAAGGCAACATTGCAATCTTAAATTTTATAGAGTATACTAGCAGCAATATTACACGTTTGATGGAACATTCTAGAATATTCGCGAATTTAGAACTATCCAGAACATCCCATACTAATTCAAAACATTTTCTAACTTTTTTTAACACTCTGAAACATTCTTGAATGATCTTTAAGATTCTAGAACATTCTTGAACATTGCCAAATCATTAAATTAATCTCTTGAATGTTACGATGATAACACTTACGAAAACTCACTGAATTTTGGTTTATATACCATCAGACATCAAAATTTCTAGTATTAGAACACTCTAGAACATTCAAATAGTCTGTTCTTTTCCTTTTGTCGAAATCACTTCAATTTTTTTGGTCACTGTTCGCTCTTGTTTCTCGACTGCAAACACAATTTAACTGACAAAAAGTCACTGAATGTTGATTTATATATCATCGAACATCGAAATTCCTACTACCAGAACACTCTAGAATATTTAGATGTACATCACTTTGAAACGTAGATGTACACTTTTTGAAACTTTCTAGATCATTCAAGAAATTTTTAGAACTTTCTCGAACATTCTAAGTCTATAATAACAGTTTGCGCTCATTTTAGAATTTTTTAGATCATTTCAGAAATTTTGAGATCTTTCCGGAAGTCCTTATAACTTAAAAAAGGACAGAAATATTTCTTTTCACCTTTCTGCCACCTACAACCACCCACTTCCACCCACCGCGATCAAAGTCCCTTAGTCCCACCTGGAGACCAAGGGGTATTTACCACCCCAACAGGAAGTTGATTGGAGTAGGTAGAGATAGAGAAAACTATGTCTTTACGCACGAACATTAGCATTTTATATATGTATTTAGATTATGTGGTTAGTGCCCTAGGGATAACAGGATAACGTTTTTTTAAATAGAACAGATGCCGATCGGGAAAAATCCGAAATAACAAGTGAGTGTCAAAAAATGCAGAATCACCCTCGGTGCCCGTTAGCGTCCAGTCTGCGCGGCACAGTGCAGCGGTCAGAACGACCAATAGACCAGAAACAAGAGAGTTGACGACGAAACGTGGTCTCGAGCACGCTGTCGCAATCAACGCTTGCTTTGTCCTGCTTGTAACAATCAGTAATGTAGATGGTAATCGCAACCGTGAGAACTGTACTTCGTGACAATTCTTGTAATTCAAAATGACAACCGCAAGGATAACTCAGAGCCAGGATAGGGTACCGTATTCTCTCTGACAATTTTACAATAAAATTTTTCAAACAATACCTTTAGCTATATTAAATACTAATTCATACAAATGCGAACTTACTCTAAAAAAACCGCAATTAAATATATGAAGTATTTGTATGATAAATATAATCAGTGGTCGATAATTACAAATTTAGGTACCATCTCGCGAAATTGTGTTTTTTTTTTTGTTATTTCACTTAAGGGTTAACAGGCTTCACTTGATTATATGATTAATAATTATTATATTTCAAATAACCGCAAACTAAACTTTTCATAACGTAACATTTATTCTTACCTTTAACAGATGCATAACAATCAAAGGTAAAAATAAATTAACAATCTGCGAAATGGTCAAGCCAAGAAAACGAGTAGGAAGTTTGGAACTGATTTGAGTTTTTATTTACTGGCTATTTTTAGAGTTACGCAAAGGAGGTATAGACGGGTAGAAATAAAAATACAAAAGTGATTTTTGGTGGAGGTGAAGGGATGGGAACGCGGGGAGGCGGAAAATAGAAAATTTGCGCAATTTGCCCAATCATAATTTAACCCAACCTTACTTATAAGGTAAAAAAGTTGAGTGATTTTACTCTCGTTTCTTTGAAGTTGAAGTAGTAAATTAGGCTTGAGTTTTATTACAGTGATTTAATTTCAGAATTTCGATTTGTAAATAACCTCTTTAATGATCTACAAATTCATCTCTTCCATTCATTTTAACCCCACTCTCCCTATTTTCAATTGCACTCTCTACTACTCGTGTGTCTATCTTCTTCTAAAAATATTTATTGAGGGCTTGAATTACATTAGAAGGGCTTCAAATACATCAAAAAGCTGTAAGCACTTGTAAAAACGGCTTTTATCACAATATAAAGGCTTCAATTAAACAAAAAGGGCTTTAATTATATCGAAAACTTTAAAGCTCTCTTGAAAGTTTTGAAGCACTTTTTTAAATTAAAATTACAAAGTACTTTTATAATTATTATTTCGATTACTAAGTTCCAACTAATTCTCCGAGAAAGGGCTTGAAATTCAGTGCTTTTAAGCTCTTAAAGTAGGTACTTCAAGCACATTGTCACACACAAACAACTAAAGAAGTTCAAGAGATAGAGAAATCAAGTAAAAATGACACGTATTTCTTATAATTGATGCTACTGCCAACCAATTTGGTTCGATTTATCGAAAATTCTACTCATCTACGTTCGAGTTATGAAAGTTTTTAACATTTTTAATTGATTTGACTTCAAAGTTGTTAGTTGATTGATACAAGATACTACGAAGGCGTAGAAGGGACGTTAAGAAAATATTATTTTTTCGTAATAAGGACTATTAATTTTGTGTTACGCAACACGAAATTAATAATTTAAAAATTATTTTTACATTAGGTAACCCAAAACCGATGTTATCTTTTCTATACCTTCATAAATTTCAGAGAAAAAAACATTTTTTTAACAACGTTAGTTTCGTGGAAGGGGGTGGGTGGGAGAAACATTTACACACCGTAATCTAATCCATATAATTAACAATAAGAATTTTCTTATTAATTCTTTGTTGCGTAAGTAACACGAAGTGAATAGTTCTTATGACAAAAAAAATATTTTTAATAAATGTCCCTTCTACGCCTTCGTAAGATATAGTTTAAAATTATGACCTGGTGCGGTTTATGAAAAATTAGGACGTGAAGTAACTGGAGAAGGATCAAAAGAAATGAAAACCATGTAAGGTTGATTTTAGTCTCACAAGCGTCGACATCATCGTAAACGACGATCATTGGATCGCACAATCTTCTCGTGCTTCTTTACATTCCTTACGAGATACCGTAATGGACAAACAGTCGACGATCGTCCGTCCATTCGACATACAAGCCATCGGAACAAACGATGCATAAATCATCCGTACTAACGAAGCGCAGCATTAGTCGCAGCGCGCAGTCCGATAGAGAGAAAAGAAGAAACGCGATCGTTGCGGGGCTGCACACTCACTCGTGTTTGTGATCGTGGTTATAGCATACCAATAAGAACTTTTCCAAATGACCGAATCAAAATGCTAAACTTAATAAACCACTTCGGACACTTTTAATAAAATCGAGTGGGCAATGAAAAGCCGTTCATCAACATAACTTATACGGGACCGGTTCAAAAAATTCCGATTCCTTTTATAACACTTACTGATGTACAATAAAAATTGAAATGAAGCTAATCTCGAATATACTTTGAAAAACAAAATAAGGATATAAATAGCATAGCCTTTGGAGTACATTGGAGGGCCACTATCGTAGCCCAGTCGGTTAAGCGATGCGCTGCGAACCCGGAGAAGCGTGGGTTCCAATCAATGCGCAAATAAAAAGCGATAATTATTTAAAAACTGAAAGGAGGGAGATGTAAGATCGGTCATAGACGTTGCAAACGTCTGAAACATCAAAATAAAGAGAGTGGAGCAAAAAAAAGTACCCTGGATATCAAACAAAACTGTTGTCACTTGTAAAATATAGTCAAGTTTAGATAACTCGAATCACTATGTGACGCATAAATAGTCGAGGTATCGAGACTTCGACTTATTGAACAATAACACATCACACTAATATTATAAAGGCGAAAGTTTTTGAGTGTGTGAGTGTGTATGTTTGTTACTTCTTCACGTCTAAACGGCTGGAGATATTTTAATAAAATTTGGTATGGAGTTAGCTGACACCCTGAATTAACATATAGGCTACGTTTTACTGAGGGAAAATATCTTATTCCCATGGGAAAACCGATGAAAATTAATTCGCGGAATATTATTAATGCGAAAGTAACTCTGTCTGTGTGCTACACAATCTCGCCTGAGAAAGGACTACTTTTTAATGCGAAAAAAGGGTTTTAAGGGGTTGAATTAGGAAAGTTTGTGCGGAAATTCTGTAATTTTTAAAGATAGAAGCTTGAAACTTATTTTTTAGGCCTTTGATTAGATATAAATAAATAGGACATTCAATGTTTGTAAAAATTTTACCCTAAAGGGGATAAAATTAGCCAATGAAAGTTTTTGTGTAATGACGTCGTCCAAAAAGCTTACGGTCCAGAAAATTAAAATATTAAGTGTAAAAAGTTGTAGAGGTTTTGTTTATTTGGATCAATAAAAGTAGTTGAATACTAAGCTATTTAAACTATTTTAAACTATAATTAAACTACATTAATCTCTAATATTATAAATGCGAAATTAACTCTGTCTGTCTGTGTGTTACGCAATCACGCCCAAACTACTGAACCGATTTAAATGAGCATTTGGTACAGAGATAGATCTGAACTACCTCACTGCTCGCATAGTACCGCTATAAAAAAGGGGACGTTAAAATGGTAAATTATGTATTAAGGAAATTTCTCCAGAAAATTCGACTTATTGAAGTTGGTTTCAAATATTCTCTTCGAGTTATCAAACTATTCGAGTAATAGTTCGAGAGATCGAGTTGTAAAGTAAAAATTACACGTTATTTCCAACCAATTTAGTTCGACTTGTCACAGTTTAACTGCATTTATTAATTGAATATTTTTACTTTTGTTATTAGTTGGTTAAAACAGTTTAATTAAACGAGGGAAATTTATGCCCCACAAACAAGGGGTATCTTAGACCTACCCATATGTTTCATTGTATTAAAAGAAAGTATACTTGTATATGTATGTTCATATTTGCAAGTTAAGAGTGTAGTTGGTACAAAGTGAATCTTATGTGCATCGGCCGACATTTATTTTATTTTTTGCATATTTGTTTAAAGTATATTCTCGTTCCAGTTATGCAGTTGCTTTAGAGGCAGTTTAAATGCAGTCGGTTGCCCAATAAATTGGAATGTTTACTAAATTTCGAAATAATAACATCGACTAATTTCAGTCAGGACTGAATAAACTATAAGAGTTATAGTGCGCCTTTCACTAATGGGAAAATTATGCAAATTGTGCTGTTCTTGGTCTGGGCTCTTACAACGGACGGGGCTGATTTCATCCTAAAAAGGAAATCGTACAATAATTGCCTTCTTGTCTCGAATACGTCTCTAACTGATTACGATGTTTGCTCAGTATTGCCTACTAGTAATAGTAGTACTAGTAGGAGGATAATAGATAATTAAACGATTGTTGGAATTCAAGAAGTCAATGCTGATTTTACATTAGGCCTTTACGACTAGAAATTTTGGATAACCCACCGTAATTTCAAAAATATAGGATTTTTATGCTAATTATGAAATTTAAACAGATGACTACGCATTTATTTGATAAATTTCAGTTGTATATACTTATTGTCAATATACATAGGTATATTATAAAACCAGTCTCGGCACGATCAAGGGAGTATGGGGTGTGATAACCCTATGTCCCTCATCCATGAAGAAGGTTTCGGTTTTCAGCTTTAGGGGATGGTTTCGAAGATACGGGGTCAGCCTTCATATGAAAGAATGAACTGAAATTTTCCAAAAGGTTCGAGAATCTTCTACAGTTTTCCAGAAAGTTCCGGAATGTAGAATTTTTCGGAAGGTTACAGAATGTTCCCGATATTTCCAGAAGGTTCGAGAATGTTCTGGAATTTTTCAGGAGATGTGACAGTGTTCTAGAATTTCTCAGAAGGTTCGAGAAGGTTTAAGAATATTCCAGAATTTTTTTTAAAAGATTCTAGAATGTTTCAGATTTTTCCAGAAGATTCTAGAATTTTCCAGAATGTTTTAGAGCTATCTAAAAGGGTCGAGAATATTCTAGAATTTTCCGGAAAGTTGTAGAATATTCTAAAATTTTCTAGGAGGTATATGACAATGTTTTAGAATTTCTCAAAAGGATCACGAAGGTTTTAGAATTTTTCAGGAGATTCAAGGACGTTCTAGAATTCTCCAGATGGTTGAAGAATTTTTTAGATTTTTTTTAGAATATCTAACAAAAGTCCGCTGACTTTTCCTGCGCTAATAATATTATAAAATAGAAAGAAATGACAAAAATGTATTCTTCTTATTCTTTAAATATTAAATAGATTAATCTCCATAATTTGTTACATGCAGCAGTCAAGGGGTCATTCATGAATTACGTAAAGGGTTCAAGGGGGAGCGGGATTAAAATATCCCTATATGATCTTACCTCCGGAAGGGGGGTATAAAATTCATTCTTACGTAATATTTTTAAGTGCAATGACTCAATTAAATTAATTAACTGTTGAAAATATTAAACAAGAACGAGAAGTGGTATCCTACAGGGGATAGGGGGATAAAAAATGTCAAAAATTACCCTTACATAATTAATGAATTGCCCCTTAAAAAGTAAATAGCTTTCGTAAACCTACAGCAGACACTAATACGAAAAAACGAATTTTATAAGGATTAGTATAAAGAGAAACGGGGTTAAGAATTGCTCGAAAATTTAAATATGCGGTTTGCAACTTCTCAATTTATTTATTTATTTAATTTAAAAAAAATATATAGGTGGTTAATGATTGGAAAGTCTTACCTGTATCCAGTGCTACCAGCGAAAGGGTGTATTCGGATTGAAGTTCTCTGTCTAAAGCCCTCTGAAGTGAAATTTCACCAGTACTGGCATTTATTCTAAAAATATCTGTGTCACCCTCTTTAATGAAGTAACGAACAAGGGAATTAAACGGTGGCGAATCCGCATCATAAGCGTGCACGGTGATAACGTAACCTCCATTTGGTGGTATAACATTTTCCATGACGTAGGCCAGATAAGGAGAATCCAAGAATGTGGGAGGGTTATCGTTGATGTCCGAAACTATAATGAAAAATAATCAAATATAAGTAAATAAATTATCATTGCTCAAATTATAATTTTACAAGGTTGGAAAAATGCAATTTTACTTTTACATCCACCTGATGAAGCCAATAAAATGGACAATAAAAAAAATCCAAAGACCTTGCTTCAATCACATTATTCAGAATTTTTTAACTAAGCTTCGATTTCTTCATAATTTCAAGTTCATGTTTTTAATTTAGGGGGAGAGGTCACAACCCTTAGAACCTCTCTTTGTATAGATACGCCTCTGATTATTGTCAGATGGCTTGTACTTTATACCTACATCTGTTCCCATTGCGGATATTCTTATGATGCATTGTTCAGAACACTTATTAAGTTTTATAAAAATGCTGCAGAATTCATACGGCTGCAGTTTAATTAATAGAGTTCTTTTGTGTGCACAGCTCATCTTAACATGTTCAATGTAACACTAGTAAGTTTAATAACGATAATTAGATGTTACTTTCGCAAAGGGTGTACTGTATTTCGAGATTAATTATACATTGTATGCGATTTGTAAATAAAACGCTACTGCTGAGAAAAATAGTAACATTAATCTGTGCATGATGCCATAGGTATTTCAATTAAATTTTGATTAAAAATATTCTAATAAACAGAAAGATAAAAGGCATAATGGCGTTCATGTTAAACATTTTAATTAGTTTAACTTTTTGTACTAATACAACTGAAATAATTTAAAAAGTTAAAGGTGTTAAAAATACCTGAAATGACGATATCTGCGGTATCCGTTCTGATGATGTTATCGTAAATGTCACCAGCACAATCTTCTGCCTGAACAGTGATAACGTAACGGGATTCGCGTTCGAAATTGAGATTTTTTGCTACCCTAACAGCCCCAGAATCTTCTGCTATGCTGAAGTCCCGGTTCGTATCTCCAGAAATTATGGAAAATCTAACTTTACCATTCAGACCATCGTCAATATCAGTAGCCGAAACCTGTAAAAAAAATACAATTTCCATATTAGTTTTTAAATATATTACCAAACCGTTTTATTATTTGATATTTACCTGAAGCACACTCGCCCCAATTGATGCATTTTCAGCTATAGATGCGCTGTACTGTTTAGGATCAAAAACAGGACTGTTGTCATTTTCATCTAGAACTTTTACGAAAATTTTAGTTTGACTTGTACGCGGTATTTCCCCTCTATCTTTTGCTGTTACAATCAGAGTGAAATTATTCTTGAGCTCCCGATCTATTTTACCAGCAACTCTTAAAAGACCGTCAATTGGGCCCAATGAAAATACACCATTTGTACTTGAATCCCCAGAAAGAGAATATTCTATGTATCTAGAATATAAAATACAAACAAATTAAAATACAAAACTTATTGTTCTTTTTCAGTATTTTTACCCATTTCGTCCTTCATCTTTGTCTATGGCTTTTATAGCCATGACTACGGTATTGATAGGAATATTTTCTGAAACCGAAGTTTCATTGGGTGTGATGAATTCTGGAGACATGTCGTTGACGTCCTTTAGAATTATGGTGACCTGGAAGAAACGAAACAATTTCTTTTATGGGCAATAAACAATTTAAATAATTAGCAAAATGCGGATTACAGTACCAAAGGTTCTGTACCTTATCAAATACATTATTTAGTATAAAACTTTATAAAAAAAAAGAAGCAGTATTGTACCGATTGCGAATCGAACTTAGGTGTCCCGCTGTTCGACTCTACAGAAAGCCACTCTAACCACTCAACCTTTTTCTTTTCTTCAGGCTTTTCCTGAATTTGTAAAATAAAATTTTTGTTCAATCAAAATTTGAACAATACTTTAGAAGTTTTGATGATACACGAAATTTCTGCCAGATGGACAAAAGTAATTTCATCTTTTCTGATTGATGTATGAAATCTCAAATTTTCAAATCACACTAATATTATAAAGGCGAAAGTTTGTGAGTGTGTATGTTTGTTACTTCTTCACGTCTAAAGGGCTGGAGCGATTTTAATAAAATTTGGTATGGAGTTAGCTGACACCCTGGATTAACATATAGGCTACGTTTTACTGCGGGAAAATATCTTATTCCCATGGGAAAACCGATGAAAATTAATTCGCGGAATATTATAAATGCGAAAATAACTCTGTCTGTATGCTACACAATCTCGCCTAAAATTTACTGAACCGATTTAAATGAAATTTGGTACAGAGATAGTCTAGAGCATGAGAAAGGACATAGGCTACTTTTTAATGCGAAAAAAGGGGTTGAAATAGGAAAGTTTGTGCGGAAATTCCGTAATTTTTAAAGATAGAAGCTTGAAACTTATTTATTAGGCTTTTGATTAGATATGAATAAATACGACATTGAATGTTTGTAAAAATTTTACCCTAAAGGGGATAAAATTAGCCGATGAAAGTTTTTGTGTAATGACGTCGTCCAAAAAGCTTACGGCCCAGAAAATTAAAATATTAAGTGTAAAAAGTTATAGAGGTTTTGTTTATTTGGATCAATAAAAGTAGTTAAATACTAAGCTATTTAAACTATTTTAAACTATAATTAAACTACATTAATCTCTAATATTATAAATGCGAAATTAACTCTGTCTGTCTGTGTGTTACGCAATCACGCCCAAACTACTGAACCGATTTAAATGAGAATTTGGTACAGAGATAGATAAGTAGATATAAAGCTAGAGGCTTGAAACTTATTTTTTAGGCTTTTGATTAGATATAAATACGACATTCAAAGTTTGTAAATATTTTACCCTAAAGGGAGATAAAAATAAGGAATGAAAGTTTTTGTGTAATGACGTCGGCAAAAAGGCTTACGCCCAGAAAATAAAAATATAGAAGAAAATAATTTTAAATGCTACCGAAAGTCTTTATTCCACGCGGACGAAGTCGCGGGCATAGCTAGTTTTAGATATTTATCAACTCCTACGAAGGTGGGGGTTGTAATATTTAAACAGAGGCTGTAAATGGTAAAGAGGGTGGCCAAAAAGTAAAGTAAGGGAAGGAAAGGATGTATGGAGAGGGCAAGGGTAGCCCGAAACATTTGCCCGGGTTAAGCACAATAGGTCCAATAAACTTTTACAAATTTGAACAAACCCAAACTAAGAAGATTATCGAAGATGTCGGATCATAAAATTACGAATAATGGCAAACTGAATTTTCCGACACAAATGGATAATAGCACTGGAATATTGAATCCCTTTTCTTAGAACTAAATACAACATAAATATTTGATTGGTTTTTACTTGAATATTTAAATCGTATTACTAATTTTAACACAACTCTAAAACAAAATTTGTATCAAAAAGCAACTACCATTTTTTGTTTCTCTTACAGTGACATCGAAATTTGCCTAACCTGTGCAATACTACAATAGAATTAAAATTACTGTGTGATGTTGAAAATTATTTCGTTTTCGTACGTGTTTTAAATATGTATCATACTTGTACGAGTTTTGAAGATTCTCGTTATTCGTGGCTCATGTAACGGTTTTAATTATGGTGAAGTATGTAAACCGGTTCGTCTTTCGTTTTAATATTATTTTTTGCGCCTACTGTTCACCAGTCATATTTACATATACTTTATAAGCAAATCGAGAAGGAATCCGTCTGTGCAATCAATGTAAAATTTCAAGAAGGTGGCATAACTTAGTTTGTTTTGTGTCAAGTGTTTACACTTTTTCTCTCTCTCTCGAAGAAGAAGAAGTTTCCTCGTTGTTGCTTTTGTGTCTGCTTTGTTCGTCGTTGTGCTCTTTACACAACAACATAGTAGTTGTAGGCCGTGTGTGTACGTTAAAAACACCATTCGAAATGTATTCGAGCATTTGTCAAGAAGCTGTAATGGTTTACTTAGTAATGACCGAAGAAGAAGCTGCTCCTGCTTCTGCTGCTGATGTAGGTACTTTACAGTAGCAGCAGTACCAGCTGAACCATGTGTACGTACTCTATAGAGTACACCCATGGTACATCACTAATGACACTTGATAATATCTTCACTGCTTTAATTATTTATTTATACATATGTCGTCTTTTGGTTTAGTCATTTTGTACATAAAAGTGAAATTACAAGTACCTATGTGTGCTGGGGTGGTCGTTAAAAATAAATTTCTTTCCGGCGCCCTAAAAATCCTTCCTTTTGACGAAAAACTACAGAGAAAAAATTTTTTGGTTTAAACAAAAAGAACATGGACTGCCAGCCAATTTAAGTTCACTTCGATAAAATTATAGTTTTTTTAAGAATTTGTTAAACAAAAAAGTCTCACGTATCAAAAGGAACGAAAGGATTCTTTTAGAATTACACCATTAGAAAAGTAACCGAGTGGAGCTAGCAAGATATTAATGACCCGTCAATAAACGAACAATAAAACGCTCTTGATGGTGATCAAGTTGATACATCTGCATATAAGCACAGGGGGTGAAGTAGAAAACTTATAAAGCCAAAGTTAAAGGTCAAAGACGGATAGGGGAGTCGAGAGAGGGAACGATTGATCTCATAGAACACTAAAGTGCAGTTTTGAGATAGAAGCGATAGGGTGGAAGCTCGGGGGATCGTTTTTGTTTTGTAAAATTGTATCACCTATTATATTTATAATAGAAAGGCTTAATTGACCTCCGACCCATAAAAAGCATGATATTCGTAAAAAAACAATTTTTTATGAACTTTGGCCTTTAAAGATAAAAGGCACAGTTAAAAAACTAAGCAAGAAGTTGAAATTCTATTTCTAATTTATTCGTATACTACGTATTAAAAAAATATTATTATATTTTCATCATGTTTTACGTATACAGGGTTGCTCATTAGTGCGTCAAAGGTCAATATAGCCTTTATTAAATCAGATTGGAGATTTTTTTTATGAGAATGATACAGTATCAAAAGACGCATATTTTAAAAATAGTTTGACATATACAGGGTGAATCACTAAATCGGAGTACGTTCCAACATATTTTTTTTAAATGAAACACCCTGTATATTATTTGTTTTTCATAATCTACTTAAAATTGTCTTTTCAATAATACAAAGATTTTTGGGTTTGGATGTTGCATTGTTGAGTTAATAATGAAAATGTAACAAAATTGGTTACAACAGGGTTTGGCTTTTTAGTTCAATGCACGAGTATTACGATTAGTTGAAGTTAAATATTTAGTAGTTATGCTGCCAACGAATGTACTAAACCTAAAAAACAATAAAATCATAATTTTATTATACAGGGTGTTTTTTACGGTGCAGTCAATTGAGCAACCTTCAAAGAGCGATTTCTCCATTTTTCAAAATATTATTGAATTTATGGAATGGTGCGTTAATTCTGCTTAATGTTTCTTTATAATATTTTATACCTAAACCTCGTAATTTCAGAGATATTTCACTTTTTTCATTATTACCAACTAATTATTTGATCTAGTGTGCTTATCGGTCAGATTTGGTAAGTTGAGACAATTAAAACGTAAATAAATAAATAGATGGTCAAAGTTTAATATCGTTTACTATTTAAAGTAAATGTTCAAAGTGTCCTCCATTGTGATTGGAACACATTTGCACCCTTGACAGAAATGATCTATGCACTCTTTGTAACATCTCAACGAAAACTGTTTCATAGGCATAGATTATACGTTACCTCATGTCGTCTGCTGTAGTTGGAGGAGTCTTGTATACAATATTTTTTATGTGGCTCCATAGAAAAAAATCGAGTTTCGTCAAATCTGGCGATCTAGGTGGCCAACTGATAGGACCCCCGCGACCTATCCATCTATCTCCGAAAATAGTAAACGATATTAAACTTTGACCATCTATTTATTAATTTACGTTTTAATTGTCTCAATTTACCAAATCTGACCGATAAGCACACTAGATCAAATAATTAGTTGGTAATAATGAAAAAAGTGAAATATCTCTGAAATTACGAGGTTTAGGTATAAAATATTAAAAAGAAACATTAAACAGAATTAACGCACCATTCCAAAAATTCAATAATATACAGGGTGTTCCATTTGAAAAATGGAGAAATCGCTCTTCGAAAGTTGCTCAATTGACTGCACCGTAAAAAACACCCTGTATAATAAAATTATGATTTTATTGTTTTTTAGGTTTAGTACATTCGTTGGCAGCATAACTACTAAATATTTAACTTCAACTAATCGTAATACTCGTGCATTGAACTAAAAAGCCAAACCCTGTTGTAACCAATTTTGTTACATTTTCATTATTAACTCAACAATGCAACATCCAAACCCAAAAATCTTTGTATTATTGAAAAGACAATTTTAAGTAGATTATGAAAAACAAATAATATACAGGGTGTTTCATTTAAAAAAAATATGTTGGAACGTGCTCCGATTTAGTGATTCACCCTGTATATGTCAAACTATTTTTAAAATATGCATCTTTTGATACTGTATGATTCTCATAAAAAAAATTCTCCAATCTGATTTAATAAAGGCTATATTGACCTTTGACGCACTAATGAGCAACCCTGTATAGTTCTTTAATCGAAAATGTGATGATATTTTCCCTACCTGTACTGTTGACGATAGTCTTTGTTCTGGTTGTTTGGCTTCATCGGTGGCGGTTACGACGAGATTGTAGATTCCTTGCGTTTCCCTGTCAAGTTCCTTCTTCGTGATGATTGTACCGTTTGGAGTAATCTGGAATTCATCACGTTCATTACCAGAAGTTATGCTGTAGTCGATTTTGCCATTGTAACCTGTAAAGAAATCGCAAACGTTAAAAGACTCCGTTCTCGGAATGTTTCCACATTAAATGCTTTCAGAATGTTATGGAGTCAGATATTAAGCTGACTATTATTAAGGATACTTAAAAGAGTAAAAAGACCGTGTCAGTTGTACTCAATTTATGTACACTTTCATGCCAATAATCTCCGAACTATCTTTTAAATTGATATGTAAAAAATGTTTTCGTTTCTTGTGAAATATTTTAAACATAACCAATACTCATTGGTTATTTATTATTTCATACAAAACTATGTTTGTTATTCAAAGGTTTGTGGAATTTGTTAAAGGTAAGTTAATGTACGCAGGTTTTCCTATTGAGCTTAAAAAGGCAACAGAATTGAGCATATGTTGGGACTTTTGTCTCAAAGGGGAACACAGGGTCCCGTAACTCTTTCATTTATATCCTTAGGTACATCTACTAACTCTATGAGGACTTTATTTTGTATAATATGTTGTTTTAGTTTTATGAAAGCAGAAGTCTATGTTTCATTTATTCGTTTTTTTTTCTCTATAAACAATTGTTGAGCGTTTTTTATTGAATCACAGACAGGGAGACGTTATGAGAAGGAACGGGAGCTGCATCAGTGAATTCGTGGTTGAGTTCGTTAGGACCTTGTATTATTACTAGATTTATTTGGTACACATTAATATAACGGTATTGTGTTAAAATTGGTGAAGGTGCTAGTCTTTTTTAATATCTACATATGTACGTACTTACTGATTAAATCGTTATAAACAGGCATACAGCAGAATACATAAAAATCCATGAACAATATTTATATAACAAATACCTTTGTTTACGTAGTTATATCTCAAGCACAAGGCTCATGAAATTTTCAGCATGACTTGTTAGGCATCCTATAATATGCATGTATACGTTGACCGTACAGTCGTTAAGTTATACCGGGACTATTTAATCAATTAAGACAATAAAGTCCCATCATAAAAGTGTAAAGGTAGGATTATTCTTACACAGGCTGATCCAAATTCGAATGAAGACATATGATGGAAGATAAATTGGAAGAAAGCTGTCAAACTAAGTATTCGAAAATACGGAACATAGAAATGTAAAATAATTTGATTTGTGAGATAATTCGAGAAAATTAAAATTTTAGAATTTTCTTTAACTCCCAATGGTAATTAAATATAAGCCTGAATGTTTTATTTTTTCAGTACTTAGTAAGCCTTTATCAATGCTATGTGGTTCCTTACCAATTACCTACGTTAAGTGGCCATAAATTCCAGGTCCGATCTTAAAATTTTAATATAGTCTATCGCTCTCTTCTTCAGAAGGTCTGAATAATATTGTAGTCATACAATAAAATCTTGAAACATGTGGATGCAAAATCCAAGTTGGATTATCCAACAGAATGTAAATTGAAATATTTCGAGTTAAAAAGTTTGTAAAATTTTAATACCCTTCGATTTCTTTTTCATCGTTACTGTTACAGTCTAGACCAGGGATGGCGAAGCTTTTTTGATGTCCGTGCCACAAAGTCATAAAAATTCTTTTTTAAATAAGTAACATGCCTCAATAAAATTTCATACGAAATGTTAGCGTGGTGAAACTATACGTAAGTATAATTAAACACACAAACAAAAGCAATTCATCTTTAAACAATTTTTTATTAATCAATGTTTTACAAAAAGTAATATGCTAGAAACAAAATTCACGTTAAAAAAAAATTGTTTTTAATGTGATTTTTGTTGCCGTACACAAGATGATAAAAATTTAATATCTGGTTCATATTTAGTTAATTTCAACAGTACGCATGCACAGCTCGACTCATCCGTCATTCCATTCCTATATTTATTTTTTATAAAACTTAATTCTGAAAATAGAGATTCACATGCCCACGTCGATGAAAATATTGATAAAATTGCCTTTGCTAATATATTTAAAGTTTTAAACAATTAAACTTGTCAGGAATTGAATTCCATGTATAGTTAGAATTTCATCTTCTGCAATTTTATTTATTTTATCCAATAATCGATTACTTTCAATAATTTCTAAATCATTTCTTAAATCAACAAATTTTTGGTTCTATATGGTACTTGACTGAAATTCAACTAATTCCATTTCTAATTCAGTAAAATTTAACCACTCAAGGACTTTTAAATTTAATTTTTCAAATGGTATTGTATCAGGATATAAAATAAAATTTGATTCAAGCGCTGCGACAGCAACAACATTCAAATACCTTAAGAAGGCGAAACTGGATACGCAAATTTTTTTATCTAATGTGCATCTGTATATACTTCGAAAGAATTCATGCGATATTTTAATAATAAAATGTCTAATTTGACGGTTCTAGTTAACATACTAAGACAGGTATTCAGTACTACAAATTTATATCATAAACTATAAATAAAGTGTAGATTAATAATTTTTAATTCAGTTCTATTAAAAATGATAACTTAAAAAAAAAAATTTGTTTTTGTGTGTGCCATCAAAATTTGTAAACGTGCCACTTGTGCCAATGGTTCGCCATGTTAATGGTGAGCGTCGAATTTGAATCAGCCTTTCTAGTAATTAAAAAATATAACGCTAGTGGACTATAATAATTTGTATCTTTTGGTAGCTCACAAAATTTAGTTGTGTAAAATTGTAAGGGTGCAAGAATAAGTATATTATCGCGAGGGTAGTCAAGAGGGTCAAATGAAGCAATTCATCCCTCCTCTTCCCACAGAATTTACTGACAAAGAAAATTTGAACTAAATATTTCAAAACATTCTTATTTAATTGAATTTATTTATTTTAATTTATATATAAAATATAAAATCAATGTAATACCTACATAAAAGTTATTTGTAATCATTGATAAATACCTATTTGCAGTAAGTTATTACTTTGCCATTAATTCGCGTCCTTTTATGAAGAACAATAAATAAAAGCAAATTAATTAAATTACGTCTTAAGCCGTCTGTTCCGACGAAGAAAATTTAATGTATGTCGTTGTTGTTTTTCTCGTCATCATCGCCTTTTTCTTTTATTTTTTCTCTTCGAGGAATAAATTATTTTTGTTAACACTTACGGGTTCTTTTTTGTGCCGTCAGTTGAGAGCGGTGTTTTTCAGTGTGTATACGATTATATTCGCCTAAATTTAACTGTCATATTTTAATTTGTTCGCAAGGCCTCAAGACGTCCATTATTTAAATTCGACTTGAGAAGCATGGAAAAATCAGTTATCAATATTTTCATAACAACGACTTGTCACGAAGAAAGAGAACGGGAAATTTTTAATTACATTTCGTACTTTCGACAACAGCAACATAAAATTGATACTTACATACTATACATATTATGTTGTGTTGGATTACTAATTTAAGACTGGAGAATGTTAATAACTTGTTCAATAAAGTACACTTGATCCAAATGTAAAATAACTATTTGGAAATATTGCAAATGTGACAATCACTGAAAAAGAAATTAATTTTTAAGATCAGGATTAAACAAGTGAAATCGTTATAGTCTGAAACTTAACAAGGTCCTTAACCCAGGTCTGTGGGCCGCAGTAATAAAAAAGAAATAAAATCTGCTCTTCTAAATAGCGCCAAAATGGAAGACAATTATTATGGCACGTAATAGAATTTTTAAGAGTATTTAAATTAAGTTACTTAATGGAAGGTAAGTAGAAGATGATATTTTCATCTTTCATTTAATTATGGGGTCACATTTTTATGGTTTATGGTAGGTAAGCAAAAGCCGTAGTTGACGTTTACGTATTTTAAAATTAGCAAACTTGTAGATATAACTAATTGTGACAGTTAAGAGGGAGAAATAAAATAAAAAGGTTGTAAGACATTTATTTTAATGAGTTTTAGTGTAATTCTAAAAACAGCTCAAAAATGCTTAATTAATGAAAATGTAAACAGACGCGTCAATTTTTGCGTGAGATCAATAAATTGTTTGCAACGATCATTTCCTACACAAATTCCTTAGTACATTTCTATATCCGTGTACAGCGTACTGCCCGCTAGAGTTGAAGATAATCTCCGGTATTTGCATAAATTTAGATAATCACTGTTTCATGTGTAGTATCGAGACATTTCTATCTTCTATTTTGATTGCCGTAATCTTGGCATCATCAGCATAAGAATAATCAGCATTTATTAAAAGAGAATTTATAGAGACATTTTGTTTGATTAAATTACGTGCCTTCAACATAAATTTTTCTAGCAGAATTGAAAGAAAAGGATCCTTGAGAAACTAAAAAGAAAAAGAAGCCTTTGATTCCGTGGTTGACGTCGTTTGTCGAATGGTTTCCGGGCTGGTTCTGAAACAGTTTCAGACTTTCTGAAGAAGAGAGCTACATGACTCTCGAAACGTCAAGACAAATAAATCGACAACGTGGGAACCAGCCCGGAAACCATTCGACAAATACATAATTATTATTTAAACATCCACAATCACAGTAAAGTTGAAGATTGTGAAAGAAGGATCTCTTTAAACTCATATTGAGAATTACGGGAATGAGTGGGTGGCGGTTGAAGAGAAATAGGTGAAACGAACGAAACTATAGCAGAGGAGAAGTGAAATAATATTGCCGTAGTATGGATCTACACGATTTAATGATAAGGAAACCACACAAAAATTTGATACAGGAAAAGTGAGTCCGGTATCTCCTCGAATACTAAATTAATACTTAAACATTCATAATTACAAATAAGTTGAAGATTATGGGGAAGAACCTCTTTAATTACCTTTTATGAATTGTGGGTGTGCATGGGTAGCAGTTGAAGAGGACCAGATGAGACAAACGAACTGAAGCCAAAAGAGAAGTCAAAGATTCTTGGTGGAATATTATTGTCATAACATATGAGCCTAATTAAATTATAGATACATCAGGAAGTAGGACAAGAACGTCGTAAATCAGATCTTATTATTGTGAATACCAAATATTTATTTAAACTTCCACAATCACAGCAAAGTTGAAGATTGTGATGAAAGGATCTTTTTAACCTCCTATTCAGAATTATGGGAATAAGTGGGTTGTGGTTGAAGAGAAATAGGTAAAACGAACGGTTATGGCAGAGGTGAAGTGAAATAATATTTGCTATAGCATCGACCTAAATAAACCAAAGATAAGGAAACCACAGAAAATTTTGAAGCAGGACAAATGGGTTCAAATAAATTGGACTGGTATCCTTCTGAATATCTAACTATTATTTAAATATTCAAAATCATTGTAAAAATGGATGTTGGGACGAATGAAGTTCTTTAACTTCCTCTTAAGAATTGTAGGAATGAATGAGTAGCAGTTGTAGATAATATATGAGACGAACGAGATGAAAATAGGAAAGAAGTGGAAAAAAATTATCTTCTGTATATTAGTCCTCTCATATGTATGAAAAATTTTAAACAGGATAAGCAGACCCTTGAGAATATTAAACTATTTCTTAATCACCATGTGTGGCTCAATTTACCCAACACAGAAAATTTGGTTTAAGTTCTAACAGTAATAATTGCAACTTGCTCAGAGTAGAAAAAGAATATTTTCAAGTTTACTGAAATTCACAAATAGTCCGGTCAAATTAGACCAAAAAATAAGAGTAAAGCTACATAAATTCCCACCAAGCTGAAAATCAGTGAGATTGCTTAAAATATGATAAAATTAAATTTTAAAAGTTCCCCATCTTTCCCCTGTATGGAAAAAATTTTATTAAAGGTTAAAGGTAAAAAAAATGAGTTTTTCGCGATTTTAAGCAAAACGGTAAGTTTTATCATAAAATTACCCCAGACAAAAATTGTAGATCATAAAATTAACTATAAAATATGTATCTCTAAAATACCCCAAAATAAGCTATGTGACAAATAAATCCCCAAGAACTAGAAATAATTTAGTACAAATAGAAAAAAGATTGTAGAGGAAAATTTTTCCCCAGAAGAATTCCCCTGAAAAATATATCCCCAAAAAATACCCCAAAGAAAAAAAAATCCCTATTTTTTGGGGAAAATCCCCTAATCTGGCGACCCTGAGACCAACAGTATTTAATTTATTGGGCACACTGACATAAAGCAGGTATAAGACCCTAGCCACGCATACAATTGAACAGGAGACAGATGTTGTCTGGAGGTTACACTGGCGTATAAAATAAGGGAATGGGTTTCATTTTACCTGATATCTCAGAAACGGTGGCTCTTAGGAAAAAAATATTGATATATATTTTATAGATAATTTTATGATATACAATTTTTGTCTGAAGTATTTTTATGTTAAAACTTACCGTTTTGCTGAAAATCGCTCATTTTTTTAGCTTTGACCTTGAATAAAATTTTCTCCATATAGGGGAAAGATGGGAAACTTCAAATTTTATTTTTAATCATATTTTAAACAATCTTACTGATTTTCAGCTTGGTAGGAATTTATGTATTTTCGAATGTCTAAAATGACCGGACTAAAAGTGTTCCTTATTTGAATTAAGTGATTTTTAAAAGAATTAAATTTCAGGTACTTAATGGACATTGAGAAGTAAGTACTTCCTAGCCATTTCCATTTCGAGTTGTTCGTCGTAATTTTGTTATCGTTGCCTTTGTTTTATTTCTTTCTGGGCACCGCTCCCATCGTTTAATGTAACTAAATGTGTAAGTATGTACCTATAGGTAGGTAGGTATAAGATCGGACTTGAGGAAATGTAATCTAGAATAGGCAGTGAAGGAATTCTTTTCGCTAACGTTTCATAGGAGTGTCGCGTGATCGGTAAGAAGATTACAGACCCGAAGTGTATTGAATTAACAGTCAGCATAATGACATGCCATTATAGACAATACACTACGACCTTTACTGCATTCGCGCTCATGTATACAGTGACAAACATGTTCGGTACTTGGCTAGTTGTTTTAGAATTTGACCCAACAAGTCGTTCCCTTGGCATTTTGCATTTTTTCCAGGTTTATTTATTTATATGTTGAATGCGTCTTTCTGTAGTCATAAAAGTAGTGCTAGAACTAACTGCTGGACGTTGTTTGCACTTTAAATGATACACAACTGGAGGTTGGTGCAATCACATAAATGAAAAGTGAGGGACATACCAATTTAACATAAGGAGTTTTATGAGTATAATAACAATTTGAGATTTTTTGCTAATCGTGTGTTTGAACTACTTTGATGAAACAAATCGTTATCTAGATCCTGAATTTATTAGCTGCAAATATGTGCTTACTAGTGTGACGTCATAGTAAAATGATCGCAAGTAAAATAAAAATAAAAAAAAAAACGCGACTATTTAATAGTATACAGTGTAAAGCTGATAGTAAACGTTATGGCCATACGAACATCCCAGAATAAGGGTTGATTGGATATATCAGCAATTATTACGGGTGTTTTGAAGGCCAACGTTTCAGCAGAATGTTCGTCTTTGCAATTTTATGTTTTTTACAACTTACCAGAATCCATATCCGTAGCGCTAACAGTAACGACAGCCGTAGAAATGGAAACATTTTCAAAAATTTCGTTGCTGTATGACATAGGATCAAATAAAGGTGCATTGTCATTTAAATCTAAAACGTTGCAATAAATGGTTACGGTGCTTGACAAAGGCGGATGACCAGCGTCTTGGGCTTGGACTACCAAAATATAATGCTGAACCTGAAAATAATAAAAAATGTTTAGTAAAAAAGCAATACAACATTATTTTTGTTGTTTTAATTTAACAAATTTGATTCAGTTGCCAACTGTTTTGTTTCTCATTATTTCCGTCATGAAATTTGAGACGATTTTCAAAAACATGTAATTACAGTAAGCATAACGGTACTTGGTATAGGACAATAAAGAAAATATTGGAAGATTTACTGCAAGAATTTTTTACTTTAAAAGCCTCGTTAAATTTTCAGTTTTATAACAGGAAGTTTAATAAAGTTGAATGTATGTTTTAAGACTAGATAGTAAGTTTACACATATGTACAAGAATATACATAATATGTGTAAGAACATATATGTACCTATACCATAGTAACTATGCGTATGTTTTTTGTGCAACCGTAGAGAAAACGTTCTATAAAAAAGCCAGTTTATTTTATTGTAAAACAAAAGGCCTTTAACGATGTTGTATAAGAAACAAACCGGCTTATTCTCATTCTGATTTAACAAACCTACCTTATGTTTCAAAAAAGTGTATTTAATAGCAACAATTTTAAACACTTATGATTCATATACAGCAGGGGTGAGCAACCTTTTTAATCAACGGGCCAATTTAATTTTTAAAAATTTTTGGCGGGCCGCACATAAAGTAACACTTATTAATTATTTTCAAAACTTTATTTATAATAAACATTAGAAAAAAAATATAAATTTAAAAAAAAAGTACAAATTTTAATGCAAAATAAAAACAGGATAAGAACAGAAAAACGAATTTACTTGAAATTTTTAGTGAGAAATTAGGCACTGTTTTTTCGATACAAGCTGATCAATCTACTTTTTTTATAAAAACAAGAAAATTTTCGTTTCAATTTGTCGATTTTTCCTGTAAAGACAATGTCGTCATTTTTACTTTTAGTTTGATGTAAGTTAGTGCCCAGTAATCACGCTAATATTATAAAGGCGAAAGTTTGTATGTGAGTGTGTGAGTGTGTGAGTGTGTTACTTCTTCACCACTAAACGGCTGAAGCGATTTTAATATAATTTGGTATGGAGTTAGCTGACACCCTGGATTAACACATAGGCTACATTTTACTGCGGGAAAATATCTTATTCCCACGGAAAAATCGATGAAAATGTATTCGCGGAATATTATAAATGCGAAAGTAACTCTGTCTGTATGCTACACAATTTCGCCTAAAATTTACTGAACCGATTTAAATGAAATTCGGTACAGAGATAGTCTAGAGCCTGAGAAAGGACATAGACTACTTTTTAATGCGATAAAAGGGTTGTAAGGGGTTGAAATAGGAAAGTTTGTGCGGAAATTCCGTAATTTTTTAAGATAGAAGCTTGAAACTTATTTTTTAGGCTTTTGATTAGATATAAATAAATACGACATTCAATGTGTTTAAAAATTTTACCCTAAAGGGGATAAAATTAGCCGATGAAAGTTTTTGTGTAATGACGTCGTCCTAAAAGCTTACGGCCCAGAAAATTAAAATATTAAGTGTTAAAAGTTATAGAGGTATTGTTTATTTGGATCAATAAAAGTAGTTGAATACTAAGCTATATAAACTATTTTAAACTATAATTAAACTTTATTAATCTATAATATTATAAATGCGAAAGTAACTCTGTCTGTCTGTGTGTTACGCAATCACGCCCAAACTACTGAACCGATTTAAATGAGAATTGAGTGCAGAGATAGATAAGCAGATATAACGCTAGAGGCTTGAAATTTATTTTTTAGGCCTTTGATTAGATATAAATACGACATTTACAGGTTGTAAAAATTTTACCCTAAAAGGGGCAAAAATAAGGAATGAAAGTTTTTGTGTAATAAGGCTTACGGCTCAGAAAATAAAAATATAGAAGAAAAAATTTTTAAATGCTTCCGAAAGTCACTATTCCACGCGGACGAAGTCGCGGGCATAGCTAGTAATAAATATAAAAAAATACAGGTAAATTTTATATTTATTATTATTATTCTAATAGGTAATTAATTTGAAATAAAAAAGAAACAATAGAATGAACTGTCGAGGGCCAAAACGTGGCTTGTAGCGTTGAAAAGTCTCCAAAGAGTATCACCGCTAGTTTTCGAGATATTCGGTGACAAAAACTAGAAACCGCGAGAGACGATGTCGCCGTAGTCTCCCAAACAAAGCCAACTGGGTTCCGGTTAATACGTTACAGACAAGTCAACTTTTTACTACCCTTTTGGCCAAAGTGCACCATCGACTTCTTTTCACTCACCGATTTTTGCGCTAACCATTTCACGGATGTATATTCCAAACTTCGCATATGATATATGAGGTACAAGTAAATAATTAGGCCTTTAATTTACTCAAATCTTTTTACTGTTGTTGTAGTAATAATATTTATTTATTTATTTAAGTACAACTGCCAAGACAGATATGGCGGGAATAGTAAAACAAAATAGTTACAAGAGGACAGGCATGCAAAAATTAATACTATCCCTACAGGTACAAAAAATATCAAGTTGATTCTCATAAAAATGGTAGAAATTGTGATATATTTCTTCTTGGGGTTTGAATATAGAACAAATAGTTTACAACATTACAAAGAAAAAGAACAGAAAAATAAACTCTTCTTAGGTTTAGATCATTAAATTTAAACGTAGGCAGTCAATTTTCTTGCGGTAGACAAATTCCGTCCGATTTAACACATATGAACTTTAGAAAGTGCTTCTGAACCTTTCCGATGTTAGTTCTGTGTATACCACAACCTGAATTCCATAGAGCACTTGCGTATTATAATTTAGGACGTACGAATGCATAGTATAACAAGATAACTGTCCAGAATTACGTATAACAAATCCAAGTGATTTGATGTTAGTTTTGAATCGAATATAACATCTAAATCTTTAAATTGCTTTACTTATCCTAAAGAGTTACCATCAATGTTATAATGGAGATTAGATTTTCTTGTAAAAGTCAGATAACAGGAATTTTTTGTATTCAGTGTGATTAGGTTATTTTTATACCATGCGTTAATCTTCGACAAGTCATTCTGTAACTCCAAACAGTCACTAATATTTTCAATCCTACGAAAAATTTTTATATCATCGGCATACATAAGTATTCCATAACTAATAATGAAGATGACATTTACATTCAAAGCAAACAATAACGGCCCTAGAACTGATCCTTGAGGGACGTCTAATGTTGCGTAAGTTTCAGCTAACTTAAAACCATAACATTCCACACTTAACTTCCTATTGGTTAGGTAAGAATGAATTAAAGTAATAATTTACTAAAGTTGCAAAAAATAACAACCGGTCTGTAGTTTTCAAGTTTAGACCTATAATCATTCTTGAATATTGGACAGATTTTAGACTGCTTCCAAAGATTTGGGAAGGTCTGAGAGGTGAAGGCTAGGTTGAACAGAAAAGTCAAAGGTTTAACTAAAACATACGCACAATCTTTTAGAAGGTAGGTGGGAATTTCGTTAGGGCCAGTCGTCATTTTGGGTTTAAACTTAATTAAGGCGTTAAGAACTACATCTTCAGAGGGCTTCGTAAATATTTGGTTTGCTGGAAATAGGTCGACCAAAAGAATATCATGCGGAATCGTATTTTTTATATCGTCGGCATACATTAGTATCCCATAAGTAAGACCGAAGATGACATCATTCACATTCGGAATAAACAATAACGGCCCTAGAACTGATCCTTGAGGGACGCCCAATGTTGCGTAAGTTTCAGTTAACTTAAAACTATAACAATCCACACTAAACTTCCCATTGGTTAAGTAAGAATGAATTAAAGTAATAATTTACTAAAGTTGCAAAAAATAACAACCGGTCTGTAGTTTTCAAGTTAAGATCTATAATATAATCATTCTTGAATATTGGACAGATTAGACTGCTTCCAAAGATTTGGGAAGGTCTGAGAGGTGAAGGCTAGGTTGAAAAGAAAAGTCAAAGGTTTACTAAAACGTACGCACAATCTTTTAGAAGGAAGGTGGGAATTCCGTTAGGGCTAGTCGTCATTTTGGGTTTAAACTTGATTAAGGCGTTAAGAACTTCATCTCTTCAGAAAGCTTCGTAAATATTTGGTTTGCTGGAAATAGGTCGACTGAAAGAATATCATGCGAAATCGTTAATAGAATATTTTCATGTTTCATGGAATTGGTAATAGTTGTTGAAATATTTTTGCCATTGATATAGGACTAGAATATGAAGATCACTTTACCCGGCACAACCAGCAAATTTTGCAAATCCACAAAAATTCAACGATTTCTTTAATAAAAATTGTCATTGTGGTAGCATGGGCAGAAGTTTCTTAAATTAGTTGTAGGTACGTGATTTCTTTGATTGAAAGCAATTATTAATAAAATACTTGTTAGTGACGATAACTTTTATGCACTAAGCATTATAAATTGATTGGCAAAAACGGGCTTGAGTCGTGTCGTTCACAGAGTGTTTCTAGGAAGCAAACTAATCAGTCTGTTCGACCGTTCAATTGGTTATATTTATGGAATATAGATACACTAGTCGACAGGTTTTTCTTTCGCGTCAGTAATGGCAATAAGCGTAATCTTAGGCGGCCAAGGTGAGAGCAACGAGCGGCTTCTGTTATTTACTTAACCTCAGTTTTCACTCTGAGGAGGTTACGCAAGTTTTTTCCTCCTTTTGGTCGAGAATATACGCCGCAGATAAACTAGTTTTAACTTGAACGCAAGAAGGTACGTACATTACAGACTGTCGCACCTTCTTCTTAGTGTTCTTCTTCTTGTGTTTATTGCTACCGGAATTGTTAACCAAGTTCGGTATAATTTTTTTAACAAGTGGGTCGTGTTCGTCCCAAAAATGGTCTAAAAGCATTAAATAAGTTTTTACCCACAAGAAGAAACATTTTACTTAATTAATTGGTTACAATATTACCTAGTAGTCACTTAACAAAAAAAGCATGAAAGACTTCTTTTAAAAAGATTTATCTATTTATCATGGTGTTCCCAGTTTTGTAATGTACCTACTTATTTCTCAGTAAATATCTAACATAAATCAAATATTATCTTATATACATAAAAATCTCGCGTCACAATGTGTTCGTTAAACTCCGGAATTGTTCAACTAATTTTTATGAAATTTAGCTTATTGTATCTAATTTGGTCTAAGATTCTCTTTATCTCGATTATGGAATTATTTATAAGTTCGATAAGTTTCTAACAGATGCCGGTGTCAGTTAATTTAAGGTACCTAAAGTGGCACCGTATTAGGCTCTTAGTAACTTGCTAGTAGTCACTATTAACTGATTATTAATAAGGCTGGAAATAAATAAGTAAAATGGTGAAATTGGGATGCTTTTAGGGGTTAAAAACGGTTTTCTGAAATATGCAGCGATACATAACTTCCTGATAAAATGTCGGAAAATTGTAGAGGAAACAAGGAAGAAATGAGTGTTTAAGTACGATAGGAAATTGGAAAGTTTAAGGGATGGAAACATAAGACAGGACGTTTAGAGAAGGATCTTAAAAATACGAGTCAAAATAGATATGATAGAGAACCAGATGATGCTCTAGAGAACCAGAGATAAGATAGGTAAGAAGTGTGTATTCAAGAAATTGTGAAGTTAAATGCCCTTATGTAATTCCGGCCCTGTACTATGTGTAACCTAACCTAACCTAACCTAACCTAACCTCTAATCACTGTAATGTTAATGACTGAACAGAACAATACGTATGTGCATTAAATAATAGTACAGTGAAGCTTGCATATTATACGCTGCGTACCTACGAGTACGTGAAGAATTAAACAAGCCATCGCAACATCACCACGAACGATGATAAATCTATTACGTCGACTGCCATTGTTACGTGTTTAGATACGTGGTAAATACATTACACGTGACACGCGGTAATATGAATTGCATAGGGGAACGAAGGTGGCGGATATTCATGAGAAGAACAGATCATCTACAACACAACTTTACATAATATTAATTAGTACTTTAGTGCACGATCTTCGTCGTTACAGGTGTAATATTGTCATATGACCAATAAGTAATGATATGTAGATTCGTATCGTATCTTATGGGGAAGCTGCGTATACTAGCTTCAGTTTCATTTTGCCGGCTTTGGATTATAAAGTCAAAATTGTAAATATTTATCCCACCAAAAACATTCTGTAAAAAACTAGCCAAGTCTCGATGGAGCTGCTTGTTTATCTCTAAAAAGTAATGAAATCTAGACGAAGTCGTGCCAAGTCTAAGGTTCCTTACTGCGATTTCTTTATTATTATAGTTAATGTTGTGTGACTTGGCCGTTGAACATTACCAATACCAGTATGGGCTATTATCTCGCTTAACAAACATAGGTAGTTACAACGGATATAACATTACGTGTAAACAAAATTGACTTGTACCCACTAACGTATAAAGAATATTCAACGGCCAAATCACACAATATTAACTATTATAATAAAGAAATCGCAGTAAAGAACCTTAGACTTGGCACGACTTCGTCTAGATTTCATTACTTTTTAGGATTTTGGGATTTCACTTCTTTTTGTAGAAACGTGGGCATATTGACTTATTTTATTAGGTTTTCTTATTTGACACATTTTCTTTCTTTTTAGGAGTAGTTGAATATTTTTTGTAAAGGCGGTATGTCGATCTCTAATAGTTTGGTTGGGCTCTTGTGTTTTCTAATCAGGGTCACCAGGTACTCCAGATCTTCGATTATCCTAGTTTTTATAGTTTTCCCTTTATGTGGCCATTACACCCTAATTCTGTACCAAACAGCACTCTGAGTTTATGGGAAGTACTAGTTTTATTCTGATGATCATGAGTGAGTGAGTGTCATAAATGCGAAACTTTGCTTTCGCTTAACTTCGGAACTAAATGACCTACAGACTTGAAATTTTGGATTTTAAGTATATGATTATAGCTTACAGGATGACGAAAACTTCTGCGTTCTGGTCTTATACAGAGGTTCTCAAATAGGGGCCTGAAAATGCGGCGAAATGGTTCCAGGATGGTACGGAAGTGTTTCCTTCGCGCTCGACTTGGCGGGGGCACTGCCGTGCCCCCCGATTACTTTATTACTAGAACAATAAATCTACTAAACCGCTTATCTACCACAAGGAAGGGAGACAAACCCTTTCCATCTATTTGCAGGTAACGAACACTATTGGTAGTTTCCATAAAATTTGTGCATATTTCTCTCTACTTAAACAGTCTGTAGAGTTTGTGTATCTTCTATTACTATACTACTTATTGCTTCACGAATCTCAAATAAATTACAGTGGCGTTGACTAGTTCAACTTATATATTTAACAATATTTTTAAATAGTTAGAATACAAAAAGAAACAAGAATTGTTTCACCAAATCCAGTGGATTTCATTTATAACGACCTCGGTTGTAACGATCTTTTGGTTATAACGACATAACACATAAGTCCCTTGAATTTAAGGAGTAATTTAAGAAGAAAATTTGGCTGTAATGTAACGACTTCGGATGTAACGTCGGGGTTTTAAGAACTATTAATTACAAGATACTAGAAATCTCATATATATTATATATAAATATATGGTATAATGAACCGTTTTATATTGTAATTCTACTTTCTCCGAACGAACGGTATCTTCATATATTATTTACTGTAAATTACAATAATAATAATTCCACGACAATTTTCATAAGGTTAAAAATTTCCTTCTCGGTGACAGCTTTTACTCTTGCGTGTAATGCGAATGTCATGAACTTCATCGCTTGCAGTTGTTTTTAATTCAAGTTCACGGCAAAGTAAGATTCATTCACGAAGTCAGCCTTGGGCGTTAAATTATAATTCCAACACTGACTGGTGCGGAAAGAGAAAAACCTACGACAGTTTACTATGCGAAGGAACAACGGTTCTTGCTGTCATAATGTCTTTCAATTTGCGATTTTTGTTAATAAAGCTGGCAAAAAATCAAGAATTGTATTGCAGTCGCAACAAACGCTTATAATCTTGTAAATCAATTAAGCAACCAATCAAATTGACATGAAAAAAGAACAGGTTAACTTTAGGAAAGGCAACGAAGTTTTTATGATACAATAAGGGATGTGGTAGTAAGTAGGGCTGAACAAACTATTCCATTAATCGACTTATAAATCAAACATTACTTAACACACTAAAATTAGCCTTTTTTGACCCCCTGTAAATATTACGTCACAAAAACTAACCCCCCCCCCTGAACATGATTAATTTTAACTGATATTACACACATTTTGATAGTCAAACATATTAATTTTATTTTCATAATAAAATTTAAATAAAATATTAAATAATATTTCTATTTATCAGAAGTCCAAGGATTTTGTAACATTTTAGTAAAGTTTTTTTATGAACGGCAAACGTCACGTTGCCGTAGACTCCCTGTACCCCCTTGTCTCATCTTGTCACACTCAGCAAGACCCCTCGCCCCCCCTCCCTGTATGCGAACGTATTTTATGAACGGCCCCTGATAGTCCGGTCAAATTAGACCAAAAAATAAGAGTAAAGCTACATAAGTTCCCACCAAGCTGAAAATCAGTGAGATTGTTTAAAATATGATTAAAAATAAAATTTGAAAGTTCCCCATCTTTCCTCTGCATAGAAAAATTTTTATTCAAGGTTAAAGGTCAAAAAAATGAGTTTTTGGCGATTTTCAGCAAAACTCATAAAATTACCCCAGACAAAAATTGTAGATCTTAAAATTATCAATAAAATATGTATCAATATTTTTTTCCTAAGAGCCACCGTTTCTGAGATATCAGGTAAAATGAAACCCACTCCCTTATTTTATACGCCAGTGTAACCTCGAGACAACATCTGTCTCCTGTTCAATTGTATGCGTTGCTAAGGTCTTATACCTGCTTTATGTCAGTATGCCCAATAAATGAAATAATGTAAGTCTCATAGTTGCCAGATTAGGGGATTTTCCCCAAAAAATAGGGGATTTTTTTTCCTTTGGGGTATTTTTTGGGAATATATTTTTCAGGGGAATTCATCTGGGGAAAAATTTTCCTCTACAATCTTTTTTCTATTTGCACTAAATATTTTCTAGTTCTTGGGGATTTATTTGTCACATAGCTTATTTTGGGGTATTTTAGAGATACATATTTTATAGTTAATTTTATGATCTACAATTTTTGTCTGGGGTAATTTTATGATAAAACTTACCGTTTTGCTGAAAATCGCGAAAAACTCATTTTTTGACATTTAACCTTGAATAAAAATTTTTCTATGCAGGGGAAAGATGGGAGGGAAATCATTTAATCATATTTTAAACAATCTTACTGATTTTCAGCTTGGTGGGAATTTATGTAGCTTTGAATGTCTAAATTGACCGGACTACTGAGTAGTTTTTAGGACATAATTAATTGACTATTTCGTCAATACCATAACTACACTTTATGTCTCATATAGCGGTTAAAAATAAGAGTAGTTGCGACAGCGAAGATCCTATTTTATTATTCGTTTCATTGCTATAATTGTTTAGGTATAGGTTTAAGTTTCTGTAAGCTTTGTTCTTTTTTTGTTTGTGTTAGTGGGAGTGAGGATATCTCTAGTAACATAAAAGTTACACGCGTAATCAAATTTGCAACATCAGCTTCTGTTAAGTGCTGTCGGCCGCTATAAAAACAGTGAGTTAAGTGCAAATAATTACAGACCATGTAACGGCAAAGGTAGTTCCATGTTCTCAACGGTGTGTGCCTTTACCTCTAACGTCTTCATTAATGGTGTCTCGTGGCTGTGTTCATACGCTCATACTTGTTGTCATGTAGGTAACCTATGGACATGTCATGTGTGCGATAATACCGGCCTGTGTATGAATTAGCAATTTTCATCTTGTGGAATTTTGAAAAATTTCTGTATGCAAGAGACGAGAGGAGACGTTTAGTGATGTATAAAATTAACGAGTCTTTAGTATTACACGAGACATATTTAAATAATGGTGAGCAACGGAAACCCTGGATTTATTTCAATAAAAATGTTTATTTGTTTTCTTTACAATAGTGTTTCGACCCCTTCGGGTCATCTTCAAAATATAATGAAAATTGGTAACAGAAATACTGGGTTTGTATCAGTATAAATGGTTATTTGTCTTTTCAAAACAAATATTTTTTCGACTGTTTCGGGTTATTCTCAAGAGAGAATAAGAATTTCCCTGTTTTAAGAATGATGTGAGAGAGCTGCAACAATTTTGTAGAAAAGACATTTATATTGAAAACATATTCTTTAGATTTACTTTTTTTACATTAACTCAAAAATAATAAAATAGAGTTGGTACTGCAGTAATGTTAGGTACCAAGTAGATGCAGGCACTTTTTGTTAATGTTTATGGATTTCAAATCAAAACCCACCAATTTATACGTAGTTCCTTTCTTACGTGACATTATTATTGAACGCGCTATCCTATTGCTGAACGATTTACATGCAAAAAGGCACAAAAACCGTTTTGCATGTAAACCTTTTTGAAAACGAAAAATTAAACCAGGAGCACTCGTACTGAATTGTAATTGTTATTGAATGGACGTGATTGAATTTTAAAATTTTATTTAACAACAGAAATAGAAAAGGTGAAAAATGTAACTGGCTTTCAATGCAAATTGAAAAAAAGTTAATGTACCTACCAAGTTGTTTTGGTGTTAAAGATTTGGTATTTTTTTAGACCCCCAACTTTTACCCTTTATCAGTTTTATTTTTATTTGATGAGAAATGTCTGATACTGATAGTAAATATTTACGACTCTTCTAATGGGTACAGTAGACTTTCGATTATCCGAAATGCACCGGATTCTTGCTATGCCTCTTCATTATTCGAAATTCATAAAAAAAGAAGTAAAAAAAAACAACGCCACAAAATTTGATTTGTTATTTAATTTTTAAATTAAAATTATTTATTGTTAAGGATTTCTCTCAATCTCAGTATTATCCGGTCCTTTTCACATTATTTCGGATTATCGAAAGTAAACTGTACTTATGAAATATATATTATATATTTTAAACGAGTACAATATCAATCTTTTTTACTTACTTCTTCGTAATCTAATCTTGCAGTGAGTGTAAAAACTCCAGTTTGAGGATTCAACGAGAAGATGTCGTTTGCCCAATCGCTAATAACTGTGTAGGTAACTTGAGCGTTAATTCCTAAATCAGGATCAGTGGCTTTGATTTGTCCCACTTTAGATCCTCTTCCAGCATTTTCAGGAATGTCAAAAGAGTATGCGCTTTCGGAGAATACAGGAGTATTGTCGTTTGTATCTGTAACCTGCAAACAGAAAGAGAAAAATTGATTCAATCGTTTTAAAATCGAAATTTAAAAATACATACTACTTAAGTAATGCAAAATTAGCAAAATAAAGGTAAAGGGTAAAGTTAAAATTCACTGTATTATTTTAGGATTACTAGTCCAAATATACATAAAAGTAAGTTAGGTTAGGTTAGGTTAGGTTAAATGCACCATTTAAAGCTCAAGAATGGTTGGACTACTTTTATGAACTTTATTTTGTTGGATTTGTCTGCTCCCAATGCCACCGAAAAAATTCACAAAAAAAGAAATTATTAAATTAGTTAACACAACATTTATTGATTCTGAGGCGGTATGAAGTTTGCCGGATCAGCTAGTTTAAAAATAAATTCAAAATCAAGGAAGATTTTGGGCATGAAGACTCTTGACTGGAGGTCAAACTCATTTGGTTTCAATAGTGCTATAGAGTTTGAACTGCTGTCTCTAGTTTTATGATTCTGGGCTTCCTAATAGTTATATATTTGGAAGCCACTACAAACTACCCTTATCGTTTCTTTATGTGTGACAAGTAACATATTATGGCATAAACCGTCTTCTCATTGCAATATGGAAAGTAGAATAAAGAATTAGGAGAATCACAAGATAAAAGAAAATTGTGATCTCAAAATGAGAAGGGAGGAACGGACTTAGCAAAATGTCATTAAGAATCATTAAAAAGAAGGGAATGTGTCAACTTCTTAACTCAATTAATCAGTGTAAGTAAATTTCCTTCTCCTTTTAACTAAAAACTGATTGTGAAGGATATCTGACGTGAGGGAAGATTGGAAATCCCACCACATACGAGGCCGATTTGCGACCTGCGATTTATTACAGGAATTTTAACCTATTCCATTATATCCCATCAACCGATTTGCGCTCTCTTGTAATTTAATTTTAAATTCACACTATAACGTTTAGACATCGAGATTAAAAAAAGTTAATAATAAAAATTCAGATAAATTTTACAAAAAAGAAAAAAAAACCCTAAAAACACAGTGATGTATAAGGGAAAGACGACACCAAACCGACAGATACAGTGATCCTCATGATGGGAAAGTAACAAAATCACTTTTTTAATTTTTTTATAATACCATAAGTGATGATTAATAAAAAAACGAAATATCATCCGAACTAAATACATTTGTTTTAAGTCTCTGCTAGTTTCTTAAAAGATTGAACTATTTATAAATAAATTTGCTTCGAGGTAATGTAACTTATACGCGGTACGAAATGGAAATACACCATTTTTACAAGACCTTAATAACCCTGTAATAAAGGGTACTAGCTATGCCCGCGACTTCGTCCGCGTGGAATAGTGACTTTCGACAGCATTTAAAATTTATTTACTCTATATTCTTATTTTCTGGGCCGTAAGCCTTTTTGCCGACGTCATTACACAAAAACTTTCATTCTTTAGTTTTGCCCCCTTTAGGGTAAAATTTTTACAAACTTTAACTGTCGTTTTTTATATCTAATCAAAAGCCTAACAAATAAGTTTCAAGCCTCTACATTTATATCTACTTATCTATCTCTGCACCAAATTCTCATTTAAATCGGTTCAGTAGTTAGGGCGTGATTGCGTAACACACAGACAGACAGAGTTACTTTCGCATTTATAATATTATAGATTAATATAGTTTAATTATACTTTAAAATAGTTTATATACCTAGCTTAGTATTCAAATACTTTTATTGATCCAAATAAACAAAACCTCTATAACTTTTTACACTTAATATTTTAATTTTCTGGGCCGTAAGCTTTTTGGACGACGTCATTACACAAAAACTTTCATCGGCTAATTTTATCCCCTTTAGGGTAAAATTTTTACAAACATTGAATGTCGTATTTATTTATATCTAATCAAAAGCCTAAAAAATAAGTTTCAAGCTTCTATCTTTCAAAATTACGGAATTTTCGCACAAATTTTCCTATTTCAACCCCTTACAACCCTTTTTTCGCATTAAAAAGTAGCCTATGTCCTTTCTCAGGCTCTAGACTATCTCTGTACCAAATTTCATTTAAATCGGTTCAGTAAATTTTAGGCGAGATTGTGTAGCATACAGACAGAGTTACTTTCGCATTTATAATATTCCGCGAATTCATTTTCATCGATTTTCCCATGGGAATAAGATATTTTCCCGCAGTAAAACGTAGCCTATGTGTTAATCCAGGGTGTCAGCTAACTCCATACCAAATTTTATCAAAATCGCTCCAGCCGTTTAGTACACACTCACACACTCACAAATTTTCGCCTTTATAATATTAGTGTGATATACTACGGACAATCTACTGGATACCAATAATAGTTTCAATTTAATTAAAAAGTCGGTCGATCGGAGGTCGATAAAATACGTTCGCATAGAAGGGGGGGAGGGGTCTTGCTGAGTGTGACAAGATGTGACAAGGGGGGACGGGGGATCTATGGCAACGTGACGTTAGCCGTTCATCAAAAAATTTTACTGAACTTTTACAGAATGCTTGGACTTATCTGATAAATAGAAATATTATTTATTTGTTCGTTACAAAAGATATTTATTATTTTATTTAAATTTTATTATGAAAATAAAATAAATATGTTTGACTATCAAAATTTATCATGTTCAGGGAGGTTTAGTTTTGGTGACGTAATATTTACAAGGGGGGTCACAGAAAGTGTGACACAGTGTGTCAACCGGAGGGGAGGGGGTCAAAAAAGCTAATTTTAGCGTGACGTTTTTTTATGAACAGCCCCTAAGGGTAAAGAAAATGACAGAATTAAAATAAAAACGTTTCACATAATAAATTGACATTCCGTAGGTGTCTATGGTACAGGCAAATTTTTGCAATAAAATATACATTTACCTTGATGGTATGACCGATAATAACGGTAGACAGTTAAGGCAAGTACCTAAGGAGTAAGTGCAAGGTTGCCACGAGCTGCCGTAATCATTTAAACTGTAATAAAGTTAACACTGACTTCCGCAATTCCGTCCGAAGATTAGAGAAGACTTTATTGACGCCATGCTAACTGCCCATAAAATTTGAGGAATGTTCGCGATTCAACAGTATCTTTCAAATACAAATACACGCACAGGATGTAACCGTGTATTGTCCATATCGTTTGCATCCGTTACATACAGAAACTGGTTTCTGTAAATACAGGAAAGCTTATGTGTACACTATACGACATACTTTTGCAGTTCCTTGCTCCTTTTGCGAACTAATTGTCAACATTTCAAAATCTATACACTGATAAAGTTAAAGAGAGGGTGGGGTGGGTGGCTGCAATAAGTTTTACGAGAAATTAAAAGAATTAGTTTCGAATCGGAAGTAATTCGTCAAAATGACAGTGAACGTTTAGACAACTGAAACTTTCTTTTTTATGATGTTGCGTACCATGTTATTGTTTATATCGTCGATCAGGGATCATTAATAATCACAAATGATAATCAATAAATGTCGTGAGGTTTTTTAAATTCTTTTGAAAATGCAAAGTGCAATACCTGATACGGGTCCACATAGAGAACCGCATATACCGCAATATTGCTTTGATTAATTGCTCTTCAAAGTTTAACAAGGAGCTGTGCTGATGTAGCATTGGTTAAATGTGCCGTAAAACATCTATCTCAAAATGTACTTATGCATAACTTGGCATAACCAACAGTAAAATATTTTTAAAAGACTATAGTTATGGTTTTAAGTTTGTGACAATCCATAATTACAGGATGAATAAAATAAAAAAAAAACACAACTTTCCAGTCTCACTAAATTATTATTGTAAGTAGAAACCGGTCCAGTCAGAAATAATAATTGAGTGAGACTGGAAAGTTGTGTTTTATTTGATTTTATTCATCCTGTAACAGTAAAATAGTTTGGAATTTTTTAGAAATATGTTTATTTTAATTGAAACAACAGTCAAATGGGTTATTAATTAACGTTACGAAGAGCTAAGTGGTTTTAAGGTATTTGAGTTTTATTATTATTGGAATTGAATAAATGAGCCCCATATTCATAGTTGTTTTTTTGTTTCGTTTCGATATTCTAGCGAGTACCACTGAGCGCCCCCATAGAGAAGCAATAACACGAACGCTGCGAGAAAGAATACGAAGAGAGAGCGTAATAAAAGCGACGGGCATGAGTTTTGTTATTAATTATTCGTTCAAACGATCGCCGTTGTTTTCTGTTGCTTCAATAACTTAAACAAAAAACTCGGACGAGTGAAGACGATGCGATGTTTAAAAAGGAATTTGGTGCAAGTTGCCAGGTTACATACACTTTGAAATCGATTTTTCACGGCAGCGAAGAAATATGTCGGTAATTAATAAGTGACAAATTGCATACGGCACAAAAAGCCACTTAAAACATCTCTAACGTAACGAGCTTAAAGTTAAAACCATATATAAACAAATATTTCAAACTTCTATTGCTGCAAACTCTGTAATTCATTATGTATGTACGTATATACAATGTACCTGTAGTTTGTAAAATGTAAAATGGGATCTTATTTTGTGAAATTTGAAAAAAAGGAACTATTATATTGCTTTTTTCTTGCATACGTATAATAATAAAAATTTCCTGTTGAAAACTCCGGTTCGTTTTACTTTACACGCGGTTTAAAGACACAACGGGACGTCCGTCTGTCGGTTGAACAGCGAACGGTTGTCCTTGTAAGATGCAATTTGTTCCCTTTATTAAGCATAAGATTTTTTGCGATCATTTTTGTCTTTTTTTGTCGACATTTAATTCGATACTGTTACTCAAGCATAATAACAAAACTGTTTCGTAAAAGCTGACAAATTAGTGTAAAAAATGAAATTCAAACGCTAAAATATCTAAAGTATAGGTATCTTCTTGTCAGCGTTGAAGCCAATTTCTGGTATTATTAAGCATTTTCTAATATGTACAGTAATAGGTAACAGATACTGAGAAGAGAGATATACAGCTTAAAATTACTTTGATTAAGTTTGATTAAGACATTACACTTTATATGCACCACACTATACTTTCTAATGATAATATAATTAAACTAAATCGGGGAGAAACTATGCGAGGCTACTGGTAATTATTTTGTTAAAATATATTTTATATAATACTAGCAGCAATACCCGGCGTTGCCCGGGTAAGAATATATTACACGTTTGATGGAACATTCTAGAATAGTCGCGAATTTAGAACTATCCAGAACATCCCATAATGATTCAAAACTATTTCTAACTTTTTTTAACATTCTGAAACATTCTTGAATGATCTACAAGAATCTGAAACATTCTTGAACATTGCCAAATCATTCTGAAATTTTATAATAAAACGTTCTTTTACTTCTTAGAACATATTTGAATTCCCTGTAACATTCTAAAAAAATCTGCTTCATTCTCATCCCCACTCCGTGCTGTTTGCTGGGTGAGTAGTGACATCAGTAGACGCCTGGCGGGGATGACTAATCGATTGATAATAATTGATCAGTTATCGACCACTGAGAGTTAAATGTTTATTACAGTACTAATATAGTTATTAAAAAATGGGGGTTGGTGGTAGAAGGATGAAAATTAAGAGTTATATGTATTTTTTAATGCCAAATCATAAAAACATAAAAAAAATTGTCATAAAATTAAAATAAAAAGTTAGGGGGGACAACCCTTATCACTTAGGGGTATGAAAAATACATAGCAGCCGATTCTCAGACCTACTGAATATGCATATAGAATTTCATAAAAATCAGTCAAGCCCTTTCGGAGGAGTATTGTAACTAACATTGTGACACGAGAATTTTATATATTAGATTTTTAATAAAACAAGAAGCAACTTTGGATCTTCTAAGTTGTTGAATAATAAACTTCTTATACATTATGTACTGTATTTTCGGTTTGCAACCGCGTATTGTCGATAAAATTCCCATGACGGATCATGGAGGCGTCAAAAGTGTTTCGTTTCCTATAACAAGAGACATCTTCAGAAACTTTACATTGTAGATTTAGGATCTGTTATTAAATTTACAATATTGTCAAATTTTACTTTATATTTAGATTTAAGTTTATTTTTCTTTCTTAGTTTCAAGTTTTTTTTTTCTGTAATCAGGCCCACCAACAAATAACTGCATTTATCTCTGAGGGATATCTTCCCTGTAATTCGAATTAAACACCTAGTTCAAATAGTTCAAAATATTTGTACTCTAGTCGATGAGCACTAAACAATGGTCAACATTCTACATAATATATTCAATTTTCAGGTCCATACAGTGGCGGATTTACACATTTGCCGCCCCTACTGACACCTACAATTCTATACCCTAATTCACAATCAATTTTTTGTCAATGAAATTGCAACTTTATGATTGTATTATATTTTTATCAGACTAATCAACAAATATTGATACGAATTCATTAGGATTAAAAATGTAAGAATGTTAAAAAACTTTCGTTGAATGGATATTTACAGCTTTTATTCATTACAATATTATCATTATTGTTTTTTATTTAATTATCATCATTCTAAGAAATGTATAATATTTATGAAATTCTGTGCAACAACATGCAATTTTTTACGTGTACATTTATTAAATTTTTATTCTACACTTAAACAGGTTGTTAATATCATCAGAAATATCAATAGAAAAGAATTAATTTTCCACATATATATCTATATAATATTTGTTATTGTTATTTTTAAGCAACTTTTTTTCGGATCCCATTTCTCTTCGAATAGATGTATTTAAGTGGTGAAACATATTACACATTAATTGAATAGTGTGGGTGGACCTAAAGAAAAAATTGTGGCAATAATTAATTTAAAAAATAGGTAAAAATACTAAATTTAAAATGTAATACTTAAACGCTATTGGAATATTTTAAAAATTCAAAATCACAATAGTATATTTTATAAATAAGCGTTTAGTAATTTTTCATAAACAGACGTTAGTGTATTCAGTATACTGTATAGCACTAAAATATAGTAATTTTTGTTGATTTTTTGAGCCTCGTCTTTTTCCGTGTATAAGATAATAATTTTTTTTATTTCTGTAAGACAAACAAAATTTTGAGCAAAGTTTGCCGCCCCCTAAAATCTGCCGCCATAGGCTCTAGCCTATTCAGCCTGCTGGTAAATCTGCCACTGGGTCCATAACTCATTTCGTTTAGGATTTACCATAGAAACCTGTGATATACTGACAGACAGACGAACAGACAATAGAGTGACAGACATAGGCTTTCGTTTTGCTCTTCGGGTACGGAACCTTGATTTGAAGAAAGTACCTAGTGTAAATTTATGTAATTTAAGTATTTTTAGTATATTTAGTTGTAAAAGACACTCGTGTGAGAGCCGGTAGACATAAAGCAGTTTTTGTAGTTGTAGGTATAAAAAAAAACTATTGAGGATAATGCACATAACTGGATGGATATATATGTGGGTACCTCCGTATGTACAATCACCGACGACCCGATTCAGTCATTGTAACGTTTCGCGTACAGATGCGGCTATTTACGCGAAACATTTCTAACAAGTATCCCATTAAAGCCCGCGGCTTAATATGGATTAGTTATTAGACTTTTCCAGTTATTTCTCTCTCGATAGTAACGGCGATGAACGATAGTTCCATCGTATTGGAATCGATCGTGCTAGTGTAACATTTAATAGCCCGTGCTGTGAGAACAATCTCTACACATTATCAACAATTACGTATACCTATGTAGTGTATGTATACCTAGGTATACGTATATTCGTACCTTCCTTCGCGAGAGATGCGCACTTTTCTAGATTTCGTTGCACCGACTAGTACTCGCTTGCTATCTGCATCCTCCTACCGACAACCAACAGTAGGATATGATTTATAGAGGTCGCGTTTTACAGTTACTGCCATAGGATGTTACATTCCACAAGAAATTGACTTGTGGGAAACTGCTTATTAATAAGTGTTAACTTTTTTATATCTATAAAAATTTCCTGGATAATACCTATGCATATGATTACGGATTAGACATTTGATCAATTGCTAACAACACAGTCAGAAAAAGGCTCAGAATAATAATTTTGGGAGTAACTACACTGAAAAATTAGGGTACTATTTTGGTGTAATTTTCACCTCTTTTGAATTTCGTGCCAAGCAATATTTTAAATATGACTATATAACGACGATGAAAGGACCATTAAATTCCGTCGTTATATCCGGAAGTCGTTATACAAAAAGAAAGAGAGAAAGAATGAAAGCAGGAAATTAGGCAAACCTGTAATGGCTCTAGTTTTGAGACACTCTGTATTTATTATTATTTTAAATGATACAGGTCTTTAAAAATACTATATATGGTAAACGTACCATATTATATGGATTGCGAAAAATAAGACGATGGCTGTTTAATAAAACTAATTCGTAAATGTCAAGAGAGAACTAGTAGTTGGATGTGGACCTGTGCAAATGATAAATCGTCATACAAATCAATAATTCAAACTAAAGACGTAAGTTGCACGAACGTGGTCGTTCGAGAGCTACATAAAAAGAGCCCGAGTTTCTCCTTTTATAAAAAGAGTTAACACTCACTGGGTTCGCGAGACTGTCTGAAATCTTTGATGTATTGGAAAAACGTATAAGCATATGCCATAATTAATTGCACTACTTAATAAGAAATAACAACAATTTAACCGTGACAAAATCTGCATAACTATGCGGTTATAAATGGTTTAAAATTTTTTAACTGGTGCTGGAATTAGCGGTAGATAGCAGCAACTTTCTATGATGGCGACATGGAAAGAAGAGAAGGACATTTTGATTGCCCATTTGCTATTCGCTTCTTTTGTTGACATTTACTTTACTTGGCACGATTTTCAGATGTCGCGAGTTAGATTAAAATATTTCGTGCCCATCGACGTATAAACGATGTCTATTATCATCTATCAAATTCATTTGCTTAACCGCTGATACCATACCTCGATATTATGTATATTCAATAGATTTAGCAGATAGACGTGGAGTTACTGATCAGTTTTAAACTTTCTACAACGAATATAACCGAATAATGTCAAGTTCGTTTTGCTACAAAGTATGGTATTGTAGAGCACACCGGATTGCATATCACAGACTTGGAGTCTTTAGCCATAGTCTTTAAACGAAAAAATGTCTCAAACAAATTGATTTCAATCTATCTATTGTGAGTACAAAAAGGAAAGGAAGGAGAGAAGAGAGAAATGTAGGTGGGAAGGAAAGAAGGGAAAAAGGAAAAAAGGAAAGGAGATAAAATGATGGAACGATGGAAGGAAGGAATGATGGAAGGATGGGCGGTTAGATGGCTGGGGGATGGAAGAAAGGAAATACGGAAGAGTGGAATATTGAAAAAAAGAAGACAGAAGGATTGATTGATGGAAGTATTTAAGCAAGGAAGGATAAAGGGATGGAATGATGGAAAGATAGAAAGCTGGAAGGTTTGAAGTAAGGAAAGAATAATAGAAAGATAGAAGGAAGGAAGGAAGGAAGGAAGAAGGGAAGGAACGATGAAAGGATGGGCGAAAAAGCGGAAGAGTGGAGGCAAAGAAGCAAGGAAACAAGGAAGAATTGATTGGACAGAAGGATAGAAAAATTGAATGAAGGAATAAAAGAAGACGGATGAACGTAGGAGTAGAAATATGGAAACAAGGAAAGGTAGAAGGATAGAAAAATGAGTGGATGGAAGAATGAAAGGAAGAAAGGAATCAGGATAGCAAGATTGATGAATAACAGAATGGAAAAATATATGAATGCAATGAAGGAAGAAAAGAATATAGAAGAAATTAATTGAGCGTGGAAATGTGCAAGGAAGGAAGGATGGAGGGATTAAAAGATGGATGGAAGTTTAAAAGGAAAGAAGGAAGGAGGGAGGATAAAAGGGCCAAAGAAAAAAAGGAACAAATGAAAGAGAGAAGGGTAGAAGAAAGAAAATGGGGAGTATAAAAGGATTGATGAATAGCAAGAGTACAATGGAAGGAGGGAAAGATGGAGTGATGGATGAACGGAAGGACGGAAAGGAGGAAAAAAGGGAGTAAGGCAAAGTTTCTATAGATTAGTTAAAATCTATTTAAAAATGTAGATTGAAGTATTCGAGGATCTAAAAGTTTTCCTTACAAGGCCTGATTTGCAAAAATATTCTAAAAGGTCATAGTACTGAATTAAACTATTTTTATAAGATAGAAACTTTAAGTTTATCAGAATTAAATGATTTTAATTTGTAATTTATTAAAATAACGTAAACAGAAAACAGATTTTAGATTTGATGATGTTCTTTAACTGCGTAATTATTCTCTCGATTACAGGAACTGTTGTTTTAGTTTTTCATCAGTTCGACTGTCGGTCACGTTTTACGATTCCCAAGACGTTACTTACCAACTAAATGATACTTAAAACCAATAAAAGAAACAGCAGCACTAACAATAGTCAGGCGTTTTTCTTTACTACTTTAACATTCAGTATGTCTTAAAATCAAACTTATGAAACGATTTTAAAGTTCTTACAGCACTAAATTCTACATAACAAAACTAACACGATAGAACACTTATTTCTGTAAAGCTGCCAACTCATTAATATGAAAAATAACTATTGAGTTTCAAATAGCTTCAAAACGTATTCACGTATGGAGGAATCGCTTTTGCTTTGGTAGGTATTGCTTTTTCATTGTAGTAATGTTATAAATTATGTAAAACGGTTTTTGCTTTTATTTCAAGCTTAATGAAAGGATTAAGGAAAGAGGGATGAAAGGATGAAGTGAAAGAAGTTTAGGATAGAGAGGTGAAAGGATACAGTTTTATTAGTAGTAGTAGTAAAAGCTTTATTGAAACTAAAAAGTTATGTTTACTTTTCCGCACACAAAAGTAAAAAAAAGAAACATATTTAATTCTCCAACCTACAAAAATTTAAATTTTTCAACTAAGCACTTCCCTTCCTTTTCCCTTATATTCATTTTTCCTGTATTTTTCCTCCCCCCTTTCCACACCTCTTCTTTTTAAAATTTGCTTTTATAGGGCCAGATCACTACCATCCGCATTTATTATCCTTCCAAGTTCCTCCCTCTCATTCTTCCCCGTTACTTCTTCTAATACATGCTCCATTGATTCACTCTTCTCTCCACATACTCTACACAATCTCTTACCTTCTTCCATCCAAAACTTATTCTCATTACACTCATTCCCCATTCTGAATCTAGCTATTATCTCTATACTTTTTCCTTCTCTTAGATATCCTGGCACCTCATCCCCTTGCCATTTTACCCATAGAAACTCCCTCATACCTTTCGCGTATCTAGATTCCCAAATTTTTACTTAAATCCTCACCTCTTACTATTTCATTACATTTTTTTCCACCATCCTACTAACATTCCATCCCTTTTCTCTCCACTCTTCCCTTTTTTTTCTTGACTTATTGCCATTTCTGTTAAGGCTTTATCCATTTCCACATCATATTTATTTTTTCCTCCCCAATCCATATCTCCCCTTTCCCGGGAATTCTCCCAATTTTTTTCATATACCAACAGCTTTTTAAAAATGTGAATTAAACTCAATTAAATTTATGAAACTACAACTTCAGCTTCTGATCTGCAAGTGCGACAGTTTTTCTGTTGTCTCAAATTTTATAAAAATTTGAAATATTTTTTGAAAGCTTTTAAAGAATATAGTGTTTAATGTTCGTAGATGTTAATATTAAAAAAAATTATGAACTGAATCTACTTATTTTTCGGTTTTGGTGATCCTAGTAGTTTATGACAACAAATGTAACTTGTATGTACAATTGTACATGCGCGTTGATCATAAGACCGAAGTCGGTCTGTTTCCGCTGGGTCGCGATCGTGTAAGTACGGCGTGCGGTCGTTACCATCGATCGAGTGTGATTTATTATTTGTAATTACATAATTTTAATTTATTTCACAAGTGGATAGTAGTGTTTAATAGGTACTTTGTATTGACAATTAGAAGCAGTAAGTTCGTAAACCGTATCGATGCCAAATTATATCTGAAAATTGCTTTCGTGTCCCAACCACAAACGCTTTATTGACAGCCAAAGGTAAGCTATACATGTTGCCTACCTACGACTTTTTAGATTTATGTGTACGTTTACACATGGGCGGAGAGTAAATTTTTATTGAAGGGGAACAAATAACTGCGAAGGTTCTTTTTTTCGTAGTAAGAACTATGGCAGTACATAAGATAAATGTGAATTAAACTCAATTAAATTTAGGAAACTACAACTTCAGCTTCTGATCTGCAAGTGCGACAGTTTTTCTTTTGTCTCAAGTTTTATAAAAATTTGAAATATTTTTTGAACGCTTATACGTAAAGAATATAGTGTTTAGGCAAAAAATCTCTTTTAATGTTAAGTATTTATAAAGTTTGATAGTACTGGGGGTGTGGATAATTTTGCAATTTGTGGTCTAATCTCGTAATTTAAATTGGCAATCATCTCTGCCTCTCTGAGTAGACTATGATAGGGCGGCAATAATTAAACTCCGCCTAGAACTCATGAACTATACAATATTGCTGATAGCCCTTCACCTTTGTCAGTAATATTCATTTATCTTTTTGACTGATCAGTCCATGTATACAAGAAAAATATTGTAACATTTCTTAACTTACCTATTTAGGCATTGTATCATTGTAAGATTATAATATTTTAATAATTAATTAATTAAAATTACGTAGACAACCTTACAATCGTATCGGTCAGGGAAAGTGTTTTACTTTAAATACAAAAAAAATACCTTGAGCCTTTCCCGAATTTCCCAATTCTTAGGGTAACTTTTTCTTGTGACTGACTGGGACTATAAAGTATATTTAAAAACAATTAGCAAAATCAGCCCAGCAATTCTCATATTATGCTGTAAACAGACAATTTTTGAATACATTTGCAAATATGTTTATTCAAGTCTCTGTATAAAAACAGATTATCAAAACAATAATAAGTAAAAACGAGTTTTTCATGACACCAAGGGGTCAAAAAATATTGAAGAATATTTTTCAAAAAGTGATAGACTACAAGTAAATAATAATGCGTAAAAGTAATTTTTAAAAGTATGTACTTAACTTTATGTAAATGTCACACAAAAACCGTCTTAAAACATGTATATATACCAGCAGATATAAACCTAATGCAGAACTTATTGGAGAAATGAGATTATAAATTAAAAGGATGCTGATGGTTTCATAGCCAATTAGAGTAAATTATGATATTTACCTACATGTTATACATTATTAGCGGTGTATTTAGCATCTCCTGTGTACCAACATAACTTAGAAATGCTCATTAGGTTTGCTAACTATCTCTACAAGACACATTGATATCGGATCTACACAAATATATATGTGTAGATGTTTGAGCCTGTCTGTATTATCTTGGAATATTCTACAATATACCTTATAAAATTTAAGATTGTATGCGGTCATAAGTCTAAAATGTTTCAAACATCAAAACTTTTATTTAATAATTTAAATTCTATTGATAAATAATATGTAGTCATTTTTACAGAAAGAACTAATATTTAATAAACAATAATATTATGAATAGAACAAAAAATCAAGTTGCTTGAACTGTACACCCTGAACTTTAACTTAAAGCAAAAAACTTGTACAGTAGAAATATGATTGTTTATTATAAGTTTAATGGTAGGTAGTTTGTGTAGATACACCTCTAGGACTGCCTATCTGATAAATATCAATTATGATAATCAGTTAAACTGTTGTTTCTATTCAGTTTTCGTTATGGACGTCGACATTTCATTCAAGCAGAAAATATATTCTTGTAGTGTATACTTTGCTTGTCACGTAAAGTACGTGTAAATATTAGGCTGCTGTAATTTCAATTTGATGTTTTAAATTCTCATTTATTATTGCAAAATTTAATTCTTAAATAAATTATTATCGTAAAATGCATGGTATGATCACGCAACGTTGTATAATAATATTAGTTAATATTTATTAGTTTCGTTTTACGACGTTGAAGGAAGTGATGTGAAATTGTACCTATATAAATATGTAGAAGATGAATATGCGACCATTATGTTGAGAATTTTTAAATGTCAAGAAGTTTTCCTTTAATTTGTTATCGGACGGTATACTTACAATTAGAATCATTAATTAATAAATAACCTTCCTTAATTGGGTAGTAGAAAAGTTTGTTTTGAGTATTTATTTATTTATTTATGATAAAATGACGCACGTGTTAAAAAATGGATTAAAAAAGAAAACCATAAGAAAGTAGTTAATGATCTAAAATTTTTATTATATCAGTTCTACTTTCATTCATATACAAAATTACACTTGTATTATACTAAATTTAAAATCGTAACATCGTAGCATATGATCATAAATCTGGTTGAATTTCAAATTGTATATAAATGACCGGTTTCACTGTTTTCCATACGACATGAACAATAGAAATATAAAGTGGCTTTCCACCTACATACAATAATGTTGTCAAAAGTTTGACTGCAATTAATCATATGTTCAACTTTCTTTTACTTTCATAACAACATGTCAACTAATTTGCGTGCTACAATTTATATTCTTTTGAATAAGAGTAGGTCATTTAAATAGGATCGTTATAACGACGATGCATTTATGTACCTATCTATACAAAAAGTAGTACCTACTCAAAACACTTCATTAAATGCAAAAAATAAACTATCCTTGGTTTGCTACTCTTAAAATCGACACAAACGATTTTGCATTTTTGGAGAATTACCTATTACAACAAAAAAATTAAACAACAATAATATGTTATTAATAATTACCATCAAAGTTTTGATTACTTCGATTGGTTCTTTTACTGGCACTAAACCTAAAAGAGTGTTCTTCCTATCATAAATTGTTGGGTCCGTTTTAATTAACATTAATTAATTATCCATTACCATTTGAATTCATAATGATCAACAATTTATAACGCAATTTCGAAAAATTAATAACTTTAATTAAACAGTAGGACAGACATTGAGAAATGATTGCACATAAACCGAGGAATAACAATTTCAAACGTAAATACCTATTAGGGTTGGATATTCATTAGCCAATGTGGAAGATACTTCAGAAAGTGAGTTTTGAAACATATAAAAATAATAGAATTTAAAAATTAACGAAGCGTTTTAAAGTAATTTTACCTGATGCTTTTAATAAATTGTTAATTGAATTGAATGCACATAGCTGTAAATCGAAACATTAAGTTTGAAATGTGACGCAAAAAACTTCGAAGAATCGAGACTTTCAGTTATTGAATAATAATACATATTTACATATGTCTGTATTTTTTTCATTATACATACAGATAAATGGTTCGATGGATATATATACTGTGGGTAATATTTTGTTTCAGTGCACCACTTTCCACTTTTTTATAACATTTAATTTTTGGTCAAAAAACAAAGTTTCTTAAATACGCTTTGATGACAAATAATAATAGAAAGTGTACTGCCTCACTGCCTAAAATCGTACATTATTAAGGGATTTCCGAAGAAAATTCGACTTATTGAAGTTATCTTCGAGTTATCAAGATATTCAAGAAATAAAAGTTCGAGATGTCGAGTTATCAAGTGAAAATTACACGTATTTCTCATAGTTGATACTATTGCCAACTAATTTGGTTCAGTTTATCAAAAATTCGACTTAAAAATACCAAGTGTGTAGTAGTGTAAGCTTTTTTTTTTGTTGTTTAGAGTTTGATTTTTAGAAATACATAAAAGTGTGACTGCACTGCTGATTTCAAATACATTTAATAAAGAAATTGACGATGAATAGTTTACACAAAGAACAAACGAGTTTTGCAGTAGTGATGAGCAAAGCAAGACCAAGACCAAGACTCGGATAGTCTTGTGCTTGGTTTCGGTCTTGTTTACTCAGTCTTGGTCTTAGTCTTGCTCAAATTCGTCTGGTCTCGGTCTTGGTCTTGGTCTTGCTTACGCAGTCTTGGTCTTGGTCTTGCTCTTATTCGTCTGGTCTCGGTCTTGGTCTTGGTTTTGCTTACGCAGTCTTGGTCTTGGTCTTGCTGAATTTCGTCTGGTCTTGGTTTTAGTCTTGGTCTTGAAATGACGTCTTAACGAACATTTTTCAAAAAATTTTGTAAACATGTTTTCATTTGGCAAACATTTTTAAATCTAAATTCACTATCCACAAATTGAAAAAAGTTCATTAAGATGTTATTGCTTATTATTATTCAATTATAAAAAGATAGTCTAAAATAAATTAGTAATTTATGTACTTTAGTGATAAGCAAAGCAAGACTAAGAACAAGACTCGGATAGTCTTCGGCTCGGTCTCGGTCTTGTTTACTCAGTCTTGGTCTTGGTCTTGCTTTTTCGCAAGACCAAGACCAATTTTGCTCATCACTATTTTCCAGGTAGTAAAGTCCTTTCACTAACTCTACATCAAAACATGTTTCAATCAGTTTTCAAATTTTCAACGTCTTAAGCTTCGCGCCTTTTGTCGTAGATAATTAGAGCTGGCAAAGAAATAGTTGAGGTATTTTAATTTTATTAATTTACTACTTATTACTGTCTATACATAAAAATAATTAAATGATGAAAATACTCATATCTTTATATTTATTAGCCTTTATAATGTGCACTTATTATAGCGGTTTGTTGTAGATGTTATTATTTAAAAAATAATTAACTGAATCTAATTATTTTTCGGTTTTGGTGATCCTAGTAGTTTATGACAACAAATGTACCTATTATGTACAATTGTACATGCGCGTTGATCATAAGATCGCACTCGGTCTGTTTCCGCTGGGACGCGATCGTGTAAGTACGGCGTGCGGTCGTTACCATCGATCGAGTGTGATTTATTATTTGTAATTACATAATTTTAATTTATTTCACAAGTGGATAGTGGTGTTTAATAGGTACTTTGTATTGACAATTAGAAGCAGTTAGTTCGTAAACCGTATCGATGCCAAATTTTATCTGAAAACTGCTTTCGTGTCCCAACCACAAACGCTTTATTGACAGCTAAAGGTAAGTTATACACGTTGCCTACCTACGACTTTATGTGTACGTTTACACATGGGCGGAGAGTATATTTTTATTGAAGGGGAATAAATAACTGCGAAGGTTCTTTTTTTCGTAGTAAGAACTATTGCATTACATAGCACGAAATTAAATGTTTTTCTCATTACATGACAGAATTAATTAGGAAATTATTATTATTATTTAGGTCACGTGGAGTAATTGTAAAATCGGGGTAATTGTAAACAGGCTCTTTATTTGAATGAAATAGGACTCTTGATTATTTCAACTTGGATGCATTAGCGCGTTAAACAGCACAGAAAGAGTGTCACAGTATTTTATGTTAATTAGTGAAAATATTTCTATATAATATATAATTTATGGGGTAATTGTGAACACGGCTTTATAAAAATAATTTTCATTTGAATTCACATTTGAAAGCAAATTGTTGTTACGAATAGTAAATAAAATCTAACTGAAACTTGTAAGAACATATCTACATAAGTGAAGTATTGAATGGTGAAGAAGCGCCAAAGGTGTAACTATCAATTTTAGTTTGTAAAAATTGAATTTATTAGCTATTAAGGCATATTTATTGCGTTGAAAATAAACCGCCTAATAACAATAAATCGATGTAACGGTAATATCAGTTTTGGTACTGCGGTTCCCGAAATGAAGAAGTAGAAGTAGAACTTACCGGTTTTTCAAATAGTTTGAAGGAAACTCGAGTCTATTTAGAAATTTTACTTGTGTGTAGGTAAATGTAGTTGTTTTAGCACAGCGTGTTAGCAATAAATTTCATGAGCAGTTGTTTTGGCATCTTTTATTGCTTATTTATAAAGCAAAGAAATGGGAATGGAACAGGTATCTATAGAATATTTTAAATATTAGATGTCAGACGAATGGAATTGTATTCTTTAGGCGATCACAGCCGGTGTTATTGGTATTGAGCTCTTTTCCGGATTGTTTTATACTGCTGACGTCATCTTCAACAGTGAGTTGTAACTGTGATACCCTGGATTAACACATCGGCTACGTTTTACTGGTGGAAAATATCTTATTTCCATGGGAAAATCGATGAAAATGTATTTGCGGAATATTATAAATGCGAAAGTAACTCTGTCTGTATGTTACAGAATCTCGCCTAAAATATTGAACCGATTTAAATTAAATTTGGTACAGAGATAGTCTAGAGCCTGAGAAAGGACATAGGCTACTTTTTAATGCGAAAAAAGGGTTGTAAGGGGTTGAAATAGGAAAATTTGTGCGAAAATTCCGTAATTTTTAATGATAGAAACTTGAAACTTATTTTTTAAGGCTTTTGATTAGATATAAATAAATATGACACAAATGACAATGTTTGTAAACATTTTACCCTAAAGGGGATAAAATTAGCCGATGAAAGTTTTTGTGTAATAACGTCGTCCAAAAAAGCTTACGGCCCAGAAAATTAAAATATTGAGTGTAAAAAGTTATAGAGGTTTTGTTTATTTGGATCAATAAAAGTAGTTGAATACTAAGCCATATAAACTATTTCAAACTATAATTAAACTATATTAATCTACAATATTTAAAATGCGAAAGTAACTCTGTCTGTCTGTGTGTTACGTAATCACGCCCAAACTACTGAACCGATTTAAATGAGAATTTGGTACAGACATAGATAAGTAGATATAAAACTAGAGGGTTGAAACTTATTTTTTAGGCTTTTGATTAAATACATATACATTTAAAGTTTGTAAAAATTTTACCCTAAAGGTAGCAAAAATAAGGAATAAAAGTTTTTGTCCAGAAAATTAAAACATAGAAGAAAAAAATTTAAATACTGCCGAAAGTCACTATTCCACGCGGACGAAGTCGCGGGCATAGCTAGTAAGCTATAAACTGCAGTAAAGGCTTCGCAAAACTCTTTCTTAGCGAAAGTTACTAAAATATGTGTGGCAACGTTGTCTTCAAGTATTATAAGACGTATGAAAAGAAGAAGTTTAATTTTAGTTAAAAGGAAAGTGGAAACGTTAAAATTTGCTGCCAAAAAAGGAAGAGGAACTTTAAGTGTATAATTGAACAGTACTGCTAGTGTAGGAAGAATAAATACGATGATGAAAGAAAAAATAAATATATTAGGAAGATCAGAATGAGAGAATCCAAACGAACTATTATCAAAAACATAATAATAGAGCTAAAAGTCAAGCAGTGATAGTAAAGATAATAAAGGAAAAAGTGCAAAACTAATGAAAGAACGGGAAAAAATGAGCGTAAGAATAAATGGAAACGCTAGTAGGGAGAAAGGGGTTGTGAAAATTGTAATATTGGAAATGGTAAGGAATTGTGTAAAAAAAGGACTGAAAAAAAAGGAAAACGAAAAAATCACCACAAATCATTTACATTATGGTAAAGTTGATTTTTTCATTACATTTACCTCTTCTAGATATAAAATATTAACACAAGTACCTAATTAACATCAAACATTGTTAATGTTGTGTGTTTATATTTAAAAATTTATGTATCCAAGGGAAACTGAATACCAGGAATTTTGGGACAGTAAAGGGAAAAAGTGTGGGAAGAAAAAAGAAATAACATATTACTAAGTAACTAAAAGAAAAACACTGGTAACATGTCCGGGTTCTAAGCATCAATATCCGGGGTTTTTACGCTTCTTGTCTTGGTTGCCAGATTTTAGAGATGGCAACCCTAATATTGAGAGACCCAACATTCATTTTATTTTTAAAATAGGGAAAGAGGAATAATTTACTTATGATTAAAGAGTTTAATTGACTCACCTGTATTGTTATTATTGTGTCAGTATATTGGATGCCATCGCTTGCTCTGACCGATAGCTTGTACAGTTCCTTCGTTTCTCTATCCAGTTGTTCGGCAAGTTTGAGCACACCGGTGGTTTTATTGAGAGAAAAGTGGTCTTCGTGTCCTGACAGGAGAGTGTATTCCAATGTGCCGATAGTGTCAGGATCATCGGCACTAATTGTGGACACCGGCTGACCCGGACTTAGGTCTTCCGATACGGAGAATTTGAGAGAGGTTTCTTTGAAAGAAGGCGGACTGTCGTTTTTATCCAGTACCGTTATTCGAACCTGCAAGAGATACATGAGCTTATTATTTGTATGAATTAATTAGGTCCGATTGCGAAATAAATAATATAAAAGGAACATAGGCTTTTAATGAACTTATCGGTTAACGAATGTCGATAAGTAGGTGAGCGAAGGAACACCGAGCAATTACATAAATCGATGTAGGAAGTAGGAAGTAATTAACATTACGTACACAGAAAAAAAAAAACTATTTTAAAACAAGAAAATATATTGCTTTGAAGATATTTACTCATTTTAAATAAATAAATACTTCTTTTTAGTATTTTGCTTTGTGTTAAGAAAACAAGAATATTTTCTTCAACACTTTTATTTACTTACTGCAATTGATTTAAAGAAAGAATTTTTGTTTTGAAACAAATTTATACAGGTTTCGATCGAAGACTAACTCGGTTCTTAAAACAAGTCAAGGAACTACTTGGAATGAAAATGTTTCTTTTGCTACAACTTTTTGAATGGTTTAAACAAAAAGTAATTTCTTAATTTTAAGACATTTCTGTTTTGAAACAAATAAATATTAATTCTATTCAAGTAGCCGAAGACTGGATTGGATAAAGCACTTCTTCGAAACAAAACAGTTCTGCTTTCGATAAAGCATTATCATTTCATTTTAAAGAACATTTTATTTAGTCCAAATATGTGACGCTTTGATGAGCTCCATTTTTGTCTCCCGTTTCGATTTTCAATATGTTGCGTCATACGTTAATGAACTATCAGTGTAAAGTGAGTTGTTGGTGCACAATAAAATTTTCTGAAAAAGCAGGGGTATATTTTTATAATAAAATGGAAGAATTTTTAAATAAAATTGGCTTTTGAGAATTTGGAGAAGCATTTGCAAGTAAGTACCCATTAAACTACTTAATTTTTACGAATTTATTTATTAATTATATTTAAAATAGAAGCATGAAAATTTTGCATGGTAAATATGTAATAGAGCCGCAATATTAGAATTTAATTTTTAATTCATTCTGTATCACGTTATCTGCTGTATATAGGTACATAAATATCTACAAATCAATTTTATCCACAACGAATCCTCAACGAAGTAGTAGTAAAATAAAACTGTTTTTTAAATAGCAGTAGGTATCTACAGTTTAGCAAAATTTGTAAGCGCGCTTTCTCTCGATAAAGAAAAAATGGCTACTACCTACTGCTATTTGAAAATCGTTTATTGTGGATTGTATATGTATAGAAAAGGTTATCTATGATAGAAAATTTACACTTTTAGAAAGCCGATTGTTTTATGATGAGAATCGTTTGATCGATAAACCAAGAATTCTAGTTTTGATTTTAAATTAAAAACAATAATTTATATTACAGCTACTGGAATCATTTGGACTAAACAACTTCTTATCACAATGGCAAACTTGAGCAATCACTACGTTACATTAAAGAGCTTATATAAGTTCGAATCAGTAAATGGAAGTAAAGTTCTTATCATGGATAAAAATAAAAAGACGCATTTTCCAGTCATGATGCATACACTCCCTACTGGTGAATCATACCTCACACTAAAATGTCTTAAGCAATTTTTTTTAGTTCCTTTCATACTACTGTTCATGTGTGTATCGTTGTCCTTTTTATTATTTTATGTTCAATAAAGATATGTTACAATAATCACATCTTATTTATATACCATTCCATTGATTTGTAAAATTTCTTTATTTTTAAAAATAAAAAATTAAGAAAAAATTAAATTTTCAAACAAATTTTTGTTATTTTAGCATGAAAATGTTTCATGTTTAATACAAAAATATACCGCTTTAAACTCAAATATTAATCGTGTTTATTATGAAGAAGTACCATCTTAAATGGAAACATTCGTTTCTTGTGTTGAAGAAAAATATTATTTTTTCCAAGCCCGCAAATCTTATTTTAAGAAAATGAAATTGTTGAAATCAGTAGATAAATATTCTGTTTAAAGGAATACATTATTCTAACGAAGAAATATTATGGTTTTCGTAAGTAAACTCTTTTTTCGTTTCAAACATTGCTGTATTTAACTGAAAGTATATATTTTTAAATGAAACGCAGCATTTGATTAACATTAAAACTTTTAAACTCTTTATTCAAGAAAATATTTATTTGCGTATATATGAAACAAAGATTTTCTTGAATGAAGTGTATTTTATTCACATTAAATATACTCTTTTTTCCGTGTAGTTTGTAGCGTGACTCGAAGAACATCGGAGAACATGTCACGTTTTCTTTTATTTAAATGGTCATTAATATTAATCCATTTTAATATTAGTTTATTTGATATACAAATAGAATAGAAATAATTTTAAATAAACACTATATATTGATTCATTTGTGATTATTAAACATTTTAAGTTTTAATTTAGAAGAAGAAGCTTAAAGTATGAAATGCAGTAAGTACTTCTAAGTCATAAAAGCACAAAGTACTTTAAAAGGTATGATTTTGTGGCGGGCGTTTGAGCTCATAATATAGGTAATCCAAATTTGGCAAGTTCTTGTGATTGTGTAGGTGTCTTTATCAAAATTCACCCCTTTCCACCCTAAACTCACAAGGATTTATAGTTTTTTTAGTATATACTACCGCCATACCGATAAATACTTATGTAATTGTTAACAAGCCGTTTTATCCTGTATGCAACATTTATTTACGCTTAGTGGTTTAAGTAACAGTTGTGATATATATTTATTTTTTTTGTAAGAATGCAGTAGAGATTTGTGCAGTTATATGCGATCTTATTCTAAACGCAAAGTGCGTTAGCCCTTGATCCAGTGATGCGTACCAAATGGTTCCTATAAAAATGAAGTTATAAATAATAAGAGCCAATCATGAAAGAAGAAACTGGTCGATGTATGTACGAAGGAATATGCCGCCCACCATACCCATATATCACGGTATTTGTGGTCTGACCTCGTTTCACCTTCGGTTATTCTGCATTTTGTAAATGCCGCACCGGAGAAATTCGTACAGATGTTACAAATAATTGATATTTATGCAAATTATACGCCTATTAATTATTTAGTAGTATATGATTATTAATCTAATGTGAGAAGTAAGTAATTTTTGTAGAGCAATTTTTCTATTCATACTAAAATATTCACACTCGATCTACGTTGATTCGAATTCTCCAAACCCTGTATGTTAACGGTACTACAAAGCCCTGGCTATGTGACCCTTATTTTATAATTTTTTTTACCTATTACATATATTTCGAATACTCTATACAGTAAATTTAGATTTAGAAACTTCAAATGTGTAGCAATCACAACATTGTTTCCTCTAGAAAAATACCTGTCCGTTTATTAGAAAGAAAGCACGCTTGTGTTTATTCGATAAATGTTTGTAGAACGTTCGCGACGTTTAATAAGAAAACGAGGGACATTGCAAAAGTAAATATGCTACTTTACAGTCGTCCTTTCAAATCAGAAAAGGAAAACGTTTTAGCAAATTTGCTTAATTACGCGTGTCTTACATATATACATACGTACATAAAAATTGAGGTACAAACATAAGGTGCACCTAATAACACTTGTACGAGAGAGACATGTTGATTTTTCGGTCGTGGCTTGCTTATTTTTACAAGTGCTCGTAAAATAGTGTACGTAATCTGGCGAAATATCTCGTATCCAAGAGCCGCATCTTGAACGGTATATCCTGACATGTCCATTGTTGTTTCACAGCAGAAAATTTAAAACATTAACCTATTAATATTATGTAGAAAGTTGAATGCTTATGTCAGGGCGCAGATGATAGATTGAGATAATGTTCGGTTCGAAGAGTTGCGTTACGACGCGACGCTGCGCTGAATTACATACATACGACTGTTTTACGTACATGTATGTATACGACATGCATTGTAGATAATGATTAATAGAGAATCAGTTTACGACGAAAAGTTGGACATCATTATCACATTTCTGTACATACATCAATTATTATTTCTTACATAATATGTTTGTACATTGACTGTAAAATAAACTTTATTCTACAAAACTTATCTATCTACTGGAAAAAATAAATGGAAGATTTGTGATAACTATGTTAAAATTACTTAACATCAATCTCCGCCTTATAGGATCACAGAAAATACTATTAATGTGAGACGGCTTGTGTCATTTTTCACTCCAGATTGCACATAACAGTTTTGATGATTAATAAAAAAGATTAATACAGACTTAAAGTTCTCATTAGCAACTGAAGTTGTGGAAATGTACGAATGTTAAAGGTATTTATAAGAAGTTAAAGAAATACAATAAGTATACTTAACATTAATCGTTCACTTTTTGTTTGGTGGATTTAGATAGATACCCATAGTAAGATTGTAGCAAGGTAATTTCAATTAAAATTTTTTTTATTGGTGCACTGTAAGAATGTTTTTACCAGTGACCGCAAATACGATAATATGTAGGTAGGTAGTGGTCTGGTTTGGTGGTTTTGTTGAGGTGGAGAGACGAACTAACGGTTCGAATATACAACATCGTCGACGTTTCGTTGCGTTCAAGTTTTGTGTCGTTGTGTGAGCCAGAACTCGTTTCGAACGAGCAACAAATAAAGTCAATTACCGATTAATTTATTAAATAGGCTGGAAAAAGTTCATCAGCGCGCTCGGTGCTTCTCCGACAAGAAACACAAAAATGAGAATTGGACAACATTTAACATAAATACAATATAACTGCCGCGGATGGAATAAATTAAAAGTTGCCCGGACCGACTGCCAGAAAAACGAATTCCGAACGTTAGCCGGTGGAAACGTTTAAAAAACGCCATTGTTGACGAAACAAATTCAAAATGGCGACTGCGGACGTCACAGCTGCTGCGAACTGATATGTGAAGTAATTTGTTTTTTTTCGCGTTGACAGAAATACGCTTTAAGTTTCGAATCTGTTGATTAATGTACCGAAACGAATTGGTCGGTGTCTGCCAATGAAAGACGTGTGTAAGCCAGTTAGTTGACATGTATACCTGACCGTTTAAGCCCGCTCTGAACATACTCGATCATCTTAACAAATTGCAAAAATTACTGGACATGCAAATAAACATTATACCTAATATATAAATAGGGGATGGTAAGAAGTATATACAATTTCCGAATATTTCAGATAAATATATTGTCGCTGTTCTCTACAATGGCGCTAGGAATAGATACATTTAATCGAATATAACGGTGTAATGGAATCGGCCTTTACTTGATGAAAGCTAATCATAATAGAAATTAAACAAAAATAATATGGAATTTGGGGAAACTAGGGGAAGAAAGGGTAAAGAAAAAAAAGGAAGTAATTTGGAAAGGAAAGGTAATTGAAAAACTTAAAACTTATACATATTTGGGGTATGTTTTGAAGGAAAGTAATAGCGATAAAGTACATATTGATAATCAGGTAGCTAAAGCTAATGCGATAATGGGGCGTATATGGTATATAGGAAAAAGGCTATGTAGGGACGATTTCAATAAGAGAATAAATTTATTCAATGCTGTGGTTAGGAGTATTATGCTTTATGGGGTCGAAGTATGGGGGTGGAAAGAGAAAAAACAGGTGGAGATATTGTATAGATAGGTGTACGCCTGATTATATAATTAGAAAAGATACAAAATGTGGGAAGATGGTTGAAGAAACAAGAAAAAGAACTGTAATGTACGAAGAGAAGTTAGGAAAGCTGGAAGAGGGTGATATAAGAAAAGAAGTTTGGAGGAAAAGAATATTTCACATAGGGAGAGAAATAAAATACGATAAAGAAAGGAGGGAGACTTTAAAGGAATTGAGTCTGAGTCAGGAGCAAATGAAAGATTGAGCTGATATGGGACTAAACGTTGGAATGATGGTGAGAGAAAGATGCAAAGATAAAATAAGGGGGGAGGATCTTAGAAGTATTCATAATTCGGAGTACGCCAGAGGTTTGAACATAATTTTATGGGATGAGTGGCAGAGCGACTGGGTTCCTGAATATTTGGTAAAGAGAAAGGAGATAAGTCTTTGTGCAAGATTTAGAATGGGTAATGAGTGTAATGAATGTAAGTATTGGTTGAAAGAGGAGGATAGGTTGTGCAGAATATGTGGGAGGGAAAGGGAAGATATATCACATGTTTTGGGTGAATGTAATATGAATAAAACAGTAGATGAATGTAAGGAAATGCTAAAAGGAGGTATTATTAAAAATAATAGACTAAAAGAGATAAAAAATATGAGAAACAAATAATAACAAGAAAGAGAACGAAACTCTGATAAGGGAGTTTCTATGGGAAGAATGGCAAGGGGATAGGGTGCCGGGATATTTAAGAGAAGGGAAAGGTATATAGATAATAGTTAGATTCAGAGAATGAGAATAAGTTTAGGATGGAAGAAACTAAGAGATTGTGTAGAGTATGTATAGATGTAGAGGAACGAAGAGAGAAAAAGGAAATGGAAAACAAATTGTAGTGAAAAGAGATAAGGAATGAGAGGAAGGATAAAATAAATAAAGAAGGAGGAAGGCAACAAAAATATTAAAATACGAATTTAAAGGGGTTAGGATAGACAAGATAGGAAGTAGTACCTATATATAGTTTCAAGTAAGATTTAGACTTAAATAAGTTTTTGTGTTCTTTGTGGATCTGTATAAATAACTTTTTTGTTTTAATAAATCATTTTTTTAATACTTTCACAAAATTATTTAATGCACGACTATTGTTTCGCTATCTTAAGGTAATGGTGCAATGTTCTGAGGGTTGAGTTTATATGTTTGTTACATACTCGTATATGTAGAGACTTATATCTACCTGTCGGAACAGGCATAATTTCTCGATTGGTAGTATTTACTTGATTATTATCCATGATAATTAAAATAACAAGAACACTGAGTACAACTGGACATAATAATAATCTTTTAGTTTTATTACAAGTCGAAAACGAATACACGGGCTGTCCGTTCTATTTCGCAGTCAATACCGAAGTGCCCTCTTCAGCCGCCCCCTGCGGCAGGGATCATGCCAACACATGGCCCCTTTTCCTAAATTTCTCAGAAACACCACTACAAGACAGCCCGTGTCTACGTTCGATGATCTCACTCGTCATCTCGACTTTAAACATGGTTTGGAAATCTTATTATTCTGCTAATACAAACAATATCGACATCTGTAACCTAATAGCCTTTTAAAAAGGAACATGCACTAGACTTAAGGGTGACAGTAAATTGTGCCTCTATGTCACCATAAATAAGAAATAATCGCCTTCAGGCGCCATCTCCGACATACCTAATATACAAATATTAAAAGCTTTTGGTCTGAAAGTGTTAATTAAAGTTGTAAACTTATGCAAACAATGAGTTAGACGTTAGAGGTAGGTACATTATTAATGACGATGGCGAATTCAGTATACATATATGTCGGAAAACCTTTACCGCGATCGCGTCCTAACCTAACCATGTCTGTAACACTCGACTATTAGGCACTCATTATATTTACATAAATAAATAAAAGCTGTTTGCTTAATCTGACAGGATTGCTATCGTGGTCAACGCCAACGTTAGATAACTAAAAACGGTTTTCTTGTAAAATAAACGAGTCTAAAATTGGCTCAATTAATTTCTATTAGTGTAACAAATATCCAATTACATTTTATAAATAGCTAATTATAGTAAGTAATACGTGGACGTTACGAAGATGAAGTTCAATTAAGTTAACGTGGATATTCTCAAGGTCATGTGTCATTTGAACCTAGGTGAACCCTAGATTAGTGAGAGTGTACTGTTTATAAATATACACTTACGTAAACCAACTTGTTTGTGTTTCTGACCAGCCATAATGTAACTTCTTTTACATTAAAAGGATGTCTTGTCGCAACACATACATACGTTAATATGTTTTAATGTCTGTTATTTGTCCTACACTACAATTTACTGGAGTGCAGGTAGTTCTGCTTGATGTTGGATTGTTAGTTGCAATAATTGATATTGTAATGATAATGAAAGTCTAGATTAAACGGCACTGATAAAGATTTATTAAAATAAACAAGGAAAACGTAGAATAAAATATAAACAAGTATTTGAATTAATTATGGAATAAATGGAAGTGCGGCGCACGAACTTGAAAGATAATTTGGAACTTGTTTTGATAAGGACGATCGTTGTGAACTGAACTTCGCGTGCGGTGGTAAGCTAGAAAAAGTGCTTTAGAAAAGAAAAGAATAATAGAGATAGAAAGGGATGCAGACTAGTTTAGTTGAGGCGAAAAATGATTGACAGTTGTCGAAGGCAGGCTAGATAATAATAGGGTAGTAAAATAATAAAAATCAGAAAGTCCAAAGAAGGTTGACAGAAAATTTATGAGTAGTGATGACAGCAAGTGCAAGACAATAAATGAAATGGATTTAGGATATTTCTATCTTAACAACGATAATTAAAAGACAAAAGGATTTTTTAACTGAGCGTAACGAAAAAAAATTGAAAGATGCTCAGAATACAAGAGCAAGAGTTTCTTAATTTAGCTAAGGTTTTCTACCAAGTTTGCAGTTGTCATTTGATCTTATGACTGAATAAAGTGTAATTAATCATTTTGTTCAGTTGGTATCTTGCTCTTACCCCCACTTTCCCGTTAACTAATCAGATCCAAATACTGTGTAAGTCCAGTAAATTTTAAAGACCGTTACAATCCACATCCAAATTTTATTATTCAACAATATCAACCACTTCTTTATACAACCTAATCGAATTAAATACCATCTAGCGCAAATTCTCTCGATTTAAATGTTGGAAAATTTGGTATTATAGGTAATAGTTCTTTTTAAGGGCCACATATTTTTTTGTAATATTTTAGTCAAAGATTGTGCATAATCGTAGGTAGGAGTCATTTAATTAAGTTAAGGTTTATTATGTCCTTTGTTGAAACGCGATAGTAGAAATACGTATCAACTTTCTACAATGCGGTTTCACGCAGTGATATGCTCACTGATTTCGTTTGATTTAACTCGTAATATTTGGTGTGTAACCTGCTTACAGACTACATACATACAGGCTTGGGCATCACAAACTGATTTAGTACACATACGTACGTACTAAACTGTAAAAGAAACTTTTCATACTTTCTTTTTTTCTTAAACAAATATTTGTGATATAAGAACATTTTTAAAAGATAAAAGTAGGCAAATTCAAAAATGGGATTCCTATAATTGAATATTCTACCCTACCCAACAATTGGAAATCTCTTCTTCAAAGGTCCATCACGTAAGCCTTCTTTTTGTCCTTTTACTATTATTTGAATGTTAATTTTTCTTGACATCACATTACCCATTAGGTACATTGAAGAGTATTTGTAAAAAGGGACCTGAATTAAGTACATCAAAAGGGCTTCAAATACTTCATAAATGCTTGAAGCATTAAACCAAATGGGCGTTAACTATATAAAAAAGTTTAAAGCCCCTTTGATGGTTTTGCCTTGCTTTCAAGTACTTTGAAGTGGCTTCAAGTAACAGAATAGGCGTAAAGATCATTAAAAAGGCTTCAGATACTTCACAAATTTCAAACCACTTTTGATTACTAAGCTCCAAAAAAGGGTTTAAAATAGAGTGATTCCAAGCTTTTAAAGCACATTTCCAAGCAAAAAGCGAAATTCTCACAAAGTTTGGCTTCAGCTCATTTTCCTTTGTGATATTAAAGATCCTGACCTTTTATAATTTAAATTAAAATTACAAAAAAAAATATTAATGGACTTTGGGATATGTAATTGATGTTATTTTCAAATAAAATGCACAGTTTTGGTCTAATATACGTAGTTTACAGCCTTCTTGTTTTTTTCATAGATAAATATATTATATTCTATTAAATATTACCAGCATTGCATAAACAAAATTCAGTGTAGCCACCTTACATAAAATTTGAACATTGCTGTATTCAACACCCCTTAAATTAATTAATTGTAATTAACAATTACAATAATGACTCTTAGTCTATTATTGCACCCCCTGCTCCCCATTGTTTCAATAACTTTATAATTAGTTCTTTACTTAGGCGTTTTGTTAACTTTTGTGCTGGTTGTTCACAAGTGCTTATGTACTTAATACAAATCTTATAACTTTGAATTAAATCCTTAACAAAATGGTATCTAATATCTACAGGTTTCAAGCGTTTTACAGACTCTGTGCTACCATTTAATATTGTTGAGTGATTATCACAACACAGATTTACTGGATAGACATTTTGAAAATGAAGAAAGCAAATATGCTTCACTAGCAGCCTAACTCATTGATACATATTCGGCTTCTGTCGAGGACAGACTTACGATTATTGCTTTTTTTTAACTCTACACTATTAAACAATATGCAAAACTAAATAAGTAGGTAATCTTAAGTAGACTTTCCTACCTTTTTCGTCGCCTCCCCAATGATCATCACAAAAAGACAAAAAAGTAAAAATTATCCAAAATTAAACGAAATTTCTCTATAAATAGGTAGGATACATCATTAAATGTGATTTTCTACATGTCAATGTCCAAACTAACCAGGAATAATATAAGTATAAGTAATACAAAAAGCTGAAGAATGGGTTTGTGGATAATATTAAAAAGGAAATGTGCTTCGGAAAAGTAACGAGTAGACACCTATCACCCCAGGATAAATCAATAAAAATAAAAACAAAAACTATTACAAACTCATAAACAACAGCACAGTTACAAGCGCGCACAGAACAAAAGCGAGTCCATACAATGTAGTTCGAGTCTGAAGAAACAAAACGAATATAAATTGAAATAAACTAAAGTCAAGTAAGTGCGTTCTTGTTGTGGTTAAGGATGACCCATAGAAAAGCGAGCATTATTGTCCGTAAAGATAAGGCCCGGAATCGTCTGACGATACGACGACGAGACTTGGCTGCGGCCCCTAAGGTGAACGATGTATGATAAAAAATGTATGATCGAAATAAATGGTTAGATTTACTGTACCGACCGACGCCGCTTCGTGATTCTGAAAGAGATAATGGCGATCCTCGGGCCCTCGACTGAGACAGACAGTCAAAGCGGGAAAGATTTACTTATTCATTCAAACTGTTAATAACCATTCAATTAACATTTTCATAGTCGACATAATTAGTTACAATACAAATTTATTCACACGACAGAAAAACAGTGAGCACAATTAAAGCATTAAAAATTATTCATAATTGCCAATAATGTACCTACCCTCCTGCACATTACAACTCAAATTATTAGGAACAAAGAAAAAACTTAAAATCATTTTCATGTATTTTTATATCAGAAACATCAAACAATGATGTAACATAACAGGCATCAACATGGAACTCCATTAAGGCGATTGTTTTGTGTAAAATGCGTGTTAACGTGCTCTAATGACTCAAGCTCACGCCTCATTTTAATAATAAGTTTAACAACGACGAGGAAGTACAAACCCTTTTCGGTTAGGATTTTGTTTGCATTTTGACATCGGCGAGAAACTATTTATTAATACAGTTCTAGTCTCTCCGACTTCTCTCATTAGTCTTGTTATTAGGAATATTGGGAACAAGAAAGAGGCAGTTGAAAAAAGGAAGATGACACGGAAGTAACGCTAAAATAAATTATCGATATATTAATGTAAGGTTTCGAATGCTTAAATGTTTAGGAATTTGCACCTGGATGTTTGTGTGGGCACGGGGACATAAACAACGCATTCATGAGAATAAGCGTAAATAATTTTTTGAATGGATTGGCAGTTTGAAAATATTTGAATTTCATTGGCTTTACAACGGAGAGAATATTTGAATGGGCTAGGTAATAAGTAATGTTGACAGTAACGCCTATATCGGTCATAAAATTACAATTTGGAATTATAAAAGCGTTTGCTTCTATTCGAGTTCTTATGACAGAACAGTTTTTAATTTTATTTAAGATAATAATTATTATGAATTATGCACATCAAGTAGGTATGTTGTGTTGTGGTATGTCTGCACTCAAAATATAGAACTTCAGTTTATAAATTTCTTGGGAAATCTTACGAAACTTAATGGAGGTTTTTCTAAAAATTGAAATCCATATTAATAGCATGAGTGATTAAGTTTTGTTTCAGAAATCGATAAAAATTAATTTTTTTTCGGTCTCTAAAGTTTTCGTAGGTCACTGTTCTAGAATACGTACGGCTCATTTTGTTCGTGTTGTCGTTTCCTGCCGTAACTTTACAACTTTAACTAATAAAATAAAAGTATTCTTCTACTGCAGTCATTTTGGAAAACATGACTGAATAATGTTTATATTTGATTGCATAAAATCATAACCACAATGTAACATGTTAAATACCTTGGTAATAAGATTCTGACAAACTAAAATTAATTAAACATGGGAGTAATGCCATGTGTTGATGAATAAACTTTTTAAAGTTTGTTTGTAATAAAACCTGCATTAATGATAAGAACAACGTTTTATCAATGGTCATAATATTTGTCTAATTGCAGTTATATTTTTATGTACAGCACACGAGCATTTCCATGACAATAAAGTTCAGGAAAAGCGCTTACGGTTCACGAGTGAGTTACTCACGTAGCACATGGAGTTTTAAGTACTTTTATTGTAAGTAGTGCATAATAATTAATAAAGGAATTATTAAAGAATCAATATCACAGTTTAAAGTGCAGGTAATTTCGATCATTGAGATTGCTTATTGTTTTCAATCAAAGGTTTGTTAATATCGATTGCTTTTCAACCAATGTCAATTTCATTGTTGAACAACATCAATAATGATGTGCAAGTGCTGTATGTGGAATATTATTACACCTCAGCATATTATGCCTAAATCTAAATTTAGACGAGACTCAGTAATGGAGTAGAAAAAGTAAGCAAAACTGATTATGCCACGTTCATTTAGCTTTTAATGATAATTAATCAACTACATCCGGTCGCCCGCTACACCACCCCAACCCTTTTGACTCGTTTCTTTACTGTCTCTTTACTGCCGACTGACTTCTTGATTTTTTAATTTATACTGATCCACATAGTGCTCTTTTAGTTACCTCAAATGGAACTTTGGCCCGATTTGCCGTGCAATTATGTCGAAGTTCGGTGTGGTGGTTTCGTATTTCGTAAATATAATTTTGGAAAAATATGAGCAGTATGTGACTTTATGTTATCAAGTTTATCAGTATTTTTCGTTAAAAAAATTAATTAACGTACCAAAATAATGGCTTTAGTTTAAGTAATTATAGTTTTCAACGTTATCGATCATTATATACTTCTTTCCTAAGGCCTAGTTACGTCAATGACTCGTGAATAACATAATCAACAAACCTACCCAAAAGCTTTATCAACTAGGAAGTTGTTCTGTCTATGTCGGTAATTTTAAAATGTACTACTTATGTAACCGTGTATCAGTTGGTTCCGTTAACAACACGACACCAAAGACGGATATACTCGAACAGTTGCAGTGTTGATGTAGTCGTTGGAAATATCGAAAAATCCATGGTTCAGCCCTTGAAATAATCTCGAAAGTCAATTTTAAGTAGCATTTCGTGTATCTACCGCTTATCAAATTTATTGGAATCTTTTTATCTGAATGCATTATTTTAATCCGAGCCTTTGAAGGCTTTATGAGAAGTTTTACAAGAAAGGCTACTTTAGATTTATACCTGCACGCGGCTTAATTTTAGCCTTGAGTGGTCCAGTTTTTTATTAATTTTATGAAGCGGTCACCGATTATTACGGCCGATATTAATTCTATAATGTTTAAAGCAACACCTCGTACTGGTTCTTTTTTAGACAATTCCTGCGTTTTCTCTTTAAAGACGAAAGTTATAAGGTATTGAAGAAAAAGGATATGTTCCACTTCAAAAATTATTCGGAGAATTAATAGCAAGTATTTTAATTAAAAGTATTGTTTAATTAAAATTATTGTAGGAGTAAAAGTTATACGTATGTAGGTATAATATAGATAAAATAAAGTCGACTGTAAATTGATTACTTATTGACTTAATGATCTGCTGGATTAATTTTATTAAATTAAATTACCTATGGTATACATGCCTCATTTGTTATTTATCATTTATCATTATCGTATTATGGCATTGTATTACTTACACCTACGTTAAATTGTTCGGATGGAGTTGATAATTTCCTTTGAAAACTAAAATAAGGAATAAAAGAGAATTTGCGAAGTCAGCATATCTCTCTACATGGAATTTCCTTATAATTCAATTAAAATTCGGGTTTAATTCCGAAATGTGATACAATCCAGAGATGAATACAAAATTATCTATAGATTAACAACATGAGCAATGAATCCAAAAACTTCTAATATCCTTAAAATATAAGGACATTAGTTTCCATACTTTCTCTGGGACCTTTATCTGAAAATTATTTACTTAATTACTTATTCAAAAAATCTATTAATAATAGACACAGTAATAGGTAGCAAAACAATAATGGAAAAAGGCGAAAAACAAGCATTTAGTAGAAGGATGGTCTTAAGATTATTATAATAAAAAAGTAGAAAATTATAAGAAAAGCTTAAGCAAATAAGCTGAAGAAATCAGTAAAAATCTAAAAATACATACAGGAGTAGCTAGAAAAAAATATGCGGAAGAATATAGGAAAATCGCATTACATATTTGAGATTAATTGGAGGAAGGCAAAAAGAAAAGAAATGAATTAAAGATCATAGCCAAATTCAGATTAGGCTCTGAAGCAAGAGCAAATAGACATCGAAAATCTGAAAGAAACAGACTTTTGAAGAGGAAAAATGAATCAATTAGATTTTATTACTTTTGCCCTTCTAATTACCAATTTTGAATCAAAAATAAAGCTCTAAAGCTTAGAGTTTGATTCTCAATAACATATATTTGAAAGATATGAATTTACGAAACTTTGGAAGCATAATAAATGTTTGGAAGAATAGCTTGGGAAGAATGTGGAATATTTTACAGAAGAGCATAGGGAAAGAATGACGAAATAGTAGTACACAGAGGACCAAAAAAGGAGGCAAACATAAAGAAGAGACGAAAGAAAACTATAAAGACAGAAAGAAAAAATAATAAAAGTCTATTAATAAAGTAAGAACTAAGGGAGTCTTTATTGTTACAACCTTCTACCATGAAGTGCATTGGGAGAGGACCTAGCGTGGCGGTCAAAAATGAGAAATGGAGAAACCATTGAAGATAAGACAGGAAGGGGCGATGTTACGAGAATGAAGACTTTGGCCGGTCTTCAGGTTGACCGTAGATGTATTGACAGTGACGTTGTCGGCTAAAGTTTTATAAATAGAAGGGAGCCGGCATATCACTTTTTCAGCAAGGTTTTGAAATATTTGCTGTTTGAACGAACGTCAACGCTTAGTGAACCAAAAGTGAAGAAAACTAAGCGAAGCTGGAATGTTCTCGGACTGAAAGCTATCGGTCAGTCGTACGATAATCGGTCCCTTTTGTTCTTCGATTAATTAATCGCGAATACTAACGAATGGCATGGATTAAATTTATATAATAAATGCATATTTCAAAAAAATATATAATTGATATACACGGAGAAAACAATCATAAAAATATTGCTAGAATTCTAGCAAACATGACTAAAAAATCTGTCAATTATATGGACGACCAGATGCTCAAGGAAATTTTACTAGAAATGTCTAGTCAATCTACGTTAGGTGTTGAGACTGAATTCTAGTAAAATTGACTTGATTAGAAAACATTTTTTACACTTCACTTCTTATCACTAATTTTACTAAACTATGATCATTCTAGTATTTTTTTCTTTACGATACGATAAAATAATCGAGAAGTAGAGAAAAAAAGTGTAGACTTATTTAGCTTGATTATTCTAATACTAATAATTAGAAAGAATGAAAAATTGTTTTATACCACCAAGTACATTTTATGAGAATTCTAGTACATATTATTTACTAGAAAAATTTTGATTGACTCATCAAGTAATAAAATCATGATTATTTTTCTCCCTGTATTTTTGATTAAAATGACTTGTGAAATTCATCTCTTGGTATCTCTGTTATGTTTAAATCTCTAATTTACCTTCTCCTGTCCCCTTATTTCTTTATGTGTAAATTTTTTTTGTGGACATTATCTGAACATTAGATACTGAACGGTTCATTTACCTTTATTAATTATTCTTACCAAATAGTACTACGGGGGAGGGAGGATTTCGAACTAAATGAAAAACACCTCCTTTCCATACACAGATGTTTAATTGCACTAGCTAAAATTTAACAAGATTTCATTAATTACTGGATTTAAGGTTGCGAATCTCAGCAGCTTTCTTTTTCTTCATTATTTTTAACTCACTCGAACGAACGTATTGCCGGTAAATTGATTCGGTTGCGAGTTTTGCGTGTACCTACCGTGTACGTCTGCAGTATTCGGTTAGTTTTTCTCTGGATGTCCGATTTCGTAGCAGGTCCTTCTTAACAACTTCTACGAACAATATGATAAAAAGCGAATGGGACAAAAATGCCGGGAGTCGCTTGGATTCCAGAGGCAGATACGGACGAATGTGTGCGATACAAATAATTCGATATGCGAACTGGGTGGTTCAAGTAATTTCTTGAGGCCGCCAGTATCATTAAATTTTCTTAGAAGTGACCGGATCCCACTGCCATACCGGCCGGGCCGTTGGATTCATTATTACCCTTTTGTATGGGAACGAAATTGGAAAAGTTAAAATAAATACTTTTGTGATGCGTCGTCGCTTCTAAAAACCGTATGATAGCAAGGCAACTTAATGTTATTTTAATGACTAGTAGGAATACTTTACTTGTTATAAATGTTCTGAAACAGTTTAAAAACTGTAAGGAAGTTTCTAGTTATTATTTATTTACTTATTTCAAAGTATTATACATAATATCATTAATTTTACATAATGATTGATTTTATTAGGTAAAAAGGAGCCGTTAAATAGATTATTGATTTATACCCAAAATTTGGACATTGCACTAAAATCTGCAGTTTTTTTACGGTTTGTTGCATTATTGTTTTTATCCCTATGCGATGCTTGTTGTTATTTGAGGTTGTGTATAGCCAAAGTAGATTTGAAATTCAGCATTCCTCGATCTTATATGGTCCTGGGCGATAAAGATCGGCTTTTAATATTGGCACGGCATACGTACCACCTCCCAGGCACTGTTTAGAACGTCCTAAGTACTCGTTCTTACTTCCAGTTCATGCTTTTTACACTTTATTGTTACCGGTAGAAGCAAAGTCACGCATGTGCATAAAAATCCTAATTTCCTGACAGCATTTGCATGGATATTGTGGTGCTCTTATAATGCTAGACTAAATGCAGCGAGGTTAGCTTGGGTGTGGTAGGTCGGTAATGGAATACGGCACAATTTATGGACTATTAACGAATGCTTCGCAAATGAGAGTGTAATGCATTGCGTTAGAGCCTCCCTGCGCAATTCGTTCGCTACGTCGCAATTACGGCATTCAATTAAACATTGTATATGTAAAACTGATATGTCTCTTTGTTGAAATCGAAAATTTTACTAATTTAAGCCTTTTAGCAATTCATCTTTGGAATTTTGATTGAGACTTCTATTAGGTACGTTTGAAGAAAATGTTAACCGATTATTATGGGGAACGGCAGTTTTTAAGAACTAAAGCATTCTTATTAAATCGGCCTTAAAATAATTATAATTATGTTGTTATGTTTAATTTAGGTTCAGGAATTTTCTATCATTTGATTTAAGACCTCGATTAAAATAAGATGATGTATTCCAATCTAATGACAGAAGTAGCTATGTCAAATTTAAACTTATTTCTTACAAATTTTTGAATTTAAACAGATTAATTCCATGTAGTTTTCTAATCAACAATATTGATTATTTAAAAAGATATTAAAAACTTTGTTTTGTTAGTTACACAAAATATTCACTTTCTGATTTGTTCAAGATTATTACGAGTTCTAATTGAAAAGCAAACGGCGGTGGTCGTGAAATTAATCGTGTTCTTAATTGACTTGTACCGCAAAGGTAGAAATCGATTGACAGATATCAACCTGTTTAACGTTTTGTTATAAATTTATTGCAATTAATATAATTAGTTGCTGCTGCGGCAGCTCTCAATCTATACGTAAACGTGTATGTACTTGAGAACGTAAGTACATGCGCCATTACATGCATTATATTACATATTGCATCCGATGTTCATAAACCATTTATAAATACGTAAATGTATAATATCAAAACTGTACTTATTGCCCTGTCGCTAATTGCAGTCGGTAATATTCAAATTCGAATCATATCGATAATATCAATGTCAACGTGAGTAAAACTCTTCGTTCGCTCATTGACAGGAAATAATCGTCCAGTCGTTAATGGCACTACACACAGATAGTAAAAGGAAATATACGCTTTGTAAACGTGTTACTATTTGCGAGATTATTTCCAATTGATGATGTTTAAGAACGAATAAAATTATACAATTTAAGGAATTTTATTTAAATTTCTATATATATTTAAAAGGATTATGAAAACGCTTATTGAAAATTACCAATAATTAATAGAAATATTCTAAATTTATAAGTATATAGCGTATTACTGGGCACTTCTATAGGTAATTTTGCCCCCATTTAACCACCATCATATCTCTTACAGCCGAATTTGAATCAGTCTGTATATGTCTATAATATGCAGTTAACGTTTCCCTGAAAATTAGCTGCAGGTTTAAAAAATTAGAGATTAATGCTTCAAGCATTATTGAATTTTGAACAGTTTTCTCGCTGTGAAGATGTGTATCGAAAACAAAAAGAGTAAAAGTAGCAACGCTCTTTTGAAGTTTCTTAAAGTGAAGATCTCGGTGGAAGATTTACGGTTTAGCTGTATCTTTTCCTCGATGGACGCATTTAAAGCGAGGCCGTGTAGGAGGCGATTTCACGGTAAAATCAATAGATCACGGTCGAAATTTACGCATTTTGATCTTGATAGAAAGATTGCATCCAGAGAGCGCCCTAGGATACTGAACAAAATCGCATCGTACCTACCTGTACAATATAAAATAAAATATAATATCGGCTTGCAGGGCAAATGCCTTCTGCAAATTTTATGATGCGGTCGATACCACAAGCCATTTACAATTTTTGAATTCAATTTATTTAAAAATGAACGTATCTCACTGCCAGTACTTATTCTTTTCTTTTGGTATTGCTCAAAATTTCGAGCGAAAAAACATTGTGAAGCACACGATAGAAGAAAGCATAAAAAAATAATACCCAAATGGAAATCTCTTTCATTCTTTTATAAATACAGTGGTACCTCGAGATACGAGTGCCCTAACATACGAGTTATTTGAGATACGAGCTGTCGAGCGAAAGAAGTTTTGTTTCGAAATACGAGCGACATTTGAGATACGAGGATACGATGTCGAAACACCTTTGCTAGGTTTTTCTAGAGCTTTGCGCTTTTTGTGCATTACCATACTCATTTCTTTCTAAAACCATGGGTCCGAAGAAAGTGAGTGGAAAGGTCAGTGCTCAGGAGCAGATGATGTCTATTGAATTAAAGCGAGAAATAATAGAAAAAAAACTCGCGCACCGAGGGTTCCGTACAAACCTGTATATATGTGATGTAACTAAAAAATTAAGGTTTTCGGAATTTTTCCTTTATATGTGCTATAAAACATTGCTTCATGCCAAATTTCAAGATTCTAAATCGACTGGAAGTACCCTTTAGGTTTTGATTCCCTTGCGAGTAGTTGCGAGTTTGAAAATATGCGGCTTAAATTGCTGTTTCTTTTGATTGCGTTCACATAGAAGTTTGATTTTGTTACAGCTTAAAGTTATTATAGACCTGAGTATTTGATATGAATTTCAATTTAATACCTCTACGCGTTCATGAGGAAAGGGGTAGTAACTTTAAAATTATTAAACATATTTTTATTATATGATGTAACTAAAAATTTACGGTTTTCGCAATTTTTCCTTTATCTGTGCTATAAGACGTTGCTTCGTACCAAATTTCAAGATTCTGAGTTCACGGGAAGTACCCTGTAGGTTTTGATTAGAAAATTTGCGGAAATTGGCGGCATCTTTTGATTGCGTTGGTTTAGAAGTTTGATTTTTTGACAGCTCTAAGGGACAATAGACCTGAGTATTTGGTATAAATTTTAGCTTGATACCTCCACGCGTTTCTGAGAAAAAGGGTCTTGACAGACGGACGGACAACGAAGTGATCCTATAAGGGTTCCGCTTTTTCCTTTTGAGGTGCGGAACTCTAAAAATGAGGAAGGTGTCCTTTATTATGTTTTAATTCGTTTTGTCATTTGTAAATACATTTTTCTTATTCAAAAAAACGTAACAAAAACAATTAGGGGTAGCATTTTAGGGGCTGGAACTGATTAATGGCATTTCAATTAATTTCAACGGGGAAAAACTTTGAGATACGAGCAAATTGACATAAGAGCAAGGTTACAGAACGAATTAAACTCGTATCTCGTGGTATCATTGTGTATCAAAATGTACTGGTAAGGTGGGTAAAGTTGATCTAAAGTTATAGTGCAGTTATGGCTTTGACTTCTTGATTAATATCACCTGTAATTTGAATCGTTTTAGTACCTAACTTAAAAACTAGTGGTTACTCGAAAAATAAATTTATAGGCAGTTCTCAGTTTCTTTGATACAGTTTTACAACTAATTTTTATAAAAATCCCTGGGGTTGGAGTCTAATAACAGTTAAACGTCAATTAAGTTACTATAAAAAAATCGAATGAGCACTGTGGAATATTAACCGAATAAAACAAATAAACAAACACCTAAAATCCACAATATGTCTAGAAACCTAAAACGCGTTTCGACACCCAAGCTGTCATCCTCAATTAAAGACTGAGCCATTAGTCATTAGTCATTATGTTACTATATATTTACGTCAATTATAGTTTAGGTTGTAGTAATTTGATTGGCGTCAGATTTCAAGAATTTTAGATGACAAGAGTTTTATCAGATCACAAAAAGATCGATTTGTAAAAGTAGAATAGTATTCCTGCTGAATGTACTTGATGAGGTAGGTATATTGGAAGCATAAGAAGACTTTGTCTTTCGTTTGAAAGACAGCTTATTACAAGTTATTTAATTTAAGCCGTGAACGGTTCATATTAATAATTTATTGGTGTAGCGGATAGCGTGTTTTAGTAAGAAGATAACAAGGTAGGCTTTTACAGTCGATAAATAACTTGAGAGGTGTCGTCCGATGCCCGTGTGGCACTATAAACTCGGTAATTTACGTAAAGGAGGCGAACGAAAGATTACACTACTTTTTATTATGTCCACTGCCTCCGTTATATGCTCTTAAGCTAAAGTAAAACAAACGACGAAATGAAGTTATAAAAAGAATTTTTTAGGGCCCCGCGCCATACAGCTTACCGCTTAATCATAGAAAATCGACTCATTATGTCCGCGACAAGTAAAACAAATTTTAAAACATCTTTTTAAATTGCCATATATTTGGCCACTCGCTAAGCCTCTGGATTACTGTACCACCGGATTTTTCCAACTTATCTTTTTCTTTGCATTAAATCGTTGATTAAATATTCGACTTTTTTGTTTGAATTGGGTAGGTATACATATTATAATCTCAAATAAGTAGGTTATAGATGTTACATAAAGTTTTTACGAATAAACTAGCAGCCCGATTAAGAATATATTACACGTTTGATGGAACATTCTAGAATATTCGCAAATTTAGAACTATCCAGAAGATCCCATAATGATTCAAAACATTTTCTTTTTTTAAAATTCTGAAACATTCTTAAATGATCTTCAATATTCTGGAACATTCTGGAACATTGCCAAATCATTAAATTAATCTCTTGATTGTTATGATGATAACACTGACGAAAAGTCACTGAATTTCGGTTTATATATCATCGAACATCCTAGTACCAGAACACTCTAGAATATTTAGATGTATGTACATCACTTTGAAACGTAGATGTACACTTTTTGAAACTCTAGATCATTCAAGAAATTTTTAGAACTTTCTCGAACATTCTAAGTCGATAATAACAGTTTGCGCTCATTTTAGAATTTTTTAGATCATTTCAGAAATTTTGAAATCTTTCCGGAAGTCCTTATGACTTAAAAAGGACAGAAATATTTCTTTTCACCTTTCTGCCACCTACAACCACCCACTTCCACCCACCGCGACCAAACTCCCTTACTCCCACCTGGAGACCAAGGGGTATTTACCACCCCAACAGGAAGTTGATTGGAGTAGGTAGAGATAGAGATTTATATTAGATTTAGATTAATATTAGTGTCATCATTTCTAATTTTTTATTGGATACTATTTCAGTTTGTTGATGATGCTTGAAAATTAATTATCAACCATAAATAAATTAAAACGAATAGGTATATTAGATCAGTAATTGTGAGACTGTTATTCTCAATATGCCCGTATATTTTGCCACGATGCGTAATAGATATAGCATTTTACCTACGATACAATTAGAAGATTTTTCTTCGAACAGTGAATAATACTACGTATTTAACCAGAACGCGTTTGAGGGTAAATTGTAACACCCAAAACGCGAAGTCTATTTTGGCGACTGTTTGTTTTGCTTTGTGGAACATTTGTTTGGGAATTATTTACTTTGGTTGTGCCAATTCGATTTCTTTGAAATTAGAGTATTTGTACTAACTAATCGATGTGCTGAACAAGAATAAACATAAATGTCTACATAGATTTTACCATTCCAAGTTTGGAGGGCATAAATTAACTTAGACAAAACGATTTTTGTCTTGAATTGACGTTTCCCCTTTTTAATGTGTTGGTTAGGTTACGGTGTACAAAGCCCTCCACCCCCTTTTCCGTCATCCTTCCTTCCCTCTTTCTCCCCATTTTGGGTCGGCTTTTGTTGTGGAGACTTTTTTGTTTGTTTATTGATACCTCTTATTAAAAATATTCCCTACCCGTAAATGTATCTATTATTGCTAAAAATACCCACTCCCTCAATTCGCAGTCAAAAGCCTACCTTTCTTTAAGAACATTTACTTGTAAAGGGACTAAAATATCAAATCACGACAGAAGCACCTTTGATGACGTTAATTTTCTTATTATCAAAGTTCATTTCCTTTGACGAAATCTTTGCAAACTCAATCCCTCCCAGCTCCTGGTAGGTATTCTCATGCATCGTTGAAATCTTTGGTAGGTACACATGGTAGTTAAAGAGCGTATAGGTATTCGTTAAGATTAATTTACAATAATTAAATTTTGATATTAAATGAACGTGTTTAATTTATTGCCCAATTGTTTCGTATCAACCAATTGACTAATCTGTTCTAAATATCTATTTGTTTGTAAGCAATCAACTTAGACCTACATATGCCAACAATTTTGGTATACGTTTGTATTAAATTTATTAGCACCAATTACTATGTATTTCGAACAAACGCTAATTGGTTTTTTTGTTTCTGTTGAAATGTAGAGACAAACAATCGATATTAGGTAGAGTGTCGACATTGTTATTTTCTCTTTTCATTTTTTTTTTCTCTTGCTCTGTCTTTCGTTACTAAGATAATTCCGCTCGACAATTGAAACAAGAATTGTTCTCCTTTTTCACATGCATGCCAAATATTATCGCGATAGAATGTTGGCAAACGACGATTGATTGGCAGACGGAGTTTGATAGAAATTTTACTTTCAAACTTGCACCCATATCGTTCTTGACGTTTCAAATCGGATTCCGTGCGGCGATTGTTTCCACCACGAACAGAAAGAAACAAAATCAATTGTATTGCTTCAGATTATTTATTATGAAGGGCCTTGCCAGGTAAAATGATAAAATTTCGCACGTAGGGTGAGTTTTCTATTTTGATTGCCCTTTTTTATCTTCTTATGTAATGACAATTTACCCAAATTTTGATGAGGAATACAGAAATGCAAGAAATATTTAAAATATTTTAAAATCCATTCTGTAAAAGTTTCAAAACGATATTCCAATTTAGGGGATGAGCTGAAACCGTAAACACTCTGTAGGGAATTATATGGATTGAATATGTTGTTGTATTACCGTGAAATATAATGCAGTATTTACTGTTATTATTCTGGTAGTATGAGCAGGTAACCTACCTATTCTTTTGTATTTTTCTACGGTTTGGACTTTAGTTGAAATGGTTTGCATTTTCGCCTGGATCGGTGCATTTTTATGTGCGTATCGGAAATTTTAAACACCGACAAAATTAGGTCTAGAAGGCGACTATGACTGCAATATATCCGATGTAAACGACTCAAATTATTGATCAAGAACGTAATTATAGCAGCGAGGGCAGTTTATAGAATACTCGGAGGCTTTTGCTTGTACACTGTACATTGGTTGTGCGTTGCGTCCTAGTAGGAGCGCTCTTGTATTAACCATAATTTAATCATCAATTATTCAAATTATAACTTGTGTAATATATGCATGTATCCTGTAAGTTTTAAACTTGCACGGCTATTATCATTTTTATAACCAATATCTCTCTCTATATATACATGCCACCGGTCGGTCCTTTTCTTACCAACTAAGTAAATTTAAATCGTCAAAGAAACGTTTGGTTAATACGTATGTATATTAAAAAAGAAATAAGCTAAAATAGGTTAAATAAATGCCTTTGCCTAGCCATCGTAAAAAAATAATTCCACCAATAAAAATAATTCGCACTAATGCTAAACTACTAACTGTTGGGTGAAAGAATATGTTTAATTTTAGCAGGAGAGGTACATACTTTATTTTGTTAATGCGAAGCGTTACTTGTGATAAAAGAGATATTTATTTATACAGAAAAGCCACCCCACAAATGTTTGTTTTATCACAAATTCATTCAATATAAAAACCTTCTGTAATGGAAATCAATAAAAAATATTCTCGAAAAACGTTAACTATATCTAATAATGTTTCACTGCTAGAAAGTTACTAAATAAATGCCCTACATTTTAACATTTTAAATTCCGTATATTTCTTGCAACTTAATATTTTGCATTTAGTTTTGAAGGGTACGCAAGCTTGTACCTACTCACGAGTATGTATCAATTCTAAATACATGCATAGTTTGAATTACGAGAGTAAAAATGGTAATATAAATGGCACAATCCGACAAACAGAAGGTCAGGTACACAGGCAGGTATTTAAACTTTTTACTTCATCCATTATTAAGTAGCTCAATTTACCAACGGCATGCTTACTTTGTGAGTTGAGACATATTACAAATTAATTGTTTTGGCATTGTAATATTAACCAATAGTCCTTGGAAATCTGATAGCCGTACAATGTTGCTGCTCTTGAAACGTTCGCAACGTTCTTCTTCTTCTTGTATTATATTTATTCATCTGATCTTTCCGAACCATTAACAGAGACGTTTTAACAACAAGACTGAACTGATAACTTCATCATAAAACATACCATATTTACCTTTAATTTTTTTAACGTGTACATTCTATCCATCTCTCATTTACACACTCTTTCTCTCTTTCGGCCGATGTTGATTAATTATGTCGGACGAATTTCATTTCAACAAAAATTCTGATCTGATAACTACCACTTACCTTGTATGTCATATAATGACTATAAATAATAAAATTGCTTTGATTTACTGCTTAAATAAATTTAAAACTCGACATGGCGTAGGAGGACCGTTACGACAAGATTATTGTTATTACAATCCTGCCCATTTAATAAACAATTATTACCCATATTCCTTTTCAGGTCTGTAAAAATTTTTGTGTATTTTATGCGACTAAGTGGCTTTGGAATTGGTATAAAACAGTGGGCATATTCTATACAAACAGTCATAAAAGTACCGAGTGCAACTAAATATCATGGCCAAACTTTACCAACATCATTTATGAAATTGAAAGCCCAAAAAAGTTTTTATGGGCACATTGAACAAATTAAATACTTTACACGTCCTTCGTACTTTTTGGTATAGCAAAGTTACCTTTTTCAGTTATCTTTTGCCTTGAAGAGATAACTTTCTTAGCGAGAAGTACTTGTGTTACAATTAGCTGCTCTACAACACCATTGAACCTCTATTTTCGTTCTTCTAGACATGATCATGTTTAGAAACCATTTTTTGAAGTAATCGATTTACTTTATGACATGGCTTTGTAACTTATAATTAAAGAAAAACTTCAAAAAGCCCTTTTAAAAAATTTGAGACCCTATTAAATTATTTGTCCCTTCAAAAGGAAGGGACAACTATTAAAACGAATTTTTAATGGAATTAAAGGCCTTTTGGATTAATTCAAGCCTTATAGTGTTCTGGAAGCTCTTTTCACAATTGCTTTAAGTTTTTTGAAGTATTTCAGGTCTTTTTGATGTAATTCAATCGCTTATGGTGTACACGAAGTTTTTTTTTAAAATGCATAGAACTTTGAATTTAATTTTCGATGTATTTGGTAATTCGAATTTCTTGAATTTTAATATGTATTTGGGACTTCAAGAATCAAAGTACTTTAAGTAAGAGCTTTGGGCTTTGGGCTTGAACTCGTTTTTTAAATGCTTGATTTGTACCTAGTTTTGTTTATTCTAATAGGGCTTCTAGTATTTATTAGTTTTATGTAATAACGTAACATTTTCTGTAATTGTATATTAGTACCTACCATAAAATTTAGTGAAACCTGTACAAATGTTTTTATTTTAAGTTACGTATTTGTTAGTAACTAAAGCGTTTCAAATAAGCACTTTTTTAGATTATTATTGACTCATATATTGCAACAGTCAATTCTGGGATTTTATTATACTAATAATAAAGACAGATGCCTATATCTACATAATTACGTATATCCAATGGATTATGCAAATACCTACAACTTTCCAGTTCTACACAATACCAAGTATCGCCTTTTTCGAGTGATCACTATTAAGTTAGTCCAATTATTTCTTATGCAGTTTTCGAAAGGTATGGTAGACAAATAAAAACCCACAGTGATAAAAGTCGGTACGAAACGTCGCATAGTCGAGATGAACGTATAATTATTAATGTTCTTTTAATTAGTAAAGTGTGTAGGCCGAGGCTCGGCGCGATCTGATTGATCGTTGATATTTACATTCCAATTATTTTCGTTTGTACTGACCATAACTCAGCTATTATGCGAAAAGAGAAGGCAAACTTGGCCACGGCGCTATTTTTAGTCGTTCTCTCGTTCTCTCGCAAATTATAAATACAATATTTATTTATAATAGCAGCTGAACCCGTCCAAAGGACGAATGGATACGATTGTCGATGCTGCATAAAACTTATCGCTTGTGCATAATATTTACAACATTTTAATTATGGTGGATTTGCTATTTTATGAGAACTAATTAAGTACAACTTGTTAAAGATGATCTCCAGGAAAACTGTTCGAATATCGAAAGAGTACCTACACACCAGGCGTCGATAGGGCAGATAGTTTGAACAAAGATAAAATATGGTTGAATTTGAAATTTTGTCAAAGTGGATTAAGGTAATAAGAATTGGCATACCTCTAACCGTTTGAAGTAAATTGTGTTTAGTTAAGATAAGAAAACGCCGCTTTTATTTGAATAACTAGGTTGTAGTAGGAAAAGACAACACAAACGAAGTAAGTGCCGTGGTGATCATGCCCTTCATTATCATCACCTCCCTGAGCCTTCATGGTTCCGCTTTCTTCTTAAAATACTTATTATTCAATCTTATCTGTTATCCCTTTAGTTTAACTGTGAAAATTGTCTGAATGGGGTTAGTATATTTGTGCCCTGTTCCACCACATATCTTTCTTCAATTAAACATATACTTGAACGATATTCTATAAGTTCATCGACTCTATTTTTATGGTAACTAAGTATTTTCCGGGTTGTTATGCCGTGGTCCTGTCTTCCTCCTTTACTAAACGTTTCGCCAGTCTCGACTGATGGTATCCTCAGTAGATTTATGCTGCTCCTGCTGCTTTTTCTGCTGCTGAGACTGAGCACAGAGACTGAGCTCATTTTTCCTTCATCAACTAAAAACACTTGAATGCTATTATACATTATTGCCTTCACTCATTGGTTTCTCCCCAATCTAAGCAGTGATCAACTGTAGGGCCATAATGTCAGATATAATTTATTAATTTTTAATCTAACATTGAACTAAAGGCCAAAGGAATAATAAAGTTGAGAGAATTTCCTGAACTGATCTAGACAAGTTTATTTTGATTGCAGAATTACAAAAACAACGTTTGATCGTTTTCACATTGTTGGCTGACTATAGAGGGAGCGTATCTCGTATCTACCATATATGCGGCTTATGTAAGCACGTATCATATAAGATCATATTGGTAAACAAGAAAAGCGCAGTTTGATTTAAATTTTCTGACATTGTTCATTAATACAGCTTGTTAATATGCATAAATGATAAAATCTACGGTTCGTTCACCCAAAAGTGCGCGGTCGTACCGCGTACGTTTACAAGAGATATATACCCACAAGATGATTCCGATTTCGTCAAGAAGCAGCGAAGCAGTTAAGAAGTTGGACGACGCGACGCGCGACGCAGCGGCAACAACGGAGCACGGCCGGCATTGGCAGTGGCAATGAAGATCGGACAACCAGGTCCATGTCCGATTATTAATTAACATGTTGTAAAAGCAGAAACGACAAACTCGACAGTGCAACGTTGTCGTACACATGTATACATACGGGCATATTTTTCTTTTTGTCACATGTCCTAATTGTACTAATAAATATTATAAATACCTGACCGATGTGAGTGAATATACGTAAGTATGTTGTATGATGGTCACTTTTCTAAAAATAGCGATACCGTCGGTGAGTGTAAAAACTGTAAAATTATTTCGCAATAATTATTACCTCCGTTATTTTTCTAAGATACCAGTAATTGTCTAGACCCGCGCGGCCTCTCTAAAATGGGGGAGGAAAACGGCTGAAGAGGATAGGGGTGGACGTATAAAACACCATTCAAGGGTTTTTTGACAGCGGAGGACTCGTATATACTCAGGAGGTGGAATTTAAAATTTAAAATGGGGTAATTGTAAATGTTTATGAGAGCTCTTGGTTGGTGAGAGGTGCAGGAGTGAATGGGGGGTCGTAGTGATGCGCTTTTAGGAGCTTAAAATGGAGATTATTTATTTATTTATCTTATTTATCAAATTGACGTTTCATTCATATTGCAATATGTAGGTTAAATTATGGTATGTAAACGATCCGCCCCCTCCAAGCAACTAAACCAAGGCAATCTTTTATCAAATTTGCACTTTGTGGTATGAGGTTTGGGTTATAATATATATAAAGCTTCATCTTAATCCCTTTGCCGCAACCCACGTTGTTTTTCTAAATAACGTCGGTTGAGTAGGCGGAAAGGGGTAACCCTTAAATACCGCAACCTAACCCAGATCATCAATGCACCAAAACGGTATTTTCCTTGGTTATTTGTTTGATTTATTTTTTCACCCTCCCCCCCCTCCCGGGCCTACAACCTTCCGTCCCCAGTTGGATAAGTACTTCCTTTTAGTGTTCTGCAAGATCATTCTAACTCCGCTCCACTCCCTCGCCCTTTTTTCCGATCAACAGCAATATCGTATACACAATTACAATTTGTCTCATTTGAAATTTTTAGCTACACCCCCTGTGCTTATAGGAGTCCGCCGTAGCCTAAAAACGCTTGAAATCAACCCCCGTCCTTTCCATTCGTTTTTCAATCCATTTTAGGGTGGGTATCCGGATCTAGACAATTATCAAGATACCTGCATTGGAGTCGAGTCCAATACGTGAAAAATTTTCAATTAAAAAGATTCAATATCATTGCGTCGTACCGTTTATTTTGAGGTGTATAATGAGAAGGATATTTTTATTTTATTCACTAAACAGGTCTAAAGCGACGGCTCGCGATGGCGGCGGGCGGTTCCTTGGTTGGTTGCTAAATAAGAAACGTTGATTCAACGCAAAGTTATGACCTATTCATGCCCGTAATAAATGTACACTTTGCAAACGACATGCCGCGATATTTTAACATTTTTAACGTAATGTGACAATCTAAAATGGTAATTGTTAATTCGCGCTAAAGTATGTCCATCGCAATTTAGTAATTCAGGGTCATTTGTGGTTAATATTCGTTTTTTCTGAATGTGCATTAGCGTATAAAAACAAAAGCTCAAGGCTTAAGTTATCGTGACACAAGACAGGATAAGCTAAATAAATATTTGCTCATCCAATTAGTTAAAATTTTATAAGTGCCTTCCTAAGTAGGTGTACGTAACGTGTAAGGTGGTGTATAGTATGCAATTTCCAGATGTAATTGCGTTCGTTCTTTGTTGATCGGAAGGGTCTCGAGGATGAGACAAGGCAAAATAGTAACAAAATTAATATTACAACTGTGTCAGTTTTAATGTGTTTCGTATTTTTATAAGAGAAAAAACAAGCTCGTAAAAGATACAAAAATCTCGCTCGGACTTTTATGAATCTTGTTAGGGGCCCTCGGTCCGGTATAAACGATAAATTTGCCGAAATTACTGGAATAATAATGTACGACGTCGAAAAGATGTCTACCCGACCAGACAATAAATATGTAAAATAATATGAGCTAAAAATGATTGGACCTTCATGACGCTCTCTTTATTTCCTTCTCTCTTTCGTTCTTTCTCATTTGATCGTTTCGTTCGTTTTGAAATTTATCAGACGATCATCTCCCTTAGCGGGGGGCATGATCGTTGTGCAATCGCAGTAATTCTCTTTTAAATTATCTCAATAATAGGCCCAAATGCACAAACTTTTACAATACAAATACATATATAATATTCTTACTTGCCGAAATCGACCACCGTTCGAAATTTTTGCTGTGAACGCGTTGAGAAAATCAAAAAATACCACCCACCCATTTAATTAATTAAAAACAATTTTGACGTATCATAAATTAAACACAACTTAATTGCTTAAGCATTTAAAAGTTTGATTTTGGTTGGTTTAGTTTCCCCTTTTGTTTGGACGGTAGTAGATTATAGTAAAAGTAAATGATTTACATACTTCGTTATTGCAGAAGCGAAACGAATGTTTTTAAAATATATATCAAGCAAGGTAATTTAAAATTCTCTTTGAGCAACAAGTACAAGTGGATAGTAACGTAAAGTATTGTATTTGTATGTTAGGCTGTAGGGGTACCTATAACTGATTGGTATTTCTGTTTGTTAGTATTTACAAAGGAAATTTTATTTTCTTGGTAATTACCAATCACCGGTAGATAAAAGATTGGTTTCACCATTCGATTGCAATGAAATTATAAAATGGGAATAAACGAACGGATACGCGGTCGTTGCGTCGGTCGTAGCGGTTGTATAGGTAGGTAGATAGGTAGATGGCGAATAAATGCGAATAAAGAAATCGAAAAAGGAGGGAATAGGAAAAATAATTAAGCAGACAATGAGAGGAATTATTAACTGGATGAAAAGCGGACCAGTTATAAAAGTTACGTATAAACTAGCGTCGTATCGTTAAGGTTCATGAAACTGTGCTTTTTATAAGTGGCTCTTTTTTTTCAAAAAATCGACCAACAACAACACTTTACTGTCAGTCTAATAGAAAACAGGATCGAACAATTCGATGAATTAAAAGGCAGAAATCGAATATTTTACCTCGATAACTCTCAATAGTGCGAGCGTGAAATTATCACAACACAATTGTGATCATTAACGAACTCTTATCCACCGGCGGCCAGCGATTAACTTGCAAGTCATTCGACAGTTGTACCTACACGTTGGACCAAAATCCCACAGACCATATCGCGTATCATTCAATTTAGCATAAAATTATCATATTCATGGGGTAATCGTTTAGCTGGACAGCTACTACCCCGCTTTCTTAAAATTTTAGTGCATAGTAATCTGAACAAGAATGTACACATAATTAGGAATATTGAATGTGAAAACCATTGCTTCACCAGATTTGGAACTTCAAAAAAAAAAAAAAAATACTAAAGCAGCCTAGCCATAACCTAACCTATGACCACAATTTATTTTTTTAGGTTAGATCAGGTTGCGTTAGTTTCTAGTTTTCTTCGAAGCTCTAGGACTATTTAAAGATATGGTTTCTGCTCTTAACCGGTCTTAATATACAAATAAATATGTAAACTTACTTGAATATTTTTTTAATTAACTGGACAGTGCCTATAGAAATTGTCCAAATGTTTTTTTTAATGGTAAAACATAAGTACGTACCTATATTGGCTAGTGTTTGTATACTATCCAGTTAATTGAAGATTCAGGAATATTGGGAGGAAGCCATTTCTTTATCAAGTTTGCAACTTCGAAAACAATAAGTACTGGCGCAATCTAACACAACCATAATCTAATTTTTTTGTAAGGTTAGGTGGCGTTAGTTTCCAGTTTTCTTAATTTATAAACATGTGAACATACTTGACTATTTTTTAAAGAACGTTATAATATACAAACTATCCAAAAGTTGTTTTTGATGATGGCTAGTTTGTATACTATCCAGCTGGTATACAATCTAAGATTTGTTGCTAAAATACAAACCACGAGGGAAGTAGGTACACAAGTTAACTAGTATTCTTGGCTAGTTTATAAAATATCTTCTTAACCTCATTACACTATTATATATGTATATATATATATATATATATATATATAGTTGCGGTACAAAGTGGCATCCACACGTGTTAAAACTGCGGTTGAAATGACGTCCGGGGTAAAGTGGCATCCGATATACGGACGTCACTTTGAACATGTTGTCCAAAAGCCTTCGTGTATTACACAGATGTCGCCCTGTGGTACAAAATGAAATCCGAGCGGATGCCGGACTGGGCCATATCCGTATATTTCTAAACACTACAGTGCCGTGTATATATGCTAGATGGCGCATAGGTAATATATGCGTATACCTATGTCGTATCCGAATTAAGGCTAAACGTGCGTCCTCAAGAAACGGTACAGACCACGCACCTTGTTGCATCCGATAGCGACTGTTTATTTGTTTCTTATCTATTACATGTTCCTATTTAGTGTTTTCTAAACAATGCTTCAAAATCAGTATTTCAAACCAGAGGCCTTTAAATTGTAATTGACTTAACTGTTCTTTCTTTAAAGTAAAAAGAGTTAAATTATCGAACGTTTAAAGATAAAAAGTACATCTCCTATTAGAGTGGAATTTAAAAAAAAAATTACCTATTCTATGAAATGTAGGTATTAATGAGACATTTGCAATGAATTGAAATATTGCCATTAATCATTGCATAATTTACGCCGAAAAAATGTAATTGATTATGTAACAGTAACTTCCTTAATTCTTAAGCTACCTTATCTTTTCAAAACCCGTTTTATATTAACCATTCTTCCCCAAAAACAATGTACAGGTAACAATTAAAGCACAATGGGGGCTAAAAATATTTTTTATTTTAAAATCTACAGCCGACGTTTCACCCCCAGTGTAGAACTTTTTCAAGGCGTAAATAAGATAAAGTGAGTTGTAGTAAGTTATTAAAAATTGAATATTTTAAAACTAACTAGTTTTTACAGTTCAATTAGTATATCGCAGATGAAAAGTACATGTCAGACGAATTAGCAAAAAACATTCCAAAAACTCACAATACGAAGACAACAATTGTATAGATAAAATAATAAATAAACAAATAATTAATTAAATATTAATTGTAAATGTGATGTCCACGTGGTGTTTTATTTATTTATTTAATTATGTATTTATTATTTTATCTTTACAACGTGCCGTCTTTTATTGTACCTATTTAAAAAAAAAATGTCTTCGTATTGTGTTTTTTGAATGTTTTTTGCTAATTCGTCTACATGTACTTTTCCATCTGCGACTTGACTAACTAGTAAGTTTTCAAATATTCATTTTTTAATAACTTATTACAACTCACTTTATTTTATTTAGGCCTTGAAAGAGGCCTACACTGGGGGCGAAACGCCGGCTGTAGTTTTTAAAATAAAAAATATCTTGCGCCCCATTGTGCTTTGGTTGTTACCTGTACAAAAATCGTTTTGTACAAAAATTTCATTGTAGGTAAAAAGATTTACCAAATTCATCTTCCTTCACCGGTTAATTTCTGAAATTTTTTATTTCAGATAACACACAAAACATTGAAAAGGAAATATAACGATCACATACTAATTAATTTTAATCTTAGAGAAATTAAGATATAAAGTAGTCTATAATACGCAATTTTCTATATTTCATGTTAAGTTTCAAATTTAAATGAAACTTTACAAATCTCGTACTTGAAATAGTAGAAAAATATCTATAAAATATATTGTTAGGGCTAAAAAAATAATTAATGGATGGAAGACGTTCCATTTCAGCAATAGACGTGATGCTACGTATTAATGTTTGTTTTTACGAAAACGTGAGACAATCATTTTATTTGCATTATAACTCCGTTAGTTTTTATGCTATCAATTTTATCAAAACAAATTTAAAATATCTCTCGAAATCCATGTACCTAATTCTTATATGCAAAAACTATTATTTTTGCACTAGAGGAGGATGATTTAACAAATCGCTATTAGGGAAAGGTAAATTTCTCTATTGTTTCAGTACGTTGGTTAGCCTGTAAATACGGCAAAGACTAAAGTGATGGTATTTAGGAACGGGGAAAAAAAAAAAACGAAGGTTAGACATTTAAGGGTGAAATAATTGAAATTGTGAATGAGTTTAAGTATCTGGGGTATTGATTCTCGACAAGAAATAGTACAGAAGGACATATAAAAAAACTTGTAGGGAAGGCGCAAAAGGCAGCAAATGCAACATGGGGTGTTTTTAAGAGAACCGGTAGACACAAGAAATGATCGTGTGTATTTGATGAATACTTTGGTTAGAGCAGTGGCGTTATACGGAGTAGAAATCTGGGGTCGGAGTAAAATAAAGGATCTGAGTAGGGTACAAGGAAGGTACTGTAAGATGGCCTTAGGGGTTGCTAAAAATACTCCAAAATATATTTGGAGGAATGAACTAGGAGTGCAGGATATCGAATACACAGTTAGAGAACGGGCTTGTAGATATATAAAAGACGTAATGGGGATGGGCAACGAGAGATGGCCAAAAATCTGCATAGTGGAAGAGATGTGAGGCATTTTAAATAAAAGGCCTTCGAAATGGGGTAAAAATGTAGGGGAAATGCTAAATGAGCTAGAAGTAACAGATGTGAGTAGAATGATTTGGGAGAGAAGAAGTGGAGAGGAAATATACAATAGATTAAAAGAGGGAATGAGTGTGTGGTGGAATAAAAACTAGAAACAGAGAGGGAGGCTTTATCGAACTCTTCTTATAACAAAATGTATAGGGAAATTGTACCAGGTGAAAACGGGGCAGAGTATTTAAATAAAAGGTACAAAAAGAAAGAGAACAAGGAAATGTGGGCAAGAATCAGATGCGGGAACATAGGGAGAGGATTTAAGAAAGGGTAAAGGGATTGGGTTTGTAGACTATGTGGAGGAAGTGAGGAAACGCTAGAGCATTTGTTTTGTTGTGGAAATGCAATGCAAATCCAAAGAGAGGAAATAAAAGATTTTATGAAGAGATGAAAAGGTGAGAGATTAGAGAACAACATAAGGGGGTTGATAGTAGAGACGCTAAAAGGAGAAGTGTGTGAGGAAATATGCGAATACATGAGAATAACGGAAACAAAGATTAGAGAAAATGAAGGTTACTTTTAATAGATTAGGTGATACCATAAGTTAAAAGTTATAAGTTCGACAAAATAGGATGTAAGGAAAATAAATGTAAATTCTCTAAAATAGAGAATACATGTGTATAATAATAAATAATAAATAGTACGTTGGTTAGCAAAAATCTGCAAAATTATTATTCAAAAACACAGATATAATACTTTTCTTACATCTGAGAAGCTTAAATGTGAAGAGAATTTGTTTAATCGTGCTAAAGGTGCTAAAACAATAACTATACCCAATCAATTTTATCAGTATCGCTCTCACTATTAGTTTACCATATACTGGGAAATTTGAACGAACACTACAACAAAAACAGATAAAAGTCATTTTGAGGTAAATATGAAACAGATTAACCCATGGATTATAAAAAATTATAAATTTATAAAATGTTTTTAAAATACTATTGTTACATATCTTAAACTGTCTCTAAATTATATATTTTTTTCAAATTTATCACATTTAAATCTCTTTTTAAATAAATAAAAAACGCATTGGTTTAGATATATTTTAAATTTAATTCGGTCAAAATATCATTGACTGATTCCAGAACAATTTTATGTTTTTATTTCCTGCGCTTATCGGCAGTTACTGTAAATATTTTCATTGTAGAGATATAGGATGCAGATTTGATCGCATAAACGCCGGAGTTTAGGTACACCTTAAAATGAAAACAGTATTCAGTCCGTGAATATAAGGCGGATGCCAGTTTACTGGAGTTCTTTTCGGATGCCAGACTGACCGACAGCTATATATATATATATATATATTAAAGATTGTAATAGCTTAGAGCAACCATGAATTTAATTTTAGTTTTACACTACTGCACCGCTCAGAATATATATTTTCTGTTTCTTCTTCTCTTTTGATGTAATTAATTGTATAGGGCCCTTGCCCGTTGATTGCTTAAAATAAATAAATAAATAAATAAATAAATGTTACTAGTACTAATACCTCTATGATAACTAACTCGTTGATTATTTCGTAAACTAACCGGTCCGCTTTGGTTAATTTATTACAATCTAGCTTGTCGTGAACTAAAAAAGTCTACGGTTACGTTTACGCTCTATCCCAACGTCTATTTTGCAAGGTAGCCAAGAACACTGGTTACTCTGTGTAGGTACTTATTTCCCTCGTAGTTTTATTTAAACGAAAACTCTTTGATATACCGCTATTTTGGTGGAAAAATGATTTTCTATTAAAATAACTACACATCTGGACATTATTTTCTCATTTGTTAAGTAGAAGTTAATGCGGTTATAGATACATATTGTATTGATGCTGGTCACATTCGGTTCTCTCTGTATATATACCTCCTCGGTCTCTGCATAGTCATTGAACTAATTTTTCCGTTTTGTTCGTTTAGAATGTCTTTATCTCTTTCTTTCTCTCATGCCACAACGATGCCAGCAACGCTTTATTCCAAGAGTCGAGAGAAGATCTTTTATTATTCTTGCAGCAGCATCGGCAAGCAATCGAACAACTATTTGAAATTAAAACCCAATTTTTAAATTCACAGCATTGATTAAATCAAATTGCAGGACGATGATTATTATAAACCTCCACGTAAGAAGGTAATTAAGTGAACGCTTTTTTCTTATTATTATTTATTTATACGTCTATAAATATCAGGTCTATTTAGATAGATATGTATATACAAGGCCGAAAATGATTACCTATAAAATTTGGAATTTTTAAATAAGTCTAGGCAGTTGAGAAAATAAGACGTTGCAAAAGGAGCAATTTAAAACCATTGTTTTATTTTAGTTATTAGGCATTCTGGGTTATTATTTGATGAAGTGTTATAGAATACATTTAAATTGAAGGAGGAATGTCCATAAAGATTGTTTTTCCAGAGTTGGGTAAAGCTCTTATCAAAAGAACTTCAAGCTCTAAGCCCAAAGCTTTTGCTTAAAGAGCGCATTGGTCATTGTGCTTTGCACTTAGAAAGGGCTGCAAGATTATTTAAAGGGCTTCAAGCACTTCGAGAATTTTTAACGATCTTAAAGCCCTTCTTTTAAATACAAATTACTAAGCATTATTTAAACTCCAACTCCTTGTTGTCCCGAAATAAGTCCTAAAATGCGCATTTTAAAGCATAAACCATTGAAGCTCTGTCTAGCTTTCTGTTTTTCTTTATTAAAACTGAACGGGGTGTAGGCACACTCAAATTGCTTTAGTGTCTGTAAATAATCATTAATCCTGTTAACAGCTTTAGAAATTTCTTGTAGAATTATATGACCTTTCTGTTACCTTCTTATCTTCACAATTTCCATGAGTTGTTATTAAAAATTTCTTTAAACGACACTCGTGGTAATTTTATTTTAATGAATGGTTTCATGTGTATTTAGAAAATCTAATTCTCCAATGTTTACGTCGATAATCAGCAAATTCGGAGGTTGATAAAGAAAAAATAAAAAGCAGTAATTTTAGCTTACTTAGTTTAGTAATCTGCAACACTGACATTGAGATCTAAACCTCAAAAATAAAACAATATACATATATATATATCCTGAATGTTATGAAGAGTTAATTTTTTTTATTTTCCCTGAAGGATGTGTTGAAATAAAACGACATTTTGCTTTCTCAATACAAACTAATGATTCTGTTACCTAATAAATCGATTAGAGTGAATTAAAACCATTTATTAAACAGTTTTCTTCTTTATTATATCGTAGGTTTCTGACGTATTATTACACTAATTACTACACATTTAATTACCTATTTAGACAAGCTCACGTGCTCATTATTTTTATGGCACAAAATGAATATCCTTAGACAAGACATTTGTAATTGAACATAGCTATAGGTAGGCACTTATAAAACTTTTAACTTATGTAGCTTTAGGTCTGATTCGTTACAGGATTTATTATGTAATTGACTAGTTACTACATATAGCAGATATACAGACAGAAGTAAGCAGACGAAGTTGTAATGGTCGTATGACTAGATAGGAGTGAGTACGTAGGGTACAAGGGTACCACTACATAAATGTTAGTAGGTACCAGTAGGTATACCTGCGTTAGTTGAGGATTATGCATTTGCTTCGACTGGAGCATGAAGAAGTGAAATAGCCCATAAATGGCGTCGCCGATAGGCATTTTTATCAAGAATAAAACAACTTTATTCGAGAAGGATTAGGTATATAGTTTTGAAGGCAAGTAACGCGATAGCATCGCGAGGCCGCGTATCCCGCTTTCTGAACAGAGATACCATCGCATCGGCCATCGCTTCAACTCACTCTCAGTAGTTGTCTGATGTGTATGAGTGTCTGTGTTGCGTACATTTGTTTATTGTCCTGAATTCCGGCATACGTTAAAACGTATTATAAACATGAGTAGTGTGTATTTTAGTCGTCTATGGGAAACAGAAAACAATATTATTTGTTTCTGTGTTTCTTCCAATTTATGGACATATGTACCTGTACCTGTATAATATTATACTATTTATTGTCGAGTAAAAAATTGTTTGATCCGTATGTTCCCCATACCTACGTGTTGTATTGTGAAGGAATTTTAATAAAATCTACTAGATTTTAGAGTTACAGTTCTATTTGGCTAGTCTACAAACTATTAGACAAGTAAACATTTTTCGCTGAAGTACAAACAAGAAAAGTACACAGATTAACTATTTGGCTAGCGTGAACTTGTTATTGCTAGTAAAATATCTTATAATCAAGTCGTTAGTTATTTGGTAAATGGACCAGTTTGTTTTTGGTTAATTTATTAGAAAATTAAAAATGAACAGTAAAATTAAATTTGAAATGAGAGCAATTTAAACTACCTGCACATAACCGAACTTATCAAAATAAAATACGGCCTACATTATTAGGTTTTCAAGGATACTATTTTTACAATTATCTAAAGAGAACCTCAATAATCCATTATTACTGGAATAATTATAATTCTATTCTACTCGCAGTTAGCTACTTCAGCGTCGTCAGCGTTGTGAGTTTTTGGTGTTGGTTGGTGGTTTTTTCGGAGTTTTCTCTCATAATTGAAAAGATTTTCCTCTATTCTCGCCAAACTGATTAGTAAAATAAAGGAAAAGAAACGAATGTAAACTGCGAAAATTTTTTTTTTGTTTTAAAATGGAATGCTTCCAAACGTCGAATGCGGTTCCAAAAGTATATCCTTGAACGAGGACATGGACATGTTGCAAAAACTTTTTACAACTTTTACGGATAATAGGAAAATACAAGACAAGCTGCCATTTATTTTTTGTATCCTTACAATTATTTATTTGTCCTGTACAAACATTGAAATTTACCCACCCTGCATACCTATAGACTTTGATATTCTATATCAGGCCAGATTGTAATAAAGCAACCAAAGAGGACTGAATATTTTTGTAAATCAGCCAAGAACACTGTTTTTTCACTTTAGCAATAATTTGTAAACCACTTTCATAAACTAAATCAGTGAATAATCACTAATTAAAATAGCGCCAATGCCAATCAGTAAGTTAAACATCGAGTGCTTCAGTTAGTGGACTTGGAATTAATTGAGTCGGTGAATCAATCTTGTTTCTATTTATTATCTACAAATAAGAAAAATATAAATGGGACTTTATAAACCCAATTATAATGCATATTTATAATATAAATAATATTTATCAAACTTAATCCCACCAAAAACATTTTCATGTAAAAATGTTGCCAAGACGAGTCTACGTAGCTTACCCTGTGAAAAAGTTATCAGATCTCGTATAAGGCCAAGCTCTAAAGACTACACGCTCTAAACCTACAAGCTCTACACTACACCTTAATCAAAATCTATGAAAAAGTGGTCAGATCTCATGTAGAGCCAAGATTCTTGATCTATGCGGCCTTTACCAAGCCTAACTTCACCTACTCTATGTTTTAGTCAAAACGTGTGGCTTGGCCGTTTTATTTCACACACGATGAAGAAGTGCCTATGAAATCTTCGTAACGGTAGCAAAACGGCCAAGTCACACGTTTTGACTAAAATGCAGAGTATGTGAAGTTAGGCTTAGTAAAGTAAGGCCGCATAGATCAAGAATCTTGTCTCTACATGAGATCTGACCACTTTTTCATAGATTTTGATTAAGGTGTAGTGTAGAGCTTGTAGGTTTAGAGCGTGTAGTCTTTAGAGCTTGGCTTTATACGAGATCTGATAACTTTTTCACAGGGTAAGCTATGTAGACTCGTCTTGGCAACATTTTTACATGAAAATGTTTTTGGTGGGATTTCATTTATTTTTGTAATTTGGTTATTGGACTTTTTTGAGTAATTAATTAAATTATTACGACGATACGATACGACTACGAAATTACGAATATGAAATGCAAATATTTCCTAACAATCGGTCATCATTCGCAGTAGAAAAATGTCGATAGCGTATATCAAAAATTTTTAAGAGTAAGGGGATAATTTTCAAAAAAATATGACGTTCATATTTTTTTATTTGTTATAAGTATTTTATTATTTTTTTCATATATCTAGCTTTTCAATAGTTATTACTGCATGATTATGTAGTTAGTGCAAATGACATTCAAACTTTGTGTGTTTAATGATTGTACTGGTGTCATTATATATTGAGATTTTTAACTATTTAGCATCATCCAAACCAAAGTTATGAGAGTTTAAAAAAACGACGAAACGTTTCGAGAAAAGGTAGGTAGTGCCCTTGCGCTCCGCTTGGCTCGTCTTGGCATTTAATAAGTATTTATTTATCAATTAACAACTGCACAAGTAGGTAATATGTATTTTCTATTCATGAAAGATTAAACAGTCCTGCCGACCAAAAAACCACGGATTTTCCGGTGACTTCCACAATCACTGGAGAACCAATGAAAAATCAATTGTTTTAATTTAAGAGAGTAGCTGGATAATACCAACTACAATTCCAAACATACATGTAGCTATTTTAGAGAAAAGGTGACAACAAAATTTTAGGACATTTTGTATGCTATCAGACTAGGTAGTTTACAAAACCACTATACTAACCGTGTTATATACAATACAGTAACAAGTAAATAATGGTCGAAAATGTCGCCAAACCCAATAGAAATGAAACAATAAAGTTACCATTTCAAATGACTACTTTGTCCGGACACTAACAGAGTTAGAAACTTGTAGAACAATCTTTTAACAATGGAACAATAGGATAGGAATGCGCATATTTACAATCCTAAATGTACCTGCAGGTACAATGCCTCACACGCCGATATAAATAACACCGTTTAAGAAAATAAGTTTTAAAAACAAGTGATCACCATCTAACTATGTACATATGGTATATATAGTTTCGTGTAAAAGTTGTTAAACATATGTACATTGCAATTAAAGTAGAAATAGATGTTAAAAATAGAATGCAACAGTTTGGAGTGTGGCAGGTATGAAGGACAATAGGCATACCTAAATATTTTGCTATAATTAATCAAAATGTAAAGTTTAGAATTTTCGAGATTCCTCAAAAATCCTTATTGGAAAAGTCTCCCCCCCTTTTCGCTTGCATTCTCAACGGTCGTGCCTCCCTACGTGGAATAATCTAACGTTCCTTCTGCTTGTGAGGTATTTAATCGTGCTAATTTGATCCATAATCCGGTTTTTGATTGCAATATAATTTAGTGTTTTGTGTGCTTTTAGTAAATTAAGGAAAGTTGACTATCGGTCTAAATAAAGTTTGATACCGTTATAACTCAATAAATAAAACAGTAATATAAAAGTGTTATTATAGTTAAAATTTATTATTTCAAGTCTGCAATAAACTTTAGGGGAAAATATTCGATTGTGATTTTGAAAACGCATTTGAATGTTAATGCATTGTTTTACATACAACATATTCCGTGCACAAACAGAAAAATATTCTGTAAAAGGTTAATCGAAGATCTGATGTCATTTTAACGTTACCATTTTCTAAATAAGCCGGTCACTGTGACTGTCACTGATAAGAAATAAAATACATTTACTTATATTGTTTTGATAATTTGTTGTATTATTTGAATGAAAACGAGAAATCCAACGTTTCAAAGAGACTACATCATAAAATTAATGAAGGAGGCGTTTTCCTTAAAAGATATTAATTGAATAATTAACTACCATTACGGAACTAGCCTCAAAAGAATTTCGTTGGACCAATGAAATTCCTCATATCAGGCCAAGTGTGAAAAGTAACGCCTTCGGGATATACTCTGTATGTATGTACACGTTATAGTAGACAGTGAACGTAAAAGCACTATTAGCAATTCTGCTATTTAATATGCAACGTTCTAATGACTCGGAGAGATGCTAAATCGTACACTTTAAGAGTCATTTTTCGTAGTAAAAATGTTTTTATAGCCGGAATTTAAGACGCGATAATTAATGCCACTTCCTATTTATCATGTACAATTAACACGGTACGTAAAAGGTCCCCTAGACACATCCATTATAAATAATAATTAAATTATCAAAGACATTTGCCGTTAGTTTAAAATTTCGACACCAAATAGATATTACAATAAAAGTCCAATCTGTACTTGTATTGGACGTTGGTTTAAAGTGGAACCAAAACTGGGCCCATCATAAAGAAATATCATTTTTCAAGGTTAGATACGAGTTGAGATTGGAGGTCGAGATTAAAGTTATCCCTTTTCAGACGAGCTGACAGCTATTTCTTTTTGTTATTATGTGTGAGAGCAAATGTAACCTTGGTTTTGAATTGTTAGCCGCTAAAGTTGGCCGGATTGAAAAGAAAATTCGTCACAGGCGCCCCTCCAGATCACAAACAGAAATGTCTCGTTTTCAGTTTCGTAATTAGATCGTGTTGCATGTATGAGGCGGCTGACAGATGTTTTCATGGCATAGTACTTGTTGCCTTTTTCGTTCAATTTTATGAGCAACCGAAGCTATCGAACTTGAAGTAAAACTGCCAGATAAATCACATACCGTGTGTACTAACCGCGATGGCGATGTGGGCTTATGTAGCATAAAACCTAAACTTGCGCGCCACACACTTAACTAACTGGCCTTTAACAGGTAAAAAGTTTCTTAAATGAAGAAACAGAATCGCTCGCCTCGCATTAGTTCCGTTTTGTGTTACCTTAATAAAAAACATTCTCATTTCAAGTGTACTACAAAAAGGGTTATGCCGTTTCTTCTTCTACATATCCCATATTGTACAATGGTATAAACCTTACATGTTAATAAGTAAGTATTTACCTGTCGTTTTTTAAGAACTGTTAGACGAAGAATAATTATAAATCGTCTAGACTTAAACGATATCTACTTCTTTTATTTATCGTCTTAGTAGTACATAAATAGCGACTTTATTAACATTAACATAAAAATGTAAAACGTTTCGATTTGCTAAATTTGTAATTTAAATAACCATCTATCTGAACGGTACTGATTAGTAGGTAAATTATGATACAACTAACTGTATTGCATGTGTGGGCGAAAAAAAATGACATGCTTGTGTACGACACTCCACAGTGACCTGCCGGTGTTTTTAATTTCAAAAAAGAAAATAATAATCTAAAGTCGAATTGCTCTGTGCACTTAAACACGATCTGAGGAACGTTTAGTATCTCCGTATTCGCTTCTTATCTTACTTAACCAAATGGTTTTTCACAATAATATTAATTTATTCGACTGTCTGTCTTCTTGATGGTCTGTAGGACTTGTTGACCATTAAAAGGTGTTGTTTAGATTGTTCAAATTCGCATAAAAATCCTTTTGATAACAATTAACATACTACACTGTATTGTACGATGGTAAAATATTGGTAAATCTAAGTCAGTGTAAATAAACTTTCCATAATGAAACACTTCTCATTACATTAATCGACGTTGAGTAACTAATTACTATCTGTAAAACGAACAACCATTAATTCTCCGTAACACAAGACTTCATCGCAAATCTAATGAAACAATAAAAGAAAAACTGGACGAGGAAGTTTATTTATTAAGTAATGCGTACGATGAAAATAAGGATATGAAGACGTTTTAAATAAAATTTTGTTTCAACGCTAAGTATTTAAAAAAAATGGACAGGCTGAGTCATACTTTGGTCATATCCGATACATATCTTGTAATAAGGATTAGAATAATTAGGTTATTATGAAAATTGATGGAATTTCTATTGGTGATGGTACTTACAAAAATAGTGGAAATACGTCAACACTGTGGTGTCGCAACAAACTTCCGCTTCTGCTTCTTCAACTGCGGAAGTGCTGCATACTTTTCCACATCTACCTCCGCGTTTTTATATTCAATTCCATCCTTTTAAATGCTTACAAAATCATTAAAATAAACAAATATAACGACTCAAATTTCAGGCCCGAATCTTTTTTGAGTTAAGAATTGTATCCTGCATCCCACCCTAATAGAGCTGCTATTCTGTGTAAATCGAAGCATGTACATTCAATATATCTAGCTAATTTTCGTAGATATTGTTGAACAATTCCATCACATAGATTTGTTTTTCTCTTTTACACATTTAACGATGGATTTTACCTTACAGGTGATTTAACAAACTAGGCGTAATAGAACTCATTTTCTTCCTTTTGACATTGAGCGTTAGTTTACCTTAATTATATTTGCTGTATGAGTTCAGTCAAACTCTCACTTTAGAGCATTTATTTTCATGCCTATTTTCAAAATGTTGCTTTTACTAAAAAGCTTTAGGTTTTTAAATTTGTTAAGTTCTACAGAATTCCATTTCTACATACCTAGAAAGGATACATATTATCTATAGAAATTGCAAGTCCTTTACTTTAGTTTGTCCATTCCTTTATCACAGTACTATCTATTTAACCACGACTTCTTCTGTGTAGTATCTGTTTACGTTTATTGTTATTATTATTATTTTTTCCCTACTAAAGAAATAGTAAAAACAAATTTAATTTGAATAACGGTTTTACACGCTTTACTAAGCACAATAGAAAAGGATAGCAACTATAAAAAGTCACCAGCTATTTTGAGAATGTAATTTAATTATTACGAGACGGGCAAGCTGTTTCTGATACATCTGATATAATTTTGACAGTTTTAGATGTGCATATTAATTAGAAAATACCATCGATTTACGGGTTTAATGATAGCCACGAGTGAAGGAAATACGTATGTTTAAGTAACTTGTCTGTCCCTCCGACTCGACAGACTAGTAAATACTCGTACACATATCCAAAGGTCTCGCTATCTCTTTAGTTTCTTATTTATTTTAAACACGGTTACCTTGCTTTGTGCCACGTTTCCATGTATGAGTGTATGTATATGGAATTCTGACCGTATCGTCAAAATTTATGGAAACATACGATCATAAATTTAAAAAGAAAGTGCTTCAAGTCCAGACAAATTAATGACTTTAGAAAATTTACTAAGGTAACAGGCTTACACAAAAAGGGTGGTAATTTTATATATTTAACAAAAGACTAAAGTTGTCAGGCTTCTTCGTAATATTTACCTACCATGTAATACCAGGACAACATTAACTATGACTATACAGACGTTTTAATTGGATTTTTCTTCTTTTAATTTTGTATACTCAACTGTCGCTAATAACTTTTAATAGCAGTTATTGTTTGTGACTTTTAACATTTACACTTTTTTTTAATCAACAATAAAACTGGTAATTAAACAGAATATTGTACAACTAGGGTACATTTTCCCAAAAAGGGAAGGGAATGCAAGAAACAGATGGATTTCAGTACCTAGGAGCAACGATTAATTATAAAAGTAAAAAAAAATTATCGTCACGTGAAAAGATTCTTTGACAAGGGCAATATAGTTACAGAAACGAAGTCTAAAAAAATAACATTTAACTAGAAAAGGTGAAGATGAACAATTTGGAAAGCAAAATGTATAATTATGGTAATGTATATTGCAAGATACTAAACCTAAACCCTTGTAAGTATGTCAAATTCGCGCTTTATAGGTACATTTTTAAACCAATTGTTAACTATTTGTCAAAATTTGAAAAGTAAGGGCAAGTGTGTCAGTAGAAAATCAAGTTCTCTTGAGGAATGCAATCGAAAAGTAAAGTAAAGGAAAAAAATAAAGAAAAGTAAAAAAGAAAGAGGCAGGTCGCTGGAGGAGTCTCGCGCGAGTGTCGCAGTTCGCATTTTTATTGTCACAGATAAAAGGAGGTGTTCGCGTTCGGATTTATGCAAGCTATCGTCGATCCAAATCTCTGATTTGCCATTGAAGTGTTTAAACTTTCTATATAGTCACAATTAATTTTATGTACGACCGCTCAGAAGCACGTAATTGTATTCAAATGCAATCTACATCTGGCCTTAACTTTATATTCGAGGGCTTATTTATGTCTTTCTTCGGCTCGCCAGACGACTCTGGAAGACTGACAGAGAACGAGGCATTTGTTCCCCGTATGTAAATTTGCGTATACACGAATTTTAATGAATTGTTTAACAACCACTAAACCAGCTGATTCTCTTTATTATTAACATCTATCAGGATCGCGATGTAATTGATGCACATGCAATACGTCACTTTTATTTTATTCTAATCTCTAACTGTAAAGACTAATCGAAAGAAAAGTTAATTAATACAACTAAGATAAGGTATACACTATACAATGATTTCAGAAAAATGTTGTAAAATATAGCGATTGGTTGTTGTTTCGTGGTAATCACTGTAAAATTCATGGCAACATAAGAAACCTTTGCACGTTTTAATTCCTCAGGCTAAAAGCGTAAAGATGTGTGGGTTGAGATACTCATTTCCTTTCAGAATGTTGAACAAGTGTTATTGCCTTACATATTTGTAAATAATTATTATCAGTTACAAACGAGTTTTAATTGGTATGTAGAAAACAACAGCCGTGCGAAATATTCCAAGGTGTTTTATAAAAGAATTCCTTATCACAAAAATTAAGCTAAGCATTTATGAACAATTATTGAATCACATATTACACCAAATAAATGATAGCTTAAGATAATTGTAACTACACTTGATATTAGCGGTAGGGTAATTGTAAAACATATTGAATAAAAAAGTAAACACAATAAGGAAATTTTACACTTTATTTAGAAATCTCTAACAATATTGTTTCAACCCTTCGGTTATCTTCAGAGAGAAACTTTATAGAAACTAACTTAAAGATAAAGTAGTAGGTACATCTATTTATATGTAAGTGCCATTGTTGGGCCCACCCCCTCGGTTAGATACATCGCTAATTGTGTTAAATATAGGGCTATTGAGACCTTCCGTGTGTTCATTAGTCAAATTATAGATTGCTTTTTGGATTCCTAAAAAATCAAGTTTGAATCTGAGTGGTTCATCGTAACACAATGTTGTGATAATCCAGTCGAATGTTTTTTTTCCTTGAGTCAGATCTCAAAATTTTGTCCTGTTTGCCTAGTCGTTACATTTTATTTTATAAATACCTAATTTTTTGTTGTTATCTATTTTATCAATTTTGTTATTAATAATATGGTTTTCAAATTGTTTTTATTACTACTTATTGTATTTATCTGAAGGTTTCTTAACCTGGAGCAGATATGTGGACGTATATTTTTATAGTTCTTTTTCGGTTTTCTGTTTTTTTGTGAGAAAAACTAATATTGAATATTTGTTTTTTTAAGTTTACTGTTTAACTTTTTGACTATTAATATTGGATTGTATCCATTGTTTTGTGTTATTAATTTGATAAAGATTTGATTAAGTCTTTGTCAAAATTATTTTGGTTCAACGGATAATTTATGAGTCTGTGTGATAAACTGTGGAAAGTTGATAATTTCACGTTATAGTTTTGGTTTGATTGAAATGGCATCTGTTTCTTTTCTGAAAATGTCCTACTCTAGTTTATTATCGACAATGCTTATTTTTAAATCTAGGAAATTTAAGCTACCGTTAGATACTAATTCCAATGTAATTCTGTATTTTGTTTCCTTTATTACTTGATAGTTATCTTATTTTAAACGACTTTATTCGTCTCTAGAAATAGCTGCACGAATTTCGATAGAACTTCTTAGACATGAAGAGAAGATTATCAGGAATGATCTGGCCTACTTTTTTTACACGTATGAGTTCAGGAGATAAAAGGTTGTTACATATATAAGACTATGAGTTTTAAAGAATAAAATATAGTTTATGTGTTAATAACTTGATTTGTTCTTTTGTTCATTATTATCACACTAATATTGTAAAGGCGAACGTTTGTGAGTGTGTATGTTTGTTATTTCTTCACGTCTAAACGGCTGGAGCGATTTTAATAAAATTTGGTATGGAGTTTGCTGACACCCTGGATTAACACATAGGCTACGTTTTACTGCGTGAAAATATCTTATTCCCATGGGAAAATCGATGAAAATGAATTTGCGGAATGTTATAAATGCGAAAGTAACTCTGTCTGTATGCTACACAATCTCGCCTAAAATACTGAACCGATTTAAATGAAATTTGGTACAAAGATAGTCTAGAGCCTGAGAAAGGACATAGGCTACTTTTTAATGCGAAAAAAGGGTTGTAAGGGGTTGAAATAGGAAAGTTTGTGCGGAAATTCCGTAATTTTTAAAGTTAGAAGCTTGAAACTTATTTTTTAGGCTTTTGATTAGATATAAATAAATACGACATTCAATGTTTGTAAAAATTTTACCCTTAAGTTGATTAAATTAGCCGATGAAAGTTTTTGTGTAATAAATAACGTCGTCCAAAAAGCTTACGTCCCAGAAAATTAAAATATTAAGTGTAAAAAGTTATAGAAGTTTTGTTTATTTGGATCAATAAAAGTAGTTGAATACTAAGCTACATAAACTATTTAAAACTATAATTAAACTATATTAATCTATAATATTATAAATGCGAAAGTAACTCTGTCTGTCTGTGTGTTACGCAATCACGCCCTAACTACTGAACCGATTTAAATGAGAATTTGGTACAGAGATAGATAAGTAGATATAAAGCTAGAGTTTAGAAACATTTTTTAGGCTTTTGATTAGACCGAAAGTCACTATCCACGCGGACGAAGTCGCGGGCATAGCTAGTATTAAATTAAGGTTAAAGTAATTTTGTCCGTAAGTACGTATTTGTATTTATGGATTGGAGCGTCAATTTTATTTCGTTATAACTTAGATTTATGTAGCCAATATAGAAATTTTTACTGATTTGGTAAACGTTTGTGAGTGTCCTTGATTATAAATTTTTATATCAGTTGCATCTCTTTCATAAGTAGTGTATGTTATAGCGCTTTATTGGAAGGATTGACGCAATTTATAAATCAGAACGCCATTATCCATAAATTAAGGGCATTTACTACATAGAAGCCAGATTGCGTTAATAATTAGGTTTCGACCCCATGCTGTTCCGCTTCTACCTTATGCTGCGGAATTTCTTCTCTCATAGCCAACGAACCATCCGCAAGCAACTAACTATAAGTAGTAGCAACTTGCATATAGGTAAGTACTAAACGATTTCTTCGTTTCTATCGAGTCGGAAGAGTGCAATTTCTCAACTAATGCAATTACTTGAAAAAACAGACTCATTTGATGAGACCAAGTTGGGGAAACGAGGAGGCAGAGGCCAACTGGACTTATTTCTTGTCTTTCACATTCCACTTAATCGAAACATCATTTGCATATCGCTTATGCAGATGCCCCGTCTTTTTATACACATATGCATATAAGTGCGATCGCATCTTTAGACTTAATATTTTAAGATAAGTATGCCTAAGCTTCTCGTTTCCTGGTTTTAATCCGCCCAATTTTATTTTATTAGCAAGAGCAAAATTGTTTTCCCGTAAACTTCATTAAAAGCGTATCAATGACGGGCTGACAGGTGTTTTTTGTCGATTGTGCTATATATTAATCAACAGCAAAGTAAAATGTTTAAAGTTTTTGTACCTAACACAAGCGAGTAGCTCATACATAAAAGTGTTATGAAATATCTTTTATATTAAAAAGCCAAACAAAATTTTTACCCAGACTTGGGTAGAAAACCACACTGTTCTATTTTAGTCCACAAGCATTTATAGCTTCAACATTAATTAAATCAGTAAACTATTTAATTTTTATTTCACAGACATCTTTTGTGGCATCACATATAAGTCCTTATCGTTTCTGTGTGCTAAATCGCTGCTAAATTTGATCAAAGGTAACAATCTCCAAAATACATACACCTACGAGAAAAAAATTCAAATAAAAGTTAAAAAGCACTATATCATCTAAAAGAATGTTCCTATTCAATTTTTCTGTAGAATGAATGGTTTTTAAACAGGATCAATGTGAATGTTTTGTCTTCACTAAGGTATACATATATGTCTGATGGGAATTAACGTATAAGTTGATAATACAATTTTACGCTGAAGAACAGTATTTTTTTTATGAAAATAATGGATAACCAGATACCTACGAATGAGGTAAGCATATAAACAATGTCTATCACGAACTAGAAAGTGCATTAGAATCGTGAGCTTGACGAGAAAAAATAAAGCGAATTGCATATTTGAAATTGACTGCGAACTGCAAGTGAAGTACTATTACACTAAATCATGCTCCATTCCAAATTGCCATTATTTTTCACATTAACTTTTACGACAAAATAAATTAGTTGTCATGTAATAAATAAGTGCGGAGTATAGGAAACAATATTAGAGTTGAAATAATATCGTACTTACGTAGATCATTTGCTAAGGATTTTAAGATTAATTATTCTTATCAACACAAGAGAGGAAAGTATAAAGGAAAAAGGCGGCAAAAGTTTCGTTAGATAAAGTTAAGTGCTTTTAGATGTAGCGCTTCATCAAGTGCTGAATCTCTCAAATTATTTCTTCGAAAGTTATGGCTGTATTATTAATTGTCTTATATAAACAACGACTTCATGAAGAATTATTTATTGCTCAAAAAGAAATTATAATTGAATTTCAAATTTCATTCTTATTTACAAATAATTCTTTTTGTAAAATTGTGTGAAATAAAATTTATTTAGTGGATAATATACATACGTACAATTCAGAAAAGTTCTCACGTACTTTGTACGTAGATATACATACGTACCAAGCAATTAAAAACATAATCGTGTCCTCGATAAAAAGACTTAATAATAATTTCCTCCTCATTTTTTAAAGTGAGTGAGCGAGCGAGTGTAAGATGATATGCTTGTGTAAATTGTTTTTGCACAAAAGGGTCTTTGAATATAGTGGATTAAAAAGGAGACCTTTTGGCTGCTGACACCTGTACACATGGAGATTGTATAGAGGCTACGAACAGCGGGGCAGAACAGGTTGGAATACCTATGTCCCGCAGGGAAGGGCTCGTACCTACCGAACAAAGCTCGACACCCTTCATAAATAAGTTAGAAATGCCTACCTACCTGAGTTTTTTTTTTTCAACAACCAAATACTGACCAGAAATGTTAAAAAATGGTTTGTTACGATGCGTTTAAAATAGAGGACACAAAATATAAAATAATTCTAATTCTAATAGCTTACAATTTTAGGCTGCACGAAATAAGCAATTGTTATTTAAAATAATAACGATTAGGATACTTTTGAACTAAGGAACATAGCAAGGTTTTCGTCAGATAAATTGATACATCGAATGTAACAAATAAAATAAAACAGTAAATAAGTTTTGAAACTTGTTTCGAATTTTGGAAAATTTCATTTCTCATTTCCACGCCACTCTTCTGAAGTTCATCCCTGGCGTTGTCTCTTTGTCAGAGTTTTAAATACTACACATGTTGCTCCGAAATTTGATACCGAGTCCGGTCCGTTTAAAGCCTCAACTTAACACACCATGAACTTGGTCAAAATTCCGGTTTAGTTGATTGTGGTTTAGTAAATAGGCCGAGCCCATTATATGAGAACTTGGGTATGTGAATGGGAAGGACACAACTGCAGCCATAGGTTCAATCGAATAAATTAAAAATAGTAGGTATTTACAAAGGGTCGATGATACATCAATATGGCGACTGTGCGAACGAGTCACTTGCTGAGATTGTCTCACTCTAATTCTCTCTTTTGAATATTTGTTTAAATCACTTAAGATCATCGACATTGGCAATAAAAATTTAAAATTCTTGTACGGATTTAGGAGGGAATCGTGTGTGTGTGTGTGTATTATGTTACTAATGAATAGAACATAACGATGCAAATATTCGTCATAAATTTCGTACATTCTCTCGGAATCTGAAAGAAAAAAAGCTCATATTTTTGGTGTAATTTTCTTGTTAGTAATTATGTTAATATCTTTTTTAACGCTTTTATTGTTAACAACATTTACATATTCGAATTTATTGTATTTTGCAAAGATGATATTGCCATTTTTACTTTTAAGGCGATAGGAATTTTAAATATACAAATATATACTTAGCTATGTATACTGTACAACACCATCACATTTTATTTTAAATTAGAATTGTTTCTGAGTAATAAAGACATAAAGGGAAAATACTGCGTGTCAACAGAAACGGGAAATCGCTTTACTTTATTATAATCAATCGAGAATTATAATTAGCTTTATAATTAGCAAAGACGTGCGCAGGTAAGCTCGTACATAATAACTAAAGAGAAGGTCAAGATAAGTATGTTAGAGGTGAATTAAGGTCAATGAGCCGTTTATTATAAAGTAACAGATAACGGACTTTATATTTTAGTTGTCCGAGGCTCATAATTATTACATTATGTATATATTTCACTCACAAACTCCACTAATAATTAATTACCTTCCATTTATAAATACATACGAATAAAATTATGTTCTTGCAAGGGGTGTGCAATAATTCATCCCCGTCAGCACTTTATTTTTCTGAATTTTAAATCGTAATAAAATATCAAAACATTACTACCCCTCAATAACAATAGTTTTTGAACCATCACTAACTCGTACAGATGATACACAAATTGCTTGGAAGAGAAATCGATTTGAAAATATACAGATGTAGAAAATAATAAATAATTAGTAGGTGATAGATAATAGGTATATTTTACGGTTGAGTGTAATTTAATGACTCTACTTGGTGGCTATAAAAGGCGGTTGAATAAGTATAGAATGTTATTACCCGAGACAGTGCAGCAGAACGATTGTATACAAGTGTCATTTGTCATATTTCCCTGGTCCAGACATATACAATATTACCGAACATGCTTTAAATTTGTTGCATTACTGGCGAAATTTCGAACACTGCTGTAGAAAGGTCGTCGACAAGGAATTCGGTCACTTTCAGTTTCTTTATATCCATAATTTAGTAGAACGCAAGTAAGACAAACAACTCGAATTGAATAGCGCTTATGTTATTTTATTCAAAATTATGGATATTTTTCAACGACTAAAAGCTTCTACTTAAAAAAAAGAACTACATATTAATATTAATTAAGTTACTTCTATTTAAGTATTTTGTTAAATTAGAGTTACATTAATTGTTAGGTAGTCTTAATCAAACTTATATTATTATTTCTATTTAAAATATTATATTATTTGTCAATTTATTGATTTGTTGCAGATATTGTCACTCGCAGGGGCATGCAATTCGTTTGATACAATTTTCTACCATGATAAAATATTTTTATTATCAAGTAAGTGTAATGTTTATTAATTTCTCAATAAATAATTGTGCACCACTACTGATTATCAATCAGTATTACCTTAAACAAAATACTTAATGAAATATGCGCTAATAGCAGGCGTGATGATTAGCAGATACATCACTTATTTGACTTTTATGGCCATTCAACTAAACCGAATTCACCTAGTTTATGGGGAAACCGCAGCAAAAGTTGTAAAACCTAATTTATGGTGCCCGTACGCGTGTCTGCTTTGGTCATTGAAAGTTAATTTCTGTTTTTAATAGCTTACCTATGGAAGGTACTCAGTTTGGTTTTGTGTCTTATTTTATTATTTATTTAAATTAAACACATATAACGCCGACACTGGGTAAAATGCGGTAATAGAATTTGGTTACACAGTATTCCTTTCCGTGCGTTCGAGATTTAAGGGCTGCGCACTTTTTTTTTTTTTTAGTTTAGTTTTCTCGCCGATCTAATCGTATAGCCTCGCGGAATGTTTAAAGGTAAAATCATTAACGGGATCAATGGAGCAAGCGATTGCACTTACAACTATTCGTTTTACGACATTCCACGGAGTGCTTGAGCTTGCTATAAGGATCGATTTAGTACCGTTTATTCTGCGCGAATATAGTCGAGTCCCTCGAGTGTGTGCGTGCGATTTCTGTATTAGAGACTAAATGAAAACTAAACATGATCGCCACATGGAGCGAAAGACTTCCAACCATTTCGTCATAGCCAAATTAATGGAAATGTCTCAACGATATGCTGAAAATGGACACTTGATCAAATCCCTAAGGTTGATAATAAACCAGTGGGGTGATTTCCCTAAAGAAAGTGATTGCTGGGTATTATTAGGTTAGGTTATAGAAAGGATATGGATAAAAATCTATTGGTATTTGAGCTTGTAGGCTGGTTTAAGTGAATTATTTTGAGTAATTATTTTGTATTTATTAAAAAGAAGAAAACGGAAGTTATTTTGTCTGGATTATTACGTACGCATTGGTATTATTTTAGCGAGGTGTTACAATGAATCGTGTTCATACACCCTGTTACTGTTTCGCACTCCTACACAACTTTCACAAAACAGCTGCGACTGCAACACAATACGATCATAATGTGAGGTCGGACATAAAAATGCGAAGCTTTCGTTGTAGCAATTTTGCTTGCACAATTTGTCTTTTGTACGCTTGATTTCGTTGAACGAAGGACCTTCGAAGGTATCACAGGCTGTAACTTGAGGCATAGATAAACCAAAGATGCTTATCACAAAACAATGCAATTGTGCTTGTAATTATCAGTTGATCTGATTTTCAATACATTTTATCAACATGTGGCGAATATGAGTTTCGGTCTATGAGGTACATAGATACTTGTACGGTTTGATTATTAAACACGTTGGGAAAGAGTGAACCTTAATTTTGAATTTAATTTAGATAATAACGTTGGGTTCGTGCTGTATGTAGTAAGCAATTTTCGCTGATAAGGGAAATTCTTGTAAACGTCACTATTTGTTGGAAATGGACGCAACATTGTTAACGTTTAATCGAGTATAAATTTGATAATGGACTCTCGGGAAGGGTTTATTTTATAGTGTAGGTATAAGTAGTTAGGAAGGATGCACAATCAAAAATTGAAAACCACTTAAAAATGTTTTACACACTTTTCGAAAAAATCAGAGAAAATTTTCACACACACAATTAATCTTGTGAAGTTATATTTTGTGATTCTAAGAATGTTAAGAACCAGCACTGTTCTAAATTAAGGGTCGTTTGGTGACTTTTAGATAGGGCTTCCCCAAGACAAGATTTTCAAGCTGGCAAAAAATAATTAAAAATTGGACAATGTCTTTATAATTCCCTTATTTATGCATAATGCTGTCTTGATTTATTACAGTATTTCCTCAGAAAATTTTAATCTCAATTTTGGATATCTCAGCTGTCAGTTTTAAGTTTCAGCCCCTGCGCCTCTCGTGTTTACCCCCAAACCTAACCCAGTCTTTTCGGTGGTGCATAGCACTACCCTATCCTAGGCTAATATTTTAAAAGCACATAATTATAAGGCTAATTAATGACTGTTCCACATGAAGACATACAATGATGAATTTTAATTGAAAATTCTATTTGTTTTTGTGTTTAATATTAATTCAACATAATTTAAGTAATATGTAGAGCTATAGAAGTCACAGGTTCATCAATTTGTTTTCAATAATTAGGTGTTTCTGTCTAAATTTCAACCTTCAATCTTTCGTTCATATGAGAATCTTGTTCTTGATTTTTAAAACAGGGTTGATACATTTTTATTCTTGCGGTAGCCCTAATTTTAGATTGTGTAAAAAGTTTATGTTTCAATGGCATATGCAACTAGTCATTACAATAATGTATATTTTTGCAGTACCTTCTGATAGGGCAGTTTGCGGCTATAAACGCTAAAGGTAGTTTAAAATCATGCAGAGAAAACTTTCACTTATTATTACCGGTTGATTGAATTTCTTTTTAGGTTGTAAAGTTATCGATTTTTAAAAATTTTGTTCATACCTTGGCATAATTAAGAAACACAGAAGATCAACCTTTTTAAATGTTATTCGAATAAATTGTCAACTTTTTAAAGTAAATGATAACTCCATTTTTGGCCACATTCGCGTTGAACAATATGTTAAGTACAGATACACATCTTATTAAAAAAAAATCATGTAATAAGATTTTAAAATATCATTACTCATTTTAGCGATTAAAATATGGGGCAAATTAAAATGTTCTACATTTCTTAGGTATTTGATACGTAACATACATATATCGCATTCGCTTATTGAAATGAATTTTTGTTTCAGACGCTTGTGCAATTCACATAACGACGTTACATAACTCAAATTAGATTACTGGATCGCTCACCTAAAGGTGTTAATACAAAAACATTTTAATTAATTTTACGGTTCATAAACGTGTTTGATTTATAGGAACTTGTAACAAATATTAACGAACATTACTTGTTTAGTATATTAATTATTAGCTACATAAGACGTAAACTGTATATGAGAATCACGCCCATAATTATTACATATTGTAGGTTAATGAGGATAAATTTAACATTTTCTTTCAAACGGTGGAAGTTTTTCTTAATTATGGTAATACAAACACTTTTTTTACTCTGTTACATTCCTCTACTTTCATTCCGTCCTCAAACACTTTTTTGGTATGTAAGTCACCTCTAGTCTGTGCATCCCTTTTCTCCCTCCCATTGATGATTCCATCTTATGAAGTATTATTTGGTTTAACTAAAATATGTATGTCCATAATTTATTATTGTATATTAATTTATCGACATTAACTAAAACTTAAGTAGTTCAGAGATTGAATTTTTTTTTTTAATTTTTCCTAGGTCCTGTATAAGATTTACAATTTGAGAAACTAAATCATACTAGGGCCGCCAACCCATTCTTAACCCGCTACCGCCAATACATAAATATGTATACGCAAAAGATGATTGGCTTTTGATTATATTGAAATCATGTGAACGTATTTGTAATTTAGTTAAATATATTTTTATAATCGTTGAATATGTATCAGTCAAAATTACCTGTTGTTTGGTGCAATTTTGTGCACGCCTTTGTGAAGGGTTTTCGAAATAGATAATCGTCGTTAATCGAATCGATTATCGATCGAGTGTGGTTCAGATTCGTCCCTTGAGCAAAGAACGCGATTATAAACTGTTATTATTTTTCCGTGGATTCAATTCATGCGAGGTTCTTTTGACAGGTGAATTTCTTTTGTATTGTTTATTGCTCGGCAACGGTAACGGGCATCAAATCAGTTCGCCGAAAAATAAAGCAGCACCTTTACGACTTTGCATGCCGAAGTCGGAGACTCGATTTTATTATCGCTCCGTATACCATGAAACTTAAAACTTCATGCTACATGAGATGTTAATAAATTTTCCAGTTTTTAATAATCCAATACTGCAACAGGATAAGAATGCAAATTTCCCATTGAAAATAAAATTGCCTATTGCTCAGCATCCCTAAACTCTTCCCTCCTCTTCAGGATGAAAATATTAATAGGACAATTATGCTTTTATGTAAAAAATATTATTTACTAAGTATCTATAACAAGTGATAATAAAATTGCTAACTTCTGCAATAAGGTGTTGAAAATTTTTGAAACAAAGTAAATCTCATCTCGTGGGTATGTAAGTACCTATACGTATATCAATTTATCTATAGGTACGTAAAATATAATTATAATTACGTTTCCAACAAGGTCATAAAACAAGGTAACCTTAACAAATAGCAGTGTTCCCCACAGCGCATGCCTTTCCAGAATCGCGAGCTGGATGCCTGGATGGCGTGAATCGAACTACTTAGTCCCAGCATCGCATGCAGCTGCTTTAATAAGATGTTAAAATATCACTTACGTGAGCAATATACTTATTTATATATTTATTTTACATCTTTACATACCACCGTTGCAAAATTATAAATTGTAGAACATGCCAGAAAGAAAAATAATCCTTTATTTTATTAATTATAGAAATTATTATGATCTGTTTTTCTCAGTTTCTACTGATCAACATTTAGTAAGTGACGACCTATAATGCCAAATTTTTTAATGCATTTTATTTTTATTATGGTGTTGTATTTCCCAGGATGAGATAAATGCGAAAATTGTAACAAGAAATATAATTTTAAGACCACTAGCTCAACTAAAACTGTTTTGGTAGATAAATAAAACTAATTTGTATTCTCTTTTCGAAGTACGGAACCCCAAAAGTCGTTTCAATTCGAATTATTTAAGATTTCGAATAATTTTGTTACCATATTTGATTCTACTTACACTTGATGGAAATTCATTGTAATTCTAAATGTAATAAAAATATTGTTGTAATTTCCACAAATTTTATTAGGTACGTTTCGATAAAATGTATCTTTTTTAGTACTTGTACTTTACATTAAACTGTAAACTTCTAAAAAAACTACAACGAAGTCAAACGTACGTCAAGCGACTAATAAAATTTGTCGAAATTACAATGATGTTTTTTATCGATTTGTAATGAATATTCGGAAATTTATACTTGTTTATCTCAACTTTAATGTATGGAATTAATATTTTGAATACTTTGGTTAAAAAATACGAACGTGTTCAATTACTTACAAATAACAATAACAATAAGTTAAGTAAAGTAACAGTATTCTCTTTAGAAATTAATGGTCAGGTCACCGATAATTCGCGACATAAAAGTAAGTCCACTACTCTCTCCTATCTCGTCACTCCTAGTCGTAAAAATGTTTTAATGAATCCAATAAATTCCGTCGGCCGAGCAAAGCAATACTTACCTCTTCTGATAATACACATTAAGATAATAACGTTGGATTCGTGCTGTATGTAGTAAGCAATTTTCGCTGATAAGGGAAGTTCTTGTATGTCTGTGCAATAAACGTCACTATCTGTTGGAAATGGACGCAACATTGTTAACGTTTAATCGAGTATAAATTTGATAATGGACTCTCGGGAAGGGTTTATTTTATAGTGTAGGTATAAGTAGTTAGGAAGGATGCGCAATCAAAAATTGAAAACCACTTAAAAATGTTTTACACACTTTTCGAAAAAATCAGAGAAAATTTTCACACACACAATTAATCTTGTGAAGTTATATTTTGTGATTCTGAGAATGTTAAGAACCAGCACTGTTCTAAATTAAGGGTTGTTTGGTGACTTTTAGATAGGGCTTCCCCAAGACAAGATTTTCAAGCTGGCAAAAAATAATTAAAAATTGGACAATGTCTTTATAATTCCCTTATTTATGCATAATGCTGTCTTGATTTATTACAGTATTTCCTCAGAAAATTTTAATCTCAATTTTGGATATCTCAGCTGTCAGTTTTAAGTTTCAGCCCCTGCGCCTCTCGTGTTTACCCCCAAACCTAACCCAGTCTTTTCGGTGGTGCATAGCACTACCCTATCCTAGGCTAATATTTTAAAAGCACATAATTATAAGGCTAATTAATGACTGTTCCACATGAAGACATACAATGATGAATTTTAATTGAAAATTCTATTTGTTTTTGTGTTTAATATTAATTCAACATAATTTAAGTAATATGTAGAGCTATAGAAGTCACAGGTTCATCAATTTGTTTTCAATAATTAGGTGTTTCTGTCTAAATTTCAACCTTCAATCTTTCGTTCATATGAGAATCTTGTTCTTGATTTTTAAAACAGGGTTGATACATTTTTATTCTTGCGGTAGCCCTAATTTTAGATTGTGTAAAAAGTTTATGTTTCAGTGGCATATGCAACTAGTCATTACGATAATGTATATTTTTACAATACCTTCTGATATGTCTGTTTGCGGCTGTAAACGCAAATAAGTAGTTTAAAATCATGCAGAGAAAACTTTCACTTATTATTGCCGGTTGATTGAATTTCTTTTTAGGTTGATACTCATATCGAAGCAGCACTACTAAGGATTAACCTTTAGGTTTACAAAGAAAACTCGTTTGTCATTTTATCTCTTTCAACGCTTGTCAGGAAAATTAGAAACAATACCTCAAAGATGTGGGCAATAAACAAACCATTATTATCAACGAAATAAAATCGAATTTAAGTGATTTACTAAAACGATAATGTGAAATTAAAGAAATGGGCGTAATATAGCTGTTTCTTTTGTCTCCCCTATCACCAATTCTAGTGTTACCGAAAGCTGTTTGAAATTTCACAAGCCTACGTTAATTTCGTAAGTAAACAAAAGAGAAGTAATTATAATCCTGTGCAAACAAATCTAAAAAGAATCGACAGAACAAGCGACGTCGTTATTTCTGAAATAATGTTATATTTAACTAAACTCTTAGCACGTTCGATGTCGCATTTTTAGTAAGTACCTATGTACTAGTTTAAGAAAAGTGGAGTTGATAACATTTGTCGCTGAACGTCACGTCAATGTAAAAGGAAAAAAATGTATGTTAGACATTTATCAATTTATACGTATCTGCATTAAGTAAAGATATATTTTTAATAGCACATATTTCTGTAATTAATCATTAACTTCGCTTTTCCATTTCAGTTTTTGTTATACATATTTGCGAGACTTCTCGGTTTACTGTAATAACTGCCTTTACTTAGTGGTAATTAGGCGACTTATAATAAATTATTGAGGAATCAATGCCAAGAATTTATCGACTAATACACTAAAAAGATGCTTAAACTTCTTACGTTTTTCCCTCATTCGTACGTATTAAAAGTCGTGTAATTGTATGTGTGGGAATGTTTATATTATACGTTTCCATTTTTAATTAAAACAATTATTTCTAGCTATATCTACGTAAATTGTGTTGTGGTTTCCGAGCAACATATTTATATTTTAGAAAACAAGGAGTGCACGATTTGTTTTGCTTACTTTCGTTTTGTGTCGTTTAATACATTGAGTGAAAATTTTGCATTTCATTCCATGTTTCTGTTATATAGAGACACCCCACCATGCACGATATAAATAAGTAGCTATGCTCGTCTGTGTTGTCTTTTCTAACCTTAACCTTATGAAGAAGTTTTGTCTATTTTTTTTAAAGTATTTCTTAATAAATAATAAAATTCATTAGACGTTACCAAACGAAAATAAATTTGAAATTTGTAGGAAACATTTATATACTTTTTCAAAATAAACGTAAATTTAGTAACTTGTAGTTTTAACTATTTTAATAAACACAATTTGTTCGTTTTTTCAATATCGTTAACAAAAAATAAGTAAAGAGTAAGTAACATACTACAGGTAACGAATGTAATTTTGATTAAAATTATCGTATATTGATTGCATTCGGATATTAGTAGTCCTGTCACTCAAAATGTTTAATTTCATCCTGAGTAGATAATTACTTCCTACGCCGGCGGATTTTTAAGTTTAACGAACTGAATTTATCAAATGAATGAGCAGTCAAGAAGTATTTATTGCACTTGATTGATATTCACACATCCCACTAACGTGCTTTTCGCTTTTGTAATTAAGTACTATTTTATTTTGAATTTAATTGGATTTTATTTATTTATTTCCTCAGAAATAAACATACATAGAAGTTACATGTAGGTAAATAAAGTCTACTTTTACCTTTTAAGAATATTAGTTCCGTATGGTCAGTTATTCAATAAAATAATAAAAATATAAATTTGGAACTACAGAATGGAACTAACAAGTTAAGTTACCCCAACATCAACGGCTTCTTTAATTCTTTCATTGACGTCTAGAACTATCAAAGTCGATGCCACATTGTTATTTCAAACGAAGACCTTAAATATTTGTATTTTTTCTGAGAAAAATGAGGGTAATAACTTTGAAATAGACCCAAAATTGACGGCTCTAAATTTGGGGCGATTTCACAGATGTTGGGTCCATTTTTTTTAATAAAATCTTGTTTTAAAAAAATAAAAAACTTTAGAGTTCTTATTTTAAATAACAAAGCAAATTCGACTTCAACGATATTTGATGACAATAAACAAAATAAAAAAACAATTTTCAGCCCATGATTTATCAGATACAAATCTACAAAGAGCTCAGTGCATTTTTATTTAATAATTGCGATAATTGTTAATGGTGTGTATACTATAACCACCCTCCTTTCTTTTTCTTACCTTCCCTTTACAAGACGTTGAATACACAACAACATTCGTCGTTGAAATGTTATTGTCAGTTAAACTCTTTATAAACTTGCTGCCCCTTATCCTGACATTGATTTTAGACAATATCGCCTTTAAGAAAATAATACCTTGTTAATTTTAATTTAAGCATATTTCGCTTCATCTCAATTAAGCATTTGCTTCTCTCATTTGAATCGGTCAAGTTTCGTTCGCGTTGTGTGGCGTATTTGAATTAATTATTTGTTGCCATTCAACTTCTACGAAGTATGGCTTAAGGATTTTCGAAACTCAAGGATGTACTTGTACTTGTGTAGTACCTTTAGAAACGTTTACAGTGTTTTCATTTCGAGTACAATGCACCCTCATTATTTAAAATGACGTTGTAAGAAAGTTCCAACCGAAATCTCAAGTACAAAATTCTTATATCGAATCGGTAAATAAAAGTTTTTGTGAGGGAGGCCTAACAGCTATCCATATATGGACTCCTGCATCTTATATACATACATACATACATACGTAATGTATTAAGTGTATATATATTTACTACAATAATATGTACCTACAATAGTTTGTTTAAACTTAAGTAATGACTTCGCAATCTGTTGTAGAATTTATTTTAAAAGTTTCAAGCTTCTGAAAGCAGCGGACAAAAAAAAATAATCCAGCTGTATTATTTTCGTTGCATGTACCTATACTGTAGTAATGAATGAAAAGGATTACTTAAATTTTGAAAAGAAAAAATAAGGAATAAATGTATTCTCTAATAGTTCGTGTATTTAAGTAACGATAAATGGACAATTTAATCGATTATTATATTCGCTTTAACCATAGACAGGTCTGTAGGTACCTAATTAACAACAGGTGCTTTTTTAATAATTTATTTATCCCGAATCTTTTGGGTTTTCGTTCAATATTCGTTTGCCCATTTTAAACAATTTCTGACAGATAACTAGTCAAAGATTAAATAAAAAAGGGGAGGGTTTGAAAAAGACAAACTTAAAGGCGAAGGCGCGTGAGTGACACCGTCTACAGTTGGAGATTTTATCAGAAGACAAACCGATGTTACTCGAAGTGACAAGGTATCTTTTATTCTTCTTCTTCTTTCTCTTTCTTTCTCTATCGACTACCACCAAGTTGCCACCGACAAATCACATGTCTTCCTCTACAATCATATATTGTGATGTTGTTATTTAAATAACTTGTTTATTTCTATGTCAAATTGATACAACATATTGAAATTGAATTAATATTTTTTAATGTGTTTTATTAGCTGAGTAGGTAAGTGTGAGGTATGCTTCTTTTTAGAGCAGTACGTAGGGAAAAAAACAGAAATGTACCATGAATATTATGTAATAAATTTACTCGTTAATGCTCATTGTCGCTGCATACGTAACTATGTTATAACAATCGAATTAATAATTATATCATGGCTAGTGGCATATAATTAACATTGTAGAGTATAGTCTTGCCAATAGTACATCAGAAATCATAAACAAATTTAATTAATAACGATGAAACAATTTTACACTTAATTTAATAAATTAATGTAATGGTATAAAATAGAAAAAGAGGAGGTGTATCTTCCATATAAAAACAATCAGTTTCTGAACAAACCCTCTGTTTGAATTAAATAAGAGAAATCATCAATGCAATCCAAAATTATGCTTTAAGTGGGTTCAGATTTGTCGTATTAAGAACAGAAGGACAACGTAATGTTTTTAGTAAAATTTAGGCATTTGACGACTGTTTTAAAACGGATGTAACCTTTGCATGATCATTTCATGTTCAATATAGTGTTTGATGTTGCGATTTTTTAATATTACAATGTGGTTATGGTAGGATCAGTCATTATAGGATGTCGTTATCGTGGTCGAGTGTATACGCATTTCAGCATTGAATGAATACCTACGATTCTACCACGGAGTCAATTATTCTCCTATTTATCATATTAAGTACATTACTTCGATAGCACTTTGACCTGCGGCTCTAAAAATTCCAGAAATATGAAATACATTATTCATTCGCGACCAGTTGTGGTCGGCCGTCCTGCGATTTAGTAACGATACCGAACACAGAGGCAAGTGCACAACTTGTTTGGACGAACGCGGCCGCAGGAACCGGGAGAGAACTACAATTAAAATACACGTACAATCGTATGCACAATATTCAAGGGAACGAAACGAATTAGAAATTATTCGGTATGCACATGGGCATATTGACAGTAGAATGCCCGAGTGTGGGAAGAAACGACCAAGAAAGAAAGTGAATTAATAATTTATAAAGTCGCTGCCCTATTTCCATTCCATTGTACTTATACTGTACGAGCTTTATATTAGGTATATGTGGTATCCCTTCTAGATAGAAGTGCTTTCGTTTTCTACAGAAATACAAAACGTACATATATTCATGTGATATAGCATGTATAAGGTAGTGGCTTAGGGTAGTTCCATTAATTACGTCAAGTCTATTTCTTTTATTTTGGACCAGTTCCTCCTACTTACTCTTAGTGAGATTTGGTAAAATGTGGTGAAACAATCCCTCAATTCCCTGTAATATTTGAGTTTTTAATTAAAAAAATACCGGCCAAGTGCGAGTCGAACTCGCGCACCGAGGGTTCCCTACAAACATGTATATATGTGATGTAACTAAAAATTTAAGGTTTTCGGAATTTTTCCTTTATAGGTGCTATAAAACATTGCTTCATGCCAAATTTCAAGATTCTAAATCGACTGGAAGTACCCTTTAGGTTTTGATTCCCTTGCGAGTAGTTGCGAGTTTGAAAATATGCGGCTTAAATTGCTGTTTCTTTTGATTGCGTTGACATAGAAGTTTGATTTTGTTACAGCTTAAAGGTATTTTAGACTATAGAGTATTTGATATGAATTTCAATTTAATACCTCTACGCGTTCATGAGGAAAGGGGTAGTAACTTTAAAATGATTAAAAATATTTTTATTATATGATGTAACTAAAAATTTACGGTTTTCGCAATTTTTCCTTTATCTGTGCTATAAGACGTTGCTTCGTACCAAATTTCAAGATTCTGAGTTCACGGGAAGTGCCCTGTAAGTTTTGATACGAAAATTTGCGGGCCATAAACGGCTGTATCTTTTGATTGCGTTGGGTTAGAAGTTTGATTTTTTCACAGCTCCAAGGGAAAATAGACCTGAGTATTTGATATAAATTTTAGCTTGATACCTCAACGCGTTCCTGAGAAAAAGGGCCTTGACAGACGGACGGACGGACAACGAAGTGACCCTATAAGGGTTCCGCTTTTTCCTTTTGAGGTGCGGAACCCTAAAACTTTTTTATTACTACTTTATTAACTCTTTCTCTTTAAATTACATTCGATGAGGTTTTTAGTACAAATAAAAAATGCCAAATTCGAGATGTGGAAGTTATACGGCATCTGATCCAACCTCGGGGGACATTGTCGCTGGTAACTGATTTTTTGGGAACATTAGTTACGAACGTCTGTCAAAATGTTCGTAAGAATCAAAAGAAAATGTAAAAAGAGTCGAAAGAAATGAAGGGGGCTTTTCAACAAGAATTTAAAAAGCTTCCCCCCCTTCAATTTAGCACAAAGCGATTTTTGATATGTTAAAAATCAACAGGAAGAGGGAAGAAAAGTCAATTCGTAAAACAATATATTTTTTTTAATTTTTATGTTAATGTTTGAGTGTAAGTAGACTTTTTCAAGCAGTTAGAAAGATTGCTCGTAATTTATGTATTAAACGCATAAGTCAGTAGGTACACACCCTTATATTTTAGTTTCTTTCACAACATAGGTACAGACTGCGTCAATTGCCTTGATGCCTTCGCTTTCTAGGATTAAATTCGTACAAGCCGTTTGACTGTTCGATTGAACGCCGCGTCGGTTTGATACTTATAAGTAACAAGATTAAAACTTTATGAAGTTCTGGATTTTGGATAATTTTGGTAACTGTCACGTAAACCTCTGTGGTTAAATCACGGTTGAGTTTGCCCCTTTTTTCTGCGGTTATTTTGAATTTGAATATTTTCTGAACTCGAAATTGAATTTAAAGCTTTTAACTTTTTTAATTGGGAAAGGTGGTCTGGAAAGTCCTATATAATCCAAATTATACAGTTATCGCAGTATCGAGCACGTTTTCGTGCATAACTCGCTGTGTAAGCGGCGCGGGCTGCAAATTGATAACTAGTACCATTTGTACTTGCTATCGAGAAGTCGTAAAATTACATGCATACTTTCTAACAAACTAATTTTGAGAGCTTTCCAGAAAAATAAACGCTTCATCTGAAAAATAATCGATAATTGTATAAAGTAACAGATTAAAGTAAAGTTGAGCTTTGGTGCTTTATGCTTGAAAACGTGCTTCAAGTCCTTTGAGAGATTAGAAGCACTACATTTCGATATATTTCTCGGAGAAGTATAGTTAGAAATTGTTAATGAAACTACTTTATAAATGTGCTTTATAATTTGTAACTTAAAAAAAACACATTCAAAATGTCCTTTCAGTGCTCGAAGACTTATTAAAGTGCTTGAAACCTTTTCGATTAGTTTAAAATCCATTGTAAAAAGTAAAACCATTAAAAGGGCTTTATGCTTTTTGATGTATCATAATTGAAACTGTTTTGGTTTAATTTAAAATCATATAATGCGCTTAAGACCTTTCCACAGGCATATTTTAAATTTAATTACTTCTTGATGAATTGATAATTTGAAGTCTTAACATTTCAAAACGTACTGAGGGCTTCAAGAACTAAAGCACTTTAAGTAGGGAGCTTTGGGCCTAGGGTTTGAACCCATTTTAATAGGAGCTGGGCAACAGGTCCAGAATAACGAATAAGTTAGTTGATGTATGGAAAGAGTGACATAAATAGTGTGGAATTTCAAGCGTCAAGAGAAATAAGAGTTTGTGAATTTAATAAAATGTACTGAACAATTCCTCATAAAATGTTTGCATAGGATTAATTATTATTTGAAACAAATGACAATAACACTAACAAATGGTCACTACAACATTATTACTGTTATTATGGGATAGCATAGTATGGATCATCGAATAGTCGACCTTTTTGTGAACCTTTTCTATAGGTAAGTTACTCGCGGACGACCGACCAACCGACTGGAGTGCGAGCGCGTGTAAAACTATCACCGGGTTCGTGCAGGCCCGCGGACGTTCAGTTCCTTTAATAATTCGAGAATTGTTTCCACAGTACACAGACAACTAACAATTATACGTTAGTTATGGCGTCTACCGTTATGACTACACCATTCGAATTCCCACATAATTTGTAATTTGTCAATTTTTTACTACTCCTCCTAGGAAATTACCTGCCAGTGAACGAGACGCGTTCCGTGACACTTTCTTCATGCCAGATGTTGCCTAGATACCATAGTTAGCCATCTTAATATATACTGTATTTTTATTATGTAAGTACTAACTATACAGGCACAACTGTATAAAAATAAGTCGTGGGTGGTGAAGCTTTATCAGCTGTTTTGTTTGGTTGGTTCGTTTTATGCGCCGAGGGAGGTTGTCAAAGCCCCTGAGACCCACAATTAGCCAATTTTATGGTATTTATTTAACATAAATCAAACTACTGTTATAAATCTTAAATACACCGAATTTGTAGATGCTTAATTCTTTGTGGTGAAATTTGCGTGACCGTAACATACTTTATATGAGGTATTAGCAACATTTGTCAAACTTTTGCACTTTGCCTCTTTTGGAATCCATAAAAAATGACATTTGAAAGTAAACAAATAAATTTTCACTATTTTATTTTGTATTGTATTGAACGAAAATGTAACTTTTGTTGATGTTGAATAAATTAAATTTTACAGTAAACGAAGGGAACATGTAAACACGTCCCTCAAAAGATGCATAAATTGCTTTAAGGGATATTAACGGGTTGGTGTTTACATACCGCAAAACTTCACCGAATTCATTATAAGTTTGCGTACTCGTCAAGGTAAAACAATACGATTTGTTCACGTAATAATGAGCAACTGGTGTGGTAGCAAAAAAAAATATTAGGCCATCCGTCGAGCGCTAGACTTTGATAGATGATCCGAGATGCAGACGCAACATGCCAGTAGCCTGGGTCATTATAAGGCAATATTTTGAACGCGGTAACAATGAGTCTCTCCAAATACACCAAATTACGCCCCGATAATATAATGAAATTGGCGCAATTTGCACGTTACCCGTGACGTTCCTTCCCTTCATTTATCACCGAACATGTGAAAGACCATTATTGACCTCGACGAAACACGTTATTACTCTAACTAAGCGAATTTTATCAATATTGCAATTTATTAAATTAATTATTTATGAGTTTGCCGCTGTTTTGTTTATTTAAATGAGAAAATGGACACTTACAATTTTGTTAACATATGTACGTACCTATGTGGATAATGGACTTTATTTTAGAAATGGATCCAATTATAGCATTCTTCTACGACATAAAAGGTGTGTCTTGTTTCGGATTTTGAAATTTACGAGCCATAAAACTATTCTAAATTTTTATGTAAAGCGCTGCAGTTGAATGACAGAAGTTAGGGCGGTCTCTATCTGTCCAACTTTTTTAGGAAAGCATGTCACATACTCACATGGTACCTTTCGATTATAAATAACTCTGATTTGTGTATCTACGCTTATGCTTATGCTTATGCTACGATATAAATAAGATAAGATTTAAAACGATTCCAAAATTCAATAAATTAAAATAGAAAGAAACCGTCATCATTGCGCTCAATCAACTTATTTTATTTCTTACAAGCATAGGGAGTGAAACAGAGAGAGAGGTAGAGACTTGTTTATTTTATTACATACCTATATTTCGTGAGGTCATCAACCCTTTTTGCTGTTGGAAAATAAATCGTATCAAGATATAAAAAGTTTCTTTTTATTGACTTTGTCCTTATAGCTTGAATATTATACGTATCTTTATACATACATACGTGCGTTTGAACGTATACGAACACTTACAGATTTGTATGTATCGGCAAGTGCTGGTCTCCCTTCACGCTTTTAATCATGCACGAACAATGTTGCATATTTGTAAACTTTGCTCAGTTCGTGTGCAAGAACTTGTCCATAGTCACATGCAAATGTGGCCTGTTAAGTGTCTTAGATCGTGTCTTCGATTACTAATTGCTTTTGCAACTACGGTAACTTGACCGAATGAAAAATATTCCGTGGATAAACAAAAGAAGCGCTAAAAACTAATATACATACGGTGTAGTGTACCTACTCACCACCGATGAGTGAAGTTTCAAAAATTTTAATTTAGGTACTATTTGTCAAAGTTGCCTATGCTCTAGTCAAAAACAATCCAAGTGCTAAGTTCAAAGAGCTTCAAATACATTAAAAAGCTTGAAATATTGGTGGCAAAGGCTTGAATTGAAACAAAGCCCCTTCAGACGTGTCAAAATGACTCATGTACCTGTAAAAAGGGTTTCCGGCACAGTTAAGGGCTTGAACTGAACTAGAAGGGTCTCAGTTGCTTCAAAAGGGTTAAAGCGTTTGTGAAAAGGGCTTGCGGCACACAATAGGGGGTTGAATTAAATCAAAAGGACTTCAAATACTTCAAAAGGTTTGAAACACCTGTGAAAAGGGTTTCCGGTACACCACAAGGGCTTAAATTGAACCAAAAAGGCCTCATTTACATCAAAACTCTTAAAATAGTGGGGAAAATAATTTACAGCAGGTACAGTTGAATAAAACTAAAAGGGCTCCAAATTTATCAAAAAGCTTGAAGCGTTGGTGAAAGTGGCTCCGAACTGTTTTGATAAGTTTTCTTTATTATTAAGTTGAAGTACTTATGAAAAATGCTTACAGTACATATAGGGAGTTGAATTAAACCAAAAGGGCTCTAAATGCACCAAACAGTTTGAAGCAACTTGTGAAAAGGACTTCTAGCACACGAAAAGGTCATTAATTGTATAGGTATGAATGGCTTCGAATGCATCAAAAGACTTGAAGCGTTGTTGAAAATGACTTCGAACTCTTTTGATGATTTTGTTTTATTATTACTAAATTTTAACTTTTCCCGTCATCTTATTACGAAAATTAAAAAAGTAGAAAATATGCAGGGAATACATATTAATCACATTATATTAACATAAGTATCTTTAAAAAATAATTGGGAACTAATAAATTTTAAATGTTCAAACAAAAGTTTTTGACTTGTTACAAACTCACAATCAGTCGAGCCTTTGAGGCGCAACCTCTTCTTGAATCCTCTTAATCAACGCAGATCTACTAACTGATAATGTCACTTGCCCACAAAACTTTTGGATTTAATCGTTTATATGGTTCATGGTCTTTTAACACGAACTGTAATTCTACAATGGATTTCGGCCGTGAAAGTATGTGTTCTTACATACAATAAAAGTAATAAAAATGAAAGTAATGAAAATTCATTTTAACTTGGGAAAACGACATGATAATACTTGAAATTTCAATACGCAAAGAAAAAAAGAAACGATTCATTAATGTAACTACTACTGTAGTGTAATAGTAATGAGTAGTATGATTTTAGTTGGGTTTGCCATAAAGTTTTACGGTTTGACCTTTGTAAAAGGAAAATCAACAATAAATACGAGCCGAATAATTAATGTCCTATAAACTTACACCGGCAGCTGTAGGAAATTCTTGCGGCAGGCAGTATTTTGCAGAACAAGCCATCAATTTTCCATAAAATATTTTTTAACATGTCTTCCCAACGTACTAGACTAAACTGCGTTATTAGTTTGTCATCAACGGTAAATCTTCAACGAGTAAACCATAAGTGACTCTCTGCCTATATACGTAATAAAAATAAATATTGTCCTAGGTAATAAAAATAGTAATTTTGCGGTTGGTTCTTCGTAAAATATGTCTTTATTAATTGTTTGGTAGGTACTACCACCATTGTCATTATTTTGAAAACGGTATAAGGTGTTATGTATTTTCCATCAGGTACCGCCACAAAATTTCATTTTTTTTCGTTTATTTGTCATTTATAAAATATTAAGTTTATAAACTATCTTAATAGAATAAGAATATTGTTTTCATTTATATAAAATATTGTTTAAATTCTTTCTGGCTATTTTTTTTTTTAACATCCTACAGTTGGTTATGTTTTTTCTAATACATATGTAATTAATAAAACGGTAGTAGCTAGTTATTTTTTAAATGCAGAACGAATTGAAATCAATTTGTTGTTTGTTATACGAATATTGTTTGCAGTTATGTATGTATAATCTTCGTTCAATTTTTACGCGCGTAATAATGTTCAAATTTAATTTGTTCTGTCGTCATTTTCTAACTGGAACTGTATCTAATTTTGTATAGACCGAACGTGTTTGCGATTACGTTGCGTCAATGGTACCTATAGGTAATGTTCGTAGGTATTATGGTGTGGTATGGTATGTATAGAATGGTGGTCGTAAAACGGGTGAGTTTCTCCTCCTTCATTTCCCCTACACTGACGACACAGGTTTTATAACGTGGGTCAGCCACTGACATGGGACCATTGTGGTTTTTTGAGTTGCCGTGACATATTTCGCCTGATATAATAACGCTTTTGTGAGTATGAACGCGAGACGTCGCAGTCGCAGTCCGGTCTTCTGTTTCCGCAAGGTCTCTCCAAGACATGAAACAATGGTAAATTATAACTGAATTTATTTAGTGCATTCGAGGCACGAAAGTCTAAGGCTGCTTGTGTATTGTGAACCGGCCTGTTTGGCCATGTTTACGACCCAAATGAAAAGGCTGTTATATTGAAATGGATGTACAATGTTACGCTTGTGCTCTTGCACTTTTCTCTTTCTGATCTTCATGCCTCTGGAGCTCTTGCGATATTCGTCAATCTCATACTTTTTCTTATTATCGATTCTATCTTTTTTCCTTTCTTATACTGTGACATACTGTACTTACGTCGCACGTCGACTTGAGATTAATTTATATATACAATTGTTTCGTTCAAATGAGACACTTCCACAAATGGTTCTTGGCTCAAAAATATACACCAACTGTCAGTTTACGTTTGACAAAACAAAAGTTCTCGATAATTTGTTAAAGTTACAGTTCCAACCTTATCCTACCATGCCTGACTTCAAGTAGGACGAAAATTAGAAATAATATAACACCTTAAAATAATTGGGCTCAATCTGGTTCTTATGGGGCGGAGCTACTGAAAACTACTAGAACATGATTTTAAAAGAGTTAATGTGAAGGGCTAAACTAATCTCAATAAAGTATCCTGTTAATGGATTAAAATAGGGTAGCATTATCATTCTAAATCAATCTAAATAAAGGATGCCATTAAAAAGTTATGACAAGGTTTTCCCTTTAGGACCAGAATCGTTTTGGCAGGGTAGGCCTTAAAAAATCTGGAAAAGGATATTGGACATCGACGCCAAAGTCAAGTCAATCTTAAAAAAGATTATAATTAGGTACCTAACAATATCAGTCCAAATCAAATGAAATAGAGCATGTCATTACAAGGACGAAACACGGTATCCTCTTCATAGACCAATCAAAGTAATTTTTTTTATGTAAAACTATTTTAAAAACAATCGTATGCTACAATTTAAAGTCTTAATAAAATATCGAAAATGGCTCCAGCAAAAGTTTTTATCGATGTTTAAACATTTGGTCAAAGTTATTTTTACTGAGAAAAACGTAACCTTAATTCTACTAACTTTGGTTACTAACGGCAATTTTATTAAAAGAGTGAGATATAGGTACATTAGTAGGTACGTACGTTAGTCGGCGATATAGAATGACCCTTGCAATATTATTTGCTAGGATACGGTTAATTCCAATTGTGCAAAAACTATAAACCGATAGGACACCTCGTCTGCTCCTTTATTATGCACTATAATTAGAACTCTTTCCCGAAAGACCGATGCTATAATCGTTAAATTGGCGGTTTTGATTTTTTTTTAAATGTGTAGTCTTCTTCCAAAGGTTTTTCTCAGTGGAAATAGCTTGGACCATGAAAATTCAAATTGTAATTCTTTACGTATTATCTCATAGAGCATTACGATTAAGACAATATTTTTCGTGATAAATGCCAAAATATGTACATTTGAACTATGATGACTGACCTATAGTAATAGGGTATCTAGACCAAAGCCAAATCAGTTTAATTAGATAGGAGAAGGTAAGATGTCAACTTATCCACATCAAGGTCAGATTGGGTTCAATTGGACATAGGTACTATGAAAGGCATTTATTGCTCAGTATTTGATTGGGATTAGAGTTCCAGTAAACACGGCCTTAAGAAATTTTTTTACTCGGATTTTAGAGAAACCATTGATTTTGGCATTTGTGGAACATATATAAGTAGCTAGATATGTTGAAAGCATTTGATGGGATAAAGGTTGTTCCTCTGTCATTTTGAATTTAACTAGTTATAGCAGGTTGTTGTCGGCCGTTTACCGAGAGCGACTGGTCGAGATGATTTCTTCTCATTTCAAACGGACTGGCTGTCTTTTATATAAAACATAAGACCGTGGAGGAGCGAAAGACACGACGCGACGGTGAACGGTGGTCATCCTGATCTCAGCAGTCAGCAGCGGATTCCCAACACGACACAGCAAGCATCAGGAGCAGGAACGAACAGCAGCGAGCAACGACGAGCAACACATTGCATTTCTTTGCGTTGTTCAAGTCGGTTGGCTCTGAAATTGTGCGCCCGTGGCAGCTTTCCTGTACGTGTCGATGCACATTTTGATATTCAGCTGTATATTATTGGTCGGGTCATCTTTTTGGAAACGGTTTAATAATTGCGGTGCCGCCCATTCGTTTTATAGTCCATTGAGTAGTTTCACGGTCTCTTTCTTTTACACGTATCGCGGATATCTGCGTCTTGTCGTCCTCCGGGCGATCCTAACGTAATTGCATCCGTGTAGATGCAGATTGCACATAAGATAAATTCATTTGTTGGCAGCTCGGGCATCGTCTCTGTCAGTTCGCGTTCGCCATCGATAATACTTACATTTTTGCATGAATTAGTCTAGAGTTTCGGAAGCTTTTTGTTCTTTTGTCTTATGTACGTACCTAACCTAACCGTTATACATCTTTTTACCCTCTGTCCTCTGCATAAATATTTTACATAACGATCAGCTAATTTACGTTGTTATGTATTATGAATATGGGCGTTATCACGGGGAAAATTGGCCGTCATAAGCGACCAGATGAAGAAAATAAATCAAACTTAAAACCTTAATCGGAACAAGAACATGGTAATGTTTAAATAATTTAATGCGAAACTTAATCGTCTCAAGAAAAATAATGACCCCAAATGTGATGCCTCCATAATTTCTTAAATAATAACTCACAGTATGAAAATCTAAAAACATAATAATAGCACTAAAAATATTTTTATTTATCAGTCTAAATTGCTGTGAGTTTGTGCGGAATCTTTTAGATTATATTTTATAACAATGTTTATTAATGTTGTTCTTTTGTAATGTAAATGAATCTTAAAGGATTTCCTTTATAAGATTTTTTTTTATTAGATATATGTAATTGCGATAATTGAGTTGTAATTGTTGTTCATATAGCTGAAAGTTAATTGGTCTTAATTAAAACGCATGTTTTGAAAAACGAGTTAATAGTCGCGTTTTGTTTTTGTAGCTTTTCTAAACGTTCGCTCGTCTTTATTAAGGTTAGTGAACACAATGAGACGTTTGTAAAGCTTTCCATACTGGTTAATTTATTATTAAAAAGCTCACTTCTGTAGGTAATGCTCCATCCAATCCATGTACACTTGCACTCTTGTAACGTCCACGTTACAAATGGAGCGTTTAAACAGATTTTATTGCGGACCTTTACGTTCTGGATGAATTTAACTGCTTTCCGAACAACTGGCTATGCGCTCACTCACCTGTAACAAATATCAAGTAATTAGTTTACAGTTTTATAATTATGTTGAGTCTACGATACCACGGCGCGGCGCTCGCGTATCGCCGTTTGACCATTATGTTATTGTTGACAATCGCAACCGGCTAGATTTTAGAAAGGTACCCATACCCATAACAATCGCCTTATGGAATGCAACGTGTTATAATTGTTGAAGCGATTTTTGCTAAAGTGTTACTTTGTTTTTATGTACCTTTGTAATTACCTTTTCTTATTTATGCTAATAGAAAAATACCACCTCATTCCTACTAAGCTTTTTATTGAATAAAATAGTTCTATGAAACACTGGTAGCTTTTCTGTCTTTAAAAGTGTATCTAAATGTGTCGAGTGGTTTGCAAATTAATTTGTCTGGATTTTAGCTATTTATTAAATAATAGAAACTATATGATTCTCTTGGGCTCTTATTTCCATCCTCATTATCCTACCCTTCTCTCCTAATATAAACTCACTTCTTGACCAACCATACGTGTTACCATTAGGTACCAATTCATACATTACTATCACTCTCTCTCGCTGACCACACGCGCTGGAATAAATAAACATACATTGTCAGCTGCCTTTAAGAGTTAATTTTCTTTTTGTGACTACAATGAAACACAGTACGCAAAATCACAATTTTCCCAAGTACCACCATGCATTCGAGTGAAATTATAATAAAATGGAGATAAATGTGAACGTAGGAAAATGCAATACCTAACGTAGGTGGTTCGGAATGTACAACGTTTTTTTCTAAAAATCATGAATAAAAAGCACATAATTTACCTAATATTTTCTAAAAGTTGTGGTCGCATAGGAGAGACATGTTAGGTCATTAATATTCTTCGACAGCTGTTTACAAATACTTCGGCCCACATTTAAAAGCCTCCACACAATTAACTCCAACTGCCGTACCTCTATCTTATAATAGAACTAGGTAAGTACTAGATGAAGTTAGAATTGTGAAAGTAGCTCAATAAAATTAAATTGAAACGGGTACAATAGACATTCATTAATTTTAATAGATATGTCTTCAATACGTTAAAACTAGAAATAATGAAATTATTTGCTATATTAAACCGTGTAAAGTAAAAATGAAATTATTTTTAGTAGCTATTGTAGTAAATACCGAAGCAGAGATAATGATCGTTTCCTTGCGCAAAACAACTAAATCAAAAAAAAATTCTGGTAGTTCACGCTGCAACCAACAAAAGGAAGAACATGACCATGACAACATTTACTTTGTTTCTGATCATAACCTAACCAAACAAGATTACGGTAGAAAAAGGCAACACGGACGAAATACTTAGGTACCTTCCCTTTGTTTAAATACAACATGTTCAAACTACGAGGAAAAACAAATGGGAATGACCATTAATTAAGGGATGTCTTTTCTATTAACTTCATCTTCCTTAGTGAGATTTTATAAGATACGATGAGACTAAACTAAATCATACAACTTCCTTAAGTTCAAAAATGGACGTGAAATTTTTAACATCTGCTTCGTTTGGTGGGATTTTGTTGGACTCCTCGCTCCCCTTTCGGATCTCATTTAATTAGTGGGTGTTATCTGATGTCCCTTTACATTCATGTTCAGAATTCTTAATAATTATATAATATACTAAGCGGAACTGTGACCCCTCAACTAGACAATTACCACAATAAAAATACGTAAACAACAAAAAATTATACAGGTAATTATTGAAAAAATCAATTCCATATTTCAGGACAGATATGGTGAGTAAGTAAAAAGAAAAGTTACGGCCTTTTTTTATAGCGATTGAGTAGCTTTAGATCTTAATTTTTGTTTTCTCAGAAATACAATCATTTAGAATGTAATTCATATACCTACCATAATTCTCTAACATTCAAAAATTTGAAATGGTGAATAACTCATTCTGTTGAATGGATGTACCTACTCAACTAACAATAAGTATTTCCTTATTGTGTATAGGAATTAAAAGATTTAACGCAAATTACCTACTATAGTTTCCAGGTATTACTTATTATCGAAACAGAATAGCTAATAAACAAGAATTGTCTTATTATAAGTTACAATGCGGCAAGGTTACTTGAACGTGGGCGAACATTTCTCGTAGTATGCAGAACTTTGGCGCCTTTATTAGGTTATGCAACACACGCAAAGGCTAACAGCATTTATCTAAAACTCGGCTGCCCCAGATCTGCCGCTTGCCTAGATAGTATTATTACCTACAACAACTATTGTATCCATAACCACCAGCGCAACTACATTCTGACTGACCTAAGAATATCTGCACATTTCCAGTTTTCAGTAGGTAACGTGAATATCTGCATGTTGAGAGAAGAAAAGTCTCCAATAAATTTATCCATAATATTCTTTGCTATTGTTCCATTTTAATAAAAATAAACTTACGTATACGTATAATATACTAAATACATATGCCGCTTGCACTTCTCTCAACTTAACCCCGCAGCTCCATAAGGGTAGGTAGGGTAACCTTCCATCACCCCTCTATGACGAAGGTCTCGACTTTTAGCTGGAGTACTCCTAAAGACTTCATACGAGAGAATGTTTTCCAGAAGATTTTAAAATGTTCTTTAATTTTCCATAAGGTTCGAGAATGTCAAGAATTTTCCAGTGTTCGAGAATGTTTTCGAAGTGTTTAGGAATGTTCTAGAATTCTCTAGAAGGTTCAAGAATCATCTAAACTTTTCCAGAATGTTAGAGAATACTGTAAAATCCTATTGAAGGTTCTAGAATCTAAACAATTTTCAGCTAATTTCATAACGTTCTGGTATTACGTTACCTATAGAATCAACCACACTGAAAGAAAATACATATAGCTTTTATGAAAATTATAGTTTCTTGGTGTTTATTTTAGCAAAAAACCTAACAGAAGTCCGGTGCATTTTCCTGATCGAAGTGAGGGTAATTTGACTGTTAATAAATAAAATGCATTTAGGTGTCACATTGTAACCTCGTTCTTTCCATCCGCATTCTAACAAGAGGGAGTGTAACATTTGACTAAAAGAAAAATTATTCAGTATTTGTTTTCAGTTCAATTAATTTTTATTGTGTCTTAATGAATTCTTAATTAGAATTTATAATACCACAACAGGGGTATCAACGTTTATGATATTAACTACGTATTTAGATCATTCGGATTAGTTTAGTACAGGTATGTATTTAGTTAGAAAAAAATACACTTTGTCGGAAGCAATTTGGTAAACAAAAATATGTAAGCATATTGATACAACTGTTTCAATAAAGTGTTCATTTGAAGACAAAAATAACAAGAAAATTAGTAATAAAATTCTAATTTAATAAAACGTTCATCATAGATTATTTAAGTGAGTTTAAAATGATAAGGGAATATCATTTAGAGGGTTATTTAAAATCTCACATTAACTTCTTAATTAAAAGAATTGTTCCAATTTCTTTCCCTATTTTAATCAAAAATTCATTAATGGTATAAATCCCACATGTGAGGAATGGAAGGAGGGTCCCATTACATCTTTCTTAATTTCAGTAAGAATGGAAAAGGATTCGAATTATTAAAATCGTATAATTAATGGATTTATGGACGCCCCTCATATATTTATTTATATATATTTATTAAAATACATTGAAATATTCTAATTATAAGTTGCCTTAGCTTACATTTCCTTTCAATGGGAAATTAGAACTTGTTTTGAGTTACTATATAAGTTGTAATATTTACAGTACTAGGTATTTCCAACAAATGTTACACATTGTCTCTTATCACTGATTTATATCTAATTTCTTGCATTCGGCAAAGTAGAGCTATTACGTAACATTTATATGGCAAATTTAAACATAATAGAATGCTGACTTAGACGCCCATAAAGCAAGTTACAAAGGTACACATAATAGTTGCTCAATTAAGAAATCAGACTCAATCTTGATTCATGTATGGTCTAAAATTGTAATGCGATTAACAAATATAATTATGTGACGTACAGTAAACAGAAATGTAGGATTATAATGGAGGACTACGAGTAAATTTTCAGTGGTAGGTTAAGAAGCGAACTTTACAATAACTTAATAGCATGAAAACTAAATTCTTAAATTACATTTTAGGGAAATCATAATGTACTAATTTTTCATGTACTTTCGAGAATAAAAAAAAAACGTTATTTAGATCAAACTACTTTGAAAAACAAATAAAAACAGTCTCAAAGTAATTTATACTGTTTGAAAGTGGGGTAGGCAAACCACTATATCTGAAGAAGCACGGTCTGAACTGTGGGTTCATAGAGTCAAATTTTATGGTAATACAGTAAAGAAGAAATGTCCTTCGAGATGGACAATGTGAAATGAGAGGACCCTGATACTGAGTGAAGTTTTAATTGGATGTATTTAGATTACATATAGATAGTTTTTCCATCAGCAGTTGTTACCTATGATTCGATTGTGGCTAATTCGAGCTCATGAATATGAGCATAACATTCATTCCGAAATCATTTCAATATTCCATACTAAAATATCTGAATTTAAATATTTAGCATTTAAAATGCAACTTGGCTCGTGTACGAGAGCATTTTACTGATCAACACAACCTGATTAAGAGGTTGAAGACTTGCTTGCTACTTGGACGTTACTTACAGTTATAAACTGAAGGTAACCAGTGCTGAATTGACCTATAAGTTTCAGCTACCTGATTTTTTTAGTATTAGTAGCGCGCTGATGCCTTTACCCGATTTTACAACTGTAGTTTTAAATTATATACGCCAAACATCGGAAAATAGTTTTACAATCAGAGTCTACCCCTTGGAAGAAATTCAAAGTGTTGTCATTGTTTTATTAAACACTACTGAATTTATACCTTGTTAATAATCGCTCAACCTGCTAATGGAATGTGTGGAGGTAGCCAACGGTTAGTAGAGTAAATGTATCTACCTAGAGGGTGTTTCCAGGATTATTTAAGAACGAGACAAATAGTTAGCTTTTATGGAGAGAATCCTTTCAATCAGGGACAATAAAGGTACGTATTTAATAATTTATATACCTCCATGATAGTTGTTTTGCTATTGCAGTTTTAATAAACCCGAATAACTAATAACAATTACGAAAATAAAACAAAGTATACCAAATACAACAAAATAAAAAAACGATTCGCACATTGCCATCACACAACGTGAATTCTATGAATAAATAAACGTTTTGAAGCGACGGTTGGGTGAAGTCTTGCATGAGAATTCAATAAATGTAAACGACGTTTAATACTCGGGTCGCGGTGTGTAAGTCTTGATGTAATTGAAACGACAATTAGACGTACCATGTTAATATCTTTCGACAAAAACTTGTTTTGCAGTTTGTAGGTGCGTCGCGTCGACGTGTCTCGACCCGATGCCCGATGACAGGAAAATATAACACAACAACAACAGTTGCACATTTTACCTTTTAATTGATTGAATTATACTTTGCTAGTTTGCGGTTGCCAGCCATCAAGCCAGTGATTAATACATCTCTTGTTTGTTCACGTCAATCCTATTGACAGACTCGGGCGGTTTTCTATGTTTCTGTTAGTTAAATATTTAATAAAAACGACGTACTGATAAGAATTTTAATAATATGATCTTTTTATATTTGGTTTCTACCAAAAAACGTTGGTTTATTTAGAATTTTCTCAGGAAGTTGCTAAAATAGTCTGCTTCGATCAGATATCGGCTTCAATCTTTTATTTAATTGTAAGAATTTCTATAAAAATTGTTTTATTTACTAGCTATGCCCGCGACTTCGTCCGCGTGGAATAGTGACTTTCGGCAGCATTTAAATTTTTTTTCTTCTATATTTTTATTTTCGGGGCCGTAAGCCTTTTTGCCGACGTCATTACACAAAAACTTTCATTCCTTATTTTTGCCCCCTTTAGGGTAAAATTTTTACAAACATTGAATGTCGTATTTATTTATATCTAATCCAAAGCCTAAAAAATAAGTTTCAAGCTTCTATCTTTAAAAATTACAGAATTTCCGCACAAACATTCCTATTTCAACCCCTTACAACCCTTTTTTCGCATTAAAAAGTAGCCTATGTACTTTCTCAGGCTCTAGACTATCTCTGTACCAAATTTCATTTAAATCGGTTCAGTAAATTTTAGGCGAGATTGTGTAGCATACAGACAGAGTTACTTTCGCATTTATAACATTCCGCAAATTCATTTTCATCGATTTTCCCATGGGAATAAGATATTTTCCCGCAGTAAAACGTAGCTTATGTGTTAATCCAGGGTGTCAGCTAACTCCATACAAAATTTTATTAAAATCGCTCCAGCTGTTTAGATGCGAAGAAGTAACAAACATACACATTCACAAACTTTCGCCTTTATAATATTTATGTGATTTACTTTAGATTTTTGAGTGTATCCCTGCTTTAAGACATAATGGAGAGTCAATGAGATGTTATAAAATATAAGAATATTTTGATTTTTAAAGTTTTACCGATAAAACCAATTTCGTAACTCAAATATATCTCACCCATTTTTACATTAATAAATGATCAACATTGGATTTGCTACGTATAACTAAATTAATTTTATAAATAAGTTCTTGTCTTAATTTATACAAATAATTTATACTTTTTACTATTGCAGTCTTTTACAGTATAATTGTTATAAATCTTATCATTCTGAAAAATATTCAAGGGGGCTGTACATAAAATACGTCATGCTTAATTTGGCCAATTTCCACCTATCCCTCCCCCTTCGTTACGCTGTGTCACACTCCTTCCAACCCTTTATAAATATAGCTAAAACATGAAAAATAGACTTTTCTCCTATAAATAAACAATTTCTATTAATAGTACGCAAGTATTGAGGTTAAAACATTTATTACTTTAATAAGAAAGGGTTGTAACGATAGTGTATACGTAAAAATATTCATTATTAGATATGTAACTACACGTTCAATACGAATAGCTTTCTATCGTAACTGGAAAAATTTAAAAAAAAATATCAAGAAAAAATATGGCATAGATTGTTGTATGAACTCTAAACGTCACGTATTTTAGACCCCCCAACCGCCACCCCTGTTCACATATTGTCACGTAATGTATTTTATGCAGTAGCCATCTGATTTTTTGTTTATCCTGATTGTTAGTTATGTTATGACGTTCTTCAAGTATAAAGGAAATTCTTAAGGCTTAGTGTCATTTTCTTAAGTAAATAAATCCATTACATTTTGTTTTGTCTACTCATCTAATTTATTTTACCTTTACCGAAATTGATACTATTAGCCATCAATCTTTTAAAATCTGGTTTTTATTATGTATTTGTAAACTCCAGGGTGAAGATTTTTTACTAACTATCTATATATCCGGATTTCCTACAGAAATAACGTAAGAAAAAGGTACATTATACGTATTAATGGGTTCTTGCTTGTACACTGATGGGTAAAAGTAGTGAAATATTTGCAGGAATGAGTAAATGTCCTTCTTGCTTACGTTTTTTTTTTCGACGAACGTGGCTGGACCTGCTATCTCTGTTCCAGCATCTTGGAACGTTTAACTTTTCCTGTCAGACCATTTTTTTTTAACGGTACACGTCATATTTCTTCCGCGGAATCTTAATGTTGGTTAACAGGCTGTGGTCTCCCGTTTATTCCTCGTTTTATTCTTTGTCTAATTAGCAAGCATCGGGCGATCGACCGTGCGGTAACTTTAATTATTTGGCCGCGGTGAGAAAGAGAAAGAGAGAGATGACATCAAGAAAGCTCGGGCCGCGGCCGGTGTGGCCGCATCACGAGAGCCTGGGCATTTTGAAATGTCAGACGGCATTTCTGAAAATGCAAAGGAAAGAATGCAAATTAAAATAGATGTCTTGGCTCCGATACCAGCAAAATCTGTGTCGCTGGACACTCCGTGCATTTACTGCCCGGTAATTTAGTGATTCTTAAATAATTATTCATAATACATGCATTTCAAGTTCTTAGAAAAGTCAGGAACAAGAAAAAAGAAAAATGGAATTGCCCTGGGGAAAGAAAAACAGATAAAAACGAAAGAAAGAAGCTTATTTTCAAAAATAATAAAACAAAATAGTTTCACTAAATAATTTTTTCGATGACTCGACAATATTGTTTCGATCGAATGGCGATCATTATCAAGAGTAAGTTCTACTAAAGCTTAACACTAGTGACAACATATTTATACATAAATTACAAGTTACTCAAAAGAAGTGGGGAGTTTGTTGAGACAAGTTCTATTTGGCTATTTACTAAATTTAAATTATTTTGAATGGCTCTTTTGATTTCCAAATTTTCTAACATACATAACTTTTTTCTATTGTTGATATCAGAATGAAGAATTTTTACATTGTTGCTACAAAATGAATGTTGTGAATTAATGCAATGCTCTGCAAAACCTGTTTTATTAAGTTTTCTATTTATGCTATAAACGTGTTCTTTTAAACGTGTCTCAATAGCTCTACCACTTCTTCCTATGTAAGTTGCATCACAATCATTGCAAAATAATTGGTATACACCACTTTTTGTTACGGGAGGACGTTTTGGTTTATTTTTAATTAGTAAAGTTTTTAAATTAATATTATTGGTTTCTATTGCGGTGACTTTACATCTTTTTATTTTATTTTTGAACTTACAACTAACCTTATTAATGATTTTGAAATCAATTTATAACGCAACAGTAAACAACACAGAACAAAACCCTTCCCCACAATATTGTTCTATTAGATTCATTATTCATTGTTTTATTATTTTTGAAAATAAGTTTTAAATAATGTTTCACAAAAGTTGCACTATCAAAAGTATCAGAAAGAAAGAAGCATTTAAAGAAAGGAATATAGTCATTAGATTATGATATAACAATGAAATGGAAAGAGGCTGAAGAAATGAGTAAAAATATAGAAAGGCAGCAGCTGAAACCTAAAGAATTAAAATGAAATGTGGGGGAGAATATAGAAAAAGTCTATCAGAAATCACAGAGACTTTAGATTATGAAAAAAGGCAATAAGATAAAACATGAATTAGAAATTAAAGCCAATTTCATCTATCTTCTGATACGATAACAAACAGACAACAGAAGTTGGAAAGGAAAACAAATTATGTAGGTTTTAAAACAACAAACACAAACAATAAAGCATGTATCTGAATGATAAGAATTCATGACATTATAGAGAATAGTTTGTAAACGATAAGAGCTCGGAATAAACGTATAATAACATAAAACAGAATTACATAGTCCAATCGGTAGAGAAAAAAAGAGGGTCATTTTGGACGATAAGTTGTTTCCCATTGGAGTCAGGAAAATTTTAAGCTACAAAAAAAGTATGTGTTAACAAATTGGAACAGTTCAGAGGCGGAAGAAACAAGTTTTCTTCAATGTACGAGCCATAGATTGCTTTTAGCAACGAAAACTATATACAAATTTTGAGCTTCTGCATCATCCCTCAGAGAGTATAGGTATATGGTAGAACGAACAAAATAGCTCCAACCCCAACGCCAAAACACGACACATTAGTTGTCTGAAGCACTTTTGGGTAAACTTCAGTCCCTGTTTCGTGTTTTGGCGTTGGGATTTGAGCTATTTTGTTCGTTCTACAACAACCGCCAAAGTTTTTCCAGTCTCCATTTTTCGTTAGAGAGTATATACCTAAAAAATAAAAGGACTTGGGAATCTTTTGACCTTTTAAGTCAATAAGCATCCTTTAGCAAATTTTGGGCTTCTCCATTATCCTTTGAAGACTGCGTTTTGAAAGTTGTAGGGAATTCAAACATCTTTATGTTTTAATTTTTCGTACTGCCTTTCCCTGGCTGCAATAAGGAACAACTCACATGCCGTGAAAATTCTTTACAGATTGGACTAAAAAACAGAGAACATGACATGAAAGAAAACTACAAAAGCAGATAAAAAATTTACTTAACAAATAACGACCTTCATTGATGTGTTTTACTATACAGATGGATAAAATAATACTGCAGAGATGTAAGAGGTGCATGAGAGAAAAAGAAATTAATTTCCAGAACATATAAAAACACATTGTTTGTAAAGGTATCACAATTTTAATAATATATACATATTTTCAAAGTTAAAAATGTTGTCTTCCATCGACCTCCTTTTTTGTATTAAATAATACCGCATATCTATAAATAAATAATCCCTTAATTGTCATTTCCATTTCCTAAAACTGTTGACCAAAGGATTTGTATTTTTTTTTTTAATAGTACATATTCGGATTTATTTTTGAGATTGGTTCATGATGTGCCATTTCTGAGACTCATTGTTGGTTGTGATGAGATCTTGTTCTGATTGCCGTTTTGGATTCGTTCGCATGTACGTATGCATGTAGACATGTATAGGGTTAGCCACTATTAGTACTCATTTTAGTCGTCGAATAAGTTGCAAGTCATTCATTATTATCGAGCAGCACTCTAAGTTTACGGATCACTAACTCGAAGAAATGGCAGTATCTGTTTCTAATCGTATTTTGAGATAGAGCGGCGATGATATCGGAACGCAGGATACGAACGTGCATCTTGATAAATTTAATGCTAATTCCGAGCCAGAACTTAATTTTAAAAAGCTCACTTGTTGACGTTTAAATACAAATACAACTCATTCCGCGGTGGGAATCTCGTCAAATTGGATACGGCTGTTTTATTGTTATTTCTTTTCTTTTATTTCTTCTCTTCTATAACGCACCTCGGCTTCTACTTGAAGCAATTTAATCAAAACATTCTTAGACCTCTTGCAAAAAATCACTCGCAAACAAGATGAAAAATATGAAATTAAGTAGTTCGGATTATACTGGAACTATTCATCATTTCATTTATACCATTACAAAAAGTTTCCAGTAATATCATTAAGATTAATAACAGTATTTAGTTGGTAAAAACTATTTAGAGGGTTCCTTACGTTTCCTTTGAGTCCTGATCAGTTTTCATTAAAGAAAACACAGGAAATTCTCTCCCCTGTGAAAAAAGTAAAATATGGTATGCAAAAGAGTTTGATAACAGACAGGAACGTTTTCAAATAAAAATATTCTGGTCTAGTGTTTCATCCTATGTTCAAGTCTTTCTTTTTGTTTTTACAAATACCATAATTATAATTTCCGAGGAATAGAAATCCATAGCCAGATCGTACCGAGCCCTGGATTCCGCGATGATTACCATACAAGTTATGACGCCCCTATAAATATTCACATTACACGGCTGCCACCTAAACAAATACATTTGTATGTATATTCTCCCAAATGATGAGAAAACAACGGTTTACATTTTTTCACGCTTTCCAATGTCTAATACCAAAGTGCTATATTAAACGAAAAAGAGGAGAAGTATAAGTGTCCAATAGAATTAACATATTTGAAAGTTAAGCCTAAATGATGAAGCCATTGGCTTGATAAATGGTCAAACATTTACAGTCATTATTTTTTTGTATGACTGGCCGTTTAGCTGATGCCGTTTCCTGTTCTTTTTGCTGCAAGATGTGCTGAAAAAGCTTAACATTATTAACAACAAATTATCGGGGACGCAGAAGTAAAAAACAAAATATTTGAATAAATGACAAAAGACGTTAAGGTCTTTAACTTCCCGAAAAGAATCGACCACGTATCTGTTATGTTTATTTTCTGATTCACACTTGGTTGCGATTTATGAACCTACACAGGTATAAACTTGAATACTTATAACATTTGAAACAAAACTTTATTGGTATCAAATAAAAAACATATATTTATTTTTCTCTTTCTTCGAGAATTTAAGTAAATGTAATATAATATTTCTTTAGGGAACGTTCTAAAAAGCTGTGCAGGAAAGAACTATTGATTGATTATATAAATTATAGGGTGCAATTTGGAGAACAGGGAAAAAATGGCCCCTTTTAGTTTTTTAAATATAACTCGAAAACGAAGTAAACTGCAGAAGCAGTCAATCAGAACTTTTTCTTAGAGAACTAAATTTCTCGTTGGAATGGCTTATTTTATTAAATTTAAAATACAAAAAAACTCTTTGGGCAGCGATAAATATTTGTATTGCATTATAAAATGCCTTGTTCGAAATTGTTTTGGATAACAAGTGACTGACATACAGTCATTCAATGTTTTTTACAATTTTTACATTGCTGATATTGCTTTAATTGCTTTCTCAAATTGAATAACAATTTCTTCTTGCCATTCAGACATTAAGTCATTATGATATTCAAAATCATGAAAATAATACGCCCCTATTCATAATAACTTACAGGGGATGACTAATGACCGACAAAGTTGTACAAAAGTATCAGTACTATTAGAAAAAGTTAATTACACATGCTAGTATATAAAATTTGTTGCCCCTAAAAGACGCGCCTCAGGACTATTTAAATCTGTGCATAGGGCTGCTTTGAATTCAGGCAAAGCCAACAGAATGTTATTAGGTTCTTTATATCCAACAACATAATTGATTTCATTTTTAGTTTCAATATGGCAGCTCTCTTCAGAATGTTCAGTTGTTTTTGTAAATGTCTTTTTTGTAGGGATGTACAGCTCGCCCCATTTTCTATATTCTATATAGTTGTAGATGTTAATGAAATGTGTGTATGAATTCAATGATCATAAAGGTGCGAAAAGTGAGGCACTTACACCACAAGGACAATTTGTACATATTTTATTCGGATAATTCATGCAGGAATGCGCTTTAAAATAAGTCAACTTCGGATACGTACATGTTATTTGCGTGTGAGTCTCAGTGATAATATGTGGGTACTATGTATATAAAATCGGGATCCTGCTGAGCCCTTTTTATACGCTCTTTTAAAATAAATAAACAAAACGACTCATCTTATAACGATCTACAACAATCCTCCATACAAAACAACTCCACTATGACTTAAACAAGGTAAATTTCATCACAATAAAAAAAGTATAATAATTGTTGTACTTCTAATCATTACATATGTATGTGCATTCACCATGAATTTGTACCAAAAATTGTAACATAACCCGAGTTTTCAAATAACAAATGGTCAGCTTGAAATTCGGTAAATGTTAAAAAACCCGAAGTCTTCTCTACTTCATTCTTGTTTATAATTATAATTTATCTACGATAGCGGTCGAGTTTGTTAAAGTCCATCTAAAGATGAAACGATATAGAAGAAGCAGAACTTGCACACTTCGCACCTCCACCGCTACGCTCTTTTGCTGGCTCAGAATGAAGCAGGTTTATCTCAGCAGGAGCCTGAGCCGTTTCTAGTTCAATACCGACAGCGATGGCGATATACAACAACAACAACAAGAGAACGTTCGTTTTATGAAGATAAAAGCATTGTTGCCACACTGATTCTTTTACATTCAATAGTTTTGGTTTAAGTTTTCTCTAAATCATACAGAGTAAAATGTCAACTTTCTGTTCGAAGAATATGCCTCTTACTTGAAAGGACAATTAAATGGAAGAATTAAATTTTGAACATTGTCCAGGTCTAGAGCAAACAAAAATTTTATAACTGTACAATACCGCAAGAAAAGAGATGATTAAACGAGCTTTGAAAGTTAGGTAATGGTTGAGAAAGTCGTTCTTCTTCAACCATATATGTGTGTATGTAGCCTAACCTTTATCAGATGGTCTCACTTGCAAAATACATCATCTTTATGGTAGTACAATGGAGAAAAAGCTTTTTCACTTCTTCCACCGGAGATATGTTTGTTTTCTATAGGAATGTGGGATATATACAGTCATCAACAGTGAAAATTTTAATATTTGACACTACAGGGTTTGTTAACTACAGTACAAAAAAGATTTAAAAAAATGTTTATATTATAGTTCATCTGAATAGAGAAGGCACAGAGCATTATCGATGACGTTATGCGCAAAGTCGAGTTTTAAGCACGAAACAGCTGATAGACCTGTTGAAGTGATGATTCAGTGGCGTCCGTTCGTTATTATTTGTGGTAGTAGTTTCAGACTAAGTGTGTATCTTTCTTGCGTGTGCTGTTGTTAATTTGTGGATCGTTGTTGTTAATAATGTAGCGCCCCGTGATATTGTGCGTGTGTGTGATAACAATTTGTGTGCATGCACTTCTTATCGCTAACATGTTTACAACACAGCCACAGCGCGCGGTTCTTTTATCGTTATCAACTTACAAGTTATAAATCATTCTCCAGCGACAAGTAACACGATCAATTCTGTGAATTATCGACGGCTCTAATTATAATTATAATTATTTTTTTACGTTTATAAACTTAGTTAAAGCCCATATGTTATGCCCATGCTGGTCATAAAACAATTACGTCATTTTCGCGCAGAATAGTGATGACGCCTCTGTGCCTTCTCTATTCAGATGGACTATACATCAGTTATACTTGTATGAAAAATGATCTTTTATTCATTAAGAATTCAATATATGTAATCCAAAATATTAACTAGACTTGATTTAGTATCAAAAGAATCGTTTTTTATTTATCCATTAATGCAAAGAACATTAAAAAAATATCCGATTTAAACGTTTGTAGTGAAATTATCACTGCAGACAAAAAATATTTTGTAATTTTATGAGTGTAATTATTATTTTTTTAATTGCATTTAATTGTTTTTAAAGGATTTTGAGAAGAGAATTACGTTTGAAATTTTTTCCTGCCCAGGCTTCGATATCCGATTCCTCCTGAACTAATAATAATAGGTTTAGTATTATTGTTATGTCTGACGATAAGTACAAATATTTTAACGTTCGATAGGTATCGTATACTAAATGCCAATGGGTAATAGAGGTAAGGACTTGATAATCCTGTATCACACATTTAAACTATTTTATTAAGGTTTCAACCATCTTTAATTAGTTTAATTTTGCGATTTATCCTTATGTACAGGGTGAATTTTCTAATTTTAAACCCCTCTTTACCTTCTTAAGTCTCTATATTATTTATCTATATTGTTTTTGTAACAATTTCAAACGCTGTTAAATTTTTATAAACCTGTTAGTGTATAGGGAGTGCATAAAAATATCTTTAACTTATGTATTTTCAATTATTTGGGATTTCTTTTTTCTCATTTTGAAAAGGTGTATTAATCGTCATAAAAAACCCAGTGTTCCAAGAAAAAAATCATTTTTCACACCCCTTGTATAATAAAAATTTGAAGAGTCGTTCCCTATTACCACACATAATTTTTAAAAATGTACCCATGTTTCGCCCACTAAAATTTGGTCATTATCACGCAAGATTTTGTTGTTTAATCCTAATATTTTAGATTTATATTCAAATTTGATAAAAAATTGTAGGTGTTTTTGAAATTCGTACTAATTATGCATTTGAGCTTCATTTAACCCTTTGGATAATTTTAAATGAAGTTGATAAGCTTTTATATTTTATCTACTACGTTTACAATAATGATAATTAATCTCTGAGAAAATTTTGGGCAAATATTTACACGAAGGCATTTCTTTAGGAAATTAATATCAGCGTTTTAAGTTTGATTCTACATTTAACAGCCTTACATATATTTAACTCCTTTGATGAAGAAATCATATTCAAATGAGAATATTATAGGAGACTGTGGTAAGCAAATGATAAAGATTTTATGAGACGTACTTTAAATGTGGGACATATTTTACGGTGATAATGCCTCCATTCAAACACATGTCAGTTTTTAAAATTTTTGTGTTATAATTGAGATGAGTAAGTCTATTCAAATTTTTATTATTTGCTTGAAACAGTCTATAATATTATAACCCCCTGTATACTAAACTTACTGGTTCATGAAAATTCTAATAGCACATCTGAAATACCTAAAAAATTCACCCTATACAGTATACAGAATTACATAATTAGGTACCTGTTCAGTAGTGAATTTTTATCATGTTATTAGTATGCAACCGACAGTTACAGTTTGTAAAAGTATGTTTAACAACTACTGATTAATACTCTAAAATCACGAAAAGGTGTATCATTCATTTAATTAATAAAATTAGACGAATTATGTATAGATATCTGGTTTGCGTGTAGTTATCTACGTATGTGCTACGTTTTTAGAATCCATCCATAAATTCTCATGTATTTTAATTAATTATTACTTACACACACTTGTACACATATATTAAAGTGGAAATAATCATTTGCAAATACTCAGAGTTTACCGTATGTATATGTATGTATGTATTGCCAATATCATTAGATGGATTCCATCGCCATCGTGCCGTTTGAATCTAAAACTAGTCGGACATGTTTTCTTTACAAAATGTGACAAGACACTGATTGATATCCATACTCGCACCTGAAAGTGTATCGTTTCCTTATAATTAACGATGTTAATTTATGCAAAACATTATTTTTGAATAATTTCCAAATGAACGATACGCCGGTGCCTAAAAATCGAAGAGTTCTAATCCGTGTAATTAATTTATTAATAATTTAGTCATCAGATCAAAAAAGGCTGGTTAACATTTTAATAAATTATACACAATGTTAGATAAAACCCATAAGAAATAAATTAAATAAGAATATGTAGATACATTTTTAAATAAAATGATTTTATCTTAATGAAATTTGCGCTAAACAGTGCAAAATAATTGATTTCTTAAATAAAGAAATTTTTATCAAACTTTTAAATAATCTACCATCCACTCTTATGTATCAAGTATAGGTAAATATTAAGCATATTATGCAAATTATTTATAAATAGTAGGTTTTCAAATTATTCCGTTTAGGTCTAGTTTTCCGGATTAATCGACTATACCTGCATACAACTACCTACCGTGAGAAACCGTGGTTATGCAGGCCAACCGTATGTAATATGAGTCACTTTCATTATCAATAACTGCAGTAAACAACAAAAATTTAACTTTCTAGCTGCAGTGTTAATTATTCATGCATCCAGCACTGTCAGATCAAGTCAAGCATACGTTCAAGTCAGTTTTTTTTTCAAAGAGATATCTATCTACATAAACGCATTAAAAAAGATAGATTATAACAATCTCCAGGAAGATTGTGTTAAGGGTGAGATTGAAAATTGAAAAGTAAAATGAAAACATAGATATGCATATGTTTTAGTAAATATTCTTGAGTGAAAATTTACATTAAGACCCTTTTAGCAGCAAAGAAGGAGCTGATCTTTGAGCCTATTAGCAACAAATACTGCAGGAAATGTCGGAATGCGGAAGTAAAAGGTGTAAGGGATATTTCTTATACCCTAAATCTAAAAGGGAACTAAACAGCTCACGCTTTAACGACAAAGGACGACATTAAACGTCGTAAGTACTTTTCGTTGAGGGAGCATGCATAAACTACGTGTTTCTATACTTCAGATTCTCTGAAAACCCTCCTTTTTTCATGTAGCGTAATATTAGCCCTTCCTATGACTCCCCTTTGCGATGTAGTAGAGTTTTTTTATTATCAAATATAAAAAAACATTTTGTGTTTTTTATTATAACAAACTGTTTAAAAAATTAGGTTTAAAATGAACAAAATAGATATTTGATATATGTATATTTTTTATAGTTATAAACATAGTGACTCAAATGGTGGCTTTAGCTACTCCTGCAACACCGATTGTAGTGAAAATATCTTCTTCACTTACAATTAGAGCCAAAGAATATTTTTCTTCTTGAGGTTTCGTTTCAAGTACAATCACATTTATATTCTTCATCAAAATATTTTCATAAGCAGAGATTTGAAACAAATTACAAATGTATTTATTTCAGGTGATATTTCCTTATTTTATTCATTTTGACTTATCAATCAAAAAATTATTTTGTTTAATTTTGTTAGGATCGCAAGGTTACGGTATATATAGGCAACATGAACGAAGTGAATGCTGCTGTGGTCTTATTGTTCTCTTATACATATAGTTTGATTGTGTTTGACTTTCTGTTTTTGTAAAATACATCTGATTATTATTAACTTTTTTTACCCTCAATAATGTCTAAATAGACCAGTGTCGATAATTTTTGAAACTAAAAAAATTATAGTAGGATGAAACTCATTGGAAAAGGAAGAGAATATAACAGAAATGAAAGGAAAAATAATTTACGGGCGATCTGAAGTCGGGAAGGAGGAGGTGAGTTTTTAAGGGTAAGAAACAGTTTTCCTTGATTTCCGGAAAAACTACAAGTCTTATGGAAAAAAGTTAAATGGCAAAGTTGTAGGAAATAAAAAGATCTACAACTTTTGTATTTACACTTTTTTCACATAACCTCAAAATTTATGTGAAAAAATTCAAATAAACAACTGCTTAGTTTTTTATTTTTATCATTTACAAATAATTTTTTTTCACGAAATTTGGTGAAAACTTACCTATTTATGTCCCAAACACGCTGTAATTTTTTTGATTTGAAATATTTATTTTTTCACCTTATTTTTACTTAATATCGGAAAAGCACCCTAATTTTCAATCGAAAATTCTCACGTCAAAAAATCTGCTTTTTTAAAAACGTTGGTGCGCTTTTTTTTCGTTAAAATCTCTACTTTGTGATGGCGTGAAAAAAATATACATTACTATGGTGTTTTCCCAGGAAATGCAAAACTAAAAAATGTGACCGCTGCTATTTTTTTCAGTAAAAAAGTTGTTTTATTAAATTCTTATTACATTTTGTCATAGAAAATCTCATAATAAATTAATATACATGTAAATCGTACTATTGAATTCACATGCTTTATACTGATTACGTTATTCATTATAATATTTTTAAAAACATTAATTTAGTTTTCTTCGTTTTTTCATTTCCTGAGAAAACTTACCATAGTAATGTATATTTTTTTTCACACCATCAGAAAGTAGAGATTTCAACATAGAAAAAGCCCACCAACGTTTTTAAAAAAGCAGATTTTTTGACGTGAGAATTTTCGATTGAAAATTAGGGTGCTTTTCCGATATTAAGTAAAAATAAGGTGAAAAAATAAATATTTCAAATCAAAAAAATTACAGCGTGTTTGGGACATAAATAGGTAAGTTTTCACCAAATTTCGTGAAAAAAAAATTATTTGTAAAAGATAAAAATTAAAAACTAAAAATTTGGTTATTTGAATTTTTCACATAAATTTTGAGGTTATGTGAAAAAAGTGTACATACAAAACTTGTAGATCTTTTTGTTACCTACAACTTTGCTATTTAACTTTTTTCTATAAGACTTGTAGTTTTTACGGAAATCAAAGAAAACCGTTTCTTACCCTTAAAAACTCACCCCCTCACCCTTCCCGACCTCAGATCGCCCGTAAATTATTTTTCCTTTCATTTCTGTTATATTCTCTTCCTTTTCCAATGGGTTTCATCCTACTATAATTTTTTTTCACTTTTTACTATTTTTGAAGGCTTCAGCACTGGTCTAAAACGTTATAGAGTGTGATTTTAAAATTATATTACGAGTGCACAAAAAGTACGATCGAATATAATGGAATAGGTAGGTTAAAATTTCTGTAACAAAAATCGCAGGACGCAAACTGGTCGATTTCAGGCAGGGGCACAAAACGGTACCTACGGCAAAAACCCTAAGTGGTTTTGTTGTTTCATCAAATAAAGGTCGACTCTACTCGAATATAAAGTAATACATACTAAAATTAATATTTGTGCCGATGAAGTCATGATCGTGACTTCGAAGTACAACTTCGTTGACGTAGTTTCCACTGAAGTTGTCAGCCACAGACAAAACGTCTGGACCTACCTAATCCATTCATTTCGACTACGACCCGTCATCGTCAGTCCAATTTTTAATTCTACGGTCAATATAGTTTTTAAAATCTTCCTTTTCAGTTAGAAGGATGCAGTAAAAAACTGTTCTCTGCATATACATACGTGCAAAGGGTATAATTAAACTTTGACACGCTTAATGCCATTATGAAAACGAGGAAAAAATTTAGTGGAGACAAGCGTTCAAATTAAATATTCTAATTTGCTTACAAATTGAATGGCGCCAGACAAAAAAAGTTCCCAAGGTCTTTTCTATTTATATCTCCCTATGCTTTGCCGGAAAAAATTCTTTAAGTAGGTGTCCGTTCTCTGTGAATATTTTAAGTCGTGCAACAACAATTATTATTTATTATTAGAATGGCAAAGACAATGCGTAACCATCTATCTTAATAATAATCTTTTGCGTAAACAAAGGTCTCCGGTTGGGTAACGAGAGTAAAATTAATTAACAAATCGATATTTTGCTTGCATGCATTTAAGAAAAAAAAAAAAGGAATAGATGTTTCTACTAATAAGGTGAGAACAATGTCGTGTATCTAGACGCCCCCTTTGCGGAATTCTGATTATTATCGTTTATAACAAACAAATACGGCCTTGATAAAAACATTTGAAAATGGTTTTTTTATTTATGTGAAGGTGAACAGGAAAGTATGCCTTTTAAGAAAAATACTTTTAGGTAGAAGAACAAATACTAAAAGGTCAATTGAACTTGGCCATTGTGATCATTAATTTTAAGTTACAAGGAGCAGTCCAAATATAAATCTAAATCTAAAGGTTACAAAGGTGGAAGTCCTCCTGAGATATAAAGAGTTAGACATTTAAGAGAAGTACCTATATAAGGAGGAAGGTCTAAATCAGAGCTGAGAAGAGTTTTATAGATTTGATGGGAGTACATCAGGTTTTTCTGGGCTTGGGGGCATTGAGTATTTTGAACCCTTTTGAGGTATTATTTAAAGCTCCTTTGGTTTAACTCAAGCCCTCCAGGTATGCTCAAAGCCTCCTCTTCGCAAGTGCTTGTAGTTTAGAACTTAATTACTTTTCAATGTGATTTGTAACTTTAATTACATAGTTGAAATGTAATTGGGACTTGAAGGTGCTTTTAGTATGGCCATTAGGCCTAAGGACTAACGAAGATTTTATCTAGCTCTGGCTTAGATCAAATAATATGATGATTATTACGTAAATATATGATATAATATATTATTGGTAGTTACTTTTTGTGGTTCACAGTACGTTTGAGTTTGGAAGATGTGGTATAATAGTGTTTGCGAATATTTGGTTTCTTTTGCAGTAATTTGCAGCATTCCACAATTTTTTAAAATATACGTACCTACTAGGCGTCTACATATACATATAGAGATTTTTGTAGAGAGATAAAAAGAAATAATAACAAGTAATAAAAATGGGACCGAGTTGAGCGCTTTCGAGGTGCAAAATTATAAGCAACCGGTGATTTCCCTCCAGCCACACTTGACAATATCAGTTGATAAATAACCTTGGTACCTCTAAATATTTTATTCCTGCGTTTATCTTAATTATTGGTTTTTTGGTCGACATTAACATATTTGCTACACTCTATACTTAAAACCGATACACATCTAGTACACCCGGGTAGGCACCCAAAACACAGACCGTTTTAATAACAGAGGACGCTTATAAATTCAACCATCTTCTTCCGAATGATCCGGTGCTAGTTTCGCGCCATGCAAATTTGCATGCAATATCTACACACACAACTCTCAACATGTATTAAGCGTTTTTTCCAAAAATCTGTATTTTTGAAGCCTAATTTAGGCCATTACCTTTGAGATACCTAGAAGGATATCATTAATTTATTTGTGAATTTTTATGAAGTCAAAAAGTTCATTTGAAATAAATTCTATTTAATTGTTGTAACGTTACGTTACTCGATTGTTTTCCTCGCCCCCATCCGTTCATCATATTCTTCTTCTTGTGTCGGTGGGCTGGCGAACGTACACGGTTCCTACAGCTGTTTTGGAGTTTACAAGATGAGATAAATTTTTCCGGCGTTAAACTAATGCCGTAGGACCGACCGGCTTGGCTCCACTTGTCACGGTACAAGATGAATGATTCTAAGGTTTTAAATTCGGTGTGGTATCTGGACGATTTGTGTGTATGTATAGGTATGGGTACTATCGTATCGTATCGTATGTACAACTCGTCCCAAAAATCTTACCATAATCACAACTTGTAAAATTTGTATCGACACAAATAATTTACGTAATCATACCTTGAATTTTATGATATTATAAAAACTAGGACCGTATATAAACCTGGGTAGAGGTATATAGTTGTGATGTTTATTAATGGTTGTATTGGTGATTTGGTGTTTTTGTGACGTAGTGTATTTACTTGGTATACTGGAGTAACGAAAAACGGAAAGGAATTCTTTTGAAGCATCTAAGCATCTACCAGTACCTACATATGTGGGAACCGCAACCAAATAAGCATCTTAATAAAACAGAAACGATTAATCTAAATACACACATGGCTACATATGTACGGTGTACGGATAATGGAAATGTTTTATGGTTGTCTCTTCCCACGACCAATGCCGGACGCACGTTTTACGTTTGTCTAATTTGCAATAGGTAGGTACCCGGCTGGTACTTGTGTTCGGGATAATATTCGCCCATTTTCATATGGTATGATAGTGGCTTCTACCAGCTATCTAGTGTCACAAATAGACTAGGAAAGATGTTTACCTGCAATCTTCCAACCATAACAACATAATTAATTTAATTAAACGGAATAATAACCAACAGCTCGACCAATTTTTAGACGGAAATTAGATTATTTTGTATTTATACTCAACTATTTTCTTTAAGGGATACAGTTGTGGTAGGGTCAGGTTGGGTAATTTAATATTCCGAATTTGCATATTTAATAACAGAAATTCACTTAAAACCAAACGAGGACCTAAATTAATCATATAGTCGCCTAAATTTAATCTTCATCTAAGATACATTGAGCTACAAAAGTCAAACTTCCATAATCGTTCACAATTACTCCACCTGACACTATACCTAATATGGTTACAATGACACCGAAGGGACTGGAGATGGAGAAAGTCAGTCGCTGTAGGTGTTGAATGTTATAAGCAGTTTCTACCATACCAAAATGTACCTATCTATATAATAACCGGAGTCGTTATAAACGGTCTTCGCTAAATTAAATCTGATAGAGAAAAAACAATTTCATTCGCTGTTTTGTCATTGACATATCTGATACCCACAAGGTTTTTTTTTACAAAAACAGGTATTTCTTTATAAAGGGAATGAGACGAACAGATAGTATACATATGGACACGTAGTTGGTATTTTTCCAGGTTTGATAAAGACAGACTGTATAATTATTTAGGTTGAATTAAGGGGCCGCTCGGGTTTAATAAGAGGCGGGCAGACAGTAGCCGAACGATGGGAGACGAACGGGGACGAAACGTCCGTGTGCAAGAAGGACAGACAAGTAATAATTACTTTCCAGTTTGATTTGTTAGGTGGCCGCCGTTACCGAAATGAATTCCGCCGCGGCACGACTTTACGCCAATATTTTATATCGGCGACAATCCCTTCTTCGCCAGGGGCTCCTCCTCAAGGACACGTTATTTACCCCAGCAACGTTTCTTAAAGGATTATTAACCCGCTCCATTTAAATTGTACACAATAACATTAACCCGGTGTCCAGAGATTAAAAACAATTAATTTTATAGACAAATTTAAAAAAAAAAATGGAAGAAAATACCTATATTTTATCCAGAATTTACAAAAATAGTTTTGCTTCAACAGATATCCATTTGATTTGTTTATTTAACGATTTATATGAAAACAAATTTATTTAGTTAGGGGCTCTTCATAAAATACATCACGCTAAAATTAGCTTTTTTTGACCACGCTGTGTCACACTTTATGTGACTCCCCTGTAAATATTAGGTCACAAAAACTAAACCCCCCCCTGAACATGATAAATTGATTGATAATACACAAATTTTGATAGTCAAAAATACTTATTTTATTTTCATAATAAAATTTAAATAAATTAATAAATATCTTTTGTAACGAACAAATAAATAATATTTCTATTTATCAGAAGTCTAAGGATTTTGCAACATTTAAGTAAAGTTTTTTTATGAACGGCGAACGTCACGTTGCCGTAGACCCCTGGACCCCCTTGTCACATCTTGTTACATTCAGCAAGACCCCCCCCCCCCTTGTATGCGAACGTATTTTAAAAGGCCCCTTAGACTTTCGCACATATATCTTCGATGCTAGAAATAATGGAAAATTCAAAGATAAGTATATTTTATTGTTCATCGTAAAAGAAAGTAAATACAATAAATATTTTTGAAAATAATATTTAATGGCTTATAATAATTATATTGTAAAAAGCTGCATAAATGTTTCTTGACTCAATTTTTAAGTGTAATGTAAAATAGAACAAAATGTGTTTAATCGGTTATTACGAAAAATGAGAAATAAAAGCCCTTTCAATACATAAGAAAATAGGTCGTATTTCGTTGCAAAATTCTAATGATGTTTTATTGAATTAATTCACAAAGAAAACGTATATTTATTAAGTACTTTTGGGACAGTGTAATTTAAGTTAAAAATCAGAAGTAATACTCTACATTTTGGTAAAATTATAAAAAAAAAAGAATTCTAAATTGAAATAAGTGAATTGGATAATTTTAACAACTTAAACTGCTGCAAATATCTCAGTAATTTTTATTTTAAATCTATTACAATAAAGGGCATTGGATTTGTTTAAAAAAATGAAATACATGTACCATTTATATTATTGGAGGAAGGCACGTGATCGACGTTCGAAATAGTTTTTCTTTAATTTACTATTTTGTGGTCTCCTTAAACTGATGGTATTTCAAGCTAGAATTCTTTTCTCCAGATAAAGTTTCTGGCATTAGGAAAATAATGTCTTTCTTTTTTTTCTTCTTATTATTATAGAGCCGTTACGTTTAAAAATCTTATTTATAAGTTGGAAAGATGACAAAAATTACTAACAATACCGTTAGTCGTGAATTAATTAAGACAACGGCACAGTTGATAAACTAATTTACATAAATTATTGACACTTGCAGTTTCTATGGCAAGATGATGTTAATTTTATAGGAAGCATGTTTTACTTTTAATTAGCTTAAGAATTTATATCTACAAATTTTTATGAGATGGTAGTGACCTACTACTATGGATGCCTATAAATAATATACTTACGTAGATTTTTAAGCTTGATTAAAGTTAAGGTTTTAAAAATAAATATCTGTACTCATTAATGCGTTGGTAATATCATTTGATATTTTAGTAAATAATCGAAATTGCCTATCTACCTGGCACCACTTGAAATACTACTAATCCTCGTTGGTTACCTGATGGTGGAGTCATGGGGTCTCTCAGACAGACACGATTGTAATCATTAATCAATCCCAAAAACTTGCACCTCCCTTGGTGAAGATTTTTTTTTGTTCAATACATGCCCAGTCCTGTATAAATCATTCACTTTTGTTATGATAATGTGCTTAAATATTTCTTCCAAATTTACACGTATCTAACACACAATAGCAAAAATCAATAAATGTCAGAAAGGAGGATGAAAGAAAAAATGGAAATTATTATACACGTATATGTACTTTCGTAATATAATCATCTAACATCCTTCTCTAGCCAGCTAATTTTGAAAATACGAATTGACAGGTTTTCATTCGTATTTTCAAAATTTCTTACAGAGGGATCTTAGCTACATAATAGACCTTATACATCAAAATAGGAAACATGAATTAGGTTAGAGGGGATTGGCGCAAATTATTTCCATGTTTATTTCAAAAGTAGTCTCTGTTTTGTGGGTTTTATCATTTTCTCGTTCATTAAAACGATTACAGAAAAGATTTCTCCTGTCGTCATCGACTATTTCATGCACATGCAATGGTAACTTGTTTGCAGTGTTGATATGTACTACAGGTGTTTTTATTCTTCCTCCCACACTGTACCATTTTAATTAAACTTCTCGGATCATAATGAATATTATATGAAATATCTTCGGATTATGTTCGAACGGTATAAAATCGTACGTGACTGTGGATCCGCGCGGCGTCGCCATCGTGAATGACTAGTCAACGACGTTTTCCTGAGCGCTGTGTAAACGAACAAGTTCAAAAACTGGCTGGGATATTGGAAGCTTCGATTAATAGATTTAATGGTTTCATAGTAAAAACGGGCGCGAATTTTATAAAAATATGTGACACCGTTAGATCGTTTCACAAGTTCGTGCTATTGCCTTTTTCTTCTCTTTTCACATCTCACTCTCCTCCTGGTCTTCTTTCATGGCCTTTTATTACAAAATATCAATGTCTACCTTTCTCATCAATAAATTATACACCCACTGCCGCCAATATGTACATATACGTATGTATGTTTTGTAGGTACATACGCACCTATAGCAAGAATATCGTTGGTGTCACTAATTCGGTACTTCCTGTGTTAAGTATTTGAACACGACAACTTGGCTAAAAAATTTAATTACCTTACCGATTCATCACTTTTTTGTAAGTACTTATAAATGTACACAAAGAAAATATTATGATAGATAACTTTTCATGTAAAGATTCACTTTAAATTAAAAGCATATTAACCGTAAAATGTTGTTTAGATTTCACAAGTGATTGTATGTATCTAGTGGTAGTGTGACAGACTGTATATAGCAATCATATCGAGTATAACAGAAATAAAAAAAAAAGAGAGATAAACAAAAGGCCCGCGGGTTAAGATGGACAGTAAAGGAAAGGAAAGGACATTCTGATATATAGATACGTTGGAGTGTAGATGACCGAGGCTGAAATAAAATATTAAGTATTTCCTTTATTTTAATTGCTTACAAAAATAGTTCCTAACACAAGTGACGTGTCAGTGAAAAGTTACAGTTGAAAATTGAAATGGAAAACAAGTCACAGTTTATCGTTTAATTTCAATTACGAACCTACAATCAACTAGACTAGACAATGTGAATTAGTGTATTACTTTGAGCATCACCTCGAGGCGATCGACTTACGGATCTACTTTCGTTATTTTAAATTTCACGGGGTGAATAACAAAAGGCACGATATAAACACCGTCGTGAATTTCTACTGATGTGTTGAATGGGAAAATTAAGTTTCTACATAACTAATAACAAGTGGTAACAATATACTCCGGATATTAGTTATTTTCTTTTAGAATGGTTAGTTAGTGAGTATTGGATATGTATGTATAACTACACGTACGTATCCTTATTGTAGGTAGGTCTCTATCTATGGTACCTACTTTTGACTTTCACTGTTGACAAGGCACTTTTGTACTTAGTGCACCATAATAATCGAACTATTTGGGTCACAAATAATGAACGCGTTGTATTATCCAGTTTGCAAACTCTTTGCTTTCAATTAAGCGAGAAACGTGAATTTAAATTACTTCCTTCGCGAGTTATTGATTGTCATTTTGAAACGGTCCGACGAAGGTAAAAAGAGCCATTGTTTTTTCAACAATTTCTCATTCTCTCCAGTTCTCTTTCTCACTCACTCTCTTTCTAAGGAATAAGAAAGTAATTTATTTCGAAATTTGGACGATGATGTCTCGACAAAAGAAAGAGCGGCGTTTTGAAGACGTCGGTTAATTAAAAGCGGCTATAACTGTCACTCATTTTCGCCGTTGAAAGATATTTTGCCTGAATTTATGTCATCATTACCCTACCTTAACGATTGACTTGTTGTAATTCTGTTTTCAGCTCATTTAAATTTTTAGACCGCTCCCTTAGAACACGCTTAAGTACTTCGGGTGCACCAAAATATCAGGTACCTACGTAAGCACGACTTTGGATATCCAACCCCCTTGGTAAGACGTTTTTACCTTTAAACATTAAATTACAAATACTTGCAGAAGCTAAAAATAATAGACACTTCTGACACTAGCTGACCCGGCGAACTATATATCGCCTCAGAATCAAAATCACAAATGTGATAACCTCACAAAGTGAACATCTTCGAAGGCAATATACCTACCGTTTAAAAATCACGATAAAATAACGAACTAATCCGCCTGAAAAAACAAACACAAAGTCTAAAATTACCGTTTCGACTGATTGTCAATGCGACCACAATGACAAAGTAAGTACCTACATATAACCTTTCACAATGTGCACATTATCAAACTGAACTCACCTATTTTCTAATTCACTTTTCGCTGATGATTTTCCGAAAAAACTTTGAAGAGAATTAAATGAGTTCAATTTTAATAATTATAAAATTGCGGTACACGTTTTTTGTTTTTTTTTTTCAAGTTGTACCATACGGATTTATTTTTTGTTATTTTTTTACTGTTCCAATGCGCAACGAAACTTCTTGAAACCAAGACGAACACAAAAATCTAACAGAAAAAACCGATCCAAAGAAAATGTCTAACGAAATTTTTTTCATAAATTTATTTTCATGAATTTTTTTGAAGTTTTAATAGTCTTTATTTTGCTATTCGGGGCGCAGACAACTTTACAAATCAAAGATCATAAAACAGCAGTTCAGCCGTTTTTTATAAGTATTAATGAACTTTTGTAATTTTTTTATTAAAAGATATCGATTCTTGTGTTGCAAATTTATGAAACATTTTTGAAATAATAACGAAGAAGAAAATTGTTTTTAAATGTTTCAAATTTTATTGAGTATATCCAATTTCGGTATTAGCCTTTTTCAAAGTAAATTACAATATTACAAAAAAAACAGGTCTTATATACAAACAGATCTATATGTAGTTGTTAACATGTGTGTAATTATGTGTGTAACTATAAATGTGTGCGAACAATATTATTAATGCCTAAATATTGGTTGATAACAAAAGTTTCTTTGAATTCTAATTGGTCATTGGTAATATTACAGTTTTTTGACAAAGCTCTTTTTATTTCAAGTTGTTCTAATAACGTTAATCTTCTCCCTTTATTTTCAAAATGTAGCAATTTTGTATTTTGTGTATCTAAATTATGTTGGTTTTCTATACAGTGGGTACTAAAACCTGTACATTTTTTTTTCCATCCTTTATGTTTTTTACGTGTTCTTTTTCTCGGATGCCTAAACTCCTACCTGTTTGTCCTATATAAAATGCGTTACATTCTTTACAGTTAATTTTATAGATACCACATTTCTTAGATTTACAAATTTTATCTTTATTGTTGACTAATAGTTTGCCTAAATTACATTTATTAACTGAAACAACTTTTATATCTAATTTTTTGAGAGAAGTACAGATTTTATAACTTAGTTTACCATAATGGTTAATTAAATTATAATGATGGGGGGTTTTTAAATGGCCAGCGTAAAGTTGTTGTATAATTAACTTATTTTTCATCTTCTTTAAAACATTGTCAACTACTGAAGGATTAAAGTTATTGTTCTTTGCTATTACTTTAATCAAGGTTAATTCTTTATCATAATCGGTTTTACTTAAAGGAAGTTTTAACAATCTATATATGTAGCTTCGAAATGCTGCCATTTTTATTTGGTAGGTTTGGTTGGAGAGAGAATTAATAGTGGTATCTGTGGCTGTTGGTTTTCTATAAATATTGTACACCAATTTATTGTTCTTCATTTTAATGTTCATATCTAAAAAATTTAGCCCATTTTCGTCCCCTTGTTCTAAAGTAAATTGGATTTTTCTGTTAATATTATTCAGTTGTTTTAAAAATAATGATAATTGTCTTTCTGTACCATTCCACAAACAAAAAATGACATTTACTTTAGAACAAGGGGACGAAAATGGGCTAAATTTTTTAGATATGAACATTAAAATGAAGAACAATAAATTGGTGTACAATATTTATAGAAAACCAACAGCCACAGATACCACTATTAATTCTCTCTCCAACCAAACCTACCAAATAAAAATGGCAGCATTTCGAAGCTACATATATAGATTGTTAAAACTTCCTTTAAGTAAAACCGATTATGATAAAGAATTAACCTTGATTAAAGTAATAGCAAAGAACAATAACTTTAATCCTTCAGTAGTTGACAATGTTTTAAAGAAGATGAAAAATAAGTTAATTATACAACAACTTTACGCTGGCCATTTAAAAACCCCCCATCATTATAATTTAATTAACCATTATGGTAAACTAAGTTATAAAATCTGTACTTCTCTCAAAAAATTAGATATAAAAGTTGTTTCAGTTAATAAATGTAATTTAGGCAAACTATTAGTCAACAATAAAGATAAAATTTGTAAATCTAAGAAATGTGGTATCTATAAAATTAACTGTAAAGAATGTAACGCATTTTATATAGGACAAACAGGTAGGAGTTTAGGCATCCGAGAAAAAGAACACGTAAAAAACATAAAGGATGGAAAAAAAAATGTACAGGTTTTAGTACCCACTGTATAGAAAACCAACATAATTTAGATACACAAAATACAAAATTGCTACATTTTGAAAATAAAGGGAGAAGATTAACGTTATTAGAACAACTTGAAATAAAAAGAGCTTTGTCAAAAAACTGTAATATTACCAATGACCAATTAGAATTCAAAGAAACTTTTGTTATCAACCAATATTTAGGCATTAATAATATTGTTCGCACACATTTATAGTTACACACATAATTACACACATGTTAACAACTACATATAGATCTGTTTGTATATAAGACCTGTTTTTGTTTGTAATATTTAGTAATACATTACTCTTGAAAAAGGGCTAATCACCCGAAACATATGTAGAGTGATACTCAATAAAATTTGAAACATTTAAAAACAATTTTATTCTTCGTTATTAATTTTTTTATTATTATCTATTAGGTTCAGGGGGGTAATTGCGAACGATTTTGGAAGTTTAACATTTGAAGCTCGATGTATCTTAGATGAAGATTAAATTTAGGCGACTATATAATTAATTTAGGTCTTTGTTTGGTTTTAAGTGAATTTCTGTTGTTAAATATGCAAATTCGGGTTTTTTTGCAAAAAAAATTAAGTTTACAATTACCCCTTCACTTATTAACGCAATAGAAAACTTAGGGTAAATGTGAACAATCATCTTGTTTGTACTGGCTTTATAAAGGTTTTTAATGGGGCAAAAGTTAATAATTCGCTTTCAAATGTGACTTCCAATGAAAATTATATTACTAAGCCCATGTTCACAATTACCCCAAAAATTATATATGATATAGAAATACTTTCACTGTTTAACATAAAATATTGCGACACTCTTCCTCTACTGTTTAGCGCTAAAGCATCCAACCGTCAAAAGTCGACACCACAATCTATAATTCGTATTAGTTGGAATAATCAAAAGTCCTACCTATTTCATCGAAATAAAGAGCCTGTTTACAATTACCCCACCTGACCCTATATTTTTCCTATAAAAATGAATAAAAATATAATTTATAAATATTATAATTTGTAATCTATGCTTACATTAAAATTTATTTAATTTTTCAATTTTTTGGTAAATGGAACCATTCATTATCCTTAATGTGGTTTATTTTATGCATTAATGAGTCTTAACAAGTTTTTGACGTTGTGACGGTACGCAGGTACGCTCGAAATGCAGTGAGTAGTACCTAGGTAAAGAGAAGAGGAAAGAAAGGTATACCTACGGTGAATTCTTGGGCAAAATAAGATTATGTGCGAAACAGCAGACGATCGTGCACGATACATAAGACAATCGACGGTCAATTAGTCGACCGTTCGGCCAATTAGCCAAGATCACCATCGCCGAATTAAATAATTACATACAGGAGAATCTACCTGGCCAGAACGTTGACGCTATGCTATGTACTCGTACTCCTTCGTACGTATATTCGCCACGCCACACTAAACTAACCTTAACTCATATTCTGTTGTACGTACGATCGCATATTTTGTTATTGCGGTCTCAGTCGCCATGTCGGTAAGCCGCAACAACTTTACCGACAGATTATCGGAATCAGGAATGACAACGAAGTGTCTACATTTTAACAACTTATTATTCTGCGTTTTATACTCCACCTGCATCTCAGTACAAATTTTTCTATTTCAGGTATCTATCGCCATCCGAAATCCACGAGACTGTCCCGTGTAATCGAGAACGAAACTATGACGACATCATAATGCTAATTACTCTCAAAAGTTAATGGCATGACAACCCCAAATGGACTGCATGTAAGTGGATATATTTTTATTATGATTTAAATAAAATTGAAATTTAAGAACCCGATCGAAGGTAGGCTTTCACGACTCGTGTTCATTTTCGTCATTTTGGCTTTTAACATTTAATGCCAACATACTGACTACTGAAAAAGCCGACCGTAGCAACCCGCGAAATGTCCGGGTTAAAATCCATTGGACCACAACGAATCCCAACAGCCTTCAGAACAATTAAAAGCTTTGATTTTGCATCAACTCATTAAATAAATAATAATAAACTTTTCACTTTTTGAAATATCCTTGGCAAAATTAGGTTAAGTTATCGTAGTTTAAAGGACTTTGCTAAATAAGTCGATAAAAATTACCCTTAGCCCTTTCGGAAATCGATTATGACTATACTGTAGTGGAAATCACAAAAGAGATATTTGCTAAATTTTTAGATTTCTAGGTCATATTTTGTAATCATTTTTGGTTTCACGTACCATCCATTTTAAGAGTACCTATAAAAAAAATTATACCTCACTTTCATACAATCTATATTTCTTAGAATTGAATAGATCTTAGCTTTTTATAGCCATTTCAAATCATGCGCTTATAAAAAATTTAATTTTGGTGCCACAATTTTTGAAATAACTTTCAACCTCAATCTGTACTTTTAAAAATCTTTAAAAATGGCTAAAACAGGCTTTATTGAAAGAAAATTACAAAATACAACTGTGTGAGGTTACGTAACCAACAAAAAGTCTAAGAATTTGGTAAAAATTAGATTTACAAATAATTTCCAAAAGAGTGAATGTACTTTTTACCATCTTACTATCCGTTAAGGCCTTTTACTCGTCCTGTCATATAAATGATTCGTTTACACGATAAACATTATTGTGATAACAGAATCAATAACAATATGTGTGAAATTAAAACCGCAGACGTATTTATGTTGGTAAAATTATTAAACGTAGAAATAATGGACATGGAGAAGAAACACAGTAAATACATAAATTTCTGTAGAAAATTTAAGAAGTTTTAAAATATAGGCTTATTTGGGTTCACCAAAATGTCGTGCAATTGTATTATTAAATAATGTGAGCTTGATAAAATTATTGTTTTGGTAGGGATGCAAACAAACTCTTCCACAAATCCAGAATCCAAAACTTGCAATAAGATAAGCATTTAACAACAAATACAGTTGTTTCATCTTTGATTTTTATTTATTATTGTAACTAAAGCGGGTACCTACCCAACTTGTGGTATTATAACAAGAAAAAAATAAGTGGCCTAACATTTCCTTCTTCTTCTTCTTCTGTTCTTCGCATTGTCTTTTTCGGACACGGTACGTTCGGTTACCGCGATTTTATTTATTTTTTTTTTACTGAGCCTGAGGCTGCCAGGTCGACCAGCCTCTTGCGATAATTTGCAAATTTTATATTCGGTTGCATTTTAAAAGAGGGTACATATATGTATATACGTCCGCTCCGAGTTGATTTGCATGGGAACACTGCTGTCTTATACAGCTCAAAGATCAAATTTCCTAATGGAGACCGTAACATGTTTTCGGGGGCGAAAACATAATTACAAACCGTGTTTCTTACGTATTTTTTATTTTTAATAAAATAATGATGCGGATTATATGCACGTCTACTCAATTTTTTATACATCTTTTATGAAAAGGAATCCGAAAACTTAGAAGACATAAAAGTGTGCCAATTAATTGATGATATACAGGAGCAACAGGGATAGAAGGGTGACCGAGGGAATATAACAGTATTACAATAGAGGCGGGTTACAGGTAATAGTTAATCTAAAAATTAGAAAACACTATTCTATGAGTTAAGATGCTTGTTATCAAGATCAAAACTGAAACATGCTTATCATCATTTTGAAGGCTGGGTTGTTGGGAATTTAGATCGATAACAAAGGGTAGTTTCTATTTTTAGTTTGATATAATCTGGCCAGGGTTTGAATCGTAATGATATGTCTGAAGTCAATAAGGAACGCTAATGATACACTGATAGGGCACCTCCTGGTTAGGGATAAATCATAAGCAAAAATAGGAGTAAAGAAAATCAGAGAAAGGCGTATATTAGATTACTATTAAAGAACTGTAAAGATTGGTTCAGAATATGCAGGAGTGGAGGAGTATGTCCAAGCAGTCTTCGAATTATTTTTCGGTAACAAAGTTACCTTCATCAGACAGGAATTTGTTCTAAGGACTGCCATAGTTTTGACGTACATTTTAAATAAACAGATTAAATAAATAAATTGTGAAAATAATGAATAGGATTATGTAGCACTTGGAAGAGAAGAGGAAACGGAGTTTGCTCCTATAAGGAAGAGTTTTTTAAATAGTTACAATATATTTTGAAAAATACTGTTAATAAAGAGCTTCTACATAATACCATAGTTAGTGGGACTGGAGTATCATGGTTATGTTTAGGGAATTATAAAGTTTGGCTCAGGATAGGGAGGATTGTAGGAGCATAGCCATCATCAAATTGATGGCCTTTGATCACGTTGTCTAGTAGATTTCAGATCTTCAGTAGATATGCCAGAGAGTAGGTAGCTAACCATATGAATATTTGAATTTCAGTCATGATAAAATCCGGAAAATACGGAAGTAATGATAGTCTTTACATGCATTTCAAGTAAACGTTCATGAAAGGACTTAAGATCATCAGTTTAGTTAAAAAGTATGGTATTCTTCAGTGCTGTAAGCTGCACAAGTTGTTATACAATACAGAGACTCATTTTTGTTGTTCTGTTTAGTGAAAACATTCGTTTATCAACACAATCATGCTATAACCTAACCTAACCCAACACAAACCAACATTACTGAACCTAACATTATAAGTATATAACCGAAACTTTTTACAATTTAACATATTAATTCAAAAAGTCACTTTTCTTTCTAGAATATTTTAAATGTGAATATATTTGTGTTTCTACGTGGCTTTTAATCTGTCAATTTATTAATTTTCTCTTATTTTATAAGTTTAATTGTTTTTATAACTGGAATTGCAACAACGTTTAATTATTAACTTTTCATTTATCATTTTAAATGTGAATGTTGGTTTTTAAAGTATTTATGCTATTTTTAAAAAAATGTTCTGTAATACTCTTAGCTAGAGGTTAGAGGTTCAAAATTAGTATGAAATAAATGTTTTACAACCTCTCGTATTTGTGTTATGCACCTAGCACCGTTTTCGCTGCAAGAGTCGTTAGCTAAAGTGTAAAAAATTATCTTATGTTATTATTTAATGAGCTTAATATTAAAGTGGAGGTAATTTATAGAAATAATGTAAAAATTGTTCGTTGGCGAGAACATACACTTGTACATACACACACACGCACATACAAAATGCGTACCTGTATTCATACGAGTGAACGCGAGCTCGATGCTTATAATAAGCAATAACTTAAGCAGATTTTTGTATGTGTCATGTTGTTTTGGCGTCCGGTAAGTTATGGGACAGATTTATTCACGAGGTTTTCATTCTCGGATGACAAATGGGTTAGAGCGCAACGGTGGTGCGGTGGCCCCTCTCGTCCTTTCAGGACCTCGATGATCCTTTATACTCGCCCGGTGTGACAAACCGCTCTCGCACAAACACACACGCACTTGTCCATTTTCACTTTTGTTCTCTCACCTTTACGTGTTTTGTGTTCATTCCAGTTTTGTTGGATCCACTTAGTGCTACGTATATTAAAATTAAATTTAGACATCTCATTAACTTAAGCAGGTATTAAAGGATCCATTTATACATTTAGAATATTGTTTAGATATTTAGCAATGATTATTATTTAGAACCTGGGAGAAGAAGGTTTTGATTTTGAAGTTATTTAAAGCAAACATCTTGTAATCGCACGAATATAGTCGAAAAGTCCTAAGATATTTTGATTGTAGTTTAGAACGTCCATTTATGGGCATTGGTCAGAGTAAGGTAAATAACAAAAAATATCGAGTTCCGTTGAAGGGAAGTCTGGAAAATATTTTCCAATTGTATCGAGTATCAAAATTGTAGAGAATAAATGTATAAAATTGCACTTTGGGTTATTTTACCCACAGTAATGGCGGATTTCCTTCATCAAAATTATATTTTAAATTAAAATTGACGAAGTATGACAGACAACATTAAATTGAACTATACACTTAGTATGTAGGTACGCTGATAAGAAGTTCCTGAAATTGTCCATTTGGCTGAATGGCGTGTGGCGTTATTTTGTTTATTAAATAAATATGTGTAAGCGGGCAAAGGCGGTCACCACGCCCAAATTAAAAATCATGCCTACCACTTGCATTCTGGAACAATATATCATGTTGTACACTAGCTGTGGCCGAACCCAAGCGTAATGCAATAGATTGTAACATATGTAGGTAAACTGAATTGTGCGCTCTCATATAATGCAATAAATAATATTTTTAGCCCGCAACCGTAGGTAGAACAATGAATCATATTTTGCCTAAAAGGAACACTAAGTTCTTAAAGCTGCGTGTGAATACCTCATCAGCACGAATAGGCACCCATACTGGGTGGAACATGAATGCGATTAACAAAAGGAAATTAAATAAATAAAACAAGATAACAAACTCTTAAGAAAAAGGTAAAAGATTTCTTATTTTTTTCTAAAGTTATGGAAATAAATAACGTGGCTTTTGATCAGTGGCGGTTTTACTGTAGGTGCATTTGTTCACTGAAACCCCCTTAAAAATTGAACTAGTTACACCATATAATTTTATCCTTGTAATATTTATTATATTATTGATGATTATCGTATAATATACATCTCTTTTACCATTTCATAGTTCATAGTTACAAAACACCAACCCGTAACCCATAGAAAATATTTAAATTTTTGTTGTGTCGCTGACGACTTCACCTAACTTTTTTGGTTCAAGTTTTGATTCTGAACATATCACGTGAGCGATACTCCGTTTGATGTCCATGTGTTAGAGAGAGAGGTAGTCAGCTGCGTGAAATGGAAGATAAAATACAGTCAACATACAGCGTTTAGGTGCACTGCACGAGAAGCCGGAATCAGCCGGAATAATGTCGTGCTACGTCGGCACGGCTACCCGACATTCTACCAGGGTTTTGCAACTTCGGTTAGCCTGCCACCTGGTGAAAATGTCCAGTACGAGTCATTTTTAAAGGCTCTGGAAGCTAGTGTTGGTAGGAACCGATAGTAAAAAAAAATTTTGTTCAGATTTCAGAGTTCAAAGTCCACTAATTGTAAATGACGCACAATTTATTGCACAATACGTGCTTTAAATTTAAAAAATTACGTAAATGATGGAGTCGTGTTCGGTAAAATATATTAAAGAAAATTCAAATAATTTTCAAAATCGTTTCGAAATAAAGAAAAGGGGTCCACCTCGCCCAAAACTACAGCTGACACAAGAGTGTACCTTAAAAAAGGAAAAGTTCAAACGTGTGTTTAAAGTAGAACAGTACAAAAAAACTTCGTGGTTGTGTGGGTGTAATAAATTAAACGCATTATTTTGCTTTCCGTGCCTGATTTTTGCCGGTAATCCTAATGAAAGTGTTGAGTGTGTTTGCTAATTCAAAACATAGACGAATGGATTTCCTGTATAAGTAAACGTAAGGTTTTTATTTATTGTGTTATAAAATGCCCTAAGTATTTTTTTCTCCTAAAAATATTGAAAATCTTCGCCTGCGGCGCATTTAGAACATCGTGAATTACGCTTCATGTGCTGATATTACCTACATGTTATTAACTTTGTGAACCCCCTTCGTATTCGACCACGAGCCGCCACTGCTTTTGATATGATACTATAAAAGTTTATGAAAAAATAAATAAAAGAACAAAACCGAACTCTGGTCGTTGCTTAACTATTTCCTTTTTTCTAAAGGCAGCGGTTATTATTTAGAAAAAAAAAAATAAAGGGTCAGATGGGGTAATTGCAAACAGGCTCTTTATTTCGATGAAATAGGACTTTTGATTATTCCAACTAATGGGAATTATAGATTGCGGTGTTGACTTTTGACGGTTAGATGCTTTAGTACGCTAAACAGCAGAGGAAGAGTGTCGCAATATTTTATGTTAAACAGTGAAAATATTTCCATATAATATATAATTTTTGGGGTAATTGTGAACATGGCTTTAGTAATATAATTTTTATTGGAATTCACGTTTGAAAGCGAATTGTTCACTTTTGTCCCATTAAAAACTTTTATAAAGCCAGTACAAACAAGATGATTGTTCACATTTCCCCTTAAGTTTTCGACTGCGTTAATAAGTGAAGGGGTAATTGTAAAGTTTAGTTTTTTTTGCAAAAAACCTCCGAATTTGCATATTTAACAACAGAAATTCACTTAAAACCAAACAAGGACCTAAATTAATCATATAGTCGCCTAAATTTAATCTGCATCTAAGATACATCGAGCTTCAGAAGTCAAACTTCCAAAATCGTTCACAATTACCCCACCTGACCCTATTAGAAATTTGAAATTAAAGTTTTTAAATTATTTTCCTGAATTTTTACAATAAGTTCTTCCAAAGATAATCTTAACCAGAGTTGGAAAAAAACAGTTTTTTATAAAATTTTTGAAAAAAACAGTTCAATATGTTTAAAACATGTATTCATAAGTATGTTTTATATAATTTATTATTTTGAACACAAATGTTTTAAACCGAACATTCTCTAATTACACAGGTAGGGCAAAACGTTCATCGAACGTAGATTTTCATCGGTATTTTCTTTATTAGTGTCCATCTAAAAATATCTCCTACTTCTTTGAAAACCGTTCTAAACTAACCGAATTCTCAAAAGCTTTCGCCAAAAGCATAACACCCCTCAAAGGATTTAAATTGCATTTATTGTACATGCTTTTTTAATTTTCCATATGAAAAAATGGCTAAAGATATTTGTACGAATTTACCTATACGTACCACGGCGTATTTTTCAAGAAAACCACGAATTCTAAATCCAAAAACTAACAGTCGTTTGAAAATATTTCGTTAGTAGAATTATCTAAGCTAATAAATAGATAAGGTTTCTTCTAGTAACGAGTGAGATTGTTTCCCTATTTCATACCCACAACCAATAATTCATTCTTCTCTACCCAAGTGCATGGAGAAAAATAATCATGATTTTATTACTTGATGAGTCAAGCAAAATTTTTCTAGTAAATAATACTAGAATTCTCATAAAATGTACTTGATGGTATAAAACAATTTTTCATTCTTTCTAATAATTAGTATTAGAATAATCAAGCTAAATAAGTCTAGACTTTTTTTCTCTACTTCTCGATTATTTTAATCGTGTAGTAAAGAGAAAAATATTAGAATGAGAATAGTTTAGTAAAATTAGTCATAAGAACTGTAAAAAATGTTTTCTAATCAAGTCAATTTTACTAGAATTCAGTCTCAACACCGAACGTAGATTGACTAGACATTTCTATTAAAATCTCTTTGAGCGTGTGGTCGTCCATATAATTGACAGATTTTTTAGTCATATTTGCTAGAATTCTAGCAATATTTTTATGATTGTTCTCTCCGTGTGAGTTTTTAAAGAATGTTTAATATATTACGCTTTATTTTTGTTGTAAAACACTGATTTAAAACATGTTTTATTTAGATTGTGTTTTAAACAATGTTTGAAACACGTATTTTAAAACACTTTGTTTTAAACATCCTAACTCAACCAGGTTTTGTTGATAAATGAAGTTCGTAATAACTACTCCCTAAAATAAAAGTTATTTTCTAAGGGTTTTGTTTTTTTTCTTTTTGATGTAGTAAACCCCAGTAAATGGTGTCGTATCTTGCCAATGATTTGCAGGGGTAATTAACCGAGCGCATATCATATCACTTTAGTATAATATTTGTAAATAATGACCGAATTAAAAATTATTTCGTTTCGACGACGCTGGCGATTTTTTATTACCGTTTTACTGCTGTCGTTTATTTGATGCTTTCGACTTTTCGATTTCTGTTTGTTGCCCCGGGATCGAGAGAGAGAGAAAAGAATTATATCTCCGGCACCTATCTGTCAATCAGTTGTAATAAAAAATGGTCGGGCACAATTAATCCAACTTGTTTGCATCCCAGGAGACGTAAGATTAATCAGTCATTTGCGGGTTAAGGACCGAGGTCAATCAATACGTAGAAGACCATTAAAATCTTCTTCTTCTTCTTGCACCGTTGCCAAACCCTATCTTTTTTATAGTGCAATTAAATTCCTGTTACGGATATTACACTTACATATCATATACAGGGTGGACCATGATACCTTCAGCTTTGCATACCATACAATAATATTAACATAAGTGAGATACACTAAAATATTTTTCATACTACTTTTTAACTATACATTATAAAATATTACAATTAAAAGTTTCCACTATAATTTTATAACAAAACAAAATCAATAACAAACGTTTCGCCAAATTTTGGCTTCTTCCACAGATAAATAGATATTCGTTTATTTATTAGTTTTGTACCATAAATAGTTATAGCGAACCGTTTTTAAAAATCACCTACCACCACCATACATGTACCGGTCACGTATAATCATATCGAATGCTTCATAATATAAAACTACGTTAAACAACGATAAATAGTTTCGTTTATCGCTAATTTTCGTGCAAAGGCATCTACCTGACTACCTGTTTTAAACGCTACCTTTTGGGTATCGTGACCGAATTTTAAATGTAAATTTTAGGGAAGACGGAGTCGATTTTGAGCCTGTAATAACAGAAACAGATTCCGATCAGTGTGCTCGTATTCTATCAGTAGCATTCATTGTTTTATTCCGATATTATTTTCTATAAATAATTTATTTACCGTAATTTTATAAAGTTTCACGTTATATAATGTCAAAATGGAGGGAGGGGCTCCAGTTAAATCTCATCATATCTAATTGTAATTATTGACTGTTCCTTTAGATATCACAGGATTCATCAGATCCCAAGAATGTTACAGAGGGAGTTGGAGTCAAATAACATTAACAATTTTTCAAACTCTAGTCATATTAGGTACATAGATAGGAATATAAAAAAACTCGCAGGCTTTTATGTGGATTTGTTATAATTCGCGACAATTGTTTCGTTACAGGTTACACAGTTACTTCATCAGGAAAAATGACATACTAACTTTTGTTGATTTAGTGTTCTTCTCATGTAGCTAGAGAATATTTGAGGCTAAGGGACAATTTTCATTCTTACAGATATGGGTTTATAAGGGGTGTATTGCTTACTTCTAGTTGATCGTTTAAATTTGTATTACTTCGATTATGTTTATTTGTTTCTAATATTTCAAACAGATTTAATTTTTATTCCCTATTGGGCGGGTAAGTATCTTTTGAACGACTTGACGGATTTGGCCGAAATTTGGATATGTTTTAGATATGACTGAATTCGAAAAAAAACATGTAGGTAAGTACAAGAATATTTTTTTAAGTGATAAATGCTTTTTCAATGTTTTTTTAAGGTTGCCACTTTTTCCTCAAATTCACAGCTGTCATGTCCAAATTTAAGTTCAAAAGATTTTTTCCGATTTTTCAAAGATTATTTACATGTATTTAAGGTAAATATTTAAGGGCTGAAACTGGCAGATCTTAACCTTGTACTGATAGCAATTACCATATACTTAACCCCCTAAAGCATTTGTGTCAAAATTATGATTCTCGATCATTAAATGTTCTGCGATTTATCATTTAGTTCGTCCGCGTAGAATAGTGACTTTCGGAAGCATTTAAAATTTTTTTCTTTTGTATTTTTATTTTCTGGGCCGTAACCCTTTTTGTCGATGTCATTACTCAAAAACTTTCATTCCTTATTTTTAGCCCCTTTAGGGTAAAATTTTTACAAACTTACAACATGTCGTATTTATATCCAATCAAAAGCCTAAAAAATAAGTTTCAAGCCTCTAGCTTTTCATCTACTTATCTATCTCTGTAGGTACTAAATTCTCATTTAAATCGGTGCAGTAGTTTGGGCGTGATTGCGTAACACACAGACAGACAGAGTTACTTTCGCATTTATAATATTATAAATTAATACAGTTTAATTATAGTTTAAAATAGTTTATATAGCTTAGTATTCAACTACTTTTATTGATCCAAATAAACAAAACCTCTATAACTTTTTACACTTAATATTTTAATTTTCTGGGCCGTAAGCTTTTTGGACGACGTCATTACACAAAAACTTTCATCGGCTAATTTTATCCCCTTTAGGGTAAAATTTTTACAAACATTGAATGTCGTATTTATTTATATATAATCAAAAGCCTAAAAAAGAAGTTTCAAGCTTCTATCTTTAAAAATTACGGAATTGCCGCACAAAAAATTCCCTATTTCAACCCCTTACAACCCTTTTTTCGCATTAAAAAGTAGCCTATGTCCTTTCTCAGGCTCTAGACTATCTCTGTACCAAATTTCGTTTAAATCGGTTCAGTATTTTAGGCGAGATTGTGTAGCATACAGACAGAGTTACTTTCGCATTTATTTAAAATTCCGCGAATTAATTTTCAATGATTTTTTTCCCTGGGAATAAGATATTTTTCCCCCAGTAAAACGTAGCCTATGTGGTTTAAAACCCGAGGGGTCAGCTAACTCCATACCAAATTTTATTAAAATCACTCCAGCCGTTCAGACGTGAAGAAGTAACAAACATACACACTCACACACATCACAAACTTTCGCCTTTATAATATTAGTGTGATCCTTTCTTAAAATGGTCTTTCAGTCTGTCCTATACAGACATTATTACATTTTGAATTTTTATCTGTTTTGGTTTTTTACTTTTATTTAATACCTACTATATTAAAGTTTTCGTTGGAGAAGGATGGGGTACGTCAAGCTTCTTAAATATAATAAAAAACAATGAAATGTTTCAACAAATTTATTAAGAAAAATTCTCTTACAATTGTTTCGATAAAGTAAGAAGGAGTACTTCTTATTACTCTCTTTGATAATAACAGATTTGTCGAAACAATTGTAAGAGAATTTTTCTTAATAAATGTGTTGAAACATTTCATTGTTTTTTTATTATATTTAAAATATGTTTCATCAACAATACACCACCAATGGCTTATTAATTATTAAGTTTTTGTCTTTGATCGTGCAAAGAAGGGAATAGTAAAAAAGTTGCGGTGGTGTTTTCATTGGTAGGCATTTCTAATTCTGTTTAAGTAACGTTTTTTCATCCCTTTCCCTACTGTCTGTCAGTCAATGTCTAAGACCGCAGCATGTCACCAGGTGATGGATGGTCACCACAGTTAGTTGGCACATACTTACTTATATGAGTTATTAATAATTTATTTATTTCTTTTTCCAAGGTGCATTGTTTGGGCGCCACCTTAGCACGCATAAATGCATTTAACTATCGTTTCTTTTTTCTTCTAATCACACTTCATGTATGTAGTTACGTAACAGTTGAGCTTGCTGAAAATGCCAATATAAAACGTTAGGCTCATTATTTCTTGCGAACATAATTCACTATCATCTTTTTTTATATACGACATGTATCGCGCTCGTGGGAATGGCTCTTAATTAATTGTTAATTTATTGCCTTAATAATTAATACACACAGAGCGATAATTGTCAATTGAAGCTATAAATAGGCCATTTGATTGCTAGTTTTTTAACATTTCCTTCTTTACTTAATGAAATGCCAGTCTTAAAAATCATGCTTTACCTACGTCATAACCGTTACCTGACATCGAAAGTACAAAATTAATAAATTTTAATCTTTGTAACTAATTTTATGGACAACGGTGCTATTAGGTAACTTCGATTTTTCAGTTTACGTTTTTTATATAATGTGTATATAAAAATTTTATGGTCAAAAAAGCAGTTTTATGACAAAATTACTTATTAGTAATAAGTTTTTGAGAGATACCATAATGATTAAGGGAAGAGTAATTGGTGTAATAAGTAAATGAATGAACGTAAGCATTTACGCACTAAATTCTCTGTTTAACCAAATATTATTTAGTACTTCCTGGGCAACAATAAAAGGCAATTAGTTACTGCGACTGTTGAGTGTTCAACTACGTGAAACACCTGTAAGCTTATTGTTTTATGGTTGTGCCATAAAAAGAACACTCACTTAATGAGTAATACTAATTACTTTTAATTAGTCCGAACGCTACGCTTTTGTTTACTATTTTTATTTTTTCGCCACCAAAATTTATCATTCTAAAGTTTTCCTATTATTCAAAGCTATGTTAAAAGAAGTGAATTTAGTATATTATTTTGATTAACTGGTCATAGGTCAATAAATTGCCCATTAATTGTTCTTTCCAAACATACAATTGTCCATCAGCTGTATTGTAATGCTACAATAGCACAATAAGTTATTAATTGTTAAATAGATGGATAATTAAAAAACGTTTGTTCCTCCTTTTCATACTATGTTTTTGTTATAACAGCTACAGCTGATACATTGTATATTTGAAAAGGGCCTTAAAAGGGCGATGTTTTACCCGTAATCCGTTTTGCGCCTATTAATTAAAAAATTGAATCAAAGCGAATAAAAAGCTTGCGGCGCTAACTTGGCCTTGCTAAGTAATTCTGATTGAGTATGATAATTGAATAGTACGGTTTAATTATCTAATTAATATCATGTTTTAAAGATTGCAATTTAGTTTTAGTAAAAAAAAGGTTATAGAAAGTATAATATGGCAAGTGTTTAAGACGCGAATCGGTCCTTTTATATCGTGAAAGAAGGTGGAAAATCAGGCAACACTTCTTTTTGTGTTCATATTCGAGTATCATGTAAACACGTGTTGTTTCCACACCAGCAGCTCGCACAGGTTCGCGAAAAAGAGCTGACGCTGCTGAATAGTTTTTTGTTTTTTCGTTTCACGTCTCATCCACCTCCTATTATAGTAACCTAACCTTAATGCTACCGTTCATTTTTTGCTTCGCAGAAATTTAAAGCGGTAATGGCCTTGTGTCCCTTGTTCGCATTATTTTTAATAAGAATTCGGTAGCGCGCCTCCATTCGCGACCATGTTCTCGAATGGCGTTAAAATTAGCTAAACACTTCTTTCTTACCAACTTTTATGCGAAGAAAAGAAAAAGGCATAGCAGTATCTAACTAATTTTACTTACTGAGGAAATTATATATATATATACCTATATAAGGGTTTTTCAAGTTGATGGGCTATTAGAAGTATATGAATTAGTAAAAGGAATTAAATTCTGAAACTTGGGCTCATTTGGTTATTGTTTATGCCGCTTCTTTTAAAAATATTTTCAAGTTCGATTTACATCCGGTTATACCGGAAGTCGATACCAACTTTGTTATTTTAAATGGAATGGTATATTTTTTACGCTGAATTCGAATAAAACGTGTAATTCTAAGGTAAGTTTGATAACCAACTTGTACACCTATGACGATCGGTTTCTGAGTTAATTTAATTTATAGAAAAAAAATCGCTACCGCAACCCAAATTATAAAAAATCATAACTTCCACAAAATACGACTTAGAGTGTTGAAATTTTTACTAGTAATAGCTGAATATTAGTGCTAACGCCTTGACAAAATTGAATTAAATAATTTATACAGGGCGTTCAAAATAAAATTCTAAAATTGAAAAACTTCAAACACGAATTACCTCGTTTTTTCAAATGACACCTACTATTTTTTATTTTTTCAATCGATTCATTTTTTATCCTCTTTCGATCTATATGGATACTTCCTATTTTAAGTAATAATTCAAAATTATTCTAAAATTTTTAAATAAAATAGGAAGTATCCATATAGATCGAAAGAGGATAAAAAAGGAATCGATTGAAAAAATAAAAAAAAGTAGGTGCCATTTGAAAAAACGAGGTAATTCGTGTTTGAAGTTTTTCAATTTTAGAATTTTATTTTGAACGCCCTGTATAAATTATTTAATTCAATTTTGTCAAGGCGTTAGCACTAATATTCAGCTATTACTAGTAAAAATTTCAACACTCTAAGTCGTATTTTGTTATGATTTTTTATAATTTGGGTTGCGGTAGCGATTTTTTTTCTATAAATTAAATTAACTCAGAAACCGATCGTCATAGGTGTACAAGTTGGTTATCAAACTTACCTTAGAATTACACGTTTTATTCGAATTCAGCGTAAAAAATATACCATTCCATTTAAAATAACAAAGTTGGTATCGACTTCCGATATAACCGGATGTAAATCGAACTTGAAAATATTTTTAAAAGAAGCGGCATAAACAATAACCAAATGAGCCCAAGTTTCAGAATTGAATTCCTTCTACTAATTCATATACTTCTAATAGCCCATCAACTTGAAAAACCCTGTATATTAAAAGCATTTAGGTTTAGTAATTGCATTTGATACTCATTACTAATGAATTGTGGACGATAGATAGATATAAAAATGAATCGCTGAATGTGTTGCTAAGCGCAAATCTCAAGAACAGGTGAACTGATTTAGCTAATTCTTTTTTTGTTGCGTTCGTTATTGTCAGGAGAAGGTTCTTACGAAAGAAAAAATTAAGAAAATTGCGCGGAAAATTAGCAAAAAGATAAAAAGAAAATTAATTCGTCAATATAATTTGTCAGTAAAAAACGCAATCTATGATTATCATTAGTTTTTAGGGTTCCGCACCTCAAAAGGGAAAAAGCGGAACCCTTATAGGATCACTTCGTTGTCCGTCCGTCCGTCCGTCTGTCAAGACCCTTTTTCTCAGGAACGCGTCGAGGTATCAAGCTAAAATTTATACCAATTACTCAGGTCTATTGTTCCTTGGAGCTGTGAAAGAATCAAACTTCTAAGCCAACGCAATCAAAAGATACAGCCGTTTATGCCACAAATTTCCGCAAATTTTCGAATCAAAACCTACAGGGCACTTCACGTGAACTCAGAATCTTGAAATTTGGTCCGATTTTAAAGTTACTACCCCTTTCCTCATGAACGCGTAGAGGTATTAAATTGAAATTCATATGAAATACTCAGGTCTATAATACCCTTAAGCTGTAACAAAATCAAACTTCTATGTCAACGCAATCAAAAGAAACAGCAATTTAAGCCGCATATTTTCAAGCTCGCAACTACTCGCAAGGGAATCAAAACCTAAAGGGTACTTCCAGTTGATTTAGAATCTTGAAATTAGGCATGAAGCAATGTTTTATAGCACATATAGAGGAAAAATACCGAAAACCTTAAATTTTTATTTACATCACATATATACAGGTTTGTACGGAACCCTCGGTGCGCGAGTTCGACTCGCACTTGGCCGGTATTTTTTATTTTTAAGCAGTCAATGTCAGGTGTTACTAAGTTGGCCATAACAGCTAGTTAGAAATAAGAGTATATAAAGTGGAATGAATATTGAAAAAGGAAGAAGAAAAACCAGTGTCCATCATTGAGTGGGTCATAAGCAATTATTATGGAAATGAAGAGGGAGGTGTCCCGCAGTAGGGTTTCAATTGTAACTATATTAGAATCTGTAGGAGTCGACTTATAAATGACCACAATTGGTTAAAAAATAAGCCACAATAACCAAAATCAAAATAGTTAACTTTAACACCCTTTGGCGGAAAATGTGTCGTTCAAATTTTGTCAATTATGAAGGACAACCCCTCTATCGAAAAACAAATTCACATTAGAGTGATATTTCTTCTTCTAAGGATTCTACAATGTTTTCTGTTATCACTTATCGTGGGTTACAACCCCCACGGACGTTGAAACATATACGCTCTATAAATTATAATATCCTATAAGTCCTTGAAGTACCTAGTAGTTATGTTAATGTTAATGGTATTCTATGTTTATCAGAATGGAGTATCCTACCTTGATAATTTCATGACTTATCTCGATACAACCGTACGTTTAACGAGAAACGAATAGTATTTGTTGTAAATGTTTGTTGAGAGCATACTACGGACTAGAGATACCGTGGCCATAATATAGAAAGGTTTCTTATCCAGGCCAGCAAGTGCTAAGGATAACAGTACCTACCTACCTTCGTAACATACCTAATACGTGAACAAAAAAAGAACAATTCCAGCAATACCGCCACGATCGTCCGTCGTTGCGTTATGCTGCAAATGATACTTGGATACTGCCAAGTTAATTGAAGCTAACTGATGCTTGCACTTTTAAAAATAAATCGCAATTACACAGAATGCCGCTGATATTTTTGCGTCAACTGGACTATTTTATCTTCGGATGCTAAGTGACTGGGGTAGACGAAGACAGCAATTCCTTCTTATCTAATGTCCAGAACGGTTGCCTCGATTATATTCATTTACTCATTAACATACAACACTTCGTCAACGTCTCCGGTGAGGATAAGTATGGTTTAAAGGATTGTCTGAAGAGGATTAAGGGATTTTTACCGCACCAAGCAATCCAAACGGATTCTTTGAAGAATAGTACTGTTTCAAAAACACCCATGGATTTGCTCATTAATTTACGATAGGGTAAACGAGATCTTTATTGTAAATTCAGGGTAAACTCTTGTGTATAAAAATTAAGGAATTTCCTTACGGTACTCAGGGTCTTCCTTAGCTGCAGAAAGTTAAAGTTAAAAACTTCAATGTATGTACTATGGTATAGTAAAAATTTGTATAGTTTAGGCCTACATTAATACTACATGGTATAGGAATATACATAAAAAAAGTGACGATAAAGAAATGCGTAATTCCTCTGTTCGGTTCATAATTTACCACATCTGTATAGAGGTCATCTTACGCTCTATTCGTCGTATGTATTTTGCGTAAAGCAAACTATGTAAGGGACCATTCGCCGATTACGTAGGTATGACTTTTGTGATATTTTATTATTTCCTCCCCTGTCCCTATATAATGATACATAAGATTTTTTGGACTCCCCTCCCGCTTACATATTTTTCTTACTTAAGAAATGTTAAATAACTAAATGTCTTAAAAATATTTATTGTTTTTGACAGACGCATAATTTTTTAACTTTTATGTGATTTACGTGAAATTTAATACGCAGGTACATGTTTATATGTACCTATACGTAACTACTAATAATAATAGGATGATAGTATTGTATGGTAAGTAAAATATTAAAAACAACAGGCTGTTCGTGAAGTGTTTTATCTCCTGTAGTGACGATTAACGTAAGAAGTGATTTTCACAGGTGTCCCAAGGGTAAACCTGACGAAATGTTTTTCAAACCGGACTTTCTCACGCTACTGTTGTTGAATAAATTGCAGACAACCGTTTAAAACTTTTAGTACCCGTCTCTGTACTTACGGTTTACTTAAATTGACTTCTACAGTCAATATCTAGCTAACCTTTCTTGTTTGTATCTCACTGAAATTCTATCTATTTTTTTCATTTCAAATGAATAATTGGTACATATATACTAAATACATACATACGTACGTACCAACATTATTTATTGCCTATTTTAATTTAAATACACAAATAGTAATTTAACGGAGGATTATATCGGCTAATTTAAATTTAACTCAAAATCGACCGAAAAGATGATTTAGGCAGTTCAACTAACATTGCCATTCGCTCCGATGTTGATGATAGGATTCGAAACATTGACCTCTGTCTTTCACTATCCATTATAGGAATATATATATACAGGAAATGCTGTTTTTTATATTTTTGTATTAACACTAAAAAGAAGAGTGTAAGCATTTCCTAGTTCAAAATAACTTGTGCTCGACTAGTAACTGCTAACTAAATTATTTGCACTTGTAAAGGAAAACACATGTTTTAATTTTCACTAATTTATTGTAACTTAACAATTGTTTCGCTACACTGTAGCTTCATCAGAAGTAGATAGATACTTAGACTACTAACGAAAACTTATCTAATTTATACTAATTTGGGTTAGGATTGTAAGAGGGGCGGGGGAACAAATTGAGTAATGGGGAATTATTTAAATCTGGTTGGTCGTTTAACAGTAAATCTGTTTTTTTGAATTTATTTATTTCCATGGTTTCCAATAATGATAATTTTTTATTGTTTGTTTCTGTATGTAAACTAACATATTTGGTATTAAAATTATGATTTTCTAAAATTAGGTGCTTTGCATAGTTGGAATCTAGTTTTTTATGTTTAAATGACCTATAATGTTCGTTGACTCTTTTTTGAAATTTAAAACATGTGTTTTCCTTTACAAGTGACTATTAATTTTCATCAAGTGAACCAAGACATGATTAATTATAAATTATTTGCCTCGTTTTTAATTTTTAATAATTAATGATAAGTACGTTTTTTTGTAATCAAACGATTCAAAAAGCAAATAATTTATATTGTTTTACGTGGTAGTGTGTGTAGTTTATCATGCAAAATGTTTGATTGTTGTCTATTGAGGGAGTTTTGAATAGTAAAGAACGGACATTATTTTTGAGTTTCTTATTTAAAAGGTTTTCAATTAATTCAACCGTTGTTGAAATTTTCAATTATTGATAGTGGTATGCTAGTTAATCTATGTCAAAGGCTATGAGAAACTGAATGTTTAATTTGAGTAGATTAGTAGGTTTATAGTAGGTTTCGGTATATACTAAATTCTACTTTGTTTTGTGTTTTAAAAACTGTGAGATCTAAAAAATTTAGGGAGCTATTTATTTCTAATTCCATTGTGCATTTGATATCTACTGTTATTATGGGAATTTAAAAAATTGAGGAAATTATCGAGTTGTTTTTTTGTGCCTTAGACAGACAGTTTTTTTTTATTTAGCTACTCCTCCAATAATGAGTAAACGTATGAAGAGTTGTGTTGGGCGATTGGATATTTAATTCTAATTTTAAAACTCCTGTAGTTAGATTATTTCATTATCCACAAGACGGTTTGGTGTTGAACAGTGTTGTCATAAGAGTTAAAGAGACAAAAGACGAGAAGAGTATTTATTCGTTAGTCGTCATCGTCATCATCATAATCGAGTATTCGAGTGGAGCAACAGTGGGAAGAAGGACATAAGAGAATGCGGTGGCTAATGCGCTTTCGGTGTACGCGGCTATCACCAGATACAGATAATACGGGCAGGAATCTAGTTGGGAAACGCGCATTCAAACCATCGACGAATGGACGAACGTATACGTCCTTCGGACCCAACCAATGCTTACGATTATCGTCAGCAGTTCATCTTCTATCCGAAGCTTTTCACTAGGTATTTACTTACGAAAGATGCGAAACCACTTAAGATCAACACTGAGCTTACTAACTCAAATATCACGTTGTTATTATCAACTGAAAAGTTCAGATGGGAACAGGAGGCGACCATCAATTCAAACGTAGGTAGGGACAAGCACAGTACAAAGAAATTAATGTCATTGTCATGAAATCATCGTGATTCTTTTAATTTGTATAAGTGATGTGAAAAAAAGTAGTTAACGTATAATTTACGTATATTACGTATATAATTTCGAGTAAATACTTTTCTAATAAATACAGCGTAGGATTAGACTTACAATATTCGATTAAGGGTCTGTTCAAGTAACGCTGCTTTTGAAGATTTTTGACCTCCTCCTCCCTTTGTAACACATTACGTTGTATACAGTTCAGTTTTGCCCTTCTTCCCTCCAACTTAATATCTGTAATGGACTTCTGATTATTTGAAGCGATGAATAAATTGATAAACTGATTACCATGCACATTATTTGTTTATTAATTACACAATGTTTTTATTTTACACTTGCTTGTTCTTGTAAATATTAAATGAGTTATTATTATTTTTTTTTTTGAAACAGTAACTTGAACTAATAATACGAAACGAAATAGAAATATTTGATGAAATAGTAATTTATGATGATTTTCCAGCAGTTATTCGCTTATCAGCTGGAAAAAAGACTAGCGACAAATTGTAAAAATAATAAGTCATCTTTCAGCGACAAACTATGGTCTTTACAGTAATATCCTACGACATTTCCTTTTCGGGATACGCTATGTGTAGTGCTAGCTTGATATCAAGCTAGCATACCAGCTGATTATGGCTAAACGGCACGACCGACAAATTTTTAAATTTGGTAACAAATTAGCGACAAACTAGCGACAAATTATTGTGTAAATCAGAAAACGGAAGAATAGCTTGATATACGTAAAGAATAACGTATTTTAAAATGAGAAAATTTTATAAGTTTATCAACAATTACTTATAAACTATTTTAGAAATTAGATATTGTTTGAGTCTCTTTCACCAATTCGCCACACAAAATTTAGTTTCTTTAAATGTCAACTTTAAGTAATAGTTTTGTCACAGTATCAAATTCATGGTTGGTTTTCGAGAAGGGTCTCTTTTTGCCCAAATGTTAAAATTACACTTATGGATGACACGGTGATAAATTTGTCAAGTCAATATGAGGAATTGGTCAAAAGAAAACAACACAAATTTATCCTTATTGCTTGCAGCCCCATTTTGTGAAAGCGTATCCAATTACACTAGTAAAGACACTTGTCATCCATGAGGTTCAGAAAGGGACTCACCCCCTGCCCCGCTTACCTTCAAAAAGGCGTCGTTTGAATTGAGAAGAGAGTTCGATTTTAGCTAGCAAACAAGCTAGACGTTGATTACAATTAAGTTTATTATAAATGTAAATATTTTCAGTGTGTAAATAGTTGTTCAGATTCTTTTATTAAATTTATTTTAAAAACCACATTTAAACGTCTATGCGTATTTGTCAACGAATAGTGTGAGCAATTAATTTTGAATGCACTGCTTTACCCTGTCCTGATAATAATCAGTAAGCAGGATATTGCCCAAACAACATATGGTCCTTCGAGCCGGATCTTCAACAAATTGGATAATCTGAAGATTTCGGAATTAGTGTGAAGACGTTTATTTGTGGATAAGTGAGAAAAGTGTCCTTAAATAAAAATTGTGCTTGACTAATTATACTTCAAATGCGTATTGTGTGAAGTGTCTCAAAGTCGAATCTAATCACAAAACGGAGTACACTAATGCCAGAATTGTGAAAATATAAAATACATCGTGAATAAAGTGCATCAACGTGCCAACAACAGAGTTCTGAACAACAACGCAACAGCAACAATCGAATCCGCAGCAAATTAATCGAACGTCGCAATTATTCATCGAACTCCACAGCAAATCAGCAAGGTTACCTCCGGATCATCTAACGTCAGGAATCATCGAACAAGCTAAGTAAACGTATCTCTATCCTAATTTAAATCCTTTTATTACCTTACTCAATTCAGTTGTACTTTCTAATTCAATTTGACTAATTCGCTTATTTCATTTATCTAAAAATGCCTGATAATACCGAACAGTTAGACAAATTAGTGCGTCAAAGAGCAACAATTAAATCTAAATTGACTAAATTCGCCCACTTTATTGATAATGAAGAAAACCGTCGCAATAAGACAGAAATCAAATTACGTTTATGCAAAGTAGAGGGTCTTTTAAATGATTTTGAAAAAATTCAGATAGAGATAGAGTCATTAACAGAGGAACCGTCAAATGAATATGATGATTTCGAAAACGTTTTCTATGCCATTATAAGTCGCGCACATGATATCGTTGACGCTCAGATTCGAAGTGTATCATTAGGAAGCGAAAGCAATGTTAATGAAAATCACCAAATTAACATACGTTTACCCAAAATTGAGTTAGTTACGTTTGACGGTGCATATGAGAAATGGCTTGATTTTTATAATTCTTTTGATTCGATGGTCCATAGTAATCAAAATCTGACAAATATTCAAAAATTGCACTATCTCAGATCTTGTTTGAAAGGCGAAGCGGAATCTATTATAAGCGCACTAGAATCATCTAATGAAAATTATTTGATAGCAATTGAATTGTTAAAAGGTCGTTATGACAATAAACGTATAATTATTCAAAATCATGTGAAATCGTTAATGGAATTGCATTCAATAACAAAAGAATCTGCTGGTGAATTAAGAAAATTAATCGACACAATTCGAAAACATCTACGCGCGTTAAAATCATTAGGAGAACCCGTGGACACATGGGATACATTGTTAATTTACAATATTACCTCTAAAATAGATAGGAATACCCACAGAGAATGGGAAAAATCAATTGTAGGTTCAGAGGTACCGAATATGAACGTGTTTATGGAATTTTTAGAACAGAGATTTCAAGTTCTTCAGGTAACAGCGAACAATTTAAGAGTGAATGCGGATAATACCGGCACTAAAATCAAGTTTCAGAATCATCCGAATAAGCGGCAAGTATTAACTGCTGCACAAAAATCAGATCTATGCGCAATTTGTAAAAAGGGTCATAAGGTGTACGAGTGTGATACATTTCAAAAGCTGTCGGTCAAAGAACGGGCAGATAAAATAAAATCGTTAAATTTATGTTTTAATTGTTTGAAGACAGGACATCGGAATAATGACTGTAAGTGGACAGGTTGTAAAAAATGTGGAAAAAAGCATAACACTTTGCTGCATTATGCAAATCGTGAAAATAATAGTCCGGACACCATAATCGAATCTCAATCACAAGATGGTACTTCAGGTCAATCAAATGTAAAGGTACATAGTGCTTTAATGTCATCGCAAGTATTGTTGTCCACTGCCTTAATTAAAATAGAAGATAAATACGGCAAAATGTTTCAAGCGCGAGTTTTACTAGATAGTGGATCGCAATCAAATTTTATCACAAACAATTTTGCAGATAAACTAAAATTGCCGCTGAAGAACGTGAATCTTCCTGTTGAATCATTAAATCAATTAGAAACGCGAATTAAACATTCAATTAAAACAACCATTCATTCAAAAATCGGTAACTACAAGGAAAAGGCCGAATTTTTAGTATTACCCAAAATTTGTAACAATTTACCCAATCATTTCATAAATAAACAATCACTACAGCTACCCCCGAATATAAAATTAGCAGATCCACAATTTCATGTACCAAGCGAAATCGATGCATTATTAGGAGTTGAAATATTTTTTAAACTTATGTGTGTAGGACAAATTGAAATTCCGGGCCATGGAGCTCGACTTCACAAAACAAAATTAGGGTGGATCTTAGCTGGCAAAATAGGTAGTAAACAGAATCAATTGTCAAAATCAAATTGCATGACTTCACTTAATACGTTGCAGAAAACTATAGCTAAATTTTGGGAAATTGAAGAAGGAGAAAAGAAAACCTTTTTATCAGAGGAAGAATATCAAGTAGAGTGTCATTTTAAGGAAAATACTAGACGCGACCCCGTAACCCAACGATACATTGTTCGTTTACCATTTAATGATAAAGTAGATAGTTTAGGTGAATCGTACAAATTGGCAGAAAAACAATTTTATGCGTTAGAGAATAGGTTAGCAAAAAATATTGAATTAAAATGTGAATACGTCGAAAGCATGCGTGAAGCTATTGTATTAGGGCATATGGTAGAAATAAAACAAAGCGAAATTCAACCAAAGCATTGTTTCTTGCCACATCACCCTGTAATTAAAGATTCGAGTACTACCACTAAAGTTAGAATCGTGTACAATGCGTCTGCAAAAACAAGCACGGGCATTTCTTTAAATGATTGTTTGAAAATAGGACCGGTTGTTCAAAACACGTCTTTTGACATCATACTCCGTTTTCGAGTCCATCAAATTGTTATGCTATCTGATATAGAGAAAATGTATAAACAAATACGACTCGACGAGAGAGATTCCCAATATCAGTTAGTTTTATGGCGCGAAAAGGAAGATGAAAAATTGAAAATATTCATGATCCCAGTAGTTTTATTCGGTAGCGCGTCGGCACCGTATTTAGCTACGCGTATATTAAATCAGTTGGCCGAAGACGAAAAATTAAAGTTTCCTTTGGCAAGTGAAGTATTAAAGCGGGATTGTTATGTCGACGATGTAATCACAGGTGCGGATAATGTTAAACATTGTAAAAAATTACGCGATGAATTAATCGAAATAACAAAGTCTGGCGGTTTTGTACTTAGAAAATGGATTTCAAATAGTCCGGAAATAGTGAAGTCAATGCCGGCAGAATTGTCCAACATAAATTTGTTAACCGACAATATTTCGCAAACCAAAACATTAGGAATTCAATGGAATAATTTAAAGGACATAATAACGTATAATGTTACCGAAGAATTTGACAAACAAATAACTAAACGAAGTGTATTGTCCAACATCGCGAAACTTTATGATCCTATAGGGTTATTAGGCCCCGTAATTGTATCGGCGAAAATTGTAATGCAGTCTTTGTGGCAATGCAATGCTGGGTGGGATGAATCGTTACCACACAATATTCATACCGCGTGGATAAACCTTAAGAAAGAGCTGCCCAGATTAAATGAAATCAAATTCGATAGAAAGGTGATTATAAACGATGCAACTAGTATAGAAATTCATGGATTTTGTGATGCCAGTGAAAAGGCATACGGAGCCTGCATTTATATTCGGTCAATGAACAAAGAAAGCAAGGTTCTTGTTAATTTGTTATGTTCAAAAAATCGTATAGCGCCACTTAAAACAGTATCGCTTCCAAAATTAGAATTATGCGCGGCGTTATTACTTTCTCAGCTTGTTAAAACCGTGTTAAACTCCTTTCATAAAAGCATAAATAAAATATATTTGTGGTCAGATTCGTCGATCACATTACAATGGATTAAAACGCAACCCTATCTTTTGAAAACCTTTGTCGCCAACAGAGTGGCTCAAATTCGCGAAATCACTAACACGATGCACTGGCGACACACACCTTCGCAAGAAAACATCGCAGATGTACTTTCGCGTGGTCAGTTGCCGAAAGAATTTATTAAAAATAATCGGTGGAAGACAGGTCCATTATGGCTTAAAGAAGATGAATCACAATGGCCAAACGGTTGCATAGAATCGGTACCACTGTGTGAACTAAGACCCGTTCATGCTCTAACAACAGGTGTAGTAAAAGAAAACGATTTGTTAACTAAGTATTCAACAATAGGAAAACTACAACGGGTCATAGCATATATATTAAGATTTAAAAATAATATTTCAAAATTCAGTTCAAAACGGTTTGGTAATTTAACTATTAATGAATTAAACGAAGCTCTGTTGATTGTTTTAAAATTAACTCAAAACGAATGCTTTAAAACAGATGTAAAACAATTAACGAATTCAAACTTTTTTAGTATCAGTAGTTCACTTCGTGCTTTAAACCCCTTCCTAGATAAAGACCGATTAATTCGTGTAGGCGGACGCTTAAAAAACTCAACAATATCATATTCAGCAAAGCACCCGATCCTTTTGCCTAAAAATCACCATATAACCGATCTAATAATACGCGAGCAACATTTAATAAATCTTCACTGTGGCACTCAAGCAACGCTTAACGCAGTGAGGCTAAAATACTGGCCCCTAAATGGTAAAAATGCAACAAAAAAGATAATTCGTAAATGTGTAGTTTGTTTCCGGGTTAAACCGACTGATTTTCATTACTTTATGGGTGATCTACCCCGAGATAGAGTTGTTCAAGCTCGCCCATTTTTAAATTCAGGTGTTGATTATTGCGGACCATTCTACATAAAAGAAAAGAAACATAGAAATAGAGGGAAAGTAAAGGTTTATGCGTGCATTTTTGTCTGTTTTACCACAAAAGCCATTCACATAGAGTTGGTTACAGATTTAAGTACGGAAGCATTTCTAGGATGCGTACGTAGGTTTTTTGCAAGGCGTGGCTATGTGTGCAATTTATATTCCGATAATGCTACTACTTTTGTAGGAGCAAAACATCAAATAGAAGAATGGGTTAAATTAGTCAATTCTAAATCACATAATGAAATTATATCCAAATTTTTATTGAATAAAGGTATTCGATGGCATTTTTCACCACCACGATCTCCACATTTTGGGGGTCTTTGGGAGGCAGGGGTGAAGTCATTTAAGCACCACTATCTTAGAATAATCGGGGATAAATTATTTACATATGAAGAATTAGAAACGTATACAACGGAAATTGAAGCGATCCTTAATTCCCGACCAATTACTCCTTTATCTGAAGATCCCAACGACTTAAGAGCATTAACCCCAGCCCATTTCCTTATCGGAGATATGTTTACAAGCCTGCCCGATCCAGAAATTCCAGAGCCAGTTAATCGGCTGTCCAGCTGGCAGCACATACAATTCATGAAGCAGCACTTCTGGAAAAGGTGGTCTAAGGAATATTTAAATCATTTGAGCATCCGTTCAAAGTGGCAGCTTGCAAAACCCGAACAAATAAATGTAGGAACCATGGTTCTTCTTAAAGAGGACAACGCACCCCCGTTAAATTGGCCACTAGGTCGAATAATTGAACTGTTCCCCGGAAAAGATGGTAAGGTGCGAGTAATAAGTGTCAAAACGAATTCGGGTGTGTATAAAAGAAGCATCACGCGAGTTGCGCCGCTACCAATTGACAATTAAATAAGTGAGTGTGAAATCAAATGACACTAATGTTCTTGTAAATTTATGTATTAGTAAAATTAATTTCATATCTATGTTTAATGTATATAGGATAGTTTCTCTTTAAGTTTTGTGATTGAAATTCAATGTGTATATATGTGTGTTATAATAAGTACCTACTCGTATCATGTTATTTTATCCATTGCTAGATATATCTATCTATTTAGTTAATCTTTTAATTGTTCGTCAACTTTTATGCGCGTTTTAATTTCCTTTAATATTATTAATTTGATAATTCACCTTTTAGATTTATGGTCTACTGTTTTATGAAATCTTAAAATATTATAAGTTCATTAGCTCATTAGATTGTTAATTCATTGTAAATTTAATTATTTGATGTGCATTTTCAACCTTTGTTGAACGTAGTACGTTCAAGGCGGGCGGCATGTTTGAGTCTCTTTCACCAATTCGCCACACAAAATTTAGTTTCTTTAAATGTCAACTTTAAGTAATAGTTTTGTCACAGTATCAAATTCATGGTTGGTTTTCGAGAAGGGTCTCTTTTTGCCCAAATGTTAAAATTACACTTATGGATGACACGGTGATAAATTTGTCAAGTCAATATGAGGAATTGGTCAAAAGAAAACAACACAAATTTATCCTTATTGCTTGCAGCCCCATTTTGTGAAAGCGTATCCAATTACACTAGTAAAGACACTTGTCATCCATGAGGTTCAGAAAGGGACTCACCCCCTGCCCCGCTTACCTTCAAAAAGGCGTCGTTTGAATTGAGAAGAGAGTTCGATTTTAGCTAGCAAACAAGCTAGACGTTGATTACAATTAAGTTTATTATAAATGTAAATATTTTCAGTGTGTAAATAGTTGTTCAGATTCTTTTATTAAATTTATTTTAAAAACCACATTTAAACGTCTATGCGTATTTGTCAACGAATAGTGTGAGCAATTCATTTTGAATGCACTGCTTTACCCTGTCCTGATAATAATCAGTAAGCAGGATATTGCCCAAACAACAGATATAAACATTCTCGTTTTTTTCCTTTTTTTTGTATTACCATTACTATTCTTAAATTATGTTAGATTCTTCATCTACATATTACAATTTTTTTTAATAACAATTTTCCTTGTTGTAAACTTAACGATTATTTTATGATAAATTAATTTTCTACTTTTAGAAATTTTAACGACTTATTCTGTATTTGAATCAACTAAAAGCACTTTACACATATATAATAAAAAATAACAGTGAATAGTTTATTGTCACGGTAATAAAAATAAGAAAAATAATAAAATACAGGTTATCAACTTTTCTGTATAAAAAAACTATTATGCATCATACCGAATTATTAATTTACAATTAGTGTATTTTTTTTTACATACTTCAAGTAAAAAAAAATTATATTCAGTATTTTATATCCCATGATTTAATGTGCTTTATATAAAAAAACACAAATTCAGTGCATTTTATTTACATAGAATACATTTTATTTTTATCTATAAAATGTAGGTAATTTAAAATACAATTAAAAATTTTGTACATAGGTTGACTGTTTTATTAAAGATGTATTCATCAACTTTCTCGAATAAAATTATAAAAAAAACAAAAAAGTGAACTGTCAGGTGTGGGGTTCGAACCCACGCTCCCTCTCGGGAACCAGAGCTTAAATCTGGCGCCTTAGACCGCTCGGCCAACCTGACTTGGTCGGAGCTTGTCTTTAATTTGCTATGTAACTATGTAACTGCCAGCATAGCATTATGTAACAAAAAGTGTACGTGTTTTTATCTTTTAATAAAGATCGTGTGTTTTAAGTCAACGATAAAAATTAATACAATATGTAAATATAAATGAATAAAAAAAAAAGAAAATAACGCAAATTTTCCCTTAATAAGTGGATAACTAACAATAAGTAACAACTTTTCAGAGCCAGAAAATTAGCTAATAAGTACCTACCTACAAATAGGTGCCTAAAATTAGAATGATTACTAAAATGAATATAAAAAATTTCCAAGGTATCATATTTTTTAATTTAACTTTGTTACACATAAAATCGTAGGTACCTAATTTGTTAAATCAAATTTTTAATTTGGTAAAGCCACGAAGAGTTATTAAATTAAAGGGTAAAATGTCCCCCTTTTAATCTATTACTTAAGTATAACTCAAGCATAAAGCACAATCAAAAAAATAAATTAAAACAGTTTTGTAGAGTCGAATTTTCTATCGGAATGGTTTATTAAATTTTCTTTTCAAATTTTCTTTGTTCAAAACATTTCAAAAAACAGATGCAAGAATTGTTTTTAAAATGCCCAACCTAACCTAACCCCTTATATCTACGTATATAAACAAAATTACGTAATTTTATTGCAAAATGGAATTCACTTGATCGCACATAGGGGCTGTTTATAAAGTACGTCGCGCGTCGCACTAAAATTAGATTTTTTTGGCCCCCTTCCCCCCGGTTTTCACGCTGTGTCACACTTTCTGTGACCCCCTTGTAAATATTTCGTCACAAAAACTAAACACCTCCCCCCCCTGAACATGATAAATTTTGATTGATAATACACAAATTTTGATAGTCAAAAATATCTATTTTATTTTCATAATAAAATTTAAATAAATTAATAAATAACAACTTTTGTATTTATCAGAAGTCCAAGGATTCTGTTTTATGAACGGCCCCATACCTAAATATTTTATAATTAAGACATTGACCTCTAGAATCTGGAATACAATTAAATTAAATCCAGTAAACTAAAGTTAATGCATCGTCACAATGATAAAGAAATTATTACACGTAAGCACGTATAACGTATTACGTGGGACATGTGTATGTACAATTTATACGTATGTCTGTCTATGAGTGAAGGTTGCAATGTTATCCTTATTACATTCACACATACAAATATAGCACGTATACAGACACATTTATACAAACCTCTAAATAGTTATGAGGTTGTTAATGTATTAAATACATTTCTTGAGGCGACGAGACATAAAAAAATTGCAGTAACCGTTTGTACTTGTTTATGTTCATCATCAAAGACTTTCAGGAACGAATGGCTCCAAAGATATGCTATCAATTTCAATTATAATAAAAACACATTGGACGTTTGCAAACAACACTGCAATTTATGTTTAAGGTATGCATCCTTCCTAATACGATACATCCTTCTTGTATAGTATGGACTTAGTACTTGTAGCTATTTTTTAAAATATTCATTAGGAAAGAGTAACTCACTCGTAACTCATACGCTGTGCTTGCGTTTAGTTTTGATGTCAAAATTGAAACAGACGCCATTTTTTTGGTTCCAAACGTTGTGTCGGAAGCAGTAAAGGAAATTGAAAATTGTGTGAAAGTATATAATTTATTTGTGTTTTTGAAGAAACAGGGTGGTCATTTGTTGTGCTCATAACTGTAAATATCGTAGTGTAAAAAAAAACAGGGGATACGTTTTACAGGTAAAAAGAATTGTTTATATTATTGTAAAATAAAGAAATTCACATTTAGTTTGTTTGTGGCCTATGTATAACCGAAAATTCATCTCAAATAATAGTTTAGTTGTATCAAATGTGTTGATTTTTTAAAATAATTTATGTAAAAAAACCTTTACTCACTAATATTATTATAATTATAAAACAGACTCTCTTTATTACCACTAATTACAGCAAATCTGAAAAGGACACCATCTTAGCGTTGTAAATAGAGGAAGTGCATATGTCTAAAAATAGTATATGGCCACCAAATTGTAAAATACATTCAACTCTACTTTAATGTCAATGTCAATAAGGTTTTTCGTTTTTGTCCTCGCCTGCGTCTGTCAGTGAAGAAATGTTTAGTAAAGTAATGTATCAAATTTAAAAAGCTTAATTAAATCTTTTCAGTCGAGTGAGTTCGTAACACGTAACTAGGTATACTTTAATTTACCAGCTGGCAATCACATTCTTGTAATGGCTATATTGCTGACAATTACTTTATTTTGCTTAAATATTCTTTATTTAATAATTTATTATTAATCATAATTTTATGTGTAGGTACAATTGTCAATTCGGGGATATCTTAATAAGTTATTCAATTGAAGTTAAAACGTTGAACGTTCTGATGCAGTTGTAGGATCTGACCCGAATGGGTTAATGTCTTTACATGAGTGATAACGTAAAGATTTATGTTAGTATTACAGGCACGTAACTCAAGCCTTATACGTTTAGTTGCATTAACATTTTCAACAAATAAATTTGATAGTATTGCGTAATTAAAACACAAGTCACGGTTAACCAATAGTCTATGCTGTCTTTTCAATATTTTTGGAACTATCTTTGTCATACCTATATATGAATATTTAGAGGGTAATTTTGTTTTTCAATGGAGGATGTTAGGGATTTGCTTTAAAGACAAAACATTTCGATAGGGAATAGAAAAGAAGATTCGTTACTTAGGTAATTGAATGCAATCAATGAGTAGCTTTACCCTATTACTTTACTCTGTTTACTGTTCGTGTTCTACTTTCCATTGCCCACTTTTATTAATATTACAGATGTCTATTGCATCTTGTTACAGAGTTAAGTAGAGCTTTAGTGTTTTGTGCTTGAAAATGTGTTTCAAGAGCTTCGAGCTCTTAGAAGCACTTTGCTTCAAGTGAAAAGGCGATTAGTAATCGAATTGCTTTCGTGCTTTAAAATTTATAATTTCAAAAACTTTCAAAGTGCTTACAGCCTTTCCAAAGTGCTTAAAGCTCTTTCAAAGTGTTTCAAGCCTTTTAAAGTAAAAATTAAATAAAGCAATACCATCAAAAAGTCTTTAAACTTGTTAATATAATCGAAGCCCTTTTGGTTTTTTTCAAACCCTTATACTGGACTCGAAGCCATTTTCACAAGTGCTTAAGGTTTAGAAATAATTGGTTTATTAAAGACCTTCGATTTCAATTTGTATTTCGGACTTCAAGAGCTAGTAAGCCACTTTAAGTGAAGTTTTTGGGTTTAGGGTTTCTTATATTTTATTAAATATGTAGGTATCTACAATTTAACCAGATGGGGCAGAAGGAATTTTTGTGGAGAGATTGGCAGAGGAACCTGGTGCCTAAATATTTAGAAGGAGGGAGGAGTATAAGCTTGATAACTAGATATAAAACAGGGAACGACTGTCGAAGGTATAAAATTTGATATAAGGAGGAGAACAGGACATGTAGATTGCGTGATAGAGAGGTAGAATGGAAGAATGTGTGGAATTGTTGAATAAGGAAGGAGGTGGTCTGAGCGTGCTGAGCGAACTGAGGGAAATATTGGAAAGAAGAAGTGATGAAAATGAAGTGACAGAGATGGGGATTTTTAAGGGAGGGCACAGTGGTCTGTAAAACCTTAAAAGAGATTTTAAATATTTATATTGGGGAGTTCTGGGAAGGGATTTGCATTAGGGTGAGTTTAAAGGAAGGTGGTAATAACATTATGTTTCTTTTTTTAATGTTTTGTAATTGTTTTGTGTAACAGAATTGATGGTGATTTTTGTTTTCATATATAACTATTTGTTAATAAAACTTTTCTTATAATTTAACGAGCCATTTTGATTCTTTATTATGAATATACAAAACTAATTACAATTAATTAATAATTTAATTGTATTGGTGGGTAAGTGGCTATGCATATCTACTTAAGTGTTACAACTTTACTTATATGATTATATCGTATAAGGGGAACGATAACGTAAGAGAAAATGAGTGACAATTACAAAATTAATACATTATAAGTAAAACAACAAAAAATTTAATTATGGTTGGTTATCAAATATATACCTAATAGGTACATACATAGGTTTATGTACCTAAAATGCAGCTTTCACTACGGTTTCGTTTACTACAGACACTCAATTATGCTTTTTACTGAAATTAACTCATTATTGTATGGTTTTTAATATTAATATTTTGATATGTTGCGGCTGTAAAACCATTAAGTATTTATAAGAGTCATGTGGCAAGTTTGAAGTTAAATTAACTTGAAATTTAAAATAATGCATCAATTACTCTCTAAATTTGTTTTTGCGTTTTACCACAACAAAGATCTTTTTTATTTGTTCAAGTACATATTAGAAATTAAATACTAGTAGTCTGAATAATGTAAATTGGTTACTGTAGTGATAAATATTTCAAGAGATTTCTACGCTTTTTTCTAGGGGTACTATACTTTTCAAACATTATTTTAGCGACAATGTTCAGGAACAATGTTCCATATTAAGTTGCATCTGAGACATATTTATTATATTAGAAAACTAAATTTAAAACTTTAATCGAAGTATGGACTCTAGGTAAAAACTCTGCTTTTATTTATTTTATTTGCCCACATTTGCATTCTAGTTCTTGGATCTTATTTTCTTACATAATTTGAAAATTCCGTTTATCAGAAAATTTTGTTTTAGTTTTGATAAGGTTGTTATAGACTAAATTTATAGTTTAATGATGTGATTCGTATTTTGCAATTTGTGTTGCAACGGAAAAACATGCTGGTGTATTTATATACCTATATGTGAAAACCACCTTTTATAGTGGACACACACACACACACACATGTTACAGCATTGTCACTAGGGCTAATTTAAAACTGGGCCCAGATCTTATAAATCAGCCAGTTGTCATAGATAACTGCCGTTCAATTTAGAAATACTGAAAACCACATTATTCTAACAAACTCTTGTTGTCCAACAACAACTAGACAACGAATACGACAACAAACAACAAAACCAAGTAAGTACGAGAATCGAGAAAGCCTAGACTATCCTACGACTAGAACGTATCTAGAGAGGATCGCATTTAAAACAATTTATGGCAGATTCTGGAACCCAGTTTCCTGTAGTGAATTATCAATTTACCTTTTCCATTCCGTTTATCGAACGGAGATGAAAATATGTTGAAACTCAGCTTTCGAATGAAGAAAAGCAAACGAGGAAGTGAACCTGATGTAAAACGAAACAAGTGAACGTCCTTAATTAACTTGACGGCTTAAAATTGTCGCGCTATAAGATTACTTCGTCTCGAAGAAAGAAAATGCTAAACGATTCAAAATCTAACAGGTTTTCTCTTTTCAAATTAGAATTTTTTTGTGATAACAATTGATATTTTTTTTGTAGTGGCGTTTTGTGTCTCATTAAAAAAAAGTTAAAGGTTATAAGAAACTACGAAATAAAACTAAACTTGGGTTAGGTTAGGTTTGGCAGAGCTGGACAAAGCCCTAATCAAAAGGGTTTCAAGCCCCAAGCTCAAACCCCATATTTAAGGTAATTTGGTTCATGAAGTCACAATTACATAAGTATATTTTAAAACAGGACTTCGCATTACCAATTACATAAAAGAATAATTATGTTCAAAGCTCAAAGCATTGTCAGGTCAAATTGACGGTTTCTTTGCCTTATACGTTAAGACCCCGCTTAACGCGGGGGATACGTTCCATCAGAGTAGAGCGTAATGCGAAACAGCGCTAAATGAGGCTATCGTAACATGTAAATAATGGGGTTAGGGGAAGATGGATAGAAAATTGGTTAGGTATTAAATTTAATAATTGTTTTTTTTAATAAAAATAAAACTAAACATTTATTTCTTCCAAAATAAAAACAATATAAACGAATATACTTATAAAAACAAATAAAATTCTAACTCAGTCAGATTATTCAGTCTATTTTGTGTTTGCAATTTTCTGCTTTTTTGTCAAGAAGGCATCTAATGTAGATTGCGTTTTCCTTTTGCGTCCTGTTAGAAGTTGTTTATAAGTGGATAAAGCAACTATAACACCCCGTTTTGCTTTTGAACTCCTGTCAAAATTTGGATCATTTTCAACAAATTGGTCCATAATTTCAGTTATAGTGGTCAAACTCCTTTTTACAAACGCCATCGAAGTTCTTTTTGCTCTTCTTCGAAATCACTACTATCAATATTTTTGCTTTCGTCTTGCTGAGTTAATTCCGAGAGCTTATCATTAGAAAGACTAGCTGCTGTTCCTTGAACTATTTCTTCGACATCTTCCACATTTACCTCATCTAAACCGGTTTGTTTTGCTAATTCCACTATTTCTTTCATTATTTAATCCATATTGACACAGTGTCCAATGTCGTCGCTCTTACTTAAATCTGGCCAAATCTTCTTCCATGCTCCTTTCAACACAATTTCGGAGAATCCCCGAGTTGAAAAAAAAGAGCGCTAAACCGAAACAGCTCTTACTGTACGTTGAAAATGCTTCGGGTTCGTTAAAAGGGCTTCAAGCTTTAAGCAATTTAACAATGCTTGAAGCTCCTTTTTAGAATACAAATCACTAAGCCGTAAAAAGGCTTGAAGCACATTATAATTTTCAGTTCACAAACTCTCCTTACTGTTCGAGTTCTACTCTCCATTGACCACTTTTATTAATATTACAGGTGTCTATTGCATCCCTTTACAGAGTTGAGTAGAGTTTTAGTGTTTTGTGCTTGAAAATATGTTTCAAGTCTTTTGAGCCCTTAGAAGCACTTTGCTTCAAGCAAAAAGGGGATTAGTAATCGAATTACTTTCGTGCTTTATAATTTATAATTTCAAACACTTTCAAAGTGCTTACAGCTTTTCCAAAGTGGTTAAAGCCCTTTCAAAGTGTTTCAAGCCTTTTAAAGTGTTTGAAAGTAAAGCAATACCATTAAAAAGTCTTTAAACTTATTAATGTAATCGAAGCCCTTTTGATGTTTTTCAAGCCCTTATATTGTGCTCGAAGCCCTTTTCACAAGTGCTTAAGGCTTAGAAATAATTGGTTTATTAAAGACCTCGGATTTCAATTTATATTTCGGGCTTCAAGAGCTAGTAAGCCACGTTAAGTGAAGTTTTTGGGCTTAGGATCAAGTTTAAAAATTTTTTTAGGTTCGGTATTCCCTCAAATATCCCTCAGAATATATTTCAGAAAAGTATTTCGACTAGTAGTTTATTTATTCCCTATTTGGACACATGGAAAGCGCTGGGTGTGCAATTTTGCCACTGTCAGGGGAGATACGTAGGCAGATCTACCCAGAAGTGTTAATTTTTTTGAGATTCAGTAAGCCCCTTGTGACATCAACTGTAATTTAATATTCAAATTTAAGATTTTCACAAAACACAATAATTCAACCTTAAACTAAAAACAGTTTTAGATCGTTACGGTTGTCGCATCTCGTCTGATAGAGCTGCCAAAAACTATGAGTCGCTCTTCTTATTCCGATGAAGATAATTAAAGTCGCAACTTTGAAATTTTCTCCACTTGTCTCCGGCGTACTCAGTTGAGCGTAGCTTTGAACGCTAGATAGAGCAGACTTAACGCGTAGCGGACGATCGCGCAGAGAAAAAAACAGCGCCGAATATCTTTTTGAATTAACGTGCGCCAAAGCAAAAGAAAACCATTTGAAAGCAAAGAACAGTTAATATTACAAGGGATCGACGATAAGATCGGCCATCCAAAAAAGTCTCGGTTACATTTGTTACATTTGAACTTATCTAATTATTCGACGTTCAATCTATCGTGTCCACTAATTATAAGTGATGAATTATACATCCTGATGACTGAACCGGCCAATCGGTTCGTATGAATAAGGAAATATTTTTGACAGTAAAGATACCAGTCAAATTTGTAAGCTGTATACCCAAATCAGCCCTTTGTTTAATTAGATTTAAAACTATTAGTCCGGTCAAATTAGACCAAAAAATGAGAGTAAAGCTACATAAATTCCCACCAAGTTGAAAATCAGTAAGATTGTTCCCCATCTTTCCCCTGTATGGAAGGTTAAAGGTCAAAAAAATGAATTTTTCGCGATTTTCAGCAAAACTGTAAGTTTTATCATAAAATTACCCCAGACAAAAATTGTAGATCATAAAATTATCTATAAAATATGTATCTCTAAAATACCCCAAAATAAGCTATGTGACAAATAAATCTCCAAGAACTAGAAAATATTTAGTGCAAATAGAAAAAAGATTGTAGAGGAAAATTTTTCCCCAAATTCCCCTAAGAAATATAACCCCAAAAAATACCCCAAAGGAAAAATTTCCCCTTTTTTTTTTGGGAAAATCCCCTAATCTAGCAATCCTGAGACTAACAGTATTTAATTTATTGGGCACACTGACATAAAGCAGGTAAAAGACCCTAGCCACGCATACAATTGAACAGGAGACAAAAGTTGTCTTGAGGTTACACTGGCGTATAAAATAAGGGAGTGGGTTTCATTTAACCTGATATCTCAGAAACGGTGGCTCTTAGGTAAAAAAATATTGATACATATTTTATAGATAATTTCATGATCTACAATTTTTGTCTGATGTATTTTTATGATGAAACTTACCGTTTTGCTGAAAATCGCGAAAAACTCATTTTTTTGACCTTTAACCTTGAATAAAAATTTTTGCATACAGGAGAAAGATGAGGAACTTTTAAACGATCTTACTGATTTTCAGCTTGGTGGGAATTTATGTAGCTTCGAATGTCTAAATTGACCGGATTATATTGAATTATTTAGCTACATCTAAAACATCCATTTTAAGACAAATTTAACTTGTACGTTATAAATGTATGTTGCATGGGTACCTTTCTCATAAAAAATGTAAGCATCTTTTCATGCATTACTAAACTTAATAAACAGCGGGTATACAAAATTAGATAAACTGTATGTTTACAAACAGAGCCGGGCAGAATTTCTGTGTTTTGTACTTGAAAATGAAAATGTCCTTTGAGAGTTTACAAGCACTTGGTAACCAGTTGGGGGTTGATAATATTTAAATGACATTATAAAAGTGCTTCCTGGTAATTTGCAATTTTAAATAAGATTTCAAACACTCGAAATGCTTAAAGCCCTTCCAAACTGCTTTCAGCCTTTTCAAAATGCCAAAATGCCTGAAGTCCTTTCAAAATGTTTTTTTGATATAATTGAAATCCTTTTGGTTTAATTCATACCCCCATAGTGTGCTCAAAACCCTTTTCCATTGAATGAAACCCTTTTGACATAATTTTAACCCTTATAGTTTTTATCAAGTCCTTTTCATAATTTCTTGGATTTTAAGATATAATTGAGACCAAGGACCAAAGCGTTTTAAGTAAATACTCTAGGCTTAGGGTTTGAAGTCATTTTGGTGAGGATTTTGCCCAGCTCTGCTTTCAAACTTTTGTGATGTTGTTTAAAAAGTTATGTAGTATATTTTATTACCTTAGTTTTTGACGTTTTGGGAGGCCCTCCGATGACAATGGCATAAACTTCGACCTCGTAACTGCTTACTCCTTGTTCTCTGTCCAGTTCCACAGCTGTTGAGAGTACTCCCAAATTTGCGTCGATATCAAACAATCGGTCCACTTGAACACCACCACCGGTCACATTTGTCACATAATATTCGACATCCTGAGCCCCATACTTTGCCGAAACCGTTAAGATACTAGTACCGAGAGGTTCGTTTTCAAAAACGCTTCCTTCGAAATAACTTTTCTCAAAAGTAGGTCCTTTAGAATCTAGCCCTGTGGTAATAACTGTCACATAAGCGTCTGTTGATTTTCGTTCACTTTGAACAGCTTCATCTGTAGCCTTTATGGCAAGTTGATAACGAGGTTCGGGATTAAAGATAGGCTTTTTTAATGTTAATGCTCCTGTGCTTCTGTGCAGGCGAAACAAATCGCTATTGTCACTCACAAGCTCGTACGTCACCAATCCGTTGGTACTTGAGTCCAAATCTTTAGCTAAAACGTCCATAATAAAGGTTCCATCCCTTCCAAAAGTTGTTCTGTGTTGTGCGGGAAGAATTGCCGAATTCATCGAAACAAAAACTGGTGCGTTGTCGTTTAAATCTTCTACTATAACTGTTACCAATTTTTCAGCACTCAACCTAGCACTTTCAGGTTGTGCCTGATCTGTAGCAACAACGATTAATCTGAAAGTATCTGTTTCTTCTCTATCGATTGGTAGTAATGTGTGAATTAATCCAGAAGTGGGATTTATTTTAAAGCGTCTTTTTCCGTCTTCTGGTTCTTGGTGGACAATTGTGTATGATACCTTTCCATTCATTCCGGAATCGGCGTCTTCGGCAGTAACTGTGACTATCGGTGTTCCTATCGGTATTCCTTCTCGAATCTGTCTTACAATTGCAGTATTTGGAAAAGCGGGAGGATTATCGTTAGCGTCCTCTATGTATATTGTAAATGGTATTGTTGTCGATAATTTTGGATTGCCATTATCGGAAGCGGTTATGTTCAGCTGGTAAACATTTAAATCTTCGTAATCTAAAGGTTTGTGTAAATATAAGGTACCAGTCGAAGGGTCTACATGGAACGTGTCGCGTCTATTGCCGGCTGTTATGGAAAATGATACCTCGCTATTTGTTCCTAAATCTGCATCCGTAGCACGGAACTGCATGAGTTCTGTGCTGACTGTCATAGTTTCTATAACGGATATTTTCGAACTTGTTTGAGTGAATTCTGGTGCGTTATCGTTTTCATCAAGTACTTCGATACTCACTGTAGTGGTGGAACTTAAGCTCGTAGTTCCTGCATCGTGAGCAATCACATTCAGAGTATATTTTGATGTTTGCTCACGATCCAAGTTTCTGGCAAGTGTTATTTGACCAGTAGCTTCGTCGATTTCAAAACGTTTGTCTTCGTTTCCGTTCATAATGGAATAGAACACGTCACCGTTCAATCCTTCATCTGCGTCACTCGTGAAAAGTCTTATGATTAAAGTTCCGATACTAGCACCTTCAGAAATCTGAACTCTATATGGTAATCTTAGAAAAACCGGTGGATTATCGTTCACGTCAGTAATAAAAACGTTTACTTGGACTTTATCTCTTAATCTTGGCGATCCGTTATCTGTAACTGTAGCTTCAATTGTCAGATAACTTTGGCCGGTCGTTTGCACAAGTTGTTCGCGATCGAAAAGGTGTAATGTTTTTATGAAACCGTTTTTGGGATCTACCGAGAAATCGTTTTGGCTGCTGGGCAATGAAAATATTAATTCTGCATTTCTGCCGATATCTTTATCCGTTGCTGTCAATTTCCCAACAAAAGAATCCGGTGGTTCATTTTCTTGAATGGTGAACGTAAACGTTGAATTGGTAAATTGTGGACTGTTGTCATTTTCATCGATTACATGAATTACTACAGGAACTGTAGAAAAACGTACTGGAGATCCTGAATCGCTTACTGTTACTATTAACGAATAATAATCTTTGTGTTCCCTGTCTAACGATTTTCTTACATATAAATATCCGTCTGGAAAGATTCCAAATTTGCCTTCTGAATTACCTTCAGTAATTGCGTAATTTATTCTCCCGTTTGCTCCAAGGTCCACGTCACTGGCAGCGAGAGCAAAGAATCTCGTATTAACAGGAGTTGATTCAAACAGTGATGTTTCGTACGAAGTGTGATCAAAGATGGGTGTATGGTCATTGACATCTTCTATACTAACAATAATCAGATGTTTTGATGATAATGGTGGTTCACCTCTGTCGTTCGCTGTGACCTCTATTTGTAAAGTAGCACCCGGTTCAACCCTTATCGGTCTATTTAAATAAATTACGCCTGTAGCTTCGGAAATCCGGAACTGATCGTCTGGATTGTAACTTAGACTGTAGTTAATGCGACTATTTATTCCCGAATCGAGGTCTCTAGCTCTTGCTAAGTAAACTTCCTGTCCAACGGCAGCGTTTTCTGGCAGTGTAACTTCATCTCGATCGCGCAAAAATGTTGGTCTATTGTCATTCAAATCTAAAACGATTATGTTTACAGTTGTATTGCCATAAGAAAGACCTACGCGTGCCACAACAGTGAGACTGTATGTTAATTGTTCTTCTCGGTCTATTTTGCTTGCTGTTGTAATTTGTCCGGAATGTTCATCTATATTGAAGTTATGTTTTGGATCTCCGTATACGATCGAAAATGAGACAGATTCGCTAGAACGCACCTTGACTTTACCAACTTCTCTTCCTATTGATGGCGGACGTTCGTCGTGATCTTCGTAAATTTGAAATTCGTACGAACCGAAATTGTCGAATTCCAATTTCTCCATGTAGTCCCTTTTTATTATTTCGACTAAGGCATCTTCACTTGCCCGTTTATCTCCGTGATCTTTTGCAGAAATTTTTAGTTTATATATGGGTTTCTGGGAAGTTCGGAGATTTCCACGTAAACTTATGATACCTGACCATTCGTCTATGGAAAATAAGTTTTCGCTTCCCGTTTCTATTTTATAAGCAATCATAGCATTTTCGCCTTCATCCAAATCAATAGCCGTAACTTTTAAAAGCGAACTTCCAATTTTTGTGTCTTCGGAAACGGGATAGAAATATTCTTGCGGATAAAACTCAGGACTGTTATCGTTCACGTCTAGTACAGTCAATAATACCGTTGCTGTAGACGATTGTGGCGGTATCCCTTGATCTTTTGCAATCACATTAATCTCATACTTTGATATTCGTTCTCTGTCTAATCTCGTTTTTGTTGTTAACTGACCCGTTAACGAGTCTAAGGCAAATGTATCTTTGTATCTTCGCTGTACCGATGATTGTAAAGAATACGTTACACTTCCATTTGTACCTTGATCATGGTCAACGGCCGTTAACATGGCAACAAGGGTGTGAGGAGGCGCACTCTCTGATAAGCTAACGTTGATGGAATTTTGGGAGAATTTAGGCGCTTCGTCGTTTTCGTCCAAAATGGTAACTTTCAGTTGAGTGTAAGCCCATTTAGGATTCGGTCCACCGTCTCTTGCAGAAATATTCAATTCCACACTACCTTGAATTTCTCTGTCGAGAGATGCCTTTGTCGTTATCAGTCCTGAATTCGAATTTATCGTAAACCAATCGTTTTCATTGCCCGATATAAAATTGTAATAAATTTGTGCATTGACTCCGGTATCTTCATCCGAAGCAGTAATACCAGCAACGTAAGTACCAGGTGGTACAAGTTCGCTCAAAACAGCAGAATATTCGCTTTTTTCAAAGACAGGTTCGTGGTCGTTAACATCATTTACATGAATAATGAGGAAGGCTGTAGCAGTTCTGGGCGGGGTCCCTTTATCTGTTGCTACCACTGTAAGATTGTACTTGCTGATTTCTTCCCGATCTAGAACACCGTTGACTCGTACTATTTCAAAGCTGGGGCTGTACTCCAGTCGAAAATGATTTAATTCGTTTCCAGCTACTATTTTAACCGTGGTCTCGCCATTTAGACCTTCGTCTTCATCCCTTACAGAGACTGCTGCTACTACAGATCCATTTGCAGCATTCTCATCTACTGTAGCAAATTCGGCTGTTGATGGAAAGTATCGGAATTGAATATCTGGTACATGATCATTAGCATCTACCAAGTTTACGGTAACATAAGTCCTTCCGTCTTGTCTAGGACATCCATGATCGCGTGCGAAAACTGTGAAAACACAGCTTTTAGGACATCTTCCGCCTCCTGGTTTACTACTCTGGGAACAACTTTGCTGAGGACAGTCCAGAGGTTCGGTGGTTGATATGACGCCAGTTTCTGGATCGACAGAAAATTGGTGTTCCGTTTCCGATAGATAATAAGTAATTTTGCTGTTATCACCCACGTCGTTATCTGTAGCCATAACTTGAAGGACAGGACTGCCAGGTGGTACACTTTCATTCAGGGAAACGATGTAATCGCTATGATCAAAAATGGGAGGATTGTCATTGACATCGAGTATGGTTACGTTAACTTGTAAGTAACCGTATTTCGGAGGTCGTCCACCATCTCTCGCTGAAATGTTCAATATGTAAAACCCGTATGTTTCTCTGTCGAGTTTTCCGGTCGTTTCTAAATGCAAATATGAACCACCACCTGTTGGATTCTCTGTTACAATCAATTGAAATTTTTCGTCTCTATTGCCAGCTACTATTTTGTAATCGTTAGATATGCCATTAGACCCTTCGTCCTTGTCGGTTGCAGTGTCTAAAAGTAATCTTGTTCCTGGAGCAGCGCTTTCAGAGAACGAAACAGCGATAACTGGTTCAGGAAATTCTGGAGCGTTGTCGTTGATGTCTTTTACAACAATTCGCACTTCGATAGGATACGTCGGTTGACTCGAAAGAACAATTAGATCGTATCTATCGTTCTGAAGCGCTTCCCTGTCCAATATCGCGTTTGTCTTTATTTCGCCTGTGTTTCCGTCCAATAAAAACTCTCGAGGAGGCTCGTTGAACCGATAAGTAAATCCAGGCTTAGTGGGGATTTTTCCTACAACTGTTCCTTTCGGTTGTCCTTCGGGGATTTCTAACGTCACTCGCGTATCAACTGCTCTAGATTGCATTTGTAACGAGTATTCGTTATTTGGATCGGACACGATCCTCTTTCGACCTGGTCCAGGTCCAGGTCCTTGAGCGCCCACTATAAGGAGCAATCCTGCCGTTAAAAGCCAACACTGTACGTGACACATGTTTATGACTTGTTTTAATCACTACCTGGGCATGTTTTATATATTTTTTCTCGAATGTCTTTTTTTTACCGAAGTGGTGACCCGTTTGCGAAACCCACGTTCAACAATAATTATCAGGTCCGTTTTGTTTTATTTATTTAACAGGTGCGCGATAGTTGAAGAAGCGATTTCGGAAAAACGTACTTTTCCCGAATATTTCGATTTATTGTGAACATTTCGAAAAAGTTTACGTCGTAGTACACGTGTGCCCGTGTTAGAAGCTACGAACCGCGGTCTAACATTCCGTTCGGTCCCTCGCCCCGTTCGTCACCGCCAGAACCCGTCCAGCCTCTGGAAAAGAACTTGAGTCTCTCGCTCTTTCTTCAAGAATTACTTTAGCCGTTCTCACTCCGACTGGTATGCAATATGGCCGGCCCTTGTTGCTGCTGCTGCTGCTACTTCTGATGATGATGATGATGCTGCCGCTGCAAACGACAAGATCGCTTTCAGCTTCCTCAAGTCCTGACTGAAAACAGAAGAGTTTTTAGTGCACGCACTGTGATTGTGACTTCGGCTGGCACTCTACAGCACTCATAACACTAGAACCAAATCCTGTCACCTACGCGTTCATTCAACTTTCACGGAAATCAGTCATATGCATTTGTTTACTATTATAAACAATTCACGAGAATGTTCATTTTTTTCGCGCGTATTCCATCAATGAAACGATGTCGAAGGATCAAGCACCGAGCTCCTGCAATGTTACTGAACAAGTTTTTCGCGAGTTACGCACACCGAATGTTAGCGACCGTAGTTGGTCGAGTTTAAGTCAAAAGAGACACACTTGCAGGATTGTTGTGCGGTTCTTCGAGATAGGAACAGCTTCGCGCGCGGTTCTCGACTAAACTGAACGTTATTTCTTCGGATTTGCCTTGGGAGGAGTTGCAAGAGGTGTCCAATGGTAACCTGCCGACGTTGCCAGTTCACCTGCACTTCGATACCTGAACTAAACATAAACAATATTTATGACTTTGTCAGATGGACCAGGTTCAGGTCGTAAATCTATTGAGAAGATTTTTTGTGCCTCCAAGATCGGAATCTAACGCTAGTCGTCCGCGAACATCTCGAGAGATTGGATACAAATAATTATGAATATGCTCTCTCTGATCAGTCGCCTAACAAATTGAAATCATTTTATAAATTTGGCTTTTGCTGTCCTTAATTAATTTTCAAATGCAAACAAATTAATTAATCGGTTCGATTTAAAAAAATTAATAATTAAGTCTTTATTACTACTGTTTTAATTAAATGCGTTTGCTAACGTTGATAACTCAATCTTATTTACAGGTAGCCGTTTAATTTCCAACTAAATTTTTAAAAAACGGTAACAGAGGTACCTATGATTTGTATTTATTATTTTTAATGTCTTAACTTTAAACTAAATTTTAATGTTTTCATTGTGATATTGTCTGATATCTCAATTTGACGTTTTCCACGAGAAAAACGCTTGCGGTTGCTCAAAAACCATGCAAACGTTTTAGTATAACGTGCGTAATGATTTTGTAATGGAAAATTAATACCAGTGTAGGAGCATGCTGTGTGTTGACTGGAAGATTCTTTTTTTCTTTCATTTCCCTTCGTTCTTATAACGAGATGGTTATTTTGAAATGATATACCTTATGCCCAACACGGGTTCGTGTCAGGGTCTATCGTCGAAATCTCTGCTTATATTCAGATAATACCATGAAAATAGCTCCTGCAATACACAAATTTCATATTTTCAGTTAATAAACCAAGAACTTGAGGAGTTGGGGTTTGAAAAATGTAAGGAATAGGTATATTGTGGCAACGAAAATGAGCTTTTGGTACTTAAAATAACAAAAATTTAATGAGCGGCGGCTCGTGGCAAATAAAGCGGGGTTCTGCAAATTTTTGTTTACCTCTTATTGAAAATTAACTCAATTCTACAATATTAAATAGAAGTAAATTTTCTTGTAATCTTCTCATACTTAAGTCCAAATTTTATCGATCACCACCAAACTTAAGAAGGAAAACAAAATAATTCTGTTGCACCTACAAATCCAGAAAATAATTATACTTACATAATGCTTTACATTTAACTTGAAAAGAAATATATATTTTACAAAAAAAATAGGACAAAAATTGTGCAGAAATAACTGGGAAAGAAGGGTGGTACTTTTTAAAACGTTAGTAAAATGTATAGTCTTTTATGGAGTCGACATATGGGGATGGAAAGAGTATAGAATAGTAGAAAATATTTATAAAAGGTATGTATATAAAATGGGTGTTGCGCTTAGAAAGAAGTACCCCAGACTACATTTTAAGAAGGGAAACAAAATGTGGGAAAATGGTGGAAGATACTAGAAGAAGAGTTGTAAAATATGAAGAATAATTGGGAGAATTACCGAAAGGGGAATTGAGAAAAGAGATATGGAGGAAAAAAGTATTGGGGATCGGGACAAAAAATAAATATGATGTGGAAAGGGATAAAGCTTTAACAGAAATGGCAATAAGTAAAGAATAAATGAAAGAGTGGAGACAAAAGGGATTGAATGTTAGTAGGATGGTGGGAAATAGTAAGAGGTGAGGATTTGAGAAAAATTTGGGAATCCAGATACGCGAAAGGTATGAGGGAGTTTATATGGGTAGAATGGCAAGGGGATGAAGTGCCAGGATATCTAAGAGACGGAAAAAGTATAGAGATAATAGCTAGATTCAGAATGGGGAATGAGTGTAATGAGAATAAGTTTTGGATGGAAGAAGGTAAGAGATTGTGTAGAGTATGTGGAGAGAAGAGTGAATCAATGGAGCATGTATTAGAAGAAGTAACGGGGAAGAATGAGAGGGAGGAACTTGGAAGGATAATAAATGCGGATGGTGGTGGTCTGGCCCTATTGAAGCAAATTTCAAAAAGAAGAGGTGTGGAAAGGGGGAGGGAAAATACAGGAAAAATGAATATAAGGTTGGAGAATATAATATGTTTTTTTTCTTTTTGTGTGTGGAAATGTGAACAAAACTTTTCTGTTTCAATAAAGCTCTTACTACTATACTACAAAAAAAAACAGACAATAGAATTCTTACTACTGCTATAGGTACTAAACCCTCCCTATCCACCTTCCCTATTTCCAAATTATCTTGCAAACCTATTTCTCATTACTCAGCCCATTTACATTCTCATTTACCAACTCTTTACATTCACCCCATAATTTGTTCTCTTCACATCTTTCCAATACATGCCTCCAACATTCTATCTCCCTGTCAAAAAAAAAAAAAAACAAAATTTTTGGGTGTTTCATTCCCACCAATATTGGTGGGCGGGCTGTCCTTCCTGCCTACACTCTGGTGCAAAGTTGGAGTGTAAGGTGGAAGGCCCTCTTCAGGAATCGTGGGAATGGGTGGGTGGTGGTTTGGGAGAGAAAGATGACACGAACGAAATGAAAACAGAAAAGAAGTGAAAAACTATCTGTGGAATATTACTACCTTAACATTTGCCTCCACTCATTTCCTGTCCTAAACCTAGCTAATATGTTTATATCCTTTCCTATTTCTAAGTACTTTGACATCCATTCCCCTTGCCAGTCGCCATGATTGTTCTCAGTCCCGTTGCATATCTTGATTCCCCAATTCTTTTTGAATCATCCCCATTTATTATCTCCTTACATCTTTTTATTACCACTTGCCAAATATTTTACCCTACCTTCTCCACTCTACCACTTGTTCTTGATTAATTTTTAAATCCTGCATGATCTTAATCCTCTCTCTATCATACCTGTTGTTTTTTCCTATTTCAAATATCCTTCTCTTCCATATTTCTTTCCTAATATCCCTCCGCCCTCTTCTAATTTTCCCAACATTTCTTTATATTTAACCATCCTTTTATTGTTTCCTCTCACATCTTCCCACATTTAGAAATGATGCTTATTATTATACTATGTCATGTTTCCCAAATATAAGTAGTCCGTAACTCTTTCTATCTCTACCCTGTTTCATGCTATCTCTTTCTTTTCTCTACCTCGTTTTTCACCAAATTCCATAATTTTCAATTTCTCGCTATTTAATTGCAATCCCTTCCTCATTAAATACTTTTCCAGTTTTCTTACCATTTCTTTTGAACCCTCAAAACTTTTTGCCATTACATCTATATCATCCGCATATGTTATGGACCATATTTTTTTCCTACCTACCACTTATCCTCCTTCCTTATCTTGCTCATTTCATTTTCCAACCCAATACATAAAAGTTAAACAATTTTCAAAATATTCTATTTTAAATATTACACTAAGGCTCAATTAGTCTTAATGATGAATAAAGAATCACGCACGAGAACTTCTGAAATACTTGATGAATTAAGTCATAGAAAATCCTTATTTAATTATTTTTTTAGTTGCGAATATATAAGAAATTCCCATGTTTATAATAATATGCTAGAGAGCATATCTCTCAGGTGCTGTAATTTGCATTGTTTTTTAAACCGCTAGCCTTCTTCGAAAAAATTGTTAATACTTTTACAATAAAATTCCTGAAGAAGATTTAATTTACAAAAACTAATTTGAGAATGGTCAAGAAAGGTATAATTGCGAAATAGGTTAAACAATTCAATAAACAATTTAATAAATTAAATACCATGTTAAGTGAAATGCTTTAAGTTTTTTGAGTTTTAAAAGTTAATCTGTTTTTTTAGTTACTTATATGTTTTTTTAAATGAAATAAATGTTAGTCTAGTCTAGAGTTGCAGCTATATACCAGACAATAAGAAATATGACGCTTTAAGGTTTAGGTAGGTACGTACATTTTTACTTAGAAGGTAACAAAACCTTTTGATGTTGAAAATGTATATAATGGAAGGAAAAGAATATGCTCTCTGTAACTTTGACAACTTTGAGTGATACTAATGGCACGCACCGCTACAGGTACGTTGTTGAAATTCTTGGAAAATCCAGGTATCTAAAATTCTTCAAGTCTGAACATGTGAATGAATTCTGCGTACTATGAGAAAGTTTTACATTTTGAGCTTGACGTATTTCTTCTTCGTAACTTAACTTCTCAGCATAAGATTTTAACAAAACTGTTATCTTCGTCTAACTTGCTTAACTGTTCGTTGCCTCTTATTAAAACCCTCAACAAGTGAACAAAAAACAGCCTTTAAAACAGAAAAAAAGAAATTATAGAAATTTTTAATTAACTGTAAAGATGAAACAGAAAAAAATAATAAAAGTGGAGTCTACAAATTAGAATGTAATACTTGCAACGCCATATCTATATAGGACAGACAGGAAGGACATTTAAAGAAAGAGCTAATGAACATATCAAAAATTACGCAGGAAAATCAACGTTTATGAATCATATGTATTAAAAACCATAAAAATACTGGCCAAGTGCGAGCCGAACTCGCGCACCGAGGGTTCCGTACAAACCTGTATATATGTGATGTAACTAAAAATTTAAGGTTTTCAGAATTTTTCCTTTATATGTGCTATAAAACATTGCTTCATGCCAAATTTCAAGATTATAAATCGACTGGAAGTAACCCTTTAGGTTTTGATTCCCTTGCGAGTAGTTGCGAGTTTGAAAATATGCGGCTTAAATTTGATTGCGTTGACATAGAAGTTTGATTTTTTTACAGCCTAAAGGTATTATAGACCTGAGTATTTGATATGAATTTCAATTGAATACCTCTACGCGTTCATGAGCAATTTTTCCTTTATCTGTGCTATAAGACGTTGCTTCGTACCAAATTTCAAGATTCTGAGTTCACGGGAAGTACTCTGTAGGTTTTGATTCGAAATTTGCGGAAATTTGCGGCATAAACGGCTGTATCTTTTGATTGCGTTGGCTTAGAAGTTTGATTCTTTTACAGCTCTAAGGGACAACAGATCTGAGTATTTTGTATAAATTTTAGCTTGATACCTCGTTCCTGAGAAAAAGGGTCTTGACAGACGGACAATAAAGTGATCCTATAAGGGTTCCGCTTTTTTCTTTTGAGGTGCGGAGCTCTAAACATCATGAATTTATTATGAGACTATTTTAATATTTTACATTGTTTAGAAAAAAGTAAAAAACTTGGCATTTTGGAATCATATAGAATTAAAAAATACAATAAACAAAACAGTGAAATTATTTTGAACGAAATAGAAAATGTACCTATACCAGACAACAATTTTAAATAAACTCATACAAATTACCCCTACCACACCACTTTAGACTGTTACTTACTGTGTATATAAATATTAGAACAGCATAAATTATTTTCAATTATACGTCTTCTGAAGATGCCCTAGGAGGGCGAAACAATTGTAAAATAAACAGTGGAAATTACAAAATTTGAATTTATATTTCATTTTATTTAATTACTTTGATTAACTGAAATATTGTCACGGCAGGGGAGGTTGCGCCCATCTTATTATTCTTTTTTGGAAAATAAATGAAAAGATTCGTAATTAGGAATCTCGAAAATTTTCCTAAATTAATTTTTGAATAAATCGGAAAAGGATTCAATTTATGTCTGTCTAGGTCTAGGTGTTGATATTTATATATATACAGGGTTTTTCAAGTTGATGGGCTATTAGAAGTATATGAATTAGTAGAAGGAATTCAATTCTGAAACTTGGGCTCATTTGGTTATTGTTTATGCCGCTTCTTTTAAAAATATTTTCAAGTTCGATTTACATCCGGTTATACCGGAAGTCGATACCAACTTTGCTATTTTAAATGGAATGGTATATTTTTCACACTGGATTCGAATAAAACGTGTAATTCTAAGGTAAGTTTGATAACCAACTTGTACACCTATGACGATCGGTTTCTGAGTTAATTTAATTTATAGAAAAAAACTCGCTACCGCAACCCAAATTATAAAAAATCATAACTTCCACAAAATACGACATAGAGTGTTGAAATTTTTACTAGTAATAGCTGAATATTAGTGCTAACGCCTTGACAAAATTGAATTAAATAATTTATACAGGGCGTTCAAAATAAAATTCTAAAATTGAAAAACTTCAAACACGAATTACCTCGTTTTTTCAAATGGCACCTACTATTTTTTATTTTTTCAATCGATTCATTTTTTATCCTCTTTCGATCTATATGGATACTTACTATTTTAAGTAATAATTCAAAATTATTCCAAAATTTTCAAATAAAATAGGAAGTATCCATATAAATCGAAAGAGGATAAAAAAAGGAATCGATTGAAAAATTAAAAAATAGTAGGTGCCATTTGGAAAAACGAGGAAATTCGTGTTTGAAGTTTTTCAATTTTAGAATTTTATTTTGAACGCCCTGTATAAATTATTTAATTCAATTTTGTCAAGGCGTTAGCACTAATATTCAGCTATTACTAGTAAAAATTTCAACACTCTATGTCGTATTTTGTGGAAGTTATGATTTTTTATAATTTGGGTTGCGGTAGCGAGTTTTTTTCTATAAATTAAATTAACTCAGAAACCGATCGTCATAGGTGTACAAGTTGGTTATCAAACTTACCTTAGAATTACACGTTTTATTCGAATCCAGCGTGAAAAATATACCATTCCATTTAAAATAACAAAGTTGGTATCGACTTCCGGTATAACCGGATGTAAATCGAACTTGAAAATATTTTTAAAAGAAGCGGCATAAACAATAACCAAATGAGCCCAAGTTTCAGAATTGAATTCCTTCTACTAATTCATACACTTCTAATAGCCCATACACTTGAAAAACCTTGTGTATATCTGCCTTTAAAATAATTTTTAGGTAAAAATCTTTACTACTGTCGAATATTCTTTTTGTATAACGTGACATGCTTTACACTTTTGCAAAAACCATTTCCATGAAGGTGCAATATGAATTTACATTTTACTAAAAACGAATATTTTATTAAAATGGCGCGTTTCTATTAGTTTATTTTAAGTAAATAACAAGAGAGAGAATAAAAAAAATATACAGGCTTAAACATATTTTCCTCTCTACAATATACTTAAACATAGGTATATTTGGGGTGAGCGGGTGATGTCAAAGAAATTAAAAAATTATCAGAATAATATATTATGGGTATCGCTGTTGTCGAAGCTTGAAAAGATGAGACTTAAATAAATGTTTTTGCCATTTAAGTTCACGAGATATGTACATATAATGAATAATCGTCAAATACTTGACCGCAAAAGTACCGTTTATCTACTCGAACAGTGCCATCGCAGTCGGTCCTCTTCGGTACTATGACCGGTCAATAATAAACATATAACACTATAATAAATTTTAAAAGCTTCCATGTATTTATCGTGTAGCATACAAGAGAAGGCGTCAACTTTGAGGATGAGAAAACGTTTAGAGAAATATATCCTCTTTGATTTCAGATGCCTCCTTGACTTACGACATAAATTATTTCATACTTGGACGGTTTTTTATTAAATTCCTCTAAAATTCTTTCCACATTCTTTCTTTTCTAACTTTATTGAACGGCGAATTCAAATAAAAATTTCTTTTTTAAATTAAAAGTAATATTTATTTTGGCATTTTAAAACAATTCGTTTTTAGAACTAAAGGTAGGAAACGTTAAAAAATTATGTGTTTTAATGGTTAACTAAACAATATCTTATAAAAAAAGAAGGTGTTAAACGATATAACTTTTCGTTTTCCAGATTAATGGAACAACCAGTCGTAACCCACCCGCTTCAGTGGATATAACTGTCGCCACCACTCTCTGTCCCCATAGAAATAACTAATGGTAAGTGTTTTGCAAGACTATCTGCACAAAAGAAATTAATAAAATAAGAAAAAAGAAATTGGATCTATCGGAAAAAACGTTTTACTTTAGCTACAAAAAACAATTACAGTTTTTCCCGAATTTCTCAATTTTTATGGCAATTTTTCCAACGTTTCTTTTTTTTTAAAACCTGTCTGGAACTACAACAATAATTTAAAAAGAAACTTAACAAAATCGGTCTAGCCGTTCTCAACTTTACTCTAAGTTACAAATAGACAATTTTTAAACGTATTTCTCATCCCCTTAGAGGTTAAAACTTGCAGCTATCTTTTAATGAGTATGGTGTAATCAAGCGACGTGTTTTTACACTTATTGTTGTTATTGCGTGGTGATATTTTAAATTTCAGGATTATTGTAATGATTAAATGATTATTTAATTGTATTGATGTTTATAGAAGAACAAATCACAGATTATTAGGTAGTTCACTCGTTGTTTTACCAATAATAAATTAATTGAGTTATTATCACCTTCTTTGTGATACATCCCCTCATAACAAACGGCTCCGCCGCCTCTGCATACCTGGTCTTTCATATTTAAGAATCCAAAAACCTTTTAGAGCACTTACATTTTAACTTTATCTACTTGCATCAAATCTTTCTTAATCTTTTACTTCACGGATTATTTCTTCCAAGAACTAACAATAGAAAATATCGTCAAAGCATAGGAAGTAATAAATCTTAAGTCGTTAGATTTACTGGTTTACTGTCACTTTGAAATGCTTGTGGTAAAATGAATCATTCTTACTTCTTACGATTAGTTAAAATTCTTAAATGCCATATACAGTAATGTCGATTATCTTGATCATTGTTTCAGGTATAAATAAAGCTGGTTTTTGGCTAGCAATCCAATTTTACTTTTATGTAATGTGATATTAGGTACCAATTTAAGGTGGGGGGTGTTCGGTAAACCAGTGTATTTCAATACTCGAACTGTATACTTTTACTTTATATATTTACCTCAAATAAATATTATTGAAATACAATTTTTATTATTCTAAAGGGTAACACATGGCCCTTCTATTTTTCATGAATAATAGACGAAGTGTGTAGGAGTTGAGTCCATCGTAGGGACTAAGAATATTTCAAAATTGTGGAGGGCGGAACTTCTTTTAGGTGAATTCTACTCCTGGATACATTAAGAGCAAACCTCATGAACCTCTCAAATATACCGGTAGTTTCTAGCTACCCAGCAGTATGAAGACGACCGTTCTTTGCTTTTCACACAATTTTGGGTGTATGTTGTGACATATAGGTTGTTTTTTTAAATATTTTTGAACAATGAATTTAAAAATTTTAATATTCCAGTGAATATTAGGGTTTAAAAGAACATTTTCTAATTATATAAATAACAAGAGAAAAAGGGTGCAACTAAGCAATATAAAGCAATACTCCAAAAAAGAAAGAAAATCGGTTAACAAATATAGATAAAAGCAGTTTTTAAGAAGTGACTAAGACGACTGACTCTTTTAACGTGGGTTACATAATTTTGGTACTCTAACTTTATGATCTTATTTATCCTCAATACATTTTCCACTAAAACTAAAAACTTGTAGTAGTATTATAGATCGTGAATTTTTGTTTGGAATTCTTTATGCAAGACGATTTTTCGAACCTATTGTAGTAACGGAAATCGGGAAGGGGTTACTTGTTGATTAATAATTATTAAGTACGTTTAAGTAAGCAAAGGGATTGCCAAGAGAAGTTGTTAGTTGGTTTCTGTAAAACCAAGTTCAATTTTATAAATGTTTCTCTTTATTACTCTTTCAAACTATCACATACACTATTTATTTCAACTTTTTATTAAAAAGAAAACACAACTACAAAAATCATAACACTTGTAACATACGTGGCAATATGCAACGCAACAAATACGATTATAACATTAAATTTTATACTTAAATTACTTTACACAAAATTAATTGGTTTTAGCCTCTGCTTCATCTGATGTTGAATCACTGCTGTTACTACTACTACTGCCTTTAACGGCTTTTTTTGCTGGAATAATATAATTAAATGGTTTTCCTAGCTTAGCATATACTTCTTTAACTCTAAGAACTGCCGTACGATTCAAATTTTCAATGCGGACGTCCTTCAGGCATTCTTCAAATACTGTTATCACTTCGTCATTCTTCTCTTTTGCCACTAAAATATCGAGAAAACAAGAGTATGCGTTACCCAGAGCACCTTCGGTCACTTGAGCCTTTTTTAAGTGTTTAATCAGTTTTTCTGTAATTATTTCGTCTTTGGAGTCTCTGGCATGTTGGATAACCCTTTGAAACATTATTCTGGGGGAATCTTTAAGATATTGGTTCCATATTTCTTCAGCTTTAGAATCATTTTGTTCTTTGAAGTAATAAGACCACAGAACGTTCATAGGGGCTACTATTCTGCGTTTAGAGTATTTAGTCGCCAATTCCTCGACTGTAAGATAAATCGTAATCATTATGTAAATTACATTAAATAATTAGAAGTTAACACTTAAATATTTTGATTTAATAAATGTAAACCTACATTTTCCCACTAATTCAGGACATTTTTCCAAAATTCCAATGGCACCACCGCGGGGAAACTTTTCGGCTATTGCGTTTAAATCAGCATCTGGTGCCTCATCAAGTTCCTTCTCTAAGGAGTCCAAATATCCTGCGGCCTTTCCAGCTACTAAATAAGCATGACAAACGCGGTTATCGAAAGATAGAAGTTTTTTTAAATCAGAATTCAATTTTGCACTGATCATCTGCAAGGTTTCCACATCGCCTTTATGAGATAATTTATTCAACAAGAATCTGAAGTAAAAGAAAAAATTCTTTAATAATAGTTTTTAGAATGTATAATAAAACACACCTAAAAATCCTAAAAACAGGTTTACTACCATTATCTAATAAATTTAGTGTTAATTGGGTTGCTTCGTCTAGTCTTTCCTTTTGTACCAACGCTTCTATCAACATGGAGACGTCATTTGTCGATAAAGATTGGGGTTTTTGTTTATAAATTTGAAGGGCCCTGTCTAGATCGCCGTTTTTAATAGCAGTCCTGGTGTAAAATAATAATAAAAAAAGAAAAGAATAAATTAAAAACACCAATCAATACATAAATGCTTTTAACATACCAATAATTCGAACTTTCCGTCTTTTGAGGCTGTACTCGCCTCAAAATCTTAACAGTATTACGTTCATCTGCTTCTGTTCCTTCTACCGATATGTCAGCAGGAATAGTAAATGGAACAGGAACACCGTCTGCTTTTAGAAATGTACCTAGCTTATACAAAAATTGATCATTAGGTACAATGTCTTCTTCTTGCATTTGCATCCACAGCCCTTGGGCCTTTTCTACGTCATTTTGTTTAATGTAACTTAAAAGAAGCTGATGATAAATATCGGTACGATCGATATGATTTAAATCCTTTGTGGCGTCCTTTAAGCCTTCCAATGGTTTAATAAGACCTTCTTCACGATATCGCTGACAGGCACTGCTTATTTTGTGGGTGCGGCTTTGAAGTCCTGGAGTTTCCAGAATCTTTCGAGCTTGACGTATTCGACCACATTCAACAAAGGCAAAGACCAAATCATATAAGCTATTAATTTCACCATGAACGGAAGTGCTTAAATCCGTTAATTTTTGCAATCTTTCTGCGTCTTCAGCTTGGATCAATCTGAAAACATAAATAGTGTATTCTATAATAAAAGTACGAAAAACGAAAACCAAAGTGAAAATTATACCTGCAGGTCAGTTCATTCTTCCACGGCGTGGCTTTAAATCTGTTGCAACATTCTTCGAATTTATTAAGGGCGGATTGTATATCATTATTAATCAGATGAACCTTTATTAATGGACCAAGTATCATGTTATTCACTTCCAAGTATCCATTATTAAACAAAGTATCAAATAAAATTTGGAGTTCCTTAACTTTCCCCTGTTCTGCAAGATAATTTAAGGTTCTAAAGCATATTGTGTTGTATCCAAATTCATTATCATGAGATTGTTCTTTTTTTTGGGTATCCAATAAGGCTATGCCTTCCTCAAAACGGTCGTTTCTTATCAACAAATTCGCAAGTCGAAGTGTTTTAGTATTATCCATACGTTCGTCGTTGAATTGTTTAAATTTCTCGTAGTGTTCGAGTGCTTTATCTAATTTATCATGATAGCAATATAAGTCAATCATTTGGGCGTGAGTACCACTAGTATATTGAAAACCTTCAGCTTCCATCTCTTGGAGGAGATTTTCAGCCTTTTCCAATTCCTTAGCCCGACAATATAAAGTAAGTAATTGACGTTTTTGTCCCAGACATTCTTGATTTTTTGCTTTTAGGTTTTCAACAAGCCTTTCCAACTGCAATAAGTTCATTTTGTGGGAAGGTACGTAAGATGGCGGTTTTCGAACTAAAGGTGCAGGATGAAGTTCTCCTGAAGTAAGTCTATCCAAAAGTTTGGAAATATTGTCGTTCACTTTCTCTCCTAGTTTATCCTGAATTTTTTCTGCAACTATATTGCTTATGCTGAGACCTTGTTCTACAAGCCCTTTGAGGACTTCTTCTATTATTTCGGGAAATAGAATTCGGTTGCTACTCAGATCTAAAATAAAACTACCAATGACTTCATTTTTGTCCAGCGATGGTTTTATTTGTTCGTCATCATGTAAAACATTGTCTCTTCTGTCTAAATTTTCATATATGTGCCTTAAAAGAGTAATATAAGAACTTATGTCTTTTGTGTGATAAAGGGCATTCGTTAGAGGACGTTTTATTATGTTTGGGTGATAGTAAGCATCCACTCTACTTGCTATTATTGCAGCTTCTTCAATATCATTTCGAAGTAACAATGAATGGACGAGATTACATGCAGAGCTTCCTACAGAAATGTTTGCCTGTTTTAATTTTGATATAATTTCACTACTTTTGCATTTTAAATTTGGAATAACGTAATCCTTTATTGTTTCGTAATTTGCAGAAACATTAAACTTATTCATTTCTTGTAAAACATTAATTATTTCATCACCAGTCGGATCACTGGCTTTTGCTACTAAAAGAGGCCAAAAATAGTGAGGTCTTATATCCATGCCTTTGTCTTTCATTTCCTTGAGGATAGGATATGCGATATTTTCGTTGGCCAATTCTAGCGCTACTTCAGCAGCTGTTTGCAACCCTCTGTCATTTAGATTTTCATTTTGCAGCCAATTACAAATTTCTATTATTTTCTCAGGGCTTCGTCCTATTTTAACTAACTGTTTAATAATAAAATTTCCAGTGGACTGTAAAGTGCCATCAACTCTTGTATTCCTTGGCATAGTTTTTAATATCATTAAAGCCACATCATCTTGATTTTTGTTGATCAGTCTAAGAATTGTATTAATAGCATCCTGATTGTAACCTACTGCCTTTCTGGTCTTTTCCAATATAAAGGGCACATGTTCTTTGTGGCCATTTATTGCCAAATTGTAGACAACTTCTAACAAATCTTTATCCAGGAGGAATATATCTTTAGTTTCACATTCTGACAATATAGTTTTTATTTCATCCAGGTCACCTGCTTTAGCATAACCACAAAGTAAAGTTGTATAAGTGTCTTCAGTGGGTTCTAGTCCTGCTTGGGCCATAACTGCAAGTATTCCATGAGCCGATTCCATGTCCCTAATTAAGAAAACTTTATATTAAACTGTTGCTTGTTGATTTTGTCATTTGTTGATACAGTAGTACAAATACCATATTAGGTAAAGTCTTAAGAAAATTTATTTGTAACAGTACTTCATCCATGTCATCTAAAGAACCTACATTATGTCCATCCAATTTAGTTTAAGAATTTATTATAACAATGTAAATGTCGCCTTTATTCATAAAAACAAAGAGATTGTAGGTTAATGTGTCTAATTCTATTAATAATAACTTTAACAAAATTTTGATATAGGACATTCATCTTTAAGGTCTCCTCAAGTACATACAACCCAGTTCTACTGTATTTGCATAATACACAACATAGCAGATTACAATAGTCTCATTTTTCAAATGAGTATACTACCTCTAATCTTAAGCTAGTACACCACCTCACATTTTTTTAAAAAATTAATAAATTGCAGCTAAAGACCTAAAACTAGCTTATCACAATATTATTTTTGTGATATACTTGAAAAGGTGCCAGGTTAACATGCCTCAAAATAATTCTGTAGTTTTATAAAAAAAACTCTTAAAACTTACCAAATAATTTCAATAAGTGAATTTTAATTAATTTTTTATAGTACAAACATACCCTGCCTGAGCATGTCCCATTATGAGAGCATTAAAAACACTTTCATTAACAGGTAATTGCTTTTCTCTCATAAATTCAAGAATCCTGGTAGCCCCTTCTATATCACCAAGTTGGCAGTATCTAGCAATCAATCTCTGATAGGTGACACGATTTGGTTCAATTCCTTTAGATTCCATCTCACTTAAAAATTCAGTAGGTGAAAATGAATATTCGTTTTCCAAGTATACCCTTAAAAGGGCATTGTAGTGTGACACATCTAGAGGGATATTCAACTTTTGAAGTGTTTGCCATATTTCTTGGACTAATTTGGTTCTTGTTTCTGGGAGTTCTTCAGGTACAAGGTTTCCACAACATCGAATGACCAAAAGGGACTGTGAGCTAGTAGCAGTACGTGAATTACGTAATTCTTCCAAAATATCCTCAATATCTTGCCGAGATATTCGGCCTGTCCGACGTACTCCTTGATCGATTTTACGTAAACCATATTCAAGACTTGAATCATGTTGAACTGTCGCCTGTGTTGCTAACGATCTACGATCGTAATAAAACGTTAGTATAATAGTAGGTAATGGCTGCAGAAAATGACTTACCTTGGTAAAGACTGGCAAATACAGTGATTTGACCCAAGTATATTGTAATCAAATTCCCGAGGTGGATTAATAACCACATGGCGAGCAAATCCCGCTATATAACGTGCAAATTTAGAGGAACGAAGGATACAGGACATACCTTTTATACAATTGATCTTTACAAACTTGTTATATATAATTCTTTAAAATGAAATAGTTGTGTAATTTTCTGTTTAATCAAGATGCGGTGACTTTAATTAATAAACATTCGAGGTTATAAGCAGTGCTTGCCACTTGCAGTGTTCAATGTTATGTTGACAGAAACCATAGAAACTGATCAATGAACCCTTGATCTGATACCACATCTATAGTTTGAAAATATTGATGTGTGTTTAAGTCATAGATGTCGATATAAATATAACCTATCACCTTAAGATATCCCATTAATATTTTCAAAATAAATAATTAGAATAATGACCCAAATAGTTACTATTTGCCGATTTTGTTTATCAGAATCAAACCGTGTGCTTGAAATATTTCGTAGCGAGCATAATATTGTAGAAAAGGTAGAACAACTTACATCAATTAAGGTGATTTATATATTTTGTTTGAAGTAAATAGTGAAAATTGAATATTTATTACTTTTCAGATATTGATTAATGATAAATTTCCCAAAACAAGTTGCTTAAAATGCATTGAATGTATTAACAGAGCTTACAAAATCAGACAGAATATCATAATTGCTCATAAATGTTTACAACAAAGATATTACAAGAGTAGTAAAAATGATGTAACTAACAATTCCCTTCAAGATGTTTGCAATAAAAAATTGTCAGATAAACCCCCAAATGTTCCAGAAAAAACTGCTATCTACAATTGGATTGCTGAAACAGATACATCTAACCAATCAAACAAGACAGCAAATGAAGATTTTACATCAGACAGTTTATTTGAGGCAGTAATTTTCCCCCCAGTGATTAAAAATGATAATGATGTTACAATTAATGTAGATGAAATAACTGAAGCAGAAGAGGAAAGGATTATAAAAAAGGTGGGAGGTAAAACTTATCCAGTTAATGAGGCTGAAAGGCATAAACTAATGCAACAGAAGTTACATCAACAGAAACTACAACAAGTGAGTTACAGATTCTTTTTAATATTTATATATTGTTTATAAGTTAAGACACTAGTTAATGTGATATTCATTGACAGTACCATATTCGACTTTTGCAACAACAAAGAATTCATTTGGCACGGATCCAATTGCAACAACAACGTTTACAAAAGGTTCCGTTTACACAACAACAAAGACAACTGGAGATGCAGAGATTGCAGCAATTGCAAAAGCAAAAGTTTAATATACAACAAAAGCAAAAACAAATTTCTGCTGCATTAAAGCAGTCTTTTAACACTTTCCGTAATAAAATTGAAAAACCGACTCCTATACCACGGAAAACACAACCTTTACAAAAGAAATGTGAAATATGTATCGAGACATTTAATGATGATTATGCATTTAAATTGCATATGAAAAAACACCAGAGCAAAACCTGTCAAATTTGTAATGTTACTGTTCGTGCAGACAACTTTAAAAAGCATATAGATAATGTACACAAAGATGAACCTGCCGTTTGTGAAATTTGTGGTAAAGTGGCCAAAAATAAAGAAAGCTTAAGGGGCCACATGTATTATATTCATTTAAACAGGAAGACGTTTCAGTGTGAACGTTGCAATAAATATTTTCAATCAAAACATGGATATTTGCATCATTTGAAGAAAACTCACTTAGGTAAGAAACAAATGAAAATTAATTTTTAAGATATGATGAATTTTTACGAGTTGTTGTCGTAGGTATTAGAAATCAGCAATGTGATATATGCGGAAAAAAGTTTTATTCTAATTATGATCTGAAAAAACACATTAATATGACTCACAACGGCTCAAGACCTCACATTTGTCCCTATTGTAAAAAAGGCTTTTCTAGCACCAATGCACGGAAAGTGCATATGCGTCAACACACTTTAGAAACGCCATACAAATGTGAAGAATGCGGAGGTGGTTTTCGGCAAAAAGTTTCTCTCAAAACTCACATGAAATCGAAACATAATTTAGATTTAAGAGAAGTCGAAGCTACTCAAGTACAATTAAGTAGCGAAGAAGTGAAAGTTGAAGAACAAAAAGTTTGTAAAGGGGAATATTTAGCAGATTCAAAATAATCTATAATTTTTGAACAAAGCTGTATTATTTTTTATTTATGTAGATGATTTCTTTTTTATTATTGCTTTGAAAATATAAGTACTTTTATTGAGTATTTAATGGGTGTTTTACTATTTACATTAAATGAAAAACAAATTAGTTTTTTAAAAAAACTATTTATTCATTTTAAAATTTAAACGAATACAACGTAACATTTTATAACAAGTGTTTTATGTTTTAAATTTAAATTTTCATTTACAGTGTTTAATTTCATTTATAATTAAAATTTTGGAAAGCAATTTTGTACCTAAAATTTTTTTTATTCAAAAAATGTAAATCATGATTTACAGGTATAATTCACTTTAAATACTTAAGAAGTGCCTCTTTTTATTAGTAGACCTATTTATGCGAGAAAGACCACAAAAAATATGAAGAAAAGAATTAGCACAGCAAATATTTTTATCATTAACCATCTGTTGTTAGTTACTGATCGAAAATATTTCATAATTTGAGCATGAGCCGCTTCGATGTTAAGTTCCGCGTCTTGGACATTCGTATCGATCCTTTCGACCATTTCTTCTTGTTCTTTCACCATATGCGCCAACTGTTGAAAGATTCCACCTAATTCCACTATAGTTGACTCAATGTTTTGCATAGTTTCTGCTCTTTCGCGTAAATAATTGTCTGTTTCATCGTAATATACAGCTGCCTGCATTTGGGCATTTTTAGGAACCAATGGAGCGTTCTCTAAATTTATACTAACTTGGTCCTGCTCTTGAAGTAAGACACTACCTGAAATTAAAACAAGCATTTAAATAATTTAATACATTCTGAGACAAAATTAAAACTTATATTATGGTTTAAATATTGATATTAACCTTGATGATACCCAGAAACAGCAGGAGGTAAACTACTACTCAAGGGCACTTGTGAAAATTGTTCTCTTCTGTTTTTTTGATGTTTTAAGTTCTCTGTCCGTACTTCCAAAATTTGTTTGAAGTCTGTTGACATGGATGCTAACTTGGATTGTAGAGCTAAGACAACACTACTAGCATGAGACTGTAAATGTTTGCCACTTTGTTTTTGGCTCTTGGAGACATCTTGCAATTGGGCAATTTGTTGATTTAAACTATTCAAATCGCCTTTAATTATATATGTTAATTCCTGAATTTCCGCTGAACGATCGTCAAAAAGAGACTTTCTTTTAGCCACTAAAATATTATAAATTGTAAATACATAAAAGTAAATATTAATTCAAAGATTTTGATCTTTATTTTGTAGGCACTAACCACTATACTGACAAAATAGTGCAACGCAAAAGATTTTGCTTTTTATTGACTTACAATATGTTTCATACAGCACTAGTTTTTTCCAGCTATATATATTCACTATTAATTTTTAAAATGGGTACAAAACAACAGGGATTTGTAGCAATACAAACTTTTTTGAACAATGACCATAGGTAAGCATAAGAATTTGCCCCTGATAGATAAAGAGATACATTGCTCTTGTTAGTTTCATATCTCCTGTCTATTTTGATTTACAAATAAATTGAAAATAATCTTTTATCAAAAACATTTTAACCAATTTGAATGATTTGTCTGAAGATACTATTACTTCGGGAAACATATTGCAAATTAATTAAAAGTTGAAAATCTTTTAAGTTGGATGACTCTACTCAAAAGATTGGATAATTTACAAGCAGTTTTTGACTTTTTTTTAAATAAGCAATAAATAAATACTTACATAGTGTAAGTTTTTCAAGTTTTGCATAAGTATTAGCTATATTTTTGCCAACATTTCTGGCAATGAGCATAAATTCTGAATGGCCCTGGATCACTTTTGCTTTCTTTGGATCTTTTACAGATACAGCCCTTGCAATATTGCGGCCTTGTAGTGACCTTATGGTATTTACAAATTCACTTGTTCTATCCCTTGAAGTCATTACAGCTTCTGGTTCGATAATATCTTCTATAAAATTATCAGTTTCTAACTTATCCTCAGTTTCATAATTACTGTAAGTGTAAAAGTTAGATTTTTGTTGAGACCATGAACCACGATCTCCTATTATAACTGTTGTTTCTGTCTCTGAACCAGTTCTTCGTCTCCTAGGGTGCATTGCATTCTTATTAACAGAAAATTAAACAAAACAGAACTCGATTACTCCTCTACTGTGGAACTATTACCAGTGCATTAAATTAATCCAATTAAATCATTTTATGGTTTTGGTAAGTAGTTATGAAGTATCTAAAATATGTAAGTAAATAATTAAAAGAGCCCGAGTCTTTTTCCTAAGTTATTTAAGGTATTTTATAACATTACACGTCACTGAACATGAAACAGTAAAGTTTTTAATTTGTTGGTTAAACAAACGTCATTTTATGTCAAGAAATTTAAAAATTAAATGTAACTGTTCTTGAATTGGACTTTAGTTTGTTTATCCTATAATAATGTTTATTTATATTATAATTTTGTGATTTATTCATCATGTCCTTAAGAAGTAAAGTAATTAATTTATATAAGAATGTAATGAATAAATAATCGTATTTTTGGATATTTTCGTTTTTACTTAATTAGTTTTAGCTGTTACATCTTGGAAAAGATTGGCCAACTGGGTACGATTTTTTCAGAAATAGACTTCATAAGGCATTCATAAAAAATAAGGACGTTAAAGATGCCGAAGAAATTAAAAAGTTAATAAAGCATGGAGAATTTGTACAAAAAGAAATCGAAGCACTGTATATGTTGAAAAAATATAGAACACTAAAGAGAAGATATAACATTGGAAACAACAATCCACAGTCTTAAGACAATATAAGTAGTGTAAAATATACGTTTACTTAATTATGTTTATATTTAAAGTATTGTGATGCTTTTGTAATTTATAAGATAGACGTAAAATTAGAATAAACTATTTATGTGATGAACGTTTACATTTTTTAATGTTGGTAGTGACGTAGTTCTATCGTGCTCGCTGTCTATTTGTTATCTAAACTGCCTTCCAGTTTACTGTTGTATTGGTTGTATTCCTGTTGTATTCAGCCCAGCCTAGAAAAAGTATTCAGTAAAGTATGTTTTGTTGCTGCTTTAATATTCGTCATTGTTTTTGGCAAAATTATTTGGGAAAAAAGAATGGTACACATAACATTTATATCACAATCGAAACTAAAATTTAAATTTTATATGTGGTATGTATTTTTTTACTGGAGTATTATATTATTTATACGTTTTACATTAAACGAGTAAATGGACAGCACGAAGGTCAATGTCAGCCATAATTGATTATTTAGGAAAAGCATACACACTAGTTAATTAATTTATAATTAATTTAATCGTAATAAAGTAACTTCTATTTTTCTTCATTGGCATATTAGTTCTACAAAATGACTTTTCTGTATCTTGATAAAGTCCACTTTTGCTTAATTTCAAATTCATGTGTTCTTTTCTAGGTTCACTTCTTCAGAATTTGGTTTTTCTGCCAAACAAGATCAACCTATGCAGAAACCAGAAGGTGTATTTCCTCTCTATGTCTTCAAATATCATATTAATTATGGAGATAAAAGATAACTGGAAATGTTCAAAAATAAATCCATAGGCAGGTGATCTAATTTATTTGAAGTTTCTGATGATATTAGTAGATAGGTTTTAAAGTTTTCATAAAAGAAATTGACCATTGTCTCACATTCAATCATATTATTTATATTTTACTTTTATTATCGCTGCTTTTGCAATTTCCAGTTGTTGGTGATGCTATAATTAGTGCAGTTATCGAAATTTAATTTTGATTATTTTGTTTACAGGGAATGTAAACAAAATATTTAAAGAGAAATATTTTATGTGGGGGTTGCGTTGCGCACTTTTCTTGAACTTCTAAGTTTACTGTTTGTAAATTGTTATTTTTTTTATCTAGTGAAGAATACTGATGTGTGACCACTTATCCTGGTGTGCTGTTGACGTGTTCCCGTTCAATTCGCATAATTCTCAACAAAGTTGCTAATCGTGGGGGCATGCTGAAGTGTACATTCTACCGTAAGAACTATCTGCTCGCCTTGGTATCTTTTTCTTGGATTTGATTTGCTGCTTCCGCATGTTCACTTTTAAATGTGATGAACATATAATTAAGGTGAGATTAAATTAAAGTTAACGAATAACTGCTCGTTATTAATCTGTTGCTACCGTATTTGTTTCAGATCGACGCTGGAGAAGAAAAAGAAGATCTATTCCGTAGTTAGACTATTTATTTGAATAACTTTTTTATTTTGCATGCTGTTTATTTGAATTATTATTTTATTTTGCATATTCTCTTGCTTACCTCTTCGCTTTGCTTACTGCAATTCTTACTATCACGCTTCGCATTTACCCTACGCAATCCGCAGGATTCAACGTTTCGTTATCTTGCTTGTTCCTTCTCATCCAAGGCGTAGAAGCAAAGGCCTCCCTGAGTGACTTGCCTTGGACTTAGCTTTTTAGTTGTTCTTTGAAGTGTCTTATACACTTTACGCGGTCTTCTTCTTACGTTCGCTTCATTTTTCAGACTGTTTGGTGTGGGTTATCTGGAATAGAAGCAATAGGCGACTGCCCAGCTCTCACAGGCGAAATCTGTCCAATCTTTTCTACCAAATTCTATTAGTTTTTGTCGTTAGTCCTTCGTAGTTTAGTTAGTTAATACACTGCACTATTCGCTTACAGGTAAAGGACATCGATCGAAGACTGAAGACATCATACTTTATTCTTTTTCATTTGTTTTCTTGTATTTTTCTCTTACAGGCATTTATTTGTATTTATAAACTATAATGTTAATATTTAAACGATATATTTGTAACAAAAAAGTCTCTCTGACACTCAAAACTTTTCTAAATTGCCTTTTTGGTAAAATTATTAAAACTAAATTCAATTTTAATCGTTCGAAATAGATTGGCGGATAAGGGTTGGCTATAAGGGGTGACTGTGGAGGCCACGGAGTATTGGATGGGCCTTTTTGTCCAAATATAATGTTTAAATGTTAATATAAAAGTTTTTTCTGTTGTAGTAAATACTAGAACAGAGCGGAAGTTACTGGTAGTAGTACTGAATTAACTTTCTCGTATTGTTGTACACGTAGGAGTATTAATTTAACTCATTTTAATATACCTACAAATACAATAATATGAGAAAATTAATTAAGTGCCACAAACAACAACTTGGTGTCTTTTTTTGGTTTTTATTATATAAACGACATATAAACTTTTATAATGATGTAATTGTATTTTAATTTGTTGTGTATTTTCTCTTTCAGGTATTTTATTATATTGTAATTAAATATTAATATTGTTCATATCGAACTTGTAAAAATATAAATAAATAATGCAATGTACATGAAATCGTGTTAAAATGTATTGTTCTTATATTTTATTGTTGTTAGTATAGATCTTGCTTATTAAATAATGTAACATCCTAATGGACTCTTAATAAACTTAGAGAAGTTAAAAGTTGTTTTAATTTTTTCCTCATAAAGAAAATAAATTTAAAAATAGAAAATTTGCTTTCAAGTTATTTGTTGATCACACCTCGTAAAGGTCCAGAAATTGAAAATTTGCTTAAATTTTGATTGTATTAGGAGAGCATAATTCGTAGGAGGTAATTTCGGCAAAATTTGATTGTCAAATTATTTATTGATCAGCCCTCGTAAAGGTCCAGAAATTGAAAATTTGCTTAAATTTTGACTATTTTATCAGGAGAGCATAAGTCGCAGGAGGTATTTTCGGAAAAAAATTATTGTCAAATTATTTATTGATCGGCCCTCGTATAAGCCCAGAAATTAAAAATTTGCTTAAATTTTCAACATTTGTATCAGGAGAGCATAAGTCGCAGGAGGTATTTTCGGAAAAAATTATTGTTTAATTATTTATTGATCAGCCCTCGTATAAGCCCAGAAATTAAAAATTTACTTAAATTTTGATTGTTTGTATTAGGAGAGCATAAAAAGGCAAAGCTGTTTTTTAAAAATATAAATTGTTCGAATTAATGGTTTCGAAGGATCTTTTACTAATGAAATGTACCTACTACAGTTCTATATAGTTAACGAAAACAGGTATATAATTTCAATTGATTTATTAATTAAACCAGTTATTTACATTTTACTACAGGAATATATATTTATAATACTTATAAAAGTACACATATTATACATTAAACTTTAGGTTAATATAATACATACATAAAATAAGTAATAACAGAAAATGTACAAATTAAGTTAGGATTACTATATTAATTAATATAACAGTACAAAACAAAAAACCTGAAAGAGAAAGTACCTACTTATACAACAAATTAAAATTCAATTACATCATTATAAAAGTTTATATGTCGATAGTAGATAATTATTAATGTTAATGTATAATAATGATATTGAGTCTCAAAGCAAATGTTTTAATATAATAATTAGTTTGTAATTGTGCTCTTTTTAACGTTCAATTTTATAAATTATTGGCTTATGTGAGAAATTTCGAAAACTTTGCAAATTATAACATCCCTAATTTTACAATTAAAAATGGCATAGCTTTCAACTCAAGATGGGGTTGTACACACCCCCACATAAAATCGGACTTTACACGTTTTGTTCCCCTTTCCTGTAAACAAAATTATCAAAATCTGACAAATAAATCTCGAAAACTATAGAAGATATAACACCCACAATTTTACTGATGAAAATTGCAATTTTTTAAGTCCAAAAATTGGGTTTTGGGCACCCCCACGTAAAATCTGACTTTACACACTTTGTTCACCTTTCGTGTAAACAAATGTATCAAAATATGACAAACAAATACTTGTTTGCAAGATTAAGTTCCTAACTATGAGAGATTCATTCACTAATTAATCATTATTTTTTTTAATCAAATTGTCATTCATTAATGTTGTTACTTACCATTCTAATTATCCTGCCAATTCCATTAGCAAAAGATACTACGGTGTCTGTTTCCATTGTAAAAGGATTTTCATGTTTGCTTTATGTGGTGGTATGGCCAATGCCTAACAATTAACAACGTACAACTCCAGATTTAGCACTCTGTTCCTGCAAAATGATTAATACATATAACAATAGTCAATATAATTAATTTTAGTATATGTTGTGAAGAATGTAATCAAATGTTAATAAGTAACAAATTAATGCAAACAGTGACAAATGTCTTATATTAAAGTCTAATTGTTTTATATTAATAATGTTGCTTACCTTTGATTTCCTTTTCAATTCCACTAGCAAAAGATACCAAGATGTCGGGTCTTTAGTTATGCCACTGATAAAGCTTTCGTTTTGATTTTACTTAGAGATTTTGTTATCAAATACAAAAAAATAGCAGTAAATGGCAACTAAAGTAAAAATAGAATTTTATAACACACTTTATTGAGTTACAGTCATTTATAATGCAGTTATTAATAATAATATTTTTTATCAACAAGGAAAATAAAAAAGAAAACAAGGAACAACTGTAAATAGTGCTATAACTTTTTAAATACTTCTATGGTACACATTTAAGTATGTTGGTAATGAAATTAATAATGTTGTAAGTACATAATCTAACAACTTTACATTATAAATTAATTAATTTATTTTTTTACATTTCTTAAATAATAAATAAGGATTATTATTATATACCTATAACTAATGTACAGTTTCTATTATATGATCAAATATGAAAATCTAAAGGGGACTTTCCCTAAAAATTATAAAGTAACAAATTTTCTAATGCTTTGAAATGGGCATTTGGAACATTATTGTACAGCTTCAATTTTGAACACTATGCTTATACTATTTACAAGAGATAATACGTTTAAAATTATAATATTTTGTAGGTATATCTATTTTAAGCATAATGGAGTAATGTGAATAAAGTTTTTAGTTTTTCTTTTCTTTTGGTTTTTTAAGTGGAATCACAGAGTTTTTGACAAACTAACACATGGAATTTGAAATACCATGTTTGTTATTTCACACTACATTAAGTCATTATTATTTATAATTTACCACACTTTTTGAAAACTACATCTTAGTGCTTAAGTAACAATTTCTTTATTTTCCTCTTTCTTCAGTTAAAAATTTTCGAGATAAAATTAGTTTTACTTTATATACGTTGTGATGTTTATTTTGCTTTCTGTAACTCTCACTGTTTGTTCTAGGTACAGTGTGTTCCAATAAGCAATTGGTGTATTGTAAAATTTATTATTTCTTTTTTGTGGAAAAATGAAAACTTGGAGAAATCAAAATTTCTATGTTTATTTTTTAATATTAAATGAACTGGCACTTTTGGAGCACACTGTGCAGTTTAAAGAAGACTTTCCTATTTTTTTTATCTACATAAAAGTACGCAGTATTTATGGTATTTACAGTAATAAATACAGTGCTTTCCTACTTAAAAAAGCACACGTAAATCAAATTATTGGAACAATTATTCAAAATTGTTACATGAATAGATCATATTATTGAATTTTTTACGCGGTATTTTTGTCTCATAATATCATTACATTTTTTAAACTTTTGTGCACTATCAATATAATAACGATTTATTACAATTAATCTGGAAGAAATTAAATTATCATACACACAGTGCAGGCGCACTAAGGTGCTTGCTTTTATGTATTATTTATTATCTAAAATTTAACTGTAGATAATTCTAGAGAGCTATAACAATACAACGCTATTGTCAATTACAATATGCAGCATTATTTGTTTGATATTTCAGGCATTTTATGTGGGTACATTATTCAGATAATTGATTAAAACTGCATACCTAATTCTTAATTAATTAAACAGTTTTATTTATACGAATATTTTCAAAAACAAGGTATAAAATGAACTGCGATACCCTCAGAGTAATTTATAGTAAAAAGATTAAAATGCAAGCTATCTGCTTTATTTATTACCCTGCAATAAAAGTTTTAGTAACTTGAAATACATTAACGTTCTAAGAGGGGATCACATTAAATAATAGAAATAACAAAAAAGAATTAGTTAAACGTTTTACTAAATATTGAATGGGGTATTTCTTATAGTGTATAAATAGGTAACTAATATAAACCGGGCTGTTTTTTTATTATACATCATGCAGGTAACTTAATTATTATCCAGTTAAGTGCAACGGCCGCTTAGGTTGGATCTATGGAATCCATTTTCAACGAGAAACTTAGGGATGCATTGAATGGTCAAACACCTTACAATTTAACAAAAAATATATATCGTTTACAATTTAAAATTAAAGATAGATAAATAAATATAGCATAAGTACAGTAGCCACAGGAAGGGGTTCAATGGGGTTCAACTCCTCATTTAAAAACTTGAAATTGTGACGGTTAAAATGTGTTATGCGCTCCTTTTAAAATTACAGTGGATTTCATTTATAACGACTTCGGTTTTGGTTATAACGATATAACACATAAGTCCCTTGAATTTAAGGAGTAATTTAAGAAGAAAATTTGGTTGCAATGTAACGACTTCGGATGTAGCGTCGATTTCGGTTTTAGCGACTAATTTTAATGAACTATTGATTACAAGATGCTAGAAATCTCATACTGACTGATATTGCGACCGAGTCTAAAAACAAAACTTTTTTATCTTTTCTTTACATTCACAGATAGTCAGTAAGCAGTTGTACTTAGTAATTGTTTATAAATGTTAAGGTTGATAAAGTTAAATCTAAGAATCAGTTACTGGGTACAGGGTAAACTATCAGAGTGTACCAAAATTTAATATCAATTCTTTTGGCGGTAACTTCTCCCTTCCTCCCCACTCATTCAAAAAAAGCCCTGTGTTCCTGTTTGGCCACCCTGTTTATTATGATAAGCACATAAAATATAGATGTTAAAGTGGTACATTCACTTACCTAGTTAAACAAAATAATAAGACGATATGCCGCTGGAAATGCTTAGTCTTTCTTTTCATCTTCGGGGTCCTTTAATGTATGCCACTGGGCTATGGGTCTACGTGGGGAGGCAAGCATATCCGACCAGTGGCGTAGTTCAGTACCGCTTGCATTGTAGCCCAGTACAACTTTACCTATTGGCTCGGACGTACCAATTCTGTCATAGTCCACCACGGTTACCACAAGATTTACTTTCTGCAATACCAATTAATTTCAAAAACGCTGTAAATTGGATAAACTATTAATATTTACCTGTATTTGTTCGAACGGTACTTCAAACGTAAACGATTCGTTGTAGTAAGGGTTTAGGGTGCATTTCTTGATACTCGTCTTCTTTTTCTTGAGCCTTTTACCGTTTTGCATTAACGCAATTTTTACGTACGGATCTGCAAAAGATAATTTGTTGAAAAGATTTTACAGTGTGTCGAAGGCAACAATGGGATAGCATCAGGATTTCCGTAAGAAACACGGACTCGGTTAAATAATGGAAACTTTGCGCATTTTTGAGCCTAACAATAGTGGCAACAGTTTGGAAATGCGACGTTTTGTTTTCAAGGGACCATCATAAATTTAATTTTTTTTAATACGTCCCGGTTATTTTAACTACAAAATCTAATGCCATTTTAAATTTTCTATTAACGCAACCAAAATTGTCACTGTTCAGTAATATTCAAATTTCAAAATCAAAATCGCCATTTCTTACCAGAAAGTCCACCGACGTCCATTTTTTTGAGATTCTTAGCTTCCAAGATGACTACAGTCAGCTTTCCAGCTGTCGGAACGTATCTTAATGAGAAACAAATGTCTCCCAGCTTGTTTTCCTGCAATAGTCAAGCAGTAGAGTAAACTGAACATACTGGAAATTGTTATTCCATCAGAAAACAATTTTTGGACATTATTACAATAAATTGGTACATTATTAATTAATTAATAATCTCGGTTACTTAAATAAATAATGTAATAAAAATAGTCGTTTTGGTGTCCAGTTTTGAATTTCATATGTGGTAGTCAGGGTTCTTATAGATTTTTTGATCTCATGCGTAATCAAATTGGATTTTGTTCAAGCATAATATGCAGAGACATCTATTTTAGTGAAAACACGAAAATTAAAAATTAATTACGACGTGTTTCTATAATAAAAGCGATTGTGTAAACAATAGAAAGATACAATTGATAAAACGTTTTAAAGTAAAAAAGAAGGAAAGAGTTATGTGCATTTTCGTTTCATTAAAAATATAAAAAGATTATTAAAAATGAACAGAGGTGATGACATCAAAAAATTAAAAGTTCACATTAAATAACTTATTCAAATTCAGAGAGCATATGATGGGGAAAACAAGGGGATACTTTATATATTTCGTATTACGCTTAAGTAGCTAAAAATCATTACTAAAACTTAATTTTATTAATAAAAGTTTTTACTAACTATAACGGTATGAGTAACTCTATTTTTTGTTTTTTATGGTGCTAAAACTAAATGATTTTTTTTAAATGGGAAATACCTTGCAGAGAAAATTCACCTTTGGCCCAGTCTTTGAACTATTGTGCTGTGTATTTTTATTTAAATAAATTGAAGAATAAATCGTTTACGAATGAGTCACAGCATACATTTTATAATAAAAATCGGGAAAACTATTACAACAAAACCAGTTAGGCAGTTTTGAAAATATATAATATTCCATCAGTTCAAAATATGGATACAAAAAAAAAAATTATTTAAAAAAAGGTGTTTTTCTGTAATTTGGACCATTTTAGTGCGCTGTGAATCATATCGCAAAAACGAAGAACAGTTTAAGTAGATACACAAAAATGTTCGAAAAAGAGGTATTGTGCGTAAAAACTAACTATGGTGCGGGCATGCTAAAAATTAGTTAATTAGAACTGTCTTTTGGACCTCAACATTTCTCAGTAATGCAAAGAACCTCTAACACATAACTTTTTATAAACAGTTAAAAAGTAATAAGTAATCCAAAAACATTCATCAGCCATATGCAGTGCCAATGAAAATGAGACCATGCAAAATTGGAGTGACAGAAGGAAACCCTTTACGTTTTTACATAAATAATGTTAAGTAACATTTTAGTAATAAAAGGCTATCAACAAAAGTCAAGCTGAAGAGTACTGGACACCTTCAAAAAAAGGCGGCTTACTTAGATTACAAGAGGACACATTATACAGTGTATCTTATTTGTGCTCTGCATCGTACCCCCTCCACTCGTGTTTACCAAGGCATAGTAACCAAAATTTTTAAAGGTTTCACTTCTACCACGTGTGAATTGCACACATGATTTTTTTTAAATACCTACAATACAATTTAGTAAAATTTATTAGATATTCTTTTCTTTAAAGGCATTTTATAAACGTTTCGTTAATATTTATTATATTAATGTAAAATAAATAATAAATGAAGTGCTTAATTTAATTTTTTAAACTAATTTACTTTATTTTAGAGGTAATTTTCCTTAATTACATATTTTTACGTAATTACAACCTACAATTTGACGCAACGAAGTACACCCTACAAAGCACCGAAGATTACTAACTTAGGAATGCGGTTCCCAATGTTTCAATTGGGCGCTATGCATTTGGCTGCATCTGATTCGCTGTTGCGTCGGCAACCATCATCGAATTTCATAAAACTGTATCATGGTCAATGTGCTGCACCTGCCACTGTAAACAGAGCTAGGCGCCACCTGTCCAGCCACCTGTCACGCTGACCGATTGACCCAGTTATATAACAATGAACTTGTATTCCTCAGTTGGTCACCCTTGATGCCGCGAAAAGTATACTTCGTTGCATTAAAAGTTAGGTTATGATTACGTAAAAGCGTATAAAAAGAAGAAAACTTTAAAGAGCGATATTATGATTAATTCTTAATCGATTTAGATGCGGTTTTCCCTAAAATAGATTAAATTTAACACTGATTATATTAATAAGAAATAGATAGATATTGTATAAAAGGGTATGTGAACCATAACAAAATCCTTATAGAAAATCTTTTTTTTTACGTCAATCAAATGCAAAGCTTTATTATATACTAGTATAGTCAGTACATCGCCACTATTAATTATTAGTTGCCAGCTGTAGTATTTAATATTGTCATGTGTTTCATAGGCAGCTCATTAGATGAAGCATTAAGGGCAACTTACATTAATAAAGAACAAATTCAGCACCCATAAACAGCTGCCGCGAGATCGAAACAGAAGGGTTCAGTTCTAGTTACGAGACGATCAAGGCGAAGTGACTGAAATATTTAGTAGGGACCAACTCAGAGGTTCTCAATCTTTTTCGGTTTGCGGCTCCCTAAATAATCGGATTTTTCCGCGGCGCCCTTACTACATCAGATTTTTTTCTAAATTTCTAATCCGAAGCTTATTTTTTTTAATACGTGCATAAAATCGAGCATTGGAAATTCCAAGAAAATTGCCGAATTTTTTAATTGAATATTCCGCGACGCCCCGGGGAATCACTGGAACAACTAATTTATAGATTGTTTTTTTAGTATTATTAGAATAATAAATTAGTGTTAGAGAGCGAGAAATATCTTAATATGAAACATTTGATGTCAGGAATGCAATTGAAGAGGATGGAGGAAAAGAGACAGAAGGAAATTTTAGAGAATTTTGTCGAATATTCCAAAACATTTTATCGGCTGTCAGTAACTTTAACAAAGCAAGTAGGTAACGTTGGAAATTTCTTGAAGAAATGAAAATGAATCTGAAGTCATCGAAGAGATTCACAGATTTCTTTTGAATGTTTTTACTGAATTTGAGGAACCCAAGCAAACTAGACTTACAGGGCGATTCAGCTAACTCCTTCATTAAAAGCTTATGGATTTGTCTGAAAATTTGGAATCAATTGTTTTCAATAAAGTTCTATTTAACCAAAATATATCCGCATTTTTGGAATTTCCGGCCATACCAGAAGTAGCTATCAATTCTCTCATTTTTATTGAAATACCTAATATTTTTCTACATTTCTGAAATCTGTACTTAATTCTACCTTCTTTATTATAACACAATCTATATAAAATTCTTAGATATTTCAATTAAAAAAAAAAAAAAACGTTTTGTAGCATTTCATTTAAATGCTTGTCTAAGATGTAGAAAAAGACTTATAGTAACGCGTTTTGTGTTATACATAGGAGGACCATGAATCTTTCGATAGATGTGCAGCTCGACATTTGATTACTTATATATTTATACACTTGATTCTAAAATTACTTGTTTTTTGTTTGAATTGCTATATACCTACCTAATATGCTTATCTTCTCTAAATAAGAAACAGTTGTTACACTAATAATTTACTATTAATGTTCGGTTCTTAATATGTTTCAGTTATTGCAAATTCGAAATTGTTTGTAACTTTCTTGTATCGAATAAATATTATAAGATTAGGTAGGCGCACGGATTAAAAGAATAGGTACGTGCATCGTCTTTAGATACAGCAAAGAATTGATTTTCAAACGATTAAAGTTGGTAAGAATCAAGTTTATTTTTGGACACCCTGTGAGTGATAAAATATTGTAGCGCACATACATCTAAAGCTTGATAGTTGTATTAACTATACCCCAAAACGCGTTACTATAACTCTACATCTCAATCTTTTACAAACAATCAAACTATTGTACAATTTCAAAAGTGTGAAAAAAATTTAGGAAAAAAATGGTTGAATAGAACTTTATCGAAATCTTTTAATTCCTAATTTTCAGAAAAATATTTCATGTGATTCCATACACTTTTAATGAACAGATTAGCTGAATTATCCTTTATATACTCATTACTGGAAAGCTTAAAAATACGCAAATATGTTTGTTAATTTTGGGACATAATTATTTCAGTTTTTAATGTCATTTATGGCAGATTATTTTTTTTGGTAAACATTCAGCTTGACTTTTTATCGCCTGGGAAGTTCCAAATTAACTCGTGTACTTAGTACTTATGGACAAAAAATTTACGTAAGAATGAACCTGACAAAGTTTTATTTTATTTTATTGCCAAAAAAAGTACCTATACACTCGAGGACACCAAATAGAAAGGTTTGAATTTTTTCAAGTCGTTTTAAAAATTACAGTTTGTGTCACAAACAAAACGCATGGCTGAGGTTTTATCGTTAGCAAGTTGGATACATTTGTGTTCGTTGTTGCATTTGGGATCAATATTTGACTGTAAAATTATTGAGAGATTGCGATTATGTCATTAACACGGTCTGTATGAATTAAAGAAATCATTGTGGATTACCTATATCGTTTAGTAGGATGAACGTTAAGTCATAACTAACTTTGTATGGTGTTCCATATTATTTGTTCACACGCAAGCTCCCAATAATCATACTATAGAGTATTATAGTATATGTTTGGTCCTTAATTTATGTTCAATAGATTCATGCAATAAATAATTAATAACTGAAGTAAAGTAGTAGGTAGGTAACAGCTGAAAATACGAAGTAAAGTAAATACTATTTAAATATACCTTGTATGTAACGCTTAGTAAAGAACATGTGCACTAGTAATAAACCTAAATATAAAGTAATAGTAATCAAACCTACAATAGATATTCATAGAAAATTCCTTATAGAAAAATAAGAAATTACTATAAGTATTTAAAGTTTATTCAAACTGAAATAGCAAACCGTTTTTTAGTTTGAATAAACCATTTTAATTAAAACAAGTAAATTAGTATAGAAAACTCGGTAAAGTATAGAATATTTACAAAACAGTCAAACTATTTTCAATATGTTAATAAAATCGATAATATATATCGATTTTGTTATTAGAGTGTCAATCTAATAAAGATTAAAGAAGAAGATACACTTATTGTTTTGTGTAATCTGAAAGTTCTGTAAAAGTTCTTTTTGTGGAAAAATGATCAAAATGTTGTATTCAAAATGTCTTAAAGGTCGTATATGCTTATCCAAAAAGCAATATAACTATTTTTTTTATGAATAATGATTATAACGTTTGGAATGAATTAAACAAAATAACGGAGATTAAATATATGTTATTTAGTTTTAGGACAAACTTACGACATTTTAAAGACAACAACGCAAAATGTGAGCAAGTAAAATACTTACGTGAATAAATATTTTGTTTGGAAGCAAATGCATGCGCCGGAACAACCATTAGCACAGCCAAACGAAAGCAGAGCAGAGAAATTAGGGAAAAAGAGAAAAACAATTTACGTAAATACAAAATCCAACTGCATAACGGGTGCTAGATAGTGTCGTAAAAATTTTATAACTTTGATAATAAATAAGTAAGTATATTAATATTAGCAAAATATGTTTTCTTCTGTATACCTAAGTATTTATTTGCTTGATAAAATTTATACGACACGTTATTGCTCCGTGCACAAATTGATCTTAAAAATAATATAAGTAAGTTCAAGTTTGCTTCTGTTTGTTGCTCCTGTTGATGGGTCAGACCAAAAACGAATCGCCTAACTAGTAGTAAATATCGTAACTAATTTAACTAATTGTAAGGAATTATAGGTACAAGTATAATAATCTGAAATAGATTACGTAATAAATGGATTACTGATAAATATAAATGATATCAGTGTAAATGATCGATTTTCCCAATAAATTGCGGTTATAATAAATCAATTAAAAGTTATGGAAGTTGAAAGTTTTTCGAAAAGACTGTGGCAATTTTATATTCGTTGGTTATTTTTCATTTAATATTTATATTTTGTTGCGTAGTGATGTTAAATCATTTCAACATCAATTAATATTCCTTTAGTTTTCTCTTATGAGGTGGCGGCATATAATGTATATTGCATTACGGTTTTTGTTAATTTTAAGTAGCTTTTGTGTGTTTGTATGATAATTTATGGCCGTGATCCCTTTCCAACTTTTGCTAATCGCAATTTGACTGTACTATTCATTAGGGTTAGAAAATTAGGGAAGGTTTCCCATTTACAAACTTCATTACTTTAACTTCGTTCATTAATTTTTGAAACAAGTTTCCAATTTCCTCTTATCCTTTATCAAATGTATTTTGTAAAAATCCAAAATGCATGATTTTTATAAATTAGCTGTATAAAGACTGACTTTGATACGTATTAAGGTGCCTGTTTCATGAGGGCATCTTATTAATTTATTAGTAGGGTACGTTATTTACAGACGTTTTGAACATACAATCTGAAAAAATACAAAATGTGTTTATAAATTTTGCTCTACCTAACTATTTTTGTAGCCTTCGTAGAATTCTGCAGATCTTTGGTTGAGTGCATTGCGACATTGTTAATCTTAACTGCGCAGAATCAGACATTACCAAAAATTTGCTAGTAAAAATTAGTTAATTTGGTCGAGAAATTGTGTTACAGCTAATATCAGCAAGATTTAAAAATGGTAAATAGTTATAAAAAAAAAAAAACGATTGAAGAGAAAGAGTGGTACAACCACTTTAAAATTATTTATGTTAGAGAGGAGTGATGATAAGATAAAGACAGAATATATTATATATAAAGGAATTGAGAAGGAAAGGAGATCTGAAACAATTGAATTGAAAGGGAGAAAGTGGTTAAGGGAATAGAATCATTAATAAAACAAAAAGCTACAGAAAAGGATAGAAACCCAGGAGAGGCGTATATTTACTCCAAGGATTTAATAGGAGCTAAATTACAGAAATATTTCAAAGTATTAAACAAAAAACGGGAGGAATGGAAATGCGGAACGGAATTTTTATTTAGGAAAAATTATGAGAGAGGACACTAAAGACAAAATTCACATAAATTATCAAGCGGCAATAGGAAAAGCTATTATAGGCAAGTTGTGGGGATTAGGACAGAAGCTATGCAAGGATGATTGGGGAATAAGACTAATGCACAACCGCAGCGATGGACATTACGCCAACGCTACGTTCCCTGAGGATGCCAACCACAGTTGCTGGCGAAACGTCGGATAAGAGACTTCTTCGGTGTTCTCACCGAAGGATAAACAATCTTAGACCACGGCCATCAAGCCCGGATTTAAATTTCTTCTTATTATCATATCATACAAATCAAGATATTATTCATAAACTTGGTTTTCGAATTGTGTTCAGTTTATATTGTCACATAGTGCTCATATTTTTCCAAAAATAATATTTCCTTTTAATTGTTTTTCATTTCATTAATTACATTTGTTTTAATTCAAATATGCAACGTAATGATTTTACGAAACAAGGAACCGCCACACGGAACTTCGACATAAATGCACGGCAAAAGTGGGCCGTGACCAATTTGCAAAGTTCCGTTTGGGGGTAAACGCAGTGGCATAACAATAGGATGGCAGGGCTGGCAAAATGCCACGGGCCCCCGACCCAAGTATTTTATTTTATTTGAAAAGTATATTTTTATAAGTTCTGCTTAAAATCCAAAGTGAGACAACTAAAGACCATAATACAATTTCAAGTTAATAACATTAAAAACATTAAACCCTACTAGATGGGCAGGACTTTATGATGCCGTTTTTGCTTTAAAAGTTCGGTTTGTTGAAGTCCAAAAAGCGCTGACGAAATCAATTCTGTTAAATTGCAAATCAGATGAAAGAAATGAAGCTGTTTCATTCAAAAAGAAGATCGAAAACTACAATTTTATTATGTTATTGGCTTTCCTTTGCAAGATCCTACTTACTATCGATGCAGCCTCTAAAGCATTTCAGTCTAAAGCCACCGATCTTTCAAATGCCTTAAAACGTTTGAAAATTTGTCTAGAAGAATTAGAAAGGTATCGACATGAATTTGAAAATTTAAAAATGGAAGCAAATTGTGTAGCAAAAAAATGGTCCATCACCCCTGAATTTTCTAAAACTCGTCAGAGGAAGGTAAAACGCCATTTTGATGAGCTTTGCGAAGATGAGCGTCTCCAAGATACGGAAAGTTTGTTCAAAGTGAACATATTTTATCAAGTATTAGACATCATTATAAACCAACTGAAATTGGGTTTCCTTCCAATGAATGAAATTGTTTCAAATTTCAGTGTTTTGCAGCCTTCCACTTTAAAAGTTTTAAATGACACTGATCTATTAAAAAAAGCTCTAGAATTTGTTGAGATATATAAAAAAGACATATCTGAATCATTTGCCAGAGAAATTCTCAGTTTTCCATCCACTTTCAGAGACGAAATAGAAAAATCTTCGTGTATTAGAGACCTTGCTGATTTATTAATAATAAAAAATCATTTTATGTCCTGCAGCTTTCCTGAAGTATGCACTGCATTAATGTTATTTTTTACAATTCCTGTGACTACAGCTAGTGCTGAACGATAATTTTCAAAACTAAAATTGATAAAAACCTATTTAAGAAACTCTATGAGACAAGACAGGTTATGTAACTTGACTATTCTGTCTATTGAAAATTCTATGGCCTGATCTTTAAACTTTGATGATGTTATAAACATTTTTGCGGAACAGAAAGCTCGAAAAAAATATTTTTCTTAATAAATATCTTATTGAAATTAAATTTTTTTTTTATTACATTGTAAATGTATGCAGGTTTCCTAACGATGTTGTTCATTCACCGAAAAGCTAGCGAATAGATGATGAATGCATTGAGATATTATGTTCTATGGATGAATGTGAAGTCTCCGATACGCATTGGGCTAGCGTAGGTACTACAGATCATTCCCTCTCGCCTAAGAGAGGAGGCCTATGGCTATTAGTGGGACATATATAACATACAACGTGTAATTGAGTACGCTGAAAATCTCAAAGTTTATTAAAATTAAACAACAAATTATACAATGTGACGATTTTTACTGATAGGGCCCCATCAAAAGAATTTGCCACGGGCCCCAGATGGTATAGTTACGCCACTGGGTAAACGAGCACCATGTGGGTCAGTTTAAAAGAATGCGTTTTGACAGTAATAAAGAGAGAATAAAGTAGGGGTGAATAAGAGCGAGCCAGCGAGTCAGAAGGGTTAGGGGGTGTAGCGGGTTGCCGCTATCACTCACCCTAATGCCCGATTAAGAGTCTAGTTGGTAGTTAATTAGGCAAGTAGTTTTAAGAAATATTTTTAATTAGTTTTTTAGTGTTATTTGTTTTATAAGGCATTTATTCTATTATTAAACCATATAAAATTCGCTCTTATGACATGGTGTCCGGCGCCTTCACCAAATTTATAAACAATTGTCGGTAATTTTAAGGATATAATTCCTATTCTAGAAATATATGTAATTATTTACAAAGGCTGTAATAAGAAATATGTTGGATAAACGAGACGTTACAGGTTCAAAGAGCTTTTAGCACCCGCCAGGTTTGGTAAAACAGAAAAATCAAGTGGTGTCCAACGTATTCGTGTCGAAAATCACAGAGTGACAAACGTCCTATAGCAAACTCCTCGTTCTTTAGTTTAGTAATTCCCATTGGATCACAACATTAGTTAGTATTTATTAAACATGCCTTAGCCTTTAGTTCTCTTTGGACTCTGACGGAGGTAACTTTGTTACTAAAAAATGCTTAGAACGTTTAGTGTCGTGTTTTGGCGTTTCGGTGTAAGCTCTTTAGTTTGTCTTACAACACCGCCAAATTTTAAATTATTCTAAATAACCTCCGCCTCTGTTCGAAGTTGGGCATCTCAAAGGAACTAGTTTTCATGTAGGCCTTTATTAATATCTAATTGGTTTATATTTTTTTGGGATCACGAACTTTAGATATACATGTATCTCGATTTAGTTTCTATTAGGAGAAAAGTAAACAGCATTTAAGGGAATCCACTATCAGTTTGAAATGTTTGTTACTATATTCAGGAAAACTTTCAAATTCCATAATTATGTTGAAACCAAACTTCATTTATGTAAACGTCGATCGATAGGTGGAATAATGCAGACAGCCAATTTTATGAATGAATAGCGTAATTGTCAACTTTGTGCACAATATTAATTACCGTTATTACAGCGTCATGACCTATTAGACGCCTACGTTCTTCCGTTTTGGTCGAAGCAAAGACCAGACTATTCGATAAAGTGATAGGGAAAAAATAAATGTAATAATAGGTTCTAATATTATATCACCTGGCCTCCTTCGCCCTCGACGCTTTGCAGTTCTCTCCATTCCTCGATAGTTTGGGCTAAATCGATTTGACAAAGTGGCACTTTGACTTCTCCTATCTGATCGTGCTTTGAGAAACGGTCGAAATCGAAAATGGCGAAGACAAGAGTTTTGTTCATTGCATCTGCATATGGAATGTTCTGAGAAATAAAACAACAGTTAATTAAAATAATACTGAAATATATAACTATTACATTAAGTATGTAGATTTAGTGTAAATGGTGAAAATGTGGAAGGTAGCCTATAAGTGAATTTGTAAATTTTTTACTTAGAACATTCTACCAGTTTCAGTTTATACAATTTTTTAATCAATTACCAGTCGCGAATCCACAGGGGGAGACCAATTTTAGTTAAAATTTGATATGCATATTTCTGCCAACACAGATAACAAACGGGCTCACAGGATTAAGCGAAATGCGTATGTTTAGATTTGAGTTAGAGTTGAAATTTAATAATATAAGAAAAACAACGTTCCTAATGAAGCTACAGAAATTTACTGATGCCACAATAATTTGTTACGCTCCCATATCCATCCAATACTGCTTTGACCTTTAAATTACCTTTAAGGTAAATGTTAAAGTCCTTCTTTGAACGTAACAACTCGGAAGTACTCCTTTAAATGTAAAATTGAGTGCTCCTTCCGAAGTTGAGGTCAAAAACAAGAGTTTTGGTTAAAAAGAAATGGAAGTTTAAGGTCAAAAAAGTAGGTAACTATCTGATGCCCTCCTTCTTGTACTCTACAACTTTTATAGAGATTATTTTTCGACTAATAACTTCCCTGTACGAGAAATTCAAGTGGATAATTTAAAATGGGACACTTTGTATAATTGACGGAGGTGATGGCGATAACTTTGTGTAACTCTAAAAAAGTGTTCGGAGGTAGTAGTGCTGACGTGGTTATCAAAATCAACCCTCACTTAACCGTACTTGTTTAGGTTAGATTAAGTTAGATTACGGTAAAGATATGATTAGGATATTTTAGTTTCCTTTCCAATATTAATTTCATTATCTCCTTCCTTTCCATATCTACCTTCGCTCCCTTATCTGCAAACACGTTCTTAATGCTTCATAAGATTGTCGTCATCACTTCATTCTCTCATTGCCTCTTCTATACACAATTAATAGGCAGATTTTTCCCTTCCCCAACTTCCTCCGCTTCCACTCTCGTACTCTGGAAAATCTTTCTTTATCTCTCGCAATTCCAACCTTCTACGGGGGTAAGGCGACAATTTGAACACTTCATTTAAACGAGAAAGTGATTAAAATATTTTCTCATTTAAAGCGGTAATTACGTGGGAGCTGTGGCTTAATATTGTAAGTTTCTATTATTTTCTGAAAGTTTGCAGAACGCATATAATCAAAGAGGACGTGCTGCCCACTCAGCGAAATATGAATGTAATAAATGGTAGAAGGGTAAAAAAGAAGTTGTGTTGGTGCTTTTGTGATTACTGTAAAAACTAAATTTAATTTACCTTGAATACGAAGGTTTCATTGAATACTGGATTCAAAGTTTTTCTGTGAACTTTCGTTTCAAATTTCTTTTTCTTGTCCGGAAGTAGATACACTTTGACGTAAGGATCCGAAGTTCCACCCATATCCAGGGCCGGTAACTCTTCAGCTTGTATAACAGTAACAGAAAGACTGTTTTGGTTGAAGTCATATTCCAGCTAAAACAGTATACGACGTACTTAAGAACATTATTTTTCGTTTTGTTTGTTTAAACTAAATTTTCAAGAAGACAATCTAAACTAAACAACAAAACGGAGATTCATCCCCAATTCACCACAATAAACTCGAGATGATACTAGTTCGATTACCCAGGTCTAAGTCTTTTTTTGATTTTTTTGAATAATTCAGGCAGTTTCTGAAACAGTAATATCCAGTGACGGATTTAGGCTTGCTGCCGCCCTTTTGGATAAAATGGATTTCATTCATATATGCCTCAGATAGATAAACAATAAATATATTTTTTACTATAAATCAATTTGAAAATTTATTTTTCTTGGCTTTGGTCCGCGCAAAAACATCTATTATATCGTCATAATTAATTTCTTGGACTAGTTAAGCTTCAATAGACAGTAATGCAAGAGCAGTGAGTTTATCTTGGCCCATGCTTGCGCGTAAATATGTTTTTACTCTTTTTAGAGTGGAAAAAGATCTTTCTCCTGAACAATTTGTAGCCGGAATACTCAAAAAAATTCGGAGAGCAATGTCCACATTCGGATAAACATCTCGAAGACTCCGTGAATGCAATACATTGCATATTTTTTGTGCAGAGCGTACATCTTCCGTTTTTGCTAAGGAATCTTTGAGTTGATAATGGAGATAAATACATTCATTGCCTAACGTCTTTTCCAAATCGTCAGGATACTTACTGAATAGTTTATTGGCAAGATTTTTCAACTCGTTTGTATCTATTTCAGATAAATCATAAAAAAAATTGAAATTTTCGTAAAGTGTTTCATATGCACTTTTATGTCCGGCTAATTATACACTCAGGGTGTCTAGTATAGCATCCTCAATATCTTTAACTTTATGGCCGATATTTGGTAGGAATTCTAGAAACCATTCAACAATTTCACCGTTATCACGTACATATCTTATAACTAACTTTGAAATTTCATGAAAAATTATTTTCATAAACAAAAAATGTCGTGACACTTGAAAGAATATCAAAATAATATTCAATACATGCAAATCTACAGTATTTTCATTTTACACTAAAAACAAATTGAGAAGTTATTAAGATTTAGTAATTTTAAAACGCTTTGTACACGTGAGATTAATCTTATTAAAGGAACAGAAAGTAAAAAACATTACTCGATAAAGATTATAATTGCTCTATTAAAAAATGAACATCTTACCAACAGATTAAGAAGTAAATTAATGAATTGAATTATAATACACTGAAAAACCAGTCAACTTCGTTCAAAAGAAAAAATATTGAACTATGAAAACCATTTTGAAAAAAATTACTATCTTGAATCAAGAGAAAAAATACTTCAACTAAAAAAAATTACTTAAACCAAGAAAAGTTTCTTGGTTCAAGACTTTTTCTCTTAAATCGAGTTAATTTCGATGGAGTTGGCCTTTACTATATGAAAGTTTATCATATTGATTTTTTATTATGAAATAAAACACTTGCAAAATAACTTTCACTAAATTTTATTGAATCTTGACAAATTTGTTTCAACCTAGAAGGTCATCTTCAGAAGAAGGTACTATAAGTAGTCTTCTGAAGATGACCTTGTAGGTTGAAACGAATTTGTCAAGATTCAATAAAATTTAGTGAAAGTTATTTTGCAAGTGTTTTACTTCATAATAAAAAATCAATCGAGTTAATTGTTTTTTCAGTGTATATTCCACAGAATTTTTTTTATAAAAACTAATTTAAACCAATTTTTGAAATTGATTGTCTACTTTTCGTCTCTAAAATTTTGGCATTTCAAAAAATTTGCCGCCCTTCAAATTATGCCGCCCTAGACCTGGGCCTCACGGGCCTAGGCGTAAATCCATCACTGGTAATATACGACAAATAATTTTTTACTTCTTTCTTGTCTCATTTTGGCAATATTTGTCACTCTCCAACTGCCACCCACGTATTCTTTAGATTCCTAAAAGAGGCTGAAAAGGCCCTGATCTTACACTGGAGTGTAGGTTGAAACGATTGCTCGCCTACCAACTTTAGTACAAAGTTCATTGGATTGAAATACTCAAGAGGATTTTTTGCAATATTTATGTAGGACAGGGATGGCGAACCTTTTTTGATGTCCGTGCCACAAAGTCATGAAAATTCTTTTTTAAATAGGTAACGTGCCACAACAAAATTTATCTTTAAACAATTTTTTATTAATCAATTTTTACAAAAAGCAATATGCTAGAAACAAAATTCACGTTAAAAAAAATGTTTTTAATGTGATTTTTGTTGCTGTACACAAGATGATAAAGATTTAATATCTGGTTCATATTTAGTTAATTTCAACAGTACGCATGCAGAGCTCGACTCATCCGTCATTCCATTCCTATATTTATTTTTTATAAAATTTAATTCTGAAAATAGAGATTCACATGCCCACGTCGATGAAAATATTGATAAAATTGCCTTTGCTAATGTTTTTAAAGTTTTAAACAAATAAACGTGTCAGGAACTGAATTCCATGTATAGTTAGAATTTCATCTTCTGCAATTTTATTTATTTTATCCAATAATCGATTACTTTCAATAATTTCTAAATCATTTCTTAAATCAACAAATTTTTGGTTCTATATCGTACTTGACTGAAATTCAACTAATTCCATTTCTAATTCATTAAAATTTAACCATTCAAGGACTTTTAAATTTAATTTTTCAAATGGTATTGTATCAGGATATAAAATAAATTTTATTCGAGCGCTGCGACAGCAACAACATTCAAATACCTTAAGAAGGCGAAACTGGATACGCAAAATTTTTTATCTAATGCGCATCTGTATATACTTTGAAATAATTCATGCGATATTTTAATAATAAAATATATAATGTGACGGTTCTAGTTAACATACTAAGACAGGTATTCAGTACTACAAATTTATATCAAAAACTATAAATTAAGTGTAGATTAATAATTTTTAATTCATTTCTATTAAAAAAGATAACTTAAAAAAAAAATTTTGTTTATGTGCGTGCCATCAAAATTTTCAAACGTGCCACTTGTGGCACGAGTGCCAATGGTTCGCCATCCCTGATGTAGGATGTAGGTATTAGGAATCAATACAGATTCAGTCTCGTATTGATAATGTACACTTAATAAACAGTGGGTAAAGCACATGCTTGTTAAGTAAAGTTTGTTGTGATAAACTGGGGTGTCTTGAGTCTCTCTTTTTTCACTGAATTAAATTTAATCGAAAACTTCTGAACTCCGCGATCGAGGTTAAAAGTTTCTACTTTTCATTCAGTAAAATTCGCAAAGATTGCAGGGGCTTTTAGGTACGTATACATACCTTGTATTGTAATTTTCCTAATTTCTGCACTTCTGGTTTCTCTCCTTCGTCCGGTTCTTCAGCATTTTCTGTCAGTTCCTCCATATCCGGCTGAACCTACATTGTCAAATGCAGTATTTGATTACGTATTTTTGAATAGAGTGAAAAGCTAAGTTGTAATTAATTCTAAATTAACCTGGAATCTCAACGCATTCTTGTCATGAATCTAGTGGTGCTGATTTTATAAAAAAGGAAGTGTATGTGTTGTTACGTATGACTATAGTGAACACTTCTTATATTAATTAGTTAAATGATGTAAAAGAGAGAAAATGAGGAAGAGATCAATGAGGACAAAAATGTTGACCAATTACTAGAATTATTTGGCCTTTACAACCATACCATACGAGGTGTTAACGTTTCGGAGCTTTCAATGACGTGACTTGGAGGAAATATTGCATACATTGTCTAAAAGAAAAACAGTCAATAAAAATATCAAGTCAGTGTTACCTCAAGGAAATTATTGAGAATGAATTTCCTGAAGTCAAAATATTTGTCTCGTGTCACAAATTAAAAGTGATTTTTTGATGTCTCTAAGTGGAAAAAATAATACATTTCATACAGTACAATCTGGCCTAATATAAGATTTGATTCTTTTTAAACTTAAAAATCTATAAAGAATAAAATTTCAGCTAGAATTTATGGTTTTAATTGAGCATTTAATGGACAATTGTCTGATTACTGAGAATTTGTGAAAACGCATATATCTACATAATTTGCAGTGCTGACAAATGGTCTCAAAATGCAAGAATTATGTGAACAATAGATTGGTAACATTACCATAACCTTTTTTAATAGCCTACGAATTTTTATAAATTTACAAAGATTAATTCAACTTTCCACATGTGCTATTACTTTCTTGTTACTTAAGCCAATCAAAATACATTTCCATTAGTAAAATTTATTTCTCATATTTTCCACATTTAATAGTGTTACGGCAAAGAGAACTCCCTGTACCTCGCATCTACCTTTCAGGGAAAATACTGAGCCTGTATCATCTGTCGTATAATAAGAAGTATTCACTTTTATAAGCTAAGTGAACTCTAAATGAACAAGCCACTAGCATGAGACTACTATTTCAAGAATAATAGGTTTAAAAACAATTTATAGAAGTACCTAACTTACTCTTTTTTCTTTTTGAGAAACAAATCTGCAATTTACTGCATTAAATGTCTGTTACGTATTGATTTCCATGCTAAAAAATTAACATGCATTTTTTACATCCCACAACATTAGTGGAATTACTTAATAACCAAATAATTAATTTGAGTCTGTCATTGTTAAGTTAGCTTTAAAATGCACATGCAAGTAAACTACGAAAGTACCTATTTTTAATTAACTGCGTAAGTTGTAGTGGGTGGGTGGATGTTATTATTCATAGAAGAAAGTTAAGGGATAAAGTACTACGTTTTATGTGATTGCAAGACAAAATGCTTTTGGTAATGGAAGAAGCAATTTTCTGTTGGTCGCCACCACTTAGACATACTTATGTAATTAACTTAGGTAGGTATATAATTTTTCACGTGTTTAGGTATCTATTTTTTAGTGATCTGACTATTTTTACTTAAATATGCAATAAACAATCATGGATGGCAACCAACGGCATGCCAAAAAACTAGAATATATTAAAAAGTATTTGTAAGGATTAGCTATATAGGAACTGCTATAGTTTCACTTTATAGAACGGTTTTATTAGTCATTTTTTCAACGCATATAGTTCGTAGATAATTTTTTGTAAATATTTTAAATATTTTTACCATATATATATATATGTCGAACACCACATTAAATACATTATTTTCTTTCATAAAACCTGCTAAACGCCACTATATTTAATTAATGATAGGTAGGTACTCATGTGTCCATAAAGCGAGAAAAAGAGATAAGAAATTTCTTTAAAGTGTAATAGTCACTATATTTTTATTTTATATAAAATTATGACGGAAAAAATTATTTTGGTACGTTTTACTAACGCATTACTGCAATTAATTACTACTAAGTACCTACGTGATGTTAATAATAGCATTTGTGTAGGTACTAATTGCGAATGTTTGTAAAAACCAGTGTCGTTGATAGCAGGTTTTTGTATCTGTGTATGTGACAACAATTCTGGGAAGTGAAACTAACTTTTTCTTTGTATGACGATCCTAAAAGCTGTACCGATTTTAGGTCCACACCCTTCATGCCCTTCTTCCCGTCTTTGGCCCTTCGTTTTCGGAAACATCTTCTGATACAGCAGAAGCAGATGCCCAGAATTAAAATTGCCAAAACTAAATAATAACAAACAAACGCATAAATTTTATTAGAAAAGCTTTTATTTTGTTTAGTCGATTTCTGTGGCGGCTCGAGGTGATATACGTACGTGGAGCATAATTTCAAAATTACATACAATTTATTTTCGGGGAATATGCATTTAACATTTTAATTATATCTTACGATAAATGAATACTACAGAGCGTTTTCAATGTTATAAGCACTATTGAAACTAAGTGTAGGTATTTAATTATTTTAATATAATTTTCTATAGGTACTATTACCTAACCCGTTTTCTCGGTGGCGGATTTGCACATTTGCCCCCCCTACTGACACCTGCAATTCTATACCCTAATCAACAATAAATTTTTTGTCAATGAAATTGCAATTTTATGATTGTATTATATTTTTATAATAAGACTAATCAACAAATATTGATACGAATTTATTAGGATTAAAAATGTAAGAATGTTAAGAAGAACTTTCGTTGAATGGATATTTACAGCTTTTATTCATTACAATATTATCATTATTGTTTTTTTAATTATCATCATTCTAAGAAATGTATAATATTTAAGAAATTCTGTGCAACAATATGCAATTTTTTACGTGTAAATTTATTAAATTTTTATTCTACACTCAAACAGGTTGTTAATATCATCAGAAATATCAATAGAAAAGAATTAATTTTCCACATATATATCTATATAATATTTATTATTGTTATTTTTACGCATTTTTTTTTCGGATCCCATTTCCTTTCGAATAGATATATTTAAGTGGTGAAACATATTACACATTATTTGAATAGTGTGGGTGGACCTAAAGAAAAAATTATTTTAAAAAATAGGTAAAATACTAAATTTCAAATGTAATACTTAAACGCTATTGGAATATTTTAAAAATTCAAAATCACAATAGTATATTTTATAAATAAGCGTTTAGTAATTTTTCATATACAGACGTTAGTGTATTCAGTATACTGTATACGAACTAAAATATATTGTAATTTTTGTTGATTTTTTGAGCCTCGTTTTTTTCCGTTTAAAAAATTCTTGAGCAAAGTTTGCCGCCCCCTAAAATCTGCCGTCCTAGGCTCTAACCTATTCAGCTTGCTGGTAAATCCGCCACTGCGTTTTCTTTATATTTTAAGATTTCTCTTAGTTTTTTATAGGTAGCATTACAATTGCCATCCATCATCCGTCCACATTCCTTCATTCCCTTACTCTCAACACATCCTTCCAACATGTGCATCATATATAGTTTCATCTCTCGTCCCCGAATTTATTACCCACTCAAAACCTTGCGATGATATCTTTTCCTGTTTTTCCCTAGATATTTCGGTATCAGATCACTTTGCCACGAATCCTACATCAAAAGCTTTAGCCCGGCTGCGTATATTGAGTCCGTCATATTTCTTAAGTTCTTGCCTCTATCTACCTGATTACATTACATCTTAACCTGAGTATTTCCCCGACATTTCTACCCATTTTTCTCCCCTTATCCATTTGCTCTTGTTCTATTTTTATCTCTCTTAATTTTTTATATTATTCTTCGGTGTATCTGTTTTTCCTAGCTACCTTTAGCATTCTTTTCCTGCAGTTTTGGGTCTCTAAACCCCCATCTTCTAAACTGTAATTTTCCCTAATAATTTATCACCCTTTTTACAGTTTCTTCTATTATTTTCCCACATTTCGTCTCTCTTCTTAAAATATATGTAGTCCGGAGTACATCTCTCTAAATTGAACACCCATTTTACATATTAAGATTATAGTATTGATATTTGATTAATAAGAAATGCAATTTAAATTTAGAATTAGTGTATATATAGAAAGTAATAATTGCAAAATAAATTCTTACAATCTATGGAAATCTATGAATATATTTCTAAAATAGCAAATTCTTCTCTTTACAATCTAACATGGATATATGGAGTTAGTTGACACCCTGGATTAACACATAGGCTACGTTTTACTGTGGGAGAATATTTTATTCCCATGGGAAAATCGATGAAAATGAATTCGCGGAATATTATAAATGCGAAAGTAACTCTGTCTGTATGCTACACAATCTCGCCTAAAATTTACTGAACCGATTTAAATGAAATTTGGTACAGAGATAGTCTAGAGCCTGAGAAAGGACATAGGCTACTTTTTAATGCGAAAAAAGGGTTGTAAGGGGTTGAAATAGGAAAGTTTGTGCGGAAATTCCGTAATTTTTAAAGATAGAAGTATGAAACTTATTTTTTAGGCTTTTGATTAGATATAAATAAATACGACATTTAATGTTTGTACAAATTTTACCCTAAAGGGGATAAAATTAGCCGATGAAAGCTTTTGTGTAATGACGTCGTCCAAAATGCTTACGGCCCAGAAAATTAAAATATTAAGTGTAAAAAGTTATAGAGGTTTTTTTTATTTGCATAAATAAAAGTAGTTGAATACTAAGCTATATAAACTATTGTAAACTATAATTAAACTATATTAATCTATAATATTATAAATGCGAAAGTAACTCTGTCTGTCTGTGTGTTACAAAATCACGCCCAAACTACTGAACCGATTTAAATGAGAATTTGGTACAGAGATAGATAAGTAGATAAAAAGCTAGAGGCTTGAAACTTATTTTTTAGGCTTTTGATTAGATATAGGTAAGTACGACATTTAAGGTTTGTATAAATTTTACCCTAAAGAGGGCAAAAATAAGGAATGAAAGTTTTTGTGTAATGACGTCGGCAAAAAGGCTTACGTCCCAGAAAATAAAAATATAGAAGAAAAAATTTTAAATGCTGCCGAAAGTCACTATTCCACGTGGACGAAGTCGCGGGCATAGCTAGTACCTAATAAACTTGTCTGTAACTTTCACGCTTATTTGCTGTTTCTCTTTGCTTAAAAATTGAAGGGGTTGCAATTGCTTACTTACTCTGGTTAGAGAGCCGCCACTGATCGATCAGCATTACATTAAAACGTAATAGATGTTATTTTCATGGGCTTATGGAATAATGAATTCAATTGCTAAGTGAAATTGATTAAAGATGTTGTTTGTTGTTGATATTTTACTTACCTATTAATATGCATATTATTACAGTGGGCGGTACACCGGACTTTTTGGATAAATCTTCTACGGTATCTGTGACAACATTGACAACCTCCTTCTTCACTGATGTTTCAGCTAAAGATATAGATACATTTTATGATATTAGGTATATTTTGCAAAAAATTGTCTATCAAAATTTGTAATTAATAAATTAAACTAAATGATTACGGCGTCAAAGGCATTGTTGTACAATTAATAACAAATTATTTAAATAATAGAAAACAATTTGTTAGAAAAAATTACAGTAAAAGTGAATTAGAAAGTTAAGAAACTGAAGTCCCTCAAGGCAGTGTAATTGGCCCTCTATATTCATGGCTGATGATATTGTAATTCTTATTGTTAGTAAAGGTAGTAATTGGGATGACGTAAATTAATGGATGTAAATGATAGATAGATAGCAATGAATTGTCACTGAGTGTGGGAAAAACTGTGTGTATAGCATTTGGTATTTATTGTAGAGCATACCTAAAAATTTTGAACTACAAATGCAATGAAATCATTAGGAGAGTAAACAGTACAAATTACCTAGGTGTATAAATAAATATATATATAGGTATATACCTATATAATACATACTCTCAAAATAATGTATGGATTGTAGATACTATAGCATAGTAACTTATGGTATCATTTGCCTGTACGGAGAAAATAATCATGAAAATATTACTAGAAATTCTAGCAAAGATTACTAAAAAATCTGTCAATTATATGGACGACCAGACGCTCAAGGAGATTTTACTAGAAATGTCTAGTCAATCTACGTTCGGTGTTGAGACTGAATTCTAGTAAAATTGACTTGATTAGAAAACATTTTTTAAAGTTCTTATCATTAATTTTACTAAACTATTCTCATTCTAGTATTTTTTTCTTTACGACACGATAAAATAATCGAGAGGTAGAGAAAAAAAGTCTAGACTTATTTTGTTTGATTATTCTAATACTAATTATTAGAAAGAATGAAAAATTGTTTTATACCACCAAGTACATTTTATGAGAATTCTAAAATTATTTACTTGAACAATTTTGCTTGACTCATCAAGTAATAAAATCATGATTATTTTGCTCCGTGTGGGGATGCACAAATAAAATCAAGATTACACTATTATACCAATAATGCTACCGAAAATTAAGCTTGAGATTGGCAAGAAAAGTTCAAAATATGTGGCGATAATTTTTTTTAACAAATTTCCAAATGAAATAAAAATCATGAGAAAAATTAGACTAAAAAGGTACTACAGAAATCTTACGTGACTTAATTTCTTTATTAATTAATTAAAACCTTGATGTTTTATCGCTGTTTCATAGCATTATCTCGAAAAAGCATAGTCTAAAATGGTTATGTGAATGTACAAATTAATATTGCATTTTCAAAATTAGTGGTTCATGTACCTATATCTGTTTAAAAGTAAATTATTCGACTTTCTTTATTAGTTATGGAAATTGAACCAAATTTTTCATGTATGTATATTGTGAAGTATCAACTCCCATTTTTTTAAAACAGTAAATATTACCTACAGGTACCAATCGTTTAATGTAAGGTTTTTCACTTTAGTTTTATTTTATTTTTGAATTGATTTTCTATCATGCCACCCTTAAAACGAGTTGCTGGATCCGCCCTAGTAGCGTTTGTTATGTGATTTTGATTTTCACTTACATGTTGTTACAGCTTCGGTTGTAGGCAAAATAGTCGTAGTTTTCTCCTGCGTAAAAGGAACACTTTTCGCTATTTCTTCCTTTGATGTGAGAGGTTTCTCAAGGGGCTTTTCATTTCCAGCTTCCGTGGCTACTTCTCCAACTCCAGAACTTAAAGTTGTCAGAGGTTCGCTGATCGTTTCTTCGATTTTCGCTTGTCTCTTCCAAATATTAAAACTCGGTGGAGCCATTTTAACCAATAACTGAAAAAGAAAAAGTAGGTACACACTACATTATGACTGCGGCTAATAGAATTATGGGGAATAAGCCGAATAAATAATGTTGACGACGGAAATGACTACGTAAACTGCTGATAAAAGTAATCGTTTGTTATTACGTAGGTATAATTGTTTGAATACTTTATGGAACAGTTCAAAACTGTCGAGAATATGAATAAGTAGTTGTTTATACATGTACGTTAAGTACTACTACTAAGTAAATAATAGTAATAGTTTTCATTTTTCGCTTTTTTATGTTATTGAAAATGAAAAACCGAAATACGATAACAACCTTTTCATTTGGATGGTATGTTTTTTGTTAATAATGAAAATATTGCAAAATTAAAAGCAAAAATAAAAAAGCCGTTTTGAAGTAGCTTTGTTAGGTTAACAGGGCATTTAACACTTTTTGACTCTTGGAAGTTTTTAGAAAAATATGGCCTCTTCGAGTTATAAGTTTGAAAATGGCCAAAAGTCGACAATTTTAATATTTACCGAAGTCGCAAAATAATTATCAATACTTGCATTTTACCCTAATAATTTTTGTAATAGGCAACTTGTTTTTTACACCCTAAAAATTTTCATAATTTTTTTAAATTGAAATTTTTATTCAAGTATTCAATATCGAGGGTCGATAGTATGACTAAAATGTTTAGGACGGTTGTTACTGAAGCAATGAGTTACAATTTAAATATATTTTAGTTATAAAAATTTTGAGAAATCATCATTGACGATGGTTAACTATTTGAAGAATGTTATTATTCTTGAGCAATCAGTTGCAAAGCTACTTGAAGGGGATTTAGGGTGTTCAAACCCCCCACGGATTAGTTTTTTTTACTTGAGTTGCAGTGCGAGAAGAAGAAGCTGTGATGTTTAGACGGTGCAATACCAACAACCAACAATATGTTGTAAAATTTATTAGTTTTTTAATAACTAACAAACTAGGCAGCCAATTAATAAGACAATAAACATGATATACTCATTAATACGTATTACTGGATTTTATCTGATTAGGCGTTTCGGAAAATGGTTACGTCAATGTGCGCAATTTCTATAGACTCTTTGAAAACTTTTTTAATCGAAAGTAGAAAATTATTAATCTGAAATTGTCAGTTGAGTTTAAAGAAATTTATTATGTATTGGTGAAACTGAAAAATTATTTTATTCTAGGTATAATAGTTTCTTCCGGCAAAGATACAATTATAATCTATCACAAAACTAATTTTAATCTAAATTATTTTTTTAAATTTTTAAAATCTGTTTAAATAATCAAAAGTTAAATTTAGTAGAGATTTTTGAAATTCTTAGTTGACAATGTGAAATAATAAAAAATGTTTTTGAGAAATGTGAAATAAAACAATAAAAATTGATGTTCTTTTCTGTGATTTAACAATAACAACAAAGAGAGTATATCCTAAATTGCAATATATCAGTCGCAATAATTCACTTAAGATACTTTCATCTCAGTACCTTATCATTCATAAATTAGCAGTTTTTAAGTCTTTCGAACTGCGAAGAGAATTTAAGATGTATCGGTAGCACACGGAGAAAAATAATCATGATTTTATTAGTTGATGAGTCAAACAAAATTTTTCTAGTAAATAATACTAGAATTCTCATAAAATGTACTTGGTGGTATAAAACAATTTTTAATTCTTTCTAATAATTAGTATTAGAATAATCAAGCTAAATAAGTCTAGACTTTTTTTCTCTACCTCTCGATTATTTTATCGTGTCGTAAAGAAAAAAATACTAGAATGAGAATAGTTTAGTAAAATTAGTGATAAGAACTGTAAGAAATGTTTTCTAATCAAGTCAATTTTACTAGAATTCAGTCTCAACACCGAACGTAGATTGACTAGACATTTCTAGTAAAATCTCCTTGAACGTCTGGTCGTCCATATAATTGAAAGATTTTTTAGTCATGTTTCTTAGAATTCTAGCAATATTTTCATGATTGTTTTTTCCGTGCAATAGCTATTTTTAATCATTTATCATTTTTAGGCAGCTTCCCTGATTAAATAAGAAAAAAAAATATAAAATGCATAATATATACCCATAGAAAGTTTATCCTTCTTCAAATCTAATAATTTTCTAGTTAAATTTATTTTTAATATCAAATTAAATCACTCTTAAATTGTAAAAAAAACGTTGATAGGTCAAATTGAAAGGACCTTAGATACCTCAATACACTGCTGATTGTTAAAACGGATCTATTAATAAATTAAAATTGATTCAATAAACACAAAACATTAACTTTAATAGCGAAAATGAATTGTACATGTTCAATATAAAAAGACAAAAATAAATTTTTTAGAATAACAAAAAGTTGCAATTTCAAAACTTCTAAAATTAAATTTTTGATAGTCAACTAAAAAATATTTTTGTAGTTTTTATTATCTTCACTTGAAGAAAGTATAGTATTTCCAGAAAATGCTGTAGTAACACAAACAAGTTTCCTTTATTTCATTATTGTGTTTTATTTTCTGAGCGGATTTTCTCTGATAAATAAGGGCTTTCATCCCTTTTACATTGGATTTTCGACTTGGCTCTCACTAAAAGTGTGGGATTGCAAAAAAGTCAAGAATGACTTAATTATTTCCCTTTATGCCTACGTTTTCGTAGGTAGTTGAGATTTCAGTAGAAATTTTGTAGTAAGTAATGAATTTTTGATGTAAAATATTTGGTTAACCTTTTATATATTCTATTTTCGGTATATACTAAAGTTATAAGTAATATTTTCCTGGAACAACTGTTGACATTTTGTGAAAACGTTTTAGAGCAATTTCTTCCACCATATTATATACCAGATATACAGGGGTTTTCAAGTTGATGGGCTATTAGAAGTATATGAATTAATAGAATTAATTCAATTCTGAAACTTGGGCTCATTTGGTTATTGTTTTTGCCGCTTCTTTTAAAAATATATTCAAATTCGATTTACATCCAGTTAAACCTACCGGAAGTATATGTTAACTTTCTTATTTTAAATGGAATGACATACTTTTTTTTACATTTTCTTATAGAGAATCTGAATTCATGCATATTTTATAAGAGGCACTACCCCGAAAATACTGATGGATTTCGAGTAATTTTGTTTTCAAAATTTTTGATATCTGCATGTTAACAATTAAAAAAGCGTAATTCAATTAATTTCTGAGATTTTTCTTTATAACTCGTAACAATTATTTATAATTACCTGTTCATATTATAGAAAAAAATTGTGGTTTTTAACTAAAATATACAGGGTGTTCAAATGTTGTGGTCAAAGTTGGTCAACTTCAAAGTAGTATAAATCAATTTTTTTATTAGCCCAAGTTTCAGAATTGAATTCATTCTATTAATTCATATACTTCTAACAGCCCATCAACTTGGAAACCCCTGTATATTCGTTACTTTAGGAACATATAGAGTTACACCCACTTTAGTTTCTCTCATTTTCTTGATTTTCCCCGTTTTAGTGGGTTGCATTTCACAAATGTATGTAGTCTGTTAATATTACCATCCTTCTCTTTTCTCCAGTCCTGCCTTTCCTTCAATAACATTATTCTCCCCCAACGAAAGTTCATTTTACTTTATAAATACGAGCTAAACTTGGATGGTATGCAGCGTCGATACTTGATAGTCTCTTATTAGAAATTCCGATATACAATAGTGAATTAATAGCAAAAGGAAATACACACAAGAATTAAAAAAACTAACTTAATTAAATATTTTGAGTTAAACAAAGTTCATAGGATGTATTGATATTAGATAGTTTTTTTATTATTTCTTTTTATTTCATTATTATCGAAAAGAAGAACAATTGTTTAATATTACAAGATTAAATGAAATATGTACTTTAAATGGGTACATAAAAATCTATGTATACATAGATACGTTTCGATTTTTGTGAATCGCAAACTTTTTCTGCATGATAAAGTTCAAAGTTGACAATAACACGTAGGACAAAGCCCTTTTGTGGGTTGGTGTGGTTTTCACGTTACAAATAACCTTTAGAAAAAGCAAATGCCTGTGACGCCAATTTTAAAATCGGTAAAATACACTGGTAGTTAGCAAAATCAGCTTCAAATAGGTATGCAAATCGTTACGTCGCTTCTTCATATTTTTTGATGCAATATTCTATTTAAGCAAAATTTAATTATGATGTAGGTAATAATTAATCTTCAGTAAAGTATTATTATGTTATTTCAATGGCGGTTTTAGTTCGAAATTAGAGTTTCATTCACTATTTATTCGTTTTACAAACAACCCTTAATGTTCACTACAAATTTTATGGTGCTATGATTTGATTATAATATTAAGTAGATATTCTGTTGAGGTTCAAATAAATTTATACATCTTTGCATGTCCCAATTTTTGATAATGACCGTAAGAAATCGATTTTTATTTTCTGTTGCCTCCGGAAGGATTTTTAAGGCATATAGTAAATAATCTGAATAACACTATTTTAAATATTAAAGTTATTGTATAAAGGTAAATGATTTACCAAATTGAAACATGTAAATAATTAATTAATAGATATTATCGTACACTTAATGATCCGTTATATTAAAATAAAATAAAATTATTAATTATTTTTCATAGATTTTAATTTTATGACGTTAAACACAGAAGAGGACTGTAGTAAATATAATCCTTTAGAGAATTTAAATGAAAGTATAAAAAGTTAATTGAATGGGCTTGTAAATGTTGGAATCATAAAGCTGGAAAGGTTTATAAATAAATATTTAATGGTCTATTCCTGTAGGGAAATACAATCCGTATAAGCTCTTCGCCTGTCTGTTCATACAAAAATACACATACATACACATACATACATGCATACATCTTCAAGGTAAAGGAATTAGCAGATCAGATTTTCAAGAAAATATTATTTTCTAAATAATCAATACTTGGCTTGAAACATGCAGTTCTAATTTTCATTAAACATTATCCCAAAATTAAGTCAAAGATAATTTTTGAATAAAATTTTAAGACGACAACAAAATAAATATTTATTATATTGTTGTTAGTACATACGTGAGACAAATTTTTATCACTGATGTTTGTTTAAAAACAACATTATCAGTAGGATAGTAAGTATTTGTAACCTACCTTCGACTTTCTCGTGTGCGGAAGGACGAAAAACCAGGCAGGCTTCAACGATGGATGAACATTTTGATAAAACCGTATATACTATCTAAAGCTTCACCGGTTTAAGCTGCCACCACTTATGACGCAACTACGCCAAGATGGCCGTGAAGTTTTTCCTATTAAATCGATACGGAAAGTCGTGACATGTACGCAAGATCTCTGGAAAAGCGTTTTCCGCGCAAGTTCTGAAATTCTACATGTAAGCACACTCGAAAAATATGCACAAAGTTTTTTCCGTTGACTATTCGAAATCATCTAGAATCTGAAATAAAAACAAAATTTAATTTATTTTCGACTGAATAGTGTGGAATAAAAGATAAAAATTTTTGAAACTTATGTTACGTAATTTAATATTTAATTTTTGCGATAGGGTATTTGGTATAATTCAAACGATAAGACATAATCGAGTAAATGAAAACATTAAAATAAATCTGAAATTAAAATTATTTCGTTATCTCTGTCTTTCTTGCTAAGGAAGATACCTATTTGATTAGATACAGTTTTTAACGTTCTAATGAGAAAGAATGAGAAATGGCATTCCCTTGATTTTTAAACAAGAAAACCACACGAGGACTCCTTGTGAGTGAAAAAATCAAAACTAGTATATTAAAGTACTGTATTGTAGTACCGAAATTGGCCAATCATTGTAGATGAGTAGAAGAAATTTTAGATGTATAGTAAATAGGTTTAAGAATCGGGAACTATATATTTTTCATACCCCTAAGTGATAAGGGTTTGGACAAAATTTTTTATTTTTATTGTTTTTATGATTTGGCATTAAAAAATACATATAACCCTTAATTTTCACCCTTCTACCACCAACCCCCATTTTTTAATAGCGATATTACTACTGGAATAATCTTCAAATCTCAGTGGTCGATAACTGATCAATTATTATCAATCGATTAGTCATCCCCGCCAGGCGTCTACTGATGTCACTACTCACTCAGCAAACAGCACGGAGTAGGGATGAGAATGAAGCAGATTTTTTTATAATGTTATAGGCAGTTCCAATATGTTCTAAGAAGTAAAAGATTGTTTTATTATAACATTTCAGAACGATTTGGCAATGTTCAAGAATGTTCCAGAATTTTGAAGATCATTCAAGAATGTTTCAGAATGTTAAAAAAAAGTTAGAAAATGTTTTGAATTATTATGGGATGTTCTGGATAGTTCTAAATTCGCGAATATTTTAGAATGTTTCATCAAACGTGTAAGTAATATAAAATCATAGGCTTTCACGGCCAGAATTCATTGTAGAAATATTATGGTTCAGGCTAAGAGGCAGTTGTTTACATATATGAATACTTACATCCAGACGTTTCGTCTGAAACTGCGGCTGACATCATCAGTGGATTTGCGTTGACTACGTGACGAAGCTTGATCTCGAAGTCTCGGCAGTGACTAAACGACTGGACAAAAGGCTGAATTAATTGTTCATATTCAGGGCCGGCGGAAGGCCCGTGCGAACCGTGCGCCCGCACGGGCGCCAACATCTAGGGGCGCCAAATCAAGAGATAGTTAATAAAAAACTGGCAAGAACTAAGAGTGTCTAATATAAAAAAATATAAATAATAAACTTGAGCACAAGAAAATGTGTAAAATTATTTAATATTAAGTGCATAATATATCAATCAGTTTATTTGTGTATTTGTGAACAGATGGGCGGTATTATTTTATTGACAAAGAAAGGCGTCGTCGCCGCGCCGGTCGGTCAGAAGATAAGCAAGCCCAAGCGCTGTTATTTTATTGGGGAATGAAAGGCGCCGCCAGTCGCCACCGCATATAATGTTTTAAATGTTTATAACTTTAAGTGTCATTATTAGTTTTTTAATATTTAATAAATAATTTTCTTTTGTTCTTTTGTATTTTAATTTACACACGATTCACGATTATGAAAGTGAATATAGTAACGTATTAGTTTTTCTTTGAGTATTTTTATTTTAACTTTGTAAATTGATTCCACATAACAGTTATTGCAAAACTTACAAAATTTAAAAAATATGTGTTTCATCAAATCAAGGGGGGAGGGGGCGGAAAATTTGCCTTTCGCACGGGCGTTAAACTAGCCTTTCGCCGGCCCTGTTCATATTACACAGTCTTTAAGCACGAACAATAAATTTACAACGACAAAGTTGCTTTAATAGCATATAGCTATTTGGGTCAAGTTAAAATTTTTGCAAAAGCATTCATCAGCTTTGTAACGCATTTTAAAAAGTGCTAAAAGTTGTTCAATTAATGAAAATAGCTTTTTTATATTGAAGGATGTATAGAAGTACCTACTTATTTCATTACTTACTCATAAGATGTTTTATGTACTTAGTATCTGTCTATGTATAAAAAAAGGTATTGTTGATTTCTATAAACAAGCTGTTTTGAAGTCATGTTAATGTTAAGTTGCATCTCTCAATTCTGTATAAATTTTAAATATAAGTCCCATTTAAAATGATACTGAGGTTAACTAAAATCATTTGAGAGAATATGAGAAAACCTGTATTTCAAAGTTGCAAAATAGATCCAAATATTGAGCAGATTTTATAGTTTTGCTCACGAGATGCAGCGGCATGGTGTGGAAAATTATATATCTTGCACAATTCTGTACTGGTTTATACGAGTAGAATAATGAATATTCACTAACACACTAATGAAATTACGCATCTCTTATATGAACCACTTGAAGCAGTTGCTTTATTTAACCGTAGGTAATTTAAATGTGAACAATATAAATGCAGACAAAAAATGAGATAGGTGCAAAAATACAAATTTTATTAATTTTAAAGGGGTACTGTTTTTATAACTGATATCTTTTTTAAGATTTCATAAGTAGTAGTAATGATGAGTAAATTAAAAAAATTCTTATATACGGAAAGTTTTATACTTTAATTATTTTAATTAATTTTCAACAGACAATATGTTTAATTGAATTTTAGTTGTATAACTATTCTCTTTTTCTCAAATTAATTTTTTTTTAAATGTTGAAAGGTACGAAGTAAATTTATATTTATAATTTATAATATTTTTTTACTATATACAGGGTTTTTCAAATAGAAAGTATCCATATACCTAGATCGAAAGAGGATAAAAAAAGGAATCGATTGAAAAAATAAAAAATCGTAGGTGCCATTTGAAAAAAGGATGTAATTCGTGTTTGAAGTTTTTCAATTTTAGAATTTTATTTTGAACGCCCTGTATAAATTATTTAATTCAATTTTGTCAAGGCGTTAGCATTAATATTCAGCTATTACTAGTAAAAATTTCAACACTCTAAGTCGTATTTTGTGGAAGTTATGATTTTTTATAACTTGGGTTGCGGTAGCGATTTTTTTTCTATAAATTAAATTAACTCAGAAACCGATCGTCATAGGTGTACAAGTTGGTTATCAAACTTACCTTAGAATTACACGTTTTATTCGAATTCAGCGTAAAAAATATACCATTTCATTTAAAATAACAAAGTTGGTGTCGACTTCCGGTATAACCGGATGTAAATCGAACTTGAAAATATTTTTAAAAGAAGCGGCATAAACAATAACCAAACGAGCCCAAGTTTCAGAATTTAATTCCTTCTACTAATTCATATACATCTAATAACCCATCAACTTGAAAAACCCTGTATAAAAGCGAGAAATATACATACATCTTCGTCAGAATTCAAACAATTCCCTCTTCAAGAGATATACATAAATATGTCTATTTTAGGTTACATCTGTTCTTGTTTGTTCTGTCTTTACCCTTGGTTATATCTATTTGTAAACGTGTGTGGAAGAATTTTATTTGTCCTGACAAAAAAACGAGTTTACGACGCCAGTGTGATAATAATCGTTTAAGTTGATAGGACTAATTGACACGAAAACACCCAAATCTTGGAAAATCGGTTATATAATTTGTTTCTTTCGAATTATTTATGAGTCAATAAGCGTACAATATATTGAAAATGTGAAATAAAGCATTTGACGATTTTGGAAAAATAAATTTAGAAAGGAAATTATTATGATTAATTAAGAAAACTATTGTAAGTAAATAAACTGCAAGAAGCTTATCCCTAATTAAGTACCTACCGCAGTGTGTATGCGTGCTGACATGAGGCGAGCTGGAAGTACACTGAATTAATAACAATAAGACCAAGTTAGTGCCTCGAATTTATTATTTTCTACTTTAAATTTTAATCAAAAGTTAACAAATTGCCGTTTAAATACTTTCTGAATATAAAATTGCCAACTACCTATATAATTTTAGTATATAAGAAATTTTGTATTAGAGTTTAAGTTTATAATATCTTCCACCTGATGAAGCCACTGTGTGGTGAAATGGCTATCATGGTCAATAAATAATTTTGTGACTTTAAACGTTGAGTTTTATTAATAATTTTAACTACCTATATATATCTTTGAGCATTAATAAATCGATTGTTAGATAAATATGTCAACGAAAGAAAAAAAACTCTTTGTATCTTATAATTTGCCCCATCATTAAATTTGAATTAGGACTAATCTAAACCATCTATAAATCTAGTCCTTATGAAAAACGATTACTGGAGTAGCGAACTCGATTTTTTGCGATAAATGATTATCTAGTATAAGTCAGTATGGTACTTTTGTTTTTAAAGAATGATTAGGTATATATGATGATAATAAAACTGACTAATGGTTGAAAACTATTGTCGATCGTAGCAAGAAAACAAACATAGAGATAAAAGACAAAAAATTAAAAAAAGACATTTGGGGTCACTATTTTACATAGAATATGGTCTTGATAAAATTAACATCTTACCGTTTATTTCATTTAGTTACCATTTTGTAAATTTCGTAATGCATACTGTTATAAATATTAGACGTTCCATTTGTTAAATAAAAATGAGTTAGAGAAATACAGGAAATTCAAATTTCACATAATTTTTACTAAACGATCTAGATAAAAAAAAGGATTTTAATCAACCGATTTAAAGTTTACATTATTAGAAAGAGCAGGGATATGTAATGTAGCTGGAATGCAGATGGAAAATGGACTAATAAACAGTTTACTGTACATCAACACGATTGGTAAAGAAATTTCATTTTATGTGGAGAAAGGATTCATAAATTGGGTTGAAGTCGGTAGATGTCGCGTGAAGGGAAATTTCGATTTTATTATGGAAATTAACTACTATATATTAAATAACTTGACTTTAAATTATCAGCCGTTACCACTTGGTAAAACATAATTATCAGTACAATAATAAAAAAAACTTTTTTCAATAATATTTCTTATCTCGATACATACTTCACCTTGTATTGTGGATAAGGGCATCTTCAGGAGTAATAATTTACATACTACTAATTATGGACAGCACAATAGCAATGAAATTCAAAAAATAATATTTCCTAAACATAACCACAAGAAGGCCGACATGACGAACGATGAAGATCAAACCATAACATGTCTTCCATACATATATCAAGAACATCACGGACCGAATAGCTAAAATACTCGGAAAAAAGGGAATCAGAACAACATTTCTACATACCCGCAACATTAAAGATGAACTACGACCCATCAAGGATCCTCTTGATCCACTATTGATGCCAGGGATTTATCGTATCCCTTGTGACTATATTGGGATGATAAAACCGCAGCATACTGACAAGGAAAAAATGACACGAATGAGCAATCAGATTACTACAACCGGAAAAATCTGCAATAGCTCACCACGCATTCCAAGAAGGTCATACCATCCATTTAGAAAACACAGAAGTCCTGATTAGGACTTCGGGTTTCTACAACTTAGCTAGGCGGGAATATAATAACATAAACAGGGGTGATGGGTTGCACATAAGCAAACGGTGTGGACCTGTAATGAAAAACAAACAGAATGCAATCAACCGGAAAAATCCAAACAAACAAGACAACATGGACGCGAAGAACTATAAACGCATCCACCGTGACAACTCCGGTATAAAAAGGATAACCATCAGATCTCAAACCGCATCAGTCACAACTGAAGATGTCGTCAGTTAAGAACGGCGAAACGTCTGGAAGAAGAAGTTTCCATGGACCACGGCAAAACAGCCCGAAAGAAACCACTGTATCGAACTGCATTAAATTTAATTTATAGTATTTACAAATCCAGAAGGAGAGGGAGAAATGATGTCAGGATCCAATAAAAGGTTATTACTAAAGTGTTCTTGGTCGTTAGTGATTAGTTTCTTTTTTGTCTTTTAACTTTTCTGATTTCTAATGTCTCAAATCTATCCAAAATAGTTATGTAGTGATGTGACATTATTGTTATTTATGGTATGGTTTTCATCAATATGATGATTGGCTAATCACCATCTAATGATGTAAAATTAACCTCGTTTAACGAAATGTTAAATAGATTACTAAGAATCTCATTAAAAAATAAAGTTTTCATACAAGAATTATGTTTCATAAAAATTATAACTCGAAATAATGGTTATGATTTTCATATCATAAATAAATTGTTACAGAAGAAATTAAAACGGAATAGTAATAATGTAATCATCCTTACACGAAGGAAACAGTCATGAAAATATTGCTAGAATTCTTGCAAACATGACTAAAAAGTCTGTCAATTATATGGAGGACAAGACGCTCAAGGAGATTTTACTAGAAATGTCTAGTCAATTTACGTTCGGTGTTGAGACTGAATTCTAGTAAAATTGACTTGATTAGAAAATATTTTTTACAGTTCTTATCACTAATTTTACTAAACTATTCTCATTCTAGTATTTTTTTCTTTACGACACGATAAAATAATCGAGAGGTAGAGAAAAAAGTCTAGACTTATTTAGCTTGATTATTCTAATACTAATTATTAGAAAGAATGAAAAATTGTTTTATACCACCAAGTACATTTTATGAGAATTCTAGTATTATTTACTAGAAAAATTTCGCTTGACTCATCAACTAATAAAATCACGATTATTTTTCTCCTAAAAATCTCATCAAATCTCAAATAAAAGGAAATATAACGCAAATTTTTTTATTTGAAGAATTTCTATAATAAATCCCAGGTGAGAGGGAGGGCTCCAAATTAATACAAAAGTGTATCACACAAGTAATGGAAATGACAACTATGTATTTGTAAACAATAATCTAATCTACTTCTGCTTCAGCTTCCAATATGCCTCTAATTGGAAAGTGTCCCATCACCTTAGTTCTTTTATTTATTGTTAACTTTTATTTGAATGTAACTAAAAGGACGAAGGTCTTAACTAATTTCATCTTAGTTTGCAGTACGTACTTTTTTTAACGATTCGATGGGTTCAGAAGTGCTCAATTAAGTGTTTACGATGGAGGGATACTAAAAAGCGACCAGTTAAAAGTGCTCCTTTTCTTATCATTCCAATAAAACAGAGAGAAGGAATCATTTTCTTTCTCCTGTAGGACAAACCAATCTCACTTCATTTAATTTAATGAAAACGTAGACGCGTTTAAAAACGGAGCAAGCAAAACCCGTTCGTTTTATTAAAGAAACTTTTCCTTCGTCCTTGTTTACAGTTTTCTTTTGAGCGCGAGTTCGCACGATCTCTGAATGCCTGAAAAGAAATAGTTCTCTCCGAGGGAAGTTTGACACAGACGGCTCGCCTCAGGGAGAACAAAAATACAAGTGCAATTTCCTGGCGAAGAAAAACTTTCCTTCTCCCTAAAGAAGTATTTACTTTATATTGCGGGACCAGATGACCCTTTCGTGATATTCGCAATCGTCCGTGATTGCAATTCGCAGCGTGATCAAAATGGATGTGAGCTTTAAATCTTTTCATAAAGATGATAGAACATCGTGAGAAATATCATCTCAAAAGTGTATTTTTCAACCGTTTCTCAAGGAAATGTTACTATTTAACGGAGTAGGTGCATCCTTTTTTAAAAGATAAAGAATCTCACTTCTTTTCATATTGTACAAGGTGGTATAAGTGTATGAATATTTTGTAAATAAGTACAAAAGAATAATGTAAACAAGAAATAAATCTGCCTTTTTTGTTTCACATTGGAATTGATTAATTTAGTAGTATATTGTACTCTCTTGAAAAAAGCTCTAACCAACCGAAACAACTGTATGGAAATTAATAAATTCCAATGGGAAACAAAAAAAAATAGTATTATTTCTTGTTTATATTATTCTAAAATGTTTCACAAAAAACCGACTGCAAACACAATTCAACTTACAGAATTTTCCAACGCGTAGAACTTCATTTATTTTATTTTTTTTTTACTCTTAAAGCGTTTTTGGAACTTACCTTATCTTCATAAATCGAATTTTTGGAAAGTTAGTTAAAGTAAAGTTGTCCGTGCAAATTTTGCACTCTGCGTAGAAGAAATTTGCGAAAAAATATGACAAATATATAAAAATGTTTTTTTTTTTAAATTAATTGTCGCGCATCTTAGTGTGTGTCCTGACAGTGCATATAACTAGACTGTTCAAAGTTTGTAAAATTCTCAGAAACTAGGAGGGTCAATTCTCGGAAACCAAGGGTTTGTCCAGGCTTTTGTACGTATGCAGTGGCGTATCGTTAAATCTTCGTAGTAATTGAAAGTTCGTTGGGTATAAAAATTTAATATTTACAGATTCTTAATGTGCACAGTGCTTATTAAGACCAAATTATCTTGTATAATCAATTATAAATTTAATTGTAAGTAGATTAAAAGCATTTGGTCATATTTTCGATTATTATCATCTAAGGGGAGCTTGATGACACCCTTTAATGCAAACTAATATGTGAATATTGCAAATTGCGTGTAATAGATTAATAATAAGGTTTTTAGGAAAGTATTATAGGGGAGGTAATAATTATTCATTGATTTAGAAATGTATGTATGTTTCATCAAGTACCCAGCGAACTTTCAATAGTACGAAGATTTGAAAATACTCCACTGTATGTATGCAAAACCCTGGATAAGCCCTTGTGTTCCGGGAATTAACCTGACTCGTTTCTGAGAATTTTACATCAACAAAGTTTGAACAGGGTCTACCTATCTGCGGCTCTAATCAGCAAGAGGTAAATATTTGGCATTGTACACCCTAAGGGGTAGTTAAACTAGAGGCCATCCTAAAATAATTTACTTATACATAATTTGCCTTAAATAAATCTTTCTATAATATGTTTTGCGTCACTCAGAACAGTACAAGAAAGAAGAGCTTCTGCCGTTACAAATGGGAATAAATAAAGCACTATCCATTACTTTACTATTATTAGGCCCTTCTACACCACCTGAACTTTTAACTTCATACATTCTATATTTCAGATCACTAAAGTCACAAATCTCCATATTACCTAGGTACAAGGATGATGTACACAAATTTGTGTCCAATAATTTAATCTCAAATTTTAGCTTACCTTAACATGACTTGTAACCAAAAATTTTGGGAATCCTAATTGTATGGTTTTACGGATATTCAAGTTTTCACATCAACGCTGTGTGCGTCCCATCTTTCCACCTCAAGATCATTCTCACCTTTGTGCACCTTTCAGCCGGTGGGTTCCATCATCCAGAGTCTCAAATGATCATCCAGGAGTAAATGGAAACATGAACTTTTGATCCATGCATTAGGCATTTCGCAGCGTCACCAAAGTGTTTCCCTAAATTTCCACTACACTCTAAATTACAAGAGACGCCCTTCTATTAAGCAGGGAAGTTGTGTTAACTAAATATATTTATTTAACAACTGCTGTCTAAATCTAACCCAACATAACCCAACAATAAATCTTTTTGGAGTGATATTCTTCCTCAAGTGTTCTTTGGGTCCACTCTTTGTGTCTCATTTATCTGCCTCTATCTTCCCTTCTCTTCGTCTACACCTCTCTGACTATGGGTTCCTTCATCTAGAGATCCAGACAATTACTCATGTTTTATAGTGGTACCCTACGGACACATCAATCCTTTATACCTTTCTAGTTTATCATCCTACATTTCATATATCCACTAATACGTTTCCATAAGTCTTCTTTACACTCTAATCTTTCTAGAGGTGTCCTTTTATTAAGCATACATAGTTGTGTTAAATGATTTTAATTATTTAGCAACTTTTATCTGCACTTAAACTAATCTAACATAATATTAAATCTTGATGGAGTGTTTTTTATCCTAATTGTATGGTTTTTTCAAAAAAATATTGATTTTCGCATCAACTCTGTGTTTTGTTTATCCGCCCCCATCTTTCAACTCATTTCTAGGGTTTCATAAAATCATCCTCAATCTACCGCACCTCTCATTCCGTGGGCTCCCTCATCTAGAGATCTAAGTATGCTTGTTTTATGGTAGTACCCTCTGGCAAAATTAATCCACTATAACTTTGTGTTTAATCATCCTACATTTCATATCTTCGTAAAGGCGTCCTTCTATTAATATGGAAATTTTAGTTAATTTGGCAATAAATTATTTTGGAGTGAATTTCATCCAGTCCTAATTATATAGTTTTAATAAAGGTGTTGAGTTTTTCACTTCGTCTTTTGGCCTCCGTCTCCCAACTCATTTTTTATGGTGCAAATGGTCATCGTCTCCATCTTTCAGACATTGATTTCTTTTAAATTTGTTTTAATATACCAAAAGCGCATTCAAAACGACAAAAAGAAAACGATAGTTTTCCTCATGTTTCCGAATTGTCAAGGAAAATTGACGCTTTTTATTTTGAACAGTTGTATAAAAATCGATTATGTTATAGTCGAAACATTTGATAAATTCCATGTACCTATATCACGTGTAGCGTTTCGCTTGTCATCCTTTATTTTGCTTTATCACGGGGATGGTTGGGAAAAGCGTCTGGGGATGTAAACATATACGTAGGTGGGTAGATAAAAAGCACGCTCAAATAAAAGAAGCCTCCCCACATTCCCCCCGTTGTCCGCAAAGTTAAGCTTAATAAGACCTCGTTCGGGTTTGTTACACGTTTCGTCGTCGCTGCCGTGCGCTGAGTGTGCTAACACTTGGAAACAAGAGCAGACATATTGTCGGCTGCGTGACCGTAACTTCATTAGCGCGCGAAGGTAGTTGTAATGACGGTAGCTGTGGCATTGGGCCCTGTCACCACGAGAGGGTTTGCTTGCTTGCTAGCTGGGCTAGCAGTTAGAGGGTGGCTTTGGTTGGCTTGGTAGTCGCAGCTGCCTGCTGATGCGTTGTCCGACAGAAAGGCAATTACTGCGGTCTCTGCGTCGTTTTGACGTTGTTGGAAACTTGTCCTGGACTGTCAGGCCGCAGGCCTAGTGTTCCTCTATCCACGATGAGACACGTTATTACCTAACAGGCCAATACAATACGATCTCTGCCTTTACATGTGCTTTGTATTAATTATATTCTAAATAATTTCTTTTGTTAGTTATTTTTTGAAGTACAACAACTGAATGTTTTTGTACTTTGGTATTATACCCTTGCTGATTTATTTCAGTAGTAATCCAGTAGAACACAAAGAAGAAAGAAAAATAAGAAAATATTATTTTAAATTTATAAACAACTTCTAGGTTCTTGATGGACTGAAAACAGTTCAATATCTCAAAGAATACGCTTTTGATCACCCATCTGATAGTTTTTGATATATTAACCCCATTTTGGTCCCTGTAAGATAATAGTTTAGATGCGGCAAATGACTCTGCAATAGATAAAATCGTTATCTTTTTGATTTTTTCAAATTCTGGGTTCCTACACAGTCGGAGGGCATCTTAATGATATTTTCCATTAACACATCCTTGAGGAGCTTATTCAGTTCTACCGTACTTTTCTCTCTGTGAATTTTTTAATCCCTTATTACGATCAGTGTTTTGGATCAACTTGAACGAGTTACTTCCCACGAGCATCTCCAGAGAGGCTGAGGAGTAAATTTGATTATCCCAGAGAAACTTTACAGCATCAAAACACCTCAACTTTTCATCCCCGTAGGTATAATATTAGAGATGAGAAGTGCGGCCCTGCTTCACTGGACTAAAGCAGTATAGGTTAGTTCAGGCTTAAACACCTCTTTAAAAATCCATTCTGATGGTCGCTGTATGAACTCGTTTTCCTCAAAAAGGCCAATTTGTCCTTTCATATCAGTTTGTTGTCCAAGAGCACATCGAAGTATTTTTGCATCCAATGTACCTGCTCCATTATCTGAAATCCCATTTGTTTTTCAAGATATTAATCTCCTCCTAGTTGGTAGAATGTCCAGAGTTGGCATTTCATTGTATTACCAATATAATTTCTCTTCGGCGTTCATAAGAAATAACGAGAGCCAATCAAAAACTAAACAACAGATTATAAAAGAAAGAATACTTCCATGGGACAGTCTGAGTCGACCTTGCAATAACTCTCTAATGGAGTGATTGAGTCCCGACAGGAAGGAATGCAAACCTTGTAAGTTAGTGGTTCATCCCGATTTCCGAGGGTTGCAAAACTATAAAATTTCATAGTAGACTCCATTCGAAGATCGAAGGCTATGTGGATGTTATCGAGTAGTGATGATTCAGTTATTTTCTAATCTGTTATCTTGTTTGTAATGGTGAACATGGTCAATGTCAATTACTTCTTTGACTTGGTGTCTATACTACCCCGTACAGTGTGATGGAAGTAAGCACCGAAGTTTACAGTTACCGAAACTGCAGAGAGCAGTTTTCCTTGTTGTCTTAGGGAAGGTATGCAGATTCAATGATCTCCTTTCCTGTACTTTTGAGTGAAGTGATGGTTAATACCTTTGATTAGTACACTGGTCGTGTAAATGAGATTTCTGAAACAGAAAAACTTATCTACTAGTCTTCTAATTGGACTTTTGACTATCCATACAATTTTTACATTTACATTTTGAATTCCATTGGTGTGATAAAAATTTTTGTGAAACTGTATGTGTTTTCTTTCATTCTTTATTTTCTGGTTTTCCCTTGTAGAATTACCCTAATATTTGCATCGATCGTGGTTTCTGTGACCTCTTCACCCCTTCATTACCGTGTGCTTTTAGCCAGGTTTAAGATAAATCCATGTTTTTTTTTTTGTTTGTTCGTTAAATATTTAGAAAGTATGAGCCATTTTCATTAACAAAGCCATGGCTTTGCGTCTCCACTACATGTTTCCTTAAAAAGGGTGATAGAGATAAAAAGACAAAAATGAGAGAGTAAGAATGGTAAAAGCAAAGTGATGTACCGACGCATAACTGGATTTCATCACAAGAATGAAACCTTCTCCAATAAGTCAATTTCAACGACACCAACGCCAACGTAGCGTCTGTCGCTGCGTAGTCAGTTTTAAATTCATCCGAGTTGGCGGATATTGCCAGTTCGAAAACCTACTCTGATATCTGGTTACATTTTACCGATATCTCGTGACAGAGATTCGATTTATTAGAAAAACTTTTATTTGTTCCATACATTACATAGATAGACAAATATTTTAAAACAAAATATATTGAGCCGTGCGTTATTCTAATACCGTTGTGCCTACTCATACTTGTATATATTTACTTATAATTTGTATATAGGCAGGTAATAGTAAAACACAAATACAAAGCTTCGAAGGCTTTACTAATTACATTTCAACTACATGGATGTAACAGGAGTTTGAAACAAAATTGGAAGTGACGAAACGACTTCAAGAACCATTAAAACGTACTCAGGTTCAGCACCTAAATCTAATCTGATTGCTTTTGGTTAAAGCAGAAACTTTATAAAGCATATTCCACGACGCAACTTCCACCATAAAGCAATTTCTAACTCGAATCCTATGTATTGTTCGAGTTTCAAGTTTGAAACACACAAATTATCTCTTTCATGTGCATTTCTAAATTTATGAATGAAGTTTAGGAGATTCATCGTGTGGTGCATTCCTGGTTTAAGATTAAGTCATATGTTTTATGTTAATTATGTTAAAACAAATTTTCTACTACCCCATATATTTATTGTAAAGTAAGTATATGGAGTGCTGATGAGAAACGTCTGATTATAGTTTTGATAAATTACTGAAATGGTAACGTTCTTTAAAAATATTGATGTAAAGTCTTACAATCTTGCGAGTGCTTACTTGGACTTTAACTTTATTTTCCCTGCTGATAAATCGATTAGCTAACATCGGGCGCGATCAGGCCAACATTTGAGCAACGAAATCACTTTTCAATTACGATTTTATAATGTTTGCATGTACCTACCTACAAACCTAAAGAAAATGAAATTGAGTTTTCCAAGTTTTTATCTTTCTCATATTTATAGCCCCGCTTTGACCTGACTTGATAAAAAAAGTTTGAATGGTTGTGTAGTCAAGCCAGAAACATTTTATGCTTTCAGGATTTCACTTTAATCTTTTAAAAATTTTCCTTTCAAAAAACTGTCAGTTCAGTTTCAGCTTTAAAAACTTTAAACGATCTTTATGACGAATTGGTTAAAATATAATTTTATAGATATAATCTTAATGGATAAAAATCTTTAGTAAAAGTAATATGTAATAATCAAAAAAGAAAAATCAATATAATATATTATTTCAGAAGTGAATATAGAGAGTAGGGTTTTAAAAAGATGTTTTCAATTCAGTGGCTAATTTTTCTACCTGGGGGCGTCAATTTAGCTTTTATCTTTATGGGCTAGTGCCAAAACCGATTTAAATACCGAAAAATAAAAACTTTATTAACAGGCAGGAACCAGCGTAAAAATGTCATTGTTAACATTAAAACCAAAGAAAAATAATTGTTTAAAGATGAAATAAAGGGAAAGGGTCAAACGGAGATGCTATTTAGGGGCTGAAAACGATTTGTTGGTACCTACTTGTGGCTTGTGACTGGTGGAAAATGATCAATACAAAAGTTGTGGATAGTAAACAAGTCCAAAATTTTGTAATCATAATTCAATTTACATGAAAATTTGTAAACATGTACCTTTAATTGTGTTAAATTAGCTCGTGTTTTTTGTTTGGAAACGGATTGTTTCTTACATATTTACAGTTTTCGAAGAAACTACCCTAATTTTGCATGGAAAATTTTATTAATGTTTTTTAGTATTTTAATATTTACAAAGTGCGTATTCTAACGATTAAAATGTCTAGTTTCAAATGGTTTATACGTACATGTTAATGCTTTATTCTTCATTAAACTCCATAAAATTAAGAAAAACCGAAGAATTGACTTTTCGAATAATGAAAATTTTGATTGTTTTAGTTATTTTTAACTTTTTTTACTTTACCTGTTAATAAGGGATTAAAGGGTATAGCCGGATTAATATGGGAAATCTGCCCACGCGGCTTTTTCGACTCGCACTCAGGGGATCGATTTAGTGTCGAATAAAAATAATTCACCTCAAGTTTTAGCTCTTTAACTCAAACGGTTTTCGAGATTTTCAAAAAAACCTGTTTTTTCAATGTTATTTTAATTTTTATGGTGAAATTCAAAATTAATTGATGATTATTATTTTCCTAATTCTTATGAGTCTTAGACATGAAAAACTAATATGCTCATGATTCTTAAACGAAAAGCCGATTTTTAGGGGAGGAAAGAAAATTAAAATCTTTATTTTTTTAGCCTTTCTAACATATGTCACTCACCAAAATTCCTCAGAAAATGTATTTTATACTCCTTTACACTCAGAATTTTTTTTTTAATTTTTTGAAGTGGTGGAACATTATGAAAAAAATTAAAAACTCATTTTTTTTTCTAAAATCTCGCGTTTTAACTAACTTAAATACAATGACATTTCAAATTTATCAAACATTTTCAATTGTATTTTCTACACAATTAATACTTTAACGTTTAATGCCTCAGCTTGGCGCGAGTTTTAAAAAACATAGTCTTTAAGTAATAATTGTGTAGCAAATATGATTGAAAATGTTTGATAAATTTGAAATGTCATTGTGAATTTTTAGTAAAACAGTATTTTCTATGCATTTTTTTAAACTAAAAAAACAAAATATAAGTTAGTTAAAACGCGAGACTTTAGAAAAAAAATGAGTTTTTAACTTTTTTTATATTGTTCCACCACTTCAAAAAATTCAAAAAAAATCCTGAGTGTAAAGGAGTATAAAATACATTTTCTGAGGAATTTTGGTAGTGACATATTTTAGAAAGGCTAAAAAAATAAATATTTTAATTTTCTTTCCTCCCGGTTTTTCGTTTAAGAATCATGATCATATTATTTTTTCATGTCTTAGACTCATAAAAATTAGGAAAAAAATAATCATCAATTAATTTTGAATTTCACTATAAAAATTAAAATAACATTGAAAAAACAGGTTTTTTTGAAAATCTCGAAAATCGTTTGAGTTAAAGAGCTAAAAATTGAGGTGAATTATTTTTATTCGACAACAATCAAAACGATCCCCTGAGTGCGAGTTGAAAAAGCCGCGTGGGCAGATTTCCCATATTAATCCGGCTATACCCTTTGTATGACAGAACTTACTGTCATAAAATCACTTAAATAAAATAAATGAATTTACAAAAAATGAGAAAATATGTTCTCAAAATAATGTTAATGAACCTTGTAAATCTACAGCAAGATCTGATGACGCAGTGTGCATGTTAAACCATGTTTTTACTAGTCAAATGGTATAACGATAAGTAATTTAAGTTAAAATGACATTTTCTGTACATAATAATTAAATAGAACAATTCATTTACCTATTGGTAGATATATTTAGTTTTTACCAAATTATTAACAATTTTAACTTGTTCTGCTTTATTGTTTTGTTATTAATTTAGAAAAATAAGAAACATGTAAACAATTAACAATTCTAATTAAATTTGGGTCCTTTGCACTTCCTTCTTTTTCTCATCGATAAAAGTTTCAAAGTCCTTAGGCTCTTTAAAATTATCGATGTTATCGTGTTCATCGTTTTCGATATCAAGGCCCTTTGCTGGCTCTCAATAAGCTTTTATAAATGTTTTTCTTCCCTTTCTGTAATTAAATTTAAATAATTAAAAAAGAATTGAGAAAGTCAATTTTTAGGGTTACAAATATTGATATGTGTTCGATATTTCGACTTACAATTAGTCCAGGCTGTAGGTAACAGACCGAGAGACGGACACATAACTGATAATAAAAGGGTTCCATTTTTTATTTTTGCTCTTGACGAAATTGTCAACGCTTTTGGTGAAAAATTAGAAATGCAATCGAAAATGTCCTATTGAAACCCTACTCCGTTCATTTGGAATGTTAATTTGTGTTGAAGTGATTTTCTTTCTTTTCTTACGACGATTATTAAAAATTTTGAGTTTTGTCAATATTTTATACCTACTGATGGGCCTTGAAGAATATTTCTTCCTAGTTCCCTTGTTAATTGCCTACCTTTTATATGGTAACTTTGAAATTAACTGCTTTTGTAATCCCAAGTTCTTTTAAAATTGTTTTATAAGTTTTAAAATGCAATGTGAAACTGTAAAATGCAGGAAGCAAAGAAAAAGATGAAAAATCAGTCACTACGTTGACCGAGGTGCATTATTAAAGTTGTATGCACTTAGTAAATTGTGGACATAAAAGTTTTTGCACGGGTAACGAAGAGAAAAGTAAAAATTGCTTCTAAGTGGATGAAAGAGTGCAAAAATTCTTTAGAATGTCGTAATAGTCAGCCGCACAACGGCGGACGCCACTCCAAAGTTAATGTATTCGCAACCGTCGGCGTAGCTTTACAAGAAAGTTGCTCAGTAAAAGAAGTTCCAAATTGTAAGAACGTCATGCTTATCAGATGAAAACATAACGTTACGTATTATGTAGATTTATCTTGTGAAAAGTTTTCCCGGTTGTTCATCTGGCGCGGATGCAATTTCATTGTGTTGAACAGTTCTTTATTTTGCGACGGCGACGATGGCGATGGTATTGGCTAATTTTTGTTACCCGTGTTCTAGTTGCCCTCGTCTGATATTACGTAGGTCGCTTGCTATGGTAGCCAGTTTTAAAAACTAATTTTAGGAGCTAACAAAGTGAAATGATTTGCATGTACGTTGCCCTGTGATGCGATGTACGCTTTCGTATTTTTGATTAGAATTTCAAAAGTTTTTGATGCTTTTAGTTTCTGTCACAAACATCTATTTTTTCGTACGTTCCGCAGATATACGTAATGCCTACTTTACTATACACATTGCAATTTTTACCTAAACACAAAATAAGACACTTTGTATTTAAAAGTTATATAAAAGTGTTGCGTCTCAATATTCTATTTATTTCTTTTTATTGGTAAATCTTTTGGAATGTTTATTTATTATTATAAGGTAATAATAATATTGTCGGCATTTAAAAATGGAAACTTTGGGCTCTTTGAAAGTTATTGTTTCCATACCGGACGTGATGGCTATTCTTCATTTCAACATTATATAGCATCGTAATATTGAATTCTTTTGTACATATTTTCAGTTTCGTCATTCAACGCTAAACTACCCCCAATAACGTTAACTACTTTTTTCAAATTATAGTAACCTTCTCGAAAATACCTGACTGACCCATTCGGTGTATTCCTAGTAGGTATCTCAGCGGATTCCACCCCGTTTCTCTTTGACGTTAAATTGTAAAACGCAATTACTTTTTTTTTGCCAATCCACGGTATTTAAAATAAGCCTTGACTCCGCCCTAAAAATTCCTCCACTACTCCAAAAAAATTATAATTTTTTAAAAATTAGACAAAATTTTTTATTTTCGATTCCGTTTTTATTCATCTCTGTATACAGTCCACACCCGTTTTTTAATTTTAAGTTTTGTTAATGTGATTGTTCAAGTATTTTGTTTTATTGTTCATTATTAGTTAGTTTTTTATAAATAAACAGTTAAAAACCTACAGTGAACTTTAATTAATCAACAAGATCCTTTTGTGTACCCAAAATTAAAAAAGTGGCCTTTCAAAAAGTTTGTCAAACTATGGCGACAACAAAAAGATTACGTTAATATTCAGTCCGTCAGTTGAAGAAGCGCATAGTGTGTTGAAAATCCAATAAATTAACCCTTATAAATGGCTGCATGCGAGATCCGAACGACAGTTTAGTTCATTTTCAATTAAAGGCGAAATAAAAGGCATTTCAGTAAGTCACACGTATGTTAGTAACCAAGTGATTCATTAATCGTAGTAGTATTGTTAGTCAGCGAGAGGCGATTGAAATCCGACAATAGATATAAATTGAAAGGGAAAAACACTAAGGTAGGATTTTACGAGTCTGAATCCGAATCTACTCTCAAGATAGTCCTAGCACGTCTGAATTTATATATGTATATTCTAACTTTAGAATCAAAACATTAGAATTAAACTTTTAAACAATTGGGAACTATAAGCAGAGTTGCATTTAAGAAATTCCTTTGTCGTGAATTAGAACATAGCTTCAAAAATTTTACAATTTTTTAATTTTAAAATTCGCAGATGCTAATTTAACTTATTGTTGTGCCCTAAGATAAAGACATCTCGAAATTTTAATGTATTAGAGGAATATTGTGGGAAATTTCCACTAACAGGTACACGGAAAAAATTGTATAGTCAAATTATCTACAAATTATAGGTAACTGAATGACAACTTTAGAATATTGAAAAAATTAATAATATTTATGATAATTATTACAAAAATTGAAACAAAATATAATATAAAATACCTATTGCATCAGAAAAAGTAAATTCGAGCTTATTACCAGCACCCCATATCTTTCCCGGCTCGCTGTAGGGCTAAAAAAAAAACTCTTTCTTCACATTTTATTTCTTTTTTCTCTGGGAGTGTACTGACACAGAATTTGCAAAAATTCATGAGTATAGACAATTAGATTGTATACTAGTCTGTTTTTTAGATGTTTTAGAGTCCTTCTTCATGGCGACAAAAATCCGGAGAATTTGTTTTCCTTGTATCTCCGAGCCGTAAGCCGGAACACCAAAATTTTTTTAAATAAAACATGTATTTTTAAGTTTACCGCAAACTGCTTACACCAAACAAGCTATATTTTTGGTGGGCTATTTTCAAAAATGCAAAAAATCGTAGACAGCATTAGCTAGGCAACTCATCATACAAAAACGACTGTGTGGTGAGAGGCCAACAGTCGATAAAAGATATTAAAAGATTCTAGAAGCAACTAGATAGTCCGGTCAATTTAGACATTCGAAGCTACATAAATTCCCACCAAGCTGAAAATCAGTAAGATTGTTTAAATTATGATTAAAAATAAAATTTGAGAGTTCCCCATCTTTCCCCTGTATGGAAAAATTTTTATTCAAGGTTGAAGGTCAAAAAACTGCGTTTTTCGCGATTTTCAGCAAAATATTTTTTTTCCTAAGAGCCACCGTTTCTGAGATATCAGGTAAAATGAAACCCAGTCCTTTATTTTATACACCAGTGTAACCTCGAGACAACATCTGTCTCCTGTTCAATTGTATGCGTGGCTAGGGTCTTATACCTGCTTTATGTCAGTGTGCCCAATAAATGAAAAACTGTTAGTCTCAGGGTTGCCAGATAACGGGATTTTCCTCAAGAAATAGGGGATTTTTTTCCTTTGGGGTATTTTTTGGGGATATATTTTTCAGGGGAATTCTTCTGGGGAAAAATTTCCTCTACAATCTTTTTTCTATTTGCACTAAATATTTTCTAGTTCTTGGGGATTTATTTGTCACATAGCTTATTTTGGGGTATTTTAGAGATACATATTTTATAGATAATTTTATGATCTACAATTTTTGTCTGAAGTATTTTTATGATAAAACTTACCGTTTTTCTGAAAATCGCGAAAAACTCATTTTTTTGACCTTTAACCTTGAATAAAATTTTTTCCATACAGGGGAAAGATGGGGAACTTTCAAATTTTATTTTTAATCATAATTTAAACAATCTTACTGATTTTCAGCTTGGTGGGAATTTATGTAGCTTTACTCTTATTTTTTGGTCTAATTTGACCGGACTATAGAACAGAATATTCGAGAATTAGTCCGACCCTATAATTAAGTGGACACAACGACACAGAGTAGTACGAGTACCAGTATAGCGATGGAGCGATCAAAGCGTAAATAAGCAAAACAAAACATAAAAGTGAAATATTCTCAGTAATAGTGTAAAAGATAATTAAAAACAAATTAGTTGAGTTGATAAAAGTGTATCTTTTTGTATTTAACGTCCGGTCGTTAGTAAAAGCGATGTCTCTACACGAGTATATCCATCTTTAAAGTTGGTTTGATGCAGTGAAGGAAATGAAATCTGTCTTCCCACGAGTCGTAAATGATAAAATCCTGTCATAATCATCTTGTTCGCTTAGGAGTTACAAAGGGTCGTACAATTGAGCTCGGAGCTGACAAAAAGTGACATCGTTATCGGTGGCAGCTAAATTAAAGGCTTAAAGAGAAGGCGAGTCGACATTGGCAGGTGAGGGCCCTCAAACTTGATTGATGTTCGAAAGGGTGAGGGAATGTCTGTCGGGGATGACCAGTATTACCTACCCTATCCTCCTCTTCTCTTGGTCCCTAGAAAGGACAGACCGTCCCGACCTTTCCGAAAATAAGGAAAAGGAGGAAGGAGAGCACCGATAGGGTGCAATTATCGACGATTGTCGATTACCTAACGGAATCGTGGGATGTTGTTTGCATATCGCCGTTTACAAAACACTCCATCTTCGTTTTCAAATTTGCTTTTGATATCCTCTTGCAGTGGGGCATTAAGTTAACAATCAAGTTGCGCTGACCTCCTATAGATAAGCCAGAGTAATTAAAGTGGTATGCAAAATCAGCAAGTCAGCACACTTAGAATTAAACAATAGGTAAACTTTTCCCAAAATACAAATAAACCTCCGCCTCAAAAAGCAATTATGTGGTGAAATGTTTTGTAGTAATTAAAAAAAAGTTTTATGTATTTTAAAGTTTACTTTAAATGGGTTCAACCATCTAATAATTTTATTAATAAATGAAAGTTTTCTAATTGTAGTATAAAAAGACTTATTGGTCCAAATGACCAATATCGTTAACTGAAAAACAAACACTTTTATGTTTTGATGTAAATAATGTCTAAGCATAATATAGAACAAGCAGAGGGTAGGTTTACGAAGCGGGTGTGTTAGAGACGCCGGATCCCGGTCCCGGTTGTCTACAGATAATCCGGGACAAATCGATCTGCAAAGACAGATTCATCAAGCGTGATAAAAGCCAAACGTAATTGTTTCGAAATACCGTCCTGTTTGATATTGGAAGGAATTCGTTAGGGCCGTTCTGACCCGATTGCGGAATAACTTATGGATTTCATTAAATTAATGGTAAATTACTTTGTATCACAGGCCTGTCTCTAATAACAAGCGCCGTAAATGTTCTTCATTAAATATCCCAGGTTTCTCTACTCCCAGGAAGCACTTTTCTCTTTTTAAATATATATAAATTTGAAACAAACCTTTTTCAGAATAATCTGAATAGTATTAAGGCTAATTGCTTGGTGAAACATTTTCAAAAAATGTAAATGAATTAAAATAAAACACTTGGTTTTTGTTTCACTTTTTTATTTTGAGAAAAACTCGACATGTTTAGACGACGACTTTAGACAGATAATTTCAAATTAATACATATTGAAAATAAAAGCAAAAGATTAGACTGGAAATTTTAGAAATAACCAGAGTATGTAATAATAACAAGAATTTATTAAATGACCAGGTAGACTTTGGGGTTTCCCCTCTATTAAAAGCGGTCACAGGTAGTTCAAAATAATGTTATCTACTTCTACCTACATAGACCAAAATATTTAAAAGGGATGTTTATTGATATTTTGTTAGTTACTATCAACTCTTTGAAAATGGCATTATAGCCGAAACATGTCGAGTTTTTCTCAAAATAAAAAAGTGAAACAAAAACTAAGTTTACATTTTTTTTTTCAGAAGTCCTCTTTGAAAATGATTGTAAATATTGTAAACCAAAATGTGATGAAAAAAGTTAACTTTACAGAATTTTACAGAGGCAGTTATGATATCCCATATATAACTGTTTTGTTTTTAAAAGAAGTGAGATCTGACTGGAAACCAAGTTCTTTCCAAATTTCTTAAGTCATAGCTCCTGTCATGCATAATGATCTTTAGTTGCTTTAAAAAAAATATTTTTTTCTACTTAATAATGAGACTTGGTAAGTTTTCTTTTAGTCTTAGGTATAGTTTCAAGTTCAATTAGAGTAATTTGAGTAGAAGACGACTTGCCAAGTCGCAATATTAAGTAGTAAAGAAAATAAAAAGAAAATGTTTTAAAGTAACTGAAGAACGTCATGGGTAACAGAAGCTGATTTAAGAAACTTTGAAAGAACTTGGTTTCCAGTCAGATCTCACTTATTTTATTAGCGAACCAGTTATCCGAGTACTTATCTAGCAAGTGTTTTGTTGATATCATAAGTATTTGTCAAGAACTCTTCGGTATATTAAATTTTTTACATCGCATATTTTTCTGCATTTACACATTGTTTTTTATTGCTGTTATTACAATGGATGTGCAATCGCAATTTGCATCCCGCCTCCTAAAGAGGTTGTTAGTGACTATTTTTAGGGTTCCGCACCTCAAAAGGAAAAAGCGTTATCGTCCGTCCGTCTATCAAGCCCCATTTTCTCTGGAATGCGTGGAGGTATCAGGCTAAAATTTATACCAAATACTCAGGTCTATTGTCCCTTGAAGCTGTGAAAAAATCAAACTTCTAAGCCAACGCAATCAAAAGATACAGCCGTTTATACCGCAAATTTCCGCAAATTTTCGAATCAAAACCTACAGGGTACTTCTCGTGAACTCAGAATCTTGCAATTTAGTACGAAGCAACGTCTTATAGCACAGATAAAGGAAAAATTGCGAAAACCGTAAATTTTTAGTTACATCATATAATAAAAATATTTTTAATCATTTTAAAGTTGCTACCCCTTTCCTCATGAACGCGTAGAGGTATTAAATTGAAATTCATATCAAATACTCTATAGTCTATAATACCTTTAAGCTGTAACAAAATCAAACTTTATGTCAACGCAATCAAAAGAAACAGCAATTTAAGCCGCATATTTTCAAACTCGCAACTACTCGCAAGGGAATCAAAACCTAAAGGGTACTTCCAGTCGATTTAGAATCTTGAAATTTTGGCCTGAAGCAATGTTTTATAGCACATATAAAGGAAAAATTCTGAAAACCTTAAATTTTTAGTTACATCACATACTTATATAGAGGTTTGTACGGAACCCTCGGTGCGCGAGTTCGACTCGCACTTGGCCGGTATTTTTTAATATTACTATTGTAGCACTTATCGGTGGTGCATAGCATTGAAAACTCTATAATAACGACGCCAGTTATACATCATCATAGACACCAGAAGTGAAATTCAAGGTTTCGTGTACTTTTTAGGGTTCCGTAGCCAAATGGCAAAAAACGGAACCCTTATAGATTCGTCATGTCTGTCTGTCTGTCTGTCTGTCCGTCCGTATGTCAGCTACTTTTTTCCGAAACTATAAGAACTATACTGTTGAAACTTGGTAAGTAGATGTATTCTGTGAACCGCATTAAGATTTTCACACAAAATTTTTTTTTTTCATTAAACCCATACGTGTGGGGTATCTATGCATAAGTCTTCAAAAATGATATTGAGGTTTCTAATATCATTTTTTTCTAAACTGAATAGTTTGCGCGAGAGACACTTCCAAAGTGGTAACTTCTAAAATAAGAGAATGATAAAACGAAAAAAAATATATGATGTACATTACCATGCAAACTTCCACCGAAAATTGGTTTGAACGAGATCTTGTAAGAATTTTTTTTTAATACATACGTCATAAATCGTAAACCGCAATTTACCTTTCATTCAATCAACTCAAATATAAAAATAATAAAAAAAGCATTTAATTTCATAAACATAAACCTTATGCATAAACCGTGAACCATTATTTTCTAATAATAAATCTGTAATAACTGCCTAAGTAAATAACAATTATAGATAATTCGCGCGGGGCGTGGCTTGATCGGAAGCGGTTGGGGGGCGCGCGGGGGGCAGGTTCCCGACTGCGCTTACCCGAGCACACAAATTGATAATATTTTTGGAAATATTTCTTGGCAAACTGGAATATATATTAGACTTGTTTGGCTATCACAAGCCTATATGGGCATTGGGCTCGCATATAGTTAGATGTAAATTCCATCATTTAGGTACCTAATTATAATTAAAAAAAATACACTATTATTAAAACATCGATCAAAGTTACAACGAACTACAAAAACGTTTATATTATGTTACTTGCTGCTACGGAACCCTTCATGAGCGAGTCCAACTCGTACTTGGCCGCTTTTTTGTATTATAGTGACCAGGGTCTAACGTCCTCTAGTTTCCAATTTAATATTTCTGTCGGTACTTCCCAATAAAGAAAAGAAACTGATGTGGTTGAAGACAAAAGGAAATGCCGTTTTTAAGTGTTAAACTCCTGTCATTTTGTGATTTATTACTTTTTAACATTCGAATTGATGATTTTAACAATTTATATGTAATATGAAATAAATTTGTTTATCCTGAAAAATGCATAACAATTAAAAAGATAAAATTAAATTTTAGGTTCATTTTTTCTTAGTATTGTTGTAAATCACTTTAACCATATAAGGTGCAACACTCCCTTAAAAGTAAATTAAAAAACAACAAAGCGTTTAAGTGTAGTTAAAGGCGCGTTCCTTAACGACTAATAAAATATTTTTTTATGCTTCTTTACTGTAAGTAAAAAAAGTAACCGAGACGTTTAATGTGACACATAAAATATAAAAACAGACATAAAAGTAGGTACTCATACATATAAAAAAGCGTTGAAATATGCGTGACAATTTTTAATTACAAAATTATAATGCACTGCTTAATAAATTGCTTTATTAAAACGATGCAAAGGTTTAAGTAAATGACTAGCAATCAGTATGAAAAAGGGTTTCAATTATTAAATGGAACTCTACCACATTTACAGTTCTCTTCTTCAATATTATTACGACACATGTTAGGGGTTGCCCACACGTGACACTACTTAAGGAAAAAAAAACAAAAATTAAAGTTGATTATAATTCAAGAAACTTAGGACCATAGAGTACGCTTCTTGACTTGTTCATTTAGATACTGTATCGTATCTCATACAAGCATTTTATATTGATTGATATTACCTTGATTCTCAAAAACAAAACAAGAAAAAGATAAAGAAAGGGTCTCTTGCAAAGTTTCTAGATTTTGCAATTTTGGTGTCCATTATAATTTATTGGCTAGCTTTAGTGAGACGTAAAAGAGTTGGTATATTGGGCACTATTAAACGGTATCATTAAACAATTTTAAACCGTATGTAGTTAGTTATGAACCCAATTTATACGGTTGTAAAACGTTGTGAAATGCTCTGTTAAAGATAAGAGTTGGTTGAGTGTCCACGTCCTCGTGACGGAATCGCGAATCGCGGCACCCAGACGATCGTTTTAGTTGAAAATATTAAAACGTACTTTTACAGGCGGAATAATTTATGAATTTCATTAAATTTATACCGCATTAATTTGTACCGCCTCTAGTCTTGGAAAGGGCAATTTCATTAAGCATTTTGTGCCTTAACTACTGCTGCTAATCATAGCGCTATATCTTCAAGTAGCGCTTTCATCATCGGTCTCCTCTTCGAGAAAAACACGTTAAATTAAAACTTTTCCTTTTTAAAAAGTTATCCCGCTCGTAATTCAGTTATCTTTCTGAACATTTTCTCTCTTTTTCGACGTGAAAATTTTTTGGCAATTCTAAAAAAAGAAGGAAGATCTTTTTTTTTACAGAACAGAAAAGATAAGTTTATTTAATTAACTTGCCTACTTTCCTTGAAAAATAACATTTCCTTTCGAATTACTGGTTACTTTTAGTCCAGACCTTGAATTCGTTTATTATACATATTCACTTATTTGATGGTGATTGTTATAAAAAAATTATTTACAAAAAAGGTATGTCGTTGGTGATGTATGCTTAAAAACAAGGGCAACTTGCAAAAATTGTCATGAGTCTTAACTTTTGTTTAAAATGATCATAGAAATAATTGACTACGGTTAAATAGAGCCAAAGTTGTCAAATGAAGTTCCCAAAAAAATATCAAAATTTTGGGTTTTCTTATCTCGAAGTATTTTCTTCTTATAACAGGTTTTCTAATTCCATGCATCAGTGTCATCAGATTTTCCATGCAACGTTTCGTTTTTGAAGGGTTCTAAGTGAATTCGAGGATAATGGGTAATTTTTAAAAACTTGCTTTGATGAAACCCTGCAACTAAATCCAAACATTGGCAGTGTTTTTACAATAAAAAATTATTTGTTTCGAGTAATTATGCTTGAATTCATCATTTACCTAGGTATTTAAAAAACCTGGGAAGCAATTGGAAATATTAAGAATTTAATTTTTTTATTAGTTCAGGGAATAAAGACAAAAAAGGCCAAACTTAGGGGAAAGCTGGATTTTTGTATGAACCTTCCTTTTGTGGTTCTAAACAATATCCCAAAAGTCTCCAGTGATAAATATGCCTTTGAAAATGTTAGGCTCGTCATTATTACTTTAACTTTTCTTAAAAACCGTTAGTCTTACAAAAAATGTAATGATATGTTATTTGTAGACAATTTCCTAAGCTACAAATTTCATAACCACTATTTTTTCGATAAAAGTAACTATTAACGAAATATTCGCGTAAAACTATTTATCGTGACGTTTGACCCTGCGTAACATTTTTAACGGCACGTAACGACTTTATGTCGCAAACAAGGTGTTTATGAATGTCCCCAAATGAAAAAATTCACTTCAGTTTCAATCATAAGTTTTATATTTACATTTACACACAAAATGTCCTTTATTCGTCTTACATTTTTAATTTTTTCAATTGTTCTAATAAATTTTACCATTTACTTTCTTAGTTCATTTATTGGAACAATGGTATTCATTTACTGGTATTGCTTGTTCATTTATTGGGGTTTTATGCAGAATTAAATAGTTATATTCCCTTTCAATTCAAGATTAAACGTAAGTAAATTGTTTAACCGTAATCCTAATCATGATTAAATAAGATGTATGTATAAACTAAGATCATATTTTAATATAACATAATTAATTTATAAAGATTATCCAAATTCTGTAAATGCCTTAACTGTTCATTCACTGGTGCACTTACCCTACCTATATCGCTGGGAACTTTTGGGATATTGTTTAGAACCACAAAAGGCAGATTCATGCAAAAATCCAGCTTTACCCTAATTTTACTCTCGGTATTGTAATGTTATAAGTATAAGGAAACTTGGCTACAGATTTATTTTCAATAGTACGAATAAACAAAGTCATTTTACAGGAAATCTTTAAACAAAGACGTAAGAATAAATCCTGAATCAACAAGATCAGTTGTAAAAATTGCAATAAATTTTATATATTTTATATAGTATAATTTTCTCGGTGTTCTTTTATAGCCTCTGAGGTCTGAAATTTTTATAGGATAGCCTATAAGAGACTAATCTGGATGGGACACCAGATATCTTCAAGAAAAATCTTGTTGATCTTTTGACACCAATTCTCACCACTTTGTACAATAAATCGTTAAGTGTTTGATTGTTACTAGCGGAATAAAAATTGTCGTATACCTATAATTCTAATCCATAAAAAAGGCGATAGAGAAATTATTTCTGTTAACAAAAATTTTCGATCAAACTGTAGATCTTGCCTAAAAAAGATTTAGGTAATAATTAACTAATAAAAACATAAAAGTAATCTTTAAGACAGCAAATGATGCATTTCAAGGCCTTATGGAATCCACGAAGCCCTTTTCAGAGGTGCACAGAGATTTATGTAATTAATAATTCCAAATACTTGGATTTTAAAATATATTCGCGACCTCAAAAACCAAAATACTTTAATTAAGGACTTTAGGTTTAGGGCCTGAAGCCATTTGGAAGAGGGATTTGCCCAATTTTGGTTTAAGATTAGGCTAAATTAAAAATTAAATTAAATGTTCAAAGGTAATACCTACTGTAATGTAAAAAATGATCCTATGTATGTGGTTGCTTACTTTTATTATTTATTGCATTAATCAGAGATGCGTAGATAGCCCAAATGAGCTTTGGGGAAGGTGGACGTGGCAGAGGTATAACTCACGGGATCTTTGTACAATTGCATGAGTTGCGTTGTCAGGAGAACTGAATCAGTAGGTAGGTATGTAGTTAGAACGTTACGAATTGTATGTGAGTGTATGTACAGCTGTATGTATGTATATGTGTGCAATATCTACCGCACTAGAATGTATACGTATATGCGTCCTAATTAGCCTATCTTTCACATAAACAATTCAAGCTGTATCCCAACTTGTTTGCTCTTACAGACTATTCAGGGTTGAATCCACTTGACGCTATCCAACGCAATAACGTCCCCACAAACGCTGATATAAAATATACGTAGGTATGTAGTATTTGTGCATTTATGTTATTCTCTGTACGTGTTTTGTATCTACATAATACATACCTCCGTATTTATATTTGCATATGTATGTAAGTACGCATTACAAGTATAAGGATGCTCGTCAATGAATTGCTTTAAAAAAATTCGCTACTTGTAAAAGCGTATTATGTGCAAACGTATGAAAAAGGCAAACTCATCAAAATGTTAATTGTTAAAAGATGCTACCGTGTTCACGGGCTTCGAACCCAAACATACCTTATTCGCCGGGATAATAAGTAATTATTTTCCATGTTTTGGAGTATTCTGCTAAAAATACTTCATCCAAAATATATGAAACGTTTGGCGCTTGTACATTTTGATTTTAAAACCAAATTCGGCCCTTTTAAACTTGTACTAATAAGTAAACAAAATTTAAACCGTCAAATGTGTTTTTTACGTGAAACGTAAATAAAAGGAAACAAATAAATGAGGAATATTATTTTTATTTATTATGGGATTTAATGCAATGATGGCGTTTTCTTCAGAACTCTTATATTTTACTAAAAAAAAAAAAACGCACACAATTCCCAGTTTTTAAATTAATACTCCTATGCCGCCACGGCACCTTATTTATAAGGTCGGGCTGATTCACGAATGTTCTCTATGGTATCTTCTAGAATATTTTAGCTCTTGTATTAAACAGTTGACTGTCGGCAACTTACCATACAGGCCTTGCTGTATGGTGGGTTACCTAACGTCGTACTACCATTTTGTATACGTTACAATATTTTATTAAAAGGAACTTGATGAGGGGGATACAAAGTAGTTAGCGTTTTATTAACAAATTTGATAATAGTGTTATTACTATAATAATTGATGGATATTTTAGCTCTACATGCCTCTTTGGTAATGTGGAAAAAAAATTATTTAGGCATTGTTCCAAAAAGAATTAAAATACATTTTCCAATTGGTAAAGAAATTACCTTGCACAAATTTAGACGATTAAAGCGTGTCTTGTGACCTTTCTTATTCCAGTGTTAGTTTAGATGAAATTTTCTCTGCAAAAGAGTATCATAAAATTCTGAAATCCGTGATTTTCAGAACGTTTTTTGAATTTGTATCATAAGATTTACTTTCAGTACAAATTTAAAACTAAAAGTTTAAACTTTTACAGATTCAACATATCTAGAATATTTATTGACAGAAAGCCATAATTTCAATTTAGAATACAAAGTATTACATGTAGAAAATAAAAGTGTAAAATTAAATTATTTAGAGAATGTAGAAACTAACCGATATTATATTTCGTCTTATAAAAAATTTTTACTTAACTACCACTGTACCCCCTCTTTTCAGTTTTTTTTAGTCTTAGTATATGGTACAAAAAAATCTTCTCAGAGTAATTTGTCATATCATCATTACCTGATGAAGCCTATGTTAAGCGAAAAAATTGTTGTGTACAATAAAATCATACATATTGAAACCAGGTTTTTAATTTATCGTTACTCGATTATGTAGTTTCAACAAGTAACAGCTTCAACCACCAATCTTTCAATTCTTGTGGATGACTATTCAGATGGAAGAAATTTACTAAACTTAAAATTATTACAAAATCGCTTATACAGATGTGATAAGTGAAAAACCGAATAAGGATTTTTCTATTACATGTAATTCAAATAGACCGAATGTCCAATCGACTGAACCTGCGAGATCGTATAATTTCAATACATTCAATACTCGTCCCTCATCAAGTGTGCTGTCGAAAGGACATAATTGCTATTGAGCGTTAAGGGTAGGTGTGCCTGTCGTACCCTACTACTCTATTCGATCCATTTGGAATACATAATTATAATAGTAGAATATTTCTATGTTCGGTTATTCGCTTCTACATCTATATATCTAATATATAAAATTCTCGTGTCACGGTGTTTGTAATTAAACTCCTCCGAAATGGCTCGACCGATTTTTGTGAAATTTTGTGTGCATATCGGTTAGGTCTGCGAATCGGACAACATCTATTTTTCATCTCCCTAACTGTTAAGGGTGGTCCATCCCTAAATTTTTTATTTAATTTTTTAGACAAAAGTTTTTGCTTTTATATTTTTTATCATACAGCATACAAAAATACATACAACCCTTAATTTTCACCCCTCTACGATCAACCCCCATTTTTTAATAGCGATGTACTGTAATCATCTTCATCAACTCTCAGTGGTCGATAACTGATCAATTATTATCAATCGATTAGTCATCCCCGCCAGGCGTCTACTGATGTCACTACTCACCCAGCAAACAGCACGGAGTGGGGATGAGAATGAAGCAGATTTTTTTAGAATGTTACAGGGAATTCAAATATGTTCTAAGAAGTAAAAGAACGTTTTATTATAAAATTTCAGAATGATTTGGCAATGTTCAAGAATGTTTCAGATTCTTGTAGATCATTCAAGAATGTTTCAGTTAGAAATAGTTTTGAATCATTATGGGATGTTCTGGATAGTTCTAAATTCGCGAATATTCTAGAATGTTCCATCAAACGTGTAATATATTCTTACCCGGGCAACGCCGGGTATTGTTTCTAGTTAAATATAAAATTATAGGGATCGAGAATTGAGTTACAATAAATTAAATATTATTATTGACATCTAATTGATCGTTCAAAACTAGGCCTAAACTACTTAATTTATTCATTTCGAGACACTACTAAATGGAATTTTAAATTCTTATTTCCTGTATGTTACATTTGAAAATCGGTATCAAATCTATGGGAAGTAGGTCCTGTATTGAGACGTATGTGTTAGTTTCTTTGTTTTCAAAAATCTTTTGTATCCTTTCTTTGACGTATGTGACTGTCTCACCTATGTAGGCATAATTAAGTTTGCAAACCCCTGATTTTAAATTATTTGGTAATTTTCTTCCGCCTAGCCTGGAGAAGCCACAGTGTGAAGAAATGGTCATTGGGACATTTAACAAACACATTTGTTACTTAAATACAGTAGTACCTCGAGATACGAGTGCCCTAACATAGGATTTATTTGAGATACGAGCTGTCGAGCGAGCGAAGGTTTATTTTGAAATATATACGAGCGACATTTGAGATACGAGGATACGAAGTTGAAGCATCTTTGCTAAGTTTTTCTAGGGCTTTGCGCTTTTTGTGCATTTACATACCTTATCACATTTCTTTCTATAACCATGGTTCCGAAGAAAGTTAGTGGAAAGGTCAGTGTTCAGAAGAAGATGATGTCTATTGACGAATGAAAGCGTGAAATCATAGAAAAAAATGAGGAAGGTGTCTTTTACTATGTTTTTATACAATATTTGTCATTTATAAATACATTTTCCGTATTCAAAAACACGTAACAAAAACAATTAGGGGTAGCATTTTTGGGACTGGAACGGATTAATGGCATTTCAATTAATTTCAATGGGGAAAATTGCTTTGAGATGCGAGCAAATTGACATACGAGCAAGGTTACGGAACGAATTAAACTCGCATCTCGAGGTATCTCTGTACTTTGTTTAATTTTTATATTCATAATTGAGCTGCATTTATCTAAGGCTCAGCACTGATATTTATCAGTGGAATATAATTTGTAAAATTAAAATGAAACTTAATTTTACTCCAAAGTTGTTGATTGATTGATACAGTTTAGAATAATGACCACATACAATCTTCAATTTTATAGGATATACCTGCGTTATAATGTATTTAATAAGAGAACACTCTATGCGATGTGTTTTTGGCAGTGTCGACATGTACCTACACTTATATACGATATAAAAAGAGATAGACAGAGAAAGGAAATTGTCATGTGAAACTTCGTGTCCGCTTTTATTAATTTCCATTCCGATGTCGTGTAGGTACATATATGCGCTTATAGTATTTACAATATACATACATACATACATACATGCAAATGCGTGTAGTGTTGTCCGTCTCTCGCTTATTCAAACTGCGAAACAAACGTTGAATATGCAAAGGAAATGGGGAAAATTAAAGAGTATTTGTTACGAAAATTGTACCCTGTATTCGTAGCGAGCTCGGCCGAACTTGTGAAGCGCGTTAATTCAGCCAAGAAATGACACTGACAAATTACTATAAATCCACAGAATGGACGCCCGATTAACATCATATAAGACCACTTTGCACAACATGTCTACACATTTTCAAACATATTAATTTCGTATAACTTGTACGAAAGAAATGGATTTTATGCTAGGCATTATCCTCAATTATTGTAATATCAAATTTTACAATAAATATTTACCTGAAATCCTTGGCACATATCCTCTTTTAAATTTAATTTCTGTTCCGTATGTTTTCATATCAACGTGTGGAATAGTACTTATAAGCAAACTTACTCAGTAAGCTTTTATTTTATTAATGAAAACTTGCTACAACCGCATACCAACACTGTTTAAAAATCATTCCTTAAGGTGTTTAATTTATAAAGTCAGTTATATTTACTGTGTGCAAGTCTTCCCTTTCCATTTTCGTATTATTGGAGGGTAGGATTATTTGAGTTAAAAAGAAAGTTATCTAATTATGTGTAATTTGGAAAGTTTAGTTATGGGGTAGGTAGATTGAGGTTCCAGCGGAAAAGGTAATCACTGGGGCATCAAAATGTACACATACATACATGGTGTATGTATGTTAGTGTTTGCCTTGAAGCTCAGACTTAAGCAATTCATAGTGTACCTATCTTGATTGACGCTAACTCACGTGACGTATCTATCTGTTCTATCCAATCCATTGTTCTATATTACTAATTGTATAGGCTGATACGTGTTGAAACTCCATATTAATAAATTAAATAAAAGACACACTTTTTTTGAGTTTCAAAGTTTATTTGAAAAAGTACCACGACTATAGTTTGACCACACAGTGGCTTCATCAGGTGGATGAAGAAATGATACATATTTATTAGCAATAGCGGCTTATATGCAAGTTCAAGGGGAAAAGAATTAAAGAAAATTAATGAAAGCCAAATATCATTCAAAACTATCAACTCTCTAGGAAAGTTAATAAAAAATAATAAAGACAAATTAAATAAAGAATCGAAATCTGGAGTCTATAGGTTAAAGTGTGGGGATTGCAATAATGTGTACATTGGACAAACAGGAAGAACATTCAAACAACGAATAAACGAACACTTAAAAAGTTACGAACATCACAAAATGGACTCCAGTTACGCTGAACATTTGCTTTAAAAAACAACCATAAATTTAACCCAGACTTGTATTACATGTGTCTAATAAAAGCAAATTGTTAAATTCGTTAGAATCGTTAGAAATAATTAACCATAATAGAGATAATATTTTATTAAACGATCAGTTAGAGATTAAGAACTCACCACTACTAAATCTAAAACTTCCCACCCCTTGAACTTGTATATAAGCCGCTATTGCTAATAAATATGTATCATTTCTTCATCCACCTGATGAAGCCACTGTGTGGTCAAACTATAGTCGTGGTACTTTTTCAAATAAACTTTGAAACTCAAAAAAAGTGTGTCTTTTATTTAATTTATCATTGTTCTGTATTACATATAGGTACCTACTATGTAGGCGTATAGGTACGCTATTTAACAAATTATAATTTTCTGTTTTGTTTTTTTAGGGGCAATAATTGGAAATTATGAATGAACAAAATGGTTTACCTACTCAGAAGAAAAAAAAAATTAAATGGCACGAAAATGTGCAAATATAGGGAGTTTCGGGAAGTTTCTAAAAAACACTCTGCTTGTTCCTCAAACCTGACGTTATTGGATTTTTTCTTATAGGGATACGTTAAATCTAAAATCCACACCAAAAACTAATCGACAGCAGTGGAAGACTTACTCAAAAAATACTATTGGGCAAGAATGTAGGTAGCCCAACCCAAAACGAAACAATTGGTTAAGTTGCTTGTGAATCAACATCCCTACTTACTTGAACTACCGCAATCATCAGAATTATATTGTTACCTACATACAATGTGCTACTAGAAAAATGAAAGTATAGCTGAGTTTCAGGCAGATTCCATATTCTCTAAAGGACTTTTTCTTGTTGGGATGTGTTAAATTTGAAGGCCACGCCAAAAAAAAAAAAAAACGATATCAATGGAAGAATTACCTAAAAGATACAATTGACAGGGCCGGACCGTGAGTTTAGGGAGCCCTGGGCTAAACTACTTAGGGGCCCACCTAATTACTCAAAGTATAGAAAAAAATGACAGTAAAATATTTGATTTATATTATGGATTCTATTTTTGACTTTGACTTGATTTAGCTCTTGAATCCACGGGGCCCTGGGCTGAAGCCCAAAAAGCCATTTGGTAGATCCGGCCCTGACAATTGAGTACGAATGTAACACAATACAAAATGAAACAATTGTTTAAGTTGCTTGTAAACCAATAATTTACCTCATTATAAACAGTATCAAACCACGAAACAAATAGAAACTGATCAAAGTGATTATTGACAATAACATACGTACATTATACAACTTCGAAAGTATTTTCATTATTAAATTGATTCTTTAAACTTGTATGTAGAAGTAACCAATAAGTCAAACTGTCGATAGTGACCATTTAATGAAAAAATTTTAATAAATGTAATAAATAAAACTAAAGTTTAAGATGGATTTGCCGTAAATTTTCTTATTTAATTAATTAGTTACGAATGAAGCTTTATATCTGCTGTTTAACGCTATGTGGTGTAACGTTTTTTTTCTATGAAAAATCCCGTTACTGAAGTTTTATTTATTTCGATTCAGTTTGTGTTTGTCTTGGTTCAGTTTTGTTGATTATTTCTTAATGTTGATCGACCTTCCGTCTTATCATCAAGGGTAACAACCTTCGCGCAGGACTAGGCGATCGATGGAGGGATCGATGAAATTTTCCGGTCGGTGCTCGAGGTCTTCTTCCTGGATCCTTGAGACTGACGTGACGTGTATGTGTGTTTTTCTGTTGGTGTTCTGTGCTTGGTTTTGCGTGAGAGTTTTTTTGATCCACTTACCTTTGCATTTTAATAGTTCATGTAAAATTCATTTAAATTAATTATTTCTTTTAAAAATTTTTTTATTCACTCAATATTCATTTTTTGATGTAACTGATTAATTTTTTTTTTTTTTTCAAAATTTTCCTTATTACCACGTGGTCTCTTTTTTAAATATCTAACAGTATATTTGTAATCTTTTGGGCCTTTGTGGCCAATTTTAAATCTTTTCATTTAATTAATTTTTCTCACTTTTTAATTTTTATATTTTTAATAGTCAAAATTTTTTATGGTATCTGGGGTGTATTTTGAGTGCATGTTGGTTTGGTTTAACGACGGACACCCCTACTCCTCCCTTTTTATCCGTTTTTTTTTTAAGCATCTTCAATGCGAACAACTTTTCAACATTTGATTAATATTTTTTAGTTTTAGGAAATTTTATCAGCACTTTTATTTGTGCCCTTATTTGTCAGCCCATTGAAATTTTCTTAGAATAGGTTCCAGTTGGATTAGGGGGCTGGGATTAAAGGGTAGGGGTGAAGACTTCCTGAAAACTATTTTACAAAGGCAAATAGACAAAGCTCTGGTTTCCAACTAATCTCAATAACCTGTTAGAGGCCGATAAATTCCTGCAGGCGGCCCCCTGAAGATTAAAAGGTTGGTCCATGAAGCTATTTCGCTGATATCCTCTTGCCTCACAACACTGCACGAGAAGTCCCCGATTATACCCTGAAACCAGCTTCCAGTCCCTACATTGGAGCAGGGAACCTTTCTTTTTGGTGGGCTACATGTGTTATTGTAAGTTTTGTTGTTTTTCTTGTGTGTATTTTTTTGTTAATATACTCTTCAAGTTTTAATTGTTTTTTTTAGAGAGCTTCGAGCTCTCTAAAGCTACAGGATTCTGCAGGAACCACCGATGCACTACCCGGTGCCCAATAAAGTTGTCATTTCTTTTATTCTTTTCTTTGTTTGACAAAGTGGCGCCCGAGCACGTTTTCTTTTTAATATTTCATGATAATTAAATTTTTTTAAACAATCTATTAATAATTTCAAAACCCAAGTAATAGTTTTGTTAAAGTGGTAAATTATATTTAATTCTTTTTTGAAATCATCTTTTTTGAGCGGTATGTTTACAAGCCTATAAAGAATGCTGTGATAAACAGCAAGCTTGGAATATATATATATATAAGTATATCTAATATATAAAATTCTCGTGTCACAATGTTAGTTACCGTACTCCTCCGAAACGGCTTGACCGATTTTAATGAAATTTATATATATATATATACATATATATTCAGTAGGTCTGAGAATCGGGTACTATCTATTTTTCATACCCCTGGGTAATAAGAGTTGTCCACCCCTAACTTTTTTATTTTTTGAACAAAATTTATTTATGATTTGGCATTAAAAAATACATATTATCCTTAATTTTCATCCTTCTACCACCAACCCCCATTTTTTAATAGCGATATTAGTACTGTAATAATCTTCAACTCTCAGTGGTCGATAACTGATCAATTATTATCAATCGATTAGTCAACCCCGCCAGGCGTCTACCGATGTCACTACTCACCCAGCAAACAGCACGGAGTAGGGATTTTTTTAGGATGTTACAGGGAGTTCAAATATGTTCTAAGAAGTAAAATAATGTTTTATTATAACATTTCAGAATGATTTGGCAATGTTCAAGAATGTTATAGAATGTTGAAGATCATTCAAGGATGTTCCAGAAAGTTAAAAAAAGTTAGAAAATGTTTTGAATCATTATGGGATGTTCTGGATAGTTCTAAATTCGTGAATCTTCTAGAATGTTCCATCAAACGTGTGATATATTCTTACCCGAGCAACGCCGGGTATTGCTGCTAGTATTAAAATAAATTACACGTATGAGTACTAATAATATCAGAAATCCTTATGTCTTTATTAAACACTCTCATGTTGATTCCATTTTCAAATTTTAAAATACCTATAATGTTATCGAAAAAGGGATCGGATTTAGGTAGCTGCAGGATATTATTTTTAAGTAACATTTGTAGATCCGGGGCAGCTAATTTTTATTTCTGGTGTGATCATTGATTAGGCAAGTTTTTTCTTGTTATTTTGGTAGGAAGGTATGTAGTAGAACAGCGAAAATCGATGGAAAATTTACATTTACTAGACTAAAAGAGGAAACGTGGACTGCTCGTGGCAAGATCTTTGAGAACTGTAATTTCGAGCTCTGTTTGTAACAGCTTTGTGTCTGATGGTTACTTTTCTTTTTCGGCGAATAGAATCACAAAAGCCAAATCGTAAATCAAGAAGAAGAAACGCTAAGGCTGCCAGAGAGAACGGGCGAAATAGTATTATTCGAGTACTTATTAAATCAACGTGGCAAGTGTCTTAGACATTTGATACTTATCTCAACAACACGGGCAACCAAAGAAAACGAAGAAGAAAATTAACACAATAATCTCCACATATTCATTAAAATACGGAAAATGTGATAAATAATGATACGATAAACAATTTTTACACTGCTATAAATAGCTATTTAATTGCCAGTTTTAAAGGGTTGTTGATTTTTAAATTGTACATATTATAGTAAGTAGGTATTATATGAATTTAGACTGGTAGGTATGTACTTGTAATAATAATCGAATTATACGTAAATAATTCCTGCCGCTTCTTCCATTTTGCTTGTTTCGGAATTCAAATAAAGCATTAAGGGCTCTCTTGGCTTCTAGGATACGCTCTTTCGGCTGTAGATTATTCAACAAAAGAAATTAGAAACTTTAGAGTCATCAAAACGATTCATAATTTATTAATGTGGTGGAATGGCGGTATCAGAAAGAATTCAGTCCCTTCTAAAGAAGGTACAATTTTAATGGCTCCTTGTTGTTTATACAATTTATACGGAAATAAGAATATCTTTAGAGTAACTGTTAGCTTTATTAAGAATTTAAAATATGTAATTAGTAGGCTTTATATATAATGAATACATACTTCGGTATATCCTATAAAGCTTAAAATCGTTCAACAACTTCGGATACAAATTGAATTTCATTTCAATTTCCACGAAATGTATTAGAAATAAATTTGACAAAAATTTCCAGGAAGTACACGAAACTTCGAAACTGATAATATAAGTTAAGTCGAAGGGAATTGAATCAAGTTATTTTCATATTGTACGTGAGGTTGGTATATACTTTGATGATTAATTAACGTTTCTGTTTCATTATAATTATTATATTATTAACAAACAGTTAAGAAATTTGTATTTTATTTTTAGAGTAACTATATAGAGATTTTCGTAATGTTAAAACGTTGATAGTTCTGTATAATACTTCAGTAAGATCTGTATTAATTTATGAATCTGTAATTTGGAATCCTGGAAGATTACAAGATTCAAATAAGATAGAATTTATACAGGGTAGGTTTTTGTGATTTATTTCACGTAAGACAGGTAATGTGATGAATAAATATGATCATGATTATGCCACAACTGCAAGATATTTAAACATTTGTTCGTTAAGCTCGTTTAGACCATGTCATCATTTTAATCTTCTTGATTTAGCAATTTTATTTGTTATGTTCGTTCAAAAGGGTTTATTTCTACCTTGAGTACTGACCAGCTCTATCGAGGAATCCTTCATAAAAATGTTTATCTTAAAAATTTTACATTATTATGTTTATGCGAATATAGGTACGTCTATATTTATAAATAGAGTGATAATAATGGATAAGCTTATGTAAATTTATATACAGAACTGAAAATTTTGTGAATATATTTCTATTAATAGCATCGGTTAAATCACGTTGTGCACTGTTATCCCCGAAGGGTTCTCTAATGCTATAAATCTGATGGCGGAGACTCATAGAACTGTGTATATACCATGTACCTATGAGAGAGAGAGAAATGTTTATCATTTTCAGAGCATTTATTACGTACGATAATCAATTATGGATACGCGATGTGCACACTTCAATTTTACGGACAGCCTTTACGATTAGAATTGTAATAAATCAACCGCATCCGTGTTCGGACCGTGATTATAAAGATTTAATTACCTAGAACAGTAAAACGTTATCAGGGATCGGAGTTTTTTAAACGTCCCGTGTTATTATAGGACGTCAAAGGCCGCTTTTGGAACGATCCAGTCTCTAAAAACGATGACAAACATTTGGTAAAAGGCACGAATAATTTAGTATGTCAAAAATGAAAATCGTACCTACCGCAGACTGTAGCAACAACCCTATGATGGATTACGTTCAGATTAGTTAAATTTACTATTCATTTGATGGTGACATAGGGTTTTAAAATACCAGGACAATTTTTTGTTTACGAGGTCGGCGTAGGTGTATGATATCTGTAGGTAATATGTTAAAAGAACCTAAACTCATGAACTGCATTGTGAGCATGTTACCACCCGATCAGGATCCCATTAAAATCTGGCCATTGACGTCATTGCAGCTATAGCAGTAATACAAGCCCTAACAACTAGACATACACGGAGAAAAATAATAATGATTTTATTACTTGATGAGACAAGCAAAATTGTTCTAATAAATATTACTAGAATTCTCATAAAATGTACTTGGTGGTATAAAACAATTTTTCATTCTTTCTAATAATAAGTATTAGAATAATCAAGCTAAATAAGTCTAGACTTTTTTCTCTACCTACCTCTCGATTATTTTATCGTGTCGTAAAGAGAAAAATACTAGAATGAGAATAGTTTAGTAAAATTAGTAATAAGAACTGCAAAAATTTTTTCTAATCAAGTCAATTTTAATAGAATTCAGTCTCAACACCGAACGTAGGTTAACTACGTAGACATTTCTAGTAAAATCTCCTTGAGCGTCTGGTCGTCCATATAATTGACAGATTTTTTAGTCATGTTTGCTAGAATTCTAGCAATATTTTCATGATTGTTATCTCCGTGTATATCTGAACACTTCATTGTTTTATATTAGTTGCAATAATGATCATATTTTTTTAGTGTAAGTATCATGTTGAGAAAATCGATAGGTACACAATTTTTAGCGCAATTAAATGTAAGAAATCGCTCCTATAAGATACGTTTTACTTGCAATAATTGATCATTGGTAGAAAAATGGTAAATGTTCCGAACTGAACAGTATGTGTAGAATAGTGTCTTTTTATCATTAAGAACTAATATTAATTTTCTATCTTCGTTGATATACTTTTTTTTTTTGCAAGTACATGTACATACACTAGATTGACTAGATAATATTTCATTTAAATCAAATTTTTACTTTGTGTCTTTTTGTGCTAACTTTAAATGTTAAAACTAGATTTGGATATCATCTTAACTGCAGCCAGTTTAAAAACTTGTCTTGTTATTGGTTCCAGATGTTCACAAAATGCATTTTCGCTACCTGACCTTCTGAGAACCCTAGGATGTAAGCTTTCACTAACAGTCCTTTCCAGTGGTAATATTTCCTTCCATACACCCCCCAAAACATTCAAACCCATAGTCTATAAGTTTTTGTAAATATGAAAGAGAGTCGAATTCTGACCCCAATAGAGAGCAGTCGATGTAATCTGTACATATACATAATTAAAATAAACATTCAAAAAATATCGGATTGCGTCTAATTAATTTTAGTTGCAATGCAATAATACCAAGGTGGTAATAATAATTTCTTAGTATTTTGCCAAAGTACACAATACAGTAAATATATTTGCATTAAAAATAATTCCAGTGGGGATTTACTTTTATGTGTGAAACAATTTATATGATGTTCTTAATTTATTGAAAGTAGGTAGCTATTGGTTGTATTAAAAATAAAAAAGGTCGAAACGTCGCCGTCGTAGGTATTGAATATAGTTTATTGCTTATTAAATTCCATATTTTTATTAAAATGTGTTTTCCTCAGTTTAATTCAAATCCACAACAAAACGTTCCCAGTAGATACTTGTATACAATTTTAGTCAAATAAAAATATGTTGTGTGAAAATCTTTTTCTCATTCAAATAAGAAATCCAGAATGACAACAAATTACAAAATCCGAGTTAATAAATAATTAAGTTGTTAGGCTTCGTATTTTGCCCTCACTCAAACTGCATAATGTTACGTAATTTACAATATCACGTATTTTTTAGTGATGGGAGTACTCGAGTACAAAAATCGAACAGTACTCGATTCTTGAATGTACCCACTGTACTCGAGTACAAACTGAAAAGTACTCGAGTACTTTCATAGAGTACTTTGTGCTTGTACTAAATGACTAGTATCGAAAGTCCAAGAATCGGTCACACTACAAGTACAAGTACAATTCAGTAGGTATATCGGGTGGTATCGGGTAGTATCGGGTATTATTCGACATATTCGTCATTTGATATACTGCTGTGATCTGTGATTTGACATTATTGACGACATTGGGCGACATTGACAAATTAACATGGCTGACTTCAATTATTGTGTACATTGTTTGCAAAATAGTAAATTGGTAAATGTACGTAAATAATAGCATTATATGTTGTAAATTTGTAATCTTGTAACGTAAGTATTTTAAAATCGAAAGTCCAAGGCCGATACCCGATACCGCCGTTATACAAATACATGCATATTACGATATTACATGCATCGGAAAAGAATCGGGTACTCGAGTACTCGAGTACTCACTCGATTCTGAAATGTACTCGATACCTTAGTACTCGATTTTTCAAAGTACTCGATTCCGCTCATCACTAGTATTTTTCTCTCAACACTTTTATTTAATTATGTAATTCGTACACAACAACGATTCAATAACTATTTCGATAACAACAACAACTCAATAGCTATTTCGCTTTTTAATCGCCTTTCTTCACTTCGAACTCATCTCTGTCACTCTCTTTTTATCTAAAACTGTCCAACGCTGTTCCTTATATAGTATTATGGGCGTTTCTAGGTAATTCTCGAAAGGTCCAGCAACTCTCGGACCTTCTGGAACGCGTCATAGGTAACTTTCATTCAACTTTCGCAGTCGGTGCATGTCAACATCATTCTAAATGACACGTCCGTCACAATAAGTATAGTATACAGTATGTCCAAGATAAGGTTGGGATAACGTTGGGATCTGGGAAACGGTAAGAGGCGATTAAATTAGGGAGCCTAGCAATATGTCGTATAGAAGGTTTTGAAATTCCGAAAATTCTAAAATTCCGAGCACTTCCAGAAAGAACCGAAATTTCTCAAAATGGTTTTGTTGTTTTCCTGGCTTTATTTGAGAACGGATATCAAAATAAACCGCACTTTTGCATTTATAATTTGTCTGGGCTGTTCTATGGTGTGGTAACACATTTAAAGTCCAACGTTTCGTTTTCGAGGGGCCATCATCTGTTTAATTTTGTGATTCGGCCCTGTATTTCTTAGTACAAAATTTAGGGACATTCTTAATTCTTAATATGACAATATTACTCTTGTAATTGTTTAGACACATTTTAAGCTTGTTTTAGTCGTTATTTAAAATATTTCCTGAGTAGGTGCCTACAGCTTCGAACGCCCTTAAAATTATCTTTTGGGGGAAGTCATAACAGCATGAGAATCAATAAACCACAAAATTTTCGAAATTTTTGGAATTTTAGAACTACATGGCATATTGTTAAGTTCAAAAATGTGCAATTTTCCTCTAATTTAATTAACTCCAAATATCTTACCGTTTACGAGATGCCAATGCTATTCCAACCTTAGGTATCGTAGACACACCGTATATATTTCTTTCCTTTTTTAATTTTCATTCCCCCAATGACTTGCACTGGTCTTTAATCATTATAAAACAGGTGTTATTAAAATATAAAAGATAATATATAGGTATCTATGTAATGAGTACCTATAAAAAAAACTTTATACCAGTGTTTACCAATAAGATGGTAAAACCTTTACCCAAAGTTGTTTTAATACCCATTATTCATCTGTTAAATATGGTGTTTCACAAAAAGAGAGATACAAATAACAAACAGTAGATATTTATTTTTCTAATAATAAATTATTAAAGGGTACTTAGTAAGTTTGATTTAAATACATTGAATGTTTAGTTAATCTTGTTGGTAATTTTATTGACGATTCATGTTCGCCCCCTCTTTTTTAATAACATCGAATATGAAATGAATTAGTTGCCTGTGGTTCCCATGCAGGAATAACTCATTTCCTAAATGAATTGCAAAATTGAGATTGTGGCTTACGGGGCAAAATATGCACACCATTCCGTCGAGTTTCGTAATTAATTCTTGAATAAAACGATTGACGTAATGAAGCACGATATTGTTTCATGCATCGGAAAAGATCGAAATCGAAATGAATTAAGTTTTCAAGGAAATCAAAAACAAATACCAACCTGGATAATCTTTTTTTAAATTAATTTGCCAAAAATGCAAACTCTCAGAATAAATTGTTAATAAATTTACAAACTAATCAAGTAATCATATATGTATATTTAATGTTAAATTAGCACCAAAGACATAGAATTCCAACTCAATAAATCCTGCAATTCTAAAGCGAATCTGATTAAGAATACTTATTTATGAAAATTTACCAGTCGTTACTTATCAAAAAGGATCTTGCTTAGACACTAACACGATATGTATATGTATATGGTACGTACAATATATCTATATAGTTGTAATGGGAAACACTGAACTATTGGTTTGGAAATTCAGAACAGACGGGGATCATGTATACTGTTGTTGATGGTGAACAAGTAGCAACACCACGGACTATCGTTCCTGTGGTTGTTGTTGCCGCAACTAATTGATGAGAACGATCACGTTGTTTTGATGTCAACCCTTTCCGCTTCATCCATTTAATCCACTAATTTTCTATTTCATCCTCACAAAAAAATTATCTCGTCTATTAATAATAGCTACGTAGGTACCTGTTTATAAATTTAGGAGATTAAAGCAAGACCAGGAAAGAAAAAAAAAATAGAACGTAAGCTTCTTTTGGTATTAGGTTGGAAAATATTATTTATGAAACTTTTATACAATATATTTTTTAGTAAATTAAAATAATATATCCACTTGATGACATACAGTATGAAGGCATATTAAATATATTTTTGTAAGCAAACTGGATAGTATATTTTAAACAATCCAAATCTCAGGTTACTTTTATTAAAAATAAACTTTCGACTAAAATAGCTAAGCGTATTGGCTAGTTTGCACCTAAACTGTGCATATGTTGCAGTTACTGTGAAACTAAGGCATAGCCAACACGGTAGGTTTAATCGTTCATATATTTTTCTTTTCTCAGATATTTTGAAATAATAAAAATTTCCGAATTTCTTATTTTTTTTTGTGAAATAAAATGTGAAATTAATGTTTATTCGATTATTTATACCAAATAACTAAGTAGATTTTGATAATTCGTCTCGTACGCCACATACGTAATAAGATTTGCCATTTTTAATTGTGACATGTTATTGAAAACCACAGCTAAACTGTTTTTAGACAAGTAAAATAAGGTAAACGTACATAACATTGCAAATACTGTGTGACAAAAATATGGTTTACAAAATACAAAGTTTTTCAAACGGGGTGGTGCATTAAACGTTTTAGGAGAACTAAAGGTGTTAGAGATTTGAATTTTCAACCTCAGCTCCGGAGGAAGTGGAGAATTATTGGTGGGGGATGGATTCCGCATCAACTTCCAAGAAAAGGTTACACTAGTTTAAACTTAAAATAAAATTTTGCCACTCTATTGGTCAAATTTATTTCGGAGGAGGAGGGAGCAAGTGTTATTAAAAATATTAAATCGTCTTTGAGTAATACTTCAATAAACAGTTGTGGTGGTAACTTCCTAAAAATATACAAACACCTTCAGAAGAAGGATTAATCCTTGTAGGTCGAAACTTGTCAAAAACCTTTTCAAAGGTTTAAATCTAATCTAACCTAATCTGAATGTTGAGAAAGGGGATATTTCCTCTCAAAACAATTTGAATATACCTAACATTAGGGTAGTTGAATGATAATAAATATTATATTTTTATTTATGTGCCAAATAATACAGTCATTTGGTAGAAAAAGAGGAGGTTACCTGGAAAGTTTTCCGGGGGTTTTGAAAATTGGTGGTTTTATATATTTCGATGTGCTCTTTTCAAATTTCAACTTTGCCACTTCGTATCTTTGCCGCTTGCGCCGCCGTATTGGAAAAATGGCGTTGTAATAACTTTTTTTGATAATATCTCTATTTCTACTCATTCTACGACAAAAATAGGTATATACAAATTGAAACTAGCGAAAATTTGCTACAATTTATCCAATGATTTTTTTTTGTAAAATTAATGGTTATAAACTTAAACGAAATCCTAATAGTATATTAAGTAATAATAAATATTTTCTTGCAAATGCAAAAAAGGATGTCATAATTTTAAAAAGCTATTATAGACGAATTGTAACCTGCATACCCCGCTTTCACAAAATTCAAAAGAAACGAACTCTTTTTGTCATGATAAAATGAAAAAAGGAAATTGCGATAAAATCATTTAATCGCGGTGAACAGAAGAATTTAAAACTCGCAACACCTGGCCTCAATCAAACGCGTGCGCTTAAATTTTAACAAAATTCATTTATTACCTTGGTCCCCGGTTAAAAAAGAATTTTTTTTCAAGGGGGGAAATGAGTTTTAAGTCAAAACCATTGTACTACATTTCTCGCTTATGCAAAACTATTATTTTAAAAAAAAAAGGTTATTACTAAATTTAAAATTTCCCGTTTCTTTTTACATAACTATTTTGATCGGAATTGGAAAAAGAAATCAAAAACCTTTTGTTTTCCAATATAGAGGGACGGAAAGATACGGTGCAAAATCGAAACACATAAATATTTGAAATTTAAACCCCGAAAATTTAGGTAAAACTACCAAATGACTTATAATACGATAATAGAATTCGGAATCAAATTTAAATTTGTCAAAAAATAAAAAGTTGTAACCTATTAAAGTTTTCTGTACCTATATTTCTTTCTTGCAACACAATGGTTTGCATGTAATTTAAATGACGATACAGAACTGTGACGTCACAATTTATAATTTCGCATTCCCTTTTTTATTTTTTAAAATATTAAAGGTTATTTGTGAGAAAATAAGGATTCAATTTAAATAATAAAAAAATTAGTCAACTACCCAATTAAACATCTTAAATATAATATTCACGCATTTAGGTGGTGTAACTTTTTTGGAGGATGACCGGCTTAATTTTCCATTTAGTTTGTTGTGGGTACTGTCTACAATATCCCCCTGATACAAAAAAGATGTACAATAAACTAGAATAGAAAATTGTCCAAAATTTATAGTGGTAAAAATTTAAACTTGATGGGAGGCAACTTTTTTTTGGGTGTGCCCGTAACTTTTTCTCTGTTGAATGTTAATAAGGTGTTCACCTCCCACCACTTCCAAAAATTCTGATAATTCAACCCATATATGGGGCTGTTCATAAGATACGTCACGCTAAAATTAGCTTTTTTGACCCCCTTCCCCCGGTTGTCACGCTGTGTCACACTTTCTGTGACCCCCCTGTAAATATTACGTCACAAAAACTAACCCTCTTCCTGAACATGATAAATTTTGATTCATAATACACAAATTTTGATAGTCAAAAATATTCGTTTCATTTTCATAATAAAATTTAAATTAACTAATAATTATCTTTCCTAACGAACAAATAAATAATATTTCTATTTATCAGAAGTCCAAGGACTGTAAAAATTCAGTAATTTTTTTTTATGAAGGGCGAACGTCACGTTGCCGTAGACCCCCCGGCCCCCTTGTCACATCTTGTCTCACTCAGCAAGTGAAAAGTAATTTCCATCTGGTTCACAAACCAGTCAGGCAGGTTTATAACTCTGTAAGCTTACACAAATAATAAATTGTCTGATTCTGCGTTAGTTTATGGAAAAATAAAATAACAAATAATAAAAATAAATAGAAAGAGGAGAAAGGTTAACAGAACGAACTGCGATTTGCCAAATACGGGCCATTTCAAGATCCCTTCCGTAAATGTTTTTCTTAATTTGTTGGGCATCTAGTAAACGTTTAGTGCGTGTTTTATTAAAATTTAATTACAAAAGTCATTCATTTTGTATTGAGTTGTAAGGCGACTGCTCGGCAGCGTTCGTTTCCTAACGGTTTTATTCGTGAAAAGCTTTAACTTGTCAGACGAGATCTCGCAGTAGCTTTTCGCGATTCTAGTGGTAACGTGTTCGCGGCCTCGTGTTCAGTGTCGCCGTAATGCGAGAATTGAACTTTATTAATTGTTCGAAAACTGTTTAATAGTTTTCCCATTTTATTTTGTTGTTAGTTACCTATGGTCGTTTGGATCTTTGACCTGCTCGGAAGGATTCTTTTAACAAAGGTAGGATTTTTTTTAATTTGTTACTGTGATGCTTATAATTATTAAAAAGAAATTAAGTATGTAAAATTGACTTAGGTAGGTATCTGCTAAGAAATCAAAATGGAGAAAAATAAGGATCGATCTTTGATCATTCCATATATTTCTTAACGTAATTTGTTTGAATTTAATAGGAAACTACGTTGCAAAAATTGTGATAAGGGAACTTTTTAGCAAAAGGTCTATGGGAAACCGTAACAAATTTCTTTTTCACACATTTTGTGTACATATATTGCTCTACATATAGAAACTTTACACATTGCAACCTATGTATAATGTTATGTAGGTACTTTCTTCAATATAAGGTAAAATATCTGACTTTATGTGCACACACGTATGCAATATGATGCTCCCGTAGGAAAATTTGTTTATATAAATATTTTCTCTTAATAACTACGTACCTAATTAATGTATTTTTTACTGAAAACATTGATTTTAATTTTTCGACACTTTTGAAAAATTAAATTACAGAAATATTTACCACTTTTCATACATTCACCAGAAGAAAAGAAATGATCTCATTATCTAATGGTTCACCTCATCAAACAACTTTTATTTCCTTTCTTTTAGAAAACAGAGGTAGATGTCAGTTGACAACTTGTCATATTATTAGATCAGTTTGGGCGTATTATCTCCGTCAGAGTATTTTATAAAATATGTTCGAGAAGATTTTGTGAAATATTGTAGTAAATTATGGACAATTAGCTTTTATTGATAATTTCTATTTTAGGACATTGAAAATAATAAATGCCAAAATATTTCTCTTTTGGTACACATCTTTCGATTTAATATTGAATTATTAATTTCATAATTATTCTGGCAAAAAGGGGAATCCTTTTTAATGTAGGTAGGTACTTTAATTACTAAATTAATAAAACACTTTTTGGGTTTGAGTGTTTTTTTTTCTGAACTTCAGTTCTACAGAACTCTATTTGATTTTTTTTTGTGTTTTAATTACTGTAATAAAGAATAGAAATTTGGAAAGTCTTCAGAACAACAAAAAGATAATTACAAGTTGATATATTTTATGACGCAATAAAATACTTGGATAGATTTCACACTTTTTTTTCCAAAAACAAATATTAAGTAGTAGCTTATTTTATTCTTTTTTATAAGGTAGCCAGCCAGCTATTTTCATAGAAAGAACACTTGCAGCCAATTTGTGCTTTTAGCTTTATATAAAGAAATTAACCCAAATGTAGGTGTAGTTTAATTACAGCGTGTTAGGAACTATTTTTGTAGTTAAAATAGGTAAAGGAAACTGTGTTTTCAGCCTCCGTAATCTACACTTCAATGTATAAGTATATCAGAATGTCCTTTCCTTTTCTTTACTGTCCACCTTAACCAGCGGGGCCTCTTTTTTATCTTTCTTTTTTTTATTTCTCTTATACTCGATACGATTGCTATATACAGTGTGTCACACTACCATTGTCTAGTCGTCTAACTAGATTACATTGAGAATTGTCTAACTAGGTATTACTACCGAATCAAATATTCTTAGGGAATTTCGATATTAAGTTTATTCAACTTTGCAACTTTTTCGTAACAATAATCTGCAAGATTTTGACTAGTAACTGGAGTATAATTTGCCGCTTCAACAAGTAATTATCCAAAACGTATAGGTATCGGAAAATTTTGGATAAGTGAGATCCTCATTGCTTGCCTTTGACACTAATGTTTCTGACCAATTATGAAAAGTTTTAAGTTCTTGTACTTTACGTACCCAATTCTCTACATTTTGAGTTGTATTTGACCCAGGGTCAAACAGCGGTATAACAGTTTCATCGTGTTTTACACTAGCATGCGTACTTACCATTTGTTTGAATTCATTAAGTTCCTTTTCTAACTCTTTGATTCTCTTACATGCAGCGTTGTCATACTTGGGGATGAGCTACTGGATCGTGGTGATCGTCGTGAACGAGAATGATGTTTAGGTTTTCTCTTTGATGATCGCCCCGTTACTTTAGTTTTCGAAAACTTTGGAAATCTGGGTACAATTCTCTCACTTATTATCAACGTTTTGCGTTGCTTTCACGCACTTAGTCACTACAAGTACACTTCAGGCACACTTCAACTAAATTTATACTATACTTCAAATTATTAGCAGTCGTCTAACAGTTCCATTCAAAACTCTTAACACTAATCAGAATCTTTTAATCACTTTGCCAAATTTTTCGGGCTTTTATTTTGAGAGAAACTACTTCCACTAGTAGGCGAAATTAAGAGTGAATCCCACTCCTGACTTTGTTAGGAACAATTTTTGTAATTAAAATAGAGGAAACACTTTATATTTTATTTCAGCCTCTGTCATTTACACTTCAACGTATATATCAGAATGTCCTTTCGTCCTTTCCTTTCCTTTACTGTCCATCTTAACCCGCGGGGCCTCTTGTTTATCTTTTTTTTTTGTTATACTCGATACGATTGCTATATACAGTCTGTCACACTACCACCAGATGCATACAGTCTGTCTTTTCGCTTACAAGCGACATGATAACGTTTAATAATTAAAAATATTCACATTTCTTAAAGGAAAAATTCAATGACTGAATAAAAGAACTAAAAATTAAAGTACTCCTAAAATTAACCGTGAACGTTTTCACTTTGAAAACAATTACCAAATTTAATATAATACGGCTCGTTTTTTCAGTGATTTATTGATTCCTTCCCTGCCATTGAACTTCTAATTTCCACTTTTTTTTTGTCGGCACACAGATTGTAATTAAATGTCGAGAAGTCGAACTGATTCGATGTCGATACGTTTTGTAAACAATTAATCTTTTTCAACGTGACTGGTCGTTGTACGTTGGTTGGTGGTAGTGGTAAATCTGAAGGGAATAGAAAGACCGTTTTCTTTCCCTCCTTCGGAAAACTCTCGTGGTCGGATACAATTTTTCACTGTAAACGACACAAAATTCGATAAGACTTCCCGCGACACTTTCGAGCAAAAATAATGGTATATCATTGCCGATAAAATCGTCTAGTTCTTATGCAATTGCAGAATTAATTTCTCTTCAAGAACATTAATCAAATACAAGACCAAATTAAAGTGTAACTACCACATAATTGTTCTTACTTTCCTTTGATACCCTGTGCCGATACACTTCCCTCCCTAGAGCTTTTTTACACACTAATTTATCTTTATTAATTTCAATTTTATTGGAGAACCGTTGCAAACTTAACCATTAATTTTAATGAACAAGTTAAATTAAATTACCAATTACAATTTGTATGGTATTTATTTATGTGATTAGAATTTAAAATACGAATTTTGATTAGTTAGTTGTGGTGAATTCGCCGGGAAACATTTAAAGTAACGGATAAAATCCATTTAAATTCAGTTTCTACAAATTACATTTGAGATTAGGGGAATTCCATTACGATAATTTCAAACACACATCGTTCAATAATAAATTATATTTAAAATAAAAATATTTTCTTGATACTTTTATGATGTGTTTTCTATAAATATTGACACGTATTACTTATTAGCTTTTCGACAATTTAATTTTGTTTGTTTTCTTTAACAGAAATTCACTTAAAACCAAACAAGGACATAAATTAATCATATAGTCGCCTAAATTTAATTTTCATCTAAGATACATCGAGCTTCAAAAGTCAAACTGCCGAAATCGTTCACAATTACCCCCACCTGACCCTAATTTTCGTTTCGTACAAAGATTAGGTATTTTATATTTCGAAGTTTGACGAAAACAATAGGATCATCTTACGAGAAAACAAGTAAGAACAAATAAAATTGCATAGATAGGAGTTTGCAAATTGAATAACATATAAAATCAGTCACTGTCAAGTGTCCCATTCATCACTGTAAGAAAGATCGTTTCGTAATTGAAGAGCTTTTACACGGGTGTACGTAAATCAAGCATTAGAAGTTGAGACAAGTTGTTAAAGGGAAAATCGTGTAGAAACAACCTTGCTTCTAAAATCGTGTTCTACAACAAACAAACTTTAATGTAAGGCGCGGAACAAGTGGAACAGACATTTTTCATTAACACGTCAACTTGGTAGACAACAAAAATGATGGGACTGCAAAATGCGAGAGCTATGAGAGTGACAAAGATATTTAAAGTAAAAAAAAAATATTTGGTCCTGTAAAGTAAGTACGAAAGACCCTCTTTAAGTGCCTGTAGGTACTGTAATAAGAAACATTATCCTGAGCGTCAGTTGGAGTTGAAGTTACCCATTTACCACGTAGCGTCGTTCCAAAATACCTCCTCAAACTTCTTTTTCATTTAAAAACTATTTAAGCGTTTTAGTAGTTTAGTCTGTTTTTACCGGTTCCTGCACATGTTTCTTTCCCACTATTGTTCAAGGAAATTTTTTGTAAAGGAATAAATTTTAGTAATTATCTTAGCTTCAAGCTAGCGAACCTAATTAAAGCTTACTGCTACTTCAAATAACTGCAAAACTTTTTAAAGAACAATAATAGTAATTCAGCTCTTGATAATGAGAAAATCGCCTCTGTAAGTTTGAAAGATGGATAGTCAATAAAAAAACAATTAGTAATCACAACAAAACGTAGCATTATTATTTATAGAAGTTGGTAATAGAATATAACACAAAGTTTCACATGAAATAACAGGAAAATGGGAAAAAATATAATAAACAATTAGGCTTTAATCGAGTTCATTAACAAAAAATGCGCAGTCGAACTTTTATAACTTGAACTTTCTTACTGAAATAAGATTTATTTTTACATAGTATCCTCATACCAAGTTCCTATTTATGTTAAAAGTATAACATTAGTAGTACTAGAAAAATATTGTACTAAGTATTTTGAATGAAATAACAAGAAAGTAAATTCAAAAATTTAATAATTACGCTTTTATCGAGTTAATCCACAAAAACAAGGAATTGAACTTCTGTAAATTTATCGAAAACTAATGTTTATTGTTATACGATATTCTCTTACTACAATTCTATTTAGTTTACTAGTACTTATAATATTAGTGCTAAAAAAAAATAAAGGTAGGACATTGTAAACAAAGGGGATAAGGGTAGTGAATTAAGAAACGGTTTTCACTCACACTAATATTCAAAGTGGCCTGCAATTTTCAACGTCTTCCGATTAAGCAAAAGCTAGGCAAATATCTTATTGTTTGTTTGATAATAATTTATTATCATTAAGCTTTTGTTAATCGGTTTTCGTACAGTTAAATTGTTCACATGAATATATTACTATTTATTACACTAAACTTGTTAATAATGTTATATCAAATTATTTATATTTTGAATTCAAATATAAAGTTCGCATAATGAGTCATTTGTCTTGAAGTAGGAACAGTTTTAGACAATAGTTGTATGTTTTTAAAGTGTCAATTGCGTGGTTATCCTGAAGTTTTAAGTTTGACCTTTAAGGTCATTTAAAAGTGAAGTTATTGTTTCTTATCAATGAAAATTCATATTTTTGACTCCAGTAGTAGTAGTTCATAAATACGATCTGGAAAGAATTTGTTATTTGCAATTGTAAAGTTTTTTGCCTTTTACATTTCTGAGGTAAAAAATATGTATTTCTTTTGAAAATGATAACTTGACCATTGAGTGACCTCGAAGGCTAATTTTAAGCTCATTCAAGGGCACTAGTTTAGTTAGTTCGTCCTTTGAAAGCATATAACTGTAGTCCAAGACATTTTTTGAATTATTGGAATTTAACCGAGATATTTTATTGTCTTAAGATAATCGAATAGGTATATGACATGTTATTTTGAGTTTGAATGGTGACTGATCGATTTCGAATTCTCAATCTTTCTTTGTCACAGTGTGACTGTAGAATTATTTTATTTTTTCCAACTTAAAAAATCTCAATAAAACATAGTTAAAGAAGGTTCGACGTAGGATTTAACTTCATTTTAGCAAGAATTATTAAACGTGCGGAAATTTTTATAATTATAATATAGCTTTGTAATAACAGGTACAGGTACATTTTCACACCCATATATTTTACGTAGATAAACTCGTTACTTTACTGAAATGCAGTGAATCTATCATATTTATCAGTAATGAATATGTCATCATCAATCTGGAACATCAAAATTCACTTTAAGTTGTGAAAACAACAACTAGTCTTAGTTAAGCAGCCGTTGAATAACAGTTTAAGCCGTGACAGCATTATATAATATCTAAATGGATATTAAACTGTAGCCGATCATTAGTAAATGTTTCTGTCAGGATAGATGATATTGAAGTAACGGAGCAACGATATGCGGCTTGACGTTTTTGGAATCGATCCGCAAATGACAAGGAATAATTATTGTTTATTGTCCGAAGGGTATTAATATTAGTGCGGACTGAATTTTAGTAGAATCAAAAACAGACACATGGGCTATTAAATGGTAGTTACTTATACTTGGTTAAGTGCCCTAAAATGAAACATTTGTTAAAGAAAACAGTCCTAAAAGTCCAACATTAGGTGAATAGAACTCTAGAGGATAATTGTTTAAACAACGAATAGAGCTTCTTTGGTCACACAGTAGGCAATTAATTTTTTTTGAAACAGATCGGTCACGAATTAATTTTTTGTCGTATCAGGTGAAATTACGAGGCTATTTATACAGGATTACAGGTTAAGTCGGCCTAGATCCTTTAAGAGGTTGTAGTTTCCCTAATTTCTGACTGATTTGACTAGGAAAGACCGAATCCCAAACTTAACCGTTTTCAAGTTATTGGACTTTTAAGGTTTTTTATAAAAATTGCCGATTTTTTTATCTTTTGCCCCATTTTTTTGTGTTTTGTGCCTCTAATTTATTTGTTTTTGCTATTTTTCTGAAGTACATACGTTGCTTTACTATTCTCAACACTAAAATTACAGGTAACTGAACCAACTGGGTCGCACTAGATGATTAATACGTAGTTAAAGAGATAATAAATTCGTAAAAAATATTTTTTTTTCCTTTTTAAATATTAAATAAAGTCTATGACAGTTATGCTGCAGGTGTGCTTAAAGATATCCAAAAAGGTGTAACAAGCTAGGGTATTATCAGAAATCCTACAAAAGAGACTTTGACAAAATGCTTCCAGATAGTAGTAAAAAATAACGGTACTTAAGCGTAAAATTTATCACTTGGGTCAGAAAACAAAATAAAACAATCCAAATAGGTACAAAATAACGTTTATTACTCTTTTCAAAGAAAGTTTACAATGTATGTTCCACATGTCCGCCTCTGTTTCTCACACACTCTCCTTCTGTGTCTTAAACCACTTTTCGATACACCAGTTGTTAATCCTCTTCTTATTTCGTTTGCCGCATCGGTAATTTTCTGCCTCAGAACATCAACATATGTAATTGGATTAAAAAAATAGCAGAAACAAACAAATTAGAGGCACAAAACACAAAAAAGGGACAATAGACCAAAAAATCGGCATTTTTTATAAAAACTCTTAAAAGTCCAATAACTTGAAAACGGTTAAGTTTGGGATACGGTTTTTCATAGTCAAATCAGTCAGAAATTAGGGAAACTACAACCTCTTAAAGGATCTAGGTCGACTTAACCTGTAACCCTGTATAAAATTAAATATTAAATTACATACTTAACTAAAATATTATGCACTAAGGAATTAACGTGTGTAGTAGATAATTAAAAAACAAATTCAAAATCATTTGTTACTACAGGTAATATTACATTCAGATCATTTTTCAATTTAATAAAAAAAAATTGTATAAAGGCGACATGACTGAAACAGTGATTTTTCCTTTGTTTAAACTTGTTTGGCGTTTTTTTTATGCAAACGTATTGCAAAATCCCTAAATCTTTAATAAAAAAATAAAATTAGTAGAAGCATAATATTATATAATAATTTGATGAGCATTTAATTATTGCGTGAAAAAAAATATGAGAAAGTTGTTTTGACATTTTCTTCGCCAGACCGCACTGTATTTTTGTGAAAAAAAAAACATCCTACGACATATTATTAGACTTCCTATCAATAAAATGATACCTGACACAAATGTGTAACTGGCTTAAACAACTTTAGTTTTTCTTATATTTAAAAATGTTTCTAAACTTTGAAAACTAAAAGAACACAAAGTATGATGATGATAAAAACGTATCAAAGGTTTTTTATCAAAACCTTTGCCCTTTTCAGTGGACCATATCCTATTAGTATAAGTTTTTTGTTCAAGAAATATCTTCTGAAGTGTTATTTCCTCCACTTTTTTTCCATAGAAAACTATAAATTCCAATGAGCCACCATTAAATGTTAATGGTATGAGTTCTTCTTGATCCTAAGTACAATATTTCTTATACCTATCTACTTGTAACTATTATACTTACAAAAAACTATTTCTACGAGTACCTACTCTCTTCTTAAAATCCATTTTAACTTAATGGAAAGGAAATTTTTGGATGCCGTCGAAAATTTAAGGATAGTCCGAAACAAATTGATCCGGTACAAGTACTCTTCGACCTTCATGCCTTACATATGAAAATTCCAGGAAAATAAGTCTGAATTACAGAGAAGATACTCCCATATTGTCTATATGTTTTCGTCTAGGGATATTTTTATAGGTACAGCAGTTACACGTGGCTTTTGCGTGTTGTTATAGAGCAAAAGAATTTTATATTATTTTTTCTGTGATAAACAGCTCTTATTTATTCCGAAATCTAATACTAAAGGCTGAACCTTTATTAATTTTGTCTCCAACAACCCCTACACTATCACGTACCTAATTCAAAAACGTTTCTAAGCCCAAACAATTTTTTTTACTAATTAACTTTAACGACACTATTACAATTAATATTTCACTTGTCAGTATTATTGTAATCACTATTTTGCCTTTTTTTTACTTACTACTCCGCCGTCGCGTCGGTCGTGTCAGTTTATTTACAGGGTCAGACCGATTCTTGAATGTTTTGTTTTTTTTGTAAATAGAATCTTCTGGTCTCTTTTGATTTACTAATTGACTGTCGGCCACTCATCATACGGTCCTTGCTGTATGATGGGTTGTGTAACATCATACTGCCACTGCGTATACATCACAATACGTTTCCACAAATCGATAGAGCAGTTTCTATAGGCTTACACCATGTTGCAAAGCTGGAAGAAAATCGTCAATTTTTTCTTATAGGCCGTGGAATGGGTGGGTAATGGTTGGGGGGGAATAGGTGACGAAGTGAAATATTATCTGTAAAATTATATTTTAAAGTAATTGTCCGTTTTCAGTTAGCGATATTTTTCAAGTAAGTAGATGAAATCAAATGTTTTACTGAATGACTTTGTTAAAACTAGTTGATAATAGACAAAACGTTTTTAACAAAGTGGCTGATTAATGTACGTTTATACTTTAAGGATATGACTTAAATGACAGGTATTTCATGTTGTCTTTCCCCTTCGAAACCTTTTGATTTTCAGCAGTCAAATAAAACATTTTGTTTAATTCTCGATACCTTTATTTCATTGCTTATAATCCTTAAAATATTAAGAAAACAGTAAGTGAGCAATGTTTCCAAAGCGTAAAGGTAAAATCAATAAAATCGGGTTTTAACTTAGAACGAAGTTTTATTCATACATAAACATTAGATATAGATAATATTAAATACATTTTGTACGTTGATATTTTTAAATCCTTTACCTATTATCGAATTCTTTGAAAATTATCCTTTGATATTAAAAGACAATATTATTGTGGAATTCGGTATATAATTTATATAAAACTTCGTCAAAGAAAATATTTAGTATATTATTTATATTTCACTCCTAGTTCGAACGACTAAGCAGCTTTTCTCCTCTACCGTGGAATACCTGAGTAAATATCCTTTGTAAGTACCGCCAGTGTTTTTCGTAATTTAGCCCTGACAAGGCTTCTGCATTTGCTTCGAGCTCTCGGGTCGCATTGACAAATACGAAAACATCGACAAATACCATAAGCTTTTACTTAAAGTATTTTTATCGTTAAACTTCGTATTTGGTGTAGGTATTAGAAAGAACTCTTTGTGAAATTTCTTATTAACAATAAAAGTTGAAAATGACTATTGATTTGCTTGGATAAGGCTCGCAAGGTCTTGAGAAATATGGAAAAAAAATTTATATTTTTGTCGAATCGATTTGTAAAGGTTCAGTTTATTTAAATTGAGTTCACTCCATTAATTGAATAATAGAGGCACCATTACGGTAACGTTGATGCTTTAATAAATCGAAGGGTGCTCATAAATTTAAAAGATAATGCACGATAAGACCCGTGAGAATGCCTGAACAATATGCTGATCAGTTGCTTAGAATTCGGGCTTTATTAGGATATTAGACTCGCGTGGTTGCAGTGGGAAAACTTTAAAGCAATTTCTTTTAAATTGTTTTTAATAAATCAGTAAACTTTTAGTTGGTATAAATGTTGATGTTGATGCAGTTTTGAAATTAAGTTAATGCATTTGAATTTCTCAAGAGAACTTCCTTAAGAAATTGTTTCGTAAAAGTTGGACAGTTTCAAGTAAAACCAGGATGCACTAATCGAAGGGTATTTGGAAGTTCTAGAGTTAGGATTGTGTTTTGTACATCGAACGCTTTGGGGTTACCTCACAACTTTAATCCCAGGGATTTAGATCTGACCAATCTAAAGCCTTGATTAGGTAACGCCAGACCGATACGACTGCCGAACAGCAGAAACAATACAATTAAAAACAGATTTGTGTGGGTCTACGGATCTACCCTTCATTCACTACCTATTATTTTTTAAATCTCACTGTTTGAAAAAATAACGTTCATTTACATATAAAGAGTAAATATACATACCAACAGAAGGAAACCTTTCTTGATTTTGAAAGGGTTGTTAGAAACAGTAATTAAAAATTGAATCAATTACTTCAAGTTAGTTAGGAACAATGTGTACGTAGAATATTATAAGGTATAATAGGACTTTCAGAAAGAACGGTTTGTGGCGCGTGTTTCTTGAACGCTACCTCGAATCACGAATATTGATAATATCTCAGCGGCGTGATTAGGGACATTTTTGCACTCCATCGCATGCTTAATAAGTGGTGCTTTGTCTTTTATCGATTTTTCAAGTTCAGATATGGCTATTGTGCAACTGAAAAAAATACTTGTCCACTATTGTGAATATTTCCGTCAGGGTTTACTTGCTGGAGTTTATTAATAGTCACTTTTTATACCTATTGCCTAAGTGCAGGCATGGAATTTAGCATGAAGGAATTGCTCTCTTCAACATTTTAAACAATTATATATACATAATAAATTAATTAAAGAATAAAAGCGGAAAATAAGAAAGTCCAAAGTACGTTATAACAGGAATTTACAACATCATCAGGGACGAATGTAAGAGTTTCAAATTGTGATTTTGCTGCTACAATACGTTCAAAGTTTAAATAAAATTTTCAAAAATTCACTAGAATCAGCTGAAGTACATTCAGTTCTAGTCAGTATAGAAAGCGTTTGAAACCCTCTGTTTAAATGCGAATTTCAAAAAAGGAAATGGGCAACAGCCGATTACTGCAAAAATTCACACCTGAGCTTTTGCTAAATTTGTTTTAGCTTATTCTAATAAGTTTCCAAGTGAAGTATGAAGAATAGCCAGTAGAAGGTTGCTGAGATTACATTGCCATAAGGAAGACCAGTTTATAGACTAAATGCAACCCCCAGTAAGTAGTCTCTATAGATCGGAAAAAACCCTTTTTACAAAAAGAAATGGCAACCGCGGTATCTTTTCACGTTGGGTACCTTAGTGGTTTTACTTTTATTGTACCTAAATTCCAACAGCTGAAAACCACTCCTTAATTGTTGAATTTGCTAGTAACGTTACGAAAAAGTAGTTTTTTAATGTTTCAGTTTTCTCGGCTATTTACGAAAAAATGTAACAAAATGCAGAAAATTCCTTATTAAGGATTTAATTTAAAAAATGAAAAATTTAATGCCTCTAGATTTTAGATTCTACCCGAGGATGGGTTTGTGCGTCAATATATATTAGCCAGTTTGTCGTTTAACAGGTAAAAATAAAGATTAAAATCATACTTCATACTAATATTATAAAGGCGAAAGTTTGTGAGTGTGTGAGTGAGTATGTTGGTTGCTTCTTAGCGTCTAAACGGGTGCAGCGATTTTAATAAAATTTGGTATGGAGTTAACTGACACCCTGGATTAACACATAGGCTACGTTTTACTGCGGGAAAATATCTTATTCCCATGGGAAAATCGATGAAAATGAATTCGCGGAATATTATAAATGCGAAAGTAACTCTGTCTGTATGCTACACAATCTCGCCAAAAATTTACTGAACCGATTTAAATGAAATTAGGTACAGAGATAGTCTAGAGCGTGAGAAAGGTCATAGGCTACTTTTTAATGCGAAAAAAGGATTGTAAGGGGTTGAAATAGAAAAATTTGTGCGAAAATTCCGTAATTTTTAAAGGTAGAAGCTTGAAACTTATTTTTTAGGCTTTTGATTAAATATAAATAAATACGACATTCAATGTTTGTAAAAATTTTACCCTAAAGGGGATAAAATTAGCCGATGAAAGTTTTTGTGTAATGACGTCGTCCAAAAAGCTTACGGTCCAGAAAATTAAAATATTAAGTGTAAAAAGTTATAGAGGTTTTGTTTATTTGGATCAATAAAAGTAGTTGAATACTAAGCTATATAAACTATTTTAAACTATAATTAAACTATATTAATCTATAATATTATAAATGCGAAAGTAACTCTGTCTGTCTGTGTGTTACGCAATCACGCCCAAAACTACTGAACCGATTTAAATGAGAATTTGGTACAGAGATAGATAAGTAGATATAAAGCTAGAGGCTTGAAACTTATTTTTTAGGCTTTTGATTAGATATAAATACGACATTTAATGTTTTTAAAAATTTTACCCTAAAGGGGGCAAAAATAAAGAATGAAGGGTTTTTGTGTAATGTCGTCGGTAAAAAGGCTTAAGGCCCAGAAAATAAAAATATAGAAGAAGAAAATTTTAAATGCTGCCGAAAATCGCTATTCCACGCGTACGAAGTCGCGGGCATAGCTAGTTGATCATATTTATTAGAATTTTTTATTGGGTAATCGCGAAGGAAGGTCTTGAAAGTAGCTACTCAAGTTACGACTTTTGATATTGCGGGAATTTAAATAATAATGTTTGTGTTTGATTGTACCAGCAGTTTTAAATCCCATTTGTAGGTAAATTGTTGTTTTTCCATTCGTTTATGTAGCTCATGTTCTGGTCTCATTGATTTGCTGCATTAATACACAGCCAATTTGTACTTAAAGGGCTTAACTATGAATTGATGGATATCTAAGAGCGTGTCATTCAAAGTAATAATAACGATGTTTGCTTAAGCGCCCTTTATTGCTAAGTAAGTATACATATATGCTTACCACTACTCTTCAAATGACATTTTGATAGGTATGTTCAAACCTCGTTGTCTTATTTACACTATTGGACAGGCAAAATTATTATCACTTGATTGTATACCTACACAAGCTTTTTCATTCAATAACGGTGCCACTTTTTATTTGTACCTCGACCGCAATAATGAGTACGCTTTGACAGGAAAATAACAATTGAAAGTATTGACCTGTTTTGAAAAATAACAATAGGTGGAATACCACGTATAACCGGTAAAAATATCATTTTCATTTATACGGATAGAAAAATTAGTTGAACGGTTTTTTTATCGGAATAATTTTTGGATTCGTATATTTCCACCTCCTCTTACAAACACGGTTTTCATGTGTCAGGAAAAGACCTAATATCAATCATCGTATTTTTTCGCAAAAGTAGATGTCTTGTGGGTAATTTTTTATGTGGGGAGAAGAAGTAGCACGAATAGCATATAACGCACATATGTGGTTGTTGTCTGTGGAAACCCTATCAGATTTTCACTCGATTTATTTGCGAGCACGAACGTACCCCTATACTTTGGATATTTTCATACAAACCAAAATTGAAAAAAAAACAACATTTATCTATGAAATAATTTTGTTTTTGTGTATATTCCAAAATTTATACAGGGTATTTCAGCCTATCCTCCGGACTGAATTGGAATATCCTTTTGAAATTTTAGTGAAATTAGTTATCAGAAAAGGACTACAATTTTTCTTCTCTACCTGTTATAAGAACTTGAAGTTAACGTCAATTTTATTATTTTAATAGAGCAGCGCCCCTTCAGGTGGGAGAATTCTGAATATAATTTTACAAAATATTGCTTAAAAACTACGGTTGAATGGTGGAGATTGTTTTCATTTTTCTTTTACTGATTCTGTAATGAATGCTTAACTTTTAGTTAGGAAAGCCAGCACCACGTATTACCGCAGAAAAGTTTTCTTGTTTATAATGAACCCCAATCTACTTCGTTTGTGCTCTTTAAGTTCTAACGACAGGATTAGTTCAAATCAAAAGTACCTACATATAGTGATTTTACAAGATATTTTCATAAATATACTAGCTGTCCTAGCTACGTGTTGCTGTGGTTATTTTAACTTTTAATAACAGTTAAAAAAGTTAACTTTTTAATATAGTCAAATAAAAATTATGGTTATGTCGTAAACACAAGCACATATGACGCGGAATAATTAAAATAAGGCGCAATCTACTGAATGCTTACACAACTACATGGCTATCTGTTAAAACTTTATGGCACTTACAAATAATTCCACAATCGAGACAAAAACTATCCATTTTTTTAAGATGGACTATGTTACACACAGTACACCAAATTTCATGAAAATCCAGACTTTATCCCGCACAAACATTGTGATACATATAACTTATAATACTCACAGGAAAGCGACGATATAACATTTTTAACTAATTCTGTTTCAAAGATCAAAGTTAATTAGAAGATAAAAAATATAAATAGGTACATATTATAGTAATTCTTAACAGCTTATCGTAAATTATTTTCGAAGTTTGCATGGGAGTCAGGGAGTCTTGCATGGATGTATGAATCTTCGATCCTATGGGGGAGGACGAACACGTATGGGCGTGGGTGACCGAGGGCAACACTAAACAATTGTTTTTAGTTGAGGACAAACACGTGTAAACCCAGGGAATGAAAAATAATAAGGAAAGTAGTCGCACCAAAAGAGTGCGTTTAATAGGGCAGAAAAAAAAGTAACCGAACTCAACCTGACCTTACCTAACCTAATCTAATGCAGTAGAAAAGTATACTTTTTGAAATTAAATTATGTTAGGTTAGGATTACATCAGTTTACGTTATTTTCATTTTTGACATCCACACTTTACCTTCATTTGAAGGCAACATTTTAGTATTCTACTAGATAATCCGCACAACTCTACTGTTTCTGCCCCCGTTGACAGATGGCCCTCTCTTTATATAATTAATACCCAATCCTTTTATAAATTTACTAGCTGCGAAACTCGGCGTTGCTCGGGTTAAAAAACATCGCTTTTTTCTTGAGACCCTATTTTTTTATAAATTATATTTTGAGGTACTTGTACATTAATTCAATGTTATCTTAGATTTCGAAAAGGTAAAAATTCTTCAAACAAATGTCCATAGGTTAAAAAATTAAACTATAACTTTAAGTAAAACACCTCGTTAAAAATAAAAAATATTGTCGAGGGTTTAACTAAATAAGTTGGTGATGGCATTACTTTACAATAAAAATTTTGTTTCCTTTAAACATGCCCATGTTAACACTTATTTCGTGTTGTTTTTTCGTACTTTAATGATCCTAGACAATAAGCTAAATTATATTATGAATTAGTCTACTGTAGGAAAGAACAATACAAACAAAGTGAGTATTTTTGTTGTAATACCCTACATATACACATATATCTAGGTTTAGTTTGTTTTTAACGCTTTTTTATGTTGATTTTTCAATTTGAGAAACGAATTTAAATTCATGTATTATATAGGCCGACAAGAAAATAAAAAAACGTCATGAAAAAATTAGTTAAACGAATTTGCTTAGAGTAGGCTGTCCTGGTAAGCAAACAATTTCTCGAATATTCTTTTCGGGTTCCATCTCCTTGTTTGTCGACAAATATGAAATCCATTTTATTATTCCAATAATACGAAAATGTAAACAAATACAAAGCCAGTCCGGGCTCATAAATCACAAACTATGAACAACGGACGTATGGCAGTCTATTCATTTTCTGTTGCCAAGTTAGGTATACACACCTACATACATGTACTGTAAAAGGGTTATATATATTTACTTTATATTTTCACCCTATTGATTTATCGGCATTATTGCGGATTTTCAGTTTCTCGACTTAGCGATATCGTTCCAAAGAAAATTTGTTTTCAAGCAAATTTAGTTAGGGGGAAACTTTGAAGTATAAGTTGAGGGATCCGGAGGCCTTTCAGGGAATTGAATGGATACTTGCAGAAAGTGTCGGACAAAAACTCTGCTCCCTGTTTACCACATTTCACATACTTTTCCAACATGCCATAATTTATACCTAACCACAGGACAGTTAACAGACCTTACATAAGTAATTTCAACTTTGAAAAGCTAAACACTAAACCTTTTGCACATATTCAATAAACTTGGTTTAAATTGGAACTGGCGCGGCGTGCTGATGAGAACCAGCAAGTTTGAAATTGAGTTTAAAATGAAAGAAAGTGGGTTCGTATTTTTTTCTCAATATGACACATTTCAAAGCATAATACCTAGAGAAATAGAAATATAAATAAATTTTGAAAAGTGGTATGAAAAAAACGTAAAAGTAACGAATTTAAACAAATGTTACCTAATTCTTTATTTTTTTATTTACTTTCCTGTATCGCCTATAGGTACATGTACGATATACTAACGAAAATAAATTAAAAAAAGGGTATTCTTCAGTTTTAATATTTCCATTTCGCAGCTGGAAAGCAATCGGTTGGTAAAAATGGCAGTGACAATCGCCGCCTGGGAAAATCATTATCGGTCTGAGAACATAAACAGAAAATCATATTGCTTTCAGTTCACAAATTCCATTAACGCGGCTTTACGAAACAAAATTGCTACTAGAGGGGTGAAAATCCGAATCAATTTCGAATATACACATACCATTAGGTACAGTAGGCACACATATACTGTAGTATATAATATGTATCTCGCGAACCTTTACTTCTGCTATGTTTGTGTATGAATGTAATCGAGACGTGGGACAGTATTTTCTACTTTTAAAGCGTAAAAGGGATATTGGAAAAATTCGTTTTCAATATCTATAAATTGCCAATTCAATTTTTCATTATATTTATTTTCTCATTTCATTCGCTTGTGTACATTTGATAATGACACATCTGTGGTATCAATAGCTAGTTGTTAGTGTAGTCTGTTACTCTTATGACACTACGAATCATTCGCATCTCTGTACTTATACCTAAAACTTTCCTGGTCACTTAAATACAATTGAAATTTTGCTTGTCTCAACTAACGCTTCACATTTTCCTCTCCACTTTCTATACGCTTCTTACCGCGATATAATTATCTCAAATATGACAGTAATTAAGAAACTTTGTTTCAAGATATTTGTAATTTTTATTTTTCATCATCTCGTCCTGACGGCTTTTGAAATTCTTTGTCTTTATTTTTAACTCCTCCAAGAAAATATAAATATAAATTTTCCTCATTATTTTTCATACATCTACAACAATTATTTCGACCTTCTCTATCGTCTTATAATTTTAAAACAAAGAAAAGTACCATCTTTGACAGAATTAATACTTTATGAAGTCAATTCTTATAAGGTAATTTTCAGCACTTGCAGATAATATGTGTAAGTAAACTTTATGTGTGTTCGACTATTCCGAATGTTTTACTTGTACATAGGGAGGTGATTTATCGTATATATAGGCACATAAAATATACCTAGCCTAGTTAGTTTGGTGTAAAATCAGCTCGTCGTTTAGTTGAAAGAGAAATAATAATTAGCACGCTTAGCAAATTGTATGTATAGGTAACACGTCAAAGGAAGTTCACCTCTTGATGAGAAATTTAGCAACATAATTAGCACAAGTTACGTTAGTGTTATCTTATGTCTAATTTAAGAAAATTAAATCATTGAGAATAATCATTAATAACGTAAATAGAAAAAGGTTAGGTACATATTTATTACTATACTAACGGCATTATTTTTAGAATGTTGTCCAATTTAAAGAAAATGTCCTTTTCTGTATCTATATAAGAAATTTTGGTAGGTAAAAATGCAAAATAAGAAAATATTTTAGCGATAAATTGATCGGAGAAATATTTCTAAATGTCGGTGTTATGAATTTCAGACAGCATTTCCGTACCAAATGCCCTCACTTTGGAATAAAAGAATTCTTTATAAATTCTTGCAATGATTGGCCTTATCAAAAATAGTACCAGAGTTTTTTAAAATGGCTGGTATTCTTTTATTGCGCACTTTTACGGACTTTAGAATTGGAATTCAACTCAATTATTTAAAATATTCTGAGGAAGCAGTGGAACGCTTTTTCCTTGGTAGACTATTCTAGTTTAAAATTGAAAATACCCCAGTAAAGAGCAAGAAAGCTAATGCAAAACACTACAAAGAGAAGTTGAATACGCGCAACTTCTATCATTTGGTAGACTGGAAACTTTTATAAAGAGAGGAAATTGTTGCAGTATACACTATGTCTAAGGAAATTGAAAGATAATAAGGCGAAATTTCAATATGTAACTTTTTTGTCGGCTAACTTATTTTACTACGTGTTAGTGTGTCGCCTTCCTTTTTGTCTCTTTGTTTGTTTAGTACAAATTTTGCAATTGATTTTAAATTAAGTGTTCGATGAGCTGGACCCTAATTTTAAACATATATAGCTCAGAACTGATTTATCTTAACAATAATTGTAAACCACATAAGTGAATTAAATACTAGTTTTGTGATGGTAATTTGATATTAAGATATTTAAGAAGTATTCTTGTTTCCTATTTTGATCATTAAAACCCTGTAACTCTGCCTATGTTCTAGAATCTAGAAATCGCTAAGACGAACCAAGCAAAGCGCAAGGGCACTACCTACCTTTTCTCGAAGCGCTTCGTCGTTTCTTTATCCCTTATAACGGGTTTGGATTATCCCAGATAAACAAAATTGTCGGGATATATTGTCAATAGCGGACTTATTAAACATATCAAGTTTTAATTGCATAGATCTTATACTTTTTGATTTTTATTGATATGTAAAAAATCCTGACTGACTCACTGATGATCATCAAAATTCACAAGGTATTTCCTAATGTCCTTAAAAGCTAAAACTTGCTGTGTAAGCTATTATTAGTACACAAACAACAAAAAAATTATAAAACCCGTAACTTTTATCCCCCAACCCTTTAAACTAGGGGATGGAAGTTTGTATGAGTCTGCAAATTTTTACGCTAGTAGGCTGAAAATTGAGCTGTAGAAGCCTGACATTGATATAGGGACATATTCTTATTATAAACCTCTGATGTTTAAAAAATGCAACTCAAAAAAAAAAAGCAAATTAAATCCCACCAAAAACATTTTCATGTAAAATGTTGCCATATGACTCGCACTGTTAAAAAGCTATCAGATCTCATATAGAGCCAAGCTTCTAACTCTACAAGGCCTAACTTCACAAACTCTACACCATAGTCAAAATATGTGACTTGGCCGTTTCGTTACTACAAGAACTATGTAATGAACAGTGGATAAATTGTTCACCTTACGCCCATGTGAATGTAGCGAAATGGCCAAGCCACATATTTTGATTAAGCTGTAGAGTGTGAAGTTAGGCCTTGTAGAGTTAGGGCGTGTAGAGTTAGAAGGCTTGGCTCTACATGAGATCTGATAACTTTTTGACAGTGCGAGTCATATGGTCTCGTTTTAGCAACATTTTGCATGAAAATGTTTTTGGTGGGATACATACTATTCGTGAAGAAACATCAAACCTTGCAGTAGGCTTCGTTACTAAAACAAAGGTCAGAAATCTGTTTTTAGGGTTCCGCACCTCAAAAGGAAAAAGCGGAACCCTTATAGGATCACTTCGTTGTCCGTCCGTCCGTCCGTCTGTCAAGACCCCTTTTCTCAGGAACGCGTGGAGGTATCAAGCTAAAATTTATACCAAATACTCACGTCTATTGTCTCTTGGAGCTGTGAAAAAACCAAACTTCTAAGCCAACGCAATCAAAAGATACAGCCGTTTATGCCGCAAATTTCCGCAAATTTTCGAATCAAAACCTACAGGGTACTTCCCGTGAATCTTGAAATTTGGTAAGAAGCAACGTCTTATAGCACAGATAAAGGAAAAATTGCGAAAAACGTGAATTTTTAGTTACATCATATACTAAAAATATTTTTAATAATTTTAATGTTACTAGCCTTTTCCTCATGAACGCGTAGAGGTATTAAATTGAAATTCATATCAAATACTCAGGTCTATAATACCTTTAAGCTGTAACAAAATCAAACTTCTATGTCAACGCAATCAAAAGAAACAGCAATTTAAGCTGCATATTTTCAAACTCGCAACTACTCGCAAGGGAATCAAAACGTAAATCTTGAAATTCGGCATGAAGCAATGTTTTATAGCACATATAAAGAAAAAATTCCGAAAACCTTAAATTTTTAGTTACATCACATATATACAGGTTTGTACGGAACCCTCGGTGCGCGAGTTCGACTCGCACTTGGCTGGTATTTTATTTTTTTCTAGCACAACTTGTGAGATTTACTAATTGAAATAGCAAAATAGTTACATTAAATAGCATCATTCAGTTTTATTTACAATGTTTTACATGTATTTCCCCATTTTTTATTTCAACATTCGCAATTTGAACACGTGAGCCCTGTTTTTTTATCTTTTTTGTCTGCCACAGAGAGACCAGCAGTGCCTCTCCGAATAAAAATAACGAACAGATATAAAAGAAAATGGCAGATTCGTTCGTTTCAATACCTACACGCATATACACATAGATACCATATATAAGCACATATACACAATTTGAAAAACCCAGATTGCTGGGAATCTTTTGTATGCGTACATTACTTCAGAAATCTTTCATTTAGTTTACTATTCTTAGAAGGAATGGTCTAGCCTATTTCTGAAAAAGATAAGCCTAAAGAATTTCATTAAGCTTTAAGAAAGCTTTGGTTCATCTTGTAGGCTTTCCTTTTTAGATTGATAATAGATACTGTATGCTTCATAAAAACTTTAATATTGAATTGAATTTCCGCTAATTAAGGCTTATTATAAATAAATACTTATATACAGTGAGGTGGAAATAAAGAAGTATATGAAGTTACATTCATGTTTGTTGACGTTCTATTTTTTTAATTCTTAATTTTGTATTAATTTAAATTAAGTTGCACAAACATAGCAATATAATCGCCCTTCACAGTCGTGCCTTAACAATTTTGTTACATTAGGCAAGTAACCCACTTTACATGCAGTATCAGCAAGGCGTCTATGTAATGTAGGTTGCTGATACGTTACAGGCAGCTGTAAGTTACAGAAGTACAGTAAACTATTAAAATATTTGACGCACCAATTGGAAAGCATTCTATTAAAAAAGTGTATCTTTTAAATTTTTACATCACTAAATACAAGTGTTATGAATGGAGTCCTTGTATAGGGGGTTGTCAATACCAGACCCCAACGCCTAAACAGTTCACTTCAGTAATTGTAGAAGGTAACTTTGTTACCGAAAAGTCCTTCGGACGTTCAGTTTCGTGTTTTGGCGTTCGATTCTGAGCTATTTAATGTGTTCTACAACACCGCCAAAGTTTCCAGTCGTTTAAAACACTATAGAATAAATAAGGAGACCATAATTTTCTATAGCCTGCATTTTGGAACATTATAGAACGAGCCCGACCCCATTAATAATGTTTAATGTTTAAGTGAAGTGTTTTGTTTTATTTGAAAATTAATTAATTAAAACATGTAATACCAAAGGAGGGGTTTCGATAAGCTAGGGAAAGTGAGCCCTTTAGAAAAATTTTAAAAATATGTTTTTTGAATAGCATAAGCCTTATACGTAATTATTTTTAAAATAGTATTTAAATAAATATGCATTCTTCTAAAATATTTTGAATTAAACTTACATTTGTTAGTTTGGCATGCAATTAATTATAAATAATAGAAGTGACTACGTTTTCTTCACAGGAAATATCGATAGACTGTGGTCAAAACGGCTTTCTTTTTTTGGATAATTATACTTTTTTTTACTGTATCGAGCTTTTTAGACATGAGCGCATTTTTTTAGCATTTTAATTTTTGCATTTTTATGTTCGCTGTCGTCTAAAGGACAACATATAAAAAATGCGCTCATTGTAATAAAATAATAAATGAGCATTTGTCATATCAAATACATGAAACCAACGTACAGCGCGTCATCGATTATAGTCAGTTTGTGCAAAATGCAACAGCGAACTCCTTCGAGTGCGGATGGTCAGATGATTCTGATACAGAATAGATATATTATTTTCAGTATATTTTGTTTCATTTTATAATAACTTCTGATTTCTTGTATGCTAAACCTACAAATGTAAGTTTAATTTAAAATATTTTAGAATAATGCATATTTATTTAAATAGTATTTTAAAAATAATTAATTAATTAATAAGACTTTTTTGAAGAATAAATTGTATTTTCATTACGTATGAGGCTCATACTATTAAAAAAACATATTTTTTTAAATTTTCTAAAGGGGTCAGTTTTCCCAGCTTATCGATACCACCCCTCCTTTGTAGAGACTCTAAAAGATATTGGAACGTGGTTAGTTGTAATTTGTGGAAGATGAGGGGAGGTTGTTTTTATTTGTAAACCATTTAATTGGATATCTATGATAATATTAACACAATTAACGAAATATTGCTTTCTCATTCTACATACCCTGTTTCAATATCCTTTAAAGTCTTTGTAAATTAGTGCAAAACATTGTAAAATCTAATAATCTTTATACTCCCATCTGATAACGGCCGATAGGTCGAAACAATAATGTTGGGAATCAAATCTTCAATCTTATTTTGAATCAATAGATTAAGAAAACCATGTCGAACACTTTCGAGATCAAGAAATTGTCAGGAATTTCGATATCTTTATCCAGTTTAATAAATTATTCATAATTGGACAAATTAATCATTGTTATTTAAACAAACTTTCATGATTTTAAGATAAATTGAGCGTGGAACATTGCAATTGGAGATAAATTTCCTTTTAATTAATATTTTAAACAGTTAGTAAATTTTTGTTCTAGTCTACATATGAACACTGATGAAAGATGAATAAATGTTATGTGTAATGTGTTTAAAAAACTGATAGTGTTATATCATCTAATAAAAAATTTAAACTGGCCTTAGACTGTTGTAAAAATAACCGATGATGATCTCTCGAAAACGAAACGTCAGTCAGTCTGTTTACGAGGGCCCTGTGCTATCCCATCCTTATCTTGTTAGATGATGTACCTTAATTTTTTTTGTCATACCGTTGTATTACCGATTAACTTTAAAAAAGTCGCCTTGATAAATTCCTGTCATTTAAGGAGAAACATTAACTGTTTTTGTGTATTTAATCAAAAATTTTTCTAACTTGCTTTTGTTCGTTGGCTATTCGTTAATAATTGGGGAGGAATGGTAGCCGTAACTTCTTATCAACCTAAAATACTTTGTTTGAAAAAAATATACTGTTTTCTTGTTCATAAATTCGGCCTCTCATAGACAAAATCATAGCTGTATCCTTGAATATACTGCTGAGGTACTCGGTCATGTTGACGTCCAGATATTTTGTGTAGGTAGGTACCTACTTTACTCTTTTTAGGTAATCACCTAAGTATTTTAATGTTAATGTATAGAGGAACTTTATCTGTATAATTAGTAGCAGTTATGCATAGATACCGATTTTCCGATACAGGAAATAAATTATTCATACAAAACCGATGGGCAACCGTTTCGAGAAAACAATTTACATATGTATTTTGTTGTTGTCATAAATATCCGTTCATAATTTCATTAATGTAGATGTGAATGTGTCTGTGTACTTAACAAAACAAAATCTGAGGTTACCTATTGAATGAATGCACTCAATGCATTAACTACATGTATTAAATACTGCCTTTGGAGTTAATTAATAGGGTTGGGTTAATAGCCAGATTGCGTATTGTATTTCAGTGACGCATAATATATGGGTCAACAGGTATTCGGGACATTCGATGTCGAATTCCGTTTGTTAACTACGTAAATGTTATCTACCTATTGCAGCACTATATCCTGTTGACTAAGGATACTGAAAATGTAATTATCTGCATTCCACACGTTTTAAAGTTTTTGTGAGGATTTGTATTGAGTGATAACAAGTTAACCCAAAAGGATTCTCTATCAGATTTCAACAGTTATTTTAGTAATATTTTTAATCGACATCAGAAAAGAGGCGATTTTCTACTTAGTTGCATCTATTTTGTATACAATTGTAAACCGTGTTAATTATTAATTTTTTATTGAAAATATTTTATCTCAAGGGTTGTCCTATTTAAATTCAAGAAAATATTCCCTCCTCTGGGAGTGTGTTCTTGTTCTGAATTCCATAGTTTTAATTTGAAGAGCCTGTAGTGAGATTTGGTGAGACTTTCCGTCTCCTCACTTGAGACTTACTTATTACGTATAAAATTTTTTTTAATTGAACGAGAATAGAAAATTATAACAACGTTTTGAAAGAAATAGATCCTCGTCCATTTAACTGAGATTTGTTGAAATTTTGCTGGAATCCTCCCCCTGTCTAAGCTAACGCAATTAATGGATGTTCCCTTGGAAATTGCTTTCTATTTTTTTTTTTGTAACACACCATACATTCATTTAAATTGCTATTATTTTCTAATTTCTAATATGCCGATAGTCTGATTATGATAGAGACTTGGGGATTAGTAGATTCGAGGTTAAGGTTTACATCGTGGCATATAATGGAATAATTGCTTTCTGGTCGTCCGATCCAGCGAGGCTCTTTGTTCCAATAGTCGCGATAAGCTCCCGTTCCAGTTTGTGTTCGTTGTCAACCTTTGAAAATTACTTAACCGATTAAAGTTGGTGATTAAGGAAGTTTTAAGATAAACAGAGTAGGATTATTTAACGGATTCGGGCGAATGGGCCGAATGTTTTTCCGAACAAGTAGCGAAAATGAAAGTCAATTGAAATTTCAGGGAATTATCTCGAGAGAATCAATTGGCCCATTTTCAGCGGCAACGTACCCCGAAGAACGACGAAGAAAGCAACTTGAGCGTGAAGTAAATCCCTCTTATCTGGATTCAATTATTAATCACTTCGACTTCGTTTCCAATTAGCAGTTTTCCGTCGATTTCTTGTGTGGAAATGGGGTTTGCGCTTTAAGCTAATTGAATTACGGACTAAGCTAGCATGCCATCGTCATCGCTAACGCTCCACCTACTACACACGATTCTAGGTATACCTACATATGAGTACGAGGTGAATAAGAAAAGTAGTGAGACTAGATTTTAGAATTTGACAACGATCTGGGAAACTCCTTCACAGAATCTGAATGTCAATACAACTTAGACACCTGATAACTTAAGAGAGTGTAATAAGTGACGCTCTTAATGAAGTTGATCATGTTGAATATTGTTTTCATTTCCCACTTTGAATCTGCGAAACGTGTCCATGAAGAGTGCTTCCTTTTCAAAAATACAAGTTTATTGGTAGCCGAAAATATGTTGATGGTACTGAAAGTAGATATGTGGAGTACCAACTATAGTTGTGTTTATTATTTTCATACTCAAATCTTGAACCATTGTCTGATCCGGGCTAAAATTAATTAAATTTGATCCTGGTGTTATATTTCAAAATACCCGAATTATTCAATGACCAGAAAGATAATCAAAAAGTTAAAAATCTCGTTATTTTAATTTATTTTGGTTCTCTTACTAATTAGTGAATATTCCCTGCTTTAATCTGAACATTAGGAGACGGCATGATATCATAAGGGCTTTCATCCTTTAACCCAACCAGGATCCTTTTCGCCATTCTTCTTGTTTCTATAAAAATTCTCAGGGTAAACAAATGGCTTGTGACTCAAAACTTTTACTTACTTTTTATAAGTACGTATAAAGATTTATTGTAATTTTTCATCTCACTAACTCGTGCACTCATAAAAATTATAATTGAAATTTTCACTTAACTTTAGGATTGTGCAGGTTCTCTCATATTACTCTCTGTCTCATTACTGGTCTACCACACCCTGTATACATATACTGGGGTAAAATTTTGAAGCTCATCTAATTCTCTTCGCAGCTGTGTCAAATCGTTGTTCAGAATTACTTTTCGATCTTTACTGAATAATTCTAGGAATTATCTTAATATCAATAATCCTTAACTGAATAATTTTATTTTACCAACTTCTCTGCCTGTAATAGCAGTTTTGAAAATTAAGTATCTTTCTATTATAACGGTAACCTATTTGAACAGGAGGCAAAAGAAATAAAATTAGATTGATCGTGAAAATGCGAGGTTCTGATGTTATTTCTGAAACGATCCGCGTAGCACGATTCCCATATACAACGAGAAGATCGGTTAAGTTTGAATATAAGTTGGATGAGGATTTAAATTATACCGCTTCGCGAGTTTCGCTGACACTCGTCGTTTAGCCATTCCCACCGAATTTCCACTTATCGAAGTCAAATAAATTGCTTTCCTATCAAACAAATCCGCTGACACAGGTCGCTTCGATTAGAAAACATTTCGTTTTAACTTTATGGAAGTTACGCGTATATACGACATGAAAATTTGTACGAAAATCGAATTATATGGTCGCTCGCACACTCCCGTTAGGCTAGGCGTTTACCCACTCAATCCTCGAGTACTTCGTACTTTAAGGTCCGATTCGTTCTCCTTATTCTCTCTTTGATCGGATTGTTTTAAGCAAATACAAAAGAGAATTCGTAATCTTCTAAAGTGCCCACCTGTTTGATAACAGTTTTGCAAAATCAATACGTTGAAATCGGGCTTCTCTCTTCATTTTCTGATCGAAATTAAAGTTTGTTTTCAGTTTTCAATAATGCAGTGAATTGAAAGTAACTTTTCCATTTAAAACAAGGTGGATACTTACTTGAACTTTACCTTTAATTAATTCTAACGATTGTTATGGCTTCGCCTCACTTAAAATATCGTGTAATTTGAACAAAATTAAAAATCCACTTGTGTGTCACTGCCAGAAGTGGAAATTTAAAACTCAAACCATTCTCCATGCCTACGTAATTTTCAATATAACACCGAACACTGTTCGAGTATTGTTCTAATTTAGATTTTGGAATAATGACCTGCCATGTTTACACCTCTAAAGAATGCCAGCTTTTTCGGTATGAGTTTATGTCCAATAAAAATGCGTCTAATCGTACAAACCCATTACAGGCAGTCCTATTAATTAATTATTTAATGTTGTGACCGTATAATTGGGGTCATAAATAGATTTTATGATAGAACTGAGTCCCGATTACACTGCCCGACTTATATGCATACACGTGTTTTTATATATAAACCGATTTAGGTACATGAAAAGTTAACGCATTTTTTAGTTGCTTTTTAATGAAAAGGAATAGCGCTCTTTATTACCTACTCAATGCGAATTTTCATTAATATAAAGCTGCATGATTACAGATTTGAAGACACTACTATACATTGTGATATTATTTACTGCTTAATTTACTAAACCCTTGCAATCGATGATAGTCTATTATAAATAAATAAAATTTTATCAATTACTTTCAATTATTTCGTTACAAAATAATAAACCACAACAATTATGTCGTCACATTTTCCTTTGGATGTTACAAAATCACCCAATAAATGTTTTGTTAATAATTATGTAATCATAATGAATATAATGAGGTATCGATTAGTTGTTAAAAGGAGTGAAATTGTTAACATTTAATTATAATATTTAGTTTTTTCGTAGGTACTTCTAAGCATTTGAGTAATAATAATTTATATCGTTTATTTCCATTATATAAAAATAGCTTTTTCAATCAATGTATGATATTCTAAATGATATACCTATTCAAGTAAATGTTTCGCTAAATGAATTCGTTCATATTTATTATTAATACAAAAAGTACCTATATATAACTGGGCACAAAAACTTTTCAAACAGAAATAATAAAAAAGTCCGACATTCGAGAAGCAATCAGTTTCCGAAAAAATCAATTATTAGTAAAAAATTGCTTTGTTGTTAATTACGTATATTTCTTCTATATACGTAAGTAAATAATTCTCGTATATCATTAGTTTAAAAATGTAACGAATCGAAACATATTAATCGACAAAACTTAATTGTGCCTGCATAGAATTTAACGAAATAATAGGTACATTCCGTTCGTAAGACGCTAAGATTTCGTTAACAAAAAAAAAAAATATATTAGTGAATGTTAATGGAATAAAAAAAAATTGATAGAGTGTACCTGTATCGCTGAAACAACATTGTAGAGACATGAAATATAGTTTTATAAAAGACTAGCTGACCCCTCTCGCACGCACACCCCGCCTTGGTAACGCTCACTTCGCAACGGCCCGTACAGCAGAAATCGTAATATTTTAATTTCGCCATAACTTCAAAACCAAATGTCCAATTTTAATAATTCAAAGACCAAATATTATCTATATAAACTGTACTTAGTGATGAAATAATTTATTTTGATAAGGATGAATAGCATGAGTAAAATAAATGCGTTTAAATGTAGTCCAAAAAAAATTCAAGATTTTTAAATAAAAAAATGGTTGTTGTGCCTCATTCGACATAGATAGGTATAGTGTGTCGCGGACTTTTTTGTAGATATTTATAAGATCTACAATTAATTAGAACATTTTACGGTTCTATCTTTTATAGTTTAGGCAGCGTACGCAAAATAAGTAACTTTTCTGGTTGATTTTTTACACCTTTTGTCCGAAAAACCCAAATATCTTACGGAACCCTATTTTTTTCCAAAATAAAATTTAGCCTATGTTACTCGTGGATAATGTAGCTTTCGAATGGTGAAAGAATTTTTAAAAACGGTTCAGTAGTTTTTGAGCCTATTCATTAGAACTAAACAAACAAAGTTTTCCTCTTTATAATATTAGTATAGATACCCATTATTTCTTTGTTCCTTATTTATGTTATAATAAATTATATTATTATATTGTATGCAATAATTAAAAATTAATAAGTTAAAAAAAAAAACTCGGGTGCCAACAATTAAAAAAAAAAATGCTCCGAATAGAGCAAGCAATATAACGCTATGAAGCCTTGACTTTCAATAAAAAAAAGAACTTACAGTGACGATAGTCTGTCTGTAATCTGTAATCAGAGTTGCAACGTTACATGTAAAATCTAATAGCAACGAGAATGTAAATTGATATACATTGATCACTGAATGTAGGCTCTCACGGCCGTCGTGTAACGAAGATGAATTGTTATCCTATTAGTCCTGACAACAATTCATCTTTGGTATATTTTGCGTACTTTGCAGCTGAGCACCACGTATGCTATATATATAAAGATTATAAGATATACTATATTAGTATATATAACAACGGAAATCTTATATCATTATTAAATTAAGCCCTTTGCCATTAAAGCGACTGAATACTTGCTCCCAATAACTTTTTAGGTTTTAAAAAAGTATTTAAGTATATTTTGGAGTTTTAACGCATAAAGGGCTGTTAAATTTCATGATTATGCCCCAAGATTATCAAAAAAATGCGAAAAATTATTAAAAGACTTAGGCTTTTAGGGCCTGCGTTTTTAGAAGAAATTGTGAAATCCGGGCTTGATGACCGTGGTGAAGGGTTCATTTGGCAGAAATAAAAATAACAGTTTTTCATGTATTTGGACCTGTATACTTTACGAACCGGTCAGTATATTTGCATTTTTAGACCGGAACATGCTCAAAAATTGAAAAAAAAAAAAAACATAATTTTTCCCAGAAATTGTGAAATCCGGGCTTGATAACCGTGGTCTAGGATTGTTTGTTCTTCGGTGAGAACACCGAAGAAGTGTCTTATCCGACGTTTCGCCAACAACTGTGGTTGGCATCCTCAGGGAACGTAGCGTGGGCGTAATGTCCATCTGACTGCTCAGTCTCAGCACAACCGCAGCGATGGACATTACGCCCACGCTACGTTCCCTGAGGATGCCAACCACAGTTGTTGGCGAAACGTCGGATAAGACACTTCTTCGGTGTTCTCACCGAAGAACAAACAATCCTAGACCACGGTTATCAAGCCCGGATTTCACAATTTCTGGGAAAAATTATGTTTTTCTTTTTTTCAATTTTTGAGCATGTTCCGGTCTAAAAATGCAAATATACTGACCGGTATCGTAAAGTATACAGGTCCAAATACATGAAAAACTGTTATTTTTATTTCTGCCAAATGAACCCTTCACATCTTAAGAAGTCATGGAAAAATTGAAATATTTTTCTGGCTCCAGTTTAGTTTCTAAAAACCTGTAAAAAATCACGGTAGTTCCATTCTTAAGAACTAACGTTCATGATTTTTTCAGATTTCTTAAAGTAAACAGTGATGCAGGAGAAATTAATTTCGAAAAAACACATTTTTAACGATAGCACCCTGTGACCACCTGAAGGGTTAGTCCTAAAATCTATATTTAGTCCGTGTCTTAATATAATTAATTACCAAAAATCTTTCTGTGCACTTATCTTTCTTTTTTCTTATATTTTTGTTACCTACTTATTCCTTCATAATTTAGATACACTTTTAGATGCATTTTCTTAAGTAAAAATCAGTAATTATAGCCGTTATTTATGAGTTTCGTTGACGTTACGAATCTGTTACCGTTCTAAATTACTGCAGTAACTACTTTGTACCTTTCATTTTTTATAGTGAATCGCAAATAACGGATTATCTGTCGTTTTTTTTTTCGACTCCGCCCTAGGCACATGCAATTACCTGTCTTTCCGGACACGGTTGCATTGGTTGACAAATGCGGATTTATTTTAGCAACTCTAATGAGGTCATTTAATTCTAGATGTCCACTCTCGTTTGTTACATTCACTACAAACGGTAAAGGTACCTATACAAACGTACAAAAACACAAATACATGTACACGTAAATACTAGAATTTTAGTAGCTTGCCGGTATAAGTGTTGTATGTATTCGTAGTTGCACCAGATGCGCCACCGGAATGAATTTTGTTGCTTGTTCCGTGGAATTTCATGTGACATTATTTCGGCATTAGGTCCATGATAATCATTATTTCACGCTTACGTGCTTTAAACACAAACCGCAGCCATTGCCGTTTGTGTAACCCAATAAAATTAGAATTTAAATCTTCATTTTTACATATCAACAAAAGCAGAAGGAAAACGTTAAAATAGGAAGAAAGGAGTCAGACTAAACTATAATACGTTTTTGATTCAGATGAAAACAAATCTAAAACATTAGAAAACCAAAAGCAGCCTCAAAACTTTTAGGAAAGTTTATCAATGTAATAAAAAATTCCCAGTCTTAAAAAATAGTTTTTGTTTTTATTTTATTGGACGTAAGTATTCGGAAAGGTTGCAGTTAGGTACGTCGAGATAGCCGTTCAATAAAAGAACAGCGTCAAAGTTTATAAGCTAAACTAGTTTCCAAAGTTGTTGCGAACCACGGGCAAGTGCTGGAAAAACGCTTTAGTAATCAACAGGTTTGATGGAAGCTTTCGCAGAAACAACAACCCAACACAACCTCGGGAGTAAAGAATAGGAAGCTTCCAGGAGCTTTAATTAAAAGTTTTAAGTGCATCGGAAAGGATATACGTTCAAGTTTGGAGTTATTACCGATTTTAGAAAGGTTCCCTGGAAAACAGAGTTTCTAAATAGTTTCCAAACTCCAAAGTCATTTCGTTATTTACCTACCCTTGCGAATGTAAGGTATTTATAATATGTACAAGGATTATGCTATTTTGAAGAGGAAATTCATAATTAATTGAGGGAGATGTATTGCACGACATTTACATTATGCTGGGTTGCTGCTATTAAAAATTTAAATTTCTGGGATTGTTTAAATATATAGATTGATAATGGAAAATGGGTGGTAAAGGTAAGGACGACTAAAAAAGATGGTGGAATATTTTTTGCCTATAGCCCCCATGTGGACAATTGGCCAATATTCAATTTTTTCCCAAGAAAATATAAAACTGACGTGAGGAATTATAGGATTGGATTAAGTTACATTTTTTCTACTTTACTATTCTTCTTTTCTTAGTTCGATTTTTAGATTGATACAAAATCATCGTCAACCCTTTTATTCATTTCTGTTCCCCTCTTCGACCCGGGCTCTCATTTAAGAACAACATATCTAAACTTCTAGATTTTAGATATGTTGTTCTTAAATCTCCATTCGAATTAGGTCACTAGTTTTTACATAATGCAAAGTTTCAAGTTTTATTGTGCTTTGGACAGTCAAGATTAAGATACTTCCTTCAATTTATTAAATTACTATACCCTTTGTACTTTTCTGAAAGGGTCTTATTTACGTAAGTATGTACGGCTATCCGCAGGGGGGAATAGGGGTGGAGAGAGTTTCATAACTTAATGCACGTTGCTGAAGTTCAATTTTGCAGCGGTAGCTAAATTATAGCTAGTTGGTGTCACAACACAGTAAGATATATTTGCATACCTCGAGAAATGGAACGTTGGTAAACATCATAATAATCTGCACAGCTTATTGTTGGGACAACATTATGTGATGTCATGCCGTGCTTAGAACGTCATGTTTGTTGAAATACATTAATAACCCTCTCTCTTCGGTCTAAGAAAAAGAGAACACCTTTGAGCGTTGACAACAAAAGATATCATCATCTTGATGAACAACGTAGGTATAACTATTGTTGTAGAACTGTCGAAAATGTTGAACTATATAAATAATATCTCATAAGGAGACTACTTAATTGTCAAGGGACGCATTTCCAATAGCGGATCCGAAAAGAATTACTTTTTCTTAAAAGCTACGGGTGATGTTATCCAGAACAGTATTAAGTGTTCCGTTTAAAATGATACGAAAAGAATGGTCCTCACAATTAAGATAAGATTTAAGATATTTTATTTCAACTAATTTATACTGAGACCATTGATGATTATTAGAATTATAGTTGATAGTGACTAAATTAAAAAAAGAAATTGACTGGACATAATACAATGGAGAGACTCAAGAAAGAAGTTAATTAACCGCAAATGGCAACCCTTTTCGTAGTGGCAGAGGTTGGGAAGCACTGCATTGAAGTACTTAGCGATACATACATATTTTCATACAATGCACGTTATGTGGATATAATTTGATTACCGTATATGGTAATGTGCCTGTCGCTTATGGTTGAAATTTTGAAATAATTGTTGGTTTAGAAACTCCGGTCTGAGATTTCGTTCAGAAGTTAGACTTTGGATGAAACTTTGTTTAGGTGCAGATGGTTGCAGTAGCGACGGACAATAGCTGGTACGTGGTGTAGCACGCGACAGCTGAAGCCACTAACAGGGTTAACCGTCTAACTTTACCGAACCTTCCATATTTCATCTTCTAACTTCAAACCGTTGTAAAATTTTAGGATAAGAATGTGAGTTACATTCAGGCCTATTCTGTAACTCAATAGAAATGTAGGCATCGAATCGAGATCTGGAGAGATCGTAATGTACCCACTTCTACTGCGTCTTTCAACGTCGATTTTTGGTATTCTGTAACTAAAGTAGACGACGCGACAATCGAAATTTATGATTTCTACAAGACGTTAGGTGAAAAACGCGGCAACACTGCATTTTTCATGCGAATATGGGCCTTAGTAACCATCTGACAGTTGGTTATTTTAACCTAACCGAACTAATAAAGCAAATTTGTGTTGAATACCGAGAATTGAGAGTGACGTACCCAAGGGTAAACCAGATGTCCAGTGAAACCCTTAGCAGGTAGAGAAATTCACACTGCCTTAAGAACCACTTTAAGCAGTAGGCGCATGTGTGAAGAGCTTTCTACCATCGAAATAACGATTTCGACAGCTTCCATGCAGTCGAAATGTCATATTTCGATGGTCGACTTTACATTTCGATTCGAGGAGTTACAGAATACCGATTCCATACAATTTCTATTCTACCCCACCATTTCTATTCGATTTCAAGCATCTCTATTCGATTTGGAGTTACAGAATAGGCCTGATTATTGGCACTGCGTCATATTTTCCTACATAGACATACATACTTACAAGAACACTTATTTAAAATTTAAAAATGTCAAAAATATCTTTTTTTTATCAAATTAGACATACAATACTGGCAACTTGAGAACTGAACATAGGGATATTAGCATATTACAGGCAGTTATCAAGGGGAGGCACCATGTTTTGCAAAATACGACTATAAAATCCAACATACTCTAATTGGTTTAGACAAAATAAGATTTTTATAATACCAATTAATGTGCTAGATATTTTATTTAATATACGTTGGTGGGTGTATTATAAATTTAAGTTGATTTTTAATTCATTTAACTTTTTGGGTCCAAATAATTTATTAAGGGATTATGCGCTAGCAATAGGGTTTAGGGGTGTTCAGTAAAGATGAACGACCCATGTGGGACCCATGGTGATAAAATATCACAAGATTAAAAGCCACTTGAAAAATGCGCGACGTGAAGGCTTCGCGAAACGAAACGAAACGAAACGAAACGAAACAGGGAGCGACATTCGACCTTTTTGATTCAGAAAGCTCTGAAAGTGAAAATTTCACGTCGAAAGCCGACAAAAACCCATTTATCTGACATCATTTTATTCCAGAAACCTTAATTCTGGGCTTTTTGTTTGCTATTCTGGTAACAATCTGAGAGAAATTTATTCTAGATACGAGTCGGCAACATCCTTTCCTCAATGTTATATAAGGTTGGAAGGTTTAATGATGAGAATTTAATGCTATATATTTTTCGTCAAAATATCATCTAATATTTGTGCGTGAACGTCTTCTTTTTCCAATTACATACATTGTTTACTGTAAATAGTGGGTATTTATACACATATACGTAAACACAGACCTACATATTATTAAGTGGTACGTGGGTACCTACATAAATATTATATCAGGCATTATTGGGATTTTATTTGAAGGATTGTAAGCAACAGCTCATAAAATGATTAATCCGTAAAGTTGATACTTGTTAAATATTTTATTCATTACAAAACAACAAAAATATACATACCTATGATTAAACAATATTGACTGATAATCGTTTGTTAATTTTTTTCTGTAAATGTTTTTATTGAAAGAAATAATTTCTAACAGACCACATGTAGTTTTTATAGACATGAGGATGGTTCTGATAATATATGAAATCGAATAGAAATATACGCATCGAATCGAAACGTGGGCAAATCGAAATGTCCCCATTGCTATTGGGCTTGTGCATTTCGACGTTCGGCATTCTGTAACTAACGATCAGTAACTGCAAAGAAATGTAACACCACTGCCTGAAGATGTCAGAAGTAAAATTAAGCGAAACGTCGCATCTAAAAAGAAGAAATCGACCACGAGACAACAGCCGTTTATATACAGGGTTTTTCAAGTTGATGGGCTATTAGAAGTATATGAATTAGTAGAAGGAATTCAATTCTGAAACTTGGGCTCATTTGGTTATTGTTTATGCCGCTTCTTTTAAAAATATTTTCAAGTTCGATTTACATCCGGTTATATCGGAAGTCGATACCAACTTTGTTATTTTAAATGGAATGGTATATTTTTTACGCTGAATTCGAATAAAACGTGTAATTCTAAGGTAAGTTTGATAACCAACTTGTACACCTATGACGATCGGTTTCTGAGTTAATTTAATTTATAGAAAAAAAATCGCTACCGCAACCCAAATTATAAAACATCATAACTTCCACAAAATACGACTTAGAGTGTTGAAATTTTTACTAGTAATAGCTGAATATTAGTGCTAACGCCTTGACAAAATTGAATTAAATAAGTTATACAGGGCGTTCAAAATAAAATTCTAAAATTGAAAAACTTCAAACACGAATTTCTTTGTTTTTTCAAATTTTTTTTTACTTTTTCAATCGATTCCTTTTTTTATCCTCTTTCGATCTATATGGATACTTTCTATTTTATTTGAAAATTTTGGAATAATTTTTAATTATTACATAAAATAGAAAGTATCCATACAGATCGAAAGAGGATACAAAAAGGAATCGATTGAAAAAATAAAAAATAGTAGGTGCCATTTGAAAAAACGAAGTAATTCGTGTTTGAAGTTTTTCAATTTTAGAATTTTATTTTGAACGCCCTGTATAAATTATTTAATTCAATTTTGTCAAGGCGTTAGCACTAATATTCAGCTATTACTAGTAAAAATTTCAACACTCTAAGTCGTATTTTGTGGAAGTTATAATTTTTAATAATTTGGGTTGCGGTAGCGATTTTTTTTCTATAAATTAAATTAACTCAGAAACCGATCGTCATAGGTGTACAAGTTGGTTATCAAACTTACCTTAGAATTACACGTTTTATTCGAATTCAGCGTGAAAAATATACCATTCCATTTAAAATAACAAAGTTGGTATCGACATCCGGTATAACAGGATGTAAATCGAACTTGAAAATATTTTTAAAACAAGCGGCATAAACAATAACCAAATAAGCCCAAGTTTCAGAATTGAATTCCTTCTACTAATTCATATACTTCTAATAGCCCATCAACTTGAAAAACCCTGTATATGTATAATTATATAGTTTATATACATCGGAGAATTGCTTGGTTAGTAGCTATCACAATGAGTGAGAAAGAGATGCATAGTAGCGTTGCGCAACGGATTATTATTAAGTTTCTGACATGTGAAAACGTGAAACCAGCTGAAATTTTGCGCAGATTGCTAGCACAGTTCGAAAATGAAACGGTTTCGTGGCAACGGGTAAAAGTTTGGTGCAAAGAATTTAACGAAGGGCGTCATCGTGTCAAAAATGTAAATCATCCTCGTCGTCCGCGCACCAGCATACCGCCGGTTAACATTGCACGCGTTAGAAACTTTATTGAAGGGGACCACCACGCCACTGTGCTTAAGATATCTGTTGAACTCGGCATCACCAATAGGAGTGTCAACACAATCATAACGAAAAACTGGGGATTCCGAAAAATTTCAGCTCATCGGGTCCCAAAGTTGCTGAGTGAAGATTAAAAAGGTGCTCGAGTTCACATCGCAGCTTTAACGCAGGCCTAAATCAGTGAAATGCACTAGACTCAGTCAGAGCACCATACATATAGCCCAAACTTACCCCTTATGATTTACACATGCTTGGTCCCCTCAAAGCATCACTAAGAGGCGAGTGATTTCAGAATGATGAACATGTGGAGGCGTTTGTGCGCAACTGGATATTAGATACCCGCTCTGCTTCTTCTGCTTCTCTCCGTTGGGTTATGTCGAAAAATAGTGAAATTTATGTTTTTGTGAAATTTTTCAAAATAAATGTTTTATGAACAAAGGCTCGTTTATATTTAATCCATCCTCGTATTTAGTATTAATGAAACAGCATTCTGTGGATTCGTTATGTATAATATACACTTGTGCTTTATGTGGAGTAAAGATGCTTGTAGTTGCAGTCGTTGTTTGCTGATATTTTACGAGTGTACTTGTAAAGATTACGTTTTATCAATGGTTTCTTTATGAGCGACTTTGAAAAGGAGGGATGTCGAATCGATATTTTGAGGTGAGAAACGCTGAGTTATATGCCCTGAATTATTAATAGTATGCGTTATGGTTGAAGCTGTCGCGGAAATATTTACGACATTTCAGGCAACATATCGAGCCCGTTAAGGCGTTGCATGATAAAAAGGTCGTCCTGCTTACTCATCCGTATGAAGGGCTCGAAACAACACAAAACACCCCATCCCATCCCGTCCTTCTACCCGTGTTAAACCCCCGGAATCAATATACAAAATACAGTCATCCATCAACGCTGAATTGGCCATCGGAACTGAGGCGAAGGGTAGTTGATTTTCCGGATGCGAAAGTTACCTTTAATCTTTCTTGTAAAGCACGAAGAATCCCCGACGGGTTTTCTATTCATTTAATACGTCCTCGTTGACGAGGTGAGATTAGAACTCCAACTTTCCAAGACGTATTTTTATAAATGAATAGGCCGAAGATGTAGCAGCTCTTTTACCAGCTCGCATTCTAATAGATGAGTGGTTCTTCAAATTGAGGTTTCAACCCCCAAGTGGATCCAAAAAAAATTTGGCAGGAAAAGAAAAATGTTACTTACATCAGTTTTATTCTTATTATTATTATTATTTTATTAAAATACTTTTTCAAAAACTCTTAGTAACGACTAATATATGTAAATGAAAATGAATAGTATTAACTTATATGAAACTCAAAATTTTCAGACGTTAACATAAACCTTTCATGTGATTTCTTATTTCGGATTGTGACTCCATTTGAAATTTTTGTCTTAATTTCTGCAATCCCTAATTTCTTGCAGAAATAGTTTATTGACGGCTCAGGGTGGTTCACATAGGGTGTTAATTAAAATAGATGCCTAATAAAGAAATGCTCATCGACACACTGTTCACTAAAAGGTTTGCTTGCTAAATATCGAAAGAGGTATAATCGTTTAGTTAACTTATATAGAAAAGAATGCATGAGTGAGAGATGTCAAAGAATAGTTTTTAAGTACCTATCTCTAATATAATTTTGCGTGTACAAGAATTTAGTGTAGTTATTGATTGATTTTTGATTTTAATGTGCATTTAGTAATTTCATATTTTGAGAGGACATTAAAATGTCAGCGCCAGATATATTATCATCAAAAGTGTCCTTGATAGGCAATTTTGCCGAAACGTCAACTGCGGCAAGCAGTTTCATTTCTATTATTATTCAAAGAAATACGTGTACTTTCGAAAGTTTAATCGCTTTTCTGCGGGAGATCGCGGTTCCCTATTCCCTAGAGGACTTGCATGTTTCTTAAACATTTCAACGGTATTAATGTAAAAGAAAAAAACAGTGTTTTTATATTTTGTGATGTAATTTTTCTTTGATAATTACACTGAACTAGAATTTTTTTTAACAAATACCTTACGAATCTATTGTAATTACTTTTAGAATAATAATTATTATTAATATCGTTACCCAAATACTGTATATATTTTGCAAAATAGATAAGAGAGCACTGTTTATGATATTTTAATATTTTTAGGGTTCCGCACCTCAAAAGGAAAAAGCGGAACCCTTATAGGATCACTTCGTTGTCCATCCGTCCGTCCGTCCGTCTGTCAAGACCCTTCTTCTCAGGTACGCGTGGAGGTATCAAGCTAAAATTTATACCAAATACTCAGGTCTATTGTCCCTTGGAGCTGTGAAAAAAATCAAACTTCTAAGCCAATGCAATCAAAAGATACAGCCGTTTATGCCGCAAATTTTCGAATGAAAACCTACAGGGTACTTCCCGTGAACTCAGAATCTTGAAATTTGGTACGAAGCAACGTCTTATAGCACAGATAAAGGAAAAATTGCGAAAACCGTAAATTTTTAGTTATATCATATAATAAAAATATTTTTAATAATTTTAAAGTTACTACCCCTTTTCTCATGAACGCGTAGAGTTATTAAATTGAAATTCATATCAAATACTCAGGTCTGTAATACCTTTAAGCTGTAACAAAATCAAACTTCTATGTCAACGCAATCAAAAGAAACAGCAATTTAAGCCGCATATTTTCAAACTCGCAACTACTCGCAAGGGAATCAAAACCTAAAGGGTACCTACTTCCAGTCGATTTAGAATCTTGAAATTTGGCATGAAGCAATGTCTTATAGCACATATAAAGGAAAAATTCCGAAAACCTTAAATTTTTAGTTACATCACATATATACAGGTTTGTACGGAACCCTCGGTGCACGAGTTCGACTCGCACTTGGCCGGTATTTTTTTCTGACTGCGAAGAAAGAAGAAATAATTTTAATGGATAAAAACTCTTAATAGATCTGATATGACGTAAGTCTCCGTTTATTTATTTAAAAGTAAACATTCTTTTTTTGCCGAGATTGCCTAGAGTAAGATAAAAAATTAACAGAATCTAAATTACACTGCTTATGCGGTTGAAAAATGCTTTCTTGCACCACATGTCTTTGAAAAGATAAAAGATAAGGTCTAAATCTCATCCAGCCGTTTTCCTTTGAAAGAAGACCTTTTTCATTAGGCTCTGACCCTCTCGTACTATCTCTAAGGCGCACCACCTCTTGAGATATAATGTACGGTTTATACGCACTTTTATAAATAAACATGCGCGCTACTGCTTCAACTTTTATTATGGATGTCTAGAGTGGCATCTTTCTGCGGATAAAAAAAATCCAATCTTCTTAACAATGACGTAGGGAAGCATCATGTGGTAGGTGAAAAAATGAAACGTTTGTTCTACCGCAGAGGGGGAAAATTCTATTCATTATTTTTCCACGAGCGCTCGAGTATGTAGGGATCTCCACATCCATTATTATATTTTTATTTATTGAAAATATATGTAAATAATTTTTTTACATATACATAAAATATAAAAAAACTTTGTAGTTGGTTGGTTGCAGAGAACGCTTTTGGTTTATCAGTTTCGAATAAAAAAGGAGAAATTACGATCGTCTTTAGAGGAACTATGCTGAAGACATAAAACGGCATTTACTGCCACAATTTAACTTGCAAAATGGCTAAAAAGCAATAAAGGTTCTAATATCCCATGACGTGACAGTTTTACGATCGGTTTTCAAACAGTTTTGACTTACGATCGGTCAACAACTTAGTTTATGCCTCTAGGTATTTTAATAAATGCTAGAAATCTTTGTATGAACATATGTACTGGCTTCATTTTCAATAAGGAATAAGAAAATTACAGAGGAAAAACTTCAAACGTGTTCCGTTAAGCATTTTAGCTGTGTTTTATTTTATTTTAACTTCGTTGTTCGGTTCTCAATTTCCTCGTGATAAATTTTGTTGACATGGATCCGAATGTTCTGTCATGTGTCATGCAACTTTAGCATCTAAATTTATCTGTATGCGAGCCGCAAAAAATAAAGTTCTCGGGTTTTTGCGAGTTGGGGTTAAGCGAAGCGAAAGAGGAGAACCCGGATGACCGGGGCTTTAATGCATATCGGATACAGTTAGTGTTCGCGAAATAGATTACCTTTTAGCCATTGTACAAACGCGTTTTGTATCATATATGTAAGTAGATTATCGAACCTGTTAACAACTTCCATCCAACTTATTCAACCAATAAAATATATGAAAATGAAAACAAAAATTGTTATAGGTATTCAAGTCATAAGAATTCAACGAAATATTGTAAATAACGATTAAGTTGTGGATAATCTCCCTGTGTAAAAAAATTTAATTTCAAGTTTTATCGCATTTGAGAGCCTTAAACGTACTTTCTTGTTATTAAATTAAAATTTGTTGTTCCCTATTGTTTGGGGTAAAATGACCAACTAACTCTAGCACACTATTCATACAAGTGAAACTTTTGTTATACTAGCTATGCCTGCGACTTCGTCCGCGTGGAAAAATGACTTTCGGTAGCATTTAATTTTTTTTTCTATATTTTTATTTTCTGGGCCGTAAGCCTTTTTGCCGACGTCATTACACAAAAACTTTCATTCCTTAGTTTTGCCCCCTATAGGGTAAAATTTTTTAAACTTTAAATGTCGTATTTATATCTAATCAAAAGCCTAAAAAATAAGTTTCAAGCCTCTAGCTTTATATCTATCTCTGTATCAAATTCTCATTTAAATCGGTTCAGTAGTTTGGGCGTGATTGCGTAACACACAGACAGACAGAGTTACTTTCGTATTTATAATATTATAGATTAATATAGTTTAATTATAGTTTAAAATAGTTTATAAAGCTTAGTATTCAACTAATTTTATTGATCCAAATAAACAAAACCTCTATAACTTTTTACACTTAATATTTTAATTTTCTGGACCGTAAGCTTTTTGGACGACGTTTCAAGCTTCTATCTTTAAAAATTACGGAATTTTCGCACAAATTTTCCTATTTCAACCCCTTACAACCCTTTTTTCGCATTAAAAAGTAGCCTATGTCCTTTCTCAGGCTCTAGACTATCTCTGTACCAAATTTCATTTAAATCGGTTCAGGAAATTTTGGGCAAGATTGTGTAGCATACAAACAGTTACTTTCGCATTTATAATATTCCGCGAATTCATTTTCATCGATTTTCCCATGGGAATAAGATAATTTCCCGCAGTAAAACGTAGCCTATGTGTTAATCCGGGGTGTCAGCTAACTCCTTACCAAATTTTATTAAAATCGCTCCAGTCGTTTAGTACACACTCACATACTCACAAACTTTCGCCTTTATAATATTAGTGTGATTTAATTCAAAACTGGGGCATTTTTATTTACTTAATTCAAAAATTAATGTAATTTTCTATACTTAATTGTTTCTTGCCTTATTAACATTCTAGTTTCATTTTTAACGCTGTTAAAAATGTTTAACTGTCGCATTAAATAACAGTTTCATGAAATATTTATACCCTATAAGTATTTTACTCCTTTAATTTTTAGAAAGTATAATTCAAGTAAGTTCATACGCAACTGAATGTTTTATTATATTTTTCTTCGTGCACTTTTTGAATAATCCTTCCTAATGCTTTTAACTTAATAATTGTCAGGTCCAAATGAATCGTTAAGTAGAAACGTTCGCTCTTTATTGTTCTCGCGGAAATGGGTATTTCTCGGTGACAGTAATTTTCTACAATTTCGTAAAAAGCCCCGGCCTAAGGGATAATGGGAGGATATTAGCTTTAATATTTTAGGTTTCGAGCACCTCTACTTAAACGTTCTAGCATTTAAATTAATTTATTTATGTGTGGTGGACATAATTAAACGTCTGAAAACACGTATTATCCAGATATAACCAAAACTAAATTGAATAATTTATGTAATTCTATTTTAAATGAACGTTTATTTACGTAATACGTTAATAATGTAATAAAAACCTTATCATATCCCCTTTGCCTTACAAGCAGTATAATTTTAAATTTATTCAATTATTCGTATTATTTTACCCTTTTTCTACAGAAAATTAAATAAGGACGACGGTTCCTTACCTTATCAAATATCTACAAAAAAAAAAGAAAAGAGGGTTGCATTGGTCCAAAAGTGTGTTAAAAATCAATAATTTTTTTTTTAATTTGTACTATAGGACCACAAGATTTAAAATCCTAAATCAACTAGAAGTGTAGTATTGATTTCAAAAGATAGACAAAAGTGATAATATTAGTTTATTTCATTATCTGTAGAACCCTAAAAATTCAATGACCCAAAGGCTATTGTTAATTCATTATTATGTTGTTTTTTCTTTTTTGTTTGTTCGTCTGGTTATCCAATATGATTAGTCTTTCAAAGAAACGACAAATCCGATTTAGCCTCAGACTTAAATTAAACTTAAAACTGATAATTGGATAGAGCAGTTCTCGTTGGTTATTATACGCGGTTCAGACAATCGAATCCTCTGAAAGGATGAAAGAGATAAAGGAAGCAATCTTTTTTTTGTCGAAACAGCACAACAGCATCAATTAATCCTCCGTATTACTCCCATAATATTTCTTAATCCACATTATTAGCCGCCGGCGTTTTTTTTTTTGTATTTTTCCTTTTCTTTTGTTAATATAAACGAAAATCGTTCAAACACAATAATATTAGACATTGATTGGTTTGATTAAAAGTTCTATATCGCATTAAAAATAGGCAATTCAATAAAACAAGTGTCTGCTACTGTTTTTATTTATTTGATTAGTAGGTATTTATCTATCGAATAAAGTAAACTGAGAAAAATATCAATTTTAGAGAGGGAATAGAAAATAAAATAAAGAATGGTGGAAAAAAAATTAAAAAAGATTTGAGATAAATGTTTTTATGCTGGAATTCTGATATAGGGGAAAGCAGGGGAATTCCGCGCAGCGGGTAATACCGCGCACCAGTGTTTTAGGAGAACCCCGAATTATTCTAAGGTTTGAATATATGGTGCTATCTTGCAGCACACTAGCGAACATGCGCCCGTATTTGTGTTGCAATAGTACAGTTCTTTTAGATGTGGTGGATCTATGTTTACTGTTCGCGATTCTGATGTAAGATTTGTGGGATCTTCATATAGTGGTAAGTGCTTATATTTATTTATTTGCAGTGTAATTTTCGCACGGTCATTTCTCTTCATCCAAACGCTTAATTCTCTGGATATAATCAATTTATTATACGTAGTCGCTCATGACCTGTGTTAGGTTATATCTGACTATGCACATTGGGGTAATCCCGCGCAGCTCAGTCGGGGTAATGGCGCGCTGCGCGGTATTAACCACGCGGAAATTTGAAACTTTACTTGCGTGTTCTTTTTAGATTTCAAAATGCCCCGCACTTATGTAAGGAAAACCGAAAAGTGTAAATGTACAGAAGAGCACTTAAGGGCTGCTCAAGACAATGATATGTGCTTGGTTTGTGGAGAATTCGGACGCGATAAGGAAATTTGGTATCGCTGCGTATCGTGTGCCAATTGGTCACATTCAGAGTGCAGCGGTTGGGACTCGCCGGACAATTACACGTGTGACATGTGCATCAATGCATCTAAGAAGAAAACAAAAAAGTTAAATACTGTTCTATAATATGTATTCATATATGTAGCTTAAGAGTTTGTAACATTTTCTATTTTTGTATTATATTTTAACTTACAATGGTAAAACTTTTTTAATTATTTGCGGTTACTTCTTGCTCGTAACAGATTGATATATTTGTCTTAGTTTAAATGAGAATAATAACAATTTTTTTTATCGATTTGGAGTTACTCGTGTTAATTTCAATCCTGCGCGAAATTGCCCGACAAGGTGCGCGGCATTACCCAGTAGGTCGGGAAATACCGCGCAATGACAGTATTTTGAATTTAATTTTTTTTTTGAAAACTAGTTGATTCTACATTCCTGTTTTGTGGTAGGTAATGTGTCAAACATAGGTAGGAATCAGCAGTAAAATTATGAAAGTTTTCAGATAGGATAGGAACATTTTATGAGGACATTTCCTTAGGTGCGCGGAATTCCCCCACTCTCCCCTACCTAAAAGATATGTTGAATATTAAGGTTAATGTCCAATATGTTTACAAAGTAGAAAACAATTAACTTTATAAGTTCAAGGAAAGTAAATATATTTATTTCAAATTACTAAATAGTGCAATATATGGATTAAAAATACATATTGATACATAATGTAATTGTATCTATAGAAATTAGAGCCAACTTTTAAAATAATAGAACCTTTATGAATTCATAAACCCGCAGGATAAATTTGTGTTTTATCGTAAAGAAGTATATAAGTATTTACTATAACAATACTATTAGGTATATGGTTCCTGTGTTAATACCTTAAGAAGAAAATAGCTATTAAATTAGGTTTACCTATCCTATTTTTCTTTAACAATAACTACTTATTTTTTATTAGGCTTTCTCCTTTTACAATACAGAATTGGCTTTTGAATGAACTGAATGTGAACAAAAGCAGAAAGGGGTGTTTTTTTATTTTATTTAGGCGACACTCTTGTTTCCCGTTGGATTGAAAGGTCTATATTATCAAGAAGGTAACCACTAATGACCCGTGCAATCGTTTTTGTGTTTCGAAAGCTTCTTTGTTGGGGAAAATAAAAAAAATCGATCTTTAGAATTCATTCTATTTTGAAAGCGCTTTTTTTATTAACGGTGTACAAGTTTCAAACGGCAGAGGTCGTGATTTTATGTTGAAAAACTCTGATCATTTATCAAATATAATCTAAAAAGAAAATTTTCAAATTGTAGAACCATATTGTTTAATATTTCTGTTGACAAATGTTTCTATTTCTTAACCTATTTGGAAAGTGGATTCAACCTTTTTCCAATATCCACCTTTTTATGGAACTCTGTTATGCTTCGATAGCATAGTTTAGTTTAGCCCTAACATAAGTAATAAAATTTTTTAGGTTTAAAAATTTAACGACCTTATCAATTTTTACGAATAAATAAACACTTAAAATAAAAAGGATATGCCACATCGAATTTGACTGGTTTTATTTAATAAACGTTGTTCTATAATACCTTTTGATACGGTAATTGCAATCAAAATTCTTTCCTTAACTTTCTTTAGAAAAGTTACTTAATTTTAACCCCGGATTAAACGACATTAATTGTAGGGTTTTCCTTTTAAAAATTTCGGAATAAAATCTTGAGAAAAAATTTAGGCAACACACTATGAATAAGGAAGCTTGATGCTTACATGTATAACGGGTTGCCGAGGTTCTGTTGGTATAACAAAAAAGGCCCGAATACAAACTATATTTGAAATTTTTAGAACGGGCCTAACCCCTATAAATAAGCTGCTACATGACGATTAAAACAAGAAGTAAGGTTTAAATGATAAGTAAATTATATTGGTGTAATTTGGAGATTAATTGGAAAACTAACTGTGAAAAAAATTTGAATATGCAGCATTACATTTATGGATTGACAATTATAGAATCAAACGAAAGTGTACTATTAAGAAAATTATTCCTTTTGGTCTACTAAAATTCCAAATTGATTAAAAAATAAAGTAATTGCCTACCATATTCGATGGGAACCAACTTTGTTTTTGGTCTTATCGTAAGTAAGGGGAACATAAGGTTTTTAGACATAGGTAATACCTACGCGCCGAGGAAAAATTTATATTCGAATGGCAAGCGAACGTACTATTAAGGAAGTTTTTATCATTTAGTAGTAAAAGTCACGACCGCACGTAATCATGCATATTAGAGTAAAACCCTTATCAAACCAAGCGACTTCCGAATGACGACTGCATACTAAATTCGGTTCGTTCTGCGTGACTCCCTACCGCGCCGCGCCAGTCTCCGCCAATGAAGAAGACTTTTAGAGGATTTATTGAAATTTCAGCGGATTCTTTTCCCTAGCGACGCTTCTCTGATGGAGAAGATGTTCCATGGAAGAAGAGCATCAGTAGATATCGGAAACAAATGAATCACGTTTCATGCATGCCTGTTTAGCTTTATTGCCCTAGTTGGCAAAAAGACCCGCGTTTTACTTTGATGAATCTCTTTGGCAATCTAACGTTGCTCTGCTTGTTACGAACAGAACTGATAGCACTTGCTGAGCTGAAGCTGACAATTACCTTGCATAACTTCCGTTTTGCTCTAAATTGAATTCTTTAAACGAAACTTTTGATGAAACTCGACAAAGTACCTTAACTATTTTCATTACGAATTAGTATGTACTGTACATAGGTCTTCATCATGTGAACTGGAATGAAAATTCACAAGTTGTGTTGTTCTAATGGAAAGTTGTCCGCTCAGCTGCTAATTACTTTGTGTGGTATCCACATTATTTAAATGAAATATTCGATTAGAATCGACCAAGCACCTCCACCATTTTCGTTACAAATTAAAAGGACATTTTTCATAACGTGAGATGGAAAGAAATTTCAGATTCTGTACGATTCTTATGAAAAATGATTGTGAAAATATATTGGAAAATGAAGCTCACATTGTCTGGTTAGCTTCATAATTACCTTGCATAATAATCATTTTACTCAAAACGGAATTCTTTAAATGAAGTATTCGACCAACAATTTTTTTTTTAAATAAAAGGTAGGTTTTCATCATGTGAAATGGAAAGAAACCTCACAATCTGTGCAATTCTGATAAAAGATGTCTGTTATGCCTAACAAATATCTTGCATAATATTCAATTTGGCAAATTGTTAAAGGCTTTCGCGGCCAGTTGATGGACTGGTGATGTCCAGATTCAGTTCTAAAAGCTGTCGCTCTAATTCTGACTGGCCGCGACATCCTTTACCAATTTCTCAGACCTCTCCATGGGTAGAAGACACGTATAGGTACAGTAGCAGGAAACGATTCCAACCGACGACGGCTTTTAGACCCGAATCAGGGCATTACCAGTTAAATATTCCTATTGTTCAAAACACAATTTTTTAAATTTAATATTAGAATAATCGACTACATAACTCAACCACCTCAATTAGAAAGAATGTAGGTCTTCATTATGTGAAATGGAAAGAAACTTTAAGTTCTGTGCAGTTCTGAGAAATATTTCTTTAAATGAAGCTCAAGTTCCTCAACAATTTTCATTAAGAAATAGAAGGTAGGTCTTCATAATGTGAGATAGAAAGAAACTTTACAATCTGTGCAGTTCTAATGAAAAATGTTTATTAAAGACGTGTTCAAAACTGATGCTAATATGGTATGATCCTGTCATAATTATCTTGCATAATTTTCGTTGTACTCAAAACCAACTTCATGAACGAAACATTCGACGGAAAATTATCAAGTGTCTCAACCAATTTCATCATATGAATTGGAAATAAATTTCACAATATGTGCGTTTCTAGTGAAATAAATCTGAAACTAAAACACATTTTTCGCTCAGCCTGAAAAATACCTTGCATGATATAAATTTGGCTCGATAAAAATCAATCAAACTACTCATTTATTTTCAGTTAAAAATTAAAAGATAGATCCTCACTGTATGAGATGGAAATGAATTTCACAAACAATGCGGTTTATATTGAAGGTAGTGATAAAAATAGATGTATTTGTAATTTAAGTTAACTTGTCCAGTCAATCGGATAATTACCCTGCATAATACTCACTTTGCTGTAAGTAGAGTTCTCTAAATAATACATTGTATGAAAATTGGCCAAACCACTCAATCATTTCCATTACGAATTAAAATGGAAACTCATCATCATCTGAGAAAGAAAATAAGTTAACAGTCTGTGCTTTCCTTGTAAAGGTGATTGTAAAGATATAATATGAAACTGAAGGAGACACTGTCCAGTTTTAGCTTGACTATTACCGTACATAAAACTTATTTTGGTCTAAAAGGAGTTCATTAAATGGAACATACGATGAAAATCAACCAATTTTCACTAGGTGTTAGAAAGTAGCTCTTCATGAAAGCCAACCATACCACTCAACCATTGTCATGATTCATTAGGTATCCATTGTATAAAATAGAAAGAAATTTCAAAATCTGAGCGATTCTTTTCGAAAATAGTTATGATAAAGGCATATTGGAAATTTAACATTTCCAGTCAGTGAACCATTTTCATGACGAATTAGAAAGCTTCAACATGTGGAATGGAAAAATACCTTTACTTATCCTACATAATAAATAGAAATGGAATTCTTTAAATGGTTCATTGGATGAAATTTGACCAAACCGCTTAATTATTTTTATTGAAAATTAGTAGGCACATAGGTCTTCATCATATGAGATAGAACGAAACTTTACAATCTGTACAGTTCTGATAGAAGGCGGTTGTGAAGACATATTTGAAATTTTAAAAATAGCCCCAATATATTCAAGGGTGTTGTGTGGCAGGGACGGCCTACGTGAAGGTTATCCTTTATAAAGATGAGCAAATAGAATCGTTTAAAGGAGTAAATAACGACGTACAGACGGGCAACTAAAGGCCAAACCATTTCTCCTTGTCGCTTATCTGGGGATTTGCAGTAAAGCTCTTTTATACAGGGAAACGTAGTTTTCTTAAAACGTTACTAAACCAGTAAAATGGAAAACTATTGATTTTCGATCACCCCGGCTCTTCGAGGTTTATCCGAAAAGCTTTATTTAATGTTATTCGTGACAGACCCCGAGCCAAGTTTAATTTTTAAAGGACTTTCACCAAGATTGACTTTTACAGTAGCTATATCTATAGGTAAGTACCCATGAAAATGACAATGGGCATGTCTTTAATAAATAGCACTTATTCAACGAAGAAAAATAAGCTTGCTTCTTCTAAAAATAATCAAATTCCTAATTTCATTCGTTCCCACCCGAGCTTAACAGCGTTACTGCAAACGCAAACGTAATCAGTACTTATTGGAAAAAGGACTCGTGGCGTCGAAGTATCAATACATTTTAACTTAGCAATTTGTGGTACGCGCGCGTACTTATTGATTAAGTTTTATCCGAACGAAATAAAAGTCCGTTCGTCCATCGCCTCGAGGAAAAAACTTTCACTCTACGGGAATTAAGAAGTCGAAGACGAAAAAAACGATTTTCTCGGTGTTTATCGATTCGTGCTGATATTTTATATTTACATATTCAATTTGCTTCCCTATAAAATCGAGATTATTTAGGTAGGTACCTGCTTTAAACTTAATTCGTTCTCATACATTTTATATTTACTTCAAATAAAAACGACATGAGAAAAGAAACGAAATTATTAAATGATCTGCCTTATTGTTTAAGAGTATATCAGAAGAAGTCAATTTGCAGTAAAATTTATTGATGAATGTATCACCTGATCAAATGTTTGTTTTAACTTGAATATTACTTCTTTTATCAGTACAAATTGTATTCGGGAAGACATTAGTTCAAGTCGGTGTTCGTGCACCTTGCTGTGAATATTTCTGTGGTTACCGTGACCATAAATACGTGTAGTGCAACTAATAAAATTTTAACTATTGTACCTAATATTTTTATTGATCAAAAAATAAATTACAAGTTTGGCTTTAAATGCATTAGGACTCGTTATTATACTTGTAATTCGTTATATCTAATTAGAATACTCATTATGTCCTTTATCATTATTTTTAGAAAGTTATTAATTTTCAGGGTTGTTTAGACACAATGTCCTTCTTACTTCCGTGAAAAGTTTTTATAGACAGGTATGTAAATGAAGTAGAAGGTTTGAGCCATCGAGCGAGAATGAAGCAATTTCGTCTTGATTTGGTATGAAGTGCGAATAGTAAGTGACTAAGAGCCGTAGCTTTCGTTTTCCTAATCTCCGCTCTGCCTAATTTTACAGCTTTCTAGTAAACTAATATAAATCAGAGAGATCGTTAAAATAATCTAATTACTTCATTTTACGTCGTTCATCCCTCTTGTCAAAAGCGGATTTTGTATTCAGTTCAAGTTTCGTTCAGTTGCGCAAAGAAAATGAAAACGACGACTGATGTGAGTCTCGCATCCTACGAGTATCTACCTAATACATCTACAACACAGAACACCAAAAACCAGCCAACTTTACTCGGTAATGTTGCACAGGAGGTCGGTCCTGGTCCTGTTGATTGCGCTCTACTAAAATACAAACGAGCACGAGCGACGACTACACAGCGCTGTAATTTATTTTACAAATGTTGACAGTAGAATTAATTTCTGAAGTATGCGTAGAAGGGACGTCAATTTGTGGAAGTTTTACACAAAACGAAAACTGCTTGAAATCTTTTCGCGGCCGTCAAATGAATATAAAATTAACTTGCCCCACAAGACCGATGAATAATCAAATTTTGATCCGTTTCATCCATTGTGTCTTCGCGAGAACATTATCATTTTAAATTTTTCTGCTTTGCACTTTCTTTATTCGTTTAAAAAGAGGGGGAAACAAGAAACTGAATAGGAATTCTAATGTAACATTTATTTTAAAAAATATGCAAAATTTTTTTTAAGTTGACTGTAAAGTGTAGGTACGCCGTTACATAAAGAAAACAATAATTTTTGTTTTGATTGGGATAATAAATTCCAAGAAAAGGCACGCCTTAAATAGTTACTTGATTTTAATGTTTGATCCAGAAACCTTAAGGCAATTGCCCAAAAATGGGGTTTACTACGTATAAAAGAAACAAGGGTTTTCTAAATACACTACTAAGACAAAGCTTGAATTTATAACAACAAAATAATCTGAGCCGAAAGGAGTACCAAAAAATTATTTATTTTACACACCAACCCAACGTTTCGCCTCCTTTTTATTGGGGCTTTATCAAGGCTTCAATTTAGGCACAGATACATTTCCAAAAAATGAAGTTCATGACATATAATTACATGGTAGTATGCAGTAAAGGTCTGGTTGGGGCATGAATCTCCAAGATTAATTTTGATAGTAACTCCCGATTCGGAGCGGTTTGCCTAAGTGATTTTATTAAATTGAAAGAAAATGAAATTATACAAACATTTTAATAAGATTGTGGTTGTGACATTATAATTTTAAAGTTTTCAAGTCTGAGACCCGTTTTTATTCGCCGACTTCAGCCAGTTTAGCTTCTCGTTGAGCCGAAGGGTCTCAGTTCCGCTTTGTCACCACGATTACCTCCGTGCTCGAAAACCACTCTACAGTTTAATAAATTTCGCCTCGGCGAGTAGCAACACTATCTAGCTCATTCGAGTGTCTTTATTAGCTCTTCCATACATTTCGTCATCGAGCCCTAGCCAGCTGGTGTTTAATGGCACAGGAAAAATGAAATGAACTTATAATTTACTGCTTATTTAATTTCACGGTCTTCAGCACGCGATCGCTTGCCATCATACCGACGTATAAAGATAAAATACAAATGTTAGTGTTAACCAGTCAATATTAGATAACTAGGACTTTAATAAGTTTAAAAGATAATAAAGATATGTACTTTTACGGTTCCGCGCCTCAAAAGGAAAAAGCGGAACCTTTATAGGATCACTTTGTTGTCCGTCCGTCCATCCGTCTGTCAAGACCCCTTTTCTCAGGAACACGTGGAGGTATCAAGCTAAAATTTATACCGAAAACTAAGGTCTATTGTCCCCTGGAGCTGTGAAAAAATCAAACTTCTAAGCCAACGCAATCAAAAGATACAGCCATTTATGCCGCAAATTTCCGCAAATTTTCGAATCAAAACCTACAGAGTACCTACTTCCCGTGAACTCAGAATCTTGAAATTTGATACGAAGCAACGTCTTATAGCACAGATAAAGGAAAAATTGCGAAAACCGTAAATTTTTTGTTACATCATATAATAAAAATATTTTTAATAATTTTAAAGTTACTACCCCTTTTCTCATGAACGCGTAAAGGTATTAAATTGAAATTCATATCAAATACTCAGGTCTATAATACCTTTAAGATATAACAAAATCAAACTACTATGTCAACGCAATCAAAAGAAACAGCAATTTAAGCCGCATATTTTCAAACTCGCAACTACTCGCAAGGGAATCAAAACCTAACGGGTACTTCCAATCGATTTAGAATCTTGAAATTTGGCATGAAGCAATGTTTTATAGCACATATAAAGAAAAAATTCCGAAAACTTAAAATTTTTAGTTATACATCACATATATACAGGTTTGTACGGAACCCTCGGTGCGCGAGTTCGACTCGCACTTGGCCGGTATTTTTTTAGCATTCTGTAGGTACGTTCCAACACAAGCGTGAATATTTTAATGAATATGATTATATGTGATTTACCTTTAATCTTTTTTAAGGCGTTAGAACATCAAATATAATGTATTAGTCTGAGTTTTTATTTTTCTTCGAATTCTAAGGAATATCAAATAAAGAATCCTTTGGAAAACAGCCACTTCGATATTATGTTTACAGAAGCGGTTCGTGATCAACCTGGAGCTTTTCATGATATACACATATACGGATAAATGTATATACTCGTATCATGTATGTTTGTGTCGCATAACCTGTTTCTCCCATTCCATTCAACGTAATGTAGAGGAAAATAATAATTCTTGACGAAGATATCATAAATCTCGCTCTAAATATTTTTATGTAAGGACAACGGAACACAATTTGTATAAGAACAAAAGGCTATAGATATTCTTTTTCCTTAGGCACCGTTTTTGTATAAAAACGTAACAAGTTTTATGCCGAGCACGATATTTTCTGCACTGACGAATCGACTAGAAATATCGTTGCGATTTTTGAAACGTTTAATATATTTTCACCATTGGCAATCTTCTCTCCTTTAAAAGTTTTCCTTCATATATATTAAGTCGAACCAAACGAATTTTGATTTCTTTGAAAGTTTTAAAAGATTCGGTAGCTCTGGAAAATGCGTTTAATTTTCAATAAAGCAAAGCGCAAGGAGAAGAGAAAGAATCCCCGATAAAAATTTACATCAGTATCAGTTCTGCGAAAACTCAATCTTTTATTTTTTCATCACTTCTTACAATGTAATTAAAAAAGGTATTTCGCCGATTGCAATGCTCCTACGCTGTACGTATAATATTGTTTCAAATTTCTTCTGGCGGATCTATTGCGAGTGCTGGTTGTTAATTTTTTAAAAGCGTAGGTACCGTCCGAAGAATACTCAAGTTTTAATTAGAAATAAAATGCTCCATAATTTATTTGTCAAGTCAAAGGAATTTTGCAATCGGAAAATGAAACGAAATTCTTTTCGACTGCTCGATAAGACAAAACGTGAAATTTAATTAAGCAGACGAATGAAAATCATGAATTTATTAGTAACTAATCAATTTTTAACGTGGCGACGTGATGACATTATATCAATATTAACAATTAATACGTTTAACTGCTCAATTAAAAAATAACTAAGAATATTATAATATTATATTATATGATCATCGTTTGTTATGTTGTGTCCTACCAATAGGATTGATAAAATTATATGATCGCAACAATATTACGAGAAAAAATTTTTTGTGATAATAAAACACTTTTTCAGGTAATTGTATTTTTTATATAAATTATGTAGCTATTGATTGTTTCATCAGTATTCTGGCGTTTTCCTTAAAATCCCTATTGGATATATTTTAATTTTGAAATCTGGTTGCTTCTATATACTATAGTAGATATTATCGTAATACTTTTAATAATTGAAGCTGCAGTAGTTTGATGGGATTCTAATTTTCTAAAACTATTATTGATAAACTCACAAATTAGTTATAAAATAAGAAATATTAAAGTCGTAAAGTGATTTTTCTATTCAACTTTACTTAAGACGGTTGTCCAAAAAATAGGATGTTTCATAAATGATTGATGAAGTAATTTTGTGATTATTTAGATATTGACGAAGAATAATTGAATATTTAGTGTAAATATGCCTTTAGACACTTGAAAACATTATTTATTCAGTATACCAACTTTTACGCGTAAGGAGGGACATGGCAGAACACAGAATTTTACTGTTTACGTTGTATTTTTGGTAATAAATACATTGTAGGGTTATCAGCTACTTCTTACCTCCTAATACTAACGTTTTCTTATAAACAAACCTAATCCAATAAACTAAAAATACTTGGTCACTACTATATCTCCAGAGCTAGGTAGAGCTTTAATGCGTTGTGCTTGAAAATGTACTTCAACACTTTTTAAGGATTAGAAGGACTGTATTTCAAGTCCTTTCACGAACAAATAGTTGGGGATTAGTAATGAAACAACGTTACAAAAATACTTAGTAATATGACTTAAAAAAAAGGGCTTTGAGCACGTTCAAATTGCTTAAAGTCCTTTTAAAGCTCTTTCCGGCCCCTGAATCGAACCTGTGACCCCTTTGTGGGGGTCGCCAAAAGTTTTTTATGAAACGCATAATGCCTGCATGCTGCATACCATACAGTGTACATATAAAGAGTGAAGCGCCGTCACTCACTATTTGAGAAATGAAGTGTACATGTTTTTAATCGAAAAGAAACATAGATTGGCAAGTATCAATGAAGTTTGGCTAGGGATGCTGAGCTATTTAGTTGATATTTTCGAAAAATTTAACGACTTACATTTGAGCTTGCAGGATGAGAATTCAACTATCATAACTTCAGCGAGTAAAATTCAAGTTTTTAAGAATAAGAGTAGTCTCTGGCAAACTGAACTGAATAAAAACAACACCGAAATGTTCCCTTGCTTTAACGATTTTTCGAGGAAAATAATATAGATATATTTACATTTAAAAAGATCATTTCCAATAACATTGAAAAGTTAAAAGAAAATTTTTCGAGAAGATTCCAGGATTTTCCCGAAAACGATCTTGGTTGGATTCATGATCCATTTTCCTACGACATATGTAGTTCAACTCTTCAAATTAGTCAGAAAGAGCAATTGATAGATTTAATTAGTGACTACACTCTTCGAAATCAATTTAAGACTCAGCCTTGCCAAAAATTTTGGCTATCCGTCAAAAAGCAATATCCCGTTTTATGCAAGAATGACATCAGGATTTTAATACAATTTTCATCAACGTATTTATATGAAACTAGATTTAGCAAACTAGTATCAATAAAAACTAAATACTGCTCTCGTCTACATCCAAACATCGATGAGATAATTAGAAACTTGCAGCCACATACATCTCATTAAAGGCCAATTTACTGATTTTTATGTCGTACGAAAAGTATTTTCTTAAAATTATAAATAAAATTAATATGTGTCAGATATGATGAGGTTTTTATTCGATGAAACGAAAGAAATAATCGAAATATACATCGTATTTGTGGACATTTAACTCTACAAAAGGGGTCGCAGTCGAAAAAAGTTTGCGCACCACTGATCTAGACGACTAGACCATGCTGCTAGGTCACACTAGATCATTTTTTTTTTAAATGTTTTCGTGGAAGAGGGGAAATCTTCATAGACACCCAGCTGTCCATACGACTGGGTAGTGTCGGATTCCCGAGGAAGGTGTCCTGGGACCTCAGGCCGTTCTAGGACCGATGGGGTCGGTCCTATTCAGTCGTATGGGAATTAAGGTTTGGTGATTCGGATTTAGATGGGTTGGGGTTTATTTAGTGTTGTGTAAGGACACTAGACCATGCCGATCGGTCCCTAAATAGCTACTGATAATAGGGGGTGGTATCGGGTTAAAACAAATTCAATTGAGGGGATGATACTGTAGTGTGTAGTCCTTTCTTCTTTAATCCATTTCACCATACATTACTTCTTTTCGTTTCTTGTCGGAATGCTGTTGTTGTTGGCTCTGAAGTTGATATAGGTACTTAGGGTAAATTTTATTCTTCACGCAGATGTTGAAAAACCAAATATTCTGTTGCGTGACAGAATCTCAATAATAGTTTGTAGTAAAACTTGTTCAAAACGCTACTCTCAGCTTCTTTTAAATATTGAATTGTTTCAACGTCTACTATTACCCCCTATTATCAGAATAAAATTTAATTTTAAAAGTACCTATATCAACTTTAGAACTAACAACAACAGCAGTCCGGCAAGAAAAGGAAAGAAGTTAGGTATGGGTTAAAGAAGAAAGACTGTATGATAACAACTCCCCTCTACTGAATTTGTTTTAACCCAATACCACCCCCTATTTAAGGACCTGAAGTATTTTCATAGTAAGTAGGTAGTAAATACTCAATAGCCTGGTTTTATTCTTGGTATTTTCTTAGGTACGTATGGTAGGTTGCCAAAATTTAACAATGTTTTGTAAACGGATTGAATAATTCAGTGTTCTGCAGCACACAATTAATGCTTACAAATCTTATTGGATAAAAGTTTGTTTTGTATATTTATATTAATATACAAAATAAGCCATGTGGAAATTTGTAGAAAATTACCAATTTAGGAAGACGATGGTTCGTTCTCTATTTGCTTTTAGTTAAAATGTAAATTTTAATCCTGTATTTTCATTATTCTACTACCCTTTTCCCTCTTACAAATTTGAACTAATATCTGCACTTTCGTGGTAGATGTTTAATATTTGGTTTTGCATAATATATGTGTGAGCGTGTCGAAGTTATACGATGCGATGTGGCAGCAGGGGGGTAGCCGCGAATAGAGAGAATAACGAAAGTTGCATGAGTATTATGGTACACGATGCCGCGAGGGAAATATAATCTGCTAATGGTTAACAGTTTTCGTCCTGGTAACCGGAACTTTTTCCATAAAGTATGATTTTAAACGTGCCACTACAAGTCTAACAACCGTAACAGCTCATAATCAAATGGCCTTGTGAAATAAGGACGCTGGCATTAGTCGAACGGAGTTCGCTTTACAAATCTCTACCTAAAAGCATCCACTTTTCGTCCATTTTTCTTTCTAATGCCTACCTACCTACCTAGCCTTTCACTTTTTCAATGTCGGACCATTTTGGCAAGGAAAATTCCGGGAAATTCGTAGGTACAGAACCAATGGTTTTATATTTATTAGATTTGTTTTTGATTGCTCATTAAAAACACCTTGTCTTTATGGTATCCTATTGTGATCGTAATCCATGATGTTATACTTGTTGGGTGTTGGGAACCAACAAATTTGGAGTTGCAAATGTTTCTAAAAACGTGGCAATTACCCTTTAGCGTAAACGACTATAAAACTATTCTTACACTATTATCTGTCACAGTGGTATCTTTATAAAAATAATGGTAGTATATATAATGTGCGAAGAAGCTTTAAACAATAAGAAAAAGGTGTTTTGAGAATATGAAATAATTTATAAACCACGGTAGAATATAAAGGTACACCGACAAGCTCTTACGCTTGTAACAAAGTTTGTAAGTTTGTAATGCTCCCTGCGAGAGAAACAACGTAAGAAAGGCTAGATATATCATGTATATGCGACCGCATGGTCTATGCAATTAATTAATAGATACAAAAAGTGTTAATGGGACCAAAAATTGTTCAAGCAAAAGTTGTAGCCTGAGAAATAATAAATGCTTATTTAATGTTTATATGCGTGAATAAACATTTAAAAAAAATCATCTTCTCAATTTTCTCGTAAACAAATTGCTCCTCGTAGTCATTTCGTTTATTTGTATTATTATATTTTTATATTAATTGGTTATATAGATTGTGCTGCCCCATTTATATGAGATATTCTGGCCCTCTTTGCACTGTCTCACGTTGTGACCTTTCATTATTTTTATAGGAGAGCGATAAACCCTCAAAAAGTAGCTTAGAAATGTCTGAAGTGAAGTTTTTTAAATTATTTTTTATTTTAAAACAGGGGAAAATTATCAAAATTACGATTCCTTATAAAAATTAAAATACCCTTCTAGTATTTTTTTCAACATAAACAAATTTGGAGGTAAGCTACTCATTGCACGCTTTGGTGTTGTAACAGAATATTCTTATGCTCGGTTCGTGAGTTACCAAGTCTGTATCTTCTGGACTTTAAATATATTTTTGCCTGAAACATTAATCAGTTTCTTTATGGTATTTTGTTAAAAATGTACCTGATCAAACCTTTATAAATGAACTTTTGATCGAGATATTATTTTTTAAATATTATTCCAGATTTTTTGCGTTCGGATATTGAAATATAATACACAAGGAAGTTTTACGTCAAAGTTTAGGTCGTCTCCAACAAAATAAAAGATAAGCAATTCAAAGATACTCGAATTACCCGTAGCAGTTTTTCGCTTGCATACTGACATTATGCACCGAAGTGTAATACTATTATTTTAATTTCAAAATTTATATTAAATAAAAATTTTTATAATTTAAAATAAAATAATAATGTAAAACCTCATTTCAGACATTAGGATTTCCATGTTGCATAGTTTGTTTCACGTTAAATTTACCCGATGTTTCGTTATTTCTAGGAAACTAGTGGGTATAGAAATTCAAGCGAAAAACAATTATGATTAAAATGGCCATGAGAAAATCCTGGAAATTATTTTTCAGCTCTGTATATCACCGCAAGGAGGCGCAATTTATAGGGTGAATCATGAAATTCAAGATTTCAAAAGAAAATTCTCGTATTAGGCTATAATTTTTACATAGATTGTGTCTGAGGTTCATTAATGTATCGACCCTAACAAGAGAGAGGGAAACCCCTGACTATGTGTAATTATTTAAATGGCTAAACTCAGGCTTAGTTTGAAAGAGAAATCTAAGTATTTGCAAATACCCTTAGTATCCGATTGTTTACAATAAAGTTGCTTTATAATCGTAAGGATGACATGAGAAAATTGTTTTATTTTATTTATTTTTCGATAGATATCAAAATCAGTGTGTATCCAGAAGAATAAATTCCGATAATAACTTCAGGAAATATTCAACCGCATCCTTTCGCCTTTCATTCTGGTGAAAGAATTTTCCAAGCAAGCATGATAGCTTCGTGGAGCGTAGCAACTTGAAGAGACACTGAAAGAAACTCTTAAAAATTACAGAGGAAGTCAATCGCGATTATACGGTCGGATTGGTGCGGGTGCAATTCCCGACTTTAAAACGTGAAAAGTCATTAACATCCTGCTGTCCTTGGTCGGGTCTGGGGTTTGATTGCTTTTCTCCGCTTTTTTCCAGCAGCTAGCAGATCTGTTACTTGTTTTTGCCACTTGCACCCCAAAACGATCGTTTCTCTAAAACGCTATCGGTTTTACTCGACTTGACTACGTACAACAAAAACTGTTTGCAATTTTCTATTATTTCTAACTCACAAGATAAGCTCTCTTTTTCCTAAAACTCTACTACATGTTATCTACAATGCAACTCTAGATTAACTACCTATCTATTTTCTAAACAAGACCGTGTAAAAATAAGACATATTTGTTATTCGTTTTGTACTGTCTAGACTTCAGCGCTTTTGTGATTGAATTTTGAAGGTTAAAGTTAAAACAACGGGTAGTTAGGGAACGGTATACTTCGTATTTTCCGTCGTTCCACTTTATATAGCATACTCTAGACGGTGGCGCTGACTGCAACGAAGAATATTTAGTGTTCCTACGGTGTTGAAGGCTAAAAGTTGTGCGCATATTGTACCAGTAAGTAAATCTAAAATATTGTTGCCCTTTTGATGTAATTTACAATATTTAAACGATTGTCTTTCCGTGGATCTTAACAAACTCTATTTTACATTCCTATTGTGTCTAATAATAGATTAATATTGTGTCAAATCAATTACCCCAAACGTTTTCAATCACTTGTAATGATTTTGCAAAAAAGAATTTATTGTTAAAAATTCGTTTCAGATGCCTCAAAATTACACTAGAAAGACCGTTTAACAGCACATAATAGAATTCCGGCACAATTTACTAACACTCATCTTACTGTTATTGTCAATTTGTGGTTTTTACAGACCAATTTTCAACGTTTATATAAAACCTATTTGAAAAACAAAATATCAGAAAAATATAAATTTCTAATATTATACAACAAACAATTTGCTAATTTTATCTGTATTAATTTCGTACCTAAGAGATACCTTACATGTAAATTCAGATATAGTTAGTTGTATGGTAACAATAACTTACAGAAATTATTGGTATCTTTTTATTTCCTCATTATTGAAAATCGCGGACAAAAGCAAGCTAAGAAATAACATCAGGGCTAACGCAAGTTTTTTAAAACAAATTAAGACTTTACTGAGAAGACGTAAAACAGATGAAATTTTTAGACTAGGGATATACCTAAGGGGTGAGATGTTTAAAGTGAGTTCATGAGCAGGACAATACCCTTTACGTTTATTAATATATAAATATTTACGCTAAAAGGTTCTATTTTCAATAAGTATATTTATGGAGGAAAATTTCTAAATTGGAAACGAACAGCCTCCTCTTTTTTAACAAAGCATTTCTTTAGATAAATTAGCGAATTGCTATTTATTAAGGTGGTAAATTCAATTTTAAAAAATCGAGTTCGATAACCTACAATACGAAATTTCGGATTATACGAATAATTGTTCTAGTTGCATAAAATGTCAGCATATACTGTTAGATGGCGCCACTTGTGCCTTTGCTCATGTCGAACTTGCAATTATAATATCTATAGTTTATATGATGAAATGTCACAATCAGCGATCGCTTAAATTTCGTAAAAAGAAAAAATAATTGAGAGTGACTTTAAGTTGGTTTAAGTAATAAAGAACTTCCCGTTTTCGTTAGGTTTTCAAAGCGATTGTAAAGTTTGAAAACAATCAATCATTGGGGGCAATTACCATAAAAAATCGGCTGCTACAGGCGACAGCTTGTCACTCCTCCTTTCTCCTTAATTCGCTTTCGTCGAAGTGTCGTAAGTGCGTAGCGAAAAGGGATATTAATAAAATTAGTGTCATGCTACTCATGCCTTCCAGTCAAACCCAAAGAAAAGTTATCTGATAAGTTATCTCTGCTAAACCGTATGCGCTACGTTGTATCCAAGTTTTCGCAGTTACGTACAAAACCCCGACTGGCAAGCGAGGGATGTCTTAGTCGCATCCCTTTTTCCCGAAAACGAAAACCACCACATTATTTATAATCGATTTTTTAAAGCATCATCGAAACGTCAGCTTGGAAATTAATTGCTTGTCCCACTGCTACTTCTTTTTTTAACTCGCTGCAGACAAATAAAGATGATACTGATACTGACACAGTAAAATGTATTGATTGGTTCTTATTACATATTATATTGTAAAATTTTTAATGGGAAATAAAATGGTGGCCTTAAAGAACTCAAAGGTAATTGGGAGGAATTTACATTTCTAAATTAAACAATTAATTAACTTTCCAATTTATATTTATGGAAAATTAAGACAATTCAATATCTGAAAAATAGCAACTGAATTCCATTGTTTAGGAAAATACTTAGACAAAAATGGTATATTTTCAAAGAGGAAAAAGTTAGTTAAAAGTCATGTCTTTATGGGAAACATATTCTAAACTTTTTAGAATTGAGAAAATCAAGAATTAAGAACAATTTCAAGAATACTTTTGATTGCTAAATATTCCGTTATTTTCATTACTAAGTTTAAAAATGCATCATACTCTTATAAAAGAAATGAATTAATCATTAAATAACCGTAAAGATCAAGATGACAATTTTTGTCAAAACAAATTCCGATAAAAGGAGATCTAAACAAAAATTTCATTGCCACAATTTATGTGAGTAACACTATCAATATTTATATACTTATATCTTATATTTCTTTAATGTGTTGTTAGTCTTTAAAGTATTGAAATTTAACTTCCTATACTACACAATATGGAAATTTTTGTTAAAAAATTATAATTTTACTAGGTATTATAAAACCACAGGGGCCACACTTTAAGATTGTTATCAAACGATCTTTGAACGAGTAATGCTCACGAAGTGTTTGTTAGTCAGACTTCTAAATCTCGGCAGCATTACACGCAAATTTTATTAATCGACTCATAAAAAATACATTCGCCTAACGAACCAAATAATTAGATATTGTACTTTTATTTGAAATCGATTCAATTACTAAATGAACTAAAAGACATTAAACTACAAAAGGTTATAAAAATTAATTTAGTGGCTAGTTGATCTTTAATTCAAAAAAAAAAAAAATTAGAAGAAGAAATCAGTAAAAACTTAATTTTAATCGAAAATAATGTTTGTTTCGTCAATATATCCTTTAATGACGGAAATTTTTATTTTTACTAAACGAGTACTTTTTACATTCGTTATAAGAAGGTAAATTTGAACCCATTAAATGTAGCTCAGACACTATTGAAGCACGTTTTCGTAGAGTCGCTCTTCTTTTTATTTGCTTTGACTGTCCCGCTAAAATAACTGAACTGTGCTTTTCGACTTCGCACATGTTTTGTAGGAACTAAACTCTTTATAACAAGCGAAAGCAACCCAATATACGTCTTGATGTTTTATCATGTATGGTGGGTTGCCCAGGCACAAAAGTAGGTTTATAATCTATATCATTAACTTCAATTTCATTGACTCATTAATACATCAAATAAGAAAAACAATGTCTCTTCAACATTTTCTTTCTAAAGGTGAAAGTGTTACCTAACAGACATTTGCTGCGTAGTATCTGTGCGTAATAAACAGTAAAATCGGTTAATTAATGTTAATGGTAATGGCCATAATGAAACTCACATCGTCATCAGTTATTTATCATTGTGTATCTTTCATATTTCTGCTTGATGAGAGGAATTTACGGTGAAATACGTGGGTGAATCTGATGGCGAAATACACCACCTCAACCTACGCTTAAACCTGATAATAATATTATTATTATTGCCGACAGGTACTAATTGATCGTTTAGTTCAGAATTTAGAGACAAACTGTTTGACTCTACAACTAACGACTGCTTATTTGTGATGCTTTAACGCAGCTAACAGTAATGCTGGGAAAGGAATTTAGTAGCTATTTCGAACGCAATGTTAACTAGACGGGAAAAGTCGAAAAGCTGTCGATGTTTCAAATAGCAACTATGTACAAAAAACGAGAGAGCCGAACGTCGAATTTGACTCACTCGTACCGTCAACAGCACTAGAGAATCCGTCACATTTTCCAAATTACAAGAGACGATCCTTACATTGTACAAGCGTTACCCATCATGTTGACACTTCAAAGCACTAGAAAAATAAATTATTACAAAGTAAAATAAAAAGCGACTTCAAAAAACTCTGAAGCACTAAAACGCTAAAAATGTTTGCTATTTTATATTCGTAAATGTAGCACGATTATTTTTTTTTCTTCTATTAAATAAATTGTATCATATTGATCACAAAAGTAGTTCCGCCTTTTCCACATGGGGACAGAGGACAGGTTGATGGAGCTCTGAAGATGCCCAAAAAAAATTGGTGTAACTTTAAAAAATGAACATACTGACTTTTGACTTTCTAAATGATTACCTACCAATAACAGTGCAGGCAATAGTCTCGTCTCTATTGCTTAAAATGGCCTAGTACAAATGAAATATTTTCTTGTGGTTTTAGTCTATTATTACCCTTCTAACCTTTACGTTTATAATAACCTCTAGTTTCTATTATATTTTTGATATAAAATATATTATTTATTGTATGTTAATTAAATGAATATATAGGTCGCGAGATGGGTAAAGAGCATTACCGACAATTGGAACATGTTTATTTATTAAAAGAGAAGCACTGAAACAATTTTAATGAAATTTAAATTGGGTTAACTTAACACATCCCCTTTCAATTAAAAAACGACCACGCTAATCGAGTGCGAAATTTCGGGGTGATACATTGGCGCCAAATTGAGAGCATCCATTTCTTTTGAAACCCATTAAAAATACAAGTAGAGTTATGCACAATCGGGACACGACTAATAATTAAAATTCTCCTATTAATCGTTTCTACGTATTAATTTAAGTGCTCTTTGGTTATTAATTCTACATTTATACCTACAATGCCTTTTGCTTTTTTGAGACACACGCATCCTCTTTTTACGTTATTATTATTATTATTATTTTAGTAATATGCATACGTATACAGTTTCAAGTAATTAAGCATTTGGGATAATTCAAACTTTGAGGTTGTAGTTCAACGTTTGTTAACCACTCATTATTACTGTGTCAGTAACTTTGTTTATCTTTACCTGTTTGTGGAAAGTTCGGCTCACACAATAGGTACAACAATTAAAACCACCCTATTAAAACCATATTTTGAAGTCCCGACAGTTGAATCAATGTACCCTCGCCCTCGGCCTCTTTAGAAGCGTATGCTATACTCTGGTTGCGAAAGTGTAAATTTTAGCACTGGGAATTACAGGTGCAGGCTATGTGGAATGCTATTTTCTAGATTGTCTGTGTATTCTACTTCAGCGAATGTACTTCAATGAATGTGGCATCTGATTTTCTACATACAGTGTATTTATACAGAAATATCTGTTATATTTTAAATTATTACAGTAGGAAAATAAGTGTTTCAATAACGGTTATGTATGTAATCTTCTCCACTTGTGGTTTCAATAAATAAATTCTTGTAACTGATCTGTAATTTGGTTTTGTGCAGTATGGAGTTACATTACTTAATGGCTTCATAACACCAGGGAGCTCTCGGGATTGAAGCTAAGGAATGACGGTGAAAGAGGGCTAAGATGTCTCATGTATAGTGTGTATAACAAATTAATGCAAAATGTATAAATTGGGAAAAACACATTTTAAGCAAAACTGATAGCGAAATTATTTTTCTTATCGAAATATAATAAAAAATCGGAAACTGTTTCTTTCTAGTGCTAATTCTCTTTATACTTATTTGGTTTATATCGTTGTTGGCTTGTGAAATATTGGTTAGACATTAAATTTATCAAGTGTATGTGTTTCGAATGTAGAAGTCTTCCATATTTGACTAATTATTATTTCTCCTGAATAAGCCATTCCTTGCGATTTTTTTACAACAAAATTTGGTAACTGAAAATTTTGCTTGCTTTTATGATAAGTAATAATTTAGTTTAACTTTCTAGTAATTAATTATTTATTTAAACAGACTTCTCAATAAAAGTTTATTTACCACTTTGCATTTAACGTTACTTATTTATACAACACTCATACCCTCTACTCAAATGGTTGTTGGTACTCTACTACTATTATTTATGTAACACCACTGCTAATTTTACTTTAATACATTTATTTATATCATTTGGTATCTCTGTGTTCATTCTTCCGCTTTATACTACATCTTCCAGAGTTTTTTCATTTGCCTTTTGTGCACTGATTATTAAAGCGAGATATTTATTAATCATAAATCGGACTCTTCACGGCACATCGACGGTGCAGTATCTTTTGATCTATTGACACACGCAATCGTTTGTTACATTATGGAGTTATCAGAAGTTAGAGCCTCAAATATTGATACATCTAAATTCAGCCATAAAGGGAAATATTACACGTAACAGCAGAGGTGAGTATTCAAAAAATTCTCTTAGCAAACCGTTAATAAAACGTAAATATTCTTTGAAGTAATCATGGTTCAAAGGGTAGGATATATATACGATCTTGATATTCTGTTATATTTCATATTGGCATCTGATATTGTCTTAATTTTTAAGATCAGACAATAAAAGTCACGACAAGACAAAACAAGACAAGACAAAATTGATAGTAATTACTCAATAATAATTTGCCTCACCCACTAAAGTTCATATAGTACCTACGTTTATTATTTACTTTTTGAAATTTGAAGGATATACATGGCATAGTTATTGACCGTACTTACCATTATGATCATTACCTATTTCTACAAAAATTAATTTATTATTTTAATATCTAATATAAGATAATTATTATCCTGAGTTCTATCATGCATATTGACTTGATTATATTTGAACAGTCCCTGTAGATATAATATATATATATAAAATTTATATATATGTTGGGGCTGGTACGGTGTCGGAAATCGATTCAATAAAAGCGTGACGAGCTTCTCCATTTGGAGATAGTGCTTGCTTTCTGCTTCGATTGTTTTTGGCGGACATCAAAGGGGCCTTGTGGAAAGTTCGGAGGTGCTCTAAAACGAATGCGGACGACCACCACTTACTCATTTACCTCTTTAAATTTACTCCCTTTTCCCTATTTCGTATCGAGTAACAGTCGAACGAGTTATATACGAGAAATGTAAAGAGGGAAATGTAAAAGCTAGATTGAGCAATGGGTATACGTACGTGAATATAATGAACTGTAAATAACATCTTTATTCTTATCGATTCTCTTTTCCAGTATTATTTTTAGTCGATATATAATCAGTAATGAGCCACTATTTATACAGTACTAGCTATGCCCGCGACTTCGTCCGCGTGGAATAGTTTCTTCTCTATTTTTATTTTCTGGGCCGTAAGCCTTTTTGTCGACGTCATTAGGTACACAAAAACTTTCATTCCTTATTTTTGCCCCCTTTAGAATAAAATTTTTACAAACTTTAAATGTCGTATTTATATCTAATCAAAAGCCTAAAAAATAAGTTTCAAGCCTCTAGCTTTATATCTATGTACTTATCTATCTCTGTACCAAATTCTCATTTAAATCGGTTCAGTAGTTTGGGCGTGATTGCGTAACACACAGACAGACAGAGTTACTTTCGCATTTATAATATTATAGATTAATATAGTTTAATTATAGTTTAAAATAGTTTATATAGCTTAGTATTCAACTACTTTTATTGATCAAAATAAACAAAACCTCTACAACTTTTTACACTTAATATTTTTATTTTCTGGGCCGTAAGCTTTTTGGACGACGTCATTACATAAAAACTTTCATCGGCTAATTTTATCTCCTTTAAGGTAAACTTTTTACAAACCTTAAATGTCGTATTTATTTTTATCTAATCAAAAGCCTACAAAATAAGTTTCAAGCTTCTATCTTTAAAAATCACGGAATTTCCGCACAAACTTTCCTAATTCAACCCCTTACAACCCTGTTTTCGCATTATGACCTTTCTCAGGCTCTAGACTATCTCTGTACCAAATTTCATTTAAATCGGTTCAGTATTTTAGGCGAGATTGTGTAGTATACAGACAGAGTTACTTTTGCATTTATAATATTCCACGAATTCATTTTCATCGATTTTCCCATGGGAATTATATATTTTCCCGCAGCAAAACGTAGCCTATGTGTTAATCCAGGGTGTCACCTAACTCCATACCAAATTTTATTAAAATCGCTCCAGCCGTTTAGGCGTGAAGAAGTAACAAACATACACACTCACAAACTTTCGCCTTTATAATATTAGTGTCATATGAAGATAAAAAGTTTGCATTTAACGTGTCTAGTTTTGTATCAGCTATAAATGGATATTTGACATATATGTTCGTTAATTTAATTTAAAATAGATTTTGGTATTTATTTAGTGAAAATTCATGATTCAATTGATTTAAATAATATAATAAAAATAATCAGACAATTTGATAAAGTTTCAATTGGTACAAATAAATAAAGTACCTATAAGAAGAGAGGACTGCAATTAAACAGCGAGAAGATAAAATGGACGGAGTTTGGGTAAACGAGGGAAATAAAAGTTAAAAAAAGAGATAGAATTGGAGGTCAGTTTCATAGGAAAAGTTTGACCTGTGGTTGTTTTTTGAGCACACCCTGTATATTAGTTATATCAAACCAGCTATTATCAATAGGAACTTTTTTTTAATTAATTCTAACTAATAAATCACAAAGAAATTGTTTGCATTGATGGAAAACCTAAATTAGTTTGATACAATTTCCACCACTGCAATATCTATTTTCTTTTCTTTTATTTACACATTTGAAGTGCTTTTATACCCTTGCTTTTATTTGTTTCTGAGTTTGGCATTGCAAGAATTACACAAAATAATGTAAATGCCATAATATACACTAGGAACTTTCTATAAATTTTTCTTAAAGACTGTATTGTGAATGAAACTGATTGATAGAACAGTAAGTATTGCATGATTTCATTGAAGGGCCAAACATTGTTGTAAAAATCTGATGAAGCTACAAAATTTTGGATAATTACATTTTGTGTCAATTATACGTTTTCGTATTTTAACACTTCTTTATTTATTTTCAGGAAGAGAACAACTGGACTGTCATACTCTCCTGAACTTTTTCCAGATAGGGTAAGTGTTTGAAGTATTTCATATAGATATACCTTCAATTTAAGCCTTGTAACCTATAAAACACTTTCTAGACTGGAAAAAGGCGAACTAACTTTCTAGGAAGATAAATTTTAAGTAGGGGTGGTTGGGGCAAATGCAATGGTAACCGCGGTAAAGTAAATTGCGCAAGATACGAGTACACACCTTCTCTATATTTAAGTCATTAAACGTATGCGTAATTAATAGAACTTTGCTCAATGTACTAACCACGGTTACCATTAATTATATTTGCCCTAATTACTTTTGTTATACATAGTCTCTATATGTTTAGGTTATTTAATAATTGTTATGGTTCAAAGACAAACATTTCATTCATATCATATTTGTCAAAAGGTAATTTTGTTAGGCGGTAAAATTGGATTATTTGTTTAAACGAATTCCTCATTTATTCAAAGGCAATTTAGTTAAAAACTGGCTTCTGCGTATATTATAAATGTACGAAAGTAAAAGTAAATATACATAATGGGGTAATATCCTTTGACAATGATGATTAATTCTAAAAGGATCGACGACAGCGACAGTACTGCGGTAGCATAAAATATCCCGTATAAATGGGAAATGAATACTAATTACCTGCTTGACGACGAAAAGAAGAAGGACAATGAATCGGTGAAACAAAAGATTGGCTGAATGTAAAGCAAATGTTCGTTTTGGTCTCTTCAAGCTTCCGCCAGATGATTCGGTAGTGATAAGCCATCGGATGAAGTTAACGATCTCGGGGTCCTCCGCTCAAATTATCTACCGAATTAGCTGTAACTTTGCTCGCTAATGTGTCCTTTTCATACGTCTTATCCAGACATTTCAAATTCATAATGATACTGCAATTGTTCAGAAATTTATAATCAGTTTTAGAAAGCATATATAATTTCTGCATTTGTTTGTTAATGTGCCATATCAACTTTGATATATGTCGTTTGATCTGAGAAACAAGTGCCCAAATTATTGAACCAAATGCCATGCGATTATGTTTTATGAAGGTCGTTTGTATTTTAGGTGGATAAATGTTGTTATTATGTCGATAACTAAATGAGGTTAATATCGTTTGTTCACTCGCAATAACAGGGCCGATTGCGAGTAATCCTACTGTTTTCAAATTACGTGATGTCATAATTTCTTAAGGGAGTTGATAGCCTACATTAAAATAGATATTGTTGAAAAGTTTCCTTGGTAACATAATAAATTTTCGTAATCCAGGCTATAAAATAATACAAGAAATTTTATGTGTTTCGCTCTTTTTGTCTTACTCCACATGACAAGTGGTTACCTTGCGCAGTTAGACAAGTTGCGCATCATGTGCCGCCATCTTTGACGGTTGTCATCCACCATCTTTGTTAGGATTTTGTTGCTTCTTTATGAAGGTCGTGGCTTCTCCTTCAGGTGCTGCGTCCTCCAAAACCCACTTCAACGTTTCCCTCTGTGCCAGGTGGTGCTTTTCCTCTGTTCCTTACGTCTGTAACCCTTTCATCATCGTCATCTTCAACTAGAGGTACTAAATACCCCGAGAGTCTCCATTACTATTATGAAGCTGTCTTTTGATTGCTATAGGACATTAAGTTAGAAAATTTAGATCCAAAAGAAAAGAACGTGATTTTATAGGGATGTACTGGTTTAGCTTATTCACTAAGTATCAAATTAAATTGTATAGGTAACGACTTACAGCTTCAACATCTGAAGCTCACGAATGTAACTTTACTAGAATCGAAATATTTCGTACATATTCGGATTTGACTTAGCCTACGATTTCGGGCTCTATTTCTAGGACAGTCCAAGACGTCGAAATGACATTAATTACTTTGTACTTATTCAGAATATTTAAAAGTATGGGTCGCAGTATTATTATAAAATTTATTATTTAATTAAACCCTTAGGAATTTCTTTAAACCGTGGTAAATAATAAAATAGACACACGTTTTACTACATTCCTCAGCCATTTTTAATTGCAAACTAAAAAAAACTGTCACTGCCAGAAATATAATTAACGACCAGTAAAAATATGGAAGTTTAATTAAAATTTTATGCCTGTAGTCGCCCACAAATTTTTTAATGGTACACTTACTACTTTCTTTTGTATTGATTTAAACGAGTCAATGTAATGTTTAAGTTGCCTTTTTAATATTTTTTCACATCTTCCAAAATTCCAAAAATAAAATAATAATTTTTGGGAATGTAAAAAAAAAACTGAAGTTGCTTAAGAATTTAATTGTTTCGATGTGACTATTTGGCGGGTATTAATGAAATTCTTAAGGTTTCGATCAAAAACCTGATTTATTAGCTTATTTTAGTAAAACAGTACTCAACTAACTTGACCTAACAACCTAATTTGTTGGTAAAATGAGTGAAATATCAACTTATTAAATGTAGGTGTCTATTTGAAAAGTTTTGAATTAAACCTTCCAAAGGTATCACTCAACTGCCATATCAGTTAGATCTTCTTGGAATGTTTATTGAAAATATTTTAGGATCGAATTTCCGAAATCAGTTATTCGTTATTTTTGCAGAAATTTTAATCTGTATATTATTTTTTTATAATCTTTGCAGTTTTCAAAAAAATGCTATGGTTTTCCAACGTTATCGATGGGCATATGTAAATAATTTTGAAAGGTTTTCAAATAGACAATAAAATAATATGCTAGATTATTAATAAATGTGTTTGCTGTTTGGAGCTAAAAAACAAATATTGACCGTTAGACAAGTTTCAAAGTTTTTTTATATTTTCATCTTTTTTTCTATTTTAGTAAAACATAAATAAAGTTTTCTCTTAGATTGGCTTTAGTGAACGATTAATTAAGTAAATATAAGACGTTGGGTAGAAAAAATAACCTCGAGCGACAAAATAAACTTTTTAAATTTTGCGCGGTTGATTACAAAAGTCCTTTTGCCTCATTATCGCCGGTCTATACTCTGCTGCAACAGTTCCATTAATTACAAAAGCCGAGGAAGCGTTAAGCCTTGAACACAATAATTTACAAAAGCACTTTGGTGAAAGATAAAATTTTCATTGAAGTTTACTTTTAAGAGTGCGGTTAAGTCTTCGAAAGTTCTCTTCTTCGCCTTGTCAAGGTTTTAATTATAAAACCTCCCCTCAATACAATTTAATTTCGATATCGAATTAAGTTTCATCTTTTTCATGGTAAAGATTAAATATCGACATGTTTCTCAATATAATCTGGCTTCTTTCCTTCCTCTTATCATCAGTTCCATTTATAAGACATCTACTCCATTTAGATAAACATTATTTACAGTAATAAATAAATAAAAGCTTTTAACAATTAATATTTTCTTTGAGAATATTAATAAAATATTGAAACTCCTTTGTACTGTACCATATACTCTGTACAATAATATTTCTAATAATTTTCGTTTTAAAATAATTGGTTGACTTAGCATTTAGGTACTTGATGAATATTCTTAGTAAATTAACCCGGCAATAATTAGCTGATGCATTAAAAGCTTTGCATTCTTAAATTAATCACCTATTTCCGAATTTTATGTTTTTAAATATGTGTGAAGAAAGTAAAAAAATGTAAAAGAAATATAGTAATGGCCGTAACCGGTACAATATTGGTAAATGTGTCCATATTGATTTATAGCCCATAGAATAGATTAAGAATGTTCAAGAAAAAGACAGGAGGTTTTTAATATTACAGCGGTATTTTATTTTCTTGAAACAAAGGGCTAATTTTATTTTACATTACAAGATCTAAATAACTTAATGAAATTCATATAATATAATGAGACGACATTCAAACAATTTGCTATTTTTTACTAAATGGTTAACATTTCTATATCGGCTTCATCAATTTGTTGTTCAGAATCCGAAATATGGCAACAATTTTATTAAAACAATGTACTTCAAAAGACATTGTTAAACGTAGGCTTATTTTGGCCCCGGAATGAAAACGGAAAAATTTAGGAAAAAGTTGATGGAAAATGTTTCCTGTTAATAGACAAATAATTTGATAGCCTCAAAGGTCCTGGGAAATTGTGTGTACGCCTCCTATATAACGGTAAACAACCCTATATTTAAAATCCATAATTCTGCACATTACAGAACCTTAAGATAAATAATTCATCCAGAAAAATTTAATAAAATCATTTTGTACCAAAATTGATTGCATCATGATCCTACTTCCCTTCTTAGGAGTAACAAAATCGAAAAAAAATCCAAAAACAAATAATTCGAGATCTTTTAAGATTCAAAATCTAAAATCACATTTTAGAATATATACACGATTTAAAAGAGTACCTTTTGATGTGGGATGAAATTTGTTGAACTTATGGCAGCATTAAAAGAATAAATTAAAGTACTCAAGGATTTTGAAAGTTCATATTTGGTTAAATGTGAATAATACTTATTTTCATATGGTTTGACAATATTCCTTATTTAAGGGGTGAATCGTTGAATTTAAGCGAAAATAAAAAAAAATTATACTCTGAGAGTCGCATATAAAAGTATATATTACCACAGTATATTCACAATCACAGTATAAAGAAAACACAATTTCTTGAGGGTGTAATAGGGGGCGCGCACGCAATTTCTCCGAACTTTTCAGGCTTCTAGAGTGTATGTCTCCAACAAGCTTTTCCTAGCTTTTTATGTTCTTACTCAGGGGTCAAAAAACGCCTATTTTGAACATCGTCCGCTCAACTTCACTAAAAAAATAATCTATAATCTCTAAATTCATGTTTATATTTTTCGCGTCTGACACATTAAATATCTGTTTAGATTTCGCTCAGCAGAGTAGAGTTACGTCAGGGGGAACGCTGAATTAGATTGGCCCATCAACAATTTTGAAGACAAATGAAACACCACCCTTCCATGATTCCAATAAATTAATTAATGTCAGTTGTTAAATAATCTTAAATAATAATAATCATGAAACCAAGTGGTTATTGGGTTGTGGAGTTTAGTAAGGTAATAATGGGTTTAGGGGTAGTACTTACCTAATGAGTTTTGCAATTGTTGGCTTGTCTTATACAAGTGACAAATAGAGGTTATAAGATCGGTTATTCTTTTAGGGATTGATTTTATTGGTTTTGGAGTTTAAAGGTTCCAAATACTTGGTTATTGAGATACTATAGGTATAAATAGATTTTTTTTTATAGAATTAAATAGATTATCTGGACTTAATATAGGGTTTTGAGGTTATTACGTCAAAAATTTAAACTGATGGGGTTAACTGGATTACAGATTCAGTTTTAGCGACTTAAACATATGTCTAAGAGGTTTGACTTCCCGACCAGAAAGTTGTTTTTTTTTCTGTGTGCTTTTTGGTTTTTTAGAATAACTTCCATTTTTACTGTATAGTTATGAGTAAATATATAACGAGATAACTTAACGATTCGGTCAAGTCTATTATGTAATTGATCATTCAGCCGCTTCATTAATTAATACATAAATAATTTTTATAATGTATCCAATGTTGAAGCCTCCTCTTCTTAACTTTGTGTTATAATTTTTAATTTATAAATCAAATAGACTTCTTAGATTTCTAAATAATTGATGTTTTCTCAATGGAAATTACGTTTTGCTTGTTCGAGGTTAAACTAAGTTTGAAAATTAAATATGGTTGATGATTTGGCTAAAGTGTTTCGCCGATAGGTATGTATGAAGTGGCATTGCACTCTTGCCAACGAAATTTATTCTATACTGATTTACATAGAACAATCGTTGCTTTCATATTGAATTAGGCTTAAAACTGTTCATTTTCCGATATTCGTAATTGTGCCAGCGTGTTGCCCACCGAACGAAATTTGCGGATTTAACGGCGGAACGATTGAACCGAATACGCGGCTATTTCCGATTCCGTAGTCACCAGTGCAAGCAGAAATTTCGATACGCATATGTGTGTGTATGCAATCTGGCACATGTGCTACACACATACATACATACATATACGTATGTGCAAAGCAAAACGAAGATAGAACTTTCAAACTGGCTACATTCACCAGTATATTTACTCAAAAAAAAAGAACGAACAGCGCTGCATTGTTCAATGCTCATGACCGTTGTTCCTTTTTTCGTTGAAGGAATTAGAAACACATAGGTATATACCATACGTACCTATATGTAAAAATACTGAGCGTTTTTAGCTATTATATGCAATGGATAAATGTATAGGTAAACCTCCCTACAACCTACCAAAATTTGTTTATAAGCCACTGAAATATTTAATTACCTGCCGGTAAATAATGAAATCGATAATTACTTATTCCGTTTAATTACTTTCCGTAATTGGTTACATCGTTATAAGGAATATAATTGTTTTGGTTCGTACTAAATGTTGAGAAACTTGAAATAATAACCTTGCCGTAATTCACTCACCAATTATAGTAGAATTATTTTATTCTTTCCATTACATGACTTATTTAAGGTTTAAGTTGAAACGAAATGCAATGTATAATATCTGTCTTTGTTATAACCATGCAGAATATGTACAATGAAAACCAAATATATGTTTTTAGTTATTTGGGGGTTCAGCTTGGAGGACAAGGCTACTAAATTAAACACTAAATAACGAACAGAAACAACAATATATATGAACTTAACAATGAAAAAAATAAAACGGGAATTAAGATCAGATAGAAACTCGTAGATAGGAAGGCTGAAGACGAACCGAAGAATTTTAGAAAAAATGGTTTAGGAAAACTTATGAAGGAGGACCTAACAGCTGATAGATGAAAGTAGGGTACCTATTGGTTTAAGCGTAATATGTAACAAACAGACAAGAATGTTTTCACAAAATAGTTTATTGTCTCGACAATATAGTTTCAGTCGAAACGGCCATTATCATGAGTAACAAATGGATTGCTGAACAATATTGTCGAGACAACAAACTATTTGGTGAAAACATTCTTGTTTCTTTTCGTATTCTAGTTATAAAAAAATATTCCACAATCCTTGCACTGTTGAAAGTTTCAGTTTTATTAGTAGCAGACAGAGTTGCTTTCACATTTATGATATTAGTATGGATAGTATGGACGAAGACGAAAATATTCATCTTTTTGCAATGCTTTTCTAATTTCGTATTATTTATAAGTAGTGTACAAATTTTTTATTTTTTTTGTAGTAAGTGTATTACAATTAAAACTATTTTAAACTATTACAAGTATTTAAAAAGATGTTAGCTTCTTCCGTTGTTATTTTCATCTGCGGTTTCCTTAGTTCAGGGATGGCGAACCTTTTTTGAAGTCCGTGCCACAAAGTCATAAAAATTCTTTTTTAAATAGGTAACGTGCCACAATAAAATTTCATTCGAAATGTTAGCGATGTGAAACTATACGTAAGTATAATTAAACAAACAAACAAAAGCAATTCATCTTTAAACAATTTTTTATTAATCAATGTTTTACAAAAAGCAATATGCTAGAAACAAAATTCACGTTAAAAAAAAAATTGTTGCTGTACACAAGATGATAAAGATTTAATATCTGGTTCATATTTAGTTAATTTCAACAGTACGCATGCAGAGCTCGACTCATCCGTCATTCTATTCCTATATTTATTTTTTATAAAATTTAATTCTGAAAATAGAGATTCACATGCCCACGTCGATGAAAATATTGATAAAATTGCCTGATTGCTGATATTTTTAAAGTTTTAAACAATTAAACGTGTCAGGAACTGAATTCCATGTATAGTTAGAATTTCATCTTCTGCAATTTTATTTATTTTATCCAATAATCGATTACTTTCAATAATTTCTAAATCATTTCTTAAATCAACAAATTTTTGGTTCTATATGGTACTTGACTGAAATTCAACTAATTCCATTTCTAATTCATTAAAATTTAACCATTCAAGGACTTTTAAATTTAATTTTTGAAATGGTATTGTATCAGGATATAAAATAAATTTTGATTCGAGCGCTGCGACAGCAACAACATTCAAATACCTTAAGGAGGCGAAACTGGATACGCAAAAATTTTTATCTAATGCGCATCTGTATATACTTCGAAAGAATTCATGCGATATTTTAATAATAAAATGTATAATTTGACGGTTCTAGTTAACATACTAAGACAGGTATTCAGTACTACAAATTTATATCATAAACTATAAATTAAGTGTAGATTCATAATTTTTAATTCATTTCTATTAAAAAAGATAACTTAAAAAAAATTTGTTTTTGTGCGTGCCATCAAAATTTTCAAACTTGTGGCACGAGTACCAATGGTTCGCCATCCCTGCCTTAGTTGAACTTTTCCCCGTACACTATTTATATCTTTAGAAGGATTGTAATATATCTATAACAAAACACAAGACGCAGTCATTTAGGAATCTTACTATCTTTCCTAGGCTACTTAATTACCTATTTTGAAATGTGAAAGGATGATTAAGTAGTTTGCCTCTCGGTCGGTCCTGCCCTGCAAGGTTACCTCTATTATCGCATCCTACGATCTGAACTAATTACTTGATCCTAATTGCTCCTGGAAGCATTCCTGCAGCCTGCGACCGTTGTGTGAAATTTAGGATCAATTGTCCGCAGAAATAAAAAAGAGAGGCAGCTTACGAACACATGTATACCTTCATATATCCATAGATACATGTATGTATGTCTACATACTTATATGGTTGGCGTTAGCTATCATCGTAATACGAATTCTCGGTAGCCTCATTGTGATGAACTGCTCATGCAGGTATCGGAAGAAAGCTGACCAATAATGATGCTTGTTAGCGAAAAAGTGCATCAGATTCGAGCACCCTTTTAAAGAGGAAAATGTTGGTGGTGAAGGCGGATCGGGTGTGTACGATAAAAGAGAGAGGTAGATCGATTTTTCAAGACGCGGATCAGGAACGGTGACCGATTGTATGTCTGCCAAAAGCGAGAACACCATTTTATATTTGTGTAAATGCCGTGATAAATTCTGTTAAAAGCTTAAAAGCGTAAACTTAAACTAAACGAAAAATCCATTCGATTAAATTTCAAGATAGATACGCGGAATCGAACCTACAAAACGTTTTATATTGCAATCATAATTAACGTTGACATTAGTTAGTGTTATACAGTACCATTAAAACGGGTGTTGCCTGTAATAACAATTTAAAGTCCGTTATTTCAATCTACAAAAGAAAAATTAATCGACAAACACAAAATGTCTAATTTTAGGCTTTCGTACCTCAAAAAGGGAAAAAAAAAATGAAACTTTATAGCGTCACTTCGTTGTTAGTCTGTCTTCCTGTCAAGATCCTTTTTCTCAGGAACGCGTGGAGGTATCAAATATATATCAAATACTCAGGTCTATAGTCCCTTAGAGCTGTGAAAAAATCAATGCATTTAAAAGAAATGGACGTTAATGCACTAGTAAAGGATTCGAAACCTATAAGGTACTTCCCATTTATAAATTTCTAATCATGAAATCAACAAGAGGCAATGTTTTACAGCACAAGTAAAAGGGAAAATCCTCAAACTGTAAATTTGTAGTTACATCACAAAATATGATGCTCATTGACAGTAGTCATTAAGTATATCGTTTCTTCCGTAATGTAAAGTAGTATCAATGAATGATAATTTATTTCTATCGCCTGAAATACCTAAAACAATATTATAAAAAGTTAAATTTGGCAAATAAAAACACACAAGTTTAAAAATTTCAACAGATTCAATTAATCAACTTTACAATTTTTTCGCAAAACTTTGGCTTCATTAGAAGTTTATTGTTAACTTGATGAACTGATGAATCCCAAAGTTTGGCGAAAAAATTGTAAAGTTGAATAATTAAATCTGTTGCAATTTTTGAACTTGTTTTTTTTTTAAAAATGAATATGAATTTCAACCAAGTATCGATAGAATCAATTAAAAATATTATAAAAAGTTTTTAGAATAATAATATACAAAATATTTGTTTAGTTGAATGTTTAATAACATCGGTAACGTCAGGTTCTAATGTAAATTTATGTTCAATTAATAATGTTCTTGAACTTGAATGTTTATCTTGCGACATGGTTGATCTTAAATTTATTTTTATGAACTTCAGTTTTGAGAAACTCCTTTTTTCTGTCTCTACTATCACTGGTACTTTTATAGTAATATAGTAACCCAAATGTTTGGGCGTAGGCCCTTTAATTTATGTTATATAATAAGATTTGGTATGAAGAGTGTACTGTCTATCAGTTTTTCCATCAATAGAAGACCTAAAATTTATTATTCTTCGCATTGAATTAATCCGCTTCATTAAAACGTTTTAATACAGAATTATTGTGTAAATTTAGAATCAGTTTATATTTGGAAACTTTTCATTAAAGTATCCAACTAATGAGGGGAAAGTAATCACCTCAGAAGAAGTGAACTGCTCCACCTTTGTTGAAAATAAAATTTTGAACACGCTTACAAAAGTTTAAAGTTTGCTCCTTGCATGGATATTGGAAACTACCTGCTTATGATTTACAGTACATTTCTTCCTTTTTAATATTCTGTCACTATTTTTTGTATTTGAACGTAAAATCGAATGTCGCATCCTCTCATCTAGGTATTACAAAAATATCAACCTATTATAAAATGAACTGTTTTATAAATAAAACTAATTTGTGTTGAATTATTATTATTATAAATAACAATGCTCGTATGGGTAGGTTTGTGATATACTAAAAACCTATGTTTAAAACTATGTTTATTGTTGATTGATTCTATTTATATTTAAGTCTAAAAAGTTAAACTGGTTATGTAATTCTATTTCCATTGTAAATTCTATAATGGGGTGAAGATTGTTTAAGAAATGTGGTCAATTGTTTAGTAGTCTGTTACAACCATTAAAATTAATTAAAATGTTATCGACATACCTGTAACAATACAAATAGTTGTTGAAATAGGTGGAATTTTTTATAATTAATTCTAAATTTGCCATGAATAGCTCGGCTAGTAAAGGACTGAGCGGATTTTCCATCGTTAAGCCCTCTTTGCAGGTATAATTTTCGTTGTCACATTGATATTGTTAATAATATTAAGTTTGACTATAAAACTTCCTAAGAAACCAAATTTTTGCGAAACAATTGTCAAGTGTAAAATCAAGAAAAAGCTTAAATTTATCAGCAGTATAGTTTTATTTATATAATATGAACTTCAATCAAGTAACAGTAGAGTTCATTTCATAAATTATACCCTTCTTTTACCAGTGTTTTATTGTCCAATTGCCTTCAACCATTTTTAATAACAACTTAGTATGGATAAATAATTTCTGGGCAAAGTTTTCAACTGTTTGATCTTACTAAATACACTAAATAAAAAAGTTTATTTAATTTCAAGATTCATTCCCAATTTTCTTTTCACAATAAAAAAACAAAAATGTTCAATATTTACTTTATAGATCACCTAGGATACCTACAGCTTTACAACAAAACTATATATTGTTACGAGTACTTGCCAATTAAGTTGGTGTGAGCATAATTAATGAACATCTTCCCTGATTACATAAGGAATATTCTCGGCTTTCCTGATACATCTAGAAAACACCAGCAAAGATCAATGGGAAAACAATTGAATTACTAGACGGCTGTAGAATACCCTAGAAAAAGGCTGAGAAGACTATAAAAGCGGACGAGACACTCACACCGAGTTAGTTGACAGTAGTTGACAGTAACAGCTGATGCAAAGCGATCGATAGGCGATACAGGCGAACCATAGAGGCGATAGTGTTCATAGAGAGCGATAAATAGTGTCTACCGGAACGGCGATTAAAAAGTGACTTTTAGTGAAATAAATTGTGCGGACTTGTTCATAACTGTAGTGTAGTCAAATTAATTTTAGTAATTAAATAAACTCGTTGTTTTGTTTTGTTAATTGTGTTTTCTGTGACCGAACACGTCACATTTGGTGTCAGAAGTGGGATAGTAAGGGAATAGAAGATTCCCGAAGAAAGTTAGTGCGACAGATCGTAGAAGAGGTCCGTAGAGAAGAAGAATTTTGAAGCCTTATGCCAGTAACAAGAAAACAAGCGGCAATAATGGAAGAACAAATAAAGGCTTTAATGGATATGATGAAGGCAATGAAGGCAGGCCAGGAAGAAATGAAGGCAGGCCAGGAAGAAATGAAGGAAGAAGTGAAGGCAGGCCAGGAAGAATTGAAGAATAAAATAGAAGCTGGACAAGAAAAGATGGAAGCGATGCAAGAAGAATTGAGGGTAAAGCTGAAGGAAGTTAGAACCGAAGTGCAAGAAGAATTAAAGGAAGTACGACAAGAAGTGGAAGCGAAACAAGAGAAGCTAAGAGATGAGTTGAAAGAAGTACAAAAGGAAGTAGAGAAGATGCGACAGAAGTTCGAGAACACAAAACCGGCTAGTGAAGTAAAGTCCGAAGACAATGCGAAGACGATTAGAATCAAACCACCGACTTTCGACGGAAAAGTTTGCTGGTCTGTGTACAAACGACAGTTCGAGGCAGCGGCAGAAGCAAACAACTGGAATGATTTTGAGAAAGCAACGGCGCTGGTCATAGCTCTGCGAGGAGAAGCATTGGACGTCCTCCAAGGTATTCCAGAGCGCCAACAACGGGACTTCTCTGCGCTGTTAGAGCGACTTGAAATGAGATATGGCGACAAACATTTGCAACAAGTGTACCAAACCCAACTCAAGTGTCGCAATCAGAAGACATCAGAAAATCTACAGGAGTTTGAGGCCGATGTGGAACGTCTAGTTAGATTGGCCTATCCTGCCGCTCCGCAGGACTTCGCAGACCAACTAGCAGTCCAAACATTCGTCGATGGTGTAAGGGACACCGACTTACAACAAGTTCTCCGTTTGGCCCGCCACAAGACTGCGAGTGACGCACTGGCGCACGCCTTAGAATTCGAAGCTGCAAAACAAGCTTCCAAAGGGCACGTGCGTGTACGCCAAACAGCTGTTGAAGACGACGAATACAAGAATGAAGTCACAAGGCTGATTAAAGAATGCGTCGAAACTGTCAAGAAGACTACCATCAACGACAAGAGAGAATCGGCCAAATGTTGGGAATGCGGGAAGGTCGGTCACTTTTCCCGAGACTGTGACAAAAACAAAGGAAGACCAAGGTGCTGGGAATGTGGAAGGCACGGACATTTACGGCGAGACTGCCCGGCCGAAGAACGCCGTGCGGACCGACAGCAGTCGGGAAACTAAGATCAGCCAACTTTGAGGGGCGCAAGTTGGCTTCTCCCCACCAAGCCCCAGCCGAAATCGTCGTTTCCCAACTAAACGGAAGCAAGTCCTTATTCGTCGAAGGTCACATCAACAACAAGAAGGTTAGAATGGTGGTCGATACGGGAGCTTCTAAGACCATAATCCGGCCGAACATCGTTAACGAGTGGAGAATCCGTCCTCTGCAGAGGAAGCTACGTTTGACCACGGTTACCGGAGAAACAGCGCCGATTAGAGGAGAATGCGATATCGAATTGAGATTGGGAGAAGTATGCCTTCGACACAGGGCACTGGTAGCCGATGTCGCCGACGACGTGATCATTGGATTGGATCTTCTTGAACGAAACAAAATTAATCTGGATTTGGGCTCCGGCATTTTACGCATCGGCAAGGAAGAGTTGGTGATGACAAACCCCACCAAAGAGTACGGTCTTCGAAAGGTCATCGTTGCAGAAGACCGGTTACTACCTGCTAGATCCGAGGTAGTTCTCAAAATAAACATCGACGGCGAAGGTGCGGATGGTTTGGTGGCGATAGTAGAAGCCAAAAACCCGGATTTGACACAGAAAGCCATACTGATAGGACGAACACTGATTCGAACTGGGACGCCGAACGCATCTGTCAGAGTGGTCAATTTGAAGGACTTCGAACAGAAAGTGTGTAAAGGAATGGAAGTAGGAGTCCTTGAACCCGTGGTGTCCATCCTCCAGTGCGAAGTTGAAGCTGAACCCTCAATGGCAGAGAGCGAACCACTTCCAACCGTTCGGCCACAAACCTTAACAGCGACCAAATTAGAAAATTCGAAGAACTACTCAGCAAGTATCGAAACGTCTTCGCCCTCTCTGACAACGACTTTGGGAGAACGAATCTGACATACCACCGTATAGACACGGGATCAGCTCGTCCTATTAAACAACCATCTAGAAGAGTTCCATGGGCTAAGCAAGAAGAAGTCAACAACCTGGTGAAGAACATGGAAGAACAGGGGGTAATCGAACCATCACAAAGTGCTTGGGCTTCTCCGATAGTGTTGGTTAGGAAGAAGGATGGATCGACCAGGTTCTGCGTTGACTACAGGAAGCTCAACGACGTAACCTTAAAGGACAGCTATCCCTTACCCAGAATCGACGACACCCTTGACAGTTTGGTTGGTGCCAAATGGTTTTCAACGTTGGATTTGAAGAGTGGATACTGGCAAGTTGAACTGGATCCACAAGACAAGCAGAAGACCGCATTCACGACTGGTTACGGGCTGTGGCACTTTAACGTTATGCCATTTGGACTATGTAACGCTCCCGCCACCTTCGAGCGACTTATGGAAAATGTGCTACAAGGGCTCAATTGGAAGGTTTGTCTGGTGTACCTAGACGACGTGATAGTACTGGGAAAGACATTCGAAGACCACCTCCAGAATGTCGAAGAAGTGATCAAGAAGCTTTCAGCAGCCAAGTTGAAACTCAGTCCCAAGAAATGCCATCTGTTTTGTAAGGAGGTGAAATATCTTGGCCACGTTATCACCTCAGAAGGAATAAGAACTGATCCTGACAAGACTGAAGCTGTGAGAAGTTGGCCTGTTCCGAAGAACCAACACGACTTGAGAAGCTTTTTGGGGCTGTGTTCCTATTACCGACGATTCGTAAAGGGATTTGCAGATATAGCTCGACCGCTCCACAAATTAACAGAGGATGGTGTCCCTTTCCAATGGTCAGAACGATGTCAGCAAGCTTTTGAAACACTGAAGTCTACCCTTTCTCAAGCCCCAATACTGACATACCCACAGTTCGACACAGACTTCATTGTCGATACGGATGCCAGCAATGTAGGAATTGGTGGTGTACTGTCGCAGATGCAGGAAGGAAAAGAGAAAGTCATTGGCTACTTCAGTAAGGCACTGTCAAAGCCGGAGCGAAACTATTGCGTGACCCGTAGAGAATTGCTGGCAGTCGTCAAAACTCTCGAACATTTCCATAAGTATCTCTACGGACGAAAATTCCTGCTAAGGACAGACCATGCGTCCCTGAAATGGCTGCTGCAATTTAAAAACCCAGAAGGACAACTGGCTCGATGGCTACAGCGGCTACAAGTATACGACTTCAGCATCGAGCATCGTGCTGGAAAACAACATGGTAACGCTGATGCCCTCTCGCGAAGACCATGCTCGAAGAACTGCAAACATTGCATGGCCGCCGAAAAGAAGGAACCAGTCAACTTGGCAAGGATCTGTCAGACGATGGTGGAACCGGAAGAACACTGGCAGAACGAAGACCTGGCGAAAGACCAAGAAAACGACGAAGACATTAAACCGATACTGCGGTGGAAAAAGGCAGGAACAGCACGACCTACCTGGGCAGATGTTAGTAGTACGAGTACCATCACGAAGAGCTATTGGGCCTTATGGGATTCACTCATCGTCGAGAATGGGGTACTAAAAAGAGTGTGGGAAAGCCCTGACGGAACTAAAATTCGACATCAAGTAGTTCTCCCGAAGAACAGAGTCAACGAGGTGCTGACAGAAGTCCATGGAGGTGTTGGTGGAGGACACTTCGGAGTAACAAAGACGTTGGAGAAGGTGCGAGAGCGATTCTATTGGCTAAAGTGTAGAAGAGACGTCGAAAATTGGTGTAGGAAGTGTCCAACGTGTGCGTCAGCCAAGGGACCTCAGACTCGAAGCCGAGGGCGAATGAAGCAGTACAATGTTGGTGCCCCATTTGAGAGAATAGCTCTGGACGTAGCAGGACCATTCCCAACAACAGCTGCTGGCAATAAGTACATCTTGGTAGTGATGGACTATTTTAGCAAATGGCCCGAAGTGTACGCAATCCCAAACCAAGAAGCTACTACGGTCGCTGGAATGCTGGTGAACCAATGGATCAGTCGGTATGGAGTTCCGATGGAGATCCACTCTGACCAGGGACGGAACTTTGAATCCGCAGTATTCCGGGAAGTCTGTGAGCTGCTAGGAGTACAGAAAACTAGGACCACTCCATTACATCCACAATCTGACGGAATGGTCGAACGGTTTAACGCGACGCTGGAAACAAATTTGAAAATGGTTGTCAACGATCACCAGACAGACTGGGACCAGCACATACCTTTGTTCCTGTTGGCCTATCGAAGTGCGGTTCATGAGACCACCGGCAGAACACCAGCCAGCATTTTATTTGGAAGAGAGCTGAAGTTACCGATAGACATCCGGTTTGGACACCCAGAAGATCGGCGACCTTCAGCTACCGACTACGCACAGCAGCTAGAGAACGACTCGATACCATCCATAGAGCCGTTCGTAACAAAATCCAAGTAGGGAGTGACCGCATGAAGACCAGGTACGACCGGAGAGCCAACAGCACAGGATTCAGAGAAGGGGACCAGGTGTGGCTTTACAATCCTGTCCGTCGGAAAGGACGCTCACCGAAGCTACAGCGAGCCTGGGAAGGACCTTACACTGTGGTCAGAAGACTGAATGACGTGGTCTACCGTATTCAGAGAGGACCAAAGGCCAAGATGAAAGTTGTACACTTGGACCGCCTGGCGCCCTACAAAGGTCAAGACATTGATCGGGACGATCAATTCTAAGAAGGGGGCAGTGTTACGAGTACTTGCCAATTAAGTTGGTGTGAGCATAATTAATGAACATCTTCCCTGATTACATAAGGAATATTCTCGGCTTTCCTGATACATCTAGAAAACACCAGCAAAGATCAATGGGAAAACAATTGAATTACTAGACGGCTGTAGAATACCCTAGAAAAAGGCTGAGAAGACTATAAAAGCGGACGAGACACTCACACCGAGTTAGTTGACAGTAGTTGACAGTAACAGCTGATGCAAAGCGATCGATAGGCGATACAGGCGAACCATAGAGGCGATAGTGTTCATAGAGAGCGATAAATAGTGTCTACCGGAACGGCGATTAAAAAGTGACTTTTAGTGAAATAAATTGTGCGGACTTGTTCATAACTGTAGTGTAGTCAAATTAATTTTAGTAATTAAATAAACTCGTTGTTTTGTTTTGTTAATTGTGTTTTCTGTGACCGAACACGTCACAATATGTAGATAATCCGCAACGTATACTAAATGTTGCAACAAACTAAGGACAGGCTTTCTACAGATACACAGTATATACTAGTTATAAAGAATGGTTTCATGGTTCGACTGGTTAAATGATTTATACAGCGAATTTGATATGCTTCGTACCAAATCGGAGCGTGTAGCCATATTCATGACAATAAATCCGTACAGAATTTAGGTCCTCTTCCTAATGCAACAGTAACAGATTTTCTTGTTAACCGTTTCATACATTGTTACGTACGATTTAACCAAATGCAATAGCTTTGTGAACAATATTATTAGGTATCTACCTACCTATATGGTTGTTTTGAGGTAGGTATAGAAAGCCTTCGTCGTCATTTAGCTACTCTAATTAGTTTCATCTGATTAATTATCCCCGATCGTACCAAGTCCCTTTTTTGTGAGGAAATTTTTAAAATAGGCCGTTTGAGTCTCGACCACTTGAGAAACAAAATTATCGAGAAGATTCGATGCATGTTGCATAATTCTTCCCCTGATTCGAATCAACTAAATTGTTTTTACGTATAGGCAATGAACTTCAATTTTGTTATAGTGAAGTTTAATTTAAATGACTGTGAAACTTTTGTAACGAATAACACAGGACAGTGATGTTAAGAACTTTATTTACACTATTTGCCAACTTTATTTACAAGAAATAAAGTACTCGTTTATTCAGGTCTATGAAGAATATTAAACAGTATTTTAGAAAAATAAACAGTATTTTATTTATTTATTGTTTTAAATATATATTTTTTAGAGCTTCTCGCACAACATACTAATTTACAATCATTTTTAAAAACTTCATACGCCTCATCACAATTATAACTGAAATTAAAATAAACGAGGAGCTCATTTTTTATTCAATTAATAGATGCTCTATTTCTATCCTCCCGCCACTTAGCATTCATTACTGAAAAAACTCTTTCAGTAAATGCTGAGGTGGCGGGAACAGAAAGTAGATACGACACAATTTTAGTTATGCTTTTAAATTCTTCTGAAGTGTTTACTAATAAATGGCTCCACTTTTGGCCAGTACTCATTTCAAGAAAATCTTTGTCTTCTGATATTTTTTCATAAATTACTTTGAAATTTGTTAATATAAATCATCCATACCAATATTCAGTCTATACAAATTTAGATTATCTATAATTTTCTCAAAATGATCAAATGTGACCGAAGACTTCAATGAAAAACTGCTAATTAAAGAAAGCCAGTTAGTCTGATTGAAATCGAACCATTTCTCTTGAATATTTGACATTAACAGATTCGTTCAGAAACTCAGTGTGATTTGTTTGTGGCTGCGCTGCACTGAGCAGTTAGCGCCTTCTCACTAAATAAAAACAAATTTTTGTGAGCGTCTAAGTATAACACATAATAATGTGTTTGCATTTTGATGCTGAAACCAGTATTTTGTATACTTTATTTTTGTTCAACAGTAAAAAGTATAATTTAGTGAAAAACAGTATAATTCTGTTTAAAGTTGGCAAGCCTAACTATGTACAAAATTAAAATAAATTAAGGATAAATTGTAAACTGTTCCGAATAACGAACGATGAATTATTTTTCTGAACTCTAACCTTTCAAACTGAAATTTTGAATATTTATTAACTCCAACGATTAAAGGTGGGGGTTGCAATATTGAATGAGAGGGCGGTGTAAATAGTTAAAGAGATTTGCCAGAAACTTTATTAAAGGAAGGAGGTATGGAGAGGGCAAGGGTAGTAGTAGTAGTACTTATAAGGTTCATGACCTGTCATTGAAGATATTTCAAACTATCTTTGCCCCGATACGGTACAATACCCTTACAATTTTGAATAAACCCAAAATAACAATGAAATGCAGTTATCAATAATATTTGATTATAGAACTACCAGCTTAATATTCAACTGCATTTGCCAAAATTTCCGAGTCATAAATGTAAACTGGCACATAAAGATAATGGCACAAATAATAACCTATAGGTATAAACACGAATATTAATAATAATACAATTTTGAATTAGATGCAATTATTTAAATCTTAACAAAAATAATTTGAGCCGAATAGGAGCACCAAAAAAAAAATTATTTTAAACTCAAGTCCAACGTTTCGCCTCCTATTTTTTGAGGCTTTATCAAGGTAGTTTTTATAGGTCGATTAAAACTTATACATGAACCCCAGGATAAAATTTTTTTTGGTACCCCTATTCAGCTCAGATTATTTTAAAGATCCCATGATATTAAACGAATTGGGATGTATATAGGTATAGCAAGTTTCTGATTTATATACGGACAATGTCTAAAAGGAAAAAACTTTTTGGTGTTTCGTTCCCACAATTGCTAATATCGATAGACGGACAGTTCCTCCAACCTACACTCTAGGGATAAGTTGATGGGAAGGGCGAAAGGCCTCTTTAACCTCATTAGAAATAGTGGAAATGGCAGGAAGGTGGTTAAAAAAGAAGTGTGGAACATTATTGCCCAAAAATTTGTTTAAATTATTCAAGAATGCCAAAGAGCACAGGACATGAACCGATGACCTTTTTGAATGCTAAGATGTGACCTAGAAATTTAGGCCAAATTACTGTAACATACTTATAATTACTATATGTCCTTTACGATTATTTCTAGTTCCATGCTACAGATACTCATTAGGTATACTTCAAATATAATTATTTTCTCGAGACGTAACAAAATAAAAACAACCTTCATTGCAAATATTTTCAATATGTTGGTATTAACTCAAAAGGTGTAGATTGCTATGATTTGTGTCTTAAATCACTGTTTCGATTTGCTGACTGATTAAATATTTATGTTGAACAAACAAGACAAACGGTGTGTACGAGTTTTAATGAAAACATGAGCAAACAAACGCCGAAAAAAAGAAAAGTGGGACCTAATCGAAAATGGCTTTTAATGTTGATGTAGCCGTTGCTTTGTGGTTTTTATTAAAACTCATTTCTTCATTCCACGTAATTGCTTCATAAAAAATTCAGTGCTCCTTAAGCAAACATCCAGACAAAGGAAAGCCATTTGCATACGTCCTCTAACAGCACAGCAATAGAAGAAACGGCAATTTAAAGTCTCAGAACAACGAATTTCAAGAACAATAAAGAGTCTCCAAGATGCACATGGAAACGAGATTCTTGATGTCGCTGTTAGAAGGGCCTGAAAAAAAAAGAAAACAGGAAAAAGGACGGAATGTCAACAACAATAATAAGACGAATAGTAAAACAGTGGCCTTTTGAACAGAAGCAACTAACTTACGGAAAAATAGCTCAAGATTTCTATTTAGACCGTAATGTAGTAATACAGTGACTAAATCTCGGAAATGTTTATCTCACAACCAGTACTGAACTAGGGTTAACCTTATTAGGGCCTTTAGGCAATCGAAACCTCTGCTGCATCTTTGAAAGTTATTTTTTATTAAGTTTTAAACAAGCAATCCTTTTTGTTTCTTAGCTTAGTAATGAAATTTGTAACATCTCTTTAAATCAATATATAACAGATTGATATTATTCAAAAATTTATGTTTAAATAAATACGAATTAATTAAGTTCCCTTATACAACAGCATTATAGTAATATCTCAAAAAAAGCGCAAATATGAAAAGTGGTGTTACATTCGGCATACCTAAACTACGCTCGATTTTATCAATTTTGCGTTTGAAAAGTTTACTCAATAATCATGTTAAATGAAAATTTGTTTTCGGACATATTCTGTACCTACAGGGTTCTTCAAACGTTTTACATTTCTTTTTCTACAAATACTTGATGATTTGCCTTTATACAATAAAATTTCACCCATTCGAAGTAATAATAACTTTTACATCACTATTCTTGATGAAAGTTATTATAAAAATGCAGACTTTAAGTGTGCAGATGCAACAGTTTTTTAGTTATGTAAGAGTTGAAGGTACATAAATAAAGGGTTTTTGTAAATACGATGGCATAATCAAGCACATCTTGCTTTTTAACACTAATTTATTCTTCTAATAACACTAATACCAGTGGCGGTTTTACTGTAGGTGCATTTGTTCAGTGAACCCCCTTAAAAATTGAACTAGTTACACCATATAATTTTATCCTTTTAATATTTATTATATTATTGATGATTACCGTATAATATACATCTCTTTTACCATTTCATAGTTCATAGTTACAAAACACCAACCCATAACCCATAGAAAATATTTAAATTTTTGTTGTGTCGCTAACGACTTCACCTAAATTTTTTGGTTCAAGTTTTGATTCTGAACATATCACGAGAGCGATACTCCGTTTGATGTCCATGTGTTAGAGAGAGAGGTAGTCGGACGGGTGAAATGGAAGATAAAATACACTCAACATACAGCGTTTAGGTGCACTGCACGAGAAGCCGGAATCACCCGGGAAAATAATGTCGTGCTACGTCGGCACGGGTACCCGACATTCTGCCAGGGTTTTGCAACTTCGGTTAGTCTGCCACCTGGTGAAAATGTCCAGTACGAGTCATTTTAAAGGCTCTGGAAGCTAGTGTTGGTAGGAACCGATAGTAAAAAAATTATGTTCAGAAGCATGTTCAGATTTCAGAGTTCAAAGTCCACTAATTGTAAATGACGTACAATTTATTGCACAATACGTGTTAATTAAAATATTACGTAAATGATGATGGAGTCGTGTTCGGTAAAATATATTAAAGAAAATTCAAATAATTTTCAAAATCGTTTCGAAATAAAGAAAAGGGGTCCACCTCGCCCAAAACTACAGCTGACACAAGAGTGTACCTTAAAAAATAAAAAGTTCAAACATGTGTTTAAAGTAGAACAGTATAAAAAAACTTCGTGGTTGTGTGGGTGTAATAAATTAAACGCATTATTTTGCTTTCCGCGCCTGACTTTTGCCGGTAATCCTTTTTTGAGTGGGGGGGGTTTGCAATTTTCCCAAAAAATAGACGAATGGATTTCCTGTATAAGTAAACGTAAGGTTTTTATTTATTGTGTTATTAAATGCCATAAGTATTTTTTTTCTCCTAAAAATTTTTAAAAATCTTCGCCTGCGACGCATTTACAACATCGTGAAATACGCTTCATGTTCTGATATTACCTACATGTTATTAACTTTGTGAACCCCCTTCGTATTCGACCACGAGCCGCCACTGACTAATACAATTAACTAACCACTTGGTTACTACTATTTCACTTATGATTCGCTTGCTCACCCTTCAATTTCTGCTTGCTCGCTTCGTGATTACAGAAAAAGACTTTGGGCGTTTCATTTATACCAATGTTGGTGGGCGGGCTGTCCCTCCGGTATACACTCCAGTTAAAAGTCGGAGGGTAGGGCGGAAGACCCTCTTCAATCTTCATTAGGAATCGTTGGAATGAGTGGGTGGTGGTTGAGGGAAGGAAGTTGAGACAAACGAAATAAAGACAGAAAGGAATTGAAACACTATCTGTGGAATATTACTACCCCAGCATTTGCCTAAATGATCCAAGGAAACCACAGTAAAACTTGGACCAGAGTAGCCGGCCCTGAATCGAATCGGTGACCTCCCAAATGCTAAGCAATTATTTAGACGACTAGACCATGTCGCTCGGTTATGACCTCTCGAAAAAACTTAAAAACTTTTGGGTGTTTCATTTACACCAGTGTTGGTGGGCGGACTGTCCCTTCGGCTTACACTCTAGTGCAAAGTCGGAGGGTAGGGGAAAGGCCCTCTTCAGCTTCCTTTAATAATCGTAGGTATGTATAGGTGGGCCCCAAGGCTTTCTTCTTAAATTAAAATTTCATTCAGTTTTCAATTCAATGTGAAATCAAAATTTGATGTTCTCATTCCTCACCACGGGCAACTTAAAATTATAATAAAAAAATGTTTATGGCGTCCATGTGTCATCGAACTTTTCTGATAAACGAATAAATCTTTTTTATATATCATTGCTATTGTGTCGTACATTTATATGCTATAGATGGTGAAAACGGATGAGTGGGAAAAAGAGAGGCAAAGGGAGGTTTTGATTGTTACAAGCTATACGGTTCATAGATGCATGACAGAAAGAACATTCTTTCTGACAGACGACCATTATAAAGTTGTCAGCGATGTATCCGAAAAGCAAGTCAGGGCCAAACACAAACATTTCAGCAATAGCTATTTCGAATGTATGTAAAGTTAGTGTCCCTCGCTCTCGGTCCCGTTTTTCGACCATAAATTCTCACGCGCGTAACAAACGGCTAATGAAAATGGAGATTTTCTGTTCATGGAGTGCGGCTGTAATTGTTGTAGGCATATGTACTCAATTTCGCTGTGCAAACACTTGTATAACCTCATTAACACAGTGCACTGGCGTTCAGTCACAGTTGGTGGGTGATGGCATGTTCTCTACATGTGACGTTTCATTAGTTTGAATTAGAACGTACTCGTTTTCGCTTTTTTTGGAATCGGACAGTATGAAAGTATGTGTATGTTTGTATGTTAGAGAGAGGGCGAAAAGGGGAGAGAGAAGAGCAGATAGCACAAGTGGTCATTGTACCATGACCATATCACTAAAGCATTTTTCACAACATAGTACATAGTTCTAAAAATGACCGCCGCAAAATTGTAATAGCTAAAATTGCAATGCATTTTTTTCCATTGTTAAGCTTTTCTGATTATTATCTACCTGGTTAGAAAATAGGAATAATAATTTTCAACAACTATAATTCAACAAAGAATATTTTTTGGCCTGCATATCGACTTATTAGTTTTCGAATGTGTCTCCAATCGTCTCTAATTTACAATATTAAAAACCCAATTATTATGTATTAGTTGAATTTATGGTTTCAAGAAAACAATTGCACCATCTTCTTTATTTTTTAATTTACTATTGGCTAAAAACGAATTACTACCTAAAATCACGACAATTAACAACAAGAAGATTACCATCTGTAAGAAAACTACCTACAACACGTTTTTTCCAATTGGAATCTACGGCGCATATCACCCTTAATGTCCAATATACAAATATACATAGAATATTTTTCCAAAAAATATACCTATCGAAATTATTGTTCTCAATGATAGAAAAAGTTTTCAATATTAATATTCAAATATGTATTATGGTGATTATTATCTGTTTTTCAATTGCCAGAAACTTTTCAAGTTTTTTAACTCGTTAACGGATAAATGTACTGATGTGAATTAAGTATGTACATTTTTGTACAGAATTGAGTGATCTACAAAAACAGTTTGTTATCATTAACTGATAAAGCATATTTAAATGTTACTTAAGGTCAATGTTTGGAAATTTTGATATTTTTTTCCCTATATATATCCTACAACTTTTTGTAAAACATATCATCTTCATCGAACTATCCCCCGCAATGTTTTCGAAATTCCTGCAGAATTGACAGTTATTTTTTTATTTTGAAAAATCTAATTCTTACCGATTTAGGTGATCGATCATAAAAGTAAAAGTACCGTTGAAAGTCATTTATGTGTAATTATCAATTAGTGATTGAAATTATTATTGTCTAATCAACCTTTAAAAACGTACAATTAATTAAAATTGATAATGTTAAATACAGGGAATATTTTTAAAAAAGAAAAACAAAATATCTAAACTTACAATTAAGATTATTTATGGAAGGCAAAATAAAAGTTACAAATAATAAAAATTTATCTTTAAAATTCATAATTGTAAATATCTGAACAATACTAATACAAAAATATCGACTGGAATTTTGTATTGGAAATACTTTATGCTTTCGTGTTTTGAAACCCTTTTAATTTTGTGATGACCTTGAGGGTTGAAATAAATCTAATTAACTAATAAATTTGAGTGAAAGTGTTCCTAAAGTGTCTTGTCTCTTTCTACCTACAAAATCGGAACACGGGCTTTTACCCACTAAAGGCAAACTCAATCAGTTTTTTCGAAATTAGTTCTTAATGTTAATAAACGAAAATTCATATCTTTTGAATCTATGTATTGAGTATGTAAACAGTTAATTGTCAAGATAAGAAATATACAACGAAGATAAGCAAGCCAGAATTTAGCATAAAAAACCCAAATAAAAACTTCTGTAAGGTACCTATATCTTTCTATTAATGACTCAATTTTTTTATTGGATTATGTACATTGCTTAGTTCTGGTTACTTTTTTAAAAATTATATTAGATATGTGTTACCTGCTAGCTACCAGCCGAGAAGGACAAGGGTGTTTTTCTCTTATTTGTGGTACGTAAACGACTTAGTATTGCTCTAATAATAAATAATAAAGCAAAAGATTTACAGTTTTGACTTTATAATCCAAAACCGGCAAAATTAAACGGCACCGACCTTATGAACCAACGTGGTATATTTTATTTAACTGAAAGAAAACTTGAAAAACGTAGCAACTAATTTTTGTGGATTTATGCAATTTAACACCACCTCGTCTTTAACCCGCTTTGCTCTCTAAATCTTTCTCAACTGCACATACATAGTATAGTCCATTGCGGCGCAAACTTTAAATTTTCCACGAATGTATATACCTATGTGTACGTGTACGCCTGAAAGATGATAGAAACGAGTAAATGGCAGAAGGGCGATAGAAGAGCGCGCTCGCTTTGGAAATTTTTCTTTGACGAGATAAAAACGTTTCCGTTTACGGTGTTCAGAAAATATACGAACCTGTAAGACGTTGCTCGTCTAGCGTACTTGTAAAATGCCAAATTGCCATACACCAGTGATTTCTCTTAATAATCTCCCCAATTGGTTTCGCATTCAAATTACAATTTTTTTGCAGAAAAGAGAACATCTATAGGCACGGTATTTCCTAAATTTTAAAGATTAAACATTTAAATCGTCATTTTTTTAGGTAAAAACCTACTTTATTGGGAAACCTTGGCAGGAATTTGTAAAATGCCCTTTTACCCCTGAAATTTGTCCAAAATTAATCTAAGATCAAAAACCCCAAGTGACTTTTTATCAACCCCGGGGCATCATGGCACTTTGAAATCTTGGAAAGTTTTATCACTTATTTAAGTCAATTTTTTAAGGGAAGTTGTTGTTGTAGTTGCCAAAAAAAATATTCGTAAAAGTATAATTATGAGGCAACTTTAAAAGAATTAAAAATGTTGTTGTTAAAAATAAAAATTTTTTAATAAAAAAGCTAACAAAATTCAAAACCCATTTCGTTAGTTTTTTGCTCGTTTTCAAAAAAGGTGCAGATTTGAATTAAAAATTTGTACGAATGTTCCACAATAAAAAAAAATGCGACGTTCTGGCAAATTAAGTTTTTCCGGAAGAAGGGTTAAGTTTCCTTAGAAGAAGCTAGGCAAGCAACACACCCGCAACACTCAACAATCTCCAAGGAAAACTAATATATTTCTATATCAAGTTACAATTGTTTGCAGAACTGCATTAATGAATATATAACCACGAGTCACTTACTTATTTAATATTAAACAATAGCATGCCCTCGTCATTTTCATTTAGATATACGTAGACAACATACAGGTTCCGAAATAGTGAATCTTAAAGTAGTATGACACAGTTCTACTGCTTCCTAGATTTGTCCACTTGTCCAGATAATAAAACTGCCTCCAAGTGACCGTTCTTATCAACACCTAGCTGGGATTGTCTATTATGGCATCGTTGAAAATCTTGGGGGAAAATTATTCTATAACACTTATTAAATCAATTTATAAGGAACCGTCATCTTTTTGAGTGCTGATGTATTATTGGGCAAAATTAGCCAATAGATAAATATTTTAAATGTATTATTGCCTGAGTTTCCACTTTAAAAGGATTAAACATTATCTGTGTTTTTTTAACAACTCCCAATAATTAGTCGTATTACTATAGATGAGAGCGAACCGAGAAGCCAACATCCGCATTTTCGCACACTGTGGAAAGTTTTTCTGTCCCCTTCTGCTTTTCCAATATATTTTTTTTCACGGGATGTGTTATTTCGATTTTATCGATAAAATATACGAATGTCTCAACTTACTTTAATGGAATAAAAAAAATGGGTAGGGTCGTCCATGATCATATATCAATTCTAGTTAATGTTCAGATCGATTTGAAAGCACATCGTATTTGCGATTCAAATTTCAATTTTCCTTGCAAAAGTGTGAAATATACTTCGAAACCAATCAAGCAGCTTAACGTATTTATGTGCCTAAATAAATTGGCATTTGTGTTACTTTTTGTAAGGTATGAAATAAGTATTGCACATGGCAAAATTATCTAGAAACTTGTTTCATTTTATATCATTTCCGGAAAAAAAAAATAAACGATGAAGTTTGTTAAAATGGATATCCTGTTGTAGAAGCACAAGTTTGTTATTTGCCAATTTACTCAAAAATACGTAGGTATTTCCTTTTATCTTCGGTTATTTATAGATTTATAGTATAGGTCCAAGCGTATAGGATTTTGAAGACAAAGATGGAGGTTGAATTTCATTTCGTCTTCTTTATATACTTATATCTATATCTATACGTAACAGTGAAGAGTAAAATGCGCTGTCGTATCCGCACCTATTCTTTTATCTGCAACGACGGTTATTATATGAAAGATACTTCACGAAACTCTTCAAAGACATCTTGCCCTGGAGAGAGATTCTCGCTTATCGTTTATAGAGATTTTTAGAACTGCAAACTCTTAAAACGATATTATTTACGACAATTCACTATAGTTCCACGCGAGATATGAGTGCAGGCGGACGTTAAAAAGAAAGAGCACCCAGTTGAATGTGTTACATTATTATCCGATGTAAGGGCGGACGGTTCTCATAAATTCACCTTAAATTTCACTGGTGCTGCTTTTCTTACGTTTTACTGTAAATTTCTCATACTTTTACGTTTTCAGTTTACTTATTGTTAACGTTGCCTGGTGCTTCAGTTATTTATCGGTAAGTTTAATCTTATTTCAGTTTCCTTTCAGAAAATATTTAGAAAGAAAATGCACGAGATCTAATAAACTAATACCATTCCAGTCTTATTGAAAAATTTTAGATTCTATGATAACTAATTTTTATCAGTTCATATTGATAGCCCTGTGCATTTCTATTTGTACTAACACTACATATATCGACAATCAACCCCCATGAGTCGACGATTTTATTTTTAATGAGATAATGTAATAAATTGTATGATAAATAATGAACGAACCAAGCAGTATCTGTAATAATTATAAAAACAAAAAATACCTGACGTAGGTAACTACTAAAGTTTAAGATTATTAGTTTAGATGGTTTAGACGTAACATTATTCACGGTCGATACTAGGATAATACCCTAAGACGATGGATAAGGGAGGGCAAGTTTTCCGAAGAAAATGCAACGACCGCATATTTAATTATAAATTGCAAGAGAACCGATGTGCTTCCCCTAATCCTTCTGTAATTTATCCTCGAATGGCAATATACTTTTGCACACTTTCTCGGGCTGCAAAGGACGACAGGACCAACCTATTTATTTCTCAATTTGGCCCGAATGATACCGCGTTTTAACTTTAATTCAGATCGTCCGATCCACACAAATCCTTCTGGTCTCCCTTCATTGAATTTTCTTCGCCAAACTAGAAGGATTTTATCCACAATTTCATTCCGGGATTTAAAAACAATTACAACGAACCGCGCCCAAGTTGCGGGGCTCTTTCAGAAATCCGAACTGTATCGAAAATTTTGTCTAATACAATTTTAATTACCTATATATTCTTGTATTATTGTAACAAATTGGAAACTACATAATATAAGTCAGTTTAAATAGTATTATTTGAATCCTTCCGTGTTTAATAATTTAATTTAAAATATGCAAAGACTTTGGACTTAATGGAAACACACAGTGCTCTTAAATTAAAAGCATTAGATACATTTTAATTATGTAAGAGTCTTTGAATGACGTTGAATGAGTCGTTTAGGTGAATGCAAGCTTTCAACTGCATTAAGCTTGCTACTCTCTATAATAATGCTAATTAAAACGTGATCAGTAAATAAGCAAACAAATGTGCATGCTCAGGGAATTAGCGACAATTCATTAACGATACGCTTACATTCCATTAATACATACCTAAAAGAAACATAGAGCTAATAAATCTGTTGCTCTCAACTTATTGTAAAATGGTAGTCTGTGAAACAGATCGATTCACAACAAAGAACTTACATAATTTATAATATATGGCATAACTTAATTCGATCGTTTCCTTTGTGGGTATATGAGTAATGGTGTAACTATATATATTATAATGGAAAAGGCTAATGGACAAAGTTGTCAATTCGTCAATCTCATATTTATTATCCACTAATATTACTTCCGTCAGCAACATGTGGTGAAAAATTTAAAACATACTTACATTAATATGTCCATTAAGGTACATTAGGGATTTACAGTTGATGTGTTTCCTTACACTGAAATATATTTTTAAACCAATAACAGTAAGGGCTTTTCAGAGTTAGTGTTAAAATTCGTTGTAAATTGGACCACAAAGGGTTCGTGACAGAAAAATTGGTAGAACTTTTTATAGTAAGCCAATGGTAGATAAGCAACTCATAACAATTTTTTCCATTCCATTTGTCACGAGCGCCCAGTCTATTGTGTTAAATATCGTTCATTATCCAACGGTTTGTAATATCTGTCAATTAATTTCTCATTTTCGCCTTTTTACAGTTTTTTACCAGCTGTTCGTTCATATTATCGTTCTTTTTATACAAATTAAATTAAGAAAAGCTTTCTAGAAGATAGAGTTCGAGAAGCGGAAGATTTAGTCTTAAACGAAAGTGAAAAGCGTTTTGGCTGAGAGACGCCAGGCGTCGGTCGTTGACAATGAATTATTATTGCATGATAAATCAGGACAGAGTATTGGGAAAGTTTAGTTGAACGCTATTGACGTTTATTAATGGAGAGATGCCGCTTTGGGGGGAGACCGTGCGAACCAGCCAATGAAAACTTTACTTTTAACGTAGAAGCGAAATGAGGATGCCGTAAAGCCCATATCTAATTTCATAAAAGAGGTGAAATATTTACGATGAGCCGCCTAAATTTAAGAGATCACGTTGTAAGGTGTCAAAAGTTATTGCTCACTTCTACTTAAGTCATAAACCGAGGTAGAAAATTTTCGGGACTTTTTAACAACAAATTAAAAAGGAATACAGGAAAATGACGAATAATTTGCATTGTTACTGTCTTTAAGATTTATGTCAAGAGAATACTAACAAATTCTGTTTGAAGGGAAACGGCCAACATTACCCGTTTTCGTTGTTCATGGACGAAGCATATTTTAAGAGTACTTAGCAGCCAGCGCTAGTATTTCAACAAGTAACAGAAACTTTTACTAAATTAAATGGTCTTAAGTGGTTTTCAAAATGGCAAGCAAATTTAAACTTTGAACTTATACGCGAGAGGCTCTTGAAGAGGCAACCAAATCTAATTATGATTTAAATATGTAGGTACCTACTTGAGATTATTTATCAGAAGTTTTTTATTTTTTGCAAATACAATTAAAGTGTTGATACTTGTTTTATACAAATATCTATTAGGTATTTTACTTATTTAATTTTTTTCAGTAGTCACGCTTAGCATTCAAAAACATTTCCTTCTCGCAATTATGTAAGTAATTGTTTACTTAAAAACTTTTCTGGCTGCTTTTTGTTCAAGGTAAAAAATCAGACACTTTCAATACGAGAGCCAGCTTTCTGTTTATCTTTTATTATGCTAAAAAAATGTAGGTTACCTTTAGCCGAGCTTTAGGCTTTTTTCAGGTTGACTGTAAAAACTTTTGTAAAAAGTGTGGTAGCTTATCCGTGATAAAATGTAGTTAGTAATCGTCTACTTTTCCATTTCGTAGATACGTATACGTATATATGTATGAACGCGAATTATTTATTACCTACTCTTACTTTTTTTTAACACAGTGATAGAAGTTTTATGTATTTTGTAATGGTAAAAGTAGAATTGTAACTTTTTGTTTATAATGTATTTAGGTATTAGTCGTTTAACTTTTTAGGAATTGAAACAAATCCAAAGTTGGATCGACAAAATAATTTAAACAAAAATAGATTATCATTTTTAAAGCATTAATGCTACTTATATTACAGATTATCATTGAAACCTTTTGTGTTTTCATGAGAGTGGGAAATTTTTAAAAGCCACTCTTAAGATCTCGTTGGATTTCATTTCGAATATTTGACATTTTTCGGGCATTAAAATTTTATTACCGCCAGTATAAAATTGGACTTCTGCGAAATCTAGTATTAATAACTATCGTAAATACCTTCCTCGTTATCTTCTTATAAAATAATCTGGTTTTACGGATGGTTTGGGGTAGTGACCGGGAGAAGTAAAGGAAAGGGCATTTTATATGATCCGTTCACTACGATGAAAACAATTCAATTAAGCAACCTTACAACATTATCATTTTTGTCAAACGACGATTCCCTTTTTTTATAAGTAATTTTAGTTAGCGTTAATTTTGTGTTTTATTTTTTCGTCAAGTGAGCCAAGCTCCGTAACAATTAAATTGAATTAAATCTATAATTTAAGGGTAGTTTCCTATTAAAATCCCTATCCCTCTGGCTGGTCTACGACCATCAGCTTCTCCTCAAGTAAATGATGTACATCCACTTTCTTTCAATATTTCGGAAGCCCTAGCAGGGTTAAGGCATTACCCAGTAGTTGTCGACACAATTTTGCCTTAAAACGTTTTTTCTAGTTTCGGTTCATCTAGAGCTGATTTGTTTGTCTTAAATGCGAAGTAACGTAAATAATTGGAGGAATAAGGTTCATCGAAATTTCTTAATCTTGCCTATTCTTCTTTGGAGCAAGGGTAGGTTATAACAAACGAATACCTTCAAAACTATAGAAGTAAAAATCCGTTCCTTCTCTAGAGAGCTTCTAGTACTTCTTCCCTGCAGTGGCGGCGTAGCATAGGTCGCAATTTTCTTAATTATTAATTCCTTTCTTAGAAAATGACTTAATAATGACTGTAGTAAAAAATATATTGGACAAACTAGACGCTCGATCCAAACTAGGTTCAAGGAGCATTTAGCTCATGCACGGTTTGGTAGAGCCGAAAAATCTAGTGTTGCCCAACATATTCTTACTGAATAACATAATATTAATATTAATAATCTTAAATTAGTTAAGGAAGTTAGAAATAATTGTTTACTAGATAGTTTTGAAAGTTTATACATTTGTAAATAACCAAATTTTAGTTAATAATAACAAGGGTCCTATCCCTGGATCTCCGCTATTTAGTCTAGTTTAATTATTATTTTTTGTTATAATCAAGGTCCATTGAACATCATCACTATTCCTGCTGAAACATGTTCACTGAACCTTAACAACAACTTTCAGTATATATTAGGATTAGTTCTCTTTTAGGTTTAGTTCACTTCAGTCCCTTAAGAACGTAAAACTTTCTTACCGAAAAGTGCTTCGACAATTAAAGTGTCGTGTTTTGGCGTAGTGGTTTGAGCTGTTTTTCCAGTCTTCAATGGTAGATTTATGGAATTTCGCAGAACACACGGTAGGTTATCACGTACCACCACTGTTTACATATATATCGGAGTTTCAACCGAGTTTTATTTTTTGTTAAGCAACTGAAAGACAAAAAGAAAAAAGCAAAATAGCCAAAATGTGGCAAACCATTTCAAGTGGCATCTTGTTCTATGGTATATGCTAATGTAACTGCTGCATCGTCGTAGCAGAAACAATGTCAACTGAAGCTCACCAAACGTACGCCGAATACTTTTCGATGGTGCGCTTCCCTTCTATTTGGAACGAGCAAAAGCAAGCTCATGAACGAACGAATGGCAGCATGATGTTGCTGCAAATACCGGTGTAATTACTTTTTAGAGGATGTCACAGTATCGACGGTCTTTTAATTACAACACCGCGGGATTCATTGCTATTCGTTGCAAACTCTCTTAGTCTGTGTAACTGCGGTGCTTTAACATGCCTGACGCAATACATATGTATGTGTAATGTTTAATGTAAGTATGTATACACGTACGAAAGTGTCTCACTTAATTGCGACCAGGACGTAGTGGTAGAGGTAGGTATCACGAAGGGAACGTAAATGCAACTTGATTCGTGACCGTAGCCGTTGCTTTTTAATTTCGTTTAATGCAATCACCATCACGGTTATGTGACTGCATGAGTGCGTGTTTTTGTGCGAAATGCGTTTTTTTTTTGTCTGGCGTCAAAATCATTAACTGCAAAAATGGAAAATAGCGAACAATTGAAACCTGAAACTATGTTTAAATAAATACCCGTTTCGAAATACTCGGAATATTTGCTACAAATGAAATATCATTCGATGCCAATTTTAATCGAAAATTCGTCTATTATTTTCGTATAATGGTTATAGGATTGTTACCAACCGTTACAAATTGTTACATTTGTTATTATACCCATACTAAACGCGTTTATGATAGAAATAACGATGGCCGCTTGTTGTCTGTTGTTCCTCTATGTATGTATCATGAGGTGCATATGTTAGGTATCGTAGGTACAAATATACATATACATATGTATAGTGTATACACATTTATGCCATTCGCCGGAATAACCGCTACCGACCGGCTTAATCTCAAATGTGGCAATCAGCGGCGTTAATGGTAAGTAAGGTTAATGAGAATTGTTATACAGAATATGTACATGTGTACAACACGCCATATACACAATCAGATACCTAATTAAAATACACTCATAAACCGTTCATTTGGCATCATTCAAAGAAACCAATTAGGATCTCTCCCTGAATTATTGTTTTACACGTAATAAATACAATGTGATATATGTAGATACTCAACGTTTGACAAATACTGAAAAACTGGGTGAAATTTTTTAATAATTAAACTACTACTTTATTTATTTATATGAGTTAAGATTTTACGAAATTTTCGAAAATTCTGTAAGAAGTAAGTAAATTTTGTAAAGGATTTCTGACTATTACAATTTGGTCAACGTTGACTCGATTTCTCCAGATGTTGTTTATGTTAACGGCACGGTAAACTTTTAGGCATGACCCCCCCTCTTTTCTTTTATAAGCAGAGGCACTAATACAAATTAGTCTATTCATATCAGTCGATGGAGTTTGTGTATCTGTATGTGTTTGTTAAAAAGTGTTGTTTCTTTTATTTTAAAAAATTTTACTTTATCAACTGATTGTAATTTATTAACGTTATTTATTTATTAATTTGCATTACAATATAATATTCTTCGATTCTGAGCACTATGCGAATTGACCCTTAGTGTTATGTTTTTGAGTATGATGCGAATTGACCCTTCATACTTTGTTAATTATACAGGGTTTTTCAAGTTGATGGGCTATTAGAAGTATATGAATTAGTAGAAGGAATTCAATTCTGAAACTTGGGCTAATTTGGTTATTGTTTATGCCGCTTCTTTTAAAAATATTTTCAAGTTCGATTTACATCCGGTTATACCGGAAGTCGATACCAACCTTGTTATTTTAAATGGAATGGTATATTTTTTACGCTGAATTCGAATAAAACTTGTAATTCTAAGGTAAGTTTGATAACCAACTTGTACACCTATGACGATCGGTTTCTGAGTTAATTTAATTTATAGAAAAAAAATCGCTTCAGCAACCTAAAATATAAAAAATCATAACTTCCACAAAATACGACTTAGAGTGTTGAAATTTTTACTAGTAATAACTGAATATTAGTGCTAACGCCTTGACAAAATTGAATTAAATAATTTATACAGGGCGTTAAAAATAAAATTCTAAAATTGAAAAACTTCAAACACGAATTACTTCGTTTTTTCAAATAGCACCTACTATTTTTTATTTTTTCAATCGATTCCTTTTTTTATCCTCTTTCGATCCATATGGACACTTCCTATTTTATTTGAAAATTTTGGAATAATTTTGAATTATTACTTAAAATAGGAAGTATCCATATATATAAATAAAAAATAGTAGGTGCTATTTGAAAAAACGAAGTAATTCGTGTTTGAAGTTTTTCAATTTTAGAATTTTATTTTGAACGCCCTGTATAAATTATTTAATTCAATTTTGTCAAGGCGTTAGCACTAATATTCAGCTATTACTAGTAAAAATTTCAACACTCTAAGTCGTATTTTGTGGAAGTTATGATTTTTTATAATTTGACTTGTAGCGATTTTTTTTCTATAAATTAGGTGTACAAGTTGGTTATCAAACTTACCTTAGAATTACACGTTTTATTCGAATTCAGCGTAAAAAATATACCATTCCATTTAAAATAACAAAGTTGGTATCGAACTTGAAAATATTTTTAAAAGAAGCGGCATAAACAATAACCAAATGAGCCCAAGTTTCAGAATTGAATTCCTTCTACTAATTCATATACTTCTAATAGCCCATCAACTTGAAAAACCCTGTATATAGAGTGGCTACTATGCGAGTTGGCCCTTAGTACCTTAGTGAAGGTATGCTGTTACACTGTTTACCATGGTAGATACTCTAGACTAGCTTGATTTATTTCCGAGGAGGGTGTTCGCAAGTAGGCCCTTAATTCCTGTGATTCGGAAAATGATTGAAATGAAAAGACGTTGATTATTATTTATGTAGTCATTTTTGTTTAATTCTTCCATTACTTCAATTAGTTGCTCATATATTTTGTTTTGTTTACTTTCCAGATGTGTCCTTCCTAGGACTTACTCCATTTCTTACTTTTGTTAATTAATTTTCAGGTTGTTCTGTTTTTGTCGAGAAATATTAAGATTCGTGAATCAAAGCAAGAAGTAAAAAAAGGTGCACGAAACAAGAAATGTTGATTTAAAATTAGTCCAGACAAGAGTTGTACATCAAAATCAATAGTTTCTCTTGGCGGAACCCTATAAGGGATCAATCTCATAAAATATAAATTCGTTAGTCGGGTCGATGCTTTGAAGATTGGTGGACTGCTTACTAAACCACATTCAAATGTTAAAAAGAGTAAATATTGGACAATTTAATAATGTCGATACGTTGTGTGTAACGCTGTGGTCTGGGCTTGTAAAAGTATAGGTAGCTGGGGAGTGTTTGAATAGTTCGTAATAATAAAAAGAAAAATGCGGAATATACGCAAATAATAAGTAATTTAATCGTGAATAATTATACTCCAGGTCATTTATCTAAATTACCATATATATTCACCCTAGTGGTGAAATTTATAGAAGCTACTTCGCCTATATCTACAGTTTGTTCATTTGTTGAAAATACTTTTGCTAACATGAAAAACATTACAAGTTTCAACAAAAGTCTATACACAAGGAGTTAGCGACATAATTTCTATACTGATTATTGTCACCGAAACGTCTTTTACCCTTTGCCGTTGTTTAAAATTAATTAACGTAACTTCATCCTGTCTTCAATGAATGAATGTTAGTTAGTGATTTCTAGAGGGGCTTAGAATGAAATTAACGACATTTTGAACGAGTTCATAACCTTTCCATATCTTTCTATTAGGTAATTGCTCGAACACAATTGGCGATACCGGAAGATTATGCAAATGTTTCGGTTCCAAAGTTGTCCCGTTGAAGACGATAAACGTATCTGTGTAATTCCAGGAGGATACAAATATTTCACATTACCGATATGAACGAAACCCGTTGCTATAAATCGCATTTAATCCCTTGGAGAGCATTAAAACAAAGACTGCTTTATTGTGACAGTTTGTATGTAATAACTAACGTTAGACTTCGGTCTCTGCTTAAGCTTAATTAAGTTAAGACTCCCTCTTTATGACGATAATCGTATTAAGCTTTCGACGCTCCTGCTACACGTCATCGATGTTAGGAAGAAGTTTTGCTCGAAACCTAAATTTAAGGAGGGAGTTATTCAATTTTCGCTGAGGTAATTTTAACTAAATATGTATGTGAACTATGGCACAACACACTCACACACACATACATACAAGCATCTACATATATTACATAAATATGTATACATATATTTGTTATACATAGATAGATAATGTAACCAGGTACAAGTGTTTCTATTTAAACAGGCGATGTTTCAAAATCTTCATGTTATGAAGAATTAATAATAAACGTCACTTAAATACATCATTGCTTAAAATTAGATTTAGAGATTTTACTATAAAATGAATATTACAATTTAATTTGATAATTTAGATTCTTTTCTTATTAGTATTTTTATTTAAAGAAATTTTGAATATACACTAAATAGCCAGAAATCAAAGAAAGAAAAAATTAGAAAATATTAAGAGAAGAAGATCTAGTAAGGGGTTAGAGGATTTCTAAAAAATTAAATATGCACTATAAAGGTAAAATGTGAAATAAATAAAATAAGATTTGCAAACGTAATTGGAATCGAACAATCAGAATACGAATTAAACATGGTCGATCTGAAGGAAGAATGCGAAAGAATTGTTTGTAAAGTTCAAATATGGGAAAATGAAATTTCTCAAACATCACCCTCTCGATAAATCGAAAAATTAAAAAAACTTAGACTTCCAAGGACAACTCACCTTGTGAGACGAATTGATCCCAGAACGTAACAAAGACGGCTTCTGAAGCTTAATACAGCGAGTTACTTCCAACTCAGTATTCGGGCTATCCACCAATTACCTCATTGAATTTGAAACCAAGTGGAGGCAGAGGAGGAATTATACAGCAAATAATCCCTAGCTCGGCATGCAAAATATAAAAAAAATTGTCTTCTTTAGTCCGACACCAAGTGGCGGTGGCGAAGTGCAAGCTAAGCTCCTAGGTGTTAACGGAGCGAATAAACCTCTAAGTACTTTCTCCATTCCGATATCAATTGGTGGTGGAGGAATGAAAACTATGCCCCTGTTCACTTCCTATTGTACTAGTATAGGCTGGCTACTGACTCCCGAACCCTACAATCGCATCCTTGCTTTATAATCTCCCAAATAGTAATGTTACCGCTTAAGCTGTGGTCCCCCTCCCCCCAATGCACTTCGGTGCTTAGGACATGGACGATTTCGTGTGTTTACCAGCACCGAAGATGCAATTTTCTTAGTCTGGTTCTGCTGGATCATAACATTGCCCAAGTTCAACAGAAATTTTCCACACAAGACTTGCCTGTAAAGAGCCGGGGAACCGGGGATATATAGCTTTCCCAAACATTTGCATAGGTAAATAGCCTCTTATTAACATGCAAGGACACAACTAAGAAAGAAGAAAAACTTAGGGGGGATGTTCTTAAGAGAAGATGTGAGACTTAGGGCGAAGGAGGTAAAAATAGGAGAGTAGAACCAGAAAGAATGGGTTAGACAAGGAGAAGGAAGAAACTGTGAATACGAAATTATTAAAAAATGAACAACAAGGAGAGAAAAAACAGGAAAAGTACTATAAGAATTTGCATGTAAAGGAAAATTAATAGAAAAATTCCTAAAGAAGAAAAATTGTTTTTTAATTTCTAAACACTAAACGTCATAAAAAATTAACTTCCTGTCTTTATGGATTTATTTGGAGGTCTATTTTATAAATTAGCTCATAAATGAAAATTAGTTTTTTCAGTGAATCTTTAAACGATAATTTGTTCAACGTAAAGGTTATTATTACTTATCTTTTCCTTGGTAATTAAAATTAAATATTTGAGTTGTGCATCGAAATAAAGATATAGATGATAGTATCGCAAGTCAATTGACAGATTCAAGTTATCAGCACTGCCTAGAAGTTGACGTAATGAGGTAGTGAACGGCGAGACTAGCTTCAGAGGTGAATGTTTATTAGAGAAGTTGAAAATTTGAGGAACTGTAACACATATTCACATACTTCCGCCAGTGAAACGGTAGCCAGCTAGTTAAAGCGGCAATTCATCTACCCTCGAGACTGGTTATACAACATAGTAGCTAGCTCACATTCTCCAATTGACTTAACAACTATGCGCGCATAATAAACCTAAACAATTTTCCTAAATACAAAGGGCCCTGTTTGAACAAATTGCGAGCATGATTTGCTCTAGACTTGCAAATTAAATGGAAACCTCTTTTTTACTTACTTATTCATTCATTCATTTGTGGCTCGACAACTTTGAATCCGTCTCTACGAAATTGTTTGCATGCTACATTCACTGACTCTTAATTAAGGAAATCGCAGTGCGGAAGCAAAAAATTTGACCTCGTCATTTCCGTGAAGGAAAACGAGGAAGAAAAATCAATCTATGTAACTATTGACATTAACGAAGTTGTTTATAAAACTGACTTACTCGAGAAGAAAGCCAGAAACAGAACCGATATAAATTTACATTTTGTTTAATTATTCACTGCTTTTTTAGAATTAAAAGTTTTCGTCACTTCAAAACAATAATGTTGAATAGTATACTACGTAGTACAGACAGATATAAAGGACTTAACAATCGGTGTAACCGAAAATCTGCGTGTAACCACCCCTGTGTTCTTCGTGGACAATAATTATGTTTCTGACATGTGTCAACATAGGTGCTCCCCATTGTTCTCAGTTCACACCAGTTCTCGGCTAACCCGAACTATTTAGTTTGTAATGTGAAACCCGACCGCACTGATAGCCTGTTAATGTAACAATCCTAACACGATTGTTTCCGCTAATAGTTATATGAACTTCTTCAGAAAACTTGATAACAGCAAATTTTTTATAGGTAATATTTTAATAGTCTTTTAATATACAATTCTGAATTATTTTATTTAACATGTTCTACATAAAATAGCAATAACAGAGTGATAAAAAAAATCAGAAATCAATTTTTTATGTCTAATGTACTGACGGAAGAATCATAACCACGCCATTGGTTTAATGTGGTACACTGTGTCGCTATAAAGAATGGCCGCCTGTTTACAGAGATTCTCAGGCCTATTCTGTAACTCCAAATCGAATAGAGATGCTTGAAATCGAATAGAAGTGGTGGGGTAGAATAGAAATTGTACGGAATCGGTATTCTGTAACTCCTCGAATCGAAATGTAAAGTCGACCATCGAAATATGACATTTCGACTGCATGGAAGCTGTCGAAATCATTCAGGCCTATTCTGTAACTCCAAATCGAATAGAGATGCTTGAAATCGAATAGAAATGGTGGGGTAGAATAGAAATTGTATGGAATCGGTATTCTGTAACTCCTCGAATCGAAATGTAAAGTCGACCATCGAAATATGACATTTCGACTGCATGGAAGCTGTCGAAATCGTTATTTCGATGGTAGAAAGCTCTTCACACATGCGCCTACTGCTTAAAGTGGTTCTTAAGGCAGTGTGAATTTCTCTACCTGCTAAGGGTTTCACTGGACATCTGGTTTACCCTTGGGTACGTCACTCTCAATTCTCGGTATTCAACACAAATTTGCTTTATTAGTTCGGTTAGGTTAAAATAACCAACTGTCAGATGGTTACTAAGGCCCATATTCGCATGAAAAATGCAGTGTTGCCGCGTTTTTCACCTAACGTCTTGTAGAAATCATAAATTTCGATTGTCGCGTCGTCTACTTTAGTTACAGAATACCAAAAATCGACGTTGAAAGACGCAGTAGAAGTGGGTACATTACGATCTCTCCAGATCTCGATTCGATGCCTACATTTCTATTGAGTTACAGAATAGGCCTGGTTATTTCGATGGTAGAAAGCTCTTCGCACATGCGCCTACTGCTTAAAGTGGTTCTTAAGGCAGTGTGAATTTCTCTACCTGCTAAGGGTTTCACTGGACATCAGGTTTACCCTTGGGTACGTCACTCTCAATTCTCGGTATTCAACACAAATTTGCTTTATTAGTTCGGTTAGGTTAAAATAACCAACTGTCAGATGGTTACTAAGGCCCATATTCGCATGAAAAATGCAGTGTTGTCGCGTTTTTCACCTAACGTCTTGTAGAAATCATAAATTTCGATTGTCGCGTCGTCTACTTTAGTTACAGAATACCAAAAATCGACGTTGAAAGACGCAGTAGAAGTGAGTACATTACGATCTCTTCACATCTCGATTCGATGCCTACATTTCTATTGAGTTACAGAATAGGCCTGATTGTCGTATGTCGATGGTACATCTGTTTACAAAAACCCTTGTAAAAATTGTGAAATCTGCTTTATCAGTCAAACTTCTTACAACCAAAAAATAAGTTTGTCTAGCATAGGAGTGACGCTCGTCTTCACCCAAATAGTTGTGCTTTGGCTAATCATTTGCACAATACTAACCATAATGTTAGCTTCGAGAATGTCAGAATTACTATAAGATGTTTCCTAGAAATGGTTCATATTAACAAGACGTAATTAATTTTAAATATGACATTAGTGGCCTAAACCAGGTGTTGTCATATCTAAAACTATAGAATGTTTGTTTTTAGTCTGTCTAAAATGCGTTATTTACTTATCATAAACCTTTAAAATTTAATTAATTCTATGGTATTTGGTTAATTTCAAAGATTTTCTAACTTTTACATATAGGTTCATTTGTTATCTGTAAACTCCATACATATGGTTTTTAGAAACCACGTTGTTCTTGTGATCAATTTATTTTATGTTCAGATAAATTCAAATTATTTAAATTATGGCTGAAGGAGTTTGGTGTGAGCTTTCTTTATCTATCAATATGTAATAATTTTACTCAACATTTGTACTTAAGTAACTTTATTTTGTCAACATTAAGTTTAAAAAAAAATGTGTTATATTGCAGGATCCCTGAAGAATCTGAAAACTAATTAGCGAAAATTTGGGGTCATAAAGATAAATGAGTAGCAGTAATTAGTTTTTTTAACATTTAAATCTAGTGCATACCCTTATTTCAATTTTTGTTTCAACTCAGTACAGTGGTTACTGACACTATATTCTAAAGAAACTTCTCAGGTTATGTCTACGTTGGAAGGAGTTTTTTTGTTATACAATGTGTTTAGAGATCAGGGATCCCGAGGAACGTGTATATCATGGAACTACTAGATATGCATCGCAATTTCATATCTTTACTTTTAAAACATCAATTATTTTCGTATCCACCCTCACTTACTCTTTTAAAAAATCTCAAGAAGCCCTTTTCCTTTCTCGCAATTCAATATCGTATTTTTTTTATCCCTGGAAAATTAAGAAATTCTAATGGAATTTCGAAATTTCTAAATCCTGAAAATTCAAAAGGTGATTGTTTTCATATTTTGCATACATAATGTGTGACAATCAATAAAATTTTGCTGCGCGACTATTACTTTTTTTTTTTACTTTTGTCCAAATTTTTCTGTGGTTTCCTTGGATCATTTAGGCAAATGCGTTTTGTAATTTATTTATTTCAACATTCTTATCGCATATAATGTAGGTACTAGCGTATATAATTTTCGTGCAAGAATTCCAATTCGTTGAAAACTATTCTAATTACTCTTAGGCATATTTAAGCCATTCTATTAGCTTATTAGGATAAGGGCTGTTAATGTTCACAAAGTTTGTGTGGCAATCTAACTTGATGGGGAAATTAACCATAGACAGGAAGTGAATACAACGCTACCTGAAATCAGGTTACTTTAATTTACGCTGGAGTTTCTCTTTAGATAATTGCACTGTACAGTATTCTAGTTGAAGCGGAATAAACTTAAACGCACGAAAGGGTGTGGAATTATTATTCTGGAGAACAAGAACAAAAGACAACAAAATTTTATACTACTTATAAATTATACAGGGTTTTTCAAGTTGATGGGCTATTAGAAGTATATGAATTAGTAGAAGGAATTCAATTCTAAAACTTGGGCTCATTTGGTTATTGTTTATGCCGCTTCTTTTAAAAATATTTTCAAGTTAGATTTACATCCGGTTATACCGGAAGTCGATACCAACTTTGTTATTTTAAATGGAATGGTATATTTTTTACGCTGAATTCGAATAAAACGTGTAATTATAAGGTAAGTTTAATAACCAATTTGTACACCTATGACGATCGGTTTCTGAGTTAATTTAATTTATAGAAAAAAAATCGCTACCGCAACCCAAATTATAAAAAATCATAACTTCCACAAAATACGACTTAGAATGTTGAAATTTTTACTAGTAATAGCTGAATATTAGTGCTAACGCCTTGACAAAATTGAATTAAATAATTAATACAGGGCGTTCAAAATAAAATTCTAAAATTGAAAAACTTCAAACACGAATTACTTCGTTTTTTCAAGTGGCACCTACTATTTTTTATTTTTTCAATCGATTCCTTTTTTTATCCTCTTTCGATCTATATGGATACCTCCTATTTTAAGTAATAATTCAAAATTATTCCAAAATTTTCAAATAAAATAGGAAGTATCCATATGGATCGAAAGAGGATAAAAAAGGAATCGATTGAAAAAATAAAAAATAGTAGGTGCCATTTGAAAAAACGAAGTAATTCGTGTTTGAAGTTTTTCAATTTTAGAATTTTATTTTGAACGCCCTGTATAAATTATTTAATTCAATTTTGTCAAGGCGTTAGCACTAATATTCAGCTATTACTAGTAAAAATTTCAACATTCTAAGTCGTATTTTGTGGAAGTTATGATTTTTTATAATTTGGGTTGCGGTAGCGATTTTTTTTCTATAAATTAAATTAACTCAGAAACCGATCGTCATAGGTGTACAAATTGGTTATCAAACTTACCTTAGAATTACACGTTTTATTCGAATTCAGCGTAAAAAATATACCATTCCATTTAAAATAACAAAGTTGGTATCGACTTCCGGTATAACCGGATGTAAATCTAACTTGAAAATATTTTTAAAAGAAGCGGCATATACAATAACCAAATGAGCCCAAGTTTCAGAATTGAATTCCATCTACTAATTCATATACTTCTAATAGCCCATCAACTTGAAAAACCCTGTATACGTAGGTACATGCCGAGAAAACAGTCTATGTATTATATAACTTAGAAATTACCTACTACAGCAATGTTACTAAAAACATTAATTTACTGAAATCGGAAAGTTAACAATATACAGTGTGTCCAAGGTAAGGATGGGATAACATTGGTGTCTCGTAAACAGTAACAGATACGGAGTCTTTAAAATTAGAGAAAAAGTGCGCATTTTTGAGCCTAACAAGAAGTTTCGAAAATATTATTTGGTGACTGACATCAAAATATATAATTAAAAGATCAATTGACTTACCTGTAAGGAAGATTGATCGTAATTATATGAGCATTGCCGTTCGAAGAATTACAACATGTAGTGCCAAGTTTTGGTGAGCTCTGGTGCACGAATTTTTAAGAAACACAGACTCCCGCCGCCGCTCCACCCTCATCAGGTCGGTCGACCCTTATTCCAGTCATTACAATTTTCGTTAAAGCATGGATCGTTTTGGGCAGGGGTTAAGGGTGGGTTTGTAATTCTTCGAACGGCAATGCTCATATAATTACGATCAATCTTCCTTACAGGTAAGTCAATTGATCTTTTAATTATATTTCGCATTGCCGTTCTCGAATTACAACATGTAGATGTTTAAAGCAACTGGTAAACGATCCATGTTTATTTCAACTGTTTTATTTATAATAATCAATAAAACAGACTGATATCAAAATTTGAAAATAAGGAAAACATCAACATAAGTATAAACATAATGTTCAATAAGAAAGGAACATAATTCAATGTAAGGTTAGATGCTCGGTAGACACAATACGATGTAACATAATTAATATAAAATCTAAGGTTTAGTAGATGTAAGTAAGAAATAATTATCAGCCTTTAACGTTTGGTAAGATTAGTTACCATTCCTTTAGCGAAACCGGTAGTGTTCAAGCACAAAGGACGATTGTAGAAACGGGGGTTTTCCTTAGTCCATTCAGCCGAGGCCAAACAGAAAAGTGGATTAAAAAAGAAAAAATACTGAATAATTAACAGTAGCTGAAGATTATTAATTTTTTATATCTATATTTAGGAAACCTTTAATTCTAAGTTATTCTCGTATGTAGTAATGTTTTACATTGTTATTTTTGAGAACGTTCGTATTATGTGTCCCGTGATTAAGGCTAATAAGTGACAAGCTTTATTGTTAAGTTTGAGATGATTCAGAACAACGAAGACGGGGGGCACGTTGTGAGGTATTTATGCCATGGGGTCTTTTGTCTATAAAGACCTTTTAAAAGACGTTTTAACATCTGTTTAACTTCATTATTAATTTAAAAAATCAGTGATACAGCCGAATACTGTGAGTTTAATGTGGCATATGATGCGCCACCATTGTATTGTTCTGGTAAGCAAAACCTGAACCTGTCTAGTGAATAGGTATAAGGATTTTGAGATTTTTTCTGGAAAATTTTTCACAATTTTTTGAATATATATATATATATATATATAGTATTGATTTATGGTGTTATCTGCAAGAGAAGATATAATAGGTTTAAGTCCTCTTGGTGGAACTCCTCTACGGAAGAAACGTCGTCGGATGAAATGGCGGTCTCCAGGATAAGATGTCTCCACAATGGATGCTGCTGCCACCAGAATGCCTTTAGCTTTTTCATGGATGATCTTCCGTAACATTTAGTGATTAAACGAAATGGTGGAAAACATAACAATATTCTCCTACCCGAGACAAGGGAAGGCGTCAGGTTTCCAAAATAAATATCTAGTGCATTTTGTTAGCAAATAAATTGGAGGCATTTTCTGACAGCTTACATTCTGTTTCTACCATGTTTCTACCTTGACTGACCACGATTTCTTATTGCTATGCTACAATAATTATATTGCGAGCTTCGCATCACCCCCCCACAATTTTCTGGAAATCATATTGAAACTATTAAATCGTACACTACCATTATGTTGATACAAGCCAAGGCGGTAGTGTTGTCCCCTCGAATAAATACAGAAAAGTTGCTTACGTTAGTAGTGAAAAATCTGATTATTTTAAATGCTGCTAATTCCAAGAATTTGATGTGATGGGATATTTGAGATCCGTCCCAAAAACCCAAGAGTTGATTTCAAGTGTAAGACAGTCTCACTGCAATAGGGGGGCGTCCCACAATTTTTAGATTGATTTACTTTGTTGTGTAATATAGATGTGAATTACTTTGTCAGATTTATATCTCTAAATTTTGAGATAAACCCGATCATACCGTACTATTAGGCATTGCAATCATTAATTTTCCTATTAGTCTAGCCCAATTCTTTAGGGGAAGTATTTTCCATTTAATTAGTTATAAATTGTTATATAGGTTGTCATTAGGTCAATAGTCAACAGGTAATTATTGTATTGTAGGGTTGAGTATATTTGCCGTTGCATTCCATTCATATTAATGAGAATTTCAAAAAATCTGCTTTCTTACCTGGTTTGTACATTCATTATATTTATATTTTATTACGGAGGTACTTCGAGGTTTATTTATATGTGGTATAGCAGTACACCCGTTGTGACGAGATTATTATTTTTAACCAATCACAACAAAAAAACTGAAGTAAAAAAATAACGCAGGTAATACCTCGTGTTCGTAAATATCGTAAAGGTAGTTTTAAGCTTTATGAAAACAACTTGGGCTGTATATAGCCCAAAAGGGAGACATTTGGAGGCATAAAGTTCATTATAGAACGAGAATGGAAGAAAAGTATTTTGTACCCGGAAAGCTACGGCAATATGATAGGATCATTTGTGATTTTGGACCACTGATCTAAGTATGTAGATAAATTTCCAGCATAATGTACTTGTGCTAATGTTGGTACTGTCGCTTCCTTGACCTCCCCTCCTCTCCTTTGTGTGTAACGGTTGTGTTGTTCCGCAAAATTATCTTTATCTGGCAGGAAACTAACGTTTCGTAAATGACCCGTCAAAAGAAGGAATAATGTTACATTTAAGGGAAGTGCTAAAGCGCTTTAAACTGCTGCTAATTAACCCAGCAGCTTAACCAAAGGAGCATCTTGTCGTAACACGGTGGTATCTAGACAGGGCTTTATTTCAGACGACGTTATTGTGGTACAACCGTTCCCGAAGGAATATTTTTCGATTGTTTTGCAATTCGGATGTTGTGCAGAAAAACAGAAAAGTTTGAGGACCTCTGGCGTCTGATCGGGTTCCCCGAATCAGGCAATGGTAGAACCAGAAGTGGTACCTACCATCTGTTGCGTTATCGCTGGTTGGCAGGGTAGCGTCCTCGAATGACAACGTAAATGGGACGTTGTAAAGTCGCAATAAGTTTGAATGGCCGATATAACAGTATTTAAATGTAAAAAACTGTTGAAATAATTGCAGGAGGAAATTGTTATAAAAAACGGTTCCATTGGGTAACAAAGGCAATTTAATTCTATAAAATAAGAGGGTGTAGTTGAGCAGAAGACAACAAAGTTTGAGGACCGCTGGCGTCTGTTCGGTTTCTTCGAATCAGACAGGGTAGAACCACAAGTGGTAACATCTGTTGAGTTATCGCTGGGTGGCAGATAAGCGGCCTCGAACGACAACGTACATGGTTGTAAAGTCGCAATAAGGTTTGCCTGGTGAATTGCCCATGTAACAGTATTTCAGCGGATAAAACTGTTTAATAATTCCAAAATGAATATGTTATATTATAACAAAAAATTGTTTCCAGCGGGAAACAGGGGCAAATGGTGCGACTTGAACGTTGCAAAGTCGTACTAATTTTTCCTGTTGAATGGCCTTTCCAATTAGTGATGTGTCGTTCCGGCCGGACTCGGTACAAAGGAACGAATCCAGGCTAGGATCGATTCGGACCGAATCCATGTTTTCAATCCGAATCGTTCCGAGGATCGAAAAGGCGATTAGCCATCCATTCCCTTCGGCTTTCGGTTCGATTCCCGTCAACGTAAACACAACTCGCTTTCGTTCGCAGTCGTGGAAAAAACGAATAGGTAACCGAACAAGACGATGTAGCAGGTCGTCGGTGATTTCCTGCTCTTTGCGGTATCATCAATTAAAGCATTTGCGCTTTAGGAGCCTGCCGATGTTTAAAACTTAAAACAAACACATTGCTGCGCTGTCAGCAAAACAAAGAAAATGATTATATTAATTACTTAGGTATCTTAATATTCATTGATTGTTACACATTATAGATTTAGATGTTGACTAATAAATTAAGTTTGATTTGACAACGGCTTTTTCTTTAGTTTACAATTATTTCTGCCGCTTCAGCAATTCAACTTTCATTTATTTATTTACTATACTAGACTAAACAAACTGTATCACTGATCATTCTTATTACATCTTCTCGCAGCCTCGCAGTGCCGTACCGTTATATTTTCCACAGTATTCGTATCGTACAGATACTTTAGCCCAAGCTTGGATTCGGTTATTTGTACCGATACTGACCGAGTTCAACCGGATCGACGCAAAAATGTACTATGCATTCTACATTTCAATTTCATTCCGAGGAACGAATCCGTTGGACTCGTTCCACTATCGGAATGGAATTGGAACGAACGAATCCACAAAAGTATCGAAACTTCCCATCACTATTTCCAATAGTAACTTAATCGTCAATGTATGTGGTACATTGTAATGAACAAAAGAAGTTGTGCCTGTCAAATTACCAATAATGTAACAGTATTTTAGGGGATAAAACTGTTTAAATAATTCCAATAGTAACTTAATCGTCAATGTATGTGATACATTGTAACGAACAAAAGAAGTTGTGCCTGTCAAATTACCAATAATGTAACAGTATTTTAGGGGATAAAACTGTTTAAATAATTCCAATAGTAACTTAATCGTCAATGTATGTGATACATTGTAACGAACAAAAGAAGTTGTGCCTGTCAAATTACCAATAATGTAACAGTATTTTAGGGGATAAAACTGTTTAAATAATTCCAATAGTAACTTAATCGTCAATGTATGTGATACATTGTAACGAACAAAAGAAGTTGTGCCTGTCAAATTACCAATAATGTAACAGTATTTTAGGGGATAAAACTGTTTAAATAATTCCAATAGTAACCTAATTGTCAATGTATGTGGTACATTGTAACGAACAAAAGAATTTCTAATGGGAGACAAAGGCAAATGGGGTATTATGTAAACGGTAGTGTTCGATGTTATAGAGTCTAAGGAAGAGAACAGAGGTAAGTAAGAACTTACTTGAACGATCAAATAATTCCGATAATAGTTCCTTAATTTTTCTTTGCTTCGAGTGGTCTGGTTCATCGTTGCTGAAGAAGAACACTCACTCACACACACTAAGCACATGCTACTCAGAGCGCACGAAAACTTGTAATGACTGGAATAAGGGTCGACCGACCTGATGAGGGTGGAGCGGCGGCGGGAGTCTGTGTTTCTTAAAAATTCGTGCACCAGAGCTCACCAAAACTTGGCACTACATGTTGTAATTCGAGAACGGCAATGCGAAATATAATGTACCTTAGCATCACCACTTTTTTCTGACTATCCAATGGTGGTAACATTTTTGAATCGGACGTTTGGTTTTCGAGTGGCCATCATTAGTTGCAATTTTTATAATACGGTCCTGTTATTTTTACTACAAAATGTATGACCTTTTTAAATCTTTAATATGATGTTATTACACTTGTTCAAACATGTTTTTAACTTGTGCATTATTTAAAAAAATTCCTGAGTACTGTTCTGATCGCAACAAAAATTTTCTTTTCTTGGAGCATTAGGGTGGAGGAAAACTCAATTTTGGAACAACTGTCAACCTCTTACTATTAATGAGATGGAGCGTAGTGACTGTCAGATAATCTCATTTCTTTTGGAGGAGGAACGCTACTTTAATAATGATAAACAATAATGTTTATTTTAAAGTGCTTTATTCTGTTGAGATGTAAAAGGGTCACGCTCTCTGTAATGCAAAGTCTAAAAACAGAAAAAGCGGAATTATTTCTCCTATTCTTGGAAACACATTTAGTTTAATAAGAGAAAACGTGGTGAGCACTAGGTATACATGCGTATGTCTATCGTTCCGAAAAATTGTTAAATTATTCTACTAGGAATTTTCCAGAAAAAAAACTTTGTGCATACAGCGTTCGTATGTATGTATGTATATGGAGCATGAAAGCCGGCAAAAAAGGCAAAACAATTTTGCTAAGCACCCTCGTTTAATATCCCAGAGCTCTTTGTGTTCTTGATTTAATTTTGAAGCCGTCATGGCTTTCAGGACTAAAATTTAACGATGTATTTCAGCTCGTGAATCCTTCTTTCTCTCTCTTTTTTATGTAACAATCGTTTAACTGTAAATATGAAAGCCATTGCAAATGATAAACCAATGCACAACATTTTTCTTAGGCTGATTAATAGATACGTATATATACCTATTGTAGCGACCGGTGACACAGTGCGTGTGTGCGATAACAATTTGTGGCATGTACTTGTTATCGCTAACATGCTTACGGCGTAGACACCGCACACGGTACTTTTCGTGTTATCAACTTACAAGATGTAAATCATTCTCCGGCGGCAAGTAACAAGTTCAATTCTGGAATAATCGAGGACTTTCTAATTATTACTCATCATTCGGGAATACTCAGTATTTCTTCGAGTTCCTGTCTAGAAAGTTCGAAAGGTGTATATATAGTGATCATCTTTGGACCGAGACACAGTTAGTTGTTAGAAAGCATCAGTGCGCGAATTGAAACCGATAATAGACAAAGTGATATAAATAAATTGTTATATAAATAAGTGAATTGTTGTGATATAAATGGTAGTTCTAAGTAAGTGTTTAAGTGTTATAAATAGTGTTAAATAAATAATTGTTTAAATAAATACTTTGACTAGAAAATTCGTTACACTATGCTGGTTCTAGTAAACTGAATTTCCTCTGAGAAATAAAATTTTCTGTTATTTGACAATGATCTGTTATGCCGTCATTATTACGTGAAATAGAGAATGGTTTGTTGACAAGAAAAATGTTTCGAAGCTGTTATCTCTGGTTCGCAAATAAGCATGCCGGGATATAACGCAAATTTTCTGACACAAAGCTAAAATAAAGGGCCGTTCGGGATATGACAGACGTCCTCTTTAAATCTCCTCGAAAGGAGCCTTAAAAAATGCGTGATATTTTTGGTCAACAATTTTCTTTTTTCTTTTTGTTGTTTTGAGACACAATTTGGGACTGATGAATTTATTGTAAGAAAACAATCGCTTGAGTCGCCCTTTTTCATGTTATCCCCTTTGATGCAGATCATCTCTCACTCTAGCCAAAAGAACCGTTGAAAACTCCCCTCGAATTTGAACTACGTCCAATTATATTTTCCAATCTTATCCGTATCAGAGGTAATTGGAGTTGGATACTGGATGAAGTCCTCAACTGTCACCAGTCTCATGGTGATGGTTTCGAATTTCGAATTGCGACAACCGTAACCAGGGTTTCAATAAGGGCAAGAGAAAGAGCTAGGAAGAGGGATGTGAATGTGTATACTGTGCAGCCAGAATAATAATTACGTCTGGCACTTGATTTAAAGCACGCGTCTCGTCACATCAAGCAGACACTTCACGCACCGTCTCTTCGCGTCGTTGTCATCAACACTAATTGCTATTAACGAGGGTGCAGTAATAAAACAAGAGCATCTGCTCCACACCTGCGTCTCCCGTTCACGAGAAACGTTCTCTCTCGCCTGTTCGACCTGTGCACCCACCGTTGTCGTAGTCGTTGTCGACTCCATCGCCATTACCAACCATCGTCGTCGCGACGCTACCCCGTAATCCTTTGGAGAACTGCTATAAATCAAACGTGCACGCCCGCTGAATAGCTTAACGTTTCCCTCTGTGCCACTTACCTACACTCATTTGCCATTATTAATAAGCCTAAAGCAACCGAAGGAGATGTTGTTTAACCTTCACGTTTTGCTATCCACCAATTACAAATAATGCGTTACATTTAATAGTTTCATGGTCAAATGCGAACGAATGATCTTTAATAAAATAAAATTAACTAAACGCAGTTTTTGATCATTAATTACCTGTAAAATTCAGTTGAGGTATTTTTTAAAAATTTTTCTTCATAAATGTTTACCTACCCGATTAAAGTTTGTTGTTATTCATATTTCCTTGTTTGTAAACTTTGTAAACATTGCTTAAGAGTGGTAGAAAAGGGTGTACGCAATGCTAGTTAGAGGAGAAACGTAGTTGGTGGTGTCAGATAGATATTTTCCGATTTGTCTTTCTATCGATTTTAGTTAGGGCTCATTAGGGAAAAATGGCATGTTTATTTGTCTGTCGACAGCAAGACGAAACCTACAATCTGAAGTGAAACTTAAAACCGCCTGAAATACTTTACACTTCCTTAAATTAAGTACTACTTATGCAACATAAATTTAACGTACCCAATTTACTTAAGATCGATTGGGTTCTTTGAACCCCTTTGATATTAATACGTCGACAAAGTGTTTTAAATTACGCTGTGCCATGCCGTCCTCGTATCGACCCAAAAGCTCGTGTGCTACTGCTTGTGTCGATTGAAATTAGCGATTAAAGCACGCGATGCACTTGAGTAGTGAATGAAAATTAGACAGCAATTAAGACTATACAGTGGTCAAGAATCAACGAATACTAATGTAAAGGCTACGAAATTTTCAATTTGCATATTAAAGCGAGTTTGATACATCTAATTTCAATTAATTGCATAGTTCTCCAGGGTAAGGACACAGAGACAAACCAACCCTTAGTGTTTAATTTCTCCAATGTTCGGTTTCATTAATTATACGTTAAATGGGACTTGATGTTAAGTATATAAGAAAGAAAATTGTAGTTTGAAGGCATAGAAGATGGAAAAGCAAACTTAATACTACATAGAAACTAACCCTTCCTGACCCATTTTTAACCTAACCAAACCTAACCTTACTCAACATGACGTAGCAAAGTTGTAACTCAATTCAGTATAGCTATCCCAATACAATATCTTCTTTTAAAATCAATTAATCTAAGTTCTTCTGACTATAGTTTTCCGTTTTTAAATTCTCGTCAGTAGGATATCTAAAAAGCTACTCGGAGCTGAACCTACCTATAGAACTCCTTCAGCTGAAGAATGATCTTGAAGACATGCATGAGGAATTTATTCAGCTAAAAAATGGCCTTTCAAAGTATGCCTAAGAACTTATTCATCAGAAGAAGAGGGCCCTTTAAAGGAATGACATTAAAAGACATGCCTGAAGAAGTTCTTTCACTACAGAATAAGTTTAAGAGACATGCTTCAACTTTAAAGAACACGCCTGAATACCTTCCTCAGCTTAAGAGACGTAACAGAAGAACTTTTTCAGCTGAAGAATCTTCTTAAAGAATATGTCTGAAGAATGATCTTAAGAGAAATCATCGTTAGCTGAAAATTACTCTGAAGAACAATTTTAGCATAAGAATGACTTTTAAAAACATACCTGAAGAACATCATTAGCTGAAGAGAAAACCTCCTTAAATTAAAATGACCCAAATATCCATGCCTTCTAGCATAAGAATGACCTTTAAGAATATGCCTGAAAAACACCGTACCTAATTGAAAAAAGAAAACATTTCATTAACTAATATTTTTATTATTTGAAGTAAGTAGTCGGAAAGGCATTTTTTACGATGCGAGGTTTGAATCTCTTTTTAATTAAAAGAGGAAATAAATATATAGCAGGCCTTTTAATGACTTCCCCTCCCTTTAAATAAGATTTTTCTCTCTCAATATTTTGAGTTCACGTAATTAGTGAGTAACTTCTTACCTAAAATAATTTTGAATCTCCTTGTAATATTATAATATCAACTAAGTAATTGCAGGGATGTTCTCACATAAACATACAAAATGCGAATTTTTACAAGTTAAGCTACAATTTACAAATTATTATGTTCATTTTTATTGTAAAATTTATTATTTAAGCCCCCTTAAAGGCAAATAATATTTTCCGCAGAATATCTTATAGAGCGTAGGTACAAGTGCTTTTCTTGTTAATACACTAGCAACAGTTGTTGTTTGTAAACCCATGTCTCCGAGGAATCGCATGCAAGACTTAATGAAAACGAGGCGTAGGTATTAAAATTTAGACTACCGCGTCCATTGTTACTGTTACACAAAGATATTCTGGGGGTTACTATTATTGTAGTTGGTAGGTAGGTAATTACTTTATACGGAGCCGTGAATAAATTCATGTACGAAATTCATTTTACCTTTGTTTCTTTCGTGCAAAAATTAATTTCTGATATTAAAAATGAAATATAGAAAAAGGACCCTGCTTTCAAAGTCACGCGAGCCAAAACTATGTGATGAAATGGTCTTGTCATATTTTACCCCCTGATTATTTTTAAATGTTTCTACACCACGGGCAACAACTACTGGATAATATTATTAAAACATTTATTATTCACTCATGTAATAGGTATTAATATTTTTACCCCCAAAGTCTTACTTAATAAGTAATCTCTCTACTCTGCTGAATTTCATTTGCTATAAAGTAATATATTTAACTATTTATGTAAAGTATCATTCCGCAAAGTTGTAGCAACGAATTGGATTTATACGCTTAACCCTACTGCAATTTACTATTTTTTTTTATATACTCCCCTGCTTTGTTGGAACAGCCCTTGTGTCGATCAGTATAAGCGCCGCATGCTGTGTGTCATAATTATCTTTAACCCTCTCAATCCATGGAGCGTAGAGCAAAGGAAAACATATTCGGGATAGGCTTTTGGCGAAAAAATTGAGGCTATTAGGGTATCTTTTACAAGAAAATGCATATTCAAATTGAATTACACTTAAATTTAAATATATCAAAATTTCAAATTAAGTTTTGTGACTATATTCATTTTAGCTAAAACCGTAGAAATTTGTATTAAACGCTAAATTAATTTCAACCCCTTAACTCCAAGTGGTAAGGATAAGATAATTATTATTCTGAAAATATTCTCTGTTTCTATCCTTTTGAAGTATACAGGGTGTGTCATGACTTAATACGTAGAATGATTAAATAGAACGATGGCGTTTTGACACAAAATACAACAAAAAGCCTAACAACATTTGAATTGAACACACAAATCATCTTCAAAAATTTGAACCTAAAACTGTACCCTGTAAGATAACTAACCTATCTGTTGTTGTGGTCCAGTGGAAATCGATACATAATTGACTGATATTACTCATATTTTTCGTCTCAAAGTTGCAACACCAGGGCCGGTGTCAAAACTACCATAATTTAAAAAAAAAATAACTCAAAATTCAAAAGTTATATAATATTTTATGTTCCAAATACTGCCAAGAACCCATAGTTTCAATACTAATCATTATTAAGTGTGACACCGTGTATAAAAACGTTTCATCTTTAACTAGTCTCCATGATCTAGGTAGGGCCTTCTTAAACTATGGGGTCGCGTAGCAAAATTCTGGGGTCGCGAGAGATTTTAATATCAAATTTTTAAATACACGATTTTATAACATCTAGATGTGTATTTGTGCAGTCACACACACACACCAAAAAATATTTATTTATTTTTTTTAAATATTTATATGGGGTCGTCAGGAAACACGCAATCATAAATGGGGTCGTGAATGAAAAAAGTTTAAGAAGCCCTGATCTAGGTAATAGAATTATCCTATGTTTGTTAAATTTTTACCTTTAGTGTATAAAAACCAAGAAACAGTTGTAGTACATTTGCATCTAAATTAAAACCAGACAATTTATGTCCGTATTAGGTTCTTAACGGTTTTTCATTTCCTGTGTTGTCAGCGAGTGTTGTTGCTTTATTTTGTATAAAAGAACTTATTAAGGCGAAGAAAAATATTAGTAGTGAACTTATTCTTTCCTTAGCATTTTTCCTTTTTCTGAAATATCAATATCACAGTTTTAGAAGGCACGTATTTAGGAGTTTTATATGCAGCACAGTTCGTGGAATGGTGTTATTTTAACGTGCATAGAAACGGCTGGTAAATGTAGATAAGCTTTTGCATGTCGTATTATGCACAACAAGAAGCAGTTTCTGCCAACCAACAACTAAAATTATTTTCGATTCGGTCACCAGATTCTTTTTTCTTTTCATACAGCAGAAATTTAAATCTTTCAATCTGTCAGAAACTTTTAACAAGCCGTCATATTATAATTATATATATGCATGCGTATTAACTCGAAAAATATTGGAATTTATATAGCATGTGCTATAATTACGTATTTTTATGGTGTTACACACATTTTTCCTTATTGCAGTCATTACGAAATTTTCTAATTTGTATTTTGCATTTTGGAATTTAGAGCCAGTTTTGTGTCGAATTCAGTTGCTACAATTATTACCTAACCAATGTAATTTTTATTATGAACCGCAAAAAATACCAGTGGTGTAATTTTTTTAGATTAGTATAATTCTTTTTTAATTTCACCACCAAAATTTAATTTTTTGCTAATATTCAACTTAATATTTTCACTTTCTGAAATAATTTTGTGTCTTTTGTTGTTTCGAAACATAGATTTTGCTTGATTTCTTTCACTGAATACTTGAAGTTAAATTTATTGTAATCCTTAAGTATATTTACTATATTAACTATAGGTATTAGATTTTTTCTGCAATATTTTTATCTGTCTGCTCAATCTGTTCCCTATTTATTTTGATGTGCCTCTGATCCATTTATTACTTCAACCTCGTTTAATTTTTATAAGTATATTTTTTTTTACATTTAGCCAGTAAGTATACCTTTCTTATTTTCATTCATTGTAACATTTAAACCTTTCTATAATTTTTACTATTTTCTATCGCTTTCAGTTCTAAATATTTTGTTGTCATATACATCATCAATTTTATTGTAGTCTTTCATCGACATGATAATTTTCATTTTTTCCCCATCGTTTCTGTAGCTCTCGTTCCTATTTGTTTGTTCTTCTTTCTACTGGAACTTTCTTCATTTCTGTTCCAGATTTTAAATATTTACAGCTCCTCTTTTCCCATTTCCTTCTGCACATTTTTATATTTTGCTTTTGTGTGTCCTTTTTAATTTTTCTTGATATTCCATTATTTCTGTATTCCAAAGCAATGCACTATTACATAAATCTATCTAAGCCCACGATTACGTATTTAGTCTGCAGATTTCCTACTTTTTCTCTGGTTTTTATTTTCTAAACATATGTAATTACACCTTCGAACTGAACATTCTCCTTTCCCAATCATTTCCAATTACCTGTGCCATTATTCCTGTTGATTTCCATGAAACGTTTCTTTATATGCTTTCTCTCCATTGTTTCTTGTCATGGTGTATCTTAAATATCAGATTTCTTTTCCTTCTTATAAATTATCTTCTCCCTACTTCTATGATCCCTTTTATTGCTTCTCCTTTTGCTAAAGTTATAAGTTGCAGTTAACTCTTTCCCTCTTAAGATACTTTTTGGGGCTAAATCATTTTCCTGCCTGTAGTGACTCCACAATTTTCACTTTTCCTTTCAGAATTTTTTGATATAGGTACTAATTTTGTATATTTATCACTATAATTTTTATCAGTTATTATTAATAACTTTTTTAAATAGCGGCTTCGGTTTTAATTAATGAAATACGTATTATTTGCTCAATTAAAGTTTTTTTAAATAGTAAAAGTCGAATATTTGTAAATAAAAGCCCAATTTTAAACTTTGTCTAACATACCAACAGTTTTTTTTGTTTACCTACATCTCCATAAAAGAATCATTTCAAAATTTTGTAAATTAGATATTACATTATTATATTACTATATTAGGGTTGGATTCGGTTAGATTAGGTCAGTTGCAAAATTTACTACAGATATGAGCTAATTATTAATAAATACTGCTTGACGTGTTAAATTTATCACATCAACACTATTTGTTGGTCTGTTGTCATTAATCGAAACCATTTTTAATTAATAAGTAATTGATGCTGTATTTGCTTAATAAATTTTAAATCCACAGAAGGTATTCTATTTTCGGAAACAGTATCGTAGTGAAGAGACTGGTAATATTCTGTTTGCTCTAGAAGAACACTTAACAGGTTCATCAACATATTCATGAGCATATTTTAATTGCAATCAAAGACATTAAACGAGCCAAATGCATTTTAATAGCGAAGCGTGTAACTGCCTTGATAGTCGGAATATTTAAAGTGTTTTGAGTAAACTTTATTTTTCTGTTTTTGTTTCCTCTTTAATACAGGCACACGAGTCTCTAAAGCAGGCTGACGTTGCCACAGTTCGCTAGGACATTTTATTAATCCTGTTACCTAGTAACAAGCTTTCGACAGATTACATATTACTTTTGCTTTTCAACGGCTTCGATGCAAAAAGTTTTTATCGTTGAAGGAATAGTTCGCTGAACGAACAAAAGCACATTGCCCTTTTAGTAGAACTCAAATAGGTTTATGACAACGAACTAATACAATTTTCTTTCCTTTTTTTCTTATTCAGAGTTTTACGTTGTCTTCAGAAATACTAACTCAATTTTGCTAAAATTAAGATAAAGAGAACGCAACCTGGTTTTGTGTAATTTCTTAGAAAAATATATTTAACATTTTTACGATAAATACTGGACATTTCTCTGAATTAAGTAACAATTAATGATTTGGTTACTTAGTGCTTACTGAAACTGAATCGCTTTCTCCCTTTTCTATTTTACCTCGATCGCCTCATTACTAAAATTAGAACTGAATTAAACTTTTCGGTGTTTCATTCCCACCAATGTTGGTGGGAGGGCTGACTCTGCTGCCTGTGTAGGCAATGTTCTGGTGCAAAGTCGGAGGGTATGGCGGAAGGCCTTCTTCAGCCTCCTTTAGGAATCGTGGGAATGAATGGGTGGTGGTTTGGGGGAGAAAGATGAGACGGACGTAATGAAGACAAATAATAGAACATTCAGGTCGATAATATGTTATGTATAATAGTCAATTTCTAAGAAAAAAGCCTGTATCGAAAAACTGGTGAAACTTTTACTAATTGATACCTGCAATAACGTAGAGGCTTTAGTGCTGTCATGAAACGAGGATCGATTGAGCAAATATCAGCACTCGAAACGATTTAGAACGCATTACGATTGATGAATCGGCAATTCGAAGAAATGCATGTAGCTGTTGGATGTGGGATTCTCGATATTTATAGCTCTAGCTTAACGATTCAAATTTTTATTTTATCAGTACATATTACATTTTTATTCTTTCATACAAAAATATTAACATCTACTATAATACAACAAAGGTAGTTAGAAAGTATTTGCAGGATTTTATGAAATGCTTTTGAAATATGTAATGTACCTAATAAGTTATAAATTACTCTCAGCGAACTCATTTAGGTCGCTATAAAACACTAAAATAGTATTTTATAATGGTTCAGTGTATTTATTAACAGAACCAAACCTTGTGGAATAGAATAATTTTATATTAAAAAAAACAACTTTTCTTTTATATTTATAAACCTCTTGGTTTTTTTTCCGAAGATACCTTTGTGGCATTCTGGAGATCAAGTTGGGGATAAGATTTTCCTATTAAAAGACAGATACTTCTATCTTGTATTGTTAAAATAACTCACGAGCTTCCAAGGAAAATAATCCTCTTATGCTCGACTTTTTGGTAGCCCAACCTTATCCCTTTACTCTTGGATAAAAAAATAATATACGTACATATTTTCAATCGAGTGGGTCTTTGGTTTTATAAATACATCTATTTGATACATTTTTTTGACATACTTAATCATTAAAATAAAAGTAAAAATTTATTACCCATGTTCGTTCCTGAAGTTCATAAATAAATATTAACTATTTAAAGTTGATCGACTTTCGTGTACGTAAGTAAGTGAATGAGGAAATTTGTTCCTGTGGCAATATGTCTGGTTTGTTGTAAGTTTTATTTCACCTACATGCGCGTCTCTGTATCCCGTGGGATCAGGAGAGCCAGGGGCTGGCTCGTCAGAAGAGAAACAGAACTTTGACAGGTTAGTTTGCGATCCCTTGTCAACTTAACCGACAAACTCCCATGGGCTGAATCGATGAAACGAGAGATTCAGGAATAGTGGGCTCTTTGCGGCTATGAATTCTGATCATCATCAGTCGTTTTCGACATGAAAGCGACGCGTTCGTTAATGCAAAATGAGAACGTTGCCATCAGGCTCATATCTATCTATTCGATATCCGTTAAAATGGTTCCTTTTTTTTTATACATAAATTGATCCTCTAACACTTCCCATTTGCAAACATAAATCGCAAAATGCTGAAAAAATTGAAGTTTTTAGTTTCAATTAACTAAAATAAAATGTATTTTTCCAACGAAATTCATTATTTTGAATAAAAAAAAAATTATGATGGCAATTATTTATGAAATTCCAAAGTTTGCATAAATAATAAAACAATATTCAGATTGAAATTTAATTTGAAAACAATATCCGTATGTATATACAATATAATGTACCATAAATAAAATACTGGGCAACAAAATCAAACAATGAGCCCTTTCCTGTCATATCCTTACCTTAGTCTTTGGTTCGTAGTCCTTAAACCTTGACCAATAAGAGAAACCGTTTTCCATCATAACCTGACCTCTGCCGTTGGCGCAAAGCTCTTTAAATAAGCTATCCAAGGAAATCATATTCCACCACAACCTAATCGTAATAAATATCTCAAAAAATATTTGCTCATTTCAGTTATCTTCTATAATAATGAACGCTAAGTCTTTGACAATACTCATTGATAGAAGTCTTTGCTTAATCATAAAGTTAGAATTTTAAAATAACACAATCTAAAGTTCAAAATGAATTCAGGTATAAAACGACCAATAAAGGATATGTTTAATAAATCTACAAAGTATATTGATTAAATTTGTGACACAATTAATATAATTTAACATAAAATTTAAATCTGGAAAACCTAAGACTAATTGAACTTTCCTTTTGAATAATAGAAGATTCCTGAAATTTGGAGCCTACATTCGGGAAAATTTTAGATCTAGTCTGAAGTCAGACAATACTTAAAGTAAAGCGATCAAATCAGAAATAGAGAAGCTATTTAGTAAACATTAGGGAAGTCCAAATTTTTTGTTAATTGCACTGGTGCTATTTAGAAGTTCATTACAAAAATAAATTAGTTAAATAATAGCCTTCATACGTTTTAAAAATGAAAGGAAACTATAGTAGAAAAAATCCGATAATCTAATAAAGTCTCGCCCCTAACTCCCAGAAGTAATTTTTGGAAAAAGGACCTAGCTTGAACGTGGGCATTGTCAACGCAAGACTGGCCAACGGTTATTCGAACATTTCTTGCGGTAAATACAAACTAATCTTTAGTTTGTTTGCTTACTACAGTCATATTTATCCCATTATATATTATAGTTTGCGGCTAGGTGCTTTTTCTTATTTTTGCTGCTTCTTGCCAAAATCGTTCTAATATTAGAAGGAAGTATGGTAGGACTGCCGTAAGACAAGACAATATCAACGATATTTCTCATATTATTCTTGGCGGTATACTTGATCTTGATATTGTCTTTATTTGTTCCGAGTTTGCCTCATGAAATCTCGACCTCGACTTTAAGTATCCCTAATATTAATTAATTCAAATTTCAATATATTAAATTCATATAATAATAATGAAAATGTAAGGAATTTTCCTTATAAGGGACAACCGTTAGTCTCCTGGAAAAGCAACTCTGGGGTAAACCTTTTTAGAACAAAATTTATGAAGCTATTGGAAGTTAAAGCCTCATTAGTTTGTTTATAATAATTTGAAGTTACTGCATTTTAAATTATATTTAACTTCAATCTTCAAAAATAAAAATTAAATGTAATGCAAGAAATCCTCTTAACAAAGCCTAAGTAGGTATCTTCTAAAGTGGTCATGATTCAGAAAACGAGATGTACCCATGATCATGAGCAGGTAGTTCTGACATGATATGTTTCTGGATTTAGTCATCTTGATATTGTATTGGGTATTAAAAAGGACCTTTGAGACGGTCACCCGCTACACTACCCTAACCCTTATGATTGCTTACTTGACTTCTGACATACCCTATTAATTAATTAACTGATCAAACAGTCCAAAACTCATTCTTTTAATTACCCTCAAACGGAATTTTGGACACAAACTTTTTTTAAAATGTACAAAAAATATATTTTCACGTTTAGAAGTTGATCAGGACCTACATTTGCCGTGCAACCATGTGAAAATTTGGTGTTTCGCACCAAAATAGTGTCAAATGTAATTTATAATGTAGAAAACAATGAAAGAAAAGTATAATTTTGGAAAAATATGAGCACAATATTGTCTTGATTTCCAAGGTTTGTTCATATAATAGTTTCTGAGCTGCGAAAGGAATATAAGAACTAAAGTAATGTACTCCAACCCCAATCTATTATTATTAACGTAGATAAGGTAATTAATTTATTATATAACTGTGGTAAATACTAAAATATATGGTAATTTTTAGGGTTCCGCACCTCAAAAGGAAAAAGCGGAACCCTTATCGGATCACATCGTTGTCCGTCCGTCCGTCCGTCCGTCCGTATGTCAAGACCCTTTTTCTCAGGAACGCGTGGAGGTATCAAGCTGAAATTTATACCAAATACTCAGATCTATTGTCCCTTGAAGCTGTGAAAAAATCAAACTTCTATGTCAACGCAATCAAAAGAAACAGCAATTTAAGCCGCATATTTTCAAACTCGCAACTACTCGCAAGGGAATCAAAACCTAAAGGGTACCTACTTCCAGTCGATTTAGAATCTTGAAATTTGGCATGAAGCAATTTTTTATAGCACATATAAAGGAAAAATTCCGAAAACCTTAAATTTTTAGTTACATCACATATATACAGGCTTGTACGGAACCCTCGGTGCGCGAGTTCGTATTTTTTTTCTAAACTAATCCAGGACTTGTACAGAAATGACAAAAAAATTTCTACCTTTGTTTGTTTTTAAGCTTCAAGGTATCGTCACTATTTCATGAAGAAAATTCTTATAATACACAATCAAGAAAGAATATGTTTTTGAAATGTTTATACTATTTGGTAGGATACTAAATTCTTGCCACTTAAGTCCAATTCGCTTTTGACTAATTTTATTTCTCAGCGCTACACTTTCTTCAAAACCCATTCTATATAAACCGTTTAAACAAATACATATATATATATATATATATACCCACTAATTAAAACTGGAAGAAATAAATGTTTCCTAAATGTCCCGGAAACTCTCTCCCGTTTCGCCACGCACAGCCACATTTTATTTGCGTGCTCCTCGCTTGTTAATTTTAACAAATCTTTCACTTGTGACGTTATTCGGATGTTTCGCACGATATATTACGGGTCGTGACATCCTTGGATTTCCATCTGAAACGGTGGCACGAACTGACAACCGGCCACCGGACTCGCGCTACCGTTTACACATGGAGCCAAGTCACATTTCCACGCAAAATACATACACAACCAACGCAAAGGCCACATAACCGATTCGTGTACATATATAGAAAAGCCGATGTGTCTACATACACAGTAAAACTACACTGTAAGCGTGACTAAACGTTTATCTTTCCCCATATAGGTATGTATGTATATGTATTACGGGCCATACCGACTACCGAGATTTTCTGGACAAATTCTTGCATACAACTCGCCATAACACATAACGAATTTTATTACTGTCGTTACCTGTCTGGATACTTTAGGGACTCGGATACATTTTTCAAATTCCTGTATTGTCCTGCGTGTCTCCCGTGTATTATTGTCCTGTTGGACAAGCTACACCTGGCAATATTTTCGTTCTTATTTCTGATATGTTCTACGGAAGTCTGAATTTCGTAACGTGCGACTACCAACATCCTTTTTAAATTATGCATTGAGAATTTTGTAATAGACACATGGCGCATTACTAAAACTAAATTAAATTCACTAAATCGCTTCTTCGGATTCATTTTAATCTTCTAACCATAACTGAACTACTTATTTAAACAGGGTGTACTAGTTCTAGAAATTCTCATAGTGTAGATTCCAGAGAATTCTAGCCTTTTTTGACTCCGACGACCTCTCACGCTTGAAGCAAACTGTTATGCTCTCTCCTAGAGTGGGATCTATAAGTGTATAAAGACTATAAAGAGAGTGAAAACATCTTCTGTACGCACAGTCTATAAAATCAATTAATATAAAAACCTTTGAAGAAAAAGCTATAGCTAAACAATAATAAACTAAAAGGATTCAAATCTGATGACATCGAGAAATAATTTGATTAGAAGAAAATCAATTATCGATAAAAATATTGTTAGTTTTCATTTTTTTTTTTAATTTATTTACATTTATTGTCATTTTTTATTTAGCAGTTTCAATTTTTAAAGCAATCGCTATAAACCCAAATGTTTTAAAGTAAAACATTTCAAATGATTAATTAGATTAATTAATTAGTCAGTCACTTTTTAAATGTTCTAAATTGTTTTACGCATAGTGTTAGTTGTATGTGAAAATGTTTTATTTACTTTTTTATTCCCTGTAAAGCACTTGGGGGTATTTCAAAATTAATTTGTAAGTTTTTATATCGTTGGCCAGGCGCAATTTAAAAGATCCCGAATCGTTGAGGAAGTAAATATGGACGTAGTGCAATTAGGCACTGAATACAGGTAGTCTTTACGATCCAGAGGATTAAACACTCCCTACTGTAGGCAGTTAGATATGACCATATGATGACAACAAGTAACTAGTCAATTACAGTAGAATTACTTTTTTTTAACATTTTAGATTGATTTCAAAATTTGAGTGTGCAACAGTGGCAGTTAAAGAATTTGTTAGTGAAATAGGGAAAGAGTTAATTATATACAAGTTGAAGTTTTGTAACGGAAAAAGACTGAAAAACGTTGAATTTATACCATACCATACACCAGGGATGGCGAACCATTGGCAAACGTGCCACAGGTTTTAATAGAAATTAATTAAAAATTATACACTTAATTTATAGTTTGTGATATAAATTTGTAGTACTGAATACCTGTCTTAGTATGTTAACTAGAACCGTCAAATTATACATTTTATTATTAAAATATCGCATGAATTCTTTCGAAGTATATACAGATGCGCATTAGATAAAAATTTTTGAGTATCCAGTTTCGCCTTCTTAAGGTATTTGAATGTTGTTGCTGTCGCAGCGGTCGAATCAAAATTTATTCTATATCCTGATACAATACCATTTGAAAAATTAAATTTAAAAGTCCTTGAGTGATTAAATTTTAATGAATTAGAAATGGAATTAGTTGAATTGCAGTCAAGTAGCATATAGAACCAAAAATTTGTTGATTTAAGAAATGATTTAGAAATTATTGAAAGTAATCGATTATTGGATAAAATAAATAAAATTGCAGAAGATGAAATTCTAACTATACATGGAATTCAGTTCCTGACACATTTAATTGTTTAAAATTTTAAAAATATTAGCAAATGCAATTTTATCAATATTTTCATCGACGTGGGCATGTGAATCTCTATTTTCAGAATTAAATTTTTTAAAAAATAAATATAGGAATAGAATGACGGATGAGTCGAGCTCTGCATGCGTACTGTTGAAATTAACTAAATATGAACCAGATATTAAATCTTTATTATCTTGTGTACCGCAACAAAAATCACATTAAAAACATTTTTTTTAACGTGAATTTTGTTTCTAGCATATTGCTTTTTGTAAAACATTGATTAATAAAAAATTGTTTAAAGATGAATTGCTTTTGTTTGTTTGTTTGTTTGTTTAATTATACTTAGGTATAGTTTCACCACGCTAACATTTCGAATGAAATTTTATTGTGGCACGTTTCCTATTTAAAAAAGAATTTTTATGACTTTGTGGCATGGACATCAAAAAAGGTTCGCCATCCCTGCCATACACCATACATTTGGGCAAGTTTTACAGCCTCTTTGCTTAGGACAACAAATGCCTGTGAGTCGTTTCACTCGAAATACAGGCTGCTATTTTCTCAAATTTTAAATAACAAGATTTTGATATAGTTACATTTAACAGTAACAATTAAACTGTGCATCCTGCAGTCCGATCCATCCGCTCATGATGCTCAATTGAAGGGTGGTCTGCGATATTTGGCAAGTAAAAGTACCCAAATGAATGGAATATTTAACAAATACTACAGTAAAGTAAAACGGTAACGGAAAAGAAAGTAGATGCAAAATAATGAACTCCAATGTAGATGCAATTAACATACTTCCCTCTGCGGCCTCAATTAATTCAATTGTAATATTAAATTTTTTAGAAAGTGTAGAAATAAATAGTTATTTTAAACAAAACTTATAACATATTAAATATATTTTAATTTACATCCCCTCCTACTTTTCGACTAGGGTCATTATTTACATACCTATACATATAATATACGTATAGGTTGTTATTCTTAAGTTTGCAAATCATCATCTTATAAAGCCAGCAATTATTGTGTGTCACAATAAAATAATTTCTAGAAACTAGGTGTTTTAATTTTTGTTAAAATGTTTTGTTACTGGATGGCGTAAATATGCTCTGGCAAATCCCAACATTTTTTTTTTTCTTTTACCTACATATTTAATTGCTACATGTCTTATTATATAAGCAAAAGCATGAGCGCAAGGTATTAAAAATTACAATAGATATGGGTTGAGTGAGTGAATTTCATAAGCGGCACGTTCGTTGTTAAAATCCTATTTAGGATCCATTATTCAAGCTGAACGAACGGGAGTCGTATATATTCATAATAACTAAGTAGGAGATATGTTGGCAACAACAGCAAATAAATAATTCTCGAAATGCTCACGTATGGCCAACAAAGAATCTCATATTTACTGCTTGGTTGTTGAGCATGTTTCCTTTTGGCCATCACATTTTGTTATTACGAGGACCTAGGGCACGGACGGCTACGTTGTTGTACGTGCTAGATCCGAAACGTAGTCGACATGACGTAAACGATTCCTTCTCTTAAATGTGTATGTATGAATTTTGTGGATTAATTCGTTTTAGCTGGCTTCCTTTTTAGTCGACGGTCCGCAGATGTTATCCTCTCTTTTCTCGTTCATCCTTTCTGTGTACAATTTTCCCTTATGCACGAAGTATTTCGCTACAGACCGGCCGTCGCGTCGGACCTTAAAAAGGGTATGTTAAATGAGTTCCATTTTTGAGACGAAACAAGAGAGAAAGATATGAGCATATAAAAAGAGAAACCACACCGCACCACCAGAAACTTTGACAATGGAAACGTAAACAATTGCGAACCTTTTTGTGGCAATGTTGCTGTCTGCGCTGAGGAAGTAATTTCCCGTGACAGCAGAAGGTTATCTCGCGCATACAGACAAAATAAAAAACAAAAAGAGAAACCAACGTCTCTAATCTCTCATGAATTATGAACTTTTATTATTTTTATTCGTTTCGGGTCCAATAGGATAGCGTGCCCATCGTTCTCATTACAAGAGTGTTAACGTTGATTATGAACAAACCCCTAAAGACACACAATTCATATTTGGAGCTTTTCTTACAGTCTTTAATCAGCTGTAGGTTTTAGCCAAATCTAAACATTACATGTTACCTGAAAAACCAAAAGTTATATTTTAAACTATCAGTGGTGCATGGACTGTGAAAACATATATTTAACAAATTAATCAAAAATAGCACTTGATAACTTTTTACTCATTTATTGAAAAAAGCTCAACTGCTGTTTTGACAATAAAAAAATACTTTTGTCACTAAGGTAAAATTTTGGCTCTTGATAATGACAGACTTCTGTCGAAACAACTGTTGAGTTTATTTCCATAAATGTGTAAAAAGTTGCCAAATGTTACTTTTCTATTAATTTGATGAATATAATTCTTAAGGTAGGATAAAGCGAGGAGAACTGGACCTATAACACACAGATTTTCAGTTCGAATTAGCTTAATTACAAGATGACAGATCAAAACGTTGAGCTGCTTTGAATTGCACGTTTTTAATTATCTTGTGATTTGTAAGCATATCAATTAAATTGTAAGTAGTAAGTTTGATTATTTTTTAAACCAAAACAAAATACACTAGCGTTGTAATTACATCCGCAGTTGATAATAAATTTCGTTAGAATTGTTTTCTAAGTATTTTTCCATTCTCCAAATCACCCCTCTCATACAGTTTTCCTTCCTCTCACTCGAACCTACGACATTCGGAAAATTATTTGTTTCTAAATATGGGCAAAAATGGGTTTCGATTAGTTATGTCTCCATTTAATACAAGGGAATGAAGTTTTTAATAGATATTAACTGATTTGCGCAGTTAAAAAGTTAACCGATTTAAACCTCTTCCTTGAACAGTTTCTCAAAGCTGATCGTTTATGATAGATTGCAAAACAAAAATTTTCATTATTATCATTATAAACAAGGAACAAAATTTCGCAATGGTGTATCTATGGTAAATAAAGGGCTATTGTTTAGTAAGTAAGTACTAAATACATTATGGTTGAATGCATATATTTTAAATTATGCCGAATTACTTCCTGAGGGTTATTATTTATTCCCAGGAAGTAGGTCTGGCGTTTGAGGTAGGCAGGAAGGCAGACAAGGCAGGTCCTGTATAGGAAACAGGGAGTGTATTACATCCATTTCGAAAAGTGGAGCCTCCATTGTCTCAGGCGAGCATAGACTATTAACTTCTGACTGTTTAGGAATAGTTACCGAGGAGGACAACAGAAAGTAATTAATTTTCAAAACATAAAGGAGACCATTCGAAGCGCATTTCCCAAGGGAACGTGAACAGTGTAGTAGGGCAAATTTCACTAAGCGGCATCACAGAAGCAAAGCACCACGACGGGGACTTAACAGTCACAAAATTGAGTTCGTTGGTATTTCAAACTTTATCCGATTTATATTTTAGCTGTAGACTTCTCAACATAAATATTCGTTGTTTTACTATGATAGTGGTCACCAGTTTTCCTGAATTTCTACACTTTTTCTCCTTATTTACTCAATTAAGTGCCAATAAAATAACTTTTCGGATCACTATATCGAAAACAATCCTTTTTGATTATTTTATGATGTTACCAATTATTTAACAGTGTTAAAAAGTAATATTTCGTTTTATTAATCTAAAAAGTTGAGCAATCATAAAGGAAATGGTTAGTATCTAGTATCTTATTTTGCCCTGATCGGTTGAGTGAACATTAATTTATGTTTTGCGCTGGCCTAGAGAGTAGAGATAGAAGAGACATTTAGTTCCTCGCTAGACCAATAAGCATACTAAGTAGGCGTAAGGAAGAAGAATTTAGGGAGTCGAAACTGCGGTCATTATGGATTCAAGCGCTTCGTGTTCGGTCTCCATTCCCGTCACAACTACAGGGCACGTAATTAAGCCCGTTTAATCTCACCTTGCGCTTGAACTTTGTCACTGGGGATGAACTTTCGTTTTGCACAAAGCCGTGCGGCTTTCCTCTATGTGTTTGTTACATAACAAACTACCAGACTCAACTAACATCGCTACCCACCGCCTCCGTCTACAGTTGGTTGCTTACATGTCCTACGTCTTGTACTGATACAGATAAGTAAATTTACATTATCGATCCGATTTAAGAAACACATACCCTCATCCAAAATCTACGAAACACACACAACACCTATTCAGCTGAGAGCCTCGTTAAGGGTATAATAATTAGAAATCTGTCACTTAAGAATTATTAAACATAAGACTATTAATTAAACAGATTAAGAATAATGCCAATAAGTTATGTAAACTATTAGACGTAGGTCGTATTATCATACAGGGTGTTCCTGAAATTGTGTGCGGAACTCTGGAGGGTGATAAATAGACGCCATAAGAAATCTCATGGTGAGCTGTATCTAGGATCAAATAAATTTGGAAAAGAAAAAATAGCAACATAGGTGTAGGGTAACAAATTGTGATAAGAACTTCACAACAAGATTCTAAAATTTTTGGAAATTATTAAAAGAGAAACTTCGAGACGTCTACCAAAATTATTTCTAACTAACACAAATCCACTCGCGGCTGAATAGTTTCCCGCAAAGCTTGTAAATGATAAAGTTGCAACAAACGTATCCTTAAAATTCATTACACTGTCACATGACAGGAGCCAATAGTCCGACTATTATGGGGGTTGTTTTCTATTTAATCGAGGCTTTCCTCTTCCAAAGCGGTGATATGGTTTAGACGTCGTCTAAAATGTAATCTCTGCACTGCATTTAAAACAGTTTAAAAGTCTTCACTGGGGGTTTCGATGACAGTACAAATCAATTGTTGCATCAATAGTCGATATCGTACTGACATATATATTGTGAAAACTGTTGTTCTATACTGACATACTGACCTTCTGTAAATAACCGATAGCCGATACTACTAATTCTACTAATTACCAGCTCGGAGTTGCCGTTATCGTATTTCACTGCATGATTTATCAGATCCGGACTGATTTTGGCCTTTATTTTCAATTACGCTTTTCTCAAAAACTATAAACTTTTGGACCCACAAACATTCACTTAGTTTCCTTGTTTTATAGTGTCCGGTCACCTCTTGAAAGCTCCACACTTATTTCAGAAGCACGTTGCATTATTATGCGGACAAGGGGATGTTTTGACGATCATTTGAATTTTGTCTCGTATGGAATCCAATGTTTTGAATGTTATAAGACCACTACAGGACGGTGAATGTTACAGCAACGTTGTGATTTTAGCGTTTTGGCATTGAAAGTTTAAAAACCACTACGGCAAGGGGCGCAATCGCGAGGTCGAAGGGGACCTCACTTTTTAACTTCTAATCCACATTTGTACCAAATGGTACTTTCCCATCACGTTGTGCAAGGTAGAGGAAGGAGGGAATATATGGAAACTAAAAAGAAATTAAAAATATAATAATATCATAGCTAGTGAGGCAGAGGACAAGGAAAAGGTATGAGAGTCATTGAGAGTAAGGAAAGGACCTTTAGGTTACCGTAACATAACCAGAATAATGAAACACTAAAAAGATCACAAACTCTCCTAATATCTACAGACCAATTAAACGACGGGGATTTCGCCTTCAACCCTTCTCTTCTCCCCTATTTTTTTTAACCTACATCATGCTATGGAATATCATAATCTCCAAAATTCTGTGATGTCAAACGTACTAATTATGCATAACAATGATTATTTAAAAAAGTAATTTCAGTTTTTTCACTTCTTCCTTTCTGTTGGACAAACGTTTCGATCTACGTTGTAGGTACAAAACTTTAGTCGACCTTAAATTCTTAGATAAACTGAAATAGCCACTTTTTCTTTAATACTGAATCTTTATTTTAATTACGAAACTGCATGATAAGTAAAATGTACCCACTCACATTATCATTAAAGTGAAATGTTGTCCTTTATGTAAGTAAAACTTTGATGATGTCTCTCCCTCATCAGCAGAGTTTCCTTGCAACTTGATAGACATTTGATTTTGAAACGTTTGACTTAATTTGAATTAGACCACCGCACAGATGACTCGTTTGTACACACATAGGACATACGTACACATTTATAATCGTACATAGACATTCATAGAAGAGCACGTATGCTAAATTCCGTTCAAGTCATTCGAGACGTGCTTCAAGTGCATCCTGCACACATGCAAATATGTAAACTTCCAAACACATGAATACACGTATTCACCAGATTGCCGACGAGCTTTAAGTGACATGAGAGTCAACTGTACTGGAAATCCAAAATTGTTTCATTTACATACATAATGTGTGTTATGTTGGAAAGTCGGCAAAGCAATGGGAACTCAAATGTACCGATTTTAAAATCACTCGATAAAGGTTATATTAAGTATCATAACTTTCAAACATCAAGTTAAACATCTTTCAATAATTTTAACAATGACAATTCTCAGTAAAAAGTTTGCATTAGAACAATTTTTGCGTCATATATTAGATATTATTTTCGAATTGTTATAAAACTGAATGGTTAACATTCTCATAGGTAATACGCTACTGGAAACGGAATTGTTTTCGGTAGAGATAGCACTCGAACTATTCCAGTCCTGATGTGGAACAAAAATACATCAACATACACCGTTACAGTAGATACCTAGTACAAAACAATATACAAACATTGAAATAGAATAGAAAGCTTTAATAATAGAGTTAACTTCTGATGGTGGTTTGCTGTCTATTGTTAATTTGATTAAATTTCAAACAAAAGGTGCTACCATTAATACAGTTGAAATTCCCATAATCATTGTTCGCCTGAAAACAATGGCTTTTGCACTACAAAATTATTACTTTTGCTACCGAAAAGCAGAACGCTCAATTAATATTTACACGCCAGGGACATTTTTAAATTGATAAATAATCGTCTGTTTACTTTATTACTCCTTTTGTATAACAGATGGATGAAAGTAATTAAAATTAAATTTGAAAAAATGGAATGTGTTTGGCACTTTATGGATTATTTATTAGAACTGTTTTTAGAAAGTACAAATATACATGATGTTCTATAATGCACCAAGAATCAAGTGTTACGCATCAGGAATTATTGCTATAAACCAAGGACTAACCTAAATAAGTGATGGTGTAATAGAATTCCTTTGATTTGGGGGTAAAAGAGCACTATATGGGTCTGTATAAAAAAATTAGTTTTTGACAATAATAAAGTAATAAAGTAGAGGTGAAGGAAATCGAGCCAGCGAGTCAGAAGAGTTAGGGTACTGTAGCGGGTTGCCGCTATCAATCACCCTAATGCCTTATAAAGAGTCCCTGCCATTATCAACGCCCCTAGTGGATAATTATTTAGGCAAGTAGTTTTAAGATATATTTATAATTAGTTTTTAAGTGTTATTTGTTTTATAAGGCATTTATTCTATTAAATCTTACATTAAACTATACAGGGTTGCTCATTAGTGCGTCAAAGGTCAATATAGCCTTTATTAAATCAGATTGAAGAATTTTTTTTTGTGAGAATGATACAGTACCAAAAGACGCATATTTTAAAAATAGTTTGACATATACAGGGTGAATCACTAAATCGGAGCACGTTCCAAAATATTTTTTTTTAAATGAAACACCCTGTATATTATTTGTTTTTCATAATCTACTTAAAATTGTCTTTTTAATGATACAAAGATTTTTGGGTTTGGATGTTGCATTGGTGAGTTAATAATGAAAATATAAAAAAATTGGTTGCAACAGGGTTTGGCTTTTTAGTTCAATGCACGAGTATTACGATTAGTTGAGATGAAATATTTAGTAGTTATGCTGCCAACGGATGTACTAAACCTAAAAAATAATAAAATCATAATTTTATTATACAGGGTGTTTTTTACGGTGCAGTCAATTGAGCAACCTTCAAAGAGCGATTTCTCCATTTTTTCAAATGGAGCACCCTGTATATTATTGAATTTTTGGAATGGTGCGTTAATTCTGCTTAATGCTTCTTCATAATATTTTATACCTAAACCTCGTAATTTAAGAGTTAATACGTAATGCGTCTAATACATTTAATAATTTAATACGTTAAGCGTGCTGTATTAGTGACTATTACAATTATTTTTGCATTATTGTCATTGTCGTATCATACCAGATTGATTCGGTTCGTAGTTTTCCTGAACAATTTTTGCTTGTCACATATTAGTAGGGGTTTTAGTTAAGTCGGTATTATGCAGTTTGAGAAAAACGAACTCGTTGACATGATTTTCATTATGGGATCAGCTGAACAAAATTGTTTGTTTACTCAGCGAATGTATGCACAGATATATCCTAATAGAAGACAACCTTCAGTTAGCAGTTTGGAAAAACTTAAGGAACAAGTGACGAAGAAAATTTGAATGTACTATTATCAGTAATTGAAGAGCCATCTACTAGTTCGACAAAAATATTTTTAAAATATGCGTCTTTTGATACTGTATCATTCTCATTAAAAAAAATTCTCCAATCTGATTTAATAAAGGCCATATTGACCTTTGACGCACTAATGAGCAACCCTGTATAAAATTCATTCTTGTATATGACATGGTGGAGGCTCCGGGCCTTTTTTAGGCATTTGTTTTATTAAATCTTACATTAAACCATATAAAATTCGATCTTCTATATGACAGCATGTTATTTTCCTAGAATAAAACCAAGGTGAAGGTCATCGGAGAGTTAGAAGCTTATATAGATGATTACCCTGATATGTTTTGAGGATCTAATAAAAACAAAAACACGATTCGAATATAATTAATTTTTTAGTGCAAAGAGAAATGGGTATAAAACTGCTGATATGAAATTATCGACATTCTGTGTAAAATGTTGGTCGGACTTGTAAAGATGAAATATGCGAATGAAAATGCCATTATGGCGTATAAATTATACGGGTAGGGATTTTTAAGGAGGCACGATAGCCGTTAGAACGAAAATGTGTGCGAAAATGAGCGAATGTTATGACAGGAAAATATTTTATTTATGCAAAAAGCTGCTGAATCCTAAAGTATCTACCGACCACATTTTTTGAATATCTCCGGTCATTAACCAACCCGCCGAGAAATGGTAATTTCTCCCTTGAAAAATGACATAAAATTTCCTTTCCTAGCAAGAGATATCTTTAAACTGAAAGTGACCCGATATCCTTTTATATACCATACCTTATCCTTCTCATAAATTTATAAAATTCGGCAATTTTATATAAACATAAAGACAGATCTAATAGGATACATCGTTGTTCAAAGCTCACCTCACGTATTATACAAACAGAACGATAAATATTCCAAATATAAAGGAATAATAAGCACCCAATATATTTATTATCTTTTTATTATTAATAAGACGATTCCACAAATATTCAGTGGCATATAGTCGAACTCGCTTGTGACAGACACGAAAGGATTAAGAATTTTGTTCATTATATCTGAGTATTTGTTATTTGTGATTCAATTTATCTGAAGTAGGTAACTTTGTTCAGTAAATCTCATTCGTTATAAGCCGTGTTCATTACAACCGAGTTCGACTGTATTTTAGTTTCTATAAAACTTTTCTTACTTTAGCGCAAAATGTAGAATTACATAAGAAGATTAATTCAAAGTCTTTATGCACTCACGATGCGACGTAGGTACCTATATATAGCGAGTGAAATTTTGCTGCAAGTCATTCAATGCCTTCGGAACGATATTAGATGTCATTCTTGAGACATTTATAAATCGATATTTCAATTAATTAACTTTCGAGCGTTAATTTTAGGAAAGCATTTTGTGGTCTCTTTTCGGAATGTTTACCCGCTTTTTCTCTGCGAAAGTTTTGAATAGCTGCCATTTCGTTTTCTATTTTAAATACAAACTGCAATTCCGTATAACTTTTATTCACTCCGAACCAAACGTTAAAACCGCTCAACTTTTAACCACAAACGAAAATTTACTTTGCCATCGACATTTTCAATTGAGTAAGTAGTTAAAGTGTAGTTAAAAAACAAAACTTTTATTTTTTAAAAGTTTATTATTACACAAACAGATTCACAATAATAACTTTGAATAAAGTTCCTTAACATTCCCTAAATCGATGGTCTTTTCAGGTTGAGTTAACAAAGTTATTTTCGAACTATTCCTGAACTATGGTACTAGAAGCTAATGCAATTATGGCCATAAATATTGACGGATACCCAAAGGATAACCCCTATTCTATAAATTTCTGTAGTAGTTGAATGTTAAGTACCCAAGCGTCTAAGAGATTTCACGAACCAATATTATGCGGTGGCCCGTTTTGAACTCAATTGAATGTGTCGATTTAACACAGACAGCACAAAATCGTATTACAGTTACCAACTTTAAAGTTTACTGTTTGACTCATATTTCTAACTGTAACATTAATTTTTTAATATTTGAGTAGTAATCTGGAAGTAATCTGGAAGTGAATCAGTAGGTAATTAATTAACTATATTGGCGTTGTTAACAGAATATATAAATGTTGTTAGGTATCTCATTACACCTCCATACTATAGTATACACTACATTAGGTACCAATACAATTATTGATAAGATTGGTATATTATTTGGTTTTTCCGTTACTAAAGTAAAACATGATTGATTTGTAATTCCAATCGCCCACAGCAGATTTCTTCTCTCCCCTATGTTGCGTAACTGATGAGTAAATTTGTGAAAATTGGTTCGGACAGAAAAAAGCGTGAACTAGAACAGCTCCAATAGGAAATAAAGCTTTCGAGATGGCAAATGTGGGTCATTTGGAGATGGATAATAGATACGTAATCGATAAAGGAACGATGGGAGGTTTTTGAAATACCCCTCGTCAAGCAGGAAAGTTCAGATTATACTTTATCAACCTGCATTAAAGAAACTACTTAATATGAAACGAAACAAAGAATGAAAAAAAAATATTATGTAAACATCTGATACAAAATATTACAATAAAAAATACCCTTCAAGTTCGCCCTAATTTGATCTCACCATATAAAGGAAACAAAATACTTCACGTTAAAAGAAGTAACCCACCACACCAATGAGAATAACAATGAAGTAGAGGTCCTTCCTTCATCACACATCCAAACAATATTATGTTGAAGGGGATGTTGCACCTTTGCTACACTCCCTATTGGCACTAAAGTAGGTAAAAACATTCAACTTGCCCTTTGTGCCAATCATAAAAAGTTCAAACATATTAAAAACTTAGAAAAGGAAATGAAGGTGATATTACAAAGAGTAAAATTTATAGATTAAATACTTACATTTCTGCACATTGCTCCCCCTTTTCACATTTTCTCCAAAATAAATATATTAATTTTCCTATTTACTATAAGGGGATGTACGTCGATAGCCTTTTGCGGTCGCTTTCTCCTTAAATATTATAAGATTGAATGTTTTAATTAATTTTTACTTGTATTACTTACTTTAAAAAGTTAACATTTAAAGTACTGAAGTTTTTTCTTTGGGATAACAGTATGTCAACGATTGAGTTTATAGAAAAAGCTATGACTCGATGAATTGTTTACGTTTAGGACACAGGACGTTCTTGTCTTGGCAAGCAACAGATTAAATGCGTTTTCTATAATGTCCGGAAATCTGGTTTAATGGACAAAGTCATTAATCAAACTTCACCGCAGTCGTCTGCTTCCGTTCTCATTAGCAGCTTCTAGCATCATTGGTCATTCGGATGATTGTTTGGAAATCAATTGATAAACAACTCTGACCTTTTCTCATCAAAATCTTTTGTCTGTTATGATTTATATTTTAACAAACAATACGCAACAGAATTAGAAATTAATTTTCTATGATAAAATCCACCTCAGATCCTCTTAAATTAGTTATAACCTACTTCGAGAGGCGTTAAATGTTACATAATTATCATATTTGATAATTATAATAAGCTCATTAAATTTAAAGGAGAACAAAGGCTACGCTGTTTACATTTACCATAGATGGGGTGATGTGCGAGTACGTGTTATGTCTTTAACTGCTTTGTGTGCTTTACCACTTCGTGAATAGCCCTCAAGTGTACAAATACCATTTAATATGAAACCAAACAGCGCAGGTGGTGTTTCTAGGGCTATCAATAGGATTTGACCCTTTGGACCGATACCACCCTGATAATTTACATTTCATCCAACTGTTCCACTGAATTTCCCAAAGCACATAGAGCACACTGTTTTACTACATGATCCACTAGACAGGATAGTTTAGTTTAGTTTAGTTTAGTAAACTGCTTTAGTTTTTTTGATTGATCTGTTTTTTAATTATTGGTCTTCAGTAATAAAACATTAATTTATGTCTTGGTGTATTACTTCAAAAAAATCTATTGTAAAAGCAATATTGTAATACAATTGCAGAACTCCATGTGGGTTTAAGAATGGAGAATAAAATTTGGTCTGAAGGTGTTAGTTAAACCGCAAGTTCCTTTAGGTAATGAACAACATTTATATTTAACTTTACAATAATTCCGAAGGAACAGTTTCAGTAACTTTCCATTACTTTCGGTAGATAAGCAAAGAACAATTTACTCTTTTGTAAGTGTTTCCGGTTTAAAGCACGTTCGGCAAATTCAGCGAGGCAACAAAACATACTTGCACTCTTTACAATACGAGATAAACCTACTTTTCTTGAAAACCGGGCACAAAGCGACTTGCACCTGTAAGTAGTCGAGAGTTTTTCCAATTCTCTATTTTCCATCTTACTGCTAGAAACAGTGACCGATTTGAAAGAAACTTGGCGTTTGTTAGAGCTTTATATTGTACATAAAGAATCCTTTAGAAATTTATGTGCTATGTATGGGGATACTTTGAAGTCCCATGGTTCAAATGTTCATCGGAATGTGGACAACGAATTACTTTAGCGAGTTCTGTATAATCATGGCAGCGTAACGGAACAAGCGTTACATGGAAATATTTAAAAAAAAAATCGAATTGTTACGTTAATATTAAAGAAATTTTATTGTATCAATTTAAAAAGGGTGTAAATGGTATTAGGTACCTTTTGTTTTTAAACTAATTAATTTATTCTTCTAATTTTTCTCGAAACAATAAAACAACAGTTAATTAATCATTTGCTAACTGAATCGCTTCCTCGCTGATCGTTATCACCTTGATGGCCTCGTAACTACAACTGAACTGAGTGTTGCGAAAATAAAAAAAAACTTTTGGGTGTTTCATTCCCATCAATGTTGTTGAGCGGGCTGTCCCTCCGGCTTACACTCTAGTACAAAGATGGAGGGTAAAACGGAAGGACCTGTTTAGTCTCCTTTAGGAATAGAATAGTAGGAATGGGTGGGTGGTGGTTGTGGGAAAAATGACGAGACGGACGAAATGGAAACAGAAGAAAATTGAAACTCTATCTGTGGAATATTACTGCCAAAGCAGTCGACCCCGGAATCGAACCGGTGACTTCCCGAATTCCAAGCAATGATCTAGAGTTTAGACGACCAGACTATGAAGCTCACTGCCTGTTGTGATCTTGTAAAAAGTATATATAGGAATTTATGTTGCACTATATGCCTCCCTTAACTCTTCTTCACCTTGTGGCTTGCCTACATTTGGATGTGGTCCTGTTTCATTACAATGGTTATTAGCCAGTATCTATTTGAAAAGGCAAAAATAAAACAATTTTTCTTATTAACAATTATTGATTTTTTCATAAACATATTGGTTTTCGGATGTCGTACAATTTTTTTTTGTTCGATTAATACTTCTTGTATTTGGGGTACCATGGTCTAGAACTCAATGACCTATTTGATAATTTCAAGTGACCCACGTTGGTTCTGAAAACTAAGTATTTTATATAAAAAGTAGCAGCAATACTCGGCGTTGCCCAGGTAAGAACATATTACACGTTTGATGGAACATTCTAGAATATTCGCGAATTTAGAAATATCCAGAGCATCCCATAATGATTCAAAACATTTTCTAACTTTTTTAACATTCTGAAACATTCTTGAATAATCTTCAAGATTCTGGAACATTCTTGAACATTGCCAAATCATTCTGAAATATTATAATAAAACATTCTTTTACTTCTTAGAACATATTTGAACTGCCTGTAACATTCTAAAAAAATCTGCTTCATTCTCATCCCCACTCCGTGCTGTTTGCTGGGTGAGTAGTGACATCAGTAGACGACTGGCGGGGATGACTAATCGATTGATAATAATTGATCAGTTATCGAACACCGAAAGTTGAAGATTATTACAGTACTAATATCGCTATTAAAAAATGGCGGTTGGTGGTAGAAGGGTGAAAATTAAGGGTTATATGTATTTTTTAATGCCAAATCATAAAAAAATAAAAATTAAAAAGTTAGGGGTGGACAACCCTTATCACTTACGGGTATGAAAAATAGATAGTTGCCGATTCTCGGACCTACTGAATATGCATATAAAATTTCATAAAAACAGTCAAGCTGTTTCGGAGGAGTATGGTAATAAATATTGTCACACGAGAATTTTTATTTGTTTTTTTATTTTATTCTACTCAAACGGGTATGCACCCTTTTTACAAAAAATATATACAAAATAATACAGGAAAAGATAAAATATTGCACAAGAAAATATAAAGTATGTGACATACAGATAAACATATTCCAAACACCGCAGAATTGACTAGTACAGTAGAAGATAAGCAAAATAAATATAATGAACACTATTTGAAAGGATACAAAGTATTGATAATCGTAAGTGACTACTGACTAGACGTTTGAAAGCTAAGTACGATAAAGAAAAATCATCTCTTGACGATAAAATGTTATTGGCTGATCTCATTAAACGCGGAATAGAGCTAGAGTAAGCATATGATGTTCTATAGAAATCAATATCAAAAATTAATGAGTGCTAACAACTCTGTTTGGTACATTGAAACGAAAGAGATTATACAAATCTATGTAGAGCATGCGACTGTTAATAACAGAGTATAAAAATAAAAGATCATTTATGCAACGACGAGCAACAAGAGTGTTAAGATTCGAGAGATTCAGTGCAAGAGTGTAGTCATGGTTTAACGGAGACATTCGAAGGTTACTTTTGAGTATAAACAGTCTGAGAAATATGTGTTGGACGGATTCGATTGCAGAGATAGCCACATCTGTGGAAGGTGACCACACTACAGACGCATATTCAAGTTTTGGTCTGACTAGCGATACGAAGAGTGATTTTATATATTAGATAAATTATAATACATACACATAGAACATATATTATAGAATACAATAGAAAACAACTCTGTCCCAAACGTCTCTTTAATATTTACATTTTGGTTGATTTTGACCCGCGACCAAAAAATGTTACCGACTGCTGGTCTAGTCTAGACCAATGAAAATAATGCAGTTGTGGATTAATTTAATTAATTATTTTAAAACCTTTAATTCGATTTCTGATTTATAGAATGGACTATTGACATGTAGACATTGAATCGATCAAACAATTTAATAAAAGCTAACAATACACAATGAACAGTTCAGTTGATTCATTTTTTAAAGAATAAAGGACTTGGTACTGGCGGAAATTCTTTTGAGAGGTTTTATTTAGGTCGTTGGCGGCATTTAAACTGAAATTTTAGTCAAGTAGGTTCGAAAATAAAAGATTTTTACAGTAAAACAAGTTCAGGAATGTCACCTTAAGTGAAAGAAGAAGGGAGCGCAGTGCTGCGTAGCGTGGTGCCGGTCCTACCGGTGACAAACGCTTAAAAAAATAACAAGCCATCCGGAAAAGCGAGCAAAAGTAAAAGCTTGTTTCCTGAAAAATAACTCCGAGCTTTTGAGAAAAAGTTATTGTGGGACTCATTACCGGGGCTTAGCTCCGTTTATTTCTATCCTTTTGCTTGTTTCGACGAATCCTTCACTGTCATCCTGTCCGCTTCTACATTTATCCGCGTCTTTTTATCGATTAGTACGATTTATACTGTGACCGAAAGAAAACAAAGGAATCTCGAAATAAGGTTTTCTGAATTGTTCTCCCGAAATAAGAGTTATTTATTGGAAGGCTCATAAATTATAAAACTACTGTATATGTACCTTGTCTTCTTCGGTGGTGCCCACTTCTACCGCACGTCGTATCGAGTAGTAGTTCCCCTTTCCCTCTATCTTTTTTTTGCTTTTCTTCGTTCATTTTTCTTTCTTTTCACTTGTTCCCGACAAAGACCTTTCCCTCTTGCTGCTCTACTGCCACGGCAACATAAATGAAGTGTTGAAAGGAGATATCGACCGAAACAGTTACTCTGCATAAATCGTTCAACTGAACTGAATGCAATATTCGTTATATATATATATATTACTTACATCAAATAAGGAAAATTTTTCAACCAAAAAAGGCACTGTAGAGCGCTGCTCATTATTTTCAAACGAAGTGTAAAAAGTGAATCGAAAAGGAATTGCGGATGCCTACATCGAAACATCTCTTCATCTCCCTCTATTTCTGTATTTATGATTTCATAATTTAATGTGGAAAGGAATGACAGGATCAGAAATTAAAAATATTTTCTGTAAAAATACGTTTGCAAAGGACCATAGGGAATAAGGAATGCATGATGGAATGGTATAATATATATAATTCGGGCATAAAAGGTTCTTTAGAGGCAGAAATAAGAACAAAACGAGGTAGTAGAATGCCTGAATAAAATTTTTGTCTTTTATGATTTTTAAGAAAACTTGCACTGCAAAGCGTGTTTTAATTATTTTTAAACTATAAAGGGAAAGAATGCTCTAATTGAAAATGCATAAATAACTGTAGAAATTGGAAAAATACTTTTAACTCGTACACTGTTGTTCTATAAAAGCTATTTATTAATTTTATTAATTATCTCTAACTTGAATCGTGCTTGCAGTTGGCTTCTTGTGAAACATTTTGGAAATAATATAAAGAAAAAGAAGACAAAATTGCTTTTCTGTTTCACACAGGATTTATTAAGTTCTCTACAGCTGTTTTGGTTGATTTAAGCCTTTTTCAAGGGAGTACAATTAATACTAAATATTACATTTGTGCTGTTGTCTTAAATACTAGTGGTTCTCGGTTAGGGGTGGAAACTTGTTTATTTTTAAGTTGTTTTGGAACTCTAACTGGTTTTTTAAATTTCCATCTGTTCCAATAATTTTTTCTTTATTGTCAAAATGCAATAGACTGGTATTATCTATATTTAATGAGTGATTGAAGTTTATACAATTTGTGGTTAAACCTGTATTACAAATTTGTTTTAAGATTAACTGGGATTGAGCTGAAAAGGCTGCTAACATCAAATGATACATACAGAAATATTTTTTTTTGCTGAATAATCGTTAGGTATTGTAATGTTATATTCTGGTGCGTACATGTATGAGATTACTAGTCTAATAGGGTTGCTATCTTTATGAATTTTGGGAAGATCATATAGCGAAGGAGCCATAGGATTCATAATTTGTCAAGCGGCATTGTATATCTTTCGGAAAAACCAGATTATTCTCTTTAACTATTTTTCTTACAATACTTTGAAAACTTCTTGTGGGGTCTGAGTTTAATTTAACGATATTGTTGTCTGCTATAAATTTATCGACTATAAAAATAATCATTTTTTTTATAATTAGGTACCTCTGAGTTCCCTTTAATAATATTTTGTTAGAATTACTTATCGTTGCTTAACTAATAAATATCTACTTTACGTAGTGAAAACATCATGTTAGTTCTCTTTTCCGTTAATATCTCTGTTATATCATTGTCTTCCTCTATGCATACGAATTACAGTAGGGTACATTCTTTTCGTGGAACGTAGCTACGTAATCTGCGACTAAAGCGTTTCATTCCCCAAAACAGTTTACCTTTCGTGTAGAAACTTCTCTCTGACGACTTAATTTCGTTGACACGGAGCGGCGCGCTAAGAATAAACTTTATTTGCTACAATTTAGAAGTGAGTAGCAATTTGTAGGTGATATTTAACAAAGCTATTTTGTCGTAGGACGAGTGGCATGACATTATACGGTTCCGTGACAAGCCTATTAAATGCATTTTGTTGTAAGGATTCGAATTCATCGTACAGATAAGCATCTGACGGGGCTTTGCATGTGCAAGGCAACGAATAACTGCAACGGATCCGACCACTTATGAATTTCCTTTCTTTATTTTTGAATATATAATTACGAGGGGACATTGTTATGCAAATCGCTTCAACAACAATTGAGCCATTGCGGAAAATGTCTTCCAGAACTGGCAAACATTCATCCATTCCAACAACGGACGGAAAATTTCCAGGATTTCACTGCAGTTATACTAAATCTTGATATTAATTCACGAAAACTTTGTGATAAAAACTATTTATGCAATTAATTGAAATGATTACATTTGAATGTAGCTACAGGGTATTTTCATTAGTTTTGTAGGTTTGAATGAGTGAATCAAATGAGGTGAATGTCGATAAAGTTTTTTTATTTAAATTTACTAATGAAGCACGAAAAGTGTAATAAGTAGCTAATGTAGTATGAATTTTTTTGTAACGACGCCTATTTTAACATGTTTTGGTTTCTAATCCTTTAAACTTTGGTTTTATTAATGGTGTTTGTAGCACTTTTCATTTCAAAATTGTATCTATGTTTGAGCATTTTAATGCACCTATGCCAAAGTAAAATGGCATATTTGATCAAAAATAATTACTTTTCTTTGACATCGGTCTCTAAACAAGCAATTAATGATCGATATTTTCCTTGTTTCTTGATTTATCTAAATATTGTTCTGCAGGGCTTTGATCAAACTCAGTGGATCAATGATAATTAAAGTCGATTCTATATTAAGTAAAGTAAGTAAATTTTGTAAAGGAATTTCTATATTCCTATTACATTTACGCCAGATTTCTGACTATTACAATTTGGTCAACGTTGGCTCGATTTCCCCAGATGCTGTTTATGTTAACAGTAGGCACAGGCATTTTGCAGACGAATTATTACCTAATACAAATCGGTTTATCCATAGTAGTCGATACGAGTTTTAGTTTGTGTATCTGTGTGTGTTTGTTAAAAAGTGTTGTTTCTTTTAATCTTAAAAACAATCACAATAGTAACCCGAATTATGAAAAATTATAACTTCCACAAAAAAATGATTTAGTGTTGAAATTTTACCAGTTATTATCGAGTCATACGGCTAACGTCATACATAAACTTCAGAATTTGTACAAGGCGTTTAGAAAAAATTTCGTTTTTCCGAACGGTACCTACCCTATTTGGTTTTCTCTTTCGAAGTAAAAGTAAAATTAGCGACATTAGCTTTCTTAAGTGCCTCACACTACAAATTTTACTTACATTTTTTCAAATAAAGTAGTAAAAATTACCTATACGTATCGATAGAGAATAAAACAGGAGAAATTTAATGAGAAAATCAAGTACCTATAGTGTCATTTGAAAAAAATAAAGTTTTTTAACTTTACAGTTATTTTCTAAACACCCTGTATAAATTATGTAGCTTAGATTTAGTATAACCTTGGCGATATGACTCAAGCATAGTTTGCGTCGCGATTGCGATTTTATTAAATTATTTAAATTACTCATCGTAAGCATACAAGGAGATTGTCGAACTTATCTTAAAATTCTGTGTTTCCATTTCAAATTACAATGTTGGCATCAACTTCCTGTATAACAGGAAGTGACCAATAGTTGAAATTATTTATGTTAAAAAAATTATCCTTGGTAACCCTTAAAATTTTTAAGTCATTTTGTTTCCTTAGAATGCCGAATGTACTATCCAATTTGAAGAACCCTTTTTTTTTTTGTTGATACCAAATTTATTTGCAATAAAGTTTACTAAAGAACGTATGTATAAAAGGTTGTTGGGTTAAGAGAATATCTAAGTTAGTATTCTTCTAAATTTTAGTGGAAGTTCATCAAAATCTACTCATAGGCCACGTTTATTAGTATTGATGGAAAAATTGAATAGCAAGTCATTTTTCTGTTATAAGGTCACATCGAAAACTTGCTGAATCCTAAATAATTGTGCCATTGCCTACTTTTGTTGAATGCTTGTTTATTGTTAAATTACACTATGGTAACTTTATATTAATACTTCAGCCACAGAAAACATTAAGCTTGTGGCGGAATAAAGTATATATTTTTGTAAATATGTATTTCTTATTCTTTTTAAATATTAAAATATTTGTTTTCATACTTGTCAATCCTATCCATATATAAGCTTACAAATTCTTCTTTTGTGTATGCCTTTGTTTCTTTTCAATCTCAGTTTTACTGTTGTTTTATTCTCACTTTAGCTCTACCAAGAATTTCGCTTTTGTCTGTACCTATCTCCATGCACCCCTTACTAATTTTCTCTCAATTACTACACTATTCTTTTCTAAGTATTTCACGTCAGTACCCTTACTATCAACACCTTTTTTTTAAAATGTTTTCCCTCTCTTTTACTAAGGATCCGATCTTATAAATATTTCTAAACGACTTCTATTCGCACAATATAATACCGTTTACAGATTAACCGTGATAATTGTTATTTTTCTTATCCTAACTATTCATTTATCTTTTGTAAATACTTTTTACTTTTACTTTTTTTATAAAAATAACATTTATGTTGTTCATGTTATTTGCTAGTTGAAATATGAATAAATAAGTGTTATTTATTTGTTAGTTTAAAAATAACTGGTACACATTTATGCATAATTTGGATGCGATAAGCAAACTTTTCGCTTTTATAAAACATTTTGCCCAGTTACCTGATCTTCTAAATAGTCATCAAACTCGCTTCAAATAGCTAATTATCTCTTCAATTCGCATTTAAGCCGGGGCTCATGTTTTTTTGATGGCCGCATCTCGAATTTTCTATGCAAATTTTCCGCCGTTTTCGATGCAAACTACCATCACAGTTGCAACGACAGACAACTCCACATCGCGTCGCGTCGGTTGCACCGTTTTATCCAGTCGTATGTTGCTTCTATTATACAAGAGTGGAACTGAAAGTCGTTTAATGTCTTTTTAATAGCGCGATATCGAGAAAAGTGACATATTGTTTGGTTGTCGTTAGCACACAAGAGAGATGGATGAACGTGAAGTTGAACCAAGTCGGCAAGCAACCACTCCACTATCTTGTAACGAGCGGCGTGACACGTCGGCAACGTCCACATCACGGCGCTCGAAGGCGCTGATATTGATTAATGCAAGCAAAACCTAAGTCTGTAAGCATAATTTACGGAAGTAATAATATCACAAAAAAGCTTATGAAAAGTTACACAAAAAAGAACAAATAGGCTAGTAACGTAAAACTCTTAGGGAACTGGGGTATTGAAGTGTACAAGGGTGGGACAAAAAGTTCGACGAACATAGAAATCACACTTTTCTATTTTTTATCGCACAAGAAAAAAATGCATAATTCCATGAACGCGTCGAATATTTGTTTTTTCAACTACATCTATCTAAACATATCTCCTGGTTCGTATTTGAATAATACCCTAAATTGGACTCATATAGTATACATGGTTTTTCAAGTTGATGGGCTATTGCCAGTACATCTATGAATTAGTAGAAGGAATCCCACCAAAAACATTCTGTAAAAAACTAGCCAAGTCTCGATGGAGCTGCTTGTTTATTTCTAAAAAGTAATGAAATCTAGACAAAGTCGTGCCAAGTCTAAGGTTCCTTACTGCGATTTCTTTATTATTATAGTTAATGTTGTGTGACTTGGCCGTTGAACATTACCAATACCAGTATGGGCTTTTATCTCGCTTAACAAACATAGGTAGTTACAACAGATATAACATTACGTGTAAACAAAATTGACTTGTACCCACTAACGTATAAAGAATATTCAACGGCCAAGTCACACAACATTAACTATAATAATAAAGAAATCGCAGTAAGGAACCTTAGACTTGGCACGACTTTGTCTAGGTTTCATTACTTTTTAGAGATAAACAAGCAGCTCCATCGAGACTTGGCTAGTTTTTTACAGAATGTTTTTGGTGAGATTTCACTTTTTTTTGTAGAAACGTGGGCATATTGATTTGTTTTATTAGATTTTCTTATTTGACACATTTGTTTTCTTTTCAGGAGTAGTTGAATATTTTTTGTAAAGGCGGTATGTCGATCTCTAATAGTTTGGTTGGGCTCTTGTGTTTTCTAATCAGGGTCACCAGGTACTCCAGATCTTCGATTATCCTAGTTTTTATAGTTTTCCCTTTATGTGGCCATTAAACCCTAACTCTGTACCAAATTTCAGCTCTCTGAGTTTATGGGAAGTACTAGTTCTATTCTGATGATCATCAGTGAGTGAGTGAGTGAGTGAGTGTCATAAATGCGAAACTGCTTTCGCTTAACTTCAGAACTAAATGACCTACAGACTTGAAATTTTAGATTTTAAGTATGTGATTATAGCTCACTGGATGACGAAAATTTCTGCGTTCTGGTCTTATACAGAGGTTCTCAAATAGGAGCCTGAAAATGCGGCGAAATGGCTCCAGTAAAGGATGGTACGGCAGTGTTTGCTTCGCGCTCGACGGCAGTGCCCCCCGATTCAATTCTGAAACTTGGGCTCATTTGGTTATTGTTTATGCCGCTTCTTTTAAAAGTATTTTCAAGTTCGATTTACATCCGGTTATACCGGAAGTCGACACCAACTTTGTTATTTTAAATGGAACAGTATATTTTTTAAGTTTGATGCTTTGATACTTACCTTAGAATTACACGTTTTATTCGAATTCAGCGTAAAAAATATTGCATTCCATTTACAATAACAAAGTTGGTGTCGACTTCCGGTATAACCGGATGTAAATCGAACTTGAAAATATTTTTAAAAGAAGCGGCATAAACAATAACCAAATGAGCCCAAGTTTCAGAATTGAATTCCTTCTACTAATTCATATACTTCTAATAGCCCATCAACTTTTAAAAACCCTGTATATACAGTGATACCTCGAGATACGAGTTTAATTCGTTCCGTAACCTTGCTTGTATGTCAATTTGCTCGTATCTCAAAGCCATTTTCCCCATTGAAATTAATTGAAATGCCCTTAATCTGTTCCAGCCCCAAAAATGATACCCCTAATTGTTTTTGTTACGGGTTTTTGAATAAGAAAAATATATTTATAAATGGCAAATATTTAAAAAAAAAGCATAATAAAAGACACCTTCCTCATTTTTTTTCTATGATTTCACGCTTTCATTCGTCAATAGACATCATCTTCTTCTGAGCACTGACCTTTCCACTCACTTTCTTCGGAACCATGGTTATAGAAAGAAATGTGATAAAGTATGTAAATGCACAAAAAGCGCAAAGCCCTAGAAAAACTTAGTAAAGATGCTTCGACATCGTATCCTCGTATCTCAAATGTCGCTCGTATTTCAAAACAAAACTTCGCTCGCTCGACAGCTCGTTTCTCGAGGTACCACTGTATATGTAGACCTATATGTATACTACTTATATATCCAAACACCGCTAAAGATACTTATAGTGAATTTTTCTTTATCACGAGTAGTTTTCTTGCGGAAGTTCTTCGTTTTTAAAAATATAATTTTTGTTATGGGTAAAAGTAAAGAAGTAAAAGAACTTTTCCATAAAGTTTCAATTTGTTATCGATTCAAAATCTTATTTCCATTCACACTTGAAGAGAGAAATAGAGAATGAGAGGTAAAAAGTTTCGGTATGCAAAAACATACAAAAGTTTCGGTTGGTTTGGGACGTCTGTCGATCCCGCTGACAGACACATTCGGAATAGAAGCAAAGCAAGTTTGGAAAGCCAGGAATATAGAATTGAGGGACTAAACGTTTACATACAAAGTTTTCTTATTTACCGTAGGTAGTGTGGAATTTGCTATTCAAAAAATAAATTGCGATTTTTAAAATGAAATAATACAATAGATTACTACAACTGTCTGACTTGACTGGCTGTATAGTTATGAGAATCGATTGTCAAAGGGTCGAGAATAATTTTAACATTGAAAATGTTATTCACATAGTGTTCATATTTTTAATTTTTCTTTAATTGTTTTTATTTTGTTATATTACTTTTGTTCGAATTTAAATATGCAACGTGTTGATTTTATGAAACACGAAACCGCCACACGGAACTTCGACATAATTGCACGGCAAAAGTAGGCCGTGACCAACTTCCAAAGTTCCGTTTTGAGGGTAACTAAAAGAGCAGTAGGTATGTAATTTTTTTTCTGAAAAGGTACTGTTACTACCTACATTTTTATCTCTCAGCGAAAAGTCGTATTTATGACGAAAGAAGGTTTTTAATCTACCAATAACAACTTTTTCTTTCAAATTCGTCACCCTCTTATATGAGAGGAGTCAAAGCGTTGCATACTAGATATTTTGCGGATTGTCCTCTATGAAATCAAAGGTTTGATCTTCAACAGTGTCGATAAGGGACATATTCATAGACAAAGGGACCATAACGTTAGTTAATATATGAATTATAAGGGAAACTAACTGAACTCAACTAATGTTTACGTTGTATGAAGTTTCTGTTATAAAAAAGTTCGTTACGGGGTGTGTATACTGTACTTACTTGCGCAATTTATATAGGTACTCGTGCACTGTGGATAATAAACAGTGGGAATTTCTACACGTGCTAAATGGAAACGACACGATGACAGGATAATAATGGAAACCCAAGTACTATTAATCATTTGTTTAATTATTCCTTTAATGTAAAGCCCATTGAAACAGATACGCAAAGCTTATTGTACTATACACTTATGTAGGTATGTTTGTGTATACATATTTGAATTTACTTTGTTGATAGCTATTTTTGTTAGAAAAATAATTTATAATGAAATTAGATTGTCATGAACTAGTTACTTATTCTCATGATTGGGTTGGTTTGTCTCTACTCCAATATGCTTTTAATATAATATTTATTGAAACTAAGATAAAGGATAAATAAATACTGTAAAGACAGACTTAGGAAGGGAAATATGGATAAGGATATCTGTTGTCCCTACTGTGTAACGTGTAGTTTAATTTCATGGTAACTGCGGTAGTTCTTCGTGAATTTTCTATGATAACAACAATGCTCATTCAGAATTAAAAAATACTCCAGACGAAAAAATTATTAATAGATTATTGAAATTTTGAGTAATTCTTGTGTATTTCCTTTCCTCCTTTCCTTTGTTGTTACAGATTTTCCATAATTTTTTCAAATAATTAATTAGGGCTTAAATTTTCATCTGCAATAATTTTTGATTCCATAATTGGGCATTTAATAAGCAACAGGTAAATAAACAACAGAAAATTCCCGAAAACTCGTGTTCACACTAAATCTATTTCACGTATATGACCTTAAATAATACATAATGTTAAGTCTGAATACTATTTAATAGTATAGAAGTCTTATTTCCATTTTGCTTTGAATAGCACAATATATTTAGTTACTTCAGAAAGTTATCTGCTATAATTTGACCAGTAGTTTTCTTCTATTCAAACTCTAGCTACTAATTTCTCGTTCATTTAGCGAAAATCGAAAATCAATGCACTAGAACTTTGAAAATAATTCCAATTCCGCCTCATAAATTCAATTTCTTGGCTCTGGCCTTTTTAACACTACGTGATATCGACGTTAATGTTAATGACTAGTTACTTTATGGGAACAGAACGACCCGGCAACGATGTTTTTTGTCATATAACTCAAAATCGACCTATATGCAAATTATCTTTTAATCTACAGAAGTCGAAGATTATTGAAAATTTACTGCAACGAGAATTCTCTTTTACAGAAAAGTGGGTTGCTAAGTTACAGTGCAAAATACACTTAGTAAAAGTTATTGTCCCTTAACATTGTCACTTTAAAATTCAGAATCCCTAAAGTGTGCATTTCTTGCCAGAAGAACTTGTAAACCAAAAACCATTGAAATATTACCTATTTCATTGTCTTTTGTAGCGTATTGCAAGAAGTAAACTCAAACCATCTGTTATAATGTCATAATATGAATAGGGATGCAGCAGGAAAAAGGACAATATACCTAGGTACGGAGAAGTGTGTTTAGTTAAACTAATGGTCTTTTCTATTGGACTTGCGCTAATCTTGGTGCAGTGGTAGTAGAGGAACAAGGTGAATGAAAAAGTGTTGAACAATATACGACAAGTATTAAATTTAGCGTTGAGTCGTGGTCTGAAATGCGCTGTTTCCTGTCGCGGAATTAATTTATCATGCCGAACATTACTTAGCATTCTTCAAACGAACGAACATTTCGCAACTGCGGATGTAAACAAAGCGAAACTATTTTTCATGTTGGCAAGTAGACTAGCGCCAGTGACAGCACCGATGGCAGTAGTGCAATTCAAAATGTGCACATAACTAAGACGTTACACGTTACGGAACTCATATTTAAGAACAAATATAGAACGAAGAGAAGGAGCAACATACCTATCTACTATTACATAACGTAGATATATATTCTTCGTTCCTTCAAGTCCTTGCCGACAACGTAGTCGTCGAGTACACAATCATGTCGTGCCTGATGTCAGAACGCGATGTCTGTATGCCGGGTAATTAAGTTTACATTCGGTAGATTAATCACATTAAATAGAAAAGGGAAGCGAGCTCAAATATGAGCCAAATATCACAAAATACCGCAACATCAACGAAACAAAATCACGCACACGTCAATTGCCTTCTCTCTATAGTACCCATGATATATGTAGCAGATAAGTTCTTCTGATTTCTTGGTCTAACATTCGGATAAATCAATTTCGAAGTGTAACTTGGTATGCGAAAACACAAAGTAGAAGTATTTCAGCATTTCATGATATATATATGACAATATGCGCTATGGACAGACTTTATTATACATTTAAAAAACGTTGTTCCTATGCTTGACTATTTTGGCGAATGGTGCACCCTCGAAAAATGCATCGAAAAGTTACCGAATTTCGCGAAGAAAGTTACCAGATTGAAACCAAGTGGAATCAATCTGGAACAGTAGTTTTTTTTAATGAACGTATTTATTTTTAATATTATATACGTATATTTTGTATCCAGTGGCGGTTTTACTGTAGGTGCATTTGTTCAGTGAACCCCCTTAAAATTGAACTAGTTACACCATATAATTTTATCCTTTTAATATTTATTATATTATTGATGATTATCGTATAATATACATCTCTTTTACCATTTCATAGTTCATAGTTACAAAACACCAACCCGTAACCCATAGAAAATATTTAAATTTTTGTTGTGTCGCTGACGACTTCACCTAACTTTTTTGGTTCAAGTTTTGATTCTGAACATATCACGTGAGCGATACTCCGTTTGATGTCCATGTGTTAGAGAGAGAGGTAGTCGCACGGGTGAAATGGAAGATAAAATACAGCCAACATACAGCGTTTAGGTGCACTGCACGAGAAGCCGGAATCAGCCGGAATAATGTCGTGCTACGTCGGCACGGCTACCCGACATTCTGCCAGGGTTTTGCAACTTCGGTTACCCTGCCAGCCTGCCACCTGGTGAAAATATCCAGTACGAGTCATTTTTAAAGGCTCTGGAAGCTAGTGTTGGTAGGAACCGATAGTAAAAAAATTATGTTCAGAAGCATGTTCAGATTTCAGAGTTCAAAGTCCACTAATTGTAAATGACGCACAATTTATTGCACAATACGTGTTAATTAAAATATTACGTAAATGATGATGGAGTCGTGTTCGGTAAAATATATTAAATAAAATTCAAATGATTTTCAAAATCGTTTCGAAATAAAGAAAAGGGGTCCACCTCGCCCAAAACTACAGCTGACACAAGAGTCTACCTTAAAAAAGAAAAAGTTCAAACGTGTGTTTAAAGTAGAACAGTATAAAAAAACTTCGTGATTGTGTGGGTGTAATAAATTAAACGCATTATTTTGCTTTCCGTGCCTGAATTTTGCCGGTAATCCTGTTGAGTGTGTTTGCTAATTCAAAACATAGACGAATGGATTTCCTGTATAAGTACCTAAACGTAAGGTTTTTATTTATTGTGTTATTAAATGCCATAAGTATTTGTTTCTCCTAAAAATATTAAAAATCTTCGCCTGCGGTGCATTTACAACATCGTGAAATACGCTTCATGTTCTGATATTACCTACATGTTATTAACTTTGTGAACCCCCTTCGTATTCGACCACGAGCCGCCACTGTTTGTATCTAGTCTTTGTATCATTTCGTTCAAAAAATGTTGTCATATGTACCTATCATTTTAGTAGGGGAGTCCGGGATGCTGAATTTGTAGTTACTAAAGCGTCATGGGACCTAGTGGATTGTGAACATTAGGTTCTAAAACGAAAATAGTTTATGTTAAGTTTTCCAGTTTAAAGGGGGGGGGGGCGGTAGAGAGCGTGTACACATTTTCAAAAATGTAAAAAAACGGTCACATGGAAATACTCGAGTACGTCAGACATTCATAGGGGTAGGTAGAATTTACATTTATGTCATAGAAAATATCATAATATATAAATATACATGTAAACGTACTATTGAATTCACATACTTTATACTGATTACGTTATTCATTATAATATTTTTAAAAACGTTAATCTAGTTTTTTTTTTGTTTTTTTTGCATTTATTGAGAAAACTTACCATAGTAATGTATATTTTTTTCACACCATCAGAAAGTAGAGATTTCAACGAAGAAAAAGCCCACCAACGTTTTTAAAAAAACAGATATTTTGTCGTGAGAATTTACGATTGAAAATTAGGGTGCTTTTTCGATAAAAACAAGGTGAAGAAATAAATATTTCAAATCACAAAAATTACAGCGTGTTTGCGACATAAATAGGTAAGTTTTTACCAAATTTCGTGAAAAAAAAAATTTTTGTAAAAGATAAAAATACAAAACCCAGAAAGTTGTTTATTTGAATTTTTCACATAAATTTTGAGGTTATGCGAAAAAAGTTGTAGACTTTCTTATTACCTACAACATTGCCATTTAACTTTTTTCCATAAGACTTGTAGTTTTTCCGGAAATCAAGGAAAACCGTTTTTTACCCTTAAAAACTCACCCCCTTCCCCTTCCCGATCGTAACATATTTTTCCTTTCATTTCTGTTATATTCTCATCCTTTTCCAATGGATTTCATTTTACTATAATTTTTTTTCACTTTTTACTATTTTTGAAGGCTTCAGCACTGGTCTATACTTGTTTCGCTCACTTACATGCTGTGAGCATTTTCAACGTAAGACTAAATTTTGATTAATCAATATATTTATTTTAAAATACATACTGTTGTAAATTTTATTCTTTTCTTATTCATTAAAGTTAGTAAAGCACAAATTTCTACTGCTGTCATTGATTATTTGATACACATATAATCTTTAATTTTATTTGGTATATGCTTTTTTACTTATAATTATTTTGAATTGCCGACGTTTTGACGTATTTTTAAGTCTTTACCTCAATATATTCCAACAAAATTTCGAGATCTTACGTTACACTAATATTCCTATTTATCTAAAGCCAAAAAGTTATGTTTTTAAAGTAAATACGGACTAGATTTGAATGTAGCTATAACCATTGTAATATTTAATATTTCGCACAAAATATGTGTGATTTTTTTATGCAATTAAATTCAGAGTGAGTTAAACCGGAAGAAAGAACGTACACCTCCATCTTTTCTGGAAACATTTATATTTAAAGGAACAGAACCCCAATAAAACTTGGAGGAGAGACTCCAGACAGTAATATACGTATTTTGTGAATTTATGAGGTAATAATTGAAAAAGGTTTTTTTCTCCATTTTTATTTCTTTCTCATTTAAAACGTGCAGGTCGGTTGTTGTTCAGACTAAACGCTTCGTTATTCCAAAAAAAAAAACCTTTTGCGAGAAAACGCTCGCAAAACAAACAGTAAGCTCATCAACAAATAAATAAGCCCATAAAATAATGTGCTATTATTTACATGTTGCAAATATACGGCGTTAATTAACTTTTCAGTTCATGTTTCACTGAAACTGACAAAATACGTATTTTTAATGAAACGAGTTTAGTTTTTCAGTTGATCCACACATCCTGCGTTATTTGATACGAAACTTTTATCTCTGTAATTTTTCTAACTGCAGTAGCGATGTCTGTTCTGATTTACTAACAAAGTAATTGTTTTGCAATCGTAACACTGCACAAATACATAATTATGAATAAATAAATAATTTTTAGCTTCTACCTGAATCCTAAAACAACTTTTCTACAAAAGAAAATATGTACAAAATTTGAAATACATCCAAAAATAATATCAGTAAATTTGAGGGTTGCAAAAAACCTTTTACGTTTTACTAAATTCTATTAGCTTTTTCAATGTGGTCAGTTGTAAATTTTCTTGGAACTGATCACCACAGAAGAAGCCGATAAAATTCAACGAAACGTCAGTGTTATAATTATTGTAAAAGATTTTTTCACCCCTCAAATTGGATAGTACAATACAATTTTTTTGGGAAAGAAGTGCAAAGTGAATTTTTGGGATATACGTATAGTCGAATTTTGTAAAAATCACAAGGAAACGGTGGCTGTAATATGTACATGTTGTATGTAGATTATTAACATATCTAACACCAACGTAACGGGAGGTGGTGGTAATTTGTAGGCGCTGCATATAAAGTTTGGATTGGGTGTTCACTTCGATTATTTCTTCGTATGCAGCAGTTCCGAGCCGTATACATTCGTGTATGTGTTACATCTGCTTATATGTATGGATGTATATGTGTGTGTGTGTGTATGTGAAAGAGTGAGTGTGTGTTCTCCTATAAGTCCCAAAAAGAGCATCAGAGCGGAAAGTAGTTCCCGGCAGCAATCTTCAAGTTAGTGCCATTTAAATGTCGACTCAGAAAGTGCATTATGCGAATAAATTTAACTCAACGTGTAACGTTAATTTTCGTAACGTCTCGGCGTTCGTTCGCCTTCGTACCGCAGTCTTTACTGCAAAATTATTTATTAATGTCTTGCGGCAATGAAGAAATTTACATACAAAGGTATGGCAAAGGGGAAAGATCGTAGTCGTTGTCGTGGCGGCGGACAAGCAGTAGATAACCGAAAGTGGACTTTTGTCCTTTTCCGTAATATATATACCCACATAGGTAGGTAACTTTCTGAAATATTTTATTACGAAAACTTCCTCATTCTCTCTAGATATTCTACAATAGGTAGGGTACATATCCGGTTCCGCTGTGTCATTAACGCCAACCTACTGCAGGAAGTCCGAGCAGTATGAAGAGACGGATACGTTGGCCAAGTCGATTTATAGTTATTTCAACTTTCTGAAAATATGTTCCTCTGCAGAGCAGTAGGAGAATACTTTATTCCTGTCGTCTTCCTTCTTCTTTCACTTGGTAATATTTATGCAAAGTGTAGATCTTACATAGATTTCCTTCACAAATACTTTTCTCTCATTATAGGAAATGATTTTTAATGCAAACGAATTTCCTCGTTAATTTATTGGGATGTTTAAATATTACATAGCGCTAACCGGCAGTACATAGCTAACATAATATGGTGAAAAGTCGTTATCAGAAGAAATTATGATATTTATGCTTGTTGACTATGGTCTAGCTCAGTGCAACCGCAGCGATGGACATTATGCCCACGCTACGTTTCCTGAGGATGCCAACCACAGGTGTTAGCGAAACGTCGGATAAACTACATCATCGGTGTTCTCACCGAAGGAGAAACAATCCTAGAACACGACCAACAAGACCGGATAGCATAATTTCTTCTGATAACATGCTATGGTCTTTCGAGCCGGACAAATACTGTAAAGATGAAAATAAAAATTCCTTAACATGAAATCATTAAATCAAAATGAATCTTTCCCCTCAAATTTAGAAAAATTGTGCCATTTCTAGAAACAGTTCAAATTCATTAATTGATTTACTTTTTCTTGTTTTTTAGCCCTTGCGGGTTATGTTGTTCTTATAGGTAAACGATACCTAATAAGTAATAAGGACATTTGTTTGTAAATGTCTCAAGCTTTTTGTCAATTTGGAGGGTGATTTTACCGTAAACGATGACAGGGCAGTTAGCAAGTATAGCATTTAGGCATTTTAGACACGTTACACAGCACTATCCGTCACTAGAAGTAAGCATTTAAGTAATTTCATAATGGAGCTCGGCAGAAGTTTGCTTCAAATTTTCTTGCTAATTCATGACAACTCGCCGATGTCGGAACAACAGTGTAGTTATGCCAGCCAGCAGACACCGGCTGTACGCTCCACTTAAACTCTACACCCTTAATTTTCATTTGTTAGAGTGTCTGGGCCTTGTTCGGGCGCAAGACAGCCTGTCCGAAAACTTTAAATTGAGATTATATCTAATGTTTTTTTTTCGGTTGCGCGCCCACTCACTTTTCTATTACAAAAGTTCTAGACAAACCCGCTTTGTTCACTGTTAATATTGCTTTGGTTCAAACGGAATTTTGTACACGAGGAAAAAAGCAATTACATTTTAAATATAATCTTTTCATTAAAGAAATTCGTATTGATATGAAATGTACCTATAGTAGACCTTCGATTTTTCAATACTTGATAACTTGAAAAAAAATATCTATAATTGAAATAATTTTACTATTCCCTTACCCCTTTCACAGGTTGAAGTTTTTACTAAAAAAAGTCTAATATTTTTGCTGTTAATCTCAAAAAAAATTAAAGTTGTCAATTTTAAGGTGAATAGATAAGCAAAAACGATGGAGTATGACTCACTAAAAAATAACTTTGAAATGCGTACTTGAAGAATCGCTTCTTCAATTGAAGAATGACTGTAAGAGATATGCCTGATAATTTTTTTCAACAGAAAAATTACTCTGCAAGATATCTTAAGAACTTCGTAAGTTGAGGAATATCTTTAGAAGACATTTCTAAAGAATAACTGAAAGACATCCTTAATGAACTTCTTCAGCTGAAAAATGGCTTTGACTTCCTTACCTCAAGAACAGCTTCAGCTGAAGAAAGGCCTGAAGAGGTGTGTAAATAATGGCTTTAAAAGAAACATTTGTTAGATTTCTTCCGTTGAAGAACTTCTTCAGAATACTTGAAGAACTTCAATTGATGAGTGACCCTGAAAAACACGGATAACTGAAGAATTCTTTCACCTGAAGAACGAATTTAAGGAATATTCCTGAAGAATGAGTCTAAAACGCAAACCTGAAGAACTTCTTCAGTTATAAAATGGCCTTGACTTGAAGGACGATCTCTTATGAACCTTTTAAGCTGAAAATAGCTTTATAAAATATCCCCAAAGAGTGATTTTCAAATATTGTAAACATAATTTTCGCTAATTTGCGCTTGAACACGAACACATTCACTTTTCCTAAGGGAGTCTTACTAACTATATGAAAAAACTCTGGATGTGCAAACTACATACGAAAGATATCGTGAATAAATTTATTTACATATATACAATTTGGCCTAAAGATAAATCGCTATCTCTTAATACAAATGATAGTTAAGAACTCTTGATCTAATCTTGATTTATGGTTTTGCTTTATGTTATCAGCTGAGATAATGGATTAAACTCGTTTGATTATGATGTAACTGATATATGACATAATAGCTGACGAAAATCTTTGATATGATACTAAGTAAATATCCTACGATATTCCTTCTCGAGATACTGCCATATTAATGCTGATGGTTTTTTCGTTTTCATATCAGTGAAGATAAGCTAACGACAAATTCGTTTAAATGATGTCCTTTGATTCAACACACTACAAAATGGTAAGGCAAGCGACAAATTTTGATTGGATAAAATTGGCAAATTATAGTGCATAGTTAAACATCCGTTGTTAATAAATAAATTTAAGTCATGTACTTGATATACGTCTTGAAGGACGATCTAATGAACCTTTTAAAAACTAAAATAAACTTTATAAAATTCCCCAAAGAGTGATTTTCAAATATATACCTAAAAAACTTCTTCAACTACAGAATGGACTTGAAGTTCGTACCTGAGGAACATCTTCAGCTTAATAATGTCCTAAAGGAATACCCGAAGAACTTCTTCAGCTGAACAACATCTTTGAAATCCAAATGACCTGAGGAGGTAAGCTTGAAGAATGGCTTTAAAAGACATACCCATTGGCCTTCTCCAGTTGAAAAATGGTCTTGAAAGAAGAATTTTTTTAGCATACTTCAATTTATGAGTGGCCCTGAAAGAGATAAATACCTGAAGAACTACTTCACCTGATAAATACTTCACCTGAAGAATGGATCTTAAGGAACATTCTCGAAAATGAGTCTAAAATACAATTCTGAAAAATCCCTTCAGCTATAAAATGACATTGAATGAGGTATCTGATCTACTTCTTCAGCTGAAGAATGGTTTTAAAAGATACCCCCAAAAGACTTTAAAAAATAATAGTAACAAGTAACGTGGAAATATGTAACATAAGAACCTTTTCAACTGAACAAATCCTTTGATAGGCATACCTGAAGAGCTTCTTTAGCTGAAGAATGACCTTTAAGAATATTCCTTTAAACGACATACTTGAACAACTTTTTCAACTGAGGAATTTCTTTCGTATGCATACCTGAAGAATTTATTTAGCTAAAAACTACAAAACTTCTATAATATATTATTGATGTCCTATTTTGTTAAAAAAATTTCAAAGATAGGTGGTTACTATTAGTCAGCATAGCTGTGTGTTGGGAGTATAATGGGCGGTTGGTATCCGAGTAGGTTATAAACTATCCCTTATATGCAATAAATAAACACCCCCATACTTAAAGTCGAGTGTAAACGTAAATAAGATGCAGGTAAATTTGGTGTCACGCAACTTTTGTACGTCATTAGTATACAAGCAGCAAAGGTAATTTCCTCGTATTATTTCCCGATTACAGTGCTATTTAGAAAAAGAAAGTAACTGCACTGTTATCGTCTGGAGTATGTTCGATAATAGGATTAAACAATTACCTCGACAAAAATAATGAACAACCCATTAAAAGTGACGATACAATGTGCCAGTATTAGAACTTTGATTTTCTGTAGGTGCTTATAAATATTAGTTTGAAATTTGCAAATTTCCTGTCTGCATATTTACTGTGGGAAGTTGTTTGGGTTCCATTAGAAACTTTGTTAGCGTTTCTAGTAATTGAAAATATTCACAAAGTTACAAATTGGCTCATATCCTGCACCGAACACGTGCGATATTATGGTAGCGATAAATCTTGAATATTACGAGGAATTGCCTCTGTGAAATTAAAGGTGTTAAGGAAAGTTTTAAAGTAATAAAATTACTTCATGTTACAGTTCACTTCATAACCAATCCTTATAACATTCAATTCGGTTAATTAGCAACAGATTCACATTAAACATTGTATAATTTCTAAAGAGGTAATCATCCTGCATATGTCACATGACACAAGTCAAATAAATACTTACTTTCAATTTTGCCTAGGCCTTTTCCCAAACGATTATAAGCTAAAATATTTATACGTTAAACCTGTTGTAGTCAGTGGGTAACTATTGAGCCTTTTTACAAATATACCTTTTAAATTACGAATATTTAGTTGGAATATACGCATCTATTTAAATATTACTAGAACTACCGTGTAGTAGTGCTTGATCTACCTGTTCTTGAGTGCATGTCCTCAAGTGTTTAGATTTCAAAACATTGGCATTAAATTATGTTTATTTATTTTTTTATTTTGGATATTGTAGAATACGACACGCCGAATTCCTTCGTAAGGGTTACATTTGATTCACCAGATTCTAAACTCTGTATTATAGCACTTTTTTTTTTCAACTGAGAAACACTTGGAACTCATTTTAGCTCCTAATTCTTATCACAACAAATCAAAAAGACACACGCGCTAATGATGTCGGAAAATAGAGCCACAAAACACTGCGCGTCGTTCTAACCGGATGATTTATTGTGAAAATAGGTCACTATAAGCAGCAGGTCGCTTAAACCGGAGTCGTATTAAACTGATTTGTTGTCGTAGTACGTCTATATGAAACCTAACTTAAGTTTGCATTTTTGACGCTAAAAATGGTTTGACGTTATAATCAAAGTCTTTATATTCGGATTCTACTGTACCTACGAGTATATCTATCCATCTATCTATCTACCTATTTGTAACTTGATATAAATACATACAAATGTTCGTTAACCAGAAATAGCTCATACATGTGTGTATATATGTGGTTAGGTTACTTTTTTGCGTCACATGGTGATTCGAGTTATCGAAATTTGGATTGAAATCTTAATTAAAATTATGATGATCACTACAGCAAAGGTGTTACAACAGTTTCAACTATTTCTGATATCTCAAAAATTTAGTATCTACATACCTTTACAAGATTAATAGATCACATACAGTAGATAGATTAGGTGTTAGAAGAATATTACGTATTATAGAAAATAAAAACCGAAAAACTTGGGTTTCTTCCTCGCAGCTTTTAAATCAAATGTTTGACCGTTAAAATTCGGATTTGCACGACTAATTGCGGGTAGCATCATCTCGCATACTCGCACTGTTACAAATCCGACAATATTGTGATAGAACAGAAATAAATAGACTATTTTAAAGCATATCTAATAAGCATTTCATGCTTTCGTTGCTCGGTGTGCGAATCTAGAAAAGGCTGGCGCGAGGAAAAAGTTGCTCGATGCTGAAGAAAACAGTACATCGCGAGCTTCAACCTGTATCCGGTTAAAGATCTTAATAATAAGACGGTTGAAATATTTTTTGAATTGACCGACGAGACAATACCTAGTGATGCTAAATATTTAGCACTTCATGCCATTATAGAATAACAACTACTGCAACTCCATGCTAAAACCGATTTATTTATGATAAACGGTGTAATGTCTTTTGTTGCTTCTTTTCAAGCTCAGCTTTTTCATGATTACTGTTTATATTCAGAAATTGCAGAAAAATGTTAAACTGCTCATGTTTCTGATAATTTTTCAGCTAAAAAAAGGCCTTGTCAGTTTATTCTAAGAAACTGTTAGGTTAAAAAACTTTAAAGTGCTTCTTAAATAAGTAACTTTTATAACATAAGTCTTAATTCTATTCTTAATTTTTAAGTAAATACTTCGTCTTGATTTAAAAGTAATTTTTAATTAAATACAATTTTTTATTTTAATAATATAATGCATAGGTACAATAATTCTACTTCATATTCATTAAATTGTAAATTTATTTGTTAATTCCTTTTCTCTTGTTATAAACAACTGCTCGTTCTATGTATTTAAGCTTTTTTTGCTATCCTTTTCATGATATCATGTCTATAAATAGTGGTCACTTTCACTTTAACCTTGGGCATTCAACGAGTGCGAGAGAGACAGCCGTATCCCTTGATAAGAAAAGACGAGGCATGTGTTTTATAGCAGTTCAGGTTCATGGCGTCGGTCGAAGACACATCATTACTGTTCGTTCGGTATATGATATTGTGTAACTTTTATTCTGATAGTGTTAATAAATTTGACATTTATGCAATGAGAACATTTGAGCAAGTTCCTAATAATATAAGTGATTGTCTTCAAGTGCATACTATGGATCTTTATTAGAACGTACCTAAAAACGTTTGGTTAGTTGATGAGAACTGAAAGTGTTCGGTAAGATTAATTTGATAGTTTTTATGTTAAGAAATTATATTATGTAACATTATATGTATATATAATAGGTACTTTAGATCATGCAGAGCAGGTCACAAAATACCTTTAACAGATTGTTTCTTCAAGTGATTCTTTTTTTAATTGAAAATATGATACCTACACGATTTATTCAAATGAAATGGGCCATTGGTTTGTTGATGGTGGTCAGATACCTACTTACAAAGCGGGCGCGCTTTAAACTTTTGGGAGTTGTCACTTTCGTCTGTACCGAATCCTTTTATGACCCAATTAAAATAGAAACTTTCCTTCGGAGACCGCTATCCATTTAAATTCAATAAGTACGCTTTTGCCCGGAGAAAATACGTAGGTGCTTATACAGTACGTAGTGCTTGGAAAGAATTCAGATTTAATAAATAAATAGATAATCTGTTTTGCATCCACTGCCCACCTTTTTTCTACTTATCAGTTAGGTTACGGTATGTAAAGGTCCCCCTCTCTCCTCCCCAAACTGACTTCATAAACCAAATCCTACAATATGGACTAAACTGAAAACCCATTTTTACTTATATTTCAGGTAAAAGAATGTTTTTTTAAGAAAGCTTTAATTATAAATTAAACATAACTTTTTTGTTTCAGTAAAGCTGTTACTACTTATAAATTTATCTATAAGTTCCTCATGTGGCCAGCTTATGTCCTTCTCCGGACGAAAGTGTATTATGTTTTAATAATTACCCAGGCGAAAGTGTAGTTTTTTAGATAAATATTGCATCTCTTATAAATTTTGAAATTATCCGGACAAAAGACTAAAATTATCCTTGTTAATTAGAATGGAGGACAAAATTTTGATGGTTAGTATTAATAATTAGTAATAAAGCAGTTTTTTCTTTATTGCAATCAACCAGTTACGAATTTTAAATATGTATAGGGTTGGTAGTGTTTCAAACTTATTATTTTGAAAAAATTTATTGGAAAAGGTATGCAAACTCAGTAGGAAATTAAAAAAAATCGATAGGCACAAAGTAAACTTTCATTGAAGTTTAAACGTCACGTGTTTTTCAAAACCTTTTGCATACTTCCAATCAATCTATTTTTTAAACTTTTGCAAAAATATTTGAACGCGAAAGCGGTTTGAGGGTTCGAACGTTTCTTTCGAAATTTTTCAGGTTTTTTTAAGCTTTCAAGATGAAGCTTCACGAAACTTATTGAATCCTTCCTGTAACTACTTCTTTAATTTTCTGCATGAAAAGTAAATCAATCATCAAATTACTAATTTTGATATTTAAAAGTATGGATATAAATACAAGAGGACAAACTTTGAACTATTTTGCGGTAGCGGTCAAGAGTAAATCAGAATTAGAAACCCAAAAGAATGATGGTATCTCTGGTGAGGAATAGTAGGTAGTTGAAATAACGTAGTGGAGGCTAGCCTCGAAATAAAAAATTAAAAAAGGAAACAATTTCTTTTATAAATGTTTTATTGGTTTACAGCTCTTTTAAGACGATGCTCTGCTTTAAATTATTGCATATATTGGGTTTGCGCTTTCTAACCATCTTTGGAGTACTGTTTTTCTCGTCGTTTTGTCGATTCACGTGAACGACATCTTTAGAAAATCTTCTGCCTAAAATTTCCAACGACGGCCAGAAAGTCGGAAAACCAACAATCATATTTCATTTGTATTTAATTAATAATTTGGTAGTTGATGATCCCGTTGTAAGATCGTTGACTAACAGATGAATTGTGTATGATATTCTTTAACAATGAAAGTTTTCCCAAAATTTCCCATGGTGATGAACTTTAGACACGTGAGCATTTGAGAATTGAATATTTTGAGGCAAATTTTGAATGAAAGTTTTTAGTTATAAACAGGAATTACCAAAATAAATCGACAAATATAAAATTTTAAGTGTATCAAAAGCCGAAAAAAGAAAAAGCATTGTAGTTTTAAAATTTCAAAAGATTTCTAAGGGATGGGTTTCACATTCAACCAGAATTTTTACGACGTAATCTGTGCCATTTTATTACTTTTCCTTTCAATCTTATCACGTGTGTGCGTGCTGTTTACAACCCTCGCAACGGTTTAATGGAGAAAAGTAGTTTTGGGCAACGTTAGTCGTAAACTGAAAATAATTTTTTCTATAAAAGGGGAACAGATGAAATTACAAAATTTTTGATAGTCACATGGTCTCGTATTTGCTCCTACTGAAATTCACTTCACTTCATGATAAGGAAACGTATAAGGGGGTAGATTAAAAGTCGCTATTTCATGTTCGCGTGATCCGAACAAATTAACAAAAGGCCCTGTGCACCACCATTTTTGTTTTATATTAACCCAAACACTATAAAAATTGGAACTTGCACGTATATCTGTATACAGGGTGACTGCTAATAAGTGGATTCTTTCTATTAACATCTTAAATCAGTACGTCAATGTACGACATTAAAAAGAAAAAAAGACGATAAATTATAAATTATAGAGATTGACGTACATTCAATTCCTGATAGCAATTCACAGCAGGTCCTTTTCAGAAGCAAGTATGAAAGGAAATATAAACTAAAAATTGTCGCAATGAATATTACCTTCTCGTCATTTCTTTTTGGTTAGAGTGTTGATAAGCCCAAAGGAATTGCATAATGATAAAATGAATTAGAACACGTTAAAGCCGTAATTTTCTGCGCTCCAGAACATGAATTTCACTTCACTTAATTAAATTCCCGGCAGATAAACAAGTTCCTGTAGGTCTACATGCTGCGACGAAAGCAAAATGTAGGCGTCCCGTCCAGTCCGTCGTAGAGAAAGCACATTTTTCACATTCTTCGAGATTTTATTTACTTTTAATTATATTCCACGCGCAAACGGCAATTAAATTCTTAATTTGTATTTTCTTCTTCTTCCAAATTCGCTTTAAAATCTGAATGAATAAATACGAACGATACTCTGAGAATTACAAATGAATATTAATTGATTTATTGTTTTGTTTTTCTTTTTTTCTTTAACGAAATTTTAATAAATTAATTGTGTTGTTACTTAATAGATATTTTATATTTTAAGATATGCGGTCAATTCTTTTCTAAGGGGTCCATGATTTTATTCAATTAACTTATAAATTGTTAGATTTGCTACCAGGCAGCTTATAATTTTAATAAATCGTCCAAGAAAAATGATTTTTGTGTCATATCGTGTATCAAATTGACCAACGGTCATTACTTGATATATTTCAACAAAATATACGCCAATTGTAATTACAACAAATTATAATCTGTCCAGTCAAGTGCCTACTATTGCAATATTCTTTCTTTCTCTTCTTTCAGGAATTTGTACTGATAAAAGTCACTACGAATAATAAAAAGGCTCACATATAGAAACCTATTTATACTAATATTATAAATGTGAAAGAAAGTCTATCTGTTACGTTTTCACGCTTAAACCGCTAAACCAATTTTGATGAATTTTAGCATAAAAATAGATGAGACCTGAAGGAAACATATAGGCTACTGTTTGTCGCGAAAACAAAGTTTGAAGGGGGTAAAATAGGGGATGAAAGTATATCTATACAAACCGCTAATTTATGGTATACAGGGTTTTTCAAGTTGATGGGCTATTAGAAGTATATGAATAAGTAGAAGGAATTAAATTCTGAAACTTGGGCTCATTTGGTTATTGTTTATGCCGCTTCTTTTAAAAATATTTTCAAGTTCGATTTACATCCGGTTATACCGGAAGTCGATACCAACTTTGTTATTTTAAATGGAATGGTATATTTTTCACGCTGAATTCGAATAAAACGTGTAATTCTAAGGTAAGTTTGATAACCAACTTGTACTACTGTGACGATCGGTTTCTGAGTTTCTGAGCTACCGCAACCCAAATTATAAAAAATCATAACTTCCACAAAATACGACTAAGAGTGCTGAAATTTTTACTAGTAATAGCTGAATATTGGTGCTAACGCTTTGACAAAATTAAATTAAATAATTTATACAGGGCGTTCAACATAAAATTCTAAAATTGAAAAACTTCAAACACGAATTACTTCGTTTTTCCAAATGGCACCTACTATTTATTTTTCCAATCGATTCCTTTTTTTATCCTCTTTTGATCTATATGGATACTTCCTATTTTAAGTAATAATTCAAAATTATTCCAAAATTTTCAAATAAAATAGGAAGTATCCATATGGATCGAAAGAGGATAAAAAAAGGAATCGATTGAAAAAATAAAAAATAATAGGTGCTATTTGAAAAAACGAAGTAATTCGTGTTTGAAATTTTTCAATTTTAGAATTTTATTTTGAACGCCCTGTATAAATTATTTAATTCAATTTTGTCAAGGCGTTAGAACTAATATTCAGCTATTACTAGTAAAAATTTCAACACTCTTAGTCGTATTTTGTGGAAGTTATGATGTTTTATAATTTGGATTGCGGTAGCGATTTTTTTTCTATAAATTAAATTAACTCAGAAACCGATCGTCATAGGTGTACAAGTTGGTTATCAAACTTACCTTAGAATTACACGTTTTATTCGAATTCAGCGTGAAAAATATACCATTCCATTTAAAATAACAAAGTTGGTATCGACTTCCGGTATAACCGGATGTAAATCGAACTTGAAAATATTTTTAAAAGAAGCGGCATAAACAATAACCAAATGAGCCCAAGTTTCAGAATTGAATTCCTTCTACTAATTCATATTCTTCTAATAGCCCAATAATTTGAAAAACCCCCTATACGTATGTAAGTTTTAGATTGTAACTTCAGATCCTAACATCAAAATAATTAAATAAAATTTTTATTATTAAACAAAAACTGATCTTTAATTTGATAAAGAACTAAATAAAGAGATTCTTTCAAACACAATTGAAATTTGAATTTTTAAAAATTTTTAGTTACAAATAATACAAGAAAGCGAAAATTATATTACTAATTTAGAAAAATTTTGAGAAAATAAAACGTAAAAGGGACGTAATTCTTTTCTTTAACAAACTATTTTATTATTTCATTAAAAATGAAGTATCACAAAGCACAGCTACCATTCATTAATTTTTTTAGATCTTTTATCTTTACCCTTGTTTTATATTAATTTCAATATGAGTATCCACATCTACAGTCCATCTCAAGAAGTTACTTAACAATTGTCAATGCTTTTTCCTTATAGTAGGTAAGTAATATCACTTTTATCTTGCGTTGAGGAGTAAATTTGTTCTTATTAATTAATTATTCAAAATAAATAAAATTGAGAAAATGCCTTTATTGTATCGACATTATTCTTCGTTTTTAATTAATATAATCCCATAACAATTAAACAAAACTATCTCTCTGTACCTGCTTATTTCCGTTCCACATCAATTATCTCCGTTCAAAAAATGAACCAACTTTAGTTCATTAATTGCGTATTGTTCCCATCTTTTACAAGTACTGTTACCAAATAAGAATAAAATGTTGGGAGAAAACAATAAAAAGAAATAGTAACTAGGTCAGAAATTCCCGCGCTGAATGGAGAATAATTGCAGATTAATTTGTCCACTGTGGACTTATTCGTAGAATAACATTTATCTTTATAGTATTTATAGATTACGGAAAAGAAAAGTCGAACATGTTTGTGGATACACCCCGATTTTAAAAAAATCACGCAAAGAGGTTTTCTTTATAATAACAGTAACTTAAAAATTTCAGCAAACGTATAGGATGTCGGGGATAATAATTACTGTTTATTCAAGATTTTTTTTATTATTTTTTCAAATTTTTCGAACCGTTTCCCATAAGAAAAACTTTGAGTAGAGTGCTTCTTTACCAACTAGTCCTAACGCTATCAGCAACTTTAGTTTCGTGCTACTAGTTGCATTGTGCCTTTTTTGAGTTTCATCGTAGTCACTCTAATGGACGGACGCAATATATACAATTAGATTTTTGTTTAGCAGCTGATCCCATAGACCTTACTATGTTTTTGTGGTTAACGGAGTACTTGTTTAACCATTAATTTCTACAATAACTTTTTCAATGCGTGTTCCTCTCTGTATTAAGAAATGTCGAGACTGTTAAATCGAGACAGGAAATTATAAAAGATTAAAAAATATTTCTCTGTTTTGATTTTCAAGTCAAAAGAAGATTTAGAAGTCTAATTTGTTTGATTATCTTTTCTCAAAGCGACTATTGAACTTATTTTGCTTGTACCGAATACCAACTACCATTACATATCTTTTACTTTGGGGTGCGTAGAAATTAATTTATTGGACTTTTTTAAGATTGCAAAGGTTTTCTATTAATATACGTATATGATAGTCGGGTTAATTTGACTTTTCCCGGTTTCTTCTAAATAGCTCGTCATCCGTGATGGTCCAACGATATTATTTATAACTGGGATAAATTTTCGCTGCCGCAGATCCCGCGAGTCCTATCGCAGATAACTAAATTGCTGATGACGGTAATTTCTTTTTCATGGAATATAGAAATTCTTGATGTTGCCTCCGCTTTTATCATCCACTTCCACGACCCGTTTATTACTCGAGCCATTTTATCTCTTCTTTTCTGCTCTAGCATTTAACTCTGCAAGATGTTCATTACAGTCATTTCGCCTCTTTTATGTATGTAAACGGTAATATATCTCCCATCCCCTGTTCCTCTCCCACTTTGACAGCACTTTTACTGTAATAGAACGTTCTTAGGAGGTAATTTGGATCGTGAACATTTTCATCTCGTATTAAAACCCGACATTATTAATAAACCGGTTCTATCGTCCTCTACCTATAGAGCTATACACTTAATCACCTTATCTTATTATAGAAGCAGCCAAAGCCAAATTTGATGCTTTATTATCATGAAGATAATGGGATAATTATAAAAATAGTAACGCTTCATATTATTAAGCCACTTTACTGCAATAATAAAGTTTTAACATATTTATTATCAGCAATTAGCTGTAGATAATAAAAAAAAAAGTCGTGAAGATGCAAATTTTATTTTAAATAAAATAGAAACCAAAAATTTAGTTTTTTCGAATAAGGAAATTAATAACTTTCAAGTTGTTTACTAGAATTTTTTTTCTTTATAAAACACTACCTAAACCAAATAGATCATGGTGTGTTGTTAATAACAACTTGAACTTAAAATAAACATATAACAATATAAATGTTTCAATCAATTTTATTAGCAAAACCTCAACAATCGTTTCGACTAAGCAGCCATTATCAAGAGTACCTACATACAAGGAAATACTAAAGTAAGAACGAATGTGAAAACACTTAAATAGCTACAGAAACCTAATTAACGCAGGTAGAATACAATATGTCAAATTAGCAAAATTCCCAAATATTTTAACAAAAGTGGCGTGTTATGGATGTTGCAGTTAAAACTAGTTTTTAGATAGGACGCGTTCTTCCTAGTTAGAACTGGTTTTTAATGTATGCATTTGTTAATACTAGAATTAACTAATGCTCAAATCGAATATCAGTTAAAACTAGTTCTTACTAGACAAAACGCGTTTTACCGAAGCGAGTCAGTTAAAACTGTTTTAAAAATTAAATTTGACTGTATAGATTTTACTGTGTGTTTATGTTCTTTAACAATGTTTCTTTTTGAAATTTTATGGTTGTGTTGTGTTGATTTATTTGATTATTTTATTTACCTACTTATTATTAATATTGTCATCTTGGCAACTAATGTAAGTCGGTGTTTCCTAAAATGTTCCTTTACTGTTAGATTATTATTTGGTTCTCAGTGTCTTAGATCTTTTCAATAAATATTTTTAAAACTATATCTTGTTTCTAATCCCAAATTAGTTTTTCTAGTGCTAGGTTTCACTACAGCCCGATGTGACAACTAGTTTTATCTGAAAATCAAATATATCAGTGGTAAATTCTAGTTTTAACTGGGTATTTCTAGTTTTAACAAAGGCATTAAGTAACAACTAGTTTTAACTAGGGAAAACGAGTTCTAACTATAAACTTGTTTTAACTGTAACATGGACATACATTTCCAATTGATTGTTTACAATTTTATGATGTTTCAATTGCGTTCTTGATATCCAAAAATTCTAACAAGTTTAATCTTTTGCTTTTATGTTAATTATGTAATAGTTTAATGTTTAATGTTCTGAAAGTCCAATATTATATTTTATATTTTAATTTTTTATGCTCGTTAAGTGCTCTTTTAAGCGGATGCCTAAAGAACGATCACTTTGACCTAAATATATTGCATTACAATTGTTACAATTGAGTTGATATACGCCATTGTTCTGTTTGTTGTTAAGCTTACATTCATAATTAACTAAAAAGCTACCTAAATTATTTTTGTTAACTTCAATGGTTCCAATAAACTTTTCATATCTTTTCACTATCTTCAAACTGGAATTCTTAATAATATGAATTGAACAAAATTTTGGAAAAGTTTTTTGTTCAAAAGGTTACTAATTTATTAACGTGGTTTTGTAGCCATTTTTAACAGCTAAATATTTAATAATATTAAATTCGGTTTCTTTATAATTTTTTTATAGCTCCTCTTGCTAGGATAACAACACATAGTAGGTATATAAAGATATAAAATTTTGCCCATTTATTATATGTAATTAGCTAATGAAAATCCTTCCTGATTATTCACAGACAAGTGTTACTAATACATTACTAATCTCCTAATGAGTTTAGAATGTTCTATAAGTTTTCCGGTGTGAAGTGACAAAATTAATTTCGTTTCAGTTTGTATCCGTTGATTACATTTTGCGTGATTGTTAGTCTTAGTAGTAGATAGTGCTGTTCGTTATCCTCTTAACATTTGCAAGATGTCTTCAAATATTGAGCTTCTAGCTACTGGGTTACATTGCCTTTGCAATCTTACTAAGTTGATCTTGCAAATTCTTCTGCTAGCGTGTATTAGAGAGACAGAAGAGAGTTAGTTCAGTTCCGTTCTCTCGAAACTTGACGTTCGCAGCGTTTATACGAAATTTGTAGTTCGCAAAGACATTGGTAGTCTGAAGTTATATAGGGAAAGCTGCCTCAATTACACCCGACATTCTTATGAGAACGGGCAAAGAGGATATCTGCTGAAAACGTAGAAGGCGCCGCGGCGTGAATTCGGCTTGTTTATTGTCATTGATTACGCTGCAGAGTTAACAATGAATTTCAGAACAAATGCGTCTTGGAAGTTTTTGTTTCCTTAAACTTATGCCCCTATTGCACACAATTCTCTTTTGATTGTAATTACGCTTTCTCTCGATGTTTTAATTAACAGTTTTCATTAACTTTAGGAAAAGGTTAGAGTTGATTAAATTAGGAAAAATAAAATTTACAAAAGTAAAAAATTCGGCTTCCAACAAACGCTAAATTTTTGTGTTTAAATTGATGAAAAGTGATTAGTAAGGAATTTAATTAAATTCAAAATGTGTTCCGCTCAAATTAGGAAATAGTTTCGTATAAAAATAGAAATGATTATTTCGTTCCCCTCTTCAAAGAAGCGCGAGAGTAATATTTTTTTTGTTAGTAGCACCCGCAGGGTTTCCCGAAGGGTCAATTACGTAGGCAGGAGTTGAAGCGAGTAATTCCTAATGAGCTAAAATTAACGTAATTTTAAGTAAGTACTGTCTAAACTTGCAGCTTGAATTAACAGTTCCTAAACGTTTTGGTCATTATTTCGAATCGCTTCACTTTCTCCAAATTGCTTTTTGTTCAAGAGAAAGTTCCTAACCACATAATACGTATTTGGTAAAACATTCCGAGATTCGCCCTCTTCTCAACAGCTAAAACAAGGAAACTTAAGGATAAAGACAAACGGACACATTCTTGGGCAACACGATTTAATACTGTTCTGATGAGGAATGAATTGAAACGAACATCAATTAATCACGTGATATAGTTTTCAGTAGTTAAACTAGCGCGGTCTTACGACGTCTAGATGGCGTGTCCATCAAGTTCTTACCATTCTTAAGGTAGAGGGTGTCTCTCAACGTAATTCCTCAGGCTTAGCTGAAGAAACTCGAGTTCTGAGTGTGACCTCCCTTCAGCTTATTGAGTTTAAAATGAGCCCCCTTCCTTTATTGAGTTCACATAATAATCAATAGATATTCCCTGGTGGCCTAAGGGTTGTCGGTCATAAATAAAAAATGGATTTGTCATATATATTTCTTCAGACATTTTTAGTCACTTGATCATTATAAAAAAATACTAACTAAGAGATGACAGGATCAGCTCAACTGCAATTCGCTGAAAACTGAGTACCCCTCTATTTTCCCGGAGCAACCCACCCAGTCAAATTTGGCTTCAAATCCCTTTGCCTGTAATTTGCGTTAGTATCGTACAAAAATAATAGAAGTTACAAATATTATTTCAGTTAAAGTGCTTAAACCACTCTTCAAGATAATTGAAAGCTTTATAAAGTTATTTTTAAGCAGTTTTGAACTTATTAATTACTGTTTTATATTAGGTTAAGTTATGAAACAATTAAAAGAGACGGTATACTTGAAGAAAAACCGAAGCGCTAACAAAGACGGCTAATAACAGCTCACGGTTGTTTTTTTCATTTGACTGCGCACGGGCCAATGTGTAGTAGAACCAAAAGTACATGGAATTTTAAGACTGAAGTCATACTCTGTCTAGTACTAATTTTTTACCAATGCGCCCAATCTTCGAGGAGAAACCACAGAACTGAGAAAATTAAATATTTAAATAGGAACTTTGCAGCAATACCCGGCGTTACCCGGGTAAGAATATATTACACGTTTGATGGAACATTCCCGAAGATTCGCGAATTTAGAACTTTTCCAGAACATTCCATAATGATTCAAAAACATCCTCTAACATTTATTAACATTCTGAAACATTCTTGAATGATCTTCAAGATTCTGGAACATTCTTGAACATTGCCAAATCATTCTGAAATGTTATAACAAAACATTCTTTTACTTCTTAGAACATATTTTAAACTCCCTGTAACATTATAAAAAAAACTGCTTAATTCTCATCCCCACTCCGTGCTGTTTGCTGGGTGAGTAGTGACATCAGTAGACCCGGGGGGGATGAGTAATCGATTGATAATAATTGATCAGTTATCGACCACTGAGAGTTGAAGATTATTACAGTACTAATATCGCTATTCAAAAATGGGGGTTGGTGGTAGAAGGATGAAAATTAAGGGTTGTATGTATTTTTTAATGCCAAATCATAAAAAAATAAAAAAAACTGTCCAGAAAACAACTCTTATCACTTAGGGGTATGAAAAATAGATAGTTCCTGATTCTCAGACCTACTGAATACGCATATAAGATTTCATAAAAATCGGTCAAGCCGTTTCGGTAACTAACATTGTGACAGGAGAATTTTATATATAAATTAGAAAATTATTCATTAGAAACCATCACATATAATTTACGACACATAAAAATACTTTTAGTACTGCACTTCTTCTAACCTCTAGTGAATTCTATGTTGTTTAGTAGTAGGTAGGTACACGAAAACGATTTTTATTTTATATCGACTGTTTTCCCATTTAGAAACATCTCTGTTAAAAATTCACTAGAATTGGACTATTTCTCGGCATTATGAAATTCCTGCATTTAATTTGTAACCCTTTCGGTCATAAAACTATTTTTCTCCATCATTGGCCAATATTTTTTTATTGATTCTGCCGGTTATAAAATCAGTCGAGTTGATGCGAAGGAAATTGAAAATAAGTATCTCGTTGAACGCAGATGACGCACGAAGGGTAAAGGTATTTTAAGTAGGAAAGGAATGTGAACTCGTTTTGACGCACCAGATGTTCAACTCTAGCTTTTGCTGTTGTACCTAGTTGTTGTTCTATTACAGAGCAGAGAAATTTTAATTTCCTTCATAAAAATAACAACTGGAAACAAAGCTTAATTATATATAATCAGGACGCTGTTAACGGAAAAAATATTACAACAGCCTGTGAATTAATTAGAACTCCTACTCACGAAAGAAAAATATTAAAACTGCTATAAAGCAAATTGCATCATAATAATTTATAAATTAGATATTAATCTAATAATATTACGATAAAATCATAGGGTTGCTTTCTGCTCAAGTTTTGCTAGACTAATGTGGAAAAGTAATGACTATAACATGTGGCTAATCATACAATTAACCAAGTTTATTTACATATCACAGACTAAAAGCAGTATAAAAGTATTTTATTAACGTGGGTTTGAAGTTTTAAAACTATTTCTATTTAAATCTATATGCTATTTTGAAATATAAATGTTACGATTTAAAGTATAATTTCAGATACGTATCGTACAATTAACAATTAAATAATAAAAACGAAACTATAGACCAGGTTTACTACCAAATATTTAGTAATTAGGAGAAACTTATTGCCATATATACGTGTTAGAGTTTTGTGGAGTGGTAAAAAACCAATTTTTCAAACCTATAATTTTAACGTGCCCCGCAATAAACATTTTATTATGTGGTAGTTATATTGTTAGGTGGGACTGTAAAGTAAGCGGGAAATGGCGAAAATTACCGTAGTAACAAAATAATTTTAAATAGTTTCTTTGCAAAATTATACCTCGTAATTTTCACTATATAAAGTTGTGACCTTTCTTTTTTTAATGCGAAAATCAGTTCATTCGAACAAAAAAACCAATAAATCTCTTAAAAGCTGCCACTAGTAGGTACGTTGTTTGAGGGATTTTTAGAGGAGTGATTTTAAGTTATTTGTAATTACTTATTAGAAGGTTATCTAACACTGTTGTAAGACTTCTGCTACAATAAGGGTTATCTATTGTCTCTAAACATTATCACTAAAGATTTTATAAGTGCAGATGTCACTCATTTTCACAAAACTTTTGTTAGTACAAGTGCCACTTTACATGACCCAGACTATAACTAGTAATTACTGCTTGAAAACTAATTCTCTGTTATTAAATAGATATTAACGGATGTAATTGAATACACAATACTTTTCACAAATTTTTATTGTTATCACAACTATAGTTTCGCTACACTGTAGCTTTTTCAAGTGATTTAGGTGTACAAGGTTATTTACAAATTTCGGGCTTATAAATAGCTTAAACTATCAGGGTTGGTGGGGGAACAAATTTAACAGAGGTGAATTATTTAATTCTATTTGATCATTTAAAAGTAAATTAGTGTTGTAGTTTTTTATTTTATTAATTTCTAATGATTCTAATGCATTTAATCTTGAGCCTTTTCCTAGAGTATGGAGAAAATTACATTGTTCATTAAATTGATGGTTTTTTTCTATTAAATGGTTAGCGTAGTTAGAAATATTATGTTTTTTGTTGATAAAGCTTTTAAAATTTTCTTTTATTCTTGTTTTGAACGATCGTCCAGTCTGTCCTATATAGCATTTTTCACATGAACCACATTTCAGTTTATAAATACCTGATTGTTCTAAAATGTTAGGTTTGTCTTTATTGTTTTTTATGAATTTTCCTAATTTATTTGTGGTCTTAAAGGTAATATTAATATTAAGTCTTCTTAATTTGGAAACTACTAAAGTGGTTAATTTTCCTAGATGTTATACTGAAATAATTATTGTTGTTTTCTTTTTGTATAGGATAAACTGAACGAATTGCTGATTTATATAATTTATTGTTAATTAATTTATCTATTAAATATACACTATAACCTGTTTTAAAGGTACAACGAGACAACTTAAGAATTTTTTAAATTTTATTAATAGTTTACATCCGAATATTTTTTTTCACGTTAGAAGAAGGAATCTCTGGTAATTTAAACTTTTTAGACCTAACTATATCTAGAGTCAATAATAAACACGAATTTAGTATATTTCATAAGCCGACACACTGATACAACTATTCACGCTAGATCCACACATCCAATTCAGCACAAACTTTTAGCCTATCACTCTATGATTCACAGACTAACCAACATCCCTTTATCTGATATTAATTACAAAAAAGAAGTAGGCATCATAAAACAAATAGCAATTAACAATGGCTATAGTGTATATTTAATAGATAAATTAATTAACAATAAATTATATAAATCAGCAATTCGTTCAGTTTATCCTATACAAAAAGAAAACAACAATAATTATTTCAGTATAACATATCTAGGAAAATTAACCACTTTAGTAGTTTCCAAATTAAGAAGACTTAATATTAATATTACCTTTAAGACCACAAATAAATTAGGAAAATTCATAAAAAATAATAAAGACAAACCTAACATTTTAGAACAATCAGGTATTTATAAACTGAAATGTGGTTCATGTGAAAAATGCTATATAGGACAGACTGGACGATCGTTCAAAACAAGAATAAAAGAACATTTTAAAAGCTTTATCAACAAAAAACATAATACTTCTAACTACGCTAACCATTTAATAGAAAAAAACCATCAATTTAATGAACAATGTAATTTTCTCCATACTCTAGGAAAAGGCTCAAGATTAAATGCATTAGAATCATTAGAAATTAATAAAATAAAAAACTACAACACTAATTTACTTTTAAATGATCAAATAGAATTAAATAATTCACCTCTGTTAAATTTGTTCCCCCACCAACCCTGATAGTTTAAGCTATTTATAAGCCCGAAATTTGTAAATAACCTTGTACACCTAAATCACTTGAAAAAGCTACAGTGTAGCGAAACTATAGTTGTGATAACAATAAAAATTTGTGAAAAGTATTGTGTATTCAATTATATCCGTTAATATGTGCAACTTTCACCAAGTAACAGCCAATTCAGTTAATCATATTAAATAGATAATAAATAAAAAGTTATTCAGTGCCTACAGTCCTACACTCATTTATTATTTAAAAATAAACATATGCAAATACATACCAATAGAAAATGTAAAATCAGAAGTACATAACTAACATAAAATACATAACATGTGCCTATATACAAGTGTAGAAAAAGTAAGACGAAATTTTAAATTAAATTTTCCATTTTATATAACAAAATAAATAAAGTGGTTGTAGCAACGAGACGTTTCAACATTCATTAGTAAAATGTAATATCCTACCTTTTGTTACGCGGCAGTATTATGAGAAAAATATTTTTACAGTGTATGTATGTGAAATTTTTTAGCGGTAAATTTGAATGTGGTGCAGTCATCATCAGCAGCAGCAAGTGTAGGTTGGAAGGTAGATGGTAACGTAGGTCGGTAGGTAGGAAATCCGGTTGCTTAGTAAACATTATATCTCGTGCGAATAACCGGGAGCAGAAGAACCGGGTTCGGGATTCTGTTTAAAATGCTCCCGACAAACCAGTTTAACAAAAAGTTTCCCTGAAATATTACCTAAAGTCGGCAGAATTCCTAAGCAGGCAAAATCTTGTTTATGAATTATTGTTCGAAGAGTCCCAAATGCGCTTACCGCTCGCTACGTGTCTGTTGCCTTCATCGTCTCTTTGTATAAAGATATTAAAACAATAACTCCTTTTAACACGATTCCACAAACAAATAAAGGCCGACTTAAAAATGTCTTTCTGATATATAGGGGTACAACCCTTTGGCCTTAAATGATAATGAATATTTCTTGACAACAAATTAATTCAAAAAGAGTACAAGAATAATACCTCCAATATTTTGTAAGTTTAAAAGGTAAGAGCACATGGGGGAACTTTTGAATCTAACTATAAGAATAAATATCAATGGGAAAACCTAACACCGACCCAATCTGGGGTTGCATGGGTCAGAGGGCCCTCAAAGTCTAAAACTGAAGGGAAGTGGGTATCCTAGAAAAGTAGACGAGTATGACATTTCGGCGATCTACGCATTGTGATACATACAGAATATCTTAAATATAGATAACCCACAATACGTCAAGTGGGTTGCCGAGATTCCGCTTGCAGGAGACCAGAATTATCTATTATTCACATTCTGGAGCTTTCTAGCGGAATCAGACCTTGACGCTTCCTCACATATTTTCCATAGTCTATATGGGGTAACAATAATTTACTACTACCCTATAAAAAATATTAACATTTTTGACTAGTAATTATCCAACATCAGTCAGTAAATCACCCAACAGATAGTAGCAGCACATTTATCACACAATTTCGACATTCGGGTCAATAATTTCCCTCTGTACTCTATTACGTGTCAGGTAGTTTTACTAGTTGTAAAGAACTACCATTTATTTATGTCTAACTATAATTTGCGATCGAACTAAAGAGCTCTTAAGTGATTTATGCTTTAATTTCTTCTGATTAAACGAATGGTAAAATAACAAAATAGTCACGTCAGCGTCAGTTCGTTTCGCTTTGCTCGTGTAACCGTTGGACACTACAAAAAACAAACAGGTAAAACGATGAAGGAAACGCCGTGTGTACTTTACTCGGGGACGTGCAAGCACCACCATCAGCAGCATGAACGGGGTGTTCATTAAAACGATCAATTCCACTCGGTCGACAACTTCGTTTGCGTTGCTGTTATCTGCTCTCATTAAACTATGGGGAAACATATTTATTGCCGTCATAAAGAAAGGCCGAAGATAGGAGGCGGTTTACAAGTAAATTTTCGAAATTTATGCGTTTCGGAGTGTATGAGCATTCCACTTTTAATATATAACATAAGAATATTGCTGGCTCGATGTCCCTTACAGTCATTTAAACGATAAACTGCACCGTCGTTAATGTTAATTTATATTGGTAGAGTAGGTACTCGCTACGGCTAGAGAAAATGCTCTTATTTTCCTGTCGCATCCGCCAAAACATTGATTCTCGTTAGTATGTTCCGAACAATAAAGCTTGCCTGTCGACATTTATTAAATTCAACGTTTTATCGATTTCCTATAGGTACTTCGTTCAGTTTCGTGTTGAAAATAGCACATCCTAAGTGTTTTCACAATTATTGAAGGTGATTATAAGAACGAGCAGCTTGTGATTTTGTTGATTATTTTACGGTATTTAGTTTCTTTTGTAGTACATATGTAATAACAATATAGCAATAAGTATTCAAATCCTTAATTAGTTTTAGTCTTTTAGTTAGTTACCAAAATATAAATAATATTGGTAAATTAGTAACCGTCCTTTTATTTAATGTCTTTGTCCTACTATTTTTGACATTTGTCAGCGGTTGATAGCTTGTGGAGGCATTTCTAATAAAAATGAAAGTTGTTCATCTAATAATGTTTTCGTTATTTAGGCACCGATTTTACACAATAGATTTGAAAATATATTTTGATTACGGGACTTTAAAAGTCATGTCATCTTAAAGAGCACCTCTAAATACAACATCAGCATTGAGCCGAAGCTATTACAATAGGGTTAAAATAATTTATTGTGTTCCATATAACGAACATATTCCATATTTGGTACATTTCCTCTATATATTTTAAAAAGTTTAATGTATGTAATGAGTAAAAAAAAACAAATCTGTATATGTGATTAGGATTATGCATGCACCTAACTGCATTTAGTTGGAGTGAGAATGCGAGACAGCGTCAGAAAATCAAACAGAATTTACCGATATAACAAATCAATATCCGTGAGCCATTTGTAATGTTGACATAAAACGGTCCTGCAGACACATACAAACACGTGTACCGTCACAATAAATCGATCGACCAGGACGTTTGATCCTAACTTGCCAAAGGATGTTTGCCGTAACTTATTTAATAATTGCTTTATAGCTGATTGCAGGCTCTGCTTATACGGCATCCGAACTTTACGAAGTTAACACAAATGGCAGTGAGGGTAACAATATTACGTAGTATAACTAACTATAGCTATGATACCGTGTTATTTTAAATTGGAAACATATATAAGCAATATATAGTTATATACGCCTACATACGCACGTATATTGGTATACGCTTTCATGGCAAAAACTGCACCTGAATGTTTTTGTGGGAATTTTACCTTTAAAAGGAAATCTTTGTTCTTTTGTAATTTAGATCTCTGCAACCTGTTGTAGGTCTTGGCGATTATTTACGTTTGTTTGGCTGTCTACATATAACAGTTATTTTAAAGAGAGCTAAAAGTTTGTTAATGGAACATAATGGTTTTTTATACTGAATATTGTAAAGGCGCAAGTATCTACCTGTCTACCATAATAACAGTATTGTTTCTTTCTATAAATAAATGATATAACAAATTCGCAATACTGTTACGTATATGTTTTTTTATTTAATCTCTCATATACAGGGTTTTTCAAGTTGATGGGCTATTAGAAGTATATGAATTAGTAGAAGGAATTCAATTCTGAAACTTGGGCTTATTTGGTTATTATTTATGTCGCTTCTTTTAAAAATATTTTCAAGTTCGATTTACATCCGTTTATACCGGAAGTCGACACCAACTTCATTATTTTAAATGGAATGATATATTTTTTACGCTGAATTCCAACCCAAATTATAACAAATCATAACTTCCACAAAATACGACTCAGGGTGTTAAAATTTTTACTAGTAATAGCTGAAAATTAGTGCTAACGCCTTGATAAAATTGAACTAAATAATTTATATAGGGCGTTCAAAATAAATTTCTAAAATTTAAAAACTTCAAACACGAATAATTTCGTTTTTTCAAATGGCACCTACCATTTTTTATTTTGTCAATCGATTCCTTCTTTTATCGTCTTTCGATATATATGAATACTTTCTATGGTTTTATTTGAAAAATTTTGAGTAATTTAGAATTTTTAAAACATAGATAATTTCATTACTTTTGGCGTAATAGGAGTGTGCCCTGGACAATTGACAACTAACGACAATCAAAGAAAATCGGAGTAAAACCTTTTCATCGCTTAATTTCTGTTAAGGAGATGTTCGAGATAAATGTTTATAATAAATACTGCAATTGAGATTTTCGTTTTTAATTATTTTTTGTAACAGAAATTAATCGAAAATGCGATTTTCGCCTTCATTTTGCATTGTTTGCCGTTGGTTGTCATTTATCCAAGGTACACCTTTTTATGTGGAAAATATTAAAATTAGCTATTTTAAGTAATAATCAAAATAACTCCAAAATTTTCAAATATAACAAAAGGATGTATCCATATAGATGAAAAGAGGATAAAAGAAGGAATCGATTGAAAAAATAGTAAATCGTAGGTGCCACTTGAAAAAACGAAGTTATTCCTGTTTAAAGTTTTTAAACTTTAGAATTTTATTTTGAACGCCCTGTATAAATTATTTAGTTCACTTTTGTCAAGGCGTTAGCACTAATTTTCAGCTATTACTAGTAAAAATTTCAACAGTCTGAGTCGTATTTTGCGGAAGTTATGATTTTTTATAATTTGGGTTGTGGTAGCGATTTTTTTTCTATAAATTAAATTAACTCAGAAACCGATCGTCATAGGTGGTCGTCAAGTTGGTTATCAAACTTACCTTAGAATTACACGTTTTATTCGAATCCAGCGTGAAAAATATACCATACCATTTAAAATAACAAAGTTGGTATCGACTTCCGGTATAATCGGATGTAAATCGAACTTGAAAATATTTTTAAAAGAAGCGGCATAAACAATAACCAAATTAGCCCAAGTTTCAGAATTTAATTCCTTCTACTAATTCATATACTTCTAATAGCCCAATAATTTGAAAAACCTCCTATACGTATGTAAGTTTTAGATTGTAACTTCAGATCCTAACATCAAAATAATTAAATAAAATTTTTATTATTAAACAAAAACTGATCTTTAATTTGATAAAGAACTAAATAAAGAGATTCTTTCAAACACAATTGAAATTTGAATTTTTAAAAATTTTTAGGTACAAATAATACAAGAAAGCGAAAATTATATTACTAATCTAGAAAAATTTTGAGAAAATAAAACGTAAAAGGGACGTAATTCTTTTCTTTAACAAAATTTTTTAATATTTCATTAAAAATGAAGTATCACAAAGCACAGCTACCATTCATTAATTTTTTTAGATCTTTTATCTTTGCCCTTGTTTTATATTAATTTCAATATGAGTATCCACATCTACAGTCCATCTCAAGAAGTTACTTAACAATTGTCAATGCTTTTTCCTTATAGTAGGTAAGTAATATCACTTTTATCTTGCGTTGAGGAGTAAATTTGTTCTTATTAATTAATTATTCAAAATAAATAAAATTGAGAAAATGCCTTTATTGTATCGACATTATTCTTCGTTTTTAATTAATATAATCCCATAACAATTAAACAAAACTATCTCTCTGTACCTGCTTATTTCCGTTCCACATCAATTATCTCCGTTCAAAAAATGAACCAACTTTAGTTCATTAATTGCGTATTGTTCCCATCTTTTACAAGTACTGTTACTAAATAAGAATAAAATGTTGGGAGAAAACAATGAAAAGAAATAGTAACTAGGTCAGAAATTCCCGCGCTGAATGGAGAATAATTGGAGATTAATTTGTCCACTGTGGATATATGATATTACGTACACGTTTATTTACCCATGTAGGTAGGTAGGTTTGTACCTAGAGCCAGCCATGTGTATTCATAAGTGCAAGTACTACGTTATTTAGTGCGATTTACATTTGCGATTACATTTCCGTGTACCTAAATAATGTCCGAAAGGCTTAAAAATAAACAGGAGGTAAGAGGCTTCTCCGCCTCGATTTTAAATCCTCTTAAGTTGGTCGGTAACAAAATCCTTTTCCATTTTATTTCGTGGAAAGCTCAAACGGTTGCAATAGGAGGAACATTATCGATTAGTTCGTCAATCATCCAATATACATCGCAAGTCGCAGCTAATGGTAACATCCATTTCACGTATAGATCCTCCTCTAATGGTCTCTACTCTCTTTCAGCGCTTCTACCTGCAGGATTTCTATTTCTGGGTAATGAGAAATCGCAGTTCTATTCATCATTTACTAGTCCTACTCTCAACCCAATTAGTTTACATCGACGTATAATAAATCGAAGTAAAAAACAACTCGGTTTCAAATAGTCCTTTATAAGACCAATATTTTTTTCGTTGTATAAAGACATCATCAGGTGCTGATTTAACAACATATACATAAAGTATTTGTACTAAGCCTTATGCATCTTGCTAAATTTTTGTCATCAAAAAAAATCTTTATTTTAAACATCAATGTTTACAGTGTCTTCTTAAAGTCGGAAGTATGTTTCTCTTTAAGTCAAGGATTCAAGGAATATCGAGATTCTTGACTTAAGACAAGAAATTATACAATAACAAAATGCAAACAACAATAAAATTTACTTTTTGATCTTGATATTCAAGTCAAGGCAAAAGTTGAACGTCAATAACACGAACGACTCTTGTCTTGATGAAACCCTCACTGTTAGTAGTGTAGCTAGCGAGCTCCTGCGACACTTGGATGACATGTCTTCTTAAAAATAGTGACTCAAATTAATTTTTATTTCGTGAAATTCTAAAATTTTTAATAGTTTGCAGGAACCAACAAGGCTAACTAACGCATAATTTTATTTACCTTAATATTATAAGATATATTTTATTAATATGTTTATATTTGGCAATGAATGTGTTAGATTAAAAAAAATTAAGCAACTTTCCATTCAAATTTTATTAAATTGCAAAAATCAATGACATTTTGGCCAATCCATTTGTGGTCCTTTTCAAATTGTGACATTTATTTTTAATTTAATCTAAGATAATATAAATAGGGTTGTAGTTGTGTGTTCAAGTAATTTAATCCATTTAAATATTAGTAATTAAAATTAAAGATTTGGATTGTGACCTTGTTTATTACTTTAAATTTAACCACCACACTATTTACTTTATTTAAGATTAAGTTAAAATTAACTTCACAATTTGAACGGGCCACAAATAGATTGGCCGAAATTTCATTAGTCGCACAAAAATTTCTTTTTATTAAGTTTATAGATTTATGACATTTATGGTTTCTCAAAAAGGCAGAAGGAAACCTCATATATTCCCAACAAAGTTATTTTTAAATCAGTTAGTTGTTTTCGATCTACAACTTTATTAAAGCTCTATTAGTTCACATATTTGTGTACGGTCAGTGCTATCTTAATAAATGTTTATGAATATGGTTTCTGAGCCGTCCATAACTTGCCCTGGCTGGCTCGGGTTTCGGAACAGTGGATTTTATTGGAATTCTTCCCCAGCTTTCGACTTGTTTGTGCAAACAACAGTTCCGAATTTCCTACTGGAAAGCAGAGTTTAATACGAAACGACTAACATCATCAACAAACAAAGGTAGTTGCTATTGTTGCTCAGTGTGCATCCATCAACATTGTTTCTTTACCTCACAAAAACATTATTTTTCGGCAACTTATCCATTAGGACAAACAAAAGTAATAAGTATTTCTAAGAATACTTTTATACATTTATTTGTTTATTTATTTAACCATATATATATGATACACCAAGTTTGTTATACAATTTTCCTCAATTTATGTTAAAATTATATAATACTATTGGAGGTTTATTTCACTTTTTTTGTACATGTGCATCATTGGCTGTAGGAGGTGCCATTGCTCCCGTATACAGCCATGGTTTTACTTAAAACTAAGATTAGAGACTAAAACTAACTTAACTAAAATCAAAGTTGATGCTAAAAGGGAAAATGTTAATACATGTTTTCATTCGAGTATTTAGCTGTTGATATTCATGTAGTGAAGCTTTTTTGCATTTTTTCATTGTCTTTTTTAACTACCCAATTTTTCAATTTCTTTTTCAAGTGATTTGAGTTTTTGAGTTTGAGTAATTTCAATTCTGCTGGCAATTCATTAAATGTTTTGGTAGCAGTATATATATGCGCTTTTTGTCCTATTTTTAATTGGTTTGTTGGTATTGGTATGAGTTTATTTTTTGTTTTGGTTATCGAGTTAGTATAAAGGTTTTGTAGTTCATTGTAGCAAGTACTACGTTATTTAGTGCGATTTACATTTGCGATTACATTTCCGTGTACCTAAATAATGTCCGAAAGGCTTAAAAATAAACAGGAGGTAAGAGGCTTCTCCGCCTCGATTTTAAATCCTCTTAAGTTGGTCGGTAACATAATCCTTTTCCATTTTATTTCGCGGAATGCTCAAACGGTTGCAATAGGAGGAACATTATCGATTAGTTCGTCAATCATCCAATATACATCGCAAGTCGCAGCTAATGGTAACATCCATTCCACGTATAGATCCTCCTCTAATGGTCTCTACTCTCTTTCAGCGCTTCTACCTGCAGGATTTCTATTTCTGGGTAATGAGAAATCGCAGTTCTATTCATCATTGACTAGTCCTACTCTCAACCCAATTAATTTACATCGACGTATAATAAATCGAAGTAAAAAACAACTCGGTTTCAAATAGTCCTTTATAAGACCAATATTTTTTTCGTTGTATGAAGACATCATCAGGTGCTGATTTAACAACATATACATAAAGTATTTGTACTAAGTCTTATGCATCTTGCTAAATTTTTGTCATCAAAAAAAATCTTTATTTTAAACATCAATGTTTACAGTGTCTTCTTAAAGTCGGAAGTATGTTTCTCTTTAAGTCAAGGATTCAAGGAATATCGAGATTCTTGATTTAAAACAAGAAATTATACAATAACAAAATGCAAACAACAATAAAAATTACTTTTTGATCTTGATATTCAAGTCAAGGCAAAAGTTGAACGTCAATAACACGAACGACTCTTGTCTTGATGAAACCCTCACTGTTAGTAGTGTAGCTAGCGAGCTCCTGCGACACTTGGATGACATGTCTTCTTAAAAATAGTGACTCAAATTAATTTTTATTTCGTGAAATTCTAAAATTTTTAATAGTTTGCAGGAACCAACAAGGCTAACTAACGCATAATTTTATTTACCTTAATATTTCAAGATCTATTTTAATTAATAATTTTATATTTGACAATGAATGTGTTAGATTAAAAACAATTAAGCAACTTTCCATTCAAATTTTATTAAATTGCAAAAATCAATGACATTTCGGCCAATCCATTTGTGGTCCTTTTCAAATTGTGACATTTATTTTTAATTTAATCTAAGATAATATAAATAGGGTTGTAGTTGTGTGTTAAAGTAATTTAATCCATTTAAATATTAGTAATCTTAAGATTTGGATTGTGACCTTGTTTATTACTTTAAATTTAACCACCACACTATTTACTTTATTTAAGATTAAGTTAAAATGAACTTCACAATTTGAACGGGCCACAAATAGGTTGGCCGAAATTTCATTAGTCGCACAAAAATTTCTTTTTATTAAGTTTATAGATTTATGACATTTATGGTTTCTCAAAAAGGCAGAAGGAAACCTCATATATTCCCAACAAAGTTATTTTTGAATCAGTTAGTTGTTTTCGATCTAGAACTTTATTAAAGCTCTATTAGTTCACATATTTGTGTACGGTCAGTGCTATCTTAATAAATGTTTATGAATATGGTTTCTGAGCCGTCCATAACTTGCCCTGGCTGGCTCGGGTTTCGGAACAGTGGATTTTATTGGAATTCTTCCCCAGCTTTCGACTTGTTTGTGCAAACAACAGTTCCGAATTTCCTACTGGAAAGCAGAGTTTATACGAAACGACTAACATCATCAACAAACAAAGTAGTTGCTATTGTTGCTCAGTGTGCATCCATCAACATTGTTTCTTTACCTCACAAAAACATTATTTTTCGGCAACTTATCCATTAGGACAAACAAAAGTAATAAGTATTTCTAAGAATACTTTTATACATTTATTTGTTTATTTATTTAACCATATATATATGATACACCAAGTTTGTTGTACAATTTTCCTCAATTTATGTTAAAATTATATAATACTATTGGAGGTTTATTTCACTTTTTTTTGTACATGTGCATCATTGGCTGTAGGAGGTGCCATTGCTCCCGTATACAGCCATGGTTTTACTTAAAACTAAGATTAGAGACTAAAACTAACTTAACTAAAATCAAAGTTGATGCTAAAAGGGAAAATGTTAATACATGTTTTCATTCGAGTATTTAGCTGTTGATGTTCATGTAGTGAAGCTTTTTTGCATTTTTTCATTGTCTTTTTTAACTACCCAATTTTTCAATTTCTTTTTCAAGTGATTTGAGTTTTTGAGTTTGAGTAATTTCAATTCTGCTGGCAATTCATTTTAAAAATTTTGGTAGCAGTATATATATGCGCTTTTTGTCCTATTTTTAATTGGTTTGTTGGTAATTTGGGATGAGTTTATTTCTTGTTTTGGTTATCGAGTTAGTATAAAGGTTTTGTAGTTCATTGTAGCAAGAAAGTATACAGCTTTTTAAATTTTTAAAGCTGGGATATTGAAAGTGGCATATTAGTTTCAGGAATAAGATTAGTGGAGTCTTGATATATTATTTTTAAGATTCTATTTTGGATATTTATTAACATGTTTAGGACATTGGGATATGCTCCTTCCCATGCTATAATTCCATATGTTGCAATGCAATTAAAAAGTGCATAGTATATAGGTAATAAATTCTTTATACTTAGAATGTTCTTTAGTCTACTGAAAAATTATGTAAGGTATCTGGTCTTTTTAACTATATTATTTACGTGCACATCCCATCTCATGTGTTGGTCTACGTGGATTCAAAAGTATTTTATATTTTCACTCCTGGTGAGTGTTTCGTTATTTATTGTGACTTTTACATTATTTGGTATTGAGTCAGAGTAGCATCCAAAAGTAATGTATGTGGATTTTAAAGTATTTATGGCGAGTTTGTTCTTGTAAAACCAGTAATAGATATGGTCAAGGGTAGTGCTTAGATTGGTAGTCAATTCACTCCAAGAGTTTGCACTGTAAGAGATCGCAGTGTCATCCGAAAAAGCAGTAATTGCACGAATTTGAGTTAAGAGACTGTTGATGTAGATTAGGAAGATTAATGGGCCTAGGATGGTGCCTTGTGGAACACCAATATTTATTAACAGGGTGTAACTAATTTCGCTACCTATTTAGTTTGCTGTTTCCTGTTTTGTAGATAATTTTGTATAAGTGTGAGTGGGATACCCCTGATACCCATTTTTTCAAGTTTGTTAAATAAGATTGTGTGGTTTATTGAATCGAAAGCTTTGGTAATATCTAGGAACGCAATAGCTGTTGGTTTGGATTTATCAAGTTTTTCGTAGATGATGGAGGTCAAAGTGGAGAGTGCCTGGTTACATCCTGTGCCTTTACGGAAGCCAAATTGGTTTTTGGAGATTAATGAGTATTTGTCAATGAATTCAGTCAGTCGGAGATATAAAACATATACTTTTTAATTTATTTGGGGTGCTATTATGGTTACATGTTAAATTATTTATTTTAAGAAACATCGCGAAAATGCAGTCACCCCGTAGTTACTTTAACCAATGGATCATTTTTAAATAGTACATACAGTGTGCGAAAATGCGGATCTTCGCATTGGGTTATAATAGGTTATTGGCAGTAAGAAAAACCGTCGCATGCTTATTGGCTATTGAGAGTTGTTCGAAGACGCCAACATACGTTCAAGCACATATGCCTAAAAAGTGATAATATGTACCTTTAGGTTATATGTTAATGTCTCTTACGTCCGGATTTTTGTTTTCGCAACCTGTATTATGTTTGCTACACGGAGAAAAATAATCATGATTTTATTACTTGATGAGTCAAGCAAAATTTTTCTAGTAAATAATACTAGAATTCTCATAAAATGTACTTGGTGGTATTAAACAATTTATCATTCTTTCTAATAATTAGTATTAGAATAATCAAGCTAAATAAGTCTAGACTTTTTTTCTCTACCTCTCGATTATTTTATCATGTCGTGAAGAAAAATTACTAGAATGAGAATAGTTTAGTAAAATTAGTCATAAGAAGTGTAAAAAATGTTTTCTAATCAAGTAAATTTTACTAGAATTCCAGTCTCAACACCGATCGTAGATTGACTAGACATTTCTAGTAAAATCTCCTTGAGTGTCTGGTCGTCCATATAATTGACAGATTTTTTAGTCATATTTGCTAGAATTCTAGCAATATTTTCATGATTGTTTTCTCTATGTACTGTATAAAGTAGTACCTATACTTTCAGTTTTTTAAATCAATTATAAAATTATTTAAATTTTTCATTAAAACTTTTACTTTGTTTCTTTATACATACAATGTCCTATAGTCAAAGGCTTCCATTTCTATTAGATATTGTAGAATAATGCTAATATATAATAATAATAATAATGACTTATGTTTCTGGAACGAATCGATTAAATATACAACGGTCTTTAGAGAGCTTATTTGTTATTTAGTCACTTCCATAAATAGTAACCGTTATAATGAATTTATAATCGGAATTGAATAACGAGGAGCAGCATCTAATTGAATTTGAATTGAAATGGTTTGGAGGCTAACGAAGCGTTGAAGTATCGAATTATGCGATTGCACGGTATGCCGGACTCGCAACAAACTTTAATTAACAAACAACATTTGGCTACTTACAGATCCAATTTTCTAAACGAACGACTTTTATTATAATTGATTTTTAAGAAATCTAATGTAGTATCGGTGGAATAACAAAAACATCGATAGGTAGAAATTTAACCCTAAGTTATATTATATTCATCAGGTGTAATGATTTATGATAGGTAAATCATTTTGAAACCAAGTAGGTATATTTTTAATTCTTTATAATGTGTTCTGTGTTTCAACAAGTGGAAGCTTCCAGCATCAAGTATAAACACAACAACGCAACACTCTGATTAAGTAACTTTATGATCTGGTGTCTATTAAAATAGCCCTTTTCTGTAAGCTATCACTATCATTTTGACACTAATGCCTAGTATCTAACGTTCCTTAAAAGTCAACCGTATGCTAATAGTTTTGAGATAGAATACACTTTTTTCAGTTGTTATCATTGTAAAAGACAAAACTTTCATAAAAGCCGTGAAAGTATAAAGTCTGTTGAAAGTTTCTAACTTAGTATTAGATCAAAATGAAGAAGAAGAAGAAGAAGACGTCGAATATGGATGAAAGGAAGTAGACAATCGAACGACACGGTTTACAAAGAAGCTTCGGACCCGGTGTAGTTTCATAGAGCTTTTGCAAATAACTTTACCGAAGGCAGAAGTTATAATCCAATTTAGCATGCACATTGAAAACAGAATTCATGATTCCCGAGCGCTAGCAAACTTGGAGCGAATTACATTTTGTTTTTTATTATTTAGAAGCTCAATCTCGAAATACCTTTCTACGATCACTACACAATTCGGTTTTAAATTTAATATTGCATACGAGCGAGGTGGTTGTTAAAAAATTGATTGCCGTGCAAATCAATAACTCTGTTGTTTTTTTATCTAAATTGTTGGCTAAAAAAACATTTCTAGTTGCTGCCGCTTTGATATGTTCAAAAATTGACAAACAATACGTCATTATTTTCCTGGAAAAAGAATAAATAACTTGAATACTATAAAAAAATACAATATGAAAAACAATTGAAGAATGTAATAAAAGGATCAAAAACGTTCCACAAATATATTTACTAAATTACAGGACTATATTTTCGCTATTAATAGCATTTTCAAGTGTTGGCATTGTACTTTTTTTAAGTTTTTTCTATTAACCATTTTTTCATGCCAGTTGTCGATGCTTCACTTTTGTTGTTGGTTTTCAAGTTGATGAATTTTAGAAACATTTTTAGTTTAAAGGCACTTGTTGAAGAACTAAATATTCTGCGCTCATGATCTCGTTTTCAGGTAGAGTTTGAAATACCATAATGCCAGAGAGTTAGTTTTAGCTGTTTTCAAATAAGAAATTGATTTGGCATTTACTTGGTGAAAGTTGTACATTTAAGTTTTGCTATGATAAGCTATATCTTAGCGAACTATAGTCGTATAATTTAGTATACCATCTACCCCTAATCCCAGACAGGTGGGGGCCCTTAAAATCATAATACCACCCGGGTCCTTCAGATCCAGTCCGACCTTGCACTGCATGACGGTAAATTAAAACCTATTCAAACACGTACCGACTTTTCGAATGCTTCACAGTTTCAACTAGTAATAATAATCACGTAAGCAAGCTCACGTAACAAAACCAATACACTTATAGACATGTAAGAATTGTAACGTTATTTGATAAGTTAAATTTATAGAAAATCAAATATCAACACAATTGAATTTTAGAGCATCAAGTATTACGCAGAAATCCTGATCGTGATTTCAATTCGAAATTTCTAGCAGTACGTGACTTTAATTAAATCAAATACTTTGAAACCGTATTAGGTAATTAATTTTGATTAGACGTGTCGCAATTATGGGTCTTCCTCAATACAACGGTTCCATTTACTTACCCACTTTGTCATGTACGTATACATATAGGTACCTACATCAATCATCAAATAGAAATGTAAAAATAATCAGAAGTTGTTCGAAATGCAACGTCGCATAGTAAAAAGACAAAACAGAAAAGTCCGAAACCCCTTTATGTAGGTATAAGTGTCTGAGGCAATTTCGCGAGCAGACGAACGACGTTAGTAGGTACATCGACAGGCAGTGACAAAACCTAATAAAATCCCAACGGCGACAATGTATCACGGCAACCGACGACGCATGTTAACGTGCAACGTCGCGACGGCGGTGGCAGTTGGGCGCCCTGTTGAAGTTTCTGCCTTGAGGAATAATCGCACGCCGAGTGGATATGAGAGAACAAAAATAAAATCAGATGGGAATATAACACGTTGCAGTGGAAATTTCACACTGAAATCGCATGAAAATAGATATTGCATATACATATATATGTATGTACTGCACATAACGTGTAGTATTTCGTATCTTCCCAGTCGTACCTAGTCGTCTTCGACGTTTCGTCGCTCTATTTGCCGAAAACTGGAGATTCAGAAGCACATTCATCGTATCGTGAATGGAAGGATGGTTTCGGAGGACTGGGGAGTAAGAAGGCAACGATGTGGTAACGGGTGCGGCGGTGGTGAATCGGTCTACTATTCATTTCCACGCTTTGCATTATTTCCATAGAACTGAACACCACGTACTGTCGACAAATGGAGTGAAGTTCGTTTCGAAACGACGCCGATATTGTAGGTAGGTAGTGGAAATGCTTCACTACGAAATTATATCGAATTTCGCTTAGTCTACTCCACCTATATGTATAATAGTACTTACTACCTGTACAGAATCAGTAGTTTCTTCTTCTGCTTACACAGGCATATACATATATGTAAATACGAATTTGTATGTGCAGAGAGGGAGAGCTTTTATTTTCTCGTTAATATTTTCCACGATGCAAGAGGCATTTGCAACGCCAATCCTTTCACGACCGAGAAACTACCTACGACGATGAAACGGTAGCGTACAAAAGGCCGTTATCTCGTTATCTTCGCGGTATTGTCTCGGTTTTCGAAATGGAAAAGAGTCGGATATGGGCGCTACCAAGCAAAATACACTATTAAACATTCGTAAATGCATAAAGTAAATGTTTTCTCATTTGGTTCTGTCATTTCAATTTCTAGACGATACAACTACAGAACATATCGAAATTACATTATTTTGTAAACGTTACCCATAATGTGCTCAAACCAGGAAAAGTGTATACTTTCTGGTTTACCTATAACTAGGTATAACTAAACTGCTTGATTTTTTTAGGACTTTGAACTGTCCGACCATTCGTTAATTACAACAATTAGGGTACTTACACAGATAGCACTAAAGGGCATCCAGTAATTATGCTATTTCAAAATGTACTCCCCAGGTGAATTTTCTTGTGTGTATAGATACACCATTATTTGGAAATGCTAATATTGATATCACAAAAGCGTTTTTGTAGGTCAACAATATAGTCTAGGATCTAGCAACGTTTTCGAGAGAGAATTTCAGGTCAGCTGATTTTTTGATATGTCGTCTCTCTTGCCCTTTCGGTTAGGGTCTGGTATGTCTGGCTAGCGGTAGCGGTTGCGTTAACTTGTGCGCATCCTACCTGTACAGGTAATAATACTGACCTTTAAAATAATTTTAAAAAGGTTCAATTTTCATATTTTAACTTCCGATAAGTTTAACAAACATCAATCTCTTATTGCCAGACATTTTTATCATTGCTAATAATGAGCCAGACGCGAATTTTGATTTTTTTTTTAATAAAAATTCAAACTATTTCAGTATGCCTGTAATTTTAATATTATGTTATTCACGTATGAAAAGACCTGAAAATAATTTGCCAGGTATTAATTCAGTTGTTAAACTATGAATCAGAACGATAAAGTCCTGAAAAGTATTACAGTATGATTCTACTGGTCACAGAGAGACAGTTGCAGAATAAATGGCTGAAAACGAGATAGAAAACACTCTAATTAGAGAAAATGATTAAAAGGTATTTTAACGAATTAGATTTATAATAATTTGTAATCTTTTCTAATTGTTCGATTATTTTTTAATCCCTGATTAAAAAAAAAATGTTGAAAAGTGAAAATTAATTGAACTTATGTAAACTGTATATCTATATACAGGGTTTTTCAAGTTGATGGGCTTTTAGAAGTATATGAATTAGTAGAAGGAATTCAATTCTGAAACTTGGGCTCAATTGGTTATTGTTTATGCCGCTTCTTTTAAAAATATTTTCAAGTTCGATTTACATCCGGTTATACCGGAAATTGATACCAACTTTATTATTTTAAATGGAATGGTATATTTTTTACGCTGAATTCGAATAAAACGTGTAATTCTAAGGTAAGTTTGATAACCAACTTGTACACCTATGACGATCGGTTTCTGAGTTAATTTAATTTATAGAAAAAAAATCGCTTCAGCAACCTAAAATATAAAAAATCATAACTTCCACAAAATACGACTTAGAGTGTTGAAATTTTTACTAATAATAACTGAATATTAGTACTAACGCCTTGACAAAATTGAATTAAATAATTTATACAGGGCGTTCAAAATAAAATTCTAAAATTGAAAAACATCAAACACGAATTACTTCGTTTTTTCAAATGGCACCTACTATTTTTTATTTTTTCAATCGATTCCTTTTTTTATCCTCTTTCGATCTAACCAACCAAAAAACACATTTCAACTTATCACAATTTGACAGTAAACATTAAAAACAACACAATCTTAAACTTGTGGTTTTAGACTGACGCCATCTTGAAAACTTACCGTGTACTGTCTATGACTGTCTATCACTTTTGTGCACTAACGAGCAGCTGAGAGCACTCAACTGTCTCTCTCTGACCAGTACAATCATACTGTAATACTTTTCAGAACTTTATCGTTCTGATTCATGGTTTAACAACTGAATTAATGTCTGGCAAATTATTTTTAGGTTTTTTCATACTTAAATAACATAATATTAAAATTACAGGCATACTGAAATAGTTTGAATTTTTATTAAAAAAAAATCAAAATTCGCGTCTGGCTCATTATTAGCAATGATAAAAATGTCTGGCAATAAGAGATTGATGTTTGTTAAACTTATCTTAAGTTAAAATATGAAAATTGAACCTTCTTAAAATTATTTTAAGTCAGTAATTACCTGTACAGGTAGAATGCGCACAAGTTAACGCAACCGCTACCGCTAGCCAGACATACCAGACCCTAACCGAAAGGGCAAGAGGGACGACATATCAAAAAATCAGCTGACCTAAAATTCTTGTTTTCCCGACGTTGCTAGCTCCCGGACTAATAGTACTATAAATGAATAGAATGCCAGTGGGCATTTTGTTAACGAAATTATAAGTATATAAAAAAACACTGACGAAGAAGATAGTAGGTAATCTATATAGATACATCAACATTCCCCTATATAATGCGGGAAGCATATATGGCCTTTAGTTTTTCTAATCAGTTTTGAATTATTACATAAAATAGGAAGTATCCATATACATAGATCGAAAGAGGATAAAAAAAGGAATCGATTGAAAAAATAAAAAATAGTAGGTGCCATTTGAAAAAACGAGGTAATTCGTGTTTGAAGTTTTTCAATTTTTGAATTTTATTTTGAACGCCCTGTATAAATTATTTAATTCAATTTCGTCAAGGCGTTAGCACTAATATTCAGCTATTACTAGTAAAAATTTCAACACTCTAAGTCGTATTTTGTTATGATTTTTTATAATTTGGGTTGCGGTAGCGATTTTTTTTTCTATAAATTAAATTAACTCAGAAACCGATCGTCATAGGTGTACAAGTTGGTTATCAAACTTACCTTAGAATTACACGTTTTATTCGAATCCAGCGTAAAAAATATACCATTCCATTTAAAATAACAAAGTTGGTATCGACTTCCGGTATAACCGGATGTAAATCGAACTTGAAACTATTTTTAAAAGAAGCGGCATAAACGATAACCAAATGAGCCCAAGTTTCAGAATTGAATTCCTTCTACTAATTCATATACTTCTAAAAGCCCATCAACTTGAAAAACCCTGTATACTGGCGGCAAATTCTCAACACTGTGTTGTTGGATAGATAGAGAATTTTGCTGCCTTGTTCAATTCGTGAAAAATAGGCAATCGTAAACATTTTATCTTCCATGGTATTTATTGTGTGCTACATACAGTTTATTACAATTTAATGACCCAAATTTTAGTCAGCGGCATATCCTTCCTAGGTGGAATGACCATCTTCCTGAGAGTCGTAACGTTTGGTTTGTTGGTAATCGTAAATTAAAATCTGACAGGTACCTATCTGTTAACTATTTTTGTTAGACTCCCTGAAATGTAGAAATTTTCCACACGATAACACTCATTCGTTATTAATCATTAACTCTAATGATGTAATTTATATATTAAATGTTGCTATATATATGGCACATATTACTCGCCACAATTTATTCAAACAAAGAGAAACACAAATTAATGAGAATGAAACGAATATGGTATAAAGTTTCAAAAGATATATTGCTCACTCACAAAAGCAGATGAAAATGGTATGAATGAAGTTATTACAAAATTTACTTGGATACTAAAATTTAACAAGTAGGTACTTATGGGACGGTAAACAAAGGAAGAAGAGGAAAGGGTGGAACATTAAGTTTTTGAAAACAAATTTAAATTTAACAGTGGAGAACTTTTTACATCAATTTGATTTTTTAGTAAAATGTTTAATTTATTGAATTTATTAATTGATTAAACTTATATTCGTTTAATTTTCATTCATTTGATATGAAGTTTCAACATTACTTACCTATTTAAAGAGAAACTCATTAACAACAAAACAAAAATTATGCTTTTGATAGAAAGTAACCACATAATATCTACTTGCTCTTCCTTATTAAAAATAGGAACTTCATGTCGGCATTCTGCATCATATTTTACCACCACCACCCGATTGCGGAGATTATTGCAGCTTTCAGGGGAGAATTTAAGACAGTTTCTTACTGTGTGTAGTTCACCCGCAGCCAAGAGAAATTCTGCCGCTTTCTCACTCACTCTATCGTCTTGAAAATTGTTTGCTTCGAACGGTGAAGTTTATTATTTCACTAATTAGTGCCCTTCTGTTCTGTATTTTGCCGGAATTAGCTCCCATAAGGGTTCCTTTTGCCTTCCAGTTTCGCTTAAATAGAGGAAGTTCATTAAGACGCTACGTCGCAGCGAACACAGGAAATAAGAATTGACGGTAATGAAAAAAAAGTTTTTAAATGTTTTCTTAATTCATTATTATATCTAACGAAAACGTATTCGCATTAGCTCATGTAGATACTTAAAAGGAAAAGGAATACAAAGCATTGGCTTCAGTTATCTAAAATATTAAAGCTAGAATTCGAGTGGCGGAATGGACGCGATATGGCGGATCGCGATTCCCGTTAAAATCATAAAATATGAACGGTAGTCGGTCGTTTTTGAAATAAGCACACATTATTTATAAATTTGTTTGGAAAGGGTGTGGCAATTTCGTCGTCCGAGCTCTGCTGGGCTTGAAAGATAGCTAAACTTCCACATTAAAGAGCTGCGAGCAGTAAGAGAAGCCCGCGTTCTAGCGTCATAGTATCGACGCCGATTTGTGAAATATGAGGTTGAAACAAGCAACCAGATTTATTTCTCGATCGGTATTTTATTTTGTTTTTTACGGTAAATGGCAAAAGCGACATTTTGCGTTCAGTTCTATGATGACAAAAGTTTCATCAATCTATCAAACAAAAGCAGAACATCTAACATTTCTTTAAAAGGGCTACATACATCGACACACCTTTAGATGTTGCAAAATATTGTCACGTAACCTGACATATATGTTCATTTTTATTTATATTTTCATTAATTGTTTTATATTTCGTTATATTTATGCGAAACTTCGATATAGTTGCATGGCATATGTAGGCCGTTTAGGGGTAATTAAAGAGCACAGTGTGGATCAATATAAAATAATCAGTTTTGGTAGTCGAGAAATAGTCGGCAGTAAGATCAGAAGGGTTGGGGTGGTGAAGCGGGTGACCCTTAATGCCCCAAAAGTCCTTGTCATTATCAACGCCCCCAGTGGATAGATAAATAGGCAAGTAATTTGTAATTAGTTTTAAAGTGGTTATTTAGTGAGTAAATCAGTATTAAATTTATTAAATACTTTTAAAAACCATATAAAATTGGCTTTTTTCGGAACATTATTTATTCTTAATCCCTAACACCACTTTTAATTAATCAGTAATCACTTAATTATAAAGCCTGGAAAGTCACATACAAGTCTGTCATAAACGCATTTATATTTGGACAGATTGGGAAGGGATGCCGATCGAAATAGAAAGCAACCCTTGTATTCGGCTTTTGATGGTAGGTACTGCTTTTAAGTTCAGTTATTATGTTATATTATTTTGTAGTCCTACCTCGAATATTTTCAAAAATGTACTTTAAAATAGATCACGAATATATTTCTCCCAATTCTTTTTATTTTATCACATACTACCTATAATCAAGTAATAAAGGGGTTTCCACCCCAAAAATTCTTCATTTCGTTGGTTTCTAAAATTCCGTTTATTTGAAAAAAAACGGAACCTTTATAAGATCACTTGTGAGTCTATCTGTCTGTCACGGCCAATTTTCTCCGAATTTACTGAACCAATTAAATTGAATTGGTACACACATCAATTTGTGTAGACCAAACACAAACACGGATGTGTAACGTGAGAAGAACTTTGAATATGGAGGTCGTTTTTGGAGAGTAAGTGAGAAAATAAAAAAAATTTCAAACTGTATCCTGTAACATATCAAATGATAAGGTTGGTTGTGAGTCGCAATTATATTTTTTTACATCGTTTTAAAACTATTTAAGAAAATACACAAAATTTGACCACTCCCCACTACCTCCTTTATCTCCGCAACTACTACTGATGAGTTAAAATTTTAAAAAAAAAAAATAAAAAAATAACCTGTTTTTTTGACAGAAGAAAGTCCACGATCGAATAATAACATAGTAAGTCACTCAATGTTATGCGTACGTACTATTAAGAGTATGGGTTGCCCTTCGTTGTAACTGTCAAAACAAAAAGTCTCAGAAAAGATAAATATGTACCACTCAAAATATTACTTTTGGACTTTCCAACAAAAATATTGAATACGTAAAAGTAATATAAAAAGAGGTGTATTAAAAGTTTGTGATTGAAAAGTTCTTCGAGCAGTTTTCTTGACTTTAACAGTACTTACATTTGCAGTTAAAATGTGTCGAAGAACGGTTTTTTTCTTATTGTTTTGATAAACTTTTATACTTTATTAATAATACATTTGGCAAGATACGGAACCCTTAGCGAGAGAGTCAAACTCGCACTTGACTAAGTAGTATTTTTTTATTACAGTGGAAAAAGTTTGATGAGAACTAATTGTTAATTTAGCTACACAATGTCAAAAGGTTGTGAGCATAATCTGAAATAATAATAAATGTTTAAGTATTATCGTCCTTAACTCTCTGTTCTTTAGATACGTACTTTCTGAATTAATGTACATAACATTTTTTTTTTTTTTTTTAATAAAAGGGCTCCTTCAAGTGGAAGATTTCGCTGTTTTATTTTTTATTCTTATTTATATTTCAATTTCTCCGTAATATCAATCAAATTCGTTCCACATTCGAAATGCAATTTACTTCGATTCAAGTTATTGTTCAAGAAGAATGTGTAGGCAAGTAAGTACCGTGTTTATTTCAATATAATCGAACAATTTAAAATTAATTTAAAGTTTCGTTTTAAAGTTAGTGGTAATATTGCTCGCTCCGGAACTGAATTTAATTCAATAGGAAAACAAATCAAAAACATAAATGGTAACGGATGTTATAGCAATATAATAAGTTTTGCTTTACCAAAATGGCTTTTTGGCTCGTAAAACTTTCTAAAGGAACCGTTCCAAAGCAGACCCTATCGCAAGATCGAGGTTTGACGATATTTCTGCGTCCGAGAACGCCGCGACGTGGGAGCCAGAATGTTTTCTATATACTCGTAAAAGTAAACATAAACATTCCGGTAACGGTCGACTTTTTGGAATTTATTGTGTGCAAAGTTGGTTACAAATTTTAACGGTTTAATAACCTCCTTTAAGGCAAACAATAAACAAGTTGAGTTTTAGTACCTAAAGATCAAACAAACAAGTATGTACCTATTCGTCGATGACTTTATGCGTACGAAAAGAAATTAGTTTTGAGTTCACGTTCGGGCCGGTGGTTGAATGTGAAGTAGAAGACGATCAGTAAATAATTCACGTTTTATCCTTTTATGACTTTTCTTTCAGGATGCCGTTCCCCAGGTCTGATCTGTAGTCCTTAAATCTTCGTTAGCCTCGGCGCAGGTACTCATTTTAAGCTGCCGCACGGCAATTTCTGTCGGCCAAAGATGTAAAACGTTTCGGGTTAGAGTTTGCAATTTGCTTAGATAGGGTGCGCGAGAAGGGCCATAAACTACAATGTTTAAAGGGGGCTTTAACGCCGTTGTGGAAGGAGGCCTTCAAATCAGCTGCTTTTATTCAAACTTCGCGTCCATTCTTAAGGTCGTTCGTAACCATGGTTAGGAGAAGATAAGGAAAAACCGGGATCTCAAGTAAATCCTTCTTTTTTAACAAGATCGCAAAACTTGTTCGATTCTCGTTTACTGTTTGAGAGAAATTTTAAAAGTAGCGAGAACTGATGGAACGGAAAGAGAGATACTTACACGTCTTTGCTCTTCGAGTAACGGAATGACATTACCAACGATCAAATCCCGCCTTTTATTTCCAATGCTTCACTCAAATGGTAAACAATAACTCAAATAACGATAGCATCAACTACGACTATTCAGAACGCACTTATTCAAACATTTGTGCGATTCTATATATCTAATCGTAAAATAAAAATAAAGTTCTTGTAAGAGTTAAAGATGGAATAACAAGAGCTCAAAACTTCGGTAGAGCAACCAATTTATTTTTGAACCTTTTATAGAATACATCTTATATCAGAATTTATTAGTATGTGATTATTTTCTCTAAATTTTGTTGAATATACTTCATATTACCTAAATATCCCTGTACTATCCATACGGGCATGATATAGATACCTCTAAATTTTGGATATTGCCAACTCAGGAGATTACCCAATCGAGAAAAATTTCATGCAGTCCTGTAGGCAGAATTTGAATAAATATCGCAGTATCAATCCACAGCGCTGATTTATCCGAAGAGGAAAAAATAATATTCAAATAAAAGTTTATGAAATAACAGATGTATATGAAATAAACTCTGCTTAGGAGATGCTGCAAACAAATTAATCTTTCAAATCGAATCTCCTTACATTATTGCACTATTGAATTCATTCAATAATTAAGAGCTTTCTAAACATAATTTCTCTCCTAAATCAGTGATTTTTGAAATAACTTGCTTAAAATTTTGCAAAATCTGTTATATTACATCACTAGTCGTTTCTTAATTTTCTCTTAACGCAATAAATTTAAAACATTAAAACTTATGCCCCAAAAATTTCCAAGCAATGGTTCCTTACCATTAACATTTACGGCATTAAATATACCATTAACTTGATTAATTATTCAAAACGTTCATCATCAATAACAAGATAACTTTTGGAACGGGATTATAATTATAATAATGGCAAAAGCTTTTGTATTACTTTTTTGGCGTTTTCTTAAACCTACTCAAAAATATATAAATAAAGTTAATATTAATTGCCGCTAATATCGTGTAATGGAGGAAAAATTAAGAGGAATTAAGTAATATGGTTTACTGTTAAGAAAAGTATCTGTCAAAGTGGAAGTTAACGTCAAAATCGAAAGAACCTAAAGCAAATTCTTTAAAAAAAATCACAGATCTGCTTACTATGCAAGAATTTTAGGCGTTTTGAAAATACATAACACCGCTCGTGGTTTTGAGCTTTGGTATTTATCAATAGTCTTTTTTATTAGTAATAAATAAATCAGAAAAAACAAACATCAACAACATTAAAAAAATAATAATAATAAATTTTAGGAAATTTTTGAAGGGTCAAATTACTAGCTACCGAAAAGTTCTTTTTCATAATTTTGGCATTTGAATATTTTGGCTTGTTTTTCACTTTATGAAATATTTTACTTTGTTTTCTTTAAGGACAAAGAAAGCTCCATATTTTTCATTTTCCTAAAAGGCATTTTTTTATTTCCAATTCTACTAATTGCGATAAATTATAATACAATCTTTTCAAACACGTATGTAGGTACATACTATTACATCCATAAGATTGATTCCGGGAACATCAACAATACACACACGATAAAATGTTCTGCAGCTCCACTAACGACTGGAAATTGATTTCCTACAAGGGTTGCACTTGCTGCAAATGATAATGATGCAACAATTTTTTCTTAAAAAATCGCCATATTCTTACATGAGAGGAGCCAACGTTCCGTACTAGATATTAGGCGGGCTGAAAAGTTCGTAGGCTGACCCATAAATGGCGCTACTAGTATCAAATCCATATGATTTTTAGTTAGTCCTAACCTAACTGAAGTCCTAACCTTCAAACCATAGACTACTTCAAACGACGCGTGTATAAATTTGACAGCTGTTGCACTATTAGTTATAGCATTTTTAGTGAAAGAAGTTTTGTTACTTTGAAAAAATGGATAAAAAGTTCTGTTTCATCAAGGCAATGCACCGTGCCACAAATCAATGAAATCAATGGCAAATTTCTATGAAATGGGCTTCGAATAGCTTCCGCATCCACCGTACTCTCCAGATCTGGCCCCCAGCGACTTTTTTCTGTTGTCAGACCTCAAGGGGATGCTCGCTGGGGAGAAATGAAGAGGTAATCGCCGAAACTAAAGCATATTTTGAGGCTAAAGACAAATCGTATGATAAAAATGGTATGGAAAAATTGTATGACTGCTATAATCGTTGTTTCGCCCTCGAAAGGAACTATATTGAATAATAAAATCAAATTCTATCAAAAAAAAAAATAAAATTTCCTATGCTATTTCTTTTTCTATTCAGCCCGCCTGTTACTTTGGGGGTTGTCATTTATGAAAACAAAGGTTTTGTCTTCAACAGTGGTGATGTGGTACATTACCGTTTTTTCACAACCTCTGTACTGCATCATTCGCAGATTTAGAAATCTTCGTTGGGGATGAGGTCGTTGCATCGATATTGTATCAATGTACACATTTCTGCCGTAGTAAACGCCATTGTAACAACAACGTCGTATTGTTCTACAGTAATACACTTACCTACTGCCAATTATTGATACTGTTAATCAACAGCTGATTAAATGCGGCATTGCCATTGTTGTTTTTCTCTAAACGATTTACCAGGGCCAGATTACTTTCCATTTTAAATGCGATTTCTCGAAAACGGTAAACTTCCGGACCTGTAAAGGTTTACCAGACCTTTTTTTTCAGAAACACCCTCTATAATAGTACAGTGTGCTGTCTTTACAATTTTAATATCCTTGATCACGATACTAAATATTTCATGTGATCAGGTATGCTGTAACTATATACATCTCTATTTTCAAATTAAGACAACCGCAGCATTTATTACTAAAACAAGAAAAAAGAAGTGGAGCTTACCTAGTACATACCTAGTTCCACATTCATGTCAAGCTCCTCGACATTTATGTTTAACTTTGCGTAAAAGTAGTCTGTCTGTTGGTACTCGTGCAACATTCCAACGAGCCGCTACAGTCCACATATTTATGTTTTATATGTAGTTTATATTTAAATGAGTTTCTAATGGCGGGAAGTTTTGCGACAAATACGCATTTTGTATGCGTGTAATAGTGCGAGGGTTTCACTAAATGACGGAAACTAAATTATAGGCAACGAATTAGCGATGTCTGTATAGTTTAATGCGAACCTAAATGCAATTAGGACTCATTTGCGGTGTTTGCGCGCGGTAAATTTCGTTTTGTAACCATATACTGACCAATATATATATCTGGGGAAATTAGAGCAGATGTGTTTAAACGTAAACAATGCATTTTGCTATGATCAAAACGTAATGCACTTCATAACACCCTCCGGAAAATCAGGTGGCAGGTGTAAACACTGCCGTGCATATATTTCTACTATTTGTGCAAAACATCAATCGATAACGTTTGTTTATTAATTTAAGTACGTCAAAAAATAACGTACCCTACAATAACAATCAAGAGATGGGCGCTGAACACGTGCCGGTTCACAGGAACTTTTTTACGCAAATTATGAAAGATACTCACCCCTGTTATTATAAAAAAAAAATAAAGTTCCGTTTTGAATTTTAATGTCCCCTTATGTATAATCTTGATTTATGTTAATCGTATCTCAAGAAATCCTAGTTTTGTGTTAAATATAAAGGGTGTGTCACTTATAATCAATAATAATTAAGCCATATTTTTTGGTGGCATTTGGAAAAAAATGTTATATCACATAGTTTTGACGGGGGGATTTAAAAATAAAAATTTTCGATTTTCCCGATCTTCATATCTCGAAAACCGAGCTGTAGGATTTTTTTACTATTTTCCCGTACTCAGCGACCTCGATTACGTCTAAAACAACCTTCAAATCGCGGCGCCCTCTGGGCACAATCCCCCCAAATTTATAAATATTTTCACATTTTTGAATAAATAGCTAACTCACAAGAAAGAAAGACTATTAGGCAGATTGTGTATCTACACAATGACAGAAAATGTCAAATATGAAAACTAGTCTTAACTTATTGTTTCTAATATCGCTAAACCTAAGGAACGATGTACGCAATGTATTGTAATTTATCATTGTCTTTCTTGTACATTGGAACATACGTTTTGTTTTAACTGCACTTTCTCTGCATGGTTACAACAAAGCAGATCCATTGCATTCTTTTTCCAATTAAACCAGGAATAAGTCGCTTGATGGAAAAGATAAAATAATTCTATTATACGAGGATAGGGTCAAATATAAACGAGCCTTTGTTCATAAAACATTTATTTTGAAAATTTTCACATACACACAAATTTCTCTATTTTTCGACATATCCCCCTTGTTTCATTATACATTTTTCCCAACGGATTGGTAGTTTTTTCATCTCGTTTTCATAAAAAGAAGCAGAGCGGGAGTCTATCCAGTTGCGCACAAACGCCTCCACATGTTCGTTCATCAGTCTGAAATCGCTCGCCTCCTAGTGATTCTTTGAGGGACCCAAACATGTGGAAATCACAAGAGGATAAATTTGGGCTATATGGATGGTGCTCCGACTGAGTCTAGTGCATTTCACTGATTTGGACCTGCGTTACATCTGCGATGCGAACTCGAGCAGCTTTTTGAACTTCACTTTGGGACCCAACGAGCTGAAATTTTTAGGAATCCCCAGTTTTTCGTTATGATTGTGTGGACACTCCCATAGCTGATGCCGAGTTCAACAGATATTTGAAGCACAGTGGCGTGGTGGTCCCCTTCAATAAAATTTCTAACGCGTGCAATGTTAACCGGCGATATGTTGGTGCGCGGACGACGAGGATGATTTACATTTTCGACACGATTACGCCCTTCGTTAAATTCTTTGCACCAAACTTTTACCCGTTGCCTCGAAACGTTTCATTTCCGAATTGTGCTAGCAATATGCGCAAAATTTCAGCTAGTTTCACGTTTTCACGTGTAAGAAACTTAATAATAATCCGTTGCGCAACGCTACTATGCATCTCTTTCTCACTCATTATGATAGCTACTAACCAAGCAAACACAGCAATACGACGAGTCGTTTCCGTGTCACATAATATCCCCACTTTAAGTTGCTAACGCCCGTATGCGCCTTGAACAACTATCCGGCGCTCAATTTAAAAAGGCTCGTTTATATTTGATCCGCCCTCGTATCTATATGCCTATCCTCATTAGTAGATGCATCTTGATTCAAGCAAAGAAGAAATCAGAGAAATTACCTTTTGGATGAGAGATTTAGCAATGACAATTTCCATTCACAAACAGCACTCTAATTGATGCTTGTCGTTAACTACAAAATTTTTCTTTAATGTAATAATTTGAAGTACAGAATTTCTTGAACCACTATTGTAATTTAAGTTCGTTAATTGCTCCTAGATCCAATTAGAAGTTGATATTCCGAGCTATTGTTACTGCATTTCGTCCAGTTTGAACTGCAACAAGAAAATCGTCTCAATTCGCTGTTTCATAGGTACCTACTTGAAAAAATATTCAAAAATTAGTCCTCAAATAAAGCAGTCATGAGCGAAAATTTTTTAGATCCAGACGAATTCTTTAAAATGGCCAATACAACCTATTAACCAAAATTTATTTAAAAAAAATAGTAGATATTTAAAATTTATATACAAGCAGCTATATTTCGTAATCTTTTCCAGAGAGGAGAAAATTGGAAAAAATTGGAGAAGCTACGAATAGTTTGTCTTTGATTAAATTGGTATTCTATGTGGAAACAATTAATACAGATGGAATTATTATACAGTGTCCATCATGGCAATTTACATGTCAAGAAAAGAAAAAGTAATAAGCAGTAAATGTCGTGGTGGACTTGGCCACCGTCACCATTTCGTTGGGCTATGGCGTAACTTTTGCGGCGAAGCATTTAGCATGATAAAATCAAGGATTTGCTTAAGGCCTTCAGTTTATGGACCTCTTGGTGATAAACTTGAGACATAAAATAGCAATCGCTGTTTATTCGAATCGCTTTAAGAGCTTTAAAACTTAGACTGTTTCGAGTAAATAATGAACTGTACACGAACTTTGCGGATGGCATGGAAGTGCCCGCGCTTCTCCAATAATTAACTGCAAAAACGAAAATTGCAAAAACTTACAATCGCTATTGTTTAAATAATTGAATAACTTTTCGCGACAAGCCCCGAGTTAGTTGTCTACGTTACGCCACGTTACTACCAGTAGGATAGCTTGATGCAGATTTACTAAAACAATCTAACTGTGTTGTAGTTCGTGTAGTTACAATTAAATTGTCTTCAGAAACACAGACTCGATTCAAATCTAATTTATTCCTGTTTCAACTAAAAATTACACATTTTTGAGATACGCTTTTACTTAGAGAAACAGGATTTATTTAACGCAAGCAATGTTGCAAAAAAACATAAATTAAAAAAATAAACCTTCAAAGCTATGCCGAGTTTATGTATTGACGTATATCATTGATGATTACCAGTGTTTGTGGTGCACAGGGTATGATTTATCTTGATACAATAAAATATCTTAAGTGGATTGCAATATTCTGAATTGAATATGACCGTTATCTTCATTTTCAAGATCTTTAACTGAAAATACATATATATACGTATCTAAGTACTTTAAGTCCACGTACTGAAAAAGTGAAGATATATTTTTCCTGTCAGTATTTATAAAAAGCATAAAACAGCTGTATTACTTTTCCATTGCTGGGATCATAAACAAGTATTCCCATTGAAAATAGTTCCTGACCTCTGAATGGCCGTAAGGCCAAGGTAGAAGTCAATTTAAAACAGCCACATAATTCTCCTTTTGAAAACATAAATATCGTCTACAATTTTTCTAAAACAAAGAGGTTCATTCAAAAGAAATAAACTTGTAGGGTACCTACCTCCTAATTTAACATTTTTCTCTTTGTCTTTTACAGGGGTCAAAAATAGATGGTCGCATTTAAAGAAAATAACTCGAAAGAGAATCTAAACGTAACTACATCACTGCAAAAGGTAGGTAAATATGATTTCACTGTAAATGAACTAACCTATTCCTTAAGTTTCACCACAAGATTCAGTTTTAGTGTATTAATTTAATTTATTTGAAAACATTCTATTTAAAATGAGATTAAATTGTGAAATACGGTTTACTTCCTGCAATTTTAATCTGGATTGTCTCCTCAAATATGTGTTTTGAAGGAACCTACTTATACCAAGAAGAATATCATTTTGGTCTAAGGGTCACTCCTCTTATTTCTTGTTTAGTTATTGAATGACGTGTTTTATCGATTAACAAAATAAAAAGAATGTGAAATTTGTAAGTCCTCTTTAAAGTAGTAGTTTACCAAAAGTCAAAATCAAGAACATCATTATTTCTTTTTCTAGAAATGAATATTTTCCAATACTTACTTTTAGATGTTTGCACGCTTGCTTTTAATACGGGTATAGGTAGTAAAGGTTGTAATGAAATCTAATCTTATTGTCATTACATTATACCTAGGGAAAATGAAAATTATTGTAAAATCATTATTGGTAGGAACCATAAATAAGGAAGGAATTATCATTATTTATAAAAAAAATAGTCCATATTTTGTTTGACTTTGATTTAATCATAAAAATAATAATTTAAAGCAATTTCGAATTCATGTTGTTTACCATTTTAAACTGTTAAATGATATAACTAATCAGGCTGAAAATAGTTCTGATCATGTTATATTTTTCCAATTTACAATAAAAATCATTATACTTCGAATAATTTCCATTAAAAGATAATTTCAAAAAAATTGAAGACTGGTGAATAGGTGAAGCATACTTAAACTGTAAATTAAGAAAAAAGTAAATTTTTTCAACACGAACAATTCTAGACCAGGGATGGCGAACCTTTTTTGATGTCCGTGCCACAAACTCATAAAAATTCTTTTTTAGATAGGTAACGTGCCACAATAAAATTTCATTCCAAATGTTAGCGTGGTGAAACTATACGTAAGTATAATTAAACAAACAAACAAAAGCAATTCATCTTTAAACAATTTTTTATTAATCAATGTTTTACAAAAAGCAATATGCTAGAAACAAAATTCACCTTAAAAAAATTGTTTTTAATGTGATTTTTGTTGCTGTACACAAGATGGTAAAGATTTAATATCTGGTTCATATTTAGTTAACTTCAACAGTACGCATGCAGAGCTCGACTCATCCGTCATTCTATTCCTATATTTATTTTTTATAAAATTTAATTCTGAAAATAGAGATTCACATGCCCACGTCGATGAAAATATTGATAAAATTGCCTTTGCTAATGTTTTTAAAGTTTTAAACAAATAAACGTGTCAGGAACTGAATTCCATGTATAGTTAGAATTTCATCTTCTGCAATTTTATTTATTTTATCCAATAATCGATTACTTTCAATAATTTCTAAATCATTTCTTAAATCAACAAATTTTTGGTTCTATATCGTACTTGACTGAAATTCAACTAATTCCATTTCTAATTCATTAAAATTTAACCATTCAAGGACTTTTAAATTTAATTTTTCAAATGGTATTGTATCAGGATATAAAATAAATTTTATTCGAGCGCTGCGACAGCAACAACATTCAAATACCTTAAGAAGGCGAAATTGGATACGCAAAATTTTTTATCTAATGCGCATCTGTATATACTTCGAAAGAATTCATCCGATATTTTAATAATAAGATGTATAATTTGGGTATTCAGTACTACAAATTTATATCGTTAACTATAAATTAAGTGTAGATTAATAATTTTTAATTCATTTCTATTAAAAAAGATAACTTAAAAAAAAAAATTTTTTTTGTGCGTGCCATCAAAATTTTCAAACGTGCCACTTGTGGCACGAGTGCCAATGGTTCGCCATCCCTGTTCTAGACGAATCGGGAAGGAAAGGGAGTAAAAATCATGAAATTATAAATTGGTGATTCTAGTTGATTATTTACATTAACAATTAAGTTTTCAGATCACACAGAACAACAGGTGTTAGAGTCAAATATTGCCAAATACATCACGTCACATTAATTTTGATTATTGTTGCATTTCGTTATTTTATTTGTTACCACGATTATTTATTTTATTATTAATTTCGATGTCCGTTTTATTCAATTCTGCCATTTCCATTGGAAATACATATTACCTACAGGTCTTCTAAAAGATTTAATTTCATAACTTTTCTGTTGAATGTGTAAAATTTTGAAATTATCTGTATCAATTTCCCCACTTGTACTTATAGGTATGTTAATTTCTTCCTTTCCAACATGTGTTTGGTCTCATAAGATAACTTAAATGGAACAACCGCTTTAACGAATATACGGTGCTTCACAGTTATGATAATGTTGATAACAACCTTTGGGTGGAAACGATTCATCAGAAATTATAAAAAAAACTGTTGAAACAATTTAGTGTTTTTTAATTTAGATATATGCATTTCGAAAATTCGTACTTCTCGTTTACTTTATTATAAAGAATTAACACTGAATGATTCTTTTTTTTTCCTTGTCGAGAGAATTCCTCTCTAGAAATGTAATAAGTAAGTGCTTCGTTTAACTGTTATTTAAATTATCTGAAAACGAATGTAAGCCAACACCGCTATCCAAAGAGGAATTTCAATGATAAGAGAAACTTTTTTTACGACGCGTCTTTCTTTGTGAACTAAATCCGTTTCTATTGGATACTTAAAATTGAAACCTTCTGATTTGACCAAATTTTCCGATAAGATGGGCGCTATTGATAAAAAGGAAAGCAATATAGGGAGTTGACTGCTATATTAGGGCGGAATAGAGCGCACCGTATGCCCAAAGAATACGTGATGCGTAAAAGAAAAGTTTGAAGAAAACGTACGCGAACTGGGCGAGAGAGTGAGAGAGTTTGATCACCGTGGATAATAACTCCCAAATGGCGACAAAACCCGACGCCTTGGAAATATTTTCGGTCCACTAGGGATCGTTTTCTCACGCTGCGTATGTGTGCTACTTTATTTTTCAGAAACGTCCTATCCAGTTTTATAAATAACGAAAACCCTTTTCCAAAAGGCCTTCCTTTTTCATGAATAACCTTTTAAACCAACTAAAATTACACATAAGAGCTACTACATCTGTCGCCTTGAGGGTTTCGTAACCTCATATTATGACAAAGCTTAGTAATAATTACAAAAAGTTCCTAATGGTCAGTAATTATTTTGCCAAAACTGGTAGAGCTTCCCCAAGCGAGACGGTATATCTTTTAAAAATCACGCTTGATTTTTATCAAAAAATAATGAAAAATTGAACATTTCGCTTGTTCTGGTATTTTCTTTTTGATAAGTGATCTTGACATTGCCTTGATTCATTTTGGTCTTGCTCCACAAAATTGTAACATCGACTTTAAATGTTTCAAGTATTTTAGAGGCATATAATATGGAAGATATTTGCAAAAGCTTTTAATTCTTGTAAGTCCATTTTAAATTCAAAATTAAACTCACAATTCTAGTTAGTAATGACAAAAACCTACCTATCTGGGAAATATTTTTGTCTATGTTGGAAAACATATTTGTACATTCAAAACTTCTTTACTATCATTAAAAACAACAATAAAGATCCCACAAAGAGAAATTCAAAATCGATCCAATTTAAATGTAGATCTTGTAATAAAACCTACATAAACCAAGCAGGCAGATCCTTTAAAAAGCGTATAGCTGAACAGAAAAGCTTTATAGATTTCCAATTGTACCTAAGCATAGCATGTAACTACCACAAAGTTTCAATGAGAATTTTAAAAACTAAATTTGCTAAAGAGTCTAGAAATAAATAGATTGAATAAATTACGTCCAATTATTAATTATCAACTGCTAACTGTTAATATTTCTCTCCTTTCAGACTTTATATGTAATTGTGCATACTTTTTTGCAATTATATAAACAGCTTTTTAAAGAGCAAGATAAGTTTGTAATTTTTATATTTTCATATCTTTTATGTTATTTGCTATTTTTCAACCCCACCTCTGTTTATCTTAAATTGATATATAAGTGATTTTGTTGTTAGTGTAAAATTAATAATCTTCCACCTGAATAAGCCAGTATGTCGAAATGGTCATTTGCAACTAGCTTGCGAGTTTAATTTCAAATTCTGTTTGCTGTTGTCTTAAATAAGTAATTTAGTTTAATTCAATTAAAAATTGATTTCCAAGAAGTCAAAGTCAGTAATTTATTTTCAAAAATATGGGATTTTAATTCCCAAAAATAAAAATTTATTTAGATAAAAGCAGGAAATGCTATTCAAAAATCCTCTAAACAAGTCGTTTATAAAATGCAGGTATTTTTTTATTAAATTATCATCATCCAGGCAGTTTTGGCAAGATAAGTTTGATACAATATTTCAAGACAATACAAAACAAAATGAATAAACACTTGACTCCTGTTGCAGTCCAGGATACTGTCAGACGTTGACCTTCTTGGATCACATCAGCACGCTATGTCCAATGCTGATAGAATACGGAAAAGTTTATCTGTTGTGTTTTCTTAATTATTTATAATTCAGGATGTGAGTATAAATGATTTAAAAATTAGGGAAATAAGCTTTCAGTTAAATAAATATCCTAAGCCATTGAAGCTGTCAAAGTTTTAAATATTTCACTGGAAGTTTTGAATTGCTTTTTTGTGTAATTGTTTAAATTTTTTTTTTGAATCGTGTACGTCCTAATGTCTTTTCCGTTTTCGCGGCAATTTTTTATACGAATAAATGCGAGTCGTTGTTCATTAATAAATCATATTCGCAAAAAAAAGTAAATTTCTGTTTTTACACTGTTTATCTCAAGAAATTGTAAGATTTGCTTTGAAGTAAAAAAAAAAGGAAAGAATATAAAAATTTAACTATTCTTCATGTGTGTCTGCATGAACTTACGTACATACATACATAGGTTCATACATACGGTTTTATGTACATAACAAAATTAAGGGGCTATTCGAGTTAATCCTTGTACAAATTCAGAAAGCACGAGGACCACATAAATTGATACACATTTCCTACAGGATAAGAGCATAGCTATTTTAATTAAATGGGCAACTTGCCCACTTTATCACTTGAATAATCTGACCTTTGTCCATTTGAGAAAGCGTTTTACTATTCTAACCTTTATTAGTCACAAATTGCTTAATATAACAGAGGCCCTAAATTCGGCCTGATCCTCGGAATAACTTCGTCATTAATTAAACCATTTATCGAGGAGATCTGTGACAAATTGGAAAGACATATAATTCTCCTTATTAAGCTTCCCATGATCTTCATAATAAATATTCACTTATAGATGTAAAACATTTTACAGCTTCCTTTTTTAGATTCATTTTTATTTCCTAATTATCTAAATATAAGTTTGATAGGAAATATTAATAAAGAAATATTTTCGTAATTAATATTGCCCTAGAATTTTAATAAAAAAGGGGATAATGTTGAAATAAGGCCATAACTATAAAGTATAACTAATAGAAATGCGGCACATTTTAATATTAGATTAGCAGTAAAGATGTCCGTTTGCTTAAAATACTTAGATACGTTCAGAATAGGATTATAAATATCACATTTAATTTGCTCATTATACACTAATGGGTTAAGGAAGGCAATAAAAACCGGTTATTCTTCTGAAAAATCTCCTTTTTGCGTGACTACCTTCAATTTGGATAGTAGGTATTTGGACTACCGGGCAAACAATAACCAGGCAGGTACCTACAAGGAATTTTCAGGACACATAAAAAGGATCCAAGTACCAAAATATAGTATTATTTGGTTTTTTTAGACATATAAAGTATAAAGAAACTGACCATTTGAAGCAAATAGGATTAGGGTCCTGTAACTATTGTAACAAAAATAAATAAACCAAATAAGTTGTCTAAGTAGCAAAAAAAAACACCCAATACATTTATCAAAACTGCCTATGGCGTGCTGATGAGATCTAAAAATCGAAATTACGATTTGCGCCTAATAGTTTCGATAGGTTTCTGACCAAAAGAAAAGAAGTTCTCAGGTTCTCTCATTTACTTTCTAGAGTTAATTAAACTTAAGGAAAGTAAAGCAACTATATTGCAGCACATTTTCGTTGTAAAGTGCTTAATATTATTTAGTTTCAATTACTTTTGAAAAGATATCTTCTAGAAATGCCTATGTATACGATTAGGGTATAATAGAATACAATCTCGTTGAAATAATGAGAAATATTCTGTTCACATAACGCGTTCGTTTTAGTTTAGTTCGGTCCTTCGCCAGATTCCGTCCGTCGCTCGTCGTTGGCACATTCTAGTTTTCCAACAAAACGTATATATTATTGCAACATAATAATTCGAATCACGTAGTAAAGTAGAAATTGTAGCCACGTGCTCTGAAACTTCAGCTAACCCCCTTTGAAAGCGACATCGTCAACAATACACAAAATCACTGTCGATGAGTGCCTCTAAAAGATTGTTTTCAAAGTGATTTAGGCAGATATTCGAATATAAAACGACATGAAAGGCACCTGAGGTGTCTATTATTATTTAAATGGGGATTGCGCTATTTATGCTGCGCACGTTGTCGTTTCTGTACAAACAGTTATTCTTTTTCACGTAATTCCTTCTACTAGGTCACTAATAAATGTAAATAAATACATGAAGGATGAACATTCGATAATTAAATAATGACGATATGTTATATCTAATGCTGTGATATGGACTTGTAAAAGTATTCAAACAAGTAATTGGTATATTTGTTGAGACAAATCAAAATAAAGAAAATATACGAAATAAATCGCAACAGGGTCATTATTCTGCTTAAATTGAATTATGAGAAATATTTTTTTTGGTAATGAAATTGTTCCTAAAAATATTTTATATAATCACAATAAGATTATCGTAAAAATCTTATGGTCAGCTTCATCCATTTAACATTTTGGTCACTACCATAATTGAGGATTCCCAAAAATGTCCCTTAACGTAGTATCTAAATGATCGTGGTTAAAATTTGAATAAATATAAATCAAAGGAAAAGGTCATCCGAAAATAACACTTAGCAAGAAATTTTAACCATTTGAAATGATTCTGCTTTAGCAGTTTTATATCAGTACAATGTCAATAGTATTTATTTCTAATTATAATATATTCTAACTATACTTTTTAGTTTTTACTACTAAACGTGACGCCGCCAAGTTTCTAAGTATTTCTTCTTGAGAAAATTGACGGAAACTCATTCCAACAAAAAAAATATATTAACCGTTATGATCATCTTTAGAAAATATTTAGATATTTTTAGTTATATATAACCCACTAACAATTTAAACTTGATTTTTTTTACTTAAAATAATTACTACCTATAGGATCAAACTGAAACAACAAGAATATATTTTTTTGACAACATAGAATATCGGCAGTTGCATTTGATGGTTCGATACACTTAAAGTATTTAGTTACATACTTATATAGTATGCAAATATTTTAACTTTTTTGCTATCATACTTGTAATACGTAAAACAACACCTTTGTACATTCCTAAAACGTGTATCAACTGAGGATTCGAAGCATAATTATACCAATAATGCATCAACCACGTACCACGCTAAGGCTTTTAGTTTTCGATTAATAATTCATAAGGCCATTTGTGTTGTTCTAATTAGAAGACCTCTATGGCCAACGTATAATATTCACTTAGTTTCCTGTTCTACAACAATTTCGGTTCGTAATGCCACATTTCTTCTCTAATACTTTCTCGTTGTTTCACCTTACGTATGTACTATGGTTTTGTTCATAGGGTTCCATTGAACTCTTATTTTTATATCTGTTTTGAAGGGAACTGGAGAATTATCCTTAATGATTTTTCTGACCCAATTTCCTTCTAATTAATGTGTAAGTACGTACATTTAAAAGTGGGACGCCAAATTTGGCTCCGAGCGGAATCAGAAAATCATTTAATTAGGTCCCTCATCGCTTGAACTGTTAATCGGAGCCGGCTTTGTTCCGTAGAATTATTAGTCCTAATTAAGTTATTCCATTTCAACTGTATTACTTCTCACAAGTCGCGGAATTTTGGTTGAATGTCAACTCTGAAGCTGTCTGAATATAAATTGTACTTAGTAAGTACTAGTTACCTACCTATTTATTAATTGCCCAAGAAAATTTATTCCTTACTTAATTTTTAAGAAAAATGTTACTGAAATGTAGACTAATTTTCCAGCTTATGTGAAAGCGATTCAGCTAATCCGCTCATTAAAAATTTCTAAGCTTTAAACAAACAACAAGTTGTTTCTGAGAGACGCTTTGTTTTATTTAGTTTTAAAAATTGCTATATCGAATGTAAATATACATATACCTTGATATCAAATAATAATAAACATAAACGGATTGAAAACTCACTTGCTATATAGCAAAAAAATGCGGGTGTTCGTTCTTGATTTCCGAACGATTAAACTTAGTGAGAACCAAATGAATATTTTTGAAATCCTTTAAAAATAAGTAATAAAATGTAGAGCTATACATGTATCGGAACTGAGTCCCCCAAATTGTACCCCAAAATACGTTACCATAACTTTTGTTCTTTATCTTTGATAAGCCATAACCAACTCTTATTTAACTAATTTAAAATTTAAAATATCTAAAAAAATTTTTTTTATATAAGCAACCATACAAGAGAACGTTAAATTTAATACAGATTTCAAAAACAAATGGGATAGTCCATTTAAATTAAAAAATGTTTATAGGTACATAGTATAATCGAATATTCCAAAAAAGTGAAAATATCTTGGCTGAATAGAACGTTTTCGAAAACGGGTTGGCTCCAAATTATTTCCATTAACTTCTGATAAACCAGTCGTAGTCGTCATTGTCGTCATTCTTTGAAATTAGCAAAAAAGAAAAAAACAATAACATTTATCGAAGTTCGACACTCAAAATTCTTGAATAATCGTGAAAACAGTAATTAAAATTATACACAAAATATTAAATTGCATAATTCTTCCCCTTACTGGAATCAACAGAATAATCTGAGCCGAATAGGGGTACCAAAAAAATTCTTAGTTTTAAAAATATTATCAGCCGTGAAAATCAAGACTTAATTAACTGGAGATGGAAATGTTGTTCGCAAAAGGAAAATGTTTTTCCTTGTTAATTGATTATTCTAATTAGCTAAGAGAAACGTTAAGAAGTGCAGCAGGAATAATAAATAAAGCGCGACGAGCCAAGCAGTCGAGTCGAGTCGTTTCGTTTGGTTGAACGTTGGTGCGACGTTTGTGTTTGTTCGTGATAGTCGTGTTGTTATATCGGCTTCGAGCTATTTCGTCTTTACGACTGGGCTCTGGCAGGCAGACAACATGAGCCAGCATGAGCCTCTGCTCTGATGTTCATTAATATAAATTAGATCATAAATTAGCGGAAATCAAAACAAATCACTCGGGGCGAATAAATAAAGAAGGAAAGGCGTAGATAAATCTTAGGAAGCCGTATAATGTCCTCTGCAAAACAGGAACATGGGAGAGGCGGTCCAGCGGTGAATCTTCCCGACCAAATTATAAGGCTCTCCGTCCTATCCCTTCATGCGAGACTACTTTGTTAATAGATTTTAAAGTATATCCCTCCATTTCCTACCCAACTTTTACATGACCGCCGAGGATTTACTCGGAATTGAAACGCACTAATCACTCCCGCATGCAATATTTCCGCCGTCAAACCCTGCTAAATGAGAATTCACCTAAAAAAATGTGGCAAGCTTTTGTCATGGAAAATTGCCATTTCACACTACATTATGCACATACAAAAGCACTCACCGCCTACAAAACTTACATCAGCCAGACAATACAAAAGTTGACTAAAAATTTAGATCAAAGAAGAAAAATTATAAATCTTTGTGTAATTTTTTTTTTGAAAATATAAACGTCATTATTAAAATGTTTCCTTGTTATTCCAAGAATTTTAATTTTTTTTTTGTTATATTGGAAACGCATTGCAATTATAAAAGAGAACAATAAAACACAAGGTGTAAACTTTTGATATTACAAACGCCTTTCCTCATTTCATTACTTTTGTTTATTTATATAAAAACATCATGTTTCATCACTGTATTCTGGAAATGAAAGCTCCTATTTTCTGTATCAAATCGATTTATTTCCAAATGAAAATGCATAAACGTAACCGAGATTCTCCATAGTTTTGAAGCAATCTTCAATTTTCTAAGCCCGGCACGTAAATGAAATTAAACAGTCGTAGAGAGAGGATAATAATTAAATTGGATATCGGACTCGTTTAAATCGTTATTGAAATAGCAATCGTAAAATTAGAAGAAACAAGCCGCACACTGCGTGTAGACGGACTCATTAAAATCTCGTTAGAGGAGTATCCAAAAATGCTAAACTCGCCGTTACAGATTGAAGGTACTTAACGAACGATTTTGTTTTATTTTTAATGAGTTAAGTCGAAGTTGAAATCGTCGTTTACTGAGAATGAATAAATTTTAAAAAGACAATTCTACTGTACACCAACTGTTAATTAAACAATTCATGAATGAATTCTCATTAGAAATGCAAATAATTTTTAGCATTTCATAATTTGTGAATGAAAGAATAAATCAAAGAAAACTGTTTAAGTATAAAGAACACGAAACACATAAGGATAAATCAGAAACAAACCTTATTTTCATTACATAAGTTTTAAATCACGTCATGTAAGGAGAAGTTGTACGCAAACGTACACAATCGGCGCGCGCAAATTGTCTGACGTCACGTACATTGAGTTTAAATTAAATCCCTAGCGCACATGCACTGAATGTGGGAGGTTTTATGTTGAAAATTAATGAATCACTTTTATTCATAATTTACTAATAGGATTAGCTAATAAATGAAAAGTATAAGATACATAAAATTACACAAATAAATATTAAAACAATAACGTGGATGAAAATGAGAAGACTTATGTTACTATGAGCTGAAGTGTCGGGTCTAACTGCACTATAATAAGATTAAATTTAAAAAGTGGGACATTTAGTACTATTTTTAGAATCCAAATATGATATTAATAAACTGAAGAGTTTAGGATAATGTAATTTAGGGAAATTCTGTTATCGGTATAAGATGTCTTTTGCTTATGAGGCAGATAATATATTGTATAAATTTCTCTAAAAAACTAAGGTAAATAATTTTTACTGAAACCCGTTAATTTGGAGCTTTTGCGTCATTCATTTCCATGTTGATTGGCAAGTAGTTCACTCACTTTTATTTAAGTGCAAAGTACAAATTCACCAAATGATCAACTCAGAAAACCGCTACTGCCACAAAATATGATCCTAAATTTATATAAAGCTAATATCTCATTTTATAAAAATGAAAATGTATTGTTACACTTTATTCTGTCATAAACTTTAAGGGGCAATATTCTTATGTAAACAAAGTTGTAAATATGTCAATATCTATGATGAATCCATAAAATCACCAAATATTAAAATTTTAATGATACATGAGACAGTGTATTCCGTTTCCTGCAATAAGAAAATTTTGACTATAAATATTGATTTTACAATAAAGTGGCAACTGAATTCCCGTAGGTGTGTAGAATCTAAAATAGCTCGATATATTTTGACATTCTCCGGATTATGCTAAAATATACACGAAATCGTTGTACGGCCGTTATTTATTATTAATGTTTATGACAATCAATAAAATAGGTCAATCTAAAAAACTTGAACCCATCCTGGAAATCCCCAGGCACTCATAATGCTGTGAAATTTCAAATCGATAGCTATTAACCAAATCTGTCCACTCCATCAAAACTTCCCTAAAACAGATTACCTAAATAATAATCAAATTTTAAATGAATTGAGGATATTAATTCTAGTTCTTGTATTTCAGGAAAACTCCAGAACTGCACTCACAATGGATGCAGACGAAGAGGACAGCGATGATGGTCACTGACAAAAACAACTATTCCCAGAATTTAGTATATTTCAAAATGAACAAACAACCTTTAACTGCCGATTTACGTGTTGTCCTCATTTTTTTGGGGTTTTTCACGCAAATGCTCCTGTCTGAGTGTCCTCATCTGTGTGAGTGCAAGTGGAAAAGTGGCAAGGAGTCGGTCATCTGTCTGAACGCAAACATCTCGTCGGTGCCCCAGCATCTGGAAGCCGGTACCCAAGTTTTAGACCTTACCGGAAACAATCTCGTCACAGTCAAACACAACGAGTTTGCTAGGGCCGGACTGCCTAATTTACAAAAGGTCTACATCTCCAAATGTCGACTCAGAAATCTCGAAAGGTAAAAAACAATATAAATTATGAAAAAACAACGCAGTTATAAATTTTTTATTAATGCCACTTAGATGGAGGAAATATATATAAGTATATGAACATAAACTAAACAAAGTGACTTATACACTACTAGCTGTCCCGGGTACGCGTTGCTATGGCTCTTTTACGAGTTAATACAGTTAACGTTAAACTTTCTGATGCAGTCAAATTAAAATATATGACGTGGAATAAATTGCAGAATCAAGATATTAAAACACGGCGCCATCTGCTGTCAATCGGTTTAAAAAAAGATGTTTTCTGAAATGAAGTTTTTATTTTCATTTCAAATAATAGTGTAGTTGTATAAAATGCGTTTTTCTAATAGTTTCGTTACTTAAAATTGTTTATTAATATTTTTGCATAACTTTTGCAAAAAAATAAACGTTTAATTTAATATGTTTATATTATTTTTCCATCTTAAGAAGGCACAGTGTACCGAAAGAATTATGGTGGCATTAATAAATATTTTGTAACTACTCTTAAAGAGTACAAACTTTATAGACTATAATTTACATATATCAATATATAGAGTAAGTAGTTTTTACTTTTTCAAATTACCTACTTGTAGGTCGTAGCATGTATCAGAAGTAATAATGAATTTGTGAAACCCCCACCGTGTTCTTTATTTAATTTAGTTGAAAATATGAAATCATAAACTTTTCTTTTTGTCATACGCTTTTTAAATTCTAAAGATATTATACAGGGTTTTTCAAGTTGATGGGCTATTAGAAGTATATGAATTAGTAGAAGGAATTAAATTCTGAAACTTGGGCTCATTTGGTTATTGTTTATGCCGCTTCTTTTAAAAATATTTTCAAGTTCGATTTACATCCGGTTATACCGGAAGTCGATACCAACTTTGTTATTTTAAATGGAATGGTATATTTTTTACGCTGAATTCGAATAAAACGTGTAATTCTAAGGTAAGTTTGATAACCAACTTGTACACCTATGACGATCGGTTTCTGAGTTAATTTAATATATAGAAAAAAAATCGCTACCGCAACCCAAATTATAAAAGATCATAACTTCCACAAAATACGACTTAGAGTGTTGAAATTTTTACTAGTAATAGCTGAATATTAGTGCTAACGCCTTGACAAAATTGAATTAAATAATTTATACAGGGCGTTCAAAATAAAATTCTAAAATTGAAAAACTTCAAACACGAATTATCTCGTTTTTTCAAATGGCACCTACTATTTTTTATTTTTTCAATCGATTCCTTTTTTTATCCTCTTTCGATCTATATGGATACTTCCTATTTTATTCAAAAATTTTGGAATAATTTTGAATTATTACATAAAATAGGAAGTATCCATATAGATCGAAAAAGGATAAAAAAAGGAATCTATTGAAAAAATAAAAAATAGTAGGTGCCATTTGAAAAAACGAGGTAATTCGTGTTTGAAGTTTTTAAATTTTAGAATTTTATTTTGAACGCCCTGTATAAATTATTTTATTCAGTTTTGTCAAGGCGTTAGCACTAATATTCAGCTATTACTAGTAAAAATTTCAACACTCTAAGTCGTATTTTGTGGAAGTTATAATTTTTATAATTTGAGTTGCGGTAGCGATTTTTTTTCTATAAATTAAATTAACTCAGAAACCGATCGTCATAGGTGTACAAGTTGGTTATCAAACTTACCTTAGAATTACACGTTTTATTCGAATTCAGCGTAAAAAATATACCATTCCATTTAAAATAACAAAGTTGGTATCAACTTCCGGTATAACCGGATGTAAATCGAACTTGAAAATATTTTTAAAAGAAGCGGCATAAACAATAACCAAATGAGCCCAAGTTTCAGAATTGAATTCCTTCTACTAATTCATATACTTCTAATAGCCCATCAACTTGAAAAACCCTGTATATACCAAAATATTCAACTTTATTTGTTTTTTAATAAGGGTAATACTTTAAAATATTATTTTGGTAAATATAAGGGTAGGTACGTATTTTCCTGTGGATCATTTCAGTTAAACACTTTTTCACACCTGTACATGACAATTCTGTTTACACATACCACTTTTGTTTATATTATCTGCTTTGTCTACATTATTAATTAAATATTTCGATAATTTATTTGATGTTTTGAATGATATTTTAAAACTAGGTCCTATTGTTTTTAATTTTATCCATATTTTTGTTTGAAGTATCACGGTAATACGAAATCATTTGCAATTACTAACATTTATATGTTTATAGTCGCTTCTGTATGCGGATTATTAGCAAATTAATTTACGTTGTTCATTCATTAGATCCTTTATTAATTTCATTGACTGTCCATTGCTTACGGCAATTTTCTTTGTACAGTTCGATTCAAATTGTTTAGGGTTTAAAAAGGATACTTTTAGTACCCTATTAATCATATTTTGAAGTGCAGTTAATTTTTGTAGTGTAGAATGACAAAATTTTAAATGTTTTGCATTGTATCAATTATCAGTCCATGGAACACTTCTATAAACTGAAATAATAGCTTCGACTTTTAGTTCAACTAAAAATGTTAAATGTAATCCAAATTAGTTCTTTATCAGTTTTTAATTATTCACTTCTATTGTCAATTACCATTTTTTGTTCATATTTTTCAGTTATTTGTGCGTGGAGTCCTTTAATTCTTACCAATATTTGATTTTTTACAAAAAGGGCAAAATTTTCACTGTTTTTAACATTACTAGGTCTATTAAGTTTATAAGACTATAGGTTTGTTCCAAGTGACGCAGGAACCGTTCAGGAACGGTACTGATCATGCGCATTATATAAAACGCGTTCCAAGTGAGCCGTGACCGTTCCAGAACGGTTTCGAAAGCGTTCCAAGTGAAGCTGTGACGGTTCAAGTACCGTAACAGAACGGTCATATCAGTACTCGACTGGGATTAGGAACCGTGTGGACTGAAAGTGGACTGACATGCGTAGTACGGTCGGCGCGTGACTTGTACATCGTATTTTTATTGATATTGTTAAGTTTAATTTGGTTTGGGACTAAATTGATTGAAATGTGTTCCGTCGCTATTCGGAGAAACAATTTTAATTCTATATAAAATTAAAATCATTATTATTATTAAGTCTTATTCTGATATTCACATTGTTAATCGTTCATTTAATTCTAATCTTACAAGTTACATTCCATTGTATAACAATTAGTGACGGTACCTGGTAGTAAAAGCCCCACTAGGGTTGTAATTTCCAAATTCACAATAATAGTTGCTAGGTATTATTATATCTATTATCATTAGTATCATTTGTAACGGCCCACGATTAGCATTTGTACATATTTTGTTTATGAATCATCCTACTTGTTTTGCTACCTGCTTGTACTTTCACCCCTTCTTGTGCATTTGTCGTTTGTAAAATAAGTCTTCATACACAGTATTCTATAGTCAGTCAGCCATCAGTATTCAGACAGTAATTATTCAGTTATTATACACTCAATTTCAAATGTTGAATGAAGAAATAATAAAAAACGAAGGCTATTTAGGTAAGTACATCTATACAGTATAAAAACGCCGGAATATCTCATATTTATTTTAGAAGACATTGTTCCAAACTATTCGGAAGTTTTCTGCCAACATTTTAGATTATCGAGAAACAGTGTGAAGTTGTTTTTATCATCCATTTTTTTAAATTTAAACTCCCACACTGAAAACTTATTTAAATAAAATCTAACTCGACCGTGGCGCCAACTGAGCGAGAGTGATCTAACTGTAACCAGTAACGAAACGATCCACGAAAACGTTCCAAGTTAAGCCATTCCGGTACGACCAGAGAATTACGACATGCGCACAAAAACCACCCTTCACGGTTCTGTTACCGTAACGTTACGATCCAAAAAGTTCACTTGGAACAAACCTAAAATTAGAAAAGGATTTGGTTGTTCAACTAAATTTAACAAGGAAACTTATATTTTAAACCAAACGAAAAAGGAAGGAATTGGATACTAATTAGAATTTAACTAAAAATATTGTGCTTTAATATAAAAGAAATGTTATTAGAAGTTATTAGAAGCCACATACCACCCCCTTTTTGAAAATACTTACCCAAAAACAAAATAACAGACATTTAATTCCTAACTTTATTTTACTTTTTCTTATATATATATTCAATTTTCCAAAAACCGCTAAAAATATCTAAACAAAAATTGCTACCAGTATCCTTTCAATTAAGGGAGACAAATCTGTCTAAATTGTTTAAAGTGGACATTAGGCTGAGTCAGTCACGCTCAACTTTATTGTTTCAGGTACGCTTTCAGAAGTCTCATTAACCTCGTAGAGCTGGACATTAGCTACAACGTCTTAACATCGATTCCTTCGCACACATTCGACTCGATTCCTGAATTAAGAGACTTGAAACTTTCTGGCAACCCCATAATTCGCATACTGAACCATGCCTTCATACATCTTCGACAACTAGTAAAATTAGAGCTATCAGACTGCAAAATAAATACCATCGAAGATGAAGCATTTCATGGGTTGGAAAGATCTTTAGAATGGCTCAAGTTGGATAACAATAAATTACAACAAGTGCAATCAAAATCGATTACGGTTTTAGAAAATCTTCACGGTCTAGAGTTAGCCAATAATCCCTGGAATTGTTCCTGTACCCTTCGCCCACTGCGAGAGTGGATGTTAAGGAAGAATATTCCTTTCGGTGTTCCTCCAATTTGTAGTTCTCCAGAACGAGTTAGCTCAAAACATTGGGATAAATTACATTTGGACGAATTCGCATGTGCTCCAGAAATTTTAGCAGTAAATCCGATAGCGCACGGTGTCGAAGGTAAAAATGTGACAATGGCCTGTAGAATAGCAGGAGTGCCCGAGCCAACGGTACGATGGATCCTAAAGAATAAAGTGATAGCAAATCTGTCCGGAACTCCGTACTCTAACGGGAAAAAGTTATATATAGTGCATTTAACGAATGAATCTAGTGATTTAACAATATTAACTGTGGACCTTCAAGATGCGGGAGTGTACGTGTGTTCAGCAGAAAATAAAGCGGGTCGAGCGGAAGCAAGTGTGACCTTAGGAGTGTCTCAGAAACCTCCGAATTCACCGTTAACCGGAATATCTGTTATCGTGAGTCTAGTAACGGCAGGACTATTAGCACTCCTGGGTTTTGTGGTGGTTGTGTGGGTGTACAGCTTGCGGAGTAAAAGGACGCTAGAATGGCGGAAACGGAAGTGCGGAAGAGTTCAAGAGAACTACGAAAAAATTGAACTGAATCACAAAGTGCCAGGTATACTCATTTAATCCTGGAAACTTTCATTGTAATCTCTCATACCAGCCATGTGTTTATTTAAACTTTCATTCATATGTTTTTTTTATTTGAGAACCGCTGATACGTTGTCGAACATTTCGTACACGGTTTTTTGTGTGATGTATAAAAAAAGTGTTCAAAGCGGAACGGTATAATTGTGTTATCAACAGAGAATTTCTGTATTCAATCAAGACGCAAGAGGATGTGACGACATGGCAATCAGCGGTTCTCAAAAGTATAGGCTTTCCAGAGGTAGGTTAAATTCACAATTTTTTTTATTTTTATAAATATTATACTTGCTGTTGGTAATAATTCCTCTAATTCGTTACTACCGTACTCCTATTTATTATCATTATAAACAAAAGTCAAATGTTTAAATATTTATTGGTAAGCGTATAATTTAAGAACGACTGGATCGATGTCGCTAAATTAAAATTATGACCGCAAGAAATCTTAGCCTTTTTAGGATATTTGTACTATAGATAGCTTTAGGGTTTCCCATGCATATGCAGTTGAAGTTACAAAACATCCTTTATAAGAATTTTATTTTAAATCTAGATATGTGTTACTTCGTGAACAAAATATTGTAGAAGCTTTTCATCTAAAAATTCTTTCGAGTAATTTTCATTTTTATAAAATATTCCAAATGTTTACCTAGTTAATTTTAATTGCAATTAAAAGATATTTTCTGAAACGTTTCATTTAAATGAGATACATGTTAAACAGGGTCTTAATGGTGAATCCATTTCAGCCTGAAACTAACAAAATTAACTGATAATCCATTATAATTTTTATTTATGGCTTGTGCGATATTTGGGTTCTTATCACGCGACTGCATGACAATTTTCGATCTTAACGGCATCATTTCACGCAACATAAAGATTTTGGAAGTAGGTGCACCTTTAACAAATAACTAAATAAATCACGGTGTATCGTTAGCAGTTTGTTATTACATCGAATGTTCTATTCTTCGAATTAGGTCGCTATTATTATTATAATAATTGCTCCATTTAAAGGAATTTTTTCTATACACCACAATGCTAAAATTTAAAACCTAAATATGAAAAGAAAATTGACGTTTTCCAAATTTTATGTTGGCAAATATATTTATATTCAAGTTTTCGTACTAAATTATTATTAACGTTTTATAAGTTGTATTATTTTGTAAAGAAACGTGGCCCTTAGCGTTTTTAAATTTCTCAAGACATCTTTGTCGATTAGGTAACCAAGAATATAGGTGTTTAATTTTTTTATAAAACTCTGTCTATCACTTCCACAAGAAACTTGCATGTTTACACAGTGGTTTTAAAAGTCGGCGGTCTCCCCCTAAAGGGGCGCAGGGTAATTGAAATATCGGGATCCGGGAAAAATTCAGGTTGGAAGTAAGCAAGCAATATTCCGCCTAGCCATAAAAAGTTATAAAAATTATTTTACCTTTTGTGACGTCATTTATGTGCGAAATAGCATTTTCCACATTAGCTGTCATCAACACAAGAAATAAGAGCGGCTCTATCTTTATGTAAACCACGCTTTAACAAATTGTGTGAAAACAAGCAAATCCATATTTCAAATTAAGTTAATTTTAGTCGACAATAATTTTTTATCAAATATTTACCACTTTTGTAATTATTTTTTCAGTAAACAAATTATTTACAAATTGTTTGTAAATTTTTCCAAACACATAAGATTATTTATAAGTGGGGCGTTTGTGCACAAAGTTTGGAAACTGCTGATGTATATCATATAAAATATAAAATTGTGTGCGAACATAATTCTAGACCTGCCATTGCCAAAGTGACAAATAACAACAGAGAATATGGAAAACCCGACAATGAGAATGTAGATAAAAAAATTAAATAAAAGTTTGAACAATATTTAAAAATATTATCAGAAAAAGTAGAATATGTCTTGTTTAACTTGAAAGATGTTATATGTTCATTGAAACGAATTTCAAAAGAATTACCAGTTTGACCAATATAGAATGTCGCACAATCTGGGTAACTACCTATAAACGCCACTTTTCCTTATAAATTTTGTCTTTACAACCAAACATAATATTCCTTCTTTTTTTTGTGACTTAGAACAGGAGTCTAATTGTCTTTACGATATCACCCACATATCTATACCATAATTCTGCCTTATTTTACATGAAGATAATAAGATAAAAAAGGGCTTAGATGTGAACCCATACTGTGTTTAAAGAAAAAAAAAATATTGTAAAAGTTTAACTGACAATAATTGTTTTCCAGACGTAGTTGTAAAACAGTCAAAAATTTTCTTTGTTTAAAATGTTTTTAACTAAAGAAACATAAAAAGTTCGTAACATTAAATTTAAGTTGAAACAAGGTGAGCTTTTTGAGAATAGTGTTGATTTTCTTGATTAATTTACAAGTGAAGCAGGTAATTAAAAAAGTTGTCTGATAGATTAACATTTTCGCCAAAAGTTCATACGTTTCTGCAAAGGTAAATTACGGTTGTCATTCTGATCAGTTGTTGTTTTGATTTTTTTCGACCTTCATGTAGATGTTTTTTAAATTCATTATGGAAAATAATTACAAAGTGAAGTCATTACTATACAAGGTTTTTCAAGTTGATGGGCTATTAGAAGTATATGAATTAGTAGAATGAATTCAATTCTGAAACTTGGGCTCATTTGATTATTGTTTATTATTATTCCAAAATTTTCAAATAAAATAGGAAGTATCCATATAGATCGAAAGAGGATAAAAAAGGAATCGATTAAAAAAATAAAAAATAGTAGGTGCCATTTGAAAAAATGAGGTAATTCGTGTTTGAAGTTTTTAAACTTTAGAATTTTATTTTGAACGCCCTGTATAAATTATTTAATTTAATTTTGTCAAGGCGTTAACACTAATATTCAGCTATTACTAGTAAAAATTTCAACACTCTAAGTCGTATTTTGTGGAAGTTATGATTTTTTATAATTTGGGTTGCGGTAGCGATTTTTTTTCTATAAATTAAATTAACTCAGAAACTGATCGTCATAGGTGTACAAGTTGGTTATCAAACCTACCTTAGAATTACACGTTTTATTCGAATTCAGCGTAAAAAATATACAATTCCATTTAAAATAACAAAGTTGGTATCGACTTCCGGTATAACCGGATGTAAATCGAACTTGAAAATATTTTTAAAAGAAGCGGCATAAACAATAACCAAATGAGCCCAAGTTTCAGAATTGAATTCATTCTACTATTTCATATACTTCTAATAGCCCATCAACTTGAAAAACCCTGTATAAGGGCTTTATTGAAACATAATGTTATATTTACAATGCATTTGCACACACTGCACCGCAGACCACTACCATACGCATTTATTATCCTTCCAAGCTTCTCCCTCTCATTGTCCCCCATTTCTTCTTCTAATATATGCTCCATTGATTCATTCTTTCCTCCACATACTCTACACACTCTCTTACTTTCTTCCATCCAAAACTTATTCTCATTACATTCATTCCCCATTCTGAATCTCATCATCCTCATCCCCTTGCCATTCTTCCCATGCAAACTCCTTCATTCCTCTCGCGTATCTTGATTCCCATATTTTTCTCAAATCCTCACTTCTTACTATTTCATTACATCTTTTTCCCACCATTCTACTAACACTCAAGCCCTATTCTCTCCACTCTTCCATTTGTTCTTTACTTATTGTCATTTCTGTTAGGGCCTTATCCCTTTCCACATCGTATTTATTTTTTGTCCCTATCCCCAATATCTTTTTCTTCCATATCTCTTTTCTTAAGTCCCCTTCCGGTAATTCTCCCAATTTTTCCTCATATTTTACAGCCCTGCTTCTTGAATCTTCCACCATTTTACCACATTTTGTTTCCCTTCTTAAAATGTAAAGTCAATACTGTATTATAAACATTTAAACCGCAAATGATTTCGTCCATGCATGTAGTAAACCTTAAACCGCCAGAAAAATGAACCTTTTTTTTAAATGCCCTAAACGTGCACCGAACTCTTTCAAAGGAATTGCTGCACGTTTAATATTCTATAGAGGCTCTTTTTACTCAAATCATATCTTGTCGTGCACAGTCCAGAGTGTGATTATTACATGCTAAGGGGGGACGACAGGGTATATTCGTATTCCAGAATATGCTCTTATTCTCAAAAGCCCTTTGAACCTACCCTTACACTCGTGTTATATACGGAATACCTACGAAAGATTGCATATAGTGTTTCATCATTGCACGGTTCAAATAACGTCATGAAAGTCTTTTGTTATTTGAGCAGGTGTTCGAAAGGAAAATTTAATGTATGCTACGTATGTACGTGAGTTGCAGTATACAATATGGTACTTATACTACGGTTATACGTATACAAACTGAAAATGGGAAAAGTAAATCGTAAATTTGTCTTTTTGAAAGTTACCCTTTTTGGTTTATACCTACCAGGTAAAAGGAAACTTATTTTCATTTAGATTCAAGTTTTCCCAAATTCTCTTTCTCGTTCTAGTGTGTTTTACATTTTCTAGCTCCAATCTGTGTGGAACGTCTAATTGAATCACTAATATTTCCTTTTTACTTCCACCAGGATGTGTGTGGTTTCAATTCCAGACAATTCGAACAACGCACCCTGTTCTTTCTCTTTCCTTGTAATTAAACAACCTTAAGCATGGTGGATATCCTTGACGACATTTATGACTCAAGCATGCTCATTAATTCTATTGTACATCGTAACGCCCACTAAAAATGAAACGTTGAAACTCTTCTTTGAAATTATATTATTTACAATTAGTAAATTGTTGGTGTTTATCCATCTGTAAAACTGAAAAAGCTTCGGTTGTAGGTTTTATAGATTTTCAACATAATTTAAAAGAAATACGACAAATTTCACTAAATACAGTTCTTTAATAACAGAGCTGGATGGAGTTTTAGTGCTTTATGTTTAAAAATGTGCAGAGAGCTTAGAAGCACTGTTGTTGTTGTTGTAATTTGTAATATAAAAAAGACTTCAAGTACTTTCAAATTGCCTATAGCCCTTTCTATGTGCTTGAAGCTCCTTCAAAGTGGCTGAAAGCAAGACAAACTCATAAAAAAGGCCTTAAGCTTTTGATGCAATTGAAGCTTTGGTTTAATTCAAGCCCCTACCTCTACAGTATGCTCGATGATCGAAGAAGCTCTTTCCATAAGTGCTTCAAGCCTTTTCAGCATTTGAAGCACTTTCGATGTGATTCAAGGGTTTATAATATACATACACAAAACTCTTTTGACGAGTATTTATGGCTTTGAATTTAATTTATTTTCGATGTAATTGATAATTAGAAGTTTTTGGATTTTAAAATGTATTTAGGACAGTATAAGTAATGACTTTAGGCTTAGGGCAGATGGTGCAGTTGTAACATTGTCCACACCAATCCACTAAAAATGTGGCCTTAATTTTACATCGTCTCTTATATTAACCCAAAACTGCCCAATTATATACATTATTAATTATTATTAACAAAAAACGTGTACGTTCATAATAAAAAGAAGTGTTGAAAAGACACAATTTCATGTCTGCAAATTTATCCGCAGTGAGAAAACTTCTTTACAATGTTTCAGTTTACAAATCAACATAAAAGAACCTGAACTAAGTTAAGTAACTTGCACATGAACACCTGAACCTAAATTAAAAGGGGTTATGCCGCGACGGGTGCCAAATTATGTAAAATAACAACCTCTTCGAGAGTCAGGAAGGCAACAAATAGAATAATTCACGTTGCGAGAAAATATGTTTGTGCTCTCGCATTCTTATCCGGAAAATATTTCATTTTGTCGACTCGTAAATGATAAAACGTGCGCGGTATTTCAAAATGCGCAACGTTATACTACAAAAAAATACTCGAAACAAGCCACACGAGATGCATAATTAACTGTTAGAGTGCCCTCGTACCATGTACCTAAAACATTTCAGCTTCATACTAGGTAATGAATTTGCAGGAATAAAAATGAATTTTCAAAGGAAACTCCTGCTAAATAGGGGAAATTTAAGGTCTTCACAATTTCAAACAAACCCTTCAACTCCCACATTCAAAGTATTAAAACTCGGAAATTTCGTTTTTGAAAAATAACAAACATTACAAAATAAAGCAGGGATTATAAGGTCTGAAAGATGTTTTAGTTCCTCGTATTTCTTAAGGTCTTAATGTCCTTGGTCTTGGTATATCAGTGCTGACATCACACCATTTATTTAAGGATAGTTACAAGTTTCTGGGTTTCATGTCAAGTTCTTCGGCTTGGACTAGAATCTTTAAAGTAGAGTAAGTTCTAGATGAACAAACATAGTTTTAAAAGAAACATTTTCTTTATTTATATTTAAAAGAGGTTACGTTAGGTTGGGTTGCTCTTTAACACCCTCCCCCGTCTTGATTTGGAATGATCCCTCAGTCAGAGTCTTTCCAGAGATGATAATCCTATATCTCGATTGTCTTTATGTGATTATAAATGTTACACTTTCGGCCCTCGAATGCGTTGATTAATTTTGTCGTAAATGTCCATGTTCCAGGTTCGTCTTCCACATTAGCGGTGCAGCAGGAAATAGTCGATCGACGTCACGGAGACTACAGGCTAATCCCAGGAGCCGACAATAATGAGCAAGTCGAGAAAGATAAAGAGGGCAACTCTCAAACGGTCACAGCACCTGTTGCCAATGGGAATAACAACGAGGGACAGGTGCTAAGCAGTTGGAACACTAACAGCTCCATGATGACGAGCGAAACCAAATGGGAGTCGCAGGAATTGTCATTATTGGAAACCGAAGACTCTAACACTATGAGGAAAGATACAAACAGCAGGTAATTTTATAACTATTTGAGAATCCTTCGCCTTATTGAATTGGATATATTATATTATTCATAAAATTGTATGTTAATGGATCAGAGTACATAGCTATTTCTGATATTGTCTCAAATAAGGAGGAAATCCTAAAATTAACAAGTTAATCGTTGAACTTTTGTATGTTTTTAATTTGTTAGGTATAAAATTTCTACTGGATAAATTTCAGGGAGTACACCAAATAAAGGTTATTTTTAGAACTCTAACCTGAAACCTTTTATTTAAGTAAAAACACATTCACATTCACATTAATATATGCTTGGTCGTTAAACTGTACATAATTAAATGGACTCGCTCAATTAATTTATGAACTAACTAGAGGGGTTGCTTTAGTAGACTACGGCATGAAATCAAGTATGGAAGGAGGGAGAAAAGGAAGAAGTGGGGATAAGAAAGGCTTCCCTCCAAAGGAGGAAATGCTGAATCAAGAAATAAATAAATTAAAAACTTTTTAAGGATAATTTAATGAAATAATATTAAGAAGTTTTTTCTATCTTCGACTCCTTTTTTCCTCAACCAGTACTCAGGCTAGTAAAGTATTTGAATAAAAATATTTTAAAATATAAATACTACAAAAGGAACTTTCATCGTTTTTAAATTAATAAGTTTTTTTTTATTTGATTTTCCAAATAGATACATTTACAAATGATATTTTTTCGCATCTAATCATGAATAATTAAACTCAACAAAATTAAATGACTTAGGCCTTCAGGGCCGGCGTTCTTAGAATAAGATTAAATATTTGGGCTTAGAGGCCGTGGTCTGAGTGAGATTCTTGCTTGGGTGTTCTCAAGAAATTACATGTAAATTGTTATTACTAAAATAACAAAATAATTTTATTTTAAGATGGACAATTATCAGTTACGTTTTTTTATATTTGTATTCGTATTTAAATAGTCATGATCGACTGTTCTTTTACAAGTAGGTAGGTATACATGTAATTGCTTAAGAATTTTTTTTTTAATTAGCTAAACCTGTACGCTTGCTTATGGGTTGCATAATTGGATGAGAATATTTTATAAATTTAATACAGAAACCAGAAATATTTGCTTTTATATTTTCCAAGTACTTCGACTATTTGTATTGGTATTTTAATAGTTTTTCGAATAAGATGTTCGTATTTGTATTTGTATTTCAATCCCCAACTGAATAATCTCCATTGTCTATTTTGAGCACGGCATTAGTAATACATCAAATTGGTTGCAAACATTTATTTTGTTTAATCCCTCTCTGAGAGTTAAAAAGATTAAAGCAAAAAATTTTCGCAAATGTCTAGTTAAAAGTAAAAGTATTTGACGAATTATTTTAACGTTAAGTTGAAAATTGTTGACGGTATCGTTAGTGCATTTATTTCTTCTAGAGACGATTACCCGAAGATCTACAATTCGATGTCTGGTACATATAATTACGTCCTAGATCAGCAGTCCAGTCACGTATCGCCGAGCAGTTTAAGTTGCCACTTCATGCGGAAGCAGCCGTACGACAGCTTATCCCCACGAACTTCCGGAAACCACGTAGTAGCAGAAGACAATGACGACGACGAAAAAGCGAAGGGCGAAGAAATAAGCGCGAAAAACTGTATCGACTTGAAAAGCCACCGCCAATTGGACGATTTGAAGAGTCGTCGCGATAGCGTCGAATGCTCGTATTCGACCGCATTAAGATGCGGCAACTTGACGTCCACGTCCGACGTTTACTGCACGTTACCACGTAAAATAAGTGACATTTATCGGAGGAAGTACTCGTGCCCGGCCACGGAGAGTCAGTCGCCACTGTTGCCGGGTAGTAGCCGCGAAAGTGGCGACGGATTCGACGAAGGAGGAATATACTCGTCAGTAAGACGTTTCTCAGATCCCCACAAAAATCCCATCGGACGAGAAAGTTTCAAGTCGAGTAGTTACATGAACCTCGTAAACGTAAACAGCGAAAATACAAACACCCTCCCCATTTCCACTTACTACGACGAGAACGGGACTTATTCCATATACGACTATCATGCCAATCAGCTCAAAAAGTTCCTGGAGGAATACAGGAGTTTGCAAAAAGAACTAACGAAAATGAAAGAGACTTGCGAAAATATCGGAAAGAAATGCACTACGTTGGTGTATTCGCCTAATTCGAACCATCAACAACAATTACCAGAACAACAATATGAAAATAACAGTAATCAATGTGTTATACCTAATTATCTATCTGATTCCTGTGACTTTGATAATGACAATATAAAGGTGCGAAACAGCTAATTATTACCATGATTAAGTGTCTTGTTTTTTTGTTAATTTGTTTAGGAAGTTCGTGTTGCAGTTTTAATTAAAAAAAAAACCGTGTTTGTGATACAGCCACTGAAAATTCAAATTAAACGTTTAAAGTGGCTTCAATAAAAATACTCAAGGTGTTATTATTGTTATTTTTGATTTCCAGATACCAATCATACACGTCCATATCCTATCATAGTCATTAAATTATATCACAAGAATTATTATCCAAATGAAGAAAACGAGAGAGAAGCTCTTCAATAGGTAAGTAAAATGAGTAACGTTTTTAACATGTTGCATGTGGACGAATTTATTATGTATTCTACGTCTACTTCTTATTATCATGGGCGAATAGGTTGGAATATATGTTATGTAGCATTCGTCGATTCTAATTGATCCTACACTTTTAGACTATTGAATTTCTCCTTCAGAAAGGAACTAGGTATGACTTTCGAGGATTTTTGTTAGAATAAATCGTTCAAATAACCGTTAAAAATGATACTGTGGACTATTTAATTGTTAAATTTGAAGGTATAATTATGAGGACGCAGTAAAAAGAATTTTTTCTTTTTTTGGGTAACTCAAAAACTAAGCAAAGATAGTTTATCAAGATTTTATAAAGAATAGGATTTCTTATCTTAATGGAATACATAAATTCATCCCTAAATTTTATATACAAGAATGCAAAACTGAAATTTCCAACATAACTTTTTTGGACAGAGTTATAAGCAGAACAACTGGTCAGCAGTACATTGTTTGGGTAATATTAATGTTCTAGTCGTCTATTTAGCATTCGGGAGGTCACCGGTTCAATTCTGGGGCCGGCTACTCTGGTCCAAGTTTTTCTGTGGTTTCCTTGGACCATTTAGTTAAATGCAGGGTAGTAATATTCCATAGGTAGTCTTTCACTTCTCTTCTGTCTTCATTTCGTCCATCTCAACTTTCTCTCCCAAGCCACCACCCACCCATTCCCACGATTCCTAAAGGAGGCTGAAGAGGGCCTTCCGCCCTACTCTCCGACTTTGCACTAGAGTGTAGGCCGGAAGGACAGCCCCCCACTAACATTGGTAGGAATGAATCACCCAAAATTTTTTGACCACATTTGAAAATATCGCCACCCCTATAAACAGCATTCGTCAAGACACTCACATTTTTTAATTTTTTCCTATAATAACGTTTCGGTTCTGAGCATTCTAATAGGTTTAATTTTTATCCCTTGTTTTCTGTATGTAAAACTTTAAAATTGTGATTAGACTTAATTAAATACTAGACTATTAAAATTACTTCTACAAATCTAGGTAAAACTTCTCACTATCTCCACAAGTAAACAAATATACGCCAGATTTTTTTTATCCGTTTTATTTTAACAATTGACAATTAATTTTGTTTTAAAACAAACTGTGTTCATTTTATGTTAGTTATTATATTATGAAATTACAACACGTCTATACCCCAACACTTAGATAAATTTTTAATAGTTACAGATGTTCAACGTGTTCCCCAGGAACTGTTTAATAGTGAGCTAAGTAAACACAAGAATTATTTACGGCATTTGCTCTTTTCTTTTCTGAGAGTTTAAAAATTCGTGAAGGCCACGGCCAAAGGTAAAAGCAAGGTTACCAGATAATAGCTAGGAAAATATTATGTAGATATTGTAAGCGAAAAGGCAGACTGTATGCATCTAGTGGTAGTGTGACAGACTGTATATAGCAATCGTATCGAGTATAACAGAAATAAAAAAAAGAGAGATAAAAAGAGGCCCTGCGGGTTAAGATGGACAGTAAAGGAAAGAAAAGGACATTCTGATATAAACGTTGAAGTGTAGATGACCGATGCTGAAATAAAATATAAAGTGTTTCCTTTATTTTAATTATAAAAATAGTTCCTAACAAAGTCAGGAGTGGGATTCACTCTAAATTTCGCCTACTAGTGGAAGTAGTTTTTCTCAAATAAGAAGCCCGAAAAACTTGCCAGTGATTAAAAGATTTTGATTAGTGTTAAGAGTTTTGAATGAAGTGTTAGACGACCGCTAATATTTTGAAGTATAGTATAAATTTAGTTGAAGTGTGCCTGAAGTGTACTTGTAGTGACCAAGTGCGTAAAAGCAACGCAAAACATTGATAATAAGTGAGAGGGCTGTACTCAGATTTCCAAAGTTTTCGAAAACTAAAGTAATGAGGCGGCCATCAAAGAGAAAAACACAAACACTATTCTCGTTCGCGACGATCATCACGATCCAGTAGCTCATCCCCAAGTATGACACCACCCCCTAGAGACAACGCTGCACGTAAGAGAATCAAAGAGTTAGAAAAGGAACGTAATGAATTCAAACAAAAGGTAAGTACGCATGCTAGTGTAAAACTCGATAAAACTGTTATTTTCTTCAATGAAAGGCGACTGAGATATAGTACAGCTGGTCAAAATTATTAGGTATCGTTTACGATTTTTTTATATTATTATCTTGAATAAGAGAAATGTTAATAAATTTAAATAAACTATTCTATTGGAGCTAATTAGCTCTTTCTGCATTTTGCTTCGTTTCCGAATAATATTAAAAAAAAGCTTGTTTCTTTCCTTCGTTCTCAATAATTCACCCACTCCTTATTTTAATAGCACTTAAACGGTTCATTCAGTAAAAAACTTGAAATTTTTTTATAAACATATAGGTAATTGTTAATTGTGTTAATACCTTTTGTTTCTTTTCCTTTCTGAAGATAAAATACAATACAGTTAAACGTGTTTATTTGAATTTAGCGATGCCTCGATTTGTTACGGTTGGTTAATTACCTACTACATAATATACTTATGTATGTGTACACGTGTTCGGGCCAGAGCAGTAGAAAAGTAGTAGTACGACGAGAGCAAGAGAGTAAGCAAGTGGTGTTACGTTTTGACTTGTGAAATAATTAAAGTGAGCGCCCGTTAGGTAGATGGAGAATTTTCCCTTACAATACTAAATATTTATAGTTTTTTAAACGATAATACTAATAGCAACTTAAAGGCGTGAAAAATATTTTATTATTTTATATAATCATATATCGACTTATCGTTGAAAGATTATCAGCTTCTTGAAGAAGCTTCTTGGATGTATTTATTATTTGGGGAAGAATTACATACCTATAATATAATTTTCATGCGTAACTTATATCAAGCTTTCAGTCAATGGGCTGTTGCGAGTACTTTTTAGATTAGTCCACATGAACAATGTATGTAGGTGACAAACAGAATCTGTCAATAATATAGCAGTACTTATTCGTATTGAAACAAGTAGAAATAATTTAACAAAATAACCCAATAGCAGGACAACTAAAAATTATACACTTCAAAACAGTAGCGGATTTACACATTTGCCGCCCGTAGGCTATCAAAAATTTGCCGCCCCTACTGACACCTGCAATTCTAAACCCTAATTCACAATCAATTTTTTGTCAATGAAATTGCAACTTTATTATTGTATTATAGTTTTATCAGACTGATCAACAAATATTGATAGGAATTCATTAGGATTAAAAATGTAAGAATGTTAAGAAGAACTTTCGTTGAATGGATATTTACAGCTTTTATTCATTACAATATTATCATTATTGCTGTTTTTTTAATTATCTTCTTTCTAAGAAATGTATAATATTTATGAAATTCTGTGCTACAATATGCAATTTTTTACGTGTAAATTTATTAAATTTTCATTCTACACTCAAACAGGTTGTTAATATCATCAGAAATATCAATAGAAAATATTAATTTTTCACATATATATCTATATATAATATTTGTTATTGTTATTTTTAAGCATTTTTTTTTCGGATCCCATTTCTCTTCGAATAGATTATATATTTAAGTGGTGAAACATATTACCCATTAATTGAATAGTATGGGTGGACCTAAAGAAACAATTATGGCTATAATTAATTTACAAAATAGGTAAAAATACTAAATTTAAAATGTAATACTTAAACGCTATTAGAATATTTAAAAAATTCAAAATCACAGTATCTATATTTTATAAATAAGCGTTTAGTAATTTTTCATATACAGACGTTAGTGTATTCAGTATACTGTATAGTACTAAAATATTGTAATTTTTGTTGATTTTTTTAACCTCGTTTTTTTCCGTGTATAAGCTAATAATTTTTTTTTATTTCTGTAAGACAAAAAAATTTTTGAGCAAATTTTGCCGGCCCCTAAAATCTGCCGCCCTAGGCTCTAGCAATTCAGCCTGCTGGTAAATCCGCCACTGCATCAAAACCATAAGCCATATTTCAAAAAACGTTTAATCTTTTCGTTGGTTATTAGATATTTTGTAAAAAACGGCTAGTTCATATTCTCCTAAGAACATGATCTTTTTAGTTTTTTTTTTTTCAAGAAGTTCTTTATTACGTGCGCTGCCAATATTTTTCGCGATCGTCTGAGACTGAATTAGTAAGGTGTAATCTTAGAAAAACGGAGAAGATTGCAAAAGCTTAAGCCAAATCCGCGACAGAGGTTTCAACTGTTATGATAGAACATATGCTCGCTCGCTCGAGGTGTCTTCGTATAATAGATCCCAGGGAACGGTGGAGAAAGCTGTAGAAAATCAGCAGTACAATGCTCATAAAGAAGAAACCGCACACACATCCTGACAAACGTTAAGAGTATTTTATGTGTATTATGTCGTAAAAGTGAGACATGCTGCAAGATCGAGCCATTGCCGTATTCTCTCGCCTTCACTGAAGTGGTATTTTATGTCTTAGGGACCAGGCCCCTTATTTATTTGCCGTATTTTCCGGGGAACTGTCAGTGCCAAGCTCCAACTCGCCCTGCCGTCCGGGATGAATATTGCCACCCCGACACCATACGCGATTCTATTATTATTAGGCCGAAAAACATAAACACAAACAGTTATTTCAACCCCTCTGATCTTATTTATTACAAATACTTGTGTGAGATTTTCTCTCGCGAAACATTTACTTTACCCTCCCAAAATTGTACACGTCCCTTAATACTTATATCTCGTCTCGTATACATATAAGTATGAGTAATTTATTTTACAAAAAGACATATAACTACCTAAACGAAAACAATACATTACATTACGAAATTATTTGTTTTAAACAAGTCCGCCTTTCAAAAAACCTGTTCATCGTAGGACAGAAGCTACGCTTCTTTGAAGTTATTAGTGAAAATTATAAGAATGACCAGTAAATCTGGTAAAAAAAAATAGGAGTGAGTAGTTATATCAGTGCAGATTTATCGGATTTTTTATAAACTAAGTGGCATATTAGATGTTTTAAGGAAAATAAAGAGGTTAGATTAGATACATGAAAATTTGTAATTATGAGTTGTCAGGATGATCTATTAAACGAAAGCTATCAATTGCCGACCACTTCCGGTTATACCGGAACTTGGTGGCAATACTAGGTACATTTTTTTACTAAGAAATTTTATGAAACACAAAATTTTGTCTACGATGAGTGGTTTCTGGAATAATTCATAGAAAACAAAATTACTGCCGCAACCCTGAATATAATAAATCATAATTTTCAGAAAAAATGGCTTAGAGTGTTGAAATTTTATTAGTTATAGAGTACCTAGAAAGTCTTATAGCTAAAATCATGCCAAAGTTCACCATCATAATTGATATTGTAAAATCGTGCAAAATAGTTTTACACTTCCAATGCTATTTAGTATTTCGAAGTGATGTGAGTCGAAATAAAACACTTGTCACATTTAATAATTTAATGAGAAAAAAAAGCTAAAACCTATTGAAAATTAATAAATGTAGTTACTTAACTAAATGATGTAGAAAATTCTAAATTTAAAAAATGAAAATGTTAACACCTGAATTGTTTGGTTCCTGATATTAGAATGCAGTCTTGTTTTTATTTCTACTTGGGGGTGGAAACTGGATATTTGGGCCATGTTGCTGAGCCCAGAGGGTTCAATTATATTTCAAGTAATGTTTAGTATTATTTTCCTACCAATAAATATCGTGCAGTATACTTAAAGTACATTTAATAAAATAATTTGTATACAATAAAACCGGTACAGAGCTTAAAAAAAACAAAATTTCGATATATCGATGTTTCCTAATTCTTTCTTTGAAAATTTTAGAATAATTTTGAATGATTACTTAATATAGCTAAATTCACTACCATAATATGCCGCTTCACTACCCTCACCTTACTCTTACTAGCTTCTCATGAAACGGATTATTTTGTAGTAGTAGGCGTTATTTGTATCTACTGATATTGTACTAATTACCTTAATAATGTATAAAATATGTTCTAGATTTTTTAGATTGAGTAAATACAAAAAGCAAATTTAAACAAAATTTTCATTCAATTATTTCAACTTTTTCAAAAGTTATGTAAGTAAGACCTAAACATTTAACAATTACAACTGAATATATTATTGCTTTTAGGATGGTCAGCAAAAATATTCAGTACTGAGTTGTGCCTTCTCAGATGCTGTTCATTAATTTATATTATTCGTGGAATAAGCTTAATTTCCTTTTTTAAGACCCGTGACACTTTTTGCCAACATTCAAGCCGCATAATAGGTGCCGCCAATATTGATCGCTTAATGTGATTTTATACAATTCAGCACTCTACTTAAACCTACATTAAATGTTATTTTAGCATCTTTAAAGTTAATATTAATAAAAATATTAACAAAATAAACGAAAACACTAACAATCACAAATAACACTTTATGTACAGAAATGAACAAAACATGAAATGAAGATACATACAAATAATAAAGATAAAAGATGCAAAAGTGGAAAATCAAATGACAAAATTTCACAAGCAAGAATAGAAAACAACAAAGACAATAAAATAAATATAAACAATATAAAAAACTTACTAATACTGGAGCGAAGCGTAGACTGTGTCGAGAAAGAAAAAAAGAAAGAAGAAACTTGGGTGTTTCATTCCCACCAATATTGGTGGACGGGCTGTCCCCCCCGGCCTACACTCTTGTGCAAAGTCGGGGGGGTAGGGCGGAAGGCCCTCTTCAGCCTCCTTCAGGAATCGTGGGAATGGGTGGGTGGTGGTGTGGGGGAAGAAAGATGAGACGGACGAAATGAAGGCAGAAGAGAAGTGAAAGACTATCTGTGGAATATTACTACCCCAGCATTTGCCTAAATGATCCAAGGAAACCACAGAAAAACTTGGACCAGAGTAGCCGGCCCCGGAATCGAACCGGTGACCTCCCAAATGCTAAGCAATGATCTAGACCACTAGACCATGCCGTTCGGTTGTCGAGAAAGGAAATTTAGAGGGTATTTATACAAAAGGGTTGTTAGTAAAATAGATGTGATAGAAAGAAAAGTACTAAGAGTAAGGATGATGACACTGGTTGTATAAATACGTAGAATTGAATAGATAGGAAAGTACAGAATTCAGAAGAAAGCAATTAAGGGTAAAACCAGCTATTAGTAAGGGGTGCATGCGGGTACAGGTGAGTGTGAAATTCTAGGTAAAAATAGCGATAGTGGAACAATAGAAAGGAACAAAGGCATGCACAAGATAAGAAGAAGTCTATATTAAAATGATACTTACAAACACAATAAGAAAAATAAATTTGAAATAAAATATACAAAATATTTACAAAAAGTGCGTTTACCGCCACATTATTTAATTTAACTAGGTAAATATTTTATATTTTGTGGTAATTTGCACATAATTCGGAAATAGTTATATAAATGAAACAGGACAAAAGGGCCCTCCGCTCTATTCTCCTGCTTTGTCCCAGAGTGTGGATTACTCAACATAATATCTTTTTAAAACTCATTAAAGTAAGTGAAATTATTATTGAAAATTACGTATTAGATGATATCTATTGCCTTTAGGTATATCTATTATTAAATTCTTTGGATTTAAACCTTTGCGTTAATATTTTATTCCATAGTTTTATAAAATTTGTGGGATTAATAGTCTGTGAAACAGAAAAATTTACATTTCCGTTATAAATAATTTTCTTGGTGGTACTCAAGGGATGTAAAAATAATTTAATAAATAAATATGATGTCTCCCTTTTAGAGAAGAAGAATGGTGAAACTAAGTCACTGTAACGTTCTAACCCACAAGGGTCGTAAAATAGAAAAATGTTTACAAAACACCTGTTAGCTTCAACTGTATAGTATGTATGCAAACCAGATTTCTCAAATATCAATAATTAAACAATATATGGGAAACTTGATAACATGTTTTCCTTACACGAACAACTTTGTTTCTAACGCATATATTTCCATAATAATAACGTGTGATAATGGGCTCGGTAGGTATTACCGAACTAACAGCTTCTCAAATCGTGTAGCAAAACTTTTCTTTTTAAACGAACATGCTTGCGCTCTCGCCGGGAATTCAAAACTTTTAATTAAAATTTCATAAATGCGGCCCTTCACGGCCCACAAATTCCCGGTCCATACATACCTAAATTCAAACGAAAAGCTCACTGAGCTCGGGAAATTATTTTTAATTACTAACTATATTCAACACATATTGTAAAGACCATGTGTCATTTGAAAGATGACGGATCCCATTCAACAATTTATATACTTTTCTAAACAGTCTTTTATTTTAAAGGCCGTAGACGGATAAGCTTGGCCAAAGTGTCATCGCATCAGTGCAGTTACTTTTAATTTAGTTTGTTTCATTTTCAGCCACTGGGAGTGGTGGCAACCAGTGGCGGGTATCCGGATCGATTTTCACCTCCTCCAAAATAACACAACAAATACTCAATGTGTTTAAGTTATTCAGTTACATATGTATATTAAATTTTTTCCCTTCATTGTCGATGGCAAATTGCAAAGATTACCTAATCACCCTGGGGCAGTTGCAAAATAAAAAAAATGTACACAACATATAATGTTCTCCTATTTTTCTCTGTAACTGTCATGTGTCCAGACTTTTCTATCTGATATTACTCTACAAATAACATGGTCCTTCGAGTAGGATTTGAGTGAAACCTTTTCATCAATTAATGTAATCATCGATCATCAATCAATTAAATCATCGATCATTAACAATCAAATCGAATCCAACCAGTTTGTGTGTGTAAATCAAGTGCATCAAACACCAAACGCGATACGCGAGTGTCTCTGACCAATGAGTAAAGTGTTTTAAGTGAATAGTTACATTTCTAACAAATTGAATTACTTATTCAACGTCTTTCATCAATCCATTATCAACTTTGAGGATCCAGTCAACTCTGTGAAAGTCAACTCAACTGAAAGGTAGGATTTGTTATTGTATCGTCAATTTTATTCTCCATTTTTTCATTATTTGTCTTTTTCTTCGGTTATTCCTTTCCGTAAAATTAGTAACAAAAAAAATTGAAAGATGCTCAGAAAAGTATACAATATAAAATTTGGAAAACGCGCGACGGACACAACAACAATGTTAAGCCAGCGAGCGTCATTGGTTTTTTTCCTGGTATACGAGCTAAGAATTGTATCATTTCTTCTCCTTCTGTAAGGGTAATATGGTATCCAGTCTCTATTTCATTGTAAAATCTACGGAGATTTTCTAACATTGTTCTCTGCAGTTCTACTGACAGTATTAGTTCAGCGCATCGTCTTCAATCTCCTTCTTCTTCTGTAACGATGATGTAGTCTCCAGAGTTTAATCCATTAAATATTCCAAAGTTGATTTGTGCTGCTCATAAATCCTTCTCCTTCTGTAATAATGGTCTGGTGTCCAATCTCTAGTTCCTCATAAAGTCTTTCAAGATGTTTCAGTATTGCTGTCTGCAGTTCTGTTGTTAATATTAATTCAGCCATTCAGCGCAATATCTTTGATCTCTTCTCCTCTTCAGAATATACATTATCCTTCTCCCCCTGTAACGATAAAGTAGTGTTCTGTCTCTAATTCTTCCTAAAATCTTTCAAGATATTCCTAAGTTGTTCTGTGCAGATCTTCTGACAGTGTTAATCCTATATTTTCCTTACATATGTACATGTTCAGAATATTATCCCTTCTTTTTCTATAATGATGGTCTGCAATTCTACTGATAGAATTAATCCAAAACAGTGCATTCGATCTCTCCTCTGCCATGTTTCTTGAAAATCTCAGTCTCTTTTCCTTCTGTAACGATAGTGCAACATCCAGTCTGTACTTCTTCGTTAAATATTTCAGGACATTCTAGCATCTAAAATCGCGTGATTGAAATCACAACCCATCGTTAATAAATTAAACTTTTGCTTCTTGAAGTTCTTCTGACAATGTTCTTAGCCCAACATAGGTCTTCAGTCTCCTCTCCTGGTATTCGTCTTCGGAATCTCATCCTTTCGTCTCATTCAATAGAAACATCCAAATCGTTTATCCGCATGTACAAAGTGCAATTCACCTTTAGTACTTTACATCTGGGACGAATCGCCCCACTACTCTTTTAAGTAACCACTGGTGGTGCCATGTGATCAGAAAAGAAATATACCAATACCAAGACGAGCCAAGCGGAGCCAAGCGGACAAGGGCACTACTTACCTTTTCTCGAAACGTTTCGTCGTTTATTTGAACTCTCATAACTTTGGTTTGGATGATGCTAAATAGTTATTAATTTCAATATATAATGACATCAGCACAAACATTAAACATACAAAGTTTGAATGTAGTAGCTATTATACTTTAGATTTTATTAATGTCTAAAAACCCCTAATTTCGTCACTGATTCACTCACTCACTGATCATCAAAATTCTTAAGGTACTTCCTGAAGTCCTATAACGCTGAAATTTGGTATGTAAGCTAATATTACTACAAAGACAACAAAAAAATTAATAACCAAACCTAACCTAACCTATCCCTCCGGAGTAGGAGGTGGAAGTTTGTATGAGACTTGCACTACATTTGCACTAACTACATAATCATGCAGTAATAACTATTGAAAAGCTAGATATTATATGAAAAAAAATAATAAACTCGCGTGCCCCCAGAAATACTTAAATAAAAAAATTATATTTTTTTGAAAATCATCCCCTAACTCTTAAAAATGGGTTGCAGTTGTCTTCTTCCAATAACGTTTGATAATTTTATCGTAATGGGTTATTTAGGAATGGAATAGAAGCTCTCTTTTGTAAATGAGCTGCCGTAAGGTGTTTTGACAGATCGGGTATACAATGCCTTCTTCTCATGATTATTTGAGTATTATCTCGATAAATTATTTGGGAGTTGATAGTAGCTATGTCCAATAAAGAACAGAACACTGTAAATGGCCACCTATTGCTTTTTCGTGTTACTGAATATTCTGACTTAAGTTTGACACGCGTAATAATAATATAATCAATCCCGAGGCACTTACAGACGCGGAATCACTTTGCCAAATTTTTCTAAAAGTTCTAGACTATAAAGAAAGCTGTGGCTGATGTGCAAGAAATACACCCCAAAAAAATGAAGAAAAAATAGGCTGATCCCCCAACCATCGGAACAGACCGGCCCCTACTGGTTGGTTCATCTAAATTCTAGACAAAGGGTAAGGCGAAAGTAAAGGCCCGGGGTCAAAATAGGTTATTTTTAAACTCAAAAAAATTGATTAACCAGCTTATAAAAATAAATGAAATCCCACCAAAAACATTTTCATGTAAAAATGTTGCCAAGACGAGTGTACATAGCTTACCCTTTGAAAAAGTTATCAGATCTCGTATAAGGCCAAGCTCTAAAGACTACACGCTTTAAACCTACAAGCTCTACACTACACCTTAATCAAAATCTATGAAAAAGTGGTCAGATCTCATGTAGAGCCAAGATTCTTGATCTATGCGCCCTTACTTTACCAAGACTAACTTCACATACTCTACATTTTAGTCAAAACGTGTGGCTTGGCCGTTTTATTTCACACACGATGAACGAATGCCTATGAAATCTTCGTAACGGTAGCAAAACGGCCAAGCATCACGTTTTGACTAAAATGTAGAGTATGTGAAGTTTGGCTTGGTAAAGAAAAGGGCGCATAGATCAAGAATCTTGGCTCTACATGAGATCTGAGCACTTTTTCATAGATTTTGATTAAGATGTAGTGTAGAGCTTGTAGGTTTAGAGCGTGTAGTCTTTAGAGCTTGGCTTTATACGAGATCTGATCACTTTTTCACAGGATAAGCTATGTAGACTCGTCTTGGCAACATTTTTACATGATAATGTTTTTGGTGGGATGAACTTTACGCCATAACTTGACTTTATTAATCGGGGATACTGTAATCATATAGAGCAAATCTCGCAAATCTCATTTTAGCCAATTAAGTCAACTTCTGTAATTTTGTTGATGGCGCGGCATTTCTCGTTTTCCCTTGATAACATCCCACATCTATCAAATTCAACGTGGTCAAGAAGAACTAATTGTAAAGCAATTAATATGAGAAGATAAAATCACCAGTTTGGTGATATGTTATAAGACAAAACTTTAATGTGTTTATACCCAAATTACCATCACCCACGGGAGTGAACATAATTTTCATAAAACTCAAAAGAATTCATACACTTTTTTCCAATCAAATTGTCAATTCGGCACTTCAAAAATACATAGTTTATGTCAGTATCTATCGATTGATATCGTTAATAACTTTTTTTATTTCTGTTTGCAATGTCTAATGTTCAAAATCACGAGTCTCCTAACAATTTGTCTAGAACAGATGGCGCAACATGTTCTATAAATTCAACCACAATTAAATAAAATAATGTAATCAAACTATTCCAATCGATTTCATGTCTCTTGTCAATTACATTAAACGTTTTGAAATTAGTTGGTAGTTGAAGTTGATTTGCCATTAGGAAATTCGTTCACTTGTTGTATGTATTTATAATTTCTCTCTTAATAGAACCGTACCCCTACGGAGCTGGTCGGTCTGTTATGTTGCCCGTTACATTCATGTATAATACGTAGGTACAATATGTATATATGTTAGAAATTAATTTTCGTAAAAGGTCGTCTGAAACGCTTCCGGTTTAGAACATTAGTTTAAGTTTAGGAAACTGGTGCATTTGAGCGATAACGCTAAACTCTATTAATATATAATGAGAAATGGTCAAGCAAATCGTGAAGTTTCTGCCGATGTCACCTCATCAAAATATTGCTTATACGCTATGATGCTCTCGTCTAACTCCTCTACACACGATATTTGATGTATTCGTAAATAAACAGGAGACAAGTTAATCAGTTCTAGCAAAGGGTTTCCCCTGGTTAGGGGATGTCAAATGCCCTTAGGACAACCTAACAAAACTTATCATCGAGATATATCTATAGGGTTATAAGAATGCGCGCTGCAAGTATTATTTGCTCACAACTCTCTTCGGCTTCCCTTAACCAATGAAAGGACATTGATTTAATATTTGATTAGGTTGTTTCCTAAAAGTTGAACCGTTTGGGTAAACAGTTATAATGAAATTAAAGACTAAATTTTTTTATGTGAAATGATTAGCATATCTTTAAGATTCCAAAACAAGTCGTAAAGCTTAACTAAGTAATTTATTTGGTTTTATTAATGCTATTGTTGGAACCTCAACAATCTTTATAACTATAATTTTTTCTAGACAATATAAATGTTGGACAGAAGGAAAATAAATACAAAATACAATTGGTTTTTTTTATATTGATGATAGTATTGCGTATTTTCTTTCTGATCCTTTTTATATATCAATTTCGTCCAACATAAGGTTGTAAAGTTGCTGAAGCACCAATAGAAGCAATTGTTCGTGCAAGTTGGTCTTCGATTTCTGAACCTGAGGGTTACGGCAACCGTTCAAAAGTCTGAATAGGAAAAAGTTTTGTCAGAGGAAAGAAAAGCAATGAATGCTATAGCAGCACAACAAAGCCAACCTTTCGGGGATACAATGTATCTTTTAAGAGAGCTAGATAATTTAAGAGGATCATAAAGTTGGTTAGGGCTGCTTGCAAATCCTAGCCGCCTGAACTTGCACAACAACAAATAAAACAACTTTAAACGTTCCGCTGGTAGAACAAATAAATCATTGATCCGTGGAAGTTATTATCGTTTTATTTCCTTTATCTATTCCTAAACAAAATTGTTAATTAGACACTTATTAATTTAAATAATTGTTTCTCTTTTTGATTTCTCAAAAATTAATAGAGCTTACCCACGGATAATAGTAATAATAGGGGTTTCACCAAAAATTGTCTCTCAAATCATTTCCGAATTTTGCTGAAAAGGACATAAAAAGTTATTCTGGCATTCTCACTCAAATCGAGGGAAGGGGGGAGGATAATAAATGAGAAGTGTGAGGGTGACTGTAAAACAAAATTCAAGGGTTTTTGGTCGGGTTTGTCACGTGGAGACGTTGGTGATAGAGCTAAAGGTTGATAATAATGACTGTCGATCAGAGAGGAAGACGGAGGTTGAAAAGGCTTAGGAATGCCCTTGTAGGACACTAAAAAACCGTTCTTGGGTGGGATATGAGTGTAGATATGCACGCAATGATGATAAAGAAACACATTTTATTTTACCTTTTCCTGCGGCACGTACTTATTGTTGTGATTCTAAAAAATTGTATAATATAAAAGAATTCTTCAGCTAAAATCATTGAAGATAACATAACCTGACAAAACATAAACAAATTTTCATCTGTTTGATATTAATAAAGTTTAAAACTAATAATGTGAAAATCTGTCTGCAAGGTTTGTACATATTTGTACATCATTAGATAAGTATTTTTCACAGTAGTTGCACCCCATAAAGTGTTAAGCTTTGTTGTTTTCTATTAATTGTCGAAATGTTTTGCACATTCTTTTAAAAAAATGGCAGGTATATGGTATATCAATTAAAATTCGACATGCCTTGATTAGACAATAGAATAGCACTTAGAAGGATACCACTCTTAATACAAATCTTCGGTCCCAGGTATTTGGTGGTTTTCTTGAAACGTTTAAACAAACTGTGAAGGGTTAATTTTTTACAGATAACCTTTCACGTCTCTTTCAAAGATTGTCTTTTACTTTTCTTCTATCTTCGTGTCATCTGTATCTTTCCAATTATCATCATATTCCCATTCTCATTAGGTGCTAGTAAGAAGCAAAGAAAGACTAGATGTAATAACATTAATGTGAATTACCAAACAGACGAACAGACAAACAGACCAAAACTGAAGTAAATATTCCTAACTGATAACAAAATTCTACGTAATAAATAGACAAATAATTTTTTTCCATTAAAACGCAGAAAAAACAAATGTATCTACAAAGTTAATTAATCATTTTAACAATAAGTGATTTAATAACCTCAATGGAATTATCGAATTTTATTCGACAAATGAGCTTTGCAATTTCGAATATTGCAATTACACGGGACTAAAAATGAACATGGCGGAATAACTAGGAGAATTAAGTTTGGCGCAAATTATTGTGAACATGCGAATATGAATTTAAATAATTGGCAATAAATATAATGACGCGCTAGAATTCGGTAACAATTAATTCCATTTTGATGCTTCAGTTGTTCCAGATTGAAATTTATAGAGAAAGCTAACTCTGATTTTATGAATGGGAATTCATACATTCATTGGGTTTATGTCTGTGAAGGCACTGGCCATTTGAAAATCCGGTAATATAACGTTTTTGAAATGGGTAGTTGAAAAATATTGTGAAACAATTCAATACCTATGTGTGGTGTGGTAGCTAATCACGATCGGTTTTAATAAAACTTAAAGACACTGTTCTATTGTATTTCTATTGTTTTTTTTTTTGTGGAAAGGTTCAAACACCTACGTGTTTTCAAATAATTAAAATCCACTTAAATACATATTTTGAATGTATTAACAGACAAATTACATGTCATGATTTTCAGACCAATTAGTTGTGGTATCTAAATTAGCCAATATATATAATGCTTTTCCACCAGAAGTATCAGAGCAGAGTTTTGTTAGCAACCAACGTAAAAATGATTAAAGCAGTAAGTAATTTTTCTTGTCCCAATAATCAAATTTGTAATTTATAATATATTGATAATTAATTATTATTATATTCATTTATTCACTTATAGTTTTATTCTGTTTAAAGATCCTTTTCTATCGCGAAATGAAAAGACAATAAACCTTAACTTTCGTTAGTTTCCACTTCTCCCTAATAATTTTTATGAATTTAATCAGATCCCTTTTAATTAGATTAGATTTCTTAGAATACACGGTTTTTCAAGTTGATGGGCTATTAGTAGTATATGAATTAGTAGAAGGAATTCAATTCTAAAACTTGGGCTCATTTGGTTATTGTTTATGCCGCTTCTTCTAAAAATATTCTCAAGTTCGATTTACATCCGGTTATACCGGAAGTCGATACTAACTTTGTTATTTTAAATGGAATGGTATATTTTTTACGCTGAATTCGAATAAAACGTGTAATTCTAAGGTAAGTTTGATAGCCAAATTGTACACCTATGACGATCGGCTTCTGAGTTAATTTAATTTATAGAAAAAAAATCGCTACCGCAACCAAAATTATAAAAAATCTTAACTTCCACAAAATACGACTTAGAGTGTTGAAATTTTTACTAGTAATAGCTGAATATTAGTGCTAACGCCTTGAAAAAATTGAATTAAATAATTTATACAGGGCGTTCAAAATAAAATTCTAAAATTGAAAAACTGCAAACACGAATTACTTCGTTTTTTCAAATGGCACCTACTATTTTTAATTTTTTCAATCGATTCCTTTTTTTATCCTCTTTCGATCTATATGGATACTTCCTATTTTAAGTAATAATTCAAAATTATTCCAAAATTTTCAAATAAAATAGGAAGTATCCATATGGATCGAAAGAGGATAAAAAAGAAATCGATTGAAAAAATAAAAAATAGTAGGTGCCATTTGAAAAAACGAAGTAATTCGTGTTTGAAGTATTTCAATTTTAGAATTTTATTTTGAACGTCCTGTATAAATTATTTAATTCAATTTTGTCAAGGCGTTAGCATTAATATTCAGCTATTACTAGTAAAAATTTCAACACTCTTAGTCGTATTTTGTGGAAGTTATGATTTTTTATAATTTGGGTTGCGGTAGCGATTTTTTTTCTATAAATTAAATTAACTCAGAAACCGATCGTCATAGGTGTACAAGTTGGTTATCAAACATACCTTAGAATTACACGTTTTATTCGAATTCAGCGTAAAAAATATACCATTCTATTTAAAATAACAAAGTTGGTATCGACTTCCGGTATAACCGGATGTAAATCGAACTTGAAAATATTTTTAAAAGAAGCGGCATAAACAATAACCAAATGAGCCCAAGTTTCAGAATTGAATTCCTTCTACTAATTCCTATACTTCTAATAGCCCATCAACTTGAAAAACCCTGTATATTTACGATTGAGTTAATTTGTCAAAAAAGACTACTTTTCTTTTAAACGTAAAAACATCATTTTCGAATGGCTCATTAAAAATATTTGTTGTAAAATTAAAGTATTTATATCTGAGGTACATACTTATAAAAGTGTTGGTTGATACTTCGAAAAAAGCTTTAACTTGAAACTTGTTTCTTTTTGTCTGCGCGATTTGAACTTTTTTAAATTCACTGTTTCATTTCCAAGACAAAACTTAGTGTATAGTTACAAATAATACTGTATTTCAAGTTGAATGGCGCTTTGATAATATGATTCACAGATAGATTTTATTACAGCTACGTATTTATCTGTTTATCTGATAAGTTTCGTATGGAAATAATTAAATTTTTTAGCAACAATTGTAAAGCAAATCCTTTGTCTTTGTTTAAAACAATCACTTTTGATTTTTCACTTTCAAAAAATGTTAAACGTTTGAAAATATTTTATCACATAAATACAATTCTATGTACTAATACAATATACTAATATAAAATAATCATTATATTCTTTCACCGAATTTAAAAATTACAATATAGAATCATTCAATGTATTTTGCATGCTTTTCGCCGCTGTAATAGAGGTTGAGGGCAAAATGGTAGTCCAATAATGGTCAAAAACCCCTAAGAGAATTGTTCTTTTTATTGATTTTCCATTTACCATATAAATACTTTCGCGCCTAATCTGTAACACTTACTTTAGGGGTGAAATAACTCGATAAATATGAACTTTTGAGAATCACGACCGTGGAGACTTTTATTCAACTCAATGAGAACTACCATTTCCCAAAGTTTCAAAAAATTGTGCCGAAAGCCACTCTTGGTTGAATAGTTTCGTACTCTATCCCACACAAACATTGTGCATTTGAAAAGTTACCACTTCATTCATTTTCAAGGGTCCCATTCTGTTGCTTCTGATACTCGCCTTGATTCACGACATATCCATGAAAAGTCATAAAGAAGACGATTCGAAATCGAGCGAAGAATCGTCGGAAGAGTCATCAGAAGAACGAGATAATTTGTATAACCATCAATTGGAAGTTCTTATCAATGCCACGAACGAGATACAACAAATCCAAAAAGAAATCGCAGAAGACCATAGATTAAATTATGTGGCGTAGAATATGAGAACAATATACATGTAAATGATAATTAAATAATAAACTATTCAGATAGATTTACGTTAATAAGTAAATAGGTATCAAACAATGTCGTCAAAAGAACAGCAAAGAAAATAGTTGAAAATAAAATAACTATCAGTATTTTTAATTAAAATGAGGTATGTAGATGTTTTCAAAACGATTCGACCGAACTAAATCAGTTCGTTTCCGCGTGTTATTTTCAATGTTGATGTAGGTAATGTTTGATCAACGATTGTTTTCCTTTTTTTACACACAGTATTTTTCAGTTTGAATCCGGTGGTCACGATTTTCGGTAACACACGTAGTTTGCATGAAAGTATTTCGCGTTTAACTCGTAACTGTCCGGGAATAAACATTTGTACATACCAACATACATATATATATACAATGCACACACTTACACCTGTAGGTTATGTATGAAGCACAGGTAGACAGGTATACATGAGTTTTCATTTATTTTTGCAACCAAATTGAAAACTGTCACTTCTGTGAAATTCGATTCGCCGCCATTGGCAAAAATTATGGGCTTGGTGATAGCGAATGGTTCAAATTACAACGAAATCGTACGTGAAGAGAAAGAAGGAATCAGTAAAAAATAAAAGTAAGAGAAAGAGACCAAAGGGTCGAATTGATAGATATAGATAGGTAAAATGGATGATACAAGGTGTCCAGAAAACCTACCATAAAATTTAGCTTAACCCTATATAAATCTGCTTTTTTCAGTAAATACTGCAACTTCTAACCGTTTTTGTACATACTCACGGTTTTTAAGATATTTTAACTTTTTTTACTATGTTTAAGTCAAAAAGTAAAAACGATTCAAAGGAGTGTTCGTCTTGAAAAGAAAACATTTGGGCGCATCATTACCATCAGCTACTAATGTTGGTAATCATACAATTAATCTACTTATACTGTAATAAACTCAGAACGATGGGCAGAAAACCTTATTTAACCCCATTTAATGGTGAGAATTTGTTAATAATACCTTAGAGAAGAGAAAGGTAAAATGGCCTAAATGAAGACTACCCCAGTATCACACTAATATTATAAAGGCGAAGGTTTGTGAGTGTGTGAGTGTGTATGTTTGTTACATCTTCACGTCTAAATTGCTGGAGCGATTTTGATAAAATTTGGTTTGGATTTACCTGACACCCTGGATTAACACATAGGCTACGTTTTACTGCGGGAAAATATTTTATTCCCATGGGAATATCGATGAAAATGAATTCGCGGAATATTATAAATGCGAAATGAACTCTGTCTGTATGTTACATAATCTCGCCTAAAATACTAAACCGATTTAAATGAAATTTGGTACAGAGATAGTCTAGAGCCTGAGAAAGGACCCAGGCTACTTTTTAATACGAAAAAAAAGGTTGTAAGGGGTTGAAATAGGAAAATTTGTGCGGAAATTCCGTAATTTTTAAAGATTTTTTTAGGCTTTTAATTAGATATAAATAAATACGACATTCAATGTTTGTAAAAATTTTACAATAAGGGGATAAAATTAGCCAATGAATGTTTTTGTATAATGACGTCGTCCAAAAAGCTTACGGCCCAGAAAATTAAAATATTAAATGTAAAAAATTAAAGAGGTTTTGTTTATTTGTATCAATAAAAGTAGTTGAATACTAAGCTATATAAACTGTTTTAAACTATAATTAAACTATATTAATCTATAATATTATAAATGCGAAAGTAACTCTGTCTGTCTGTGTGTTACGCAATCACGCCCAAACCACTGAACCGATTTAAATGAGAATTTAGTACAGAGATAGATAAGTAGATATAAAACTAGAGGCTTGAAACTTATTTTTTAGGCTTTTGATTAGATAATAATACGACATTTAAAGTTTGTAAGAATTTACCCTAAAGTGGGCAAAAATAAGGAATGAAAGCTTTTGTGTAATGACGTCGGCAAAAAGGCTTACGACCCAGAAAATAAAAATATATAAGAAAAAAATTTTAAATGCTGTCGAAAGTCACTTTTTCACGCGAACGAAATCGCGGGCATAGCTAGTTTGTCTATATGACTGAAAGAGACAAAAAAACTTGTACAGGAATATCCAAGTCCAAATCAAAGTCGAACTAGGAATCTTCAGAATGCTACAACCTATGCTTTATATTTATTCTCCTAATTATACTCCCAATATAGCAACTGAGAGGTATCAGAAATTTTACCATTTTACTTAATCTTAACACTGACGTTTCGGTGAACGCGTTTCAGCTTCTTTATGGGCTACAACGTGTAATATAGATTATTTACTTATTACCTACCAACAAAGCAACATTCAAAACACTTGCAATTAAAATTAAATACTTAAATGAGTTACCACAAGGACATTCACTATTAATATATTATAAAAAAGACAAGAACAAAAGCGGACAAGGGGACATTTTTAAATAAAAATTAATACTAGAGGGAGGTGTTAATGGTAGTTTCCTTAAGACCTTTTTTAGTTTTTAAAGACTTTAACCGATATAACATTTATTAAAGCGAATTTTGTAGATTATGTTAGTTTTAGCTAATTGTAAGTAAACTCCGTATAACGAATTTAAATTTAATGGAAAACTCCTATTGCCTTATACCTTTATAGACTGTGTGTAGCGCCAAAACTACCCTTAGTAGCGAAGCAATATGTTATTTAGCATTTAGAATGAAATTCGCAAAATTAGATATTTTCTGAGAGAGTACCGTCTACCAAACGATCAATGAAAATCAATTTTTTCGTAAAATTTGATAAATAAAATGGTCTTGAAAATTACAGAGTACAAAGTTATGTAAATAAGAAGTACCTATGTCGTTATTTTTGAGACCCTTATAATCGTCTCTATTGACACATGACTCTTAGTTAAGGAATATTTATTTAGCATATTTATTGTGTAGATAATATTTATTATACCACCACCGCTTCAATTATGTACGGTTCAATTTGTATCCTGAATTTAATCTCTGCAATCTCACCGATTGAAGTTGTGACGTATAAGCTTAGTGTTGACGTCTCCACAACTTCTAAGGATGTAGTTCCATTAGGGGTCATCCATAAATTACGTCACATGTTAATGGGGGGGAGGGTATCACCGGGATGTGACATAGTGTGACAAGGGGCAGGGGGGGTCAAAAACTTTGTGACATCACATGTTAAAAATTAAAATTTTGTATCTTTAATTAACATAATTAGTCGTTTATTGTTTCCTAACTAGTCATTTGTTTTTCTGTTATCTAAAATATTTGACTTTATGTTAATTTTATTAAAGATTATATAATAAAAGTAAGATAAAATAAAAATAACTGTTTTCTCTTGATTATTTTTAAATATATATATAAATTTGAAAAATGTGTGACGTGACATCAGGGGGGAGGGGGTTTTGAAAATGTGACAACCTGTGACAAGGACGGGGGGAGGGGTTAAAAAGTCCTGAAATTTGTGTGACGTAATTTATGGATGGCCCCTTACCATTTCAATAAAAGCGTCCGTCTAGGGCGTAGCTAAAATTTTGTCGAGAGAGGACCGAATTTAAAAACAAAACTGAAATGTGTCACTTCTGAAAGTTATAGATACTACTAACCTTTGAGGATTCAAGCAAATATTTCTTTTTTCAAAAATTTTGAATTATTTTTTCTGTAATAATCTTTTTCTGAACACTCAATTTGGCACAAATCAATTTATTAATGTTTGTTTCTTTTTTTAAATATTTTAATTTATTTCTTATTTATGAATTAAAGAGTGAGAGTTTTAAGGCCACCCCCTTTTCTTTCCCTTTGCTTTGCTGAAATGCCGAAATTATTATTCGTAATTCTTAAAAATTGTGTTTCTGTAAGCATTGTTTTAAAAAAAAGAATGTCCAAAAGCTGGTTTTCAAATTTGGAAAAAATATAGGTACAATTTTATAAATGTTGAAAAAGCAATGTCATTTGTGGTCGGCAATATTTAAAAAAGGATCCGGGTTTGATGGTCAATATCTAGACAAAGCTTAACATATTCCAAGCAAAAAATTCTGCACCCTAATAGCCACGGTCCCTGAGGATAATAACAGAAATATCACATGTAAACAACCCAACCCACTCTACGTGAAGAAGTATTAGGGACTAAAATGGGTTGGCGAGATTTCACTAGAATAACAAAGAGAGCCATAATTATTTAGAACCTACATTCTGAAACTTTCTCGAGCAGATTCTGCCCGTAAAATAAGATCCACAGGAGCGAACTTTTAAAACCTTATTGTGAAAGACTTTTGTTTGCAGATTTTATGGTTCAGTCTTAACTTAACTTAAATATTTTTATATTACTAATTCTCAATATATCTATAATGCAATACGTTTTTATTGACATAAATGCTGGACAAGTTAAAAGATAAATTTTGGAAAAATAAATACATTGAAGAGTATATAAAAAAATATTTTTATTGCCTATATTGTCGATCCAATCCATTACAAATGAGATTTAAGTGAATTAAGTTGACGAATTTTTCTGTTATCAATTATTTAATCATTTCTATAACTGAACTAAATTTTACAGTATTGTAAGATATATACATAGAAGAAGCGTCAAGATTTATAGTGAGTTGTTAATCCTGGCATCATAAAGAAAGCCCAAAAACTGTATTCTAGAATGCATCTGGCCCCTCCCTATAAATGAGCTGCTGAGAGGACGTACAATAGAAAAGCGAGCAAGCAAATCAGTGAGCTACATAGAAGTAGTAAAATGTTAACAAAAATTACAGAAATAGTTAATTATTATAAAAATATTAATATTTTTGATTATATTGTTTACTATCTTTCTTATTAACGATTTTGCGTAGTAAAGAAAAAACTAAAATTTGTATAATTGTTATTAACCTTCGATGTATTATTGCGTTATTAGGATAAATCTAAAAAATAAACATTAAAAAATTTACAAATATCTCCAGTAACGATTTTTGCTTGAGTAGTCATTGGTCAGTTTTATGAGAGATTTTCGAGATAGGTACCCTGTAGATACCACCCTTGTATAAACATGCAAATTCCTAGTTTTTTATATTGAAAGTGTTGCAGTTACTTTTACAAGATTAGGGAAAAACGGTTCGCGTTGACACGGTAATTCTACTCAATTAAAAATACAGGATAAGCACTCACTCTGTTTTGATGCACGCTTGCTTCCGAAATAATCCGGTGATTAATAGCCTTTGTCCGCACTCCTCTTCCGTATCCTTCACTTCCATTTGCGGAAAAAAATAAATCACTTCCCGTCCGAATCCCCAAAAGTGCTCCCTAATTATTACGTTGCTATTTCTCATTAGTCACAACCCTTACCACGTATTGGAAAATGACTTTCCATCTAAAGGAAACAATCGAAAATCACGCACGTTATCATTTGTTATCAACCAACGTAATATACGAAGCGCAACGTTCAACTAAGATAAATGTTGTAGAGAACAGTTAAACACTGAACAAGTAAAGAAAGGTGTGTGCAATAGATTTCTATCTAATACTTTCAATCGCAAGTTATCTGTAAGTTTCAAATACTATTTTAAAATTAATAATGTCATTGTCTAAAAATAGTAATCTTATGAGAAACCTTCTTATTTGTCACTGTTTTGCTATTTGCGGAGAAGGGAGGAACCTTTACATACCATAACCTAATCCACATAAATATGTTTCGAGTTGGTATTTCTTATTTTATTCCCCCGAGCCTCCAATACTCGCCCCCACCAAAAATCTCAATGTTCTGTCCCTCTTCAACCGACCGCAATGTCGTACCTCCACACAATTACAATTTACTCCATTTTAAACTTTCAACTCCACCCCCTGTGCCTATACGAGTCCGCCACCGCCTAAAAATACTTGGACGGCAAGTTTAAATTACGAGTTGCAAGTCGAAATTTCGAGTTACAAGTCGAAATTTTGAGTTTGAGTTTGTCTCTCATACATAGTAAAGGATAAATCAAAATCACCTTATTCCTCACGGTCTTTTCTAAATCATCAGGCCAACAGGCATGCCTGTATAGTGATTCAGAAGTAACTTTTTAGTTGATTGGCAATTATAATAATTCGCAATTATCCATTTTGTACTCTTCCTGGTACAACAACAACAACATAACCGATACGCACAAAAAATGAATAACGAACATCCCGGACAAAAATCCATTTTCCTTGGGAGTTAATATATTTTATTCTGTTTCGGTTACTGTTTTTGTTAAGAATACGTGATACTCAAGCGATATGAAACAGGCAGATTTGTACGAAGGTTGAATATAAATCTGAGTGTGGCCTCAGCTTCGGCCCGACCCGACCCAGCACATAAAAAAAGGCTGAAAGTAAAGGCACAAGAGGCAATATACGTAATAAGACAGTATCGGACGTTTTCGTAAGAGAAAGACGCCGATTTAAAGCCGAAACATCACTAAAAGCTACTTTATATAGAATCGGTTTTAAATTGAGAAAGAAATATTCGAGACGTAACCTGATAGTAAAGATGAACAGAAATTGACCTGCAAAATCGTCCGCCGCCTCATCTTTGGAAGTTCATTTTAAATTTTATTACCAGGTAACGAGATTTTTACTCTCGGAAGAAGCTTTGAGCAAGGAAGGCATTAAACAGGCACATTGCAGCTTAAACCTAAACTATATACCTGCCAGTTATGGACACCTGAAGGAAAATGAAAATTTTCATGTAAAATCTAAACACACTCATCGAGCTTCTAACAATTTTCAAAAAACATCAATATCTATTTATTTTACAATGAACGTGTAAAGTAATTAATGGTTTAGATAAATGATCCTTTTCATAAAATATCAATACTCCTTCGGAAAATAAATTATACATTATAGTTATAATTTGCACTTTTAAAGTATTGGATATGAGTTCTAATTACCTACGCTGTATAAAATATACATACATACATACATGTAAACTCACGATAAAACGAATAATTATCGAACAACGTGCTTGAAATTAATAGAGGTATTGAATTGTTATTGCGGCTTTAATTGAAAATTGTGTAATATACCTTGGCAACGTGTTTGATTTCAAATATGCTTCGGAAACAAGCCAAAAACAGGCAGTTTTAAACGCGTTATTTTAATAAATGTTCATGTTTTCCGAACAGTGGCGACAACCTTTATTGCTTGTACCCGCCAAACAAAGCAGTTCTGCAAACAAATGGAAAAATATACAACCCAGCATAATCCAAAGCCAAAAGATTAAAGAGAAACTTACACAAAAAAACGACCATTTAAATAGAAACTTTAAGAATTAGGTATAGAAAATAAAAATACATATCTACAATGTATTTAAATATAGGTACATGAGACACCCCTTGCTTTATTATAACATTAATTTGTTTTTCTAGGTATTTTTAAGGTAACTCCGACACAATTAGGCAACTAGTCGCTTTTTACTGACTTTTACATACAATGTAACTGACTTTTTATAGTTCTGTCACTATCCCATCCCTTATATCTTCTTATCAGGCATATTATTTAAAGTAACACACGGGTAGGGAATATCTTAGGACGTCCCTGCTTCTACAATTTACATAACTACAATCCAGAACTATTACAATTCGGTTTATATTGCTCTGGAACCTTCGTGTATTCAAGTTAGAAATATTGTTGAACAAATAGTAATTGCAGTAAATTTACTAATGGCAAGAAATCCATGGGACAAAATCGGATTAAATGAAGGCGTGTGAGGTGCAACGCCGGAAATTAAACCGCATGCACATCCCCACAGTATATGTAAGCTCTCGTGCACATATACACTAAAAATTCTTTATAGGTTTCTGCTTATGTGTTTGAGTATGTATATTCTAAGATACATACACCTCATGTTTGGGCTTCGATGAAATATTAGGAGTACGTGAATTGTCGTTGAAAATAATATATTTTGTATATATCCAGGCGAACGGGGTTGTTGTCAGCGGCAGCGATCATTCATTGCGCCCGAGACAGTTTTTTGCCGGTATACCAGCTCTGACAGAGATATTGTTCTAGAAAAATATGGCGCTCTTAGACGAGATGCTAGTACTGCACTACGAACGCAGTCAGGCAAAAGAAACCGTCACCCCCTCGATCGTCGCGACGCTACCTACTACCCCGTGCCACGCTGCGTCTCGGCATACTTTAGATCGTTAGCCGTTCTTCCAATAAACCTTACCTAATAACACCAAAGAAAAATAAAGGAAAAAAAGACAGACGCTATTACGAAGAAACAGTGTTCACAGAAAACGAGAAAAAATGTGTGTATTATGAGAAGAGAGGAAATCAAATGGGATGTAAGATGAAAACAAATGTCTCATGTCGATAAAATTCATTAAATCATAAAATGGCAATATCAATACCTCTACACTAAATACGTATATATATTTATTTATTTATTTAGACACGCTGAAAAACTACCATCGTTTATAATAATGTGGTGGTGAAAAGACTTAGGCTTTCACGGCCGGCGTTATTAGAAGAAATTGTGAAATCCGGGCTTGGCCATGGTCTAGGATTGTTTCTCCTTCGGTTAGAACACCGATGAAGTTTCTTATCCGACATTTCTCCAACAAGCGTGGTTGCCATCCTCAGGGAACGTAGCGTGGGCGTAATGTCCATCGCTGCGGTTGTACTGAGACTGAGTCTCAGGTTCAGCCATTACAATAGGAAGTATCCACATAGATCGAAAGAGGATAAAAAAGGAGTCGATTGAAAAAATAAAAAAATGGTAGGTGCCATTTGAAAAAACGAGGTAATTCGTGTTTGAAGTTTGAAACTTTAGAATTTTATTTTGAACGCCCTGTATAAATTATTTAGTTCAATTTTGTCAAGGCGTTAGCACTAATATTGAGCTATTATTAGTAAAAATTTCAATAGTCTGAGTCGTATTTTGTGGAAGTTATGATTTTTATAAATTGGGTTGCGGTAGCGATTTTTTTTCTATAAATTAAATTAAACCGATCGTCATAGGTGTAAAAGTTGGTTATCAAACTTACCTTAGAATTACACGTTTTATTCGAATTCAGCGTAAAAAATATACCATTCCATTTAAAATAACAAAGTTGGTGTCGACTTCCGGTATAACCGGATGTAAATCGAACTTGAAAATATTTTTAAAAGAAGCGGCATAAGCAATAACCAAATGAGCCCAAGTTTCAGAATTGAATTCCTTCTACTAATTCATATACTTCTAATAGCCCATCAACTTGAAAAACCCTGTATACTATGGGAATTTTTAGAACAATTGCTATTACCTTTACGTGAATAATGTTTTATTTTTGAAGATTGAAATCACACTAATATTATAAAGGCGAAAGTTTGTGAGTGTGTGAGTGTGTATGTTTGTTACTTCTTCACGTCTAAACGGCTTTGGGGCGATTTTAATAAAATTTGGTATGGAGTTAGCTGACACCCTGGATTAACACATAGGCTACGTTTTACTGCGGGAAAATATCTTATTCTCATGGGATAATCGATGAAAATGAATTCGCGGAATATTATAAATGCGAAAGTAACTCTGTCTGTATGCTACACAATCTTACCTAAAATTTACTGAATCGATTTAAATTAAATTTGGTACAGAGATAGTCTAGAGCCTGAGAAAGGACACAGGCTACTTTTTAATGCGAAAAAAGGGTCGTAAGGTTTTGAAATAGGAAAATTTGAGCGGAAATTCCGTAATTTTTAAAGATAGAAGTTTGAAAGTTATTTTTTAGGCTTTTGATTAGATATAAATAAATACGACATTCAATGCTTGTAAAAATTTTACCCTAAAGGTGATAAAATTTTTTGTGTAATGACGTACAAAAAGCTTACGGCCCAGAAAATTAAAATATTAAGTGTAAAAAGTTATAGTGGTTTTGTTTATTTGGATCAATAAAAGTAGTTGAATAATAATCTTTATAAACTATTTTAAACTATAGTTAAACTTTATTAATCTATAATATTATAAATGCGAAAGTAACTCTGTCTGTCTGTGTGTTACGCAATCACGCCCAAACTACTGAACCGATTGTAAATGAGAATTTGGTACAGAGATAGATAAGTAGATATAAAGCTAGTCTTGAAACTTATTTTTTAGGATTTTGATTAGATATAAGTACGACATTTAAAGTTTGTAAAAATTTTACCCTAAACGGGGCAAAACTGGGGAATGAAAGTTTTTGTGTAATGACGTCGGCAAAAAGGCTTACGGCCCAGAAACTAAAATATAGAAGAAAAAAATTTTAAATGCTGCCGAAAGTCACTATTCCACGCGGACGAAGTCGCGGGCATAGTTAGATATAAAATTGAAGATAAAAAGCGCAAATTATGAAAAGAAATTGATAAAGCTTTTACTTCGTAATTATTAAACACAACATGAAATATGGTAGAATATTCAGTTATAAAGTGGCTTTGTCATGTGGAATAAATAATTAATTACTGTAAAGAAGATTTATAATTTTTTTTGTGTTCATTTAAAATATTGATAGCTAGTTGACGCACTCAAAATAGAGATGAAGATTTCTTAATGTAAGGTTAAAATAAATCGAGACAATGTTTAGATCCTATACATGCTATACGGTACCTAGAAATGAAGAATGTTCCTTAAGTAATATTTGAAATATTTCAGTTTACATTTTAATTGCAGTTTTTTCAGCTGCATGCACCGAGGACGTCAGGGTTTTAATGCAACATTTTATTTTCGCGAGATCATTATCAACTTTAAAATTTCAAGTACGGACTTTGAAGTTATTGTCACGTAAAGTGGAGAATTAGTCAGGTACCTCATGGCAAAGGTGTCGGCTTACTAAATACTTTTTTAAGAAAAAAGCCAAGGCTTGTAATTTACATTTTAAAGTTGATGAATGCCACGCCAAGACGAAACGTTGCAAGAACTACCTGATGGCACCAGTGCATAGTGCTGAAAAAACTACAGTGAGTACCTATGTAAACTGAAATATTTCGAATTAGAGAAAGTCGAAAATTTTGATTTTTTCCAAATACTTGAACTCATCTATGTTTAGTATGTCATGTGTTAAAATGCTAATTAGTTAATTCTTATTATGGGAGCGTTAAGCAAGGAACTCGGTTGTAGGTAAAACTAAAACGTGCCTAGCTACGTAATTCGAAATGACAGCAGCAATTTCACCGACTCGCAGAAACAATCAATTGCTTGGCATAATAGTATAATTTGATCGAGATTGATACCCGGAGGCGGAATACATACATATAGATACGTACAAATACGTAGACGCGTAACAGCAAAATACAACGGGCGCTACCGACCCCATGAATTGGTAGAGCTTTGGATGTATTGCTTCCTCCTGTTCCATCAGATATGACTGTACGACAGACACACCATCAAATAACTCCATCAATCACCGTATCTGCTACGGCACACAATGCAAAAAGTAATGAATTACTTATCAATATCCCAGCATTTTTCACGTTTCCGACGTAACGTTGTGTGGTGACCCAAAAGGTCACTCTGTCCGAAAAACCGAAAGACAATAAATAAAAACTTGTATTATAAATAACGCTAAACGAACCAGCCATTATACACTAGGGAACAAAAACACAATTTCTGTCCAAGATTTCAACATTGTTTTCACGGTGTTTGAGAGTCCTGATATTCGTCATTCTGGTCATTAAACTGACTGTAGTTCTTTTGGTTAATGCCAGTTCTATAAAATAACGAGAGAGTTTTTCCTTAATTTACAGTTTTAATTTACGCTGTATACATTATTATTCAGCTTATTGATAAAATTTTTTAATTGCTTATATATCTTTTGTGAATTTTCGAAACAAAAATAGTTACCATCTACAGTAAGAAATACAGTATAAGTATAACATAAGTATACTTTTACTATAATTTTTTTTTAAATAGCTCTTAAGAGTTTTAAGCAAGTTATAAACGAAGAGAAAAGAATAAAGGGCAACCACTGGAAATACCGAGAATAATACAAGTAAATTTCAGCGAAGTAAATGGAATGTGGTGCAGTGATTTTAAAAAGACATAATATCATAATTGAAATAAAAACTAAAAATGTGTACCTATAATATCTATGAAAAGGTCTTCCTTGATTCTTTAAAAGCCAAAGCCTCCGTTTTGTGTGAGCGTTCGGAATGACACGACGTTATAGCAGGATAAGCTGAGGACTTGTAGCGAAAATAAAACGAATCTCTCATCCTTACAAATCCTCCATTAAATCAGTAATTTCAAGAAACACTGCAGCGAAGCAAATAAATGGAAACAGAACGACTTGGATTTGTTTAAAGCCGGGTCCTAGTAATTGCAGAAGCGCTGACATTCTTAAATATTAAATTTCCTTCTTATTTTCCACGCCCATGGGTATATAAAATCTCAGCGAAGGTTTTTGCTAACCGGAGCGCATCCAGTACTTAATGCTTAAAAAAATCTCTATCGAAATGAAGCTCATTACTTTTAGCACTCTTAGTTAAATGGACTATACCATAGACCGCATATCGTCATACAAGTTATTTGTATTAAAACCCATTCAGAAAAAGGGTCCCTGCAGAAGGTAACTTTGTTACCGAAAAGTGCTTCGGACAACTAAAGTGTTGTGTTTTGGCGTTGGGGTTTGAGCTATTTTGTTCGTTCTACAACAACCGCCAAAGTTTTTCCAGTCTTCAAAGGGTTCTTATTTAAGTAAATTCATTTTGAATCTGGATATATTGAGCAAGATGTTTATAATGAAATTAATATTAATTAATATAGTAATTGGCAAATCATCAAGAAACACATCAAAGAGAAATTATATAAAAGTTGTTATTTCTTATTAATTTCTTCTTTCCTTTTACATATATGATAAATCTTACGTAATTTATGATATAAACTTTTGTTCAACACCCAAACACAGGCCAATACTGAAACAAAATTTTAATATTCTTGGAGTTATACGGAAATATTTGAAATGTTAACGTCTTTAAGATTTTTCTCTTCAATAAAGAAAAAGAAACTTACAAAAGGATAATGTTTTGTCAGACTTTTTAAATATAGCAATAGTAATAGCAATCAATACAAGGAACAAAGGAACAAATTGTTACAATTACCTCTCATAAGCAAAATAACTTGCCTATTATTAATTCAACTATTAGCTTACTGTTGATTTCTAACAAAAATTTAAGACTTAATTACCACTTACGAATCAAAATACAACCGTTCTAGCCCTTTACTCTCATTTCTTTTAATATCGTGTAAAACAATAACCTTCTTTATTATTATTTCTTACTTATTACATTTAATTGTTTAATTAGAAACATTGAAAATAGAAAGTATTTCTTCACTAATCTATACTCGCATCGGTTTAATTTTGCCGGTTTTGGATTATAAAGTCAAAATTATAAATCTTTTACTTTATTATTTATAAATTTAATTTAAATATAAAGACAAATACTATAATTTCCTATAAATATAGGTAGATAAAAAACAAATTCTACAAGGATTTTTGTTATGGTTTACATACCTTTTTATACAATATCTATATATTTCTTATTAGGGAGGTCAGTTGAACATTGCAACATTAGATAAAGCTATGAATTTAAAATATGTCATTCTTTTAGTCATGTAGAATGATTCTAGAAAAACTTTAGGATATCTTATCGAACTATTTAACAAGATATTCAACTTTGAATATCGTCAGAAATACACGGTGCTGTATGGTATATGGTCACAATCTAAACTAAATTCCTCTATTTAATATACTCACAAATTAGATATCAGCTGGGAAAATAATCATATTTATAAATTAATATTTATATTTTTAATTTATCGAAAAAAAAATGTACCTTGACGATGTCTTTTTAATATAATTTGTGAATAAAGAGTCTAAAAATAGGGAACTCGTATCCTAGCTTTGCCGCCATGTCGATTTGACAACGTCGCAACTCGATGTACTGCATGCGTTATATAAAATTATATCGATTATGACAGAAGACTATAGGTTAGGGTATAACACTTAAATGGAATGTTGTTTACCGACAATACGCGACGTTGTGAAACGTTTTCACAGCTATTTACATCTAAAGTCAATTGAATTACTTTATATTTCTTGAGCATGATTTAAAATATCAAAATTGTATAATCTTTAATAAAACTAAAAATAAACATTTTTTACTATTATAAAGTATTATAATATTCGACTTGAAATTTTTTTTTAGGATTTATGGTCTAAAACTAGAGTAGTAGTCAACTGACCTCCTTAATATAATCAGTGTTAAATTTCATCTATTTTAGGGACAAAAAAATCTAAATCGATTAAGAATTAATCACAATATCGCTCTTTAAAGTTTTCTTCTTTTTATACGCTTTTACGTAATCATAACCTAACTTTTAATGCAACGGAGTATACTCCTCGCGGCATCGAGGGTGACTAACTCAGGAACAGTGTGTGGGATGTTGAACTAGCCTGCCACCTGGTAAGTATGTCCAGTACGAGTCATTTTAAAAAGCTTCGGAAGTTAAGCGGTTAAGTAGCGACCGATAGACCGAAAATTGCTATCTCGAATTATTATGAGTAGATTACGCTTAAGTAAAATTGTCTATGTATGCGATTTATTTTCGTCTGTTTTGCTTTGATTCGTAATTCCCCTCTAAATTCTTACGTTTCCAAAGTCTAATATCACCTACTGATAAGGGTAAAACGTACACCACTCACATACCCAATATTAAGTAAGGCACTTAATATTCAGCATTCATAAACGTTTTAAAAAAATGTAAAACAAGTTCTGTGTTATGTGTATTTATTGTGTAAGTTTTTAAAAACGATTTAGTTGTTTTTTTAAGAGAAGTAAACCAACATACTGCATTCGGAAGGTCGTTGATAAAGTGATATTATTCTCCAGTTTATTGTTTAGTAGTTGTGCCAAAACTTCATGTGGATTTTTTATTTTTATATTACTGGTATTTTCCTTTTAGTAATGTTTGTAAAAGTTATGTGTTTAAATTTTAATTTTAACTATCTTTATTGTATTGTTTACTATTTGTGTTTAAGTAAATATTGAGTTTATTATTATCGCTAAGATGCTCAAATGCTGACGATTTTATATACAAATAAATAATTTTGGTTTTCACCATTTTTTTTTTTTTTAATTTAAAAGAAAAATAAGTAAAACCCTATACGCTCGTATAAATTTCAAAATTGCCGCCATACGTCGAGATTCTTTTAATTTATAGATGGCGCCTAAAGCAGCAGAAATTCCTGTATATTATTAGTTTTAAGTGGCTAATTGCCGAATGACCTTTTGGACACACTGACCAGATGGCAGCACATTTGCTACCAAGTTCGAGCTGGCTATCTATTTGTCTAGGCTCAGGAATGCAAGTTCATTGTTATATAACTGGGTCAATCGGTTAGCGTGACAGGTGGCTGGACAGGTGGCGTCTAGCTCTGTTTACAGTGGCAGGTGCAGCGCATTGACCGTGATCCAGTTTTACGAAATTCCATTATGGCCGCCAACGCAACAGCGAATCAGATGCAGCCAAATGCATAGCGCCCAATTAAATCATTGGGAACCGCATTCCTAAGTCAGTAATCCTCGATGCTTTGTAGGGTGTACTTCGTTGCGTCAATTTGTAGGTTGTAATTACGTAAAAATATGTAATTAAGGAAAATTACGTTTAAAATGAAGTAAATTAGTTTAAAAAAGTAAATTAAGCACTTTATTTAATATTTATTTATCATTATAATAATAAATATTAATGAAACGTTTATAAAATGCCTTTAAAGAAAAGAATATCTAATAAATTTTACTAAATTGTATTGTATTTAAAAAAAATCATGTGTGTAATTCTAACGTGGTAGAAGTGAAACCTCATTTTCTCCCACTCTGTCTCTTTTTACTGTCGCTTTTTCGTTTCATCGACTTTAAAATCACGACGGTGCTATAGGAGTTTTCACTTCAAATTTTGCATTTTCATAACTATGATGGGCAAAAATTACTAGGAATTTTACCAACCTCCTTCATGAGTCCCCCCTCCCTCTTTGTTAGCATAAGATTAAAACGATAAGATGTTTGTCACTATAAGTATGGTCAGAACCCTATGGTAGATGAATTGATATTATACTTATAAAGGGAATTAATGTTCCTGAACAGATACCCCCGTGTATAAAATATGTGTGTGTTTGACACACGAATCGGCATTTATTTCTGAAAGCTATTCATATGTCTTTGAAATGAATGCGACCGAGACCTCTTGAGACAAATTGGTCGGAAGTAATTTTGAGAGTCGCACAGCTGCCGCCGCGACGACATCTCGAAAGTTGAACTTTAGAAATTTCACACAGAAAAACCGAGTAATAGTTTCACTGGCAGACTTCACAAACTAAACTGCAATATCATGGCAATCTTCTTTAGATATTCCGTCGCTCTTGGGGAATGGTTCGGGGCTTTGCTTGTTAAATGTGTTTTATTTTATGCTTTAACGAATTAGACGGCTCCCAGGCTGCAAGTATTATATCTATATATTCGTACAACATACAGAGAATGAATGTCGTAGCGTCGTAGTGATACAAAATCGTCCCTAACTCTTTCTCACTCCGGCTGAAAATTAATTAAAATTGTGCGCGACGCTTTATACTTTGTGATGCGGACTTGCTCTTAAAGCTGTTCATTATACATGTAATAAACACACATACGAGCACAAAAACCTTCCCAAACGCATTGAGTTATACAATAGGTACAATATAAAACATGAATGAAAACATCAAGGGTAGGTAATATCATTTAATTATCCAAAAAGTAATGTTAAGTAACTTTTAGATAAATATTCATTATAAATTACTACTACTTCCCCTATAATAAATAATGCTAAAGATCTGAAAAAATAGTCTTTAAATTGTTTAAAGTTCATTTCACTATTTAATATTAAATAAGCACTAAATATTGAACAAAATGTACTTGTGCTGACATCTATCCATCACTAGCGAAGTACTATTTCGCGCAGGTACAGTTACGGAACTCATCGGTCTGTTTATTTTATAGATTTCTTTTGAGAAGCTGATAAATCGTTCCTATAAACATAACCTTCCACCTGAATGTAAATAAATAAATAAAAATAGTTATACTTTTCATAGATACTTTTTTAAATGGTTTTTCGTGAAAATGGACTTCCTGACCCTCCAGAAGACCTCAATAAAAGCTTATCAATTAACGAAGATATCTTCATTGGAGAGGATTCCGGTGATTCTGAAGATGATCAACCCGTAACCAATGATCTCCATGATTATCAACCCCTTCCGTTGGGTCCAGATGATCTAAATGATAACGGATATGAAGAGGAAGAAGATAACGACAACCTTCAGACTAATGTGAATTCCACTTTCGAACAGGTCAGTACTAGTTGACTAACTTGCCAATTTAAAAAGCAACCAATTGAGAAGCCTTTGTTGTTTTAATAGATTATTGAACATCAGGATATTCCGACAACATCCACGACTGAGTCGGAAATTGTAAGGGATGTGTGGTCTGGTCCACCAAAAGGGGATTCAGGGATTGATTTGGATAGTAACAAAATTGATGAAGTCAAGCAAGCTATGATGAATATTACTCTTCCACAAAGTGCAATACCAGAATGGGCCAAAACAGTACCAGAAGACCAGTGGAAACAGCATTTACTTAATAAAATTCAAGATAATAACAGGCACTGATTGTATTCAATAGTGTATACCTGTATATTAGAATAACTGCATTTCAGAAAATTAAATATTCATTTATAGAAATTAGGTATATTATATAAATAATGCGTATTTATGAAATTATTATATGCTATACCAACCCTTTGCCAAACAAATTCCTCCTTTAACAATTCGACCTACACAAGAAGTTAATTTCCTGCCTATGTCTAAAAGATCTTATTAATTATGAAGAGATTGACTAGACAACTGAAAATATATTAAGCTAAGTAAATAGGTAGGTGATGTAATTTATTTGACTTTGAAAGATTCTGATGAAACAAATAGATTGGTTTTGTAAATTTAGAAATATTAATTTCTACATTATATGAACGTAGGTAAAATTTATTTAAAAAATAGAAGACAGTATATTAACAGAAAATCAATATTTGTAAATTTTACAGAAACGTCAGGATGTCACATGATGCTGAATATTAGTTCCTTCAATATTTTCTCGAGAAAACCACTGTATCTAATTAAAGCAAAGTAGCACTTTTCCAAATTAAAATGGAAAAAGAGAGTTTTTGGCAACAGAATGACTTGTAGGCATTAAATTGGTGAGTACATAATTATATTTTCATTTACAGTTTATGTGTTGAATCTGAAACTGTTATTTGAAGTTGTAAAATTAAAGATATAATTTGTACAGTTTCCGAAATTACATTTCAGATTTTGATATTTTGTTTACAGAGAAGGGAAGCAAAATGTGTAAAGTCAGATTTAAAGTGGGACTGCGCGCAACCCCATTTTCTAATCTAAAACATTACAATTATTAATAGTTAAAAGTAAGGGCGTCATACCTTGTACAGTTTTCGAAATTAATTTTTCAGATTTGACATGGGGGTGCGCACATACCCTTTTGTGGATATGAACTTTGCAATTTTTATTAATAAAGTTAAGTGTGTTATATCATGTATATTTTTTGAAATTCATTTGTCAGATTTTAATAATTTCGTTTACAGGGAAGGGGAACAAAATATTTAAAGTAATATTTTCGTGGTGGCGTACGCAACCCGTTTTTGCTTTTGAAAATTCACAATTTGAAGTTGTAAAGTTAGGGATGTTATAATTCGTTCAGTTTTCGAAATTATTTTTCAGATTTTAATAATTTTGTTAACAAGGGAGGGAAACAAAATATGTAAAGGGGAATATTTTACGTGGGGGCTGCGTTCCACTCTTTTCTTGAATTTATAAGTTTACGATTTGTAAATGTTATTGTTTTTTTCTTACCTAGTGAAGAACACTGATGTGTGACTACTTATCCTGATGTGCAATTGACGTGTTCCCGTTCAACTTTATCCGCGCAATTCTCAACAGAGTTACTCATCGTGGGACCATCCTGAAGTGTATATTCTACCGTAACAATTATCTATTCGCCATGGTATCTGTTTCTTGGATTTGGTTTGCTGCTTTCGCATGTTCACTTTAAAATATGACGAACACATAATTAAGGTGAGATTAAATTAAAGTTAATATATAACTGCTCGTTATTAATCTGTTGCTATGTTCATATTTAAACGATATATTTGTAACAAAAAAGTTCCTCCGATACTCAAAACTCTAAACTGTCTTTTTGGTAAAATTATTGAAACTAAATTAAATTTTAATCATTAGAAATAGATTGGCGGATAAGGGTTGGCTATAAGGGATGATTGTTGAGGCCACGGAGTATTAGAGGGGCTTTTGAGTCTAAATATGACGTTTAAATGTTAGTATAAAAGTTCATAAGTTTTCCGTGTTGTAATAAATACTACAAAAGAGCGGATGTTATTGGTAGTCGTACCGAATTAACTTTCTCGTATTGTTCTACACGTAGGCGTATTAATTTAACTCATTTTAATATACCTACAAATACAATAATATGAGAAGATCAATTAAGTGCCACAAACAAAAACTTGGTGTCTTTTCTTTGTAACTTTTTATTACAACATGAACGACATAAACTTTTATAATGATGTAATTGAATTTAATTTCCTGAGTATTTTCTGCTTCAGGTATTTTATTTCATTGTTGTTAATATTAATATAATGATATTAACTTAATTTCAATCAACATTAACAAAGTTCGTAATTGTAATTTTGTATTTGCAGTTTTGTACGTCCATGAGTTGGGGATAATTATTCACCCTTCATTTTGAACATGAGATTTTATCATTTTTAATTGTCAAAGTTTAGAGTTCTGTAGCACCTTCATTTTTTAAGATCCATTTACCAAATCTTCAAAATTTTGTCTGTAGATGCTAGAAACAAAATCTACTTAGTAAAATGTGTCCGGGATAATTTTTCACCCTTCATTTTGAACTTGAAATTTTATCATTTTTAATTGTCAAAGTTTAGAGTTCTGTAGCACCTTCATTTTTTAAGATCCATTTACCAAATCTTCATAATTTTGTCTGTAGATGCTAGGAACAAAATCTACTTAGTAAAATCTGTTGGGGATAATTTTTCACCCTTCATTTTGAACATGAGATTTTGTCATTTTTAATTGTCAAAGTTTAGAGTTCTGTAGCACCTTCATTTTTTAAGATCCATTTACCAAATCTTCAAAATTTTGTCTGTAGATGCTAGAAATAAAATCTGCTTAGTAAAATGTGTTTGGGATAATTTTTCAACCCTCATTTTGAACTTGAAATTTTATCATTTTTAATTGTCAAAGTTTAGAGTTCTGTAGCATCTTCATTTTTTAAGATCCATTTACCAAATCTTCATAATTTTGTCTGTAGATGCTAGGAACAAAATCTACTTAGTAAAATCTGTTGGGGATAATTTTTCACCCTTCATTTTGAACTTGAAATTTTATCATTTTTAATTGTTAAAGTTTAGAGTTCTGTAGCACCTTCATTTTTTAAGATCCATTTACCAAATCTTCTAAATTTTGTCTGTAGATGCTAGAAACAAAATCTACTTAGTAAAATGTGTCCGGGATAATTTTGCACCCTTCATTTTGAACTTGAAATTTTATCATTTTTAATTGTGAAAGTATAGAGTTCTGTAGCACCTTCATTTTTTAAGATCCATTTACCAAATCTTCTAAATTTTGTCTGTAGATGCTAGAAACAAAATCTACTTAGTAAAATGTGTCCGGGATAATTTTTCACCGTTCATTTTGAACTTGAAATTTTATCATTTTAAATTGTGAAAGTTTAGAGTTCTGTAGCACCTTCATTTTTTAGATCCATTTACCAAATCTTCTAAATTTTGTCTGTAGATGCTAGAAACAAAATCTACTTAGTAAAATCTGTTGGGGATAATTTTTCACCCTTCATTTTGAACATGAGATTTTGTCATTTTTAATTGTCAAAGTTTAGAGTTCTGTAGCACCTTCATTTTTTAAGATCCATTTACCAAATCTTCAAAATTTTGTCTGTAGATGCTAGAAATAAAATCTGCTTAGTAAAATGTGTTTGAGATAATTTTTCAACCCTCATTTGGAACTTGAAATTTTTCGTTTTTAATTGTCAAAGTTTAGAATTCTGTAGCACCTTCATTTTTTAAGATCCATTTACCAAATCTTCAAAATTTTGTCTGTAGATGCTAGGAACAAAATCTACTTAGTAAAATCCGCTGGGGATAATTATTCACCTCTCATTTTGAACTTGAAATTTTGTAATTTTTAATTGTGAAAGTTTAGAGTTCTGTAGCACCTTCATTTTTTAGGTCATATTCAAAATTTTGTTTGTAGATGTTAGGAACAAAATATGCATAGTCAAATTTATTGGGGGGTGATTATTTGACCCCTAATTTTATGCTATAATGTTTATCAATTTTAATTGTCTAATTTAAGAGCGCCATGATATTAATAGTTCTTAAAATTTTACTATTGGATTTTAATAATTTTTTCTAGACGATAGGAAAAAAATTGTGGGGGGTGATTATTGTTTGGACTTATAATAAAAATTTACACTCTGAAACATCTATAATTTCAAGATTTAATTGCGGAACTATATTTATTTTTTTTTTTGAAATTTGTGTAATCATATTTTAAGGGTAATTATTTTCTCCTTGTTTTGGGCTTTTTTTTCTCTTAGCATCAAAATTACATGTGTAACTTTTACCTTATTCATATTTAATAAAAAATGTAGTTACATTTTCTTATAGGGGTTATTTTACAACCCCTTCTGTACTATGTTCTGTATTTAATAATAATAATTTTCAGTTATCAAAATTAATTCCAGATGTTAATAATTTTTGTCTATAGGGGAACGGAAAGAAAAAGTCATATTTGTAATTTTTATTTTATTAACTAAATGTTTATGTACATCAATAACAACATATAATACTTAGATATTCATTTTAGTATCTAGGGTAAAATAATTTTGTAAGTAATATTAACATAAATTATAGGATATCTTTGAACACACAGTATAAAATATACTCGAGACTACTAAAACATTTTTGTAACTTAGTACAATTTTCAATTTGAACCTAGGTTACTTCCTATCCATAGATGGCGCTGTGGAAATTGTTTGAAGCAGCTTTATAATCGAGATATTATGGACTAGTCGCAAAACACTATAGGGTTGGAGGTCGGGGACGGTGGGGGTCTACCTTGCAATATGAAAGGCGCCGAAGGCGCCTTTCATATTTAAGACACTCATCCTGAGCTATGTTGGTAGACCCCCACCGTCCCCGACCTCCAACCCTATAGTGTTCTGCGACTAGTCCATAATATCTCGATTGTCAAACTGCTTCAAACAATTTCCACAGCGCCATCTATGGATAGGAAGTAAACTAGGTTCAAATTGAAAATTGTACCAAGTTTAAAAATTAATATGAAGTTAATATTATAGTGTATATGAGTATGTTTTTTATGTCTTGATGATGTTTTTCTATTTGTATACAAATATTAATTTATTTGAAATAAATGGCTGAAATAAATACGTATTTGTTTTTTGTAATGAGTGACCAAATGAAGTGCTTCTAAAATAATTGAGTAATATGTCATTAATAAAATTAAAAAAAAAAGATAAAATTATTATTACATACTTAGTGTTCTTCTTGAAAAGTGACGAAGTGAAGTTTCTGAAACAGCTGTATGTGGAGTAAGTTTATTAAATATATTTGAGAATAAACAAAAGTTTTAAGAAATTAATTTATTGAATGCGTAAGATACACTTTTTTTTTAAAACAAAAAAACTGTGAAAAAGATACAATTTCATTTAGAAAGTCTCTATCAACTGATTGTACGTACATATAAACAAATTTGCTTTTACAATTTTGAGAAATATTTGGAAGTGTTTTTGGATTTTCAAGTTACTTTACAAAATAATAAGCACACAACGAGGAATGTCGTTTCCGATTTTTTTAATTGTTTATGTGTCCGCCTTTTCGTAAATTACGCTGACGAAAATTTCTTTACGACTACAATTATGAAGATGATGATGACGAAAATTTTTAATTACTTAACGATTATAATCGTTATAGTGAGACGAAATGAGAAACAAACAATAAATGATAAACGAGCGAATGAGGAAAAAATTAATTGAGCCGTCACGGGACGCCTATAAGTTATAACTAAACTTATTCTATATATAATATTTGGCGCTTAAATGTTAGAAGTTGCAGGTGGGTGTTAAAATAAATTTAACAGTGGTGAGTTATTTACCGATAGTTGTTCATCGTAAACTATCCTCTGCTATAGATGTTTCACATCAATAAATAAAAATTATAAAATATGATGTCTTCAGTCTTCGATCGATATCCTTTACCTGTGAGCGAATAGTGCAGTGCATTAACTAACTAAACTACAAAGGACTAACGACAAAAACTAATAGAATTTGGTAGAAAAGATTGGACAGATTTCGTCTGTGAGAGCTGGGCAGTCGCCTATTGCTTCTATTCCAGATAACCCACACCAAACAGTCTGAAAGGAAGTGACGTTCGAGTAGGCCGCGAGAAGTGTATAAGACACTTCAAAGAACAACTAAAAAGCTAAGTCCAAGGCAAGTCACTCAGGGAGGCCTTTGCTTCTACGCCTTGGATGAGAAGGAACAAGCAAGATAACGAAACGTTGAATCCTGCGGATTGCGTAGGGTAAATGCGAAGCGTCATAGTAAGAATTGCAGTAAGCAAAGCGAAGAGGTAAGCAAGAGAACATGCAAAATAAAATTATAATTCAAATAAACAACATGCAAAATAAAAGTTATTCAAATAAATAGTCTAACTACGGAATGGATTTTCTTTTCCTTCTCCAGCGTCGATCTGAAACAAATACGGTAGCAACAGATTAATAACGAGCAGTTATTTATTAACTTTAATTTAATCTCACCTTAATTATGTGTTCGTCATATTTTAAAGTGAACATGCGAAAGCAGCAAACCAAATCCAAGAAACAGATACCATGGCGAACAGATAGTTGTTACGGTAGAATATACACTTCAGGATGCTCCCACGATGAGTAACTGTTGAGAATTGCGCGGATAAAGTTGAACGGGAACACATCAATTGCACACCAGGATAAGTAGTCACACATCAGTGTTCTTCACTAGATAAGAAAAAAACAATAACATTTACAAATCGTAAACTTAGAAGTTCAAGAAAAGAGTGGAACGCAGCCCCCACGTAGAATATTCCCCTTTACATATTTTGTTCCCCCTCCCTTGTTAACAAAATTATTAAAATCTGAAAAATAATTTCGAAAACTGAACGAATTATAACATCCCTAACTTTACAACTTCAAATTGTGAATTTTCAAAAGCAAAAACGGGGTTGCGTACGCCACCACGAAAATATTACTTTAAATATTTTGTCCCCCTTTCCTGTAAACGAAATTATTAAAATCTAACAAATGAATTTCAAAAAATATACATGATATAACACACTAAACTTTATTAATAGAAATTGCAAAGTTTATATCCTCAAAAGGGTATGTGCGCACCCCCATGTCAAATCTGAAAAATTAATTTCGAAAATTGTACAAGCTATGACGCCCTTACTTTTAACTATTAATAATTGTAATGTTTTAGATTAGAAAATGGGGTTGCGCGCAGTCCCACTTTAAATCTGACTTTACACATTTTGCTTCCCTTCTCTGTAAACAAAATATCAAAATCTGAAATGTAATTTCGGAAACTGTACAAATTATATCTTTAATTTTACAACTTCAAATAACAGTTTCAGATTCAACACATAAACTGTAAATGAAAATATAATTATGTACTCACCAATTTAATGCCTACAAGTCATTCTGTTGCCAAAAACTCTCTTTTTCCATTTTAATTTGAAAAAGTGCTACTTTGCTTTACTTAGATACAGTGGTTTTCTCGAGAAAATATTGAAGGAACTAATATTCAGCATCATGTGACATCCTGACGTTTCTGTAAAATTTACAAATATTGATTTTCTGTTATTATACTGTCTTCTATTTTTTAAATAAATTTTACCTACGTTCATATAATGTAGAAATTAATATTTCTAAATTTACAAAACCAATCTATTTGTTTCATCAGAATCTTTCAAAGTCAAATAAATTACATCACCTACCTATTTACTTAGCTTAATATATTTTCAGTTGTCTAGTCAATCTCTTCATAATTAATAAGATCTTTTAGACATAGGCAGGAAATTCACTTCTTGTGCAGGTCGAATTGTTGAAGGAGGAATTTGTTTGGCAAAGGGCAGAAAACCGAATGTTTCCTCAAGTGTACCTGTTACGTAGAAAATGAGACATGAAATTAAGTTGTTGAGTGTAACTTACTCGAATTATTTGAATTAATCATTTAAATTCACACACATTGACTTAAGCAGTTGAAAGTATTGTATAATTTACGATTTTTGGGAACTTGTTTACAACCAATTTTCTAATCAAATTACTCTATAAAACAAAAATTAAACTTGTTCACACATTTTCAAAAATAAAATATTAATTTTTATTTTTCTTACCATTGCCCTGTCTCGAAAATTTGAATGTACTCAAAACGTAACTAATTTCATGTGATATTATTTTTTTGGGAAGACTCCATGTTGAAGTTTACTCATTTCCTAGGAAGAAAAACATAATTTTACAATTCTTCTTTTAAATTAACATACATTGCAATGGAATTTTTACATTTATATAAAAGCAGTGATAATGCAAATAAAACATAAATATTATCATTGAATGCGATAGAATGTTTAATTTTTTCCATTAAAACTTTAAAACCTATCTACTTATATGATCAAGAACTTCAAATAAATTAGATCACCTACCTATGAATTTATTTTTGAACATTTTCAGTTATCTTTTATCTCCATAATTAATATGATCTATGAAGACGCAGGGAGGAAATACACCTTGTGCATAGATTAAACTTGTTTGACAAAAGACACTAAAAACAAAATCCTAAAGAAGTACGTACACCTAGAAAAGAACACATGAAATTGAAATTGAGCAGAAATGAGGTTTAAAACAAATTATATGAATAAATCATATAGTTAACAAAACTGTTAAGGTTGTGTTTTATCAAATCGCAAAAAAGTAATTTTGTAGAACAAATATGACCAATGAAGGAAAGTAGAAGTTATTTTATTATGATTAAATTAATTATAAAATAATTAACTGGTGTGTATGCTTTTCCTAAATAATCAATTATGGCTGACATTGACCTTAGTGCTGTCTATTTTTTTTTAATGTAAATCGTATAAATAATGTAATACTCCGGTAAAAAAATACATACCACATACAAAACTGCAATTTTAGTTTCGATTGTGATATAAATGATGTGTGTACCATTATTTCTTCCCAAATGATTTTACCAAAAACACAGACGAATATTAAAGCAGCAACAAAACGTACATTCGACTACAATACAACAGTAAACTGGAAGGCAGTTTAGATAACAAATAGACAGCGAGCAAGAAGGAACTACGTCATTACCAACATTAAAATATGTAAACGTTCTTCACATTCTTTTGCTAACTTGTCGTTAATAATTGCAAATGACAATAATTTAAAATAATTATACCCACTTAATTTAACACGATAATTAAATTAAATAAGATTTTTTTTTTGTACATTAGTAAACAATCAGAAGTGCTACTGGGAACGAGATTATATGGAAGTTACTGAAGTTGACGTCTGGCAGCGTTGTAGACGGTTGACATTGACATCAGGCGCGAAATATTTGAAATTCAAATAAATTTATAGAGGGGATAAATTTTTATAACCTTCCTAATTCAATATTAATTATAAGTCCCAAAAGGCGGTTGTGCTCACCCCTAATTAAATTCTGTATTTACACATTTTGTTTTCCTTTCCTAACAACAAAATTGTCAAAATCTGACAAATATATTTCGAAAACTATATGAGATATAACATCATTAATTTTACTATGGGAAATTTCAATGTTTTAAGCCCAAAAAAACATAATAATTAACTTTAATTTAATCACACCTTAATTAGGTGTACTTACATTTCAAGGTAAACATGCAGGAGGAACAAACCAAATCCAAGAAAAATTACTCCATTGCAAATACATAATTAGCTGCTTTAGTGGGATTTAATACATCTCAAAATGTTCCTACGAAGAGTAACATTGTGAAGAATCATCCAAATTATGTAAACCAAAGTCATACTCCAGTGTTCTTCACTTATTAAACAAACTGTATAAATGGACAAAGAAATAATGAATATTAGAAATTATGAATTTACACATATTGTTCTCTTCCCTTATGAACAAAATCTAACAAAAAAATTAAAAACTGTTCGTTATTATATTTCTAATTTTTACTACAGAAAATTGCAAAATTTGGAGGTAAAAGGATAAAGCTAAAAATAAAAATTGATTAGCAGGATAAGTTTGGTTGTCTTTATTTTCATTATACACTATATTGTTAAATATTTTTTATTTTTATAATTACCCTTCCTCATTTAAAATAGCTGCTATATGCTATAGGTGCACGCACATTTTTAGTGACTTTTTTGGAGGATACCCCCTCGCTTTCAAATAATGAATAAATAATCTATTATTTTAGTTAATATTAAAATGTGTAAATAATATTGCCTAACCCTGTTATAGTCATTAGTTTAAAATAATAGAAAGTTGATAATATATACATGTTTTATTTATTTTATTACATTATTAAACAAATGAAGTATATGATCATAGACAGTTTCTTTGCAATTTTTACCGTACATTGCATCGTAGTGATTATGACTTTCTACAAAATATTTTCCATATTTTTTAGCTTCTTTTGGCAAAAGATCATAGAGCCTTTGGACGTCCTAAAATACATACTTATTTCTTATTATTTTTCAAAAAAAAAAAAGAAGGCATCTACAATTACATTCAAATATACAGGGTGTCTCAAATAATTTGAAAAAACAGAACTACCTCGCTCTTAAATAAGTTGGGTCACAATTAATTTATGGAATCTATTTACTACTACAGTAAGTGCTTCCTATATTTTTCTCTTTTGTAGTAAAAATCAGGTGCCCATTTTTATCGAAATACGATGTTAGTTTCTCGAATTGAATGTGTCATTAAATATGATTTTTTCCACAAGGTGAAAATGATAAAATCAGTATCAATTTTGGTTCTTTAATTAAATTTAAATTCCTTTTTAAGATCTTCATTAAATATACGTGATCTCCTTTTTGTCATTGTGCACTTATTTATTATATCTAATATCACAAGATACGATGAATTATTTAATTCGGAATATTTTCCGACATATATTAATATGTAACACGGGGCTTTAATCCGAGATTGTCCCGAAAAATCCGGAACGAATGGTCGTCCTACCTAAAAAGCCATAGGAACCTGCAAAAATTTAATTACACGAAATTTTTTTTTTATTCAAAGACAACTAACAATATCCAATCATGTCTTTAATTTCAGTCTCGGGTTAATAATACCCACGTTTGAAGTATTCGCTTAAGAAATATTGTTATTGGTAACTTTTTATTCTATTTATTTCGTAATTAATGGTAAATTTTTAAAATTAGCCTGAAAGCTGGCATTCGTGATGTCCTCAAGTTAACCATTCTTCAATATACGACTAGCCTAGAGTAATTAATTTCTACAATGATTTAACAAATGTACCTTTCTCAAAACAATTACTCCTAATAGAGATTCTGTAACTTTTTGCTTCAATTCAATTTTATCAATTGTTTCCTACTCCATCAAATATTTTCGTATTTATTGCCCTCAAAACAAAAATAACAATATGCATTATTGGCGGAAGAGAAACTTTTTTTTTTCGCAAATAACATTGCCGACATGACTTTTTACTAAGAGGTAAACCCTATAGGAGAGAAATCAACCCTAAAAATAAATTGCGATCAAATTTATTTAATGGGTAGCTTTTACTTTTAAATAAAATCTTGGTAAATTTATCAACAATAGGTAGATACCTCTATAGAAAAGTCCAAATAAAAATTTTTTATTAAGCAGAAAAATCAGAACAATTATAGATATCTATTATATTGTTGTATTTTGAGAAAGTTAATTTGTACATAAGCATCCTAGCCTTTGTTTAGTTAAAGAAAAGCCAATTTTCTTGTTACCCTTCGTGCCCTACCACTAAAAAATGAATCAATTGAGTATACAAATAAATATTATTTATATGAATGAATCAACTTATTTTGATCCCATAAAGATGTAGTTTTGAGACACCCACTATATCACTATATTTAGTATTTATCATAACTAGGATTACCTTTGGTGTGGAAATCCAGTCGTTGCCACCATGTATCAAATAGTGAGGAACTACTATGTTTTCGATAGGATAATCGGGCGCTATTTCAGTACCATACGCAATAATATTACGCTTATTTCCATAATTGTAAAAATTAAATTTATCGGTTTCTGTGTGTTGCCAATAATGGGAAAGAATTTTTATCGAAAATCCAGCAAAGTTTTGATTCATCATTAAGGGAAACCATTCCTATTAAATTAATTGTTTTTTATGATCGATCGATTTTCAAATTTATCCATGACAAGCATAGAAAATTCCTAAGTGAAAAATATAAACACAGTAGATGTGATGAAGGAATTTACGAAAAACAAAATCGAAGGGTTGCTCTTGATTAAAATGAATGTGTGGTATGAGAAGTTGATATTCATTTAAGTGTATGTTGTGCAAGGACCTTCTAAGACATTAATTAATTTAAGCAGGAAATTTATATTTTGAACTTTAACTTGTAATTGACTGTTTAAAGTGTGTTACTACAAAGAAAGAAATATATTACACTGTTTCCAATTAGGGATTAATTATTATATACAGGGTATATCAAGGAAATAATTCGTTAAAACTTTAAGTAGTAATAATAAGAATTTAATTTAAAAAAAATTATTCCTACTGATTTCACATAATTTTTTATTCTAAAAAAAATTTTTATTTTAAATAGAACACCCTGTATTTTATAATATTAGTAAAAGGCTCGGTTAAAGTAAATTGTATAACATGAATCTATTGAAAAACACGACTATCATCTTTTTTTAACAAGGCTGAGTAGCTATTAGCGAAATGTTGGGAAAGATTATGAGATAGAATTAAATCTATACAGCCTGTTTAAATTGCTTATAATATTATTAAATGCTAACAATAATTTATTGTACGCATTCTTTCTGTTTCGTTTCCACCCTGTATTTAAAAAGACTTACCACAGGTCTTATTTTATATAACTCACCGGCATTTCATTACCATAATTTGGTCCCATTCCTAAGAAAATAATAAGTTTCGAACACCTTTCTAGATTATCCTTATAAAAACAAAAGCCTTTGGCAAAATTATGAACGATTCCATTATGGCTTAAGAGATTCATGTAGTTCAACTGCTCGCACATATTCTGAAAGGATCACAATTTGTAAAAATAGCTTTACACTTGATATAGCGTCCCACCAGTAGGTACAAAAGATATTTTAACTAACTTCTGAATAGGTATGACCACTTGACCATTTTAACGAAGCCCAGTGGTATATTCGATATAAATACATATATAGCGTGATGATAAAGTTTGAACAAAATTCATATTTTTTATAGTGAACGATTTTTGATATTTTTGGTATCAAGAGGGGCGTCTTTTAAGATGATTCAGCTGTATACCGGATGACCCAGAAAAGCTGGATAGCCAATTAGTCTTTTTTCACTTATGGAAAACCCTGTATATTTTTTCATGTTCGGATAAAGTTTTCTCTAGTAAATAATAAGCGATATGTCGTCATTTATTTCAAAAAATTATATAATGTGATTTTTTATAAAAGAAGCTGTAGTTGGAAACAAATGCAAATAATTAACAAAATTTAACTCAAATGTTCAAATTGTCTCCTACCAACCATTTGGTATTGGCCCGAGCGTGTAAAAACACTTGGCACACTACGCTCAATAATTGTTTTCCATTTCAGCACGAATTTTCAGTTGTAAGTCTGCTAAATTGTTTGGTCAATTGAAAAAAACCTTAAATTTTAAATAACCCCATAAAACCAGGGCCACTTAGGAGATCCTCTCTGCCCTTTCCATCTTTTAGGAAATCTATCATCAAGATATTGCCAAACCTCTACGCCAAAGTGAAGCGGAGCTTTATTTTGTTCAAATCAAATATTTTCATAGATATACAGCGTCGAGGCAAATTACCTAAATGATATTATAAAAAAGCCATTTTTAGGTCCGTACTTTTTTGAATCAAACCTCAGTGATGCTAGATATTTAGATTTTCTGCGGTTTGCTCTAACAGTTATTTTCCTCAACGATACACCCCATGAAAATATTTGGTTTCAACAAGATAGAGCTTAACCTCACATTGGCCTAGAGGTTCGGCAATATCTTGATGATACATTTCCTGGAAGATGGATAGGGTGGAGATGTCTTCCTTAAGTGGTCACCGCATTCTCCCGACTCTTCTAGATTTTTTGTATAGGCTTAATTAAAATTTAAGGTTTATTTCAATTGACCAAACAATTTAGCAGACTTGTAACGGAAAGAATCAGCCCAAAAATTATTGGGCGTAGTGTACAGCGTTTGCACTCGCGCAAGCCAGTGCCAAGTTGTTGGTGGAAGATAATTTGAACATTTACGTTAAATTATGTTAATTAATGTATTTGCATTTGTTTCACTTTCAAGTACATTTTTTTATGAAAAATTACATTAAATTATTTTTTGAAATAAACGATCTCGCTTATTATTTGAGTTAGAGCCACCAAATCCGACATCACTGTATTTTTCTGGGTCACCCTGTATACAACTAAATCATCAAAGATGCCCCTCCCGATACCAAAATCACTATGAAAGTATGAATTCTGTACCATCGCGCAGTATAAAATAATGACTTTAATATACAGGGTTTTTCAAGTTGATGGGCTATTAGAAGTATATGAATTAGTAGAAGGAATTCAATTCTGAAACTTGGGCTCATTTGGTTATTGTTTATGCCGCTTCTTTTAAAAATATTTTCAAGTTCGAATTCTAAAATTGAAAAACTTCAAACACGAATTACCTCGTTTTTTCAAATGGCACCTACTATTTTTTATTTTTTCAATCGATTCCTTTTTTTATCCTCTTTCGATCTATATGGATACTTCCTATTTTATTTGAAAATTTTGGAATAATTTTGAATTATTACTTAAAATAGGAAGTATCCATATGGATCGAAAGAGGATACAAAAAGGAATCGATTGAAAAAATAAAAAATAGTAGGTGCTATTTGAAAAAAAACGAAGTAATTCGTGTTTGAAGTTTTTCAATTTTAGAATTTTATTTTGAACGCCCTGTAAAAATATTTGATTCAATTTTGTCAAGGCGTTAGCACTAATATTCAGCTATTACTAGTAAAAATTTCAACACTCTAAGTCGTATTTTGTGGAAGTTATGATTATTTATAATTTGGGTTGCGGTAGCGATTTTTTTTCTATAAATTAAATTAACTCAGAAACCGATCGTCATAGGTGTACAAGTTGGTTATCAAACTTATCTTAGAATTACACGTTTTATTCGAATTCAGCGTAAAAAATATACCATTCCATTTAAAATAACAAAGTTGGTATCGACTTCCGGTATAACCGGATGTAAATCGAACTTGAAAATATTTTTAAAAGAAGCGACATAAACAATAACCAAATGAGCCCAAGTTTAAGAATTGCATTGCTTCTACTAATTCATATACTTCTAATAGCCCACCAACTTGAAAAACCCTGTATAAATATCGTATAAATTTCTTACTACTATTGGTTCCCTTAGAAATGCAACATGTTTAAATATTACATTTGAATTTCCAATAAATGCTGTAGGTGCCATTTCTACAAAAACTTTTATGTTTTTTTTGGCATGTTTTGGAAGTAATGCATTGTATACGAAGGCCGCAGTGGTACCCATCGAATGACCCACATAATATATTTTGTCATTTGTATGACTGTATTTCTTAACTAAATCAATTTGCGCAGGAAGGTCGTATATACCCATTTCATGAAAACTGCAATAAAACCATAAATTTTTATTATCGGGAAGTAATAAAGCTAAACGTTCTATTTACTTATAAGTTACATATAGCTTATGCTTATATATTACTTTCAAGGTAGTGTCGAGGTTATAAAAAAATTGAAAGCAAACAAATTTTCTTCCGGAAAATTTACATACTCCCAATGTTTACACAGGGTCATAAAAAGAATAAGCATATAAAAACAGTTCATCCAAATTATTTACAACTCAATGTGAGCTCTTTGGCTAGGCTGTCTAAGTTTTTCTTCCACGTTATTCTAAAAGCGTTTTTGGCTAAATTTCGAAAAAGGACACTTCTAATTGACTTTTTTCACATTTCTGTATTGTGCATTAGATGATGATATACTTGAAGAAATTTTGGGTAACTTGAACCAGAAGAAGTTTGGGTTTTTTTTATGATGATTTCAACTATTTTGAAAACGTAACACTAAAAAAATTGTAAACACCAAAAACATGAAATAAAAAGATTTCATCTACTCTAAAATCATAAATAGGAATATTTTTATATAATCCTTTAAATAAAAAAGTCATGACTGTATATGTCAATAATCATTTCGTTCGCTTTGGCTTTTCCTTTCACAACTTTATAATCTTAACTTAAGCGGGCTTTGGTTGAAGAATTCTTTTACTTAATTATTTAAGACCATAATGGAACATTAAGAAACAACAAAACGAACAAAGTGAATAATCCATTTGTTCCTTGAAATGAATTGACAATTCAACTAAAGAAATTCTCTTTCTCTAATGAGGGAAAAATACACATTTTTAACATCTGTGGCCAGAGAATTCTTCAATATGCTGTTAATCACTATTGATCTTGAGTATGCCATTATTTGGAAACAATGGAAGTCAATTTAGAAAAACTGTTAAACTCATGAACGAAGTAAATGTTGTCATGATTAACCTAACCTAACCTAGCCCCTAAGATAGTCAAATTTTACCCAACCTAAAGTTGTTGAAAAACGTCTAGATTCACGACAAAACTGTTGCACGTTTATTCTCTTTGTAACCCTCTACAAGTTTAATCAAATGTCTTCAGTAATAATTAGACAATTACAAAAATAATATCAAAACTACAGTACCTATGATTCCAATAAGCATTACTGGCGGTAGACAAACGAAGATGTTTGTTAGAATAAATTGTACCCCTAAAATTCCCCATCCATATGTCATACCCAGCATTAGAAAGAAGAAATGCTAAAATACAATTCCGATAGAGCTATCTACTGATTGTGAGGCTATTAATAACCGGTCATCTTTGGATTATCTGAGTCTGAGATGATTGTAAATGAAATAAAGCAATTTCATAAAAAAATAATAATAATAAATAAATACTGACCCAACGACTTGTTCCCTTTGTCTACCCAAACGTGAGCAGCAGCAGTCAGTGGATGCTGTAGATATACGACACCCTTATTACTCTCTTTCTTTGGTATTCGAAATATTGTTAATATATAACCGTCTGCTGTAGCCACCTGATAGCGCTCAACAGGATAATTATTCCTGGTTATCATTTCTGGCTAAAAATTCATACAAAAATAACAATTCTAATTGTGTTTCTATTACGTTTTTGATGATTAATAAAAATGTCAACAGGTACATAAATTATTCAGGTAATTATTGAAAATCCTTGTAGAAAATTTCCATTAATAAACTTCCTCAGACAAACAATGGATAACTAATCTTTTAAATACTGTCATTTTAATTAACTATCACTTTGTTTAATATCAATTAATATATTACGTCTGTTAAACCTTAACTAATTTTCACTCATTATAAAATTTGAAAATCAAAATTAGCTGTTTTAAAACTAAACTCCATTCTTTAAATATTTGCAAGGAGAATAGGTACTTTATTACTATTTAAATAGAATATGAATGTGCTATTTATAACTCTATGAATAGGCACTTTTTAATTTAAACGACAAACATAAAATACAAATTACTTAATTAAAAGAGAATACAGGGTGTCTCAAGCAAGCGCGTTTTCTCAGTAATTAATTTGCAGTTAGACATCAAAGAAAATTTCCAAAAGTGTTAACAAATTAGCACCTTCATATCTTAAAACTATTTTCCGTTATATAGGCTGTTCCATTCTTCCTGGAAGAAATCTAACTTTGTTTATTCAAATGAAATGTCCCAATTATTATTGCGTGTCTGGAGGATTACTCGTTAAATTTAAATGCAACATTGTTAACCATTTCTTTATGTCTTAAATATCCAGAAAAAAAATAATAAAAAGAATAAATTTGTGTTTACAGTAGACTTTCCGTGAAAATCACTATTTTGGAGATAAAATCAAGATGACGCAGAGCACTGCCTATTTTTTAATTTAGCCTTTTTTTTGATTTCTTGAAATCGGTGTTATTTAAACATAAAAAATGGTTAACAAAGTGGTACTTAAAATAAGTAATAGAAGGATAAATGGGGCATTCTATTTGAGAAAACATAGTCAGGTTGTTTCCAGGAAACACGGAACACCCTGTATAATCGAAAATAATTTTAACATATTTATAAAGATGAAAACGTTTAGATTCTTTCAACTGCAAATGTACTACTCAGGAAACATACTTCCTTGAGATACTGTATATTTTAATAATAAAATATACAATTTATAATCATTTGAGTCTCATAATTTGTTGCAATAATTATTTGAAATCAAGCAATTTTATGAAATTAATATTGTTGGTGGTTATCGGTAGATGAAACATATTAACAAAAAATAAAAGAAAGGCAAATTGTTTTTAACCTTTAGATAGCTAATATAAAAGCTATAAAATTTTTGCAATTACTAATCACTGATGACAAATATTTTTCTTTTTAGTTTTATGTTTTTTAGTTAAATGTTAAATTTTGCAATATCTGTGTCGTCTAATTTTTCTTCAGTTTGTTTACCTATACCAAAGAATAATTACTCATTTAACAACTTTTACTGCCTAATTACTACAACAAATTATTCCTTACGTAGTTATGAACTTTTTATATTTTTCTTGTTGTAAATATATTCATTTTTTGTGTTTAAATCCACCATCGTCAACGCTGGAACTATTACAAGCTTTGGCTAACATATAACCAGTCAGCAAAAAAATAATTACAAATTCATTTGTAACCATATGCAAAGAATAATTTTCACACGATCAGTTTAGTCTTTAAAATTCTGAATGAGATTAAGTTTTGGGTTTTGGTTGAAACGAAAACCTTTCTTGGTTGGTTCAGCCACGAAATTAAAATGATTAACAGTTTTCCGATAAAAATAGTAAACGAGAATTGATATATACATACATAAAAAAGATATTAAAATATAAAAAAAATATTTTTTTACTTATTTATATAATTTTAAATGAAAAAATTAAAATAAAACGAACATATGGAGAGAAATAACATCGTGGTAGTTTGATTTCTCAAAAAGTCTTTTAGATTAAGATCGTAACATTTAAGGCACATTCAATGACTAATGATTTTTCGAATCGAATAGAATGTTATTATTCGATTCGAGTTTACAATAGAACATCGTCCTTTAAAAAAATTTTAAAGAAATACTGATTCATTCGTTTTCTATTTTTTTCAAATAATATTTAGCAATTATCGATTTCAAAAAAGAAATTTTAAATTATAATTACAAATAAAAACTTAATTGCAAATAATAAAAATAAAAAGAGTAATTCCAAGTAGTCAACTTAAAATTCGATACTTTTGAAATTCGAATCGAATTGGATTTATATAGGTATTTTATTTATATTTATTTTTATATTATATAATTCGCACAGCTCTACTGGATACTAAATAACAAATAAAAGTTGAAAACTCAAAAATGGAAAAATGTACAATTTGGGATGAAATATGCAAGTTATACAAAATGGTACTTACTACGGTAGCATCAACGTCAGGATTGTACCAACAATTTGGACTAGTATCAATATACTTATAATCTTTAAAATTTTTACAAACATTATTTCTACTTTTTTGGCGATAATAACTATATGCGCTACTTTGCAGTTGCAACTGTAGGCAAAGCAAAGCAAACAAACATCGACGCATATCACTTGAAATAAAAAAAGACCAACACTTGATTGCAATGAGGACGTAAATGTGTCGTTAGTTGAAAACACGAAAATCACTTTGTTTTTATACTGAAGGTACGAAACTCCTTGAAGAACTCTATTTTGTTGATCTTGAACTACAAGAAAAATATTGTACCCACGTAGTATGCTGTGTTATATCTGTACCCATGCCAGATTTCCTCTCGTCATTGTCATTTCGTATCTTATTTTGGTAAACGACTGTATTTACTTACTTTGTCGGTATCATTTTTAAAAGTACTTAAACGTGTTTTTTTGCAAAACAACATCTATGAATCTATTAAAACTAAACAGTCACATCACTTTACGTTTTATTTAACTTATATAGCTTATAAAATTAAATCAAATTTAAATGCAACAGTTGTCTCAGTATAGGTACGTTTATTAGGTACATAGGGTGCTGCTCCCAAAATATGACATCATAATATTCCTGCCAAATTTCCATGTTCTATTAAATAAAATATAATTTGAATATTTAATCAATAAAAACGCAAAATGGAATTTTACACCAACAACTCTGTAATACTTTTTGTCTTATCGCAACTAATGTTATGTTCTTTTTAAGGAAAAAATAGACTCTTATCTTGCACTTAAAAGTACTTTAAATTGTGTACCCTTAATGCCAAATAATACTTAAATTGCTAGACTTATCAAAAGACAGTTGCTAATCCATTACAAAAATATAAAACACATTTGAACAAACTGTAATAAGAGACGTGAAGAAAAGTTTTAGTGATTGTACCATAATTTAAAGTTGCACAAAGTAGCAGCACTTTTCTTTTAGGTTATAATACTTTCTTTTTCAAGTTGGTAATTTTTCACACGTGCACTACAGTGACGTCTGAAACATGTTAAAATTTCAGCCAAGTTGGTAAAGTCAATCCAAAAATATAAATAAATTTCAATTTTTTTTATTATAAATTTTTACCCCTCAAGTGTAAATTTAATAAGTATTATTTAAATTCCCTTTAAAAATGGATAATTTCAGTTATTTTAGCTTTATTGTGATAATTTCGTAGCATTAGTGTTTATTATTTTAAAAAATCTAAATTAATTCATATCGAATGAAATTTTGATATTATACAAATTTTAAATGTCACTATAACATTTAATAATAATTTAATTTATAACTATAGACAAATGTATAAAAATTTCGGTGTTTGTAAAAAAAATACAAGTTGTTAAAAGAATATTCTGGAAAATACATATTTTTTTCTTAGAATTATGATTTTTGTCAATGGTATTTTTTTCTGAAATGCACGATAGAGACATCTAAAACATATTATGGTCGGTCAGGTCTATAAATTCATTCGATTTTTTTAAAATAAATTTTATAAAATTTGTCTAAACGACTTTTGAAAGTAGATACTTTCAACTTTATCATGAAAATTTCGCAGTTTTAGTGTTAGTCATTTCAAAAAATTAATTTAACTGAAATTTTGATGCACATAATTCTTCAAACTGGGTGGTACTTAGTCATTTTAGAGAAATTAAAGAAATTGTATGAAACACCAAAATTTAAGATAAGTTTGATAGCCAAGTTTCTGAGATAATTTGACTTACTTATAGAAAAGTAAACGCAATTGCAACCCAAACTAAAAAAATAATAACTTCCATTAAAAATGATTTACAGTGTTGAAATTTATACCAGTTATGGTAGCTGCATAGTTTATATAGGGCGTTTAGACAACAAAAAAACTTTATTTTCTCAAATGGCACGTACGTACGTCTTTTTATTCTTTTTCGTTCCGTACAGCCCTTTTAAATTTTTTTTTATTTAAAGAATTTTAAGCAATTTGGAATTTTGAAGAAATGTGTTAGATCAAACAAAAACTATTCTAAAGCTTAATAATTCATAAAAGAATTTTGGTATATGTAGCAAAAACAATTTGGAAAATAAGTATATATTTTTGTTTCTCGGGATTATGATTTCTTTTTCATGTTGGTAATTTTTTTCTAAATTCCACTATACTGGAATATAAAACACATTAAAATTTAAGCCAAGTCAGTTAAGACATTCGAAAATATGAATTAATTTTCACGTTCTCAGAATAAATTTTCAAAATTCAGCAAATTGTAGTGTAAAATTAATAGTAATTACCTACAGAGAAAAAAAAATTACAATTCGTGCGGGGGCATCTTACCCGTGCTTACCCTTTTGTTAGCCTTAAAAAAAAAGAAAATCATTTTTCCTACAGCTAAACATAGCGATAGAATACCCTAACCTAACCTACCTTTAGTATTTAAAATTTTGTAACAATGGCAGCTTTAAAGTGATTACTTTTAGTTCTCATCTCTCTCCTAATTCAAAATATAGTTACAATACAAGCTAATATGGGGTAAACATTACCAGAGTTTCGCCCTAGTACCAGGGCTTTATCAACGCAAGCTTTTAAGAATTAATACTAACAAGAAATGTATTTTAAAGTCACAATCTATGTAATGAATTAGTTTGAAACTTGCCTTGATAATTATATTAGAGAAATTTTTAATGTTTTCATTATTAGCATTGGTTTTAGTTAATTATTTAAAATTGTTGGGTAGGTTTTTTTTAAATTATTTGTTTCAAATTAAACTTTATACGTCTTAAAATGGGCCCACTTATTAATATTAAATTAACTTAAAAAAGGAACTACTCGTAGTTAATAAATAATTAATACATAATAATATGGTTACTACGGTTTGAATTTTGAAATAATTAATGATACGAACATTTACTTAGATTAGGTCATGACTTGAATTGATTTTTCTGATTACATAAAATGGAATGGAGAGCTATTTGTTTTATGGTTTAAAAATTGTTGTTAGAGTTCGTGCATGTTTTCAAAAGTTACTACAATCTTTTTTACGTGACTTTTGTTTTAATGTCATTTTTTATCTTACGATAAGTGACAAATTATACCTACACTTTTATGTAGTGTTAGTTTTATGTTTATTCAATCTTTTTAATATCCTCTTGAATAGTTAAACTTATTTGACTTTTTTTCCTAAATATTTCTATACTTTTATGTACTTATGAGTTACAATTATTTTTAGATATTGAATGGTGTTTGATGTAAATAAAAAAGATGTATGTACTTACAAAGAAGAGCACGATTCATCATTAGTTTCTTATTGTTTTAAACGTTTTCAAAGTTGCGCGTATCCGGAATTATGCAACACGTTTCCTTTTCAAACATTGACTTATTATGTGTATTATGTTCAGAAACGTATACAATGACAAACGGAAACTAGTGTACCTAGGTCTCGTCTACTGATAAGGGAATCATATCCATGACCTTTAGAGAATACAAATAGTTTAAAAAAAGAATAAAGAAGTTATGACGACTTTGACATTGAATTCTTTACATACAAATTTTAATCCAAGGATGAGCGAAAGTGCTTTAAGTAAATACAAACATTAAACGTTAAGATAAATTGGTGGTCTTCGAATTTAAGGGAACGCATAAAAAAAGTGTGCAATAGAACTTAATTAACGCGGCCGTTTGTCCTGTCACAGCTGCCTTGTTAAAATTCAAATTAACTAACCTCATTTGTTTATTTCAGTGACAATGTAATTAGCCACTAACTCTCAGCATCTTATACCGAATAACAGCGACTTGGAAGAACCGTGTCGTTTATCACCGCAGACGAAATGGCTTTTCTCAATTTTAATTTTTAAAGTGCCATTATTATTTTAATTAATTCATTTCAATCCATAAGTTCATGTTAGTTACATAAGAGTAACACGAATGTGAAATATCTCAGTACAAAGGACGAAATAACTTAACCAAATATAATACCAATGTGGAAATTAGTAAATTGAAATCAATTTGGTTCAATATCAAGAAAACGAAAGTAGTGACGCAAAAGTAATAAAAATAAATATTACAAAATGTGTATTACCTAATTTATTGAAATATGTTAAAAATTAAACTAAAAAATCTTTCAATAACACTTATTTTCCATATTTTCTTCTGTAATTGCAAAGGCAAACCGACATTTGCAAAACACATTTTATTGTGACTTCTTTTTAACATTTAACTGTCGTTCACCAACAATTTATATATTTCGTGGAGGTAGTTCTGCATATCATTTTGAATATACTTTAAAAGCTTTCAAAGCTCCTTTAGAGCTAGTTGTGATTAAATAAGAAATGATGTTAATTAATAAAGAAGAAAGTTAAGGTTATTTCACAAAATTTTAAATAATTCTTGACGAATTTGTTTCATTAATTACAACATAAATCAAAAGTATTGTTACTGTAACTGTCAACTGAATGACTCCAACGTCAATTAATTTATCCCAAAAAAGATTCGATTACCTTTATGACCCTGTTGAAAATCAAAACTATCATTTAAATAAACAGTTACGATAGAAACAACTGTTAGACAAGTACATTAAGGAACACCTTTATCCTAGAGTTACCTTGGAATTCTTGACCTCGAAATAACATTCGAGAGGCAATGATACAAACGAACTTGGCACTCTTATTAAATAGGGGATGTTACCATCATCAAAGCGATAGTTAGAAAGAATGGAACTGTTGAAGCTGGTGCCATGCAGATTTTAAAAGAAAGACTCTAAGACAGAAGGTGTCCAAGTCCATATTACAAAGATGCTATAACTGCTTTAGTAAGCAACACAAAAAATATAACTGTAAAAGCTCAGCCCTCATTAGGACTCTACTGGAATCCTGAAATTGTGGCAAAAATAATCACAGACCCACGATGTACATACGTAATATGCAGCAAACATCAGACTGCGGGTACACGAGGACACATAACATATGCCTGAACCGGAACTTGTTGAAAATTTAGACAGGTACCAACCAGAAGCTAAAAGAAACGTAAATGATATTAAGAGTCCTTCAACGAACTTTGAACGCTCTTCAAGTGAATAGTACTGGTACTTTTAAATGGTAATGAAAATGCATTAGCAATTTGAATGATAATGGTAAAACAGAATCCGCATAGGCACCAGCAGATTAAACATCAGTTTTACTTACGTAAGATGCTACTTCTGTTCAAGTATTCTTAAATTAATAAAATCATATAAACCGAAGACTTCAGTGCAAAAAACTATATTCAAGAGTCATTATAAGCACAAAAAGAGGCACCCTCCTGAACTTGACCACTGACTATGAACTGAACAGGTGTCATAACATTTTTTTGGGCAGTAAATACCGAACATCATCTTGGTACCAGGGAACCTCACAACAACCGTTCCTTTGCAGATGTCAATAAAACATTGAGGCAATAAAAGCATACGAAATAGTTAATGGCTAAAAAGGACCGTGAATTTCTAAAAAGGTGTGGGGGGGAAGAAGTTGGAGCGAATAGGCGCCCTTTTCGGGATGAATTGCGCGCTACTCAGCCGCACTTCCGACTGAGTGTCTTTTGATGATTTCCAATCTTCCAAAAAAAAAATGAAATATGTATATTGGAACGTCAAGAGACTGGATTCAGAACGACATAGCATAAGAAATTAAAATTAATTAAAATAAAAAAACTTATCTAAGAAACTATGCAACTTTTGGAAAGCGCATATGAGGGATCCTAACCTCTAGAACACAACACATGACGTCCTACTTCTCGAAACAATATTATATGTGGAAACTACAACGCAGTTAGTTCAGATCGTGGAGAAAAAACTCCTGAATGGAAATACATAGACTGCAGGTGTAGAAGGAAAAACAGATGTGGAATTGGTTCCACCGTCATTCTAAAGAACATAATGAAGAAGAAGTCTGGACAGAATTTAGGAGTAATACTGGACAAAAATGATAACGTTCTGGGACTATTAAATTAGGGAAGTAGCAAATAAATTAAATTAACGATAAACGAAATATTTTCATTTCAACAGCTTCGTTCATTACTATACTGGGTGAAAATATGAAATGACGAAATAGAAATTAAAAGAAAGAAAAAGAAAGTAAAGTCCAAAATACAAGATTACTGAATAATAGTGATAGCAAGCCTAATCCACATTGACCTCCTAGTCACTACAAAGGAACGACAATTGATACACGTTATCGCATAGGAATTTAGAATTTTGATTTAAGCATGTCCGAAAGCTGTGTGTGTACGTATATCCCACGTGTTCTTGATATTTATGAGTTTTAATGAAGGTTTCAATGCTAATTTATACAAAATATAGATACAAAGTGTGTGGTAAATTGTTAGTATCTCTGAGGAAAAAGAATCCGAATTATGATAAACCTATGAGATGTTTTTGAAGTTGAAACTTCTGCCAAATTGCATGTTTATCCGGTAAATATCAGAGCGACCTTCATGCGGTCGAACGAACTATCAGTAAATGTAACATCGACAAGCTTTTTTATGTTCTAAAATGTTGTTTTATGGTAATGCATTAACAAGAAATATACAGTGGGCAACTAATGAATTTGGATGGCTAACGAAAACAGGAGTAACTCAGCAGGAAGTACGCTAACAGCAAAAGTTATCTCGAAAGTACAGTTTGTCGGAGGTTCCTGACCCTATTTAGAAAAATTAAGAATTGTTGAACAGGAAATTTAATGATCTTTCAAATAGTGCATAGTTATAGAAAACATTCAATTTTGGTGTCCTCCATGCAACCAAAATCGAACGCAAAATGGTATAAAACTGCACTTACTGTTTTCAGTGGTAGTCCGGTCAATTTAGACATTCGAAGCTACATAAATTCCCACCAAGCTGAAAATCAGTAAGATTGTTTAAAATATGATTGAAAATAAAATTTTAAAGTTCCCCATCTTTCTCCTGTATGGAAAAATTTTTATTCAATGTCAAAGGTCAAAAAAATGAGTTCTCGCGATTTTCAGCAAAACGGTAAGTTTTATCATAAAAATACTTCAGACAAAAATTGTAGATCATAAAATTATTTATAAAATATATTTTTTTCCTAAGAGCCACCGTTTCTGATATATCAGGTTAAATGAAACCCAGTCCCTTATTTTATACGCCAGTGTAACCTCGAGACAACATCTGTCTCCTGTTCAATTGTATGCGTGGCTAGGGTCCTTTTACCTGCTTTAGGTCAGTGTGCCCAATAAATGAAATGGGTTGCCAGATTAGGGGTTTTTCCCCAAAAAATAGGGGATTTTTTTTCCTTTGGAGTATTCTTTGGGGATATATTTTTCAGGGGAATTCTTCTGGGGAAAAATTTTCCTCTACAATCTTTTTTTTATTTGCACTAAATATTTTCTAGTTCTTGGGGATTTATTTGTCACATAGCTTATTTTGGGGTATTTTAGAGATACATATTTTATAGATAATTTTATGATCTACAATTTTTGTCTGGGGTAATTTTGGGTAAAACTTACCGTTTTGCTGAAAATCGCGAAAAACTCATTTTTTTGACCTTTAACCCTGAATAAAGTTTTTTCCATACAGGGGAAAGATGGGGAACTTTCAAATTTTATTTTTAATCATATTTTAAACAATCACTGATTTTCAGCTTGGTGGGAATTTATGTAGCTTTACTCTTATTTTTTGGTCTAATTTGACCGGACTATGGGCAATTTTGTATATATATAAAATAAAAAACTTCTTTCCCAAACTTGAGTTTCAGAAATAATAATGCACATTTTCCATTTTAAATTAATAAGACATAGGTATTACTTTAAATGATTATTTTTAATTATTTTATCTTTTCCACTTTTACTTCTAACTTATATACTAGACTAAATTCCAAAAATATTTCAAATTTAGTTTGAGTAATTTTTGAAAATCTAGTGTGGAAATTTAGTTTGCCTATCCTACCCCTTTCTCAAAATGGTATCGACTTTGGTTCATGCTACTAACTTGTTTCTTATTTATACATAACAGACGAGAAAATTTATATAATTTTCGCAACAAAATGACTGAAAATACCAAAAAAATAACAAATTCGACCCAGTGCGTTTATTATAAACAATAAATTCTTTTAATATCTGCGAATAGGAATACGTACATTTTAAACAACAGACTAAGGGCGACCTCTGGCGTCAGTAACGTGAAAATACTACGACATATATGTTTACTTGGGCATGGAAACTTTATTAGTTTACCATTACTAAAAGCATTCAACTTTAGGTGACTCCAGTACACCTTATTTGTACCCGAAACTTTAAAATTTGTTAATATTTTTATGGGTGGGTACTTAAACTAATTAAATTACAAAACAATTTTGAACGCCTTATTTAAAAAACTATAATAAGGTTGATTTATTTTTAAAACGATTTGAAAATAATATGATACAAAAAAATGTTTTATATCCTTTCTATGAATTCTTATTTTTTACAGTATTTTTAATAAAATTTTACAATTACAATCATGCAAAAAATTATAAAAACTATATACTGGAAGCTGAATTCTTGAAGTTATTTATTTCTGAATTTTCGTTAGGTATGTAGGTACCTACGGCAAATTATTTCTTAAAAGTTAATGCAAAAATAGATGTACGTAATAGCGTAATACCCATATATATTATTTAATTCGAATTTTCCTCTCAACTCCTTCATTTGTAAATATTAGAATTCCCATGGGTGGAAATCTCTATTATCAACTAATTCTAATTGAAAATGATTGGCGTAGCTGTAATTTGATGGATAATAATAAATTGAGACTTTACGAAAAGTAAAAGCAATTGTACGTAATATTTTGTGATATGCAATGATCATTTTTAAATTATCTAATAGATTAATCAAAAGAATCATGTAATCCAAATAAACAAATACGTAGCATCAGAATACAATAACATCAAATAAACATTCTGGAAAATATTAAAAAAAAATTAATTAATATTTTATCTAGTTTCTTACACAAAGTAAGATGAAATTTTTTGTAATAGGTAGGTATAACTAATAAATATCACTTGCTTTCTCAACCAAAATTGACAAGACATGTATTTTATTTTTTTGTCTTGTAATTTGTTATCATTATGTTGTTTGATATCCACCTGTCATTTTATATTACGTTTAAAACATATTTTTCTTATCATTTCTGGTGATTTATCAATTTCAATTTATAAAATCATGTGGAAGATAAATAAACTAAATATAAATTAATGACGTAGGTACTTTAACAACAGTTTTCAAAATCACAATTCACTTCCTTATAAAACAGAATTTGCACTAAAACCAATATACGACATTGAACATCTTTAGATATAAATAAAAATCTAACAACAGAATGCATTAAATTACTTACCTACTTTAATAATGTTTTGATTGTAGAAAATAGTAAACAATGTTAATTACTCGATAAATAAGTGGGCGCTCTAAGTTTTTAAGCACCATCTTACACGATTTGATTATATCAGTAATAATTGTATATAACAATTAAAAGTAGTCAACTTTTTTTGGACTTTCAGGAATAAGTGTTTAAACAAAATTACAATAAAAAAATTTACAATAAGTGTTTCTATGTCCAACGTGCCACTGTCGTGGGTTAGATACTATGAGATTTAGTTCTAATATGAAATTTTGGGTAGGCAACTTAATACAGTGTTTCCTTTACTTTTTTTCCAGTCGGTTCGATTTGCTTGAAAAAAAAATTACAAATTAACTGATAGAGCATTATATTATACATGAAATGAACAAATAACAATGACAATTAATCACACTAAGATTATAAAGGCGCAAGTTTGTGAGTGAGTGAGTGTGTATGCTTGTTACTTCTTCACGTCTAAACGGCTGGAGCGATTTTAATAAAATTTGGTATAGAATTAGCTGACACCCTGGATTAACACATAGACTACGTTTCACTGCAGGAAAATATCTTATTGCCATGGAAAAATTGAATAAAATGAATTCGCGGAATATTATAAATGCGAAAGTAACTCTGTCTGTATGCTACACAATCTTGCCTAAAATACTGAACCGATTTAAATGAAATTTGGTACAGAGGTAGTCTAGAGCCTGAGAAAGGACATAGGCTACCTTTTTATGGGAAAAAATGTTGTAAGAAATTGAAATAGGAAAGTTTGTGCGGAAATTCCGTAACTTTTTAAAGATAGGAGCGTGAAACTTATTTTTTAGGCTTTTGATTAGATATAAATAAATACGACATTCAATGTTTGTAAAAATTTTACCCTAAAGGGGATAAAATTAGCCGATGAATGTTTTTGTGTAATGACGTCGTCCAAAAAGCTTACGGCCCAGAAAATTAAAATATTAAGTGTAAAAAGTTATAGAGGTTTTGTCTATTTGGATCAATAAAATTAGTTGAATACTAAGCTATATAAACTATTTTAAACTAAAATTAAACTATATCAATCTATACTATTAAAAATGCGAAAGTAACTCTGCCTGTCTGTGTGTTACGCAATCACTCCCAAACTACTGAACCGATTTAAATGAGAATTTGGTACAGAGATAGATAAGTAGATTTGATTAGATATAAATATGACATTTAAAGGGGACAAAAATAAGGAATGGAAGTTTTTGTGTATTGACGTCGGCAAAAAGGCTTATGGTCCAGAAAATAAAAATATAGAAGAAAAAAATTTTAAATGCTGCCGAATGTCCACGCGGACGAAGTCGCGGGCATAGCTAGTGTTAAATAAAGATAAATAGTACCTACAGTAAAAATCGCTTATAATGTATATGCTTGTATCGCACTATAGGCAAATGTGTCTACTTCTGTTTTAACAACTTAATATTTTGATATACTTACCGATTTTTATTATTTTTTATTATAATCATACGTAAAACAAAACCAATAAATAAAAGGAATTTTCTCTGAACTGCTTTTCTAATTAACTGGTTACCTATCATAAGTCAAATACTTCACCCATACTGAGTGACTTAAAAGGGCTCATCCATAAAAAGGTTCAAGTGTCTTAACGTTATATGACCTAAATATAATAATATATTAAAAATAAAATGCATATATACCTACTTAGAAACATAAACTTTTCTTTCGGCACTGGAAGCCTCTAATGAATTTTATGCACTTGATACAAAACGATCATCACGTCATTACGATAAACAGTGGCGTAACTACCATAGAGCTAGACGGGGCAGTGCCCTGGGGCCCCAAGCTCAGGGGGCCCCTCGGACTCTGACTTACAAACAATAAATTGTATTAGAAATATCCACTAACTTTTATTAAAAAAAAACTATATTAATGAATTTATCCAGTTATTCATTCCTAAACTCTGCGTGTAGAACCAGGACGTGCCCTGCTACCTATGCACAATAAAGAACTAATGATACCTAAAGTAGCTTTGTAACTTTAAAGTATTTAAATGTAACTACATATTTATATTTTGAGTTGTATTGATAAAATTTTGATTTGTCGTAACCCAGATTCGTCGTAAAACGTAC